>OY728161.1:616594410-621594410 GCA_963277665.1 Viscum album | reverse complement strand
GTAACCATGCCTGAAAACTTCTAGGCCAGAAGAACCACCACCACACTCGAAGACACCTTGGCTAGAGAAAATCCACTGCCTTGCCCGAAGACACCTGGGCCTCATCTTGAAGACACTTGGGAAACCACCTGTTGTACACACCTGGGCAATCACCACACCACCCCACCCGAAGGTTCTTTCGCTAATAATGGACCTCAGACCATCACATCTTGCCCGAAGATACTTGTTCTATCCGGGAAAAGGAGCATAAAAGGAGCTAATAACCATCCACTAAGAATAGTGTTGGGAAAAACACCCTCCCCCATGAAATGGGGGTGTTCGGAACTAAGTGCTCAACTTGGGTGGGGCACGAATAAGAAACAAAAAGCTACAAGTATATATATATAGGTAACAAGAACTCTCCCCAAACTAGGTTTTTCTAACCAAACTACAGAACACAACACCACTACATCCAAGTCACAAGTCACGACTTTCACCAACAAAATCCATTTGTCCCATTCTTGTTTCATGTTCAGTAATAATTTTTAATTAACATTAAGAACTACTGGGAAACTAGTAGGCATAGGCACGCGTCTAGGAAAGTAAACAGTCAGGCATCAACCTTAACTCCCACACCTGGTTCTCAACAACAGAGGATCCCACCCCAATTCGTGATATAAAAAAGTAACCACAGGGCCTTAAAAACACATAAACACCGAAGCCACACCAACAGGGGATCCCATCCCGAGTTTTATAACCACCAAAAGCATAAAAGAACAGGGGATCCCATCCCCTCCCACATCTCCAGCAATCGACTCGTAAGAGAAAACCACCAAAACACTCCCACCGGCACTATTCAAGGCCAAGCCTATATTTTCAGATTTAAAAGATTTTACACGTTCCATGATTTCAATTCTATTTCGACTGGGGTTAGAACATAAGGGATTGATCCTGGTGCTTTCAATTTATTTAGCCGGATATACGCGATTAACCAATTAATTTTCACAACAGGAGTTTACAACCACAACAAGCCATTTAAAACATCAGTAGGGATTCATTAGTGCACCAACAACAACCACCAACGGCCTCAATTTTCAGGAGGCATAAGCCAGAACAACTCAATAAGATGGTCATAGAAGAAACAACATCCAAAATATAAGACATCATCAACGATCACAACCCCCTATTTTCTTTATAGAATTCGTTCTTTATCATTAATTAGATCTGGTTTATCCAATACTATAGAATCAAAAGCACGCCCACCCCGCATGATACATAAAAGAGAGAGGCAAAGGAGAAATTCCATACTTGTTTGATCGACCATCGACGCTTAGGCCGGGTGCGGAACTTTACGGATAACGATGCGGCGCGCCCGATGCACAAGAAGCTGTTTGTGAAAAGCCGCGATCGAGGAAAGAAGAAACCACGAGAAACCCTTAGTTTATAAGAGCCGGGGACGGTTGGGGTGAAAACGCGAAACCGCGTAAGGTGCGGGGGTCGTGGGTTGACCACGCGGCTCCACTCGTCATAAAAGGGGGTCAGGTGGTTTAAGCCGACTCATTAATTGATTAAGTATTTAATTAAAACTCTTATGCGCATTAAGGGTCTTTAAAAAACACATAAACGAGTCAGAATAGGGTTTAAAACCCGATTTGCGCAAAAAGGAGCGCTACTGGAAACAACACGGGAAGGCCGGGTGACGCCGATCACTCTCACCGATCGGTCCGATGATCGTTCTCACTGATCGGTCACGCCGATCGGTCTCACCAATCGGTCTCCTGGATCGGTCTCACCGATCGGTCTCACCGATCGGTCTCGCCCATCGGTCTCGCTGATCGGTCTCACAGAGACGCCTCTCCTTTAGAACCCGGATTTTAGCAAAGGGAACGACCAAGAGAGTTTGGGTCATGACATCAGATACCTCTCAAACTATTCTCGTCCTCGAGAATTTAAACAACCCAGAAGGAAAGGGCGGGTCCGAATAACCACCCTGAAAGATACCTCTCAAGAGTGAACCTCGTTGTTTAACTAAGAACACCTTCTTGTCACAAACCAAGAAACATACCATGACAAACTGCCCGGGCATGTGGGTTGGGGAGTCTCCTCCCCCATGTCAAGATATTATCCGCTTTGGGTGGCACTGACTCACCCGCACAGGTTTAATCGCATCCACCTTAATGTGTCTAGATTAGGGGTCGGGTTCTTTCCTTCCCCATAGCTGGGGCTTTTCAAACACAACCAGAGGAAAGAAAACCAGTACATTTCATATCCAAAAGACAAAACGTTCTACCACAACAGGTACAAAAAGGAAAAAAACTCAAAACAACTCTGGGTACTGGGTACGCATCTATGCTTCCCTCTCCCACGTAATCTCCTCAAGCCCACCATGTCTCCACAACACACGAACCAAGGGGATGATTCGCCCGCGAAGCACCTTCTCCTTACGATCCTAGATCACCACTGGTCTCTCCACAAAGGGCACGTCGTCCTCGATGTCCATCTCACCCCAATCAAGGATGTGTGAATCGTCATGCAGATACCGACAGAGCTGGGACACATGAAAGACATCATGTATCCTTAGTAGCGGTGGTGGAAACACTAGCTGGTAATCCACTTCGCCGACACGCCGTAACACTTGGAAGGGTCCGATGAATATGAGAGAAAGCTTACTCCCTTTGTCGAACCTCCACTGCCCACGCCGAGGGGAGACCTTCAATAACATGTGGTCCCCAACCTCAAACTCCAAGGGCCTCCTCCTGGTATCAGCATACGACTTTTGTTGGTCCTGTTCCACCTTCATCCTTTCCCGTATGAGCTGATCCTTCTCTGTTGTGTTCTTCACCACCTCCGGGCCAAGGATGCCTGCCTCTCCTACTTCAGTCCAACACACATGCAAACGACATGGCCTCCCGTACAAAGCTTCAAACGGGGCCATGCCAGTGGTAGAGTGGTAGCTATTATTGTAGGAAAAGTATACCAGAGGCAAGTATTGCACCCATGATCCTCCTGAGTCCAGAACACATGCCCGCAGCATATCTTCTAAGGTCTGGATGGTGCGCTCGGTTTGTCCATCTGTCTGGGGATGGAAAGCAGTGTTAAGGCATAACTGGGTGCCAAACGCATGCTGCAATCCTCTCCAGACTCGCGAGGTAAACCGTGCATCCCTATCTAAGATTATGGACCTCAGAACTCCATGAAATCGCACCACCTCATCCATGTACTTTCGTGCCAAAGCGTCCACAGCACTTGACTCCCTGATCGCCAGAAAGTGAGCCGATTTCGTCAACCTGTCCACTACCACCCAGATGGCATCGTAACCTCCTTGGACCTTGGGTAGTCCCATGATGAAATCCATCGAGATTTCATCCCACTTCCACTCGGGGACATCTAGAGGCCGCAGTAGGCCACCTAGAACTCGGTGTTCAGCCTTCACTAGCTAAAACACTAAGCAATTTGCCACAAACTTTACCACCACTCGCTTAACTCCGGGCCACCAAAACTACCTCTTCAAACCCTGGTACATCTTGGAAAATCATGGGTGTACCACCAGGGGTGAGTTGTGGAACTCACTGAGAACCTTGCCATGCATCGCCTCCGGAACAAACAACCATCCCTGGAAATGCATTCGGTTCTGACCATCCTCTTTCTATCTTTCTGGAGCATTCCTCTGGTCAACCTGGTCACGCATCACTTCGCACTATAGGTCTCCCCAGTGAGACTCCTCCACTTGCTGAAACAGGGATGACTGCACTATCATCTGATATAGGCAGCCTCTACCACAATCCATCTTCGCATCCAAGTGTAAGGTGGACAACTCCTCCATTGCCTTCCAGGCGTCCACCGACTCTCGGACCGCATCATTATGCGTCCTCCTACTCAAGGCATTAGCCACCACATTGCCCTTTCCCTCAGTATAAGTGATCTCAAAGTCGTAATCCTGGAGGAACTCCACCCATCTCTGCTATCGCATGTTTTAGTCCCGCTGGGAGAAGATATACCTCACGCTTTTGTGATCCGTGAAGACCACAAAGCGTTCCCCGATGAGGTAGTGCTGCCATACTTTAGCGCAAAAACGACTGCTGCAAGCTCCAGGTCGTGGGTTGCGTAATTACGCTCATGGGAACGTAGCTGCCTAGACCCATAAGAGATCACCCCTTTTCGATACATCAGCACGCATCCCAGGCCCTGTCCTGAAGTATCACAAAACACCTCATAAGCTGCCCCTTCTTCTGGTACCCTCAGCACTGGGGCACTGACTAACTTCTCCTTCAGATAGCTGAAGGCTAACTGGCACTGGTCACTCTATACGAAAGCCTGGCCCTTCTTGGTCAGAGCCGTCAAAGGGGCTGCTACTCAGGAGATGTTGGGTAAGAATCTCCGGTAGTAACCTGCCAGCCCGAGGAAACTTCGGACTTCCGCCACATTCTTGGGTGCCGCACAAGAAACAACTGCCTCAACCATTGACGGGTCGAACGCTACCCCCTGCTTAGACACTACGTGCCCGAGGAAGTGCACTTCTCGTGTCTAGAACTTGCATTTTGACAACATCCCATAGAGCTGGTGTTGTCGGAGGACCTCCAAAACTGTCCTCAGGTGCTCTGCATGGTCATCTTCTGACCTCGAATAGATCAGGATATCGTCGATGAACACATCCACGAACCGATCCATGTACTCCCGGTAGATGGAGTTCATAAGCCCCATGAACACAGTTGGGGAATTCGTAACACCGAAGGGCATGACTACGAACTCGAAGTGTCCATACCTGCACCTGAACGATGTCTGCGGGATGTCGCTCTCTTTCACCCATAGCTGGTGGTACCTAGACCGCAGGTCGATCTTAGAGAACCATCATGCCCCTTTCAACTGGTCGAAAAGATCATCTATTCTCGGAAGGGGGTAGCGATTCTTGATCGTTACCTGATTCAGCCTCCTATAGTCTATGCACAACCTGAGACCACCATTTGCCTTCTTTGAAAACAAGGCCGGAGTACCCCACGGTGACGCACTTGGTCGAACATAACCTCTCTTCATCAGATCGTCAATTTGGATTCACAACTCCCATAGCTCTGAAGGTGCCATCCGGTAAGGAGCCATCGAGATAAGATGAGCACTGGGATGAAGGTCTATCCCGAACTCGATATGACGTCGAGGGGGTAGAGTCGTCACCTCCTTAGGAAATATGTCCATAAACTCACAGACGATCTCTGGCACTTCCAACATTTCAGCATCTACTGATTCCACTGTCATCTCGGTCTACAAGGAGAGAAGAGGTTCCTCTCTCTTGTTTCCCTTCGGACTGCTCCGGTCACTGGTGAAGGTAACACATCGGCCGTCCATGTCTGAAAACACCACCCTTCTTCAGAAACAGTCGATCACGGTGCACACAGAAAATAGCCAGTCGATGCCTAGGATGACATCGTAAGGGTGAATCTATAGCAAAAGAAGATCCCTAACCGACTGATGTGGACCTAACATCAGTCTACATCCCCGAAAAACGAACAACAAGTCAGTCTGACCTCTGACTGCTGTGCTGAACACCAGGGGCACTGGAAGTCTCTCGGCATCAAGACCCAAGGCACGGGCTAGACTGCGTGAAACAAGGGAGTGTGAGGTTCCGGTATCGAACAAAGCATAAGAAAGAGTGCTAAACAGATTGATCATACCTCGAACAACCTCTGGCCCTGCTGGAACTACTGCCTCTGTGTCATGTAACTGTCCACACCCAGCTCCCATTCCCCTCGGCTGTCGGCCACCTCCCCGACCACACCCTGGTTGTGGTCCTTGTGGAGAGCCCTGAGGTCGACCTCCTCCTCCTACGTCTTCCCTCGGAGGAGCGGGAGCTCGCTGTCCCTGATGCTGCTGCTGGAAAGGTCTGGCTGGAAGCTGCTACTGGGAAGGGTGATGGGGATGACTGCCACTGCTGTTCTGCACCCGGTCGGGGCACTGACTCCAGAGATGCCCATGGCTCCCACAGATGAAGCACCGTGGTCCCGGGCCCAAAGGAAATGTGCGAGGGTCGGGGGATCAGAACTGAAACTGCTGCGGCCTGCTCCCTGTGAGTCAGAACCTAGAGGGTCCTGACGCTGGAGGCCTGGTGCTAACGTCCTTCCCCTTTTATGGTCCCAGATGGATCCCCTCTCGCGACACTCCTCCTAGAGAATTCATCCTCTCCACCACTTCGGCCTTCTTTTGGACCTCTATGTACGTCGGCAGGGTAAAGGGGGTAACAGCATACTGGATGGAGGGTCGGAGCACCTCCTCCAAACGTCTTGCCCGAGACTCCTCATCGGGAAAGAGGTCCGGAGCAAAACATATGAGGTCCTTGAACAAGATCCCTCGCTCCCTCACGGACATACTCCCCTGCTAGAGGGAGAGTAGTTCCTGCCTCTTTTCTGCCTTCATCGTCGAGGAGAGGAATTCCTCCCAGAACTCCCTCTCGAAATCAGCCCAAGCCACCTCAGACTCTCTCCTCTCCCCCAGGTAAAGCATCCACCACTGACGTGCCGCTCCCCGCATCTGGCTAACGGCCAGGGGAACCCAGTACTCGGTCAGTGACCGAATTAGGCCGAAGGCTATAACTAGCTTCTCTAGCTAGCCTTCCGTCTTCATATCAGAGGTGCTGCCCTCATACTTCTCGAGGGCCTGTCGCTGGAAGGCTCGAAGAGTCTTCTACCACTGGTCATCCTCTTCCTCTCGATCAGCTCTCTGCTGATCGGCCAAAGTAGTATCTGGGGCCTCGATCTCCTGTACCACACGTGGTCGGCTTTTAGGTGCCATAACTGCATGGTAAACAAGGAATTCCTAAGCCCATGTAGTGTAGAATATCATCTTCAAAACTTCTTAAAATTTAATTTATTCTTAATTCCCAAGACATCCCATAAACACAAGAACACAAGTCATTATGATGCATGTACCTTTCCTAGGGTCTCTACCCTTCAATCAGTGTGGCCTCACTTGGTCGTTCGGTAGGTCCAAAGTCCTTGCATCGGATCACAGGGGGCCCTAAAATCTCGTGTCCTAGCCGGTCTTCCCTGGCCCAATTCACGCGCCAAGGTCACCCAACACTGTTGCCTTACCATACCATGCAATCCTCACTATGGCTAACTCCAGACTCCATCCTATCTCTCAACCATCACCTTTGATACCATTCTGTCACGACCCGCCTTCACCAAAAGGAGGGAAGGGTCAGCAGATTGCCAGGCCCTTCCTTCTTTAAGTTGAAGGATACATAATGACCCCTGATACCTTCCTTCAATAGGTCTCGGTGTGGCGACTAGCACCAAGGGTATAGAAATTTCTAAAAAATGGAAGGCATTACCCCTTTTTGTTTTATATGATCGAGATATGAGATGATGAAACTCAACAACACCAAGGTAAAAGAAAATTAAATCCAAAAAAATAAACCATTCCCACATGCATGTTCCAAAAGTAAAGCCATAAATTACAAAAGGTGGCTACAAAGGTAATTACCAAAGAAAAAAAAACGACAACTGCAACTGCTCCATGGATCCGAGCTAGTATGGTCCCGCATGATCCCCGAAGTCCTCCTGGAAACCTGAAAGAAGTTTTATTTACGTAGGGTGAGCATACAAGTACGCTCAGTAGAGAAAACCAAAGACTCTCATGCACAAGTGGGAGAACGTACTAAAGTCCCGTGAGAAAAGAGTAAACCAAACACCTATCAATGTAAACTATCCACCCCAGGCCTCACCAAGGAAAACTCCCCAAATAACACAAGTCAAGTAATATATATAATCAGAGAACATCGATGTTTGGGTACCCCACGCCACTTTCCCACTTGTTATTGAGACATCCTACGCATCGGACCAATCCCGCCATTCTCACCGCAGTCCCACTGCCACACCCACCCGCACACACCTGGGCCACAACCACACGCAGTCCCACTGCAGAAATCCCGCCCACACACACCTGGCCACAACTGTCACACGTAACCTCTCCTGCAAACACCTCGTCCAAAACAGCCATCTCCACGCCCGAAGACACCTGGGCTAGAGAAAATCCACTGCCATGCCCGAAGACACCTGGGCCTCATCCCGAAGACACTTGGGAAACCACCTGCCGCACACACCTGGCTAATCACCACACCACCCCGCCTGAAGGTTCTTGGGCTAATAATGGACCTCAGGCCATCACAGCCTGCCCAAAGATACATGGGACTTTCAGGATAGGGAGCAGAAAAGGAGCTAATAACCAGCCACTAAGAATAGTGTTTGGAAAAACACCCTCCCCCATGAAATGGGGGTGTTCAGCACTAAGTGCTCAACTTGGATGGGGAACGAATAAGAAACACAAAGCTACAATTATATATATAGGTAACAAGCACTCACCCCAAACTAGGTTTTCCTAACCAACCTACAGAATACAACACCACTACATCCAAGTCACAAGTCACAACTTTCACCAACAAAACCAATTTGTCCCATTCTTGTTTCACGTTCAGTAATAATGTTTAATTAACTTTAAGCACTACTAGGCAACTAGTAGGCATTAGCACAAGTCCAGGAAATTAAACAGTCAGGCATCAACCATAACTCCCATACTCGGTTCTCAACAATAGAGGATCCCACCCTAATTCTTGATATAAACAAGTAACCACCGGGTCTTAAAAATTCATAAACACCGAAGCCACACAAACAGGGGATCCCATCCTCAGTTTCATAACCACTGAAAGCATAAAATAATAGAGTATCCCATCCCCTCCCACATATCCAGCAATCGACTCGTAAGAGAAAACCACCAAAACACTGCCACCAGCACTAAGCAAGGCCAAGCCTGTATTTTCAGATTTAAAAGATTTTACACGTTCCATGATTTCAATTGTATTTTGACCGAGGTTAGCACAGAAGGGATTGATCCTGGTGCTTTCAATTTATTCATCCGGATATACGTGATTAACCAATTACTTTTCACAGCAGGAGTTTAAAACCACAACAAGCCATTTAAATCATCAGCAGGGGTTCATTAGTGCACCAACAACGACCACCAACGGCCTCGATTTTCAGGAGGCATAAGCCAACACAACTAAACAAGATGGTCATAGAAGAAACAATATCAAAAATATAAGACAACATCAATGATCAGAACCCCCTATTTTCATTATAGAATTCGTTCATTATCTTTAATTATGTCTGGTTTGTCCAATCCTACATAATAAAAAGCACGCCCACCTCGCATGATACAAAAAATAGAGAGGCAAAGGAGAAATTACCTACTTGTCTGATCGACGATCGATGCTTAGGCCAGGTGAGAGAACATTACGGATAATGATGCGACGTGCCCGATGCACCAGAAGCTGTTTGTGAAAACCCACGATCGAGGAAAGGAGAAACCGTGGTTAACCCTTAGTTTATAAGAGCCGAGGATGGTAGAGGTGAAAACGCGAAACCGCATAAGGCACGGGGGTCGTGGGTTGACCACGCGGCTCCACTCATCATAAAAGGTGGTCGGGTGGTTTAAGCCGACTCATGAATTGATTAAGTATTAAATTAAAACTCTGATGCACATTACGGGTCTTTAAACCACGCTTAAACGAGTCATAATAGGGTTTAAAACCCTATTTGGGCCGAAGGAGCACTACTAGAAACAACTCGACAAGGCCGGGTGACGACGATCGGTCTCACCGATCGGTCTCACGATTGGTCTCACGATCGGTCTCACTGATCGGTCTCTCCGATCGGTCGCGCCGATCGGCCTCACCAAGACACCACTACTTTAGGAACTAGATCTTGGCAAAGGGAAGGACCAAGAGAGTCTGAGTCATCACAATTCATTATCATAAAAAATATATAATGTTATTAACAAAATTAAAATTTAATAGAATAACAATGTGTCCATTAAAAGAGATAATGTTTAAATTGGAAAATGAGTTGTCCAAAATTTATTGGTTGATGATGTTAAATCCCTATATCATATTATATTCTAATTTTTGAAACTTTTAATTTTTTTTTGTCAGGTTTTGATTTTATTATAAATTAATATATTTGATTGATTTCTAAAGTGTCCCTCTCCTTTATTATAAAAGGGAACCTCCTCCCTCCCATATTCACTCCATTTTAAGCCTGCATGCTCATCCAATACCTTCCCATTTTTCCTCTCAACTTTTTCAGTTACATAATATAGGTGTTGGTAATTTCAAAAGACTAGCTACAGTGCACTACGAGGAAATTTAATCGAAGCACTTCAAGGAAGAGGTAATATATTCTACTGATTCATTCAAAAAAATTTCTTTTTCTACATCATATTTTTTATTTTTATTTTTTTATAAATTAATAACATTAGTGTCACTCATATAATGATATTTTATTATAAATATGAAAAAACTCTATTTTACCATCTATACATCATATGAAACATGAATTCACCGTGTGTGCATACGTACGACTTACCTTCTTCACGTTGTCGGGTAATCTATTTTACACCGCCAACTTACATGGTTGTGTATAAAGGTGGAAATAATATCTATATATGATTATTATAACATTATAATATTTTAGAGATATTATATACCATCCACTTCAACATCGTTCAATAACAATGGGACTAATATCGTCGCTCATGCATACGTACGACTTACTGTCTCCACGATGCGATGAAATTCATTATCCATGTTAACCATTAAATAATGATTTTAAAGTATATAAATCTAAAAAAATTAACTATATGAAATAATTGTGATACTGGATTTATATATATATATATATATATATGTCATATACTTTCGTCTATTTAATTAAATATGGATACGAAAAAAACATTCATGCGTATGTATGGACTACAGTATCAATGAACGAAGTATTACATTTCATTTATCAATATATTATATATATTTATATAATTAATATATATGATATATAAATCATGTTTTACATATTTGATGTAATTAAATCATGTCCTAAATAATAATATCATGAATAAAATTTCCAAACACGAAAGATAAATAAAATGATTATTACCCAACACATTGATTTAACATTGAATTAAAAAATGAACGAGAAATATAATGACATAAGTAAGTCATATATAATTCCATATATATTATTATAGTTCAATGAAATGGTAATAATATTATTAATCCCACCATACTAGAGATTTATAAACCTACAAAAGAAAATAATCCTATGTTAAGAGATAATTTTGCAATCTCATTTTTATCCAAGATTATTTAAATGTAAGTATCTACATGGGATATATTTCTATTCCATGTCCATTTTTTCAAAAAATGATTTCATAATATGATTAAAATTATTCAATATAAGTATAAAGTCATTCTTTACTTTTACTACTTGATATAAAAGGAAAATTTATTTTTTTTCTCTATGAGGTACTTTTTAGAATTTATTGGGAAAAGTACACTGAGAATGTTTTTTTCTATCATATACTACATGAATTAATTTTTATGGCTTCACAACACCTGATTTCAAAAAAAATCATCTACACTATTGCAAATGTATTTTCAACTAAAATTTTTTTATTTAAAGTTTCATGATATTTTGAGAAAATATGACGTTTTTTGATGAAAGAAATGATATTTTCCTCAAGAACTAAGTTCATGTGTGGAACCAAAATTATTTTCCATTTAATAATACACACGTAAAATATGGTTATTTTTATATTATTATTATTATTATTATTTTATTAATTTAATGATAGAATGTTCTTTTTACGGATTACGTTAAGATGTAATGATATGAAAAAAAAATTTATTCTGTGAGTTATGCTATGATGAATGATATCTGTTTTGGTGGAATATGTAAGTATGATTTCATTATGAGAAGGGTGGGACCTATATTTTCTTCCAATTCATTGGGTACAATTTTTTATCTCATGAGATAGACATGGCTAGAATGATTGGTGAAATCTGGTTCAGTAATATAGGTCTAGAACGACATGTAAAATCGGTTCTATAATGGACTTCATCCACTATAACGGTCTTAGTAGCAATGCCCATGCTACTATGGAAATCAATTTCTTTTCTTAATGGTATTCCATAATTCCATGTTTTATTACAATTATATTTTATCATGTTTAATGTTCCTTTAGTATCTATACTTTCCAACTGGCATGATTTATGTCATTGCATAAGATTTTGATGTTTAAAATCCATATTTATGTTTTTACGTTCAAATTTATATGTTTTGTTTTATGTTCCCCATGTTAACCCTTACTAATCATTTGATCTCACATTTTCTATTTTTTCTTTTCCCCAAGATATAAATAATGGTTTTAGGTAGGAAAATAAAAATGTTACGATCTTTATGGGAGATATTGAAGATCGTTAACCATGATTAATTGATTGTGTTCCGAGTTTCCAATGACACTAAACTAATACGATGTTTGGAATTTTTTTTGTCATTTAATAAGTATTCTAAAAAAATTGTAAAGTCCATATATGTCAAACATGGTTCTCTAGATATGGTATCAGAGTAGAGGTTTGGTTAACATTTAGAAAATAGGATTCCAAAACATTAGTGAGATCCCTAGAGATATTTATATGGTATGTCTAGGTATTTCCTTAAGGTTAAGTATAAGTATAGGCTACAGTCATAAAATTATGTAACGACCAGGAATAACATTGAATTAAATCTACGATATCACATATTGAAGGTACTTCCCTTGACTATGTTGTTTTCCTTGTTTAATTTTTTCCTATAACACTATTATTTTTGGATTTTACAAGATGGCTGGAACCCTAAGGAACTTTTTTAATGATCAATGCATGTGTAAATGTGGTTATTGTTCTTATGAACAACCAAATTTTATGGGATATGGAATGGAAAATTATTTTGATGTAATTAAACAATCTATGAATTGTTATGGACTCCCAAATGAGAAGAGAAGGGAACAACATTTTATTGAGTCATTCATGAGGCAAAATCCACCTTCATTCAGTGGATCTTTTGATCCACTTGTTGTTGAGCAATAGAAAAGTACCATTGAAAAGATATTTCCCATCCTTTACTATTCAGAATATGAAAAGTTCATTTTTTCTAGATAACATTTAAAAGGTTATGTAGACCAATTATGGACTATAATTAATAATACAACTTAGAGAGAAGAAATTTAATCAATAGAATGGGACGAGTTCAAGAACTTGTTTTTCAATATGTACATCCCTCGTATTATAAGAACAAAGATATAAAAGGAGTTAAATAAAATTAAGAAGAAGGGTAATGAATCTTTTGGTACATACAATGAAAATTTCAGAAGACTGGAATGGTATGCTTATGGATTTATCAGCCATCCTTAAATTTAAAATTGGCAGATTTTTTAGTGGCATAATACCAAGCCTTTGAAGGGAATTACCTATAGGATACTTCAATAGATAGGAAGGGATTTTTAATTTTTCTATCAATGTAGAACTGGAAGTTGGTGTTACATATCCATATCATGGTTTGGGAAAGAAATTATTGTTGGATTTCAAGGTGAAATCTCATAAAAATTGTGAAAAGAAGATGAATGTTTACTTATTCTCAACTTGTGGAAAAAATTATGATATAGATTTTTATAAATGGACTAGAAAATGTTTCATGTGTGGAAAAGAATGTTATTGTAAAGTAGAGTGTCGATGTATTGGGAAAAGGATTCTAATAATGTAAATTGACAAAAGACTACAGATAACAGACCACCAACACTTCATTGATATAAGTGCAGAGAAATGGGGAACTATATTAACCAATTCCCTAATAAAAGGGTTAATGATAATCAATATCAATAAACTATTAAGGAAAAAAGATAAAGGGATGTCACGTGCGATCACTATTGGCGATGTAGAGTATGAAAATGAATTACTTGATTGATTATGTGTTTATGTAATGGGATTTCAAAATAGTGTTGTGGAATCTCATTTATAGTATTATCGAATATTAGAATGTCTATCTACTGGATTATTGTGTTTTTCCATAATTATAGTGTATCGGTAACCATGAGAAGTGATTGAATTTTTTTTTGGATGGAACATGTTTTGAACATACTGAAGAGATAAGGATATAATGAGATGTTTGATATTATTAATGACATCAGTACTAATATATGGGAAAAGTGATATCGTGGTTTGAATGTTTCGGTATATTTGGTGTGTTGAAAGAGATAATTTTGATCTAATACATGTTTTCACTAAGTTTGTATAGTAAATTAGGTTTTAAGAGAATTCAATATTAACATATTCTAATGTTTGTAATGTGACAAACAAGATATATCATATGATATATGGGGTATGAGTGGTTCTATTCACATACTTGTTATATGATCGCTCTTGTAATTGTTCTATTTTTACTATGTTATTGGACACAAGTATTTTTTACAATCTGAACGGTTATAATTTATTACGTTAGACATCAAATAGTATTGTTTAAGGCTAGAACATTTTTTTGGAATGTTATAATTGTATAGTTTAAAAAAAGGAAGACCTGCAGGATGGGTGACAACCCGTTGCGCCGGACAAAGCTGCAGGAATCAAACCCACAACCAATGTGGGACTGGACTTTATCGCCTTCCAATGTCCTACATGAATTCACTCATTATTAAAAAATTAGTTTTATTTAATTAAGCGGTGTGATAGATGAATTATAAGTCAATTTTTTAAACCATAAACAATTAATGTCACCATAGATGGACTTATATATATTAAATAACATGTGTTAACCATTTTGTTGAGATAGATTGAATGAAATATCAATCTATCATCTGATCTTATAACACGTCAAGAATGAAATATTCGAGTTCATTTCAATAATTAAGTGATTAAGTGGAAATTGTTTTGGTAACAAACATCATTGATATTAGACTAAAATCAAGTAAATATTTCTCTTTATGCAAAAAAATCATCAACTTTAGTGAATTGATCGTCAAAACCAAAAATGTTATCCTAGTACCCTATTATGTGAAAAAATCATATTGTAACATAAATCCTGTCATATTTATGGATTTATAGTAGTTAAATTTCTCTAAACCTTATTATCTATAAATATCCATCATAACAAGATGGTTGTATTTCACCTCCATATCCATGTTTCCACTTCCAACCTATGCTATTATATATGGAAACCCAGTCATAAGATATGTTGGGTAATTGTTGTTTTCTAATATATCCAATTTAAATAAAGATTTAGTATTGCATTTTATGATGCAAGTTTCTATGAATGAAACCTTCAAGTTGAAAATGATTTATAACCCCTAATAATTATGAGGCAGAAATTCATTTTAAGGGGGGTAGATTGTAAAAACTAGAGATTTTATGAGATAATTTTTTTAAATTCAATGATTTTTTGTGTTGTGCACAAAACCAATAATATATTGCATTATATACAATACTATATTAGTTTGTATTAAATTTATCACTATTCATGGCTTGTATTTCACACTATTTCATGTTTTTCCATTTATTTCATTTGAAACAAAAATTATTATAGATATTTAACAATGTATAAATGAAAAAAAACTTTATTATTATATATGCAACACAAATGGATGCTTTCACTACACGCTTTCCAGGCATGGCTTTTGCAACCGTCCTCGATTGCTAGTGTGGTACGCAATTTCGTGTTTCACAAAACAAAGATATATTACTAAAATAGGATATAAACTAACTGCTAAGAATAGTAGTAACCATATTTTTTATTTTATATAACATTATAAATCAACATACACATGATATTATAACAAAATCAAATTTTTTGATAAAAGAAGTATATTTCTATGAAAATGTAGTTATACAACCATTTGATAGTGCAACCATTTTAAATCTATTTTTTGACTAATTTTTAAGTTATGTTTGACAAATTAAAAATATTAATTTAATACAGGACATAAAAATTTACTTTGGATAAATTCTTTATATTTTTTTGATACCATTCATAACATGATAAATAGTGAAAATATGCTAAATTTTAATTGACAATAGTTTTTTCTTCAAAATAATTTATATGGCTAAAATATATTATTGAATGGTTTTTATGTTTAAATAGAATATATTTTTATCTTTTAAGACAATTTAAGTTATTTTCATTAATTGTACTTTAAATACATATGTAAAAACATTTCAATATTTTGAAATGTTTTTTTAAAAAATCCATTTTTTTACAACAAGATTAAATTTAAATTAAATACTAAATATTTTGTGTTTTTATTTTAAAAAATGGATTCTATATTTGGAATATGTTGGTGAAAATTATATTATTGGTATACAATTATTTTTTAAGCATTATGAATAGTACTTTTGTTAATTATTTTTACTACCATAGTTAAAGGTAACTCTGGTAATTAAGGCTAAAAATAATATTAATAAATTACCCAAAGGCAGGAGAAACATCAATAGGATGAATAATATTTGACTCATTTTACCTAAGGGTTTGAATAGATACATTTCATAGACTTTTTTCCATGAAAATTATTTAATTATTATTAAAACAAAATAAAGTGACCTCATGTCACTCTCTCATACCTTATAAGTGTAATAATTTTTATTCAGTGATAAACTACATTAAAAATATAAATGAAATAGTCAGTAGAAAAATAATTAAATATTTTACATCATTTTATTTTATTTATAATTTTTATAGATTAATTAGTTATCATTAATGATGGCACAACAGTGATGTAAAAATTATATTGTTAATAGAATTATCAAATAAATTATTTTAATATTATTAAAAAAATATCATATAACCTATTTAAAGTAATACACGAATTTTCTAGGATACTATGAAGTTCGTGGAGTGTATTAAATATTTTTCATTTCATTTTTTTGGGGATTTTATTTAGATTAAAATAAATTAATTGCTTAAATATTTACACTATTGATATTCTATAAAAACATTTTATTAAATTATTTAAAAATCAAAAAAATATTTAAAAATTAAAAAGTGATGATTATATGATCTATAATTTCATTAAGTACCAATTTATGGTAAATTAAAAACAAAAAAGTAAATATTCATTACCATTTAATATTTTGAACGTTATTAAAAAAATTATAAAATAATTCAACAACTAAGTGTCAATTAAAAAGATAAAATTTAAATTGAGAAAATAAGTTTTCAAAAAATTTATTGCTAGATTATATTACAACCATAAATCATCCAATATTTTAATCTGTGACACTTTGGATGGGTTTGGTATTTTTTTTATTTTATTATAAATTAATATTTTTGAGAGCTTTATATTGTTCCCCTCCCCTCTATAATAAAAGGGAACCTCCTCCCTCTCTTATTTACTAAATATTAAGCCTTTAAAATGAGCCAAAAATTTCTTATTTCGTTTATTAACTTCTCTTGTATTATTTTAGAGGTTTGGGTCTTCTCAAAATACCATCTATAGTAACCTAAAAGGAAATTTAAAGGAGGCATGTCAAGGAAAGGATACTCCCTTCTACTGATTCGTTCAAATTTATTTCTTTATCTAGATCATATTCAGTAGTAATTTCCTTATAAAGTAATAAAATAAGTATCAATAATATAATAATATGTTATTATAAATATGAAACAACACTATTTCACATTCAATTTGTCATACAAAAAATGAAATCACAGCACGTGCATAGGTACGTCTTACAGTCTCACGTCGTGGTGAAATCAATTTCTCAACACCACCTTACATGGATGGGTATAATGGTGTAAATAATAAATATAGAAGATTATTTTATCATGATAATAATTCATAGATATTATAAATCATCAAATTCAATACCATTCAACAACTATGGGAAGGATGTCGTCGGTCATGCGTACGTACGACATAACATCTCCACGATAAGATGAGATCCATTCTTCTTGTTAGCCATTCAAGAATGATTATAAAGTATATATAATAAATAATCATGAAATATATGAAATAATAATCCTAATAAATTTATGTGTATGTATTTCATTTACTTTCTTTCATTAAAATTCAAATAAGGAAACAAAAACCGCGTTCATGCGTACGTACAGACTACCATCACTATAAACGATTTATTTCATTTCATTTATCTATTATATATATATATATATATATATTAATGAATATATATGATATATAAATCATGTTTACATTATGTAATTGTTTAAATCATGATCTATGTAATAATATCAAGAATAATAAGTCAAATCACGTATGATAAATAAAACGATTATTAACAAAAAAGTTGTTTTAACATGGAATTGACAAATGAAAGGGTAATATAATGTAACAAGTAAATCATATATGATATCATAAATTTTATTATGGTTCTGTTAAAAGTTAATAATAGTTTTAGACCCACTATACATGATATTTAAACACCTAAAAATGAAATCGGGCCAATTTAAGAGATAATTTTGCAATCAAGTTTTTAACTGAGTTTATTTATACATGTGTATCTACTGGGATTTTATTTATCACCCATGTCCATGTTTTCTAAAAATTATTACCTAAAATATTTACAATTATTCTATTTATTTTTAATGTAATTACTACCTATTTTGACATTTACTACATGATATAGAAGGAATCATTGCTTTTTTTACAATACGATGAGGTTTTTTGTGTTTTCAGAATAATGTATGAGGAGCATGTTTTTGTTTAACATTTATGACATGGATGAATTTTTACTTTTTTTCAAAACCATATTTCCTAAAATCTTCATGCACACTCTCTCATGTTTTTTTTCAAATTAATTCTTTTCTTTTAAAATTTCGGGTCATTTATTGAAAAGAAAGCTTTTTTAAGATGAAATGATATTTTCCTCATCAACAATGTTCATGTATTTAACCAAAATCATTTTCCATAGAAGATGAAATTCATAAAATATGGTTTTTTATATACCTATAATTAATATAATTTTATTTCTTTAATTTTGGAATGATATTTTAATTGATTATGTTATGATGTAATGATATGTAAGATGTCCATTTTATTTGTTGGGTCATGCTATGATGAGTGATTTATGTTTTTATGGAACATGTAAAAATGATTTTATTATGAAATGGGTTAGACCTATATCTCCCTCCAATGCATTGTGTTAGGATTTATATCTCATTATGTAGACATGAATGGAACGACAGGTAAATCTAGTTTAGTATTGCAGTGATGGAATGGCATGTAAGCCCAGTTTAGTAATGGAATTCATCCTCTATGATGGTCTTCGAAGAAATTCCTAGGATACTATGGAAGTCATATTTTGTGCTTTATTGTTTTACAAAATACCATGTTTCTTCCCATGCTATTCTATCATGGATAATTTTACTTTAGGATCCATGACTTACATACTGAAAATATTTATGTCATTGCTCATGATTTTGATTTTTAAACATTATGTAAATGTTTTTACGTAAAAATATTTATGGTTTTTTTTACGTTCTCCATGATTACCATTTCTGAGCATTTGAGCTCACCCTATCTATGTTTTCTTTTCCGTAAGATATAAATAATTGTTTTAGGTAGGAAAAAATGTATGATTTTTATGGGAGATGGCGAATATCATTCACCATGATTAAGATATTGTTTTCTTAGTTTACAAAGACACTAAACAAAAATGATCATTATTAATTTGTTTCTGTAGTGGATTAAGTATTCCACAAAACAAATGTTTCTTCCATGTATGTCAATCTTGCTTCTCTACATAATGACTCACCATTTGGTGAGTCACCATCACGAGTCTCTAGTGGTTCATTCCCCAATGGATGACTCACTACTGGACGAGTCACCAGTGCAAGGTACTAGTGACGAGATATAGATGGCATGTCACAGTTTGGTGAGTCACAATTTAAAGAGTTAGAATTCGATGAGTCATTGTCTCCACTCTCTGTTGTGACCCACCATTAGTGTCTCACTGTGACTGATTCACTTTTGTGGGTCACCTACATGACTCGTCGTTGGTATGACCTACCATTTCCACGTGGATATGGGTGACCCCATATTAGCAAACTACCGTTCCTAACTCACGATTAGTGAGTCATTTGTGTGAGTCACCATTGTGTCTCTATGATAATTTTTATCTATTAGAATGTAACCAATGTATGTCTCTTTTGTGACTCACTAGTCCCAACTCACCCTTGGATGAAAAACCATCAGACGAGCTACCATTGGAGGAAACTATTATTTTCAATTCCCATGAAATGAGCCACTAGTATCTCCATAACCCATCAAACACATGATTTTAAATATGTAATGGACTAGGAAGGTCGGGTACATTACATATGATTCCATTCCAATAGTTATCTGCCTCATGAATTTTAAAACAATAAAGAAGAGAGAGGTTCCAAAACAACCACCCCTTATGATACGTCTCAAGGATCATTCCATACAAAAAACACCTCTTTGATTTGGAAATCCCAAGGCCCAATTATAAACCGACCTATATTGTTCAAAATATTAGGTGATACCTCAAAATTCAAGAACACATCCTCCAACACATACAACCCCAAATAACAACATGAAACACCACAAAACACCAATTTCTACACAATTTGGACTTATAAATTAAGGTATTTCTTCCCCCATGTCATGATACTATCACCTCTGGGTAGAACTGACTCGTACAAATGGGTTTAATCGCATCTCAACTAATGCATCTAGATTAAGAATATTATCTCCTTCTTTCAAATGTTATGATTTTATCACACATCACAGAATAAGAAAACAATTATATCTTATAATAAACAATGTTTAATCGTTACATTATAATGGAAAACATAAGAAGACACAACTCAGAACAACTCTGGGTAATATCCACGCATATGTGTCTCCCTTTCCAATGTACTATCCTCTAGTACACCATTATTCCACCACACATCTGCTAATGGAATTTTTCAACCATGATGTAACTTATTTCGATAATAATAGATATCCACTGGCAGCTCCACAAACATCAAATCACCATAATCATCCAACTCTCCCTAGTCAATGAAATGATATTCATAATGAAGATACCAATGATATTGAGATTCATCAAATATGTCATGGACCTTCGACAACTATAGTGTATGTTCCAACTGGTATTCCTCCTTTCCAACTAGCCCCATCACCACAAAATGTATAATGAACCTTGGAGAAAGCATTCCCCATCTAATAAACCTTTGTTACCCAAAACTTCGGAAATCCTTTTTGAACATGTGGTACATAAATACAAATTCCAAGGGCCTACTCCTAATATTATATTATGACTTCTACTGATCATGTGCTACTTTCATCCTCTCACGGACAAGATAAACGTTCTATGTTGTGCTCTGCACAACCTCAAGAACAAGATTAGTTTTTTCCCTATCCTCTATCTAGCATAAAGTTGAACGAAGTGATATTCCACAAAATATATCAAGTAGAGACATTCTATAAGAATGGTTGTAGATATTATTATAATAAAACCCCATCAAATGGAATGTTTATCACCCAATATCTACTATATTCCTTGATGCATGCTCACAACATGTCCCCCAATGGATGGATAGTCTGTTTTTTCCACCCATCCATTTGAGGGTGAAAAGAAGTGATAAGGTGTAACTAAATTCCAAAATCATGATTCAATTACCTATAGACTTATGAGGTAAAACTTGTATCCTGGTCTCAAATAATATTTCTCATAACTTTTTGCAGTCGTTCCAGCTTAACCACATACAGATTTTCCAAGACATCCACTTTGCCAGAATCCTTGTTTGCTAAGAAGAGACTAGTTTTCGCCCTTCAATCCACAACAACCCATACTGAATCGCATCCTCTCATATCCCTATGTAATCATATTAAAAATTAATTGAAATGTAATTCCACCCATTTAATGTAATTCCACCCATTTACACAATCTTCACTGCCACCCATTTAATGATGGGCTACAAAAACAACTTCTTCAATCCATGTTAAATCTAGGAAACTCATGGGTGAACTACCAATGAATTCCTATAGTATTCATGATAGATTCCACATGAATGCCCACTAGATAGAACATACATCAATCTAACAAAATCGGACTATTTTTCATCTTGTAAACATCACTTCATCACATCACCAGGGTTAACTCGACAGCACATCACCTAGGAATATTATTCTACCACCTTAGAACATCCTCCTATTTAACTAGTGTAGACTCCTCCATCATATGAAATAAACAACCACTTCCACCGTCCATTCCCAAATCTAAGTGCAAGGAGACCAACTCCTCCATCGTCTTCCATGTGTCTGAAGATTTTCAAAATACATACTTCTCTGAATTCATTCTCAAATCATCATCCAAGAAATTCCCCATTCCTGAGGTGTATATGTTCTCGAAATAGCAATCCTATAAAAAATACATCCACTTCCAATATTATATATTCATATCTAACTGGGAAGAGATATACCTCAAGCTCTAGTGATCTGTGAGGACCATAAAGAGCTCCCCAATGAGGTAATTCCATAACAACAATACTGTGAACATGATTTTTTATAGATCTGGATCATTGGTGACATAATTATGTTAGTGGGGAACTAACTTCCTAGAACAATAATAGATCACTTCTTGTTGTTTCATCATCATACACCCCAAACCTGAATGTGAAGAATCAAAAAAACATAACAAATGTCATCATATCCTCTATAAACCGGAGCATTTGAGCACTGAACTACTTACCCTTCATGTATCTATATGCTACCTAACACTACACACACAACCCAAAGGCCTGGTCTTTCCAGGTCTACCCTTTCAACAGAGTTATTACTCGACGGAAATCAGGTACAAATCACATATATTAGCATGTATGACCACAGAAGCAATGAACCTCCACCATGTTCTTGGGTGCTACCCATGAAACAATTTCTCCGTCCTTTGAGGTGTCAACTTCAACTCTCTACTGCGACACCATATGTTCATGGAAGTTCACCTCACTATTAAAAAACATGAATGTGTAAAAAATTGATTGATTTTTTTGCATTTAAGAACCTATAAATGGTCATTAGATGCACAATATTCTCTTCCTTTGACTCCATGTTGATCAGGATGAAATCAATGAATATGATGATGAAATGTTCCATCAAATAATGAATGATGTACTTCATAATTATCATGAACATTATTTTTGAGTTCATAAAACTAAATAAAAAGAGAATTATATTGATGTTATCATACAAGAATCTGAATTCAGCCTTTATGATATCACCCTCTTTTACCCTCAACTAATTACATCTAGAAAAGAGATCGATCATAGAGAATTAACTAACTCCCATCATCTTGTTGAAAAGATTATCTATCCTTATGAGAGGGAAAAAGTCCTTGAACATTACCTAATTAAATATCTATTAGTATATAAACAACCTCTGAACACCATCTATAATATTCTCAAACAATATTGGAGAACCCCACATCGACACAGTGGTCCAGATAAATCCCTTCTTCATTAGGTCATCATTCAAAATCCTCAACTGTCGCAAATAAAATGTTTCCATCCCATAAGGATCCATCGAAATTAGATAATCATTAAGCTATAATTCTATAACAAGAATAACATAATGTTAATGGGGTAGTTTCACAAAGTAATCAATTAATAAATCCAATAAATCCCAAAAAAGCATGGAACCACCCCCAACCCAGCATCCCCAAATTCCACTAACTGTTCGGACAACGATGAAATAAGGGGCTCGATACGTCCATTGCAAATCCAAAAAATCTGATTGCCAATAAAAACCAACCATTGTATATCTAAATATAAAAACATGATTCCTCTATAAATTAATTTGATAATATATTGTACAAAATATAACCAATAAATGATAAGGATGATATCATTTGATTGTATCAGTAATAAGAAATGATCCCTATAGGACTGATGTGGTCCAATCATCCGCCTATATCTCTAGCACTCATCAAAAAAACTAGTCTGACCTATGACAAGTAATATAAAAACAAGGGGAATAGGATTGTTTTTTAGTTCTAATAATAAAACCAGGGGATAGATTGGGTACATAAATAGAGTGAAAAGCTCAAGTGTCAAACAAATCATAAACAATAGTACTGAACAAACCGATCATACAGTGAATGATATTCGACCCCGCTATAAATTTTTCCTATGTGACATGCATCGTATCGCACACAACTCCTATAACACTATACCAACAACCACCTCCTCCACTATTCCTGGGTAGAATTATCATAGAAACAAAATAATGATAGACTTTACTATCTACTTCTCCCCTTAGTGGAGTGTGAAGATTCTATCCCTACAGTAGGAACTGCCCTATCAGCCACTATGGTTGAGGTAGCCATTAGACCAACCCATCTCCATCATAATGTGACTGAGAAGATATTTAGGAACTATCTATGGATATTAACATGGACTCTATATAAAAAACACACAATCCCTTGGCCCAAATGATAGTAATGAGGACCAGAAGGTTGAAAAAGAAACTACTGAGGTCGCCTCCTTATAGGGAAGAACATTGTAGGCCCTAGTTTCTGAGACCTGATGTAGATAATCATACACTTTGGATAACATGGATGACTACCCGCTCATGTTATACCTCCTAATGATTGATTCCACTCAACTATTTCAGCCTTCATCTATAAATCCAATTTGGTTAGTAAGGTAAATGGAATAACTTTGTATTAGAGAGAAGGACATATTACTTTGTCAATGCATGTCGCACCAGACCACTCAACTGAGAAGTGATATAAATAAAAACAAATGATGTGCTTGTATTTGATAACCCTCTCATATACTGTTGAGATACCCTTCTAAAGGGAGTGAAAATAATACCTCTTCATAGCCCTCATGGCCTAGAAATATAATTCTTCTCATAAATCCATCACAAAATCAACCCATGGGAATTATGCCTACTTTCTCACCCATAGGTATAGAGTATACCACTGAAATGTATCTCTTAGTATATAGATAACTACTAGAAGAACACAATACGTTATAGAAGCTTGGATCATGGTGTTGGTGATCACAAGATCCTTGATCCATCTCTCCATATCCATGTATGAAATAATGACCCCTTATGTTCTCAGAGACTTTAGTAGGAATGAATATATCTCTTCTACCACTGTTCACCACCTTCCAACATATCAACCCTCGACCGATCAACCAGATTGGCCTGTTGAGCCTCAAAAGCCTGAGCCACTAATGGAAGATGATTGGGGGCCATATTTTAATGGAAAACAAGGGATTTCTATGTGCGAGTAATATGGAATGTTATTTATGGTTTATTTTAACAGATAATTTATTTATGTTTACCAAAAACTACATTTTGAATAGGAACACTAGTCATTATGATTGATGTACCTTTATGATGGAATTTACCCTGAAAATAGTGTATCCTTTTAACATCATTCGGTAAATTCAGTGTCCTTTCATTGGATCACTATGGTACCTAAAATCAATTTTCTTATATGTTCTTCCATGGACAATTTCTCATACCATGATCACATGGAAATGTTTCCCTACCAATCAATGAAATCATCAATGATCTTAACTCAAACACTATATTATCATTCAACCTATCACTAATAAAAGTATTTCATGACCCCATCCTACAAAATATGCCTCTCCTAATATGGAAATGATGGATGCATATAATGACCACTGAGTCCCAACTCCAATATGCCCCATGGTGGTAAAAAGCACCAAGGGTATACAAATATCGCATAATGGGATGAATAAACCTTTTTATAATAACAATGATAGGGAGATAAGATGTATCAATATAATAATAAATCCATTAATTATATAGAATAAATACAAAAATCCATCCCACATGAATGACTAAAGTAAAAATACTACAAATACAATGAAATTATCTTAAATAAGTACAAAAAAGAACAAATCTAATGTAACACCCGAGACTTTTATGTCATATAAATCATCAAAGGAATCTTTTTATACACAACACTTGCTTGGCTTGCTTTACATGATATCTCAACCTCCTTTGATAGCTTGCGTCGTACACAATACCGAGTTTCACTAAACAACGATATGCTATTAAAATATTATTAAAACTAGCCGTTATGAATAGTAATAACCACTTTTTGAAATTTTATAAATTTTATTTTTTCAAAATGGACTTCATTTTTGGATTCGGAATATCAAAATTAGCTTAGGGTGAAATTTTGGTGATTTTCGGATAACTTTCATATTTTGATGAATAGTGAAAATTACTAAATTTTAATTAAAAACATCTTTATAAATCGAAATAATTATGAGTGATAAATTATTAATTTGAGAGGGTTTTAAAGTATATTTATAATATATTTTTACAATTTAATAAAATGTTGGTCATTGGATGTAATTTCACATTTAAACCAGTTATAAACAAGTGTCAATCTTTTGATAGTTATTATCTTTTAAAAAGACGCATTTTGTTTTGACGACGGGGGTTAATTTTTAAATTAATTAATGAAACTGATATGTTTCGAATTTGGTAAAATAGAAATAATTTTTGAGTTCATAATATCAAATATAGCTTAGGCTTAATTTTTGATATTTTTCTGAAAACATTCAATTTTTGATGAATAGTGAAACCACTAAGTGGTAGATAAAAAAAACTGAATTGTTCATAAAACTTAATTTTACCACTTCTGTGAGTGGAATTTGAAAAATCCGAGAGACACGGTTGATGGCAGTATGTAAAATGTGGTTCAATGAGATGAAAATAATTTTTGGTGAATAGTAACTTTTTTACTTTTATTTACCACGGTTAAAAGTAAATAGGGTAATTAAGGGTAAAAATGATATTATTATTACCCTAACACATGTCCAAATTCTATTGGATAAGTGTAATTCGACCAAAAAAAATCTTAGGAATAAAATATGACCATTTAGGCCCACTTGGATTAGATTTGGGCATTTATTATTATTTAATTCAAATAAGAGTTAAAAGAGTTAAAATCAAAGTTTATTTAATAAAACATTTTTAATATAGGGTTATACATAAGATAAATTCGATTATAAATATTCATTAGAAAGATAAAAATAGTTCCTACATAATGGTATTTTATTTGTAATTTTTAGACATTAAATAATTTAATTTATTTATGACACAACGATGATGCAGTAATTATCATATTAATGAAATATTGACATAATTGATGTTATAAATACTCAAATAAATATAATTTGAGACTTTTTATTAACTCCACTAATTTTCTAGGTTAATATGACATGTTAGTATTGATTTAAGTAACTTTGTTCGAACTTATCATTCTGTTATGATTTTCAAAAAAACCAATTACTAAATAGTGTCAAATTGACATAAAATAGTTTTTAAAACAAATATTATATTTTTAATTGTTATTTTATTCCTATAAATCTAAGGTTCGGCAAAATGACTTTGATAAGGTTATATATATTAATAATAAACAATTTGGGGTTCTTTTGGCTTCTTATAGTAAGTTTATTAACCTTATAGTGTAAGAACACAAGAAGACACGGTAAAAGTAAAATTATTTAACTTAATGTTAAATCTAAATGATAAGGTTAAAATAGGAACCTAAACTTGTCTAAATTATATTGGATTAGAGGATTTCAACCCATCCCCACCTTAGCCTCGAAATAAATCAATTTGGAGCTTTTTAAAACCAAACTTGACTTTATAATAAAATAATATTTTTAGTTTTTCCAAAGGAGCCCCTCTCCTCCCTTATAAAAGGGCACCTCCTCCCTCGCTTCCTCACACAATTTGGAGCCTTCATGCTTGGCCAACCCCGGCCAAATTCTCTTCTCCACTTCCCTAGAAACATCCTAGAGGTTCTGGTCTTCCTCAAAGACCAATTTCAGTGCCCTAAGAGGAGGTCTCAAAGAGGCGCTTCAAAGAAGAGGAGGTTCGGATACGTACAAAGCATATCAGACATAAGGTAAGGGAAATATCACAATCTCATTTTTATCCGAGATTGATAATACTTTAGTATTTACTGGGGTGTATTTTATCATCCACATCCATGTTTCCTCAATATGTAATATTATTTCCATTCACCTATAATTGTTTAAATCCTATTTTACCATTTGTTGAGTTTTTAGTAAAAGATATGAAAGGAATATTTTTGTCGTTTTTCGTACGAGGTACATTTTGACTTTTCCGACAAAAGTACGAGAAGAATGTTTTTTTTACTTATACGGCATGAATGGATTTTTAAAACATTATTTCCAAGAATCTTCCTTTAAAAGTTTTAAAGTTTTTTTTAATCAACTTCTTTTAGTTTATAATTGTATGACATATTAAGAAAGGAAAAGTGTTTTTGAAGAAGAAAGGATATTTTCCTCAAGAATTCATTTCAAGTGTTTTATCAAAATTATTTTCCATCTAAGATAATATAGGGTTCTGTTTTTATCCCTATTATTACATTGATTTGATTATGTTGTGATGGAATTGTTTTTATGAATTCCATTATCTTATATGAATTGTTTTATAAAGTCATGTTGTTTAAGAATCCCATTTTTATTGCATGGGTTATGCAATGATGTATGGTTTATGATTATGTAAAACACATAAGAATGGTATAATTATGAGATGGGTGAGACCTATATCTCCCTCCATTTCATTGGGTAAAGATTTTATATCTCATGAGATAGACATGGCTGGAATGGTAGGTTATACCGGTTCAGTGAAACAGGACTGAAACGAGGGTGACTCGGTTCAGAAAGGGACATTGTCCACTAAGATAATCTTGGAAATGAGTCTTGACTAACAAGAAATGATTCTCTATTATTATTTGTATATGCCACAACGATTCATGTATTACATTATGATTATTGTGATTACATTTCACTACCATGATTTATCCCATGCTATGAAATTATGCTCTCTTTTGCAGGTTAAGATTTCCAAAATGTTATGTTCTTATGAATATGATGTGATTGATATTTCTTTTGTTTACCCTTACTGAGCATTTGAGCTCACCCATTTATGTCTTCTTTTCCCCGGGATATAAATAAAGGATTTAGGTAAAAAAAGGGAAGATCTTTATGGGAGATGTTTAAGATCTTTCACCACGATTAGAAGATTATATTCTGAGATACCAAAGACACTAAACTATTACGATCCATGTGTGTGTGTTTTTGTTATGTACTAAGTATTCCGCAAATGTAATGTAATGTCAATGTATGTCAAGCTTCGGGTCTCTATAGTGGGTATCAGAGGAAAGGTATAGTCAACCTTTGGAAACTAGGATGCGAAAGCCTTAGTAAGAACCCAAAGGATAAGTCTAAGCATAGAACACAATCTTAGTGTTTTAGAAATCACCATGAATAACCTAGGATAAGACCTTAAGTGGGAAATTTTATTCATGATTATGTGGTTTTCCTATTATAATTAGTGTTGCTCACACTATTCTTCTTGGTTTTAGTCAATGGATGGAACCCGAAGGAATCGTGTTAATGCGGAATCCGACGAGCAATGCAATGATTGTCCCCCTGAGCAACCAAACGTTATGGGAGCTGGAATGCAAAATCTTGTAGCCATGCTCACACAACTTTCTCAAGCTATGAATCATGCAGGACTTCCAAACGAGCAAAGGAACGAGCAAAACTCTGTTGAATCCTTCACGAGGTAGCGTCCACCTTTTTTCAGCGGGTCTACTGATCCATTAGTTGCTGAACAATGGATTACTAATACTGAAAAGATATTTTCAGTTCTTCAATGTTCTGAACATGATAAAGTCATCCTACCAGTGTATCGTTTGGAAGGAGATGCTGATCAATGGTGTAATCTTATTAAGAATATGAGGCAAAGGGATGAAATTCAGTCCATGGAATGGGTTGAGTTCAAGAACTTATTTTTCAATAAGTACATCCCTCGTATTCTTCGAACAAAGATGGAGAAATAGTTTCTTGAACTGAAGCAAAGGGATGATGAATCCGTTGGTACCTATGAAGCAAATTTTACAAGACATGCAAGGTACGCTTCTGGTATTATTATCCAACCTGAGAGTAAGATCGATCGGTTCTTTAGTGGCTTAAAACCAAGCCTTCGAAGGGCGTTAGCCATAAGGGACTTCAATAGCTATGAGGAAATCGTTCGATGTGCTCTCAAAGTCGAGATGGAGATTGGAGTAACCCATCAGTCATATGGGTTTGATAAGAAGAGGAATATGGAATTAAAAGGAAAATCTAAAGAGCACACTGAAAAGAAGATGAGATTTCCCTTATGCTCAAAGTGTGGAAAGAAACATGGAGGGAGTTGTCTTAAAGGGACAAGTAAATGTTTCAAATGTGGAAAGGAAGGTCATCGGGCATTTGAATGCCACGATGATGGGAAGAAGATGTCTAATGATGCAAACAAAGGAAGGGATACACAGAATGAACCTACTACACTTCAATGTTTCAAGTGCAAGGAGATGGGGGATTATGCCAATAAATTCCCTAATCCAAGGGATGATGATGATGGTCGACGTCAAAAAACTCTTAAGGCTAAAGACAAAGGGAAGTCACATGCAATTTCTATCAGCGATGTGGAGTACGATAATGATGTGGTGAAAGGTACACTTACCATCCACTCTAAAGTAGAAAATGTTTTATTTGATTCTGGATCCACCCACTCTTTTATTTCTGAAGAATTTTCTAAGGGTATCACCGTATTACCTCAACAATTAGATGTTGAGTTAGCTGTGACAACGCCTAATGGCACAACAGTCGCATCAAAAGTATATAATTCTTCTCCGATCGAAGATTGTGGGAAAGTGCTTCCTGCAAATCTTGTGATCTTTCCTATAGTGGAATTTTCTGTGATTCTTGGCATGGATTGGCTTTCTTTATATGGAGCTCATATCAATTGCCAAAGAAGGGAAGTCACATTTCATATTCCAGATCAATCTATGATCTTCTATCAATGCAAGGATGAACATAACCTTCCAGTGGAAATTTCTTCCATCTTATGGGTCTTGATTCCACTAAATGAAGGTTATTTATCTCAAATGGTTGGTGAGAAACTCACGATTAAGAATATACCCATTGTACGAGAGTTTGATGATGTCTTTCCGGAGGAATTACCGGGACTTCCACCAAATCGTGAAGTTGAGTTCTCAATAGAACTCGTACCGGGTGCTTTGCCTATTTCAAAGACACCTTATAGAATTGCCCCAATTGAGTTGCAGGAATTGAAGAAGAAACTCCAAGAGAATCTTGATAAGGGATTCATACGCCCTAGTGCGTCACCTTGGGGAGCACCTATTCTATTTGTTAAGAAGAAAGATGGATCAATGAGACTATGCATTGATTATCGAGAACATAACAAGATCACTATCAAGAACAAATTTCATCTCCCGCGCATTGAGGACCTATTTGACCAACTACGCGGAGCTCAATACTTTTCCAAGATTGATCTTCGTTCAGGGTATCATCAATTAATGGTCAAAAGGGAGGATATACCAATGACAGCTTTCTTTTCAAGGTATGGACACTATGAATTTATAGTGATGCCATTTGGTCTTTCTAATGCCCCTGTTATCTTCATGGATCTGATGAATAGAGTCTTTAGAGACTATCTTGATCAATTTGTGGTAGTCTTTATAGACGATATTCTTGTCCATTCAAAGAGCAAGGAAGAGCATGAATATAACTTGAGAATTATATTGAAGACCCAGTGAAAGGAGAATCTTTATGCCAAATTTACCAAGCGTGAATTTTGGCTTCAAAAAGTTGCATTTTTGGGTCACATAATCTCAAAAGAGGGGATATCTGTGGATCCAGCAAAAACAGATGTTATCGAAAGATGGTCGAGACCAACAACAGTTACTGAGATCCAAATTTTTCTTGGATTGGCTGGATATTATAGACGTTTTTTGAAAGAATTTTCACGATTATCTAATCCACTAACCAAGTTGACTCGGAAAGGAGTTAAGTTTTCTGGACGGAGGAATGTGAAGAGAATTTCAAGGAGTTGAAAAGAAGGTTATCCAGTGCACCTGTGCTCACACTGCCTTGTAGTGGAGAAAGGTTTGTGATCTACAGTGATGCATCCATGAAGGGATTGGGGTGTGTTCTTATGCAAAATGATATGTTGATAGCTTATGCCTCACGACAGTTGAAAATCCATGAGCAAAATTACCCAACACATGATTTGGAGTTAGCTGCGGTAATCTTTGCATTAACGATTTGGAGGCATTACCTTTATGGTGAAAGGTGTGATATTTATACTGATCATAAAAGTTTAAAGTATATTTTCACACAAAAGGAGGTGAATATGCATCAAAGATGATGGTTGGAGCTGATTAAGGATTATGACTGCTCTATCCATTACCACCCTGGGAAAGCAAACAAGGTGGAAGATGCATTAAGTCGACAAGACCATGCCAGTTTATACATGATGAGGATCACAAAAGATCCAATATTTATGGATTTACAAAGGATGGATCTTGGAATTATAATAAAAGGGGAAAAATATTATCTTTCTCAAATGAATGTTCAACCATCTATACATGTGAAGATTGAAGAGGCACAGAAAGAAGATGTCGAGTTACAAAAGAAGGTGATAAATGTTCCCGAATTCAACCTTGATTGTGATGGGATAATAAAGTTCAGGGATCGGGTTTGTGTTCCTCCCATCCCCGAATTAATAACGGAGCTGCTGGATGAGGCTCATAGTTCTTCATTCTCTATTCATCCTGGAAGCACGAAGATGTATAGGGACCTGAAAGAGTACTTCTGGTGGGATGGCATGAAAAGAGATGTTGCTGAATATGTCTCTCGATGCTTGGTTTGTCAGCAAGTTAAAGCTAAGAGACAGAAGTCTAAGGGGATGTTACAACCATTACCCATACCCGAATGGAAATGGGAAAACATCAATATGGACTTTGTCACAGGACTTCCTAAAACATCCAAAGGCAATAATGCTATCTGGTTCATAGTTGATCGTCTTACAAAGTCTGCACACTTCATTGCTATTAGAGAGGATTTCTCTCTGGATCAGCTTGCCAGGATATATGTAAAGGAAGTGGTAAGATTGCATGGAGTACTAATTTCTATTATATCTGATCGGGATCCGAGATTTACCTCGAAGTTCTGGCGAAGTCTTCAGCATACTCTGGATACAGAGTTGAGTTTCAGCACTGCTTATCATCCTCAGACAGACGGTCAGTCTGAGAGAACAATTCAAACCCTAGAAGATATGTTGAGAGTTTTCTCTATGGATTTCAAAGGAGGTTGGGATCAACACCTACCTTTGGTGGAATTTTCTTATAATAAAAACTTTCACTCCAGTATTCAGATGGCTCCTTATGAAGCTCTCTATGGAAAGAAATGAAGGGCTCCAACTTGCTGGGATGAAGTTGGGGAAAGAAAGCTATTAGGACCTGATCTCGTTGATGAAATGGAAGAAAAGGTCAGATCAATTAAACAAGACATAAGAGAAGCTCAGAGTCGACAGAAAAGTTATTCCGACAACCGAAGAAAAGACCTAGAGTTTGAAGTGGGTGATAAAGTGTTCTTACGAATATCTCCCTTGAAGAGGGTTATGATATTTGGAAAGAAGGGGAAGTTGAGCCCTAGGTATATCGGTCCTTTCGAAATACTGGATCGTGTTAGGAAGGTAGTTTACCGATTGGCGCTTCCACCGAATCTCTCTCAAGTTCACGATGTGTTCCATGTATCTCTCCTGAGAAAGTACATACCTGATCCTTCACATGTACTCAGCTCAGAAGTTGTACCGCTGGAGAAAGATCTTTCTTATGAAGAACAACCGATAGAGATTCTGGATCGTAGCGAAAATGTCCTACCAAACAAGAAAACTAGATTGGTGAAAGTTTTATGGAGGAACCACCAATTAGAAGAAGCTACATGGGAGCTTGAGGATGTGATGAGGGAGAGGTATCCTCATCTGTTTGTTAAAAAGTGGCGAATTTCGAGGGCGAAAATCATTTTAAGGGGGGTAGAATGTAACACACGAGACTTTTATGTTATATAAATAATCAAAGGAATCTTTTTCTACACAACACTTTCTTGGCTTTCTTTACATGAAATCGCGACCTTCCTCGATAGCTTGCATCGTACGCAATACCGAGTTTCACTAAACAACGATATGCTATTAAAATATTATTAAAACTAGCCGTTATAAATAGTAATAACCACTTTTTAAAATTCTATAAATTTTATTTTTCAAAATGGACTTCATTTTTGGATTCGGAATATTGAAATTAGCTTAGGGTTAAATTTTGGTGATTTTCGGATAACTTTCATATTTTGATGAATAGTGAAAATTACTAAATTTTAATTAAAAACAACTTTTTCAATCGAAATAATTAATAGTGATAGATTATTAATTTGAGTGGTTTTAAAGTATATTTAGAATATATTTTTACAATTTAATACAATGTTGGTCATTGGATGTAATTTCACATTTAAACTAGTTATAAACAAGTGCCAATCTTTTGATAGTTATTATCTCTTAAAAACACGCCTATTGTTTTGACGACGAGAATTAATTTTTAAATTAATTAATGCAACTGATATGTATTGAATTTGGTAAAATAGAAATCATTTTTGAGTTCATAATATCAAATATATCTTAGGCCTAATTTTTGGTATTTTTCTAAAAACTTTCAATTTTTGATGAATAGTGAAACCACTAAGTGGTAGTTAAAAAAACTGAATTGTTCATAAAACATAATTTTACCACTTCTGTGAGTGGAATTTCAAAAATCCGAGAGACACGGTTGATGTCAGTATTTAAAATGTGGTTCAATGAGATGAAAATAATTTTTTATGAATAGTAACTTTTTACTTTTATTCACCACGGTTAAAAGTAAATAGGGTAATTAAGGGTAAAAATGATATTATTATTACCCTAACACATGTCCAAATTCAATTGGATATATGTAATTCGACCAAAAACAAGCTTAGGAATAAAATATGACCATTTAGGCCCACTTGGATTAGATTAGGACATTTATTATTATTTAATTCAAAGAAGAGTTAAAAGAGTTAAAATCAAAGTTTATTTAATAAAACATTTTTAATATAAAGTTATACATAAGCTAAATTCGACTATAAATATTCATTAGAAAGCTAATAAGATTTCCTACATAATAGTATTTTATTTTTAATTTTTAGACATTAAATAATTTAATTTATGTATGACACAACGATGATGCAGTAATTATCTTAGTAATGAAATATTGACATAATTGATTTTATAAATACTCAAATAAATATAATTTGAGACTTTTTTTGAATTCCACTAATTTTATCGGTTAATATTACATGTTAGTATTTATTTAGTTAACTTTGTTTGAACTTATCATTCTGTTATGATTTTCACAAAATCAATTACTAAATAGTGTCAAATTGACATAAAATAGTTTTTAAAAAAAAATTATATTATTAATTGTTATTTTATTCCAAAAAATCTAAGGATCGGCCAAATTACTTAGATAAGGTTATATATATTAATAATAAACAATTTGGGGTTCGTTTGGCTTCTTATAGTAAGTTTATTATCCTTATAGTGTAAGAACACAAGAAGACACGGTAAAAGTAAAATTATTTAACTTAATGTTAAATCTAAATGATAAGGTTAAAATAGGAACCTAAACTTGTCTAAATTCTATTGGATGAGAGGATTTCGACCCATCCCCACCTTAGCCTTGAAATAATTCAATTTGGATCTATTTAAAACCAAACTTGACTTTATAATAAAATAATATTTTTAGTTTTTCCAAAGAAGCCCCTCTTCTCCCTTATAAAAGGGCACCTCCTCCCTCTCTTCCTCACACAACATTGAGCCTTCATGCTCGGCCAACCCCTGCCAAATTCTCTTATCCACTTCCCTAGAAACATCCTAGAGGTTCTGGTCTTCCTCAAAGACCAATTTTAGTGCCCTAAGAGGAGGTATCAAAGAGGCGCTTCAAAGAAGAGGAGGTTCGGATACGTACAAAGAATATCAGACATAAGGTAAGGGAAATATCACAATCTCATTTTTATCTGAGATTTTTTATACTTTATTATTTAGTGGGGTTTATTTTATCATCCACATCCATGTTTCCTCAATATGTAATATTATTTCCATTCACCTACAATTGTTTAAATCCTATTTTACCCTTCGGTGAGTTTTTAGTAAAAGATATGAAATGAATCTTTTTGTCGTTTTTCATATGAGGTACTTTTTGACTTTTCCGAAAAAAGTAAGAGAAGAATGTTTTTTTAACTTATACGGTATGAATGGATTTTTAAAACATTATTTCCAAGAATCTTCCTTTACAAGTTTTCATGTTTATTTTTAATCAACTTCCGTTAGTTTATAATTGTATGACATATTAAGAAAGGAAAAGTGTTTTTGAAGAAGAAAGGATATTTTCCTCAAGAATTCATTTCAAGTGTTTTATCAAAATTATTTTCCATCTAAGATAATATAGGGTTCTGTTTTTATCCCTATTATTACATTGATTTGATTATGTTGTGATGGAATTATTTTTATGAATTCCTTTATCTTATATGAATTGTTTTATGATGTCATGTTGTTTAAGAATCCCATTTTTATTACATGGGTTATGCAATGATGTATGGTTTATGATTATGTGGCACACATACTAATGGTATCATTATGAGATGGGAGGGACCTATATATCCCACCAATTCATTGGTTAAAGATTTTATATCTCATGAGATAGACATGGCTGGAATGGTAGGTTAAACCGGTTTAGTGAAACAGGACTGAAACGAGGGTGACTCGGTTCAGAAAGGGACTTTGTCCACTAAGATAGTCTTGGAAATGAGTCTTGACTAACAAGAAATGATTCTCTATGATTATGTGTGTATGACACAAAGTTTCATGTTTTATGTTATGATTATTGTGATTACATTTCACTGCCATGATTTATCCCATGTTATGAAATTATGCTCTCTTCTGCAGGTTAAGATTTCCAAAATGTTATGTTCTTATTAATATGATGTGATTGATATTTATTTGGTTTACCCTTAATGAGCATTTGAGATCACCCTTTTATGTTTTCTTTTCCCCAGGATATAAAGAAAGTTTTTATGTAAAAAAAGGGAAGATCATTATGGGAGATGTTGAAGATCTTTCACCACGATTAGAAGATTATATTCCGAGTTTCCAAAGACACTAAACTATTACGATCCTTGTGTGTGTGTTTTTGTTATGTACTAAGTATCCCGCAAATGTAATGTAATGTCCATGTATGTCAAGCTTTGGGTCTCTACATCTAATAAGTGACATGAAAATAGTCCCAATTTCAGAACTAGTAATGGCCAATAAGGTCAATGTATTCTTCCTGGAAAACTCAAAGCAATTAAATAATTTAGGGGGATTAAACATGTATACTCAGTAGAAAACATCCATGAATCATGTTCACCCATGGAGAAGCATACATATGCCCAAAGGCAATAAAAATGGAAACCAATGACACCAAAAAATTTATACTATTCATCTCAACCTTACCATAGGTATCATCACCATATAATGAATTTCATGTAATGAAATATATGGAACATAAATGATAGGTTATCCCACACCACATTCCCAGTTAATAGATTCCCTAACACCCTAAATGAATAATTTCATGGCACTCCCACCTCTTCCAAATGTTGCAGGTTAGAACCCACCCACACACACATGGTCATAACAAATATTCCAACAACCTTGGAAAATGAAGCTCATATTATCTCACCAACACACACCTGGTCCTCACAACCAAGTCCCACATGTAGACAACTAGTCCACATACCGCAGCACATCCCGAAAATACCTATGAAGGAAAAACACATCTCATTCTGAAGAAACCAAGATAGCCACCACTCTTCTTATCCTGAAGACACCTGGAAATGCACAACTACCTTGTACATAACATGGTCTCATAAACCAATACGTGCATGTAGAATCATAGGCTATCACATCATTGAAGATATATTAAGATACATCTAGTAACAAGCCATCAGACCTCCCACCATGAGTCTTGGTAATGAAACCCTCTTCCATGAATATGTGGGTGTTTGGCACACAATGCTCAACTATGGTGGGTGTGTATGGAAAACACAAGGGAGATACATGTATGTAAATATAACAGAAAAAATAAAAAACCAACCTATGATATTTCAATCAAAACAAAACCAAATCTATCTTACTTAGGAAATTATCCTTCTTTATTTAGAAATCCATTTGTTCATCCCATCCCTACATGGGAAACTACAAAAACAAAAAAACAAAAACCCACACAGAATTAACCACGTAGGGGAAAATGAACCACATTAGTTCTAAACAAATCCTATTTAACCTCCATTTAACACCCATACCAAGCACTACCATCATCATTCTTCATGTTCATCTTTTCATGTCCTACCTATCAAACAAAAAACCCCCAAATAACAGCTAAACCCCAAAAAAACCTCATCAGAACCAACCTTACTACCCTGATGTATAACTACACCACAACCATCACACCCATTAACATAAACATAACACAACATGAACCAATCTCCATGCTTCTCAAACACATCTATGCATTATACATTCACTTGAACTATCAAACTAATATTCCATTTCACCACCCATACCACCCCATACACACAACCATTGCCTCAACCATAGTACCAAACAACCACAAAAAACACAAAAATTTGTATTTAGATTTAACAAATACATTTTCATTTATTCCAATTTTTTAATTCAAGGGTTATCATAGAGAATGATTGATATTGGATAATTCACTTATTTAACAAAATATATGTAGTTAAAATTTTTCATTTATACTGTCGTTCGACACATGATCAACAACAATCCATAAAATCTCCTCTATATTGCACATAAAAATACCACCAATGCCTGTGAATTTTGTTAGACATAAAGCCCATGAAGATCAAAACATCAACAGATAAAAAATCATAATACACCTCACTTTTTTTAACACCCAAATAATGATATTTAAATATGTTTAATTAAAATTAATGACATTGTATCCTACTATATTCAACAATAGGGAATTCATACTACCACACTTTTTGAAAAAAAATCAAAATAAAGATGAAAGGGTCCGTACTTCATGAAACAAATGACCATGACAACCTCCTTATTCCAAACATAGTGTGCACAATGATATAGAGAAAACAAATCCATGGATTAAACACAAATGTAAGACTCCTTGGGGAAGAAAGGTTATAGGATACCCAGGTATCATGAGAAATGGGAATTGAAAGAACACAATAATAATGTCCAACATTGATGTAAATGATCAAAGATTCAAGTGCATGAAACTATTTTGAACTCCCCATGAAAATTTTATCTTGATCACACGTTTTAACTATCATAATGTCACCCAATAGTTATATATTTATATATATTAATTCCTTTGAAATTTCTTCAAAAACACATAAATAATATTTTATACTCATTTTACATAGAATGAAATGTTAAAGTGGTGAATTTGGTAAAACTACAAAAAATGGAAATTTTCACAAACTATGGAAATGATTCACTGTTGGATGAGTAACCATCATGATTCACCATCAAGAATTTATTTCATGGATAACCCAATACTAATGAGTCACTTATATAATATATCAATGTTGAGTTATCATTCAGTGATTCACTGTTTTGTGTGTCATCGTTCTCTACGTCACCTTTCAGTGAGTCATCATTTACTGATTCGCCTCAGAGACTCACCATTATGACCCTCAATTAGAGAATCGCCATCAGTGAGTCACCAATTTGAGTCACTAACATGGTTACCCATTGGGTTCACCCACTAGTTGAAAACCCACCATTATCAACCTACTGTTCTAGACTCATCGTTAGCGGGTAACCGATGTGAGTCACCATTGTGACTCACTGGTCCTACCTCACCATCAACAAGTCACTAGTGTGAGTTAGAGTTGTGACTCATAGGACCTAACTCAGTGGTGGATTACTCACCAGAAGATAAGCTACCATTAGAAAAATATGAATATTTTTAAAACCCTGAAATGAGTCCCTTAAATCTCCATAACACCTCATACATTGGGTTTTTAAAAATTATTGGACCTAGGAGGACTAGTCCATTATAGTTTTAGTTATTTATGGAATATTTCAATCCATCTAATATAATCTTTAAAATAAGAAAATAGATAACCACATTCCCCATTCAAGATGTACAAGAATGTTCGAAATGAAATATCTCAAAAGATTCATCATATTAAATATTATTAATATTAAATAATTTTTATGAGAAATTATAGATCAATATTTATTTCCAGTATTTAGTGTAAATATTTGATTGAAAAGATATTGGTTCTAAAAAATTAATGATTTTACACTATTAATTCAAGGTCATGGATCTAGTACGTTATCTCATGTTGGCAATAGTATCATGATTCATACACTACCACATGATCTTACTTCATTATAACACATCAACTCCCATGGATAAATCATCACAATACCACACATAAACAATTCTAAATTCTATAAGAATCATGGATCGAGCTGATTTTAATTCCATCTTTAGCTCATAAGAGAAGTCATGAAATTATGATCTCAATATAAAATTTATTAATTATAAATTATTGATTTGAAGGGTACAAAATTTGATTCTTCTTTTAAAAACCATTTTTGTTATACAGAAAGACTGAATAATCCCCAAATTTAAATGGAATCTTTTTCTTACTAAAAAATTATATCATTATTCACCATTGATTGATAATCCAATATAAATTATTCAAACACCGAAAATCCCATGAACATAACCATTTAATCCAAAATTTAACGTTTTGATATCACCTTATAAATTAATTAATTATGAAGAGTTTAATGAATTATACTCATGAGATTATCATAATATTTTCACTTTTAATGTTATCCACTATGTTATCAATAATTATAATGATAATGAATTCAAGGAACTAATAAATTTCATATTCATAAGATCCATAAATTCCTCTTACGAATGGGTAAATTCAACTGGAATCTCGTGATAGTCAAAATATCCTTATCAACTTCTAATAACATTATTTGGTATATTATACTCCGTTATAGAGAGTTGGTGGTAACTAGACCCGAGATAAATTTTAAAAAACACCCTTACCAATTTCTATTGATCAGTGAGATGATCGATATATTTTATGTGTTATTTTTTCATATTGTTCATATCATTTAAATTATTGGAATCTATAGAGAAGTGAAGAATTATATGTGACATATTATTGTATGGATTATTACAGGACCAAAGAGATACATTAGAAAAGATAATCCCTTTATAAATCCATCATCAAGATATATTTACAGATACATAAATTTATCTTGTTTTGTATGACTTATTGGAAATTCTATAAAATATATTCCATAAAACTGGTAGATAATATATCAGTATTTTTTTGGTGTGGTTGTGCCAATAAATCCTTTTCTTATACATCGGTGTATAACTAATAGTTGGTGTCTGTTCACAAGATGAAATTATTTTTTTATAATCCACATGTGATACAACATCTTGCACATCACATTGGAACATTATAGGAGAATGTATCCTATTTATTTTACTTATGTTCTTATCCAAAATGAAATTAATGATTTCATGAAATGGAACAAATTTTTATTACCATCTGATTTATGTAGATTATATGACCATCAAATGAAATCATCAAATACACTCTAAGAATACTACCAAAGAATCTAATTTCTAGATGAATAATTTATATAGATACATACACCATGGAAATGGAGACATGTCTTTTAAGTCCAAGTAATCCGCAATCATTATTTTTTCTGGGAGGTGTTTATATTTACATTTCTTATGGAATAGGTTTATATGTGTGATTAAATATTTCCAAAATACAAATATATAAATTTTTATGATGGGAATATATATCAAATAATGAAACACTTATTTATTATGTTATGGTTATACTAGATCACAATATTTCTTCTCTCGTATCATATTTCTTAATGGAATCAACAAGATAATGAAAATTCAAATCATCAAATTATGTCTGAGTATTTTAAATAACCTCAAGATTTGTCCATTTATTTATGTTTCTTATAAACGACACAACATTACCTGATACACTCTATAGTGAAGATACCTCTACCATTGAGTAAATTTTATTATATATCCACATAAGATAATATTTCTTACCCCACTACATTCAAAAAAAAATAATATTAAAAATATATTTTTATATCATATATTTTAATATTAATAACATCTAATTTTATTTTCTATATAAAATGGTTTTTTATTAACCATTATTCAATATTGATCATAGAATAGAGTCCCAAATATTATTAATATATTGGAACCAAATAATTATGCTACTGAAACCACCATTAAATCCATGTCCAAACATAAATTAGATGATTTTAATTTTAATAAGAACCCTACATTTTCAAATGAATATATGAGGACAATAGACCATCCCCAAAAATTAATTATGCCTCCAACATACAATTAATTATAGATTCATTACATTGGAATACATGTGGTGTTCAATCAATTTGACTTAAGAAGGAATGATTGGATTGGGGATGATTGAGATTGATGGAATTTTAATGTATCCTTTGATACAATTTAATATATTAATTCAATTTTCTTTTAAAATTGATTAATACAATCATTGAATGTTCATTACCCACTATAGTATAAAAAACTCATTAATTTTTTATAGAGATATAGTGAAAGGGTAGTTATTTTGAGTAATTGTAACATTGATTTCCCCCCACAACTTGTTTATATATAATTTTTCTGATAAAATATAGTACTACTGTTATAGGATATGTCCCACAAGAATTATGTTTGTCGATTAAACATTGAATAACGGAAGAGATTCCATGGACTATATAAAATTGTCTCAAAATTTTTTATAGCCTAACCTCATATTATTGATGAAAATTTCATCTCAAAAAATAAATAGTTTAGTAATTAATGAAATAATAAACATGGACTCAAGTATTACATGATAAAAAAAATCATTCCTTAGCAACATATAGTCTAGTTTATACTTCATAGTCCACATAATAAATTATATGCACCAAATTATCAAGAAGTTTTTAATCTATATTATATTTGAATTTTGATAACTTATTCATAGCTATCTCTATAGGGTTCAACATATCCCTTTGATGGGGAATGTTACTATACCAGTATTAAACAAGGGATATAAAATTAATTAAACATAAAGATACAACATTGTATCATTGTTTCATTTTTTGGGAATGGATGACCCTGATGTTGAATAATTTATTTGATGTCAATTTTTCTAATAATATGTAATTATTATGTTTTTAAAATTTTTGTTTAATGTATCCAAGATTTGTAATAATTTTTAAGCAACATTCTTGATTTCATGAAGAATAGTGGAATTCAACATTTTTTTATCTTTTAAGAAGAGATGTTTAATTCCTGACTTATGTTGATATGATATATATTAATTTCTTGATATATTAATTAATTTAAGGACAATAGTTTCTTGAATATTTGATAATGTAAATTATATTATTATGTTGTTCATAATATCTATGACATGCCATATAATTATTGTATAAGATTATTTATTGTTAATATTATGATGATTCAGTATGGAGTGTCCATAAAGTATTTTTGAATATAATTACTTCGATAATAGAGGTGAAGATGAATTAATTGAAAATCCTTAGGTTATTGGACTTGGAATAGTTGACTTTAGCAAGCAGATTGCTTTGAATATGCTGAGGATAGGGGCCCTAGATGATCAATTGAGGGAAACAAAAATATTATTGAATAGGTAATGTCCATTCAGATTAAATAATGATATATAGAAAAATATCAATAGCTTATTATTGGTGTATTCATAATTTTTTAAGAAAATCATCTCAATTTGGATATGATTCAATGGTACTGATTGAAAGAATATAAAATGATCAAATAAAGTGACTGTAATAATCCATTTAATTGTAATTTTTTAATGAATCATACATCATGATGATTGAATAGATTTTAGGATCCTTCAAAAATGATGGATGAAATAGGAGATACATCAAACAAAAATAATTTTCAAATAAATAGAATATTTTATTTGATTTTATGGATTATAAAGATATTTAAAAATACAATTAGATAGAACTATAAAAATATCAATATGTGATGTGATGAAATTGTTGATAGTGAATGAATATATTCTATTTAATCAATGATAATAGGTTAGAGGAAGAATTTTTTTTGAATGATCAAGCATATTTTTTGAAACAATTTCCACAATGTGATGAAAAATGATATAATATTTGAACTAACTAGTTTTTCTAATGCTCTATATAAAGAAAGCATGATGAAGGTTATTAGATATAACTTTTTTAGAATAGCTGCTGGATATATTTTTCTGATCATTTTCAGTAGGACTATGTTATCTAATTAAGTTTTTGTTTGAATTAATTGATTGATGAATCCAAGTTACATTTTTTGTATAGATATTTTTGAGAAAATCTATCATTTACATATTTGAATGATTCCATCCTACAGATAGTTATAAATTCATCATACATAGTTCTATAGATTCATTCGAAAATATATGCAGAATATTTATATTAGGGTTCAAAATATGGTTAAAAATGGAAAATATTTGGAAACATAATAGACAACGGAAAATCCTTTTTGTGTACATGATAGATAAAAATTATAGTGTACATAAAATATATTCTCAAGACAACGAACTGATGATTTCATATGATTAATGTAATGGAAAAGAATTTGTATTATTTCAATATAGTGGTGTTCTTAAAAATAAGGACCGATCAACGTTGTTCAAACAAAGTATATTAGATAACGGACTGAAAACATTTCCCAATTACTTATAATTTTATTAAGGCAGTAATTCTATATTTTTCATTCAATGATTCAATAATCTTGAACTAAAGATAAATATTTTATCCAATAATAGTGGTGTCTTGAAGAATATTGTTGATTCATTGATATATGTAGACTTGTTGAGAGGATTTTTCAATCATATTTTTTTTGTTACCAAGATGATGGTCAAACAAATAAATATTCAATTGATAGATCCATATAATGATATATTAATTTTAAATTCTGTAGTTCACATCTACCTATATTTTTAGACATTCTACTCCAATGTAATGTAAAGCAAGAGTACTATGAAAATCATACAAGTGTTGATAAGGATGTATTTTTTGTTGAATAAGTGTTCTTATAATGGTTGTTTTGAACATGAAGAATGATATTATTTATTATTTGGGTACAAATACTAGATGATTAAGTAGTGGCTAGATAATTTGGTACCAAATAGAGTGAAATCATTAAATAGAGAAATAAAACATTGAATAAAGAAGGCAATAAGTGGTTTTATGTGATAACATAGTAGTATATGCTGGAGGCTTCCAAATGTAGTATCAATGGATGATGTTTCAGTATCAATTGTTATCATGAAATAACGGTGTAGAATAATGAATTAGAAGAAATATCACCTAAAGAACCTATTTCAGAAAAAAAATATTTGATTGAAGGATTAAATGACATATATCAGTTGAATAAGTAATAGATGGAAATAATAAAAGGTGAATAACATGTGTTGCAACTATTGATTCTAATGAACATTTTTAGTTACAGCTCAAAATATTGTGAAAGTTGTACGAAAATCAACAAATACATGTGAATGAGAATAATATTTTCATAAAACTTACTATATTAATTATATATTTTTATGAATAATAATATAGAACAATAATATCGAAATGATGTTTTAATTGGTTGATGAAATTATTGATGTTTTCATTCCTCTGAATAGTTTTTTGATAACATTTTACAGAGTTGTTATAATTAAAAACCATGGATCTAAATGTTAGACTAGGTATTCACTATTCTATGCAATTAATATTGTATCCTTCCTCCTCTATATGTGTTGGATTATATACATGGTTTAATGATTGTTTATAAGACTCGCAAATGGTTTCGGTATCACATCATGGTATATAAACTATGTCCAAATCATCACGATACCTTATAGGTATTATCCACTATTAATAAAGACTGATCCATGTATAAATATCATGTTACATTACTCACTACATTTCATATACTCTAATTTGATAATAAGTATAGAAAAAATTATCAAGATCCAAAACGGGCTAACATGTAAAGTGGTAAAAATTAATATTTATTTAAAAAAGACTTAAAATCATATTCACCCAAAAACTATCTAAGGGTTGATAATATACATTTGTTTTCCAATCATGTTTTATCCAATGGAATACACACTTAAATTAGATTCTATATATTGATGTTATTATATTTATGAATATTTATGTTTCATATATATATCTATAATGAAATGAAGATTTCGTGAATATATAATTTTATATGTGGTGATTATATTTCATCCAAGACCATTATAGTGAAACATAATTATCATAAATACATATTACATCATTTTTTATGAATTTTAATTATGTTAAAAAAACTCACATCCGATGACCATAATTGTATAGTGATATTGGAATCATGGCAACAAAAACTACTAGACCACATGTACACAATATCATCTCCAAAAAGGATATTTGTAACTATAACCCTTTATAGACATAACATATGTCATAAATTCATCAACATCCTTGGGAAATGAAACACATGAAAGGGAGATCTTAGATTCTCATTATGGGTAAATTAGGGAGATATATTGCCTTGTAATTCACATAAATGTACGAGAAAATGTGAATTACATTTGAAAACCAAACCCTGCCTATTAAATATTAATATTTTCAGCCAATGAATATATATTAGAAGTTCATAAGACATAAATTATAATGGAATCAATGAACATTTAAAGACCCATAAAATTCAAGGAAATTTTTTTTTTAATTTTCTTTGAAATTTTACAAGAACGTAGTTTCTGACGGCACTTGATTCCGAGGTCCGGTGTTCCCTGAATCATTTTCCAAAGTTTAGCTCGGGTACGTTCAGTGAACGAATGAGAGGGGATTTCTAACTTTTGAACAGGTGCTCGGAATCAAATTTTGAGGGCACCGGTGGAATCAAAGCGCCGATATTTGCATAGAAATTCTTTTTCCAGAGTTGCATTTTCTCGGGTGTGGTTTTTAATTTTTGGGGTTAAGTTAAGAAAAAAAATAAAAGTGGTGCGACACTTTATTTTATTTTACTTAAAGCCACTTAAGCCATGTTATGCGGATAAGGTGGAACCCAAAATATCATACCCACATGGTAGGATATTTGTGAGGTGGGGCCCGCACGAGCCCCACCGTTTATTCCCTCATGAGTAACGCACCCGCAACCCCCCTTTTTAATGAAAGTCAAACCTTACGTTTTTCTGGTTAAGAAATGCCTCATTAAATTCAGCGGTTAAATCTTTACAATTAATTTTTTGAATTAATTGTTCATTTCTTATATTTTGAATTTCAAAAACTTAGGTTGATAATAAAATAATTGTTGGACTTATTTTATTATGGTTGGGTTGTGTTGTGTTAAACATTTTGGAGAATAAGAGAAGATTCTTCATTCTTCGACGAAGAAAGCGAAGAACGCGCCACCGCCAATGAAGAACGCCAACCTCTGACGGCAGACAACGGAGAGAGACACGTTCCTCAGTGAGAACCTAACGCCAATGGCGAACCTCTTCTTCCATGGGGATCCTCTTCTTCTGTGGTGATCCTCTTCTTCTGCGACGGTAAAATCCGCGACGAACGCTCGTTCGATGACAATGTTGAGGTAGGGGTTTTATGCGTTTCTCTTTGTAATTTCTTCTACCATTATCTTACCTTCCTTGAACCTCCTGTTATAGCATTAATGGGAGGAGGTCGGACCTCACGAACACGGCCGACACTCCTCCCCTTTTGGTTTTTGTTTTTTTGATGCCGCGAGCAAGGGAATTCAGTGCCGAAGCACCACGCAGAATTTGTAAAAAGGGAGAGTGGAGAAGCACGGTATCGTCGCACCGCGCCGTTGGAAGCAATAAATCCGCGGCGCCGTCACGCTGTGCCGTAGAATATGAAAAAAGGACGTGGTGCCATCGCACCGCACCGGAGGACCTTAGAAGCACCCCGGACGGAGAGGGGCCGCGGCGGAAGGGCGTGGCTCCATCGCGCCGCGCCGGACGAACCAAGGCCAGGGCCGGTTCCGGGCCGCTGCGATGCAGGGGAACCGGCGGCCGGGACCGGGCCTTGCCCATCCTGTGGCGGAGTAGCCAGCCGGCCGGTGCGGGCCAGCCGGTTCGAGGAAAACACCGGGGGTCGTAACCCATGGGCATCCAGCTGAGCAGCCCCATAAAGGGGCCACGGTTCTTCACGTGGGGGCAGCGCACCCCCCGCATCCAAAACGGCTCGGCCATTCGGCCGAGCCTCTGGCCGCGCCCAAGCGGGCCGGACCCAGACCCGGGCCGGGGTCGGACCGGGCTCGAAACCCCTAATAACGAACTTCTTCGGTGTTTTGCCCATAACCTGAGCTACGTGCCTCCAATCGAAGAAACTTCAGTTGCGATGCGATCCTTCGATCGAGACGGTCGTTTCGGTATATAGCACTCAAGGTTTCGGTGTACATTGGTTTCGGCTGGGTTGGTTCGTACATGAAACCAATCGGGCCCTCGGAGCAAAGAAGCTCATAACATAAGCTCCGGACATCTGATAGACGTGTCATTGACTTTGATGGATTTATCTATGTGAGACGGATCTTTTGACTTACTTCGCTCGAGTTTTGGACGCTGTTGGAGAATGGTCGGTTAGGGTTTTCCTTAAAAACCAACCGGGTCCCTGGAACAAAAAAGCTAATAACATTCATACCGGGCGTCTGATTGACGCGCCGTCTGCGACGTTGAGTTCCTGTTGACGATACGGAGCTTTTGGATACATCAAATCCGGACTATGTGTCAGTTGATGTATCAGCCTCTCAGCTCATGGAGCGGGCCCTCCTGAACGAGCTTGCTATGTGTGGGATCCGTAGAATTGGATGCGACTACGACGACGACTGTACAGAGATCCTTAGTGGATTCAACGGCGACGACTACAGCACTCAGCGATCCTATGTGGATCAGTGCTACCGATCCTATGTGGATCAGTGCTACCGATCCTATTTGGGTCTGATCCTGTGTGGTTCAGCGCTCAGCGGTTTTGTGTGGGCCAGCGCCTATAGATCCTGTGTGGGTCTGATACTGTGTGGGTCTTTGTGGGGGTTAGTTATCTATCGATCATTTGTGGGTCAGATCCTTTGTGGGTCATTGCGAGGGTTAGTTACGTATCTATCCTTTGTGGGTAAGATCTTTTGTGGGTCATTGCGAGGGTTAGTACCTATCGACGCTTTGTGGGTCTGACGGCTTAGATGAATCAGTGTCTATATCTGATCATCTCTATTGTCATACGAAAAAGATTACCTATGTGAGATGAATCCTATTTTTCATTCCTATGTGGATTGTGGTGTGCTATCCTATGTGGATTTACATTTTGCATTCCTGTGTGGAATGGGTTGTACTTGGGCTCGGAGGTTGGAGTGAACTGGAATTGATGACTTAGATATATGTATGGGCATATAATCACCCATGCACGGGCTAAGCCCGCACTACGTTGTGTTGGTTGCAGACGAAGGACAACACTGATCGTGGTTGAGGCTAGTGGAGCAGGATGGTACCTGGAGGCGGACCACTGAGCGGGACGTACTTGGAGCAGACGGCTAGACCCTAGGGGCTGTGGAGGCCATCTTTACTCACCCTTCAGGTGGGACTTCTAGTGGGCGGCTCGACGCTGCGACTTTACTTATCAGTTGCTATTTTCCCTTCCAGTTGTACTTTACATTCAGTTTGGGTTTGTATACAGGCCCACTTACTTTTCCGCACTTACTATTGTACCCTATTATTACTTAGTGTTGACTTCTACTGCTTTCTTATTCTGTGGTGTCTGTTTACTTTACAAAGGAAATGCCTTCCCTTTTTACCAGGAAATTACACCTTGGTGCTAGTCGCCAGCCCCTGGCCTTTGGAAGGCAGGTTTGGGCTAGTCACGGCACGAGCCCCGTGGACGGGTCGTGACATATTGGTATTAGAGAGAGTTCAGTTCTACCACAGAACATTGGAATCTGATATTTTTCTTTGTGAATCAATAGTGTTAAGCGAACTGGGTGTGGTTATCAGTCTAGGGAGTCGAGTGTTGGTGTGGCGGCCAACGTATCTGTACATAGGACCCTGACTTCTGATTTACGACTTAATGCACGAAAACATTTATTGCATGTGTGATTCAAATTTTCTTTCTGATTAAATTATGTCAGCTCACCAGGTATACTATTTGACCGTGGAACACCTGTTTCTTTTTAGGATGGCCCCATGATGGTAGCCAGCTAGGGTTCCAAGAGTTGGGCGTGATGACAGCACACTGAGCAACGAGGCCTCGGTATAAGGCCCTTTGACAGCTGAGGCAACGAATGTACCTTTACCGTCGAGCCACCGATGCTTCCAGCCCCAGCCGCTGATGATGCACATCGCCTTAGTTCACTGCACGAGTTTCAGCACCAGCGACCGCCCAGGTTCCGCGGGGAGACGGACCCCCTGGCATTCGAGGATTGGCTGGAGGCAGTTGTATGGGTTTCCAGGTTAGTGAGGACACCAGCAGACCTCATGGTGATCCTCGCAGCGAGCCTACTGCACGCGGTAGTGGGCCGATGGTGGATCTTGATGCTCCAGGTGCACGATGAGGAATCTCTTCTCTGGACAGACTTTGAGAGCATATTTCACTCAGAGTTCATCCCAGACACCCTCTGTGCAGTGCGCATCCAGGAGATTCTTCAGCTGCGGCAGGGCTGCTTGACAGTCGCCCAGTACTCGGCGAGATTTACCGATCTCTCGCGTTACACGACAGACATGGTACGTGACCCATTCTTCTGGGCCCAGACCTTTGAGTAGGGATTGAGGCATGAGATGAGGGCATCACTGATCTCCCTCATAATTCCGACCCAGGTAGGAGTACTGGAGTGAGCCCTTTTAATGACGAGCTTTCTTAATGAGCCTTCTTCAGCAGCGAGACCTACCGCAGGGCATCACGTAGAAGAGTCTTCTGCAGTAGGTAGTTGATGGATGACTCATGGGTCCAGGTATACCAGACCCTCAGGAAGACAACCTCAGGACACTGGCTCAGCAGTTCGGGTCACAAAGCGCGGAGCCAGTCTTTCGAGAGGCAGGTAGTGCTACACATGCGGCGGGCAGGGCCACATGGCTCGTGACTACCTGACCCGCCATGCCGAGGAGAAGAAGACGGTTGAGGGGCCACCCAGGAAGAGGCCAAGGGTCGATAGTGGTGGTCCGTAGAGAGCAGGCGGACGAGGCAGAGGAGCTGGTTGAGCAGCAGTTGGTGGGTGACGCTTTGAGGCTCTACCACCACCACCACCAAGAGGTCTACCACAACCATAGGGAGCTGGCGGGCAGAGACATGCACAAATCCGGGCAGCGGAGACCTACGACCACGGCGCGCCCGAGATGATTCTAGGTACTATATGTGTCTATTCCACCCTTGATTCAGTTCTTATAGACACAGGAGCGAGTCACTCTTTCATAGCCACTGCCCTTGTTCGGAGCTCGGAGATTCCAAAAGATCGGTTGGCTCAATCCTTACGGCTAGAGCCTCCTATGGGAGCAGAATCGACGATTACGCACTGGTCCCGGCAGTGTGAGCATACTCTAGGAGGCAAGAGCTTAGGATGGGATCTTCTTGTAGTGTCATCAAGCCCTTACGACGTCATCTTGGGCATGGATTGGTTATCTACAGTCCATGCTCAGATCGACTGTATTAGGCGCAAGGTGCGATGTGTACGCACCGACGGGAGTAGGTTCACCTTCACCGGCGAGAAGTGAGCCTTCGCAGAACAAGATGGACTTCCATAGGGGAGAGGACAGTCCATCACTCATCAGTTGTCTAGCCTCATCCTTGGAGTAGTTGACATGCGGAGTCCTAGTTTTCCTGCAATGGTCGATCGATATGCGGACGTTTTCCCAACGACATTCCAGGACTACCTCCTCACAGAGAGGTAGACTTTTATATTGATTTTTACCCCGGGACAGCCCCGATATCCACTCCAGAATATCAGATGGCCCCCTCTTAGCTTTGAGAGCTACGGGTAATGTTGGAGGACTTGCAGGGCAAGGGATTCATCCGACCCAGTGTTTCACCCTGAGCTTCCCCAAAATTGTTCGCCAAGAAGGCGGACGGGAGCTTGCGACTTTGTGTCGACTATCGTCGCCTGAAACAGGTGACAGTAAGGAACAAGTATCTGATACCAACGATTGATGACCTCTTCGATCAGCTCAAGGGAGCACGGTGGTTCTCAAAGATAGACCTCATGTCAGGCTATCATCAGCTCAGAGTTCGGAACGAGGAAGTGAAGAAGACGGCCTTCAGAAGTCGGTATGGCCACTATGAGTTCTTGGTTATGCCTTTCGGCATGACCAAAGCTCCAACAGTGTTCATGGGCCTCATGAACAGGATATTTCAGCCATAACTCGATCGATTTGTCATGGTCTTCATCGACGACATTTTGCTATACTCGACGACTGAGGAGGAGCACGCCTACCACTTCTGGGTTATACTAGACACACTCTGAGAGCACCAGCTTTATGTAAAGCTCTCGAAGTGTCAGTTCTAGATACTTGAGGTCCACTTCTTGGGTCACGTCATCTCTGAGGCGGGAGTTGCAGTGGATCCTGCGAAGATCGAGGAAGTTCTACCTTGGGAGCCACCCAGGATCATGATAGAGGTGCGAAGTTTCTTGGTACTAGCTGGATACTACCGAAGATTTGTGCCAGACATCTCCAGTGTTGCGACACCACTCTCTTCTTTGACGAAGAAAGGGAAACCCTTTGTGTGATCAGACAGATGTCAACTGAGCTTTTAGGAGCTGAGACAGAGATTGACCAGCGCCCCTATCCCGAGGCTTCCAGAGCAGGGAGTAGGGTACGTAGTCTACTGCGAAGCATCAGGGACCGGACTCGGATGTGTCCTGATGCTGGAGCGGGCGGTGATCACCTATAGATCACATCATTTGAGGCTGCATGAGAAGAACTACGCTACCCATGACCTGGAGTTTGCAGCTGTCATCTTCTCTCTGAATACTTGGCGGCACTACCTGATGGGCGAGTGCTTTACAGTCTTTTCTGACCATCAGAGTCTCAGGTACATCTTCTCTCAGAAGGACCTAAACCTAAGGCAGTGGCGATGGCTCGAGTTCTTCCAGGACTATGACTTTGAGGTAGTCTCTAATTATGGGAAGTGGAACGTAGTATCTTATGCTCTCAGCATAAGGATGGGCATTCAGCTACATGAGGAGTCGACAGAGTAGGTAGTCGCTTTGCAGATATCTTTCGCGGATAGAGATGGAGCAGCCTTCCTTCAGTCTCTCGCAATCACCCCTCCACTACTGCAGCGGTTCAGAGAGGCACAGCGTGGGGACGCTGACTGTGAGGCGTGGAGTGCACAGATGTCCTCAGGACAGGAACCTGATGGTTTCTCCTTTGGAGAAGAGCATGACGTCCTTTTTAGAGGACGTACCTTGGTACCAGTTGCTTTACGGGAGGAGGTGCTGAGAGAGTTTTACACTTCTCCCTTGGTTGTACATCATGGAGTGGCGAAGATGTATCAGGACCTCAGAAGACAGCACTGGTGGCTGGGCATGAAGAAGGCTATGGCAGGGTTCGTTTCTCGATGCATCACCTACCAGCATGTGAAGGCAGAGCATCAGGTTCCAACATGCTTGGTACAGCCCTTGGAGGTCCCAGAGTGGAAGTGGGACATGATATTTATGGACTTCGTGACTGGACTTCCATGCACTTTCAGAGGTCATGACTCCATTTGGTTGATTTTCGACCGACTCACCAAGTCGTCTCACTTCTTACCCATCAGAGATTTGGGCTCAATGGAGATCTTGGGGCTTCTCTACGTTCAGGAGATTTGACGGCTTCACGGTGTGCCATCATCTATCGTCTCTGATCAAGATTCTCTCTTTACTTTCTGGCATTGTAAGGGGTTGCAGGAGGCATTCGGGACGCAGCTACGTCTGAGCACCACCTTTCACCCTCAGACAGATGGTCAGACAGAGAGGACCATACAGACTCTCAAGGAAATGCTCCGTGCATGTGTCCTTGACTTTGGTCGCAGCTGGGGGGACTACATACCCTTGGTGGAGTTTGCGTACAACAACAGCTACCACTCCACCATCGGGATGGCACCATACGAGGAATTGTATGACCGACCTTTCAGATCTCCTTTGTTCTAGACAGACCCTGGGGAGTCAGCACTTGTGGGACCGGAGATGGTCCAGGACACGATAGAGAAGGTCCAGGTCATCCAGGAGCAGAGGAGGATAGCTCAGAGCCGGAAGAAGTATTATGATGATAGGAGGCAGAGGCCACTAGTGTTTGAGGATGGCGACCACATCTTCTTGCGTGTCTCAGCTCGTCGTGGATTACAGAGATTTGGATGAGGCGGAAAGTTGTCTCCACGCTTCATCGGACCATTCCAGGTCCCCAACAAGATTTTTGAGGTGGATTATCACCTGTCTCTACCACCTTAGTTGCTCTGGGTGCACGACATCTTCCACGTATCTCAGATGAGGAGATACGTACACGACCCGACACATATCATTTACCATGGGGAGTTGGACGTTGATGATGGGGAAACTTTTGTTGAGGTCCTGATGGGGATTGATGATCGACCGAAGCGGGTCCTATGTGGATGATCTATTTCTCTAGTGCGCATCAGAGGGCAGCACAGGAACCTCCCGGAGGGCACTTGGGAGCGGGAGGCTTAGATGTGTGCTCAGTACGCACATTTGTTTCCCTAGTTTATTATGTATCTTTACGGGGACGTAAATCCTTGAGGTGGGAGTGATGTAAAGACACGTAAAATTCAAGGAAATTTTTTTTCTTAATTTTCTTTGATATTTTACAAGAATGCAGTTTCTGACGACACCTGATTCCGAGGTCCAGTGTGCTCGGAATCACTTTCCGATGTTTATCTTGGTTACGTTCAATGAACGAACGAGCAGGGTTTTCTAACTTTTGAACCGATGCTCGGAATTTAATTCCGAGGGCACTGGTAGAATCACAGCACCGGTATTTTCTTAGAAATTACTTTTCTGGAGTTGCGTTTGCTCGGGTGTGGTTTTTAATTTTAGGGGTTAAGTTAAGAAATAAAATAAAAGTGGTGCGACACTTTATTTTATTTTACATAAATCCACTTAAGCCAAGTTAAGCGGATAAGGTGGAACCCAAAATATCCAACCCTCTTGGTAGGATATTTGTGAGGTGGGGCCCGCACGAGCACCACCGTTTCTTCCCTCCTAAGTAACGCACCCACAACCCCCCTTTTTAATGATAGTCAAACCTTACGTTTTTCGGGTAAAGAAATGCCTCATTAAATTGAGCGGTTAAATCGTTACAATTAATTCATTGAATTAATTGTTCGTTTCTCATCTTTTGAATTTCAAAAACCTAGGTTGATAATAAAATAAGTTTGGACTTATTATATTATGTTTGGGTTGGGTTGTGTTAAAACTTTGGGAGAAAAAGAGAAGATTCTTGGTTCTTCGACGAAGAATGCAAAGAACGTGCCACTACCAACAAATAACACCAACCTCTGATGGCGGTCGATGGCGAGAGACGCCTTCCTCAGAGATCACCTAATGCCAATGGTGAACCTCTTATTCCACGACAATCTTCTTCTTCCGTGTCGATACTCTTCTTCCGCGATGGTTAAATCCACGACAAACGCTCGTTCGACGACAATGTCGAGGTAAGGGTTTTTTGCTTTTCTTTTTGTGATTTCTTCCGTCGTTATTTTCCCTTCCTTGAACCGCCTGTTATCGCATTAATAGGAGGATGTCGGACCGCACGAACACGACCAAGACTCCTCCACTTTTGGTTGTTGTTTTTTTGATGCATCGAGCAAGGCAACGCGGTGCCGAAGCACCACACAGAGTTTGTAAAAAGGGAGAGCGGAGAAGCGCGGCGTTGTCGCACCGTGCCGTTGGAAGCAATAAATTCGCGGCGCTGTCGCGCAACGCAGTAGAAGATGAAAAAAGGATGTGGAGCCATCGCGCCACTCTGGAGGACCTCAAAAGCACCGCGGCTGGAGCGGGGCCGCGACAGAAGAGTGTGGTGCTATCGTGCTTCGCCGGACGAACCAAGGCCGCGGCCGGTTCTAGGCCGCAGCGATGCAGGCGAACCGACGGCCGGGACCGGGTTTCCGGCGTCGGAGCGAGGGTACCGGCCCTTGTCGGTCCCGTGGAGGAGCCGACGGCCGGCCGGTGGGGGTCGGCCGGTTCGCGGAAAATACCGGGGGTCGTAACCCCTGACCGGCCAGCTGAGTGGCCCCAAAAGGGGTTGTGGTTCTTCACGTGGGGGCAGTGCGCCCCCCGCATCCGAAACGGCTCGGCCGTTCGGTCGGGCCTCTGGCCAGCGCGCCGGCGTGCCGCGCGCCGGGCCGGCTGCCTTGGCCGGTCCGCTAGGCTGGGCCCTCAGGCCGGGCCGCGCCCAGGCCGGGCCGCGCCACGCCGGCCGGACCCGAACCCTGGGGGTATCGAGCCGGGTTGGACCGGGCTCGAACCCCCTATTACCGAACCTCTTCGGTCTGTTTCCCATAACGTGAGCTACAAGCCTCCGATCGATGCACTGTCAGTTGCGATGCGATCCTTGGATCGAGATGGTCGTCTCGGTATATCGCACTCAAGGTTTTGGAGTACATTGGGATTGGCTGGGTTGGTTCGTACACGAAACCAACTAGGCCCTCGGAGCGGAAATGCTCATAACATAAGCTCTGGACGTCCGATTGATGTACAGTCGACTTTGATGGATTCCTCTAAGTGAGACGGATCATTTGGCTTACTCCGCTCGAGGTTTTGATGCAGTTGTAGAACGGTCAGGTTGGTTTTGCTTTAATAACCAACCGGGCCCCTGGAACGAAAAAGCCAATAACTTTCAGACCGGGCGTCCGATTGACGCGCCGTCTGTGACGTTGAGTTCCTGTTGATGATACAGAACTTTTGGACACATCAACTCCAGACTATGTGTCAGTTGATGTATCAGCCTCTCGACTTGTGGAGCGGACCCTCCCCAACGAGCTTGCTGTGTGCGGGAACCCTAGAGCTTGCTGCGACTATGACGACGACTGTATAGAGATCCTCAGCGGATTCGACGGCGACGGCTACAACACTCAGTGATCCTACGTGGATCAGTGCTATCGATCCTGTGTGGGTCTGATCTTGTGTGGGTCAGTGGTCAGCAGTCCTGTGTGAGCTAGTGCCTATAGATCCTGTTTGGTTCCGATCCTGTGTGGGTCTTTAAGGGGGTTAGTTACCTATCGATCCTTTGTGGGTCAGATACATTGTGGGTCATTACAGGGGTTAGTACCTATCGATCCTTTGTGTCTCCGACGACTTAGACGAATCAGTGGCTATATCTTATCATCTCTATCATCATACGAAGAAGTATACCTGTGTGAGATGAATCCTGTTTTGTTTTCCCATGTGGATTGTGTTTTGCTATCCTATGAGGATTTACGTTTTCCTTTCCTGTGTGGACTGGGTTTTACTTGGCCTCAGAGGTTGGAGTGAACTAGAATTGATGTCTTAGGTATATGTATGGGAATATACCTATGGAGTGTCGGATTTTACTTCTTGATTGTATATTTCCTTTGTGGATTATACTTTTTGATTTCTGGGAGACCTTTGGGGGTTTCGGGGTCCCTACTGAGTAGCTTATACTCACCCCTGCACGGGCTATGCCCGCACTACGTTGTGTTGGTTGCAGACGACGGACAACGCTGATCGTGGTTGAGGCTAGCGGAGTAGGATGGTATCCGGAGGTGGGCCACTGGGCGGGACGCACTCGGAGCAGACGGCTGGACCCTAGGAGCTGTGGAGGCCATCTGTACTCACCCTTCAGGTGGGACTTCCAGTTGACGGATCGATGCTGTGACTTTACTTTTCAGTTGCTGTTTTCCCTTCCAGCTGTACATCACATTCAGTTTGGGTTTGTATACTGGCCCACTTACTTTTCCGCACTTACTGTTGTACCTAATTTTTACTGAGTGTTTACTTCTATTGCTTGCTTGTTCTGTGGTGTTTGTTTACATTACAAGGGAATTGCCTTCCCTTTTTACCGGTAATTATGCCTTGGTGCTAGTTGCTAGCCCCTGGCCTATAGAAGGCGGGCTTGGGGTAGTCACGGCATCAGACCTGAGGACGGGTCGTGACAGAACACATCACATGTGATCATAGAATTGACATAAGACATAGATAATTTGCATTCACATTGGAATATAAAATCATTTCCCTATTAGTCAAGGAAAATTTCCACGTATATAAATGTTGATTGGGTTAAATCTACAAAAAAATCATATCCATTATGGTTCAATTAAAATACCATCATAGGGGACAAATTCCCTAAAATAAATTCAATCACTCCCAGTTCTAATGATTTTTATCTCAGGTGAATTAATCATTTCCAAATTCATCAGAGGGTAAAAAATCAATATTTTTGTGTCCTATAGTATTATAAAGTATTATTCATATAATAAACCATGAAATGAGATAGGTATGTTAAATTTTTTATCATTTCCTTACTTGTTTAAAAGTTAATGGTTTCATTATTATTCCATAATTTCATCATTTAATCATATCATATCCCATTGAAAATGTAGAGGGTTTCAATATGATTTTATAATTTAATTACTCAAGGAACATATACGAACTTCATAAAAATAATTACATCATTAGTATTAACCATTTAGAAAAATAATAATAATTTAATCCTTCGATCAAATCCCTATTATATAATACGTAACAATAATATATATCATTTAAGATGGGAATTTTTTTGATAATTTAAAACATTTAAAGATGAAATTATCCATTCTTATATAATTTTGCCTACAGGAAACATTTCATAAATATTTTTATTTCAATATAATTATGAAATTATATAATTCTTTCTTCCAATAAAATATTGGTTCGAATTAATGGATGTTTCGTTCATGTAGTAATATTTAAAAAAATATTATTGTTATTCATTTGGTAAAAGGAAAATGGGTATTGTTTGTATTGTGGAAATAAGAATAAATTAATGAAAGTATAAAAAAGTAAAACATGGAAAACCTTTAATTTTATAAGTGATTAGAAAATATTTAATTATTTTTAAAAATATTTTTATAAAACATGCATTTGGATGAAAACATATTTCTATATTATGTAAAAAAAATAATGTAGAATATCCATAAAAACATTTCCTATAATATTTTAAGTACTATAGAGTTTTAAAAGGTAATATAAATCTATAATATAATTAATATACCTAGGATAATAAAATAAATTATTTGATTGACATATGGGTTATAATATTTTATCATCAAGTATAAAATCATAAATAATCCTTTAAACATTCACATTGTATTGTAAAATCATTACCACATTGTTAAATTTTAATTTGAATACCCATGATAGAAAACCCTAAAAAGATAAATAAATTATCATGGTGATATATAAATTTGTGATATTTCATATCAAATGGATTTTATATACACCTCTTTAATAAAATATTAGTGAGTAAGATATAATACCTCTCAAATAAGGAAGATTTTCACAAAAATATATTTCCATACAACATGACATATATCGTACACCTTCAGTCCTAGATTATAATTAATATTATATTACCATAAATATTTTATATAATAATATTTATACATATCATACCGTATATGAATTGTTTTCCCATTTATCATCCCATTATTAACACATCCATGTTAGTGATACGTTTTTTGTAAACACTGGTTTTTTTTTTATAAATGTGTTGTATTTTTATCAATGGTAAACTTTCATTGATCATCGTTCCATAATGTATAGAATTTTATAAATTATATAATATTATAATTATTCATTTAATGAATATTTCTAGTAAATGATTAAATTTATCCATTTAAAAAGAAATAAATTTTTTATAAAGACAGTAGGCCATAATTATTCATGAATATTGTTTCCATTTTTTCACCATATTGAATTGAATATTGGTAAATTATATATTTTAATTATATATTAATTTTAATGTTATATGTCTCAAATATTTTTATTAAAATATTCATTATTACATTCAATGGAATGTGTGAATGAATCTCATCACTTTGTGAGGCGGTAGTTCACCATACAAAAAAGAATAATTATGATATTCCATAAAAAATAATATCCATAATGTACATATGATAAAATAATTCAAGAATAATAATAACTTCCAAAATGTAATATATAAATCATACATACAGTAGTATATCAATCAATTTTAGGTGGTAATGTATAAATGAGTGACATTGTATCAAGAGACGATAGTCTCCCACACACCTAAATGATGATTATATAATGCATTTGATTGATGAGTAGATAGTTGTCAGTCATGAAATGAAATAAAAATATATTTTTATTTAATATAGTATGGATATTATATCATTTATGTAGAATAATAAATTCTCTGGGTGAAGTAATAAATAAAACAAAGAACCTCATTCATGAACATTATCTATTCTTTGGCTATCCATTATAAGTTCAAACCAAACAAAATTTATTGGTAGGATTTCATTCAAAATGTTTTATTATAAGATGAAATAAGGTCTTTTGGAATGAATTTTTAATAGTAATATAAGATCCAAAAGTATTTTAAGGTATATTGAATTGATGATAAGTGGTGGCCTTTTATAAATTATTTAACTGATACCCATGTAAATATTTGAATGAAAAAATTTCATCCATTATTATTTTGTGTCACAAGGATCCAATAATTGACTAGTCTAAATATAATAAAATATATGGTCTATTTAGTTCAACAAAAAAATTTTTGGAAACGTTTTTTTAGACATTATATTTTTGGTTTAACCCATATAAACCCATTTTTAACATAACCACAGTAAATATTTTTTTTTTTAAATTTGTTTTTTGTAATAAATTATGTTTACCATATTTGATAAAATAAATTTGTATGATTAGAAATATGGAATCCATTTATCTATATTATATTTTCATACATGAAAAATTTTAATATTAAATTAATCCTATAGGCGTTATGAGAATGTAGAGCTTTAAAGACAATACATTTTTCCATCAAAATTCCGTATTTTTCACTTCTCATAAATTAATGAAACGATTAAAAAAAATAAATCAATTTCACCCCAAGATAATTTTAAGATGATTATCGAAAAAAATAATGTTATATTAAAAAATATAAATCATTAAATGTAATAAATTTTAATTTTCAAGAAAAATATGAAAATAATTAAATTTTTTTGTGAAAATTGTATTTTACGAACATATACAAGAATAACTAAATATTAAATACATTTCAATAAATATAAATCATTTATAAAAATCCATTAAAATTAACATATTTAATTTTCTTATTACCATTCTTATTGTAACACCACGAGATTTTATGAAAAATATTCTTTTTAATTTTATTAATGTCTTGTGTTATACGCTACACCAAAAGGAGCTTTTACAACACACATCTCTGACCTGGCTTGGATTACATGCAATCATGACCTTCCACGATAGCGTGTGTTGTACGTAACACCAAGTTTCGCTAAACAACGATATGCTATTAAAATATTATTAAAACTAGCCGTTATGAATAGTAATAACCACTTTTTAAAATTTTATAAATTTTATTTTTCAAAATGGACTTCATTTTTGGATTCAGAATACCGAAATTACCCTAGGGTGAAATTTTGGTATTTTTCTGAAAACTATCAATTTTTGATGAATAGTGAAACCACTAAGTGGTAGGTTAAAAACTGAATTTTGCATAAAACATAATTTTACCGCATCTGTGAATGAAATTTCGAAAATCCGACAGGCACGTTTGATATCAGTAAGTAAAATGTGGTTCAATGAGATAAAAATAATTTTGTGGTGAATAGTAACTTTTTACTTTTCTTACCGCGGTTAATAGTAAATAGGGTAACTAAGGGTAAATATGATATTACTATTACCCTAACACATGTCCTAATTCTATTGGATAAGTGTAATTCGACCAAAAAAAACCTTATGAATATAATATGACCATTTAGGTCCACTTGGATTAGATTATGACATTTAATATTATTTTATTTAATGAATAGGTAAAATAGTTAAAATCAAAGTTTAATAACGAAAACATTTTTAATATGGGGATATACATAATATAAATACGACTATAAATATTCACTAGAAAGATAAAAAGATTTCCTACATAATTATATTTTATTTATAATTTTTAGACTTTAAATAAATTAATTTATTTATGACACAACGATGATGCAGTAATTACCCTTTTAAGGAAATGTTAACATAATTGATGTTATAAATGATCAAATAAATGTAATTTAGACTTTTTATGAATTCCACTAATTTTATAGGTTACTATGATATATTAGGGTTGATTTAATCAACTTGGTACGAACATATAAATCTGTTATGACTTTCACAAAAATCATATATCAAATAGTGTCAAAATTGACACAAAATAGTTTTTAAATCAAATATTTTATTATTAATTGTTATTTTATTCCTAAAAATCTAAGGTTCGGCCACATGGCATAGATAATGATATATATATTAATAATAAACATCTTGGGGTTCTTTTGGCATGTTATAGTATGTGTATTAACCATATAGTGTAAGAAAACAAAAAGTCACGGTAAAAGTTAAATTATCTAACTTAGAGTTAAATCTAATTGATAAGGTTAAAATAATAAACTAAACTTGTCTAAATCCTATTGGTTGATAGGATTTCGACCCATCCCCATTTTAACTTCGAAATAAGACCCTTTGGAACCATTATAAACTGATTTTTACTTTAATATAAAATAATATTTTGAGATATTCCTAAGGTGCCCCTCTCCTCCCTTATAAAAGGGCACCTCCTCCCCCTCCTCATCACACCAATTTGAGCACTCAATCTCTGCCAACCCCTGCCAAAATACCTTCTACACTTCGAGAGAATAATCCTAGAGGTCCTGGCCTTCTTCAAAGACCAATCATAGTTCCCTAAGTGGAGGATTCAAAGAGGCTTTTCAAAGAAGAGGTAATATCCATTACCGATCATTTCAATTTGTTTCTTCTTCAACTTCTTCTTCTTTAGTTGTTTCATGATAAAGTAATAACATCAGTATTACTTACATTATGATATGTTATTATAAATATGAAACAACCCTAATTCACCTTCTATCCATCCTACGGAAAAATGAAATCACCGCGCGTGCGTACGTACGGAATACCGTCTCCACGCCGTGGTGTAATCTATTTTCCACCATAACCTTACAAGGATGGGTATAATGGTGTAATGAGTAACTATATATGATTATTATAAATTGATATTGATTCTGAAATAGTATAAATACACATAAATACAATTCCACGATCATGGGAACAATATCATCGCTCGTGCGTACGTACGGAATACCGTCTTCACGATGTGATGAGACTCGTTCTACATGATCATCATTACATAGTAATTATATAAATGAATTGAAAGAATAAATATGATATATGTTACACTAATACCATTCTGGATATAAGGTATCTATAACCTTAAAATAGGAATAAGAATTTATTCGGCAAAACACGCATAAGAACAAAAGGCAATAAAGACCCGAGTAACAAGTAACAATGAAATATTACTAATAAGAAGCTAAGAATATGACCATATATGATATCATATCAATATGTATGATTCTGGAATAAGTAAATAACATTATTTAAACCATTATACAGGAGCTTCAGACACGTACAAAGCAAATCGGACCTAAGGTAAGGGATAAATTTTCAATCTCATTTTTATCCGAGATTGCTTATACGTAAGTATTTACTGGGGTTACGTTTATCATCCATGACCATGTTTTCTAGAAAATGTTTTTATAAAATGTTTACCTTTCTTACATTAATGTTTATAGTCATTTTTACCCTTTATTTAGTTTTTACCACATTGTATGAATGGAATCTTTCCTTTGGTTACCATATAAGGTACTTTTTTTTTGACTTTTCCGAAAAAAGTACGAGGAGAATGTTATTTTTAACTTATACGGCGTGAAAGGATTTTTACGGTTTTCATAACACCTCATTTTTAAGAAGCCTTCTCTACATGATTGCATGATTATTTTCAACAAACCCCTTATCTTTTAAAATTGCATGAAGTTTTGTGAAAAGAAAATGATTTGAAAGAAGAAAGGATATTTTCCTCAAGAATTCATTTCAGGTGTTTTTCTCAAAACTATTTTCCATCTAATATGAAATTATTTGATGTGTATGTTTCAAGTAAAATGTCTTTATGATTTAAATGGTTTCCATTTTCTTATGATGAAATGATATCCATTGTTTATGGATTATGATGGCATGATGTTTATGAAGCCCAATTTATTTATTGGGTTATTATGAATGATGTGTGTTTATTTTGTGGCACACATAAGAATGGTATCATTATGAGATGGGTGGGACCTATATCTCCCTCCAATTCATTGGGTAAATATTTTATATCTCATGAGATTGACATGGCTGGAATGGTAGGTTATACCAGTTCAGTGAAACAGGACTGAAACAAGGGTGACTCGGTTCAGAAAGGGACATTGTCCACTAAGATAGTCTTGGCAATGAGTCTTGACTAACAAGAAATGATTCTCTATGATTATGTGTGTGTGCCTCAAAGTTTCATGTTTTAAGTTATGATTATTGGGATTTCATTTCACTACTATGATTTATCCAACGTTATGAAATTATGTTCTCTTTTGCTGGTTAAGATTTCCAAAAGTTATGTTCTTATGAATATGATGTGATTGATTTTTCTTTTGTTTACCCTTACTGAGAATTTGAGCTCACCCTTTTATGTTATCTTTTCCCCAGGATATAATGAAAGGTTTTAGGTAAAAAAGGGAAGATCTTTATGGGAGATATTGAAGATCTTTCACCACGATTAGAAGATTACGTTCTGAGTTTCCAAAGACAGTAAACTATTACGATCCTTGTGTGTGTGTTTTTTGTTATGTACTAAGTATTCCGAAAAAGTAATGTAATGTTCATGTATGTCAAGATTCGGGTCTCTACAGTTGGTATCAGAGGAATGGTTTAGTCACCCTTTGGAAACTAGGATGCGAGAACTTTAGTGAGATCCCTAGAGATATTTCTAAGGTATGTCTAGGGATGTCTCTAAGGTTAAGTATACGTATAGGTTATAGTCCTAGAATTTCGCTAACGATCTTTGAATTTAACCTAAGATGTTAGATATTGAGGGTACTCCCCCTTTATTATGTTGTTTTCCCTATCATTGTTTTAGCCTCTCACACTATTCTTTTTGGGTTTTAGACGATGGCTGGAACCCGAAGGAACCGAGTTGATCAATGCAATGGACAATGCAATGATTGCCCTCCCGAACAAACAAATGTTATGGGAGATGGAGTGAAAAATCTTATTGCTATACTGACACAAACTATGAATCATTTTGGACTTCCAAATGAGCAGAGAAGGGAACAATATTCTATTGAGTCCTTCATGGGGAAACACCCACCTTCTTTCAGTGGGTCTTCTGATCCACTTGTTGATGAACAATGGATCAGTACCACTGAAAAGATATTTTCAGTTCTTCAATGTTCTGAGCGTGATAAAGTCATCTTAGCAGTATATCGTTTGGAAGGTGAAGCTGATCAATGGTGGAATCTTATGAAAAATACGAGCCCAAGAGATGAAATTGAGTCAATGGAATCGGACGAGTTCAAGAACTTATTTTTCAATAAGTACTTTCCTCGTATTATTCGAACAAAGATGGAGAAGGAGTTTCTTGAACTAAAGAAAAATGATGATGAATCTGTTGGTATATACGAAGCGAATATTACAAGACTTGCAAGGTATGCATCTGGCATTATCGTCCAACCTGAAAGTAAAGTTGATTGATTTTTCAGTGGCTTAAAACCAAGTCTTCGAAGGGCATTAGCTATAAGAGACTTTAGTAGCTATAAATAAATTGTGCGTTGTGCTATCAAGGTAGAAATGGAAGTCGGTGTTACATATCCATCTCATGGTCTTGACAAGAAACGAAAGATGGTGTTCAAGGAGAAATATCAGAATAATGGTGAAAAGAAGATGAATGTTTCATTATGCTCAATGTGTGGAAAGAAGCATAGTGGAGATTGTCTTAAAGGGACTAGAAAATGTTTCAAGTGTGGAAAAGAAGGCCATCGAGCAGCTGAGTGTCGAAGTAATGGAAAAAGGGATTCTAATGATGTGAATAAAGCAAATACTTTAGAGAACGCACCACCAACACTTCAATGCTTCAAGTGCAAGGAAATAGGTCATTATGCTAATAAATGCCCTAATCCAAGGGTTAGTGATGATCAACATGAGCAACCACTTAAGGAAAAGGACAAAGGGAAGTCACATGCGATCACTATTGGCGATGTTGAATATGAAAACGATGTGGTGGAGTGATTAAGTGTTTATGTAATGGGATTCCAAAATAATGTTCTATCATGGATTATTGGAATATTTATGTATTAGTCTAATGTGGTATTCAAAGTGATTGAGATATTTTTGGAAATAAGATGATATACGCATAATGAAGGGAAAACGAGAAAATGAAATGTTTAACAGTATTCATGAGCTCATGATTGATATAAGGACTAAGTGATATCATGGTTAGAGTATATAGAATTTTGAGGATTTTGGTATGTGGAAGGTGTTAACTTTTAACTGCATTCATGTTTTCACTAAGGTTCAATGGGTATTCAAGAGAATACATGATTAAGGACTTTGAATGTTTGGAATGTGACCAAAAAAACATATCTTAGGATATATGGGGATCAACGATGGTATTAAATCTCTGGTAATCGTTTTCACTATGTTATGAGAGTGGACTGCAGTATTATGGATAAGCCTAAATATTGGAATGGATTATGTTGGACATAAGTTAGTATTGTTTAAGGATAGAAGTTTTTTCGATATTATTGACGGGAAGTTATAGTAATATAGTTTTAGAAAAAGGACAACCTGTAGGACGGGCGACAGCCCATCGCTTCGGACAATGCTGTGGGAATCGAACCCACATTCGAAGTGCGACTGGCCTTTATCGCCTACCACTGGCCTACAGGAAGTCCCTGTTTAGTAGAAACTAGTTTTATTATATTAAGCAGTATGATATATGAAGTATAAGTCCATTTTAGGAACCATATATGATTCATATCACAATAGAATGACTTCTGTATATTTAATAACTTTTTCTAACCTTTTGTTTGAGACAGATGGAATGACCCGTCATTCTATCACATGATCTGATAACACTTCATGAATAACAAATTAAACTTCATTTATTTAAGAGATGGAGTGGAAATTGTTCAAGGCATGAACAATAGTGAGATTGTACCAAAATAAAGCAAGTATTTATTCTAATTCAAATTTTCAACTTTAGGGAAATGATCTTGAAAACCAAAAATGTTGTCCTAGTGACCTTATATCCGATGAATCAGATGGTACCCTAGATCGTCACAAATTTATGGCTTTGTGATTGCTGGCTTTTCCATAGCCATGTTCTCTACCACTCTCCATCAGAACATGATGGTTAGATTTCTCTTCCATATCCATATTTTCACCTATGTGGAAACCCAGTGATTAGTTTAATTGGGTAACCGTTACATTTCATACTTTTGTTTTTAAATATTGGTTTTGGTATTCCTTTTTACGATGTGAGTTTCTATTAAAGAATCTTTCGAATAGTAAACCATTTATAACCCCGATGAATTTTGAGGGCGAAATTCATTTTAAGGGGGGTATAATGTAACACCCCGAGATTTTATGAAAAATATTATTTTTAATTTCATTAATGTCTTGTGTTATACGCTACACCAAAAAGAGCTTTCACAACACACATCTCTGACCTGGCTTGAATTACACGCAATCACGACCTTCCACGATAGCGTGTGTTGTACGCAACACCATGTTTCGCTAAACAACGATATGCTATTAAAATATTATTAAAACTAGCCGTTATGAATATTAATAACCACTTTTTTTGAAATTTTATAAATTTTATTTTTCAAAATAGACTTCATTTTTGGATTCGGAATACCGAAATTAGCCTAGGGTGAAATTTTGGTATTTTTCTGAAAACATTCAATTTTTGATGAATAGTGAAACCACTAAGTGGTAGGTTAAAAACTGAATTTTGCATAAAACTTAATTTTACCGCTTCTGTGAATGGAATTTTGAAAATCTGACAGACACGGTTGATATCAGTAAGTAAAATGTGGTTCAATGAGATAAAAATAATTTTTTTGGTGAATAGTAACTTTTTACTTTTTTTACCGCAGTTAATAGTAAATATGGTAACTAAGGGTAAATATGATATTACTATTATCCTAACACATGTCCTAATTCTATTGGATAAGTGTAATTCGACCAAAAACAGCCTTATGAATATAATATGACCATTTAGGTCCACTTGGATTAGATTATGACATTTAATATTATTTTATTTAATGAATAGTTAAAATAGTTAAAATCAAAGTTTAATAACTAAAACATTTTTAATATGGGGTTATGAATAAGATAAATTCGACTATAAATATTAATTAGAAAGATAAAAAGAATTCCTACATAATGGTATTTTATTTATAATTTTTATACTTTAATTAAATTAATTTATTTATGACACAACGATGATGTTGTAATTACCCTTTTAAGGAAATGTTAACATAATTGATGTTATAAATGCTCAAATAAATGTAATTTGAGAATTTTAATGAATTCCACTAATTTTATAGGTTACTATGATATATTAGTGTTGATTTAATCAACTTGGTTTGAACATATAATTCTGTTATGACTTTCACAAAAATCATATATCAAATAGTGTCAAAATTGACACAAAATAGTTTTTAAATCAAATATTATATAATTAATTGTTATTTTATTCCTAAAAATCTAAGGTTAGGCCACATGACTTAGATAAGGATATATATATTAATAATAAACAACTTGGGGTTCGTTTGGCATGTTATAGTAAGTGTATTAATCATATAGTGTATGAAAACAAAAAGTCACGGTAAAAGTTAAATTATTTAACTTAGAGTTAAATCTAATTGATAAGGTTAAAATAATAACCTAAACTTGTATAAATCCTATTGGTTGATAGGATTTTGACCCATCCCCACTTTACCTTCAAAATAAGACCCTTTGGAACCATTATAAACAGATTTTGACTTTAATATAAAATAATATTTTGAGATATTCCTAAGGTGCCCCTCTCCTCCCTTATAAAAGGGCACCTCCTCCCCCTCCTCCTCACACCAATTTGAGCACTCAAGCTTTTCCAAACCCTGCCAAAACCCCTTCTCCACTTTCCTAGAATAATCCTAGAGGTCCAGGTCTTCTTCAAAGACCAATCTTAGTTCCCTAAGTGGAGGATTCAAAGAGGCGTTTCAAAGAAGAGGTAATATCCATTACCGATCATTTCAATTTCTTTCTTCTTCAACTTCTTCTTCTTTAGTTGTTTCATGATAAAGTAATAACATAAGTATTACTTACATACTGATATGTTATTATAAATATGAAACAACCCTAATTCACCTTCTATCCATCCTACGGAAAAATGAAATCACGGTGCGTGCGTACGTACGGAATACCGTCTCCACGCTGTGGTGTAATCTATTTTCCCCCATTACCTTACAAGGATGGGTATAATGGTGTAATGAGTAACTATATATGATTATTATAAAGTTATATTGATACTGAAAGAGTATAAATACACATAAATACAATTCCACAATCATGGGAACAATATCATCGCTCGTGCGTACGTACGGAATACTGTCTCCACGATGTGATGCGACTCGTTCTACATGATCATCATTACATAGTAATTATATAAATGAATTGAATTAATAAATATGATATATGTTACAATAATACCATTCTGGATATAAGGTATCTATAACCTTAAAAGAAGAATAAGAATTTATTCGGCAAAACACGCATAAGAACAAAAGGCAATAAAGACCCGAGTAACAAGTAACAATGAAATATTACTAAAAAGAAGCTAAGAATATGACCATATATGATATCATATCAATATGTATGATTCTGGAATAAGTCAATAACATTATTTAAACCATTATACAGGAGCTTCTGAGACATACAAAGAAAATTGGACCTAAGGTAATGGATAAATTTTCAATCTCATTTTTATCCGAAATTGCTTATACGTAAGTATTTACAGGGGTTACGTTTATCATCCATGACCATGTTTTCTAAAAAATGTTTTTATAAATTGTTTACCATTATTCCATATATGTTTAAAGTCATTTGTACCATTTATTTACTTTTTACCACATTGTATGAATGGAATATTTCCTTTGGTTACCATATAAGGTACTTTTTTTAACTTTTCCGACAAAAGTACGAGGAGAATGTTAATTTTAACTTATACGACGTGAAAGGATTTTTACGGTTTTCATAACACCTAATTTTCAAGAAGCTTCCTCTACAAGATAGCATAATTATTTTCAAAAAAACCCTTATATTTTAAAATTTCATGAAGTTTTGTGAAAAGAAAATGATTTTAAAGAACAAAGGATATTTTCCTCAAGAATTCATTTCATGTGTTTTTATCAAAACTATTTTCCATCTAAGATGGCATTATTTGATTTGTATGTTTCAAGTAAAATGTCTTTATGATTTAAATGGTTTCCATTTTCTTATGATGAAATGATATCCATTGTTTATGGATTATGATGGCATGATGTTTATGAAACCCATTTTATTTATTGGGTTATTATGAATGATGTATGTTTATTTTGTGGCACACATAAGAATGGTATAATTATGAGATGGGTGGGACCAATATCTCCCTCCAATGCATTGGGTAAAGATTTTATATCTCATGAGATAGACATGGATGGAATGGTAGGTTATACCGGTTCAGTGAAACAGGACTGAAACGAGGGTGACTCGGTTCAGAAAGGGACATTGTCCACTAAGATAGTCTTGGCAATGAGTATTGACTAACAAGAAATGATTCTCTATGATTATTTGTGTATGCCACAAAGATTCATGTTTTAAGTTATGATTATTGGGATTTCATTTCACTACTATGATTTATCCCATGTTATGAAATTATGTTCTCTTTTGTAGGTTAAGATTTCCAAAAGTTATGTTCTTATGAATATGATGTTATTGATTTTTCTTTTGTTTACCCTCTCTAAGCATTTGAGCTCACCCTTTTATGTTTTCTTTTCCCCAGGATATAAAGAAATGTTTTAGGTTTAAAAAAGGGAAGATCTTTATGGGAGATATTGAAGATCTTTCACCACGATTAGAAGATTACGTTCCGAGTTTCCAAAGACACTAAACTATTACGATCCTTGTGTGTGTGTTTTTTGTTATGTACTAAGTATTCCGCAAAAGTAATGTAATGTTCATGTACGTCAAGATTCGGGTCTCTACACTTATCACTATATTTAATATAAATGTTATAGCAGTAAAATTTAAATAACTATATTACTAATATATCATGGTTTATTTAAAATTTTGTGTCATGTGTAACACAAGATAATGTAGTGTTGTATGTAGAAAAATATTAACTAATTGTCATGTGATAAACATACTATAAATGAAATATAACTTATGTTAATAATAAAAAATCAATAATGTTTTTATATTAAATTTTTACTAACATAAAATGAATTTCTCTCTTATAATACATTAATTAAATTTGAAATAACGATGAAAATTTATTGTCATAAAATAATCTTGTTATCATATAGATTTTGTAAATTGGTGGTCTTTCATAAAAATTGACTAGGTTAGTGATATTTAACTATATAATGTTTTATATATTATCTATAATATCAATCAATTTTTCATAATATGATGGATTTATCTCTAGTGGTAAGAAAATGTAGTTCAATAAATGAGAATGTTAAGGAATTTACTTCCTTAATAGTGAAACATAGAACACATTGGGGACATGAGAGAGGTTTTCGTGAATCCTAATGTGATAATATATCATCCAAATATGATAAATAATTTCAAAGGATCTGATATACATATGAATTGGTTTCACTTTATTCCCTAATATAATAACATTATTTCAATTAAAAATAAATTTAAACTCATTATCACCAACATCAAAATCAATATCAATGTTCTGATTATCAGAATAAATTTTCTTCCAACTCTGATATTCCTTGTTGTTATTATTAATATATTTACACTTATTTTACATGTCATCATCTATCTTATGTTCCATTACATTTCGTTCTCAAATGAAATTACATCAATTTGGTGCTCAATATTTCTATCCACCAAGGGAATCATAATGACCAATATGAATTCTTGAGTGATATCAATTTCTGTAAAAACACAACTAGAGAATGTTGTGGATTTGAAACACCATTGAAATTTAAATAATATGATCGATTCGTACTCTGTATGGATTGAAGTTTTTATTCATACTGAACATCTTTCTACATATGATATGAAATTATAAAACTCAACTATATGTCAAGATATTTTAAAAAATAATCAAAACCGTGGGGAAAACATTTGTTCCCTATCAATCGTAAAATAATATGGTACTCCATCAATCCTTACTAGATCTATATTTAATATCAAATAATATTGATCCATATATTATACCACTCTAATAGTTATAATGTGGGATAACATAGTATTATGATTGACAAAAACCCATTCAACATTATACACTATAATCATTTCGGGGAGTCCAATGAAAAAATAAATGGTGATTTTTTCAAATAACATTTTTAAGTATAATTGATTAAAATTTAGCTTAATATTTTAACTTTATTTTGAAGCTTTATATATTCTAAATTCTCATATTTATTCTTCACATGGATAAATGGATTAAAAGGTTGTGGAAAGATAATATTTTCCATGTCCATTTGTATGTCTTGATCCATCCAATGAAATTCTATAAATATTGGTTATTTTTTAGTCCTCGACATTTATAATATAGAATGATCTTTTCAACACAAATCATCATCTACCTTGTTCTATCTCCCATGGTTTTAATGTTTCTAGTATTTATAAGCTATAATCATGTCTAACCATATTATTCAATGAATATTAAAATAAATTTATTTGAATATATACATTAACCTATTTTGATAATTATATATCTATCACACATTTTTTATAATGATAATGCCTCCGTATATTTAATTAAAAATATATATAGGTAACACCCAAGAAAGATTTGGGTAATTTTTTCAAGTTTCATCAAATTTATGTGAATAATTTAGTATAAAAATGTAATTATTCATAATGACACATCACTATACGTTCGTTTATGTATATTTAATGAGTGAAATTACTTTTCAAGAGTAATGATATGTATAAATAGGTGCATCCAATAATCCACTCTTCAGATCGTTGAAATTTTCCCCACATTATCTATCCATAAAAATGTGGATCTATTCTATGTTATATTTTTTAGATGATTATATTTTCAAAATAAATTATCCACAAACCATCAGTAATATCCTACTAATCTATAAAAATGTAGTGTATCAGTCACTATTGTTGTCTTTCCTCAACATTCAATAGACTCAATCATTGAATGACCTACTAATATATCAAATCTTGATATTATATAACACAATATTAAACAATTTATAGTAAAAAATATCACCAAATATTTTCCTACAGTTTCTCCTTTCATAGGGTCATTAATATAGTTCTGAAGTTATCTCAATACACTCCCATTTACATTGAGTATATATAGGTATTTTTAATAATGACTACCAAAAACCAATCAATGTAATTTTTAAAGACAATATTCATTAAATTCATGATGATGTCAGGATAATTTGAAAGGTAAAATGATTTACAATATATTCATAGTGTAAATACATTTTATGGAAGGTTTTCATGGGTATATCCTCCTTCCTAAAAATCAATTCATTATATCCATAATTAATGACTCTCTTGAGAAACTAGTTAGATTTGAAATGATGATCAAACAATTCATTAGTACATAAAAGAGAATAATTATTCTTAAATTTGATCATGTTAATCTCTTGATAATCAATGTAGAGTCACATTTATACCTCATTCATTTTAACATAAGATATGTTCACTACAATATGACACACATGAAAAAATGAATTCATTTGCATGTTTTTTATAGAGTTTCATCTTAAATTAATATATCTCAATTGATAATATTATATATGGAATATTTTAAATTGTTGTGGAATCATTAGTGACTTCTACTGAGATAAAAATATCATTTTTTGGTTGTATCATCAAAAAAATATTCCTAAAAACATCAAAAATATTAAAAAAACAATAGCCATATCATCGATGTCATGTTTCTCCCCAAACATTTTTGAATGAAAAATCTTTTAAATGGGCAGTAAGACCCATGCAATAGATGTGATCTCTTTCAATTGTTCTTATTTGTTATTTAATTTATAGAAAACCATTGGTTTTTGTGGAATATCAATTGTGACATCTCTTTATAAAATGTTGTTGTTATATTAATTTATATAATTCCAGTACATGCACCGGACTACATAGAATTCAACTAAATGAATACTGAAAAGATAATCATAAATAATATTCCGACCAATGTCAATGATAGGGGAATCACAAACATGATATATGATCATAATAACATTATTTTTTTCATATCTAATTCATCATCTAATAATTTGGGGGAAATCATGGTTACATTAGATAATTACATTGATACAAAATCATGTGTATATTAAATGTGATTTTTCACAATTTAAAAGTAATAATATATGTTATCTTTTAATATCATTGTTAACACACCACCTGATAAAAATAGGTATCGCAAGAGATTTCACTTTTCCACTTATCATAGAAGGTTATTGAAATAAATCATTACAATTAACTTATTTTTTTATGATCTGGTATTCATAGTTCCAATAATCCATTCCTTTGAATCACTTGATTTTCAGGGAAGCATTCTAGACAGCATTCTATGTATTTTTAATATTTTTCTAACATAATCCCACTACAATGGAAGAACATTTATGAACTTATATTACAATCATATTACTTTTAATAATATAATATATAAATTTTCCTCTCCGATTCATCCCAAATATTAAGAATAAAATAAATTTCATTTTCATATATCTATGGTTCATATGTATTTATTTGAAATCCATTATTCATCATCTTATAAATACCATCAGATTGAATATAACTCCAACATCAATTTCCAGCATGATATCCCATCAAAAAAACTCATCATCGTTACTAAAGTATTATGGATAAATCAAATTTGGGACTTGGTACTAAGACACTGAATAATTGGTCAACCAGAAATTGATGATGATTGATAATAATAGAAGAATACCTCAAATGTCTTGTTAAATTTTCCTCATAGGTACAAATGGATTCATCCTACTTATGAATTATCTCAGAGAACTACTTCATCATATTTATATAATGAATGTGAAGAATAAACTTAATGAAAAATGTTTTTTAACTCATCCTACTCCATGGATTCAATTTCATATTGCTGGAATGTATTCATGGAAAGAGTCCATCATTGATCTGTTTCACCATAATAATGGTAGATATCCAAAAAAAGGTTTTCTATTCACCAAAAAAATTATAATTGAGATTATATTTTCATTTGTTCTGACTCATTATTCATCAACTAGTGCATCAGAAGACCAACTGATATTTGGTGGATGATGCCACATTAAGGAATAAACAATATTTTTTCCACACAATTTTTCATTTGGAATTCCATAATGATTCATAGGTCATAAAATTTATTTATCATGGAAATGATTTTTTGAATTAATATCCTATGAAAAATTCATGATCATGAAGAAAATAATTGCATCATTCTTCAAAATAAACATTATCATGTTTTTTGGGGTTCTATCCATTGTCTAAAATAAAAAACCATTGTTCCAGAAAAAATAATGATGATGGGGAACCACATGATCATGAATAATAATTTATAGGATATATGAATCATGAAAACTTCTGGAATAAATGTCACCTTAGCTTTATGAATAGTAGTTTATATTGATCATTAATTTAAATACATTACAATGTATCATTAAGATATTTGTGAATTTCTAAGGTGTATCCGATGGTAGTGTCAAACTACATGTGTCGCAAATTGAGTTTTCTTACATTGGTGATGATCATGACCATCTCGATTAACCTTTATTAGTGTTACTACAATTTTAATCCTATATTATTGATCCAAATAAAATTATAGTATATATAGACAAAGATGTAATTTCTGGGAATATACTATCTCTTCCCTTTAACAAAATTTGGGGACACATTCCTATAAATTGTCTCTCCTATAGACCTATCCCTATAAATGTCATTATGTATCTAACTATGTTTATTACCCCTATTTCATGTGGTTATGTAATATTTTCCTATGATACTTATCATAAATATATATTACATAAATTTTTATGAATAATTTTTAAATTACACAAAAACACAAATGAGGACTATGATAGTTTAGTGTCCTTGAAAAAATGGAAACAAAAGAAAAATTTCCATAGGTAAACCAAACTATCTCTCATAATGATATTAATTATTACAACCCTCATAGATATATATTACGTAATACAATTAATTATAACAATTATAATGTATCTATAAGATTCAGTGATCTTAGATTCTTAATAAGGATAAAAAAGGGATACATGAAGGAATAAGTTAAAAATAAGTGTATATGAACATGATAATAACATTTTAAACCCATACCCTACATATGAAAGTTTTTAATCATGAAAATACTGGCAGTTCAAAATAGTTAAATCAGAAGGGATTCAATGATCATGAACCATGAAAGTATATCATTATGATAAGACATATATTTGTGGCATACACGTATGCATAGAAAATCATTTCTATATTATTGAAGGGTCATTGAAAAGGCTATCATAGTATAATTGGTTTACTACCCAAACAGAAATTGTAGAAAAAGGTCACTCCAATATCCATAATAGTAGAGAACTCCACTAATTGAATTAAGATAAATCCCCTATCAAATCCTATCAATAAAATGAGTTATAAATCATTACCCAATGCATTTGGGGGAGATATAGGTCACACAAATCTAATAATTAAATCATTATTAATGTGTTCTAAAATATCATCAAATTTCATCATATCATACTCCTTGAAATGGAATGGGTTTCTTGAAAATTTCATCATATCATAGCCTTTAAAAAATTGGATGTTTCTATAATTATTTCATCATTTCATCAAAACAATACCAATGGATTAAAGTAGGTTTTATAAGAATTTTATCATTGTATAACCTTTGAGAAATAAATAATTTTCATAAAAATAATTTTATCATCAGCATAAATCATTTAGGGAAATAAAAATAATGATATTCTTGGATCATATCCCTAGTAAGACGTCAGTAACATAATTATATGTCATCAAAGATAGATAATCTATATACATTTATAGATTACTGAATGATAAAAGTAATATAATATTTAAAGAATATGAATAAATAAAAAATCTCAAGATAATATGATTTAAATCAAGATCTCTCTCAATTTTCTCAAAACATTAAAAAGTTCTATAACAATTTGGGATGTTTTAGAAGATCATTCAACAAGTAAATTAATTGTAGAGACAAATCAAAATTATTGAGATACTATGAGTAGAAAATGTTGGTACATTGCAATCGTGAATATCTAAAAATTAAATATGATAAGAAAAAAAATACCTCAATAATAGTAGATATATGAAATATAATAAGGCTTTGAAATCCACCACGAATGATTTTGATGCTTATATTTACTATACGTCCATGAATTAGATGATAAAGATACAAATAAAAAGGCCAACATATTTTTTACATCCAAATCGAATAGTTTAAATTTTTATTATTCATATAGCCATGTATATAAATTACAAAATAAAAATTTATCATATAAATAATTAAATTAGTAAGAAATCATGTTTAGAATCAATTGTGAAAACCTGAAAAAGAAAAATAAATCCCTTAAAAAAATATAATAATAGTATTTGTGAAGAGGAAAATTTTAATAACTATATTTTAGACATTAAAAATTCATTTGGAATGATATGTAGCCTCAAATACTAAGAAACTCAATACAATTGAGAAACTAAACAAGGAGGTTCAAAATATCAAAGATGTTAATTGTGTCTTTACTAAATGGGAATATTATTTAAACATAAATCTTGGTCAAAATGAACTCAGAATAGAAAAATTTGGAAATGGAAGTTGAAGTGAAAGGCCACTAGTTTATAGAATAATTTTGTTCCTTAAACTAAAAGTAAACTCTTCTGTAAATATATGTACTCTTATTATTTTGAAATAAGAAATTTTATAAATACATATTAATAGAAAAACCATCAATTCGGTGTAATAAACTATTTACCCTTTAAATGAATTTTTAAAACAATATTTACTATTTGTTAGAAACCAAAATCCCATATTTATGCTTACATTTCATATGGATATATTTTTTGGACCCAAAATAATTTCCATACCAACTATCTATTTTTTTGAATTTTCAATATAGGTAACTACATATAAGATCAATAGTAAAAATGGTATATGTATAGTGGTGTTTCAAGACATATGATTGGATATTATTCCATCAGTCATTATATATATAGAATAGTTGGTGGATATCTCATGTTTGGTGATAATGATAAAGGAAAAATAATTATAATTGGATTATTGGAAAATCAACAGTCAATACTCATCCAAAAATTAATTTAAATTGAATTTTAAATGAATCACCTGATATGTATCTCATAAAGTTTGAAGATCTATATTCTATATATTTCTATTATAATTCCTTCTTAGTTTCTAAATACATATACCTCATGTTTAACAAAATTAAAACATACAATTTTTATACACTAAACACTTATTTTTTTAGACCTAATGTAAACTATTTGAATACTAAATTTCCCCAATAATGGATTTGGAATTGAGGGAAATGAAATTACAATGTAAAATACTAGAGAAATTTCTATAAATGTATTTTAATTTCAATATTTTATGATCTTAAATTTAATATAATGTTGTTATGTGATGAATCCCAAATGGGAAGAAAAAAATTCACCATTCAAATGATTTAAAGAAGTTTATACTTATATACCTTTATAGATTGTCAATATAGATTTTCTATAGACCAACTAGAATTGAACATGTTGCTGGAAAATAATTTTATTAGTATTATTTTATGTTTCATCAATATTTACATGGTGTTTATTTTTAAGTTTAAAATGCGTAGAATATAAGGCCCCAGCCATAAACCTTACTTAATCTTGAGTTATTACAAGATTACACATTGAGGATCTTTTCAGGTTTAGAGTTTTAGAGAATTAGATCATAAAACTTGCATTACATTCCACATATAAAAAAAGTGGTTACATAAAGATAGTATTCTTCATTCCCATCAATGGAAACACATTTAAAATAAAACATGGATTATTTATTGACACATCCTTGACTCTATCATCTTATCATGTACCTTTCCCTTGACCTGTGAAAAACATTTCAAAAACTTGGGATGAGCATAAAAACTCAGTATGGGTTATAAAAAAAACATGGAAAGGAAACATGAGTTCATATATACATAAGAATGAAATCATACTTTACCCATAAAACATAGGCACTTTAACATACCTCATAAAATCATGAATAAATCATAGAAATCATAAGACATAAAGGTAACTTGAGGCATTAATAACATTATTACGTAGGGAGTAACCCTCTTGGTTACGTTTGGAATACCCATCACAGTATATTCCCTAAAACTCTTCAGAGAAACCTTAACATTTCACTCCTTCGCGTTACCCAATGCATTGGAGAGCTATATCGGGCTCACCCGCCGTTAGTTTATCATGGAACCACCCGTCTTCATAATAATGCCCAAGAACCATAACATAATCGTATCACATAAAACATGCATAAAGGAAACATAACATTTCCACATTTCAATCACAAGATATAAATACAACACAAAAACATTGTGAAAACCTTTTTCCATACCAAAATAAAATAAAATTAAAACATGGTATTTATTTTTCTTTTAAAAAAGAAGGTATGGCTTGTAGAGGAAGCCGAAACTCAAATAACGGTCACGACGGCGGAGAAGTCGTTGTCGCCTCATTCGTACGACAAAAACATTCCCATTTGTCGTTTAGTAAACGCTTCGTATAAAAAAGATTCCTTTTGAATAAACGTAAAATTCAAAGGGGTTTATACACCGTATAAAAGATAGTTGTGTATAAAACAAAATATGCCTCAATGAAAGGAGATTGAGACGAAGTCCCATACCTCGTATCCGACTTGACCCGACCGTTATTTAATCTCCTGAATAATAAACATGAGTTAATCTATACTTTCTGAAGAACCTTTTTCAAGTTCATTATTTCTTTTATACCATGTTATGGACATCATGTAATCATTTAAGTTAATAATGTTCATTTTGTGGGTATTTGGTTCTTAAGTCAAAAATAGACATCTTACACTTACATGTTGTTAATTTGGTCAAAGGTTCATTATATCCAGAATTATATTAATGATTTGGATAACATATACATCATATATATTCAGCATATACATGTATTTATAATATTACGTAATCATTTAGAGGTAAGAAATGAAATGCACCGTTCATGGAGACGGTAAGCCGTATGTACGCATGAACGCTACTTTCATTTATATTTCGTATTTTATAGAACGGAATCATAATGATATAAAGGTATATTATAATTCCAGTATAATATCATTTATAATATCATAGTTCCATCCTTTATATGTCCCATATATGGTATTTAACGAATCAAATCACTTTGAGGGGGCGGTAGTCTGCACATCCTAAAATGAAGATATCGTGTTTACCCATAATGGAAACCATAAAGGTATACCCAAAATGAAAAAAACAGAAGCTTAAGGAAAACATAAACATATTATATATCATATATAAAAATAGTTACATCATAATGTCCACCTTTGAAGGTGTTAAATGAGTGTTGAACAATCATCGTTTCGGGAGGCAGAATTTCGCCATCCACGGAAACCGTATGTTCTTTAACCATTTGATGTAGTTTTGTGAGAGTGTAGCTCAAATAAATATTATAACAAAATCCTTGTATATTGAAGATACTGGTGTTGTTACAAAATAAGTAAATAAAAAGAGTTTAGGGGGTTGGAGAAGCAAAATAAAACAAATGAACATGAGAGAATGAATTACCTTTAAAAGTGTAACTCCTTTTGATTTGAGCCTAAAGGATTCCTTTGAAAGGATTCTGCCCAAAGGGAATCCTCTAGGATGAGGAGAGGGATGTGGAGAGAGTAAATGGGCATGGGTTGGTCGAGACAAAGGATTGAGTAGTGTGTGAAATGAGGTAGAGGTGGGGGCCTTTTATAAGAGGAGAGGAGGGGCACTTTTGGAAAGTAAAGCAATATTACTTTATTTGAAAATGTGTTTCGGTTTTAAAAGGTCCCACATTGATATAATTCGTGGATAAGGTGATAAGGGTTCGAAATCCACTCATCCAATTGGTTTTGGCCATGTGTAGTTCATATATTTTACATTGTCTTTCCATTTTATTTAAATCGTCAAATCATGATGTCATCGCTGCATCATTATTATGTCATAAATAATTTAATTTATATAATGTCTAAAAATCATAAAAAAAAAACTATGATGTAGGAAATCTTTTTAGATTTCCAATGACTATTTATAATCAAATATCTGATCTTTATAACCCCATGTAAAAATTGTTTTCGTAAAACATATTATGTTTGTGTAATTTTTACTTTTACATTAAATAAAAAGTTATTTATGTCATTTCCCAACCAAAATGTCTCCATGGGGTCCCCAAGTTGACCCATGGCCTGTCTTGGTCGGCCATGACACAAAAAATAAGTTTGGGACATGTTTCTAGGTCATTTCATATTATTAAATCATTATTTATACCTTAAACTACACTAATTAACACTAATCGCGATTAAGAACTTAATAAGTTACTATTCACCAAAAAAATATTTTAATCTCATTGAACCACATTTTACTTCTTAATGACAACCATGTATGTCGGATTTTCAAAATTCAATAAACATTAGTGGTAAACTTTCATTTAACTTAAAAATCAGTTTGCTTGATTACCACTTAGTGGTTTCACTATTCATCAAAAATTGAAGTTTTTCAGAACATTACCAAAAATTCACCCTAAGCTATATTTGATATTCTGAATTCAAAAATGAAGTCTATTTTAAAAAATTCAAATCATATAATTCACATTAATTAATTTAATAATTAATTCCCGCTGCCATAGAAAATAGCGTGTTTTTACAAAACAATAAGTATCAAAAGATTGACACCAGTTTAAGTCTAATTTCAAAGTGAAATTGATTCCAATGACCACCATTGGATAAAATGGTAAAAATATATTCTATTTTCACTTCAAACCCAATTCAAAACATAATCTAATCATATAAATAAATTAGGTTAAAAAGCAGTTTTGATGTAAAATGTAGTATTTTTCACTATTCATTAAAAAATGAACATTGTCAGAAAAATACCAAAAATTCACCCAAGGTAAATTTTGATGTCCCAATCATAAAGGATACGTTTATTTTGACAAACATAGTTTATAAAATTGTCAAAATATAGATTCAAAAATGGTTTGCCATCAAAAGGCAGTAAAACAATCTTTTAAGAATATTAGTGTATTCCATGCATAAGATTGTATTTATTTTCATTTTAAGCCTATATAAAACTATCTTAATAATTAATAGACATAGATAAAAATATCTATTATTCATTACTTACTTGGTATGTTACATCCTTCCCCCCTTTAGAAAATTGCATCCCCGCAATTTATTTACTTATCGAATAAATGGGGGTACTTATCCCTCATTGCATTTTCAGATTCCCATGTTGCCTCTTCAATCATGTGGTTTTTCCACAAAACCTTTACCTGGTGAATCACCTTATTCCGTAACACTTGCTCCCTGTGGTCAAGAATCTGGACCGGTTGTTCCTCATAAGATAGGTTCTCTTCCAGCTGAACTACCTCTGGACTCAAAACATGAGATGGATCTGGCATATACTTTCTCAACATCGAAACGTGAAAAACATTGTGTACCTGAGATAAACTCGGAGGTAAAGCCACTCGGTATGCAACTGATCCAACTCTCTCTAGAATTTCATATGGTTCAACAAACCTTGGACTCAACTTTCCATTCTTACCAAATCTCATCACACTTTTCTAAGGAGAAACCTTGAGAAAAACATGATCACCTACCTCGAAAGATAGATCCTTCCTCCGGTTATCTGCATGACTCTTCTGCCTGCTCTGAGCTGTTCTCATGTGTTTCTGAATCAGCTGAACTTTTTCTGCCATCTCTTCTACAAATTCTGGTCCCATCAACTTCCTTTCACCCACTTCATCCCAGAAAGCTGGTGTTCGACACCGCTTCCCATATAATGCCTGAAATGGTGCCATCTGTATACTGGAATGAAAACTGTTATTATATGAAAACTCAATCAAAGAAAGATGTTGGTCCCAACTTCCCTGATAATCCATAGAACAAGCTCATAGCATATCCTCCAATGTCTGAATTGTTCGTTCTGACTTCCCATCTGATTGAGGATGAAAAGCTGTACTAAAATTTAATTCAGTACCCAATGACTTCTGAAGGCCTTTCCAAAACTTAGAAGTAAACCTGGGATCATGATCCGATACAATGGAGAGAGGAACTCCATGTAACCTAACTATCTCTTTAAGATACAAACGGGAAAGTTGATCACGAGAGAAAGTATCTCGTATAGAAAGGAAATGAGCAGATTTGGTCAAGCGATCAACAATAACCCAGATTGCATTATTACCTCGAGATGTCTTCGGTAATCCAACAACAAAGTCCATGGATATTTTCTCCCATTTCCACTCTGGCACTGGTAAAGGCTGAAGCATCCCTTTCGGTAACTGCTGCTCTGCTTTAACCTGCTGACAAGTCAAACACTTCACAGTAAAATCAGCAATATCTCTTTTCATTCCATCCCACCAGTAATACTACCGCAGATCACTATACATCTTAGTACTGCCTGGATGAACTGAAAACGAAGAACTATGAGCTTCACATAACAACTCTCTCTTCAACTGTGAATCACAAGGCACACACAATCTCTTCCCAAATCCCAAAACACAATCATTATCAATGTTGAATTCAGGAAACTTACCTTTCTGAACCAGCTCTACCTTTTTCTGCAACTCACTGTCTTGCTTCTATGTTTGCTTGATTCTATCTGATAGAGAAGATCTCACTGATACCTGAAACAAAACAGAAGGACTTCCTGCACCAACAACTTCTATGCCAAAGTTCATCAAATCCTTAACCAAAGGATCACGTTCCAAATGCAACATTGTTAATGAAGCATTACTTTTTCGACTCAAAGCATCAGTCACTTTATTTGAATTTCCCGGATGGTAATGAATTGTACAATCATAATCCATGATTAATTCTAGCCATCTCCTTTGTCTCATGTTTAACTCTTTCTGAGTGAATATATACTTTAAACTTTTGTGATCGGTATATATTTCACACTTTACTCCATACAAATGATGCCTCCAAATTTTTAAAGCAAAAACAACAACAGCTAATTCCAAATCATGTGTAGGGTAATTTACCTCATGAGTTTTCAACTGTCGTGAAGCATAAGAAATTACCTGATCATTCTGCATTAGGACGCAACCAATTCCTTTCAATGAAGCATCACTGTATATAACAAACTCACCATTCCTGGAAGGTAGTGCCAAAACTGGAGCATTCACCAATCTTCTTTTCAATTCCTGAAAACAATCATCACATTCTTTTGTCCAGATAAACTTAACACCCTTCCGAGTTAGCTTAGTCATTGGACTAGATAACCGTGAAAAATTTCTAACAAACCTTCGGTAATAGCCCGCCAAACCAAGGAAGCTACGAATCTCGGTTACATTTGTGGGTCTTGGCCATTCTTCTACAACTTTTGTTTTTGCAGGATCAACAGTTATTCCATCTTTAGAAACAATGTGACCAAGGAAGGAAATTTGTTGCAACCAAAACTCACACTTGCTGAATTTCCCATACAATTTCTTTTCTTTTAAGGTTTGCAAGATAACCCTTAAATGTTTTTCATGCTCCTCTTTACTTTTAGAAAAAACCAAAATATCATCAATGAAAACCACCACAAACTTATCCAGGAACTCATGGAAAATTCTATTCATTATGTCCATGAATACAGCAGGTGCATTGGTTAGCCCAAAAGGCATTACTACAAATTCATAATGGCCATATCTCGTACGGAACGCGGTCTTCATAATATCTACCTCCTTTACCTTTAGCTGATGGTACCCCGATCTCAAGTCAATCTTTGAAAAAAACTGAGCTCCCTGGAGATGGTCAAACAAATCATCGATATGAGGCAAAGAATATTTGTTCTTAACAGTGATATTATTCAAGGCTCTATAATCAATGCAAATTCTCATAGAACCATCTTTATTTTTAAAAAATAAAACAGGAGCACCCCATGGTGATGTGCTAGGTCTAATGAAACCTTTCTCTAATAAATCTTGCAATTGCTCCTTCAACTCTAAAAGTTCAATTTGTGCCATTCGATAAGGGGGTTTTGAAATTGTCTTAGCATCAGGAACTAAGTCAACAGTAAATACAACTTCCCGATCTGGTATTATTCCAGGAAACTCATCAGGAAAAACATCAGGATACTCATTCACCACCGGCACATCATTAATCTGAATAGTTCCTTTATTTTCAACGACCTGTGCAAGGTAACATTCATTTCCATCTTTTACAAGTTTCTCGGCCTCTTGATATGTTATCAAAAGTAAGGGTTCATTCTTGTAAAAAAACTGAAAGTCTTTCTGAAAAGAAACTTCTTTAGCTCTACAGTCATTCTTAGCATGGTAAATAGAGAGCCAATCCATACCCAGGATAACATAAAACTCTACTAGAGGTAGAACAATAAGGTTTGCAAGTAGGTTCTTTCCACAGATAAGGATAGGAAGATTCTTATAAATTCTTTTTGCCTCAACATTTCCCCCAGGTGTTTTTACCAGAATTTCAGGAGTCATTTCTTGAGATGGTATTCCCATTTTACTAGAAAAGGTTTCCGAGATGAAAGAATGTGTAGACCCCGAATCAATCAACACACTGGCATAATCTGAAAAAACAAACAAAGTACCTGATACAACTTCATTTGATGGCCCGACATCTGCTGAAGCAGTTGCAAAGGATTTCACCACACCTTTCTGCTTGTAGTCTAACTGCTTCCCATCACTCAAGCTCTTTGTCGGACACTCATTTTCATAGTGACCCATCTAATTGCACTTAAAACATTTCACTAACTGTAAATCAAATTTGTTCTTACCTTCACCTTGATGCTTTTCAGTGCAATCACGAGCCTTATGTCCCATCTTACCACATCGGTAGAACTTCCCACAATTCAGAAGACATTCCCCAGCATGCCTTTTGCCACATTTATCACAAACTGGAAACTTAGTTCTCTTACCATCAGACTTTTTTGAAGAATTCTTACCTTTCTATGGCCACCTCGGTCTCTTCTTCTGCTGGTTGTTATAGAACACTTGGTCATCGGCAAACTCCATTTCCACCTTCTCAGCACATTGAACAAGCTTTTCATAACTTTTAAACTCACGAGAAGCTAATGCCCTTCGATATTTTGGCTTTAATCCTAAGTAAAAATGATTGATTTTACTATCAAGGTCCCAGATAAAATTTGGAGCATACCTTGCCAATCGAGTGAACCTTTCTTCATAGGCAGCCACTGAGTCTTCCTCTTGCCTCAATTCCAAGAATTGCTTTTCCATCCTAAGTCGAAAAGCCATAGGAAAATACTTCTCAAGAAACATACCTTTGAATTCATCCCAGTCAAGAGCATCAATCTCATCGGCGTCCCTGATATTTTTAACCATAGACCACCACTGATCTGCTTCACCCTCCAAACGGTAAATAGCAAGACTAACCTTTTGATTGTCTGAACACCCCATGACATCAAAAATCTTCTCCAGTGCTTTAATCCACCCTTCAGCTAGCACAGGGTCAGATGATCCTCTGAATGATGGGGGATGTTTCCTCATGAAATGTTCCACCACTAACATGTTCCTCTGCGGTTGGTCTGGATGATCTCGTGTATGGATACCACCGCCATTTATCGCTTGAGTCAACTCCACCATTACTGCAAAAAACTGTTCAGTTCCAATTCCAACCATTTCAGGATGCTGATTCGGAAGGTTATTTCCTTCTGTATGCCTTCCTAGCACTGCTTCCCTGTTTCCTCTGCGGAAAACCATTCTGAACAAACATGTCTTAGATGAAGCAACATGGTAATCTTTAAATGCTATATCATTTAAAAAAATATTTTTTGGATAATCATTTAATATAATTCTAACTCCTAAAGTTATCTAAACCGACCTCTGATACCAACTATAATGCCCCAGCCTTAAACCTTACTTAATCTTGAGTTATTACAAGATTACACATTGAGGATCTTTTCGGGTTTAGAGTTTTGGAAAATTAGATCATAAAACATGCATTACATTCCACATATAAACAAAGTGGTTACATAAAGATAGTATTCTTCATTCCCATCAATGGAAACACATTTAAAATAAAACATGGATTATTTCTTGACACATCCTTGACTCTATCATCTTATCATGTACCTTTCCCTTGACCTGTGAAAAACATTTCAAAAACATGGGATGAGAATAAAAACTCAGTATGGGTTATAAAAAAAACATGGAAAGGAAACATGAGTTCATATATACATAAAAATGAAATCATACTTTACCCATAAAACATAGGCACTTTAACATACCTCATAAAATCATGAATAAATCATAGAAATCATAAGACATAAAGGTAACTTGAGGCATTCATAACATTATTACATAGGGAGTAACCCTCTTGGTTACGTTTGGAATACCCATCACAGTATATTCCCTAAATCTCTTCGGAGAAACCTTAACGTTTCACTCCTTCGCGTTACCCAATGCATTGGAGAGCTATATCGGGCTCACCCGCCCTTAGTTTATCACGGAACCACCCGTCTTCATAATAATTCCCATGAACCATAACATAATCGTATCACATAAAATATGCATAAAAGAAAACATAAAATTTCCACATTTCAATGACAAGATATCAATACAACACAAAAACATTGTGGAAACCATTTTCCATACCAAAATAAAAGAAAATTAAAACATGGTATTTATTTTTCTTTTAAAAAAGAAGGTATGGCTTGTAGAGGAAGCCGAAACTCAAATAACGGTCACGACGGCGGAGAAGTCGTTGTCGCCGCATACGTACGACAAAAACATTCCCTTTTGTCGTTTAGTAAACGCTTCATATAAAAAAGATTCCTTTTGAATAAATGTAAAATTAAAAGGGGTTTATACACCGTATAAAAGAAGGTTGTGTATAAAACAAAATATGCCTCAATGAAATAAGATTGAGACGAAGTCCCATACCTCGTATCCGACTTGACCCGACCGTTCTTTAATCTCCTGAATAATAAACTTGAGTTAATCTCTACTTGCTTAAGAACCTTTTTCAAGTTCATTATTCATTTTATACCATGTTATGGACATCATGTAATCATTTAAGTTAATAATGTTCATTTTGTCGGTATTTGGTTCTTAAGTCAAAAATAGACTTCTTACACTTACATGTTGTTAATTTGGTCAAAGGTTCATTATATCCAGAATGATATTAATGATTTGGATAACATATACATCATATATATTTAGCATATACATTTATTTATAATATTACATAATCATTTAGAGGTAAGAAATGAAATGCACCGTTCATGGAGACGGTAAGCCGTACGTACGCATGAACGCTACTTTCATTTTTATTTCGTATTTTATAGAACGGAATCATAATGATATAAAGGTATATTATAATTCCAGTATAATATCATATATAATATCATAGTTCCATTCTTTATATGTCCCACATATGGTATTTAACGAATCAAATCACTTTGAGGGGGCGGTAGTCCGCACTTCCTAAAATGAAGATATCGTGTTTACCCATAATGGAAACCATAAAGGTATGCCCAAAATGAAAAAAACAGAAGCTTAAGGAAAAAATAAACATATTATATATCATATATAAAAATAGTGACATCATAATGGCCACATTTTAAGGTGTTAAATGAGTGTTGAACAATCATTGTTTCGGGAGGCAGAATTTCGCCATCCACGGAAACCGTATGTTCTTTAACCATTTGATGTAGTTGTGTGAGAGTGTAGCTCAAATAAATATTATAACAACATCCTTGTATATTGAAGATACTGGTGTTGTTACAAAATAGGTAAATAAAAAGATTTTAGGGGGTTGGAGAAGCAAAATAAAACAAATAAACATGAGAGAATGAATTACCTTTAAAAGTGTAACTCCTTTTGATTTGAGCATAAAGGCTTCCTTTGAAAGGATTCTGCCCAAAGGTAATCCTCTAGGATGAGTAGAGGGATGTGGAGAGAGTAAATGGGAAGGGGTTGGCCGAGCCAAAGGCTTGAGTAGTGTGTGAAATGAGGTAGAGGTGGGGGCCTTTTATAAGAGAAGAGGAGGGGCACTTTTGGAATGTGAAGAAATATTACTTTATTTGAAAATGTGTTTCGGTTTTAAAAGGTACCACATTGATATAATGCGTGGATAAGGTCATAAGTGTTCGAAATCCACTCATCCAATTGGTTTTGGCCATGTGTAGTTCATAGATTTTACATTGTATTTCCATTTTATTTAAATCGTCAAATAATGATGTCATCGCTCCATCATTATTATGTCATAAATAATTTAATTTATTTAATGTCTAAAAATCATAAAAAAATACTATGATGTAGGAAATCTTTATATCTTTCCAATGACTATTTATAATCAAATATCTGATCTTTATTACCCCATGTAAAAATTGTTTTCGTAAAACATATTATGTTTGTGTCATTTTTACTTTTACATTAAATAAAAAGTTATTTATGTCATTTCCCAACCAAAATGTCTCCATGGGGTCCCCAAGTTGACCCACGGCTTGTCCTGGTCGGCCATGACACAAACAATAAGGTTGGGACATGTGTCTTGGTAATTTAATATTATTAAAGCATTATTTATACCTTAAACTACACTAATTACCACTAATCGCGATTAAAAACTTAATAAGTTACTATTCACCAAAAAAATATTTTAATCTCATTGAACCACATTTTACTTTTTAATGACAACCATGCATGTCGGACTTTCAAAATTCAATAAACATTAGTGGTAAACTTTCATTTAACTGAAAAATCAGTTTGCTTGATTACCACTTAGTGGTTTCACTATTCATCAAAAATTGATGTTTTTCAGAAAATTACCAAAAATTCACCCTAAGCTATATTTGATATTCTGAATTCAAAAATGAAGTCTATTTTACAAAATTCAAATCATATAAGTCACATTAATTAATTTAATAATTAATTCCCGCTGCCAGAGCAAATAGCGTGTTTTTACAAAGCAATAAGTATCAAAAGATTGACACCAGTTTAAGTCTAATTTCAAAGTGAAATTGATTCCAATGACCACCATTGGATAAAATGGTAAAAATATATTCTATTTTCACTTCAAAACCAATTCAAAACATAATCTAATCATATAAATAAATTAGGTTAAAAAGCAATTTTGATGTAAAATGCAGTATTTTTCACTATTCATTAAAAAATGAACATTGTCAGAAAAATACCAAAAATTCACACAAGGTAAATTTTCATGTCCCAATTATAAAGGATAAGTTTATTTTGACAAACATAGTTTATAAAATTGTCAAAATATAGATTCAAAAATGGTTTTCCATCAAAAGGCAGTAAAACAATCATTTAAGAATATTAGTGTATTCCATGCATAAGATTGTATTTATTTTCATTTTAAGCCACTATAACACTATCTTAATCATTAATAGACATAGATAAAAATATCTATTATTCATTACTTACTTGGGATGTTACATAGAATGTTATTTGTATCTATTTTTTGTAACATTATCTAAAATCGAAATGATTTGATTGTAATTTCATGATAACTGGTTATATAGGAGAAATAGGGAATTAGGAATTTAATTTATATTTATGTATATAATGAAATAAATATTCATTATCTACCCCAAGGACACATCAACAAAATGTTGTTTTCGGAAGTATGAATACTGCATTGGAATAAATTACGAGAAATATGTTATCTGAATATAACATGCCCTATAATTTATGTGTTGAGTCTTTTAAAAAGTCATGTCATAACATTGAATGAGTAGTAAAAATGAACATTTCCCTGAAAAAAACCTATATGTTATGGAATAATAGAAAGCTTAATGTCAAATAATTAAATATATTTGGATTCATGTTTAACATCTTCAACATCTAGTATAACCTTGAAAAGATTTATCCTAAGGATGATAATGGTATATTCCTTGGTCACTCAACAACTTCCAAGGGTTATAAGGTTTTCAATAATTTTTAAAAGATTGTTATATAATATTTTCATGTAAAATGTAATTAAAGTAGTCAATTTGGTCATAAAATGATTTAAACTAATGACTAAAATGATTGAAAAAATATAATATTTGAACATATCATCAGTTAAAACAATGATTATGATTTTTATCATGAATAAATTAATCCAAATCCAATCATGGTTAACACTAGAGAACTAGAAAGTGTGTTTCATAGAATACCTATAATACTGTAATTTAATCCATTATAAATAGTTATAGGATTCCTAAATGTAGGAGAAAAATCTATAAGAAATATAGGAATTATAGTAGAATTATCTTCCTTTCAATACTAACTATTACCTAATTCTATAGATGAATATTTAAATGATAAATGATTTTTCTTATATATAGAGGAAGATATAAGTATATTAAAAATATATAAAGTATGGTAATTTGTGGAAAGACCATCAAAATATTCTATAAGTTTAACATAAGTGTTATTTAGAATCAAATATTATGATCACTATATAATAAGTAGATATAAATCTATACTTTTCCAATGTATATATTTAAAAAATGTAATAGATAGTGAAAAAAACTTCTCTCTAGTGGCCAAAGTAAACGGACTTATAATCTATCATGAATATGAATAATATAAGAATATTAAATTATGTCATATGAATATTAAATCTTCTGTTTTAATTTTTTTAATGAAATAATTTTATGTTGAACAACCTCATGATTTTTAATATCCTCATTTTTAAATTCAATGATTAAATTTGCGAAACAAAAATAAGTACATATGCAAGATCTAGGGGAATGGTATTAAAGATTATCTACATTTATATTGTCAAATGGATTTACATTCAGAATCTTAGACCATACAATATTTAAGAAAACATGTTTTTTTAATATTTCATTAGTAAAAATATATTTAGATTTCGTTTTCATTAAAAGAAAAAAAACTGTCTAATGAAATTTTAAAACATAGGAAAAATAAATTTGAAATTTATATGATTAGAGAATTAAACAAATATCTATAATTTAATGTTAATAAAAACTATTTATGAAATATTTTAAATCAAATAAATTACATTTCGGTTCCACTTGTGGAGTTTGGACATGAAAATAGTAAGACCTACTCAACTACTTTAAGATCCGGTATCAAACATGACTCAAAAAAATGCAAAACCAATATAGAATAAGATGTATATATGAATAACTAGAAATGTTTTTTAAATTACTATATGTATATTATATATTATGTTATTTGTATACCTTTGTGAAATATGATCCTAAAATCCAAATGAATTTAATTTAAATGACGCAAAAAGAATTTTAATATGTATAAAATTGACATTATTTTCTCCATTGTTTTCTAAGAAAACATCTGAATTTAATTTAATTTTATACTCAGATACTATTTTTTTATATGAATAATTGATAGAAATAGAACCTCTAGAACCATTAATTTGGTTGGTAAGTACCTAGTGTATTGTTCGAGTATGAAACAGTAATCTGTAGCACTATCAACTTTTAAAATTTAATGTATTACCTCCGAATGTTTTTGTGAAAATGTGTTTTCATAGAAACACACATTAGTGTATTTTGAATTAAATTTTGTTTTTATTTAAATCATTTGAGATAAAATGACTGATAATAACATCTAAAATATTCCAATAAACAATAAATAATATATCACATTTACTTATTACATCCTTTCATCTGATATCATTCACAAAGAAATTCTATAAAATTATAATTCATTTGCATGGAAATTAAATTAGTAGAGATTTTTAAAGAACCTTTTCCTATAAAATATTTTATTTTATAAAATTGTATTATCATATTTTTAATTTTACTAAATAATATATTCTAACCTTACTATTATATTTAATATAAATGAATTATTTATTATTAATGTTAACTTCTTTCAGAACATAATAAAGATTTTTCATATTAAAAAGCCCATGTCACCTATTTTTTGTAATAATTATCCCACACAAAACCTTTTGAACCCTCCATTAACATGAATGAGAAATGTTTTGGTATCAGCCCAATGATTGAAAAAAAATCAAAATATTATAACCTCCATTCCCTTCACTCATACCATTGTTAAACTAACGATCTAACCCACTGATCCTTGAACCCATTTGTCAATGGTGAAAACATAATGAACCATTGGTTTCTCATCGAGTAAAATGAAACGAAACATGATATCAAGGAATTTGATAAATGTATGTGCTATCTTTTTTCAGTGGTTGTACAAAATAGATACATTGTTGAATAAATTAATCAATCATCATTGGTGTGAGTATGTCTTTATTTATTCGTGATACATGATAGTATTCATGAAAAAATTCCATGATTTTCACAAATATTCTATTATTATTATTATTATTTTGATGATGTATATGTGGTAACATTGATGGAAAACTAGAAATTTATCTCATTAACATCAGTTTAGATATTTTAATCATTGAAAATCTTTCAATAGGGTTAACTATTTTTAAGCACTTCTTTAGATACCATGGATGGAGTCACCCCTCCTAATATCATGAAGTCACTATTTGGTACAAAATTAATTATGAATATGTAAGTAATGATTGTAGATCCTAGGTAAAATGTGATGGTCTTATTCATTCGGTCATGGAAAACAAATTTAAATGATGAGTTCAATAAAAATTATCTCTTAATATATCAGAATTCATTATCTTTTTATTATATAAAAATATATGAAGTTGGAATATTAAATTTTTTTCAAACATGTCATGATCAAAATAAATCATTGAATTTATATCATTTTGGAGGAATTTTAGCTCTTTTTTCATAACACAACAGTTTGTGTGGATGATAATATCAAGAAAAGTATTCATGGGTTGAAGACTCTATGTGAATGAGTGTTAAGGAAAAGTGGATTGTGTTGGGACATTCAGTTTTTAATGTTAAAAATCATTTCCTAGATTGCGAAATATGAACGTTCATTTCATTAGGGGGTTCATGTATTTTAAAAAAGATACAGGTGATGATAGAATAAAAATCTCATAAAATTGATACTATAATATTAAAGGATAATAATGGGACTCTTGATGTTGGTTGATGAAGAGTGAGAATTGGTATTTAGTTAGAGAAAAAAAAATTTTGTGAGGAGAGAACCCCTCTAAATTATTCTTGATGACTAGAACATTTTCTCGATAAGGTAATCATCTTCTATCACTAGAATATTTATAGTTGGTCATGAAATGGGCATATTCTATAATACTGATAATGTCTATTCTCAAGATAGATTCTTATTCCCATGAATTTTAATGGATATATTAAAGAATATTTTGTAGGTTGGAATAATATTAGTCAAATCTTGTGGAATAAGTACCTGATGTTCATGAAAAAGAATGAATTCATGATGAATTTATTGTAGAACACCAGGAAAGGAATTCCTATATTCTTCAAGAAGATATCAATTTATGAGAACTAGAAAATGGTATAATTATTTATGAATAAGTACAATATAGTTACTCAAAGTTTTTTTCAGAAATAGAATATATAATTTCTTAAGAAATTGAATATATGAAGTTAGAACTCTTTATATTAAATTGAGACCAAAATATGTGTTTTATTAAATTAATTAGTAGGATCGTCTTATGATGGTTGTGTTATCTAAAGAACCTATTATAGGAATGAATTTTTCTATAACCAATAAAAATGTAATGGAATTATACAAAAGTATTTATATAGGTACAATAGTTCTTTAGTATATTATGCGGTAAATTAGTCAATGGGAAATATTTCATGATCTTCAGAAAAATGTGGTAGATGTAGTTTGAAGATTACTCGCCTCCCATTAATAAATTACTGAATCTGTTGATAAATTGATAAATTAAATATCTTGTATACTAACACATGTTTTCCATTATTGGAATGAAAATCAATTCACATGAAGAAGGATGAAAGATTCATCATCATAGGACAACAATGGATGTCTTGTCCATTACAAAATTACATTGATGTTATAGAAAAGAAGTGTAAGATTTACATGAAGTAGTCATTAAAAATAAAAAGACAAATATTTTCCAATGTTATAATTATATAAAGGATGATGAATTTATGTAATATTTAGAAAGAAATATGTCTATAAAAGGTAAATAATATTCAATTATCACTCGAATGATAAAAACCCAGTTTGATGTTTTGACATATTTCAAAGAGAATTACACACCAAATGTAGACATTCAAGACTTCGATGGAATTTTCATTCACTTTTTGTGGAATGTTTTTACAAACCTTACGGAGTATTTTCAAAATGACTTGTTAAATGGAGTTTATTCATGTGAATATGATATTTTTAAAATTCATGGAAGAAGGTTTCTTATAACACAAATTATTGATCAACACATTTCCATCTATTTATGCCAGAAGGAACTATTTTATCCATATAATTTCCATATAATAAAAAATAATAGATTTTATAAAGACTCTTCATCATCATTATCTACATTTTTGATTAATTTATCGATTATCCATGAAGATAAATTTTATTTGGAAAGAGAACAATATGTGGATATAAATATCCATTCAACTCCAATAAGGTTTTATCATGAATATTTATGTGATCCTAGATAATCTATACTTGTGTTGGGTGATGTTTAAAGAATGAAAGCTGATATTCTCCTACCATCATCCTCATTACCTCATGAACATACCCAATCATTAAATAATACACCTCTGAAATGTCTTTTCATGGATATTTGTTGATACACTGACCCACATCAGTTCATGTAATTTTTTTTCAAGTGGATAAGAAATATTAAAAAAAGTAACAATTTCATATTTATGTCATTTTCATAAGAATTTGAATGGCATTTTATTTTAATTTTATTTGAAATATTTACTTACTTCATTTATTTTTTCATAATAATGATATTTATTATGATCTTATATTTTTTGTTTAAAAAAATAAAAATTATTTATTATTTCACATAAATATTTATTTCATATTTTTTTGTATTTATTTTTAATGTTTCATTACAACCTCTACTTAAAAACAAAATCCTATATATTATTAGTAGTGCTAACATATTTACTATCATTTGTGTTCAATATGATTTTTATTCTTTATTATAATTCATTCTGATATCAACAGATCCGTATAAGGAAAAAAAAAATTCATTATGTAATTAAAAAATCTATAGGAGGGAATAAAAATGATATTTATTAATATTATTTTATGAAACGGGAAAATGATAAAAAGAAAATGATTTTTTTATGAAAACTCAATGCATTTTTTTGAATGGTTTTCCATTGTATGGGTTTTGTCACTATAAAAATGGGGATATTGTGGGAAATAATATGTTGTTACAAAACAAATTTGTGTTTGGTGTTATGATGAAAAAAAATCCCTACATTTATAGAAATAATTTTATTCTATGTTTCTTAGATAATGTTTGTTTTAAATTATGTGTCCATGTATTAATTTTAACATATAAAGGTACTTTATCATATGATAATTAATTTATACCATCAATCCATTATAATAAACATGTTTTGAAGGATTTTTTAATATATAAGACATTATCTGATGATAAAAGATGAAATTATATAGGATAGATACATTAGACTGAATGAATATTTCAATGTACATTATCCTCTGATATAAATAAACATAGCTAAAATAAGTTAAATAATCTAAGTGTTAAATAACAATAACATATTATATTATGTTGGAGAATTTTATTATGTTACATTGAATATTTATTATATTATGAAGAAGTTATTATTTATCTCATGAAAGATATATTATGATTAATAGTTCGTTCTGTATGTATATTAAGATTATCTATTATTTCATAATTTCATGATTATTGATCATAGGGAGGTTAATCATATAGGTTATAATGTGTTGATCATTGATTTATGATGTGTGAACTTCATCAGGTCAATTACATGTAAGTAGTTTTTATCCATTGAGTTGGTTAATCATTTTGCAGGATTACAGGTAGAAGATATGGTTCAAGAGTTCATGGTTTACCTAGTCAAAATCTCCTTGGATGAGAAGAAGGGTTGCATGAGCAAGATCAGTGAAGTTATGTCAGATGGGGGTCTCGGAGATAGGTCTCAAATTCCTATGTGAATTAAGAACCGAAAGGATATTTGTAAAGAGAGAATGCATTAAATTTTCTTCCACTTTCAATTGAGAAAATATTAGAAAATATGATGAACAAAAATTATTCAAACAACGACATGGAATTTCTTATGAGCTCGTAAGAATTTGTGGTTGAACTGGTCTTGGTGCTCAAATATTCTGAAGAGGAAGCTTCCAAAATGATGTGGACGTCATTGAGGTTGACTATTACTGAGTAGAAATATACATTCATCAATAAGTAGGATCTGATTCTGGATGGGGGATTCAAAATTGGGAGGATCATCATTACGAGTATATCCAATCATGGGATATGTTTTCATTTTTTGATGATGATCTAATAATAGAGGAACCAACCACTAAGGTAACCTAGATTTCTTGAAAACTATTAATGGTATTAATTGTGGTTGGGAGAAACTATTTTCAATGACTATGTCACCCCATTTTGTAGTTAAACTCATGGCTTCTCACTTTTCCCTCAAATGTACTTGAATTATAAAAATTAAATTTGCAGCCAGACATATTATAATGATTACATTTCGAATATCCTGAAAAGTAATTGAATCTATTTTTTTCATATAAAATTTAAATTATAAATTTATTTAAATATTTCTCTTTACAAGTAATTATTATAACATAAAGATCTGGTGAACATGATGATTTCTGTCATCACTGCTGAAAAACCGTTCTTGTACTTGGATAGTATTGTTGCATATCCTCAGTAGCCTCTATTATTGGGATCACTATTCAGTCATTCTTAACCACTATAATTCTTTCTACCTGATGATCAAACAATATATAAATTGAATGATTTTTCTCTTTAAAAATAAGATAACAAACCCTTTTTACTCAAAATGAACAATAATAATAAAAAATTAAAGAGATTTGTACATTGTAGGAAAAAATAATTTGTTCGGATTATCTCTTATATCAATTACACTATTGATTATCTCTATTTATATCTTGGATTATATCATTTTATAATGGAGAGTATTCATCTAAATCCAACTTCTTCTTGAAAATATGTTCAATATATGTTATTATAATTTTTTTTCTCATTTCACTTTTTTACACTCAATGAAAAAGAATTATTATTGTTGGGGATATGTACTATAAAAGAAGATCATGGTTGAAATATCTTGTACCATTTTATTATGTGGAAGAAAATTGATCTCAGCTATGAGCCACAATATAAAGGATGTTATAGAGAAAATCACCAATCTCATGATGTAATGGTTATGTCGATTGGACAAGAGGATTTATGTTTCCCAAATAACTATACATCTACGTGTTAAATTTCTTTTCATCTAGCTTAAATAATTCCTCTTCATATATTGAAAAGTATATAACTAAACTCACAAACCATGAATAAGGGGTCTATTATTATTGATTTAAAAAAATATATTCACTTCCTTCTTGAGTTATTCATCAAGTCATTATTTTGGGACACCAAAATCTACTGGGTAAAACCCTATATAATTTAAAAAACTAGACTGTCTCATTAGATCCATAGATGCATATATGGGATCAATAAAAGACTCCACCCATGTATAGATGTCCAAAATAGTCATCATACATCAAATAATAGATTTTATTGATAAGTAGCGTGCCTCAAAACAAAATTTCTATATTCAGTAATGGATATATATTTTTAAATATTTCTCAAATAGAAATATAATTGTCAAAGTAAACATCAAATGTAAAACTTCTATAAATATTTGTGCATAATTTTGTTAATTATAAGATAATTTTTATATATCTGATGAATTTTAAGTAAAATTAAAAATGTTTACCTGAATGTGATTTTTTCAGATTGTGATAACCATCACAAAAGAAAGCGATATTCTACAATAACATAAAACACATTTTAATTTTGATGACAAATCCCCTTGGATGAAATTATACAAATTCAAATATAAAAATATAAGAAATATTATTTAATCAAGAAATTTTATGTAAAATGGGGTGTATATATATCGTAAAAATGATATTAGGTTCATGACATTTTAATATTCCCCAATGTAATAGAATCTAAGACAATATCCCTTACATTATGCTTATTATTCTTTGAACATGATAAAATCCACAATATTATGATTTTTAACATTTAATTAACTTACACCATAACCATATTAATATTTATAATTATATATATGATCCTTTTATTATTTTTTCAACAATTGAATAATAACATGAGGTAGTTTTAATTGTTTCATATTCTAATTTCATTCTTTTTCATTTGCCCATTACTATGAATGATACCATTTTCATTCATCTTAAATAGTTTCATCAAATACATAATAATAATGAATATATAATTTTCATATTTATATTTCAATTATACATTTAATAAAATTTAGGATATTTTATTATGAAAATTAAGTACATTACAATCAAAGAGACGGTAAATTGTATGTATGTATGAGTAAATTTTAAATTTTTTAATGATCATTTTGATATAATGAAATTAATATTTAATCCCTTCCAAATAGTCAGTATATCATACAAATCACATTTTTTATTTAATATACTATTATATATCATATATGTTGTTTGATGAATTAAATAGATTCACCTCCCTTTATAAAGATTGTAGTCCACACGTAAATGAAAAATGTTAAATTTTATTGGATAATTATTGAATGAAATAAATTGATTTGTTATATTATATGAATTAAAACAATATAAAGAATATAATAATTATTTAATGTATTTAAAATATAATAGTTACAATTATTTTTATCACAGTCAATGAAAATTGTTAGTAAATTACAATTTTCTTTGCTTCACGATATGACCGTCCACCATTCACATTAGTGATGATATGGTATCCTAAACATATTATATATTTAAATTTTATATATTATAATATGAATAAATAATTATAAATATTTTATAAGTAGAATTTATATTATTTATTTCCATAATCATTTCTAGCCATTATAGTTGGAAATGAAAAAATGTATGACATTTGTTCAAGAGGATGTACTTGACCGTGCCCAAAAATGATGATTTCTCAATGTATTTTATGGATGTGTATATGGATTTAGATAATTAGTTTAACATAATTTTAATTCATCATATGTAAGATAAGTTTTTTTCTATATCATAGGGGTTTTATAATAATATAGGGAGGTGAAGGATTAAATAAAATCTAAACTTTCATTGAAGAACATCGCCTTTTTCAGGTATCCTCTATTGGTTTTCCCAAACATAATTCCAAGCTTTTATTTATGACCAAAATATAAAATATAGGATTATATTGAGTATTTTTGTTGGTATATGGGATGGTATTGGATGATCCAATGTTTTTTAATGTGTGAATAATAATAGCTAATGAATTTCCATTTGTGTGTTGTGTGAGTAGAATACTTGTAATTTCTCAAAATAGAAAATAATTAAACATATTTCACATTAAAAAACATACAGAATTGGATTATTATCAACAATTAATCAAATAATGGTCATCAAACGTCCATAAAATATATTTTTGAAGCATTTATGGTCATTTAATCAATTAATTCATTAGTCTACCCCTTAAGAAATAAATTTATTCTTTACTGATGGTAAATAATTTTTCCATCTATCACTACTTATTTTACTAAAATAGTTTGAATAAAATATTAGATAATATAAAATATTTGGATTCAAATTATTTAGTAAATTTTACTAAATTCAATTCATAGTAGTCAAAAATTATAATTTAATATCAATACGTCAAATGTGACAAAAAATGAGATTTCAATGAAAAAATCATTACAAGTTTACAATGTTATTATATCAAAATTGAAAATGAAAATGATTCAAGTGTGTTAATTGGATTAAATTATGTATAATTGAAATAATTTTACTTCGATGAAAATTTTAAATATTAGTTAAATTGTTAAATAATTTTTATGATGATTGTGTTTTTAATTAATATTCTGTAATTTTTCGTATTCATGAAAAATTGAAATATTATAGAAAAATCATAATAACTCACCGTAACATGATTTTAAAATACTAATTTAATAAATTTTCTAATTTTATTAAAATGTAATATTAAATTATTTGTAAAAATCATGAAAAAAACATTCTTTTAAAAAATATTTTTATTATGAAAACATTTATTTCATTTAAATTATTCATATTATATTTATAATAAATACATTTCTATAATTTTCATAATATTGATAATATTATTCATAAAAAACAATTTAATGGCTGGGTTACCATGGTGTTTTTTGTATAAAATATTTTAATAGAGTATCATGTTAGATCAAACTCAACATTGCATGCATTTCAAGCTATTGAATATATTTAATAAATTTAAATAGAAATATATAATAAAATTTAACGATGATATACTCCCTTTTAAAATTTTTGTTTCATGAAATTCATTTTATTATATAGGTTTTTTTATATTTAATTATTTTTCATTTTACAATCTTATTACCTTTTTTTATCTTGTTATTTCTCATGATCATACATTGATATCATCCATAGATACCCCTTTTGATCATTTGAGATAACAATCTTCTTATAATTCATTTTATAGGTTATAAAAAAATATTAATTTTGATATTTTTAAGAAGGGTTGTTGTTATGACGAAATATATATGACACAATATAGATATGATACGAAAAATTTATTTATATTTCAATTAATCAATAGATAAAATATTTAAATGATTATGATATGGATTAAAATTTTATGTACTAAATTTTCATATAAATTTATGTTATATTCAGTTATAAAAATATTGGGCCTCTTCAGTTTGTATCAAATATTTTTTTATTTAATACTTGAATATATGTATTAGAAAATAGTATCTTAAATCGGGGATATGAATCTATGTATATGGTAAAATGATAATGTTTTTCTAAGGATCATGAATGGACATGGTTAATACTAAGGTGTCTCGATGATTGTGTCATGATTTAGAAATAGTATTATTTATTTTTTTAATTATTAGTTTTTCCAAAGTGATTATTGTTTCTCACACTTTTCTATCAGTTTTTTCAATTTTTAGAAACATGAGGATCCATGTAATCATTAGTAGAAAATGGAATGATTATTTTCATGAGAAACCAAATTATATAGTAGATGGGAAGAAAATCTATGTCATTATTCATACCTAGTTATGTCAATAAGAAAATTCATAATACATGCATGGGTGACATTCCTAAAACAAATAACGATAGAATGATAGCTTTTTTTAATAATGAAGAGGGAATGTGATTTTTCTTCCCAAATGTCATTAATATCGTATTATTCAATAAAGTGAATCTCTTAATTGAATAGGAATATGTTTTGTTTGTCTAAATAAAAGTTAGAGATCTTGTATTTACCATGAAAAATGATGATTTTGATGAAGGAAAATTAATTCCATCTTAATGTACCATCACAATTCGAGGTTTGATGTGTGTGGAGTTGGGATATTTTCAAAGACAATTTCTTAGTCTATGTGTTATTAATTGACCAATGAAGGAACAAACAAATCCTAATCATTTATGTGATTGGATTGAAGTGTTTATGTACTATGATTAAGTAATTGTATCAATAATATTTTCAATATATTATCAATGAACAAACAAATCAAATTTCAAGAATTTTTTTGTACAAGGATATGAATATTTATTTCGAATAGTACTGAAAAACAATAAAATTTATAAGGCCTAGTTTGGAGAAATGGATTATTAAAATTGATGGTATTATATTGTATACCTTGATATTATTTAGTCATTTGAGGTAAAATTTATTTAGTTCAAATATATTTTATGTCAACTATTTAATTTTTTGATTTTGGTAATTTTTAAATACTCTATAAAATTATTTTAGGAATAATTATTGTGTTAAATTTATGGATGTATATATTTATTCATGACAGGTATAACATCATGGGTTTTTAAATTTGAGGTTTATCATCAGATCAAATGGTTATAATCCCATGATAGGTTTTATTTACCTTAATATTTAGGGGGAAAATGATATTTTTGGTATTTGTATATTGAGTTTAATTATATCTAACCCTTATGTATAATGTGAACTAGTGTTTCAAAACAATGTTGTAACACTTTTGGATATGTATGAAAAATGTTTTAAGATAATCATTGAGCTTTAACCATTCATTTAATTTTATTTATTAATAATATTTTGGATATAGCATAATTTATTTGTAGAAATGAATATTATATCTTAGATACTTTTTGATAATGGAATATATATTTTTTTAATCTGTTTTTAGGAGTTAATATTGATTATTTTAGAAAAAAGGAAATTTATTATCAATATAGTATATTATAAAATACTTCCTACTTATTAGTTTCAAAAATATACATGATTATTTTTAAAATCATTGCGAGTATTTTTTATGAAATGATTTAATTTTAAGTTTGAGTGTTAATAGTGAATTTTGACAAATATATTATTTTTCTAATTAAATTTTATTAATTTTGGGAATTATATTACCTTGTTCTATCTATTTAATTTTTAATTAATGTCTTCATGTAGAAATAATATAATAATATATTTTTAGGAATTATAAAATTCCTAATATATGATTATAACATGTTAGTTATAAAATAAGACATTCATATTGACTATTCGTTATTCAATAAAATGATTAGTTTTTAAATTAAATAGTATAAAAAATTAAAAAAAAATTCATGTTTTTATATTTTATTATTTCCTTATTCTAGGAAGTAAAATAATTCTTCAATATTTTTTACATTATTTTAGAAAAAACATTATATTTTTAATTTTATTTATAATAAAGCAGTGGTCTTTTGATACACCACATTATGGTTTTGGGATAGTTAACATACTATAGACAATTTTCTCTATCACTCTGTATCAATCCAATGGAGTTAGGTTTTTATTTGTTATCAATATTCTCACCGCTCCTTTATAATTTCATGTTCCAATAAAAAGTTTATTTGATATAATAATTGACCATTCATATTTCTCATTCCGACTTTTTATGTTAATGTATTATAAACCCTTTTTAGAATTTTGGTATCCAAAAAAAATATCTAATGCTAGTCCATTAAATAATGAGAAAAATTCTAAACTGTAAGGAATAAATTATTTGATTGGTGGTGGGGATAATGTAACATGTAGATATTTTATGAATTATTTTTCAAAAATTAAAATCAATTTGATTTATATATTATGATACACCTGACATTGATCATAAACAAAGAGTGAAATATTGTTATTTAAATAAAAATATTATAACACTACAGTTTAATTAGCTATTTTAAATATTAGTTACTGAATTATGAAATATATATAATGTAACAACTCAATAAAATTAATTGATGAATAATTTTGAAAAATGTATTAAACTCTTAGTAGTGTTGTTTTATGATTCATATTTTTTGTTTAAATAAATTATTGTTTTCTTGTAAAAAGACATTTAAAATAATATCTAAAATATTTATAATATTTACTTAATAAACATAGAATCATTTCATGAAATAATCATTTCAAATTTATCATATTAAAATAATTGTACTTTTAGGAATTGATTTATTTTCTAGTTAAATCTAAAAAATAGTTTTTAAATTAAAAAACATTAAGTTTTCTAAAAAACATAAAATGTGAAATAATTATTTGAAATTTTTCATATTTTTAATTAGTTCTATTATATTATTAAAAATCTAATTATATTTATTGGAATAAATTTTATTGTTGAACTTGTTGTAAAATTAATTCTATTGTTGGAATGAAATATTTAAAAAAATGAATTTCATTTAATTTAATGAATTTATATAAAAATTATTCTATTTAAATTATAGAAACATCACATAATGAAGTACAAATATTTTTTTTGGTCATATCAAATTTATTATAAGCATTTTTTAGATTTTTATGATGAAGTTAACTTTTTAATAAATATTAAAATTTAATTTTTTCACCAAATATAACATATATTATGATACCTCCAATAAATATATTTATCCTATAAATTTATGAAACATAATTATTTACTAAATTAATTAATAGAATATATATACTATATAATTAATTCAAAACATATAAATGAAAATTTATTATTTAATAAAAACCAAAAACATTTTTAGTGTTGATGTGGAGCCTACACAACATTCAAAAAGTTACATTTTGTATCTTAATGATAATACTTGGGATTGAATATATACTTGAGAATTTGTTTGATAATTTTTTTATTATATATTATTTTCTTATTTAACAATGAATTTATTAGTTATATAAATATTTACTTATCCAAATGCATGTAAAATCTTTGCTAATGTCTGGAAAAATAAAAATAACATAATAAAAAGTTTATCAAGACATATATATGGGATAAAATACATATGTTGATAATATAATTATTTATTATGAGAATAATAAAATTATTTTAATTATTTTAAATTATTTTAAAAATATTGTGTAAAATAAATATTGTAACTTCTTATACAACACTGAGGACGTTATTTTGAAATTAATAGGAAATTAAAATAAATGATATTAATATTATTAAATGTATTTTAATTTTAGTTAATTATTTTAGTCAATGAATTTTATAGATGAAATATTCATGGATGGTATGTACAAAAATATTTAGATTGAATTTTACTTTTTTATAAAGGTAATATTCAACAAAAATTGAATAGTTCTAAAAATTTAATATATATATATATATATATATTTTAATATAAAAAATATTCTATTAAATATTATATAAATCATAAGAATGTCTAACTAGGACAAGATAATAGGATAATGATTATAATATAATCCATGGTCCATTAATGGGACACTTTCCTATTTATAATAACTATAATATTGCTCAAAGATTAAAAAATATTTTTAGTCACAGTATGTTTAAGAAGGGTTGAAAAAGAGATAAACCAAAATTTTTATTGTAAGAACATATTGAAACGTTTTTAATATATATTTGATGAATTTAATTTGACACTTATCAAGTTATTTTAGTAACCGAGTTTTTTATGGAAAATTTTTGTTATAAATGTCTTCGATATTATTTTAATCACCGAGAACTAAAAAATGCCAGTCTCTTAGATTAAAAAATATATGGTATGTCCCCATGGGAAAAAATTTAGTTATTAATGAATATAAGTTTCTATTTTGACTAATGTAATTTTTGTTTTATATAGAAAATAATTTATTGTTATAGTAATTTTGTAGTGATATTATTTTATATAAACCATTTTTTCATAATTTGATCAATTATTAAAAAATGATATTAAATAATATTAAAAAAATTGTAATTTGTGTGATTTTATGAGTTCCGTTATTATCTCATGGCAGTATATCACTACTGAGTATCTTAACACATTAGGGAAAAGGCCTCAAGAGTGCCTCGTTATACACCAGAGGTTGCCGACTAGTAGTAATAGCCTATGGTGTGATAGAGGAAAGACTATTACCTATAATTAGAGTGAAGAATAGTGGTGATATTACCTAAATAAGTTATAGTACGTAGTATAAAAATGAATACTTTTGTGAAAACAGTAACAACCATCCAAATTAATAAGGATCAAAATATATATGTTGTGTCTTAAAAAAATATGATTGAATTACATTAGCAAAATGACAAAATTTATACATGGGAGAAGTGATACAATACAATATATGGTATACCAAATAAAAAAATTGATAAACTATACATATTTCCCGATATCTAGATCAATCATCTTCTTTCATGATCCAATACAAATTTAAGAACTCGTGTTTCTAAAGAGGGATGCTTCCCTTATTCTATACATCTGATCAGATATTATTTATGAGTACCAATGTAAACATAGATTATGTGTGTGATAAACATTGTATGATACCACCATTAGTGTCGATAAATTTTTTGTCTATGAATATAAAATGTAATAGTGTGATGGTATATAAAATCAATGAATAGAAATAATGAATAATCCATACATCCATTTTCCATAGATGGTAATTTCTTTGAACATGCGATCATTTAATTATTTTCATTTGGATAAGAATTATAATATACTAGTAATGATAAAATTATAATTATGCTGATATAAAATCAGATCCAAGGAGAACCATGAAATCAATGACCTATGTGGTTATTCTAATTCATATTAGTATTTCATGTATTCTTTATATACGACTATTAGTGTAATAAAAGGGGTACACCCAAGGAATTATACTATAAAGTTTCTAACTGAGTCTATAGAACTCATCCATAGTAAAACTAGTCCAATAATGACTGGCCCCAATGGGGCGAATAAATCATTCCACTTGACCAAATTAATCATGTTAAATCCCATGAGTGTATCCAAGGAATGATAATATCTATAATTGAGTCAACTGAATCAAAAATGCATCAAAGATTTAATCATGTAACAATATATGGAAAATATTCTATAGTTTTTATCTTATATATAAATCATCTTAATGAATCTTAGTGATATCATTTGTGTGATCAAGGAATTCCCTCAAAAATACAGGGACATCTCACGTCTGACCACTCCAGAAAAGATGGAAAAATTTCAAATGTAATAATAACATTTTATATTTAGTTAATGATAATTTATTTATAAATGTGAAACTAATTCCAATTATATTTCATTAGACTCATTGTTATACCTTTCATCATATATCTTAAGGAAAAGTATAGACACGCAACAAAATATCTATTTAAATACATTTTCCATTTCCATATGACAACGATATATATTATATTACATTAAATAACTTAAAGATTCATTTTTCAAGATGAAACACTTATATCACCAAAGGTTAATTCAAAGACACTCAAACATTTTTTATGTTTTTACAATTTTTATCACTAATTGAAAACTGAAGAACAAACCTTTGTAGTGGTGGAGAAAACATAGGTACCAACCTCCAATTATGTAAATGATTTCTATATAGTATTTTTTAACAATTTTATCGATTTATTTTAATTAAGTTTAATATAAGAAACAATACCAGATGAAACCAGTGTTCACAAAATAGAAACAATGTACAAATCGAGGGAATGATAGAGCCTAGTCATAGGCTTCCATCCTTATTTCTATAGAATATTCATCATTCTATACTATCCATTAGTTTCTTCTCGATAGGATAAATATAGAGGAACATGAAAAATAACATTAAAATAAGTTACATAGACATGCTAGAGGATCACAAAATAGATGGAGAGAAAGACATTTAATATTATAAAGAAAATAATATATATTAATGATAGGGATCCCACAAGACATGCGACAGATTGATCATAGTTTGGACAAAGGACATATCTAATAACCTAGATTAACCCATGTGAGAAGAATCCAAAATGAGAGGGAGAGGGCCTATGTTCCATTACATGTAAATAGAGAATAAGGGAGTGTTACATTAAATATGTAAGGTAATTTTCAACCAATTAATAATGTGTTTCATAGTTTGGTCACATATTTTACTAAACAATGCACCATGTTCTTCCACATGTCTCCCTCATATGGGCGAGGTGCATTATTAAACTAACAATGTGAGGCATGGGTAAAACACAACAAAAATCTCACCTATAAAAATCACACAATATTATGTCATTAAATCTATATTAAAAATAATCAATTCTGATATAGAAAGATTAAGGGACCACCACACATGGTTTAAAAAAACTACATTGTTCTTTATACATGGATTCCAATAATCATTTATCCCATCTTTCTACTCAAAATGATGGGGATCCAGGATCCGTAAAAATCCTGAAAACAATCTTTTCCCCTATATATATGTAAATGGAATTCATATAAAGATAAAACCAAGGAATTAAACTAATATTAAAAAGGGTTCTCAGGTCAATGAAAAACCATGTTCAGAGAGTCTTCCACCCTTAAATGAGCCCATTCTTGTACTTCCCAATGGGTGGTAGAATAAATTTATAGAATAACTCTGGCCAATGTGAATATACATCAACCTCACACTCCAATGTCTAATATTATACAATGTAATGCTGGTATGTCACACATAATAATGGGACAGACCATAAAAAAAGACTACATGATGTGGTTTGTGATTTATATATTATACTCATCAAATGAAGTACCAGTAACCAATTCAATATCCTCATGATCGAAATTATGATGTTTATCATTTTAATAATAGTGAATATGTGAAATGTAGAAGACATCATGCATGAAAATGTACTCTCTCATAAAGGAGACTAAGATGATATCATCCCGACTCTCATCAAAATCTAAAAAAGACCCAAAAAATGTTCTTAAATCAATCTTTGACTTTATGTGAATCTATATCCAAGTCAGGACGATACCCACAAAAAATATAATCTCCAATGTCGAACTCCAATGTTCATAGACAATAATCAGCATTCAATTTCTACCGAGATGGACCATCAACTGTATTCATTCGGAACTACAAATCTTATTACAATGTTTTCTGAATGACAGGAAGATCATGTAGCACTACCTCTCCAACATCTATCCCATATATAGGTGATTGGCATGGCCTACCGCACAAGGATATATATAGCTCCATCAAAATTATTACATGAATTAAATTTTTTTGGAAAAATAGAATGTGTTTTTTTATAAATCTCTAAAGAACCCAGAAAATTAAGGATGCATGCTTGGATCATGCCCTATAATGACAACATATCCCAGTCTAAATTAAAATATATTTGAGGATGAAATGTTTTGATCAAAAGTACCTATGTACCTAAAGAACTCTATGAACCATTTCAAAATATAGATGTGAAATGTGTATCCAAATTTAAAAATGATTGTATGATTGACACAATGTAACCATATAATTTTAAAGAAATATAGTTTTGAATGATCGTCCACTTATAATGGCTCCCAAATCAGTATAAATATTGCTACATTCATCAGCATGTCGATTAACACCTAATATTCGTCAGTACCGCACGGTTTACTTGAAAAAATGTAAAAAAATTGAACAAGACTTAAACCCACATCCATTCTAGAATAGGTAATAGATGTAGTAATCCATAAAACCAATGGGGTCCCTACTTCACCTAATGATTCATGTAATAACTAATGACCAATCCTTAAATTTGATGCTTCATCAAATCCCATCAATAATAATGGTGCATGTCATGCAGTATCATGAAGAAAACTAGTTTCACATACCACAATGAATCATGCTGTTCTTGAATCAAGTCATCTCACATGTTTGTAGGTACCTATATAGTCCTGCATATATTGAATATGTCTTCTCTATCAATAAACCAATCTAGAGGAAGGTACACACCAAAAAATAGTCTCTCATAGGATCAAACATACAGGGTGATAGAACACCCTTCTCGTCAACCCGTCCATGAGTGAAGAAGTAACTTATAAGGCTACATGACCATTTTACTCGAGAGTCTATTGATACACATGATTCATCTCGGTGAACATTTCCATAAACATCTATTGATCACTAGATTCTTGAATGACTTGTTTTTTAGTTTTCTAGACGACCGCATCAGCTTCTGTATAATCGTTTCATGGCTTATAGTTATGATAGATGTCAAAATAGAGATAGTTTTTGAACCATATTCATTATTATAGATTCAACTAATAATAAATAGATAAATATTTGATTCTCTTGTAGATTGTAAACATTAAAACGCGGTCTCTAATAATGTAAAATCTCTAACATCACAATCATGAATGAACACTAGAAGATTGGGGTTTTGAATCTGGTAACTGTTATCATGAGGTCTCAAATGATAAGACCCATATGCAATGAAAAAATCATCATACATCAGTAATTCACTCAAATGTATTCATAATGCATCATATAACACTATATATACACTTTTAGTATTGAGAAGAATCGTGACCGGTGATGAAGTAATAATTCCCTTTAGCTTTTGAAATTGATTCTTAAACACTTCAATCTACAATAACTACAAGAACAAATCATTCAAATTGGTATTAGGTTCTACATGGCCTGATAACGTTTTTATAAATACATTTCATATCCATTAAACCCAATGAAACTCAATATATCAAACACATTAATGGGTTTTTCATAGGAAGCATCAACACTCACCATCTTTGGGTCAACTAGTACTCTTTATCCGGATATAATGTGACCCAAGAACTGAAACATGTTGATCCAGAGGTGGAAAATTGTTAGTGTAGAAAATAAATACTATTCCCTTAGTAAATTTCATATTGTCTAATGATGTTTAGCATGTTCACATAGAAAATGAGAAAATTGTAACACCCCAAGCTTCCTCAGTACTCTTCTCATTGAATAATACAGTAGCGTGTGTTGTACGCAACTTCGAATTCTAACACACACCACAACCAATCAAAGTAGCCGTTATGAATAGTAATACCTAATTTTTGAAATTTTATAAATTTTCTTTTTCCAAATGTACTTCGTTTTGTATTCGTAATATCGAAATTATCCTAAGTTGAATTTTTTGTAACTTTCTGAGAACTTCCAATTTTTTATGAATAGTGAAAAATACGTAAAACAACTTTTTTAATCAAAATAATTTATTGTGATAAATTATACTATTTAGTGGTTTTAAAGTATAATTATAATATATTTTTACCATTTTATCCAATGGTGGTCATTAGAATTAATTTAACATTGAAATTGGGCATGAACAACTGTCAATCTTTTGATATAAATTGTTTTCTAAAAACACGCTATTTGTTGTGACAGCGGGAATTAATTATAAAATTAATTAATGCAACTTAAATGTTTGGAATTTTTTAAAATAGACTTCATTTTTGAAATCGGAATATCAAATATAGCTTAGGGTGAATTTTTGGGATTTTTCCGAAAAACATCAATTTTTGATGAATAGTGAAACCACTAAGTGGTACTTATAAAAACTGAATTTTCGTTTAAATGAAATTTTACCACTTCTGTGTTTTGAATTTCAAAAATCCGACATACATGGTTGTCATTAAGAAGTAAAATTTGGTTCAATGAGATTAAAATAATTTTTGGTGAATAGTAACTTTTAAGTTCTTAATCGCGATTAGAGGTAATTAGTGTAGTTTAAGGTAAAAATAATGTTTTAATAATATGAGATGAGATTGACACATGTCCTACCCTCATTGGATGTTTCATGGCCGACCAAGACAATCCATGGGTCAACTCGGGGACCCCATGGAGCCACTTTAGTTGGAAAATGACATAAATACCTTTTATTTAATGTTAAAGTAACAAATGACACAAACATGAAATGTGTTACTAAATAAATTTTCACATGGGGTTATACAAGTCATATTTTTGACTATAAATCTTCATTGGAAATAGAAAAAGATTTCCTACATCATTGAATTTTTTTTATAATTTTTAGACATTAAATAAATTAAATTATTTATGACATCATGATGATGCAGCGATGACCTCATTATTTAACGATTTAAATAAAATGGAAAGATAATGTAATATCTAAGACCTACACATGTACAAAACCTATTGGATTTGTGTATCTCGAACCCTTATCACCTTATCCTCGAATTATATCAATGCGGGACCTCTTAAATCTGAATACCATCTTAAAATAAAGTGACTTTTCTTTATTTTCCTTGAGTTCCCCTCCTCTCCACTTATAAAAGGCCCCCACCTCTACCACCTTACTCACACTTTCAAAGCCTTTTGGCTCGTCCAACCTCTGCCAAAATACTCTCCCAACTTCCCTCCCTTACTCCTAGAAGCCTCACATTGGGCAGAATTCTTCCCAAGGAAGCCTTTGGCTCAAATCAAAAGAGTTACCCGATTTTAAGGTAATGTCTTCTCTTATGTTAGTTTATTTTATTTTGCTTCTCCAACCCCATAAAAACTTTTTATTCATTTCTTTTGAAACAAAAAAAGTAACTTAAATATACTAGGATGTTGTTATAAGAAGGATTCGAGATACACTTACACACACCTACATCTAATGGTTAAAGAACATACTGTTTCTGTGGATGGAGAATTTCTGCCTCACGAAACGATGATTGTTAAACACTCATATAACACCTTCAAAGGTGTCCATTAAGATGTCACTATATTTATATATGATATATAATATGGTTATGTTTTCGTTATGCTTCTGTATTTCTCAATTATGACATACTTTATGATTTCCATTATGGGTAAACGCGATAATTTTATTTTAGGAAGTGCGGACTACCGACCCTCAAAGTGATGTGAATCGTTAATGCCATATGTGGGATGTATAAAGGATGGCGTAAATGATATTATATATGATATTATACTGGAACTATATTATACCTTTATATAATTATGATTTCATTCCATTAAATATGAAATAGAAATGAAAGTAGCGTTCATGCGTTGGTACGGCTTACTGTCTCCATGAACGGTGCATTTCATTTCTTACCTCTAAATGTTACGTAATATTATGAATGAATGTATATACTGGATATATATGATATATATTACATCTAAATCATGAATATAATTCTGGAGATAATTGATATTCTACCACATAAAAAACTTGTAATTATAAGAAGTTTATTGTTGACTCAAGTACCAAAAATCGACAAAACGACCGTTATTAACATAAATAATTACATAATGTTCATAAAATTGTAATAAGTGATATAAAAAGGATAATGAAATTTAAAATGTTAGATATTAACTCTAGTTTATTATTCAGGAGGTTAAAGAACGGTCGAATCAAGTCGGACACAAGGTACGGGAACTTCTTAACCCAATTTCTATTCACTGGGTTAATCTCCTACATTCAAATTATGTCATGATATTATTATGTCCTATCTTGTATTTGTACATTATTTATGTGTACTTATAGTGAATACACATGATAGAAGTACTTTATTTAGAAAAAATTATATTTTTAAGGACTTCGTCTCAATCTCCTTTCATTGAGGCATATTTGGTTTTATACACAACTTTCTTTTATACGGTGTATAAACCCCTTTGAATTTTACATTTATTCAAAAGGAATCTTTTTTATACGAAGCGTTTTGCTAAACGACAAAAAGGGAATGTTTTTCTTTCCGTACTTATGTGGCGACAACGACTTCTCCACCGCCATGACCATTATTTGAGTTTCGGCTTCCTCTACAAGCCATCACTTTTTTAATGAAAAATAAATACAAAGTTTTAACTTTATTTTATTTTGGTATTGAAAATGGTTTTGAAAGAGTTTTTATTATATCCATGTGTTGTATTGATATCTTGTGATTGAAATGTGTAAATGTTATGTTTCTTTTATGCATGTTTTATGTGATACGATTATGTTATGGTTTATGATATGTTTAAACCTATTAATATGAGGAATGCATTGGACTTAATAAGTGATAGGTGGAGCCCGCTATACCTCCTCGATGCATCAGTAGGTCTCATGAGACAAACTAGTGTCTTGGCACGAGGCCTTGACAAAATCTTATTTGTGGTCTTGGCACGAGGCCTTGGCTACGTGGTTATGATAGTCTGGCATTATGCATTCCATAATTATGAAAGAGGTTATTGATATTTCATATGATTATTCGACTAGTAGAATATCCATGTGATTATGTAAATGGCATTATTTCAGTTTAATTTTTCCATATTATGCTAAAGTTCAGGTTTAAAAGGCTTTTGTTTTAGTTATACATTTCCTTAAATGTTAATGTTTATTTATGAAAGCTTCCACTATATTGTTATCCTTACTGGGCATCTGAGCTCACCCCTTTCAATGTTTTAATTTTTTCCAGGATGTGAAGAAGTGTATTATGAATGACCTGCAGGGATAATATAAGGGGATAAGAAGAGAAGATGTTGTAGTTTTGTTTTACTTTATGATGTAATGTAAGACTTATGAATGTATCTAGTTTTTCCAAGGCTACTAAACTAATCTATCTTTCGAGACTTGATCTTTTGTGATCATGCCAATGTTATGAAGTAATGCACCGACTCTGGGTAGCTGGGGTCGGGGCATTACAGTTGGTATCAGATGCAGTTTAGTACTGACCTTGGAAGCTAGATTTAGATAAAATCTGATTAGAGCACATAGCCAGAATATAGACTTTGAGGATTAGTATAGAAGAACTTCCTAGAATTTTGGTATTATAGAGATTTTATGAGTTTTCCGAGCAATACATCCTTGTCTGGATACGAGCAGGTAGAGGCTGCTCTGGCACAGATGTACCTAGGGGTAAAACCCGAAAACACTGCTTTGAGCTAGAATCGAATGGGAACTGGTGCACGACAATGGGCCTTGCTGCACTCTTGGTTAGGACACTCCCGGGGGATATGCTTAGGATAATTCTCATTTTCTTTACAAACCACTATAAAGGGTTATGAGTATATACATCCTCAAAGAAAACATTTTTATAATTATTGATTATATCCATAAATAGTTCAATTTATGTTAAGTATTTTATAAGTATGGAATTATGTATTTTGATTCATAAACTAATCTAGTTTATGCCATTGTATAGAAATGGCGCCTAGTGGAAGGAATGGAAACCGTATCAATGCACGCACTCCGTGTAGGGATTTCCCTCCTGCTCAAGATAATTATTGTGGATCTAGATATACAACTGGTGCTGATCAACTTATTACCATACTGGGACAACTCACTCAAGTTATGAATAATAACCTTCCTCGTATGGATCACCCTGATCCACAACATGGAGGATCAATGCTAGACCGCTTTATGAGGCAACAACCGTCAACATTAAATGGGGGTAAAAATCCATTAGTATCTTAGCAATGGATAAACTCCTTAGAGAAAATATTCCATGCCTTGGTGAGTAGCGAAAGGGAGAAGGTTGTCATGGCAGTTTACCGCCTCACTGGAGATGCCGATCAGTGGTGGCCGCTGATTCAAAACACAAAGGAAGATGATGAAGTATCGAATATGGAATGGAGGGAGTTCAAAGGGATTGTCATAGAAAAATACTTTCCTTGTGACCATCGAGCAGATATGGAAAGGCAATTTCTGAGTCAGAGGCAGAAGGAGGATGAGAATGTCGCAAAGTATGAGGCTAAATTTACAAGGTTAGCGAGGCATGTTGCAGATTATATACGTAACCCAAGAAGAAAGATTGATCGTTTCTTTGATGGGTTAAAACCATTTCTCCGTCGATCATTAATATCACAATATTTCTCAACATAAGAAGATATTGTCTCGTGTGCTATCAAGACAGAAAAGGAATTCTCTATGTCTTATGACTTAAAAGCAAAGCAAGAGAAGAAGAGATCATCTGATCAATCTGGAAATGGAAATAAGGGGAAGAAGGGAAGAGTTGAATATCAGTCCTATAGTAAATGTGGGAAGAAACACCCTGGAACTTTCTTGAAGGGAATGGGAGTCTGTTACAAGTGTGGTGAAAAAGGCCACCAAGCTCATGATTGCAAGGGAAAGAAAGTTGTTTTGAATGTGGAATGCTATAATTGTAGAGAGATGGGACATTATGCAAATGAATGTCCTAAGCATCAAGGGAACTTACCTCAGAAGAGGCCAAGGGATCAAGGCCAAGCTTATGCTATCACTACTACTGAGGTTGAAGCTCTAAAAGACGTGGTGGCAGGTAATTTAATGGTTTCACCAAGTTTAGAAAATGCATTATTTGATTCTGGATCATCGCATTGTTTCATATCTTCCTAGTTTTCTAGAAAATTAGATATTTCCAGTTTGATTTAACAAGAAAATTGTTAGTCAAAACTCTTAAGGGAAGTATTATTGCAACAATGTTTTGTGAATCAGTCCCCATTAGAGCAAATAACTATTCTTTATCCGCTGATCTCATTGTCATACCTATGATTGAGTTTCATATAATCCTCGGTATGGATTGTCTTTCGGACTATGATGCAAAGATTTATTGTAAGAAGAAGGAGGATATCATTTCTGATGATGAGGATAAGGAACACCTTATTTTTAGAGCAGAATCATCACCACCTAATTCTTATTTAGATCCACCCCCAGTGGCTCAACTAAGATCTATTATTGGGGAGGAAGAGAATGAATTGACTAATAGCGAGGAAAGGAATGTTCAAATAGAGGATGTACCTTGTGAAAGAATATGTAGATCTGTTTCCGGAAGATTTACCTGGACATCCTCCAGAACGGGAAGTTGAGTTTTCCATTGATTTAATTCCTGGATCGAGGACCATATCGAAGACCCCTTATAGTATGGCCACTATGGAATTAGTTGAATTAAAGAAACAACTAGAGGAATTGAGTAATAAGGGATTTATTTGCCCTAGTGTTTCTCCATGGGGAGCCCCTGTCCTTTTTGTTAAGAAGAAAGATGGATCTATGAGGTTGTGCGTTGACTACAGGGAGATCAATGCTATAACAATAAAGAACAAGTATCCCCTACCTCGCATTGATGATTTATTTGACCAATTTCATGGAGGTCAATACTTTTCAAATATTGACCTTCGATCGGGATACCATCAGAGTTGCGTGAAGAAGGAAGATATTATGAAGACAACATTTCGAACAAGGTACGAGCATTACGAGTTTACAGTAATGCCTTTTGGATTGACTAATGCACCCTATGTATTCATGTATCTAATGAATAGAGTTTTCAAGGAATATCTAGATGATTTTGTGGTGGTATTTATTGATGATATATTGGTGTACTCCAAAAGCTATGAAGATCATGAAAATCATTTGCGTATTATTTTGAAAACTCTTAGGAGGCATGATTTATATAGGATGTTTAGCAAGTGCGAATTCTGGCTTTAGGAGATTTCTTTTCATGGAAACATTGTCTCTAAAGATGTAATTTACATTGATCCTTCTAAGACCACGACAATCCAAGAATGGCCAGCACCGACGAGTATAACTGAGGTACGCAACTTTATTGGTTTGGCAGGTTATTATCGACATTTTGTCCAGAATTTTGCCTGATTGGCTAACCCATTGACGAAGCTCACACGTAAAGGGGTTAAATTTGTCTGGAAAAAAGAGTGTGAAGAATGTTTTGAAGAACTGAAGAGAAGATTAGTCAATGCTCCTATATTGACCCTACCATCAGGGAAATATGGGTTCATTATTTATAGTGATGCATCAATGAAAGGACTTGGTTGTGTCCTTATGCAGAACGATAGGGTTATTGCCTATGCATCACGACAGCTAAAAATTTATGAGCAGAACTATCCGACTCATGATCTCGAGTTAGCTGCTATAATGTTTGCCTTGAAGATATGAGACATTATCTCTATGGTGAAAAATGTGAGATATATACCGACCACAAGAGTTTGAAATATATTTTCTCACAAAAAGAACTCAACATGAGGCAAAGGCGATGGCTTGAACTACTCAAGGATTATGATTGGACGATACACTACCACCCAGGGAAGGAAAATAAGGTTGCAGATGCTTTGATTAGAAAATATCATGGAGTTTTGAACATGATGAGAGTGGAAAGGGATCCTATTTTCATGGATCTAGTAAAGATGGATATGGGAATAACCATGGTGGGTGAAACATCAAAAAATTTTCAAATGGTTGCCAAACCATCTTTACTAGAAAGGATAAAGTGTTCTCAGGCTGATGATGAAGTGTTGAAAAAGAAGATTAAAGCTGTGAATGATGGGCGGTTGAGTGACATTGTTTATGAAGATGGAATTTTGAAATTTGGGAGGAGACTTTGTGTTCCCGATATACCTGACTTAAAGAGGTAATTGTTGGATGATACTCATAGTTCCAATTTCTCTATACACCCTGGGAGCACTAAAATGTATAGAGATTTAAAGGGAAATTTTTGGTGGGATTGCATGAAAGGGGAGATTGCTGATTTTGTGTCAAGATGTATGGTTTTCCAACAAGTGAAAGCTGGATGGCAACAGCCTGGTGGAGTATTGCAACCCCTTCCCATACCTGAGTGGAAATGGGATAATATTACGATGGATTTTGTCATGGGACTACCAAAGACTCCTAGAAGAAATGACTCAATATGGTTCATTGTTGATCGTCTCACGAAGTCAGCACATTTTCTTGCTATAAGGGAAGATCTACCACTTGAACGTCTAGAAAGACTGTATATTAATGAAGTTGCGAGACTTCATGGAGTACCCCTGTCGATTGTCTCGGATCGTGATCCCCGTTTTACATCAAGAATCTGGAAAAGTATTTAGAAGGCCTTGGATACTAAACTTCGTTTGAGCACGGCTTACCACCCTCAAACAGATGGACAATCAGAAAGAACTATTCAATCCTTAGAAGTCATGTTGAGATCATGCTCACTTGACTTTCAAGGAATGTGGGATCAATATTTAACTCTGGTAGAATTTTCTTATAACAATAGCTTCCATTCATGTATTCATATGGAACCATATGAAGCGTTATGCAGAAAGAGATGTCGCACACCAACCTGTAGGGATGACATTGGTGAAAGAAAACTTGTAGGCCTAAAACTGGTTGAGGAAATGATGGAAAAGGTGAAAGTAATCCAAAACCACCTCAAAGCTGCTCAAAGTAGGCAGAAGAGCTATGCCGACAACCGAAGGAAGGATTTGGAATTTCTGGTAGGAGATCATGTTTTCTTGAAGGTATCTCCATGGAAGGGAGTTATACATTTCGGTAAGAAGGGTAAATTGAGTCCCAGGTTCATCGGACCCTTCAAAATTCTAGAACGAATTGGGGTTGTAGCTTACCGTTTGGCAATGCCGCCAAGTCTCTCCAAAGTTCATGATGTATTCCACGTATCACTATTGAGAAAATACATGCCTGACCCAACGCATGTACTCACCTATGAGGAATTAGAACTGGAACCCGATCTGTCTTATTGCGAAGAGCCCGTCAGGATTCTTGATACAAGAGAACAAGTGCTGAGAAACCGGATGACTCGTCTGGTAAAAATTCTATGGAGAAACCATAAGATATAGGAGGCGACGTGGGAACCCGAGGAACTTATGATGAAGAATCACCCAGGTCTTTTTATACAGTGATATTATATGAAATTTTGAGGACAAAATTATTTGAAGGAGGGGATAATGTAACACCCCAAGCTTCCTCGGTACTCTTCTCTCTGAATAATACAGTAGCGTGTGTTGTACACAACATCGAGTTCTAACACACACCACAACCAATCAAAGTAGCCGTTATGAATAGTAATACCTAATTTTTGAAATTTTATAAATTTAATTTTTCCAAATGGACTTTGTTTTGTATTCGTAATATCAAAATTACCATAAGTTGAATTTTTTGTAACTTTCTGAGAACTTTCAATTTTTTATGAATAGTGAAAAATACATAAACAACTTTTTTAATCAAAATAATTTATTGTGATAAATTAAACTATTTAGTGGTTTTAAAGTATAATTATAATATATTTTTACCATTTTATCCAATGGTGGTCATTATAAATAATTTAACATTGAAATTGGGCATTAACAATTGTCAATCTTTTGATATAAATTGTTTCTTAAAAACACGCTATTTGTTGTGACAGCGGGATTTAATTATAAAATTAATTAATGCAACTTATATGTTTGGAATATTGTAAAATAGACATCATTTTTGAAATCATAATATCAAATATAGCTTGGGGTGAATTTTTGGGATTTTTCTGAAAAACCTCAATTTTTGATGAATAGTGAAACCACTAAGTGGTACTTATAAAAACTGATTTTTCATTTAAATGAAATTTTACAATTTCTATGTTTTGAATTTCAAAAATCCGACATACATGGTTGTCATTAAGATGTAAAATGTGGTTCAATGAGATTAAAATAATTTTTGGTGAATAGTAACTTTTAAGTTCTTAATCCCGAATAGAGGTAATTAGTGTAGTTTAAGGTAAAAATAATGTTTTAATAATATGAGATGAGCTTGACACATGTCCTACCCTCATTGGATATTCCATGGCCGACCAAGATAATCCATGGGTCAACTTGGGGACCCATGGAGCCACTTTAGTTGGAAAATGACATTAATACCTTTTATTTAATGTTGAAGTAAAAAATGACAGAAACATGAAATGTTTTACTAAAACATTTTTTACATGGTGTTATAAAAGTCATATATTTGACTATAAATAGTCATTGGAAAGCTAAAAATATTTCCTACATCATAGTATCTGTTTTATAATTTTTATACATTAAATAAATTAAATTATTTATGACATCATGATGATGCAGCGATGACCTCGTTATTTAACGATTTAAATAAAATGGAAAGATAATGTAATATCTAAGACCTACAAATGTCCAAAACCTATTGGATGGGTGTATTTCGAACCCTTATCACCTTATCCTAGAATTATATCAATGTGGGACCTCTTAAATCCGAATACCATCTTAAAATAAAGTGTCTTTTCTTTACTTTCCAAGAGTGCCCTTCATCTCCACTTATAAAAGGCCCCCACCTCTACCACCTTACTCACACTTTCAAAGCCTTTTGGATCGGCCAACATATGCCCAAATACTATCTCAACATCCCTCCCTTACTCCTAGAAGCCTCACTTTGGGATGAATTCTTCCGAAGTAAGCCTTTGGCTCAAATCAAAAGAGTTACCCGATTTTAAGGTAATGTCTTCTCTTATGTTATTTTGTTTTATTTTGCTTCTCCAACCCCATAAACTCTTTTTATTCATTTCTTTTGTAACAACAAAAGTATCCTAAATATACTAGTATGTTCTTATAAGAAGGATTCTAGATACTCTTACACACACCTACATCTAATGGTTAAAGAACATACTGTTTCTGTGGATGGCGAATTTCTGCCTCACGAAACGATGATTGTTCAACACTCATATAACACCTTCAAAGGTGGCCATTAAGATGTAACTATATTTATATATGATATATAATATGTTTATGTTTTCCTTATACTTCTGTATTTCTCATTTATGGAATACTTTATGATTTCAATTATGGGTAAACGCAATAATTTCATTTTAGGAAGTGCGGACTACCGCCCCCTCAAAGTGATGTGAATCGTTAATGCTATATGTGGGATGTATAAAGGATGAAGTAAATGATATTATATATGATATTATACTGGAACTATATTATACCTTTATATAATTATGATTTCATTCAATTAAATACGAAATATAAATGAAAGTAACGTTCATGCATACGTACGACTTACCGTCTCCATGTACGGTGCATTTCATTTCTTACCTCTAAATGTTACGTAATATTATGAATGAATGTATATACTAGATATATATGATATAGATGACATCTAAATCATGAATATAATTCTGGAGATAATGGATATTCTACCACATAAACAACTTGTAATTATAAGAAGATTATTGTGGACTCAAGTACCAAAAATCGACAAAATGACCGTTATTAACTTAAATAGTTACAAAATATTGATAACATTGTAATAAGTGATATAAAAAGTATAATGAAATTGAAAATGGTAGATATTAACTCTATTTTATTATTCAGGAGTTTAATGAACGGTCAAATCAAGTCGGACACAAGGTAAGGCAACTTCTTAACCCAATTTCTATTCTTTGGGTTAATCTCCTACATTCAAATTATGTCATGATATTATTATGTCCTATATTGTATTTGTACTTTATTTATGTGTACTTATAGTGAATACACATGATAGATGTACTTTATTTAAAAAAATGATCTTTTAAGGACTTCGTCTCAATCTCCTTTCATTGAGGCATATTTGGTTTTATACACAACTTTCTTTTATACGGTGTATAAACCACTTTGACTTTTACGTTTATTCAAAAGGAATATTTTTTATACGAAGCGTTTTACTAAACGACAAAAAGGGAATGTTTTTCGTTCCTTACTGATGCGGCGACAACGACTTCTCAGCCTCCGTGACCATTATTTGAGTTTCGGCTTCCTCTACAAGCCATCACTTTTTTTTAATGAAAAATAAATACAAAGTTTTAACTTTCTTTTATTTTGGTATTGAAAATGGTTTTGAAAGCATTTTTATTATATCAATGTTTTGTATTGATATCGTGTGATTGAAATGTTGAAATGTTATTTTTACTTTATGCATGTTTTATGTGATATGATTATGTTATGGTTTAGGATATGTTTAAACCTATTCATATGAGGAATGCATTGGACTTAATAAGTGACGGGTGTAGCCCGATATAGCTCCTCGATGCATCGGTAGGTATCATGAGACAAACTAGTGTCTTGGCACGAGTCCTTGACAAAATCTTATTTGTAGTCTTCGCACGAGGCCTTGTCTACGTGGTTATGATAGTCTGGCATTATGTATTCCATCATTATGAAAGTGGTTATTGATATTTCATGTAATTAAATTGACTAGTAGAATATCCATGTGAGTAAGTAAATGACATTATTTCAGTTTACTTTTTCCATATTATGATAAAGTTCAAGTTTAAAATGCTTTTGTTTTATTTATACATTGCCTTAAATGTTAATGTTTATTTATGAAAGCTTCTGCTATATTGTTATCCTTACTGAGCATCTGAGCCCACCCCTTTCAATGTTTTAATTTTTTCCAGGATGTGAAGAAGTATATTATGAATGACCTGCAGGGATTATATAAGGGGATATGAAGAGAAGAAGTTGTATTTTTGTTTTACTTTATGATGTAATGTAAGACTTATGAATGTATCTAGTGTTTCCAAGGCTACTAAACTAATCGGTCTTTCGAGACTTGATCTTTTGTGATCATGCAAATGTTACGAAGTAATGCACCGACTCTGGGTAGCTGGGATCGGGGCGTTTCAAAAATACCAAGATTTTTTATATAAAAACATGAATTATGAACATATATGGGGGTGGAAAGGTTTATTTGTCAATTCAATTAAATGAATGGACATTTCCATCAGAAATAATGAAATAAATAATACTCACATAGAATTATTCATCAAAATAAATTCATAAATTTCATATATGAAGGCCTAATTGTAAACTCTAACTCCCATTATGACATAGAATATATATGTAGTCGAAGAAAATATCCCTAAAAAGATCATCCACTATAGGAGAAATACATCTAATTCATCCACCAATCATCTTGGAAAAGATTAAAAATTGTGGTTTTCACTCCTTTAATCCCAATATACTAGAGTTTAGCTCAACCATCCTAGAAACTCAATTCACCTTTATATACATAACTATTACCATCATGTGATGTGAAAATCACCATTTAATAATAATAGTCAACATGGTTATGATAAGTAATGATATAATCCATACCAAGATTGACATAGAACATTATCATCTCAAGGATAAACCAATTCCTCGTGATTTGGCAACTACTGATACCAAAAAGAAAGTACAATCATTGATGTATACCCACTTACTATACAACCCACATTTTTACTGTGTTTATCACTCAAAAAAACATAATTTTAAGCCCAATATAAACCATGATCAATATATAGAATATGTAGTACATAGAACATTTATCAAACCAAGAAGATATGATAGTACAACCACTTATAATAGTACATATTATAGTTGATAGTTCTAAACTATAGTCCATTGGAATCTATTATAAAGCATTAAGGTATCCCAATCCAAATCCTTCAGCTATTGCTATACTAACTTCATCATGTATTATCATCAAGAGTTGAAAATCATAAGTCTTATACCCCAATAAAAAATCCAACATCAGCATGTTTGAGATATACAACTCTATCTTCTAACCATATAATATGTCACTAAGACTTCTCTTGAAGGTAAAACTGGTGCAGGTATTATTCCCCACAATATGGTTGGAAAGGTCATACAAAACCTGTGAATAATAAAAATCATGAAATAATCATGAAACTCTAGTACATCTCTATTACTCTATCAATTTATATGCCACATATGTCTACCCTAATCGCATAAACAGTGATACTATTTCAATACGATGATTGCCATTTTTTTATGATAAATCTCAAGTATTCACATCCACCAACTAGAAAAAAAACTACTATGTCTCGAAAATGACAATATTTATCATGTAAAATCTTCTTTACAAAAGTTGTTCTCAGTGGAAAGAGATTTTCTAATGATATCAGAAACCTAGTTTTTGGTAGACGACATTCACCAGAGTATGGATGGAATACCTAATTCCATATACAATGAATCTTTATTTGGATAGCTCAACACCCACATGGATAAATGAAAAATTATGAATCTCTTTGAATCCTGATGAATATTACGTTACAGAAAAAACACCATGCTCTAGGTGTACGAATTCTAATGCCCAGTTAGCTTTTAGTGTGTCTGAGAAAATGTTATCATCTAAGGTGTTTTGGACATCCACTCAGAACATGCCATGGTGGAAATTATCCTAGGTTATCACATCCCACTAGAGATTCCTAGAATCACAAATAATATATGTGGTGATCTTTAACCTCCTCTATAAAGCCGTATAAAGATGCTTGAATATAGTTAAAATGGATTATAATTATGACATAGTAGCATTAAAACCAACATACCATGATAATATAGGATGATGTTACTGCAGGAACTCCTGAGTCAGATCTTCCATCATAGGTTTTGGTCATGTATCACTCTTCATAGAATACATCAAAAACATAAAACTATTTAGAAGATGAGCATTAGTTCCCATTTCGATAATAGTATGTGGTTCTATAATTGGAACTACAATATTTTACACCGATGGATAAGAGAATGCCACCACTAGAGCATGGTCATTTCCACACTTCTAAATTATTACTTGGTAATGTCATGTTGGAATGGCTTAACAAATTTCATTCACACAAATAATATTAAGTTACATAACATATAGTATTACTAACAAAAGAAAATTAAATCCAACGGTGTCACAAAAAAATATATTTACCCATCTACTCGCATCTCAGATTTGGGTATTGGTAACTGTTCAAACATTGGATTACATTTGTTTCTGTATATAGAGGGTAATTTACAATTGACGGAGAGGAACACCATTTAAATTTCAAATGGGAATACAATTTATATTAAACCTTGTAATTTATAATTTTAATTTATTGTTCATGATAATATGTTTACATATATGTAATACAAGGATCAATAAAATGGATTACCATTCTTTCATTTTAAGTGCCCATACACATTATTAAATTAGATCGGTGTCCATTTAATCTTATCCTACAGCCTTATATTTGTTCTGAGAATGTAATGAGTAAAATATGATCAATTGATATGATGAATCACCCTTTTCAAATTATAATTCCCTATATAAATTATAAATTTTAATTTAATATTATTTAATCGCAGACAAATATCACATCATGTAACAAATGTCACATGACATTAATTGTTGAAAATTGGCTATTTAAGATGCCACATCAATCCATATATGAAAAACCCAATTAGTTTTATTTTGACACTATAAAAAACCTCTTTCTCCTCTTTGAATAGGAAATTAGTTATATAAAAATTTATCATAACCAAATAACCCTCATCAATCAAATAAAAAGTAGTGAATGTATCTAATAGAATGATCAAATGAGGCATGAAATATGAATAAAATGTGAATCATAAATGTATATAAATATGCATAAAATAATGATAATTTTCATACCAGACCATGGTAAATAATTTAAAAAGTATAACTAACATTATAATTCAATTACATACCCAAAAAAGGAATTTATATCAATTATAATAAGTTGAATATAAAAAAATTTTCCCATAACATGTAAAGGTAGTGTTTACCCATAACATGGGTTATCAACTCCAAGGAATGAATTACAAAAAATTTCAGATATGTTCGAAATAAACTATCTCAATTTTGAGGTAATTATAAAATAAATTAATACCTCATCTAATACCATTTTGTGAATTCTTGTACCCATCTCACTTCTATGTAGTCGAAACTGTTTTCCCACATGGCCCCATGTGCAGCACTGGGTATTCTATGGGATTCAAACTAATAATACGTTCTTCGGAATTATAGTGGGGGTGATTACCCCCTTTGATTATAATAGATCAAAATATTGATATTGTTGGAATAAGTATGCGCAATCAACCTAAAAATGTATTAGGATAAAAAACGAGCATATTAATCCAAATAATAAATAAACATCAATTGATTTAAATTTTATTATATAAAAAAGGTGAAGGCAAGTATTCACAAAAATGAAAGAAATCATACATAGATGTTGTAAGACAATGTAATGCATTATATTAAAATTAATCCAAAAGGGAAATAGAATCCATGAGCCTTGAACACTAGATTTGTCATATACTACTAAGAACCCATCCAACAGAACAAACTATGGTGAACATTGTAGGATCCATCCGATTATACATTCTTGTGATCATTTAATCTTCCCATGTACTAATGGAAGTCCGAATAATGAATGATATAAACCTAATATCTCACCACCAATGTTTCATATAAAAATTAAGCATTTGAATATAATTACTAAGAGTTTGCATGCTATAAAATTAAAATAGTATCAAAATCAATAATTCCAACATAATTTTCCTCATATTTTATTTTCTCTTAATACGGGAATATAAAAATATTATTCATGTGTTATGAAAATAATATTTCTGTTAATCATTGAATGATTATATGATAATATAAAATAAAATACCTGGAGAACCTAGAAATTTCTGAACTCTGGATTCAAGCCAACTCATATTAGTAACATATAAAGACTAGTTATAAATGTATTAGTATCATTAAATGGGTATATCAAATGAATTAGACATTAAAAGTGTATAGCATGATTTCTAGAGCTCGTCCACATTAATCCCAAGAAATGAATTTTTTCTCTTTATTGGTTGAATACATAACATATCATTTTAGAAGAGATTAAGATGAATCTGGGGAGTGAATCTGAGATATTATAATTTATAAAAAATAATCAGGTGAATAATTCATAAATAATTGAGGAATTAAAAAAATAAGGCATAAACTCAATTTTGTGGTGGGTATCTCCAATGAAAATTGGCTCAATGAATCAAGATGGAATCCTCTAAGTTCTCAAATAATTACATAAAGAATCCATGGTGATCTCAAGTCTGAAGACTCCTATAATGATGAAAATAGTCCACATGGTATAGGAACCTTGTATATTATGTTTTCCATAATTAATTTATCCATGTAACACTCATTCCAATTGTAATTGTTTGAGTTTTTTCCAATACCATTCATCGTATATGGGGAGTTAGAGTAAAGAAATGTAACAAAAAAAATAACAAATAAATATTCCATGGGAAAGTGACATATGTATACACATTCCATTAAATAATATGTAGAATCATTTATCATGATGAAATACTATTCATGCCAAATGAATAATCACACATAACATAATAGTTTCCAAGGTAATATTAGAATACCAATGAATTCACTTTTATTGGGATGCTTAACAATTAGGTACCTACCCAATGTGATATAAAAATGTGTTAAAATGGCCTTAGGTTACAATTTATTAGATTTATTTTAAGGAAGAAGAATTTAATAAGAAATAATTGATGAATATGAGATGCACAAAACATATAAAATTTATACACAGAATTATTTTTTTGGATAATTCATCGACCACCGACATTATGAGTAAATTAGATTCCTCATCAAGTATTGACCAATTGATTAGGATTGATTTGTAGAAAATATATTAATATGAGAACACATATAAAATAGGACATATGATCAAGAATGAGGATCCATGAATGGATGGTAATGTCTTCTAAAAGTATATATTATGGAAGACATTTTACTAAGAGGGATCTAAAATGAACAAATATGGCTCAATCAATGTTTCAAAGAAGTGATACCAGAGAACATAGAACAGGGCATGGGAGGTTATACCAACTTGATATGGACGTTTACTTTTATCCAATTTTAATTAATAAAAATGAATGATGAGGTACATTAAAGATATACATTAAAATTGGTCTCTTCACCAAATAATTAAAGGGTTTTACATTTTGGTCGCATGGTTGGTGAAACCATGTTCCAATAAAATTCCATGTTCTCCCATAAAGACCGTGAATTAAATGGGTTATGGGAATGATTAGAATACCCATATTCATCACATGAAGAACACATTTTCTTTCTTAACATTTTAAATCGCTTGGTTGTGTGGCCTAGGAAGGATGGTTAGAACAAACAGTATGGTCCCAAGAAGTGTACCAAATAACCCTACATGGTTTAATAAAATAGTTCATAATGGAAATCAAGGATTATAATAAAATTATAGACCAACTCTTTCATCTAAATGTTATGGATTTGTGCTCTGTATAATCTAGGGACACCCTCCTTTCCACGACAGCGCACGAAGGAATTCATATATAGATAAAATCATGGTAACAAACTGAGGTTAAGAATGGTTCAAACCTCAATTAAATAATGGGTATTCAAATTGATAAATTTTATAGGTAAATATTACATTTTTTGTTAAATTACTTGATTGAAATTAAATCATGGACTTTATGTCATTTAAGTAATATTTAAGGAATAGTGTCTAAATTAAAAATAACTAAATTTTATGAGATTAATAAGATATTAAATTACATAAATAACCTAAAATCATAAATAATGATAATATATGGTTTAAAATTTCATCCTATGTCTAATTATTGGGTTTTCATGACTCTTTTTTGAGGAGAAAATTATTTTCATTTAATCTATTGATGAATTCCAAAATTCATCCTCAAATCAATTTATAGATTCATCCTCATCCCTCACTCAATAATACCAGATGTATCCTTCTAATTTAACCATCCTATACTAATTTTACTTCCAGGATTACCTAAGCACATTATAGTGGTTATGTACGTCCCAATATATCATTCTTACATCCATCAGAGGAGAACTAAATGACATGTTTTGATTATGAGGTAGTCACCTTAATTAACATGTTTCTTTATAAACATCATTTACATCAAATATATATAATGTATTTATCATAAAATAATAAAATTTATATACTATATATGTTAATTTTTTTATGATATAGAATGAAATAGTATTAACCCTCTTTTCCAACAACGAGATGTGAATGTATCGCTCATGCATACATACAACCTAAAATCTCTGAATAGTGACACAAATCATTTCCCGGAAATACAATTTACGAATGGTTATTATTATAGATTTATTTACTATGAATTATAAAACATCTATATGTATAATTTCACATGTAACATCATACCATCTAAACTATTTGAATGTAATAAATTAATTAATGTTTATGTGTAAACTAACACCTCCACTGAGCGATGCGTTTTTTTATTAATTTTTTTCATGGATTGTAATTCAGAATATTTTGATGCAAATATATGTTACATATGATATATTATTGATCATTTAATGGTGAATTAATATTTTTAATTAAATCATTCAATCATTTGAAAAATGAAAATTAAAGAAGGTGATTTCACCATACCTCAATTCCAGGTGGAGATATTCATTTATATATAATTAAAATAAATTACAAGTCCAAATATTCTGATGATGGACTCAAAAATACCCATTATACTAAAATGGGGTCCAATACTCCACTTAATGTTGAACATGACCATATTGGATTAAGATTCCCATAAAAAGAAATAGAAAATACCAAATAATTCAATACATACTCACCCTCAATATGGGTCATGGAGGCTGTGAATACCCATCTTGGTAGTGAGAATGTCTTAAAGTGCTCCTAGGAGGCCTTTTGTGATGATTTTGGCATGCTGATCTTCCATCAAAATATGGTGAAAATTGATATGGTTTTCCTCTAGATGATGGCGAAGAAATTGTCAGTCCACCTTGATATTCATCGTCCATTCATGGATGATGAGATTCAATGAAATCTTAGTGGAAGCCCGATTGTCACACTAGATGTGAGGTGATATTTTTGTAGGAAAACCATGCTCATGGAGGAGATGACGAAGCCAGAGGATCTTAGTGGAAACCATGGATATGGAATACTATTCTGTCCCTACACTTGATCTGGAGACAATAGTCTACTTAGTTTTGTTCCCTGAGATGATGTTAACGGCCATGAACTCATAAAATCCATAAGTATACTTGCAGGTGGAAAGGTAAGATGCATAATTCGCATCACAGAAGGCCTCAAAATCCAAATGAGTGTGATTTGAGTACTAAAGGCAACACACAGGGTCTTTCATTATGTATTTGAAAATTCAGAGTACATCATCCTACTGAGTTCTTGTCAGATGCTGCATTAACTACCTTCTTATATCCTTAAGGGGGAGGCTCCTTTTCGAAACATGTTCTTCTCTCTCCCTCATCACTCATATCTATTTATTGTGATTATATGTCTCTTTAATGTCTATGAAACTCATCATGGCCTCTCCAAACTGTCTCCAAAATCCATCCGCTTCATATTCATCAGATATTCATGCAATCAGTGCGGATACCAGTGCTTCTCATTGGACCTCAGACAATAAATAACATTTATTAACATATCCTTTTTTGAGATTTCTATAGTCCCTCTTCCCTCCCCCCATCCTGGCACTGACACCAGTGACTGTATTCCACTAATCATATATTCTCATCCAATGCTTCCTCCTTCTGATGATTTTTTTTGGTATAGTCTACTCTCATCGCCCATCGAATGTGACCCCCATCCGGACCTTGGAAACCATTTCCAGAACACTTCTCTATTTACATATTCATACATAGGTCTATTATCTCTAGAGATTATATCTATTCCCCTAAGAGTTGGCGATATCAATTCTCATCCAAGGTGGTTATATTAAATGAGAGATGATTTTTAGGATCTAGAAGAAAACCGTAATAGAAATTTGGACCCCCTCCATGTAAGTAAATTGGAAGTTGACAAAAAATGAATCTAAACAGACCATGTTAAAGTCGATGGAACTCTTCATCGACTCAATGCCCGCCTTGTGGACAAGGGATTTGCTCAGACATATGGAAACATCTACTTTACCAACTAATCTATGGTTTCTAATATGGTTTCTATCCTCATAACCGTCTCTCTGGACACTAGTCATCACTGGCCACTTCATCAACTAGTTGTCAGAATTCTTTTCTACATGGATTTCATGATGAAGAAGTCTACCTGCAGCAACCCCTCAGATTACATGCCTATACTGCTGACTCCTATGTCTACTGCCTCTCTAGAATCCAATATGGACTCTAGAAGTATAATCGTGCTTGATTTGGCTAATTCCGCACGTTCTTAACCATCAATAGACTCTCTCAGTTCAAGAACCCTATAAGGACCTCATACATCAGAATAAAAAAGATTGAAAGTATTCACTGCACGTGGTCCCGGTGGAGGAACATATGTCACCCAATGATGTTAATCATACTTGTAAGATTTCCAAATGGAAGAATATGTGGGAATTGAATTGGGGGGAACATTTTATCTAGGATGGAAGCTGGTGTATGACTAGTATGGGAATGTAGGTTAAGAACATAGGATAAACAGGGTGAACATGTGATATAATGGTGGAATTTAATGGCTACCCCACACTCTATAGGTGTCATCGACCAAGCTCCCGATTCGTCATCTACTCCTAATAAACAACACCATGAGAAGTAAAAATAGAAACATAATTTAAGTCATTGGATAGTTTTCTGATGGAGATAATATTAAATGGAATTTGAGGAATACGAGAAACTGAATCTAGGATAATTGATGGGGTTAAATGGCATGTGACAAAGCCGACGATGGGGGTTGTTGAACCATTTTAAATATTAATTTTATAGGCACCAGTGTATAGATGATAGGTAGTGAACATACCAGAGTCCCCTATGAGTTTCCCTGACACAATAGAATTAGTAATCCAAACTGCCTTGAGATGAGAAACAAAGGATGTAGAGCTGTCAATATGCCCAATTAGGGCTGGAGGAGAGTATGGGGGCTTAGTCTCACCAATAAGATTCTATCATGGAAATCACATTCATCGAGAGAGTCATTATGTAATGGGTACGGGATATGGGGGTTGGGTCATACGGGATAGTCATAGGTGGATCATGGGACAAATGCTCAGCTGGTGCATCGACGCACAGATGATGCATGGGATTGTATGGCGGAATGGCTAGCCAAGATTTTTCGAGTAGGTAAGGGGTTGGGAATCTATCGTAGGTGTGTTGAGGAGGGAATGTCTAGGATTATTCATTGTAGAAGGTAGGTTAGGGAGTGCCAAGGAGGGTTGTTCTGGTGCACTAGAGGCTGGAATTATGTGGTACAATGGAATTCAAGTGGGAAGATATAGGTCATATCATTTGTCCCTATGACATATCTCGAGCGTGACCTTCTATTTTGTGTAACCTCTACAGGACATCACGAGACTCTGTTCCCACCACCAAGGTCTGCCTGATATCTTTCTGCAAAACCATAAGGCACATTCCCTTTGATAACACTTTTATATGTTGAATTCCCCTTGCATCAAGTTGAGGAGGACATATTCTTTTATATATGAGTAAAATAAATTACAAGATGAGATATTCCAACATTGGACTGGGAAATACCCATTATACTAAAATGGAGTCCAACCAAAAACATCATTTATGTCTACGTATGACATACCATATTCATGAATGTTTTGAATCATTTTTCTATATCTAGCCTCATCAATGAATCATAATTTTTATAAAATTAATATATATGATACTTATATCATGATTAAAATATTTAAGTTGATAGAACTAAGATAAATGACCATGAATCATAACATCTAAACTAAAATTCTCATAATAACGGAAACATATAAGACCATAAAATTATAATTTTATTGACAAAATGAGTGGTCAAATGTTATAAACATGTTAGACATAAAATTATAATATGAAAATGACACTATAATAGATGTGAAAAAAATTTAAATTTATTATATACGAATTTTGATTATTTTTTATGTGAGGAGAACTAAAGCTAAGGGATTTATGTTGGAATCTAATTTTAATCATGATTATACATATTTCAAATTTAGTTTCGGATAATATATAATAATTTAATGGTGAATACCATTAATTTTACTATCACCTAATTATGTTATTATATTTTATTATTTCTCTTTATTTTACATACACTAAATACTTATCATATAAATATAATCCTTTCATAGAAAACATAATTATTTTTATCTTTTGTCAAAAAACATTTGTATATTATGTGATGGATTTCCAAAAATGTTTTATTTATTATTTTATTATTTATTAATTTTATTTTTACCCATGATTTAATTTTGAAAATATTATATTATTGGAATATTATTTTCCTAACATGGAACTTTTTTAATTACATGATAGTAGTATGAAATTAATATTTCTTTAAATTATATTCCTCGAAAACAATTTCTTGATAGCATGAAACCAAAATTGTTTTATTTTTATGAAAAATGTTTAAAAGTATTTTTTAAATTAAAATATTTTATATATTATTTGAAAAAAATTTAGATTTTGAGAAGTTTTTTTAAAATTTGAAGTGGTATTTGCATCAATAAGTTGTTAATGAAATTTTGATGTTATCACTATATTTCAATGATGAAATCCCATGATTATACTACAGTAATATTTAGTTGAGGATAAATGGATCCCATACTTGTTCCTCTTATGTATGAATTATAATTATTATCAAAATTATTAATAATCACATATCCATGGGTTATACTTATAATGAACACATTTTGAGTCCCACTTATTCTTATGTATTCTTGTATAATATGTATTTTAAGATCTCGTGGCTCATATTTTTTTGTTTTCATTTTACAAGGGTTATGATATATATCTCCGTGAAATTAATTAGGTATAGTATTATAACACAAGATATTGGAAGGGTAAAAAATTCAACATGATTGATCCCTAATGGTATATTTGTTTTTATCCTGGATCCACTATGGGAATCATGTGTGGATACCTGATCTATTTGTTGTGGTATTTAACCATGGAAAGTGATATGGTTTTTCAGACTATGATGATTCCATTCATATTTATTTCATGAGATTATGATATTTTATTTAGTTATGATGAGTTCTTATTATTAATAATCATTAAATTTGGAATGCCAATTTTTTATTCCATAACTCATGTTTATGATCATTGATATATTTCATTTCAACTTTTTGTGTTATGGTCAAGAAGTCATATCCTTATTGTTATCTTATTCTTTCATATGATCATAGGGTGATATCATTAATGTTTATCATTAATGATAATATGATATCATCATTTTCTTTTGATTATTTTACCCATGTTTTGAATAATGGTATTATATATGATATATCTAAGGATAGTGGAAATATTGAAACAATAGATTAGAGATGATATATATGTTTTATAAACTATCTATTTATGTTTCAATGTTCCCAAAGATACATTAAGTAATAAAATATCTCATGAATCAAAAATACATATATTAAATATTTTCAAAATAGATTTATTATTAATGTATAAAAATATTGGGACACTATAAGATACATTCATAGTAGAGTAGTTTTGATTGAAATAATATCCTTAAGTTTATATTCTAAAATAATAAATATCAATGATAAAAAATAAAATGATCTTATTAATATGTATACTGAATCAAAAATCCATAAACATAGTAAAATATTTGAAAACATCATTGGTTTAAAGATTATTTAATTGAATATGAAATACATGATGATGAAGAGAGATGGATATTTTCTAAAAAACATATATATGTTTTATGAGGAATTTGTTGAAATATAATTGATACATTTATAATATATGGATATTATGATTGAAGATTATTGAAATAAATACCATATTAATTCAGTATAAAACAATTATAATTGTAACACCCCAGGTAAATAAAGAATATTACATCTTTATATTTACCCATATTTGTGAATCAAACATTAATATTACTTTAAAGGGGATGTTATGCTTGATGGCATACCCAATACGAAACAACGAGTTTTTTGGGAATCTTACGTTGCACTCTAATAATAAAATAATATTATTTTAAATGGTAGTTAACATGTAGCCTTTGTAATGGCGGGAATGGATAGAAATAACTAAAATATGATTATATATGTTTTTAAATGTTTTCACATTTATCCAATAACGGATAGAGGCTTAAAATACGGAAAGAATTCAATTTTAGGCGTATATGCCCTAGTTTTCACTAAAGGTTCACATATCACCTTTTGATGTTGAACCATCATTAAATATAGTTTTGTTCACTCTTAAACATTATTTTGGACCAAATAAAACTCTTATTAAGAATCGGGACATCAAAATTTACTTTGTGTAAATTTTTGGTATCTTTCCGATAAAGTTCATTTTTTTAATGAATAGTGTAAAATGTTGTATTTTAATTCAAAACCCCTTTTTAATATAATTTATTTATATGATTAGGTTATCTTTTGAATTGTTTTTAAAGTGAAATTAGAATATATTTTTACCATTAAATCCAATAGTGGTCGTTGGAATTAATTTCACATTGAAATGAGACTTAAACCAGTGTCAATGTTTTGATACTTATTGTTTCATAAAAACACGCTATTTGCTCTGACAGCGGGAATTAATTATTAAATTAATTAATCTGACTAATATGTTTTGAATTTTTTAAAATAGGCTTCATTTTTGAATTCTTAATATCAAATATATATTATGGTGAATTTTTGGGATTTTTCTGAAAAACTTCAATTTTTGATGAATAGTGAAACCACTAACTGGTACTTATAAAAACTGATTTTTCCATTTAAATGAAATTTTTCCATCTTTGTGTTTTGAATATCAAAAATCCAACATACATGGTTGTCATTAAGAAGTAAAATGTGGTTCAATGGGATAAAAATAATTTTTTGGTGAATAGTAACTTATTAAGTTTTTAATCGCGATTAGTGGTAATTAGTGTAGTTTAAGGTAAAAATAATGCTTTAATAAAATAAGATGAGCTTGACACATGTCCTACCCTAATTGGTTGTGTCATGGACGACCAAGAAAAGACATGGGTCAACTTGAGAACCCCATGGAGCTACTTTGGTTGGGAAATGACATAAATAACTTTTTATTTAATGTAAAAGTAAAAAAGACACAAACATCATATGTTTTACAAAAAAAAAATTTACATGGGGTTATAAAGATCCGATTTTTGATTATAAATAGTCATTTTTAAGCTAAAACTATTTCATAAATCATAGTATTTTATTTATAATTTTTAGACACTAAATAAATTAAATTATTTATGACATCATGATTATGCAGCGATGACCTCATTATTTAACGATTTAAATAAAATGGAAAGATAATGTAAAATCTATAAACTACACATGTCCAAAACTTATTGGATGGGTGGATTTCGAACCCTTAACACCTTATCCACGAATTATATCAATGTGGGACCTTTTTAAACCGAAAAACATTTTCAAATAAAGTAATATTTCTTACTTTCCAAAAGTGCCCCTCCTCTCCTCTTATAAAAGGCCCCCACATCTACCTCATTTCACACACTCCTCAAGCCTTCGGCTCGGCCAAACCCTGCCCATTTACTCTCTCCACATCCCTCTAATCATCCTAGAGGATTCCCATTGGGCATAATCCTTTCAAAGGAAGCGTTTAGGCTCAAATCAAAAGGAGTTACACTTTTAAAGGTAATTCATTCTCTCATGTTCATTTATTTTATTTTGCTTCTCCAACCCCCTAAACTCTTTTTATTTACCTATTTTGTAACAACACCAGTATCTTCAATATACAAGGATGTTGTTATAATATTTATTCGAGCTACACTCTCACACAACTACATCAAATGGTTAAAGAACATACGGTTTCCATGGATGGCGAAATTCTGCCTCCCGAAACGATGATTGTTCAATACTCATTTAACACCTTCAAAGGTGGCCATTATGATGTCACTATTTTTATATATGATATAAAATATGTTTATTTTTTCCTTATGCTTCTGTTTTTTTCATTTTGGGAATACCTTTATGGTTTCCATTATGGGTAAACGCGATATCTTCATTTAAGGAAGTGCGGACTACCGCCCCCTCAAAGTGATTTGATTCGTTAAATACCATATGTGGGACGTATAAAGGATGGAACTATGATATTATATATGATATTATACTGGAATTATAATATACTTTTATATCATTATTATTCCATTCTATAAAATATGAAATAGAAATGAATGTAGCGTTCATGCGTACGTATGGCTTACCGTCTCCATGAACGATGCATTTCCTTTCTTACCTCTAAATGATTATGTAATGTTATAAATTCATGCATGTACTGGATATATATGACATATATGATATCTACATCATGAATAAAATTATGTATATAATAAAAATTTGGCCACACGAACAACATGTAATTGTAAGAAGTCCACTTTCGACTTAAGAACCAAATATCGGCAAAACAAATATCATTAAATTAAATGATTACATAATGTTTATGACATGGTAATAAGTGATATAAAAGGAATAATGAACTTGAAAAAGTTTCTTAAGGAATTAGAAATTAACTCAAGTTTATTATTCAGGAGATTAAAGAACGATCGAGTCAAGTCGGACCCGAGGTAAGGGATCCTACTCCTCCCTTTCTTTTTAAGTATACACTTTTATGTCATTCCTTTTAAAGCTCATATTTATTGTTATTGGTATGATCTTTTATATTAAACGTACTGTAATTTTTATGTTCATGTGATGGGAGACCTTATTCTCTCTCATCAATCCATTTTGGAAGTTTTGAGTGGTGCCGTTAGGCTGCTGAACTTTCGTAAGAGATCTAACCTCTCTCTTTCTTTTTAAGTACTCTCCTTTATGTAACTTCTTTTAAGCTCTTCTTTGTAATGTTGGGGGATGTTCTTTTATATTCCTCTTGCTGTAAATTTTATTTTAATGTGATGAGATACCCTATTTTATCTCATCAATCCATATTCAAAAGTTTTATGTGGCGTCGTTAGGCTGCCGAGTTTTCGTAAGGGATTTTTCATCTCACTTTTATTCCCGTGAGATTTATGCTACATTTGCCACAAATTCCATTGAGTGGTGTTTGTACTGTGCATTATTCTACTCTTTCTGTAATATAATTTCGTTTATTAGTATTTACATCAATGATCTATTGTCCTTCTTTCATGGGGTGTATATTTTGAAAGATACCCAAGTTGGTAAGGGAACCTTTCACCCTCCTCTTTTTTAAAAGACATCTTTTGTTGGGTCTTTTAATTTACATATTGTTATGTTGGGATATGTTCTCATATATCCATATTGATGTAAATTTTATGTCCAAGTGATGAGATACACTTTTTATCTCTCATCAACTCATTTTGATGTGATGCCGTTAGGCTGTCAAGGGAACTTTTTAACCCAATTTCGATTTCTTTGGGTTCAACATGTAGTCATTGAATATGTCATCCATTGAATATGTGTGAATGACCTTTTATTGTTTGACACTTAATATCCACATATATTGGGTGTATTTATATTTTTCACACATATTTTTTAGATTGATTTGTCCTTAATTTAAGGATGCCTTCTTTATAAGGGATTTCATCACATTTGACATTTCTATTGAGGGTTCATTGTTGTTATACACCTATTCACTCTTATATGGTGTATATACTGTCCTTTGGAATATTATATCATGAATCCATTTATTCTCATGATATTATAATTTTCTGACTAAATGTTATTCCTCAATTATTGTATTCAAGTGTCACTCATTTTGGTAAAAACCCTTTAACCAAAATATCATTTTAAATGTTTTAATTATTTGTTCTTATTAATATCCATGTTTTCAAAATGGTTTTAAGGATTTATTTATATGGATATTAATGGTTTAAATTTTTAAGCTTCAAGGTGGTATGTGACACTTTGATTCAAAAATCGCTTTTAAATGTTTTAAATGGTTTTGAAAATGGTTTTTTATATGGATTCATTATTTCAATATCCTAAAATGTTATATTGTGATTGAAATGTGGAAATGTTATATTTCCTTTATGCATGTTTTATGTGATACATTTATGTTATGGTTCTTGGGCATTGTTATGAAAACGGGTGGTTCCGTGATAAACTAAGGGCGGGTGAGCCCGATATAGCTCTCCAATGCATTGGGTAACGCGAAGGAGTGAAACGTTAAGGTTTCTCCGAAGAGATTTAGGGAATATACTGTGATCGGTATTCCAAATGTATCCAAGAGGGTTACTCCCTATGTAAGAATGTTATGAATGCCTCAAGTTACCTTTATGTATTATGTTTTCTATGATTTATTCATGAATTGATATGCCTATGTTTTATGGGTAAAGTGTGATTTCATTCTAATGTATATATGAAATCGTCTTTCCTTTCCATATTTTTATAACTCTTACTAATCTTTTTATGATTATCCCAAGTTCTTGAAATGTTTTTCACAGGTCAAGGGAAAGGTACATGATGTGATGATAGTGTCAAGTATGTGTCAAGAAAGAATCTGTGTTATATATTAAATATGTTCCCGTTGATGGGAAGAATGAATACTTTCTTTTATGTAACCACTTTGTTTAAATGTGTAATGTAATGCAAGTTTCATGATCTAATTATCTAAAACTCTAAACCTAAAAATATCCTCAATGTGTAATCTTGTAATAACTCAAGATTAAGTAAGGTTTAAGGTTGGGGCCTTATAGTTGGTATCAAAGGTCGGTTTAGATAACTTTAGAGGTTAGGGTATTTTTTAAGCATAAGTGACATTACCATAATGGTTAGGATTTCAGAAAGAGTACTAGTTTTAGATAAAGTAAATGAGTAAGTGTATCTTAGTTTTTACCTTCATCATTAGTACATGATGGTTTTGTTGATATACTTACACTGACATTTCTGTTTTTAGTGAATGGATGGATCTAGCAGGCACCAAAGAGACAACATGTTTGAAGGAAACTGTGGTGGTTCTCTGATTAAGAGACTAGATAAAATAGAGGATTCAATGAGGAAACTCATGGTTGTTCTAAACCAAATATCAAGGAGTCATGATCAACCACTTGAACCTTGGTGAGTTCTCTAGTGCATCATGTACGAGATGGACAACTCGATGTGGAAATTCAGGTAAAAATTATTAAGGTAACCATTAGGGTTTATAAGATCCTTAATTTTTAGGTAATTATGGGCTACTCTATGATATGATGGAAAATGAAAGGAATGAGATAAACTTGAGGTTAAAATATGTTATGATTATTCTTGAAGATTTTATCTCATTTTGGGGACTGTTTTAAGAATTATATAGTTTTGGAAAAAGGACAACATGCAGACCGTGTGACAACCCGTCGCGTCGGACAAAGCCGCTGGAATCGAACCCACAACCAAAGTGTGACTGGTATTATCGCCTACCACTGGACTACGTGAAGTCCCTGGTTATTTTGACTAATTCTTTTTAGTTATATGATTTTATGAATTAAGAGTAAGTTTATTTTGGGTTATTTATGAAAATTATTAACCTATCATCGAGGATATGTGATTAGGTTAATTACTTTTCAATATGAGACTTTAGGAGCAACTGATGTTGTTTGGAGATAAATGTTACGATTTAACTTGGAAGACTATGTGACTAAATCCTTAAAATATTTGGGTTTAAATCTTAGTTTGTTTTACTTTGAAGAATTTTATGGAAAAATTGTTTATCTAATGGTCTTCGTTGAACTTTGGGTTTTGTTGGACAAATTTTGGAGATTAAGCATAGATTTTCTTTTTAAAGGGTTATCCTTTTCTGGATTATTTGATCTTGTAGTAACATTTTTGGTTTTAGTTTTGGTTAAGGTTTTAAGACATGGGAATTGTATAGTTCTCTTTTGTGGATTAGGAGATTCTCTAGAAGTTGATTATAGTACTCTTAATGCGAACAAGTCTCCCTAAATACACATTTTTTGGAAAAAAATATGATTTTGATTAAGGAATCTAGTAAAAGTTGAAAGTCAACATGATAAGTGATTATGTTTCCTTATGAATAAATTTCTCAACAAAAAGTAGCTTAAAACAAAAACGCTGTCTATTAACTTTTCCTTTTGGGGAATCGAATACCGTTTAACCCATCACAAGTTTGTGATTTTCTCATGGTTAACTTTCTCCTAAACATGTTTTCTATCACTCTCCATCAGAACATGACCCTTTGCTTTTTCTTCCATATCCATGTTTTCCTACACAGAATCCTATTATGGGTTAACTCGGGAGACCTTTGTACTTATCTTTCTTTATTTTAAAGTGATTGTTTTACCGAATCTTGTTCCGATGTGGGACTTTCAAGGATGTTTCCAAGCCCAATTTTAAAATTGCGAGGACGCAATTATCAAAAGGGGGGAAGGATGTAACACCCCAGGTAAATAATGAATATTACATCTTTATATTTACCCATATTTGTGAATCAAACATTAATATTACTTTAAAGGGGATGTTATGCTCGATGGCGTACCCAATACGAAACAACGAGTTTTTTGAGAATCTTACGTTGCACTCTAATAATAAAATAATATTATTTTAAATGGTAGTTAACATGTAGCCGTTGTAATGGAGAGAATGGATAGAAATAACTTAAATAGGATTATATATGTTTTTAAATGTTTTTACATTTATCCAATAAAGGATAGAGGCTTAAAATACGGAAAGAAATCAATTTTAGGCGCATATGCCCTAGTTTTCACTAAAGGTTCACTTATCACCTTTTGATGTTGAACCATCATTAAATATAGTTTTGTTCACTCTTAAACATTATTGTGGACCAAATAAAACTCTTATTAAGAATCGGGACATCAAAATTTACTTTGTGTAATTTTTGGTATCTTTCCGATAAAGTTCATTTTTTTAATGAATAGTGTAAAATGTTGTATTTTAATTCAAAACCTCTTTTTAATATAATTTATTTATGTGATTAGGTTATCTTTTTAATTGGTTTTAAAGTGAAATTAGAATATATTTTTACCATTAAATCCAATAGTGGTCGTTGGAATTAATTTCACTTTGAAATGAGACTTAAACCAGTGTCAATGTTTTGATACTTATTGTTTCATAAAAACACGCTATTTGCTCTGACAGCGGGAATTAATTATTAAATTAATTAATCTGACTTATATTTTTTGAATTTTTTAAAATTGACTTCATTTTCGAATTCGTAATATCAAATATAGATTATGGTGAATTTTTGGGATTTTTCTGAAAAACCTCAATTTTTGATGAATAGTGAAACCACTAAGTGGTACTTATAAAAACTGATTTTTTCGTTTAAATGAAATTTTTCCATCTTTGTGTTTTGAATTTCAAAAATCCAACATAAATGGTTGTCATTAAGAAGTAAAATGTGGTCCAACGGGATAAAAATAATTTTTTTGGTGAATAGTAACTTATTAAGTTTTTAATCGCGATTAGTGGTAATTAGTGTAGTTTAAGGTAAAAATAATTCTTTAATAAAATAAGATGAGCTTGAAACATGTCCTACCCTCATTGGTTGTGTCATGTCCGACCATTAAAAGACATGGGTCAACTTGAGGACCCCATGGAGCTACTTTGGTTGGGAAATGACATAAATAACTTTTTATTTAATGTAAAAGTAAAAATGACACAAACATCATATGTTTTACAAAAGCAATTTTTACATGGGGTTATAAAGATCCAATTTTTGATTATAAATAGTCATTGGAAAGCTAAAACAATTTCCTAAATCATAGTATTTTATTTATAATTTTTAGACACTAAATAATTTAAATTATTTATGACATCATGATGATGCAGCGATGACCTCATTATTTAACAATTTAAATAAAATGGAAATATAATGTAAAATCTATAAACTACACATGTCAAAAACTTATTGGATGGGTGGATTTCGAACCCTTAACACCTTATCCACGAATTATATCAACGTGGGACCTTTTTAAACCGAAACACATTTTCAAATAAAGTAATATTTCTTACTTTCCAAAAGTGCCCCTCCTCTCCTCTTATAAAAGGCCCCCACCTCTACCTCATTTCACACACTCCTCAAGCCTTTGGATCGGCCAAACCATGCCCATTAACTCTCTCCACATCCCTCTCCTAATAGTAGAGGATTCCCATTGGTAAGAATCCTTTCAAAGGAAGCCTTTAGGCTCAAATCAAAAAGAGTTACACTTTTAAAGGTAATTCATTCTCTCATGTTCATTTGTTTTATTTTGCTTCTCCAACCCCCTAAACTCTTTTTATTTATTTCTTTTGTAACAACACCAGTATCTTCAATATACTAGGATTTTGTTATAAGATTTATTCGAGCTACACTCTCTCACAACTACATCAAATGGTTAAAGAACATACGGTTTCCGTGGATGGCGAAATTCTGCCTCCCGAAACGATGATTGTTCAATACTCATTTAACACCTTCAAAGGTGGCCATTATGATGTCACTATTTTTATATATGATATAAAATATGTTTATGTTTTCCTTATGCTTCTGTTTTTTTCATTTTGGGCATACCTTTATGGTTTCCATTATGGGTAAACGTGATATCTTCATTTAAGGAAGTGCGAACTACCGCCCCCTCAAAGTGATTTGATTCGTTAAATACCATATGTGGGACGTATAAAGGATGGAACTATGATATTATATATGATATTATAGTGGAATTATAATATACTTTTATATCATTATTATTCCATTCTATAGAATATGAAATAGAAATTAAAGTATCGTTCATGCGTACGTATGGCTTACCGTCTCCATGAATGATGCATTTCATTTCATACCTCTAAATGATTATGTATTGTTATAAATGCATGAATGTACTGGATATATATGACATATATGATATCTACATCATGAATACAATTCTGGATATAATAAACATTTGGCCACACGAACAACATGTAATTGTAAGAAGTCCACTTTCGACTTAAGAACCAAATATCGGCAAAACAAATATTATTAACATAAATGATTACATAATGTTTATGACATGGTAATAAGTGATATAAAAGGAATAATGAACTTGAAAAAGGTTCTTAAGGAATTATAAATTAACTCAAGTTTATTATTCAGGAGATTAAAGAACGATTGAGTCAAGTCGGACCTGAGGTAAGGGATCCTACTCCTCTCTTTCTTTTTATGTATACACTTTTATGTAATTCCTTTTAAAGCTCATCTTTATTGTTATTGGGATGATATTTTATATTAAACGTACTGTAATTTTTATGTTCATGTGATGAGAGACCTTATTCTCTCTCATCAATCCATTTTGGAAGTTTTGAGTGGCGCAGTTAGGCTGCCGAACTTTCGTAAGAGATCTAACCTCTCTCTTTCTTTTCAAGTACTCTCCTTTATGTCACTTCTTTTAAGATCCTCTTTGTAATGTTGGGGGATGTTATTTTATATTACTCTTGCTGTACATTTTATTGTAATGTGATGAGATACCCTATTTGATCTCATCAATCCATATTCGCATGTTTTATGTGGTGCTGTTAGGCTGCCGAGTTTTCGTAAGGGATTTTTCATCTCACTTTTATTCCCGTGAGATTTATGCTACATTTGCCACAAATTCCATTGAGTTGTGTATGTAATATCCATTATTCTACTCTTTGTGTAATATAATTTAGTTTATGAGTATTTACATCAATGATCTATTGTCTTTCTTTCATGGGGTGTATGTTTTGAAAGATACCCAAGTCGGTAAGGGAACCTTTCACCCTCCTCCTTTTTAAAAGACTTCTTTTGTTGGGTCTTTTAATTTACATATTGTTATATTGGGATTTGTTCTCATATATCCTTATTGATGTAAATTTTATGTCCAAGTGATGAGATACACTTTTTATCTCTCATCAACTCATTTTGATGTGATGCCGTTAGGCTGTCAAGGGAACTTTTTAACCCAATTTCGATTTCTTTGGGTTCAACATGTAGTCATTGAATATGTCATCCATTGAATATGTGTGAATGAAATTTTATTGTTTTACACTTAATATCCACTTAAATTGGGTGTATTTATATTTGTCACACATATTTTTGAGATTGATTTGTCCTTAATTTAAGGATGCCTTCTTTATAAGGGATTTCATCACATTTGACATTTCTATTGAGGGTTCATTGTTGTTATGCACCAATTCACTCTTATATGGTGTATATACTGTCCTTTGGAGTATTATATCATGAATCCATTTATTCTCATGATATTATAAAGTTCTGACTAAATGTTATTCCTTAGTTATTGTATTCAAGTGTCACTAATTTTGGTATAACCCCTTTAACCAAAATATCGTTTTAAATGTTTTAATTATTTATTCTTATTAATATCCATGTTTTCAAAATGGTTTTAAGGATTTATTTATATGGATATTAATGGTTTAAATTTTTATGCTTCAAGGTGGTATGGGACACTTTGATTCAAAAATCTCTTTTAAATGTTTTAAATTGTTTTGAAAATGGTTTTTTTATGGATTCATTATTTCAATATCCTAAAATGTTATATTGTGATTGAAATGTGGAAATGTTATATTTCCTTTATGCATGTTTTATGTGATACATTTATGTTATGGTTCATGGGAATTGTTATGAAAACGGGTGGTTCCGTGATAAACTAAGGGCGGGTGAGCCCGATATAGCTCTCCAATGCATTGGGTAACGCGAAGGAGTGAAACGTTAAGGTTTCTCTGAAGAGATTTAGGGAATATACTGTGATGGGTATTCCAAATGTAACCAAGAGGGTTACCCCCTACGTAAGAATGTTATGAATGCCTCAAGTTACCTTTATGTCTTATGTTTTCTATGATTTATTCATTATTTGATATGCCTATGTTTTATGGGTAAAGTGTGATTTCATTCTAATGTATATATGAAATCATGTTTCCTTTCCATATTTTTATAACTCTTACTGAGATTTTTATGCTCATCCCAAGTTTTTGAAATGTTTTTCATAGGTCAAGGGAAAGGTACATGATGTGATGATAGTGTCAAGGATGTGTCAAGAAAGAATCTGTGTTATATTATAAATATGATCCCGTTGATGGGAAGAATGAATACTTTCTTTTATGTAACCACATTGTTTAAATGTGTAATGTAATGCAAGTTTCATGATCTAATTCTCTAAAACTCTAAACCTAAAAAGATCCTCAATGTGTAATCTTGTAATAACTCAATATTAAGTAAGGTTTAAGGCTGGGGCCTTATAATAATTTTTTAATCCAATGAAGGATCATATATATTCTTCAAAAAAATGGTTAATATTGATTTTTCTACATTATTCTCAGCAGTGTATTATAATTTAAAAAGTCATCTGACATGGGATTATAAGATTTGAACATAATATAATGATATTTTTAAACTAGTTGGGAAGAAATAAGTATCATCTATATATTGTTGAACTAATGTTTCTAGTCATATTTTCATGTATATCATTTTTAGAAATAAAAATTTACAAGTACGGATGATGAGAATGTGGAGGATTGTAATAACTTCTTTTTAGTAGAAATGGAAAGATGTATGGGATTTAGTTCCCCATGAACAACTCACCAATTTTGACCAGAACCCTAAAATAGGAAATTGACGATATTAGAGGATCATTTTTTTTGGATCAATATTTTTAATATAACAAATTAGATCATTATGAAATGTATGTTTTCCATATTAATCTATATAAAAATTCAATAAAGAAGCCCAAATAAAGGTGGAAAATGTAAAATATGAATAATGAACATAAACACGGTATTAAAAATCTAGATAAAAAATAGATTTGTATATCATGAAAATATCTTTGATCTATGAAATAATTTTAGTAACAATGATAGTTCCTACTCGTTTTAACATGTTTATAATGATAATTCTAAATTAAGACATAATGTTTTAGTTAAGTAATTATAATAAATATGTAAGTAAGAAAAAGAATTTTTCTAAACTAAAATTATCTTCATAATAAATAAAGTAACAAAGGTAAGAAGTCATTAGATTCTAAATCCATGATGTTTAAGAAGTGTTCACAGAATAAAATTACTTATAGGAATAAATAAACACAGAATATTCAATTTGAAAAATATAAATTTGATGCCATTATTCCTGTTTGAATTTTACTAATTAAGAAAAAAATAGAGATAATAGTATTTATTGAATAACTAAAAGAAAAAACTAGTGTAAAGGTAAATATAATATTCTATAATAATAAGATAATATTATTAGTGCTTTTAATCAAAATAATCCCATGTGTTAGAGATGTTGTTTTTTAGAGATAAAAGAATTAAGTAAAAAACATAAATTTTTCTTAAAATAATCTTTAGAATGAGATGTATTCATTAAAAATTTAATAATATTTCATCCATTAAGGATTTCAATATGAAATGATCCTGACCTGGTAGCAAAAAAAGGTGAAAATACACTTCCTACCAAAAGAAACATCATTATATATATATATATATATATTGGCACATGAAGACTATAAAAGATAGATAGACGTTTTTGGAAAATTTTTCTCTCACATTAAAAATAAATAAGGAGTCACATTATTAACATAAGATATATGTATTGATTTGTTTCTCTGTATATAAAATATTAAATGGGAAGAATAAAATCTGAGAGAGAACATATGTGGGAGAAATATATGACATCAATGGAAAATAATATTTAACGATGTTATCATCCTTCAATATTTCTTATGATCGTATACCAAAAAACATATTAGAGGATTATCCATGATGTAGAAGAAGGGTTTTCTATAAACACATCATTGTCATGTGAGGAAAATTATTACTTGATTTGAAAACACCATTAGAATTCATAATGAATATTCTAAAAAGGATATTTCATTTTTAAGTTGTAGATAGTGTACAATAACAAGTAAAATATCCATTTTGGTGTATGATAAACAATTAAATACCAAACCATGACTTTTTTAGAGTTTCATTATCATTATGATCACCAGAATGATATATGTGAGATGGATACAACTGTATTATGTTGAAATTTTCTCCAAAATCATTATATAATATAAATTCTATAATTCTAGATTTTTCCTAAAAAAATTCATTGGAAAACATAATTCGTTCTGAATCAATCATTCATATTCACTGAATCAGTGAATATTAACGCAAATTGGAAGAAATTTAATTAATCATTGAAATTTTAAATGTAGAAAACTAAATTTGTCCATGGATTATTATTTTCCACGAGGTGATTTAATTTTATATAATTATTAATGGAATTCAGTGAAATACTTATTAGGTGAGTTATTTTACCACTACAATATATAAAAGTTATTTCTATCAGATGGAGAACAAATTGGGAAGAACGTGAAAAAGAGATTATTTGTTTTCATATCATGTCGTATGGACATCAATTAATAATGGGAAACGATTTTTCTATGTAAAATCGATCTGTTTTGTACCATAATCATGGTCTACATAGAAATGGATTGAATTGATGTATATAAAATTTACTCAGAATGACATGATTCCATTATCTGATGATATTTTTAAATTATATCAATAATATGTATATATTTTTCAATGATACTTTAGTAAAACATGAGATAATTATGAAAAATCTTTACCTATTGACATATTCTTTTTAAATAATCTTTAAAGATATTTCAAGAAAATAAAAAAGGATTAAAATTAACAGTCCACTTTTCTGTGACTTGTATATTTTTCAATGGATTTCAATAAAATAAAAATATTTAATTGATTTCAATATGTTTGTTGTATTATAAATAATAATTTACAAGAATGTCTGGTATCAGTATAAAATCACGGTATACATGGTGATACAACATGAATGAGTATATGAAGAAACGAATAATTCCCCAACATTTATCATCTTGAAATAAGATAATTTTTTAACTTTCCATTATAATTATTATTGAATATCATCTTTTGGGGAGGTGTAGTGGTAGGTGGTTTAGGGCCATATCAATAGTGTTATGTGAGTTCTAGGGTTCGATTCTTGGGAGCCCCATCTTGGGGTAATTTCCACCTCTCATGTACTTCTCGTCTTGTATAGTCACCCATTGTCTTTTCGGGATGGAAAAGGGATGCACTACAAGTAGCTGCCTGATTTCTATGTCGAACCATCACTGAGTGAGGTGTTACCCTGTTGGGCACTATGTCATCTCAGCTAGAAACAGATCTTTCCCCACAGAGGCTTCTTCAGATGACCTATTTGTGGGAAGGGGGGTTTTTGGGTGTGGAAGGTTCTAAAATCCAACTCATAAGAATTCCATTTTCTTTTTGAATAATACATATTAAATATTCATTAGTTTATATATTAATGACAAAAAATTTATTTATTGTAGTTTTTTGATATACATTTATAAACTATTTAGTTTTTATAAATTTTTTAATTAAGTGTTATGATTCATAGATATGAATAATTGTACTAAATATTTTTAATTTGAATTAATGATTTTAATTAATATTTTTGCAGATATTACTCTCTAAGTAGAGGAGGTTGACACTAATTTATAGACAATTCTAGGAATATTATACTATGGCCAATATACTGTGGAATTTTTATTATGGACCGAACATGGAGGCAAGCCAAGTGATATGATTATATTGGAAATAAAACATAAATAATAGTTCAAATATTGTTTTAATCCTTCAGAAAAAGATATTATAATAAATATAATGTTTTTCTCTATGTTATGTTCCAATTTAATTGAACATAACTTTTACATGTTATGGGGATTCAAATAATATGTTTTGATGAAGATATACTCAAAATGTTAAAAGAGATAAATATTTTTTTCTCAAATTATAAAACATCAAGAATATTATAATAAATTCATTATCCCTTCTAGTATCAGTCGAAGGAATATGTTCATAATAAATGTAGAACAGTGGTTCCAAGAGAAATATAATTTTCAAATGATCATACAAAAAATAAATAAATAGATATTGAGTATCTAAAAAATATTTGAAAATAACATTTTTTGAATAGATTAAATTGCAGTTAATAAATGAAAAAATTAATAGAATTAATTTTTTAGGTTAGTCGATAATCGTGTCCAAATTTCTACATATATATTTCTGAAAAATCTTTATACACTGAAGAAACATGTCATGATTTTCAAAAATAAAATTTATTTAAGAATCACCAAATGAAAAGGAATTTTCAATAAGGATATTATATAGAGGTTTATGATAATATGTATTTGACCACATTTTTTAATAATTTTGATCCAATATATTTTTTAATGATGTGTTTATATGAAATTAATTGATGGAGGTCTCCATGTGATGTTCAATAGAATGATGTTTCTATAAAAATGGGTCAGATAGAAGTACATGAATGATCTATCCATTTAAACTATTATAAATTAATTTATCGAAATTTATTGATGTAATATGTTGGTGAAATTAGAAAATATTGTATATTTTCTAATGGGTGTAGAAAAGTAGACAAAATTTCAGGGACACATTAGATGGATGTTGATCCCTGTGAATGTATTATATACATAAATTCTATGTAATATTTAACATAGTTTTTTGATAAATAATTGATAAATGAGTTATGTTGTTTTATTTTAATATTATATGGAATGTTATCAGATACTGGTTTTTATAAAAATTAATAATGATTAAATAGGATTAATTAAAAATGTACTAGACAATCGACTGAATATATTTAAAATGTAACAACCCTAGATTTTATGTTAATTATACTTTTATATTCATTGATGTCTTGTGTTGTACGCTACACCAATATTAGCTTGCACTATACTCAACACCGTATTATTTTGCAGTATTTGCAACACAATTCTTGGCTCTTGTTACACACAATTTCATGTTCGTTTTGTGGAAATTATTTTACCCAACATTAAGTATAGATTTTGTTTAATGTATAAATAAAATATGTTTTGATTATGCTATACGCAACACCAAAAGGAGCTTTCAATACATGCATCCCGGACTTGGCTTTCATTACACACAATCAAGACTTTCCTTGATAGCGTGAGTAGTATGCAATACCGAGTTTCACTAAACGATATATTATTATAATATTATTATGAACTAGCCGTTATAAATAGTAATACCCACTTTTTAATATCTTAAAATTTTTATTTTTCAAAATGGATTTCATTTATGGATTCAGAATATCAAAATTAGCCTAGCGTGAATTTTTGGTATTTTTCTAAAAACATTCAATTTTTGATGAATAGTGAAAACAATGGGTTAATATATAAAAACCGCCTTTTTATATAAATTCTTATCCTTTTATTTAAATTTATTTTAGGTCAAATTTGATACATAATACCTATAAAAGTTCAATGTAATTTTTGGTGAATAGTAACTTTTTACTTTTTTACCACGGTTAAAATTAAATAGGGTAATTAAGGGTAAAAATGATATTATTATTACCCTAAAACATGTCCTAGTTCTATTGGATAAGTGTATTTCAACCTAAAACATCCTTAGGGATAAAATATTACCCTTTAATTCCATTTGTATTAGATTAAGTCATTTATTATTATTTTATTTAAAAAAGAATTAAAATAGTAAAAATCAAAGTTTAATAACTAATGAATTTTTAATATAGGGTTATACATAAGATAAATTAGACTATAAATTTTCAGTAGAAAGCTAAAAATATTTCCTACATAATTTTATTTTATTTATAATTTTTATACATTAAATAATTTAATCTATTTATGACACAATGATGATGCAATAATTACCATATTAATGAAATATTAACTTAATTGATGTTATAAATACCCAAATAAATTTAATTTTAGAATTTTTATGAATTAAACTAATTTTATATGTTAATATGGTATGTTAGAATTGATTTAATTAAATTTTTTCTAACTAATAATTCTGTTACGATTTTATCAAAAATCATGTACCAAATAGTGTCAAAATTGACATAAAATAGTTTTTAAAACAAATATTATATTATTAATTGTTATTTTATTCCTAAAAATCTAAGGCTCATAAAAATGACATAGATAAGGATATATATATTAATAATTAACCACTTAGGGTTCGTTTGGATTGTTATTGTATGTATATTAACCATATACTGTATGCAAACAAAAAGACATTGTAAAAGTTAAATTATTTAACATAGATTTAAATCTAAATGATAAGGATACAATAGTAACCTAAACATGTATAAAACATATTTTTTGAGAGTATTTAGACCCATACCCACATTATATTATAAATAAATCAATTTCGAGTTGTTAAAAACCGAATATGACTTTATTATAAAATAATATTTTATGTTTTCCAAAGGTGCCCCTCCCCTTCCTTATAAAAGGGAACCCCTTCCCTCTTTTCTTCACACCCTTTTGAGCCTAGAAACACAGCCCAAACCAACCAATTAATCTTCTAAAACTTTATAGTTATATCATAGAGTTTATATTCTTCTCAAAAGACCAACTATAGTGCACTAAGATGAAGTTTAAAAAAGGTGCATCGAGGAAGAGGTAATCTCTTCTACCGATTCGTTCATGTATTCTTTCTTCTTCAACTTCATCTTATTTAGTTGTTTCATTATAAAGTAATAACATCAGTATCTATAATATACTTATATGTTATTATAAATATGAAACAACACCATTTCAACTTCTATCCACCTACGGAAAATGAAATCCATGCACGTGCGTACGTACGGAATACCATCTTCACGCCGTGGTGTAATAAGTTTTTCAACCACCACCTTACTTGGATGGATATAATTGTGTACAGAATAACTATATATGGTTATTATAACATCATATTGATTCTGAGGTATTATATCATCCAATCCAATTCCATTCAATAATTATGGGAACGATATCATCACTCATGCGTCGGTACTGATTATCGTCTCCAAGACGCGGTGAGATTCATTATCCCTGTTAACCATTCAAGAATAATTATAAAGTATATATAAGGAATAATAATTAATTATATGTCATAATTAAGCTACTTAATTTATGTGTATATATATATTTCATCTACTTACTTCCATTCAAGTCAATAAGGAAAGGAAAACAACGCTCATGCGTACGTACGACCTACCGTCTCCATGAACGGTGTATTTCATTTCATTAATCTATCTATTATATATATATACTGAATATATATGATATATAAATCATTATTTACATTATGTAAGTAATTTAATCATGATATAAGTAATAATAATATCAAGAACAACAAGTCCAAACAAGTACAATAAATAAAATGATTTTACCCAAAACGCTGCTTTAACATGGAATTTTCCAAAGAACAGGTAATATAAAGTCATAAGTTAACCATATATGATATAATAACAATGAATATGATTCTCTAATAATTAAATGACAATATTTAAATAATTGTACTGGACTTTCGGAAATGTACGAAGCATATCAAACCTAAGGTAAGGGATAATTATTCCAATCTCGTTCTTATACGAGATTGTTTATAAGTATGTATTTACTTGGGTTATATTTTTCATCTGTGTCCATAAAATGTTTTTCATAAAGTTTTTAATATTATTAGATTTATGTTTAATGTTATTTTTACCCTTCTTTGACTTTTACATTGGGTTATGGAGGGAATATTTATTTAGTTTACCATATGTTGTACTTTTTGACAATTCCGTTAAAAGTACAAGAAGAATGTTTATTTTTACTTATACGGTATGAACTGATTTTTACGGTTTGATAACGACTTATTTTCGAGAAGCTTACACTACAATATTTCATGATTATTTTCAACAAAATCCTTTTATTTTAAAATTTCATGGAATTTTATGCAAATAAAATGATTTTGAAGAAGAAAGGATTTTTTCCTCAAGATTTTATTTCATGTTTTTTAACAAAACCATTTCCCATTTAAGAAGAAATTATTTCATATGTGTATGTTTCATGTATAATGTCTCTATGATTTAATTTGTTTCACTTTTCTTATGATTAAATGATATCCATTTTTTTCGTATGGATTATGTTATAATGGGATGATGTTTATGATACCCATTTTTATTCTTTGGGTTATGATGAATGATTTATGTTTATATTGTGGAAAAAGTAAGAATGATTTCATTATGAGATGGGTGGGACCTATATCTCCCTTCAATTCATTGGGTAATGATTTATATCAAATGAGATAGACATGGCTGGAATAGTAAATTAATCAGGTTCAGTGATACAGGATTGGAACGGGGAGTAAACTCGATTCAGAAAGGGACTTTGTCCCTTAAGATGGTCTTGGCAGCAATGCCTTGGCTACTATGGAAATCATATCATGTGGATAATTTTTTTCAACAATTACATGTTTTATTTCCAATATATGTTTTCGTGATTGATGTTCCATTATGATATATTCCTTACGTACTGCCATGTTTTATGTCATTGCTCAAGATTTCGATGTTTAAACATTTTGTTCATATTTTTTATCTTCAAATGTATATAGTTTATTTTATTATTCCCATGCATACCCTTACCGAGCATTTAAGATCACCCTTTATATGTTTTCTTTTCCCTAGGATATAAAGAAATGTTTTAGGTAAGAAAACGAAAGGGAAAGATCTTTATGGGAGATGTTGAAGATCTTTCACCATGATTAGAAGATTATATTTCGAGTTTCCAAAGACACTAAACTATTAAGTTCGTTCAATGTTTATTTTTGTTATGTATTAAGTATTCCAAAAAAGTAATGTAATTTCCATGTACGTCATGATTTGGGTATCTACAGTTGGTATCAGAGGTTCAGTTTAGTCAACCTTTGGAAACTAGGATGCGAGAACTTTAGTGAGATCCCTAGAGATATTTTGAAGGTATGTCTAGGGATGTCTATAAGGTTAAGTATAAGTATAGTTGATAGTCCTAGAATTACGGAAACAATATTAGAATTAAACCTAAGATGTTCGATATTGAATTTTCTCCCCCTTGATTATGATTTTGGCCTCTCAAACTATTCTTTTTGGGTTGTATAAAATGGTTAGAAACAGGAAGATTCAAGATAATGGAGGATATGATAGACAGTCGAATGATATTCATCATGAGAAACCAAATGAAATTGGATCTGGACGTCCACATATAATTATTATTCCTAATCAAAAATATCATAATATGATAAATAATCTCAACTTTGGTAAGTTTCCCGACTCAGATAATAAGAGAAAGATGGAGAATCATGATGATCATAGAGGAACTGATGTTCAATTTTGATCATTTAAATCATGTGGGAAGAGGAATCTGGGAGAATGCTTCAAAGTAAATGGAATATTATTTGGGTGTGGAAAATAAGGACACAAATCTTGTAATTGTAAAGGAAAAGGATCGGTTAACACCATGGACAAGGATAATGGTATTGCTAAGACATCAAAAATATTTAAGTGTTTTAAATGTGGAATGAACGAGCCTTATGCAAACCAATTCCCTAATAGAAAATATCCTAAAGAGAATCATCATGGTCATATGGGTAGTATTTATGTGGATGATGATTAAGAGACTACAAATTATATATGAGATGGAAGAAATGATGAATCTCAGTCAGTGGTTTAAGAAGGTAGTGTAATGATTGGATGTTTATCAAGAATAATGTATGGTACTATGGAATAAAGAAAAATCTAAGTATTGTTACATTGTTTCCTTTTCTTGAGTTTTGAAAGTATATGTTGAATGGTACTAGAAACCATGAAAGGTTATTTAGATATTTTTTCAAATCACCAAATATGCGATTAAAGAAGGGATAAAGATATAATGAAATGTTTGATAGTATTAATGAGCTCGTGACTAATATAAGGAAAAAGTGATAACATGGTTTGAGTATTTAGAAATTTTGGGATTTTGGTATATGGAAAGAGTTACCTTGGGATAACATTCATGTTTTCACTATGGTTAAAGAGAATACATGATTAAGGATTTCACATGTTTGGAATGTGACCAACAAGATATATTGTATGATATATGGGGGATAAATGATGGTATTCACATGCTCGGTAGATGGAATTTATAGTAATTGTATTCTTTATACTATGAGATTGGACAGAAGTATTTTGGATAAGCCTAAAGATTGGAATGAATTAAGTTAGACATAATATTGTATTGTTTAAGGCTAGAACTTTTTTCAATTTTATTGTAGTAATGTTATTATAATGTATTTTTAGAAAAAGGGACAACCAATAGGACGTGCGACAACCCATCGCATCAGACAAGGTTGTGGGAATCAAACCCAAAACTGAATTGCGACAGGCCTTTATTTCCTACCAATGGCCTACAGGATGTCCCTATTTAGTAGAAACATGTTTTATTAAGCAGTATGATAGATGAAGTAAAAGTCCATTTTTTAATCATATACGATTAACCTCACCATAGATAGACATATATATATTTTATAACTTTTGATAAATTTTTGTTTTAGACATATGGAATGACCCATCATTCTATCACATGATCTTCTAACACTTCACAAATGTAAAATTCAACTTCATTTATTTAAGATATGAAGTGTAAATTTTTCATGGAATGAAAAATGGTGAGATTATACCGAAATAAAGTAAGTATTTCTTCTAATTTAAATTCTTCAACTTTATGGAAATGATCTTGAAAACCAAAAATGTTGACCTAGTTCCCTTATATATGATGAATTTGATGGTACCTTTGATCATCCCAAATTTATGGCTTTGTGATTTTTGGATTTTTCATAGCCATGTCCTCTAACACTCTTCATCAGAACAGGATGGTTATATTTCTCTTCCATATCCATATTTTCATCTATGTTCTCATATGTGGAAACCCAGTGATTTGATAATTTGGGAAACCGTTACATTTCATAATTTAGTTTTTAATGTTCTGTTTTGGTATTCCTTTTTACGATATGGGTTTCTATGAAAGAATGTTTCAAATAGTAAACCATTTAAAACCTGGAAAAATTTCGAGGAAGAAATTCATTTTAAGGGTTGTAGAATGTAACAACCTAGGATTTTCTGAGAATTATTCTGTTTAATTTCATTGATGTCTTCTGTTGTATGCTACACCAAAATTATCTTCCACTATACGCAACACTATATTTTCTTGTAGTATACAGAACACTATTCTTGGCTCGTGTTGCACACAATTTCAAGTTTGTTTTGTGGAAATTATTTTATGCAACATTAAGTATAGATATTGTTTAATGTATAAAGGAAATATGTTTTGATTATGTCATACGCCACACCAAATGAAGTTTTCACAACATACATCCCTGACTTGGATTGCAATACATGCAATCAATACCTTCCTCGATAGCGTCTGTAGTACGCAATACCGAGTTTCACTAAACAATATATAATTATAATATTATTATAAACTATGCGTTATGAATAGTAATACCCACTTTTTAATATTTTAAAATTTTTATTTTTCAAAATGGACTTCATTTTTGGATTCAAAATATCGAAATTAGAATAGGGTGAATTTTTGGTATTTTTCTGAAAACAATCAATTTTTGATGAATAGTGAAAACACTGGGTTACTATTTAAAAACTGACATTTTATTTAAATAATAATTTGTTTTATTTAAATTTATTTGTGGTCAAAATTGATACATAATAACTATATAGGTTCAATTCAATTCATTGAAGTCATTTTATAATAATTTTACATATATAAAAATTTTATTGAACTTATCACCATCTTTTACCCACCTCCTAGAAGAATTAGAAAATTTACATAAAATATAATTTTACCGCTTCTATGAGTGGAATTTCGAAATTCCAAGAGACACAGTTAATTTCAAGGTGTAAAATGTGGTTCAATAAGATAAAAATAATTTTTGGTGATTTTTAACTGTTTAATTTTTTACCACAGTTAAAAGTAAATAGTGTACTTAAGGGTTAAAATGATATTATTATTATCCTAACACATGTCATAATTATATTGGATAAGTGTAGGTCGACCTAAAACCACCGTAGGGATAAAATATTACCCTTTAGGTCCACTTGGATTAGATTAGGATATTTATTATTATTTTATTTAAAGAATAATTAAAATAGTTAAAATCAAAGTTAAATAACTAATACATTTTTAATACAGGGTTATACATAAGATAAATTTGACTATAAATATTCAGTAGAAAGTAAAATATTTCCTAAATAATGGTATTTTATTTATAATTTTTAGACATTAAATAATTTAATTTATTTAAGACACATTGATGATGAAATAATTACCATATTAATGAAATATTAACATAATTGATGTTATAAATACCCAATATATGTAATTTTAGACTTTTTATGAATTAAAATAAATTTATATGTTAATATGAAATGTTTTTATTGATTTAATTAACTTTTTTTTAACTAATCATGATGTTATGATTTTCAAAAAAATCAAGTACAAAATAGTGTCAAAATTGACATAAAATACATTTTAGAATAAATATATTATTACTAATTTATATTATATTTTAAAAATCTAAGGATTGGACAAATGACTTAGATAAGGCTGTATATATTTATATTGAACCACATGGGGTTCGTATTGCTTGTTATAGTATTTTTATTAACCATATAGTGTAAGAAAACAAAAAGACACGGTAAAAGTTTAATTATTTTACATAGAGTTAAATCTAAATGATAACGATAAAATAGTAACCTAAACTTGTATAAAACCTATTGGTTGAGAGGATGTAGAATCATCCCCACCTTATCTTCTAAATAAATCAATTTGGAGCTACTAAAACCCGAGTATGAATTTATTATAAAATAATATTTTAAGTTTTCGAAAGGTTCCCCTCTCCTCCCTTATAAAAAGGGCACCCCTTCCCTCTTCACTTCACACCCTTTTGTGCCTCAATTCTCGGCCCACCCCTACCAATTACTCTTCTCACCATTTTAAGTTATATCATAGAGGTTCTAGTATTCTCAAAATACCAACTGTAGGGCCCTAAGAAGAAGTTTAATGGAGGTACGTCGAGGAAGAGGTAATTTCTTCTACCGATTCTATCTAGTTTCCTTTCTTCTCCAACTACTTCTTCTTTAGTTGTTTCATTTGAATGTAATAACATCAGTATCACTAATATGCTGATATGTTATTATTAATATGAAAAAGACCCATTTCAACTTCTATCCATCCTACGGAAAATGAAATCACCGCGCGTGCGTATGTATGGAATATCGTCTCCACGTCGTGGTGTAATCAGTTTTTCAACCAACACCTTACTTGGATGGGTATAATGGTCTAATGAATAACTATATATGGTTATTATAACATCATACTTATTATGAGGTATTATATCATCCAATCCAATTCCATTCAATAATTATGGGAATGATATCATCGCTCATGCGTACATATGGATTACCGTCTCCACGACGCGATGAGATTCATTATCCATGTTAACCATTCAAGATTAATTATAAAGTATATATAATGAATAATAATGAAATATATGACATAATTAAGCAACTTAATATATATATATATATATGTCATCTACTTACTTATATTCAAGTCAATAAGGAAAGGAAAACAACGTTCATGCGTACGTACGGCCTACCATCTCCATGAACGGTGTATTTCATTTCATTCATCTATCTATTATTTATATATATACTGAATATATATGATATATAAATCATGATTTATATTCATTATGTATGTAAATCCTGATATAAGTAATAATAATATCAAGAACAACAAGTCTAAACAAGTACGATAAATAAAACGGTTCTACCCAAAACGCTGCTTTAACATGGAATTTACAAAAGAACAGGTAATATAAAGTCACAAGTGAACCATATATGATGTAATAACAATTAATATTATTATGTAATAAGTATATGACATTATTTAAATCATTATACACGATGTTTGGATATGTAAAAAGCATATCTTATTTAAGGTAAGGGATAATTATCCCAATCTCGTTCTTATCTGAGATTGTTTATTTCTAATTATATACTGGGGTTATATTTTTCATCCATGTCCATAAAATATTTTTCATATAGTGTTTAATATTATTCCATGTATTTTTAAAGTCATTTTTACCCTTCTTTGACTTTTACATTGTGTTATGGATGGAATATTTCATTTGATTACCATACGTTGTACTTTTTGACTTTTCCGTTAAAAGTACGAGGAGAATTTTTTTATAACTTATATGGAATGAACGGATTTTTATGGTTTCATAACGCCATATTTTCAGGAATCTTACACTACAATATTTCATGATTATTTTCAAAAAATCATTTTCTTTTAAAATTTCATGGCATTTTGTGAAAAGAGAATGATTTTGAAGAAGAAAGGATATTTTCCTCAAGAATTTATTTCAAGTGTTTTATCAAAACCACTTTCCATATAAGAAAACATTATTTCATATGTGTATGTTTCAAATATAATGTCTCTATGATTTACATGGTTTAATTTTTCTTATGTTAAAATGATATCCATTTTGTTTTGTATAGATTATGTTATGATGGGATGAGGTTTATGAAACCCATTTTTATTCTTTGGGTTATGATAAATGATTTATGTTTATGTTGTGGCACAAGTAATAATGATTTAATTCTGAGATGGGTGGGATCAATTTATCCCTCCAATTATTTGGGTAAATATTTATATCTCAAGAGATAGACATGGGTGGAATGGTAAATTGATGTGGTTTAGTGATACAGGACTGGAACGAGGAGTGAACTTAATTCAGAAAGAGACTTTGTCCACTAAGATGGTCTTGGAAGAAATGCCTTGGCTACTCTGGAAATCATATCATGTGCTTAATGTTTTTCCAAAATTACAAGTCTTATTTCTGAGCTATTTTATCATGATTGATGTTCCATTATGATCTATGCTTTACATACTGTCATGTTTTATGTCATTGATCAAGATTTTGATGTTTAAACATTATGTTCATGTTTTTATGTTCAAATGTGTATGGTTTGTTTTATTTTATCCATGCTTACCCTTAATGAGAATTTGAGATCACCCTTTATATGTTTTCTTTTCCCAAGGATATAAATAATGGTTTTTGGTAAGAAAACAAAAGGGGAAGATTTTTATGGGAGATGTTGAAGATCTTTCACCACAATTAGAAGATTATGTTCCGAGTTTCCAAAGACACTAAACTGTTAGGGTCCTTCGATGTTTGTTTTTGTTATATATTAAGTATTCCTCAGAAGTAATGTAATGTCCATATATGTCAAGATTTGTGTCTCTAGATACTATTTATTCATATGATTATAAATTTGAATATGTTGATAAATTTATTGAAGGAAACATGAATCAAAATGGGAAGATCGTCATTCTATATGATATCTCATGGGGATTGATGATGAAATTTGAAACTGATTTATAAGGAGAGTCCCAAAAGGATTGTTAAATCATATGTTTTAAGATCATTAAATAATTTCATAATAAGACATAGTCTAGTGGGAGATTCAAATTTTTTTGTTAGAAATTTAAGTTTGATTTCCTTTCCCTCCTAGAATTATTGTCAAAAATAAACCTATATAATGGAAAGTATGTGTAATATGAATATGTTGCATGAATTACTATAGATATTATTATTTTTGATGATGTGAAGTTCTATTAATATGTCTCAGACATTAATCATGTGATTAATTTAGATAATTTTCAATGAATAAGATGAAGAGGTTCTATATAGTGTATTGGATACCATATATAGTGAATTATCTAGAATGGGAAACCATGCTCGGAATTATGAAGGTTTGAAAATATAATATGGGTATATTTAAGTTTATATTAAGGTGAGTATCAAATTAATGGATAAATATAATAACAAAACAATCTGTTCGTTTTAAATGATAATTTTTTTGATGAAATAATCTGGAAAACTATAACCAAACTAACATGAAATATATGAAAAATAGCAGGTGGAAGAATCATACATGACAATTCTATATGAAATAAGAATATAAATGTATTTAAATATGAGAAAAATATGAATAATTTATAATAGTTCAAGTAAATAAGAATTCAAATTTTTGGTATAATGAGGAAGAATTATTTTCGAATGACATTGCCCTCAAGCAAACATGACGAAGAGTATTCTAAATGCTTATATGTATGCTAAATAAGTGGATAAACAACAATATGATACAAATAAAACTAAATGATATCCAAATTTTTAGAATTATTTCAAATTTTTTAAAATTTATGATGAAAATTAGTTATCCTATTTACAAATTATTTATAAATAACCTCTGTGGTGGTACAATTTTGATAATGTATTTACAAGTCTAGTGATTCAGGATTTTTTTAATCACCCTCAAATTTTTTGGGGAAATACATTTGGAATATGTATTGTTTCGAATTAAAATTATTGTATTTTTTATCCCAGTTTATTGTAGAATACATGAATTATTCATCACAACACACGAAAATTATTGTTTGTTCTTATTGACTTGTTAGCCATGTAAAATCATAAGGTTCCATTTTTACATTATTCAATAATCACACAAATGAAAACTAATAGATAATAAGTGTCTCTATATACTATATGTTCTATTTTGTAATGCGATAAAGAGATAATGTTACTCTACAAATTCACCAACATTCATTCAACAATAATAAAGGATAAAATATCCATATGTGGTCCTCTCATTAAAAAAATAAATAAACTGATTCTATAGTAAACAATCACTAATGGAAAAAGAGTCCTCATATAAAAAAAATATAAGAATAAGAAGAAAATTATTGGGAAAAATTCCCAAAACAATATTTTACACCTTTGATGGTTGTTTAAAAAAATTCCAAATAAAATGATAACTATTAAAATACTATGGGATTAAGGAATTTAAAATCATATTCAGTTTTCATAGTTATCAAAACCGTGTTCTAATTTATAAATCTCCATTATAACCATACATAATTTGTTTCGCAGTTGGTGTATGAAATCTGAAATTTTTCTTAAAATCACACATTAAAAAAATCCAACTCAATTTATATAGATCAATGAAATATTTATATAGAGTAAAAATAATAAAATTAAATTTAAAAAAATAATTTTATCAAAACCCAAAGTTTAATTAAGGATTTTTATGATAGTTCTGGGAAATTCATGTACTTGAAATCATCCACACATGTCTTGAATCTCCAATCAATAAATAATATACTTTTACTACATTAAATAAAAATTAGAGTGTTTATACCATTTTTTTAAAAAACGATTATAGGATACCACTCATTTGTACTCATTATGTCACACTAATAGGTCTATGGTGTATTAGTAATCATTATTAACATGAATAAATAATTTACGAATCAAATATGGACCAATGCGAGTAGTTTCACATAATTATGAATCAAACAATGATATGGGTTCAACCCAAGAACATTGTACGAATACAATATTTTTTTGTAACTGATGCATCATAATATGAAATGATTTGATTAAAAAAAATACAAAAAATCCATAACATAAATTAAACACCTCAAAAAATGATGAAATCATGAAATAATCAAGGAAAAATCTAAATCATTTAAACAAAATATTTTAACCATGTATGAAATGGGGATAAATATTGCATAATATGGTATATCTTGTATGGGAAACTGATGGGTTGATAATTTTTTTGAGTATAATAATCAACCATGTATAATTAAAATGGTTGGAATTAATAATTATTATACATATTTTTATGAAACATGATGTATTACCCTTCATATCACCCCCACTAAGTCCCATGGAATGTGTATTGTTAAATTTGGACTCGAATGGGGTTATGTTATTATTCATTGTATCACAACATGAAGTACACACAATCAATATCGTTATATATAGGGTGTAATCAATACAAGTCATGTATGAAAAAAACGTACACACTATATGAAAAATTTTATAAGTAAACCATTACTAAATTTTTTTAAATATTTTAAATTCAATGTAAACATTTAAATCATTAAAAACCGAGAAAAATTAATAAAGTTTTCTAAAAATGTTATTTAAGTAAATTTTTCACGAGTCAAATAATTATGAAAAAGAATGGAAAGTATGCATAAATATATATTGTAAAACAACTCATTATTAAATATAATATTGAGGAATAATTTTACCAAAAATTGGTGCACCTTCAAAAAATATCACATAGAACCTGAGATCCATTAGGTGGAGTTTCATTATTTAAAGATGTGGGTTTCCTAAGGGAAAAAATATGATAATGATGCACTAGAAATGGATTAAAATATTGTATCATTGTCTCATATCATGAATAGATAAAATAAATGTACATGGATTTAAAAAATCCAAAACCTATAAAGGTTACTTGTTTTATTCTCCCTTAAGTTCCAATAAAAACCTATTTGTTTTAAATATATATTATAGTTAAAAAATCAAAAAATGAATCATCTTTTTTTATAGGAGAACACATTCTATTAAATCTATGTAATATTTACAAAATCAAATTAGATGAACATAGTTTATGTAATTTTAATTAACTAAATTTAAATAGTTCACATTAGCCAAATAACTCTTCAAAAATAAATATACAATAAACATTAAAATTATTTTATTTAAAAATTTAAAATGTTCAATCACCACTAAAATCCAATTCACATAATTCATGAAAAACAAATAGATGTATTTAAACATTCAATGTAAACTAAAATTATGACTCGAATCAATTTATATAAATAATGATTCTATAGTCCATAACACTTTATAAATCAATAAAAATGAAAAATTATAATTTTACTTGTATATAATTGAATTAGAAAAAAAATTATTATTAAAAAATTATTATTAAAAAATTTAGGTAAATCATGGGTCACTATATATTGGATATCTAATATATTTAAAAATAAACTATAGAATAATCTATAAGAAAATGAATTTATTCCACTCATAGATGAGAACATTATTTAGAAATGGGAAATCTAAAGAAGTAAATATAGAAACCCAAAATAAATTTTTTTAAAATTTGAAACAGAGACCACCAAGGAAATTATTCTAAAAAAATAGAGAAAGGGTAAATAGAATAAAGATTAATGAAGAGGGATACCAATTAATTGATTGACCTAGATGAAACTTAGTCACTTATAAAAGGAAATATATTATATTCTATTAGTTTTCAAATTAGAGTCTTTTAACTCATAATATGCCTACTATAAAACCTCCCAATATTATTATCATTTAACCTAGAACATTATTTCTTCTCACATTACCAGTTTATCAAATAATAAAATGTAATAAAAATTTGGTCATTCAATGATGAGGTATATATCATTACAAAGAACATTCATTTTTATATCCTATTAATTTTCTATTAGAAATTTTTTAAATGTATAAAAATAATAAAAATAGTACCATGTATATAATTTTTTTATAAGTATCGAAAAAATATTTACCATATCCTATAAATTGGGTGGGATATGAAAGTATCTATCATGCGTTCATGTGGACTACCATAACCTGTAGCGATAAAAGTCATCTTCCACCACCATTATTCCTAGATTGTAATTTTGAAAAAATTTATTATTATATATGTTGTCTATTATTTAAAAATTATTCTTTAATGGATAATATATATTAAACATTTATTAAATGTATCCATCACAAATGGAAAGACCACATGTACATATGAATAGACAATCATCTAATTGAAAGTATAAAATTAATTTCCCGTCCCTACATTATATAAATGGTTATAAATATATAAACATATAAAATAAATAAAAATTACAATTAATTAATTTTTAAAATTTTAGAGATTAAATAACCATGATCATTGTCTAGGGACCACAACCACTGAAGTATGATATATATGAAAAAAGTACGTAACACCTGAAATGATGACTATAATGAGATATTGTCGACAAATGGGTAATGAGATGTTATATGTAAACCATTTATGGAATTATATGTATGATAACAGTTTTATAATATATTATAAATAAATTTTATTTTATTATACTTGTTGTTAATGTTCTTGTAAACTAAAATGTTCTTTAGTGAGGGTTTCATCTCAATTTATATTCACTATGACATGAGATAATGTTATGAAATAATTAATAATCTTATTTGTTTATAAAATACTAATTATTTTAATTACGAATACTCAATGAATTAATTAAATACATTTTCCTCTCTATATAATTTTTATATTTCCAATTTATATTCATTAAATAATTAATAATTCTATAATGATCCTTCATCTAAAATTTTCATACTTATGACGTGATTTATGTTATAGAACTATCATATTTGATGATATGTATCTCATTCCACATTTAACGGTGTATCAAGAATATAATTATGTTGTTGGTATTTAATTTTTCTTTTAATGTTTTATCTTTTTTGATGTCTATTTTTAAAAAATTCCTATACATGAAGGGGTTTTTTGTTATAACCATTTTTTTACTATGATTATTTATAATTGAACACTCAAATGATGAAAATGTATGATCCATATCTACCAAAAAAGTTTTCTTATCTTATTAATTATTTAATTGTTGTGATATAATTTTTTTCATTAAATTTCCTCTATTTATGGAATCAATATAGTAAGATAATGATTTTAAGGAAACCCAACCTCTCTTTTCTCTTCATCCATGACTCTATTCTTTAATTTATATATTTTCATTCAATTTTTATCTTTATAATTTTTACAACTCTAAAAAGACTATTTTAATTCAATTATTACTATATTTTCCCTTAATTGGACCATTTTAAAATGAACATTTTCATTATTTTAAAAACTTGGTACTTTTTACTTTTACTGAAAATATGAAAGGAATTTTGGTTCTATGTACAATACATGATTGACTTCCCCATCATCATGAATAAACAATTAGTTAAAAAATAATTTTTTTCCCAATTTTTATAGCTAACATATCCTTTAAAATATATCATTACTTGATTTTAATCATAATTAACCATCAAATACATCAAATGGTCATGAATTGTAGTATATTTGGAAGATTAGTTACATAATTTTAAAACTTGATACCAAACAAAAAACTACTTTTTTTATTCAATATATTGATCTTTTATCATTCTTTCTTCTCTTACATAAACATATATTATCACGTGGAATACATGAACAAATTTGATGAGCTAAAAATCCTAGTATGGTAATAATCATAGGAATAAAACATAGCACATGTGTATGAATGAATAACAAGATGAAATAAATAGAATTAACCATGAAAAACAATAAGGAATATTAAAATTTATAAAAATAGAATATGTAATTTATAGAGTCGGATAAATTTCAAAAAAAATATGACATAAACATGAGTCATGGCTAACTACCAAGACAATATCATTTGGTATACAAATCCCCATAAAGAAATCAGGTTCACAACATATTCTAACTTCACATATCATTAAACTAATTATTACCTAATGGATTGGAGTTCAGTTTTTTTACACCCATCTTAATATGTTCATGAATATCTGTGCCACAAGAAGAATCATACATAAACAGAAGTGTTACCCATGGAAAGAAATGTGTATTGTAATCATATCATGGATCACAAAAAATGGGTATATCATAAAATTGTCCCTGAAATAGCGGATTTAAATATTAAATGACATTAATAATGAAAATTATTAATATATCATGTTAAAATATTTTTAATTTAAGAGGAAACATGTAGATATGTTTTTTAATAAACCTTTTAAATGAAGATTTTTAGTGAATTTTGACGAAATAATTAAAGACGATTTAAAACGGAAAAGAAATATGTGTCTTCATAAAACCATGAATGAACCCATATATTTTCTTAATGAAAAAAAGGAGTTATACTATAATTTTTTTTATTAAAATATATTATGTAGTTCAATTAACAAACTGTAAGAAATTAGTACGTTACTTTTAATCTGACATGCTAATTGTAATGATTTGAGAAGGGAACCTCTTTAAACCATTTATTTTTCTCATTATAGATGGATGAACTAATCTAGATACCTTTTTTTGGAACATATACATAAAATTTATAATAACTACAATATATTAATGAAATGTTACATTGGGGGTATTGAGAGAAGAAGAGTAACCCGAAGGAAAAATAGAGGCTGGGGTAGAATAACTTACCTTATGTTTGAAATAGATATTCACCTAATATAAATTTCATGGATAATCATATTAAATATATTAAATAATTATTTAGAACATTTTATACCATTATTTTATTTTTCATAAATTTATTATCTTAATGTGTTCCCTTTATTATTGGTTGTGACATTTGATTTCATAGTTCGGAAGCGTGGGTTTCTTTGGTTTTCATGATCGGTTTGATTATATACATTTACAAAAAATAATATAAAATGGAAATGGTTATCCAAAATAGATTTTACATAATTTGAATAAACATACATGATATAAATGGGTTATATAATTATTTGGGTAATGTTTCTTGAGGATTTATCGTTGGATAATCCGTTTGTGATAATAAAATAGATTGCATTGGCGGTTTTTCAATAATCACATAATAGTTTTCTTTTATTAAATAATATTATGTCAATAAAATGATTCCCTAACAATTAATAGGCCATAATTTTAATATTATGAAATTTTTTTAAAATAAAAATCATTTTATGAGAATTATTATTGGAGGCAATGGAAAACTAATACATCATCAACATTGAATGTGATAAATTAACACATTAAGGATGATGTTTTCATTTTTAGTACGAAATGATAGTGGAAGATAAATAATGATGAATTATGAAATTAACATGATAAAATTAAATTTTATATATGATTATAGTGTTTTTAATCCACATTAAAATGGGAGGTTATGAGATAATAATAAAATAAATGAAAATGAAAATATATGAAACAAAATTTAAAGAGGATTTTACCTCTAGAATTTATTCTCCTTGAGAACCTATACAGATAATGGTATTTGGAAAATTTTTAGACCATAGACTTTTGTTTATGTAGGATATACTTGAATAAATTATTTTCCAATATTTAGAGAAGTCTCAAAGCTTTAAATGTGTAGAGAGAAGGGTTGGTGAGGGGAGGTATTTATAGCGGAGGAGATGGGTGTTTCAAAATTATTTTATGTAATATTTTATTATTATTCCACAATAATATTATTTTTTCGGTAATATAATTAAAAATATTAAATTAATGATGGATATTACGATATTATGGGCTTACATCAGTCATACATCATCTATGACACAATAATTCGTGTATTGTTTTTTATGATAATGTATCGTATTTTTCAATTCACAAAAAAATCATGTATTTTAGGAAAATTAAAAAAAATCCTCATAAATTTTATACCATATGTATAATAAAAAATGATGTCCATTTTGTAAATATAATATTCTAAGTATCTTAAATTAATTTTTTAGTTAAAATCATCAATCACATGGAATGTATTCTCCTTAAAATTATAACTCATGTTATAAAGCATTCAAAAAATTAATTATCGTCTCTTAAAATTATGTTATTATCACAGGATAACAAAATATTTATTTTTTTGTCTATTATATGAAAATATATTTTATTTTATATCAACATATTAATTATTTATCTATAAATAAACATTTATGTGTCACAAAAATACCAAAACAGAATTTATGATTTCAAAAAAATTATTTTACTTATAATATTGTATAATTATGTTATATTTTCATTTATAAGATGCCTAATCTATTAATATTATTACATTGGTTAGTTTACTATTTTATTGTTTGATTTAATATTCATAATGGTTCTATTATTATTCCAACGGTCTGGTTAAAATTCTATTGGAATAGGTTCCTTAAATTAAATAAATACCATTTATATAATTAATTATTTATTTATAAAATTTTTATAGTGTTCCCTATTTTATTATTTTTGATTTATACAATATGAAATAATGATAATAAGGTAATATCAATTGATATAATTATAGGTTATTATATTGTTCCCCCTTATAAAATTTTACATTTGAAATTTCATTTTACAAACTACGGTGAAAACAAGTAATGGTATTTCTCCCTCATCACATCCTCTGGTTCCCATGTTGCCTCTTAGTACATATAGTTTTAACATTATACATTGACCAGGTGGGTAGTATTGTTTCATAAACTATTATCACTATGATCCATTATCAACACATATCGTTCCGTGTAAGAGATATCATTCACCAACTATAACACCTCTAAATTCAGTATATGTGAGCGATCAGGTGTATACTTCCTTAAGAGGGTTACGTGGAATACACCTTGTACTTAAGACATTATTTGTTTATCTTCCTGAATATATGCTAGAACACCAACATGATAAATAATCATGATGGGGTCGATGTGATTAGGAAAAATCATTTCCTTCATCTAAAATATCATCATCCTCTTCCACAGAGATATGTGGAGAAATATCATGCATTCAACATTATATTCAATGTCTCATAGATGATTGTCTACATTTCTAATTTTTCATCTATGGTCTTTCTTGATGTTCTGATACATTGTTTTCACCTTCTCCTGCATTTATTCTAACATTTCAGGTCCTTCCATCTTATATTAACTGAATTTAACTCAGTTTTATTGTGTTCTAAAAATTTTCTATAAAGAGATTAATATTGAGCCATTTGGATGCTAAAGTCAAAGATATTATTATAATAGAATTAAGATAGAAATATATATTGGTCACATTATTTTTTAAGTATATATAACATTCCCTCAACATTTCTTACACTGTATAAATAGTCCATTCTAATTGTCCATTATATTGAGGATGGTATGTCATACTAAAGTTCAATAGAGTGTTTATAGCATGTTGGATTCTTTTTCAGATCATTAATGTAAATCTTATACATCAATTGGATAAAATCTACATTGGTACTCAATATATACATACCACTTGTTAGATGAATATTCATGTAAGTTTCTCGAGTGAGAAGTCCTCTCAAATTGTGATAATGTGAGCTATCTTTGTGAGATGATCCAAATTAACCCATAAAGCATTGTTTCAACTGGATTACATTGGATGTCCATATATAAGTTCCATGATGATGTTTTCTCACTTCCACATTGGTTAGGGTAATTGTTTCATCATCTTCTAATACTTTATCCTTTAATCATTCATGTAATGACGTAAATGGATCTTCGAAGTATATTAAATATTATATTCTTCCTCTTTTCCGACCAATAGTTCTCTTAGAGATTTAGATATAGTTTAATATTTTCTGGGATAATCGATAAGTTTGAGCTATGTGGATCATTTAGAATCTATATATTTATACCTAGATAGGATGGAACACATAAGAATTACCAAAATCTCATTACCCATTCCCCATCCATTTTGAACTCAGTGGATTTCCCATTTCTAATAGCTTCCAACATTTTCTAAATTTCATATCATTTATTAGATCATGCTTACTTTTCTCCCTGAGGGATGGTTGGGTAATAATTTTAGAAAGTATTGATGATTTTACATCATTAATGATTCCCACAACCATATTTTCAAAATATATTAATATTTTATTCTTTTAAAATCATATCATTATAAAAGATTCATGTCCATTTCAACATCAAGCATCCACCACATTATTCACTTTTCCATGATGGTAGATTATTGAGCATTTATATTCATTAATATGATGTAACCATATTCACTAGTTCTAGTTAACATACTTTTGTATGAATATGTATTTTATTCTATTATTATTTTCATATATCTCAAACTTCTCACTATATATATAAGACCACTACAATTCATCAACACAAATATCAAGAATACTAACTCTATATCATGTGAGGGATATATCTTATCTATAATTTTCAACATCCTTGAGTCATAGGCTTGTAAATTATCAGTTTTCATTACTAAACTGCCTAATATCTTCAATGAAGTGTCATTTTATCCCATAAATAGTTCCCCACTTGTTGGTTGTGTGAATATTGGTACCTTGATAAGACTCTTTTTCAACTCTTTGAAAATGTATTCACATTAACCTATTAACACAAAAATCACTCCCTTACAAATAATCTAGGTTAGTGGGTTACCAAATCCTGATATGATCTTAAAAAATCATTTTTAATACCCAAATAGACCACAAAAATATGAATATCCATTATAGTTGTTTTCCTAGGACACTCATCAATTTCTCTATTATTGTATTGGTCTACAAATAATCCATTTTTTTGAGATATCATGCCCCATGAATGATACTTACCCCATCCAGAACTCATGGTTATTATACATTGCATAATTTTCCAACTTCTTAAACTCTACTCCACAACATTAAAATGCTAATCATGTTCCTCCTTGATATTAGAGTATATTTGAATATCATCAATATAGACTACCAAAAAAATTTCAAGGTAATATATAATAACTCTAATCATTAAATCCATGAAAATTAATAGAGATTTATTGTGTCCCAATGGAATCTCTATGAACTCATTGTTTCCATACCTAGTTTGAAATGATGTCCTGGGTAAATATTCTTTCCTCCCCTTTTATTGTTGATATCCAAACTGATGTTCCCCTTATAAATAATACTCACCCTATCATAGATGAGAGAACACATCATCTTCTTTTATTAGGGGATACATGTTCATTTTTTATATTTTATTAAGCCCACAATAATCAATTCATTGATGCATTTATATGATCAATATATCATGAAAAGGATTCATGCACCGGTAGGTGATGTACTCGGGTATATAAAAAGATTTTATAGATTGTCATACAACTACTTCATCTATTCCACCTACTCAATGATGACTATTCTATAATGTATATTTGATACATTTATAGATCATGGAATAAGATCAATTTAGAACTCATCCTCTCAATTGGGAAAAGACCTGGAAATTATTCAGGGAATACCTCATTGTAGTCCCCCACAATAGGAAAGTATTTTATCATGATTATCTCTTTTTTTAAATAATTTCAGGGAGATATTTTTTCTATTAAGAAAATAATATACACAATTGATATGATAGTTCTAAAATATATTAATCTTCATCTATACACATTTACAGAATTTGAGGATCCCTATAGATGTGAAGAGTGATCTCCATTTCTCAAAAGTTGATGTTGGATTTTTATAAATATAACAAATCCAAGGATAATAAATAATCAAAATCCACTAAATAAAGTAGTACATGATTTTATATGAAATTTAGTCAAAAAATTAACATTTTCTATGTTATATAAAATGGATAAAATAATTTCCCAATTTTTTATCCTGATAGATTTCTCAACCTCTATATTTTAGGTTGTTTTTTTAAAATTTCCATGAATGTTTCTTGACATCTAAAAATGTTTTGAACCCTTCTCAAAATAGTACATTCAATGAAATTTATTAAATAACCAGTATACCTATAACCGCATCATTGTTAGGATCCGATTATGTTTTTGTGATCGAAAATTTCCTTCTATACTCTCTTACGTGTTATTATTGTTTATTTCATCTCATAACACATGGATTATAGAATTTTCTTTCATAATTCCCATGATCGGTGAGGTTAAAACACTACAAAATTGGAAGATTGTTAATATGAACATTCTTTTATTCATAATGATTGGTGATTTTCTTAACATCCCATCAGTAGTAATTAACTATATGACATTCCCTTCAACATTTGTAACATATATTATATCCCTTTAATAAATTTCTAGGATACTTCTTCCAACAATTTTGACAGGTTTGTTGTTGGGTATTTTTCCTATAATGGTACATATATACTAGTCAAACCATATTAAACTCTATTTTTCTCTTTTTTCACTTGGCTAGTAGGTCAACTCAGAGTCGTTGGTCTCCATTTCAAACTTAGGGGAACTATCGGCAATCTACTTATAACAGTTGAAGTCTCAAATTTCCTACCCTTGGATTGTCTCCTATATATTACAAAAAATAAGGAAACCACCTTTCATTAAATATTCATGACAAATACTGAGGCATATCATGAAATAATTGTGAAGATTTCCTTCTAATCTCGAATTGAATAGTCTTTCATTTTCATCAGTCTATGAAACACACTTTGAATATTTATATATTGGGTTCGAGAATATTATTTTTAAAAAATATTCACATAAAATATTCTCATTACATGGAATCAATTTCCTCATTATACATCATGTTGATGATTAGTTTCCATCACTAATCAGCTTCCCCTTAAAATCCATATACTTCTAGCACAACCTTATCACCATCTATGCACAATAGGGAGAAGAATATAATCTCAATGGAGTTATTCTGTTATTTTGTGACTATTGGGTGGGTATGTCAACTAAATATGGGATCTGATTTTGTGTTAAGGATTAAACCAAAAGTTGATATTTATTAGGATTAAGAGGTTGTAACACATGATTCGTGACATTATTCCTAACATGACCCTATTTTTCAATTACTATCAATATGTTTAGAGAAACTATTCCCATCATATTGGACATATAATTAGAGAATTCATCACATTTCTTACCACATTTGTTGTTAGAAAGGATTTTTATAGATACAACCATTAACTATGAAATATTATATATTAGTAGGGTATTGAATACTTTTCTAATAAAAACATAAAAAGAAAACATTGAACATAGAAGGATAAACTTGTAAAAGGAAATTATATCATAACATATGATAACCAATGTTTAAATAGAGTTTATCCATTATGACTAAATTATCCCGATGGTTATTAATAAATTATCCTAATTATAATCATAATAAATAACTATACCCCTATATGATACCAACTATTGAAAACCTATCATTTTAAATATGTTATTACATGATTTATAGAATAATTAACCATCAAATACAACAAAAAATATTAATATCTGGTGTCATTATAAGATTAGGTACATAATATTAAAAAATTAAACCAAGATAAAAAACATCATGTATATAATCTTCATAATGAGGTCCTATATTTTATTTAGATCATACATCGGCCTAAGATAACTTTGGGAATACATGAACAAAACGGGATATCTAAAATTCCCAGTAAGGTAATAATCATATGAATAAAACATAGATGATGGGTTATAAGGAATAACATGATTACATAAAATATAATAGAATGTGGAAATATAAAAAGGATGAATAAAATTTTAAACAAGAAATATATAATAATAGAATCATATAAATGTAGTAAAAACACATGACATGGCATCAACATGAGTCACGTCTAACTTATAAGACTATATCACATCGTTGCCAAACTCCTAAAAAGGTGTAACCTTCACTAAATGTGCCATCATGACTTTTTATGATATTAAAAATTACCCAATTTATTAGATCACTTACTAGGCACACCCATCACAATATGCTCATTAATATGTGTGCGACCAAATGAATCAAACATTAATATATGAATTAATCATTGAAATAAATTAATATCATAATCAGTTCATGGATCATAATAAATGGTCGTATCATAATTTTGTACTTGAAGAAGGATTTTATATTATACATGGTAATTTATATGATAAAATAGTAATTTATCATGATAATTTATCTCTAATTTAATTTGAAACATATATATATATTTTTAGGAATCATTATAAGTGAATCATTTTAACGTTATTTGATGAAAATATTAATAATTATTTAAATTGGGAAATAAATATTTTTTATCATAAAACTATAAATAAAACATGATAGGTTTTTATGATAAAATGGGTTATTTTATAAAAATAATGGTGGATTAAGGTATATTATAGAGTGACAATAAAAATGGGTAAGAAATATGATTGTTCCTTTTAAATTTGACGCGCCAGTTGGGAAGATTTGAGAAGGGATCCATGTAATGTCCTTATCATTTTAAGAATATTTATTTCCTAAATATGTGTGTTATTTTATTTTATACTGAAAAAAACTATATCCTTTTAATAATGAAGCGTGTATAATTAAATGAGACTTTTGGGTTTCAACTATTTTATGGCCATTGGTAAAATGATAATTGGAAACAAAATTTATAATGTTAAAATTATTTTTTATAAATTCAAATGATATGGGATAATTAATACAGAAAGAATATTTGATGGCATCATTTTGAAGACTTGGTCTATATGAAGACAATCTGTCGGAACTTGGGAAGGATGTAACATCATTGGGCTTTGCTCTGGACGAAGCCCAAGCCGAACTTCAACATGTGATGTTTGAACGGAATCGCTTATGGGAGAAGTTAAAGATGATAGAAATCACCACTTGGGAAATGTTGTCCAAGCCACCCCAAGATTATAACAACATACCACACCTTACTCTTAGGTCCAATGCTGGAGTTATAAAGGTCTATGTAACGAGACCATATTTACTTTTTCTAATCTTTTAATATAAATTAAAATGGTATATCTTATTATGGTAATGCTTGTGAATTTAAAATGTATGGATAATTATAGGATGTATATTATTGATGAATATAGGAAAAAAAGAAGGTATTTTAAAATATTTTGGTATTCATTAAATAATAAATAATTTGATTTGATTTTTAAAAAATGATCTTCTACAGTTGTGTATTGTAAGAAATTTTGATTCTAAAACGATCAACATACATTTTAGTGAATAGAAATGTATGAATAGTTACACACTTGTAGAAATAGTAATGAATTGTAAATCGAACAAAAATATAGAAACATCACCCATGAATGTATAAAAACAATTTATACATCATAAAAGTGGAAAATGATCCTAGTTTAATTATTGGTATTTTTGTTTGTTATAAATATTTCATTTATAATTTTATAATTAATTTATTAATTGAAAATGTAAATTTATTTACATAAAATTCAAAACTAAATTGTTACATTATTGTCTTATGGTTATGTAATAATTTTATGGGTCCTTGATTAATTTCGTAAGGTGTACAAATGAGTTATAGTTTTAAAGTTGTATTTTAGGAATAAATAATGATTTTAATTAAAAAATAAATTAAAATTATTTATTAAATTATTTTCATACAGTTGAATTCATTTTTTAATTAAGAGCATTGATATTATGATAGAGTTAATGTTTGGGATTTTTTCAGAAGTAGTTGATTTTTTAGTGAATTTTAAAAATACAGTTTTGAATTTTGGGTGTTGAATTGACATCATTGATGATGTATTCATGATTCAAATAATCTGGATGACTTGTGAATAGTAATATATGTTATAAGTTGTCCCATGTGGCCAATAACATGGGCAAAAACCATGGGCAAGCACATGGTTTTGCAAATACCACCGATGAGGTGTCCCATGGAAATTAATTATTTATTCCATCACATTTCCTACAAATACTAAGCCACTACCTCATTGTTTTAATTCCAAACTACTTCACAACGATTATATGGTCTTTAAACCTTCCATGTAGTCCACCGAAGGTTCCCTCAGGACTACCAAGGTCGTGAACTTCATTTTTTCGATGTTACTCTTCAAGGTAGGGGAATCATTCACCCTCTTCTTTTATTCCACGACTTCCTTTATGTTATGTCTTCTAGTTTAGATTTTATTATGTGGGGTTTTTTCTTCTATATCCCCACTAATTTCTATTTAATGTTAAAATTATGGAATATCCTTTACACTCTCATCAATTTCTTTTCTATTCTTTTTAAGTGACGTTGTTAGGCTGCCGAAATATTTGTAAAATAAATTGCATCCTCTCTTTCCTCTCATGTTTTCTTTTCATGTGGTATGTCCTTAACGTTTCAATACCATGTTCTTATATCCATGTAATTTTATTTTTATACTGTATTATATGTAATTTAAATGTTGCTAACCCTTGTACCATCTAATTTAAGTGTTTTCTAAAACCATGTTATATAGCTGTTATATGCCGAATTCTCGTCTCAAATCTCTCTCTTTTTCTCAATAATTTCTCTGGTGTTATTTATTAGAATACACAAATCTTTTTTAATTTCCAGTGGTATTCATCAATATATAAAATTTATTTGTTTTATTCTGTAATTGACATATATATAACCTACACTCCCTTTCTATGGGTTATAGATGACGTAACGATCAATTTTTTAAGAACTTTTAAAAGGTCGCGATTTTGAAATGAAACCCATTTAATTTATTCTCTATGGGTTATTTATGAAATATTTGATTATAATCTATGTAGATCATATGAAAATAAAAACATATTAAGTGGTTTCCTTGATAACACTCTAATTCATTAGGTAAATAATTTAATCTCAAGAGATGACATGTTTCACGATACCTTGGTGAATAACCTTGGTAAATTTTTATGACATCGTGGGGTTGAACCAAGGTGATATGTTCATGAATGTATAAATTAATTATTTTAGAATCATATTCATGTTATGGTTTATGTTCTTTTCATAATGAAATTCGTCTACTTCCATTTCTCTAGTCTTTATGTTTTTTATCAAGTTCTTATAGATTTCAAGAGTAAACTGATTCCATTGTTTTGCTTACGGGGCCTTCTTCTCACCATTTCCATTTATGTATGTCTCCAAGTTAAGAAATGCAGTAATTTTACCTAGGATAAACCTATGATGAATCATTACATGTGGATAACCCTATAGTTACAAACATGAATCAATGATTCAAATTTCAGTATTCTCATAGTTCTACTTCTTTTATTACTACATGTTAATCAAATATATTATTAATGGAGTTTTTGAAATAATTGTAACATTAGGTTTCTATTAAATATATAATACAATTTCATGCTTCATACAAAAACTTAGTAGAAACGCTTATGGATTGACATCAATTAACTATCATAAATGAAAATAAGACAAACATAATGGTGTTATAAGTTGAAATAACCATAAAGAAACCATACCCATTTATTAATATATAAAATTAACAAAACATTGAATAATGATTTATGAATTGAAAAAAATTGAAATAAGTTTGAATCATTAATAATTAATAATGAGTGATTAATAAATATTAAATCAAATTTTTTCATATTATATATAATTAATGATAATAGTTTTCATTCTTATGGACCACTAATTAGACATTCATAATGTATTTTCTTCACAACCCATTCTTTAATTTTATAATAAAATGTACAATCTAAAAACTGTCCTATAGGGTAATGTTCCTTATGAAAATATGTTCACTTAGTTATATATTATTCTTTATTTCATGATTCATCGATATTTTCAAAATTCATTTGATTCATATATAATTCTATTCCAAACAATAACTAATTAATAATTAACCTCATTTTTTCCAATTATTCATGTAATATCATTCATATCATCAAATCCTAGATCATTGAAATGTCATATGTTTCATAAAAAGTCAATCTTTATTACCATAAATTTTACTGAGAAATAAAAAATATGATAATACTGAAACAGATCCCTTGTAAACAATAATTATAATCATTGGATCTATTTATTCATAAAAATAAAATTAAAATAACCCTAGATCAATTCATATGGAATATATGATTTTTATTTAAAATATTAGAATTAGAATATAATTTTTTTTGAAACTTTATGGAAAACATTTCAATGGATTGGAGGAATAGAAACATGTTAAAAAATTAAATAAATGTGTACTCATTATAGAGGTCAAATAAGTTCATACGATGTACATTAATTAAATAATTATAATCAAAATTTTCTAATAGTTGAATGAAATAGATAATGATACTGATCAGAAGGTTCCATTCACATCATTGTAAGGATGGTAAAATAGAGTAAACATGAAAATATATAATCATTGGAGAATATTAAAATCATTATTGATATATTTTTATGGGAAATATTTATATGGATGAACATATAAATGATCTAAGAGAAAATAGGGTATGTTTTTATAAAAATATTTTTTAGTGCATTCAGTACACAGAGGAGGAAAAATAAAATTGTGAAAAAAAATCTATTTGTTTTAACATAGATAAATAATAATATATATTGTTTGGGGTAGATAGATCATTTAAATTCATCATCAAAAAATTTAATTATAACCAATCCTTGTATCAATGATATTGTAACATAAAACCCATACCACATATGTATCTTTTAAATCCAAACTACAAAGAATGAAATATCATCTAATAAAACACCATATACCCTGAAAAAAATAATTTCAATGCTATAAAATATAAATTTTAATTTATAAGCACCACATCAAATAAGAGTTGTGTGTAATATCAATCATGTATCATGAAAATAAAACTACGTTAATGAGCCCTTATGAACATAGGAATTTTTTAATATAGAATCATTAGAAACTTTATGATAAAATTATTCGATAAATAAAATTTATTTAAATAATTAGTAATTAAAGATATATTATATTGTATTTTACAGAAATTATACATATTAACATGGTGTATAAAATTACACCATGTCTCAATAAAGTCAAATTGAGACGAATCCCTTACCAAAAGTTAAACATTCATAACATGTGCTATAAAGTCATGTATAATATATTTATTTTTATTTTTATTCAATAAAATAACCATAAAAATTATTATATTACAAGATGAGGTTAAATTTTATTATATTTTAACCAATAAAATATCATTATTTCATTATCTTCATCATTTTATGTGATACCGTCTTTTTTTCATTTATTTTTTTCGTTCGACGGTTATGGTATTTAAAGGTTGATTATGTTTAATTTATTTATAGAATGTTAATAATGATATAAATTACTTATATATATACATCATTGAATACTTTATAACTATTTATATAAATTCGGGATAAATATTTAATTTCACAACTATATGGATATAGTAGTGTATACATATGCACCATTGGCATTTCCATTTTCCAATGGAAGGAGCAATAAAATGTTAAAAAATAATTATCCTCTACATAATAATTATTATTGTATAAATAACATATATGAACACTAAATCTATTATATTAATCAACCATGAATAATGGTACTATAAAATTGTTCATATCGCTACATGGAGGCGGTAGTCGAAAAGAAAACATGAGTGATACATTCATATCGCATTTAATTATGAAGGAGTGAAAACTTTATGCTCTATTATCATAATAACATTCCATTATATGTTTGATATATTAGTATTAATTATATATTTAACAAAACATTTTTTAGAAAGTATAACAAGATATAAAATTGAATGGTCTTTGTTAATATCGGTACCTCTTTTTTGAGAGGCCACATTTGGATAACTCCTCTAAACATGAAGGATTTTTCATAGGAAACTGAAAAAATGTCTAAGATGAATTTATACATTTTATTATGGTTTCAGTGTAAATATTTAACAATATATAAGGCTAAAATAGTTTATGTATGAGTTGAGGAGAGGTTCATTATTATAAGTGCAGTGAGGTACTTATATGGACCTTTATAAAATATATCAATTATCTATGGCCAAATTCATGGGAGTGTTTCTTCATATGGATATTTATTTTTAGGTATGCCAATATAAAATTTAAATAAATTAAAAAAATATTACTTTTACATGATTTGGTGGAAATCTTATCGTTATGTCATGCATTAATGCTCTGTAAAAACTATTTAAACATTAATCATAGTAAGAAAATTTTACTATATATTTATTATTTATTTAAAAATACAATATTACACTAATAATTTGTATTGATCATTTAAGTGAAAAATATTTAATCGCTTTTATTATTTCCAATTTATTTTATCTATTGATTTTAATATTATTAAAATTTATTAACCATAATGAAATCAATTATTTTATAAGTAAATTGTTAACAAAAAAGTAAAATTTAATTCAATTATCTTAATTTTATCAATTATAAAATTATTTTTAAAACCAATTGAGAATATAACATATAAACTTCATTAAAATAGTTCATCAATACAGGTAGATTATTTTAATTATTCAAAAATACATTTCATATAAATAATTTATTTAGGAAATTAGGTTTTGAAAGATAAATATAAATATATGGAAAAGTAAATTTTATGTTTATTATTTTGTAAATAACTTTATAATTTCAATTTAAATGCGAATCTTGTTTTATTAATATCTAATTCAAAAAATAATGGGATAATTATTTGAAAATAAAATAACAATTTCTCAATGTTTTTATTAAATATTTACTGAATAATAAATATTTTAAATAAATTTGGGAAATTATAACTAGATAATATATACATGATCATATTAAAAAATATACTCATTTATAAATTAAATTTTTTTATAAAGGTATAAATTAATTATAAATATTGATTGAAAATTTTGATATATATTATTGGTTACATATTTATAACATAAAAACAACAAAAATATTATGGAATAGAATTTTATTGAATGCCAAAGAGGAAAAATATAATATAATTATTAATTAATTTGTTATTCATGATAGTGGGGTATTAATTTAAGTGGTATATTTTAAAACAAAATTTATTCCACATCTGGACTAAAATTTCATAATTATAGTGTTTGAAAAAATATAAGTAACTTCCACTGTACCCATGATACAGAAAGTATAATATTTTCAAAATTGAATAAAATAATATTTAGGCAGTAGTAAAAATATTCTTGAAAAAATTCTCTTGAAAGTATAGACATGAGAGAGATGATTTATGACTGAAGGTAAAAACAAGGTATATTTCACTGAAAAACATTCATCCGAACACTTTGGCATTTAAAGGGAATAAAATGAAACAGAATAATGAAATATCTAGAAAAATTAAAAGGATAACATAATAGATTTTATATGTATATATAAATCATACAATTTAATTATCTAAAAATTTAAGAATATTCAATATCTATAAATAACTCATATAGTAATTTAAATCACTTACTATTGTGGTGTCTTTTAAATCATAACCCCCATGAATTAAATTAAAACTAATGAAAAATTAAATACAATTAACATATGGTTGTTAATTATAAAAATTATCCATTGGCCTATATATACATCACGTAGAAAATATGCATGTGTAATATAAAACCAGTCTCCATGAAGTAGAATTGATACAAAAAACCATTATATTACCCTACTTTATTATCCCAAAATATGAAGTCAATAATAATAATAATTAATTATTAGTTATAATTATTTAATATAACAATGTAAATACATTTAATATCAAATATTATCATCTTAGATCATTTTAATTCACATTTATTAATGATGCCTTATTTATTTGACATTTCGGACATAAATTTCATCCTTTTTCATGTATGTTTTAGCTCAGTAATTTGAGTCCTAGAAAATTTATTTTAGTCAATCGACCTATAGAATAGAGAAAATTAAAAAATATCATATTAATTAATTATAATCATAATTATAACCACTCATATTAAGAGGGGATGAAAATTTATTTACGTTAATTTATAAAATGACTATTTGTATGTGTATAAAAGTGTTGTTTTCACATTTCAGTAGAATGAATCAGTGAAAGATAAATTATAATTCTGTTTTTATGGAAAAAAATTATATAATAAATATATCTTATATTCATTAAATCAATAGTTTTTACCACCCTTGTAGATCTGAAATATCAAACAAATCAGAAAACATCATGGAGGAGGAAGTCCTCAAGTATGCAGAAGGGAAAAAAATCATTTAAAAATAGATCAGTATTCGAGAAAAGAAGATAATATATAATAATTTCCTAAGAAATATTTTTTTAATATATAAAGTATATAAAAATAAAATATATCATTATAACTATCTATGATATATGGTGAAGGTAAAAAGAATTGTATCGATACATGGACGTTGTAATCTACATGTATGGACATGAAATATTTTTTCCCATTAGATAGGGAATGGATGAAAAATAGATTCACTTCAATAATAATAAATTATAGATATGTTTTTCATATAATATTCATCATAATTTATGTATACATCATTTTTATTGATGGAACCAAAATAAATGAATTAGAATATCATTGTTGAGATTTATAACATTTCATTAAGTTATATCTATAGTCAAGCGATATAAATCTCGACATTTTTCAAATAAGATTAATCTAGAATCAATTGAATTAATTGAAAAAAAATATAGAAACGATTTTGAGTATGTATTGGAAAAGATAGGGGATCAAGATTGAGATTATGGGAGGAAAATAGGTTCCCTTTTCTATGTCAAAGGATTGATGAACATGGAATTTTGAAAATAAATTATTTATATGAGGAAAATCATGGTAATGTCATTATAATTTTTTTTAAATAATCAATGTGAACATAAAATAATCTTTATAATTCCAAAAATTATGAAATATATTGTTTTTGGTTGAAGCCCTATCAGTATTCATTTGGTGTACACTACAAGTAAACATGTTTTAAAATTAACAATGATAATTTGTTTTTTCTATTTTAACAATTAATTTGGACAGAAAAATATGTTCACCAAATTATATTATATTAATTATTATTTTTAAAAATATATAATAATTTTTATTATATTCAATTACATTATGTTTTGTAATTAAATTTTATACCATCATTTAGTCCTTAATAAAATACCAATATAGTAAAATGATTTTATAGGAATAGAACATAATTTAATTAAATATCATTGATCTAATAATTATAAATATTACTATTCATTAGGGAATGGAAATTTGTTCTAACAATATATGGAAATAAAACCTCCATCAACATTTTGGGTTAAATTCAAAGGTATAATGTTTGTATAACGATAATAATGATCATTTTATTACATTGAAATGAAATTAAAATTTTGAAAACCATATTTTAAATAATATTTTAATTATATTAAAAATATTGTTGAAAATATTGTTTTATATAAAATGATATGGAAAAAATATTCAGGAATGAAGCTGAATATATGGTCTGTTTATTTTCAAAAACATTATTATTGCCTATTATGTACCTGAATAGGGTAAATGAAAGGAAAATGATTAATTTAACAAAATATGAATATTATAAGAAAAGACACATTACTTGGGAGAGATATGTTAGACAATTTCATTAATATAGAATGTAAGCATTAGAAATATGAAAAAATAAAGTTGTAACATAAAACCATTACCACTATTGTATCATGTAAATCAATTCCCCAAGGAATTAAATAATATAAAATTAATCATTGAAATCAAAAAAATATATAAAATCATGATTTACAACCTAAATGGAATATTACATTAACATAATAAATGAATATTAATATATAAAATTATTTAGATCTTAATGAAACAAAATTTAGATGAAAACTGTAATTAATTTATTAATTTTTTATTCCTAATTCATTGGAAGCATTAATATCATATAGTTATATAGATATAATGAATTGATGAATATATTATTCCAAAATAAATCATTTTTTATTATATAGACTATAAAAATAATTAATTGGTGACGGAATTCCCAATGAGTGTTACTTGATCCATTAATAAATCACATTTTTTATCATTTTCATATAAAATTAACATATTTCTCGTTTTTAGTAAATTATTTAAATAATCCCCATATTACTCCATGATTCTAGGGTTGATAAAAATAACTACATAAATTTCGAAAACAATATTTCAATTTAATATATAATGTCCCTTTTCATTTTATCCATTATTATTGGAGGAGTATTAGCCAGTCCAAATGAAAACTCTATGAACTATTAGTGATCATACGTCGTATAAAAATAATTCATTATGATATCTAACTTTTTTTACCTTTTCTAGAAAATATCCAGACTCGTGATGCACATCGGATATGTATTGGTATCCCCATATCTAAAAAAATAACTCATGAATCAGTGATATTTTTTACTTATCCTTTATCATTATCTTATTTGGCTCATGATAATTAATGAAGGTGCACATTGAGACATCTTTATTCATTATAAATTTTCATGATGCACCCAACTAGGAAGAACATGGGAATTTAAACCCTTCATATAGATTCTTTTATATTTTCATATTTTACAAAAAGTAATAACTATTTGTAATTATATATAAATTCATATATATCTGGGATGCTCTAGTTTTATTATCAATTAAGAACACAACCTATCGAATAGTATGATGATTATGATATTCCTTGGGAATAAAATTCTCAAATACCATTATAATTTCCTTTTTATAATGTCATATATTATACATAGACTCAATAATTTTCCAAAGACATTCTTACTTATAATGAATTATGATCTCTTCATGTGATGATGTTGCAAAATGGGAATTATCATCATCCTTGTACTTCTATATAGTCATATAATGTTTTTTTCTATAATGGTAATTTAATTCACATAGAAATATATGTTCTATATATAGAATGAATGAAATTTTCTTCTTAGAAAAGCATAAAATTCCACTAGTGTGATTCTAACTTGGTGTGCTTGGAAATTCATTCCACAAAATTGCATTGGAGATGAGTTATATTATTTAGAGGAAAACAGTGAACAATTGTTCATATTTTACAACAAAACTACATCCGTATTTAGTGTTGGATACTGATTAGCTCAATTAAATAATCCTGATATCAAAGAACATGGAAAGCCACTATCACATAGGACATTTGAATTCTTGTGTATTATATAATACTACCTCCCAAAATGTTATTATAGTTCTAGTCATTCACTTCATCAAAAAAGGAATTAGGCATGTGATTCTAGAAACCATTAGACACATAAATGGGAAAATGTGAACATTTAATGGATAACTCATACATTACCAACTAAATTTTTTATTGTCAATTATCTATGTTATCAATGATTTATTTCATTAAATAAAATTATAAGGGAATCTATGATCACATCATTATTGTTTTCAAATAGCTTAAATGTTTTTAAATTATATCCCACATAAGTATAAATCTATGTCAGAATCAATTCCACATTATATTGCACTAGGTGATGATTGATTCATATCTAAATTTCCCTATATTTTGTTAATAACTATATGTAAAACTATTCAAAGGCTTCATCCACATGTAATATATAGGCATTCACTTATTTTCATGGAAGCCACATACACTATAATTTTCCAAAATTTAGGTTTTTAATATATTTAATCTGCTCCCTCTGCCATTTTCTAGGGTTTTATTATCCTAATAAAAAATAACAACTACACTTTCCTATGGTACCAACCATGAAAACTCTAATTTTATAACAGGTTAATTAATAATTAATCATAAATTGTTACACATAATATAATCATGTAAGATTATAAGGACCCGTTTTATTGGTAAATAATGTTCGTTGAATTATAATTTCAAACATTTGTATAAAAAAGTTATATAAAAATTCAATAAGATTACCATAAAATTCCTTTACACTTATAAAACTACATTGTATATCCTAGGTATGATTCTTTGGGAGGTGTGATATATGAATCCCGATACAAGAATCATTAAGGAATGGAATAATTTCAATAAGTAAATGTGAGATAGAGATCATATAAATGTAATATTAGAGGGTTTATAATCATAAAATTTAATAACGTAGCATGATATAAGATGACAACATATATGAAAAATGGTTATTTGGAAACAACATAAAACATAAAAAGATAAAAATAATTCATTTTTAACATCTAAAAAATCATAACAGAAGTATATAAGGATATCATATTAACAACCATACATAGATTCAAATGAAATAAATAAGTTACCCTTTACATTTGAGTTCATTGTAATTTTTGGACCACCAGTCACAGTCAAATCATGTACATTCATATATGTGTAACATATAACATTAAATATAAGAATTTATTTCATAAAAATTAAATACATGATTAATAATTAGGGGTTATAAACAAATATATTTTTAATGAATGGATTATTGGTACATCATTGTGAATAACCAACATCAGGAATGGGGATGGTAATTAACTACACCAGTGATTGGTGAACAATTTATATTACAATTTCAATATATAACAAGGGTACAAAATATATCATGTAACTGTTTAATGAGATTGAAATGGGTTTCTCATCACATGAAAATAATTTGGAATCTATGATGGTTTTTTTAAAATATATCCCAAAATGAATAATTAGAAATCAAAAGACACAATATAAATAAGGTTTTGGAATAAAAATGACGAAAAAGACTCCTTACCTTGAGAGACGACTTATAAATGGTTGGGAAAAGCTTCATACAATTCAAAGAAAACTATGGTAGTAATTTAGAAAGTTTAATGTAGATTAAATTTATTTTAAATGGTGTTTTAGAAAATATTATTGGAAGGATATTTGTCTATTTAAGGGAATAGAGATTGAAAACAATTTGAATTTTTAAATTAAAATTTTAGACTATATAAGATAAAATAATAAAAGACATAAATCGTCATTTTTGTTCCAAAATTTTTTCTACCAACATGTAGTGTTTATATATATTTAATATATTCAGCAAACAAACACCAACAAAATCATACCCATGTGGATATGTATGTCGGTCATGTTATTAAATATTTATTTTTAAAACAATAAAATGTAATGTAGGATTTTTAGGTTTCATTATACATCCATAAAATTAAATTAAAAACATTGAAAAGAAATTATTTTCATAGAAAAACATAATTTTGGCCATATATACTCATTATTGTATCAGTTGAATTATTTTTAAAATTTGATGTTTTCAAAGTACAGAACATATATTTATACCATATTTAATTTTATTTAATAAAATTTAAAATATCAATCTATTAAAAAATCATCAGTATGATATAATTTTCATTGTTTTTATTTCAATTATAAAATTATTTTTTTCAAAAAATTTCATTAAATATGAAAATTAAAAATTTTATATAGTAAATAATTATAATTTATTGAAACATTAGTTTTCACTATGATAATAATTTATGGTAGTTATAAAAATTACATTCACCTTCCTAAGACAATATTTTCAATAATATTTAATTTTATATTATTTATTATGACTGTTTTATTAAAAAAATTATTTAAAAAAGTCATGAGTTCATAAAAAAAATCATGATGGAATCTATGCAATTCCCAAATAAATAAATACTTCATATTATCAAAATATAATTTTTACTACACTATTTTACCCATAATATATAAATTTATAATATGAAAAAATTAATTGCATCATTATTTTATTAACTATATTAATTATTTTAATTCATACTTTTAGTGTATAGATATGTAACCCCTTAGTACAAAAGTGTATTCCCAAAGGGTAAAAATTGATATGGTGAAACATTGTTTTGTTGGTTTGGAAAACATTTTTTGGTTAGTGATATCGATAATTGTGAAAATCTACTTAATTTTTTTTATCATCAATTAGTTGTTGAATATCATCGTGGAGATGGTTAAGGATAAATACCTGTGATTTGATCTCTATTGGACGCTCCAGTAAATGGTCTTCATATGATATGATCTATCTGGTAGACTTATTCACACCTAGAATATACTCAAATTATACTTTATCAGAACCCCTAATACATACTATTCAAATCAATAACTGTAAAATTTCAAAATTATCAATTGATATGATGATTAATATCCTTTCAATTCAACTATGATATATAGCTATAACATTATAAAAGTAGATCAGGTGTCTTATATAACAACATTACATAATAAGATATTTTTCTTTTTAAAAGGGAATTTTGATTACCAAAAATCATGTCATTAATGAATCAAACCTTAATAAATTTCTCCCTCATAGTTTTATTTCATAAACTATAATATATGACAGTACATTTTTTTCATCACCTCTTCCTATTACCCCATCTCGTAATGAATCTTTTTTTCCACCACAAATCATTGACCAGATGATTCCTTGGTTTTCTAGAACATTGTATTGATGATAAAGGATATAAAATGGATTATACCCATATAATTGTTCATTTTATCAATGGGTACCACCAATATATTTTGTAATTGTGAGGGTTCTGACATTTATTTACCCAGTATAGATACTTGTAATAAATAAAGTACATGGGAATGATAAAGTTGGAATCCCTGTCATAATTCATAGGTCTATTGAAGTAAAGGATCTAAAAGGGGGACATGTATATTGTGTTAATATTTTCCTTCTTCCCAAATATAATGACATTATTCCATCGAGATATATGATATAACATATTATCTCTATCTTCAAAATCCAGTTATCATTAATTTTTTACCCCAAAGATTCTATGATTAGTTTTTTGAATTCCATATGAGATTTAATGGTTTGAAATTCATGTAGAATATATTAGAAAATATAACATCAAATTATACACCATACTCAAACATCAATAGAACATGTCAAATTCTAACACTACTTCCCAAACAAATCATCATAATGTTTTCTATCAATTCCATAATTAAAAGTTTTTTCATTTGAGAACACAACTAGTGGAACATTTCTGATCCTCGCATCTATGGAATACAATTCAACCAAATATTATAATATCACCTCTATTTTAAATGGTTATCTCAGAGTTTACATCCATATAATGGTGGAAATATGTACCGAAACATATCTCTATATCCAATAGCTTTCATAGGTTTTTCTAGAACCTCAGGGATAACAATATATCTTTATAATAAATAATTCAGTGGTGGGGTACATGAAGTCTTATAATTCTCATTATGTATATGTTTTTGAATTTTCAGAAGATTTAATTCTTCACTAATATTAATGAAATGTGAAAAATTTATAAGGAAATCGGCTATAACCTAGATGGTGTTATAAAATTAGCATTCTTGGGGAGTCTTCTAAAGAAATACAAGGATATGTTTTTCTATTTCTATACTGGTATAGTAATTGATGAATCAATACATTTAAATTATATCATACTTACATTACTTTTTATAATACCATGTACCGAGAATAAAACTATAAAATTATTCAATGCATGTTATTCCATGTGAATGATTACTTATGGCTATAAAAATTATAGTGATTCTTAGATGACTGGATAAGGATGATCAATTACCATCATCCAGAATACCCTTCTTTAGTTCTAGTTTTTATTATATACATAAATAATTTTTAAAACATATTACTACATCTTTCAAAAAAAGTTGAACTGTGGAATATTTGTTAAATTTTCTAATGTAGATCAATATACTTATATTCATCCCTGATTATCAAAAAGATAGACAACTAAAATTTTATATTTTTCAAGGTGGGATGTAGATCCTTTTATTATTCCCATTTACATACTCTTCATATGTAACTCCCAAAGCATCCACGGTATGCTTCTCTTTGAATAATACAGTAGCGTGTGTTGTACGCAACTTCGAGGTTCTTATGCACACCACGACCAATCAGAGTACCTGTAATGAATAGTAATACCCACTGTTTGAAATTTTATAAATTATATTATTCAAATTAGACTTCATTTTTTGATATGAAATATCTAGATTATATTTGGGTGAATTTTTTGTACATTTCTGATAGCTTTCATATTTTGATGAATAGTGAAAATTACTAAATTATAATTAAAAACAACATTTTTAATTGAAATAATTAATTGCGATAAATTATGAATTTGAATATTTTAAAACTATAATTAGATTATATTTTTACTATTTAATCCAATTTTGGTCATTGGACACTATTTCACATTTAAACTGCACCTAAGAAAGTGTCAATCTTTTGACAGTTATTATTTGTTAAAAACACGTTTTTTGTTTTGACAATGAGCATTAATTTTAAATTAATTGGTGCCACTTATGTGTTTTGAATTTATAAAAATGGATTCCATATTTAAAATCAGGATTTCCAAATTGTGTAAGTAGGCAACATTTATTTTTAGTCATTTTGAATAATTACTTCGGTAAATATTTGATTTACCATAGTTAAAGGGTAAATCCAGTAAATAATGGTAAAGCAAATAATATTATAACAATATTAAATTACAAAAAAACGTCTCAAAAGACTATTGGTTGATACATGTCCGGCCATGGGCATCTTTGGGACGATTTTGTGACCCCATGGAGCCACATGTAAGTGATAATGACACATTATATTAATTAAGTTAAAGTAAATACAAAAATGAAATAATCATATATCTATTATAAAAACAACTTTTACATAAGGTTATACATGTTATATTTTCAACTATAAATAGTAATAAAAATATAAAAAGATTTCCTACATAATGGTATTTTTGTTATAATTTTTATACATTATATAATTTAATTTATATATGACACAATGGTGATTCAGTAATTACATAATTAAGGAATTATTATAATAATTGATATTATAAATATCAAAATAAATGTAATTTGAGACTTTTTATGCATTTCAATAATTTTATAGATTAATCTGACATATTAGAGTTGTTTAGATGAATTGTTTTCCAAGTAATAATTCATTTATGAATTTAGAAAATATATAATACAAAATAGTGTCTAAATTGACATAAAATATTTTTTAAAACAAATATTATTTTATTAATTGATATTCTATTCCTAAAAATATTTGGTTCTGAAAAAGTACTTATATAATGATAGGTGTATAATTAATGAACCACTTATGGTTCGCTTTTATGTATATAGTATGTTTATTAACCATATAATATAAAAATAGAAAGAGACGCTCTAAATGTCAGACTATTTAACTAAGAGTTAAATCTAAAAGAAAAAGTTAATATATTGACCCCAACCTATCTGAAACCCATTGGTTGAGTGGTTTTCAAATTATCCCCCCCCCCTTAACCTTTTAATAATCAAATTTGGAGCAATTATAAACCGAATATGAATTTATTATAAAATAATATTTCTAGCTTTTCAAAAGGTTCCCCTCACCCCTCTTATAAAAGGGCACTAACCCATCTCTCTAATTCGCAACTTCAAAGCCTTTTGGGTCAGCCAACCCCATCCAAAATATTCTCTCAACATACCTCACTTTATCCACGATGCTTTAGTTTGCTGATAATTTCAACCTATGAAGATCTTTTGATCAAATCAAAAAGAAGAACCCAAAGAAGAGGGAATGTTTTCACTACCCTCTTTCAAGTTCCTTTCTTCTTCCACTTCATCATTCATTGTTATTTACATTATAAAATAATAACTCTAGTATAATCTATATATAGGGATGTTATATATAAAAATGGTACAACCATATTCATTATTCTATCCATCCTTTTAATGACTTGTCACCATACATGCATACGTACGGCTTAACATCTCCACGTTGTGGTGCGATTGTTATTTAAAAAAATATTATTTTGATGGTATGTTAATAACGTGTAATTGAAGTAAATAAAAAATAAATTTTTTTACAGATTCTATATATATTATATAGCATCCAATTATATATTATTATAATACCAAAAGAATCATATTTTATCTAGTGCGTACGTACAGACTACCGTCTCCACAAACGTGATTGGATTCATTACCCATCATATCAATTCAATTATAATTCTCATTTGATGATTAAAACAATGTTTGTGGACTTGATATCATTCTTGATATGAATAATATACAACCTATCCATAACAAAAAAAGGCTTATGTAACAAAACAGATAAAAGAAAATGAGTAAGTTAACACCCGAAATGACGATAATACTAAGATATTATTAACAAAGAAATATTAAAAGATAATATATGATATCATATTAATGTATATTATTATTTTAGTATTCAATAAAAATTATTTCACCATTATTCAGGATATTAAACTACCCTCGACCAAGGAAAACTACACGGTAAGGTTTTATTTGACAATCTCTTCATTATCTGAGATTGTTTATACGTAAATATCTATTGGGACCTATTTATCATCCACATCCATGTTTCGTAAAAATGTATTTCAAAAAATTATATCTATTTTATAGACTATGGGTTAAAGTCAATTATACTATTGTTTTTATTTTATATGATTTTTATTAAAGAATCTTTCCGTCATTTTCCAAACAAGGTCCTTTTTAACCTTTTCGACAAAATTAAGGTAAGAATGTCTTTTTTTAACTTATACGGCGGGTGCGGTTATTTTCTTCTGTAATAAAATAGTCAAAGCATCCATTACAAGATTATTAGAATATAGTCTAAGTAAATGTTTGATTTTATAATAATTTAAATTTTATATGATTTCAAAAAAAGAGATATTTCTCTCAAATAGTTTTGATTTAATATATGTCAACATCCATTGAGATATTTTAAGCCTATTTGAAGTTGATTTATTATGATACAAAACTTCTATATTGGATTGAAGGTTTCTTGATATGTTTGACTATTGATGTGTTATTTTTAAACCATTTAGGGTTTATGGAGAAAGTATTGACATTTCTTATTCTAGTTTTAAAACGAATGTTTATGTTATGTTTAAACCTATTTATATGAGGAATGCATTGGACTTAGTTAGTGATTGGGGGACCCACTATATCTCCTCGATACATCGGTAGGTCTAACAGGATGAACATGTGTCTTGGAACAAGGCCTTGAAAAATATTATTTGTAGTCTTCAGACATGGCCTTGACGATTTGGTTATGATAGTCTGAAATTTTTCATTCCATCATTATGAAAGTGGTTATTGATATTGCATATGATTATTGTATTAGTAGAATATCCATGTGAATAAGTAAATGGCATTATTTCATTTTATTTTTTCCTATTATGCTGAAGTTCATGTTTAATAGGCTTTTGTTTTAGTTATACATCGCCTTAAATGTTTATGCTTATTAAGGAATGTTTCCGCAATATTGTTATCCTTACTGGGTATTTGATATCAAACCTTTCTATTTTTTATTTTTCCCCGGAAGTGAAGAAATATTTTATGAATGACCTACAGGGATAGTATGAGGGGATATGGGTGTTGTCTGTGGATACAATATGTTGTTGTAGTTTTTCATTAAATTATGTAATGTAAACTTTATCAATATATCTATTGATTCCAAGACTACTAAACTAATCCGTCTTTCAAGACTTGATCTTTTATAATCATTCCAATGTAATTTAATAATGCACCGACTCTGGGTAACTGGGGTTGGGGTGTTATAGTTGGTATCAGAGGAAGTTTAGTAAAAAATTTGGAAGCTATATTTTGATAAACTCTGATTAGAGCACACAGACCAAAGATGGACTTTGATGATTAGTATAGATGAACATTCTAGAATTTTGGAATTGTAGAGATTTTGTGGGTTTTCCGAGAAATACAACCATGTCTGGATACGAGCAGGTAGATGCGGCTCTAGCACAGATGTAACTAGGGGTAAAACCCGAATAAAACGCTTTGATCTAGACTCGAATATGAACTGGTTCACGACAACGTGCCTTGCTGCACTCTTGGTTACGACACTCCTGGGGGATATGATTAGAATAATTCGTATTTTCTTTAAAACCCATTATGAAGGGTTTATGAGTATATACATTATAAAAGAAAATAGTTTTATGATTATGTATTATATCCATAAACTCTTTAATTCATGTTATGAGTTTGACAAGTTTGGATTTATGTATTGCGATTCATAAACAAATATAGTGTGTGCCATTGTATAGAAATGGAACCTAGTGAAAGAAATCAATACTATATCAATGCATGAACTCCATGTAGGGAATTTCCTCCTTCACAATATAATTATAGTGGCGCTGGTGATTCAACTGGTGCGGATCACCTAATCACCATACTGGGACAACTCACTCAGGTTATGAATAATAACCGTAACCGTATGGACGACCCAGATCCACAGTGTGGAGGATCAATGTTAGATCTCTTCATGAGCCGACAACCACCAACATTCATTGGGGGTAAAATCCATTATTAGATGAGTAATGGATGAATTATTTAGAGAAAATATTCCATTCCTTGGGGAGTAGTGAAAGGGAAAAAGTTATCATGGCAGTTTACTACCTCATGAGAGATACTGACCAATGGTGATCGTTGATTCAAAAAAAAGGATGATGAAGTATCAAATATTTAATGGAGAGAGTTCAAAGGGATTTTCGTAGAAAAGCAATTTCCTTGTGACCATCGAGCAGATATGGAAGGAAAAATTCTGAGTCTGAGACAAAAGGAGGATGATAATGTCACAAAGTATGACGCTAACATTACAAGGATAGAAAGGCATGAAACATATTATATATGTAACCCACGAAGTAATATTGATCGTTTCTTTTATGGGGTAAAACCATTTCTCCGTCGAGGATTAGTCTCACCATCTTTCTCATCGTACGAAGAAATTGTCTCAAGCGCCTTCAAGATAGAGAAGGAATTGTCAATGTATTATAACATTAATGAAAATCAAGAGAAGAAGAGTTTTGATGATCACTATGGGAATGGAAATAAGTGGAAGAAGAGAAAATATGAAAATCCATCCTGTAGTAAATGTGGGAAGAAACACCCTGGTACTTTCTTGAAGGCAATGGGAGTCTGTTACAAATGTGGTGAAAAAGGCCACCAAGCTCGTGATTACAAGGGGAATAAAGAAGCTACTGATGTTCAATTCTACAATTGTAGGGAGATGGAACATTATGCAAAAGAATTTCCTAAGCTTCAAGGAAACGTACCTTAGAAAAATGCCATGTGATAAAGGCCAAGCTATTGCTATCACTATTGCTAAGTTAGAAGCTCTAAAAGATATAGTGGAAGGTAATACAATGGTTTCCTCATGTTTAGAAAATGCATTATTTGATTCTGGATCATCGCATTATTTTATATCATCCTAGTTTTCTAAGAAAATTAGAATTTACAATTTGATTTAACAATGGATTGGTCAATAAAAACTCATAAGGGAATTATTATTGCAACAATGTTTTGTGAATCAGTCCCCATTAGAAAAAATAAATTTTCATTATCTTCCAATCGCACCATCATACCCATGATTGAATTTTATATAATCCTCGGTATTGATTGGATTTAGGACCACGATGTGATGATTTATTATAAGAAGAAAGAGGATAATATTTTTAATGATGATGATAAATAACAACTTATTTTTAAATAAGAATCATCACAACATAATTCATATCTAGATCCACCCCCAGTAGATCAACTAAATTCAATTATTGGGGAGGAAGAGAATGAAACAATTGTGGGTGAGGAAAGGATTGTTCAAATAGAGGATGTACCTATTGTGAGTGTAACACCCCAGGTAAATAAAGAATATTACATTTTCATATTTATCCATATTTGTGAATAAATTATTAATATGACTTTAAAGGGGACGCTATGCTCGATGACGTACCCAACACGCAACAACGAGTTTCTTGGGAATCTTATGTTGCACTCTAATAATAAAATAATATTATTTTAAATGGCAGTTAACATGTAGCCATTGTATTGGCGGGAATGGATAGAAATAACTAAAATATGATTATATATGTTTTTAAATGTTATTACATTTATCCAATAAAAGATAAAGGCTTAAAATATGGAAAGCATTCAATTTTAGGCGTATATGACTTAGTTTTCACTAAAGGTTCACTTATCACCTTTTGATGGCAAACCGTCATTAAATATAGTTTTTTTCACTCTTATAAATTCTATTTGGACCAAATAAAACTCTTCTTTATAATTGGGACATCAAAATTTACTTTGTGTAAATTTTTGGTATCTTTCCGATAAAGTTCATTTTTTTAATGAATAGTGTAAAATGTTGTATTCTAATTCAAATCCTCTTTTAAATCTAATTTATTTATGTAATTAGATTATCTTTTGAATTGATTTTAAAGTGAAATTATAATATATTTTTACCATTAAATCCAATATTGGTCATTGGAATTTATTTCACTTTGAAATCAGACATAAACTAGTGTCAATCTTTTGATAGTTATTGTTTCATAAAAACACGCTATTTGTCATGACAGTAGGAATTAATTATTAAATTAATTAATGTGACTTATATGTTTTGAATTTTGTAAAATATACTTCATTTTTGAATTCGTAATATCAAATATATCTTAGAGTGAATTTTTGGTAATTTTCTTAAAAACTTCAATTTTTGATGAATAGTGAAACCACTAAGTGGTACTTATAAAAACTGATTTTTCCGTTTAAATGAAATTTTGCCATCTTTGTGTTTTGAATTTAAAAAATCTGACATACATGGTTGTCATTAATAAGTAAAATGTGGTTCAATGGGATAAAAATAATTTTTTGGTGAATAGTAACTTATTAAGGTTTTAATCGCGATTAGAGGTAATTAGTGCAATTTAAGGCAAAAATGATATTATAATAAAATGAAAATACCTAGACACATGTCCTACCCTAATTGGATGTGTCATGGACGACCAAGACAAGCCATGGGTCAACTTGGGGACCCCATGGAGCCACTTTGGTTGGAAAATGACATTAATATCTTTTTATTTAATGTTAAAGTAAAAATGGCACAAACATGAGTTATTTTACTAAAACAATTATTACGTGGGGTTATACGAATCAGAAGTTTGACTATAAATATTCATTTGGAAGCGAAATAGATTTCCTACATCATAGTAGTTTTTTTATAATTTTTATACATTAAATAAATTAAATTATTTATGACATCATGATGATGCATCAATGACCTCATTATTTAACGATTTAAATAAAATAGAAAGATAATGTAAAATATTTGACCTACACATGTCCAAAACCAATTGGATGGGTGGAATTATAAGACTTATCACATTATCCTCGAATTATATCAATGTGGGACCCTTTAAATCCGAAACTCATTTTCAAATAAAGTAATATTTCTTTACTATCCAAAAGTGCCCCTCCGCTCCTCTTATAAAAGGCCCCCACCTCTACCTCCTTACCCACACTCCAAAAGCCTTTGGCTCGGCCAACCCCTGCCCATTTTCTCTCTCCACTTCCCTCTCTTACTCCTTGAAGCCTCACTTTGGGCAGAAGTCTTCCCAAGGAAGCCTTTGAGCTCCAACCAAAGGGAGTTACCCGATTTTAAGGTATTGTGTTCTTTTGAGTCCTTTTGTTTTATTTTGATTCTCCAACCCCCTAAACTCTTTTTTTTTGTAAAAACTCTAGTATCCTCAATATAATAGGATGTTTTTATAAGAAGTATTAGAGCTAAACTTACACACACATACATATAATGGTTAAAGAACATTATGTTTCCGTGGATGGCGAATTTCTGCCTCCCGAAACGATGATTGTTCAACATTCTCTTAACACCTTCAAAGGTGGCCATTAAGATGTCACTATATTTATATATGATATATAATATGTTTATGTTTTACTTATGCTTCTGTATTTATCATTTTTGTCTTACCTTTATGGCTTCCATTATGGGTATACGCGATATCTTCATTTTAGGAAGTGCGGACTACCGCCCCCTCAAAGTGATGTGATTCGTTAATGCCATACGTGGGACGTATAAAGGATGGATTTAATGTTATTATATATTATGTTATACTGGAATTATAATATACCTCTATATCATTATTATTTCTTTCCATTAAAGTATGAGATAGAAATGAAAGTAGCGTTCATGCGTACGTACGGCTTACCGTCTCCATGAACGGTGCATTTCATTTCTTATCCCCAAATGTAATGTACTATTAAATGTACATGTATATAATGGATATATATAATGAATGATACATATAAATGATTAATATAATTCTGGAATTAAAATATACATAACTCTCATTTAGTTTTAATTCCATTAATATGACAAAGAAATGAATGTAGCATTCATGCGTATGTACGGCTTACCGTCTCCATGAACGGTGAATTTCATTTCTTACCTCTAAATGATTATGTAATATTATAAATACATGTATATTCTGGATATATATGATATACATGCTATCAAAATCAGGAATTTCATTCTGTATATAAAGAACCTTTGACCACACGAACAACATGTAATTGTAAGAAGTCCATTTTCGACTTAGGAACGAAATATCGACAAAGCAAACATTATTAACTTAGATGGTTAAATAATGTTTATAACATGGCAATAAGTGATATAAAAGGAATAATTAACTTTAAAAAGGTTCTTAATCATGTATAAATTAACTCAAGTTTATTATTCAGGACGTTAAATAACGATCGAGTCAAGTCAGACCCGAGGTAAGGGATCCTACTCCTCTTTTTCTTTTTAAGTACACTCTTTTATGTCATTCATTCTAAGATCATATTTCTTGTGATTGGGATGTTCTTTTATATTACTCTTACTTTAATTTTTATTTTCATGTGATTAGAGACCCTATTCTCTCTCATCAATCCATTTTGGAAGTTTTGAGTGGCGTCGATAGGCTGCCGAATTTTCGTAAGAGATCTAACCTCTCTCTTTCTTTTAAAGTACTCTCCTTTATGTCACTTCTTTTAAGCTCCTATTTGTTATGTTGGGGGATGTTATTTTATATTCCTATTTCTATAAACAATATTTTGATGTTATGAGAGACCATATTTCCTCTCATCAATCCATTTTGTATGTTTTAAGTGGTGTCGTTAGGCTGCCGAGTTTTCGTAAGGGATTTTTCATCTCACTTTTATCATGTGAGATTTATGCTACATTTGCCACAATTTCCATTGAGTGGTTTATTTACTGCCCACTATTACACTCCTTTTGTAATATAATTCCATTTATGGGTATTTACATATTCATTGTATGACACTTCTTCAATGGGGTGTACGTTTCGAAATTTACTCAAGTCGGTACGGGAACCTTTCACCCTCCTCTTTTTAAAAGACTTCGTTTGTTATGTCTTTTAATTCACATACTATTATGTTGGGATATGTTCTTCTATATCCTGATTGATGTAAATTTTATGTCCAAGTGATGAGATTCCCTTTTTGTCTCTCATCAACTCATTTTCTGAATTTTTGAAGTGACGCCGTTAGGCTGTCAAATTTTAGCAAGGGAACTTCTTAGCCCAAATTTGATTCTTTAGGATAAACTTGTACTACTTGAATATGTCGTTCTATGAATATGTGTGAATAACCGATGATTGTATTACACTTAATATCCACTTATATTTGGTGTATTCGTTTGTCACACATAATTATGCAATTGAATTATCCTTACACCAAGGATATCGTCTTTGTAAGGGACTTCGTCTCAATCTCCTTTCATTGAGGCATATTTCATTTTATACACAACATTCTTTTATACGGTGTATAAACCCCTTTGAATTTTACTTTTATACAAAAGGAATATTTTTCTACGAAGCGTTTTACTAAACGACAAAAAGGAATGTTTTTTTAACGTACGCGGTGACAATGACCTTTTCCGCCGCCGTGAGTATTATTTGGTCTTTGGCATCCTCAACAAGCCGTAATGTTTTGAAAATAAAATAAATACCATATACTCTTTTATGTATTTTGGTATTGAAAATGGTTTTGATAAAGGATTCTATTATGATATATTGTGATTGAAATGTGGAAATGTTATCATTCCTTTATATTGGTTTTACGTTTTATGATTTTATATTGGTACTTGGACATTTGACGGGTGGTTACGTGATAAACCATATGACGGGTGGTGACGTGAATACCAGGACGGGTGGTTACGTTATGACCTCCAATGCATTGGGTATGGAAGTCGGCCGTATGGCTATTCCATTATGTATGTATGGAAATTGGTTGTATGGCTATTCCATTAAGTGATATGTGTGGAAGTTGACCATATGGTTATTCCACTTAAGTATGTTTATGTCCCAAGTTACCTTTATATATGTTATGTGTTCTTTATATGGGTTTTATGGTAATCCTTTGGTTAAAAAAGGTAAGTAATGATACTTTTTTTTCAGTGAAGAGTTTTTACTACTTCATGAAGGTTAAAAGTATTACATTGATAAAGTATTCATGGGTACTTGTTGTTTTGAAAAACTAACATTTTTAATTCTTTGTGTATCCCTTACTGCGCTTTTTATTCTCATCCCAAGTTTTTGAAATGTTCTTCACAGGACTTAGCGTGGAATAGGGTCAAGGATGTGATCAAGGGAAAGTCATTCTACCTAAAACATGGAACTATACATGTTTCTTTTTAAGAGTTTTTATTTTATGGAAATTTAGTAGAAGCGACTACTTTGTAATCTTTGGAGATGTAATAGCTATGTCCTAATTCTCTAAAAATCTAAACCTGAAAAGATCCTCAATGTGAATTACTCATTTAATTCAATATTATGTAAGGTTTAAGGCTGGGGCCTTATAGTGAGAGAATCTATTGATGTGTTTCCACAAGAATTACATGGACATCCTCCAGAACGAGAAATTGAGTTTTCAATTGACCTAATTCTTGGTTTAAGGCCCATATTGAAGACCCATTATAGAATGGCCATTGTGGAATTAGTGGAACTAAATAAATAACTAGAGGAATTGAGTAATAAAGGATTTATTCTCCCTAGTGTTTCACCATGAGGAACCCCTGTCCTTTTTGTTAAGAATAATGATGGATCTATGAGGTTATGTATCGACTATAGGGAGATCAATGCTATAACAATAAATAAATAGTATCCCCAACCTTGCATTGATGAATTATTTGAGCAAATGCATGGATATCAACACTTTTATAGATTGACCTTCGATCTGGATACCATCAGTTGTTTGTGGAGAAGGAAGACATTACAAAGATATCATTTCGATCCAGGTATGGACATTACGAGTCTAAAGTAATGGCTTTTGGATTGACTAATGCACCCTCTATCTTCATGGATCTAATGAACAATGTTATCAAAGAATTTATAGATGATTTTGTTTAGGTATTTATTGATGATATCTTGGAATACTCCATAATCTACTAAGATCATTAAAATAACTTGCGCATTATTCTAAAGACTCTTAGAAGACATGAATTATATGGGATGTTTAGCCAGTGTGAATTCTGCATTCATGAGATTTCATTTCTTGGACATATTGTCTCTAAGGATGAAATCTATGTTGATCTTTCTAAGACTAAGGCAATCAATGAATGGCCAGCACCGACGAGTATATCTGAGGTACACAGTTCTATAGGTTTAGTAGGTTATTATCAGCGTTTTGTCCAGAATTATGACTTATTGGCTAACCCATTAACGAATATCACACGTAAGGGGGTTAAATTTATTTGGAATAAAGAGTTTGAAGAATTTTTTGAAGAACTGAAGTGACGATTAGTCAATTCTCTTATCTTGACTCTACCATCGGGGAATGATGGGTTTGTTATTTATAGTGATGCTTCAAAGATAGGACTTGGTTGTGTCCTTATGGAAAATGATAGGTTTAATGCCTATGCATCACAAAAACTATAAATTCCTGAAACAAACTATCCTACTCATGATCTTGAGTTAGCTGCTGTAATATTTTCTTTGAAGATATGGAGACATTATCTCTATGGTGAAAAAATGTGAGATATATACCGATCACAAGAGTTTGAAGTATATTTTCTCACAGAAAGAACTTAAAATGAGGAAAAGAAGATTTCTTGAACTACTCAAGGATTATGATTGCACGATACACTACCACCTGGTGAAGGCAAATAAAGTGGCAGATGCTTTGAGGAGAAAGTATCATGGATTTTGAACAAAATGATAGTTAAAAGGTATCCAATTTTCATCCATCTAGTAATGTTGGATATGGTAAAAACCATGGAAGTTGAAACATCGATACTCATTCAAATGGTTTGCAATCAATCTTTAATAGAATAGATTAAGAGTTCTCAGACTGGTGATGAAAAATTTCAAAATAAAATTAACGCTGTGAATGGTGGCAGATTGAGTGACTTTGGGTATGAAGAAAGAATTTTGAAATTTGGGAAAAACGTTGTGTTCCCGATATACCTGTTCTAAAAATGGAATTGTTGGATGATGCAAATAGTTCAAATATCTCTATACACCCAGGGAGCACCAAAATGTATAGAGATTTGAAATAACGTTTGTGGTGGAACAACATGAAGAGGGAGATTTCTGATTTTGTGTCAATATGTATAGTTTTTTAACAAGTGAAAGCTTGATGGCAATAGCCTAGAGGAGTCATGAAACCTATTCCCATCCCTAAGTGGAAATGGGATAATATTACGATGGACTTTTTAATGGGGCTACTGAAGTCTCCTATAAGGAATGATGCAATATTGGTCATTATTGATCATCTTACCAAGTCAGCACATTTTATTTCTATAAGATAAGATCTATTACTTGAACGTCTAGAATTCCTATATATGAATGAAGTTGTGAGACTTCATGGAGTACCCCAATCGATTATTTATGATCGTGATCCCCGTTTTAATTCAAGATTCTGGAAAAGTCTTCATAAATCCCTAGATACGGAACTTTGTTTTAGCACTACCTACCACCACCAAACTTATGGACAATGAGAACGGACTATTAAAATTTTATAAGGCATGTTTAGATCTTCCTCACTTGAATTTAACGGTATATGGAATCAATATTAACCTCTGGTGGAATTTTCATATAATAATAACTTCCATTCAAGTATTCGGATGGCACCATATGAAGTATTATACGGAAAAGATATGTCGCACACCAACCTATTGGGATGATGTTGGTGAAAGAGAACAAGTAGGCCCAAAACATGTTGAGGAAACAATGGAAAAGATGAAGGTAATCCAAACCCACATCAAAGCATCTCTATGTAGGCAGAAGATCTATGTTGATCACCGAAGGAAGGATTTGGAATTTTAGGTAGAAGATCATGTTTTCATGAAGGTATCTCCATTGAAGGGTTATATACATTTCCATAAAAAGGGTAAATTGAGCCCCAGGTACATAGGACCATTCACTATTCTAAAATGAATTGGGGATCTAGAATACTATTTATAAATGTTTCCATTTCTCTCCAAAGTTCACGATGTGTTCCACATATCACTGTTGAGAAAATACAAGCCTGACCGAACGCATGTACTCACCTATGAGGAAGTTGAACAGGAACCTGATCTGTCTTATTGCGAAGAGCCTGTTAGGATTCTTGATACCAGAGAACAAGTGTTGAGAAACCGGATGACTCGTCTAGTAAATGTTATATGGAGAAACCATAAGATGAAAAAGGAAACGTGGGAACCTGAGAAACATATGATGAAGAACCACCAAAGTATTTTTACATATTAATATTCTAGAAATTTCGAGGATGGAATTATTTGATGTAGGGGAGAATATAACACACAAAACTTCCATGGGACACTTCTCTTTGAATAATACAGTAGCGTTTGTTGTACACAACATCTAGGTTCTAACACACACCACAACCAATCAAAGTAGCCATTATGAATAGTAATACCCACTTTTTGAAGTTATATAAATATTATTATTAAAATTGGACTTCATTTTTTGATTCATAATATCGAGATTATCATAGGGTGAATTTTCGGTACTTTTCTGATAACTTTCATATTTTTATGAATAATGAAAATTACTAAATTTTAATTAAAACCATCTTTTTTAATCGAAATAATTAATAGTGAGAAATTATGAATTTGAGTGGTTTTAAAGTATAATCAGATAATATGTTTACCTTTTAATCCAATTTTGTTCATTGGACATAATTTCACATTTTAACTGGACAAAAGAAAGTGTCAATGTTTTGAAAGTTATTATTTGTTAAAAACGTGCTTTTTTTTACAACAAAAATTAATTTTATATTAATTTTTTCCACTTCTGTATTTTAAATTTAGAAAAATGGATATCATATTTATAATCATGAGGTCCAAATTTTTTAAATAGGTAACTTTTATTTTTAGACATTCTGAATAATTATTTCGGTAAATATTTTATTAAACACAGTTAAAGGGGAAATCCGATAAATAAGGGTAAAAATAATAATTATTGTAATAATAAATTACCATAAAACAGGTACTAACGCTATAGGTTGATACATTTCAACCATGGGCATCTTTGGGTAGATTATGGGACTCAATGGGGACACTTTTATGTGATAATGACACTTTATATTAATTAAGTTAAAGTAAATACCAACATGACATAAGCATATATCATTTAGACAAAAAAAGTTTACATAATTTTATATATATTATATTATCAAATATAAATACTAATTAGAAAGATAAAAATATTTCCTACATAATTTTATTTTATTTATAATTTTTAGACTTTGTATACTTTAATTTATTTATGACACAATGGTGATGCTGTAATTACATAATTAATGAAATATTAAAATAATTGATATTATAGATATCAATATAAATGTAATTTGAGACTTATTATAAATTTCACTAATTTTTTAGGTTAATATGATATATTAGGGTTTGTTAGAAGAATATTCATCGAAGTAATAATGTTGTTATAAATTTAGCAAAAACAAAATACCAAATAGTGTCAAAATTGACATAAAAGAGTTTCTAAAACAAATATTATATTATCAATTGATATTATATTCTTAAAAATATATTTTTCGGCCAAAGGACATATATATTGATATTTTTATCATTAATTAAAAGCTTGGGGTTCTGTTGGAAGTATATAGTATGTTTATTAACCATATAATATAAAAATATAAAGGGATATGGTAAATGTCAAACTATTTAACTAAGCGTTAAATCTAAAAAATAAAGTAAATATAATGACACATACTGGCCTAAAACCCATTTTTTGAGAGTTTTTCCACCTATCCCCACCTTAAATTTTAAATAATACACTTTGGAGACATTATAAACTAAATATGAATTTATTATAAAATAATATTTCTAGCTTTTCCAAAGATGACCCTCACCACTCTTATAAAAGGTCACTCACCCTTCTCTCTAATTCACACCTTCAAAGCCTTTTGGATATTCCAAAACCTAATCCAATATTATATAAACTTCCCTAAATTCTACCTAGAGGCCATAGTTTGATCGGAAAGCCATCCTAATGAGCCATTTTGATCAAATCAAAAGGAAGAACCCGAAGAAGATATAATGTTTTCACCACCATATTTCACGTTCCATTCTTCTTCCACATCTTCTTTCTTTGTTATTTCATTTCTAAAATAATAACTACAGTATCTTCTATATACATTGATGTTATTATAAATATGTTACAACCATATTTGGTATTCTATCCATCCATTTAATGACAAGTCACCATACGTGTGTACGCATTGCTTACCGTCTCCGTGTCATGTTGTAATTGTTATTCAAAAAATCATTATTTGGATGGGTATGATAATGATGTGTAATTGAAGTAAATAATAAATGTAACGTTTTAAAGATTCTGTATATATTATATAACACCCAATTATATATTATTTTAATATCAATATAATGATATTTTTTCTCGTGCGTATGTACGGACTACCGTCTCGACGAACGCGATGAGATTCATTCTCCATCGTATCCATTCAAGTATAATTTTAATTTTATGATTAAAAATAATATTTATGGACTTTATATCAATCTGGATATGAATAAGATACAACCTATCCTTAACAAACATGGATTATGTAACAAATCATGTAATAGAAAACAAGTAAGTTAACACCCGAAACGACAATAATATTAAGATATTATTAACAAATCAATGTTAAATGATCATATATGATATCGTATTAATGTATAAGAATCTTGTATAATTTGATAACAATTACTTCTCCATTATACATGTGGTTAAAATACCCTCTAATAAGGAAATGTACAAGGTAAGGTTTTATTTCACAATCTCTTCATTATCCGAGATTATTTATACGTAAGTATCTACTGGTACCTCTTTATCATCCACATCCACATTCCTTAAAAATGTATTTCAAAACATTCTTAGTATTTTATATAATATGGTTTAATTTTATTTATACCTTTTTTTTACTTTTATTAGATGTTTGTAAATGAATCTTTCCATCATTTTCCAAAAAAGGCCCTTTTTACCTTTTTGACAAAATTCAGGTTAGAATGTCTTTTTTAACTTATACGGCGGGTGAGGATATTTTCCACACTTATAAAATCGTTGAAGCTTACCTTACCATATTATTAGAATAGTTTCAATGTAAATGTATTATTTTATAATTATGATACTTTTAAATGAATTAAAAAAGTGTTATTTTTCTCAAATAGTTTTGATTTCATCTATGTCAATATCCTTTGATAGATTTTAAGATTATTTGATGTTGATTTATTATGATACAAAACATCCATATTGTATTGAAGGTTTTATGATAGGTTTGACAATTGATGTGTTATTTTTATACCATTAAATGTTTATGGAGAAAGTATTGTCATTTCATATGCCAGTTTTAATATGAATTTTTATGTTATGTTTAAACCTGTTCATATGAGGAATGCATTGGACTATGTAAGTGAATGGTGGAGCCCGATATAGCTCCTCGATGCATCGGTAGGTCTCATGAGACAAACTAGTTTCTTGTCTCAAGTCTTTGTCAAAATCTTATTTGTATTCTTCGCACGAGGCAATTACTATGTGGTTATGAGAGTTTTACATTTTGCATTACATCATTATGAAAGTGGTTATTGATATTGCATGTGATTTTTAGATTAGTAGAATATCAATGTGAATAAGTAAATTCCATTATTTCATTTTTTTTTATCCATATTAAGTTTAAGTTCATGTTTAAAAAGAATTTTTAGTTATACATTTCCTTAAATGTTTATGCTTATTTACGAAATTTTCTGCTATATTGTTATCCTTAATAGGCATCTGAGATCACCCCTTTATATGTTTAATTTTTCCCAGGATGTGAAGATGTATTTTATGAATGACCTGTAGGGATAGTGTAAGGGGATATGAGTGTGGTCTATGGAGACAAGATGTTGATTTGGTTTTTCATTTTATGATTTAATGTAAACTTTATGAATGTATCTAGTGATTCCAAGGCTACTAAACTAATCTGTATTTTGAGACATTATCTTTAGTGATCATGCCAATGTTATGTAATAATGAACCGACTCTGGGTAACTAGGGTCATATCATTACATAATATCTAATAATTTTGGATCAGTTGTGCTACATTTCATTGATAGGGTTTTTATTTCCTTTTTTTGTAGAGCATCTGCCACTTTGATCAGATTTATAAGAAAGTAATGGATGGAACTAACATTATTATTTATTAGCTCTGAATACTTTTATTATTGGAATTTGAGATAAATTTCTATGAATATATACATGAGTCATTTATGATCAATATAAATATCTCACATATACTAGAATTGATAATTTCACAAAATAATCAACCGGAAGATCACATTAGTCAATTATAGATCATGTTTTAGGAAGTACATCTCATAGAAAAGTAATTGGAAAGATGTGTAAGCTAACAATTACTCATCTTTCATGATTACTCTACCAAAATAATTTTTGAAAATTAAATATATATATATATATATATAATAATTCCACAATATTTGGAAATATCATTAAATGATTAGTTATTAACAACTTCTTCAACACATTGAATATCAGTCATTATTAATCAGACAAGATAAACATGACTAATTTTGAGTTTCTTGGTTTTTAGGTTGGAATATCCTAAGAGGATTCCAAAAATTCTAATATATTTCCCTATTATTCTTTTGAAACTACAAATTTCATATAAAAAATCATCTTGTTCATGCTTCAAAAACCATTATTTTGAATGACCAATATATAATCCTTTTTAATTGAGAACATAACCTATGAAAGATTCATTCTGCCTATAAAACATGTATTTATTTTACTTATTTTATAATTATTTCATATATGTTTTTCAAAACATTACTCAAATAATTCTCATGATCCTCATTGATTTGTGTGCAGATAATAAAATCATCTATAATGACTTCTATAAAATTTCCATGGTAATCCCTAACAAATCTATTATTAATGTTCATGAGGGCAAATAGATGATTAGTGTGTAAAAATTTTATCACTATGAAATTTTATTCTCAATACCATAAATTAAATGCATCTTTTGGGATATCCTCCTTAGAAACCATTACATGCTAATATATTAATTGTGACCCAGCATGGATAATTATTGGGATTGACATAGATCATTGGACAAGTCATCAATCTATAAAAGATGACACTCATTCTTCGTCATGGGATTTTTGAACATACACTAAACAATGAAAAGGTGAATTGAACCATTATCATTATTAACAAAAAGGACCCATGCACCCCAGTATGAATCACTTGAGAAAATAAACCATTAATCCATATTATCAATTAATTTCATTATCCAATATTGACATTAAACAATTTACATTATATATGGATTCATGGATATTTGAATATCATCAGGTTAATGTTTGACAAATATATCAATATTACATATATGAGGAAGACCTAGAAAATAATTGGGTGACACATCTGGGAATTACCTTACAATGGGAATTATATAAATTGTGATTTTTTTCAAAAATATCATTCATTTTTGCTAGATATTCTCACTCACCTAGAAATAATATACATCCATTAAATGTAAATACCAATGGATATTTATCCCCATATTTATTATTTTAAAGAATTATAGGTTAAATTTTGATACAGAGGGCTGTTTTATACATATTGAAAATTATGTTGGATCTATATATATAATGTTAATCCAAGTGAAGAATAACATAAAAATTTATATAATTAGAGTATTAAAACTATATTTAGGTTAATCAAACCAAAACGTTTGACAAAATTTGAGTTATATTCTCGGGATACAATAACTATCCTATTTGATAACATTATTAATAACATGAAATCAGTATTTTGATCAGGTGTTTGAAAAGAATTACTAATAATATAGAAACCATATCCTGTTAAACATATCATTTAATGATAATAAGGATTCCTAAATATCAAAATAAAATCCAAGCATCATAAATTCTAGTGACATAGAATACCTGCTACATAATCATACATCATAATAGTAATAATTATTTAGTCTCCATATTGAGCTCACAAAATCAATTTATCTCATACATAATAATTAGATAAGATAAGGATAACATGATCAATTTGATGATCTAAAAATACTAGTAAGGGAAAAAACATAAGAATATAGCTAAGCCCATCGGTTATAAAGAATAACACAATGATATAAAGAGGCATGCTACATAATTAAACATAAGAAATCATAAAAATTATAACATGGTACCATATACTCATATAATCATAGGAATGTGGAGGTAATATAAATCATGAATTATGAATGATCCTGTCGTGTTGCATATAGAAGAGCACAAGTAAAGTTTAACCATCAAGAACAGTGCACATAGACGAGTCAAGGCTATCAACCAAGAATATTGCACGTAACGTCTCGTGAGACTAAAACATAACCAATTACATGGAATTATATCTGGTTGAATCTATATTAATATGTTCATAAATATGTTTTCTGTTTATATAATCATATATAATCAATCATACATAAACATAAGGGTACCCATGGAAATAAATGGTTATCATAATTGGGACATAAAGCGTAATAAATGGGTGTATCATAAAAGTTTCAATAAATTTATTTATTTAAAACATACATAGACATCCTTAGGAATATATCATTCATAGTTATGTCAATGAAATGTGATAACATATAAGTATATTATTTATTATATATTAGCATTAAAACCTTTAAGTGTGGTTTTATGGAAAATACTAAAGATAATTTAAAATATAAAATGGAATAAAATATTATATCAAATAAGAAGTTAAAAAATAAGGGATTAATAATAAAATAGACAGAATTTATAAAAACAATGGTGTCTAAAACAAGATGATAGACTACTCTTGAAATTGGGTAATAATTGGGGAAATTCCCTTAAAACTGTTGTGTTTATCACGAAAAATTGAGATGGGAACCACATAAAAATATATATATACCCTAAAGATAATGATAAATGGATCTTGATAAATGTGTTTGGAAAAAATAGACATAATTTATTAGATGTAAATACAAATTAAAGATATAATTATTTCTTTAAAATGATAGATAGTGAAACCTGAAGAAATAATTATGGTTTGGATAGAATCACTTATCTTAGTCTAAAGGTGAACTTCAGATGATCTTAATGTCATGTATAATCAAATTAGGTTCATTAATTAATAATTACCAAACCTATTATACATGAAATTGATTTATTATAACTTTATTAAGTTCATTAAAGTCATTTTTAGTGGTAAAAAGCATCAACATCATTGTTTGGGATTTTTTGATTCGATGGTTTCCATGATTGGTTTAGTTAAATACATGTACAGATGATCATGTATGATGAGGATATTTGTGAATAATTGAATTTATATTTTATTAGATAAAATATATAATATTAAATGGTTATAAAATTCATTTGGTTATTTGGAGTTTTGATGAATCATTATATAAAACATTAATGATAACTTTTTAGGTAAATTTGAAATTTTTATCACAAAGAACTCATTTTGTTTTATAAAATAATACCATTCTTACATAATGAATATAAAATATAAAATATGATATATGTTTCATACATTGTGAAATAGGAAGACCATAAAAATTGTTTCATAATTCTAATCGAATGAGGTAATAGAAATTGAAACCCATCATCCTTGAATGTGTTAAATTAACACAACTTGGATGGTGTTATGATTTCTAGTATAAAAAGAGGGGCATGGTGAGATGGTGAAGAATTATTAAATTATCAAAAAACCAATCTAGTACATTAATATTACTAAATTTATCACGTGTGTTTGATGATAATAACTGTGGATAGAAAAGAATACAAAGGAACATGAAATAAAATTGAAAGAAAATGGAAGAGGGTTTAACCTCTTGATTGCTTCATCTAGAGAAATTCATTAGGGAAGAGGTTTTGGTCATTGGAAGAGAAAAATATCACCTTCACGTGAGATTGGGTTTTTAGGGAAGAATTTGAGAATAATTTGGACAAGTAATAAGGATTGATATGTTTTAGGATAAGAGGTGGCAATGGGTGGTTTTTAAAGTGGAAGATAGGGGTATTTTCCCAATATTTAATTTATTAGTTTATCATTATTATCATGAAAAGTAATAGTGCAGATTAATGTGGCCAAAAATATAAATAATTTCAAGTGAGTTCAATCTAATGTCCATTTACATCATCCATGATACATGTGTGATACACAATTTCATTAATTTTTCATATTTTGTAAATTATGCAATTTTACTATTTACCAAAAATTCATGTATTTCTTAAAAATCTAAAAAAAATTACCATGAACATTTTCTAAATTTAGAATCCAAAAAATTATTCTATTTCATAAAAATAATTTTCTAAATATGATAAATTTAATTTTTATTTAAAATCATATTTTTTATGAAAAATAAAAAATAACAAAATTTAACTGATATTATAACACTTCAAAAAAATAACTAAATTAGAATAATCTTATCATATAATTATAATAAATAAAAATATTATCTTATTAATATATAAAGTTTCATTTAAATTATTAAATTATTCATAAAATAGTAATTAAATATTTATTCCATACCAAAAATACCAGCATTATCCTATTTTCACTTATTAGATGGATAAACATTCATTAATAAGGTTAGTCATAACTTGTAAGATTTAATATTCAAAAGGGTAATATTATTATTCATAAGGTTAACCTTTATATTCATATGGTTATGTTACCATTCGCCAAAAATAACTTTTTCTCTATCCGAGTCCATCCATCTTACTGATTGAATCCCATTGTGTAAGATTTTCGAAATTCAAATCATAGAAGTTGAAATGTTATGTTTAACAGTCCCATTGTATTTAGTTGTTCGTTTAATAATGATGTGGCATTGTGTTATGATGTTATGTGAATATACTATATGAAATAATTGGAAGAAGTTAATTTCCATTCATTAAACATTAGGTCAATACATTCTTCCCCCTTATGAAATTTTGATATCAAAATTTCATTTAAATTTTTATAAAGAAATATATGTGGTTCCTTTTCCTTTAACATATCCTCCAATTCCAATGTTAAATCATCTTACATATAGTTCTTCAATTTTTCTTTCACCAAGTGAGTAGTCTTGTTACGTAGAACACTATCTCTACAGTCCATGATCTTCGCTAGCATATACTCATAAGAAATATTATTGTCCAACTACACCACCTTTTTAGAAAATACATGTGAAGGATTTTATATATACTACCCTAATAGGGATACATGGAAGTCATCATGTACTATAGGAATTATACGTGTAAGTGTTAATTGATAAGTCACAGATTCGACAAGATCAAAAATCTTGATGGGGCCAATGTACCTGGTACAGAAATTCCCATTCTTCCCAAATCTGATGACACTCTTCCATGAAGATATGTAGATGTATACAATTTATCCATCATCAATGATAAAGTCTCATTAACTATTCCCTACATAAGTCTTTTTTCAACTTTGGGAAGCATTGATGTGTTGTTCAATAATTTTCTCCTTCTCCACAATTTTTTGGATCATTTCATGTCCACATAGCTTATAATCACTGAATTCATCCCATCGTGATAGTGTTTGGAACCTTTTCCCATAGAGGGATTCATATAGTTCCATTCAGATGTAAGAGTTGATTTTATTTTGTAAGGGAATTTGACCCGTATAAGATGTTCGTCCAATGCACCATTTTTGTACATAAAACATGCTCTCGAAATTTCTTCTAATGTATACATAGTTAGCTATAATTGTCCATTTGTTTGATGATGATAGGATATAATGATGATCAGTTTAGTTCTTAGATCAGGATGTCAAATTTTCAAAAACATCATGTTGACGTTGGGATATCTATAAGATACAATAGATAGTGGTACTCTATGAATCCATATCATGATATTGATATATATATGTGCATGTTGATCCAATGATATGTCCTCCTGAATTTTGATAAAATGAGATGAATTTTCAAGATGATCCATAATGACCCATATAGAATTGTGTCATCTGGATGTTCATAGATGTCCAATGATAATATCCATGGTGTTTTTCTCCAACTGACATATTGGTATGGGTAGAGGTTTCATAATCCAATTAGACATTTTCCTTTAATCCTTCCCTTAATAAAATACCATGCACATTGAAGTATATTCAAAAATATCATTCTTCATGTTGTCTCACCAATAATTCACTCGAGGATCTCGATACATCATTATGCTATTTGGGTGAATAGATAAGGATGAATCATACATGTCATTCATAAGATCCTTCTTTAGATATGGATTGGATGGTGAAAATAATCGTGAGTCAAAACATATTAATCCATCATTTTTTATGTTGAAAATCAAAGATTCCCCATTCTTAAATGCTTCCACCCTTTTTGGAATTTTTATATCATTTCACATATTTTTCCTTTATTTTCACCATGAGGGATGGTTGATAAATCATTTGAGAATGGTTTGATTTTGTTCCCATGTTAATTATTCTCATTTAAATTCCCTTTAAATATATTTATATTGGATCATTTTCAATTTTAATCATTGATAAATATAAATGATCCTTTATACCTAGAGAATCTGTCAACATATTTTTTTATTGGGATAGAAGTGGATTGAGAAGTCATAATCCTTGATAAAATCTAACCACATTTTCTAGAACATTTAATGATCTTTTTGTAAGAATGTATATTTGCGACTCATGTGATTAGTATATATCACACACTTATCTTAAAGAAGATAATTCCGCCACAATTTCAATTCAAAGATCATAGCTGCCAATTGCAGATCATATGTGGAATTGTTTTGCTCCTAGATTTTAATTTGTATGGAGGTGGAGGATATCCCTTTATAATTTTGCATCATCGCACACCATAATCCCCTTCATTTAATCATCACTATACCCCACCAAGAGTTCTCCATTTATCGGGACAGTGAGTATTGGCGTAATGATATGCCTCGTTTGAGATCATTAAAGGTTCCCTACATTCATGAGTCCAAGGGAGTTCCACTCCATTCTGTGTCATCTTGGTCTTTGGGTTTTATAGTCAAGATAATTTCTGCACAAATCATCAATAATACTATGCTAGACTCAGTAAGTTGTAGATCCCCATTACATATGTTGTACTGGGCTACTCTCCAATTTCCATTATCTTGGAAGGGTCCATAGATATATCTTTTCTAGGGATAACATGCCCCAAAAATGATTCATCCTTAATGCAGAACACACATGTATTGTACTTCACATAAATTTGTTCCCTTTAAAATTCATCATAATAGTTTTAAAAATCTCCTCATGTTCCCCCATTCTCTTGTAATATATAAGTATATCATAGATAAAGACTACGGAAATTTTTTTAAGAAAATATCAAAAGAATATATTCATTAAATCAGTTAATATTAATGGAGAATTAGTTTTTCCATATGGACTCACTATGAATTCATATTTTCTATACCTCATTCAAAAGGTGTTCATTGTAATACCTTCTTTACATACCTTTAATTAGTTATATTCTGATTCAAGGTACACCTTATGGAAATAATTTTACCCACAAAGATGATTAAACAAGTCATCTATCTATGGAAGGGGATACATTTTCTTTATCTTGATTTTAATAACATCATGATAATCAATAAATAGGTTAATTTATTCTTCCTCTTTCTTTAATAAGAGGACATGAACACCCTATGGTGAAGTACTTTGTTATATAAAATGCTTCCCCAGGTTCTCGTGTTCCTTCATCCTCATCACTTCCCACTCTTTGGTGATTATTCTATATGTTTTCTTTGATATAGGTAGGGATCCTAGAATAAGATAAATTTATAACATGACCTCATGATCAGCTACAAGAAAAGATAATTATTCAGGGAATACATCATCGTAATTCCACATGATAAGAATATCTTCACGTTGTATCATCTCCATTGTCTCAATCATTTGAGAATTATTTTCCAACTCAAAAAGAAACATTATCTACTGTTTAAATGATGATTCTAAAGTAGATTCATCATCTTCCTTACACATGAAAAGTATTTTTGGATACCATGGGATGTGACGAGTGATCTCCCTTCCCCAATTTTTAATGTTGAATTTTTGTAAAGAAATCCAATACATACCAAATATCGAACCAAAATTTATCAAAGTAAGTTTGAAGATATTTTCTTGTAGGTTCAACCAAAAATCATTAACCTGTGAGGGGTTATATACATTGGATACAATTATTACCCCATTTTCTATTCTCAAAGAGAAATCCAAATCCAAATTTTTATGTGGTGGTTGAATAGATTTACTAATCATGAATGATATGTGGGAATTCATTGAACTATAATCAATTAGTGTGTTCTCAAAACTTGAATGAGTAACCATCGTACCAATCAGAAAGATCATTTTCCTCCTCTACATTTGAAGTAGGGATAACATAATACCTTTTTCATTTCCTTGGTGTTTTTATTACATCCCTCAACCCTTTTATTATGGAATATTTTCCCAAAATTCCCATGTTCATTTTATTTTAAACAATGCACTATTAGTTGAGTTTTGATATGATCCATCCCTCCCTCTTCCATATTAGTGTAAATCATCATATCTCTACAGAATTTCATAACAAGATGTCCCATTCATCATCATTATAAGAAATTCCTGATTCCATTTAAATTATTCCCAAGATGCTTCTCCCACAATTTTTACATGTGGGATGTTCAATTATATTTCCACCATGGGATGTGTTTGATGATCCACTCATAATAGACTCTATTTTCCTATTTTTGTCACTATGTCCAAGATACTATAGAGATTCTCTGATCACTATTTCATCCATGAAGGAACAGTGAAAAATCTCCTCATATATGACGAAGTCTTCAATAGCCAATGCTTTTTATAGACCTTTCTTTAGTCTTCAAAAGAAATGATCCACCTTTCTGTTAGTGTCCCTGTCAAAGCCAAAAGCATATCACACAAGCTTGTAATGTCTTCTTCATATGACCTAATAAACACATATTCCATCTTATAATGACTAAATAACTCTCTTTCTATCTTGATATGAAGGGTTTAGTGAAGCTATTTATAGATAATCATGTTCATTAATTCATTCAAATCCATGGAATCAATTTCATCCTGGGAATTTGTAATCATGATCAGTGTCCCGCACTGATCATCATCCCCTTCAAAGCGAAAGACCTCCATCATGAATTTCTTATTTCTGGGCACTAGAAGACAGATAATATCTTTTCGCTGGACTTAATGTTCTACGAGGATGAGATCAAATGATCCACTAAACATAGGTGGCCTTTTTCGAATGAAGTATTCGAAAAATACATTCACCTTCCTTAGAGTAGGAGGGAGTTCATATGATTCATGTTATTATTTATATCATAATCTAGAGAATCAATTACTATCAAGAAATTTCTGAGCAGCCATCCATATCATATTTTTCATATCATTAGGGAAATATTCACCTTCCCAAACACTTTAATTGTTGTCTTGTCTTCTTCTATTTGTCACCATTAACTAAGAAAAGAATGTGAATTTAGGGGGCATTAAATGTACACTAATAATAATAAAAATGAAATTATTAATAGAAGAGGATAATCATATAATGAAATAGTATATGCTTAATTGTGATTCCCTTGGTTTAAATCTTGGTTATCCATGATCTATTTCATAAAATATATTTTTATGGGCCATTTTTTAGTTCCCATTATAATATATCAAAATGTGGTTAAGAATATAACAAATCATATCCAATGGAGGGTCACTCAAGGAGTGTTCTAAGGCGTTTTGTCATGTACGAAGTTACCCTGATTAATTCCCTTAATACCTTATCAGGGTTGTTACACATACATACATCTATTCCAAAACCACATTCACTTGCATTATCTAGAAATGTATGCATTATGTGGATAAACCACTTACTCTATTCTAACCAAAAGTTAAGGATGTTTTCTTATAATTATTCTTATCCATTATATTCTTACTAAAGTAACGAATTCCTAATCTTCAATAATAATTAGAACAACCTCTAATTCAAAAAATAGTGACCCTATCTCTTTACACATATCATTAAATGACGGTAGGCATAATTAAAAAATAAAAAAAATCCTAGGATTGCAATTTCAGTGTCTTGGAAGACTAGGTACGTTATTAAACATCATAATAAGAAATTTAATTTTTTCTCCATAATGATCTCTTAACATCCATTGTGTTTATATATAACCATAAGATAAGCTGGGGATATCATGAACCAAGGGATGAGATAAAAGTCCCAATAAGGGAATAAATATATGAATAACTATTTACATATGCAATGGAAGGAATAACATTATTTTATAAATAGGCATGGTACATGATTGAACATAAGAAATAATAACATTTAGATCATGGGACTGTATAATCAATGAATTAGATGAATATGGCCACATCCTATAACCCAACATATGCACGAGACCTAATTTTTTCACATAGCAGAGAAAAAGTCATGATTAGCCACCAAGAAAATGATAATGACTCTCTCCTCTCTCCTCTCAGCTCTGTAGAGTGCATTGAAAACACATGGTTTATAAAAATCGAAGAGGTTCAATGTTCCTTCTTCGATCATTGATCATCATGGATTTAGAGGCTATGATCTGGGAACCTCTTTCAAAATAAATGGTGAATCCAAAAAGGGCGGATCCGACTCAAAACAAAAATCCATGGGTAAAAGGGATATCCTTCTTCGATGATTTAATGGGTTCTAAGAAAAACATGCAGCCTTCGTCAAAGTCGACAAGTATAAAGAGAATAGATGATGGCGGGTTCTGCGATGAATCTGATCCATCAGCGATTCAACAACTTTCACTACTTTGTAAGTACTCGATCATGGGTTGTGTTGCGTACCTAAAAGGTGATACCCTTTGGTCTTACACTGATTTAAAAGTGAGAATTTCTACTTATTAGCGTTTTTCTAAATAGTATCTTGTTCAAAATGGGATAGGTTATTTCCACATTCTCTTCACTACACAAATAGACCCAGATCGTGTCTGGACTATTGGTAATTTAAATCTGAAACCAGTACTGCTTAGACTCATTGAGTGGGATTTTTCATTCAATCCAAACATATATAAGAATAACATTTCTTAGGTGTGGATATGGATTTTTAATCTCAAATGGTTTTTTTGGCATCCCCAGATTCTTAATGATATTTCTAGCTGCAATGGTACACCCCTTAAGGTGGATCAATGAACCTTGAATAAGGACCAATTATTATATTCTTGGGTGTTAATTGAAGTGAATCTGCAAACTAAAACACTGAAATCAATAACTTTTACTTCTAAGGATTATAAAGAGGTGGTGAAACTCGAATATGAAAGTCTCCACCTTATAGGGAATTTTGTAAAGTGTTTGGACACTCCATTAACACTTTTTGGAAGGTGCACATACAACCTACACAAATAAGCTATAGTGGATGGACTGAAGTTAAAATAAATAATATGGAGAATGAAAATGTGTTTGAAAAACATTAATCTAAAAAAAAGAGGAAATATGGGTTGACAAGCCCAACTCTTTTGGGTTATTGGACTCTGAAAAGGGAAGAACACAAGCAGACATTTCCAAAGATCAATATTGGTAAATGATAGAACAAGATATTGAAAAAGTTATTGATGACGATGTCCTTGATATCATCCCACATCCTTGTACTGATTAGGATCCATTAGGACCTATTTTAGCAGTTTCTATCCCTTCAGTTTCAACTTTGAAGGATGTTATCTATGCTACATTTGATAAAGTGATTCATTGTTGGAGAATACATAGTAGAAAATAAGGAGCCTAATGACAAAACTAATATAACCAGTTCCTATATTGAATGATCTGTCTTACTTACATGAAACAATTCATCTATTTCAAAAATGCAATCTAGAATCATGGACTGCACGAAATAGGTGGAACCAAATTATATGGTTGCACTCATTTCCTCACCGAGTAGTCCAGATAAGAGTAATGTCTCCATTGTGCTCTCCCCAGAATAGTCTGGATGCAAAGACTCCCTTTATGTACATACTGAATTTCTTGTTTCTTTGGTCCCCCCAAGTAGATGACCTGTAAGTTTCCAACATACGGCACAGTGATGCTACTTCTGCAGATACTATAACCAAATGGTTTTCTTCTGAAGCTTGTCACCAAGGTGAGTCTCACCCAATTAACCCGTGTTTTGTAGGTACTGCTAACCCGGTGGTTCATCAAATATCACATCAGGCCAAATAGGGTATTTATTCTATGGAGACTACTCATGGAATGGAAGCCACATCAATGACATCAGGCTTGAAGAAAAAATGGGACAACCCCACCAGAATGAGGTATAAATGAATATGGTGTACTAGAATTGTCAAGGTATTTCTAACCATGACACCTTTAACGTTTTAAAAAGATTTATCTTTTCAAACTCTCCTAAAATCATTCTGATTTCTATGCTAAAAGTTAACTTTGCTGGTAGATTCATTTAGGCACCTCTTGGATACACATTCCTAAGGACTTGCACTAATGAAAAATTTATTGAATCATTGTGTATATTGGCTCATCCTTCTATGCATAATGTTAGACTATATAATTTCTCAAAACAAGCCATCACATGTGATTACATTTTTGAAAATGTAACCGTATTCACCACTTTTGTTTATTCTTTTAATAGATATTAAGACAGTAGAGATCTTTGGAATGACCTCACACAACTAGGTAACTCTATCCAGCAACCTTGGTTTTTTGTTAGTGACATTAATGGTATCTTAGACAATAGTAAAAAATAGGCCCTTCACATTACTCTATTTATTCTAGGGAATTTAAATGCTTCATTGAAATGAAAAACTTGACATATATAAATCTAATAGGCACAAAATTCACCTGGTTTAGTCAACATTATAATATAATTTTGGCCAGTAATCTTGACAAAGCATTCACTAATATCCATTCCCTGGATAAATGGGATAACATTTCTAGTATTACTCTAGTGAGGATTGCCTCTATTCATCACCCGATTTTGGTTTCCTTTTCCCATAACCATATTAAACACATAGCTCCCTTCAGATTTAACAATGTTTGGTCATCTGATCCTGTCTGCATAAACATCATTAATAATTCTTGGGATAATGTGCATGGTCAAATGGATCTATTTTCCTACGTAGTGAAACTGAAAATTCTTAATTAGATTCTTAAATGTTGGTGTAGATCCAAATCTAATGAAATTGACAACAATATCATTCTTTTGGAAAAGGAGGTTACTAAATTTCAAAATGATAATTCCTATTCTAACTTTTCTCATGAATCTATACAAGATATTAACATTACCTCAAAGCTTATCAATTTTTTCAACATTAAGGATGATAATAGAAATAAAAATTTTAAAGCCAAATGGATAACCAATTGGGATAGGAATACAATGTTCTATAATTCTCTTCATAGAGGTAGAAAGGCTTATAGGCCTTTGGCCTATCATCGAGTGGGGGACCAAATTCGTGATTCGGAAGAAAGCATTACTAATCACATTATCTCTTACCTTCACAATATCTTCAATGGTACTAGTATTGGCAAAGAACTCTTGACCGACATCATTCCAAAGATAGTTACTGTTGAGGATAATAATTTTCTTAATATAATACATTTAGATCAATAAATTAAAAGATATTATCTTCACCCATAACCCAGATGGTGCTCCAGGTCCAAATGGTTTTAATAATGGATTCTATCAAAAACACTGGGATGTTCTCCAAGATGACGTTTGTCATCTGGTTGAATATTTCTTTTCTAGAGGCATCATACCTCATGGGCATAATTCTCAATTCATAGTCCTCATCCCTAAAATTGAGAATGCTGATGAAATTCAACTCTCCAAACCCATTTCTCTTATAAAATCCCGCTATAAAATTATTACTAAATTAATTTCCAATTGAATTGTTTCTATTAGCAATAAAATTATCTCTTGGAACTACTTTGGCTTTTTAAAAAAAATATGTATTTATGAATGTATTTGTCTTGCCTCTGAAACCACTAATATTTTAAATAGAAAAAATAGAGGTGGAAATGTGGGGATAAAACATGACATGGATAAGTCTACTGATACTATTCATTAGAGCTTTATGTATAAAGTCCTAATTCAGTTTGGCTTCAATGAAACATTTATAAAACTGATAAAAAATTTATTAAATTCGACTCATATTTCTATCCCCATTAATTTTTCACCTATAGGGTACTTCAGTTGCTCTAAGGGAGTGAGACAAGGTGACCCTCTCTCGGTGATTCTCTTCTCAATTTCTGAATATTATCTTAGTAGGCTGCTTACTCAGGATATTGAATAAGTTACTATCAAACCCATCTCTACATCTAGAAATTTGAATTCCCCCTCACATCACTTTTATGCAGATGATATAATTCTCTTCTCCCAGGGAGAGAAAAGAAACATTCAAAAACTATAATCTATTCTTCTCCATTATCTAGAAGTTCCTGTTCAGTACATTAAATGGAGTAAATCATACATTTACATTGGTAAAAAATTTCCTCTAGGGAGGAAAATTAACATCACCAATACATTAGGGGTAACGGAGGGAACCTTACCCTTTCTATAACAAGGTGTTCCCATTTTCTGGGTTAGACCGAATTCTAATTACTTCTCCTCCATCACTGACCAAACGCTTCGTCAACATTCCTCATGGAAGGGTACAAACCTTTCTATGGCTAGGAGAATTTTCGTTGTTAAATCCACCATTGTCTCTAAACTAATTTAATCTATAATCACTTTTAAATGGCCGAAGAGACTTATCAAGAGCATTAATGTTTCTATTAAGAACTTTGTTTGGATGGGGAGTAATTTGGAGAGAAAATTGGTTACAGACCCTTGGACTAATTGTTGCAAACCTATTAACAAAGGATAAATTGGTATTAATAATCATTCATATTTTAATTATTCTCTTGAAGCTAAACATACGTGAAACCTCATTCATATTAACTCTCCCTATACAATGTTTCTCAGGGCTCGATTTCTCCATATGCATATAAATAATCATGTGAAATTTCTTACATCCTCCATATGGGATTCCATTAAAAAAAATTCACATCCATTATGACTAACTCTAGATGGATGGTCAATAAGGACTCAGATGTTAAATTTTGGTTTGATAACTTGACTAGTTCGTCCCTGATCTCATTGATTGAATATAACTGGCCTCCTCCCCACATTAATGATACTATTAAAAATGTCATGAAAATGCAGAAACCCTACCTTCCTGTGAATGTTAGCTAGATTGTTGATAAATATCACTTCACTAATATGAGTGATTTTATTATTCGGGAACCGGTGCATAATGGGATCCTAAATTCAAAAAGTTATTATAATCACTTTTTCAACAGTGTAGATAAAAATTATTCCTAATTAAAAAGTTTCAATAATGTGTTGTTAAAACCCTCAAGATTAATGGTAGTTTGGCAGTTCTCTCATGATAGAATCCCCATGGATACCTACCTTCAGTCGTTGCGGATTATTCTTTTTTCAAATACTGCATGTGTAATCATCATAGAGAGGATATAAAATCACTTTTTTATTTTTTGTGACATGAAAACCAAACATTGTAATTATATGTTTGACACCCTTGAGTGCATATGGTTGCTTTATAGTTCTATTTTGTTGCACATAAAATGGTGTTTTAATTTTTCAGGTACTCAGCAAATCAAAAATATCTTTATCACAACTATTGTGGAACTCTTGCATGTAATCTGGTATTGTAGAAATGCATGTTTTTTTCATAACATCTCATTCAAGATTAATGAAGTGAAAACCATAATCCTCATGGCCATTCACAATATGAATTCAATTAATAAAGATTATGGAAACAACTTCGTTCGTGACTTTGGGATTCTCAGATGCAGTGGGGTGGACAGGAAATACCCTCATTCAAAGCATACCCTTGAAGTGTTTTGGAGACCCCCACCTCTAGGATGGATTAAAGTAAATGTGAATAGAGCCTCCAAAGGAAACCCTGGACTAGCGGGTTGTCGGTCCATTTTAATGAATCACGTCGACCAGATTCATGGATGCTTCTATGGCTCTTGTGGTGGTGCTTCCTACCTGGAAGCTGAGATGATGAGCATTATTCATGCGACTTCATTTCCCAGACTTTATAATTGGAGAAATATCTGGATATAGAGTGACTCCACTACTATTATTCATTCCATTTTGAATTGTTCCATTAACCTAGCTTGGATGATCACTTCAAGTTGGATTGGCTTCCTGAACATTCTTTCAGAGATCAATTTCATCACCACTCATTCCTATCGTGAAGCTAAGAAGGTTGCTGATGGTTTTGCCAACATGGGTGTTACTCATGAGATGAATTATAGTGATGTTCATCTTCCTGAGTCAATCCTGCTCTATGCGAGGTGTGTTTTAAAAATTATATATTTCAAACTTGTGTAATACATTTTTTTCTATAAAATTTAGTGTTGTGGTCTTTGACCAGAACACGACTATTAAAAATATGTTTAGCCATGATGAACATATCAAATGGATCACAGGTCTAGGATATCACCCAAAACCGTTGAACATAACATCTCATGAGACTATAAATTACCAAATTAATTGGAGAACTATATAGGAACAACCCACTTATCATTTTTATGAATATGTTTTCCACATATAGAATCAGACATAATAATTCATATTTAATAATAAGGGTACCTATGAAAATAAATTGGTATCATAATCATATCCTAATGCATAATACATGGATGTATCATACAAGTGTAAATTAATGAATGGAATTAAAAAATACATGGAAATAAATAGGAATATATCATGGAATGTGATTTCAAACATAAGTGATAACATGTAAGAATATTATTTATGCAATTTTAGCATTTAAAATTTTTTTGGGGGGTTTCGGAGAATACTAATGATCATTGAAAATAGAAACTAGAATCATAATTTATATAGAACCATAATTAAACAAATAATTTTTTCATAATATAAACAATAATTTTATAAATAAATATTGTGGCTTAAAAGAGATGATAGATTGCACTTGAAATTGGGTAAGAATTCTGTAAGTTCCCATAAAAAAGGCATGCTTATTCAGATGAATAGACAGGGGAACCACTAAAAGATATTCATATCCCTAAATGATAATGATGAATGGAACATTATACATGATACTGAAACATATAAATAGGATTTATATTATTTACATAAAAATAATAGACAACATCATTTGGGTAAAAATAATGATAGAGAAACCTGAAGGAATATCAGAGGATTGTGCTAAATCTGTTACCTTACATCCCAAGGAGTTATTCCCTTGATCATAATGTCCATGATAATAAAACTAAATTAATTAATTAATATTTTAAAAAACTATTTTACATGTAATATATTTATTATAACAATAATATGGTTTTTCATGGAATTTTTGATGGGTTAAGATGTTCAATTTCATTTTTTGGTATTGTTTGTTTCATTGGTTTTCATGATCGGTTTTCTTATATACAAGAATTTAAAATCATGTATGATGAGCATGGTTGTCTAGAATTTATTTTATCTATTATTAGAGAAAATACATATGATTAAATGGTTATAAAATTTATTTGGCTATTTTGTGTGAGGAGGAATCATTATCTAAAGGATTAATGATAATTGTTTTGGATAACTGGAGATTTTTATCAAAAAATACTAATACTAATTTATAAAATAATTCCATCTGAAAAAATTGGTTCTATAACATTATATATGATATATTACATAAATATTAATCTGGTTCAACCATAAAAATTGTTTAATTAGTAAAACTGAATACGGTAATATAAATTGAAACCTTGTCATCCTTGAATGTGGTAAATTAACACATCTCGGTTGGTGTTTTCATTTATACTATAAATGGATGGGAAAGGTAATATTATGATGAATTATTTAATTTTCATAACAATATTCTAACACATGTAATGTACATGATGTATCACACCATTTTTATGAGGACAGATGAGATATAAATGAATACAATGAATCTTGAAAAGAAATTGATAGAGAACAAAAGATGATTTTACCTCTTGATTCCTTCCACGTGAGAACCTTCATTGGAAATATTCTCTGGTCATTGGAAGATACCAAGAGATCCTGGACATTATAGGGGGTCTCAGGGAGTGAAATTTATAGAATTTGGACAAGTAACAATGCTTGAGGGGTGTGAGGAAAAGTGGTTGGGAGGGGTGGATTTTATAGTGGGCGAGAGGGGAGTTTTCTCAATATTTAACTTATTAGATTACCATTTTTATAAAGACAAGAAATACTGTTTATTATTGTGAAAAAATAGAAATTATTTCATGTAAGTTAGACCAAATGGCTATTTTCATTATCCATGACTCAAGAATCAGGAAGAAATTCATTTAATTTTTATATTTGACAAATTATCAAATTTTACTATTCACTAAAAATTCATGTTTTTTAAGAAAATCCCAAAAATTTAACCTAAACATTTTTCTATGTCTATATCCAAAATATACTCTATTTTATGAAAAATATTTTCAACATATATGAAATTTACTTTTAAATTATAATTCAAATTTAATTCAAAAATACAAATTTTAAAATTTTAACTTATTTAATAAAACATTGAAATATAAAATAAGGTCTCCTAATATTATGTTATACTTATAAGATATATAAATATCTTCTTATGAATACATAAATTTTCTTGTACATTATTAAATTAAACAAAAAATTGTTTTTAAATATTTATGACATTCAAAAAATAAAAAAAATGTCATATTATTACATATAAGATAAATAAAAATTAATTTTTAGGGTTACTATTCATATTTCAGATTTACTATTCATAAGTGGCATCATACAATTCATAAGGGTAAAAAATTATTAACAAGGTTATTTTTCTATTCAAAATTTTTTTTCCATATCAGACTCCAAACATCTTACTTTTCACAGATGTGTATGTAAGATTTTTGAAATTAAAATCATAGAAGTGGAAAAATTATGTTTAAATGTCACCTATAATTTATTATTTCATTTAATCCTGATGTCCCTTTGTGTTGTAATTTTTCATGATTATACTTTATGATATAATTATAATATTCTTATTTCCATTTATTAATCTCTGGATCAAAATAAAATAATTCATGATACTAAATAATTTGTAAACCATTGATGCATTGGAAATTTGAGGTTAATGAAAAGACTACAATCATAAGATTTGTATTTTAATTCTAATTATATCCATTTTCTTCCTAAAAAGTAAATATTGAGATGATAACGTTGAAACTATTAAACATATAAAATAGAAACTATAAAAATTATTGTGATAAATCATATATTCTATAACCTATGAAAATAATCGGTTCAATATATGTTAAACATGGATTATTTTATAATATATCATTTTATTTTAATTTTTCCATTTCATAACTATACAAAATGATATTTTAAATTTTAAAAGAAATCATATAACATGATATTTTTAAATAATATGGGATGTGATTTTTCGTTATTATGCAGTTGGAGACAATCATTCAAAATACTAATTCACCCATATTAGGGTTATTAACATTGGGTTTATTTTTTCTCGATCCACACGCACATGTAGTTTCTTAAACCTAATGTATTTTCATGAAATAAAAATATATTATATTGTAAAAATATATACAGATGACATAATATGGTTATACATTTCCATATAAATTTCAATTAGGTTTTCTAATCCAAATCATTAAAAATAATAAAACATAATATGATACCAAATATGAAAATCCATATCTTAATACCCCTTATTTCACGATTTACCAAATAATGAAACACATAAAAAACCACAATTGTTCATGTTCCCTTTTATATTTTATAAATTATGTACATTGAATAACAACCTGAAATATTAGTATATCATTATTGAAATTCTCTTAAGAATTCCCCATAAATTCTATCTCTCTTCTAAAACTACAAGGTATAATATGGGGATGTTCATAATAAAGGGGTGAACATTAATATTGGTGGAGGAATCATTATTACAGAGAATAATTTAATATAGTACATGTAAGTTAAAGTCTTCTCAAGGAAAAATTACATAGGTGATAATCACTGTACAAAATATTATGTCCTGATATAAGATGAAAATATAAATGAAATATGGGAATGTTTAAATTACATAATGAATGAAATAATAAACATAAATCAACAATAAATATTAAGAAATAATAACATAATATGATTATTATGACCTCACATACATTGTAAATGGATTATCATGAGATAAATACAATATACAATGCATTAGATATAACATCCCTTTACTAAAAAAATATGCACCTCTTTAACCATGTTGTGGTTTTTCTACTTTTTCACTGGAATGGGTTGATTTTAAATTTGAAGGATGCCTATAATAGTGGCATCTTATACATATTGGTATTTTTGAGTTTAAACTATGTTTTTTGTATACCTTTTTGTGTATTACACAAATTGTGACTAGGTTAAAATCCATGTAATAGAAATTGGGTGAATGTGGTGAAAAGTGATTCATGGTTTGAAGGGTAAATTCCATGAATTCCATTTTCAAGATGTGAAGTATTTTCTGATTGATATTTAATGGGTAACATTATGTGTTTTGTTGTTTATGAGTATCACGAATTACATGATGTGAATAGGTTTTAAATTTTATGTAATACCCTAACATTAATAGGGTGTTACAAAATTTATGTGTCTTCATTGTTATGAATATTGAAACATTAATAGTGTGTAATGGATTACACACTACATAATCCCCCATAAAAGAACATAAAAAGATGTAGTGAAACTGGTTATTTCATCATTGGATCATCTCTGGTTTTAGTTCTCTTGACCCAATGTCCTCCCTTGGTGATTTTAGAGACTTCAAACATGTACAGATCAATTCTTTAGGAATTTGGTCATAAAGGCTATAGTGAGTGATATCTGGTTAAGCATTCTTCATCATTATTCATATATCTCTCTATCTAATATCTTGGGGTTCCAATAGGACGTCTTGGAATTTATGGATATATTCCATGTGGTGTTGTTTTATTAATCTAGGCGGGGTTTCAAGTTATTCCCTCATTTATTTATCATTGATAGGAGATGTTGTGATTGTTGATTTTCACTAAAGGGTAGGTGGCTTTATCCCATATGAAAAAATTAATTACCTTTGAAATTATTGATTTACATAAATAGTTGTTTTAAATTCAATTTATCATAATTTCATTCAATTAATTTAATAAAACCCAAATGTAGTGAATCTGGAGATTTAAAATGGTTATGTAATGGAAATTTAGGGAAACCCCCCAATTCCATTGTATTATATTGTGTTTACGTAAATTGGTTAATTTAAATTATTTAATTTAAATTTTATGATTTTATGGAAATGATTTCAAAAAAATTTATGAATTTAATTATGAGAATTAATTGTGAAAATTAATGGATGTTCTTTTGAATTGATTTCAAAAAATTTTAAATGAATTATGTTTTTTTAATAGAAACCTAGTGGTTTTATCATGTGAATGAGTCTTTTTTTTATTAAAAACAACTTTTTAGTAGAAAATTGGAATTTTAAATGAATGAATTCTATTTATTGTATTTTAAGTAGTCATAAAATAATTTTCCCATCATGTAACAACACTTGTGAGCGTTAGGTTGTTGGTGAATCATTTGGATACACTCTATGATTTCACGAACTTCTAAAAAATACTTCTGGTGATTCATATCCCTGTTGGGGTAGTGAAGAGTTGTATCTAGGTAATGGTAGGGGGCACGAGTATACTCATTTTGTTGTTATAACTTAGAGAGTGTGGTTCTATATAGATGAATAATACATTCATACCTAAGTGGATGTTGACCTTTTTCCTCACCTGCCTATTTATATTTGAGATGTAAATGTATTCCAATGTTTTAAAACTACTTTACATGCCTTTTCTAGATTTACATTAACTTTTTTATGTAACTGTTTTATTTATGAAATTATATTAAATATTGAATATATTTTAAAGTTAAATCCTTTTCTTTAAAATTAATATCCATCATTTTTAAAATGAATAACATGTTCTGTTTAAATATTATTTTAGAATTTAAAAACCTATTTATAATGAAAATTGAATGGTTTTTTATGGGTTATAAATATTTTAAATTTTTTGGGATCATTAGTGGTGTCATACATCGAATAGGCTCACACCCTACTTTTTCCGTCGAGTGAATTTAGACTTTATTATTTAATGTTCTACAAAAGGAAAGGGATATCATGTACTTGGTTCCAGATATTGTGTTTGGGCTTGGTGAATTATGTCCTCAAGGGCCTTGTGGATTTTTACCTATTCATGGTACATCTGTTATCGATCTTTGGGAATTTATACATTTTTTTATTCTGGTACTCTACTCCTAGTGGAGTTTATTTTAATGGTAAATGGACTTTCTTATCTTACTTATTCTATGTCTTATAAAGAAAACGTTCCTACATTCATATTTTATTACGCCTGATTCTAGTCACCAACCTGTGGGGATCAAAAATTCCCTTCAACATATATAAATATCATTTTGGTTATGGGGTTACCCGGGTACACGTGTGTGTTTGAGAAAATGTGGCATCAGAGATGACTAATGAGTTTTCTTCTTGCTGTTAGTATGCATTTATTAAATACTTTTGTGGCATTTGATGTAGTTTTAATTCAGTTCATAGATAGCTCTCAATGAAATAAACTTTTTATTTATAGGGTTGGATAGGGAAGGATGTGTTGTAGAATAGTAATATTCTATCCGTTATTTATAATTTCATATTGTGGAATCAAAATTTGGTTGTTCTATCTAATGGGAATAATTTCCCTTGATTATAAAATTCATTATGAATATAATGTCAGAAAAATTCTCTATTAATGTTGTGTATCATTATTTCTCTGAGAATACACACAAATTAGATCTAGGAGGAAGTTGGTACTGCACCACAGTGAGTAAATCCTATAGTGGGCCGAAATCTAGTTGTAGTGATTGTGCACACTGTCCATGCTCTAGGATAATCACCACATACAAAATCTATTTATGCTATTATAGTGGATCCCCTAGGGGATGTTCCTCAAAATCATTCTAAATAGTTCATTCGATATAATCCACCATTTTTCAAAGGCTCCGGTATTCCTCATATTTTTAAGGAATGGTTGGGAAAGATATAACCATTATTTTATTTATTGAAGACAACAATCGTGATCAATGTGATGTTTTCCACCATTCTGATGGATGGACCAAGATTGAGAAGGTGGGAAACGATGGTCACAAAAAAAAGAAACATGAGATCTTAGTGTACTAATATTTCAAGTTTATTTTCATTTACAAGTTTATTCCAGAGAAAATTGTGTTGGCTGACGGTGTGGATTTTTTCAAGAATGAGTATAACGACAAAACCATGACTGAATATTTATATCACCTTTCTTTGTTTTTTATGTTTTATCATGACATTGTATATAATGAGAGAATAAAGGTTCAAATGTTTTAGTTAGCACTTGAATTGGATATTTGTTCTTAGGTTTTCATGATGAAGCTTCCCACAAATGCTGATGATCTATATATGGTTATGATGGTTCAGATGTACCTGCCTAGAAAGTCAAGGTTACCAGATGTTTCTATTCATCGTCGTGGAAGTGTTGGTTCCGTAAAAGGAAAATATAAGTGTGAGGATTCTCATGACAGTTATCGATGGTACGGTCAATGCAAAACTCCTAAAACACTAGGTAAAAGGTCTTTGATTTTTAGCTAGTGTGGAAATACATGATATTCTATGAGGGTTTTCACTGAGGGTCTTATGAACTATAGCTCCTACTGACGTTCAGGGAACATATTGAGAATCTTCCATAACTTCCTTACTCATTTTAGTAGAGCAGGATCATTAGATCCTCATAAAACTATGGGGAAATATGATGCTTCACCTACAAAAGGATGCATGAAACAAGAATCTAGAGGGAGTATTTTTCACACAGTGGAAGAGTCTCATGAAGAAGAAGATATGAATCCCATGACCATGAGATGTACCATTACTATATAAGCTTCATTAGTGATTGCCCTAATTGATACTGGTGAATCTCACTTGTTTATTTCAACTTGTATTGTCAATTATATTAAACTTCCAATAGAATTTTTTCTTATGAATTGGATATTACTACACCCCTTTGTACAAAGAGATAATACGGTCTCTATAGTCTCCTTTGTGTCTTCCCTCTTGCAGATATCGATATTGTTTGGTGTATTTTGATTTTAGACATGAAATTTCTTAACATCATATTAGGGATATATTGGCTCATTGCCAATAAAGGCCAAAATTATTATTATCCTTGGTGGGTCTACCATACAACACCAAGTGGTGTGCCACTTGTAAATTAAGGATAATGGGACCCAAGGTAAATAAAAGTAGGGCCCTCTTATCTAGATTTGGTGAAGGTGATATAAGTGTTTTCTATTTTTCTTGAGTTGGTTTCAATTATTGGGGATCATACTCTATCTTTCATCAAGTTTACTGACATGTTTGTTTATGATTTATCTATTTTTACACTTGATATTGATGTTGGGATTATTATTGACATAATTCTGAGTATTCAATCAATGTCAATTCCCTCATACCACATGGAACCAACTATACTGAATGATTTTAAGTCACGGTTGGACAAAATTCTTGAAAAAGGGCTTCATACCCCCAGTGTGTCACTTCACACAACATATGTATACTTTACTAAAAAGGGAGATAGTTCTTTCATCTTATGTGTTTATTCATGAATGTTCATAAAAGTTACAGTAACGAAAAATTATTTGTTTCTACATATTGATTATATATTTGATCAGTTCGAAGGTGAAAATTAGTTTTCAAACATTTTACAATGATATGGTTACCATCAGTTAAGGTTAAAGGAATATTCCATTTAGAAAATATCATTTCGGAGTAGGTGTGACCATTATAAGTACCTTGTTTTTCCCTTGGGTATGAAAAATGCTCCTATAGTTTTCATGGGTTGTACAAAAAAGATTTTCAATGAGTATCAAGAAAACATTATGGTCATATTTATATAGGACATCCTTATTAAATCTAAATCTGAGGTGGATCATGTAAAACATCTAAGAACATTTATGTGTATGTTCGTAAATCACAGACATTATGAAATGCTTTAAAGGTGTTATTTTTTTATTTAGGTAGTAAAATAAATTACACATATTGTGTCTAAACATGGAATATCACCTGATACTAAAAATTTTATGGATATTATGAATAGGGAGAAACCAGAAAATTTCTTCAAAACTCGGATCTACTTGGTCTTATCCAGATACTACCGTAGGTTCATTAAGGACATATTCTGGTTGGCCTCTGAGATGACTTCTCTAAATTGGAAGGGGTTGATGTATTTATGGGATGGTAAATTTCGTTGTTTTTTTGTGCTTAAAATTTTGTGACTACTACACCGGTGTTTAATCATATAGAGGCCGAGGAAGGGCTATGTAGTCTTTTGTGATGCATTAGGTCTAGTTTGGGCGTGTGTTCTTATGTAGGGTTACCAAGTAGTTTCATATGAATTTCCTCAGCATAGTCTATATGATAATAATTAACCTAACCATACCCTTGAACATGAAACTAGGATGTGTGTGCCTAATAGTTTGTGGCGGTACCTATAAAATGAAATGTTAATCATGTTTTCATACTAAAAAAGAATTATTTATATCGAATCCTAGAAATATTTTATCATTCTCAAAAGGCTTTGGATGGCGTACCTATAGTCGGTGGACTTTGAAATAACCTATACCCTTAGGAATGTTTATTTCATTTTAGATGCGTTTTCTTATAATCATATATCCCATGTGGTTAATGAATCTTCGATAAAGTTATGTTTGACGGCTCATTTTGCATGGTTTCATATTATAGATCTGGTTAATGAGGATGATGTTTCATTAGCTATAGTTCAGTTGACATCCACTCTTATTGAGATAATTTTTTAGGATCGATAGCATTATGTAAAATCCTATATAATTATATACTATCATTATGGTGGGGAGATAGTTTCCCAATGGTCGTTCTCCAATGAAGGTGTTAAATTCTATTAGTGTAACTTCATTGTATCATTAGTGACACAAATGGCTATAATGGAATATTGCACCATTTTCTAAAGGGTTGTCCACCGAAGAACCAATAATATGTTTTATGATATATATTGGAAATAATAGTGTTCTAGTATGAGGTACGATATTTCTATGTTTTTTTCATTATTGTGTATGCTAACATGTGGAAACTGAGCACCAGAATCCCTCAAGTTTACTTCAACAACATTCAGTCCAAACAAGGATGTTGGATGAATTATATTTTTAATTTTTTGTTGGGATGCCTCATAACCAATGAAAAAAGAATGTGACATGGGTTGTGATTGAATGTATAACCATCATTCCCAACTTTTTACCCATTTGACATATATCAAATGTTAAATATTTGGGAAATCTCTGTGAAAAAGTTATTGTTCATTTTCACAGTGTTCCATGTGTTACAGTCATTGATAGGGTTCCTCAATATATATATCTAGTTTCCAGAGGCCTTTAGGATGCATTGAGGTATCTCTTATTTTTGAGTATAGCATACCATCCATAGTCCTTTGGACGGATAGAATTCTATATACAGATTTTTGAGGATATGCTTTGTTTTTCTATTCTTAACATAAGTCAGGGCATGGGATGGGCACTTGGGACTGGTTGAGTTTGCTAACAATGGTTATTACTTGTATGTGGTATATGTGGATCATCTTGAGTATTTTTATGGTTTCCCAGGAAAATTAGTGTTTTTTGTCAGATGTGGGTGAAAGTTCCTTGGTGGACCAGGATTTGTGCAAGAGACTAAAACAATGATTTAGTTGATTTTTCAGATATTGTTGACTGCGCAGATTCTGTATATTTCATACACTAATGGTCAACATAGGTATTTGTATTCTTCAGTTGGTGACCAGGTATTCTAGAATGTTTCACTCTAGTTGGGTCATAAATGTCTTGGGAGGCATTGGATTATTTCTCCATATATTGTGGGACATTTTGAGGTTATTGCTCAAATAGGGAGTGATTCTTACTATTTAGCAGTACCACCATAGATGGCATTGATGAAAAAAAATATTCCATGTATCGTAGCTAAGAATGAATATTTCTGATCTATCTCATATATAAAGATGGAGTGATCTTAAAGTATACCCATATTTATATGTGACTGAGTAGCCAATTAGGATAGTGGATTCTGGTACTAATTTACTTCGTGGGAAGGCGATATGTTTCATTCATGTTCTAGGTAAGAATAGTTATAATATTCCCATGTTTTTATATTGTGAGGCACTGGAGTGAGAGTGGTGGACTCATATTGTTGACATGAAAGCTTATTCGTAAGATTTTTTGTGATAAAAATATTATATGTTGGGAAGGATGTAACATCCCATTACCGAATAGACTGGCACACAATTAACCATGACTTGTCATTTCCTTTTTTATGACAAGTTTGGGATGAGTTTATATTTTGAGGATGCCTATAATAGTTAAGTCTTACAGTTGTGAGATTTTTTGGCTTTAAATAGGGGTTTTTGTAGTCTACATGGATATTAAACACCATGTAAGTAGGTTACAAACTGTGTACCTTCAGTCGGGTGCAGGTTATGAACCATTATTCATAGTGTGATGGGTACAAGCCGTGAAATCCCATTTCTTGATATGATGTATTTTCAGATCATTTTTCATGAGTAAAAATGAGGGTTTCACCAATTACGGATATTAGGCAACACATGAAGTGAATAGGGTTTACACATCTTGTAATAACCCAACATTAATAGACATTATAAATATTACATCACTCACGGAGTGTAGTGGATTACACGTCGTGTAATCCCCTGATAGTATCCTATAAATGGAGGCAGTGAACTTGGTTATTTCATCATTACGTCCTAATTTATTCCCATTATCTATACCCAAGGACTTCCCTTTGTGATTTTGGAGTCTTCCAATGCTTGTAGATCCACTCCTTTGAATTTTGGTCATCATATCTTTGGCTGGTGATAATTGAGTAATTATTAAACATCAGACTTCATCTATCTCTCTTTCTCAAATGTTGGTATTTCAACGGATCATCTTAAAATTGATGAATCTATTCCATATGGTGTTGGATCATGCTTCAAGGTAGGGTATTGAGGTTCTCTCCACCTTTTTTATTTCTGAATTGTTCATATGAGAGTGTTGTGGTTTAGGAAGTGGTATGAGGTTTCATCTTGTTTAGTAAAATTGATTACCTTTGAATGGATTGATTTACTTCAAATATTAATTTATATTCAAGGGCTCAAACATTATTTCAATTGATTTAATAAAAAGAAATTCTATAGAATTGGGTGATTTTAAATTGTTTTGCCAGGGATCATTTGGAAACCCCCAATTCCATAAAAATAGGGTGTATTTATGGAAAATGGTTAAATTAATTTTTTTAATTAAATTATTTATTTCATAGAAATTATTTTAATGAAATTTCTGTACTTAATATTGTAAATAAATAGTTAAAATTGATGTAATTGGTTTTGAATGGATTTAAAACTTGTGGAAATGAATAAAAATGTTTTGATAGAAACATTGTGGTTTTATCTTTTGAAAGAGGTGTGTCTTGGATTAAAACTTCTTTTTCTTTTAAATATAGATTTGGAATTTTGAAATGGAATAATGGGATTTATTGTACTTTAAAAAATCATAAAAAAATATTCCCATCATGTAAGAGAACATCTATGCCTCATATAGTTGTTTAGTTGTTTGGAAAAAATCTACACTATTACAATGTTCAAAAACATACCAAGAGCGGGTAACATCCCTGATGTGAGGGTGATGAATTGCCTCTAGCCAATGTCCAGGGGATGTGAGTATAATCATTTTTTGGGTTCAATTTGATATTGATGAGTACTGTATCTAGATAATACATTCTCACCTATATGGAAGATAATGAAGTTCATCACATGGTTATTTTAATTTGAGATATCAATGTATGCCAATGTTGTAAATCTACTTTATATGCATTTGGTTGATTTATATAAAATGTTTTATGTAACTATTTTATTTAAAAAATTATTTTAATTATTCCATCTCTTGTAGGGTAATATATTGGTCATTAAAAGTATATTCAATCATTTTGGAAAATTTATATTAGGTTTTTGTTTAAATATTCATTTTTTACTACCACACATGTTTATTTTAAAAAATTGAAATATTTTTATTGGATAATCTATCATAAGAATTTGTTATGGAATTTTTTTTGTATCCTACAGGGATTTGGCTCACACCTACATTTTCCTTTCAAGAGTTTGTAGACATTCTTCTTCTAGGTTCAAAAAAATGGAAGGGATCTCTTGGGGATGGATCCATTTATTGAGCTCGGGACATTGTGAGTTGTGTCCTTAGGGACGTTGGGGTTGTTTTCCATTTTCATAGAAATTGGGTTGTAGTACATTGAGATTTTATGCATTGTTGTATTATGGTACTATACTCCCAATGGTGTTTCTTTTATATGCATATTGACTTTTTTGTATTTCTTCTACTATGTCTTTTGAAAAAATAGTTCCCACTTGCACGTTCTTAATTCCATGTTCTAGTCATCAACACAAGGGTATTAGAAACTCCCTTCAGGTTATTTCATGGATGGCTCAGTTCTCATGTTACCAGGGTACTCCGGCTGGTTTTTGACATTAGATGATTATATTTTTTCAGGCCCACTCGTAAGCTTCATGTCATGTTTATGAATATGTTTTCTACATAGATTTATTTTTTCATTTTTAGTGAAACCAATAAGGAGTGTGGGTAATATACATGGAATTCATTGATTAATTAGGTATTGGATCATCTATCTGGATACCCATGATTGGGTATAGGGATGTGTATTCACTATATAAATTATTTTTATAAATAAATCACCTGATAATTTAATCTTTAAGATAGATGTATATAAACATTCATTGAAGGGTTTAATGTTATTGAAAAGAATATATCACCACATGGACCTCATGATGATACTACACTGGATTTTTAAAAACATATGTGAATATGAAAAAATGTGAATAAAAATGCATATAATAAATAATGTTTTTGAAAAATTAATATTTTGAGAGGATCCCTTACATTAAATGGGATGTTCTAAAACATTGGTAGATATTTATAGTAGCATATAAATGCCATGGTAGGAATTTACAGAGATATAGAGTGAGTGAATGTGTGATCAACATGTTTTGAGTGAATAGGAATGATATGATGGGTGGGTAGTTATATTATATGTTGGTAAGATTCGTTATTAATTTATAAACATAGGTTTTGGACTCCATATTGTAAAATAATCAAAACCACAAACCATACCATGATTTTTACCCATTCTTTTTACCAAACAACATTTGTTTTAGTATTTATTATTCCCCAGTACCATATTCATCAAAATAATACCATTGGTGATGAGGATGTGGGTCATATTATTAAATAATGAATTTTCAAACAATAAAATGTAATATCTGTTTTATACAATTCATTAAGGATTGTAAAATTAATCAAATAACATAAAAAAAGAATTATTTCATTGGAGAAGCATAATTTTTTATTGTGGGTAATCTATAGTGAATTTGAGACATCAATTTTGGGAATATATATGGTAATACAACATCCTAAATATATATATATATATATCATAATCTTTTTTTAACTAAAAAATATAATGAATCTAAATATTATGAAAAATTCACATTCATCCAATTTCAACAGAACTATAAGAAAATTAATATTTATTTTATCAAAATAATACTATAAATATGAATGTTTTAAATTTTCAATCATAAATAGTTTTTATTTAAAAAAATTTCTTTTAAAATGATAAATGTTTTATAAATATATAAAATTTAATTTGGAATCATAAACATATATTTTAATTTATGTTTAAATAAATAATATTTAATAATAATTTTTTTTAAAAAATAAATTTATTTACAATGTTATCAAATTCATCAAAAATAGTGACCTTATTAAAAATATATATTTCATAAAAAAAATTATTTGTTTCACCACATAAAAATATAATTTCAAACTAATTGATTATTTAATCATTTTTAATTTAATAATAAAAAATTTATAAAAATAATAATTATGTTATTAAAAATAAATAAATATATATATATATAATATTTGTCTCTAAAAACATTACCCCATATTTTACAAGAGTTTTCTTTCAGTGAATGGTGTGTGATGACGACCCTATATTGTGTTTTTTCAAAAATCATGGTTTGGTTCATGATCTCTGTAGGCTTCAGTGTATCCCTTAAATGATTTCACTAATGGTTTATTTAGAGAATCTCATAATGGTGTGGGTCAAAGATAAATCCTAGCGATTCCATCATCCCTAGAATATCTTCTTAAATTGTATTTATAGGGTATTATTCTATTCAATGAGGCCATCACTCCTTCCATATACGAAAATTATACATTATAATAACACCAAATATTTTATAATCATATCTAATACAATAAAGAAAATTATTAATGGTTAACTTTATTATTGATATTTTTAATTCTACATACAATGTAAGGAAAATTTATCTAATGTAGTGCATGAGTTTTCTATAACAAAATAGATAAATAATGAATTTATTTAGATGAAAATGGAATCTAATTTGTAAATGTTCATGTTGTTGACTTTGTGATCCACATAATTCATTATTTGTGGTTTTTCAAAAATATATTTCACATGAGTATTAAAGAGGTTACTCATGAATTACTATATTTAAATAATTTTATACCACTAATAATTTTCAATGATGATTAAGGATAAAATATTTGAAACCTAATAAAGTTTAGAAAATGGATTAGATGTTTTTCGAGATGTATAATCTCATGAAAAATTATATCAGTTTATCCATTATCGATGGACATTATTGAAATTTATCCCATACAAACCATTGTGACTATGATATATAGTTTTCATATATTTGATATATATTATTGATTAAATATAGAGGGTTTACCATGAATTTACACTCTAAATAAAAGTTTAATTTAGATGGTATATATGTTCCTTTGGATAGATGATTGTGAATGAAATTTCATGGACATAAATGGATTGTTTGCAACTTCACTTGTGTTTACACTACCATACTATTGATAAGGATTATGATTTATAATAATTCATCAAAAATTGTGTTAGGTGTGTTATTATAATCTATTATATGGTTATATAACTTGCCTCACACTAATTTATGGTTCATGATAATAATTAACAATGTCGTTATTTAGAGTTATAAAAGATAATAACTTCCTTAAATATTTGAAGGTGTTTTTTTATTGAGTAAGGGGTAAATTATATACATTTAATAATTGTAAACACAATAAATTATTATAATAATTATTAAATAATCACCAATACTATTGGTTATTCTTTACTATAGATTATGAATAATAAATATAGTAGAACCCTTGGGACGAAAACAAGGAAGATTGTTCTTTGAGTAGAACAGATCACACATGAATATCGATGATGAGGTTTACAAAAGATACAATAAATATTTATTTCAAAAATACCTACCATGAAATCCAAAATGAAGTTGGGAAAGTTTTATATTATTAAATTAGTGTTCAACTATCTATACATTTATATATGAAAGTGGATGAGAATAATGATGTGGTGAAAAAATATATGGTGAGAAATGATCTTGAGTTTGTCATTGATTTTTAGGAAATGATATGTTTTAGGAACCTTGTATGTTTCATATCGATACCATACCTAAAGAATGAACTATTCAACAAACGTAATAGCTAGTTATTATCCACTAATCCTTGAAGTATGATGTAGTATAAATATATGAATGTGTATTTTTATTTTGATAACATAAAGAATGGTATACTCGATTATGTATCTCAATTATTAGTATGTTTTTTTGTTATGATAGATATATATTATTCATTGTGGATGTTGACACCATACCCATTACAAAATGAAAATGTGAAAAAACCATATTGATTTATTATTATAATACCTAAAACATATAAAGTCCATAATTCTCTTTAGTATATTCTTTATTTCCTTAATAATTTTTTCTCGAACAGTATTATTAGAAAAAATTACGAATTTAATTATCTTTTAAATCCATCATGGAAGTGGTAAGGATGTGTGTATCACTATATTCAATTATATCTTTTCAGGGTCTGATGATTACCTCTATTTAATAGATAATTAATCATCAAGATCTATATATAGAGTTCTATTTCAGGACTTCTTATAATCTTCATACATAATTATAGTTTAATAAGACCATTCAATATTTTGATATTGTAATTATATTTTATCTGTATATTTAATAGTTTTTTCAGATTTTCACATTCTTGAAGTTGAGTTTGGAAATAATAATAGGTTTCATTCAAACATACTCTTATCTCCCCTTCAATCCCTATATAAAAAAAATTATATATAACTGATATATTTTGAACTTGTTTGACAATTGATGATATTATTACATGATATATAAGAAGAAAAATTCATGAAATGGTTAGTTTCATTCAGCAACACATCATGGTTTCTCAATTATGAGAGAAGTGTAATGAAAGAAATCATCTTTAATATTTTTAATTCAATTTTGGTGAGATGGATTTCATATAAAAATCTTAGAGGATAATTATTATAATATTTGTATCCAAAAAAAGATGATAATTTGATATATTGGTCCCTTTTACATTATTGAACGTGTATTCCCTAAAACATATCACTTGAAACACCCACCAAACCTCTCCAATGGTCAAAATATATTCAATGTATCGCTCATGTGGAATTACATTCTTTTACCTAAAATAAATTTTGTTATATCATTTTACAATTATATCATTATCATTCTATAAAAGGAAAATAGGTAGGAATATTTTATATAAGTGATAACTCTCTATAAAATAATACTGATAAACTAGTTAATATTTTTTGGGGGAATAATAAATTCAACATAGCTATAAAGAAACCAAAGGTTGTGAGGAAGCAAATATTCTACAAATAATTTGTACAATAATGATGAATTTAATTGGTGAAATTCATAATATTAGGGTTATAATGTAACACCACATGATTTAAAATATATTTCCTCAAAAAATAATATTGATGTATTTTCTATCATGCATTACATATACCCTACACTATTTATAAACCACGAAATATTAAAACATTATATCCTAGAAAAAAATTGTATAGTATTTCTATTAATAACCACTTAATGAAAATTACAGTAGATGATTTTTTATAATGAGAAATTACTAATTAATTAATGAGAAATAGGTACTCCATTTTAAGTAATGTCATTTTACCCATCATTAATTTTTTTTATTCAAAATTTTATTTTATCACATTATTTTTTTTAAAAGAATAATTATTTTAATCCATTTATAGATATTTAATTTCTTTGAATTAAATTTATTTTATAAATTTTCATTTCAATATTATCATCTGGGGAATTCTTATGTTTTATCTCAAATGATTTTTTTTCAATGAATAGTAAATCATATATATTTTATAAGAAATATCATTTCATTTGAGGTAAAAGAATCATTTTAATTTTATTTATCGAAATGATACATAATTATAATTTAATTTGAGATTTTAAAATTAATTATGAGGGATTCATTATTATATATGATTTTGTTATATGTTTATTTGTGTTCATCAAAAAACAATTCATTAGAAATTGTTTTTATACACACAATTATTTTATAAAAAAAATTATATTAATATATATTATTTAGTAGTTTTGATGAAATTTAATGATAATATATTGAATCAAATATTACAAAATTAATTTATAGGTTTTAAATAATTTAATGTATTTAAATTTTGTTTTAAAACTAAATACTCATTCTTCCAAAAATAGGTTTTTTTTATGGGTTTCACACTAATCTAAAATTAAATTATAACAATTTCTGGATCTGAATAGTGAAAAAAGGGTTCCATATTTTGAATCAACATAATTAATATAGTCAAATAGGGTCAACATAATCATTCATCATAATAAATATATTTTAAAGTAATTCCATGTTATCTAAGATATGGTAAAATCCGATTTATCAGGGGTTAAACCCAGAGATGATGGTAGGATTGAAAATAAGACAAATCAAATTATTATTGGTCGAATTTATATAAAACATATCATATACTTCCGTTGAATTCATATCAATTAGGAGCCTCTTTTCCTTCAATGTGAAATTAACTCATTGAAATGTTTTAATGAATCACATGTGTGTACCTTCCATCACATTTAAAATGGAACCTCTTTTAATCCCTTATTCATACCATTTGATCCACATTAATAAATAAATACATAAGATGAAACATCTATATAATCACACCATTAACTGAGAGAGTCTATTATCCTCCTAAAACCAAACATTCAAGTGTTAATTCTTTAGACAATATAGGCCTCTCAAATAAGAGGAATAGATAAAAACCATGCTCATTCAATTCTATTTCTTCTAAAACATCCTATACACTTGTTATATCCATTAGTAAATTATGGATAAAATAATATAAATATAATTGTATTTCATTATGATGAACTAAAAACCATTTTTCAACCATTCTCTATCAAATGGGGGATAATACTATAACTCTTTAATACAATTGATCTACCACCTACAAATAGATATTTCATTTATTTTAAATCCACCATTGAATAGGATTAGTATTTTTTAGATTTAATGATTATATATTATATCTATGTTATAATAAATTTCATGAACTGATATGGTCAACCCAACCATTCACCAAATATATCTTTTATTTAGGCTCAATTGTTCCACCCCTTCTTCTTGAGTCTATAGAATATACATGATTAGATAAAAGGATATTTTCAGGAGACTATATCCTCTGTTCTGAGTACAATTATAGTTTAAATAGCCTTAAAAATTCACATACATTAATATCATATTATTGATAAATTAATACAAATTTATGATAACTATAAATATTGTAATCTTATATACAAACACAGTGACATGCATAGTGATAGTAGTCAGTCATTAGTTTGTGCAGATAAAAATAATAAAACTAAAATTAATAAAAAAGTCTCTACAACTACTTATGTCAGACCACATACACGCTCACCATAACTAAAGATCTTCTTGAGAAAGAAACCCATTATATAGATTTGACATCATTATCGATAATAGAACATCATGTCAATGCACATTCCACTATATTCTTTTATACATATTGGATTATACATACGGTTTATAAGTACATCTATTTGTACATATATGATATGAGAAACAATTTTTAGTAGGTCACACCCACCGATGCTCCCAATATGAACTTATTTTACTAAAAAAACCCACATTTCCAAACTAGTTTAGGGTGAATACCTATATAAGAGGTAAATAGAAATAGAAAATAAAAAAAATTAATAAAATGAAAAGAAATCATAATGTTATAGTATGACAGCCACAGATAAATCAAACCTTTTCTCTAGCCTCAACAAATAAAATTTTGAAGCATGAATCACCCATCCAGACCATCATGATTTTTCACCTAATCATGAAGAATATCTAATTCCATAACCAAGGGGTTTCATGAATTCCAGACCTTGTGATATCATTCTCGGAATCTAAATAATTAATTGTGTCTAGGTGGAATAAATATCATAATGGAACTATTTGAATTAATGTTGGAGACTCCCAGCAGACCTAAGTATTATACTATTATTCCAAAAATTCCTACACAACCAAATGGTTGTATAAAAATTGTTACCAACTTACTAGGACTTCAATACTAGGACTCGAACTCATATAAATAATACCTATGTATCAATGTAGCCTCAGTGGTCCATAAACTCAATCTATAGTAAAAATATAATTTAGTGTAGCTGCACTCAACAAGATCATCCAATGGATCCCAATACCAGTCACATAGAAACCAACCACCCAACAAAGGAGGAGAAACTAATCAATCTCAGGTTCAACACCCAGTCCCATAATATCCCAACCACATCCTCCTATATCCATTCCTCAATAGGAATAGCCATAAACCACCCATTCATAATGATTAAGCACCCGGGTTGCCTAACAAACAGAACCTCTAACTATAATTATTTAGACTGACATAAACAACAAAACATATTTCACCCACTATAGTCTATAAAACTACATATTAGGAAGAAATCCTAATAAGGGGATCTCAATGAAGAACCAATCCTTGGTAAATTATTACATAAAGACACCTCTACCAGCCTCACAAATTTCATCCAAAATAACACTACAACCTCAGAAAAAACATAAAAAAACACATCAAAAAAATTAAAGCCCAATAATAATCATACCCAAATTGACAACCCAAATCCACAACATGTTCTATATGTAAATACATAATCTAGTACCATGGGAGATACAAAAATCATATCACTGTCACCAAGATATACTGAACTTCTATGATGTCAAACCCCCTCAAAAGCTCATAGTGGTCCCAATCTCGTACACCCAAATACAAACCACTGACAACAAAATTCTCATTTCCGTAATAGTGGAAACACAATCCCACCTCCTAAAATAACTCCAAACGATTTTTAGAAAACTCATCTTGAGTCCTCAAATGAATGAGTTCAACTGAAAAAACCCCCACTTGGGACTCTTGACTCACAACACAACCCATATGATGGTTTCAAAATCAACTTCATCAATGGAATCCTCCCACAATCTATATCGGTAAAAGACAACATTTAGGAAGGAATATATATGAAAAAAGAATTTGACCTATGTAATATACATAGATAAATTAACATAATGGACTACTGAGAAGTCCAATTCAGCCATTGGTGATATGACAAATCCAAAAACCCTTTTCATGAAAATTCATATAGTGGGAACTTCTGAGTACATGGCATGTGAGGTCACTACATCCTCTGGATAATATGTACCCTACATGGGCCGGAAATGTTAGAAGGGAGATAGTGACCCCCGAGTCCCACCCCCTGTAGGTCCTGAGATGGTGACTAGCACCGAGATTATAGTAAACTCACAAATGGGATTCCTTAACCACAAGGATAATACATGCCAATGAGAGACATAATATAGAAACCTACCAACTCCAAATCAAACCGTAGAATAAAATAAATCCCAATTGCACATATGTATTATGATAAAAACACTACTACAACAGAATGGAAAAATTGAAAATACCAAAATAATGTAAAAATTTCATCAACCATGAAGCTTATACAGTTCATCCAACGCCATGCTAGTAGTAACCATCTTGATCTTCATCTTGCTCCAGGTGACCAGAAAACCCATTTATATATATGTAGGGTGAGTGTAATAGTATACTCTGTAGGTTTCTTCCAGGAGATTTTCATGAGAATGTAAAGAAAGCATGATAAATCACACTGAACAACAAGTGAAACCAATAAATCACATAACTAGGTAGACTATGTTCACAATGTCACCATTTCTACTCTCAAAATGTATTTTATACATGATTATATAATATAAAAAATAATATCAAGGTTACCCTACTACTATTTCCCCATTGGTTTTCTTCTTTTCCCCAATACGGCACGTCCTATGCATCTCTCTACAAAAAGGCTTGTCCACAAACACATAGGTGTAGCAACAAAACATGATCCTCATTCAAAAAAAAACGTCCACATATATGTAACCAAAGTTAAAAGGTTGTTTACAGGAGCCACCTAAACATACATAATGTATATCATACGTCAGGTATTATACCTCAATCCATTAAAACTAATTCATAGAGTAAAGATCCTAAATCCATCACACCCTATACACGTTACACATATAGTAGTCCACAGGAAACTATATCTAGGGTATATGTTTCTGGATAAACACAACCATTTCATCCATCTACGCCAATAAATGGGGAAAAATAACTATTTTTCCTACCAGCACAAGTATCTAAAAAGAGAAGAGTGCGGGGAAATAGAAGTGGTTAGCCATCCATCCTCCCACAAAAATGTTTGGAACCCCCCCCCCCCCAGGGCTCATAGTCCCCAAGGTTCCACATTCCTTAACTGGTGGGTTGGATTGGAATATAGAAACACAAAATGTATAGAATATATTGTAGCTCAGGACCATACCACGCATATAAACTATTATTATACTCAACTACAACTAATGTCTCTAGGCCTCTTAGTTTCCATAACTAAGACCACATATCCAATAATCACACAACCATTCCAAGAGATTTATGACATTATATCATTCTCTATTTATCTGTTTCACTTTATTTTATCTAGTCCATGAAAATTAATTAACCATTATCAATTACACATTAAATTATATTATCATTCCAACAATGATCCACAGTTCCTTTAAATTTCCACTTCGACATTGCATCCCAGCAAGCAACTACCCCATGGGTTAAAATCATTTACTCCATCATTTATTAATAGAATAATTAAATTCCCATATTCCAAGGAATTCTAGAAAATATTTATATACTACTAAAACAAGGGTCTAAACACGGTGAGTAGGTGAACTACCCATCGAGTCTTTTCCACCTTTTGTAAGAGCATAGAACCATCCCCTCTTTATAATATAAACATAGAAATCACATGGCATACCACACACATATTCTCCCCCTTTTGAAGAAGGGTAAGCAAGAACATCTTCCTTGAGTAGTGGGGAATGTAATGTTGATAAAAAAACAACCAATATTAAACAAGAATACAACAATCACATCCAACATATTTCATCATCTCTCGTGTCCTCCCCAACAACCACATGCATAAACAGATGCATCTTACCACTCTAGGTATTAACTACAGCCCCAAAAAATGTTACTCTATACCCCCACACATCACATCATCCATACAGGTTGAAATCCCAAAACAAGCATCAGGAAACAAACATCCTATCAACAAGTCTCTTGGCCCTTAAAGAAAGCATTATTCATTCACACATAACGAGCTCTCACAAATCCAAGTATAAGGATATTTGCCATAACATGCAAGAGGGTGACACAAAATCCTACAAGGAATTATATATTATCAAAAAACAAATTATTTAATCCATATTGAGTTCACCATTTCAATAATTTTAGGTTCCAACTGTGGGAAACATAAATATAAATCTATCATTGGTATCAATATTCATTGTACATGCTTGCTACAGAAATTTGAATAAAATAAAATTACAACAACAACAAGTAGATTCATTTAAATACCTCTTCATATTTGATAAATAATTACAATCAATCATAGTTTTCTATATTTAACTATTAAACTTATGAAAAAAATGATAAAAAAAGGAAATCATAGATATCAAGCTATCTAGGAAAACAAGAGGGAATAACATACAATCAATAACAATTGATTTATCTGGTTCCAAAATTTATTATGTTAATTGTATTGTGATCCACTGGATAAATCATTCTAAATATATAGTTTCACATAAAATAATAGAGAAAAAAATCCCCAACCTAAAAATTCTCTTGATGTTCTTTATACAAGAACAATCCACACAATAGACTAAAATATCTTCCCTCGTGACAACTGCATCCACTTGTGGACACCTTCACATGATAGAACCCACAAATACCTAAGAAAACATTATTAGAAGCATAATGATCACATATCATAACATGTAATGGAGAAACCATAGTAGGAGGATTGACAAAAACAAAAGAATATAGATACATCATACCTTCTATCGATGAGGGATCAACACATGCTATTTTAACCAAAAATGGGGGGTGCATATGGTGTAGGAAAAAACATCAGGGGGAAAGATCCAAGGATTAAGGTTCGATCACACTGATCCTATGGGAATAAGAAAATGTCTGATGATATCTCACCAAGGAACCAGATGTTTGAACAAGGGAAGAAGATATCTCTTCCATTTAGATGATTTACGGAACATTGGTTTAAGATATGCTAGATTTCCATTAAAATCTGATCCCATTAAACCATGATGTTTGACCATTTAATGGAATTATAACCTTAGGAAAAATTAAAATAGAAGTTATGGGCTTAAAAATTGCCTTAAATCCCCTAAATCAGAGACTCAAATGCGTTTTACATCATAGAAATTGTAAAATGGGTGAACTGTATGAAGATGGAAACACTATACACCAACCGATGCTGGAAACACAATTCATAAAATGAATAACAGATACTGATGGAACTGTTCACAAAATGACTCACATATGGAACTATTCACATTAGTCTCAATGATGCATTTTCTCATTAGTCTCATTGATGACTCTGTTCACGTTAGTCTCAGCGATGAAAAAGTTCACATCGATCTGACAAATCGAACTCTTTACATTGGTATCACATATGAAACTACTCATAACATTCTCATGGATAGCACTGTTGAAATCAGATGCACTGATGACACGGTTCACATATGTCTCACAGATTTCACTATTCACAACGGTCCCACCGATGACACTTCCCACATCGATCCCACCAATAAAATTTTTCACATCGGTATCACCAATGACACTATTCACATCATTCTCACCGATGACACATTTCACATTGGTCTCATTGATGACTATATTCAAAAAACGTCAAACAATATTCACAGAATAGGAATAACAATTCACAAAACTAGAAATTTTGAAAATTGTTGGGAATATGTCACCTTGACCTCCAAGACCACCTCAATCACCATATTCGAGCAATGGAATAGATCGGAGAGGTCTAGTCTATTACATTAGATACCTCTCAAAACATTACCATCTTGGAGAATTCAAACCCAACCTAAAATGAAGCTGAAAATGGTTTTGAATAACTACCCATCGAGATACCTCTCAAAAGAGAGCAAGCCACACAGAGCCACAAAACAAATCCATCATATAATTATGAATGGTCTACAACCACAAAGTCAAAATTGTTAAATTAATAGAGTTGAACGTCACAAAACTCTAGGTATTGAGCACATATATGTGGCTCACGTTTCCAGGTACTCTCCGCCATGCCACTGTTTAGCCACAAGACATGAACCAAGGGTATTACACACCTGTGAAACACCTTATCTTGGCAGTCTTGGATCTCCACAGGCCACTCCTCTTAGGTTGCATCATCATCAACATTGATCTCTCCCAAATTTATGATGTGAGAGTCATCATGATGATAATGAAAATGTTGTGACACATGAAAAACATAATGTATCCAGCTCATCTTTGGTGGATGTGATACTCAATACGCCATGGCTCCAACACAAGCCAACACCTCGGAAGGCCCAATAAACAGGGGAAACAAATTACCCCCACAACCAAACCTTTACTTCCAGTTATAGGGAGTCACTTCAGAATCATGTGATCCCCATCATCAAACACCAATGGTCACCTCCTTTGATCGATATATGATTTTTGATGATCTTCACTATCTTCATATTCTCACAATTCAACTGAACCATCTCTCTTGTATTATTCCATAGTACCGGTATGAGAATTTATGACACTCTGAACCCAGTCCATAAAAATGGATGAAAAAATGGTTTTCCATACAAGGAATCAATCCGTGTCATACTGATGGTGGAGTGAAAACTATTTTTGTATTATAACCCCATAAAGGGTACGTACCTCATGTATGAACCTCAAAAATCAAGGAAACAAGAGAACAACATGACATTAAGAGTCTAGATGGTCTTCTCTATCCAACAATAAGTCTATAGATGAAAACCAATGATATGGCATATGTAATAACCAAAATCATGTTGGATCCATCTCCACGACCTAGAGGTAAAATGAGGATCTCGATCAGAAATGATTTTCATTGGGACTCCATATAATCTCACCGCCTCCTCTATATACTACATCAACATAAATTCCACTACGCTCGACTCCTTGATATCTTTAATGTGGGATGATATTGTTAAACAATCCACTACCACCCAAATAGTGTCATCCTATCACAAAGCATGAGGTAATCCAGTAACAAAGTCCATTGAGATGTCCTCAAACTTCAATTTAGGAATACCTAACTGCTGGAGAAAACGACCAGCCACACGGTGCTCAGCCTTCACCTTCTGACAATCAAATCATCGAGACACAGTCCCGAAAACTACATGCTTCTTCCCATGCCACCAAAACCTAATCCTTAATAATCAGTACATCTTTTTCATTACAAGATGTAACATTTAAGGAAAATTATGGACCTAATTGAGAACAATCTAACACATCTCCAATGAAACAAAAATCATTCCTTTATACAAAACTCTGTGTGGTTCATCCTTTTCCCAACCATCATGGGCCTCACTACAAACTACTTGTTCTCTCCATACCTCTACCACTAGATTCCCCAAATGGGACTCTTCGATCTATATCACTAGATATGACTGCACCGTCATCTTAAAAAGATAACCTCTTCACACAACATTTCCCATATTGAGATTTAATGCCAAGTGTTCTTCCGTCACTATCTAGGAATCACTAGATTCATGCACCACATCACTAGATGACTTCATGATTGGTGAATTAGCCACAAAATTCCCCGTTCTAGGAGTATACGAGATTTCGAAGTCATATTCTTGTAAAAAAATCCATCCACCGACACTGATTAAAGTTCTTGTCACACTGGGAGAAAACATACCTTCATCTCTTATGGTCGGTGAAAACCACAATGTTCTCAACAATGACGCAATGTCTCTAAAATATCATATTAAAAACAATGGATACCAACTCAATATCATGGGTGTAATTGTTACATTCATGGGGATGCAACTATTGAGACCCTTAAGAAACAAATAATCACTTCTCCATCATAACACAACATAACCAGATATGCGTAGAATCACAAAAAACATCAATCTAAAATCCCTTAGCTAGAAGACAAAAAACCAGAGCACTTACTAAATTATACATCCATTAATCAATAAATTCATAACACTAATCATTCCATAATATTTCATGATCCTTCTTTTTCAATGTTTTCAGAGGAGTCAAAACCCAATAGAAATTGGATGGAACATCATGTTGTAACCCACACGACCAAGGAAACATTACACCTCTACCACTGTCCTGGGAGATTCCCAAGACACAAATGAATCTATTATTGATATATCAAAAACTAATCCCAATTGCGACACCGAATTCCCCTCAAAAGGAAATTTTTGAGACCAAAACTCACACTTCAACAACTTCCCAAATAGCTGATATTCACAAACAACACTCAAAATGTTATTAAGATCCATTAGATACTCATTATTATTCTTGATTTACATAGAGATTTCATCAATTAATACTACCACAATCTTATCTTAGAATTAATGTTATACTTTTGTCATCAATCCCATGATCATTGTTGAAGCATTTTTCTTGTCGAACAATATTATATTGAACTCGTAATTCTCATACCAACAATATAAAGTACTATTTGGGATATAATCATCCTTCAAATGAATATGATGGTATCCTAACAACAATTTGATCTTTTAGAAAAAAATGTTTACCCTTAAATTGAACCAAAAAAATTATGAATTCATGGAAGAGGAGAGTGATTTATCACTATCACTTTTTTAAGCGATGAAAATCGATAAATAACCACAAACTACCATCAGCCTTCTTCAAGAAAAAAAAATGGTTTTCTCCAAAGTAACACACTCATCCAAAAAAAATTCATTGTATCATAACATCATGTTAAATACGTATCTTTCATAACTCATAAGGGGAAATACTATTTAGAGACATAGAGATAGGAGATGCTCCTAGATGTATCTTGATCCCAAAATCATTCTCATGTTAAGGTGGTAATGTTAAATCCTCTTTTAGAAAGACATCAAGATATTAAATTATGACCATTGGAAACACCAACTGATGAACCTCTAAATAAGTCAAAATCCGCTCAACCATCAATGATGATAATGACAGAAGACACCTACGACACATTTGAGGGTCTCCTCTCCAACAAACACATCTATCACACCATCATCATCGAAGAAAACCAACTTCCTTCCAAATAATTTCATGATATCAATAAAAGATTAAAACTAATCTATGAAAAAGATGAAATCATATGGTTGTATCCATAAACATAGGAAATCTCCCCAAGAGCGGTGTTAACCCATCACTACCTCATAGAATCACCATACATCAAACAGGTCAGCTCGACCTGTAACTAGTCTACTCAACACCAAGAGAAATGGAATCCTATTTACCTAATTTACTAATGCATGGAAAAGGGAAGGTGATGAGATGGAGTGATTTCCTCATAAATTAATCAATTCATGAATCAATTTAGGAAAAAAGAAAAGGGTACCTCGAACGACGTCTGGGTCGCCTAGCACAGGAAACGCTAAAGATTTATTCTGACCGTGAATTCCTCCACAACCTATCTCAACCTGTTGATGACCACAACCATGTTTAAAATACACTCTCTAAGAATAGGGAACGTCACGAGGATGTCCTCTATCCGCCCCATCTACACTTCTCTGATTCAAACTGGTGAAACTTGCTGTAGTTTCATCAGCTTAAACAACATCAAAGGATGAACATGGAGTGGAACACCAGGTGCACGATGACTGCTCTGAATGGGGTGTAACTCATGCTTCTAATGACCTTAACCTACACAAGAAAAAATATGCGCCTAATCCCTTGGTATAGGCCTAAGAGCCACCACCCCCTCCCAGGGAAATGATATACTGAATGTTGGGACCTACCCCCGGACAAACGACAACTCTTCTGCCCTGAAAACTAGGAACCTCAGACCACATCTCTACTCCGTGAGTTCTCATAAAGAATACCCTCTCAGGACAATCCATTTATGGATAATGTCCTATCAATGACCACCTCGACCACAAGAACAACAAGATATGTCTTTAGCATAAACGGGATGACCTGCCGCTGGATCTCTGGATGAAAGGCCTCCACAAAATGCCTCTCGCAAGACTCCAATCTGGAAATAAGTCTGAAGCATATCATAAAAGGTTCTTGAAACGAATTCAAAACTCAATCATACTGCAACTCCCATATCAAAGGGGTAATAGCTTATGTAGACTAGATTCCTTCTTAGTTGAAGAATGAAACATGAATAAGAACTTGACTCAGAAATCATACATTGTTAATTCCGACTCCTCCCAATCCATATGGAACATGAACCACCGCTTCCTCATTGCTCCACACAGCATTGTCACAACCAAATAATCCAATTGCTCCATCCAAGAAAGGATCATTTTGATGGCTATCTCAACCTCATCCAACCAGTCTTCTGTGACTACATATGATATGGATCCCTCATACCTTTGTAGACTCTGGAACTGAAACCCATTGAGTGTCATCCTCTATATGTCACCATCGTCTTCCTCTACCCTATGGGGATCCGATGACACAACCTTCTGTACATATTATTCTCAAAACACACGAGGAGGTTGACCTTAAGAAATACCTGCACAATAATAAATTGTTAGATCTTCTAAACATGGAATAGGGAAGACTCGACATTAATTTATTAATTAGTTTCAATTTATTTTATATTATAGTATAACATATACCATATTCTTCCCATTCAAATGCAAGAACAAATAATAATGGTTCATGATCCTTTCCAAGGTCTCAACCCTGCAATTAGTATCACCTCATTTTGTATAAAATATAAACATAATGTTCCATGCATCAGATCCTAGGGGGACCTAAATTCTTATGTATCAGCCGGTCTCCAGAGTTTACATCACTTTCTAAACATGACTGACATTGTTTCCATACAAACCCATGAATCCTCACTTGTGCCTTACACCAAACTCCATTCTATCCCTCATATATAGATTTGATACCACTTTGTCAAGACCCACTCCCCACATGGTGTACCATTAATGGGATTACAATGTGAGAAGATATTTTTTGACCCTCGAGTCCCAACTATAGTAGGACCTAGGTTGGAGACAAGCATCTTGGGTATAGTTAACACAAAAATTGGAAGCTTTACACCCTAAAATATGACATGCGAATGATAATGGTTCGATAGAAACCAACCCACTCCATAATAAAATACAATATAAAAGATATCCAAATATCACTTATGTAATTTCATGAACAAATACTAAAACTACAAGATAATACTACATGTATGGAAGGAATGTTAAAAAAGTAGCAATTATGAAGCCCAGACAGCTCCTGCAACCCCAAGCTAGTAGTAACTAGCTTTATATCAAAATTGTTCCAACTGACCTGATAAAAATTTCATATATAAGTAGGTTGAGTATAATAGTATACTCAGTAGGATGCTCCCTAGTGCCTCTCATGTGAATGTAATGAAATTATTCTAAATAACAATGAACAACAATTGAAACTAACTCATCATCTAAACAGGTATACTATGTTCCCAACCTCACCATGTCTACTCTAGCCAAGAATCTTATACAAGAGAATATAATAAAATAAATATTATCAAGGGTACCATACTACTACTTCCCCAATGTTTTTACGCTTTTCCCCAACATCGCATATCCTAAGAATCTCTCCCTAAAAAGGCTTTCCCATAGACACCTATGAGTAGCATCACAACATGCACCTCGTACAAAAAAACCACCACCTCTATGTAACCAATGTAACAAAGTAGTATTTGGGACCACCAAAGATCACATAATTTATATCATAAATTGGGTATTATGAATCAATACATTATAACCAATACAAAAACTAAGGATCCTCAATCCATCACATCCTATACATTTTACATCTATAGTAGTCCGTAGGAAAAAATATCCAGAATATATGTTTGTAAATAACCACAATCCATTGCATCCCTCTACACACATATATCCGGTAAACTAACTGATATGTCTACCAGCACATGTAACTACTAAGAGAAGAGAGTAGGGAAAAGGGGATAGTTATCTATCCAACATCCCATTGGAATGTTGGGTAAAACACCTCTAGGGCTGAGAATCCCCACAACGTCGGTTTCCCACAATGACGGGGTGGAGTAGCATATAGAAAAATAAAATGTACAAAATATAATATTGATCATGACCACACTATGGGAATATGATAGTAATAGACTCAACTACAGCTAACGTCCCTCGACCTCTTGACTTCAACTACTAAAACCATGTATTATATAAGAACACAAACATTCAAATAAATTTATTATATTACATCCTTCCATTTTTTTTGTTTCAATTTATGTTAACATATTCATTAAACATTAATTAATAGTTATCAATTCCACATTATATTTCATTATCATTTGTAACCATGATCCACTATTCCTTTAAATTGAATCCTTGGAATTGTGTCCCAGTAAGATCCCACCCTAATTGTTATCATAATTTATTGAATTATTTATTAAAAGAAAAATTATATTCCCAATATTCCTAGGATTTCTAAAAAATAATCTAAGATAATAAACAAAAGTTGATCAATGAGGTGAGTAGGTGAACTACCCATTGGGTCTTTTCCACCTATTGTAAGAGCATAGACCAATCCTCCATTGAGCATCTAAAAATTGAAGGCACTTGGCATACCCTATGCATCATTTCCCTATTTGGTAGGAAGGTAAGAAATATTAATTGAATTGAGTAGTGCAGACTGTAATGATGATAAACAAAAACAAAGACTATTCATGAATCACACATTCACATCCAACCTATTTCATCACATCTCGTGTCCTCCCCGACACCCACATGCATAAACTATTGCATCTCGAAACACTATGCATCAACTACTACCACAACCATTAGGCCTCCCTGCACCCACATATCACAAAATCCATCTAGGATAACATAAAAAACATGAAGTTGATAAAAAAATTCATATCATTTGGGATCTTGTTCCTTAAACACAGAATCATTATTTCACACAAAATGGGTTATCAAAACTCCATGCATAAGTATCTTGGCCATTACCTGCAAGAGGGTAACACAAAACCCTATCATAAATTATATTTTATCAAACTACAAGTTCTCTAGTCCATATTGAAATAACTGGTTATTTATTAATAGTTTCCATCTATGGGTAACCTAAAAAAATCAATCATAACTCTCACAAGTAATCATGCATGCTTACTACACCAATTTTATTAACATAAAATTACAACAACAACTAGATTCATTTACAAAACTCTTTATCCTTGAAATATAATTACAATTAATCCACATTTATGTTCTGTTCCAATTTCATCGAAGAATGTCAATCTAAACAAGGAAAACATAGATAGCACACTATCTAGAAAAACAAAAGGTAATAACATTCTATTGATACTAATTGATTGATCCGGTTCAAATATTTAATAAGTCAACTCCATTATGGTCCAATGGATAAATCATTCAAACTATAAAGTTTAATTTAGAATAATAGAGATTCAATGAATCCTTAACCTCAAAAGGATCTTGACATTAATTATTCGAGAATAATCCACACAACTGATTACGATCTCCTCATATGTAAAAATGGTATCCCCCTATGGACATTTCGGAATGACCGCACCTACTGATACCCAATATAATTCCATTAGAAGAATTTATATGACATTTCATAACATGGAATGTTGAAATGGGATATTAAGGATCAAAAAAATCACCAAAAAAAGGTAGATCATACATCTTATTGATGACGGATCAATAGTTGTATCTTCCACCAAAATCGGGGGCACACATGCAGTAGGAAGAAACATCATGGAGAAACAATCCAAGGATATAGGTTAGATCATTCCACTCCCCTGGGAACAAGGAATGGTTTGCACTCTTTCTCTAGGTAAAAGTAAGGTAGAACATGGGAGGAAGATATCTCATCCCTTTATAAGATTTGTGGAGCAGCAATTTAAGATAAAATAGATTTTCCATTAATATCAGATCGCATTAAACAAGGTGGTTTGAAAAATTAAACGCATCCCAAGCCTTAAAGAAAAATTTAAAATAGGATTTATGGACACTGATTTATCCTTATATAGCTTATGACGAGGCATTGAATGCATTTTACATCAAAGAAAACATCAACGTGGAAAAACTATAAGAATCTGGAAACATTATACACCTATCGATGCTTGAAACACTATACACCTACTAATACACTAAATGTTGTACTCCTACTGATGTAAGAAACAATGTTCATAGAATGAGTCTCTGATATCAATGAAACTATTGGAAAAATGAATCACATATGAAACTATTCACATCAGTCTCAGCGATGCACTATTCACTTCTATCTCACAAATGAAAATTGTTTACACTAGAATCAATGATGACAAAGTTCACATCGATCTCATGGATGAAACTGTTAACATCAGTCTCATAGATGAAACTTTTCACATCTCTCTAATGAATGTGTTTACATCTATCTCACCAATGACAATGTTCACATCGGTCTAACCGATGAAACTATTCACAAATCTAGGAACACTATTCAATGAACTAGAAACAATATTCACATAAATTTAAATTTAGAAATGTGGTGGGATAAGTCACTTGACATACAAAAACACCTCAGACACCAAAATTCAACCAATGAATGGACCAGAGTGGTTCGGGCCATTACTTGTGCTCTCAGTGGTGCACCTATTCCTATATTTCAACATTACAAGGGAGCTTTCGAGGTCTACCTATGTACTATTTCACGTCCAAGTTCCCCTCACATGTTATATTTACCAAAGCACTCATCCACCTGGCTATGGACCACTACATGATATATTTTTCCATTTATAGGATGTTTTGTTTTAATATGCACCTCTAACAATGTACTTGGATACACTTCCATGAACCTCTACAGGGGGCTTACCCTGGGTACATGATATTTAAATCCCTAACACCAACCACCTATGTACATGAAAAGATGGACAAGTAAATAGCCAAAAAGTACCATATATTGTATATATTATGTACATAACCGGTACTTCTATAAATTTCCACTTCCCCAAATAAGAAGAAGACATGATTTTTGTTCGTTATACCAAATTATGTGTGATCAGGATTTTCTGAAGGGAAACCCCTATGAACATTATAAAATCGAATAATTGGACTATAAAACACCTTTTGGACCCACAAAGAGTCCCTTATAACAAAAAAACATCATTAAGATAGAAAAATAATAATCTATTTGTAATTATATTGAAAATAATAAAATGATCCAACATCGTTGTTGAAACCATTTAAACCTTGAGACAATTTGTTATCTATAGAAGATGCATGACGGTTTAACACAAATTTAGCTATAAAATGACACCAAATTATCCCTCTCCCTTTCTTAAATACCTCCACTCACCCTCTACTATATCCCTGCCTATGGAAGACTAATGAGGGAACACCAATGAATCCAGTTGGTTAAAAATAATATTAAAAAAATAGGAAATGAAATAATAAAGAAATTAAAAAAATGAGTGATAAGTAGTAGGAGCCCGATGCCACAAATATACTAGACACAATGAAATGAAATTCCTTGAAAAAAACTCCACTCTAACCTCAATCACGAACTAAATATTATGTCCCAACACTCCGAACCATATGTACTAACAAACAAACAATTTTAAATAAATGTTATATAAATAATTAAACGTTTAGTACTCAGATACAATTAAAATGGCATAAGATTTTGTAAAACTCATGTCATAGTGTAAACACAATATTTTGGGACTAATGGAGTGGTTGAAAAATTATCTGAGATCTTTTGAGGGCACAAATTTCCATTTCCCCCCATGAATACTAGTTAAGAGATATATTTCAAATTTACCTTCTTTTCTCAACCCATCACAATACAGTTCATGAAAAATCTTTTATAATAATTATTCTCACCTTTGAGAATCTTCCATGGTTAACTAAAAAACATAATTCAGCCTAATCACCATCCCTTCCAAAGGTGAAACAACCATCCACTGACTGATCCCGAAATATGGACTACACCACAAGAATGAGCGACATTAAATAAAAACCTATCTAATAGTCCCAACCATAGGAGTATTCAAATCACCAACACCCAACCAATACGAAAACCGAATGTCCAATGCTTCATCTACTACAAAATTTATTGTCTTGATGTGGCCAAAATACTCACATAAGATCTCTATAATTGAAAACCAAATTCATTCATTTCCAATCTCACCATGAATTAGATATGCACACTAAACGAGTCTATTAAAACAAGTACCAAAACATTTGATAGCCTATGATGCACTCCACACCATAAGGATTCCTTATACATCAATTCTCAAATGTCAACCTCATAACCCAACCAGTATTGTTACTAACCAGAGTGTGCATGCATTTTCTAAATAAGTATTTCCCCCAAAATGCTACACCAACCACTACCCTCCTCCATATAGAAGACTTATCTTCTAAAAACCTATTATGGACACTCACAAGAAAATGAATAGTGGCCTAGAAAACATTAGCTAATTCTTATAAACCACTAACCATTATCCTCAAAAAGTTTATATGAAATAAGAAAGAGAACTCATGACACAATCATCAGTTAAGGAGTTTTAGTAATACAAAGATCCACCCCATGAGTACACTGCACATGGTTATTGATCCACGAAAATTAGTGTCAAGAAATTAGAAAATTATACTACTAAAAGAACATATAGAGAAAACGTTCAAGGTATACGGTACATTTCTTCCTCTCAAATGAACCATAAATCCATGAAAAACCCATGATAACTGTCATTTCTCAACCAATACATTCTGATATATCATCATATTCACAAAAAAAGTATTCAAAATATATCCACAGCCACATTGAAGCTCAAACCTAATCCAAATATATATTTGGAATATTACCATTATTGATCTAACCACCAACAATAACAGAGCCTTCTATATATCACACCAACCCATTGAGGTTTCCACCCATCTCTAAGTTATGGGGAATAAATTCCCAACACTATAGAATAACACTCCCTGTGATTTAAAATGACTATTATCCAAATAATATTAAAAATGATTTATTTGTGTATAATTCTACTATAAACTTGTATGTGAAAAAAACTATATAAATTGTTGCTAAATTAACAAAATTATGAACATATAAAATCAATTGAAACTAAAAAAATAATGAAAATTTAATGACAGAAATACATTTCTATAAAGATGCATTAACACTAAACTCCTTCCGTCTGGAAAAAATCTATTAAATTATTAATCATAATATATACAAAAATAGGTGCACCAATTAAATTCCAAATAACAAAATCCTTACATAAAACCCATGGAATAAAAATCCCACAATACTAGTAACATGGAAAAATTAATAATATAGGTGTTTATGAGGAACCATCTTGACATCAATCATAGGGTCTAATAAATTCATATATCACATATCTTCCAGCTTGCCAAATTGCATCTTAGTGAAAAATAATTGTTCAATACCATTTTTCTCATGAACTGTATTGGGAAAGCCCAACCTGCCACATGATCTGGTACAAAACAAAGCTGCAAGCACACATACCTATAGACTAGACGTTGAAAACTACTGAAAATGGTCTAAAATGTCTTAATTGGGACAATATTACCTAAATTTAGTGTCTGAAAACCTTGAAAAAAAACTAAACACATACACATTTATGAATATTATATTGATCCTAAAAATTAACTAAAATAATAATAAATAATATATTGATATTTACAGACACAAGAAAAATTATATAGAAACTAGTCATTCACTCGTTCCACCACATTCAAAATAAAAAATAAAAGAAAAATAAATACAAAATTTGTTTGTTCTACTTTGAGGAGAAACACATACTCAATCATCATGAATGTTGAAAAACACTAGTACAGACCCCATACACTACATGATTCATCCATCTTAACCATGAGTAATCCTGCCTCCATCGTATCAATTCCATCTCGTGATTGTACTAATTATATAAATATGTTCTATAAGTCTACTAAAGATCACCTATAGGGGGTGAGAACAAAATCATAGTCAGAGACCACCAATGGTTTTTTAACATATTCATCCATAATAGTTTCATGTAATAACTACCATGTGAAGACTCAATGATATTTAAGATGAGTAAAATAAGTAATGAAATTGAGAAATAAACAAAATTTTATCAAATTGTTATATAAATACTTTTCTTATGTTGTGAAACTTACTTTTTAATCTACAATCTCTCTTGGCCAGATATAAGAATTACGATGTGTGGATCACCCAACCACAATTTCAAGTCTGTCTGCCTAATCATGTCAGATCTCCAAAGTCCAATAATAGTGCTAAATTAAATTCCAGATATTAGGATTTCATCATAGATTTCTAAAAAATTATATAAATCTACTACACTATTTGACTACAATGGAGAAATCTTATAATGTGGTAGGGACACTATTTTAACAAAAATAGTATACTATAATATGTAAAAATCGTATAGAACATAGTGGAATTAACAAACTAACAATTTCATCACACGGATACCGAAACAAAATTAAACATGAATAAGTAGATAATCAATAGATTTTTATCCTACAAGGTCCAAAAACCACATATAAGGTGAAAATATAAACTATGGTGAATTCAATTATCTAGATCATTAATTGGCTCTATTGATCCACCTCATAGAAACTAGTTTACAAGTAGAAAAGAAATATCAAATCAATCTCAAGGAAAATGAATATACTAGATATTACCCAAATTTTTCCTATCAAATACATTACTCAACATGAATATACATAAACCTCTAATTCTATAAGATCATTCTCTAGATTTTACTAACATAGTCAACATCTATCTTAAACTACTACGACCAGCATCAACTATTAATCACGAAGTACAATTTGATATCCCCCCAAAACAAATCTTATGTTGGAAACCAAACAAGGGGATCCTTTAAGAAGACCATGTCATAGCCTATTACAACAGAATGAATCCTTATTTGGCCTCACATCCCACATCCCAAATAACTTCACTCATATAAGGGAAACCTCCAAAACTCCATGTCAAGAAGGGAATATTAAGGAAGAACCCACCCAGAAAGAAAATAATAATCCACACCATGCCATGAAGGGAAATCCCCATAAAATACCCTCATACCCACCATAAATTATTCTCAATAGCACATTCCTATATAATATGTTTCATGATTTTGAACCATATTGAAGGCAACCACTTGTACATACCTCAGGAAACCTGATCCAACCCTCAAGAAACCAAACTAAGAAATTTATCCAAGAATACACTTAATCCCACCTCTAAATATAATTCAAAATTATGTTGAGAAAAAATACATATAATCCCCAATTCATTATTTTAAATGAGAAAACTCTTTAAAATTGGGATCATGCATCACTACGCAACACCCCCGATAGATTCTTGAATACAGTTATCAACAAAATCCACAAAAATACTCGAACTGACCAAAAAAACCATCCAGACAAACTCTAAACAATAAAAGGTTTTACCAATATTATCTACATGTAATAATTCTAAAAATTTATTACTCAACTATCAATTTAGAACTCCATGAAAAAAATAAATTGAAACTCCCTTTACTAAAACAAAACATTGTGTGTACATTATAGTAAATGATATGTAAAATCAAAGGTGAACCTAAAAATTCCTTTCCATGTGGCCATGGAATACCTTATGACTCCTTTTGTACATGTTCAAGTCCATGACATCCTAAATAGTACAATTTCATGCCCATGTTTACTCGCATTTGGTCTCATCCCAATAATTCATCCACATGACAGGGTTCCATTATATGGTTTGTACTCTGGATTAAATAGAATGTAGTATCCACTCATAACTCTACCCATGTACATGAAAAAATGGTCAATACCCATTGAATAGAGTTTATCCTAGGTATACGTCGAGAATTTTCCCAAATCTAACTACCCATTAATTCAACCACTTGGCCAGGTACATAGTCATGCCCTATTACAAGTCTTATACTGCAGGTAACTAATGTGAACTTATAAAAAATATATATTCAATAAATAAGAAGCAAACACAATTATTTTTCATTTATCAAGACATAATTTGATCAATATTTCTATATCGACCCTAAATGGGGCCCCATCAACCTCAAAATCACATTAATACATAAAAAAAATACTTTCTGAGGTTTTATTGACAAAAAATTATAGTGGACTTCTTTGGGTATATTGTTTGAATGATTGTATCTTATTTGATATTCATAATTGTCGTATGACAATATGGTGTGATCCAAGATTTATAAATGATACACTTTCATAGTTTTTATATCATCTTTCATTCATACCCCCGCTACTCTATTTGATGAAGGATTCCCCTACGTGGATGATTTTTTATGAATGAATTAAATTTTCAGAGAAGATGAAAAAAGAAGATAATGATAAAAATATCGAATTAAACAAATGAAAAAAACTAATTTTGTTAAAGAGAGAAAAGGGGTAGCGACATGAAACTGATTCTTGAAACATGCTTACTCAACACCTGGGACCCCCCCCCCAAATCTAGACTCAAAAGTAAATTGAAAATGTATATATATATCTCCAAAAAAGAATATTTTGTAGAACAAAAATTAGTTTACATATAAAATTTAATAAAATATATATTATATATTTGGATTTAATTTTAATGGAACATAACTCCCCCAATATTAAATTCTTAGGTAAACCCGCTATTTTGGGACCAGTTGATTTGTTATATAAAATATCAGATATCTCATGATATGATAAATTACAATTTTCTCCATAAAAACCAACCAAAAGAAAAATTAATATTTCTTATGATTTTTTTCAAACCATAATGATTTCATTCATGAAAATAATGATTCAGTAATTTTTAATTAACATTTTATTTAATTTTGTTCCATCGACAAAAGAAATTTCATCATTATATTAGTTTATATATAAACTATCATCTATATGTTGTTTTGTAATTCAATTTTCATCAACAAATTATATTAATGGTTATAATAATCTATATAACGAATTTATATAATATTTTTTATTATGATCAATAGAATTAAAAAATGTATCTATGACTAATATCCATTGATCATAACAAAAAAATATAAATGACAAATGATTCAATTAGCAACCCAATTGGTAATGATAATGAGGTATTATTAGAAATATTATGATATGATTTTAAAATTAACCCTTTAATAGTATTATAGGAATCATTGTGGTTATGGTATAGAGATTTAATAAATTTCATAATTATTATATATGAATATTCAGTACTTATTATTAAATATTTCCTTTAGGTAAATTTGTATGTTAAAATAACACTTTTTTCTATAATTATTGAGGATTAAATTTGACGATGATAAAATTTCCTGATATACCTCAACAAATTTTATCTTAGATTCATATACCCTAGTTATTTAACCTTATTTTATGTTTTCCATTCAGTTTATCCTCATTAATTCCTCATGAGACCTAATAAATTTTTAAAAGAAATTTAGCTATGTTTTTCCCTTCAACATATAATATTTACTTCAATGTCAATATTTTAATTAAAATGATTAAAATGTATTTTACACTTTTATGAAGACAAATAAATTTAATATAGAAAAATATATGACATTAATTTCATAGGATTAAATGGACCATTCTCATTATTTTCTAAATGATTTACTTTGGACATTTATAAAAAATGAATACGGTATATTTTTTCACATGCACCACATAAATGGAATTCCAAAAAATCATGAATACTCCATTATTTAGAGAATCTATAACTGTAACCCTTTATTATTTTCATCGAATCTTTTGTCATTAACGTTTTTCATATATTTAGATTCTAATTATTTAACAAAGAAATCAATATTTCCATCAAGAATTATTGTAGTGATCTTTTAGTGGTATTTTTATCTTTACAAAATTTCAATGTTGTTTCTAGGATTTAGTAGTTATAGGTTACAATTACCATATTTTCACTTTTTTGAGTTGATTTATTATTATGATGTTGAATTATTTATGAAATTTTCGTTTCTTTCCAATGGTTTTTATTTGATTATATGATTAGTATTTTATGATATTATGGAACTCATATGTATGTTTTCCAGGAAAATATTGGTTCTCCAATTATTATTTATTCTTTTAATACACTAGTTAATGATATCTAAATGAAATATCTTTATATTATTATTCAGAGCCTGTAGCATATAAAATATGCAACATCGTGATTAAATGAACAATGAAATATGACTTTTAAAATGTAACTATTATCTAGAAGATATTAAATGAGAAGGTATAAATTTGAATAACTAATTCATTAACAATATAATGGTAATAATAATATCTTATTTATTAATTAATCAATGTAAATATTCAATAAATATTTTAGTAAATTCAATTTATTATACCTGAATAGATAACCATAAAATTGTTTTTAATGATTTTATTAATTTTTTATCATATTATACAATATTTTTTAAAGAATAATTTTATTAATTTTAATAAAATTAAAATTATATTAGGATAAATGTTATTAAAATTTTATCAAAATATTAATTTTTCATGGAATAGTGAGAAATTATGAATTTTTACAACTATATTTCAGCTTATAGTATTTACAATTTAAAGGTATGTTATGTACTAGTTTTAAATATTAATTAGTTCATTTTGATTTAAAACGATATAATTATTGTTTTTAAATTGTATATTGTACTTTAATTAAATATAATTTTTTTTATTTATGGTATGCATTTTTTTAAAACACACTATTCATATTAATTTTTATGGTTTAAATATATATTAAACTATCATAATTCTGTTATTTAAATTTTAAAAAATATCTTTATTATTTGGAATCAGGAGTTACAATATTTTTAATTTATTTACCTATTACTTATGGAAAATATGATTCCTAAAGGTAATAATTTTTTTTACCCTTATAAAGGGTAAACTAGTAAATTTGTGTATTACAAATATTGTGATAAGAACAATTACATGAGCTGAAAACATATAAAAATATTGTTGGATGAGTATATCTCGACCATATTCAACCATAGGATGAATAAATTAGCTTTATGGGAAAATCTTATTATATTTTAATCTATATAATATTTTATTTGATGGGACGTCAAATATGTCAAACTCTTTTTTTAATAAGTTTAATATTTTAATTTTTTTTCAGTAGGATATGTTCGACAATAAGTATTATTTATTGATAAAAACAATTATTCAACATGGTATATTATTCTTATTTTTATTTATTAAAATATTTCATTAAAATATTTCAATATATTGATGTAGTAATAATTATTTTGTTGTAAAAAATAAAAAAAATTATATAAAAAATATTAAAATTACAATTATTAGAGATAATTAATAAAATAAACTAATATTATCGATTAAATTATATTTTTAATAAAAAAATAAATTAGGTTTCCAAATTATATAATATATCATGAAATTATAAATTTCAATTTAATCAACATTTTTGAAAACAAATATTTTGATATTTTATGAAAAAAATTAAAAACATTAAGTCATATAAAAACCAAAAAATCTAAAATAATAAAAAGTTTTTAGTATATTGATGAAGATAAACAAAATAGTCCAATTTTTGGTATTTTTAAATTTAATAATTAGTATATTTTCCACTAATGTGTAAAATTACATGTTTTCACTTTAATAGTTAAATGGGATAAATAGATGTTAAACACAAAGTATCATAGTTTCAATCTATTTAAATCATACAAAAAATTCATTTTAAAAACTTATTTATACCCATAATTTTCTTGTTTATATAAAAATTCACTTTGGAGCCACATTGATTTAAAAAATAATTTATAATAATTTTCTATTTTGAAACATTCTAAAACTGCCCCTCTATTTTTTATAAATGGGATCATATTATTCTCATTAAATGACACATTAAAACCTTTTATCAGACTATACAAACCCAAATACCATCCTATAATCAATCCTACTGTTCTAGAGGTATTTTATTAGGAATAATATAAATCATAGTGGTGTTATGGTGTTATGAAATGGAGGTTTTCAAAAAAAATTGTAATATTTGTTTCTGTATATTTTAGGTATGTTTCTATATCCACATCACTCAAACCAACATGATTATTTTTTTAATAATTACTATAATAATATCACTATAATAAGATATTATTATTATTTTTTTAATGGAATATATCATTCTCTACGTCAATAAAATTTAAAATAAAGATATCATTCCCATGTACAAACTACTACAACATCATAAACTAAGGGAATCCCACTCCCATAATTATATCTTAGAAAAGGTTATAATTATGGAAATAAATACATAAATATTTTAACCACAACACATTTATCAATTTTAAAATATAATATATTATTTATCTTATTTCTATTCTATGAAATGAATAATGATAACATCATTTCTACATATGTGTGGACTACCACCTTCAAGAAATTAGTTGGCTCTTTCCTCATCACCACATCAAAAGGATGATATATTGATATAAAAATATTTATAGAACTAATAATATATATATATATATTATCAAAATCTTTTTTAATGAAAGAATAATATTTTCCTTCATTCCATAATGATCGCTAAAAATGGAAATGTTACTCATATATACGTATGGCCTACCATTTCCATTATTTTAACGTAGTTCATTTTTCAAACCCATATTTTGTTTTTGTATTTAAAATTATAAAAAATGTTCAAAAGTGATAATTATTTAAGGATTTTTATTTTTTAGATTATTTAACAATACCACATTAACCATAGTTGACCTACCAAGGTCATTTTTGACTTATATTCACAATATCATTATAAAGTATAGAGGGAGAATAAATAATTATGTAATAGTTATATAATTGAAATAATATGATTAAAATTAATAATAATCAGGAAAATGATTCTTAATAATGTAAATATTTAACCAAAGATTATTATTCCAAAATATGATGAATAGAATAAAAGAATATGAATAAAGGTAAGGGATTTTCTATCACTTCTGTTTCTATCAAACACATGGCTTTTAAACTACGTGGTTCATGTGTGTTGTGTATATACATTTAATAAATATTTTTATTTAATAATATAATGAAAATTTTGGATTATATATATCCATATAAAATTAATTATTTCATTGGTATTATGATTTAATGATACTAAAGTGGTAAGGTTTTTATTCCTAAATAAAAAAATTATTCAGTGTGGTTTATGTTTATGTATTTTCCTAGTAATATTTATCTTCGATAATGTGGTTTTATAAAATATTTTAATTTTTTTTCAAAATTATATTTATATATTTTAAAATCATTTATATCCATTTTTTAAATTTAAAAAAAATTTGTTGAAAAGAATATTTTTTTCGTTATCCAAATGAGGAACATTGTGAAATTTAAGATAAAAATATGGAAGGAATGTTTTTTTAAATTATAAATGTGAGTGTATTTTAAAAAAATATAGAGGAAATTTTTCTAAAAAATTATTCTAATTTACCTGGGAAAATTATTTTTCTATATAATATTTCTTCCATTAATGTTAATTAATATTTTTTCAAGATATATATAAGGATATCGCCGTTATTATTTTTCAAGAAGGTTGGTGATTACTGTTAAAAATATGAAATGTTTATGAACACAATTTTAATTTTAATGGTTATGATATGATTAACTATTTCTAAAATCCATTTATTTTCATGAGTTATGATATGATCAATTAATTGTTATTCTATAGAACTCATATATATTTTTTCATTGTGCTAGGGGTTTGAACTATATCTACCTCTAATACATTGGGTAATGAATTATTTATCATGGGATATACCATGTTGGAATGGTGATGGAACCCAGTTCAATATGTAAAATTTTACATTATTATAGTGTTGTGGGAAACCCAATTCTACAATGATGGTTTGTGGAGTGAACCCATTCCACTATAATAATCTTGGAAAACAGCCTTAACTACTAAAGGGTTTTTTTTTCAATCATTATGAGTATGGGATAATACTAATGTTATGCTAATATTATTATGTCATGGATCATGTTTTTTTATGACACGTGCCATTTCTAATTCCAAGATACAATGACACGTGTTTATGTTCTTCTATATTTTAGGTTAAAATTTGAAAATATTTTTATCATATTTTTATAAACATATTCTAAATTTATAACTATATAGTCAATAATATGCCCCATGATTACCACAATTATTGTCATGAATTGCCCCTCGGGACCCGTGTCGTGACAACCCCATGACCACCTACCGAAGGCTAGGAGTTGGAGACTAGCGCCGAGGGCGTAAACATGCATGTGGGAGGCATTTTCCTGGATACCTGTACGTACACAGAAACCCAACCAAGTAAAAATCCCAATAATAGAGATAGTATTCTACTAAGAAGAATTTGAGTATGGTCATAGTTGAATGTAAATGGGCCACAATACAACCCCCAAAAGAAAGTACTAAAACCAGTAAAGTACAAGAGGGCTCAAATGGGCATCCATAGAAATCCCTACCTGATCGTTGAAGTAGTGAAGCTACGGGAAGCCAAGGGAGTACGTCTATTCAATCAAATCACACTGTGGTTCGCCAAGTCCAACAGCACCATGTTCATAGTTGAATCATCAATCGTGTACATGGGACACAACACACACATGGGAAGGGTCCATCTAGGGGGTGAGTAACACTAAACATAGTAGGTATACATAAAAAGAGAAGGACCACACACCATAATAAAAGTATATATAAAATACAATGTACACAACACTACTCTTCTCACACTAGTATCACTTTATAAAAAGGATAAAAGGGTCATAAAATCGTCAAAATCCATGGCTACTGAAGAACTCATCCTCTATCAAGAGTAGTGGGCCTTCCAGGTCCCACAATGCCTCTTTCCACTATCCTTGTACTATTGTGGTACTCATCCCTGATGTGTACTATGGGCATGTTGAGTCACACAGAGTTTCTTCCCACCGTGGGCCTACCGGGTCACACAGTGCTTCTTCCCACCTTCCTCGAACTGAGGTACTCCTCTTGTCGGGTAATGTGGGTCTTTCGGGTCACATAGATCCACTATCGTCAGTAGTCCTTCTAGGTCACACAGAGCCGCTTCCCACTAAGCCATCGTCATGTATTCTTTAGGTCTCATCCAACTATAGGGTTCTATACGTAGTCATTTTGGGATAAACACTCCCCAATCCACTATATGCATCTTTATATCCATGGAATTCAACAAATAGATTTCCAAAATATGGGCCTTCTCAAGAGAGTCCCAGATCTGCAACTATATTGGTCAATCATAGGTACGACATGCATGATACGAACGTTTTAGTGTCGAGGGCCTAGTAAGATTTATGTTCAATCCAACGTATTCATTCCCCAACATTATCCAAAACTCAATTGGTGTAGCTCAAAAAAGACATCTTTGCCCTAAGGATCTTGACATCATAGACAATTCATCAATCAGACGTCCAATATTGAAGATATGGCTCGTTTACCGTAACTGGTTAGTACTGGGTTCGGGTCCGGCCCACCTCGGTCAGACCATCCCAACCCAATTCGGTAGGAGCTGACCCGGATTGATATGGGTAGACCAAGCCCGCTGGGGCCGGGCCGACCCGGCTGAGCCACGGGGAGCCCGTTGGGCCGCGGGTCCGCCCGCTGGGTCGTGGGTCGGCCCGCTGGGATACGAGTCAGACCGCATGGTGGTATGTCAGTCTACTGGGCAGCAGGATGGCCCACTGGGCTGCAGGTCGGTCTGTTGGGTCGTCCCGGTGGTGCCACCTGCCTAGCGGAGTGAGCCTCCAGGGACACCAAGTTTAAGTATGTACAGGTAGGTCAGATGTGGTGTGGATTCACGATAGTGGGTAAACCCATGAGGGATGACCCAACACGGCACCTCGTAGTACCGCATGTCATTAGAGTTGTGGCTGATGGGCCGTAGTGTTTCCACTGGGCACGTCGCTCGCACACTCCCTATCCTCCGACAATCGGTCGAACCAACGACCTCTACTTTTCCACAACAGATGTAGGCCACGGCCCTACTACCACGTAGGCATGCCCCAGGGGGCACGCTCCTCCCCTATAATACCACCTCCTAGGGCAAAGGCCGGTTCTCCACCGGGCACGCTATTTGAGCCACTTCGTGTTTTTGTCGTGTCGCCATGTACTGTCGTTGGCACCTGCACCGGCGACAGGGTGTTGGTGGGTCCACCAGTCACGTAGCTGTGGCCCGTTTCTTGAGCCCTCTACACCTGTGACCTCCCGGGATCACGTTTATCATTGTGGTAGGCCTTCATTTTCCATGTCTCCATCTTTTAATTGGGCGATAACAATCAACTCATGAGTGAAGGTTCTCGAGCCTTGTTTTTATTTCCCTTCTCCCTCCACATTAGAAATAAATCCAGTGTTTTTTGGAAAAATGTTCAACAAGATTTCATGCCTTTATTTCAATATCGATCCTAGTGACAATACACTGCCTCCCACAAATATAAAAAAGAAAAATATATCAACTTGTTTTGCAGTTAATCTATTCTCATCATTTTATAATGAAATGTGGGGAAAACAAAATCAATCAACAAAACCCCTACCCTAAACATTGGAGGGCACTCGCGATTGAGGATGTTCGTTGTTCACCATCCTTGCAATAAGATACCCATTTCGCAGATCGAACGTCAAACTTTGGTTTGGGTTTCCGGCATCGCACATCACCTCCCGCTGGGAGCAGCTTCTTTCTCTAAGGGATCAATGTTACAGTACTCCTTCAACACTTTTTTTCATTACAAAACATGATCTGATACCACTCTTCATGCTCCATATATATATGAGAGGGGGGGGGGGTTAAATAAAGACATGGGGAATTAGTGGTGGATCATAAATTTGGAACCTTTCTAATTTCCAAAATAAAATCATTACATAGGATTGGAATGTCATGCCATTTATTGGCTTGATGCATCGTGGGTTGCACACTCTACTTGTACATTTGTGGAGAATATAGAAAAATATATTAAAAAAATTATTTAAATTCATTTATTTTAAAGGTCACAAAACATAATCTTATCACTAGTTCATATGTTAGAAAATATTGTTTAGGCATTTCCTAAACATTCCTTAAAAAAAGTTCAAAAATTATTTCTGGGGACAACAGTACTCGGATTCACGCGTCGTAAAATATCTTAGAATCGTAATAATTCTATATATAAAAAATTAAAATGGAAAATATATGTCTTTAAATTATCCATTCCATAGATATTTTCATCCCTGAATGCCATAATATAGAATATGAAAACAATTGGAGTTACTTATCATTAATTTGTGCCTCCCGATCCCATGTGCTCTCCTGGATGATCTCATGTTACCAGCGAATGCACACCAGTGGTGTCGACCGCTCATGAAGGACCCACTCTTGTCGATACTCAATATCCATTGGAACCTCATTAAATGTCACCCCATCATCAATTTCTATCTCTCCATTCTCGATGATGTAATATGGGTCATGAACGTATATCTTTAGTAGAGATAAATGGATGACGTCATGCACCGTCTCTATCTGTGGTGGAAGTGCCAAGTGGTATGCCTTTTCGCCAATCCTCCTAAACATCAAAATAGGTCTGATAAACCTTGTTGATAACTTATCGTCTCATCCAAATCTATATAGTCCCCATTGAGGGGAGACTCAATAGAATACATGGTCCCCCTCCTGGAAATATAATGGTCTATGTCTCCAATCCGCTTATGACTTTTCCCTGCTCCGTTCAATCTTCATTCATTCAAGGATGATCTCCCATTCATAGTGGTAGCACGTACCAACTCTAGACCCATAAGTGTTGAATCCCTTGGTTCTTTCTAGCATAAAGGATAACTTCAAGGTTGAACATATACGACCTCAAATGGTTCCATAATGATGGTGGCATGCGCTACAAGGCAGGTGCCACCATCGATCCGGCCTAGTGGAACGACCCATAGCTAAGCGGCCCGACCCATGGCCCAGCGCACTAACCCGCCACCTAGCGGACCAACCCGCAGCCTTGTCGGGTTGGTCCCAGCCCAGTAGGTCAGGTCAACCTAGAACGATCAAGGTAGGTCCCTACCGAACCAGGTTGGTCCGGTCCGACTGGGGTGGATCATACCCAGAACCGGTACTGACCCGTTACACTAAATGTTCCATAACATCTAAACCAGATGTCTGATTGATGAACCATTTACAGAGTAGTAATCCGTAGGAAAATGAGGTCCATTTGAACAACTCCACATGTGTTTTGAAGATTATTGAGTTACGGCCATGTTTCATCGAACACGAATCCAACTGGTCCCTCGGCAATGAAACACTTGTATCTTGAAAACCATACATCTGATTGATGAGTTGTTTGCAGCTCTGGGAATCTCTAGAGGAGAATGATATTTTTATAGACTTTTTGGTGTCATTAATGGATATCAAGATATGAAGATGTTATTTAGTATTGGTTCTATCTAGTAGACTGTGTATGGATCCCTACTATTGGATGAGACCTGAAGACTGCTTGAAAATGGACTAGTGGGAAGTGGCTCAATGTGACCTAGTAGGACCATGGTGGGGAGAGGATCTATGTGACTTGGCAGACCCTCGGTACTCGATAAGAGGATTACCTCAGATTAACCATGGTGAGAAGTGATTTTGTGTGAGATGGCAGGCCCATAGTGCGAAGCGGCTTTGTGTGACCTGGCGTGCCTACGGTACCCGTCAGGGATGAGTACCACAATAGTTCAAGGATAGTTGAAAGTGACTCCGTGTGACCTGTTAGGCCCACTTTACTCGATATAGGTGAAGTTTTCCATTATCCATGTAGTTTGATGATTTGATGATCCTACTACCCTTTTTCTCAGGTGAAACATAGTTTGAGCTAACTTGTGTTGTGTACTTTTCCTTTTTGTTTTACTTCCATGTTTTTGTGTGGAATTTCCTTGTGTTTTTGGGGGTAGCTACTGAGTTTAGTGTTATTCACCCCCTGTAGAGACCTTCCCATGTGTGTGTTCTGTCCCATGTAGAAAATCAACCCTTCGAGGACAGACATGGTGGAGTTAGACTAGGAAGACCACAGTGAGATCCAACAGAAAAGACGTACTCCCTCATCTTCCAATAGCTACACAATTCCTACGATCTGGTGGGGATTTTTATAGATGTCCATTAGATCACCATTGTACTTGACTACTTTCATTAAAGTCTTCTAGAGATGGTATTCTTTCCAATTTACTTTCAGTCGTGATCGTACTCAGTTTCACCTATGTGTCATATTATCTCAATTATTGTGAGTTGGTACATGGTTGGGTTTGCATGTTTGTATAGGTATCCAGGAAAATACCTCCCACATACATGTTTATTCCCTCAGCGCTAGTCGCCAGTAATTAGCCTTATGGAGTTGGGCTTGGGGTTGTCACGACATGGACCCCAGAGGACGGTTCAATAAAATGTGGCAGCAAAGGTGGTTGGTTCTACCTCATAGATCAAGAGTATAAGTTTTTGTTCTAATAAAACAATTCAAATTGTTGTGATTCTGACCTTTAGGTTCAGGGAGTCTAGGGTTGGTGTGGCGGCTGACGTATCCAAACACTAGAACCTCGAATCCTTCTTTTCTACTCAATGAACGATAATTCTAGTGGAATTTTTGATTTGTGATTTAGAATGAGCGATATCTCACTAGGTATAATGTTATAACAGTGCCACATCTTGATTTATCTTAGGATGACTCCACGAGGATGAAAATCAAGGTTCTAGATGTGTAAGGAAATCCCCCCATTGATGAGGCCTCGACATATCTTTTTTCATACATTGTTGTGACTTTCATGGATATCAAGATGCGGTGAGTGGCTTGAGGATCGGTTATCACAAACATACTACGTATGGGACCCTTCAGTTGGATAAGACCAAAAGACTGCTTGAGGATGGCCCCGTCAGAATTAGCTCTGTGTGACCTAGCATGCCCATAGTGGGATGCAGCTTTATGTGACCTGGCATACCCACGGTGCCTGGGATGAGATATAGGACCTACAATGAGGACTTTGTGCTCTATGTGGGGGGGGGGGAGGGTGATTGTAACACCCTATAATGATAAAGGTTTAAAAGACTAACTGATATGACTCATGTCAATAAGTTTCCCCTTTTTTCAAAATCTTGTCTGATTATAACTCCACAGTTTTGTGTGCTTGGCCTGGGGTAGTGATCAGGATGGGTGACCTTTTGGGAAGTTTCCTTAGGTGTGTGAGAGTGAGGAAAAATCACACTAAAAAGGAAATGTGTTGGATTGAGGGTATAATAAGTATTCATATGACCCATTCAATAATGTGGGGGTTCCCCTGGGTGGGAAACATGTGTTTGTGGAGAAACTGGTGGTACCTGATGGGCCATAAACCAACGACCGTGTTACAGCCGGGTGTTTGTTCTGTCATAGAGGGCCAGTTGTAACATTTGGTATCAGAGGTGGTTTCATGCCTTATGTGTGGTTCACTTCCTCGGTTGAGATATAGGGCCCACAATAAAGACATTGTGCTCTAGGGGGTAATTGTAACACCCAAGATTTATAATGTGTTAAATGAATAAATTATATGACTCATGTCTACAAAGAGAGACTTAATTTTTGATAGTGTATCAGATTAGAACACCGTATTTAAGAGTGCTTGGCCTGGAGTAGTGATCATGATGGGTGACTTTATAGGATGTTTCGCAAGGTGTGTTCGAGTGAAATCAAAGCATACTCAAAAGGAATTGTGTTGGCCTGTGGGTATAATCATTAGTTAGATGGCCCATTCAGGCATGTGGGTGGTCCCCTAGGTAGGAGCCATGTCTCTGCGGGGAAACAGTTTGTACCTAATGAGAAAGGACCCATCAGCCTTGTTATAGTGTGGTGTTTGTTGTGTCATTAGGGCCTAGTCATTGCATTTGGTGTCAGAGGTGGTACCCAGCCATAAGTGTTGTGCACCGACTGGGTAAAAATATAAGGCCAACAATGAGGACGTTATTCCCTATGGATGGGGGTGATTGAAACACCCTAAAAAGATAAATAGATAAATTAATAACTGATATGACATATTTCGACAAGGTTAAACATTCTTTTCAGAAGCCTGTTTGATTAGACCTCCATAGTTAAGCGAGTTTGGCATGGAGTAGTTATCAGTATGGGTGAACTTCTGGGATGTTTGTAATGGTGTGTGGGAGTGAGGACAAAGTACACTGGAAAGAACATGTGTTGGATTATGGGTACATTTATTAGTCAGATGACCCGTTCAGGCATGAGGGTGGGCCCCTAGGTGGGGACCATGTGTCTTTAGGGAAATTGGTGATACTTGATGGGAAAGGACCTCAAAACCATGTTATGGTGGGGGTGTCTATGCTGTCACCGTGGCCTAGTCTTTATATTTGGTATTAGAGGAGATACTCATCCTTAAGTGTGGTGCACCGCCTGGGATGATATATAGGGCCCACAATGGGGATGTTGTGATATAAGTGGGGGGGGGGGGTGATTGTAACACCCCATAATGAAAAATTCATAAATTACTAAATGATATGACTTATGTAAACAAGGTGAAACATTATATTTGGGAGTCTATCTGAATAGAGCTCCAATGTTAACGAGTCTGTCCAGGAGTAGTGATCATGATGGGTGACCTCGTGGGATGTTTCCTAGGGTGTGTGGGAATAAATAAAGTGTACACTTGAATGAAAATGTGTTGAATAATGGGTACATTCATTAGACAGATGACCCGTTCAGGAAAGTGGGTGGTCCCCTGGGTGGAGACCATGTGTCTGCGGGGAAACCTGTGGTACCTGATGGGCCAGGACATGATGGTCGTGGTAAGGTGGTGTGTTTGTGCTATCACCAGGGCCTAGTTGTTAAAATGATCAGCTATACTAACCATTTATTACACTTCTTTTAACTAGTTATAATCAATGGTTTTATGTACTTGATGTCTATGAAGGATTATAAACATGAATATTCCATTGGAAATGATATATATTTTTATGTACAATTTTTTTTTCATGATGTATATGTTATAATCCTAATTATCTTAAACATTACACCATAATGTCCCTAATTAATAAATTTTATTCATTATTACATTTTTTTGGGACTTTTATATAATTGAAATAGTTTCACATTTATTAGAATCAAATAAATAACTGTAAAGTCTATGCTCTTGGAACCACATTCGGGAGTGCAGGTCTCAATCTATTACAATTAATATCAAAGGACATTATCGATATCATTAATTATTAGGATGTTTCAGGGTAATATTCTTTAAAAGTTGTGGATACCAAAATGATTTTATAATTCAACGGATAACCATGTGTTTAGAGACTGAAATACCCCTTTTGTGTTTGTATGTGAGGACATTTTTAAGAGGCTAATGTTATCTGGGGAGATGATTCTATAACTCTTAATAATAACATGATTTTCTATTTGAGGAAAAATATTAATACATTTTTTGGGTATATGTTTTAAAGATATTTAAAAATATTAGGGTTTATGAGACCAATTTTATTGAGTGATGTGTGAATTATTTCTTTTGAGGGATGAAAAATGAAAGGCTATAGATAGAAATTTAGATTCAATATTAAAATTAATTCTTAATATATTAAAGATATTTTTAGGATATTTTTAAAATTTATATAAATTCAATAAGGATTATATTAATAACATTTTAAAAAAATGAAAATCCAGGATCATGTGATAACCTGATACAACTGGAAATGTTGTGTGGCTTAAATACACAACCATAGGATGAAAATTGTGCATCCACTACCACAATCCTATGTTATATCTATGATAGTTTAATTTTTTTTAATACAATACATAAAAGTTATGTTAATTTTAGGACTTTAAGTTTTATCATATATAAAATCACTGGAATTGAAATTGATTTTGTATTATGTGAAAATTTTCATTTCAAAATCCACTCCCAAAATTGGGAACCCTATATGAAAATTTGTAATATAATTTTATTGAAATTAATTTTCATAAATAATTGTTAAATTTAATTTTTAATGGAAATATTTTTTTTCATTTATGGTGATTCAGGCTATTATAAATAAATGGTTAATGTATCATTGAGACTATGTTTAGTGTGTGTACAAATTTTGAGATAAAAATTTAATATTAAAGATTATGGGGTAAAATAATTGTATTTTTTGGGATTCAATAATATTATAAAATATTTTTAGAAACTATTGGGTAGTTATTTAATGAATTATGATTGTTTAAATTTTTGAATTACTATATAATTTTTTATACTAAATTATTTTTTTCTCTTGTAAATGTTTATTTTTTTTCTGATCTAATGTATCATTTATTAACTATATAGTTTTTTAATTATTAATGGAATAAGGAATATATTTTCAATATTTTTTATAATGAGATATATTAGAAGATTATTTTAGGTCTTCAGGAAGGAATGTATTCATCTCAAAAAGTCACGTTTTAGAGAAAATGATAATATTGAGGTGGAAATTAACTAAAGGATAAAATAAGTCATATCATGTAATTATTTTCCCTCTATGTTATTTTTATATATGGTAATATAATTCCTCCACAATATTAAATGGTTAATTATATAAAATCATTATTCTTTTACTATTCATGTCAAGAAAACAATGGTATTTAAACGTAGAACATTTTTTATGTTTTGTTGTGGATAATTTTTTTATAAATTTTTTTTATAACACTCTATCAATCCTTTAGTGTTTATATTATATTCCATATCTAGGTTTCCACTTCCCAGAAATGTTCTCATACTTGTAAAGGCAGTATTTTTAACTAATAATGTCCTTTAGAATTATCTTTTATATCTTATCAAGTGTATATTTTATTCATCCTTCATATGATATACAATTTCAAAAAAGGTATTTTAAAAATACAAACATTAGTTATTGAGAAATTGTTATCATTTTGACAATGAAATCAATTAAATGGGGAAGAAGATAATATCTTGATATTTTTAAAATATATATTTTATCGTACAAGATATAAAACACATAGCACAAAATAAAAATGAAATATTATTGTTTATATGTAATAATTATATAATAGATGTTAAACTAGAAAGTGTCAATAGTAATAAATTATTAATGAAATATATAATGGTCATACTAATTCATTTCTATTTAATTAATGTTTTTAAAATAAGAAAATGAACTTCTAGTAAAGTCATTTTATTTATAAATAATATTTTTTACTCAAAAATGGTTTAACATTTATATATTTTATTATTTTTTTAGAAAATATGTTTTATAAAATTAATTATTATTTGAATTAATAATTTCAAATTTATCATACGATGTTTTTTTTAGAATTTTCATATAGTTTTTATTTTTAAGGAATACTAAAAAATATATATTTATATTCAAAATAGTATTTTATTATAATATATATATATATATTCAAAATATGGATGGGATTAGCTTTAAATGTTTTTAGGTAATTTGGATTTTAGTTAATCAAATTATCGGTATTAAATATTATTTAATACTTGAATTCAGTATAAAACAATTCTATATTTAAAAGTTTATTTTTGTGAAAAACTATTTTTCTTTGGGTATTTCATTTTTAATATTAAATAAAATTATGAAAAATTTGTAATATGAATATTTAAATATATATTCCATGTTAGAAGTTTGTATGTAATAATTTAGATTATATTTCATGTAGAACCACCCAGTTACAAGTATGTAAGCATTTCATAATGTGTTTTAATTATGTAATGTATATGGGTGAGGTTTGGGATACTTTGGAGAAATTTAGAACTGTTTTGGGGAATTTTTTATAGGTTCATAGTATGTTCATGATTTTTGGAAAACCATTAAAAACCTATAGTAAAATATGCACAATGAGACACAGGCTAATGGTAGGGCCATCTTGTAGCGTACATTTGGCCAAAGGTGTAACACCACATGCTTCAAGGGTACATTTCTTTTTGAATAATGAAATACCTTGTGTTGTACGCAACTTCTAGTTCTACCATACCACAACCAATAAAATTAGTTGTTATGGATATTAATACACACATTTTGATATTTGAATAATTTTATTTTTCAAAGTGGACTTAATTTTAGGATTTATAGTATCAAAATTAACATAGAGTGGTATTTTTGGATTTTTCTGAAATCTTTCAATTTTTTATGAATATTGAAGAACAATGCGTTATTGTTTAGAACCGAATTTTTATTTAAATTATTAGTTATTTTATTTATATTTTTTGTAGGTCAAAATAGATACATAATACCAATATATGAATAATTTAACTCATTATAATCATTTTATGAAAAGAATAGATATATAAAATTTTATTGAAGTTTTAACGTCTTTTACCCACCTTCTAGGAACATTTTCCAATTTGTATACAATGAAATTTTACCGAATCTGTGAATTATATTTCAAAAATATTATAGACACGGTTGAAATTTTTATGTAAAATGTGCTTTAATATGATGAAAAAAAATTTATATGAATGGTATCTTTTGAATTTTTTTTTACCACGGTTAAATGTAAATAGGGTAATTAATTGTAAATATGATTTTATAATTACCCTAAAACATGTCATAATTCTATTGGATAAGGGTTTCACAACCAAAATATTTTTTAGGAATAGTATATGATCCGTATGGATTACTTGGAATAGATTATGACATTTATTATTATATTATTTAAAGAAGTGTTTAATGTGTTAAATTCAAGGTTTAATAAAAAAACATTTCTAATATATGGTTAAATATAAGATACATTTGAATATAAATATTAATTATAAAGATAAAAATATTTCAAAGAAAATTGTGTTTTATTTATAATTTTATTCATTAAATAATTAAATTTATTTATGACATAATGATGGTGGAGTAATTACCTTATTATTGAATGATTACAATAATTGATATTATATATATTAATATTATCGTTAATTGAGACTTTTGATGTATTCCAAGAATTTTATAGGTTATTATTACATGTAAAGGTTTATTAAATTATTATTTTTTCTATGTTATCAGGATGTTATGTCTTTCACAAAAACCAAATACTAAATATTGTCAAAATCGACCTAAATGAGTTTTTAAAACAAAAATATATTATTAATTTATATAATATTTCTAAAATTCAAAGGTTCGACCAAAGGACTTATATAAGGTTATATATATCAATAATTAACAACATGGAGTTCTCTTGGATTTTTATAGTGTGTTTAATAACCAATCATTGTTATTATAGAAGAATACATGGTAAAAGATAAACTATTTAACTAATAGTTAAATCTAAATAATAAGGTTAATATGGTGACCTATAACTATCTAAAACCTATAATATGATATTTTTTCAACCTTATCCCCACATTATCCTAAAAAAATAATTTTAGAGCCATTATAAATTGAATATGATTGTATAATAAAATAATATTTCAAACATTTCCTAAAGTGACCACTAGCTCTCTTATAAAATGGTACATCCCCTTCTCACAAAAATAAATCTTCCAAATACATTTGGCCTGACCAAACACTGCTCAAATATACTCCTAATTACCCTATCTTCAACCTAGATCCCTTACATTGATCATAATCTAATCTAGGTATCCCATTTAGTCAAATAAAAAGGAAGAACCCGACGATGAGGTAATTATTTCATCACCTCTTTCGAAGTTATTCTCTTCTTCCTCTTCCTCTTTCATTGTTGTTTTCATACCAAAATAATAACTACTATACCATTTAAATACTATGACGTTTCTATGAATATTTTACAACTATATTCATTATTATATCCATCCTATGAATGACGATGTCACCATATGTGCGTACGTACGACTTGCTGTGTCTAAGTCATGGTGTAGTTTGTTGTTCAACACTTCATTATTTAGATGCGTAAAATAATGAGTAAAATTGATGTAAATTATTAATATAACATATTAATGAATCATTATATATGATATACCATATAATACCATACAATTTCACTATTAATAGATTGATATTGTACCTCGTGTGTACATACGAATTACCATATCCATGAACGTGATGAGATTCATTCCCCGTCGTAATGATTCAAGAATAAATTTCATTTAATGATTAAAAATAATGTATAAGAACCTATTATAATTTTATGATATGAATTAAATAAATCCTATACATAAAAATATGACTTAAAAAATGAAACATATAATGGAAAACAAATCAGTTTACACCCAAACAATGATAAATCTGAAATATTATTAACAAAGCAATATTAGAAGATCATATATGATATCATATATAGGTATGTGGTTCTTGTATAATATAAAAATTATGATTTAAATATTTTAAAGGAGATTAATGTACCCTCAATCGTGGAAAAGTACTATATAAGGGTTAATTCGACAATCTCTTCATTATCCGAGAATGTTTATACGTGAGCATCTACTAAGACCTCTTTATCATCCTCATATTTTTTTTAAAAAAATTTGTTTCAAAACATTATTAATATTTACTATTATATTTTTTAATGTCATTTAATAGTTTTTTTTAATTATTATAAAATATTTGTAGAGTAATCTTTTCGTCATTTTCAAAACATGGTCACTTACGACCTTTTTGACAAAATTAATGAAATGTCGTTTTTAAACTTATACAGAGAGTACATTATTTTCTGTCATTAAAACACCTTCAAAGCATCCGTTACTATCTTATATGAATATTTTAAAAATAAATATTTTCTTTTATAATTATGTGACTTAAAAATTATCTCAAAATATAATGAGATATTTCTCTCAAATAGTTTTTATATCATCTACGTCAACATACATTGATGGATATTACACTTGTTTGAAGTTGATTTATTATGATAAATTATTACTTATTGAATTGAAGGTTTTGTGATATGTTTAACTATTGATGTATTATTTTTATATCATTCATGGTTTATGGTTAAGGTATTAACATTTTATATTCTAGTTTTAATACGATTGATTATGTTATGTTTCAACTTTTTCATATGAGAAATGCATTAGACTTATTAAGTTACAAGTGGAGCCTACTATAGCTCCTTGATGTATCAGTAGGTCTCATGAGACAAACTAATTTCTTGGCTGAAGGCCTTGAAAAAAATCCAATTTTTAGTATTGGCATGAGGCCTTCACTATTTGGTTATAATGTTCAGCATTATGCATTCCCTTATTATGAAATTATTTATTGATATTACAAGTGATTATTCGACTATTAGAATATCCATGTGAATAATTAAATGGAATTATTTTATTTATATATAATGTATCGTGCTTAATTAATGTTTAAAGGTATTTTTTTATTCTTATTCATCAACATAAATTTTTTCTCTTATTTATGAAATCTTCTGATATATTGTAATCCTTACTAAGCATCTGAGCTCACCCCTTTCTTATGTTTTATTTATCCTTTGATGAAAAAAGTATATTATGATTTATCTGCAATAATATGATGAAAGATATGAGTGTGTTCAATGTAGACACAATGTTGTTTTTTTCATTTAAAAATGTAATACAAAAATTATTTATGCTTCTTTCACATCCAAGGATACTATACCGAACGGTCATTTTGGATTTGTTCCTTCGTGATCATGCAAATGTTATGTAATAATTCACTAACTCTGGGTAAATAGGGTCGGGGCATTCAACATGGTTTTTACAATACAGGTTAAGTGAATAAATAATTAGACAATGATATTTTGCATTATTATCACACATCTAGTTAACTATTCATGTAATCCTTTAAAGGTTCATCCTTGAGGTAGCGACTGACTCATGGTTAATGCATAGTTTGTCTAACTGTATGACTAACCAAGCACTAGTTAAAAGTGATATCCTAAAATTGTGGATATCACTCATATTGTCTCCTATGGCATTTTCCCCTATTATACCTATCTAAATAAATTTCCTCTCTTCTGAAATGGATAGGAATCTTCCCCCATTAATTTAGTAGTTATCCAAAGGCTTCTATTGGTGTTTTAATGGCATATTTTCATGGTAAGTGATCACTCATTACAGTTAATGATGGATTTTCATTGTTATTAATTTCTATCACTCTTAGATTATTATATCGTCATCTTCATTGGACAAATATATGATAGTATATTCCAAATAGTTTTATATTTTTCATATTTGTTAATATTACAAGGGATCTAATGTGTTTTTTTTATTAAACTACGTTTCAAAGGTGTATGGGTGATGTTCTTCATTTCCATCATAAATTATCATGGTAGGGGATTCACACTCAACTCCTCTTTCAATAACTGATTTTCATTTCTTATAATAGATTATTTTTAAATATATTTATGGTTTATCCACTATGGAATAGTAGTTTAAAAACCCCCTTGAGTGACATTTTGGGGAACTATAGAAATTTAGTGTTTTTTGGAATGTGTTTATTGTAACTTTATTATAAATATGATGATTTAAAAAGATTTTTTGGTTTTGAGGAATGGTTTTTTTTCAATAATTGTTAGGTTTATTTCGATTTATTTTACTAATATTTTAATGAAAAGATTGGTTTTATTGAAATGGTTCAAATTAATGTTTTGGATGGATTTTCATAGTGGTTGGTGTTAGGTCATATTGAATTTACAAGTATTGGTTGAAATATTACATGGTGCGTGGGGCAAATGATGTAGCGTAACATGGGATTTCATTACCTTATGATGAAATGCTGGATTGAAGGGAAAACAATCACGAGTATTGAACTTTTATAAAGAATAATTCTTGGTTGGATGTGTTCATATGTGTAATGGAATGGTTATTCCCAAAATGGAATTTTTGAAAGGGGTTTATATTATTGATTGGTAATTTTCCTTGGAACATGGTTTTGTTTAGAAAAAATGGTTTCATAATAACATGTTTATATTTTGATATAATATGTTTAAGAAATTATTTTATAATAACTAATTCATATAATGTGCTATATTTTCTATCCTAGTGTCATGAGTGAGGTATACATTTGGGGAAATATTTATGAGTTTTATTGATCAACCCTACATTGGAAAATTAGTGATTTTGTAGATATCATTTAACAAGACATTTGAATAGGTATGGTATCACACATCTTTATCACTACATCAAGACAGATGGACTTTTTTGGAGTTTGATCCTAGGGAATATGGATCTTTGGAGTTGTGGCCTTCTTTTAGTTGTGTTGGTTCTATAGTTATCTTCTATATACATAGTAGTTTTGTAGACATATGTTATGGTACTCTTGTGGTGGTTTCGATACAAATTAAATGGTTTATTTGTCTTTCATTTTTATCATTAATCAAGTAGTGTTTTATTTGGATATTGTTTGTTTGGTTTTTTATTTTATATTAAAATGAAAATTCATCCCCCGTTCATATTGAAGACCTTAATCATTTATTTTCATCCATTGTAATCTTGGAGATGTCACATAAAGCACTGTAATATCCATCCAACTTCTCAATTCAATGATAATGGTTCAGATGTCACAATGGGTATCATCTTGGTCAATCAATTGTGGAATAAATAATTATTAGTAATTTTGGTCTTGGAGTAGATATTCATTCTTCTCTCTTACTTGTGTGAGGTATGATAGAAAAGATAATGATTGGAGGGACATGATATGTACATAAAAAAGATGTAGAAAACCATTTAATGATGCACATAAAGTTACCAAGGATTTGGTTACATCTACTTTTTCAATACACTTATAGAATTTGGAATCTCATTTTCATGGGTGTATCTAATAAGTCCAGCATTAAATGAATTAGAGGAATGATTCCTAGTGGGTTTTCATATTTTAGTTTTAGTAAAAATTAATTATTTGGTGAAAAGTATTTTATTTATGAAAATTATAGTGTATTTTTAATCTGGGTCATTTTGAAAAAGATCATAGTTGTGTTATTTTAATAATAATTTTACATTCAAATAAAGAATAGATTTTCCAAAATGGATTAACATGTAAAACATTGCTATCAGAAATAACTATTTTTTTGTATGATGAATTATTATTTAAAATTCTGTGAGTTTTGTTAATAGAGATTTAGACTTTTTGATTTGAATTGTTTTTAAGAAATGGGTTCCAGAAGGAGTCCTAGAATCCAACCGGGTGAAGATGCTGAAAATGCATCTACACCTAGGACACTGGTGAACGGACAACTATTTCAAAGGGTTTTCTTTGTGTTTCAAGATTTGGATAGTAGGGTAATGAGGGATGAACCAAGGTAAGTTGATCATTCCTTTCTACTCAATAATTATAAACATGCCATATTTTGGGGTGTTTCTAAAACATGTAAGGTGGTGTTGTTGATGAATAGGATGAATTGTATCGTCAGTTTCGTCTACACACCAGTATAGCCAAATGTCAAGATAGCGACTTTCATGCTGGAAAACATTCATTCCAGTGGTGGGATTTATTTGGTCTTGTTTAATTATACAATTACATGTAAGGGGAGGATTTTGAAGAATTTATTAATAAATAATATATCCTCAAACATTCAGAATTCAATGAACAACTGACTTCTTCAGCTTGACATAGGAAAATATTTCATTCACTTAGTAAGCATATAAATACATGACTTTTTTGCTATTTTCACTCGAGGTTTTGACTAACGAATCCTTAATGAAATGTTTCATTGAATTGGCGTAGACTTAGGAGATTCTATCACAGATTATTATGGCCTATATTATGGATTATATATAGATGTTTACTAGAGTGAAAATGGTGGAATGGTAGATCATAGCTATTATGGGAGGAGGTATTATGTTGATACCCTTGGGAATCAGTGGGAACTCTAATACTGGGAGAAAGTGGATGAGGGGAACCTATATCCTAATTGTTAATTTTAATACATAGAAGATGGGTTGATCAATGAATCTCCCTCTTAAACACATGAAATAGATAATTTTTTTCATTGTGGTTCATTTGTAAACATGAAGTGGGAATACAGGAAACCACCAAGAGCATGCAACAATTGAAACATAGTAGGGAATCATCATAGTTATTTCCGTAGTACCATGATGTGGGGTTTTTAAGACACATAACAGGTGTTACAAGCATCAAATTATTTGATGGGATGAGGGAGGAGGAATAACCCTTCTCCATAGAAAAGTGATATCCATGGTGATTCCCGGAACACGATGACTCCCTGTGTAGTACAATATCAACAGGGAATTCAAATTAAGTAATTATATACATCTGAATAGTTTTTTGGATAATATGTTTAGACTATATATGGTGTGAGGTATTTTGTTTGGAATTTTACCCTTAAATAATCATTGTCTGATACTAGTGATTTCTATTACATTTGTTTTTCACATGTTTTTTAATTACATAGTTTGAAATTTGAGATGATTAATTCTCTGATAAAAAACCAATCTACTCTTGGACAAAGAGAGTGTCGAGCCATTGTGTTTAGACCATTTACTATAACTATATATGGAACCGAGTTGAAATAATTGTTATTTATGATGGAGAAAGATGTTTCGGAAATAATCATATATATGGTATGTTTGAAAACATAAAATGTTTACATCAACTGTTATACCATAAATTTTAGTTTTACAACTAATTATGATATCTATCATTTCTTTTATATAGACAAGAGTACAAAATAAAGTGTAACATGATTATTGGAAACAACAGTTGGAATGAACTCATACCATTTGTCCGTGTTGTCCTCATAATTGATGGAAAATATAGAGACGAACAATTTTATAGTAGTTGTGAATCGTTTTCCATATGTTTTCCCCCATAATCTCTCACTGTTTCTACACACAAGAGAAGTAGATTTTATAATTAAAATCTTTCTAATGATTAGTCCAATCACTCTTATATCTTATTAGATGGAACCAACTAATCTAAAGGAATTTGATGTTCTAGTGTAAAAGACAGATATCAATGTGTTCATTCGGCCTAGCACATTTATATTGACGACACTAGTCATGTTTGTGAAAAAATGGGGATAGAAATATTAGGTAATGTAATTATTATCACAATATTAACCAATTTATGATAAACGAATGGTATCCACTTCCATGCATTGATGACCGGTTCAATAAATTTAAGGGTGTAAATTGGTTTACTAAGATTTACATACGATCAAGATATCACCAATTTTGGTTTTATAAGGAGGATATTCTAAATACATAATTGAGAAGAATATATAGAAATTATGAAATATGTAGTGATGAATTTTGGCCATATAAATTCACCAGTTTTATTTATGGAATTGATTAATCACCTATTTTAATGATATCTATATTTTTGTGGTTGGGTTTCTGGAATAAATACTATTGTATTCTAGGATATTGGATGAGCATGATCAGTACATGGCAACAGTGTTGGGAATCATGAGGGACCATAAATTGTATACCAAATTATAAAAGAGATATTTTTTGGATATAATAGGTCTATTTCCATTCCCATATAATCTATGAAAATCGTTTTTAAGGATGCATAAAATATAGATGTTGTTATCTCATAGAAATAGATGATGAGTGACTTCGAGATTACAAGTATTCGTGGTCTATGTTGTTATTTCTGACACTTTTCCAACTATTCCCATGACTAGATGAACCTATGAATAAATTTAAAAGGAATATGTTTCCATTAAAATGGAATGAATAATTCCATAAATCTTATAAATATATTAATGTTTGATTTACATCAGCATCAATCTAGATTCATCCAGAATCATTACAAGGGTACGTGGTGTATTTTGATGCGTCAAGATATGGGTTGGGATGTGTTCACATATAGAGAGATCATGTTTTTGCTTATGGATCAATAATATTACATGTTAATCAGAAGAACATCCAACCAAATTATTTTTATATATCTATTATTGTCCATGATATGTTTATTTGGTGTCATTATCTATGGGATGAGAAATTTACTATGTTTATAGATCAAAAGAGTTCGAATAATATTTTATCACAATGAGATTTGAACCTAAGACAATTAATTTGTATGGAGTATCTCACAATATTTTACATTAACATGATTTCTACACCATGTAAGTGAAAAATAGTGGAAGAAACATTAAGAATAAATTCATATAATTATTTAGCCCAAAATGCTTCAGACCAGTGTAAGTTGATGTTAGTGATAGCGGACATGAACATGTAATGCAAAAACCGAGGCATTATTTTTGTTTATATTCATGTTTCATTGTTTACTAATTTTTTAAAAATGGTAGAAGTGTAACAATCATTCAACTCATAATGTTTATTGATGTGAAAAAAACTATATGGTGGTGATACCACCAAGGGATGAAAAATAAATGATAGATAAATATTGTGGTTCAGAAATCATATGGACAACTAATGGATTATGAGGAAAAAAATCATTAAGCATAAAACAATTCAATATTCATTTTTATCATGTAATACAAAAGAAGAATACGGCGTTGTAAGAATATTTTTAGTGGAACGATAGATAAATAATAATAAATGGATTTTTTTTGATATTATTAACTTGTTAGAAGTTATTGTAGATCATCATCGACCAGCAAATATGTTGCAATAATTAACTATTATAGTTTTGAAGAGGGAGAATATAGTTATATATTTTTAAATAAGACTCTGAAGAATCGTTTGGAATCACGATTATATATAGATAAGAGTGAATCAGCTCACAAATTCTACCCATTTAATCCATATTCTTGAATATCAAATAGTGGAGGAATTTTCATAAATCCTTTTCCAAGAAGTTGTAAACTATGATGGAATACCTATATCGATTATATTAGACATTGATTCAAATTTAACGTATTATTTTTATAAAACATTAATGAAATTCATTTTGACTCAGATTAATTTGATCTTGGAATATCATCATCAGACGGAGTTTCAATCTGAATGGATGGCAAAAAAAATTAATACAAGTTTTGGACAAGTGTAAGGAATTTTGATGGGTCATTAGAAGAGAATGTTCTATTGGCTGTGTCATCCTATAATAATAACTATCAGAACATGATATATATGAATACTTTTGATTCATTTATGGGATTCATTTCTATTATCCATTTATTTTATTAGAAATAGGTGAGACTTATATATTTCATCGAAGCCTAGTACAATAAATAACCAAAAAAATTCAGTTAATCGGGAAATTGAGGGGGATTACTCAAACACATCAGAAATCATATGTAGATCATCGTATAAGGATGATTTCATTCATAATGAGTTGTCATGAGTTATTAAGGATTGATCAAATTCTTGTATATCATTATTTTGGGAATCTCAGAATGTTATCTTATCGATACATGTGTCTTTTTGATATACTTTAATCGGTTTGGGATGTGGAATATTTTTTATCATTTCCACGAAGGATCAGTGTTGTACATATTGTGTTTCACGTAACTCAGTTAGAAGAGTTTCATTCTGATTCTGACCATGTGATGATATGTGATCACATTGACCTAGAGTGGGATTCTTTGTTAGTGTACATGCAAGTTCACATTATTGATTTGAATGAGATAGTCTTCATTGAAAATTCATCAAACTATTCATGGTTTTCTAGCAACATGGTCAGATTCATGAAGAAACATTGAAATGGGGGATAGAAATGATTGTGAAATTGAAATAATTATTTATAGTAAATAATGGTTTTTTCTACATTTATGGCATAGAAAGGATAATGGCGTAGAGAATGTATCACCAAAGGTTTCAAAAAATAATCTCTTTATTTATTAGTTTTATGTATGTAAGGTATATGAGTGAGTTTTGGGGAGTTAAGATAACTTTTTGAGTTTTTGTGGGAATTTATACTGGTTCACAATTGGCTCACTCTTGGGGAATATTTTCAAAAGCCTATGAGAAACTACACATAGTAGAACATAGGCTATGTGGAAGGTCAATGGGTGGAACACTTCTTGACCAAACACATATATTTGGTTAAATGTTGAGATAGTGATATGTGGCATAGTTTTCACATGTTTTAGTAACATTGTGAGTTAACCATGAAAGGATAATCCTTGAAATTACCCCTTATGCACATTTATTTCACTGGTATCATTACCACATGTCTAATTATGCACAAGTTAAAATTGATATCATAAAATTATGGATCTCACTAGTTTTCACATCTAACTCAAACATTTTATCACATATCCACCATAAATTTATTTTATCTTATCCCATAGGTATATAAATCTACTCCCATCAATTTAAAATTTACAAAAATGATTTTCTAAGTGTTTCAATGTGGGATTCTTGAAGTAACTGATCATTCATGAGTTTTCTTGAGTGGTTTTCTTATATCTATTTTAGTATCACTCTAGGTTTCTCATATATACATCTTCATTGAAAGATATAATTCTATGGATGAAAAAAAATATTTGATTTTACGTTTTTTAATTGGATAATAGATCAACGTAGTGTCTTTGGGGAATCATCCTAGTTTCATTTGTGTTTGTGTGATGTTATTCGTTTTCTCAAAAAATCCTAAGGTACAAGGCATCGATCTCAAATCCACTTTCTATAACAGATTTGAATCGTTTCAATTTTTTTTATATAAATTGATTGTGTATTCTCTGTGAGATTATTGTCGAAAATCCTTCTTGTGTAAAGGTTCATGGAATTTTAGAAATTAGGTGCTTTTTGGAAATGTTATTTTAGTAACATGATATTAAAATGATAAATTTTAAATGATGGTTTGGTTTTGATACATGGAAATGTTTTTTCATTAAATTAATGGATTTTTGAAATGTTTGTTTAAAATGATTCCAATAAAATAATGGTTTTGTTAAAGTGGTCTAAATGATGGTTTTGACTTGGCTTGGAATAATGCTTTGTGTGAGTTTATATTGCACTTATAAGGAATAGTTGAAATCTGACATACCTATTGGTGCCAAAACTTTAATTATACATGGATTTAATTATCTTGTGGTGACTTGGTAAATCAACATGAAACTGCTCAGAAGTTTGAAATAGTCATAACAAATCATACACGGATGGATGTGTGGACATGTGGAATGGAAGGGTAATGGAAATATGAAATTTTGGAAATGAGTTTAAAGTGTTGTTTGGTTTTTTTCCATGGATCGTGAAGTATTTGGAAAAAATGGATTCATTATAACTTTTTTATATTCTAATATAATATTATTTAGAAAAAATTTTATATAAATAGTTTAATATAATGTCATATCATTTCTATCCTAGTGGAATGTGGATAGAAGTATTTTGGGAGAAGCCTGGTATGTTTTAGTACCCAACCCAACTTTAGAAAATTGATTTTCATTACAAATATCATTTATTGGGACACATGAAAAGTTATTTTATCAATCATCATTAGCAGTACTTCGTGATACTTGGACTGTTCTGGTGGAGTTAGAGTAAGAGCATATGGATCTTTGGAGTTGTGGTGGTCTTTGAGTTTTGATGGTTTTGTATTATTGAATCGTGTACTTTGTTGTTTTATATTCATTCTCAATCATACTATATTATTGTTTTTATAAAAATTAATTTTCTATGTTGTCTTTCATTTTTATCGTGAACCATGTTCTGTTTTCTTGTTACGGTTTGTTTGTTTTGTTGTTTTATTTTCAATGGGAAAACCATCCCCTACATATATATAATCCCTTCGACATTTATTTCCTAACTTTGGAATCTTATTTATATCTTTTATGGTCATGTATCATCCTACCACATCTTCTAAACAATAATAATGGGTGGGACGTTAAATATCCCATTTATTTTGGGATAATGTGAATAGTAAACCTAATAATTATTTTTACCATGTGAAGGGAAAATCATGTAATAAGAAGTTAAAAAATGAAAATAACTATTAATTTCTCAAATAGTTGACTAAATAATTTTTTTATGACAATATCACTATGATAAATACCTAAGTGTTTAATTTATGATTTTTGGGCCACTGTGATGTGATTATGACATTTATTAAATGTTATTTAATTAAATGTTAAACATTCCACTCTCTAATTTATAGATAATTTTTTTTCTATAAAAATTATTTATAAATATAAAATATAAATCTTCACTGTGGTAATTTTTTTTAATTTTTACTGTAAATTCATGCACATCACTGATGCAAGAAATAAAAATTTATTTTAAAAACATATAAATTTTATCAATAAAATTAACAGTATCATAATTAGATATAAATATCATAATAAATAAACATTTTATATTATCAAGAGATTTAGGAATATAATAATATATTTTGAAGGATTTCAATGTGCAATATTGATATTATTATAGTCGAAGAAATTAATTGTTTGGATAAAATATACTAATGATATTTGATAATAATTAATATTTAAATAAATGATAAAAAATTACTAAAAAGAATAAAATCAAAAAAAAATTAGGATGGTTGTAGACGCCGGAAAAGTCCGTTGCTCCCAAACGAAGCTCCGGATGCGGAAAGCGAGGTCATATTTGGAGTCGGAAGGATGTTTCGGAGGGCCCGGAGGCCTTGCGCGGAATTTCAGAGGCACGCGCGCAAAGGAGATGTCCCGCGCGGAAAACCCCCGGGATGCGCGCAATGCGCCGGCTCGGCGCGCAATTCTGCGCGCCGCGGGTCCGCGCGCCTCCCTGACGCGCCGCGCCCGATTCCGCGCCCGCGGGAAGAATTTCGCGCTCGCACCCTGGATTCCGCGCCCGGGGTTGCCTATAAATACAAGGCGACCCCCAACGTTTCAAAGGTTGCTGGAAGTCGAAACGTCTCCCGTGCGCGCAATTCAACCCCTTCCGCGCGCAATGACGAACTTCAGGTAACCTCCTTTCTTTCGCGCAAGAAAGCCTCGGGGTCCGCCTTCGCGCGCAATCCCCGCTGGCTCCTTTCATTTGAATAAACACTCACCCTAAGGCCTTTGCGCGCAAAAGAACCCGCTTGCGCGCAATTGCCCCGGGGTGCGCGCAATCCGGCCCGATTGCGCGCACCCCCCCTTCTTTCAAGTGGCCATTCATTAGAGAATGAGCCGTTGCCCCCGCGCGCTATCCGAAGCCCGGTGTGAGCAATCTGAAGCATCCGCGCGCAAGGCGCTGGCCCAATTGCGCGCCAGCCGTCCCGATTGCGCGCCGGCCCGCAGTATTGCGCGCAAAGCTTCCTTTTTGCGCGCAATCTGCCAGGGTCGTCCCCGTTGACCTCCTAAGGTTACCCGCCTGTGTGGCACCCGATGATTCTCATCCCGGGTGCCCGCACCGTGCGTTGTCTTCCCGTGCGGCCCTCCAGGCTTGCGCGAAGTGACACGCACCTATGTCCAGCATGACGTTAAACTGCATACTCGTCCAGCATGACATTAAACTGCATATACGTCCTGCACGACGTTAAACTGTACATCGTCCGCGCTGCAAGACGTTAAACTGCCAAGTGCTTCGTCCGGCAACCTATGCCCAGCATGACGTTAAACTGCACACCCGTCCAAGCTGCACGACGTTAAACTGCCTAGCCCCCATCGTCCGTGCTGCAAGACGTTAAACTGCCAAGTGCCTCGTCCTCAACACATGACGTTAAACTGTACTTCGTCTGGCAAGACGCTAAACCGTCCGCAACCTGATCCCGTGCTCCGCACGCAGGGTCTCCCCCGGTTTGGACGTGGCCCCCACCCGCTCGTCTCTGCAGGGATGTCGGGATTGTCCCCCTTTTGGGACGATTTAATGGGAGTGGCTTTTCCCTACGGGGGCAGGGTATTACAAACCCCTAGTTTCTCGTGGGAGGCTGCACATGTGTATCTCCATTGCACCTCCCCACTGCCGAAGCCAGTAGAGGGTCTGACTGGGATCGAGGTGTCTTTTGCTTTCGGTCCAAGTCCCTTCCAGCTGAGTTTTGCAGCATCCGGGCTGCCCCAAGTGCGTAAGTCCTGACAGAATGAACTACGTGGACTTTGATCCCTGTCTTCTATACAGGGTACGTAGGAAGCCTCCCTGAGGCCCAAGCCCACCACCTGGTCGTTCCGGTCGTATTTACGTCCGTTCGTCCATCAGTGGACCCCTCCAGGGTTCACGCTTGCGTTGATTCACTTATGAATCCGCCCCTGTGGGAGGCTGCCCGTGTGTATCTCCACGGTGCCTCCCCACAGCCCCCCTTTTCCATTTCCCCTTTTATCGTCCAGCATGACGTGAAACTGTGATCCACCCGGCCGTTCCATCCCCCTCCGTGCGAGGTGGTTCGGTTCAATCCTCCGCCCGGCGGCCTCGACCTCTTCGTGAGTCGGCCTGCCGACGTCCAGCATGACGTTAAACTGTATGCCCGAACTACGTTGACTTTGATCCGTGTTAACGCGCGGTACGTAGGAAGCCCCCCTGGGGTCCAAGCTCTTTACTCCATCATCCATCCTGATCCTTACCCGGGCCGCCACATCCCGGTGGGGTCATGCCACTTCACTCCACTCCACGTTACTTGGGAAGCCGCCCATGTGCTGGCCCCAGCGTCGGAGGTTCCCCGCAAGGGGTTCCGTCATCTGATCCACTTTTCGTGTTGATCGGTCCGATGCCGTCCCCGCTGGACGTTAAACTCGCGGCATACCCCGTGTTAAACACGGGAAGCTGAGGAAAACCTCAGGTGACACAGTTCCCCGCACCTAGTACGGGATGCCTCAGGCCATCGTGCCTTCGAGAAGCCCTATTAGGGACGGAAGACAGACGTGCAGAGCCGCAGTGTTACAACACGCCCCCAGCACCCAGAGCCACCCGGCCTTCTCACCGCAGGTTGCTGCCCCGCCCAGACTCCTTGGAACGTCCGGGCGGAAGCAGCGTAATTAACCGGTGTCCATGAAGATATGGCGCCGGGAACGAGATTCACGAACATTCTTAAGTCTATGAGGGAGACCCGGATTAGGCGACAAGTTCCGAGGAGACGTCCAAGGAAGGAGAAGCCGACATCCCATCATCCCGGTTTCGATCAAGGAGCAGACGCCCCTGAATAAGGGACGGATGCCGCCCGCCCTTGGAAAGCGGGACTGCGGGACCACAAGCCGCGCGCCCATCCCCTCGGGTTGACGGGTGCACGCGCGAACGCGTCCTGGCGGAACAGCGTAACCCGACGCACATCCGCACCGAAACAGAAAAAATGGTGAACCCGACGTGAATCTCTTCTCCTCGATACGAAGACCGATGGCTTTCAGAGGTGTTGGAAGACCGGCGTGTTGCCCGGCCAAGCATTCAGTCTTACCCGCCAGGGGCTGGGGAAGGGACATCGGGCACTCCGTCTCGCAACGTCGAGGGCCTGGGTTCCCCCCACGGAAGGCGTCGTGGCGCTAATGGTTGGTTGTCGATTCCTTTTTCCTGTCAGTATTAATGGGTCATTCTCCCTGCTTTCAGAAATCAGGTCGCCCGATCTAGTGCCCGAACGCCACCCGCCCACTGGCGCAGGGACAGGGGAAACACCGACGCGGCTACTCCGCGCGGTCCCGCCCGTTCCACAGCCGTCCCAGCAGCCGCAATTGCGGGACGACCACGCCCTCTCTCCCCCTCGGAGGTCATCCAGAGAAGGGTGATCAACACCCTGGTGCGGAGATACGAGGAAGAGGGAGTCATCCCCACTAGGGAAATGGCTCGCCTAGACCTTGAGGAGGCTGCGCCTCGCCACCACCGCCGCCCCCGAGGGCCGCGCAGGGAGGCACCGCCGCCTACCTCAACGTCCAACCGCTTCGGGAGCTTATCCCCGGAGCGCTCTGACAGTTCCCTTCCCTATGCGGATGAAGTGGAAGATGCCCAGGATCACCCTATCCGAGGTCCGCTCCAGGGATCCACGATAAGGGCTCCCGCCAGGCCACGGCGACATCGCCGCCAGGCCCCTCAAGTCGAGGAACAGGCTCTCCACCTGCCCGCGCCGCTCATCCCGGCTCGTCTGTCTCGACGCCAACGTCGGGCACGAGCGGAAGAGGATGCCCACCTTGGGGCTCTAGCAACAGCGGCCGCATTGGCCCAAGCCACTGCTGGCTCCAGTCGCCAGGCCTCTGCGCATCCTGAGCGGGGGAACTCCTATGCCCGACCCGGATCGAGGCCCCGACCGCCCCAAAGGCAGGTTGGGTTGACTCTCCCGGTTGCTGGCACTGGCAGTAGCCACCGCGGACCACCTCGCGGTAGCGCTATTCACCGGCAGGATCTACTCTGTGTGGCCGATCCAGGAGGCATGGGTCATCCCACCTCCCGATCCCGGCCCGGAGTCCTGCCCGGGATCATCTCTCCCTGCGTCCCCTTTGATATCTGTCCCGGTGCCCCTCGCACCTTGGTTCCCAGTCCTCTCGGCCCCAGCACCAGTGCGGCCGGAGGACGCCAGGACAGAGATCAGCCCTGCCCCGAAGAACCACCCAGGGGCAGGAAGGCAAGGCGTCGACGCCGAGGGAAGAATGTTGCGGAGTTCCGGACAGAGATCCGACCGGTTTGCTTCTCTGACTCAGAGGCAGAGTACGATTCGGCGACAGAGCCCCTTCCCCAATCCCGCCAGTCAAGGGCAGGGGTAGGAATGCGGCACGTCAGCCTCGTGCTCCCCGAGAGCGAGATCGATGTGATCCCCGCGTCTCTCCGAAGGTATATCCGGAGTAACGAGGGCCTGGTAGACCCCCAAGGATCAAACTTGCGGTTGGTACCCGGCCCCTCCGGAAGTGCCTTCCGTCTCGATCAGAGAAGCCGGAGACTTTTTCTGGGGACCGACGGTCGAACCACGATCTGGTGCGCCCTCGGCGAGCACCGATGCTACGGCAGGATGTTCGCTCGCCGGCCCGTCCTATCGTGATGTGGTAGCTGGGGCACCGCCACCCTCAGGGGGAGGCCCGGGATATGGAGGCCAATCGGCCTGCTCGCCGTATTCACCGCCGGCCAGCCCGTCGGCCCGACGGCCCGCCTCGGCACCACTACCAGTTCCCCGTCCGTTCCCAGCCATGGAAGAGGACCGAGGAGATCTGGGTCCCGAGTTTGAGTCGTGGAGCTTCTGGACCGTCCTTGCAGAGGGCCACTTCCCTGAGAAGTTTTGGCCAGTCGCAGGACCGGGCTTTGATGCACCCGAATCGCTCACCCCGGATGAGTTCGAGTGCTTCCGCCGAACTCTCCGGGAGACTCACTCCCGTCTTCACTGCCTACAAATGCCATACCCCGGGAGTCAACTACACCTGGAGGATATTGGTGAGCAGTGCCGTCAAATTGACCTGGCCATGCTCCCCGCGGTTCGGCACCCCGGGTCATTTGGGCACCACGAGGCCCTCCAACAACGATGCGTTGAGTGCTTTCAAGTACTCCGCAAAGTTATCGAGGAAGCCACTCCCCACGTGTATATCCGTGGATGGGGGCAGTACGCTGCCCTACGCTTCAGTGTGATTCGCCGACAGCCCGATTCGTTGGGTGGCCCTGAGGGTATATCCCCAGGGACAGGAACAGACAATATGGCTGACCTGTCGGGAGAGGGGAACGACTTGGAACTTCTCGACGGGGGCTTCCCCCCCGAAGACAAGCCGTCGTCAGACCCATCAGTGAGAGTTACTCGTCATCAGAGGAACCTCCTGGGGCTCCCCGCACCCACTGAAGCACTGACGTTGAGCCGAAACGTCAGCAAAGGAAAAGAGCACAGCGAGGCTATAAGGCCCGCCGACCCATCTGCCTCCATGCGGAAGGCAGAGGAGGATCCCGAGAAGGCTACGCTACGTCAGCAGCTCGCCGAACAGAAGAGGCTGGTTGACCAGCTCCTCGCCGAGCGCGCTGCAGAACGGCGGCCTGACTACGGTGATCCCAGGCCAGGGCAGCAGGGACCGGAACAACCACCCCTCGATGAGACTCTCCCGGGCAACCGTGATTACGCCGTGTTCGCCGACAGGAGAGAGGCCATTGCCTACGGCAAGAGGGCGCGGTATGTTTCGCCACACCCTCCCGAGCAACGCGACTACCCGAGAGATCCCGCTCGGATTCCTCCCGCTGCCCCAAGGGCCGCTCCGCCAGCCATCCCACGAGCTGCCGAGTTCGACGATCCGGTCGACGACCCGATTGAAGGGCCATGCAATGCGCTCGTGGTTAGAGATCCTCGCCAGGACTGGAACCCATGTCCGGACGATCCGATGGCGGCACTCATTGCCCGCTTGGAAGCCTTGGAGACTCGGCAGGTGGCGATCCCACCGGACGACAAGCCATACCCAGCATGGGTGGATGACATGCCGGCGCCTCCGGGATTCGGGAATCCCACTTTCGCCCCCTTCAACGGGACCGGAGATCCGCCACAACATTTGGCCCATTTCAACTCGAGGTGCGGGCCTATGTTGGGGACTCCGGCGCAGAAAGAGGCCGCTAAGCTTCGCTGCTTTGTCCAGACACTGGAAGGGCCAGCATTTGTCTGGTACAGCCAGCTTCCCGTCGGGTCGATAACTAGCTGGGAGGACCTTCGTAGACAATTCCTCTACCAGTTCAGTTCCACGACCCGGAAGACGAGTATCGCAGACCTCTTCAAGTGCAAGTAGAGGCCTGATGAGCGAGTCGCGGACTTCGTCGCCCGATGGAAGGGTCTCACGTATTCCCTTGACATGCCATTGACTCAGGAGCAGTTGCTGACAATGTGCGTCGGGAACGTCAAGACCGAGCTGGTCCCTTCCCTGATCACTCAGAATTACCCCGGAGGGTTCAGGGACTTCTCAGACAAAGCTCAACGTCTTGAGGAAGCCCTGCAACAGGCCAGCCAGGCACACCCGCTGCCTCCTATGATTCCTGCAAGGAGAGCCAGCAGGGCTGAGCCCGCTGCTGTGGCCCAGATAGAGGCTCCCAGGCCGTTGGAGCTGCTGCCGGTGAGGCCAGCTCCACCGCCTCATAGGAATCCGCCTCCACGGGCTCAGTTCCCGGCCCAGCAGCGGCAGCCTCAGAACCGGCCGGCCCCTCCGCGTAATGTACCGCCACAACCCAGGCGAGATAATCAGGGTCCACCTCCTCGGCAGGCCCCTCCAGCCCCTCGTCAAGACCGCGCTCCCAGGGGCCCGCGACACCTGACGTACTCATTCCATGAGGATCAGGTCCCCGGTTATTTCCGGAGCGCCCTGGAGCAGAGGATTGTGCGACTGCCTGAGTGTTGGAAGCCAGAGGAGGCACATCTCACGGATAACCCCCGCTACTGCCCCTACCATCGGGCCCTGGGGCACACCATCCAGCGGTGCTATGTGTTTAAGGACTGGCTCCAAGACCAGATTAACAACAATGTAATCAGGTTGGGCCCAGCTCCAGCACATGTAGCGGGCGTGTTCGTGGGATCAGATGACGATAGTGGCAACGAGGACGAATGGCAGCTGGTCTCCGACCGCGGGTCCCAGAAGTATAATAACTGGATGGCCCGCAAGACGACCATTCGCGCCCAGGGAATCATCCGTGCGCGCTTGAATCAGCCTGAGCCCCCAGAACCTGCGGGTGCTGCTTCGGCATCGTCGTCCCAGTCTGCCTCCTCCAAGAGGAGCAAACGGCGGCAGCGCAAGAAGGAAGAGCGCGCCCCGCCAGTTCCGCCACTATCCCGTACTCTCGGCGATTTCATGCCCCCGGGGATGGGGGTCCCTCCTCGGATCCGCCCGGTGATGGATGATTCGTCCGACGACGGTATTGGGTACGCTTCGGTTAACACCGTCGAGCTGGTAAATCCCTTTTCGGTTCCCGACGTTGAAGAACACCAGGTGGACCTCCCTAGCGTCCCCGGTCGTCGCCACCGTCGGAAGAACCGCAGCAGCAGGAGTCGCCGGGGCACAGCCGTCGGTACCTCCGGCCAGGCCGTGCACGCCACTGAGACTAGGCGGCAGGCTCAAGATCGAGCTCAACGTGCGCAGGCTCCCCATCCGGGGATGACGGATTCGCCTCCGCCACTGTTTGTGGTATGGGACCGGGCAGAACCGCCTCAGCCGCGTCGCGACCAGCTCCGCCCTGCCACAAGTCCATCCCGGCCTCCTGACTCCAGTACGGTGACCATTTCCCGGACTGCGACCAGTGAACAGCGAGATGCGCCAAGTACCAGTCGGCCGCCGATCCAACCGGTAAGGCCCGTCATGCCACCAACCGCAGAGCAATCTCCTGCAACCAGGAGCTCGCGCATGGCCAAAAAGTATGATGTCCTGAAGCACTTGGCCGACATCCCAGCAAGGCTCTCCATCCTTGAGGCTCTGCGCATGTCATCTGAGATGCACGAGGCACTCGCTGAAGCCCTGAAAAGCCCCCTCCAGTTTGAGACAGAGGTTGCGGCTGCAGAGGCCTTTCACGCCGAAACGATCGAGGACGCCGAATGTCAGGCAGTTATCTCGTTCTCTGGTAAGGATGAAGACCCTCCTATACAGGGACACATTCGTCCGCTGTATGTCACCGGCCAGTTCAACGGCCTTGAAGTCCGGCGCTGTCTTGTCGACACGGGGTCCGGGATTAATCTGATTCCAACTCGGACGCTCCGGAGATTGGGGTTGTCTGAGGATGACTTGATTCCCTCCGACCTCAGGATCCAGGGGTACGACCGCACCGAGCAAACCCCGGTCGGCAAGATACGTTTGAAGACCCAGTTCGGTGACTTGGTTGCCAACACCGAATTCATGGTAGTCTCTCAGGACACTGCGTATAACGCATTGAAGGGCAGGCCATGGCTTCACCTTCATGCGGCGGTTCCCTCGTCATACCACCAATGCCTCAAATACTCCCTTAATGGTCGAGTAGGCGTGCTTCAAGGAGATGCCTCTCCTTTTGCCTCATGTGAAGCCCGCTATCTGGACGCGGACTATTACAAGAGCAAGGATAAGCAGATCCTGGCAGGTGAGGTTGAGCCTGTCACTGTTGCAAGCGATCCCTGGGCAAGTCTGGATGACGCTTACGTCCTCCCGATTCACCGGTTGGACGTCGCCATGGTCTTGACGGTCCGCGAGTCTCCTGATGAGACGGCCGCGACCGCCCGCGCCAGCACCAGTGGCCTAGCAGGATCTGGTAGCCCCAATGCAGTTTCCAACGCAGTCTCTCCCGTGGATGATCCCTCCCCGAGTGGAGAGGACGTGGAAGATGCACCCCCAGCCTTTGAGGAGGGCGTCCCCGCCACGGTCGATGAGTTAATACAGGTGAACCTTGGAACCGAGGCCGATCCAAGACCCACGTTGGTTAGTGCCGCCATGCCCTCTGAGGAGCGGCAGCAGTACGTGGACTTTCTCAGGCAGCACCGTGATGTGTTCGCTTGGGGCTATGACGAGATGCCGGGGCTAGATCCTCAGGTAGCCGTCCACCGCCTAGGTCTCCCGGCGAACCATCGCGGGTTCAAGCAGCCTCCCAGGAAAATGCACCCATCCCATGGTGCCATGGTTGAGGCCGAAGTTGACAAGCTTATCAAAGCCAACTTCGTGAGGGAAGTTCAGTACCCAAATGGCTGGCCAACATTGTGCCGGTCAGGAAGAAGAACGGGCAGATTAGAGTCTGCATCGACTTCCGCGATCTCAACCGCCACTGTCCGAAGGATGATTTTCCCCTTCCAGTGACAGAGCTGTTGATTGATGCCACGGCAGGGTTCCAAGCCCTCTCCTTCATGGATGGATACTCTGGATACAACCAAATTCGGATGGCCCCTGAGGATGAGGAGTTCACTGCCTTCAGGGCCCCCCAAGGTACCTTTTGCTACCGGGTCATGCCCTTCGGCCTGAAGAATGCAGGTGCCACCTACCAACGGGCGATGCACCGCATATTCAAGCCAATCCTCGGCACACTGGTGGAATGCTACGTCGACGACTTGGTTGTCAAATCGCGCCAGCGTCAGGACCATCTCAAAGATCTTGAGAAAGTGTTCAGCTTCCTCCGGTCTCGCTGCCTGAAGATGAACCCGTTGAAGTGTGCCTTTGGGGTCACCTCCGGAAAGTTCCTTGGATTTGTGGTAAGATACCGGGGTATTGAGATCGACCCAGAGAAAATCAGGGCGATTAGCCAGATGCCTCCCCCGGGTACCGTCCGGGAACTGCAAGGGTTCCAAGGCCACTTAGCCTATATACGCCGATTCATCGCGAATCTGGCCGGCAAGTGTAAGCCCTTTTCTCGGCTTATGAAGAAGGGTGTCACCTATGTATGGGATAAAGAGTGTCAGACCGCTTTCGAGGAAATCAAGCAGTACCTGCTTCAACCTCCGGTCCTGATGCCGCCCGTATCCGGAAAGCCGCTGGTCCTTTATGTGACCGCCCTGGAACGGTCCCTGGGTGCCCTTCTCGCCCAGAAGAACAACGAGGGAACAGAGAATAGCCTCTATTACCTCAGTCGCATGCTCCTCGATGCGGAGGTTAGGTATTCCCCCATCGAGAAGAGCTGCCTGGCGCTCGTATTTGCCGTACAGAAATTACGGCACTACTTGCAGCACCATGAGGTACAGTTGGTTTCTCGGGTAGACCCGTTGAAATATATCCTGAGCCGACCTATGTTGACTGGCCGTCTAGCGCGGTGGGCTGTGATTCTCCAGCAGTTCGACATCAGGTATGTGTCTCAGAAGGCCATCAAAGGGCAAGCGTTGGCAGACTTTCTGGCCGCTCACCCGACCTCCGCGGATCAGCCGCTGGATCTAGGCTTTCCTGATGAGACCATTCTCTCGGTTGATCGAGCCGATCCATGCTGGCAGATGCACTTTGACGGTGCCTCCCGGAGCCCCACCGGTAGAAGACTCGATAATCCTAAGCTCAATAGAGTGGGCTTGGGCATCGTCTTCATTACCCCGGAGCGAGCCGTGCTGCCATACTCTTTCCTGTTGTCAGAGGGCTGTACCAACAATGAGGCGGAATACCATGCCCTCATCACCGGCCTCGAGTTAGCTCTCGAGATCGACGTGCCCCATCTGTGTGTGAAAGGGGACTCCGAGCTGGTCATTAAGCAGATCAATGGCGACTATGTTGTCAGGAAGCCGGAACTTGTGCCATTGTTGGAGTGCACCCTCCTTCTGATGGCCCGGTTCCCTTCTCGGCCAGAAATTGTCCATATTCCCCGGTCGCAGAACGGTCGAGTAGATGCTTTGGCCAGCCTGGCTGCGTCACTTGCGGAACCTGAACAGGACAACCTGATCGTCCGCGTGACGCGCCGCAGGCTCATCGCTCCCGTTATCCCGGAAGAAGATCGCGGCCCGTTGGTAAGTAATCTCACCACGGTTGCCCCTATGCCCGGAGCCCCGAGTACCCCAGATATAGCAGTCGGATCAGCCCCTGATTGGAGGACGCCTTTGGTTGAGTACCTCCAACATGGCATTCTTCCGTCAGATCGGGCCGAGCGCGAGCGAGTTCGACGCCGCGCATCGCAGTTCGTCCTCCAGAGCAGTCCCGGCCTGGAGCAGATCCTCTACAAACGCGGGTTTGATGGTGTTCTCCTCCGTTGCCTTCAGGGAGTTGAGATCCCACGAGTCATGCAAGAGGTTCATGCTGGTTCATGCGGCGCCCACCAAACTGGGCCGAAGCTGTCCCACCAGATTCGGAGGTTGGGATACTTCTGGCCCTCTATGATCCATGACTGCATCGAGTACGCCAGGAGGTGCCATGCGTGCCAGGTTCACGCGAACTTTGTGCATCGGCCGCCGGAGCCTCTCCATACCACAAGGTATTCCTGGCCCTTTGCAGTCTGGGGACTGGACGTTGTGGGACCTTACCCGCCGGCGACAGCTCGCCAGTGCCGGTTCATTCTGACCGCCACGGACTTCTTCTCCAAATGGGCAGAAGCGATTCTGCTCAGAGAGGTCAAATCCTGTTCGATCGCTGACTTCGTGACCTCCAACATCATCTATCGATTTGGAGTGCCTCACGCTATCCTCACGGATAACGGAACCAATTTCCGAGCAGCCGAGTTGAAGAAGTTGTACGCCAAGTATAACATCCGCTCGAACCATACATCTCGCTATCATGCGCAGGCGAATGGACAGATCGAGGCGTTTAACAAAACCCTCTCTAACATTCTGCAAAAGATGGTTGGTCAGAACAAGAAGAGTTGGCCGGACAAGCTCCCCAACGCCCTCTGGGCTTATCGGACGACGACTCGCAATTCCACCCAGATGACCCCTTATTCCCTGGTGTATGGAGCTGAGGCCGTCCTGCCCATCGAGATCCAGTTACCGTCCTTGCGCACTGCGGTCTACGACCAGCAAGCGCCGGACAGAGTTGCTGAAGCCCGTCTAGTCGAGTTGGAAGCACTGGATGAGAATAGACTTCGCGCTTTGCACAACTTGGAGAGGCATCAAAGCAGGATGGCTCGAGCTTTCAATAAGAAGGTTCGCCTCCGCTCCTTCCTACAGGGTGATCTAGTGCTAGCCCTAAGAGCACCGATGATCCCCGGCAGGAAGCCGCCCAAGTTGGAGCCCAAGTGGGAGGGACCTTTTGTTGTCCACAAGGTCTATCCCAATGGCGCGTACTCCCTAGCGACTATGGATGGTGAGCGTGTCACTCCTCCCACCAACGCTAGGTTCCTCAAGCAATACTTTGCCTGAGTGTCACCACGTCCTGCACGACGTTAAACTGCATTCGTCCAGGCTACAAGACGTTAAACTGTTTAGCATTCGTCCGCGCTGCAAGACGTTAAACTGCCAAGTGCTACGTCCTGCACGACGTTAAACTGCATTCGTCCAGGCTACAAGACGTTAAACTGTTTAGCATTCGTCCGCGCTGCAAGACGTTAAACTGCCAAGTGCTTCGTCCCGCATGACGCTAAACTGCACTACGTCCGAGCTACAAGACGTTAAACTGTTCAGCATTCGTCCTGCATGACGTTAAACTGCCTCTCCAGAACTACGTATGGCTTGATTCCCATCCTTATGGGATACGTAGGACCGCCTGAACCCTCGTGTTTCAGGCCCAGCCCCATCCTTCGGGAATTTCCATCCCATCTCGGGCCCTTGGCCCAGTTGCCCCGGGGTGTGCGGCGTATGGTGTGAGTGCGGGGCTATGCCCTCATTCACGTCGGTTTGTTCGTCACGCTGTACGCCCCCCTCCACGTTTGGGGATGCCTTCTGCTCCCCCCTTCTTTTTTCCTCATCGTCCTGCATGACGTTAAACTGCCTTTCAAGAACTACGTATGGCTTGATTCCCATCCTTATGGGATACGTAGGACCGCCTGGACGCTTGTGTCTCAGGTCCAGCCCCGTCTCTTGGTTGATCACGGGGACCTGCCCCCCTTCGGTTGCTCTCAGGGTGAGTCCTCCGACCCTTTCCGGAGATCTGTTAACATGTTTTGGGGTGCTTCGGTCTATGACTCGTAGTGTCAGATTCATTCCCGACAAGTCCTGTGTTGCTTGTCAGGCCTCGCGCTTCCTCTTGTTCGAGCCTTCACTCAAAGGGATCCTCGTTAGCGGTTTGGGTACGATGCCTCAGTGCTCTCCCACCGCTCCGGGTCGATTTACCGGCGGGTCTTGGGCCGCAAATCGATATGAATCCTGCGATTGAGCGGTTGATGCTCGTTTGCTTGCCCCGTCTTAGGCTGACGCGATCGGATGTTGTGTTGCGAATGCGTCAGCAACGTCCTTGATCGCCATGTCAGCTCTCTCGGGCTCTGAACATTGGTTGCGCAGTCCTCATCACACTCCGCCTTTGTGCGTTGTAGTGGGATCTTGACACTCTCTTCATACCGACCTCCGGTACGCCTCTACACGTTAGGCAGACCAACCAGGGTAATGATGTCGTTCGAGGCTCCCATGATCTGAGCACCAAGGATATATGCAGATATCCTCCCTAAGGGCCATGCGTAGCTGGACCCTCGTCCCCATAAGGAGGAGGGAGTCGCCCGAACAATTGCGTTCTGGGCCCAGTATATCTGGAGGCTAGCATCTCTGCCCCTCGGGTGATGGACATACGCAGACCCCTATCCCAAGACTCTTTTCCTGGAATCGTGCGTGACCGCAAGGCTGGGTATGTTCCCACCTCCGCCGTGTCCGCCGTACCGCGATAAGCGGGTTCCTCCATGGTCCGAACCACACGACCTTAAACTGTGTTGTCTGGTCCTACCACACGACCGTAAACTGTGATCGTCTTGGCCGCCCGACGAGAAACGGCACTGCATCGTGATGTCCTCCTCAGGGGACACTCATGTTGGGCGCTGGTTAATGACCACGCCATTCATCAATGCCTTCCATGGCTTGATTATTGTGGCGACGCCAGAGATTTCTCAATCACGGGCATGTCGCCGCACAAAGAAAAACCATTCATCTTTAAGGACAAACAAGAAATATCAAATGCCGCTCCTTTTGTGTGCGAGGGTCAGACCCGCACTCTTCCCCGCGCTGGTGCCCGATTGTGTCGCACCGCGCTTCAAGAACTACGTGCGGCTTGATTCCCATCCTTATGGGATACGTAGGAACGCCCGGATGTTTGAAACTTCGGGTCCAGCCCCCCACCTCTTAGAGATTCCCCCTTCTCTGGGGAATCCGCCGCCTTCAGGTCACCCTCAAGGCGTGTTCCCCGACCCCTTGCCGTGGTCCACCGGTGTCAAGAGTACTCTGGTTTATTGCCAGGAGGGTCAGGATCCGCTTGGTCAGGTTTCCTCCACTTTTCAGGCTTCGTGCTCCCTTTCATTCGGACCCATCGTCTACGCCCTGGGTGGAGCCCCCGTGAACGGTTCGGACACAATGCCTCAGTGCTCTCCCACCGACTCGGGCCGGTACCCCCAATGGCCTCGGGCAGCAAATTGATATAAATCCTGCGATTGAGCGGTCGATGCTCGTTTGCTGCCTCATTCCACCAACGGTTGGTGCGATGTTGATGCTGCTTTTCCGCCACGGTCGGCAGTATTCTCATATCGTCACGCCGGTGCTCCCGGTCCTCGAGTGAATGGCCGCATGATTCACATTTTCCACCTCCCATTCTGACCAGGCGAAACCTCGACACTCTTGACACTATCCCTCAGTGCATCTTCGCATATCCAGGGGATATGACCACTATGTGGCGTGCTTTGAGCCCTTCTGGTCCGAGCTCTAAGACCTTAAACTAAGATCCCCCCTTTATGGTCCGAGCTCTAAGACCTTAAACTAAGATCCCCCCTTTATGGTCCGAGCTCTAAGACCTTAAACTAAGATCCCCCCCTTCTGGTCCGAGCTCTAAGACCTTAAACTAAGATCTCCCCTTATGGTCCGAGCTCTAAGACCTTAAACTAAGATCCCCCCTTTATGGTCCGAGCTCTAAGACCTTAAACTAAGATCCCCCCTTTATGGTCCGAGCTCTAAGACCTTAAACTAAGATCCCCCCCTTCTGGTCCGAGCTCTAAGACCTTAAACTAAGATCTCCCCTTATGGTCCGAGCTCTAAGACCTTAAACTAAGATCTCCCCTTATGGTCCGAGCTCTAAGACCTTAAACTAAGATCCCCCCTTTATGGTCCGAGCTCTAAGACCTTAAACTAAGATCTCCCCTTATGGTCCGAGCTCTAAGACCTTAAACTAAGATCCCCCCTTTATGGTCCGAGCTCTAAGACCTTAAACTAAGATCTCCCCTTCTGGTCCGAGCTCTAAGACCTTAAACTAAGATCTAGCCCTTATGGTCCGAGCTCTAAGACCTTAAACTAAGATCCTCTAGCCCTTATGGTCCGAGCTCTAAGACCTTAAACTAAGATCCTCTAGCCCTTATGGTCCGAGCTCTAAGACCTTAAACTAAGATCCTCCACCTTTATGGTCCGAGCTCTAAGACCTTAAACTAAGATCCAGCCCTTATGGTCCGAGCTCTAAGACCCTAAACTAAGATCTACCCCAAATGGGGTCCTACGTCCTGCATGACGTTAAACTGCACTCACAGAACTACGTGTGGCTTGATCTCCAGCCTGATGGAGTACGTAGGAACGCCCGGGCATTTCGACTCGGGTCCAGCCTCAGGGATCGATAAGTCCCGCCCCTCCTCGTCGCCGGCCGTCTGGCCTGACTTCGGGTAGAGTGGTGCAGTTGTGATATTCTCCCCGATTCAGCTCGGGATGCCCCATCGCAATGATGGGAAGCGACAGTTTCCTCGTCAGAGAGGTGCTGTCTGAGAATTGAGGTGACTCACGGCCAGATTAGTGCATCCGCCCAATACGCTTTCCCCACGGTGGCGCAATTTTGAGAGCGTTGGATTCTGTCCGAACAAATCGTCACTTCGCCCCACGCTTCGCATGCCCTGTTGATCTGGATTTTCCACCCTTGTGTCTGAAGGAACCCCAAAGCGGTATTCATGATGACATGTGGTCCGCCTCCTGCAATATGAATGATGGCCTTTTTCGGTCCGTCTATTGCAGTTGTTATGGTCGATCCACTGTCCGCCTACCGTCTTGGGCATTTCCTGGAAGGCCGATCTTTGTGGATGTCTGGATTCGGGACACGCGATTCACCCTTTCTCATTTCCCTATGTTCGGATAAAATCTCAACGCCCCTAGCGTTGTCCCGCTCGTGTGTTGGAACAAGTTGGGGGACGATACATTGGTTAGGTCTGAGGTCTCCTTTCCCAGGAATGACCTCCCTCTTTTCTCCAGAAACCCAGGCCCAATTATGGATGCCTGATGCTTGGTTAACACTCCCGCAAGACAACGAATTGTGGTTGAGCATGTTAAACCAAAAGACGCAGATAAATATGGCGATTCATACAAGTGGATCAAAATATTAAGTAGCGGAAGCAAATGTTCTGGGAATGGCAAAAAACAGCCCTTAGGGATTAGCGTGCTGAATGAGTCTTTCTAATGCCGCTACCCTTTGGCTGGCGGCCTCCAGGGCTGCTTCTCGTTCTCTGCGTGCCCTCTCCTCGTCGGCGGTCGCAGGACGCAGTTCGTCAATCCTGGCCTGTGCACGCTCCCGCTCGACTTGGAGTGTGACCATCTGTTGGCCCGCCTCCGTCAGCTGTACCTGAGCGTCGATCAGTTGTGCCGATAGTTGCTCCACAAGCTCGGTACATGCTGCGACGAAGGCCTCCTTCTCTGCCGCCTTCCCTTCGAGGCGCCGGACTTCCTGCTCTGCCGCGATGAGCGCCTGCGTGCTCTCCGACATGTCCCGACTTTGTGCGACGTCGGCACGCCGGCGGCTCTCGCGCATCTTCTCGGCCATGAAATCACGGACCGTCAGATGGAGGCGTTGAGCATCAGCTCCCCCGGCACACAGGAAGCGCAGCCAGGTCTGAAGTGATCCCATGCGCCCCAGCCATTCCGATGGGTCTCGCTTGAGGAAGCGCTGGATGCACTTCCACCCCCTGCGTCGCGTTACCCGGCTATCCTCGACCGCCTCCGCGTCCGAGTCATCCATCTCCTCTGGGTCGGCAGGCCGGTAGGAAGGGAAGGCAGCCAGCAGGTCTGCTGCAGGGTCCGCCCCTGGGAGGTCCTCACGAGGGATAGGTTCCCCAACATCCGGGCAACCTTCTTCTCTCTCCCCAGCGGCGCTGACACCCTCGTCAGCCCCCAACCTCTCTCCGGTGGCAGCACCGCCGACGTCCGCAGCCCCTTGATCAGCAGTTGGTGGGGCCGGCTCGGTTTGGGAAGCCTGTTCCGGAGCAGGCGGCATGTCCACCACTGGTCCACTCGTAGATGGCCCGGGTTCGGCAACCCGACGAGCCTCCGATGTTGAGATCACTGCGCAGGGCATGCCATGGTTAGTCACGGATCGTCAATGGCAAGTACCAGCAGTAAAGTAGGGAGACTTACGGGAGTTCGGAGCATCATCTTCCGCTACCCCGGTCGCCGCAGGAACAGTTGCAGCAGGGGACCCCTTAGCGCTTGTCAATTCGATAATGGGTGCCTGGCCCCCGCCTTGTCCTGCTGGCGCCTCTCCTACTCCTGTTGAGGACGCCTGACCGACGTCCGTGTGCTCCTGAGAAGGATGGAGAAACGGGTTAGAAGCTGCATAAGAGAATGGATGAAGCAAGTTGAGTAGGGATAGAAGCGGACCTCGAGGAGCTCAGTGACATCAACGTTGTCAGAGCCGGCCACCTCGCCGCTCTCCCGTGGGCTCCCCCGATGGGACCTTCCCTCGGAGCCTTCATCCTCCCCCGTCTCCTCCTCCTCCTCGGAGTCGTTACTGTCATCTTCTTCCGGCGGCATCCGTTCCGGAGCGGGCTCGAGACCGAGCATCACCTTCACCAGAAGGGATGGCTCCGCACGCTGACCACGTTGGCGCGCGTACTCGTCCATGGCCGTCAGATATGCATATTGCCGGTTGAAGTCCACCCTGTCGGTGATCTGGAGGCGCCCGACCTCTGGCAGATAGATTCCTTCTCTGAGTATCTTTCGCCAGATGACGTCGGTCCCCAGTGACTGCCGCAGGGTCATCCAGGCCGACCACAGCGCCGGGAAGACTGCATCGTGGGAGGGTTCGAGCAGACGTCTCACCTGCTTCCCGGGCCGCTCCTCGACCGCCGCATGTGCCCCCTCTCTGGGCGCTGAGGTCGTAGCGGCAGCCTGCGATGCGCCCGCCGCCGAAGTCCCTGCTCGCGCCGGCCCCGCTGCTTGGCGCGCCTCCGTTCTCCCCCGTGTGGCGGCGCCTCGCCTCCTTCCTTGACGCCCGGTCTCCGCACGGGTAGCCTCGAGCCGCCGAACTAGCTTCCGCAAGAGCCCCTCAGGGTACGCGATGGCCCAGTGTTCGGCGTACTCGGTTGCCAAGCCTGCGTTAACTCCGGTAGGAGGGAGGGTGATGACGTCGCCAGAGCCGAAGGCGACGAACATCAGCCACATCTGGCGAAGGACGCCGGGGTTCGTCTCCTCCCGGACAGCAGTGAATACCCTCTTCGGCATCCGCTGAAGGCACCCGAACTGCCTGGCGAACCGGGTCGGCACGTAAGGCTCGCAGATCACCTTCCCGTCGATCCGAGCCACGAGCACCCCGCCCCGCATGTTCAGGAAGTATTCATGCTGCTCCAGCGGGCCCTGTCCGTTGTCGATCATCTGGCCGACGGGAGTGGGGAACGGGCTGAAGTTGAAATTGGCATGATTGCCAATCCGAACCCTCACGCCCTCCTCACTGAGGGTCATCGGAGCGACCCCCGCAATGTTCAGCAGGGAGGGTCGCAGGCCGTTGCCCGGAGGACTGATGGCATTTGGGAACGTATACCCACCAAGGTGAGCAGCCACCCAGCCGTGGAAGAACTGAAAGGGCCCACAGATCCTTCGTGGCGACCCCCCTCGTGAGATGCGTCCCAGAATGGCATACAGCCTCCCCAGTACTGGGACCCCGAGGTTGTACCTCTTATTGGCAGCCATGGCGCCCGCCATCGCCAGCGTCGCCGGACGGACGCCCATCCTCGCATCCCGCACTGGCAGGAGCCACCCGCTCAGAAAGGCGGCCAGGAACGCCGCGTACCGGACGTTCGGGTCCCGGGCCTCGATGACGCGGTACCCCCATGAGCGGTAATCGCCCGTCTCCAGGACCCGCCAGTACGACCCGTTCCGGCTCCTCTGAGCTGCGGTCGGGCACCGCTTCCCCCTGCCTGGCATCTTGACCGCCGGGTCATGCTCCAGGAACTGGCCGAACCAATCCTTGTAGGCTATGTCCTTCTGGAAGTCTTGGATCCCGAGCCGCTGCGTAGCCAGGTCAAGAAGATGCCAGGTCAGAATGGGAGTCCGTGACCTGTCCTCCCAGATGTTCTTCGGTGGCAGGAACTCATCGTACTGGTAGCCCTCCAGCGGGATACCTCCGATGCAGTGGATGTCCCAGAGACCGATGCCGACCTCCCCATGGTGAAGATGGAAGGTGTTGGTATCCGGGGACCAGCGAGTGAACAGCTCCGGCCCGAGCTCAGACTGCTGGTAGAAGTGGAACTGCGACGTCCACACCGCCTCGAACAGGCCGATGTACCGCAGCTCCTCTGCGAAGTGATCGCAAGTGTGGCGTACCCAGAACGCCCAGGCCCATTCACTGGTAAAGTTGCCCCCGGATCGCAAGTCCCAGTCCTTCAGCCAGCCCTTGGTGTCGTCAGTGACACTCTGACGGTATGTGCTCGAGTAGAGGGCTGGAGAATTCTCCGCTTTAGGCTCACCCCCATCAATGGTTCGCGTCCTCGGGTTCAGGACGTAGACATCCAAGTGCCTGGTTTCCCTGGCAGGATGCCCATTGTTGGTGATGTTATAGCGGTGAAGCTCGTCCTCCCGAGTCACCCAGGTTCGCGGCGCATCAATCTCGAACCCTGGCACCGGAACCTCATCGAGGATGCCGAAGTTCCAGAGCGGCAGGTTGTCCGACAGTGGATATGTCTTCTGGGCCGGCGTTAGTAAGTCGAACAAGGATTGATTGTTGGAAACAATCTCCTTGGCTCCGTAAACCTCCTCGTTCGTCGCCATCTCAGCTCTGCGAGTGGCGGCATCCCCCTCATTTCCTCTGTGCGCGGCCATCTCAGAAGTTTCGGGAGTCGTGCGGGTTAAGGGATGAAGAGTGCGGGATCGGACGAGGCTGGTGGAAAAGTTTGAAGGTTGGCGCGCAATCCAAGTGGACGGCGCGCAATTGGGAAGACTGTCGCGCAAAGTTCCGGGTTTTCGTGCAAAAGCAGGCGAAATCCGGACGGTTTTGCGCGCCGATCGGGCGAATTTCGCGACCGGAAGAGGCAATTTCGCGCACGAGAGCTTTGGAGCTTATCGCGCGGAAGGCCAGAGTACGGAACGCGGGACCCAGCGCCCCTATTTATAGGCGAGGCCGGGCCCGCGCTGCGCGGAAAGCGCTTTGCGCGACCGCAGCGGCGAATTTCGCGACCGGTGCCCCTTTTTGCGCGCCTAAGTCCCGCGCCGCCCAGGACTTCGGCATTCCGGCGTCTCCCTCGGAACCCGATCGTTGCGACCTCTCGCCGATCGGATTCCGAGGGGGGGCTTTTCTAGACGCCGGAAAAGTCCGTTGCTCCCAAACGAAGCTCCGGATGCGGAAAGCGAGGTCATATTTGGAGTCGGAAGGATGTTTCGGAGGGCCCGGAGGCCTTGCGCGGAATTTCAGAGGCACGCGCGCAAAGGAGATGTCCCGCGCGGAAAACCCCCGGGATGCGCGCAATGCGCCGGCTCGGCGCGCAATTCTGCGCGCCGCGGGTCCGCGCGCCTCCCTGACGCGCCGCGCCCGATTCCGCGCCCGCGGGAAGAATTTCACGCTCACACCCTGGATTCCGCGCCCGGGGTTGCCTATAAATACAAGGCGACCCCCAACGTTTCAAAGGTTGCTGGAAGTCGAAACGTCTCCCGTGCGCGCAATTCAACCCCTTCCGCGCGCAATGACGAACTTCAGGTAACCTCCTTTCTTTCGCGCAAGAAAGCCTCGGGGTCCGCCTTCGCGCGCAATCCCCGCTGGCTCCTTTCATTTGAATAAACACTCACCCTAAGGCCTTTGCGCGCAAAAGAACCCGCTTGCGCGCAATTGCCCCGGGGTGCGCGCAATCCGGCCCGATTGCGCGCACCCCCCCTTCTTTCAAGTGGCCATTCATTAGAGAATGAGCCGTTGCCCCCGCGCGCTATCCGAAGCCCGGTGTGAGCAATCTGAAGCATCCGCGCGCAAGGCGCTGGCCCAATTGCGCGCCAGCCGTCCCGATTGCGCGCCGGCCCGCAGTATTGCGCGCAAAGCTTCCTTTTTGCGCGCAATCTGCCAGGGTCGTCCCCGTTGACCTCCTAAGGTTACCCGCCTGTGTGGCACCCGATGATTCTCATCCCGGGTGCCCGCACCGTGCGTTGTCTTCCCGTGCGGCCCTCCAGGCTTGCGCGAAGTGACACGCACCTATGTCCAGCATGACGTTAAACTGCATACTCGTCCAGCATGACATTAAACTGCATATACGTCCTGCACGACGTTAAACTGTACATCGTCCGCGCTGCAAGACGTTAAACTGCCAAGTGCTTCGTCCGGCAACCTATGCCCAGCATGACGTTAAACTGCACACCCGTCCAAGCTGCACGACGTTAAACTGCCTAGCCCCCATCGTCCGTGCTGCAAGACGTTAAACTGCCAAGTGCCTCGTCCTCAACACATGACGTTAAACTGTACTTCGTCTGGCAAGACGCTAAACCGTCCGCAACCTGATCCCGTGCTCCGCACGCAGGGTCTCCCCCGGTTTGGACGTGGCCCCCACCCGCTCGTCTCTGCAGGGATGTCGGGATTGTCCCCCTTTTGGGACGATTTAATGGTAGTGGCTTTTCCCTACGGGGGCAGGGTATTACAAACCCCTAGTTTCTCGTGGGAGGCTGCACATGTGTATCTCCATTGCACCTCCCCACTGCCGAAGCCAGTAGAGGGTCTGACTGGGATCGAGGTGTCTTTTGCTTTCTGTCCAAGTCCCTTCCAGCTGAGTTTTGCAGCATCCGGGCTGCCCCAAGTGCGTAAGTCCTGACAGAATGAACTACGTGGACTTTGATCCCTGTCTTCTATACAGGGTACGTAGGAAGCCTCCCTGAGGCCCAAGCCCACCACCTGGTCGTTCCGGTCGTATTTACGTCCGTTCGTCCATCAGTGGACCCCTCCAGGGTTCACGCTTGCGTTGATTCACCTATGAATCCGCCCCTGTGGGAGGCTGCCCGTGTGTATCTCCACGGTGCCTCCCCACAGCCCCCCTTTTCCATTTCCCCTTTTATCGTCCAGCATGACGTGAAACTGTGATCCACCCGGCCGTTCCATCCCCCTCCGTGCGAGGTGGTTCGGTTCAATCCTCCGCCCGGCGGCCTCGACCTCTTCGTGAGTCGGCCTGCCGACGTCCAGCATGACGTTAAACTGTATGCCCGAACTACGTTGACTTTGATCCGTGTTAACGCGCGGTACGTAGGAAGCCCCCCTGGGGTCCAAGCTCTTTACTCCATCATCCATCCTGATCCTTACCCGGGCCGCCACATCCCGGTGGGGTCATGCCACTTCACTCCACTCCACGTTACTTGGGAAGCCGCCCATGTGCTGGCCCCAGCGTCGGAGGTTCCCCGCAAGGGGTTCCGTCATCTGATCCACTTTTCGTGTTGATCGGTCCGATGCCGTCCCCGCTGGACGTTAAACTCGCGGCATACCCCGTGTTAAACACGGGAAGCTGAGGAAAACCTCAGGTGACACAGTTCCCCGCACCTAGTACGGGATGCCTCAGGCCATCGTGCCTTCGAGAAGCCCTATTAGGGACGGAAGACAGACGTGCAGAGCCGCAGTGTTACAACACGCCCCCAGCACCCAGAGCCACCCGGCCTTCTCACCGCAGGTTGCTGCCCCGCCCAGACTCCTTGGAACGTCTGGGCGGAAGCAGCGTAATTAACCGGTGTCCATGAAGATATGGCGCCGGGAACGAGATTCACGAACATTCTTAAGTCTATGAGGGAGACCCGGATTAGGCGACAAGTTCCGAGGAGACGTCCAAGGAAGGAGAAGCCGACATCCCATCATCCCGGTTTCGATCAAGGAGCAGACGCCCCTGAATAAGGGACGGATGCCGCCCGCCCTTGGAAAGCGGGACTGCGGGACCACAAGCCGCGCGCCCATCCCCTCGGGTTGACGGGTGCACGCGCGAACGCGTCCTGGCGGAACAGCGTAACCCGACGCACATCCGCACCGAAACAATGGTATTAAAAATATCATCCATGTTCCATTTATTTTTGTTTTTCATTTTACATTTACTATATTGACCCTCAAAGTGTAAAAATTCATGTTTCAACTATAAGAGTGAAAGGGTTTAAAGCTAGATGATATGTTCTTAAAAATAGTCAATTATTCTTTACTTTTTTTGGATTAATATATTAATAACCATAATAATCTCATATTATAAATAAATAACTTTTTATCTATATTTTTTTGAATTTTTTTTATATTTATATTTTATTTTGACGCATTCAAGGAGCATGCCTCCCTATTTTATAAAAGAAAACTATTTCGTCTCATTAATTCAAACATAAAACATATACCCCAAATAATAACTACCCAAATATATTATTAGAATGAATACATTAATTATATTGGTTTTATCATTATAATAATACCAATTTTGTAGGTATTAAGTTGTTATGCCAATGTTGTTTTCCGAAATGGAGGTATAATATATATCAACATATTTTACTATTGTTTCATCATCAACATATATAAACCTATATTAAAGAAGGATAAAATAATTTCTATAGTATCTTTAATATTATTATTTGTTATTATGTTTGTCACATGATTTATGTCCATCTCCTCTTCTATCAAATAGGAAATGAAAATATCATTCATGTGTACGGAGGTCTACCACCTCACAAACTGACGTATTGTTTCCATCATTATATCTCATGATAAGTTATTATGATGGAATTAATGTTTATATATGATATTAATGAAAAATTAATTACTATTAAAACATAATTTATCATTTACATTCTTACCATTCTAGGTAAAGAATAATTATAACATCATGTGTGTGAACATGTGTACTAATATTTTCATGAAATGATGTGATTAAATTTTCATCATAGATTAACATTATATAAAATAATATAAATGATTATTATTATATAAATAATTACTAACATGATAATTTTATTAGGGAAAAAATAATATTGACATGTGTTCTATAATGATCGCATAAAATGGAAACAATTATCACTCGTATGTATGAAATTCATCCTCATGATCGTATCACAATTCATTTTTCATAACCATATTTAATAGTAGTATTTCAATGTATAAATAAATTATAATCTTTTTAAATATTTTAGGATTATTATTATGTAGATGATGTAATAATTTCTTCTTTGGCCATAATCCACCTACTAATGTAATTTTGTACTAACGTAACAAATATCACTAAATCATTTGATGTGATAAAGATTTATTAAATTGACTGCTATAACGTTGAAATATGACAGAAAAAATAATAATAAATGATAAAATATTATTAAGAATGAAAATAATTGTCCTAATATTATAATTATGGTTTTAAAATAATTATTTTGATGTGTCAGGCTCAAAGTAAGATATTTTTGTCACGCATTTATTGATCTAAAACACATGACATATAAACTACAAGTTTCATTTTTTGGTGCATATAATACCGATTAATTTATTTTATGATTCATATCATCAATATTAGGTTATATAAATATCCATAATTTTTTTTTCATTTTTGGACCTTATGCGTCAAACTGTACAAATATTGTTGGTGTATTATTTCAAGATTTCAATAATATTATGAATTATTTATTTTAGAGAATCTAATGGGGAATCTTTATTTTCCTTGTACATGTTTTATAAAGAAATTTGAGAAATTAATATATTATTTACCAAGTATGGCTTATAATCAGGTTTATACATATTTTACATTTTACAGAATTCTTTAATAGGATTTATTTTCCAAATGATATACATTTTCTTTTCAATAAAATTATGAAATGAATTCATTTTTACTTATATTTCATGAGTGGATTTTACAACTTCCATGAGAGTCAATTCATTGATGAATAATTTGTGATATTACGAGTACTTTTCAAATATTTTTATTAAAAGTGCATGGATGTTTTCCATAAAATTCTTAAAGAATGAATGATTATTTTTCTAAATAATTATTCAAAAATACATTTCAAAAAAAAATTCAATAAATGTTTAAATCCTCATATGTTACATTTGTTTTAATATGATTATGATGTAACAATTCCATATTTATAATTTTTCTAGTTGTTTTTTTCTGTTGAAATATTATTAAATGTCAGGAAGACCCATTTAATTTACATGGATTCTGATATGATGAAATTTTTATGATACCCATTTCTTTTTTATGGGATTTCTTAAAATAATTTTTTTTTGATCCAATCTAACACATAGACATAGTTTTCATATTGTTAGGGGATAAAACGATATATAACTCTATTTAAGATACCCATTTATTTTTCTAGGTCACCAAGTTCATATTTTTGAAATATCAGGAGGTGCTAGAAAAAGAATAAATAATTGAGTTGAAATTGGATAAAATTGGGTTATTATAGATACATGGTCATCAAGATGTCTCACAAAGTATAGTCTTTTCCCAAGGATCATGATTTCCTAGAAACAATAATTTTTTTTTGCCATGGATATTTTCTATAACTCATCATCACAATTTTTTGGGGTTTTGGATCATGATCATATTTTAGAGGATTCGACACATGAGTTACTTTAAGAGACTCAGGTCATAAGTGGTTAGAGCTCGTAAAAATTATACGTATCTAGGAATATAGAATTATTTTACTTCACGTTCATCTATAGTGGTGGTTTCAACCTTGGTAAAATCAATATTCGGATCTACTATAAGAGTAGTGGAGAGTATAGAGAGCAGTAAAAGAATTTCTCACAGGTCCAAAGAGAGTAGAGAAATGTTATGGAGGTGATATTCTGCATGGCCAGAGAGGCCGTGGAGTATGTCATTTCCAACACCATGATTTTTGTTTCTAGTGCCATGAGAGTTATATATCATTAAAGATAACTATTTTTTATATTGTTTTCTTCCTTGATTTATTTGGAATATACAGACTCTTTTATCTCTCATAGCCATGTCCATGATATGAGACATGAGGTTTAGAGGATTTTGTTGCATTTGAAATTCACTATGAATGTTGTAGGATGGTTTTTTATTAATTATATAGACACTATGATCTATTGTTAATGAGGAACCACTCAATTGAATACATACTATATTTATGGATATAGCTATATGACATCATCATCTATATTGATTGGTTGTATTCTATGCAGTATGTTGTGAATCACATTAGGTGGAAGGTTATACATTGTGAAGCTGACAGAGAATGAGAAATATTACGTAGAAAGTTTAAACCTCTAATAGGTTATAGTCCTGTTATGTCCTTATCATTTTTTATTGATGTGATGATGATGTGATCATAATAGGATAGTTAATTAGTGTTTCTCAATTCATTAAAGGAGTACCCAGATGTCATTCCTGAGGATGTTGTATTTTCTCTACATATATTTGATTTTTTTAGATGGATATATAACAATGAATGTATCCTATATTAATAAATATATAAATCTATGAACATTTTGAGTTTTATGATATGTGAGTATAGCTTGTTGATCTGTTTTTAGAAGGTTTTTTTGTCCAATGTGTATCACAATGGGTTGTATCATTTTTTTATGTAAATAAGGACAATGGTAGTTTTCATCTCCACATCGATTCTCATTTCATTAATCGAGTTATAGTGGATAAATTATATCCTCTTTGATGGATTAATGATTTATTTTATCAGCTAAAAAGAGGAAATAATTTATCAATGGTTGATTTGCGATCGAGATATCATCTGATGCACATGAAGTATTATGATATTTAGAATATATGTTTGTTTTGACGCTGTGTGAATTTTATGTTCATTTTTTTGTCATTTGGTGTGATGAATTATTTTGACATAATAATTGTTTTATTTAATATAGTGTTCTTATATTCTATATATTTAATTTCCCAAACCCGAATTCCACATAATAATGGGACTAAGTCGAGTGGGACACATGGCCTCCAACACCTCTCTTCATACACTAGAGAATTCTTACTAGCAGAGAGGGACTAGGGTGTTTTTGTTGGGAGACTATGAAAAAAATTATAAAGGTGGAGCACATCAAATAAATATAAAATTTTTAAAATAGTGGAAGAAATATAGGTAAAGTGTTGGCATAGAGGAATTAGACAAAGATAACAGTAATTTAATTAACCAAAATAACTGATGATGATATGTTAGGTAACTAGAATCATGAAATCATGGATATAGGATAATGTGCATAACATCGTATCCCATAGTATAAGTGAAAAAATGCTATCCCAAGCATCCTGATCTATGAATCAACAATATTCTATCATAATCCATCCAAAAAGAAAGAAATAAAGTGTTCAAAGTCATATGCTTCAATTTATTAACATATTATTCCATGTAATTATCCCCGAGTAACCCCCATAGTCCAACAAATGTGTGAGATAAATCATTATGGGACACCGCCAATGGTGCTTATAACATCTTGACCATGTAATGGAAATGTAACAGTTTGCGTTCATCCATATATAATGTAAATTATTGCATTGTAAATAATACCAAAGTACTAACTTCTACCCTTGGATAGTGTCTGCACATGTAACCAGTAAATTAATTGATATTTATCAGTTTACACAGAAGCCACCCATTATAAATGGTGAATTATCCATGATTTAAAAAGTAAAAAATAATTAATTGTTAAAAATAAGTAGTTCTATGGTATTCTGAATGGAAACCTAGACTTTTTGGGTCACTAACACGGTAGTAACTTGGTGTGCTATGTGTACGAGTGTAATCCAAGGATGATAGTCCGTGGAATTCCAAAATAATTTTAATACCATATCCATGATGAAAATCCAAGTTAAAAAACATATAACTAGTGACTGGATCCTATGGTCCTTAACCACAGATTCGAATTATCAATGATAGACCCAATTAATGTATCCATGGAATGCATAAGTGCAATGTAAGGGATCGTACAGTGTAATATCGAGCATAAAAAAAATGATCTTGATGTAGGTGGTTCTGAAAATAATTAAGATGCATCGCTATATTGTAATGGGGTTTCTGAGTGCCCAAGAAATTACTTGTTATGAATCTATGGAAATCTTGAGTATAGAAACTCCAGTTAAATAATGATGTCATGTATAATTTCAATTGGTTCAAGACAAGATTTTTATTATTCATAATAGGCCAAGTTGCATGAAACCTTTATTAAATCCATTTAAGTAATTTTCTATAATTTTGGTCTTTTCCACGTCCATCTACTGATTTTGTAATGATTTCTACACACATTCAACCAACTATTAGTTTTCATTTATTCCTTTCAAGTAATATACATAGTATAGTTTCCAATTTCCATTTCACATTTAATTTTCAATTAAGGCACTTATCCTAGCTAGGTCAAGTGGTGAGCACACATGGTACTATCAACAATAAAATTCATAGTATAAGTCAATCCATTTAATATATAAAGGATTACCCATAGAAGGGTCAAGACATTTCATACCCAAAGAGTGGCACAAACGTGCCAAATACTAAAAAACCAATTATTTCATAATATCCTAAATGATATAGATGGAGTTGTTGAAATAACCACAAAAAAATTAATCACATATTTCGAATGATCATAACCACATTTTCCTAATGAATATAAACGTGGCATGTAAATTTTAGAAATGGAACATGATGAAATTGGTGGTCCCCACATGACAATTCTGAAATCAATGATCTTAAGGGTTGAGTTATAAACCTCCCAAATGAGGCTTGTATGACTCTTTTCCTCTAATATAGGCCTCTGATTTAGTGTAGAATTTTGTATATCCATGAAAAAGGGAAAATCTCATTCCTCGATAACTAGGTCGAGAATAAGAGAGATAAAAAAGGATCAAATAGACGTGAGTACTAAATGGTTCTCATCCAATGTTATAAAAAAATCATGATTGGATCTCTAAATAATTATGTCTTTTAGTCCCTAGATAGGTTCATAAAAAATATCCAAAACTAGAGGAATGAGGATAATCCCATTGGACCTTAGATTTGGAGGACGAAGAAGGATTATTTAGACCATTAGTAAAATATTTTTTATTTTAAACAGAAAATAGCATGTGCACTATTTGTCTACACAGTTTTTTTAAACATTACTCAAACCATGCACATGTACTTGGGGAAGAAGGGAAGAAACATAGTTAGGCTAGATGGTTATGGAAATCGTGAACCAACTGTGAGAGATAGCTATGTTCGATAAGGCCCCACACACACTATTTGATTTAATAGTATATCATTCCCACACATTATACTAAAACCAATAACTACATCTATTTTTTCCAACACGATGGGTTCCTAACATCAAAAACCCATCAGACACCCATGGGGCCTTCACTAAATAATTTATTAATCTATATTACGTCCAAAATATATTCTTAGAACAATATTATAGGGATCCAAACCTTAGTTAATGAACTGGTTATTATAGTATTCTCCCATTAAAGAAAAGATCTCTGAGTTCACCTTCCAAGGGTGTAGGAACACTATATGAGTACCAATATAGACACTAGGAATATACATTGTATTCCCACTCCGATGTCTTATCCATCACATGACCATGCTTCCATAGCTCTCGTTCTAGACAAATAGACCATCCTTAGTGAACCTTCAAGCACTGGTCAACAATGTGTACTAGATACTCCTCAAAGGTAGTATCAGCATCTAACTCTACTTCCTCGGGATCAATGTTATGAGGCATGTCTGCATGATACTGGTGAAGATATGAATCTTGGAAGATGTTGTGTATGTTAGGGTACCTCTAAGGTAATAACTAACTAATAGTCTACCGGAACGACTCTCTATAGGATCTTAAATAACATTACATAAGGATGAGATAGATTTCCTTGATTCCATAATCGCCTATTCCTTGGAATGGGCAATACATGAATGGAAATGTGTTCCCTTTAATTAAACTATAGAGGTTGTCGACATCGATCAAAATATGAATCCTTTCTACATGGAGTTGTAGTCATACACTTTCTGATCAGATAACCCTTCTCTAATGTCTCAATAATGTGACGATGACCTAGAAGGGATGCCTCAATTACCTCTACTTGGAACAATGGAGAATGTCATGTCCTAACATATAATGGTTTAAAATTACCTGTCTAAATCATTGATTGGTAGATATTATTATAGGCTAACTCAATGAGAGTGATATGCTTCTCTAAAGAACCACCAAAATTATAGACACTTCCTCGAAGAATATCCTCTATAATTTGTAATGTCTATTTCAATTTTCTATCCCAATATGGGTGAAAAGTTATTCTTTGAATCACTTATGTTCCCTTTTCCTTTCTCAATCCCTTCTAGAACAATCATGTGGAATGAGCATCCCTATCTAAAATGATAGGATGTGGAACCCGGTGTAGTTGTATGATCTCATAGACATACAATATTCCAATTTGATCAACTAATAATGTCTCATGTAATGAATTAAGTGGGATTATTTTGGTAGTCAGTAAATATCTACCCTTATCGAATAGCTACAACTCTGAGACCGAGTTAATCCGATGATAAAATCCATAGAAACATCTTCTCATTTCCATTTTCTGATTGGAAGTGGTTTTAACAAGCATACAAGACATTGGGGCTTCACCTTCTCCAACTAATAGGTGGAATACTTATTGATAAATCCAACAATATAATGTTTCAACCTAGGCCACCAATACTGGTGTCACATGTCACAATATGTCATCGAGATGCTTGGATGATATGACCACTATGAGTCAGGGGTATTTTTTTAAATCCTATATCATATCTGTAGGGACCCGGGAATTCGATGAATATGAATGATGTCATCTCTTTTTATAGAAATTTCTGGTGGTGGGTTACCTCATGATATTATCTCATAGTGTACCATGAAGTTAGTACTTAGAAATTGTTTACCCTTCACCCTCTCAAGATGGTAAGTAGTAACTATAAAGGATGGGAGTAAATATTTCTCATTACTGTCATGAATCTCAAAAAGTATACCAAATAATAGGTCCATTAATTTTTATTCATCAATGTCTTCAAATACTGAATGTGCTTGTTTTTTCCTACTCATTACATATGCAACCACATTTCCCTATGTATGAATATAGGAAGGCGCAAAATAATTGGATTTTAGTTATTCGAGCAATATTCTATGTCTGAGGTTTATATAATACTATCTAAAGATATAATTGAGTTTCTTGACATCCAAGTACATCACAATGTGATCATCTAGTAGATAATGTCTCCATCAACATAACACATGGAAAACTTTGGTCTACTCATGTTTTTTGTTGAGTAGTTTATCTCATGAGGCATCAACATCCAACATCCATTTGCATTGTGTAATAACTCAAACATATTGAATAATAACTGTTTTTTGAAAATTTATGTTTTCTTATTAATTACTCAACAAAAAAATATCCATTTATTAATGAAGTATGTATAATTTAAGTGAGAATATTGTGTTTCGATAATTATACGACAATTGGAAGCTACATTCGTAATGTTATGAATAGTGTTTATAAATATAAATGAGAATGGTTATTATTTCAGAAAGATGAGTTGATAGACCCATCTCGTAGACTCGGTCCATACAAAGCCCATTTTTTGGGGCTTGGGAAGGAGGTGGCGTCATTGGGATATGATCTAGACCAATCCCAAGATGAACATCAAAACATTAAGATTGAAGATAATATAGTATTCGATATGTTCATGTTGATTGAGATCACCACATGGGAAAATATGTTTGGGCCTCCACAACATTCTATCACCACTACACACCTTACTCTTAGGTCCTATGTGAATGTTATAAGGGGCTATGTAATGAGGGCATAGTAACTTTGTCTAATCCCTAGGTATAAAAACTGGATATTTTATAATTCTTGAATTAATAAAAGAAATTATTAATAAGAAATATGTTTAAGTAAGAAAAATTTTAAAAATGGATTTTAGAATTAATTTTTTTTAGTATTTATAGATTACTCATACATAGAGAATTATTATGATAAAATAAACATCATTTTATAATTTCAAATGACTTAAATTTACGAATGATGAATCATTAAAAGTTTTTTACGAAGATTTAATTTGATTAATAGTGTTTTAAGAATATTATTTTTTGATAAATAATGTTTTTGAGGAATAGTAAAAAATATTTCGTTATTAAATAAATTTTTCTATGAAATGATTTTATAAAATCAGTTATACATGGTTGTAATCAGGGTTAAAAATTTGGTTCAAAAAAATAAAAAAAACATTTTGGTCAATCAAATCATTAAAATTTGACATAGTAATTTAAACCTAATGAATGGTAATTTTATCAATTGAATAATGACTTCACCTATATAGGTATAAATATGTTTTATTCATCTTATGTGGTAATGTGATATAAAATATCATTGTATATGTAAATAAATGTATAACATATTATTATTAGTTAGTTATTTGTATTATATTTTTTAATTTAATTTAAAATGAAATTAATATTTATAAAATAGAGTTTAATTTTCAATTCTACATGTTGAAAAATTGTCAGGGAAAATATTAAGGATTTTGTTGAATTAATTGAATTGTCAATTAATATTAAAAATACAGTTGTGGGTTTTTAGTATCCTTAATGATTTCATTACTATGTCATTATTATATAATGAGTAAAATAAGATTTTGGTATATTATTATGGATTAAAATATTATATGAGGTGTCACTAGTGGGCAATAAAATGGAAATCCCATTGTTTTTCAAATACCACTAATGAGGTGCCCATCGAAAATAATTAAATATTTCCTCACATTTTTTATAAATACCCACCCATTAATTCATTTCCATCCAATAAAAAATCATTAACTATAATTTTATACTAGTTATACCTCCCAAGTTTTCCTCCAATGTTTTTCAAATTCCCCATGGTCCCAATCACAGTGTTTTAGATGTTACACCTGAAGGTAAGTGAATTCTCAACTTCTATTTTTTCCATTCAAGTTCTCTATTATGTGGTTTGACATTCAATATTACATACCATGATATTATTTCCATTTTATTATTTACATATACTGTTTTATGAGTCATTTATTAATGGGTGACCCATGTCCCCTCTCTTCTTATTGTTTTCAAAAACCATGTTGCATAGCCTTTATGATGTTGTCTTTTCATCCCTAAATATCTCTATTTTTATCACAGAATTCACCTATTTTATTTATATGAATACCCATATCTATTTCATTTTTAGGGGTATTCATAAAGACATAAAATTATATATTTTATTCTTGAATTTACATACATAAAACCGTCATTCCCTTTACATTGGTAAAAAATGACATAATGATATTGCTTTTAAGCAGTTTCAAAAACACTATGATTTTGATATTAAACCCATTTAATTAACTCTCTATTTGGTAAGTTATAAAATGTTTGTTTATAATATAAGTGGATGTATAGGAAATAAATACATTACATGGATGTTCCCTAATATCTCTCTAATGAATTGGATAAATAAATTATTCTCTATAGCTGACAAGTTTTACAATACCTTGGTGAATAACCATTGTAATTTTTAGGACACCTTGTGGATGGACCATGGTGATATTCTTTTGAATGTATGAAATAAATTATGCAGCCATATTTTCATGTTATGATTCATTTTCATTTTACTATTATATTCCATTTTTTTCATTGCCCATTTCTTTATGTGTTTCATCATGTTCATATTGATATCACAACTAAATTGTTTCCCTTATTTTACTTTACTGGGTCTTCTTCTCACCCTCTCCAATGATTTTTGTCCCCAGGTTATGAGATATAGTAATTTAACTTATGATAAACCTATTATGAAGCCTCAAAAGTGGAATATAATATTTTTTATGTTTTCATGTATTATTATTGGGATTTCTAATAAACTAAAATTAAAATATCATATCTTTTTAAAATGAAATTAAAAAGTTATGTAATAAAAATGAATGATGCCATAGTATGCATCAGAGGATAGATTAGTTATTTTTGTAAATTAGGATATGAAAACGTTAATAAGAACTATATAGAAAAGTATAAATATAATAAAAATTCTCGGTATTTTGGTGAAATACTATGAAAGTGGTTTCCAATAAAAATAAATAAATATCTAAATAAAAATAAGTGGATGTGGCTCTGCAATAGATTTATATATGGGTAACACCAAAAAAAACCACATTAAAAATGACTTGAATGGGAACTAATGCACGAATATGGGACTTCCTTCACTCCTATTTTGACTCTCCTTGGGGATATGTTTGGTTAATAATAATCTTTTAATTAATCACTACAAAGGATTTATAGGAAATGTAGTTGCTGAAATTGAATAACATGTTTATGAATAGTTTTATATAAAATAAAAATCATTAATAGTTTTAAGTATTTTAGATGAAACCAGTTCGACATTGTGGAATTATTCTTTTAGAAAAATATAAGAAATTAGAGGAACTGTGAAAATGGTGAATGTAATCGACCATTCCGTAACGACACCCCGATGGAATCCAGAATGGAACCATTCATGAGAATGATGAATCAAATGACTCAATTTTTTGGAAATATATTTAATCATGAAAAGAGACCAATTTAACATAGAAGGGAACAATAAATAGTTGGGTCCTTTATGCAGCATCGATTGCAAACATTCAGTGGATCTACCAACCCATTTATTTCAGAATAATGGATAAGCACTATAGAGAATATCTTCTTAATTCTTCATTGATCCAAAAAAGAGATAGTCTCCATGTTTGTTTACCGTTTAGAGGTAGAAACTAATAATTTATGGGAAATAATTAAAAACACTAGGCATAGGGATGATTGAAGCTATGTTGTGGGAAGAGTTCATGGGGATCTTCCTCAATAAGTATTTCCCTCATTCGATGACAACATAATTAGAGAAATAATTTCTCTATATTATGCTAAATGAGAATGAATTTGTATGAATCTATGAGATGAAATTCCCAAGGACTTCACATTAGAAATATATATTTTTCATGGATCATAATGATATGGTTGTTAATTTTTTAGTGGACTAAGACCTCATCTATGCTTGAAACTAGACAAAAGAGACTACGATAACTATAAGGAAATTGCCTATATTGTTATGACTGTTGATCTTGAGTTTGGTGAGGCACAGTGGACCCAGTAGTCAAAAGAAAACAATACATCCTTGTAAAAAAACATAAGGAGAAAAAATGAGCATGGAATATGTGGAATGAATGTTCAATATTCTACATGAAACAAATGTTGTAATAAGAATTTAGAGAACTGACTGCTTGAGAGCGGGAATTGTTAAAAGGGTGCAAGGGAATGAAATATTGATTGGTATTCTCATAATGAAGTGAAGCCCTAACATAAAAACCCAAATGATAAAGGGATGATGGTTCAGGCCCCATATAATTTCCAATGCTTAATGGGTGGATAGCTTGAGAAATTTTCCAATCAATATCCCAATTTGAGGGCATTAGAGGGGAATCGCCATCAGCCTCAGCATATGAAATGGGATCTAGGTCATGCTTTTTATATAATGAATGATAATGTTTATGCTCCAAAATATGTGGTAGTAGGAATTATTATTGTTCTCTAAATGATAGAAAGTACTATGTTTGATTCTGGTTTTATTCATTTAATTATTCCCTCCATATTTTCAAATAATATAGAATAAAATCATCAACCACTAAAAGTAGAGTTATTAGTCATGATTAATTAAGGGATTATCCATTAATCAATACAATTTAAAAACTTTATTATTTACATTAGTGAGAACTGTATTGTCAGAAATCTAGTATTTATTCCCATGTTAGAATTCCACATTATACTGGGGATGGACTAACTCTCAAAGTATAAAGATAAGATCAAATGTAATAGAAATGAAATCTCAGTTTACATGAATGGAAACAATATAATTATCTTCCAAGGGGAGATATCTCAACCTGATATTTTCCTAGAAAAACATCTTATAGCCTTTATTATGGAGTTATATAGTGAATAAAATGAATTAAATTAGAGAATAATGATAGAAAATGTTTCCATCATTCACGAATATAGTGATATATAACCTGATGATTTATTTTGAACTCCATTATAAAGAGAGGTAGATTTCCCCATTGGAGTCATACCATGATCTCATCTGTTATCAAAACCCCCATATTGAATAGAAAATATGGAGTTGGAGGAATTAATGTTACAACTCCAAGATCATTTGAAGAAGTATTTTTTCCAACCAAGTATGAACCCCAAGGGAGAACGTCATCTAGTTTTGAAGAATAAGGATGGATAAATGCGTCTATGAATAGATTAAAGATAACTGAATGGGGTCATACTGAGGAACAAATACCCTCTCCAATGAATTTATGTCTTATTTTACCAACTTTGAGAGGGAATAAATTATTCTACAAGATTTATCATTGGTCTATTTATCATCAATTGAGCATGAGGAAATATGATATTCCAAAAACTTCTTTTTATCATGATATGGGCATTATGAGTTTGTTGTTATTCCATTCAGATTTCCAAATTCACATGGTATTTTTATGTATTTTATGAATATAATATTTAAAGACTACATTGAAAACATTATGGTAGTTTTTATATATGATATTATGATATATTACAAAAGTCCAGAGGAGCATGAAGATCATATAAGGGTCATATTACAGAACCTAAGGAAGAATAAAATGTTTGGAAATTATAAAAAGTGTGAGTTTTGGATACAACATGTTTATTTCATGGGGATCATTTTAACTAGTGATATAATTTTATATTACATTTTAAAAAAATGGTTGTTGAGAAACAGAATCATCAAACAACAACATCTGATATTTGTAATTCCCATGGACTAGCAAGATATTATAGAATGTTTTTGAAAAAAAAATCCACAATGTTCTAATCCATTAAACAAGTTAACTCAAAAATGGTTTCATGTTTATCTGGAAAAAGAAGTTCAATGAATGTTTCCAAGATCTGATTAAATGATTGGTTACATCACCCATGATTACTCTTCCCTCAAGTGGATTCAGAATAATTATTTTAAGCGATGCATCATTGAAAGGGAATGGGTGAGTTCTCATGATAAATTAAAATGTGATTTCTAATGTATATCAACAGTTGAAGACTCTTGAGAAGAAATATCCTACAAATGATCTGGATTTGGATGTGATTTTTTTCTTTGAAGATAAGGAAGTACTATCAATATATGGAGAAGTGTGATATATACAAAAATCATTAATGTTTGAAGTATATTTTCCCACAAAAGGATTTGAACATGAGACAAATAAATATTTAGAATATCATAAAAACTATGATTGTAAAATTCATTATCATCTCAGAAGAGGAAAAATGACATAGATGCATTTAGTAGAAGATACTTATTGTTCTAGAACTGATGAAGATTCAAAAATATGCTTTGATAAATGAAATAGAAAAACTAGTCATGGGAATCGTAAGTGATGTCACATCATAAAATCTATCCCAAATGATTTCTCATCCTCCATTACAAGATATGATCATAAATATGAAAAATATTATCCATTATTATATAAGAATATAGAGGATATGAAGAATGGGGAGTATCCTATGTTAAATATTTTTCTATAAGGTGTACAAGAAATTTTATACAAGACTATGTGTTAAATCTATTCTAAAAATAAAGAAAGAGATGATGGATGAAGCTCATAACACCCCATTCCCAATAATCCATGAATCAAGAATATGTATAGGGACCATCATGATGATTATTTGTGGGATAACATGAAATGGTATATTGCTGACTACACTAAAAGGTGCCAACTGTGTCAACAAGTGATGTCTATGTGACAACTTCATATTGGGTTATTACAACCACTACCCATATTAGCTTGGATGTAGGATAATATCACTGTGGGATTTGTCACTATTCTCCTGAGAAATTACAATGGAAACCTTGGGATATGGGTTATAGTGGTCCATATCACAAACACTACCCATTTTATCTCAATTCTAGAAGATTTATCTCTTGACCAACTTGTTAGGATTTACATGAGGAAAGTGGTAAGGATTCATGATGTACAACTCTCTATCTTATCTGATCATGACCTAATATTCACATCAATATTTTTGAGAAGTATTCAACATGATATTGGTACCGAATTGAATTTTAGTACTAATTATCATCCCCAAACTGATGGGAATTTTGAATGGACAATTCAGAAAGTTGAGGACATACTGAGAACATGCTCAATAAAATTTAATGGTGGATGGGATCATCATCTCCCATTTATATAGTTCTATTACAACTATAACTTCCAATTGAGTATTAAAATGTCACCATATAATGTTATATATTGAAAGGGATCATGAAATTATACTTTTTGGGATAAATTTTGAGATATAATTCTTTATGGGACTAATCTTGTGAAAGAGATGAGAGAAAGGATTATGTAATCGAAAACTCTTTAATGATTCTCAGAGTCAGTGGAGGAGATATTCCAACAACAATCCAAGGTAATTGATGTGTGATGTTGGTGAAAAAGCCTTCGAATTTTTTCCAGGAATAGAGTCACATGATTTGGAATGAAATGGAAACTCTGCCCCAGGTACATTTTCCCCTAATGAAATCCTTAATCATGTATGTATTCTGGCCTATCGACTTAAAATTCCTCTAAATCTAGGTCTTGTTCATGTTTTATTCCACATATCACTCTTGAGGAAGTACATACCTGACCCTTCGCATGTACTAAACACTATGGTGGTGCAACAGGAACATGACATCATTCATGATGTGCAACTGGTGGTGATTCATGACCACAGAGACAATGTTATACAGAATAATACATGACACCTTGTTAAAGTGTTTTTAAGGAACCACAAATAAGTAGGATACATGTTTTAATTAGATGATACTATGAAGAAAAATTACCCAAAACGTTTCTCTTTTAATAGTAAGAGTTCAAATTTTAGGGTTGAAATTTCTTAACAGATGATAATTTAATGTCCCAAACATTTTGAATAATAATTTTTTCTTGAAAATGTATGTTATTTTATTTTTTACTAAATAAAACTATATCCCTTTGTTAAAGAAGTGAGTATAATAGAAATGAGACTATTGGGTTTCGACAGATATATGATTGTTTGTCAATATGACCATTAGAAACTATACACTTATCTTTAAGATTAGTGTTTCTAAATAGAAATGATAATGGTTGTTATTTCATAATAAAGACTTGATGGCTTCATTTAGTAGACTCCAGCCATATAAAGCACATTTATTGAATCCTGGGAAAGAGGTGCAATCACTACGCTTCACTCTAGTCCAAGCCCATTATGAACATAAAAACATGAATCTTGAATGTAATAATATGAGGTAGAAGTTCAAGTTGATAGATACCACCACATGGGAAATGTTGTCTAAGACACCCCAATATTATATCACCATTTCACACCTTACTCTTAGGTCCCATGTAGGCGTTATAAGGGGGTATGTAATAAGGCCATAAAAAACTTTTATATTTTCATTCAATAAATTGAGTTTTTATTTCATCATTCCTATTATATGTATAGTATTAATAAATAATGAATATTTTTTATTAAGAAAAATGTAAGAAATTGATTTTAGAAGTTAAAAATTTCACTTTTTAGATATTTCTCACACATAGAGAATTATTATGGTAAAATAAACATCATTTTTGAATTTTAAATGTCATAATTAACTTTGGATGAATTTTTAAATGTTCTCTATGATGTTTTAATTTGATGAAATTTTTTTTGGAATAGTTTTTTTATGAATAGTGTATTTTATTAATTGTAAATCAGTATGTTGATAATAAATAACTTTTTCTATTAATTATTTATGAAAAAACAGACATACATGGTTGTAATCAAGTGAAAAATATGGTTTAATAAGATCAAAATACTTTTTTTTGTGAATAATAACGTTATATTTTGGAATAGTAATTTTAACCTTATGAATGGTAATTTTATTATTGGAATAGTAACATCACCTAAGGATGTATAAATATGATTTAATTACCTTAAGTGGTAATGTGAAATAAATATATCATAATATACGTAAATAAATCTTTTATAAATTATTATTTATATGTTGTAATTTTTTTTAAGTAACTTAATTTAAAATGAAATTAATTTTTATAATATGGAGTTCACTTTTTATTTATACACATCAATAAATTGTTAGGGTGAATTTTAGGGATTTTTCTAAAATAGTTGAATCATTGGTGAATAGTAAAAAATACAGTTTTGGGTTTTTTGGTATTTTTAATGACATCATAACTATGTGTTTGTTAAGATGTTGGTTTAATATTATGCATTAAAATATGATAAGCGGTGTCCCAAGTGGCCAAAACTATATGAAAATTCCACTAATGAGGTGTCCTTATAAATTAATAATTTATTCCAATATCTTTTCTATAAATACCCACCCATTCCTTAATTTAATTTCATTATTAAATCATTTCCCATGAATATCAGATAGATATAATTCCCAATGAGTCTTTCCAAGGTGTCATCAAGCACCTAAGGTCCTGATCATAGTGTTCATAGAAGTAACTCTTCAATGTAAGGGAATTATCAACTTCTCTTTTTCCATTCATGTTCCCTTTTATTGGGTATTCCTTTCATGATTCCGTATCATGATATCATTTTAATTTTATTATATCATTATACAATATAATTATTCATTTATGAATGGTTTACCCCTAACTGCTATATTTTTATTGTTTTTGACGACAATGTTGCAAAGGATTCTACAATATTTTCATCTCAATATCACTCTGAATTTCTGATGAAATTGTCATAGTTTATTTATGTGAATAACCAAAAATATTTCATTTCTAGTGTTATTCATCAATTCATAAAATTGATTTATTTTATTTTGGATTTTACAAACATAAAACCCTCATTCCCTTTCTTAGCGTTATAAATGACATATTAATCAAGATTTAAGCAGATTTTTGAACACCACAATTTTTATATGAAACCCATTTATTTTATTCTCATTAGTTATTTATAAAATATATGATTATGATCTTGTAAATCAAATGAAAATAAATATATATTAAGGGTTCACACTAATATTTCTTCAATGCATTGGGTAATGAAATTAATCTCTTGAGATGATAAGTATTAAAATATTGTGATGAATAACCTTGGTAATTTTTATAACACCTTGGGGATCGACTGTGGTAATATTCTTATGTATGTATAAATTAAATTTTGTAACCACATATTCAGGTTATGATTAATTTTCATTATATTATTATATTCCTCTTTTTTCCATTTCTCGTGTCATTATGTATTTCATCATGTTCTTATTGATATCACAAGAAAACTATTTCCCTTATTTACAATTACTATGTATTATACTCACCCTCTACATTTATGTATGTCCCCAAGTTATGATATGTATCAATTGAACATAGTATTAACCAATTTTGAATCATTACAAGTGTATTGGAAGAATGTTTTTATGTTTTCAAGTATTATTTTTCTGACTTCTAAGATACTAAATTTACAAATCCTCTAATTTTAAAATATAATGAAAATCAATGTAATAAAACATTTGGATTCTATAAAAAAATTTGTTCATCCCTAATTAAAACAACTTATAAGATTATTCTTGATGAATTTAATAATAAAGAAAAACCTCTATGAGACTCTACCTGAATTAGAATATGTGTCGTGATAAGTCTATCTCTAAGCTCATGAAATGATTTCTGCTATAATTCTGACCACAAGAACATAAAAATTTATTAGTAAGGATATTAAGAAGTGAGTAATTATGTGAGAAGTCATATATATAATTATTTTAATATATATCCTACCCTAAGAAACTCGGTTTATCAAACATGTTTTTGGGATACTCCCAATAAACTAAATAACTAACCTTTTATTTTTCATCAGATACTCCTTATTTCGATATGCTATAACACAAGAAGTAATCATTTTCCATCTAGAAGTAGCACATAGAATTCATGTCACATGAATGATGGTCTCTCTATGCACTCAGAATGATCTCAACATCTTTAGAAAGATCGTTATGATTATGAGAACACACCAGCATGTCGTCCACAATGACAATGAAAAAAAATCTGAGATCGGGATGGAAATACCTATTCAAAAGAGCCATGAAAGCGTTTGGAAAATTTGTAAAACCATATTATGTAACAAGGTACTCATGCATACCATACCTACTACAAAAAGATTTCTATATCATGTCAACCAACATAACTCACACCTAATGATAACCTGATCTTAGTTTTATCATATATAATACCTTATATATTCATAGTTAGTTGAAGATATCATATATTGTAGGCATTGGATATTGTTTCTATATTTTAAGCTTGTTCAACCTTTGTAATCTATACATACACCTAATGTTCCCCCCAGCTTCTTGGGAAAAGTACGGGTGAACCCCAAGGGGATGTACACAGAAATATATAGCCTTTGGACTACAAATCCTCTAACTACTACTTGAGATCAAAAAGATCCAATGGTGTCAACGTATATGGATTCATGGACACTGAATATGCTCTAAGAAAAATATAGTTATAAAATTTACCTATCTCTCAAGAGGTAAGTGATAAAAAAACTAGAAATGATATCCCAGAAATGATCCAGTACAGATCCAATAGCATTTTCATTCAACTCATTGTTATGTAGATAATATCTACCTTCTTTTGATAAAAAGGATACCCTATAGTGATTGGAGACTAAATAATTCATATACTGAAATAACCATATATCCCAAAAATGAAATTTAATCTCATCCTTTAAAGAAAATAGAGGTTCCATAAAAATGCTAAATGCCTTCCTCAATGGGACAATCCCTACACCGGTGTTTTACCTTTTTTGTAACCCTAATGACATATCAATGGTCATTTAACCATAGTAATAATTTATCTATAGTATGAGAAATTCAACAATATATAGATATAGAAAAATATTTTGAAAAAGTTGTAACAAAATATTATGATATTATAGAATATAATACAAGAAAATTATCACATACTGTAGATGGTCTGCAACGTAATCCTTGTTAATTGGATGTAGTGCTTGAAATTAGCTTGATGCACAAACATGTGTTACCTATGGACTACCACGATAAAAAATACCCTAATGGAATAGCTGGTGATTATGGGTTTGACTACTGTGTCTACAAAATCCTCCTCATCCAGTCCTACCAAATCAATTCCAACTCCCTGCGTAACGCAGTGCAAAAGAATCCACTTCTGACGGTGGAGTTGGTGTAGATCTGTTATCACTTGAGGATGGTGGAATGGTCCTGAAAATATGTTGATGATTCCCCATAAACCTGAAATCCCATCACTCCATTGGGTATCTATCACAATGAGGCTTCTGGTTTCCCTATCATCAACACCGATGACACACTATAGAGATATCAAAATGAAAACATTTGTTGTCATTGCCCAAATGAGAAACATTTACGAAACATTTCCTGCCAAAAAGAGAACTATTTTCATATGATGGAACATTCTCCTTATGCACAATATTGTGGTCATCCCTTAGGTTATAATAAATGATAATTGAAAGATATAGTACTTTATAAAAATTATACAGGTGAATGATATTCACCATCGTATGGATAGAATACTAAATTCCTTCCTCAAAACACCCAGCATGTGAAAAGCTCATCAATGTCTAGAAGTAATGAAAATAACTATAGTTATATGAAAAATTATTAATATTTAATAAATTAAATATAAAACTACTCGAGATGGATGAATTCTCAAGCTTCTATTAGTGTTTTGGGAATGAACAGAACAATTAAAGATGTCTATAAATCAACCCATAACATGACCTGATGACAACCAGCCTGGGTAATCACATTCAACCAAACCCTGGTCAAATTCCAAATAATGTATGTGGAATTAATGATCCTCATATTTGGAAGAATCTATAGATGATACAATATAGATAGTGTGGAATCTATCCATGACTCAGCAGTCTGTGGACCTCCATCCCATGAGAATGTAGGAGGTTGTTATTGCTAGAACACATGTGGCAGACCAACCATCGTTGGTGCATCACTTGGAAAACCAATAATGGACTACATCAGACATATGAAACGATCATAAACATCATTATTAGTTCTTAGAGAAGGTATATTAGGTAGTTCCTTAAGTGGAACTCTTGGAGGTAAGACTAGTGTCTTAAGGCCCACTATGTTTGGAGCATGATCGGCGCCACCTTCTTGGAATATTCTACGATGATGTTGTGGTGAAATTTGTTTGAAAAAGGAAATCATAAACCTTAGAACAAACATAAAAAGAAATTTTTCATCTTTATGGAATTTAAAAAATTAATTCTCACTACCCATGTTATGCTACCTGAACTACTTTCATAGATGACCAAGAACTATTATGTTTTCAATTATAAGTATAAATTAATTTTAAATTTATTTATAATGTTCACTCCATTACCTTTCATAAAAATTAAAATGATTGATATGGATGTGAAACCATTTAATATTATAAGTTATTTTCTACATTATAATGGATATTCTTTCCCATTGATTCCTTGCCCATACACTTTATACATGAAAAGACACCTATTTATTTTTTTCATAATGGACTAACTCTGTAAATTACTCATCCCAACACATGAGGTCCTATAAACCTTATGAATTGAGTTAGGAAATTGCACAATCTAAACCAAGAGTAATACTATCATTATCTAACTATCATAGCACAACTCAACAATTAGATGCATATCAAGAAATGAAATATAGTAAGTTTCAACTATATAGAATGGAAATATTTATGACATATAAAGTATAGGTGCCTAATATGATGCATGTAACAATGCTCATTTATCTCATATCATCGGTCCAAGGATGAAATGAAATCCTCAATCCGAATAATAATCGACATCCCCACAGTTCATGTCCATCTCCCAATGGTTAAATAATATGAACACTAATAGGAAAAATCATAATGACAATTATAATTTAGGAATCATGGTTTTTTCCATGAACCTGTGTTTGAGATGAACAAGAATGACATATTAACAAGTCCCAAGGTTTCCTAAGCTCCATAATATTACCTCCAAATTGTATGGAATGAAGGGAAAGCTACCAATGATATATCTTTGTGACATACTAGACCCAGATGAAACTTAATAGGTTCCCCAATCCTGATAGGCCATACGGTCTCATGCACATCTCCCAAACTCCAGAGGCTACTCACTAACCGAGAGAGATTAGGGTCTATCTGTGGGGAGACAATTACCTCCTTAAAAATGTGGAGAATAGTGGATAAATAGAAAAATTGGTAGATATTAGAAGTAATATAAGTAAATAGAATGCATATTAGATGTATTCAATGATAAAAATGACTGAATGAATAGAATTAATTGATGATGATATGTAACGTCACTATAAACTAGAAAAAATGGATATAATACACCATGAATAACAGGTTCCAAAAAGTATAAAGGAACAGAAAATAATATCCCAAGCATTACAAGATCAGAATCAGTCATCATCTATCAAGACAGAACCTAACAATCAAGCAATCAAATGTTCAAAACCATATTATTTCCTTTATCAACACCTGCATTCATGTAATGTTCCCCTCACACCAACCAAAGCCCAGAGAGAGTGTGATATAAATCATAGTGGGCCTCCAAAAATAGTGTCTATAAAATTCGTCCCATGTAATGGAAATGAAATATTGTGCAAGCATACATATATAAAGTAATTTAGGAAAATCTTAATAGATAACCAAGTACTATATTCACCCCTCTGTTGGTGTCTGCACATGTAACCAGGTAAGTAATTAATATATACAAATTTATAAATAATTCACACATTATAAATGGCGAATATTCCAATATATAAGAAGGAATTCATAGTTAATAGTTAATAAAAAGTGGTTTATAATATTCCCCAAGGAAACCTAGTTTTATGTGGTCACTAACTCAGTAGTAACTAGGTTTCGCTAAGATTAAGAGTTTAATATAAGGATCATATTCCAAGTAAATCTACAATAATATTATTACCAAATCCATTGTGATCATCCATGCTAAACTAGGGCAATGCAGTAATAGGACCATATAAAATTTAATCACAGAACCTACAAATAAATGCTAGTTCCAAGGAGTGTATCCATGGAATCCTTTAATACAACGTAAGGGATCTGATGGTGTCATACCTGGGAACCATGAGTAGACATCGATCTTGATCTATCAGTGTCACAACTAATAAATATGCATGCTTAAATTAGAATGGGGATCCTGTGTTATCAAGGATTTACATGATACTAATCCAATGCGAGCTCCAGTCAGGCCACTCTTGTTTAATAATTAAGTCATGTATACTTTCAATTGGTTCGAACCTTTCCATTCATTAGTGTGAATAGATCATGTAGCATTAAATCTCTATTAAATCCATATAATTAATACTCAATAAGTATGGTATGTTACAAAACAATACATTGATGTGGTACAAAGTGGTATAGATATGTAACTTATTATTTATTTACAATTGATTCGGTCAATTCATATACTTAATAAACATTCCAATTTCCATTTCATATTTAATTATCAATTGTAGAAATTAGCTTAGGTGGGTAAAGTGGTGAGTACACATGGTACATTCCATTATAAAATTCATAATATAAATCAAGACATCAAATATTGAAAATCATACCATTTGAAGGGTGAGGAATAATAACACCTGAATAATGTATAAAATATGTCAAATATTAAAAACCCAATTATTTAATAACATAGTAGAAAAGATGGATGTATTGGTTGGAATAACCACAAACAATTAATAACATATCTTGATTGTGAAAAACACTATGGTTTTAATGAATATTAGAATGAAATTTTAAATCATTAAATAAAGTCAGATAAAATCATTGGGCCTCACAAGTCAATTCAAAAAAATCAACGAACTTGTGAGATGAGTTATAATCCACCCACCATAGGCTTGTACGACTCTCCTCATCTGATATCATCCAATTAATCTTCTTATAGAACAGTAGATGTCATAAAAAAGGAAAATTTTCATACCTCGATAACTAGTTCAAGAGCAAGATAGATGATGAAAGTCTCAAATAGTCTTGAGTACTTACCGTTACAAATCCAATGTGATGAACTGAAGCTTGTTCAGATCCCCTATGACGGGGATCTTGAAATCCCAATATTAGGACTTTGAAAGATCAAAATGAGGGGATTGGAGTATAATAACATTAGAACATGGAATAAGAGGAAGGAAGAATCTTAATTAGATCATTAAGTTAATAATGTTCATTTTACCCATAAATTAGCATGTGCGTTGTTTTTTTGCCCGACATTATATACAACGCACATAACGTGCACAGTTACATGGGGAAGAGGGGAATAAGAACTATTAGGCCACATGGTTAGGGAAACTATGTACCAACTGTGTGAGATGGATCTCCCCGAATAGTCACCACCCACACGGTTTGATCTAACAATGATGCCTTCCCACATGGTTTATTAAAAAATTTGTGTAAGCCATAGCTTTCACAAAATGATGGGTTCTGGACACTGAAGAAGCCCTAGAAAACCACAGGAACATCACTAACTCATTAAGCCTCCATATTAGTTCCAAAATAATGAATTACACCATAATTAATATGATTCATACTTGATTGAAAACCCAGGTTCTTACAATAGATAATTTTATAGTGACATTCAATGATGAAAATCATGTGAACTATATGACTGAAGTGGGGAATGTAGAGCATTTTAAATCTATTTTAGGAGTTTTTCATAATAATGAGAATATCTGGATGTTATGGAAATTAATGTTCTAGATACATGAATTTTATTTCATGTTTATTTTGATGTCCCAGTAGGTAGTAGTAGTAGATGCCTTAATGATAGTGGGAGTTGTTTCTTAGGAAACCCCCAAGATTGTTTGAATTTTTTTTGGCATACATGGTATTTTAGGGACCCTCTAGTTGTTTATAGATAATATTTATTGGTTTAAAACTTCTGTTATATCTATTATCTAAATTGGTCAATACTTTTATAGGGATGTCCAAATGTTTCTATCTTTTGAGTAAATGAATAAGTGTTTGGAATGAAATGTATTCCTTTGATTTCTAGTAGAAGGAGACCACTTTGAGGTTTTATCTGATTCATCACATATTTTATTGGGATGTGTTTGATATATTAGATATAATTTATTTCAAATGGTTCTTGATAATTACATTCACATGTGTGTAATTATGGAACAAAAAATATCGATTTGGATATAGTTGTGCTTTATAATATGATGAGGAAACATTACCTCATCATTGAGGGTTTTTAGTTTTTTCTAATAATAATTGCATGAATTAATTCACATTTTCTATTAAATTGATCTATTATCAGTGATAGTTGATTAAATTAATGTATTATGATTACATCGATCTTTTTTTACACACTAAATTAGTAACTCTTTAGATAAGGTGTTCGGAATGAACTCATTTGGTAATGTTGGCAATGAACCTAAGAATTCATATAAAGTGACAGAAGATAATTTAGTGATATATGTAATATGGAAGTGGTTATATGATTAATTTTTCCTTCCTAGATAATATTTTAGTTGACAATGATTCATTAGCTAGAGGATTCATAGTTCCTAGTTTTTAATGTTGATGTATGCAGTGACCGAGTTGTTTTCTAGAATTTTTATAAGGGGTGGTCCATAGATGGACAACAAATAGTGTTTTTTAATGTGATTTTCTATATATTTGGTAATGAATGAAATAATTATTTGTTACTTGAATTGTTCACCCTTGTAAGTACATCCTTGTGTTGCAAATATGTTATGATCCTTAGGGTTTAGTTTTTGTGGCCTGGGATGAAGCATGCAATTTCTGATTTTATATCTCAATGACTAGTTTGACATAGGTTAATGGAGAACCATAATGTTCAAAGTGGTTTTCCCTATAAATTAATTGGTCCCACAATTGATGTGGGAGTCCCTGTCAAATGGTTTCATTTCCAATTTTCCTCAATCTCCGAGATGCAATGATTATATATGGGTGATAGTGGATCATATGATAAAATCATCCCTCTTCATAGTGATATAGAATTGAAGAAATGTAGTGTTTTTTCATTGATATATTTGGAATAGGTTGGGAGACTCCACATATTTCTATGGATAATGATCTTTAATGAAGATATACATTATACCAATATGATTTAGACAGTTCAACATCATTATTTTTGCACATAATTATTCTGTAACACTACTTTTATACTTCTAACAGATAGTACAAAAGAGTAGATTATATAGAATTTTTATGATATGATTAATTATTTTGTCTTATATTTTTTTTGTTCATGGATTAGTTATCATTGATTGTTCGAGGTTTCATACTATAATTATAGGATTATGACTTTTATGGAGATTCGTCATTATTCTATTCAAGAACTCATTTATTATTTTTTATTATATATTGGATTCATTTTTATTAGGGGTAGATTCATGTTGAAATTGGTGATATTTAAAATCCCATCATTACATAAATCGTAGGAGAACTGTTATGGAAAATAGTTTCACTTTCCCCATGAAAATGTGCACACTATTTGGTGTGATAACTGGTGCCACGTGATTTACTTATGGATGAAAAATCATGGGGCCTCCTACCCCAAATTGTGCACCATCAAAAAGAGGGAGTTTCTTGGTTGGTGTATTGTTTGATAAAATGTATTCCACATAGGAGAAGCATTACATATTTGTTCACCATTAAATATGGTATATCAAAAGCTTGAAACTATTATTTATTCCATTAGATGTTAGAAGCGTTACCTATTTATTTAAATTATTACTATTTATACTTATTATTAGAGGTGAAATAATATATTTTCATAGTGATATTTTATTGTAATGAAGTAGATATGGATTGATTATATGAATTCATTTTATTTTGAGAAATAATATTTACTCAAGAAATGAAATAGTGTTTCAAACACTTTAAGTTGAAAAACCTATACGAAGTCAATTCAAGAGTATATTTCTTAGATAAAGATGATGAGTTATCTAGATGAGATTAATGTTGTGGTTTAAGTGGACCAGTAGTGGATGGACCTTATATCCCTAATAGGGGTATTTACAAATTCGATCTGAATCAAGTAGAGGAAATATGAGGATCAATAGTTTCTATCCTTAAGGTAAAACATTGATGGTGGGATGTCACCTTCTTATTGGATAATTGATGAGAATGCGCTCATCTATATGAGAAACTAGGTTTATGTGAATACTATTATTCAAGAGGTCTTGATGAATTACTTTCATGACTTGTAGTGGGTGGTGCATGTTGGTTTGACAAATATTTATCATGAAATATGTCTATAGTGTTTGTGATATGGATTGAAAATGGAAATTTAAAGATTTGTGACATGATAATACGGTTATCAACAGTTTAATGTCGATAATCAATGACATGGTGGTTTGAAAAATACGTTTTCTATTCGAGAAAGGTTTTTGGATAATGATACCATAATCTTCATATAGGGTATCTGAGGAAACCTTGGTAGAAGGATTCAACATGGGTGATTGTGGACCAATTCATAACATTATCCAATTTATAACATATCTAGTATACATTCTTAGTGTATTGGTTTGGAGACATGTACATGTGGGATATAGTTCATCTACAAGAAGTTCTCTGAAGTATAATTTCATTACATGATACCAATTATACATTACACATCTGGATTGTCCTACCGAAAACATTTGGTACCCTGGTATTGTAGAGCATGAATTCCCACCCTCAGATATATGGCTAGTGTGAATGAAATATATATTTATTTAAGGGAATTATACAGCCATGAGTTTTTGAATTTGGGGGTGATTCTAAAAAACTACTATAACTCGTTGATTTTTCTTATAATAATAGTTATCAATGAAAATATTATGATGACACTATATGAGGTACATTGGGGAAGGAAACTCATATAAAATATATTTTGGATTGAGGCCCGTGATTTTGAGATTTTGGGACTGAGTCTCATAAAGGAGGCATCAGTACAGGTTTAACGGAATAAAAATGAATTATTGTGACTTAGTGCAGGTAAATTTAGTATGTAGAAGTATCTTAATGACCCCTTGAGTTACAAATGGGTGATCATATGTTCTTTTGGAGATCTCTTAGGTTGTGTCACCATATGTTTCATAGAAAAATAATGTTTGGTGCCCATGTTTTTTTGAAAATTTGATATAATCAATAGAGTCAGACTAGTGGCATATAGAATGGCTCTTTTACAGGGTTATAGTGATATAATTTATTTTCTAATGTGCAACATCTTGAATAGTATCACCTCAAAATTAGCATTTTATTAATGAATATGATGTTGCGATTCTGATTGATGCATCATTCTAAGAGAATATGATATATGTTATTGATACTGATAATAATGTGTTTTTTGGGAAGTTCATGTTGATAATATGAGTATTATAGAAGCATGGTCGTGTTTAGGAGGAATCATTGGAGGGTGAAGAAGATATGCAGTCTTAATGGACCTACCTTTCTAGCTTGGAATCATAGCGATTCTTACAATTATAGCTCAAGGAAAATATATTATAATGTGTAGATTTAGTAAAATTCAAACATTGTTGATGATGAAGTGTTCTCATTTTCATGCACACTTTTACATTTTTTAGAATCTCATAGATGTGTTTTTGACTGGGTTTTTTGGGTGAAATTGTTTAATTTTTTAATCCCATGTTACTTTAAATAGTAGGTGCACATTTATTGGAAATAGACCGACACTCCCCATAGAACAATGGTCACTGTTTGGGGAGAGATGAGGTGGAACAAAATTACTGAATGGTTTTTCCTTACCTGGTGTCCTCCCTCCCCAAACCTCACACACCAAATAGAGGTGTTTTCTATAGTTTTTGCGTAATTTTTCAATAAATACTATACATCAGAGAAACCAAGAACCATGTCCTAGAAAATAGTGAGGGTGGGTTTTTTATTACACAAAATTTTATTTTAAATTTTCTGACCCCTCTATTTTGACTCATATTCCCCCCCCCCAAACAATTATAAACCTATTACTATGGTTTAAATGATATTGAGAGTGTCCCTAAAAACATATTGATGAATCTATGATCTGATAAAAGGACCATATAGTCTATAATATGTTTTTTCATCCCAATTTGAATTCATGTCTCTCTAATAATTTTTTCTTATTTAATTTGAAGGATTTTTAACCCATTGTTTTTTGTATATATAGATTTATATTATTGTGTTCCATATAATTCTTACTTTAGGTTTTTGTCAGATATTTCTTTTTTTCACTATTTTCTTCAACATTCTACATCTATTTGTTGGATTTAGTATCAATAATACCCATCAATGATCATGAGGTATGTATTATAATTTCAAATTCTCATAGTTTCAATTATGATTAGGTGTATATATTAGAGAACATTCGACAAATTCATTGGGATATTATATTTCCATATTGAATAAATTAATTGAACAATTGGAATATTAAATTTGTGGCATAATGAGATTATTGAATTGAAATATTAGTATGTTATTATAATTGGTTCAATGATGTGATTTTTAATTTTTTGATAATTTAAATTAATGTACTATTATAAAAACAAAGAATGGTTAATGTATTATTTTAATAAATGATGATAAATAGTATAATGTTTATTTTGTCATATTTCTATATGATATTTAAGTAATTATCCATTATCTTTTTATATAAATTTAAAAGGTGAATGTTTAGGATAATGAATGATAATAATGTTAATGCAAAAAAACCTTGTTTAATATGATATATTTGATATCTGTGATTGTTTGATAAATGAGGTGGAAGATAAGGACTGATAATCAAAATAACCTTGGGGTCTCTAACATGTTATTGTAGGCCCAAATTCTTGCATGTGATTATTAATGTATGGGATAGGTAATTATGTTCCCAATACCCATGAGCGGTGGGTCACATATTGATGCTTTAAATAGCTATAGGGATCCAAAACTATTAATCTATAACCCTTTAAATTTTTATTGGTTTGAATACCCACGAAGAGGTGTGATGAAATTTTATTTAGATGAATCATGAAATCTCATGATATAAAATATTATGATTACCTATTATATTTTTCAAATAATCTATTATGGACCAAAGTTGGTATTGATAGTTCATGTGTCATCATGACCCAGAAACATTTAAATGGTCACATAACGATTAATATAATGATTAAATTGTTTAATTTATTTATGGGATTATATTTATCATACAACTTTATATACTATAATCAAGTGGTTATTATCATAGATTCTATTATTAGTGGTATACTGAGTTGTCCTCAAACCCTACTTGGGATGAATGATCAATAAATAAATAAACATCTTGTATTTCCAAAAAGATAATGGAAATCTCAATATGTTAATTATATGAATTTAAATAGTTCATGGATGTTTTAAATAGACAAAATATTGGAAACTTATTATGAAATTTTGAATGTCTATTTATTTTGGAAATTTAGTTGAAACTGCATACATTTGATCCATGAAAAATAGACGATATTTTTTAGGTATTGATTTCTAATTTTGGTTCGTAATGTGATAATGATGTATATTGGTTTTGGAATTATTTAGGTCATTAGATATTACCTTATGGATTATCTTTTTTTATTTCTGTGATCCTGATTCATTTATAAATATGTTATTTTCTCTCCCTGATAAGTATATTAGACCATTTCTCCAAGACAATATGATTTGTTGTATGGGGAGATGTGAATGAGGTAATATATCTATCTTAACCAAAGCACCTATTTTCCACACTAGTGTGGGGATGTTAAAATAATAGTTTTAACTAAACCACTTATATTATAAAATTATATGATTTTTATTCTTTTTTTGTTTTGTGATGGTCTGCAGTCAGAGAAGTAGAAATTATAATGCACAATATAATGAAAAATATAATAGATATGGTTCAAGTGATATGTGATAGGTTGAAATAATTTCATTATAATTCTTAATAATTTGATAATTATAGGAGGAGGACAATATATCAAGAGATCATTTCTACCTGAAAGAGTCTCCTCATTGTTAACATTGAAGTATTTATCATAAGATTATTATTTCTCCATATATTTTGGGCGTTTTGTGGCGTTGTCTTGTATCGAATCTGTGGAATATTGAATAGAACATCCACTATTCATGATCTTGGTATATGACATTTTTAATTTTCCCTAGCTCTATAATTGTATTCATAATGTCTCTCATATCATATATTATGATCATATTGATGTAGATGATAATGTAACCTAGAAAGAGTAGCATGTGGAGATCCAAGACTACAAGGATAAAGTGTTGTATGGGCATTAAATTCTATAATTAGTTGTATTTTAGTGGATAAGTGGCTTAACAGAATGTATTTTTGAACATGAGTCTCATATATTTTCTCAATATAAAATGTTTTTTGATATTTATATAATATATTTTAATTGTATCCATTTTTGTTGTAGAACCATTTTATTATTTTCTTAGAAGATTCCCTATTCATTTTATTGGTAACATTGTCCTCAGTTGTTAGGTATCTACCATGATAGGTAATTTAAGATGTGGTTATTTTCTTTTTGTTTAATGGTACTTATTCCAAAAATGATATTTTTATGCACCTATGATGCTGAGATATCTGATATGTATCATGAATGGTGGATGTTTAGAAAACCCCATTTTCGATCATTTTCCACAGGAATGGTTTTGAATATTTTATGATGTTTATTTTTTCATATACATTATATTTAATGTTTTAGATATCAACAAAAATTTACACTGCGACTTTTAGAGGATCGAGGAAGCTGAAATAGGTTTTTGGTGGCATATACGTGATTCAGATGATTTGGGGGAACCACTACAAAAAATAGAATGGATGAATTGTGGATGTGTGTGCTACACCAAAATGTTGGTGGTTACAGCGTAGAAGATCCATGTTATATCCTAGTGGATCCTAAGATGAGTTTTCAAGATACTTCTAAATTAGGTGGTATTTGTACCATGGGATATAATTTATGGTGTTCTCTATGTCTTGGTAGAGGGTTTATGGATTATTGATGTTTAGGGATATTTTCATAACCCCTATGTCTACTATTATTGGATCAGACCGATATTTTTAGAATATATTTTACCTATGGGTCACTACAGTAGGGTCCCTCAATCAATGACATAAAAATCAATGTTTCAATCAATTTTGATGTATAGTCCAAGGGTCTGCCATTGGGTCTTCCAATTTGTAGTATTTTTATAAATATCAAGATACCCTTGAACCCTATTCTTTTCCACTCACTCCATTTAAAACCCATGTGAAAAATAGTTCTTTTTTAGTTCCCTTGATGATCCATTTTATATATATATTACCTCATTTCCAAGAGATCAATCTACTATGATTTTGGGTCAGTTCTGCAACTTATCTCTAGTGGTTCCCCTCCATTTGGTTTATTTTTCCTCTCTTTTCATTGTTCCCTTAAACAAAACATTATATTTACAATTCTTATAGGGTTTTAGAATATTAATTTTATGTTATTCAATATAATTATTCCTTTGGGAGATCATATAATTCTAGATAAGAGGTTATTAGAGTTATTCCATATTTATTTTTTATCATGTGTTTAAAATAGATGTCATAGAGTTATGGGTTTCATTACTTCTACTATAAAATTAAATGAAATAATTTGTTATCTTTGTTTTATCACTTCAGATGGTAATATAATTTATCTAATAATATTAAACCAGATTAATAATGAATTTTATAGCGATCACATGTTGTTGATGATTTATATTATGAAAGAGGTTTGCATGTTCTTTTTTTTTGACAATGTACTATCTATGTTATACTTGTAATCATGTTTGGTTATGTTATGGTTTAAGAAGTTGTTCAAGATGAATAATGTAAAATAATTATGTGATGGATATAATTAATTAATTAATTATAAATAGAATTAAATAATATCAATGTTTTTGGTTTTGTTTTTAATATAATTTTGTTTTAATTCAAATTTTTATCATGTGTATGTTTTAATCAATCTGATCATCTATGTATTGATGGAATTGGAAGATGAACCATAATCATGATAATACTATTGGTTGAAAATAATAATAAAGCATGTATAATAATATCTTTTTCATATCACAATTTTATGAATTTATTTTGACTATAGAGAGTATGTTTAATAGTTTCATATCCTCTTATATCTAATCTTATTAGTTGGATCATATGGATAGTGAATAATTCAATTCTAGATGGAATATGAATCAATTGTTTTATAAATATAAATCATTGGTTTTAATAGTGAACATTATATTTACAAATAATGAATATCCTAATTTTTGGGGTTAGATTTCCCTATCGACGTTACTTATTTTACTTTATCAAAATTTTGTGATAAGGATATGATATTTTTTATATAATATTCTCATAGAATGGCTGGTCAGGGGATGGATGATGATATCTTTTAGGTAGGACCGGATGATGTGGAAGCAGTTGATGCTTTTTTTTAGAAAGATATGTTATGATATGTGTGTGGGTTCCATAGATGGAACCAATGGTACTGGAAGAATTTTATCTGGAAGCAGTTGATATGGAAGTAGTTGATGTTGTTCATCGTCTGAAACCAACACAATGAGGTGCGGACATAGCCCATGCAGGGGTGAGTATAATGATACTCAGTAGGGACACTGAGACCCTCAAGGTCTCAGAAAATCCAACAAGGATAAAACATAATGTATGAAATAGACAGATAAACCACATTGGTATATGCCCGTACATATACCAAAGTTATCAACCAATCTATCTCAATCATAAAGAAAGAACAATGTTACAGACTCAGCTCAAACTAGGATTTTATTCTAGGGGTAGAATCAATATGAACCCTCGGCTACTGCAGAACTCCTTCTCTATCAAGTACAGTGGGAATGTTGCGACACACAGCGGTGCTTCCAACTAACTTGAACTGCTGAGGGACTCATCATGTCGAGTACTGTGGATCTTTCACAATCATACAAAGGCACTACCCACTGTGGGTCTACTGCGCTCACACAGGGGTTATCCCCCTCATAGCCTTCTGAGGTACTCCACATGTCATGTATCGTGGGCCTGTCGCGCTTACATAGAGGCCCTCCCCACTGGGGGTCTGTCGCGCTCACATAGAGGTGCTCCCCAATGGGCTAGTCGAATCACTCCAAGTATAATCGATCGGCAGTCGTCAAGTCTTAGCTAACTACTATGTTCCAGCACAAATGCATGCTCATCCTTGGAAGTTCCGCTCCACAATTTTTTGGTCGATACTCTAGCTATCATGAAGTCCCATGTAGAAGTATCTCAAACTTCCTCCACATCATAATGGTCTCAATTCAATAGATGGCGCGTCAAATGGACACCCGGTCTGTGAGTTATTAGCCTTTTAGTACCGGGGGCCCGGTTGTATTCGTGTACAAACCAAACTTATTGGATCTCAAATGTACCCTGGACTTCAATGGGGTATTCTCAAAGGGACCGTTGCGTTCCAAGAATACCAGTTCCGCTGATGGTTCATCAAACGACCGTTCGGTGCCATAGATATGGCCAAAGTAAGTAATGGGTAAATAGAGGGCCCGGGTCCGGTCCTACCCAATCATACCGACTCCTCCCAACCCAGTCTGGGCCATCCCGGTCTTGGTCAACCCGGTCAAACTCAATGGGTCTAACATAACCCGTTGTGTGGGTCAGCCCATTCAGTTTCGCCCAGTCCGCTGGGCCTGGCCCAGCGGACTTGGAAGGCAATTGGGTCATGATTTTGCCACGTAGGCGGCTCGACCCAAAGGCCAGATCTGGTTCGGCTAGCGCCGTGAGGGGCATGGCTTAGGTGACTTGCACTTGGAGGTCGGTCGTCAAGGAGGACAGCGGGAAGGCTGCAAGGTGTGCGGTCAGGCCGCGGGTGCCCCGGGAGGGTACCGAGCAGGCTGCGGGGGGGGGGGGGGGTAAAACAGTGGCCGAGTAGGCCACGAGGTCACTAAGAAGGCAGCAGGAGGTGCTGGGAAAGGAGAGGAGGAGGTCGGGTAGGCTGTGAGGTCTCCGACAGGGCACAGTAGGGGTCAGGCATGCCGCGGGGGCGCCGGCAGGGCGTCATGTAGGTCGTGAGTAGGCAGGCCGCACATTGCCCAGGGCCCCAGAAGCTTCGGTGCTACATGGGGGCGACGCGATTCATGGAGGTCACAGGTAGTGTGGCCTTTGTTGTTGCCTTCGTCATTCTATCATCTCATTTCCATACCAAGGTTCAATCATAAACAAGATCGGCAGGGGGGTTGGGCCATGTTGGTTTGGCCTGCGCCATCTGCATATGGGTTGGTAACAATCATCACATCAAGAAGTAAGACGATGATTTTCAATAAACCCGCAACAATCCAATTTTATCCTTTGAAGAAAATAAGAAAATGGTCACAACATCAACAAGTAATAATCCCCATACCTTTGATTCGTCGGACATCATTCGTTGACGTCGCGGAAAGATGGTCGTCAATCCATGGTAGATGAACACGTCCCACATCGAAGGAGTCTGAGGAAGAAGGTCGGAGTGGGTATTTCTTCATTGGAGAGTTCTTCTCCTCCCCATGTTCCACCAATATTCCAAGGGAAAAAGAATAGAAGAAAGCGTTGTCTATTATTTGTTGGCACAACAATTCAAATTGTGGTGTTTAAGGAAATTAGATAACTCATTTAATTAATGGAGTGGAGTTGCCTCAATTTTGTGAAGAGGGATGGAATAAATGAAATAAAGGGGAATTGAAGAGTTTCTCTACCTTAAATAGGGGTTCCAAGTGGTTAAAAGCCCGGGGGTCCCCACTAAAATTATATCCTCCCAAAGGAGGTTATGTTCGGGTGGGCCCCACCACCATAACCTCTCATGGGAGGTTAAAGTGTGGTGGCCACCACCTCCGACCTCCAGATGGATGTTTTAACCACCAAGAATGAAAATAATGTCACTACTTTATTTCTATTTTATTTAAATCATAAAAACCCCAAAACAATCTTTCCTTCCTAGCCATCTGCTTTCGAGGTAAAAGTCTTCTTAAGCGAATACCGGCACTGCGAGTTCAACGGTGCCCTATATTTTCAATTATGAGCACCAGTTGAAAAGATATAAAATCATTGTCATTACTTTAATTAACGTACTAGAAAAAAACAATAGAAATTGATTTTGGGTAGACTGGGCCTCAGAATCAAGCGTCGTAAATTTTTGTGGACTCGTAAAAATCCCATGTATTTACGAAAAAAATTTCCACAGAGTTTCTGAGACATTATAGTAAAAATAGTTGTTAGTTTTCATATATTTTCTTATAGAGGTATATAATGTATTGTGATTATTTAACACACATTTTTATCTAGATATATTTTCTAATATTTTATTATAGGTTTGACCTAAATAGGCTATGATAACATGAGGTACCTAACTCAGTGTATGGGTTGTGAATTTGTGAGTTATAATACCTCATGTATGATACACATGATATGGGATGTGGTGGTACCATGTAAGAACATGGATACTATATGAAGATTTGATATTGGATGATTGGATGATGTGGTGCACAAGTTGGATGTCCTGATACATAGCTATGGGTTCTACATACTTGACCACTTTTAGATAAAGAAGGATAGGACATGCGACATTGGCGATGATAATAAAAATAGCATGGAAAATGTAGTTGTGTACACACAGTGTTTCATTAAATAATATATGATCTATTATCTGAATTACTTATTTAGGGACTTCCATGGTGACTCAGGGAACATAATATGCATGTTTAGGTGATGAGTTGGTTTCATTGTCATACAGTTCTCTTTTGTATGCTATATTAATATTTTTAATGTCAATTAGGGGAGGATAATATTTATATTCATAAAAAAATCATTCTCATGTTTATAAAAACCATTTTCCATGCCTCTATGGTCAGGTTAGAGGTGAGGTTGAATATTACTAGCTTATGGTTTTTCATAATTGTTTTGGCCATTGCGGTCATTGACGAGTTTACCTTTGTTAGTACCTGTAGATTTCATTTTTGTTTTTTTAGTGTTCTATTACAATTCGTGTATTAAATTTGGATTTCATTGATATATAATATTTTGTTTTTATTGATGTATTTCTCTTATCTTTATCTTTTTCATGTTCTCTTATGAAGTATTTCCTCCCATATTTATGATTGTTACACTGTTAGTTATAGACATGAATCCATTGCCTACTAAATTCGGGATAGGGGTAATCACCATATCTATTATCTCATTTTCATCCCATGAGGGGTACCCATTATTGTAAGGGGTTCATGATATCAATAATTTTATTAATTAAATTTTTATGAAATCACATTTCTAAATCATGTGATGACTTTTTTTTGGAAATTAGGTTTTTATTTATTATATATTACTCAATAATAAGTTACGGAAGTTAAAAAATTTCAAAAAAAATTGAAAAATTTATCATGAAATTAATCTTACGTCATCATTTCCTAAATCAATGTTAACATCTATGAGTATCATAGTGGATTTTATTCACTCCACATTATTTCATTTCTTTAGTTAATGTTGACTCCCAATACAAACATATTAGACAATGTCCCTTATAAACCATGGTTCACATCCCATTATAGACCTTATTATCACATGGGTAAAATTTCATTGCCCAATTAATTGGAGAACTATATAATTTTGGGCCCAAAAAAACATAATAAAATCTATACATTTTCATTCCACGGGATCATAATATATTCAATATATTATCAAATTGTAATCATTGAATTGGATACGGGTTTAATTAACATATAATCATCAAAATATTAAACTATCCAAATAATGAATAAATATTATTCAAATGTATTATATCCTCAATAAATTATAACATTATTCAATGTATGTCATTATTTATTAAAATAAATTTAAAATGTCACTAGAACATTTATTGTGGTAATTAATTTAAAAAAATTACATGTTTAAATCTAAAAATATAGTTATCTTAGATTAAATATTTTCATTGAAAATAAAAATGAATACTTAATGGAATATTTAATTCATATTGTTTTCATGATGGATAGTAATTCCAATCATAAGGAGTATGATAAAAAGATAAATATGTGCTTTGATAAGATTCATAATAGTCATGTTTTTAAAATGGTAGGATTTTTAATTTTAACACAATGAAACTAACATTACATATAGATAAAAATAAATTAAAATAATCAAATTTGATTAATAGATAATCCTAAAAATGTTTATGAATATATAGATATCAATGAAATGATTCATGAAAGAAATGGAAAATAATGTCAATTTTCCTAAAAATAATATTTTGGTGGATTGAAAAAATAGATAGATGTAATTTAAATAAAATAATAAATTATATATAAATAAGTAATATATAAGATAATAAATAACATTTGAGCGAGATAGATCATAATATCTCATCATAATAAAATTTTGGCATACCAAAAAAAGTATATTTTTAACCCAAAACCAATACATTATGTCTTCATTACATTATAAACACTTTAATATAATATATATTATTTTAAAATTTCATTATAATTATATACCATAACACTTATCATACCTATGATACCATACATGGATTACATATAACATCCAATTAGTTATTCATTAACAATATAACATTATCACCACCATCTTAGTGGTGAACTAATTCATTTTTATATGTTTTTTCAATTATATGGTCCTTGAGCTTTGATCATTTGTTATTCATCCATTTACTGTTATAAAAGATATAGATATAAGATATTTTTATTATATAAAAATAAATATATATTTAATTAATTTTTTTATTGAAAATGAATTGCTGCACTACATGGAGATTGTTATATATACGTACGCAGATGCGATGTTTGCATTTTTTAGATACTAGAAAAAAGAAAGGTAAATAGAAATTAATGTTTATAACTAATATTATATCTTAAATGTCATATATATATATATTCTGTCTTTTTTTGTATCTATGTAATTATTAAACCAAAAATGAATCATATCAATTTATAGAGTTAGTAGTCCACACATATGCCTCAAGTTACCTTTATGTCTTATGATTTCTATGAGTTATTCATGATTTAATGAGGTATGTTAAAGTGCTTATGTTTTATGAGTAAAGTATGATTTCGTACATGGACTAATGTTTTCATTTTGTACTTTTATATCCCTTACTGAGCTTTTTAATCTCACCCCATGTTTTTGAAATGTTTTTCACAGGTCAAGGGAAAGGTACATGATGTGATTATAGTGTCAAGGAAGTGTCAAGAAGGAATCCATGTTTCATTTTAAATATGTTTCTGTTGATGGTAAAATGAGTACTATCTTTTATGTAACGACTTTGTTTAAATGTGGAGAGTAATGCAAGATTTATGATCTAATTCTCTAAAACTCTAAACCTGAAAAGATCCTCAAGGTGTATTCTTGAAATATCTCAAGATTAAGTAATGTTAAAGGCTGGGGCCTTATAGTTTGTATCACAGGTCGGATTAGATAACATTAGGGGTTATAATTCTATTAAATGATTATCCAAAAATAATTTTTTTATAGTCAAATTGAAATGATATACATTCAATGATTACCATGTTGCTTCACCTAAGATATTTCTGTGTTAATAATGGTTTTTCGTAGAGGAAACAGAACAGCTTTTCTTGGACGGCATATAGAGGGAAATGACCTTTCAAATAATTACCCTGAGATGATCAGAATCAGAACTAAACAGTTTGTTGTAATGATGGCTCTGTTGACTCAGGAGTTGAAAAGAATATTAGTGAATGCTCCAATTTTGGCACTACCTTCCAGGAATAAGGAGATTGTTATCTACAGTGCTGCTTCATTGAAAGGACTTGGTTGCAACCTAATGAAGAATGATCAGGTAAATTCTTATGCTTCACGTCAATTTAAAACTCATGAGGTAAATTACCCTACACATGATTTGGAATTAGCTGCTGTTGTTTTTCCTCTAAAAATTTGGAGGCATCATTTGTATGGAGTAAAGTGTAAAATATATACTGATCACAAAATTTTAAAGTATATATTCACTCAGAAAGAATTGAACATGAGAAAGAGGATATGGCTATAATTAATCAAGTATTATGATTCTACAATTCATTACCATCTGGGAAAAGCAAATAATGTGGTTGATGCTTTGAGTCGAAAAAGTAATGCTTCATTAACTAAGCTACGTTTGGAACGAGATCCTTTGGTTTTTGATTTGATGAACTTTGGCATAGAAGTTGTTGGTGCAGGATGTTCTTCTGTTTTGCTTCAGGTATCAGTGAGATCATACCTATCAGACATATTTAAGAAAGTGTAGAAGAAAGACAGTGGGTTGCAAAAAAAAGGTAGAGCTGGTTCAGAAGGGTAAGTTTCCTGAATTAAATATTGATAGTAATTGTGTTTTGAGGGTTGGGAAGAGATTAACTGTGCCTGGTGATTCACAGTTGAATATTGAGTTGTTATGTGAGGCTCATAGTTCCCCATTATCAGTTCATCCTGGCAGTACTAAGATGTACAGAGATATGCAAGAGTATTACTGGTGGGATTCAATGAAAAGAGATATTGCTGATTTTACTTTGAAGTGTTTGACTTGTCAACAGGTAAAAGTAGAGCCGCAGTTACCGAATGGGATGCTTCAGCCATTACCAGTACCGGAGTGGAAATGGGAGAATATATCCATGGACTTCGTTGTGGGATTTCCGAAGACACCTCGAGGTAATAATGCAATCTTGGTTATTGTTGATTGCTTGACTAAATCTTCTCATTTCCTTCATATTCGATATACTTTCTCTCTAGAACAAATTTCCCAATTGTATCTTAAAGAGATAGTCAGGTTACATGGAGTTCCCCTATTTATTGTAGCTGATCATGATCCTAGGTTTACTTCTAACATTTGAAAATGCCTTCAGAAGTCATTGGGTACTGAATTAAATTTTAGTACAGCTTTTCATCCTCAATCAGATGGGCAGTCAGAACGAACTATTCAGACATTGGAGGATATGCTACGTTCTTGTTAGATGGATTATCAGGGATGTTGGTACCAACATATTTCTTTGGTTGAACTTTCATATAATAATAGTTTTCATTCCAGTATACAGATGGAACCATTTGAGGCATTATACAGTAAACGGTGTCGAACTATATCTTTTTTGGATGAAGTGGGTGAAAGGAAGTTTATGGGACTAGAATTGGTATAAGAGATGGAAGAAAAAGTTCAGTTGTTTCAGAAACACATGATAATAGCACAGAGCAGGCAGAATAGTTATGTGGATAACCGGAGGAAGGATCTATCTTTTGAGGTAGGTGATCATGTTTTTCTCAAGATTTCACCATGGAATTGTGTGATGCAATTTGGTAAGAAAGGAAAGCTGAGTCCAAGGTTCATTGGACCATATGAAATTCTGGAAAAAGTTGGATCAGTTGCTTACCGAGTGGCAATGCCTCCGATTTTATCTTAGGTACACAATGTTTTTCAAGTTTCGATGTTGAGAAAGTATATGCCAGATCCATCTCATGTTTTGAGCCCCTAGGTAGATCTGTTGGAAGAGAATCTCTCTTATGAAGAACAACCAGTCTATATTCTTGACCAAAGAGAGGAAGTCTTGTGAAATAAATTAATTCATCAGGTAATGGTTTTTTGAAAAAACCATATGGTTGAAGAAGCAACGTGGGAATCTGAAAATGCTGTGAGGGATAAATACCCCCACTTATTTTGATAAGTGAATAAAATTGCGAGGACGCAATTCCCAAAAGGGGGGAAGGATGTAACATCCCAGGTAAATAAAGAATAGTACATTTTCATATTTATTAATATTGATGAGTTAAATATTAATTTTACTTTAATGGGGTTTCTATGTTCGATAGCGTACCCGATACACAACAAAGAGTTTCTTTGAAATATTACGTTGCACACTAGTAATAAAATAATATTATTTTAAATGGTAGTTAACACATAGACGTTGTATTGGAGGGAATGAATAGAAATAACTAAAATATGATTATATATGTTTTTAAATTTTTTTAAATTTATCCAATAAAAGATAATGGCTTAAAATACGAAAAGAATTCAATGTTAGGCATATATACTCTCACATTCACAAAAGGTCGACTTATCACCTTTTGATGGCGAACCGTCTATAAATATAGTTTTGGTCACTGTTATACATTCTAGTGGACCAAATATAACTCTTCTTTAGAATCGGGACATCAAAATTTACTTTGTGTAAATTTTTTATATTTTTTCGATAAAGTACATTTTTTTAATGAATAGTGAAAATGTTGTATTTTAATTCACAACCCCCTTTAATCTAATTTATATATATTATTAGATTATCATTTTAATTGGTTTTAGAGTGAAATTAGAATATATTTATACCATTTTATCCAATAGTGGTCGTTGGAATAAATTCCACTTTGAAATTGGACTTAAACTAGTGTCAATCTATTGATATATATTGTTTCATAAAAACACGCTATTTGTCCTGATAGCGAGAATAAACCAATAAATTAATTAATGTAACTTATATGTTTTTAATTTTGTTAAATAGACATCATTTTTGAATTCTTAATATCAAATATAGCTTAGGGTGATGTTTAGGTATTTTTCTAAAAAAACTTCAATTATTTATGAATAGTGAAACCACTAAGTGGTACATAAAAAAACCGATTTTTCGTTTAAATGAAATTTTACCACCTCTGTGTTTTGAATTTCAAATATCCGACATACATGGTTTTCATTAGTAATTAAAATGTGGATCAGTGGGATTAAAATATTTTTTGTGAATAGTAACTTTTATGTTGTTAATCACGATAAGAGGTAATTAGTGTAGTTTAAGGTAAAAATAATGTTTTAATAATATGAAATGACCTTGAAACATGTCCTAACCTCATTTTATGTGTCATGGACAACCAATAAAATCCATGGGTCAACTTGGGGACCCCATGGATCCACTTTGGTATGAAAATTAAATTAATAATTTTTATTTAATGTTAAAATTAAAATGTCACAAAAATGAGTTGTTTTACTATAAAATTTTTAAATGGGGTTATACAAGTCATATTTTTTACTATAAATATTCATTATGAATCTAAAAATATTTCCTACATCATGATATTATTTTTATAATTTTTATACATTAAATAAGATAAATTTTTTATGACACCATGATGATGCAACGATTTCATCATTATTTAACGATTTAAATAAAATGAAAAGATAATGAACAATCATAGACCTACACATGTCAAAAACCTATTGGATGGTTGTATTTCGAACTCTTATCACCTTATACTCTAAATATATAATTTTGGGACCCTTAAAATCCGAATTGAATTTTATAATAAAGTAATCTTTTATAATTTTCCAAGAGTGCCCCTCCTCTCCTCTTATAAAAGGACCCCACCTCTACCACCCTACCCACTACTCTAAAGCCTTTGGCTCGGCCAAACCCCACCCATTTTGTCTCTAAAAATCCCTATCTTACTCTTAGAAGCCTCACTTTGGTATGAAGTCTTCCCAAGGAAGCCTTTGAGATCAAATCAAAAAGAGTTTCCCGTTTTAAATGTAGTGTTTTCTCTTGTGTTCTTATGTTTTATTTTGCTTTTCCAACCCCCTAAACTCTTTTTATTCCATTCTATTGTAACAACACCAGTATCTTCAATATAATAGGATGTTGTTATGTGAATTATTAGAGATACACTTACACACACCTACATCTAATGGTTAAATAACATACTGTTTCTGTGGATGGTGAATTTCTGCCTCATGAAACGATGATTGTTCAACACTCATATTACACCTTCAAAGGTGGAAATTAAGATGTCACTATATTTATATATGATATAAAATATGTGTATATTTTACTTAATCTTCTTTATATTTCATTTATGGAATAACTTTATGGTTTCCATTATGGGTAAACGCGATATCATCATTTTAGGAAGTGCGGACTACCACCCCCTCAAAGTGATTTGATTCGTTAATGCCATATGTGGGACGTATAAAAGATGGATTTAATGATATTATATATGATATTATACTGTAATTATAATATAAGTTTAAATAAATATTATTTCTATCCATTAAAGTATGAGATAGAAATGAAAGTAGCGTTCATGCGTACGTACGACTTATCGTCTCCATGAACGGTGCATTTCATTTCTTATCCCCAAATATAATGTAATATTATAAGTACATATATATAATGGATATATATAATGTATGTTACATCTAAAATATGAATATAATTCTGGAATTAAAATATACATATCTCTCATTTAGTTTTAATTCCATTAATATGACATATAAATCAAAGTGTCGTTCTTGCGTACGTACGGCTTACCGTCTCCATGAACGGTGCATTTCATTTCTTACCTCTAAATGATTATATAATATTATAAATGAATGTATATACTAGATATATATGATATATATGATATCTACATCATGAATATACTTCTTGATATAATGTATATTTTACCACATGAGAACCTTGTAATTCTAAAGAGTTTATATTTTACTCAAGTACCAATGATCGACAAAACGACCATTATTAGCATAAATAATTACATAGTGTTCATGACATAGAAATAAGTGATATAAAAGGAATAATGAACTTGAAAAAGGTTCTTAAGGAACTATAAATTGACTCATGTTTATTATTCAGGACGTTAAAGAACGATCGAGTCATGTTGGACCCGAGGTATGGGACTTCGTCTCAATATCCTTTCATTGAGGCATATTTTGTTTTATACACAACATTATTTTATATGGTGTATAAACCCCTTTTAATTTTATGTTTATTCAAAAGAAATATTTTTTATATGAAGCATTTACTAAACAACAAAAGGGAATGTTTTTTTTGTCGTACGTATGCGGAGACAATGACTTCTCTGCCGCCGTGACCATTATTTGAGTTTCGGCTTCCACTACATGCCATACCTTTTTTTAAATGAAAAATAAATACAATGTTTGAATTTTTTTTATTTTGGTATTGAAAATGGTTTTCATAATGTTTTTATTATATCAATGTGTTATATTGATATCCTGTGATTGAAATGTGGAAATGTTATGTTTCCTTTAGGTATGATTTATGTGATATGATTATGTTATGGTTCTTGGGTATTGTTATGAAGACGGGTGGTCCCGTGATAAAAATAGTGCGGGTGAGCCTGATATAGCTCTCCAATGCATTGGGTAACGCGAAGGATTTAAACATTAAGGATTCTCCGAAGATATTTAAGGAATATACTGTGATGGGTATTCCAAACGTAACCATGAGGGTTACTCCCTACGTAAGAATGTTATGAATGCATCAAGTTACCTTTATGTATTATGATTTCTATGATTTATTCATGATTTGATGAGGTATGTTAAAGTGATTATGTTTTATGAGTAAAGTATGATTTCGTATATGGACTAATGTTTTCATTATGTACTTTTATATCCCTTACTATGCTTTTTATGATCACCCCAATTTTTTGAAATGTTTTTCACAAGTCAAGGGAAAGGTACATGATGTGATTATAGTGTCAAAGAAGTGTGAATAAAGAATACATGTTTTATTTTAAATATGTTTCCATTGATGGGAAAAATGAGTACTATCTTTTATGTAACAACTTTGTTTAAATGTGGAGTGTAATGCATGATATATGATCTAATTCTCTAAAACTCTAAACCTGAAAAGATCCTCAATGTGTATTCTTGAAATATCTCAAGATTAAGTAATGTTTAAGGCTGGGGCCTTATATATATATATATACCATCATTGGTTTATGATATTATGGTTTATTATAATTTAAATGTCCAAGACAGCCCATTTTAGGTTTATATGACAACGTTATGAAGTCATTTATGATTTTTGGGTGGAATTTATTTGGGATTATGTTTATATATGTCATTAGATGGACATAATATATGACATTTCATTTTTTGGAAATATGATTTATTGAATTGATAACATTTATGTATCAAATGATCATATATGATTAAATTTATTTTTAAGGATATACATCATATTTCATGGAATGTAATAAAATATATATTATATCAATGATAGAAAATAGACAATCTATTACATATTTCAAGGTTCCAAGGCTTGAAACCATAATACTGGGGAGACAATGATGTTGTTTTAACAACCACATTATGTGATTTCAGTATTATAATCACATATTTTATTATTAATGCTTTTGGAATATAATTATTAAATATATTTTTTGATCATTTTTAATATTATATGGGTAATATTTTGATTTTAATTTGATTTGGTGATTAAGGATATTTAATAATATTTTCAGGATTTTCATATCCATATATTATTATGCTAATAAATCATTATGGGATTATATTTGAGTGATAAAGGGTGAATTATATTCTAGAAACATATATATTATTTCTAAAATTAATGTTATTTTTAGAAATGAAAATTATATATAAGATATTATACCAAAAAAGTATTTATAATTTTTTCATATGATAAATTTAATGCGATTGATGTAAAATACAGATAAATGTTAAATCAAACTCAAGGGAAATAAGTGATAAATCACTTATAATATTTGGGTTTCAATCATAGTCATTAATATTTTGAATAATTCGAAGGATTTTTATTTGAAAAATATTTTAGTTTCATGTTTGGGAAATAGTGTTTGATTTTTTACATTAGTGATATCTTGGTTTATTCATTTTCGGAAATATCTTACCTTATTATAAATGTTTTAGGTTTTGTTAATTTAAAATGAGGGATGATTTAATTATTATAATTTTGTGTTATATGTGATCAGTTAGATGCTATTTTTATTTCTTCATGCTTGAAAAATTCATCACCCACACTCATTATTTGGATGAAATGATGATATTTTTGAAGAAATTGATAAATGGATAAAATTATAATAATTAGGTAAGTATATTTCCATATGTTCATTATTTATATAGTAACTTAATTCCTCAACTATATGAAAAGTATCACGAAATAAAATATATATTATATTAACATCAATTCATGTTAGATTAATATCCATTTTCATGACTTTTTGGTTTATGCTTTTGGGGTTATTGAGTTTCCCATGATAATTGAAATTATAATGATCAATTATTTATACCCCCTTCAACATAGATTGGGAATTAATTATATATTCCACGTCTATGTAATAAAATCTCACCATTTTACCCCAAAATGGAAACATAGTTATGTGTAACTATTTATTATCATCATATTTTCATTTCAATGTTTCCAAAATGATGTATTATGAACCCAACATACAATTTGGGAATTTATCAAAAGAAATACCAAATTTTAAATAATTGTTTACCCACATAAATATCAAATTGTTATAACTTATATAATTTAATGTGGGAGGGGATATTTTGAACCATTTCATTTCAAAATAATAACATAATATAAGATTTCACATGTGACATGCAACACATCAAAACACAGTCCGGTTTAATATATGACTATTATTATCTATCATATCAAATGGATTTTATGAATATCATTAACAAAATTTTATTATATATATGTATATATATCTGACTAAATTTAAATTTTTTCATAAATTCATTTTCAAAATCACTCAATCTTTACTATTTCAATTTTTTAATCAAAAACATGTTTTCTATAAAGAATAACTGTATTTATTTTTGTGAGAAAATATTATAAATAATTTATTAAAAATGTTAAAAATTTATTGGGTAATATTAAATTTATATTTGAAATCATCTTATAAAAATTATTATTGGTGAATATTTTTTTATTTTCAAGAAATTATTTTTTCATTGAATATTGGAAAATACCGATTTTCTAAAACTCACATATCATTTCAATTAGTTAATTAATTTACTAATATGAATTAATATTTTAATTCATTTTCGTTGAAAATTAGTATTATTTAGTAATATTTAATCCAATAAATTTCACTTAAATTTTATTTATACTTACATTTATTATATGATTATTTTATAATTAAAAATATATATATTAGAAAAATATTTTAATGTGAAAATTGATTCTATTTTTTGGTTATTTAAATTAAAACCTAATGTAGAATTAATCTAATGGAATTATGTATATATAAATAAGAATTGAAATTAATATAATAATTATTACTAGTGATAGATTAGATATATACAATATTATGATTGAAAATTAATTTTCATTGAAATAATTTTTACAACATATATGGATTTTATTTTAAAATATATTTTTCCATTTTTCTAAATTAAAATGAGTTAATTTTTTTATATTGTTCTAATGAAAATAATTTAATTTATATAATAGGTTCAAAATACTTTTTTCAAATTGAATAGTAAAAATAGTTAGAAATAATATATCATTAATAATTTAGAAACATGTTTATTGAGAGTTAAACTAAAATAAAATGAGTTAAATTTTATTAAAATGTATCTGAATATTTTTTATGGAAATATTTCATCCTTTTATCAGAAATTTTATGAAAAAGAATCTTTTTGGATCCTTGTAGAATTTTTAAGACTAGGTTACACCTTTTTCTTTTCAAATATTCAAATTGTGTCCCACCACCACTTATAAAAGGAAACGACCTATCATCTCCTCTTAACAGTAGAAAAATAATTTAGATCTGATAATACGAATTCCTATACCACCCTAATATCCATCTCCATGTAACAGAATAATTATTTATTCTAAATACCTCCTATGAATGATTTTTGTGTAATCTTGGAAAGGTCATCTAAAAATGATGAATCATTCTTAACTGAAATGTTTTATTCATTCATCAATATTATTAAAATTATGTTAAAAATGATGATATAATATCACAAGTGTCTTATATATACTTATAATTAATTATTTTTTTTGTAATATTTTACATATTTCTCATTTTACATCAAGTGGGAAAATTAAACCATCGTTAGTGTGCCCAATGAAAATCTACCACATGAACCTGTATAATTAGTCTTCTGTTATTTCCCCTCATAGATTTTCATGAATATTTAATTAATGATTATATATGATATTAATTATTTATTAATTAATATATAAAATTTAAATATAATTTACTTTTATAACATACCATCCCATTGAAAATGATAAAGTCATTCATGTATACGAAAAACTACTACATTGTAAAGCATTGTGATTCGTTTTTTATTCCTACATCACATGGATGGTATATATAATTTATTTTTGATAAATAATATGATATAAATGATATTACTATATTACATGAAATATATAAAAATTCTTACCTTAATTCCATAATGGTCGATGAAAAATGGAAACTTCACTCATCCAAACGTACAACCTACCATCCACTTGATCATATCATTGTTCTTATTACATTTCTATCATTCATGATAGTTTTTAAAATTATAATTGTTACAAGAAAAATATTATTAAATAATTATTAATATTATATATATTATATACCAATTACCACTTTTACCTTGGTAGACACACAAAATAATTTTTCATATTCTAGATCAAACATCCTCCAAACAGCCGATGTGGACATAACTAATTAAGTAATAATATAGATCACAAAAATAAATGTTATAAATCGATTACAGATTACGGAAAAAATATAGATATTATATTATGAAATATAATAATTGATATATTTTTATTTTATTTTGGTAAAATTTTAAACATGTGATGTCTAGACTGGAGGTATGTGTTCATATTATTACTTTTACTTCGATGAGATATCTTCAATATGACGAACTTTTTTAATTAATGGGGTCTATATACAACCCATTTTACATGATATATATTTTTTATTTAACAATTCCTATAATATTAAGTTTAAATTTGGGTTATTTCATCGTAACGATGTTTACATTAAATCTACCAAGTGGTAAGGGGCCTTGTAACTCAATTTCAAGCAATTAGGATACATTAATTCTTCAGTGTCTTTAATATTCAATGATAATGTCTAAAATTAACTCTAATTGTATTAAGTAATATTTAAAAATGTTTGGTGTTGATTGATTTTTTTACACATAATATATCCAGTGATTAACACTAAATTCTACGATTTGATATTGGTAAGGGTTATTTATATAAAATTCCATTTCCTTGAGATAAAATATAAATTATAGGTACATATCATATTTTTTTATGTTTATACACTTCTCCTTTCACATATAATATCAATATTATATATATGTTTTATATATTTAATGTTTCATTTGAACTTATTATTTCATGGGTCATATAAAAGTTAACAAAGTGGAAATGTATTATTGTTAAAATATTCTTTATCTTCATTATTATATTTGTTAGAGGTTATTTTAGAAGAAATAATGTGAATTTATTTTGATGATTCACATATATTTTTTAATCCTTCATTTATGAATAGGATCTATATGTATAAATTGAAATTAATACCATATTAACAAATTAGATATAAATATATTAGTTTTTAAGAAATATGGATCTGGTATCTTATTTTAGAGTGGGAATTATTCTCTTCCACTCTAAGAATTATTAAATGTTTTAAAATTATTTACCAAAGAAATTTTACATGATTATTTTCCTTTTATAAATATTTTAAAATGTGAATTCGTTTACATTTAACAAATGGGTCACTTTTGAATCACTTTATAAAATATTGGTAACGATTGTTTATTTTATTTTTTCCCACATGAATTAAATTTTCTACAATCATGTCAATCATTCTACATTTTTCTAATATTATTTTTTTCAAGATTATTTTCCAAAAAAATTGTTTTTTACAAAAAAATTGTATTTTTATCTTTGAATAGTAATTTATAAAGTGAAATGGCCATATTCATCATTCAATTATTTAATGAAATATTAATGGTATTTTAATTAATAAATGTTATAATCCCATGATTTCAGTGATTAATAAATTTATGAATGAAATAATGTATTTTTCAAGAAGTTTTATAATAAGATTAAACATCTATTTATTCTATATATTTTATGGTTATTGGTTATTATTCTTGATGTATTGATCAACATTACAGCTCAAGGGGTAGCCCGATAAAACTTATATGAGTGGTACAACCACACTATAACTCTTGATATTAAGGGATCATCCCTATTATTGAACATTATATAATGGTGTGAGCCCAAATATATATCTTAATATAATTGAGTAAAGATAATGTTCTTCATAAAATTATATAATAAGTCAAATTTAAGGATATTATAATATTTAATTTTTTTTATGGTTCCTTTGAACCCAATATCCCATGATACGAACAAATTTTTTTTATTTTTCATTTCATAAGTTTGTATGATTTCATTGATCATGATTTACATCTCATGTGTCCTATTTATTGATTATTATGAATAATTCCATTAAAAATATTTATTTTTAGTTCTTTTATTGATTATCCATGTACTGATGAGTATGAATATCTGTATGATATTATCATGCACATTAAATATGCAATAAAGAAATTATGCACTTCATGTACTCTCTAATGACTTTCAATTGTTATAGAATATGATTACAATTAATGAGAATTTGATCAAAACCTTATTATGATTACTTTTACCATTGTTATTAGGACGTATGATAAACTAATTCTATATAGAAGGTGTCATATGAATGAGGATGATGACCTAATAATCGAATATGAAAAAGTTGGATATTGTGGAATAAATACTCTCTTAAAGTCATGGGGATTTTTTTATGAAATGGTTTTAAAAAATTATATAAAACTCTGAAAATGAAATTCCTATATGTATTTAGGTGTTTAATTATCTCTTTTATATATGTTTTCACGGGGAAGAATGGTTCATTCTTTTTATTACCAGAGAGGCTCATCCAGAGGATAACCCCCAGACCTTTTATTAAAATAAATGAAAAGATAGTCAACAAGCAGAGTAATTCAAAATAAAGAGTTACATGTCATAAGAACCATACCCATCTCCATATCCCTGGTAGAAAACTTCCTCCGAAGTAGCTGATTCCCATTCCGAGATTTCATAATGCTTCAGAACCTTAGCATATTTTCTTCGCAAATTCATCCTCTCAAAGTAAAAGAGCTTAGTATTATGACCAGAAGACCTAGTGACCAATGACTTTGGCAGAGAGGAGTAGTTCTTCTTTGACCTGCGTCGTTGAGGGGATGTCAAAGCTTCTTGGGTCTTAGTCATCATAGTCCTCCCACCTTGGACAACATCACTAAATTAAGGCTTGATCATACCACCAAATTTCCCATTATCACTCTCATAGCGGTCCCCCCATATCCCGATGATGATCACATTCTGGAAATTATCCTTCGGTCCATTACTCTTCTGTAAATGGTCATTGGTGTCAATAGCCAGACACCTTGGCTGTTCCATCTTCTCATAGATAATCAAAGACCCCGGATGCACATCATTGGGACCAATGCCACCCTCTTGTGAAGAAGACCCATTCTGAAATTCATTCAAAGGGAGATCTTCCCCAACATTAACTTGATCCAACACCTGAGAATTAGAAGTAGTGAAGCCCACACCCTAATCATGTACAACCATCCCTTTTTCGCCATTGGCAGCATCCGATAACCCCAGAGAACCACTCTCATAGCCAACAACATCCATCATACCATCATTCATATTCACGACTCCCTTCCACCATTTATCCACCTTTCCCTTAGATAAATTCACACACAAACCATGTTGTGTGTCCTGTTCAGCTACAATTACACCTACTGGACAACCCATTACACCAGAATCAGACCCATCCTTTGCACCAGGTTGTAACACCCCATCACCCAACTACAGATCATGTTGAAGCCTACAGAACACTGCAGACACAACTGGATTTGGAGGTACCTCAACATACTTCTTCAAGGGAACTGCAGCCCGGTTCTCTACACTACTAGCAATACAAAAAACCACACCTTCAGCAGGCATCGGCCCCAACCCATGGGGCTTGACTACCCTCTCCCTCGGGTTAGAACTTCTTCTTCCTAATACCTCTGAATGAAACTTTGAAGCTGTATGCCCCAATAGGAAGCATGTGTTACAGTAGTCGGCCTAGGATTCAAAGACCACAGACTGCCTCCATCGAAACTCTTCTCCCATAGTGAGCCAAATCCATTTGACTGAAAGCCTTGCAATGTCCACCTCCACACAGATATAGGGATTTATCGGGTGACTAACAGTTGACGTCCGAACATCAGAGCAGAGAAATCGCCCCACCATATTACCAATTATACAGATTATTGCAGGATTTTAAAAAGGAAGAGGGAGTTGAGGGAGAATAACCCACGCCGCTATGGTTGAAGGATCACGGTTCATACATAGATCAAAGGACCAGCGAAGGAGAAAGAACCGGCATCGGTTGCATCTATGTGGGACACCAGACCAGGCTCGAATCAAATCCTCCTCCTAGGAAAACCGAATCACAAAATGGCGATAGTCAAGAAGCCCAACGATGTTACGATCTTGCAAATCCCACTTACCAAAAATGAAATGGTCAAAATCATCAACCGAGGGTCGTCGCTGATAGAAACGAGCCACCAGCGTAAGGTCCAAATGGCTTGATGCTTCAGATAACTCCAATGGTGAAATCAACAATTGTGGTTCACCCTGATGAAGATCAGGAACTTTCGGGCAAAACGAAATTGTCTGGAAATCAGGGAGAGATCTAGGGCTTGACAAGAGAGTGAAATATTTCTATGGTATTGGAGGCTGTGGCCGCTCCCCCTCCCCCCTTCCACCTCCTGGAAGGGGAGGGAACTCATCTTTGAGCGTCATCTAGGGTTCGATCACTGCAAATCGCCATCGCCAACGTCGCGAGCAGCCACAAGTCACCATCTCCATCGTCCACCACTAACGTCTTTTTTGAGGACATAGTTTTTAGTGATTTATGCAACTTTTCCTTCATGCTTTTAATTATGAAGCCAGATTTGTGAAGATATTGATTATAGTAGGAGATTTATGTGTGCTGGTTAAAGTAAATTATAATATTCGTGAATGATTTGAAATATTTCATTATTAAATATATAAAATTAAATGTTTAATCTTTATTATAAATTAATCTCTTACCAGGAGAAAAAAATTAATTCAATTTTATGATTATGAAGGTATTTTACTAAAAATAGAATCCATCATTTTTTGTGCCCATATTTCAAAATTATTTTCTACAAATATAAGATTAATTATTTTTGAAAATTAAAAACATATTTAAAATAATTATGTAAATATAATCATGGATTTAAATTTTTTGAATTCTCTAAAAACATAAATATTTGGAAAAATAATGAAAAATATAGATTCGAAATAGATATTGATTTTTATATGAAGAATTTTGTAAGATAATTTTTTTAATATTTATTTAAAAGTAAAATTTTTTTGATTTATAATATTATTAAATCACTTTACTTCATTGGATTGAATTTTATGTTTATTTTTAATATGAAATCATTTTATACAAATGAAATCATTTATTTTTAGAACTGTTTATTTTGTCGACAAATTTGAATATTTAATTTAAAATTAAAATTTTCCATCTATTCAAATGAATTTTATAAAATTATTTTTAAATTGTCTAATAATTCGTAAGAACATTAGTTAATAATTTTTTTTATTTTATTCAATAATTATTTATAAATATAATATAAATTTAATTACCCTCTTTAATGTAAAAAAATGTATTGGGGGATGTTAATAAAAAATATAACAACATGTTTTCCAATGAATCAATTTAAAATCCTATTGGATAGAAATATTTGAACAATATACTATTGTGTAATAAAAAAAAAATGATTTAATATACTTTTTCATGGGAATGAGTATATAAATTTATTTTTAATTTTGGAATCATTTCTACAGATTCAAAGAAGTTGTTATCTCCGACATACAAAATGGATAATCCTCCCCTAAATAATTAACAACATCGACAAAATATAAATATACCAATAGTGAAAAAATCTATTCAAAACATCATTTGAAATGTATTTTAAGTTTTTTTCATCCCTTAGTCCCTTAATAAGACATCCAAAGGGGGATTTTATAAGCAAAGGTAATCAACGTCACCGAGCCCTTTCATTTTTGATAAATTATATTTTATCCTTCAATTTTGTATTATATATTCCAATATTGTAACATAATTAAATACCATATACATATATATTATTTTGTTTATGAAATAATATTTGTCTATATCTTTTTTAATAAAATGGAAAATAATTCCATTTCTCTTGTGTGTGGTAGACTACAACCACATGAACAATTGTAATTTATTTTCCATCATCAACTCACATAGATAATAATTTTGATGGAAATAATGAATATATATATGATAGATATGAAATTACATTAGTTCTTAAAATTTAATTTATCATCGACTTCCATACAATTTTACCCATTGTGGGACTGATATCATCAGTCATCTATATGTATGTCCTATAATCTCTACAATGTGATGTGTTTCATTTTACATGTAAAATATTCTAGAATAAATATAAAAATTTATCTAATAACAAAATTTTATCATTAATAACATAATGATCATTATGGATAATATGGATCAATATTGAACACATAAGAACTAGAAAATTTGTTACAAAACATGTGTGATAAACAAAACTCTTACCACCCAAAACAATGGTAATAATTAAATATTATTAACGAATGAGTGGTAATTTGTTTAAAAAATCATATATTATATTTTAAATATTATTATTTTTATTTTAGGTTTTATAAATTTTTTGTATCCATTTTAATGTAGTTTGATTCATTCTATACTAAATGTAATAATGAGGTAATGGATTTGGTCGCACTTTCCATTTACTTGATAATAATTAATAATTATAAACCTATTCAGATTCATCTGGCTTAAATTAAACACCATTAATTTATTATACCTAAATAACTATTTATTCATGATCTATAATGTTTCAATTTTGTTTTATTTTTTCAATAGTTAATAATTTAAATGACATGAAAGAGAAGGAATAAATTTTTCAATATAGCTTTCATGTGTGATTGATTTTTTTTATTTTTTACTGAATATTATCATTTATCCATCATACGTTCCATTAATTTTCTAATAATATAAATGTTTCTAGTGTTTGTTTATTTTCTTCCATCATTTAAACTCTCAGGTATCTGAATCAATAAAATAAATAATAAAATTAAAAACTGGTTTAATTTCTATTTTAATTGGACATATTTTTCTTCCATGTTTATGTTTTTGATTTTTTTAAAGAGGCCATTTATTTATTCTAATTATTTAATAACAATATTTTATGTAATCCCTTTATTCAAAAAAACATTTTTAAAAAATATTAATTTTTTTTATGAATGTGATGATTTTGACATTTTATAAACATAAAGAAATATTGTTTTAAAACTAAACATGATAAAAATATTCCAATGTGACATGAAATTTTTACTAAATTTACATTATTCTACAGATTTTAAGAGGATTTTGAAAAACAAATATATGAGAGATACATATATTATTTCACAACAATTACCTTTATTCATACAATGCACATAGATTTATTACAATCTTATTTTCTAGATGAACTAGTGATCGCATCTTGTCTCTTATTAATTTTTTAGAAATTATATTTTTCCTTATACATTCACCATCATCTGATCATAATAAATTGTATTTATATAAAAAAATATTCTATATAGTAGATATTCTTAATTCATAAATTTTATATCATATCTATATATGTTGTTTTAATTTGAATTTTATTTTATTTACTTGAGAAATATATAAATTATATGTTATTTATTCAATATGAAAATTTATTTTTTAGTAGTATTTATCGTGAATTAAATCAATAATTAAATATATAAGGAATGTGTTTTAAATATAGTGATTGATAATTCCATGAGTAATTTTTCCCTTCGATAAATCATGATATCTAATGTGAAATTTCAGTTAGCAAAAGTAAATATGTTTTTTCCATAGTTTCAAACTATATATGTGAACAATCTTGATGGTGTAGATATCATAGTGTTTATGATCATGTTTTATAATTTTAAACATTCCAATCATTGAAAATTAATTTATTTTTATCAATGAGATTAATACATTTGTATTATCCATGGATGTATTTCATGATCAAGTTATTGACTAAATGGAACATGTTTTCATTTACTTACCTTTCGGAATGTGTTATACCTTATTTACAATGACATATTCAACTATATATAACCTTTATTGGAAATTCAATATCACCAATATTATATTCATTTCCCTTGGATATGAGGAATAATTCAATGAATGATTACATGGATTTCTAATTCGATCTATTGTTATGTTTTATATTTTATGTCAATGTAAAATGGATATCATATGTGTATTAGTATATCCAATATTAGAAATTTGATTTTTTTGGTATTATAACCCTTATATCTACTAAAATTTAATAATATAACTAGATTCTATAGGATTCTAGATTTGTGATTTTTACATGAAACAAATCATGAAATTTAGTGAGATTTGACGAGAGTTACAAGAGAAATTAGAGTCCCTACTAAATCATTAATATACAATGGGACAATATTTAAATGGAATAGCATAATATTAATACCAAATCTCATAACTTTTTCAATGAGAAAATTCATTGGAAAACCATCTCGACCAAAATAAATTAACATTTCACTTACCACTGTTAGCATAAAACATCCTTCAAATATATGTTGCCTTGATTAATTATTGAATGAATTATCCCTTATCTTATATTTCCTCATATATCTTAGGTTCCAATAAATTTTTACTTGTAATCTTATCATTCCATATTATAGTTCAAAAATTATATCCAAAAATGGATTTATAATGAACCATATTAATTCTCTTGTCAAATAGTATTTTCAAAATATCAAATTAGAGGATGGTTTTGAATGAGAAATAATTTGAATGCTGATAACTCAACAAAACTCCATTTTTTCAATGTTATACTATCTAGCCATATATTTGAGGATAATAATATATACTGAAACTGATCTATATATCTAGATTTTCCAAATAAAATCTTTAAAACAACTATGTAATCCTCATATACAGAGATGATATGATATATTGTGGTACCAAAAATATACTTACTACATTTTTAATGTATTTCATGGTATGAAAATCAAAATATAAATATTCTCTAATAGAAATGATGTTATATGAATTCATAACGTGGTCAATTAAAACTCAAAAAATATTATTCCATTTATATTTTTTCACAACCATGATGAATAAATCCTTTGTGATCACTCCTCATTTCTAAATAGTTGTTGGTAATGATTTTAGGATCCGATTAGCCTTATTTATCTTGAAAATAAATTGCTAACATACCATGATATGAGATAAATACTCCACAATATTTTTCTAATGTTATCCTACCAGAAATCATCATTTATATCCATAGAAATATTCATACTTCTCAGAAAAATAGATAATGATGTGTTATGAGATTATTATAGTTGTAAATTTATTAAGGAATGGTATATATGGGACACATACATGGTTCCTGAACCTTATTTTTTCATAAAAATAAAGTACAAAATCAAAAACATTTTATACATCCTTTGGAAGCTAAACATCCTCTACTGAAGCCTCTATAATATTCACACTGATAGAAGTTTAAACAAATATTTAAGAAAGATAGATATTCCACCCCCCCCCATATTTTAATATTTAGAGTTTCATACATTTCAAAAAAATAAATATTAAAAAAATTATTTTCTCATCATAGATAAGAAGTCCTGATCCTTTTGACTAGAACCATTTAACACATATTTCTTATTCCCAAGGTAGTAATGTGTTGAGACATCATAATTAATAATTATATTCTACCATAATAACGTTTACTTTTTTAAATATGTTTTATATATATATACTTTATATTTTTATTAACAGTATATATGTCACAAAATTTCTTTGTATAGATTAATATTCCATATATTTAAATAAAAAATTATCAACATTAAATGAAAATAGTATTTTATTTAATTACACACATGAACCATCATTTGAAGTATGTATTATGATATTATCATATCATTATTCATGATAATACATCCAATACATTTCTTTTTTAGCTTTTAAATAATTATAAACACTTCTATACACTATAAGGTAGTAAAATTAGAGCTGAAATAACCCTAAATATATTCAGTTCCATGAAATTCTATTCATATTTATCATCTAAATTGTCATATAAACCATCTAGTATAACATGGTTATTTAATTACATTGTCATGATAATCATTCTGAAAACCTTTATAATATGCAACCATTCATTGAATATTGAATATTTTTATCAATATGGTTAATCTATACCAATGTTCAATAACATCTTTATTTAATGGTTCAACCGATATAAAAATGATTGAAATTATATGACCCTAAAATGAAATCATTTATTTCCAAAATTCATACATTGTAAATTATTCATATTTATTCTCTATTCATAGTGTCTTTACCATAATTGTCATATGATTTTCATTCTCATCCATAATCTTTGTATATATAATAATATAATCTACCATTTATTCCAAAACAAATCAAGGAAATCTCTAAAGACAATGTTAATTAAATACATGAAGACAACCATGGAATTTATTTTCATAAATGACATCATTATGAATTCATATTGTACATACCTTGAATATAATGATGTATTTGGTATATCATCACTTTTGATCCTCAAATGATAGTATCTATATTAATTATGAATCATTGAAAAATATTGATCTCCAAATAATAAATCAGAAAATGACTATTATAAGGAATATGGTATTTAATACTCATAGTAATATATTTTAGTTCCCAATATTGAATTTATATTTTTATTAACACATCATTCTTCAATCTAAAATGGGTATCCTCCCCCATTGCGACAATCATGGAAAAATAAATCCAAATTCGGATTCTCAAAGTGTTGAGTCCTCAATTAATAAAACTCAATAGGGGAAATTATTTATGGATTCATCGAAATGGGTGTAGAATAATGTATTAGTTCCCTAGAAAACACAATTTCATGTCTTATATGGAGACATGATAACTTCAATGTCAAGACATCAATAATCATCCCTAAAATAGGAATATATTCAATTTTTTTCCTCTCACAAACCATATGAGATATATAACCACTATTAATCGGAATCCAAATCCATGAAATGGATAAAATATCCACTATATTTTTATATTTATCCTCACAATGATAGAGAGTAATATTTTTTGAGGAAATCTAATGATATTTTATTATTTCATAAATTTATAATGGATACATGAAAAAGGTATATATCGATTTTCAAAATTAATCAAATTCCAATAAAAAACTATTAATAATTGCTTAGGAAAATTTTGTATGTTATTTAAAATTAACATCACAATCAATGGATATGAGTATAAGTTTTCAATAACCATTATGACCTAGATAAATGATTATAAAACAATAAACCATTCATTAGGCTATGATTTATCTATTTGAATAGGTAAATAAGTCAAATAATTAACACGTTCCCCATATGAAATACATCCAATTCAATGGAAATTCATTTCATAATTACCTTCATTTACACATTGAAAACATGTTACCCTTCATTTAAAATAATCTCTATTGTGATTCGCTAATATTATTGATATAAATGAAAATGATATTAATTTTCATTATAATTATTTCGAATTTGACATCCATGAAAGTAGATTTAACAATTTTTTTACAAAAAATGGGAAATTATCCATTGAATTTGACATTAATCATATATCATGAGAAATGATTAAGAATAATCCCAATTTTTCTCCTTCTATCTAATTTATAAATCAGTTACTCAAGAGGAATCATTGCTTTGTCATTTATATTGATCAGTGACATCATTCTATTAGGTTCTTCCCGTTAACTAATATCAAACAATTTATTGTGATCAAAATAATCATAGAGGGAAATAATTTATTCTTGAAATCATGTATAGAAAGTTCAAATAATGACCCAAAATTTTCAATTTATAAATCATTAGGTCTTTCCAATGGTTTCAATGGTCATTATCTAATAAAAAATTCATAATGGATCAAACCAAAAATATAAATTAATTGTATAATATAACTAATTTATGTTAAAATAAAAGAATATTAAGGTCTCATTCATCATGCACCATTTTGATGGTAGATATATATGCATGAAACTATATTTGATGTAATTACCCTTTAAATTTAAATTTTACAAAACAATTTCAACTTGTAGTGTCAATAGAGTAATGTATTTTATTTGGGTTAACGAACTCCTAATTTACCATAACATATCCTTTTAACATATAAATAGTTTTATTCAATGATTTATCAATAAAATTTTCTCATTATAGATTATATTATTTTATAAACATTGATTTTGATACCAACTATTGTGACCCATAATTTTCATACAAAAACATGACAACACTTTTATAGAATATTCAACAAATATTACAACAATATAAACATAAAGACCATATAGGTATAGTGTAGTCATAAATTTCCTACATATAAAATGGTACAATGATATATAACATTTTATATTTATCAGTCAACTATTTGAAATATTCATTAACACAGAAAACCTAAAAATATTGTCCATAACCTGTGAAATGAAAACATAAGAGTAGGTGAGCTACGTAACACCCGAGACATTTATTAGAAATATTTTGTTTTTATGTTATATAAATCATCAAAGAAATATTTCCCTATACACAACACTATATTTTCTTCCTTTACACGCAACCACGTCCTTCCTCGATAGCTTGTGTTGTATGCAATACTGAGTTTCACTAAACAACGATATGCTAATAAAATATTATTAAAACTAGCCGTTATGAATAGTAATAACCAATTTTTGAAATTTTTGAAATTTTATTTTTCAAAATGGACTACATTTTTGGATTCTGAATATCGAAATTAGATTAGGGTGAAATTTTGGTACTTTTCGGATAACTTTCATATTCTGATAAATAGTGTAAATTACTAAATTTTAATTAAAAATAACTTTTTTAATCGAAATTATTAATAGTGATAAATTATTAATTTGAGTGGTTTTAAAGTATATTTAGAATATATTTTTACAATTTAATACCATTTTGATCATTGGATGTAATTTCACATTTAAACCAGACATAAACAAGTGTCAATCTTTTGATAGTTATTATCTCTTAAAAAAACGCTATTTGTTTTGACGATGGGAATTAATTTTTAAATTAGTTAATTTTACTAATATGTTTTGAATTTAGTAAAATAGACATCATTTTTGAATTCATAATATAAAATATAGCTTTGGCCTAATTTTAGGTATTTTTCTGGAAACTTTCATTTTTTGATGAATAGTGAAACCATTAAGTGGTAGTTAAAAAAATGAATTTTTCATAAAACATAATTTTACCACTTCTGTGTGTGGAATTTTGAAAATCCGAGAGACATGGTTAATATAAAAGACTAAAATTTGGTTCAATGAGATGAAAATAATTTCTGGTGAATAGTAACTGTTTACTTTTTTTTCCCATGGTTAAAAGTAAATAGGGTAATTAAGGGTAAAACTGTTATTATTATTACCCTAACACATGTACTAATTCTATTGGATAAGTTTAATTCGACCAAAAATAACCTTATGAATAAAATATGACCATTTAAGCCCACCTAGATTAGATTAGGACATTTATTATCAATTTATTTAAAGAAGGGTTAAAATAGTTAAAATCAAAGTTTAATAACTAATGCATTTTTAATATAGGTTCATACATAAGATAAGTTCGGCTATAAATATTTATTAGAAATCTAAAACGATTTCCAACATAATGGTATTTTATTTGTAATTTTTAGACTTAATATAATTTAATTTATTTATGATACAATGATGATGCAGTAATTATCTTATTAATGAAATATTCACATAATTGATGTTATAAATACCCACATAAATTTAATTTGAGACTTTTTAGGAATTACAATAATTCTATATGTTAATATGACATGTTATTATTGATTGAATTAATTTTATTTGAACTAATCATTCTGTTATGATTTTCACAGAAATCAATTACCAAATAGTGTCAAAATTGACGTAAAATATTTTTTAAAACAAATATTATATTATTAATTGTATTATATTCCTAAAAATCTAAGGATCGTCCCATATACTTATATCATGATAGGTTTATCATTAATGGACCAATTGGGGGTCGCTTTTATGTTTATGGTATGTTTATTAACTATATAATATAAAAATAGAAAGTGACATGATAAATATCAATCTAATTAACTAAGAGTTAAAACTAAAAGATAAGGTTAATATAATGATATAAACTTGTCTAAATTATATTTGATGAGAGAATTTAGACCCATACCCACCTTATCTTTGAAATATATAAATTTGGAGCTATTAAAAACCGAACTTGACATTATAATAAAATAATATTTTTCGTTATTCCAAAGGTGCCCCTCTCCTCCCTTATAAAAGGGAACCACCTCCCTCTCCTCCTCACACCAATCTAGGTCATCAAGCTCGGCCAAACCATACCCATTTCACTTCCCCACTTCCCTAGAAACATCTTAGAGGTCCGGGTATTCTTCAAATACCAATTTTAGTGCCCTAAAAGGAGGTCTCAAAGAGACGCTTCAAAGAAGAGGTAATGTCCATTACTGATTATTTCAACTCTATTTCTTCTTCTAAATCTTCTTATTTAGTTGTTTCATTATGAAGTAATAACATCAGTATCACTCATATACTGATATGTTATTATAAGTATTAAACAACCCTATTTAACCATCTATCCATCCTACGGAAAACGAAATCCCCGCGCGTGCGTACGTACGGAATACCGTCTCCACGCCGTGGTGTAATCTATTTTCCACCACCACCATATTTGGATGGGTATAACGGTGTAAATAATTACTATATATGATTAATGTAAAGTGATATTGATTCTGAATTAGTATACATACACTCCAATACAATTCCACGATCATGGGAACGATATCATCGCTTGTGCGTACGTACGGAATAACGTCTCCACGATGTGATGCGACTCATTATACATGATCTTAATTGAATAATAATTATATAAATTAATTTAATGAATGAATATGATATATATTAAACTAATACAATTTTGGAAATGAGGTATCTATAACCTAAAAAGTAAAATAAGAATTTATTCGACAAAACACGCATAAGAACAAAAAGTAATAAACACCCGAATAACAAGTTGTAATGAAATATTACTAATAAGAAGCTAAGAATATGCCAATATATGATATCATAAATATAATTATGATTCTTTAGTAAGTCAATAACATTATTTAAATCATTATCCAGGAGGTTCAGACACTTACGAAGAAAATAGGACCTAAGGTAAGAGAAAATATCACAATCTCATTTTATCCGAGATTGTTTATACTTTGGTATTTACTGGTGTGTATTTTATCATCCACATCCATGTTTCCTTAATATTTAATATTGTTTCCATCCACCTACAATTGTTAAAATCCAATTTTACCCATCGGTGAGTTTTTAGTAAAAGATATGAAAGGAATATTTTTTCGCTTTTCGTACGAGGAACTTTTTCACATTTCCAAAAAAAGTACGGGAAGAATGTTTTTTTAACTTATACGGCATGAATGGATTTTTAATAAATTATTTCCAAGAAGCATCCATTACAAGTTTTTATGATTATTTTTAATCAACTTATTTTAGTTTAAAATTGTATGACATGTTAAGAAAGGAAAATGTTTTTGAAGTAGAAAGGATATTTTCCTCAATAATGGAGTTCAAGTATTTTTTCAAAATTATTTTCCATCTAAGATAATATTGGGTTTGTTTCTATCCCTATTATTACAATGATTTTATTATGTTGTGATGGATTTATTTTTTTATGAATTCCCTTATCTTATATGAATTGTTTTATGATTTCATGTTTTTTAAGAATCACATTTTTATTACATGGGTTATGCAATGATGTATGATTTATGATTTTGTGGAACACTTAAGAATGGTATCATTATGAGATGGGTGGGACCTATGTCTCTCTCCAATTTATTGGGTAAAGATTTTATATCTCATCAGATAAACATGTCTGGAACGGCAGGTTAAACCGGTTCGGTGAAACAGGACTAAAACGAGGAGTGAACTTGGTTCATAAATGGACTTTGTCCACTAAGATAGTCTTGGAAATGAGTCTTGACTAATAAGAAATGGATCTCTATGATTATGTGTGTATTCCACAAGGTTCAATTTTTTATAATATGATTATTGGGATTACATTTCACTACTATGATTTATCCCATGTTATGAAATTATGATCTCTTTTGTAGGTTAAGATGTCTAAAAGTTATGTTCTTATGTATATGATGTGATTGATATTTCTTTTGTTTACCCTTACTGAGCATTTGAGCTCACCCATTTGTATGTTTTATTTCCCAGGTCAGGAAGAAGGTTATTACGTAGGATATCCCAAAAGGGACTCTAGATATGATGAAATAAATTGGAGTCAAAGTAGATGCTTTATGAACCAGTTGTTTATGTTTCCCAGTTTCTAAAGAATCTATACCTATACGATTCTTTCCTGGTTTTGTTATATGTTTTAATAAGTGTGCTTCAATGCTCATGTAATAACAATGTATGTAAAGTATGGGTCGTTATAGTTGGTATCAGAGGAAATGTATAGTCAACCTTTGGAAACTAGGTTGTGAAAGCCTTTGTAAGAACCCTAAGGATAAGTCTAAGAATAGAACACAATATTAGTGTTTTAGAAATGGCCAAAAATAACCTAGGATAAGACCTTAAGTGTGAAATTTTATTCTTGATTATGTGATTTTCCTATTATAATTAGTGTTTCTCACACTATTCTTCTTGGTTTTAGTCAATGGTTTGAACCCGAAGGAACTGTGTTATTGCGGAATGCGACGGGAAATGAAATGATTGTCCCCCTGAGCAACCAAATGTTATGGGAGCTGGAATGCAAAATCTTGTAGCCATTATCACACAACTTTCTCAAGCTATGAATCATGTAGGACTTCCAAATGAGCAAAGGAAGGAGAAACATTCTGTTGAATCATTCATGAGGCAGCGTCCACCTTCATTCAGCGGGTCTACTGATCCATTAGTTGCTGAACAATGGATTAGTACTACTGAAAAGATATTTTTAGTTCATCAATGTTCTGAACACGATAAAGTCATCCTGGCAGTGTATCGTTTAGAAGGATATTCTGATCAATGGTGGAATCCTATTAAGAATACGAGGCAAAGGGATGAAATTGAGTCCATGGAATGGGAAAAGTTCAATAACTTATTTTTCAATAAGTACATCCCTCGTATTCTCCGAACAAAAATGGACAAAGAGTTTATTGAACTGAATCAAAAGGTTGATGAATCTATTAATACCTATGAAGCAAATTTTACATGACTTGCAAGGTACAGTTCTGGTATTATTATCCAACCTGAGAGTAAGATCGATCGATTCTTTACTGGCATAAAACCAAGTCTTCGAAGGGCCTTATCCATAAGGGACTTCAATAGCTACGAGGTAATCATTCGATGTGCTCTCACAGTTGAGATGGAGATTGGAGTAACCCATCAGTCATATGGGTTTGATAAGAAGAGGAAAATGGAATTCAAAGGAAAATATAAAGAGCACACTGAAAAGAAGATGATCTTTCCCTTATGCTCAAAGTGTGGAAAGAAACATGGAGGGAGTTGTCTTAAAGGGAAAAGTAAATGTTTCAAATGTGGAAAGGAAGGTCATCGGGCATTTGAATGCTGCAATGATGGGAAGAAGATATCTAATGATGAAAACAAAGGAAGGGCCACACAGAATGAACCTACTACACTTCAATGTTTCCAGTTCAAGGAGATGGGTCATTATGCCAATAAATTCCCTAATCGAAGAGTTGTTTATGATGATCGACATCAACAAAATCATAAGGCTAACGACAAAGGAAAGTCACATGCAATTTCTATGAGAGATGTGGAGTACGATAATGATGTGGTGAAAGGTACACTTACCATCCACTCTAAAGTAGAAAATGTTTTATTTGATTCGGGATCCACCCACTCTTTTATTTCTAAAGATTTTTCTACGTGTATCACCATATTACCTCAACAATTAGATGTTGAGTTAGTTGTGACAACACCTAATGGCACAATAGTCGCATCAAAATTTTATAATTCTTCCCCGATTTATGTTTGTGGGAAAGTGATTCCTGCAAATCTTGTGATCCTTCCTATAGTGGAATTTGATGTGATTCTTGGCATGGATTGGATTTATCTATATGGAGCGCATATCAAATCCAAAGAAGGGAAGTCACAGTTCATATTCCAGATCAATCTATGATCGTCTATCGATGCATGGATGAACATAACCTTCCAGTGGAAATGTTTCCATCTTATGGGTCTTGATTCCACTAAATGAGGGTTATTTATCTCAAATGGTTGGTGAGAAACTCGTGATTAAGAATATGCCTGTTGTACGAGATTTTGACGATGTATTTCCGGAGGAATTTCCGGGACTTCCACCGAATCGTGATGTTGAGTTTTCAATAGAACTCGTACCGGGTGATTTTCCTATTTCAAAGACACCTTATAGAATGGCCCCAATTGAGTTGCAGGAAATAAAGAAGTTGCTCCAAGAGAATCTTGATAAGGGATTCATATGCCCTAGTGCGTCACCTTGGGGGAACCTGTTCTATTTGTTAAGTAGAAATATGGATCAATGAGACTCTGCATTGATTATCGAGAACTTAACAAGATCACTATCAAGAACAAATATCCTCTCCCACGCATTGATGACTTATTTGGCCAACTACGCGGAGCTCAATACATTTCCAAGATTGATCCTCATTCAGGGTATCATCAATTAATGGTTAAAAGGTACAATATACCAAAGATGACTTTCTGTACAAGGTATGGACACTATGAATTTATAGTGATACCATTTGGTCTTACTAATTCCCCTTCTATCTTCATGGATCTGATGAATAGAGTCTCTAGATACTATCTTGATCAATTTTTTGTAGTCTTTATAGACGATATTGTTGTCTATTAAAAGAGCAAGGAATAACATGAAGATCACTTGATAATTATATTTAAGACCCTGATAAAGGAGAAGCTTTACGCCAAATTTACCATGTGTGAATTTTGGCTTCAAAAAGTTTCATTTTTGGGTCACATAATCTCAAAAGAGGGGATATCTGTGGATCCAACAAAAACAGCTGTTATCGAAAGATGATTGATACCAACAATAGTAACTGAGATCCGATGTTTTCATGGTTTGGCCAGATATTATCGACATTTTGTGAAAGATTTTTGACGATTATCTAATCCACTCACCAGGTTGACTCGAAAAGGAGTTAATTTTGTTTGGATGGAGGAATGTGAAGAGAATTTCAAGGAGTTGAAAAGAAGGTTATCCAGTGCACCTGTTCTCACACTACCTTGTAGTGGAGAAAGGTTTGTGATCTACAGTGATGTATCCAAGAAGGTATTGGGGTGTGTTCTTATGCAAAATGATATGGTGATAGCTTATACCTCACGGCAGTTGAAAATACATGAGCAAAATTACCCAACTCATGATTTGGAGTTAGCTGCAGTAATCTTTGCATTAAATATTTGGAGGCATTATCTTTATGGAGAAAGGTGTGACATTTATAATGATCATAAAAGTTTAAAGTATATTTTCACACAAAAGGAGATGAATATGTGCCAAAGAAGATGGTTAGAGATGATTAAAGATTACAACTACTCAATTCATTACCACCCTGGGAAAGAAAACAAGGTGGAAGATGCATTAAGTCGACAAGACCATGCCAGTTTATCCATTATGAGGATCACAAAAGATCCAATATTTATGGATTTAGAAAGGATGGATATTGGAATTATCATGGAAGGGGGAAAATCGTATCTTTCTCATATGAATGTTCAGCCATCTATACATGTGAAGATTAAAGAGGCGCAGAATGAAGATGTAGAGTTACAAAAGAAGGTGAGAAATATTGCTGAATTCAACCTTGTTTGTGATGGGATAATAAAGTTTAGGAATTGGGTTTGTGTTCCTCCCAACCCCGAATTAAGGAATGAGCTACTGGATGAGGCTCATAGTTCTTCATTATCTATTCATCCTGGATGCACGGAGATTTATAGGGACCTGAAAGAGTATTTCTGGTGGGATGGCATGAAAAGAGATGTTTCTGAATATGTATCTCGATGATTGGTTTGTCAGCATGTTAAAATTGAGAGACAGAAGTCTAAGGGGATGTTATAACCATTACCCATACCCGAATGAAAATGGGAAAACAACACTATGGACTTTGTCACAGGACTTCCAAAAACATCCAAAGGTAATAATGCTATCTGGGTCATATTTGATCATCTTACAAAGTCTGCACACTTCATTGCTATTATATAGGATTTCTCTCTGGATCCGCTTTCCAGGAAATATGTAAAGGAAGTGGTAATATTGCATGGTGTAACACTTTCTATTATATCTAATCGGGATCTGAGATTTACCTCGAAATTTTGGCGAATTCTTCAGCATAACATGTATATAGAGTTGAGTTTCAGCACTGGTTATCATCCTCAGATAGATGGTCAGTCTGAGAGACCAATTCATACTCTAAAATATATGTTGAGAGCTTTCTCTATGGATTTCAAAGGTGGTTGGGATTAAAACCTACCTTTGGTGGAATTTTATTATAATAATAGCTTTCACTCCAGTATTCAGATGGCTCCTTATGAAGCTCTTTATGGAAAGAAATACAGGACTCCAACTTGCTGTGATGAAGTTGGGGAAAGAAATCTATTTGGACCTGATCGTGTTTATGAGATGGTAGAAAAGGTCAGATCTATTCAACAACACATAAGAGAATCTCAGAGTCGACAGAAAATTTATGCCGACAACCGAAGAAAAGACCTAGAGTTTGAAGTGGGTGATAAAGTGTTCTTACGACTATATCCCTGGAAGAGGGTCATGAGATTTGGAAAGAAGGGGAAGTTGAGTCCTAGATATATCAGTCCTTCCGAAATACTCGATCGTGTTGGAAAGGTAGCTTACCGATTGGCGCTTCCACTGAATCTCTCTCAAGTTCACGATGTGTTCCATGTATCTCTCCTGAGAAAGTACATACATGATCCTTCACATGTACTCAACTCAGAAGTTGTACCGCTGGAGCAAGATCTTTCTTATGAAGAATAGCCGATAGAGATTCTGGATCGTTGCAAAAAAGTCATACGGAACAAGACCATTTGCTTGGTGAAAGTTTTATGGAGGAACCGCCAATTAGAAGAAGCTACATGGGATCTTGAGGATATGATGAGGGTGAGGTATCCTCATCTTTTTACAAAGTGACAAATTTCGAGGGAGAAATTCATTTTAAGGGGGGATAGAATGTAACACCCGTGAAATTTATGAGAAATATTTTGTGTTTATGTTATATATATCATCAATGGAATATCTCACTACACGCAACACTAGATTGGCTTTCTTTATACGCAACCGCGGCCTTCCTCGATAGCTTGTGTCGAACGCAATACCGAGTTTCACTAAACAACGATATGCTATTAAAATGTAAAAAAAACTAGTTGTTATGAATAGTAATAACCACTTTTTGAAATATTGTAAATTATATTTATCAAAATGGACTTAATTTGTGGATTCGGAATATCGAAATTAGCTTAGGGTGAAATTTTGTTACTTTTCGGATAACTTTCATATTCTGATGAATAGTGAATATTACTAAATTTTAATTAAAAACAACTTTTTTAATCGAAATAATTAATAGTGATAAATTATTATTTTGAGCGGTTTTAAAGTATATTTGGAATATCTTTTTACAATTTAATACAATGTTGTTCATTGGATGTAATTTCACATTTAAACCAGACATAAACAAGTGTCAATATTTTGATAGTTATTATCTTGTAAAAACCCACTATTTGTTTTGACGATGAGAATTTATTTGTAAATTAGTTAATGTAACATATATGTTTTGAATTTGGTAAAATAGAAATCATTTTTGAATTCATAATATAAAATATAGCTTAGGCCTAATTTTTGGTATTTTTCTGGAAACATTCATTTTTTGATGAATATTGAAACCACTAAGTGGTAGTTAAAAAAAACTGAATTTTTCATAAAACTTAATTTTACCACTTCTGTGAGTGGAATTTCGAAAATTCGAGAGACACAGTTAATATCAAGGACTAAAATGTGGTTCAATGAGATGAAAATAATTTTTGGTGAATAGTAACTTTTTACTTTTTTTACCACAGTTAAAAGTAAATAGGGTAATTAAGGGTAAAAGTGTTATCATTATCACCCTAACACATGTCCTATTTCTATTGGATATGTGTAATTAGACCCAAAACAACCTTTGGAATAAAATATGACCATTTAGTTCCACTTGGATTTGATTAGGACATTTATTATCAATTTATTTAAAGAAGAGTTAAAATAGTTAAAATCAATGTTTAATAACTAAATAATTTTTAATATAGAGTTTTACATAAGATAAATTAGACTATAAATATTTATTAGAAAGCTAATAATATTTCCAACATAATGGTATTTTATTTGTAATTTTTAGACATAATATAATTTAATTTATTTATGATACAATGATGATGTGGAAATTATCTTATTAATGAAATATTGACATAATTGATGTTATAAATACCAAAATAAATGTAATTTGAGTCTTTTAATGAATTACAATAATTTTCTATGTCAATATGACATTTTTTTATTGATTTAAATAATTTTTTTCGAACACAGTACTCTGTTATGAGTTTCACATAAATGAATTACCAAATAGTGTCAAAATTGACATAAAATATTTTTTAAATAAAATATTATATTATTAATTGTTATTATATTCCTAAAAATAATAGGTTCAGCAAAGATACTTATATAATGATAGGTGTATCATTAATGGACCACTTTGGTGTCTCTTGGATTTATATGGTATGTTTATTAACTATATAATATAAAAATAAAAAGTGACATGGTAAATGTCAATCTAATTAACTAAGAGTTAAAACTAAAAGATAAGGTTAATATAATGAACTAAACTTGTATAAATTAAATTTTATGAGAGTATTTAGACCAATACCCACATTATCTTCTAAATATATCAATTTGGTGCTGTTAAATACCGAATTTGACTTTATAATAAAATAATATTTTTAATCATTCCAAAGGTGCCCCTCTCCTCCCTTATAAAAGGGCACCTCCTCCCTCTCCTCCTCACCCCAATTTGAGTCTTCAATATCGGCCAAACCCTACCCATTTCACTTCCCCACTTCCATAGAAACATACTAGAGGTCCTGGTCTTCTTCAAAGACAAATTTTAGTGCTCTAAAAGGAGTTCTCACAGAGGCGCTTCAAAGAAGAGGTAATGTCCGTTACCAATTCTTTCAACTCTATTTATTTTTCTACTTCTTCTTATTTAGTTGTTTCATTATGAAGTAATAATATAATTATCACTCATATAATGATATGTTATTATAAGTATTAAACAACCCTATTTCATCATCTATCCATCCTACGGAAAACGAAATAACCGCCCGTGCGTACGTACGGAATACCGTCCCCACGCAGTGGTGTAATCTATTTTCCACCACCACCTTACTTGGAGGGGTATAACGGTGTAAATAATGACTATATATGATTATTGTAAAGTGATATTGATTCTTATTTAGTATACATACACTCTAATACAATTCCATGATCATGGGAACGATATCGTCGCTCGTGCGTACGTACGGAATACCGTCTCCATGATGTGATGCGACTCGTTATACATGATCTTCGTTGCATAATAATTATATAAATGAATTGAATGAATTAATATGATATATATTACCCTAATACAATTCTGTAAATGAGGTATCTATAACCTAAATAGAAAAATAAGAATTTATTCGACAAAACATGCATAAGAACAAAAAGTAATAAACACCCGAATAACAAGTAGTAATGAAATATTACTAATAAGAAGCTAATAATATAACCATATATGATATCATAAAAATAATTATGATTCTGGAATAAGTCAATAAAATTATTTAAATCATTATACAGGAGGTTCGTACACTTATGAAGCAAATCCGACCTAAGGTAAGGGAAAATATCACAATCTCATTTTATCCGAGATTGTTTATACTTTGGTATTTACTGGGGTGTATTTTATCATCCACATCCATGTCTCCTCAATATGTAATATTTTTTCCATCCACCTAGAATTTTTGAAATCCAGTTTTACCCTTCGGTTAGTTTTTAGTAAATGATATGAAAGTAATCTTTTGTCATTTTTCGTACGAGGAACTTTTTGAATTTTCTGACAAATGTACGGGAAGAATGTTTTTTTATGTTATAAGGCATGAATGGATTTTTAAAAAATTATTTCCAAGAAACATACTTTACAAGTTTTCAAGATTATTTTTAATCAACTTCTTTTAGTTTAAAATTGTATGACATGTTAAGAAAGGAAAATTTTTTGAAGTAGAAAGGATATTTTCTTCATGAATTGAGTTCAAGTGTTTTATCAAAATTATTTTCCATCTAAGATAATATAGGGTTTTGTTTCTATCCCAATTATTAAATTGATTTGATTATGTTGTGATGGAATTATTTTTTAAAAATTCCATTTTCTTATATGAATTGTTTTATGATGTCATGTTGTTTAAGAATCCCATTTTTATTACATGGGTTATGCAATGATGTATGATTTATGATTTTGTGGCACACATAAGAATGGTATCATTATGAGAAGGGTGGGACCTATATCTCCCTCCAATTAATTGGGTAACGATTTTATATCTCATGAGATAGACATGGCTGGAACGGTAGGTTAATCTGGTTCAGTGAAACAAGACTGAAACGAGGAGTGAACTCGTTTCAGAAATGGACTGTGTCCACTAAGATAGTTTTGGCAATGAGTATTGAATAATACGAAATGATTCTCTATGATTATGTGTGTATGCCACAAAGTTTTATTTTTTAGGTTATGATTATTGGGAGTACATTTCACTACTACGATTTATCCCATGTTATGAAATTTTGATCTCTTTTGCTGGTTAAGATTTCCAAAAGTTATGTTCTTATGTATATGATGTGATTGATATTTCTTTTTTTACCCTTACTAAGCATTTGAGATCACCCTTTTGTATGTTTTATTTCCCAGGTCAGGAAGAAGGTTATAAAGTAGGATACGCCAAAGGGACTCTAGATATGATGAAATAAATGGGAGGCAAAGTAGATGCTTTATGAACCAGTTGTTTATGTTTCCCAGTTTCTAAATACTCTATACCTATACGGTCCTTTCCTGGTTTTGTTATATGTTGTAATAAGTGTACTTCAATTCTGAAGTAATAACAACATATGTAAAGTATGGGTCATTATAAGCTAAGATTCAAAGTATTTCTAAACATTATATATATCAAAAAAATAATAAGTGAGCTTTATATGAGTATAATTTTACAAGATAATTAACCAAACATTAAATAATCATTACCCAATAATTAATTTATTATGATCAGGAAAAGTTGGAAATTTATTTGTTTATTGAAAAATGACATTATTATGTTGAATTATCAATAATCTATTATGATCCCTAATAAAATATCATAATTATCCAAAATAAGTATTTTTTATACAGTTCATAATATAAAATATTTTCATTATTTATATTTTATATCCAAGGCTATCATAGTTTATTGGGTTTAATATCATTTTAATCAATTCAATAGCCAAGGTTGAATCCCAAAACAATATTGTTGGTCAAATACTCTTACGAAATATGGATCACTCCCAATTACTATCAATATTATGTCATTATATATAATTAATTATCTAATTCATTGGATGCATGCATTATTTATATCCAACCCATCTTCTAATGAAAATCAGACATATGTGTTCCAAAATATAAGAAAACAATCATTAAATCATCAAATCAAAACCCATAGAAGTTATAGGGGTTTCATAATCATTTTATAACCCTAATAATAAATTATTAAAAAAATAAATTATTATGATAACATTAGTCTATATTCCCATTAAATTTTATTAAACATCATAGGATGTTAATATGGATAATAACACCATTAAAAGATCACTAGAATTTTTTTTGAGGAAACTACCCATTAAATTTGATAAAAATAAATTTTAATCGAAATTTATAAATATTATTAAGCCAAAAAAATTATATGAAATTAAAAATGGAATCATATAATTTAATCATAAAAAATGGAATTCATGATGTTGATGATTTTCATTCATGTGGTGCATGTTTAAAAATTTATGTCTTTCACTTTTTGTAAAAATTCAAAAGTACCATGATTGGAAAATGATAATATTATTCAAATAAATATATTATAATTACTTGTAATTATTTTTAAAATGAAATTATTTATTACTTTTTTAATATTGAATACAATTCAAAAAACTATTTATAAAAAATATAACATTGATGAAAATATTCCAATCATTTGGGAAAAACTAGGTCGGTTTTGTGTTAAAACTTTTTTTGGGTATAATGTACATAAAATATTAAATTTAATGGAAAACATGATATATATATAAATAAAAATATGATAATAAAATAATTTATTTTTGAGATATATAATAAAATTTCATTATTGAAAAATATTGAAATAGAAAATATATATAATATATTGTATAATAAAATTCTTACATAAAATCCATATCTATTTGTATTCAAACTAACCTAAAATATAATAAATTTAAATATTATCATTATTACACGACATAAATATTACTATACGTATAAAATAAATGGTTTTCTTATAACATCTTATCACTCATTCATTAACCATCATTCATTTTCACTGTCATTTCTTGTGTCAATTACTTCATTATTCATATGTTTTTTTATATTCAATCCATTTACTTTGATCTTGATTATCCATCTCTATAATATTAATACTAATATAAATATAAAATAAATTTATTATTATGTACGAACATTAAAATAATTTTTTGATGAAAATTGAATTAAATCACTACATAGAGAAGCTAGACCATATGTACTCAGGAGTAGTGATTCAATTTTCTGTTTATGAAAAAAATGAAAATGATAATTCCCCTAGAAAATTATTATTTTATCATAAATATCAAATAAATTTATATTAATAATAAACATATCATTTATATCATACATGTGGGGGATAAATTAAAATCATATTTTTGATGAGTGGATATGGTAGTCCACATGTACGCTCGCACGACATTAACAATTCTGAATTGATGGGATGGTTAGAAGGTATACATGAAATTATATTTCCAAAACTATTAATATTTTATAATTATGATATATATCCAATAAATCAAAAATATATATATATATATTATAATCTTCATTATGGTATATACATTTTTTCAACACCACATTATATTAATTGTTATGATCATGTTTAATATATACATATATAGATGATTATTATACCATGATTAATATTTTATTAAATAAATAAAAATGGTTAATGTTTATGTAACATTACCTATAAAAATAAAAATAAATGAAAAATGAAGTTCGGAAGACTAGAAATTATTTTGTTATTGAGTGATTTTCAGTGAAATCTGATATGATATTATATTTAAATCATTTATCAAAATATAGGTATAAGTATTTTTATTCTATAGAGTCACAATAAATTTACACTATTCTTATTTTATACTTATCTTATGAAGAAATACAAGCATGAGGTAAGATTTATACATTATAAACTCATTTTTCTGAAGATTGTTGATGCATAAATTTTATGATGATGAAATATTATGACATATCTCCACAAAATATAATATCATATATTATATTATGTGTATTAGATTTAATTTTTTTTCTATTTAACCTTATAAGGTAATAATGAAACAAAATTAAATTCTGAATGGAAAATAATCATTTTTCACTTCAATGATGATAATTTTCTTCCATGACATATTTTCATTAAAAATGTCCCATGTATTGTTTTTTTATTATCTAATGATTATTTGACTTCATTTTTAAATATTTTTGATTGTCATTACCATATATAAAAATTTATATTCTTATAATTTTCCAAACATGGTACATTTTAATTTCACCCAAAATGAGAAATGATATTTTTTTCTATATTTATTATTTATATTGATATTTTAAGTTAATGATGATGAAGTTCGTATGATACCCATATCGATTTCCTAGGTTATGATTTAATGATATGATGGTAGTTTCTTTATAATGAGGAACTAAATGTATTGATTTTTATTTTTGGATGGGTGGATAATGAATTATGTATCCCTTGAATGAATTGACTTAACAAGGGTATCATGAGATAGTAAAAATTGGAATTGTCAGTTAACATAATTTATTAAAGGAATTTTTCTAATAAAATAGTCTTGAGTGTGAATGTTTAATATGTAAATGATATAATTTATTGTGAACCCAGTCTACTATAATAGTTGTATATTTTATTCATGACTAAAGAAATTTTTAATACCAAAGAATTTTATCATCTGATTAATATATTTTTTAATGGCCCGTGATTATCTATTGAAAAATCCATAATATAATTTCTAATGATTTTTATTGATAAATCATTATTATTTGATTCATTACTATGTTATATAAATTGACTATAATTATTTTCTATCTTATTTCTCGTTTTTTAAATCCCTTCTGGCTTTTTTTATCACTAATGATTATTTCATGATATATATTATGTTTACATTTACTAATAATGTAATATCATTTATTCTTATTTTTACATACACTTGGATTGCGATAATGATTTTACGTATGTTATGTGTATGAAGGATTCATATTGTGAATAACTAAATGGGAAATGTGGTAGATAGTTTTTGTATAAATTTTTTATGTTTTCATGTATCTGAACACAACAAACCACAAAGTTTCTAATTAATTTTCTATTGTGAATATTATTGAATATATTCTACAATGATGTAATATTTTATATAAATATTATGTGTAACAATTAAATTAATATTATACCAAAAATTAATGTCTTATTTTTATGGTGTGTTTATAATTATAACTATTCTTAGACATGAAAAACATAAAAGGTTTCAACATAAGATGGGGAATGAGAACATTAGAAATGGTGATCAAATATGCTCAGTAATGGTAAAAATATATGATAATAGTAAAATATTTAATTTATAATATTATATTAACAATTGAATTATAGAATTATATGAATAATAATATATCATATGCATCTATTAATACATAATGATCATGATACATTTCATAATGTCTTATGTGTTGAAAAATATAACACATAAATGTGTGGAATAATAAATATCCAACAATGATCCACGAAGAAAACTCATAAGAAAAATAAATATGTTTTTGGAATACAAAAAATCATTCAATTTTTTTTACATAAGGGTCACTACAAATATTATCATAATGGTTTGGGTTTTCTCCCTATTCTAAAATTTCTTTGTTCAAAGATCACTCCAAGACTATATTAATAGAAAATGTAACTTATTAATATATGTTCTCTCCACATTCTATTATTTATTATAACATGAGATATCTTTATTTTTCCAATTTATTATTGGCCTATTTAATTCTAGGATAGCCCTTCACATAATGAAAATAGTACTTATGTGTTCTACATGATGCTAAAACAAATAATATATTTTTAAATCATAACTCATTAAGAGGATATAGATTTTATATAAACATCATAATCAGATCCAAACATCATCTATCATAAGAATATGTTTTGTAACGATTATAAAATTCATATTAAACTATATAAAATTTAAAAGTATATTTATATAGATAGAAATAACTTTAATATACAACAACATCATTTCTAGGAGAAATATGCTTTTTTTAAATCACATATTTAGAATATAAACATACAAATTTTATTACATATTTATTTTTTCCTCAAACAAATAAAATATATAGTATTCATAAAAAAATGGTATTAATGATAGAAAGGTATTATTATCATAATTTTTATATTTAAAAAATACTTTCAAATTATAATGTGGGGATGCTATATCATCTATAAGTAGGAGTGGAAATTCCATTTTTTGGTGTATATAATAGTAGAAATGAAACAATTAAGTCACCTATAATGATCCATTATTATAACATAAATATCATATATAAACACAAAATATCTCATAGTAACCATCCATGGATGATGGTGGGGTAAAACAACTCACATCTCTATGCGGAGGCGGTAGTCCACAGGCATGCACGAGTAATAAATTCATATCCTATTCGATTGCGACTTGGTGTTAAATTGATGTTCCAAAATCATTATTACATAAAAATAGTTTTACAATATTGGATTTGAATATTTTTAGGGATACATCACTATTTTATTAATTAGTAGTATAAATAAACTTTTAAGGGAATGGATAAAATCAATTTTTATTCGTTTTGAGACAACATTTTGAATTCAAATTAATCGATAAATAAGTGGTATTAAATCAATACCATAATATGTAGGATTATGGGAATGAATCTAAAAATGGTTTTGAGAAATTAATTTCTAATCTATAATTCCCACATTGGCTGGATAAGGGAGGAGAACAGGTTTCTCTTTATAAGTGATGTGAGGGACATATATAGAATTTCTATAAAGGTTTCATTTATTTCAGGTCAATATCATGGGTATGATGGTAAAAATTGAAACACATTAAAATTAAGGGTAATATTTCATTTAATTATATTCACAAAATAATAATTTTTTTTGGTTGTATTGTTACCGTTATCTCATGGTTTCACAACGTAGAAAACTTATTTTATCCATATCTAGTGAAAAACAATTACTATTTTTTATATTAACTATGATAGAATGATATTAAAAATCATAAATATTATTTTTTTATTTATTACAAATATTGATTCAAATTTACTATATTAAATTTCAAAAACTAAAACTATTTAAATTTAATTAATCACACCTTCTATAATGAAAAATGTGTTTCGATATATGGATTTTTAAGCATAAAAAGAAAATTTACTTCCGTTATGTGCATTGTAAAAAATATATCATGAGTTTATAATTTTAATATTTAATGTATATAACAAATAAATTTCACCATAAATATTTATAAATATATATTAAATCATTTTTGTTGGAAAAAAATTGCATGCTTTAGAATTTTTTTTTGAAAAATGTGTTTTATGATAAAAAATTAAATTATACCAAAATCATGATTAATTATTATTATAATGTTATTAACTATATAATTTTAAAAATAATTATTATTTTGTTACATTGTTATAAAATTAATTACATAATGTTTTATTAACATGAATGTACACACCAATTCAAAAAAATCTAAATTTTCATTATTCAATAGAAAATGAATGTTTTTAGAAATATCCTAAATATTCACAATATGATCATATTGAAATTATGATTTTTAAAATTATATTCCTTTACAATAATTAAATTCATAATATATTTAAAAATTGACCATAATTTATGTTCCTATAAAATGGACTAAATATTATTTTTAATGAAGATACATTTTTCAAACATAAAATAATTTTACAAACATTTAGTTAATTATTACACATAATCAAAAAAATGTTGAAATATATAAATTATATAATAATTTAGATTCATAATGTTTTTATAAAAAAATTTACATCCAATTTAATTAATCGAGTATTACAGTTTATTATATCATGGCTTGTATCGACACGTGGTTTGGTGTATTTATATCTACCAAAACATTCATTTTGTTTTGGCTTGGACCTCTCTGGTCCATTATTTTGTGAAATGGGGTGCTGGAGGTGTGCGAGGTGGTCAAGGTTCCTTGGGGGTGCATTTGGGTGGACTTTTTGGGAGATCTAAGGGCAATAGATTTCGCACGGTTAGCGCACGGTTTGGCTAAATCGTGCAAGGTTGGTATTGGAGGCAGTGGCTAACGCACGGTTATCACACTATTTGACTAACCGTGCAGGCTAACCATGCGAGGAGTGTTTGGCATGGTAGAATCTAACGCACATTTAGTGCACGGTTTTCTAAACCGTGTGGACTAAGAGTGCATGCACTTAAAGTTAAATCCAAAAATTGTCGATCTAAACTCTTTTTTCTCTAAATGGTATGTTTAAGCCCCTAAGCAGCCATAACTCGGGATTACCCTTCCTTAGAGGTAGAATAACCTCTCCCAAGAATTTTGGAGGTGACTCTGATGATTTTGATGGCGAATCGATGCCGGTTCCTTGATATATGTGATCATTCTTGCTTGTTTTCTTAGATATACTCCTCCTACTCTCTCAGTTTCTTAGATCTACGCCCATTATGGGTAGATATAAGTGTGCGGATGATGAATATGAAGAGCTTTGGTCTTGGTTTTGTTAGGAGAGGATATCTAATGAAGATTTGTGGAGAATCAACCCAGTTTCATGAGTGTTCTTCGACCGTCATGGTTTCGCCAAAAACCTTTGAGGTAGGGATTTTACCTTCGTCTCTGTAATTTATAAATCATGCGGGATGGGTGTCCTCTTTCATTCATGATACATAGTTGAACCAGTTTAAATAAAGATAATAAATGGCTTAAAGAATGGCGATGGTGAAGTTGTTATGTTTATCATTGTTTATCCTATTGTTATGGTGTGAATTGAATAGGATTATTCCTACAGAAAATCACAGTAGATAGGGGCCTTTTTTTGTGCAATTAAATGTATCCCTATATTTCTAGACCGTTTTATGGAAGCCTTGTGGAATATGGAAATTGGTTAATCACATAATGTTGGCTGATTAAATGAATATCAGGAACCCTAGTGAGATCACCTCGGTTGAAAAAAATGGAATAATGAACATGTGGGTGTTGGTTTGGTTACGTGGTGCGTGAAGACGGGGGGGGGGGGGGGAATCTTGGCTTATTACGAATATGATGGGCAGTGGGGTTGATGTAAATGATATTAAAGGGGAAATGATGTAGCACGATCCCTATTTTGTGATACGGTTGTGGAGATGTGGTTATAGTGGCAGCATGGCTACAGTAATGGGTTGTGATATTAAAAGAAAGTGGACAGTTGATAAATGAAATGTGGGGAACGATAATGAATTAAATGATGGAATAATCAATGGGGATTGATTGATGATAAAAAGGTTGGTTTTTTTGTTGCATGTGTTCTATCAAACTTGATTTTTGGTTGGCAGAGTCTTTCTACGAAACGCTTGATCTGGTTTGATAATTTCCCAATTGTTAATTTAATAATTAACTAATACTGTTGAGACATGAAAAACTAAATGGGGTTGGGATTTTTTTTGTATGCACGCTTCGTAGTAGTAGTGCCGAGGCAGGTGCTCAGTTTCTCTATTTAGAGGCCATAGGTTGGGCTGTGAGTTTGGTGTACGTATATGTATTTGTATCATTGTGTTTTTTTCACCTCATCCATGTTGATCACCTAGTGCCAAATACTCCCATTTAATGGGGAGGGTGTTTTCCCCTTAGTTAGTAGATCATTCCGGCTCCGTCTTCCATATGATGTGATGGATTGAGGCGACCTTAAACATAAGACTTTTTTCGCAGGTTTCTAATGGTGTGATTTTATCCCAAGACTCTTTGGGCAGGTTTACTATTCCCACGAATCTTTGGGATGAGGCCCAGGTGTGTTCGGGAGGGGATATTATATGTGGTTTGAGAGGCCCAGGTGTGTGAATGCGAGATATGTGGTTTGTGAGACCCAGGTGTGTGCGGGCGGGATATGTGGTTTGAGAGGCCCAGGTGTGTGCAGGTGGGATATGTGGTTTGTGAGGCCTAGGTGTGTGCAGGCGGGATATGTGGTTTGTGATGCCCAGGTGTGTGTGGGGGGGATGTGTGGCTTTTGAGGCCCAGGTGTGTGCGGTCAAGAATAGTGTGTTACTTTCAATACGTTCTCCATTAGGAAGAGCAGCTAACTAGTGGGGGGAAATGGTGCGGGGTACCCAATACTATTGTTCTTATATACTAATACCTGTTGTTTTGTGTTTTGGTGAGCATGGCTGGTGAGGTTGGATGGATAGAATTTCATGATAGGTTTTGGTTCTTCTCTTGTTCTCATGAGACTTAATGAAGTCTCCCCACCTATTCACGAGAGCTTTAGGTTTCCTTACTGAGTATACTTGTATGCTCACCCTACATTTACTTTCAGGTTTCCAGGAGGACTACTAGGGCCATGCGGGACCCTACTTGGCAGAACAATTAAAGTTTTTGCAGTTTATGTACTCATTTTTCTTTTGGTATTGCACTTTTTAGATTTCATGTACTTGTACTTTGTTACAGAATTGTTTAAACATGCACGTGGGATATGTTTGGGTTTATTTTCATTTACTTGTTTCTTTTCCTTTTTGGCCCTTGACTCATTATATTTCTCGATATTAAATTATTAAAAAAGGGTAATTCCTACCATATTTGTGAAAACACATACCCTTGGTGCTAGTCGCCACTCTGGGGCCTACTGGATGTGGGACTCGCAGGTCATTATCATTGTTTCACCATTTCCAGCTCAGAAGGGGCATCATTGGTTGGAAGGGGTCATGACAGAATGGTATCAGAGGTGATGGTTGAGAGAAAGGATAGAGTCTGTAGTTAGGCATAGTGAGGATTACAAGGGATGGTAGGGAAACTGTGTTAGGTGATCTTGGTGCGTGACCAAGGCTAGGGAAGATCGGAAATGACACGAGATTTTATCCCCCTCCCCCCGTGATTTAGTGAAAGGACACTGAGCCTATCGAACGACCAAGTAAGACTACATTTATTGTAGGGTAGAGACCCTAGGGAAGGTATATGCATCATCATTTTTGGGTTTTAATTTATTTGGGTGTTCTGGGAATGAAATTGAAATAAAGTGATAAAATGAAACTATGAGAAATTTCCATACTACTTGGGCTTAGGCAATATTTGTTTACCGTACAGTTATGGCACCTGGACGTCGTCCCCGAGTGACTCAGACAGTCGAGGCACAACAGATTTAGGTGGTCGAGCAGTTGGGGATTGACCGAGAGGAGGAAGATGATCAGTGGCAGAAGACTCTCCATTCTTTCCAGTGACAAACCCTCAAGAATTATGAGGGTAATACTTTGGATATGGAGATGGAGGGGTTTCTTGAAGAGCTAGGGATCAATTTTACTTTGATCCGTGCTCCGAGGGTGTACTGGGTTCCCCTAGCAGTCATTCAGCTGTGAGGTGCAGCACATCAGTGGTGGACGCTCTACCACGGGGAGAGGTCAGAGTTAGGTGTTCTATGGGCTGACATTGAGAAGGAGTTTCGAGAGGAATTCCTTTCTTCCATGATCAAGGAAGAGAAGCGGCTGAGTTAACCTCTCTATAGAAGGGGATTATATCATTACGAGAATTGGGGATCAAGTTCAAGGGTCTCCTACGCTTCATTCCAGATCTCTTTCTGGATAAGGAGTCACGGGCGAGACGTTTGGAGAAGGCGCTTCTTCTTTCGCTCCAGTATGTTGTCACCCCCTTCACCCTTCCGACATACATGGCAGTACAGAAGAAATAAGAGGTTGTAGAGAGTAAGCATTCATAGGGAGGTGCACCACAAGAGGGGAACTAATCGGGATCGTCGAAGGGGAAGGCAATCAATAGCAGGTCTCCTACGATAGGGCCATCCAGATTCAGGCCAGTAGAGAGCATGCCCCAGTAGTTCCAGTTCAAATCATTGGGTCCTCGTCCATTTTTCATGAGCCCATGACCAAAGTGTTTCTCTTGTGGAGTTTTCGGGCACATTCAGAGTCAGGGCCCGACCCGAGCTCAATATGGTGGAGGTGGGCAGGTTCAGCACCCATCTCAGCAGCACCAGTTTCCAGTGAGGCCCTTCCAGTAGTAGAAGGACCATTCTCATTCGAGGGCAGGCATTGCAGGAGGAGGCCGACCTCAAGGTTCTCCTCAGGGACCTCGACTAGGGAATGGTCGGGGAGGTGGTCGACATCAGAGAGGTAGAGAAGCTGGGTGTGGAAAGTTTCACGCAACAGAGTAAGCAACTCCGGCAATTCCAGAGGTGGTGCAAGGAGCGATTTGTTTGTTCATCACTATCCTTTATACTTTGTTTGATTCGGGAGCTTCACACTCCTTTGTTTCACTCGGTCTAACCCATGCTTTGGTTCTAGACGTATAGAGACTTTCCATACCCCTGGTGCTGAGTACACCAGTTGGAGGTCAGACCAGCGTATCTTGTGTTTTCCAGGGATGTGGGCTGATGTTGGGACCACATTGATCTAGTGGGGATCTTCTTTTTCTATTGATGCAGCCATACGATGTAATCCTATGCATCGACTGGTTGTTTTCTGTTATTGTCGTTATCAAATGCTTCCGAAGAAGAGTCGTGTTCTCCAACGTGGATGGGCAGCATGTATCTTTTGTTGGCGAGAGGAGCTATCAGGTGGGAAGCTAGCATGTGAAGTCTCCCCTTTCCTTGATAGGGGTTATCAGTGTGTTTAGCTTAAAAAGGGATAATGGATGTTCTAGAGGTTATTGGGGAGTTCCTATATGGTTTTCCCAAGGAGTTTGTACCTCTACCCCCCCCCCCCCCACCGATGTGAAGTTGAGTTCGAGGTAGATTTACAACCTGGTGCCCATCCAAATTCGATGGCCCCTTATCGGATGGCACCTTCGGAGTTGCAGGAGTTGCAAATTCATATTGACGATCTGATGGAGAAAGGTTTTGTTCGACCCATCGTGTCGCCATGGGGTGCTCCAGTTTTTTTCATTAAGAAGGAAGATGGTGGTCTCAGGCTATGCATAGACCACCGAAGGTTGAATCAGGTAACGGTCAAGAACCGTTACCCCCTTCCAAAGATAGATGATCTCTTTGACCAGCTGAGGGGAGCATGTTGGTTTTCTAATAGTGATCTACGATCTATATATCACCAGCTGAGGGTAAAGGACTGTGAAATCTAGAAGAGGGTTTTTAGGTGCAGGTATGGGATCTTTGAGTTAATAGTGATTCCGTTTGGAGATACAAATGCCCCAGTTGTGTTCATGGGACAAATGAACAATGTCTTCCAAGAGTTTCTGGACCAGTTCATCGTTGTGTTTATCGCTGACATCCTAATCTACTCAAGATCAGAGGAGGAACATGTTGAGAATCTTAGGGAAGTCTTGGAAGTCCTTCGACACCACCATCTTTATGGGAAATTGTCAAAGTGTAAGTTCTTGAATCAAGAAGTACACTTCATTGGGCACGTGGTGTCTCATCATGGAGTGTCAGTGGACCTGTCAAAGGTGGGGGAAATTGTTTATTGGATGGAACCCAAGAGCATGGCAGAAGTTCGTAGTTTCCTAGGGTTGATAGGTTATTATCGGAAGTTCATTTCCGACTTCTCTCGAGTTGCTGCTCCATTGACAGCTTTGACTATGAAGGACCAGGTCTTCCTATGGAGCGAGCAGTGCCAAAACGCATTTGACTACCTGATGGAGATGTTGGTCAGTGCTCCAGTACTCAGATTTCTAGAGGAAGGGTTGTTGTATGAGGTGTTTTGGGATGCTTCTGGCCTTAGTTTGGGGTGCGTACTTATGCAGAATAAGGTTTTGATCTTTTATGCGTCTAGGCAGTTGCGCCTTCATGAGCATAACTATTCCACCCATGACCTAGATCATGAAACAATAGTGTTCACACTTATTTTAGGGCGACAATACCTCTATGGTGAGTGCATCGTGGTTTTCTCAGATCCCATGAGCTTACATTATATCTTCTCCTAGCGTGACCTAAACTTACGGCATCATAGATTTGTGTAGTTTCCCCAAGACTATGACTTCGAGATATCTTACACTGAAGGTAAGGGCAACGTTGTGGCTGATTCCCTGAGTTGGAAGTCTCATATAGAAATGGTTTAGGAGTCCACTGATGCTTGGAAAGTGATGGGAGAGTTGGTTGCCTTGCACTAGGATGAAAGGGTAGAGGGTGTTGGAGGATGTTTGTTTCAGATGACGGTGAAGTCCTCCTTGTTTCAACAGGTTGAAGAGCCTCAGTGGGGAGACACCGAGGTGGGAGTAATGCGGGATCCTATAGATCAGGGAAACACTCTAGAAGGATGGTCAGAAGACAGCCGACATCAGATGCGTTTTCATGGAAGGTTGTTTGTCTGGAGGTGATGCGGGAGAGATTTCTCTGTGAGTTCCATGGCTCGTCCATGGCATTACATCCGGAATTTTTGAAAATGTACGGAGGCCTAAGGGAACAGTTTTGGTGGCCTGGGGTGAAACATAATGTGGTGGAGTTTGTGGCTAAGTGCCTAGTGTGTCAGTAAGTAAAGTCTGAACAATGTGTTCCCAGTGGTTTGTTGTATCCTTTAGATGTCCCTGAGTGAATGTGGGATGACATATCAATGGAATTCATCACAGGACTACCCAGATCTCATGGTGGTTATGATTCTATCTGGGTAGTGGTGGACCGAATCACAAAATCAGCTCACTTCTTAGCAATTAAGGAGTCGAGCCCATTGAGTACCTTAGCACAGAGGTACGTAGATGAGGTGGTGCATTTACATGGAGTTTCGAAGACAATCATCTAAGATCGGAATACTTGGTTTACCTCAAGAGTCTGGAGGGGTTTACAACAAAAGTTTGGCACCCAGCTATGCCTTATCACTAGTTTCCACCCACAGACCGATGGGAAGATAGAGTGGACTATCTAAATGTTGGAGGACATGCTGCGAGCATTAGTTCCAGACATTGGAGGATCATGGATGCGACACATGCCATTAGTATATTTTACCTACAACAACAGCGTCCGCACTACTATTGGCATGGCACCGTTTGAGGATTTTTATGGAAGACCATGTCGTCCACCATTTTCTAGTGAGAGGTTGGTGAGACAGGTGCTCTTTGGCAAGAGGTAGTACAGAGCATCACAGAGAAAGTACAGCTTGTGCGTGAGAGGATGAAAGTGGATCAGAACCGATAGGAGTCTTATTCTTATCGTCGGAGGAGGCCCTTGGAGTTCGAGGTGGGAGATCATGTGTTCTTGAAGGTTTCCCCTCGACGGGGGTAGCAGATGTTTGGGAATGGAATTATGCTCTCCAATAGGATCATCGGACCATTCGAGGTGCTGAGGTGAGTCGGCGAGGTAGAATATCCGCTGGCCCTACCACCTCAGTTAGAGAAGGTTCATGACATCTTCCACGTCTCCCAACTTCATCGGTACTTATAAGACGACTCTCACGTTATCGACTGGGGAGAGATAGATATGGGAGACAATGCGACCTTTGATGAACGACCAGTCAGAATCTAGGATCGTGAAGAGAAGGTGATCCGTGGAAAACCCATCGCCTTAGTTCCGGTGTTGTGGAGGCATGGTGGCCTCGAGGATAACACTTGGGAGTGGGAGGCTCAGATGCATGCTCCGTACCCAGAGTTGTTTTGACTTGTCTTTTTATTTGTTCATCTGATCATTGTTTTGATGTTATACTCTATAACTTTGATATATGAAATACGTGGCATGTCGGTTTTGAGATGTTTTGTTTCCATGATCTCTGGAAGTGTGTAACGTGTTCGGATGTGTGGGGAAAGAGAAAAACATGATTCATAATAGAGATGCATTAATGAAGATGCGATTGAACCCGTACGGGAGAGTCAGTTCCACCTAAAGCGGATAATATCTCGACATGTGAGAAGGAATTCCCCAAGCCATGTGTTCGGGCAGTGTGTTGGTTGTACGGTGTTGGGGGCAGTGTAAGGTGGAAAAAAATCCTAATATATGGAAGTGGGGAGACTGAATTCTTAATCAAGACACATTAATGCGGATGCGATTAAACGGGTGTAGGTGATTCAGTTCCTCCTAAAGAGGAAACTATCTTGAAATAGGAGAGGGATTTCCTAAAACCTAGGATTAGGGTTGATGGTTGGGTTCCTATTATAACGACAGCCCTAAGAGGTATCTTGTTGGGTTCATATGGGTTGGTATTGAATTCTCGAGGACGATAATGTTTTAAGAGTTATCTGGTGTAATGTCTCGGACCTCTCCGGTCCATTCCTTTATGAAATGTGGTGCTGGAGGTGTTCCAGGAGGTCAAGGTGTCTTGGTTGTGCATTTTGGGGGAATTATAGGGATAACTAAGGGTAATAGCTTTCACATGGTTAGTGCACAGTTTGGCTAAACCATGTGGCCAAACCGTGCAAGGTTGGTGTTGGAGGCAGTGGATAACATAGGTTTAGCGCACCGTTTGACTAACCATGTGGGATAACAGTGCGAGGAGTGTTTGGCGAGGCAGAAGCTAAAGCACGGTTAGTGCGCAGTTTGCTAAACTGTGCAGACTAATCGTCCAGGAACTTAAAGTTAGATCCAAAAATTGTGGATCTGAACACTTTTTCTTCTAAATGGTTCATTTAATCCCCTATGTGGCCATAACATAGGATTACCATTCCTTGGAGGTAGAAGAACCTCTCCCAAGATTTTTGTAGGAGGCCCGTAGGCTTTTCGTGGAGAATCGAATCCAGTTCCTTGAGTTATGTGATCGTTCTTGCTTGTTTTCTTAGATCTACTCCTAATACTCTCTCAGTTTCTTAGATCTACGCCCGTTATGGGTAGATCTAAGCATGTGGATGTCGAATATGAAGAGATTTGTTCTTGGTTGTGTTAGGAGAGAATATCTAAAGAAGATTCTTGGAGAATCGACCCAGTTTCTTGAGCGTTCTTCGACCGTCATGGTTTTCTCAAAAACCTTTGATGTAGGGATTTTACCTTCGTCTCTGTAATTTGTGCATCATGTGGGATGGGTGACCTCATTATTTCACGAGAAATAGTTGAACCAGATTAAATGAAGATAATAACTTGCTTAAAGAACGAGGATGGGGACGTTTTTATGTTTTTCATTGTTTAACATATTTTTTTGTTGTGAATTGAGTAGGCTTATGCCTACTGAAAATCACGGTTGTTTTGGACCTTTTCTTGCACAATTAAATGTTTCCCTATCTTTTGATAATATTTTATAGAGACCTTGTGGAATATAGAAATTAGTTAATTAGGTAAAGATGGCTGATTAAATGAATATCTGGAACCCTGGTGTGATTATCCAGGTTGAACAAAATGGAATAATTAACATGTGGGAGTTGGTTTGGTTACCTGGTGTATGAAAGGGTGGGGGTGAATCCTAGGTTATTACAAATAGGATGGGTAGTGGTGATGTAGTAAATGTTATTAAAGGGTCAATTATGTGGAACGAGGCTTTTTTTGTGATACAGTTGTAGAGATGTGGTTGTTGTGGCAGCATGGCTGCAGTAATGGGTTGTGATATTAAAAGAATGTGGAAAGATGATAAATGAACTGTGGGGAACGATAATGAATTAAACGAGGGAACAATTAATGGGGATTGATTGATGATAAAAAGGTTGGTTTTGTGTTTCTTGTGTTCTATCCAACATGATTTTTGGTTTGCAGGGTTTTTCTACAAAGCGCTTGATCAGGTTTGATAATTTACCAGTAGTTAAAAAACTAATAAACTAATACTGTTGAAACATGAAAAAATAAATGCGGTTTGGATTGTTTTTTGTATGCATGATTCTTAGTAGCAGTGTTGAGGCACATGCTTAGTTTCTCTGTTTAGAGGCAATAGGTTGGGATGTGTGTTTGGTGTACATATATGTATCTGTATCTTTGTGTTTTGTCGCACCCCACACATGTTGAGCACCTAGTTCTGAACACTCTCATTTCATGGGAGAGGGTGATTTCACCTTAGTTACTTTTTCCATTCTTTCTCCTTCTTCCATAGGCTGTGATGGATTGAGGCGACCTTACACCTAAGACTCTACGGGTAGGTTTTGATTGGTGTGATTTTAGACCAATACTCTTCAGGCAGGTTTACTATTCCCAATAATCTTCAAGATAAGACCCTGGTGTGTTCGCGCGGGGATGTGATATGTGGTTTGAGAGGCCCAAGTGTGTGGGGGCAGGATATGTGGTTTTTGAGGCCCTGGTGTGTGCGGGCAGGATATGTGGTATGAAAGGCCCAGGTGTGTGCGGGCGCGTTATGTGGTTTGTGAGTCCCAGGTGTGTGTAGGTGGGATATGTGGTTTGTGAGGCCCAAGTGTGTGCAAGTGGGATGTGTGGCTTTTGAGGCCCATGTGTGTGCAGGAAGGAAGAGTGTGGTAGCATCAGTACATTCACCATTAGGAAGAGCATCTATCTAGTCGGGGAAAATGGTTCAGGGTACCCAATACTCATGTTCTTATATACTACTAGCTTTTGTTTTGTGTTTTGGTGAGCGTGGCTCATGAGGTTGGGTGGATATAATTTTTTTCTAGTTTTTGGTTCTTCTGTTATTCTCACGGGACATTAGAAAGTCACCCCACCTATGCATGAGAGCTTTAGGTTTCCTTACAGACTATACATGTATTCTCACACTACGTTTACATTCAAGTTTCTAGAAGGACTACCAGGGCCGTGCTGGACCCTACTATTCGGGACAGTTGGAGTTGTTGCAGTTGATGTACTCTTGTTACTTTTTACATTGTTCTTTTGAGTTTTCTTGTACTTGTAATTTTTTCAATAATTTTTTAAACATGCATGTGGGGTTGATTTGGGTTTATTTTCATTTACTTGTTCCTTTTACTTTTTGGTGTTTGAATCATCCTATTTCCCAATCTTAAATAATAATAAAATGGTGATGCCTCCCATATTTGTGAAAACTCATACCCTTGGTGCTAGTCATCACCCCGGGGCCTACTGGAGGTGGGACTCGGGGGACATTATCTCTCTTTCACTATTGCCAGCTCAGAAGGGGCATCTTTGGTGGGAGGGGGTCATGACACATTTTATTTAAAAGAAAATATATTCTAAAAACGTTGGAGTTAAATTATCACACAATAAAAAAATTTAACCAAAATTCTCATTAAATTGAATTAGTTTCTTTCTCATACCATTTATATGGGCACCTCTTATCCTACCACTTAAATTTCTTGAAATATGTTTTATTATTACCTTATATGATGAATAATTTTAGGAAATGTATTTTTAAATAATGAACATATAATTATTAAAATTTAAAATTTACTAAGTTATATTTTTTTGGAGAATTTAACACCATGTGATTTTGGAAGAAATTAAACATTAAATAGAATATATGTTTTGGTGGCATGTTCTTCATGCAACTATGAGTAGATTTAAACAATGATATGGTGAACTATTATATTCATTCCCCTGAATTGGAATATATGAGAAAAATTAACCATATTATGAAAATATTTTAAATGATTTCAATAATTAATATCAATATATTAATAAATACAAAATATCTAATAAATTTTCAATAAATATATTTTATGCAACAAAACACTTTTTTCTTTATAAATGTCTTTCATTAAATTTTATACATATAATTTTTGTTATTAATGTTGAAATTTTATATTATATTTTATTTAATAATATTAATTTTATAAGTTATAATCTCATTATTAAATTAGGTATATTTTTTTGATTTTTAAAAAATAATTATTTTCCAAAGAACAATAAAAATTATAGTTTTTTGTAAAAAAATTGTTATTATTTCAAAGTAAAATATACCATATTTTATGAATTTGTTCATAAAACTATAGAAATAAATTTTATTCTAAAATAATATTAATTATTTGATATTAAGCATCCTAATAATTTATTTTGAAATAAGTTTATTTCCTGAGAATAAAAACACAAAACTCTAAAAATTATTTTTATGGACAAAATTTGTTTTTATCATAGAAAATTAAATTATACTCTTTTAATAAATGATATTCATTTTATTTATATATTATTTACATAATAATATATTTTGAAAATTATTTTATGGATATTTAATCTGAGGAAAGGTATGTAAATTGTGTTTTACTCTTAAATAATTTTTTTTTTCTAAATCCGGGTTTCATTCCATATTGCACACATATGTAATAATTAATTATAAGACTTAAGGAAATATAATATATTAAACAATATTGTATATTTTGAAATATATTAATTAATATAATCAAATTTGATCAACTAAATTGTGTTCATTTTAAATTGTTTTATTTTGTTTACTTGGTGAATGGTAAAATGAGTCTATCGATGGATAATCATATATATAAGGGTACTATTTCCACATAAAATCATATCTAATTATTTTTATGAAAAAAGTAAAATCATTACTTATAATAGATTATAAAAAATATAAAATTTTATATTGTTTTCGATTAAAGTTACTATATAACTGTAATCCTTTATAAAATTCGATGTATTCCCCTACCATAACATATAAAAAGGCACCTATCCTCACATATTAAAACCATTTAATCCTTTTATCTATGTCCATATAAAATAAAACCCATACTATAATTTATCCATTAATTCAGGATATTTTGGTATAATCATTGGATATATACTTCAAGGATTAATGTGTTTGTCAAAAGAGGTCTCTCAATGAAGAGAGGTAATTGTTATCCAATCCTGTTCAATTTTATTTCATTTTTTACTTATTAAAAAAAATATATATCAATAAATAATTTATGAATAGTATAACATCAATATAATGATTCCTTATTTATTGTACGAATCAAAAATTCACTATAAGGTGCCTAATAAAATATAATATGAAATTATCTGTCATGTATACATATGAAGTACCGCCTCCATATAGTGATATGATTGATTTACCAAAACCATTATTCATGGTGGTATATAATTATATATTTAATTTTTATAAATATTATAAACTTTATATTAATTATATATTAAATTTTAATTAATATATATCCACATTTCATTAATTATATCAAAAACTAGAAGCATCACTCTTGTATACATACTTACAACTATCTTCAAATAGTATTGTATTACAATTCCAAAACCTATTTCTATGAGTATTTAATAATTTGTAAAAAATTTAAATAAAATTTATTTATATTTCTACAAAAAAATTACATTATGGAACATTAGTCATTGTTTAAGGACCATAACCATCAATCCAAAACATATATGAAAAATGATATATTTAACACCCAAAATAGTGATTATAATAGATAACGATAAAGAAAAGTTGATAAGATGTCTTATGTAAGACATATATGTAATTATAGGAATGAATATGATTTTTTAATAAATTATAATAAATTTGAATTTATTTTACATTAGACTGTAGTTCTTGTGATTTAATACTTGATCGAGGTATGGTTTTTAATCTACAATATTATTTTCAAGGAGATTGTTTATGCTTAAATATTCAAATATAGTTATTTTATGATCAATATATCCTAAATCATATGCATCACATTCACCTATGGTTATTTTTATAGGTTTAATTTTATCATTTCATTCTAATATCTTTATGTACGCAAATCACCAAAAATAATTATTTTAAGGAAAACCAACCATGTTTTCCCCTATGATCAAAAAACATTTCAACGATGTACATATTTACTTAAAAATACTTTCAAAAATATTTCCACAATATTCTAGAACTTATTTAAACTAATTTTATATTATTTTTTTTCTTTTATAATGAGTTAAAATTAATATTATTATCATTTTAAAATAATCGTATATTTTATTTTTTATATTATATTTTAGATAAAAATCTATTTTTATGTGAACCACATGAATGAATTCATATGACATCATGAATATCCTTTCATTAAATCATCAAATATTTGTTTTATTTTTTCTTCTCAATGAAATTTTTATCGTCATATTTTATAATTTTTTATATTTTATATATTATATTTCAAATAAATATTTTTTTTCAATAAAAATTATATTGAAATCTTAATGGTATTTTTTCAAAAGGAACATTATTTTATATCTTATATTTTTTATTGAAAATATGGCCTAATTTAAAATTCATTATTCGTTATTTGGATCAATTAGGAATACGCTGACGTATTGATGATGATATTTTTATAGATAACATATCCATTCAGTGAGTAATGATTTGTCAATAAGAATAATTATTTATGATCTTGTGAAACACATATATATGGTTTTCATAATATAATGGGTGTCCCTAAATTTAAACAGACCTCGAAGTCATTATGTAAATAAGGATGCATCAAGACATAATAATGACAGTAACGGGGAGATATAATTGTTCATGATGTGAAATATTTCAATATGATACTATTTTGAGTGAAATATTACAAATGTAAATGACGGAATGTGGAGTTAACACAATCTATGGTGATAGTATAGGATATGAACCTAACTAAGGAACTAATTTTCTATGCTTATATTCAAGATGAAAACAGATTTCTTATTCTTATAATATGTTTTCGAGGATCATGATTTATTAATTATGATTCCACCATCTTATTCTGTATTTATTTTGTTTGATAAAATAATATTCCATGTTCCATGATTATAATACATGAATTTAAAAGTATACTTTTCTAATGTATATACAATGTTCCCAAAACCATTATTCATTTATTAAGATAAATTATGCCCAATTAATAATGTATATATTATCATTAAAATTACTAATTTTTTGATATCACGGTTTCATTTATTTCTCTTCTCTAACCTTTATGGACTTCATTTAGTTATATTAAATCTACGATGGGTGTTAGTTTTGAAGAACTAAATAATAAGTGAGGTAGATTTTTAATATACCATTTTTTGTATATATCCATGTTTATAATGGAAGTATACCTCAATAGTCCTCATGAGATATAATATACTGCCCAATTAATTTGGTAGATATATATTTTTGGGCCCACATATTTTATAATTATACTATAAATATATGTTCCACTTATTAATAAAATAGACATCATATTATCAAGTCATATCATGTGGAATGGAAATAAATTTCCGAAAAAATTTATTCTAATGAAAAAAACCATAAAGAGTGATAATAAATATGAAAACATAAGAACATATAACTAATAACATATTAGATAATACAATGAATTCTCATACAGATAAAATTCATCAAAAAATAACAGAAGAATATTTATTGATAAAAAATCACTTCTTATTTGAAATTAATTATTTAGAATCTAAAATTTTCATAAAATTTATAGAATTATTTTTATATTAGAAAACAATTATAAAAATTATGTAATTAGTAAATAAAATTCTACTAATTATGTAATGGAATGTTGTTCATGCAATATATGTTAAGAAAATAATTCTTTCCAACATTCTCATAAAACATTAACATTGCCCCATTTAGAAAACTATAAGAATGTCCTATTTAATAAAATTTTGTTAATATAAAATACACCAAAAAATTATATAATAAAATATTTAATGAATAATAAAAATATCCTTGAAAGCATTTGAAAAAAACTCTAATCATTGAAGAAGTTATTTATGACTAATGGGAAAAACATTCTCTGTTATTGTTAAAAAAGTATTAGTAACATGATTATGTAAATAGATGAAAATTAATATAACAAATATATAATATTGAAATAAATATAGGATAATAATATTTTAATTATTTTATAGTGATATATCATAAATTTGTTTATCATAATATGTAATAATAACTATTTCATGTAAAATAATGATGTTATAACATAAAACTCATACCATTGTGGTAGCATTTAAATCATAACCCGCGAGATAAAGTAAAATAATTTATTCCTTAGGCATGAAATATTGTGATATATATTTTATTATTTTCCAATATATTAATCAATATTTATTAAATTGATTTACTAAGAAAAAGTTCCACGCATAATAATCGTTTTTTATAAAAATATGTTTTTAGCCAAAAAATTAACGTATACAAAAATAAAATATAATATTTTTTCATATGTAATTAATTATACTATTTATAGTTAATGTAGGATTAGTAAACATTAATATAAAATACTAATCATAATGTGATATTTATATAGTAATAAATATTTAATTTTAAAAAAAATAATTATTTTTTTGTCATCAAGAAAAAACAATTATAAAATAACCAATATATTATATATATAATAATATTAAAATTTTTGATGTAAAAATTATTTACATTTCATTGAATAATATTTCTAAAAAATTTATTAATTAATTATAATTTTTCATCATATAACATTTATAAAACCTATTAATGGATAAAACACATTTTTGAAACATTAAACGGTCTTACTAGAAATGAGTAATTATTAACTAAATATTAATTAATTTAATATATTAAATTAATACAAAAATAAATTTCGATAATGTTTTTATTAAAATCTATATCATTAAAGATATTTCTAGTTTATAATATTATAATATATCATAATTTATATAGAGTTACGGTTCCATGTAAAGTATATAAAAAAAATATTTAATGAAATATATATTTCAAAATCATAGGGTTTTTCATTACCAAAATTAAATAAATTGAGAAATAATAATTTTTAACTCATAAATAAAAGGATAATTAATTTTAATATAACATTGTTCAAACATAAAATTGTGCAATGGGAAAATAAAATATCCATTGAAAATAGTAAGTGAAAACCACAATAGTTATGTAAAATAACAAATAATCTTGTACCTAGAAAAGGTAAGAATTATCTTAAATTACCAAAAAAGACATTGATGGAAAATATAATGTTAGTATAATATATTTGTGTTATATATATCATGTTTATTAAAGTATTGATGACTAGAAAAACATAAATTAGTGTGGAGTGAAAATTACATAAACATATGTAGAATAATATGGTTGGAGTGAGTAACTCTAGAGGGGAGAGAATTAATTTACCAATAATTTTATTTGTGTTTAATGGAATTATACATGAAATAAATCAATTTATATTAAACAAAAATGGATTATTAATAAAATAGTGCAATTTAATTTTCATCATTCAAAATATTTCTAAAAGTACGATAAGCGATCAATTATAATGAAATTTGAAATTATGTTATCTTTTGAATTTGTTTTAATTTATCCTTCATATAAAATATAACATGGTTAGTATCTCAAACAAGATTCATTAAATGTTCGTTAACAATAGAGTGTCATAGAATTTTGTTTTATGTTTTCGTATATTTCAAAACACGTTGTTTGACATGCTCTAGTTATTTTGTATCTTCCACACATCTGCATTCACATGAAATCATGAATCTAAGAAACATAAATAAAATTTTATCATGTTTATATCAGAACATTAATCATGTGAATTGATTGGATCACTAAAATAAATAATTTTTTTGGTTTAATTAGTTTATTAATATTAATAATAATATATTATAAATCTTTATAATGAAAATCTAACATAATATAATATGAATTTGTATTCAATGCATTTATGAAATGTTTTAGCAATAATCCTTAAATAATACATATGACGATGTCTGTATTAACTCCCATAAACTAGCTATTGGAAGCACTAACTTTGAATTAAGGATAAATAATAAATCGTTGCATAATTGATAATGGAACAATAATTATATTGGCATTGAGGAATAATGACATTGTCATGTGATAACATAATCTCGTGGTAGCACACCTGGTGGTCATAAGGATTAGCTAATTGTAGCACAACTCTAGATGTACCACACAATGATGCTGAATAATTGAACAAATTGATGTTTGAAACAAGTGGTAGCACAAAACTAGTGGTTATAAGAGTTGTTAGTTGCAAGATTGGGGGTTTTTGGTCTGGTTGTAGCAAGACTGATTGTAGTTGTAATGATCAAATCATAGAACTCATCTCTCTATGGCACATTTGAACTAATGATTTATCATTTCCATAAATATTTGTGTTTTATAAAATTTTATTTATAAAATAATATACAAATATAAAATTAAATTTCATTAGAAATATAATAAACAATATTTGTGAGAATAAAAATATATGAGGTTCCAACTATGTATATATTTTGAGGATCAAAATTCCAGGAATTTTATTAACCATGTATAAGACAAACTTCTGAATAAATAAATTAATAAAAATAATTATATGTAATTGACATTTTAAATTAATAATGTGTGATATTTTTAAATATAAGGAACAAAATAGATTTAAAAATAATTTTTCTAAAGACATAACATTTTATCTTGAAAGGTTTATTTCATCCAAATTACTTCACCACCTTTTTGTATTTTTAAAATAACTACAAAATAAAGCACATGGAATTAAAATTTGTAATAAAATATGACCTAAAATAAAAATATATGTTAAAAAATTAAATCAAATATATAATGAAAAGGAAAAATAGAATATTATATATCAAAAAATTATCGTATTCTATGTCACTCTTAACTCTATGAAAGGTAGGATCAACATGTTAATTTACACTTCCATATAAACGAGGCACTAATTATGAGTCATGATGATGATGTATGAGGGAGATATTAGATCACCATAGACCTTGTAAATCTAATATATTTCAATGGATATATGATTAATGGATGAAAATATGGAGAGAGTAGTGTTAACCATAGTGCATAATTAAGGGAAGACAAAATAATTACCTCTGAAGTTATAAATAGTGTATGAGAAACATAAATAACAAGCATCATTAGGTTCACGATGCTGATGATTAAATATCCAAATATCTCTATAAAACAAAATGAGTCCTTATTTTATTCGATAAATAATAAAAGAAAAGGATACAAAAATTTGATTTTCCATACAGGTTCCTTGAATGTTCGAGTGATCGGTGGTATTATTATGTTCTCAACTATAAAATTAATGTGAGATTTCAACTCATTGTCTATATATATTCTATAAAAAATTAATTTATTTCTTTATTGATGGTTTTCCTAACACTTCATAATTTTTTACATTAAATTCTGATTTTATACATATTCTCACTATGTTTTTTGATTTATTGATGATCCTCATAATGAGTAATGTGAAAATAACAATTAATTTCATGATACTCATCCAGATTATAGATTTGATCAACAATCCATTAAATGAGGATGAATTAGTTTGAGGAGTTGATGTATATGCAAAATCATATGAAATTTTTTTATCCTCTCTAATGATTTATCCTAACTAGCAAAAACATTTTCACTTATCTATTCTATATAGTAATTCAAGGCTTCTATTTCAATAAAAAATCATTAATATTCTATTTTTATTTTTGGATATTTTAAATCATCATGTTAAAAAAATGTAAAATTAATTTCTCAAAAATATTCCAAGAATCATATTCAATAATTCGAGTAATATGAGGTGTAAGAGATCACAAAATATCTCTAAATTTTGAATGAAACTTCTCTTTAGGGGAATCCAAATTAGCTGTTGTATGATACTATACATGGACGGAGGTATTAACAGTTTTAAGATATAGAACACTATTATTACTAAGAAATCATCCTCGACATTCTCAGATCTAGATGTTAGAGCATCCGAAAAAAATATGGATTCTAAAAATCATCAACACTATATTCATCTAATGATTAAATTTTTTCTTTTAAAATAATCTATATTGTTGGTCCACCTTGCTGTAGTGTAATATTCTAATCATTATTATTGTTTTAATCCTTCTCATCTCAATATGAATATGAATTAACAAAAAATTTTGAACTGGGAGATAGTTATTTCTTGGATATTTTGCAGTCCGCAACAATGAAAAAAGTATAATATTCATTCACTAACGTCGAAAAAAAAACCTTGGGATTCCTCCCCCTAAAAAAACCCATTTCTCATCTCTAATATAGGTGGCGTCATCGTTTATATAAAACACATTTGGAATCTCTAAGAAACTAGTTGAAGATGAACCAATATTATTTTCATTATGTAAATGATCCCTCTCAGCATCACTATCATCAATATCTTCTTGACCTTATGATTAATTATATCCATCACCATTACAATCATCACTATGATCACCATTTTTATTATCGGGCACATACACTAATTATTTATAGGTATCATAAGAACTATTAATCTTGTCTTCCATGGAAATAGCAATATCCTCTTCATTATATCCATTACTCAAGATTCTCTCTCTATCAACGAGATAAGAAGGTGGAATTGCTACTCCAAAAGATATGAATGTATTGTTATCATTTTCCAAAACATTTCTTTCATCAAAAGAACCATCGGCCTATTCAAACAATATTTATTCCACCTATTCTATATCCTCTTAAAATATATAATTACTAATAAAAACTGGATCCAATCATTGAATAGAAACCTTATTATTATAACATGAATTATATTTATGATTAAAATCTTCAAAAACATGTCATTATCATCCACCTAGATATTCCACCATTGATTCTTTTCAAATTATTTATATTATAGGTATTTTTTCCATAAACAGAAACCAAAAAACATACCTTTACTTATTTTTATTGTTTATAAATTAATAATTTGGCATCTAACATAATTGATATCAATTTAGGGTAAATCAACGAATTCGATCTGTATGAAGATATGAAAATTTCCATGATGTGCAGCATCAGATTCCATCAGATTTTGATTTTATCCCATACTTTTATAGGAAATAAAATATAGATATCATGATAAAACATTATAATAAAATTACGTTTTATGGGAGACATCATATGTTGGTTGAACCTGAAGAGAAGTACCCACTCACCATCTAGCTCTGTAAACAAAGGTATACTCATTATACCATCATTAGTTTGAGATAACAATCCATCCTCATACATGACTATCATACTATAACTAATTAAAAAAAATTATATTCAACTTAAACCCATTAGTGAGGTAAATTGATACATATAACCCATTTTTTAATGAAAATATAACCACTTTTCAATATATCATACATGGTATGATTTCATTATTTTCTCTGAAACTATAATCTATGTGTTGTTAGAACTGTTGAACCACCCTAATTATAAAACAGTATGTCCATTCTTTATATCCCATCAATAAATCCACGATATTTGATCACCCAGAGCACCAATGTGTTTCTTCTACAATAACCATTCCATGTCTATATCTATCTCTACATTAACTACACAACTAAAAATATAGGGTATTTGGTTTTACTGTAGTATATATTATTTTATCAGGAGATATTATTATTGGTTATTATTCTTTTAGATATGATTCTAAATGGATCCTAATTGTCGAAATTTTACCAAATTGAAAGGTGATGGAAGAGTCTGAGGAATCTGGCAGGTTTGGATAGAAAGGGTGTCGAAATTATTTTTGAGGTATGTGTGAATGTGAAATTGACACAAAATATAATTTCTTCTGAATTTTTTTATTTAGGGGGTTGAAATTGAAAAATGATTAAATATATGTATGCAAATTAAATAAATAATTTTTAAAATAATATTAGAATCGATAGAATGAACTCTTATAGGGAATGATAAATCACAATTTAGTATCCCATTTAAATGTATGACCATTACAATGGATGATCCATCCCATGATGGATAAGTATAATGGTGGATAACACATAGTGGTTAATCCAATGGTGGACCAACAATGCTGGACGACCCAACTGTGAATCACTAATGGTGGCTCACCCATGAGTGGATCACTAACGATATCTCACCCAACATTAAAAATCAATGTTTGACTATCCAACGGTAGATGATAAACCAAATTAATCATCCAAAATACATTTATTATGAATAATAATTTCTAAAAATGCATTCTATTTGTAAAAAAATTGAAATCTGATGTTTAGTTCCAATGAATTCTCGAGGTATATCACCATCTTGGAAATGATCTATCAACAAGGGATGTATTGCATCGAAATGATTTTTTACTATAATGGGACCCAGGATTTCATTAAATATATATCAAACATTTGTTTTCACAATTTCTATGTACATGTATAAACATAAATCTTTATTCTATAAAGATTTTACTTATTGATAACATATGTGAACAACAACTTCCTGTTATTATTTATTCATATGTAGTTGTAGATAGTGAAAAATAATTTTCCCTCTTACTAGAACAAGATATGACAATCAATCTCAAATGATGAAATTTTTAAGAGTTACTATTTATATAGTAATTAAAAAAATATACATCTTAATAAATCACTAATTCAAACTAATTTCTAATTTGATAAGAATAACACTATGTTGGATTTATATTTGAGGTATTTTCAAACTCTTTTAATATCTTCTAAATGATATTATTAATAATTTTTTAAAAAATTTGTACACAAGTAGGCAAAAAAATAGTATATTTTCATTAATAGGTATGTATATAATGTTTCCAAAAATATCACTATAATATATTTTATCCACAGTATTTCTAGTTCCATTATGATCCAATTTATAGGTTGTACTCATTTGTGTATCCCCAAATTACTGCTATCTGAACCAAAATATTTTATATGTTATCTATTTTGATCACATTAATTTCAGAAAATTCTTTAATTATCTTGAGTAATTTGAAAACCATGAAATAATTTACATTCTCCCATTAACATCATTTAATATTCACTTTTCATTATTTTAGTAAAATAATTACACATAGAATTATTAGAATTTCAAAAAATAATATCATCAATATATTTTTTAACTACAAATATATCATTCAAAATTTTATTTATAAAGAGTAGAATCATGTTTGAATTTTGAAAAATAATTAAAAATCCTAAAGGATCTAAATGAATCATAAAATGATCTTTGTGATGTTCCAGAACCAGATTCCACGATCCAAGTGGGCCACATGGCCTCAAGTGCATCTCCCCAATTGTTAGAGGTTACCGACTAGCATAGAGGGCCTAGGGTTTATCCCTGGGGATAATGTGCCCTCATTACTAGAGTGTAACACATCAAATACAAATAACATTGTTAAATAAATGATGAAAAATAAATAAACAGTAGAAGTAGATAATAAGAATAGATGAATGAGGAATAACAGTAACTATATAACAAAAACCACAATCAATAATAAAACATCTAATGATGGAATTTCATGTCACTAAAAATCTAGAAAAAATATATTAATGATAACATGCATAATATGTTCTAAAATAGTATAAATGAAATCAATGTCTATCCCAATCCTCCTGAGCTCTAGATCGGTAATTTTCTATCAAGATCTATCCTAAATAAAAAGAAATCAGGTGTTTGAGGATGAATGTTTCCTTTTTTCAACACCTATAACCATATAATCTACTATGGGTACCAAACAGTGCTCGGAGAGGGTTTGAGATAAATCATAGTGGGCCACCACCAATGGTGTTTATAACATCTCGCCCATGTAAAGGAAATGTTACTATGCGAAAGCGCGCATATATAAAGTAATGTAGAACAATCTAACTAAATAACCACGTACCTACTTCATCCCATGGTTGTTGTCTAATTATGTAAGAAATTCATTATTTTACTGTTTCCAGTTGATAAGATATCACATGTTAAGAATACTAAAGGTTTCTATATGTAACAAGGCAACTTGCAATGATATTTAATAAAGAAGACCCATGGTAGTCACCAAGGGTACATAGTCCTCAAGGGACACTAATATAGAAGTATTTATGTCTAGATAAGCGGTAAAGGTTTTACAAAAGGAGAATAGTCCATGGAATTCTATAATGAGACGCCTACAGAGTCCAAGGAGTGCATCCAAGGAAATACTGGGCTAAGCAAAGAATGGGATCGATGGGCATTAACCATGTAATCAACCTATCAATGCTTGATCCAAAGAGTGTATCCAATATAGAAAGGATCCATGGATTTTATCCCAGAAAACCTATAATAATTTATGAGGGGTCTTATTGTATCGTACCAGACATCCACTTATTAAACAAGGATCAGGTTCTTGGTGGGTCTCAACCAATAAATTTCATATCCTTGAATCAGAATGGGGTTCACGAGTATTCATGGTATTCATTGATTAGGATCCATTCTGAGCATGATTTAGTCCATTACTATTGGATAGTTACATCATATAATAATTAAATGGGTTCTACCATTTCCTTACATTACTGTAATAAGGTCATGAATCATGCAACTATTTATTCAAGTCATTCAGTTCAAGCTTTTCCTTACAGTAGTAGGACAAGGAAAAGTATCATGTAACCATTCGTTAATTCCCTTTAAGAATATTCAATATTCAAGGTTTATTCTGATACCTTCCATTAATGGGGTAAGGGGTGCTACAGATTTACAACCTATTATTTATTTACATTTAAGGCCATATCATATACTTAGTAAACATAGAGATTAATAGTTTACATTTCATTGTCTAATAAAATCACTTACCATATGTGGGTAAAGATATAATCATACATGGTACATGAAATTTTGAAATTTACATCATAAAAAATCCTTTTAACATATAAACACTTACCACTATGAAGGTAAATCCAAGGAACACCCGATCGTTGGCTCAAACATGTCAAAACACTAAAAACCCAAGTATGACATATCCTTCAACATGGGTTGGATTGGGTTGTGGGTATAACCACTAACAACTATTCAATGATTTATAATGAGAATAACCATATGGTTTAAAAGAGTATAATCGTGGCATATAAATTTAAGAAATAGAACACTACAAAATCAGTGGGCCCCTAACGTATATTCCAATATTGATGAACTTTGAGGATAAATTATAGAATAACCACCATTGGGTAGTATGAATATATTCCTCTGGTATTGTCCCTTGATTTTCCTTTGATCAGATTAGATCTAAGATAGAGATACAAATTCTCATACCCTGATATCTTAACTGACAGAAAAATATACATAGAACGACTAAAGAGGTCTCGATAACTTATTGTTGCACATCCATCGGGACAAAAAAAAATCTTTATCAGTTGTTGGATGAAAGAGATAACTTAATTCAAAGGGATGATCTTAAAAAATTTCTAAATTGAGAGAGAAATTGGATAATCCCGTATAATCTCATATTAGGGAAGATGTGGGAGGTCAAAAGTTCGTTAAGGGGAAAACATGAAATTTACCCAATAATTAGCTAGTGCACAGTTTTTCCAAACAGTTTGAAAAAACATTCAAAAATCCTACATGAGGTCATGGAAAAAATGGGCACTTTCATGGTAATGCCTCAAGGCCATGAGCCAACTATTTGAGATGTATTTGTCCAGAAAAAACCAATCTAAAAAGTTTTCAAAAACATGCGTAATTCATACAATATTTACTCCAAAAAGATTACGAAGCATATTTTCCCAAATATTATGGTATTTAGGCTCAAAAAATGCCCCAAAAACACCTGATACCATTTCATCCATCTTAGGAATCCATATTAGTCCAATGTAATGATAAAATGAAAAAAATAAAGGATCCATACCTGAGTGAAAATAAAGGAATTTATATTATTCACCCCATAAATGAATTCATCCATGGTTTTACCTTATAAGGATTTCAAAACATTGTCTGAGAACAACTGCAACAATCATATTTGTAAATCTTCTTCCCTCGCTAATGTCTCATCTTGAACTAGAACATGCTACCATAACACCAATACTATTAGGAGAGACCTATCTCAAAGATCCATTGTGCTCTGGTAAAAGATGCATACTAGATAATACTCAATGGTAGAATTAGAATATAACTCAAATTCCTCATGATCAATGGTATGGGATAGATCTTCATGATATTGTAGAATCTATGAAGCATCAATGACATCGTACATGGAACTATACATTTGAGGGAGTAGAAACTGATTTTCTACCAACCTAGCTCTCCCTATAAACACAAACCGCCATACGTGACGAGTCCCCAAAATTCCAAGCATTTGTAACATTCTATTCCCATGACTGTTCTATACCTGGAGGAAGAGACGATCCCCAACCTCGAACTCAAGAGTTCTTCGATAGTGATTGATAAACTATTTTTCTAGACTAAGCAGTATTCATATGGATTCGGATTAGACGAACCAGATCTGAAGACTCTTGAATGGAATTTGTAACTATTATGGATTCTTCACCTAGCTCAATCCACTACATGGTTGAAATACACAACCTACCATACATGGACTGAAAAGGATCCATATGGATTGTTCCATAAAAGTTATTATTATAGTTGAACATAATAAGATCGATATGACTCTCTAAATATCTTCTTAAATCAAGCATGATGGGTTAAGGCATATTCTCTAGAATCTTTATTGTCTATTGTAATTGTCCATCCATCTAAGGGAGAAAAACTATGTTTAGATGAACTTTGGTTCCATATACTTCTACAATACCTTCTAAAAAATGTAACATTAAACATGATTCTCTATCTGAAATGATAGTACATTGAACTCCAAGTAGTCGGATAATCTCACAGAAATACAGTGTTCCAACAACATTAACTGAGAAAGTCACCCGAATACGAATAATGATGAATGATTTCATTATTCGTCCAATTACTACTTAGATATCATCTCTACACCACTGTGGCATGGGTAATATGACTGTGAAATCCATAGAAACATCATACCACTTCCATTATGGTATGGGAAGTAGTTTTAGAAATTCATCAGGTCTCAGGTGTTCTGCCTTCACCTACTAATAAGAGAACCTCCTATTGATAAAGTATGTTATTTGATGTTTCATCCCTGAACACGAATAATTGCATCACATTCCATGATACATATCTGAGATGCATAAATGAACTATCCATTGAGAGGTGTGGGAGTCCTTCATCATCTCTTCTCTAATTTCTTTAGTATCCCAGATAAGTCTACATAGATGAAAAATGTCCCCTATGTCCAAAGAATAATCTGGAGGAATATTATCTAATGATATATTCTCATGGAGAACCAAGCCTTCAGGATATGAAAGTTTCCTACTATTCAACATCCCAACGAGGGAATAAGTAACAGTCATGGATGAGAGATAAGACATATCATGGAAATCATGATACTCTAGATGGATCATATAAAAGAATACCATTAACATCTATTCATCGATGGCTTCATGTACGATATGTGTTTCAGTTTTCCAACACAACCAGTTGCAACTCCATTGGCCATTCTAGGCATACAGGTATGCTCAAAATCAAAGGAGTGAATATATTCGACCCATCTTTGATGTCTGAGGTAGAGGTCACACATTTAAAAGTTATATTTGAGGATCTTGTGGTCTGTGTAAACAAAACAATTCTAACCAAATAGTTAATATCTTCTATAATATAATGCATGGAAAACTGCAACTGCATCAAGGTCATGCATCAGATAGTTTCTCTAATGATTTCTCAATATCCAAGATGTGTACACTACTACTCTATTTTCCCGCATCATCACTAATCTGCAGTCTATTTCTGATTCATCACAGATGACTGTATAACCTATACCTAGATCCAAAAGAGTATAAATATGTGTCGGTACAGGCCTCCCTTTCAACTACAAAAGGCTATCTCACATGCTTTTGATTATATGAACATGACACAATTATTTTTAATACATGTATGTGGTAAAGAACAGAATCGATAATCATGTATGAAACACATGTAATATCCAACTAGACCCAAGAAACACTATATATAAAACATAGTCTTAGGATGATCATAAGAAACTACAACACTAACCTTTTCAAGGTCAATAGATACTCATGATTTCAAGATAATATGACCCAAGATATGAACTTTGTTGATCCATATGTGGAATTCAGAAATATTGGCATAAAGGTGATTCTATCTAAGTGTAATCAGAATGATCTCAAGATGTTTTTCATGGTCTCTACAGTTGTGATAAAATAGCATGATTTCTTCCTCAAAGATGATTAAAAAATCCAAATTGGTGGGGAATTTCATATTCATCAATTCCATGACTACTAAAGGCACATTCATCATAACAAACGTCATAATAAGGTACTGATATAGACTATACCTGCTATAAAATGTTGTATGAGGTATGTCCAATGATCTACCTCACACCTGATGATTACCCCATCTCAGGTCATTCTTGGAGAAGACCTCTTATCATCAGATCTATTCAAAGAGACTATCTTTTATGAAATGCGGATTTGAGTTCATGACCATATGTTGGTTCAACAATATGAAATACATTCATAGATGTGTGTTTTATTCTGCGTTCGTTGATAAAATGATAGGAAAACCCTAAGAGGATGTATGAACAAATATAATACATTTGGAATCTAAATCCTATAATTTCTGCTTGAGCTCTAGAATTTTTATAGGTTCCATCATATATATAGAAATGGAAACCATAGCTAGTCCATAAATAATATCGATTGAATAGTCTACCACTCTCTATAAAGGTATTACAAAAGAAATTTGGGAATGACATCAGTAAAACAATCCACCATTGGAGGGAAATTAGTTATATTCAAAACCTAATTATCTATGAAGAGATTTTAAATCTAGGTTGTCACTCCTTGAATCCATAGATGCTCTGGTCTATCTTGACCATCCTAGACAACCCACTCACCCTTATGTTGATAACCGCTACCCTTTGGTGATGTAAAAGATACCATGCAGTGATATCAGTCTTCAAATTCATGAATGTGAACCAGACAATCCATCTATAGAATGACATCAAATTAATTCATCTCAAGAACAATGAGGATTCATTATAATGGGTAAATGCCTGCATCAAGGGAAAAATCCATGATAATATCAAATATTATAATAAATAACATAGTGTGTTTTTCATAAGAATATAAACACATTTTTTGATACTACATGTTGGTTTGGTTTTTCCAAAGATGAATATATGGGTAATAAACCCAAAAATTATTGGTTATATATATATCCTACATAATTTTTTTAAATAATGAACGGGTCATAGTTTCACACCTAATTTGAAACTTTTGGGGGATATTTTTTGGTTGTATAACATTTTAAATATGATTTATTATAATGGATTTGGATAGATAATTTCCTTGGTCATGAAAATGTGTCATAAATTGAAAATATTGTGTCATTTTTTATTCACCATATGAATTATTTTTCATCATTATATGATTACACATTAAATTTACTCCATCAACTGTATTTGTTAATGTTAATTTTTTCATCTATATGGAATTTTGTTTATGATTAATGTTATTTATGATTTAGTAATATTATATACCAAAAACTAAGATAGATTGTTTTAATAATGTTCAATATTGTTATTATTCAAATATAGAAATAAAATTATATTTTTAATAACATAAATATATAATAGTAACAAAAAGAAATAAATAAGAGAAAATGTGGCGTTAATCATGATTTTGAATGAAGGAACATATATCTTCATATATGTTGATAATGTGGAAAGAATCACACAGGGAAAGGACTCAAAGGACCACTAAAAAATTAATGTGATGAAAGGATGTGCATGGATAAATTAATTTCAAGGTAAAAATAATGTGTCCATTGGAGGAAAATAATGTATATCACATAGATCCATTTATAGATAAACTTCATATGTGTGGGGAACATAGGCATTATCTATGTCAATTTTCTAAATAAAGGCAAAATCCTCACCAATCAAGTACATATGTTATTACATTCATTTATCGAGATTTATTAATTTGGTTATGTATTTGGAATTTGGAATTTTGTTGTATTGGATATTTATTAATGCCATTTTGGTTATAATAATCATGAAACAACTATGGGTTATTATGTAATTATATTTTTTTTATATGTTTTTTAAATGTGCCGAATAGTTTTGAAAATATTGAAATGTTCCATAGTGGTAAGGTAATTATTTGTAAAACACATGATTAATAGACATTATAAAGTTAAAAAGGTCTGAAAATTATGATAATATTGTTTATTTAGAATTTTTCGTTACGATATATTTGTAATGTAAATGGTATATTTAAATGGACCTTGAATTTGATCCGTTATTTGATGAAAAAGTAACTACGTTATATTAGTTTATGATTATAAAATTTTTTATTTATCAAATATGTTACTTAATATATAATTTAATTTCATGAATATAGATAGTGTTAATTGTTTTAAATTATATGTGTTTTCATTGATGTTTTATTTTTACTCATGTTAATTTTCAAAGGTAGTATAGTTTTTAGGAGAGTATAATATCAACTTATTCACATGATTTCTATGAGACATTTAGAGATGCATTATATTTCATGGAGGTAAATTTTAAAAAAGATAATGGGAAATTTTTTATTTCCCTATTATATATTTAATCATTTCGATATTTTTCAGACATATCATAGAACAGTTTTAAGACAAACTCTTCATTCAAATTTTTAAATTGATATTTGGGTGTTATTTATGATGTTACAATTATTAATATATTATTTAATTATTTGAATATTAATTCATCAAGGATTAATTGTGGAAATAATTAGGGTTCTAGAAAATATCTAGAGATAGAATAACTGATTTTTATTTCTTTTTAGAATTATAAAATTGATTAAAATGTTATTTTATAAAATCAGGATTGAAATATCACAATTTTTTATTCCTCACTAGAATATTACAAAAAATATGTAGAGGTGAATTAAAACACAAAAACATTGTGTGAAATTATTTTTATGTATTTTATAAATAATGAATGTATGTTTTGTAATATTATATGGTAAAAATATCTATACTCTGAAAAAATGATATTGCAACTGATTATCCATTACTTTGTACAGTTATTTCATATGAATAGATTTTCATTTTAATCGATAAATTAGTTATGTATTGTGGTCATTATTATTCACTTGTCCATGTTCTCTCTCACATTATAATATTATTTTATCTTTTCCTCTATCAAACACCTACTTTGATGGCCCATCCATCCAGTATCCAATGGTAAATTTAATAAGTCACAATTGATGTTTCTCATCCTTATGGTCTATAAAATGTATCATATAAATCAAAAACAAAAAATAGAATGATTTCATGCAACCTAAATAAGATGACATAAAATAAAAATTCAAAGTGGATATAAAATTAAATGGATAAACTAGAAGAGATATATTTTCCAAAACTAAAAGAATCCATATATTGCAATACAACTCAAAGTGTTTAGAAAAAAAGAAAATGTTATAGTCTAACATCAAAGAGAAAGTAAAAAATATGACTAAAACATGATATAATGTTGGAAATATTCCACAATATCACACAAGATACATGTACCTAGTTACTATAAATCATTTTCTCCTCACTAAGGAGCATTATCATTTCAATCATAAAAATTCATTACCTGGTATGTATACTGCAGAATTAGTTTGGAGGGTGTTATCAAAATTGGACCTATTGAAGAACTGCAAGGTGTTCTAAATAATGTGTCTATATTAAAATTAAAATATTATCATTTTAATGAATATATTTATTGAAAATTGATATAGTAGTTTTTTTCAACTATGATGTAAATATTTTCTTTTTCCACGGTTCCAAAACATTAATGTAAAAATAGTTCCAAAATATTATTTCTCTATATATTTCTAATATTAAATGATGTTCTATAAATTATATAATAATCCCATTCCAAATAATATAAAAACCATGAGATGTGTCATAACTTGTAAATAGGGTAAATTACTCATACCACAATCAACAACATGTGTACATAGAAGCCCCTAGACAAAGGGTCATAGAGATAATAGGTAATACCAATGAGTAAACACACCAACAATGACAATATCATTTCCCCCGAACAACATGACTAGGAAATATGGTAACACCCCATTTGTTTCCCCCAATCGATGGTAAATAAATGATGGCCTTATGCTACTCCTTCCACCCAATTACTCAAGTATTCCTATGTGATAAATTTTCCAAATCAATTCAAATGTTCTTTTTTTTAATCAATTCCAGTCAAACCATTACATTTACCAAACATAATTTTGGAACCCAATTAATAATTATTTATAAATAGAATGTTTCAACTTCTAAAAAATGAGGGAAGATAATTTTTAGTTAAAATCAAATAATTCACACATATTAGTTCTGATAATTCATTTATGATTTTCTTTAAATCATGGTACATTTAATGAATTATTGAGAATGAACAATAAACCTTAATCTTGGTTCACACCCACCTGGAATAGGATCAAACAACATTGGAAGGAATAAAAATAAAAAAATGTGGTCCTATAATTGATTCCCACATCATGGAATAATATTACACAAAAATACATATTGGATAGGATATATCAAAACAATCCCTAAATAACACACTCCTCCAATGATAAAACTATATGAGGTCCAACCCCCAATACATGATTTAAAAAAAATACTGACGAAAAAAAGTAATAAACATAAACACATGGTCAACACTATATGATTTTAGATTGAAAAATGTAGTGAACAAGACTTCTAAAACCTTTGGAAATGAAGAATCATAATGGAATCATATTGGGATGAGTTAACACATCTGACATAGATATCAAACACATATAAATGAAACCAAAAGAGAGTGGTGATAACAAAAATATACATAAAAATCATTGCTTTGACAGTGGAGATTTTCATGATGTATAATAAAAACATTATTCCTGTTATGTGATAAAAAATTGTGGTTCAAAAGGTTTTACATCATAAACCAATGATATATTATGTAAAATATGAAAAACCAACAACTACTAAAAAACATACCACCAATGCTATATTTTTTTACTGATATATGACATCATGGTGTAAAAGAGACTGTAATAGTGTAAATGTAAATTACAACATAAAATATTAATTTTTGAATTGAATCAATTTAACATTGTGACAATTTTATATATGGTTCCCATAATGAGCTTACACTCTAATACAAATCAATGTAAAAGCTCCCAACATATACTTTTTTACCCATGTTATATATTGATTTCCCAAAAACTTCTCTCATTTTGTCAAGGATGAAATAAAATAATTTGATCAATGAAGGGGAATTCCCTAAAATACGTGATGTTATAATCTCCCCACCATAGTGATTTTTTTCCATGGTAAGTAATATGTGGTAAGGGTATGTTATGAAGAGGTGATTCTAGTTCCCTCTCAATGATTTTTTAGGGAACAATTTATCATGAAAATCTGATCTATGTCACCAGATAACTCTAACCATTAGGATATTATTCCAAAACAAAAATTTCCACTGAGAATAAATGGTCTCTACTGGATTCACCAAACTAAAAAAATTTCCTCTATCTTAATCTCCTCACAAATTATAAAATTATAGGGACCAGTATGATACATTAAGAGAAATGAAATGTCAAAAACATCAACAATACATGTCTAAAAAATGAATAGCACATACTGATAAGAAACCTAACCAATCCTCTCAGATACCTCAAATGGTCAAAACAATTGGAAGGGAAACATTCCCAGTTTCACAAGATGATGATGATGAAAAAGTGCAGAATCATTCATGAATGGAAACACCAAAATAAATTATAAATCCTTTGTTCTATTTCAATAAGCTACCACATATCATAAATCCCCACTGAAAACTTCAAAATAAGACTTGGTTTCATAAGAGTGGTTTCACCAACCTCTTCAAAAAAAATTGCTTAAATAAATGGGTAATAATATAAATCCTGAAACAGAACAATGTAGATCAATGAATGATAACTATTGTTATATGAAAAAACAACAATTCTAATTTTTATATCCCTCAATCTATTGAAATATAATATTAATGCATAGAACATTTCCTCTAGAATATGAATATGATTCTCTATCTGGATTTCGATCTGTGGATGGCTTGTTTTAGTAAATCTATCATAGCTCCCAATATTCTCATAAAAATACTTCTAAAACCATGAAGTAATCCTTGAATCCCAATTTAAATCACTATTTAGGGAACCCTTTATATCCTCATATACCCCTTAACATTCATGGTATCAAGATATTTATCCTTACTGGTGACCATAATAAAAATGAACTGAAAAAAATGATAAACAATAAAAAACAATCCAAATATCATTCATTACAAGCTCTATAAATGGAAATACAAGAATAAAACTAAAAACCCCCTTTTAATATTTCCAAACTACCATCATAAAAGGTTAGATCAAACCAAAAGGTTTTAGAATATCTACTTTTTCTTATTTTATGGTGTAATATTATATCATATAATCATCAATTTCATGCTTCTCACTGACTAATAAAAACATTATCTCGTGTGATAAAACATTTTTAGTTCCTATAAGAATTATCAATAAAGAACTATGTCAAAAAAATGAAATTTATATCCTCACTAATATTATGTTTAAAAACCAATACCAAAAATATAAAATATTATTATTTGGGAGAGACCAACCTGAAATAGTATCCCATTATAGAGGGTACTTTGGATTACCTTGAACTCATCATCCTGTAATTGGCCTAACAAAATAGACTTATTGAGAGATCATGATAATTGAATATTGGTAAAAACTATAATTAAATCATCTTCTTCACCTTTTATATGCATCCGAGAAAAGTGTATATTTATTTTCTATTATTCCATTGATCCCATGACAATATATTACTATACATTCCTTCTAATATCATCCATGATAAAATTCACCTTACATAGAATATAGGAAACATTGAAATTGGGCGTATGATGTTGATTTATACACATCACATGTGTGAGATTCATGTCCTTTTATAAATATATATAACTCATGATATAATAAACATAAAATTATATGAACTGCTAGGTTGGTATGGAGTATGATATTCTCCAATGATACCAATTGTAGGATCGAAATGATAATGTATATGATCAATATACAATAGGAGTGAATTGTATACTTTAAAAATTATTTGTGAACATTTAAAGTTTTTTAGAATCATTTATATTTTTTATTAAGGTTAAAATAGGTAAATTCACAAAACCACAAAGTTCTACTAACATTCTTGATTCCGAAAATATGATTTTGAGAATGTAATTCTGGAAAAGTAGTTCTGGAAATGAAACTTAATAGAAGTTTACAGTGATAAAGTGTAACATCCCAGGTAAATAAATAATAATACATTTTCATATTTATTAATATTTGTGAATTAAATATTAATTTTACTTTAATGGGGTTGCTATGTTTGATAGCGTACCCGATACGCAACAAAGAGTATCTTTGAAATCTTACGTTGCACACTAGTAATAAAATAATATTATTTTAAATAGTAGTTAACATATAGACATTGTATTGACGGGAATGGAGAGAAATAAATAAAATATTATTATATATGTTTTTTAAATGTTTTTACATTTATCCAATTAAATATAAATGCTTAAAATACGAAAAGAATTAAATTTTAGGCATTTATTCCCTAATTTTCACTAAAGGTTCACTTATTGTCTTTTGATGGAAAACCGTCATTAAATATAGTTTTGTTCACTCTTATAAATTCTATTAGACCAAATAAAACTCTTATTTAGAATCGGGACATCAAAATTTACTTTGTGTAAATTTTTGGTATTTTTCTGATAAAGTTCATTTTTTAATGAATAGTGAAAATGTTGTATTTAAATTCAAAACCTTGTTTTAATCTAATTTATTTATATGATTGGATTAACTTTTGATTTTGTTTTAGAGTTTAATTAGAATATATTTTTAACATTTAATCCAATGGTGGTAATTGGAATCAATTTCACTTTGAAATCGGACATAAACTACTGTCAATCTTTTGATACTTATTGTTTCATAAAAACACGCTATATGCTATGACAGCGGGAATTAATAATTAAACTAATTAATACAACTTATATGTTTCGAATTTTTTAAAAATAGACATCAATTTTTAATTCGGAATATCAATTATATCTTAGGGTGAAGTTTTGGTATTTTTCTGAAAAACATCAATTTTTGATGAATAGTGAAACCACTAAGTGCTACTTAAAAAACTGATTTTTTGTTTAAATGAAATTTTACCGCCTCTATGTTTTGAATTTCAAAAATCCATCATACATGGTTGTCATTAAGAAGTAAAATATGGTTCAATGGGATTAAAATAATATTTTGGCGAATAGTAACTTTAAAGTTTTAATCGCGATTAGAGGTAAGTAGTGTAATTTAAGGTAAGAATAATGTTTTAATAATATGAAATGAACATGACACATGTCCTACCCTTATTGGATGTGTCATGGCCGTCCAATACAATCAATGGGTCAACTAGGGGACCCCATGGAGCAACATTGGTAGGAAAATGACATTAATACCTTTTTATTTAAAGTTAAAATAAAAATGTCACAAACATGAGTTGTTTTACTAAAACAATTTTTTATAGGGATATACAAGTCCGATTTTTGACTATAAATATGAATTAGAAAGATAAAAATATTTCCTACATAATGATAGTTTTTTATAATTTTTAGACGTTATATAAATTAAATTATTTATGACACCATGATGATGCAATGATTACCTCATTATTTAACGATTTAAATAAAATGAAAAGATAATGTATAATATAAGAAATAAACATGTCAAAAACCTATTGTATAGGTATATTTATAACCATTATCACTTTATACTAGAATTATATAAATGTGGGTCCTTTTAAATCCGAAACTCATTTCAAAATAATGTAACATTTCTTTACATTCCAGGAGCGCCCCTCCTATCCTCTTATAAAAGGCCCCCACCTCTACTACCTTACCCACACTTCCAAAGCCTTTGGCACTGACAACCCCTGCCCAGTTTGTCTCTCCACATCCCTCTCTTACTCCTTGAAGCCCCATTTGGGATGAAATCATCCCAAATAAGCCTTTGAGATCAAATAAAAAAGAGTTACCCCTTTTAAAGGTAGTGTTTTCTCTTCTGTTCTTTTGTTTTATTTTGCTTCTCCAACCCCCTAAACTCTTTTTATTCAATTATTTTGTAACAACTACAGTATCTTAAATATACTAGGATGTTGTTATAAGAAACATTCGATCTACACTTACACACACCTACATTTAATGGTTAAATAACAAACTGTTTCTATGGATGGCGAATTTCTGCCTCACGAAACGATGATTGTTCAATATTTTTCTAACACATTCAAAGGTTGAAATTAAGATTTCACTATATTTATATATGATATATAATATTTTTATTTATTCCATAAGCTTTTGTATTTTTCATTTATGGCACACCTTTATGGCTTCCATTATGGGTATACCCGATATCTTCCTTTTAGGAATTGAGGACTACTGCTCCCTCAAAGTGATTTGATTCGTTAATGCCATATGTGGGACGTATAAAGGACGGAATTAAAGTTATTATATATGATATATGTTAAATATAAATTATAAATATAATTCTGGAATTAAAATATACATACCTCTCATTTAGTTTTAATTCCATTAATATGACATAGAAATAAAAGTAGCGTTCATGCGTACGCAGGGATTACCGTCTCCATGAACGGTGAATTTCATTTCGTACCTCTAAATGGTTATGTAATATTATAAATACATGTATATGATGGATATATATGATATATATATGATATCCAAATAATGAATATCATTCTGTATATAAGGAACCTCTGACCACACGAACAACATGTAATTGTAAGGAGTCCACTTTCGACTTAAGAACCAAATATCAACAAAACAAACATTATTAACTTACATGATTACATAATGTTTATAACATGGTAATAAGTGATATAAAAGTTATAATGAACTTGAATAAGGTTCTTAAGCAATTAGAATTTAACTCAAGTTTATTATTTAGGACGTTAAAGAACGATCGAGTCAAGTCGGACCCAAGGTAAGGGACTTCATCTCAATCTCCTTTCATTGAGGCATATTTCGTTTTATACAAAACTTTCTTTTATACGGTGTATAAACCCCATTGACATTTACTTTTATACAAAAGGAATATTTTTCTATGAAGCGTTTTAGTAAATGACAAAAAGTAATGTTTATTTTAACGTACACAGTGACAACGACCTTTTCCGCCGCCGTGAGTATTATTTGGTCTTCGTCTTCCTCAACAAGCCGTAATGTTTTTAAAATGAAATAAATACCATATACTCTTTTATGTATTTTGGTATTGAAAATGGTTTTTATAATTGATTTTTTATGTCAATATATTTATGTGATATATTGTGATGAAAGTGTGGAAATGTTTTCTTTCCATTATATTTGTTTTATGTCTTATGATTTTATAATGGTACTTCGACATTTGAAGGGTGGTTACATGATAAACCATATAATCGGTGGTGCCGTGAATACCAAGACGGGTGGTTACGTTATAACCTCCAATGCATTGGCTATGGAAGTCAGTCGTGTGGCTATTCCATTAAGTGATATATGTAGAAGTCGGCTGTATGGTAATTCCATTTAAGTATGTTTATGTCCCAAGATACATTTATATGTTATGTGATCTTTATATGGGTTTTATGGTAATATTTTGGTTAGAAAAGGGTAAGTAATGATCTTTTATTCCGTGAAGAGTTTTTACTACTTCATAAAGGTGAAAAGTATTACATTGATAAAGTATACATGGTTTACTTGTTGTTTCGATAAACAAATAGTTTTCATTCTTTGTGTATCCCTTACTGAGCTTTTTATTCTCACCCCATGTTTTATTTGAAATGTTTTTCACAAGACTTAATGTGGAATAGGGTCATGTATGGGATTAAGGAAAATTCATGCTATATAAATCATGGAACTAGACATGATTCTTTTTAAGAGTTTTTATTCTACGGAAACATAGTAGAAGTGTCTACTTTGTAATCTTTTGAGATGTAATAGTTTTGTCCTAATTCTCTAAAACTCTAAACCTGAAAAGATCCTCAATGTGAATTATTCATTTAATTCAATATTAAGTAAGTTTTAAGGCTGTGGCCTTATAGTTTGTATCATAGGGAGGTTAAGAAAACATTAGGAGTTAGGGTATTGTTAAATTAATGTCCATAAATTAATTTAATGTCAAATTGAAATGATATAGCATTTACAGATTACCATGTTACTTCGCCTAAGATATTTCTCTGTTAAGAATATTTTTTCATTGAGGAAACAGAGTAGATTTTATGGGAAGGCATACAGAAAGAAATGACCTTCCAAATCTACATCCTGTGTTGGTTAGAACAAGAATTGAACAGTTTTTTTTACAGTGATGGCTCAGTTGACTTAGGTGAAAATTGTTGGCTGTTTTCAATGATGATATTTTGGTGTTTTCTAAAAGTAAAGAGGAGCATGAAATACATTTAAGGGTTGTTTTTCAAATCTTAAAAGAAAAGAATCTATATGAAAAATTCAGCAAATGTGAGTTTTGGTTAGAACAAATTTCTTTCCTTGGTCACATTGTTTCAAACAATGGCATAACTGTTGATCCTACTAAAACAAAAGTTGTTGGAGAATGGCCAAGACCCACTAATGTAACCGAGATCCGTAGTTTCCTTGGTTTGGAAGGTTACTATTGAAGGTTTTTGGAAATTGTTTCCCAGTTATCTAGTTCAATGACTAGCCTAACTTAGAAGGGTGTTAAGTTTATCTGGACAAAAGAATGTGATGATTGTTTTCAGGAGTTGAAAAGAAGATTGGTGAATGCTCCAGTTTTGGCACTTCCTTCCAGGAAGTGTGAAATATATATTGATCACAATAGTTTAAAGTATATATTCACTCAGAAATAATTGAACATGATACAGAGGAGATGGCTGGAATTAATCAAGGACTGTGATTGTACAATTCATTACCATCCGGGAAAAGCAAATAAAGTGGCTGATGCATCGAGTCGAAAAAGTAATACTTAATTAACCATGCTACATTTGGAACGAGATCCTTTGGTTTTTGATTTGATGAACATTGGAATGGAAGTTGTTGGTGTAGGATGTACTTCTGTTTTGTTTCAGGTATCAGTGAGATCATCCCTATCAGACAGAATTAAGCAAGCGAAGAAGAAAGACAGTGAGTTACAGAAAATGTTAGAGCTGGTTCAGAAGGGTAAGTTGCCTTAGTTTAACATTGATAATGATTGTGTTTTGTGGTTTGGGAAGAGATTATGTGTTCCTTGTGATTCATAGTTGACAAATGTGTTGTTATGTGAGGCTCATAGTTCCCCATTTTCAGTTCATCCTGGATATACTAAGATGTACAGAGATTTGGGGGAGTTTTACTGGTGGGATGGAATAAAAAGAGATATTGCTGATTTTACTGTGAAGTTTTTGACTTGTCAGCATGTTAAAGCAGAGCGGTAGTTATCGAAAGGGATACTTCAGCCTTTACCAGTACCAGAGTGGAAATGGGAGAATATATCCATGGACTTTGTTGTGGGATTACCGAAGACATCTATAGGTAATAATGCAATCTGGGTTATTGTTGATCAATTGACTAAATCTGTTCATTTCCTTCCTATTCGAGATACTTTTTCTCAAGATCAACTTGCTGAGTTGTATCATAATGTGATAGTCATGTTTCATGGAGTTCTCCTCTCCATTATATCTGATCGTGATCCCAGGTTCACTTATAAATTTTGGAAAGGCCTTCAGAAGTCGTTGGGTACTGAATTAAAGTTTAGTATAGCTTTTCATCCGCAATTAGATGGGCAGTCAGAATGAACAATTCAAACATTATAGGATATGCTACGTGCTTGTTCAATGGATTATCAGGGAATTTGGGACCATCATCTTTCTTTGGTTGATTTTTCTTATAATAACAGTTTTCATTCCAGTATACAGATGGCACCATTTGAGGCATTATATGGGAAGCGGTGTCGAACTCTAGCTTTTTGGGATAAAGTGGGTGAAAGGAAGCTGATGGGACCAGAATTGGTAGAAGAGATGGTAGAAAAAGTTATGTTGATTCAGAAACACATGAGAATAGCTCAAAGCAGGCAGAAGAGTTATGCGGATAACCGGAGGAAGGATCTATCTTTCGAAGTATGTGATCATGTTTTTCTCAAGGTTTCTCCATGGAAAATTGTGGTGCGATTTGGTAAGAAAGGAAAGCTAAGTCCAAGGTTCATTGGACCATATGAAATTCTGGGGATAGTTGGATCACTTTCTTACCAAGTAGAATTACCTCCGAGTTTATCTTAGGTACACAATGTTTTTCATGTTTCGATGTTGAGAAAGTATATGACAGATCCATCTCATGTTTTGATCCCAGAGGTAGTTCAGTTGGAAGAGAATCTCTCTTATGAAGAACAACCAGTCCAGATTCTTGACCGAAGGGAGCATGTGTTGCGAAATAAGGTAATTAACCAGGTAAACGTTTTTTGGAAAAACCATATGGTTGAAGAGGCAATGTGGGAATCGGAAAATGCTATGACGGATAAATACCCCCACTTATTTTGATAAGTGAATAAAATTGCGAGGACGCAATTCCCAAAAGGGGGGAAGAATGTAACATCCAAGGTAAATAAAGAATAATACATTTTCATATTTATTAATATTTGCGAATTGAATATTAATTTTACTTTAAAGTGGTTGCTATGTTCGATAGTGTACCCGATACGCAACAAAGAGTTTTTTTGAAATTTTACGTTGCACACTAGTAATAAAATAATATTATTTTAGATGGTAGTTAACACATAGTCTTTGTATAGGCGGTAATGGATATAAATAAATAAAATATGATTATATAAGTTTTTTAAATGTTTTTACATTTATCCAATTAAAGATAAAGGCTTAAAATACAAAACGAATTCAATTTTAGGCATTTATACCCTAATTTTCACTAAAGGTTCACTTATCGCCTTTTGATGGCGAACCTTCATTAAATATTGTTTTGGTCACTCTTATACATTATATTGGACCAAATAAAACTCTTCTTTAGAATTGGGACATCAAAATTTACTTTCTGTTAATTTTTGGTATTTTTCTGATAAAGTTCATTTTTTAATGAATAGTGAAAAATGTTGTATTTTAATTCAAAACCTCTTTTTAATCTAATTTAATTATATTTTTGGATTATCTTTTGATTTTATTTTAAGTTGAATTAGAATATATTTTTAACATTTCATCCAATTGTGGTCATTGGAATCAATTTCTCTTTGAAATTGGTCTTAAACTTCTGTCAATATTTTGATATTATTGTTTCATAAAAACACGCTATTTTCTCTCACAGTGGGAATTAATTATTAAACTAATTAATAAATATTATATTTTTTTAATTTTTTAAAATATACATCATTTTTGAATTTGGAATATCAAATATACCTTAGGGTGAAGTTTTTTTGTATTTTTCTGAAAAACTTCAATTTTTGATGAATAGTGAAACCACTAATTAGTACTTAAAAAACTGATTTGTTGTTTAAATGAAATTTTACCACCTCTGTGTTTTGAATTTAAAAAATCCAGCATACATGGTTTTCATTAAAAATTAAAATGTGGTTCAATGAGATTAAAATAATTTTTTGGTGAATATTAACTTTTAAGTTTTAATCGCGATTAGAGGTAATTAGTGTAATTTAAGGTAAGAATAATGTTTTAATAATATGAAATGAACTTGAAAAATGTCCTACACTTATTTCATGTGTCATGGCAGACCAAGATAATCCATGGGTCATCTTGGGGACCCCATGGAGCCACTTTGGTTGGAAAATGACATTAATACCATTTTATTTAAAGTTAAAATAAAAATGTCACACACATTAGTTGTTATACTATAAAAAATTTTAAATGGGGATATACAAGTCATATTTTTGACTATAAATATTAATTATAAAACTAAAAATATTTCCTACATCATGATATTTTTTTATAATTTTTATACATTAAATAATTTAAATAATTTATGACACCATGATGATGCAGCGATTACATCATTATTTAACTATTTAAATAAAATGAAAAGATAATGTAAAATATAATACCTAAACATGTCAATAACCTATTGGATGGGTAAATTTCGAACCCTTAGCACCTTATCCTAGAATTATATCAATGTGGGACCTTTTAAATCCGAAACTCAATTTAAAATAAAGTATCATTTCTTTACTTTCCAAGAGTGCCCCCTCCTCTCCTATTTTAAAAGGCCCCCACCTCTACTAACTTACCCACACATCCGAAGCCTTTGGCTCGGAAAAACCCTGCCCATTTTGTCTCTCCACATCCCTCTCTTACTCCTTGAATCCTAACTTTGGGAAGAAGTATTTCCAAGGAATCATGTGAGCTCAAATCAAAAAAAGTTACCCCTTTTAAAGGTAGTGTTTTCTCTTGTGTTCTTTTGGTTTATTTTGCTTCTCCATCCCCCTAAACTCTTTTTATTCAATTATTTTGAAACAAATCCTATATCTTCAATATGATAGGATGTTGTTATAAAAATAATTCGAGATACCCTTACACACACCTACATCTAAGGGTTAAAGGACATACTGTTTCTATGGATGGTGAATTTCTGCCTCACGAAACGATGATTGTTCAATATTTTTCTTACACCTTCAAAGGTTGTCATTAAGATGTAACTATATTTATATATGATATATAATATGTTTAATTCTTCCTTAAGATTATTTATTTTTTATTTATGGCACACCTTTATGGCTTCCATTATGGGTATACGTGATATCTTCATTTTAGGAAGTGTGGACTACTGCCCCCTGAAAGTGATATGATTCATTAATGCCATATGTGGGATGTATAAATGATGGATTTAAAGTTATTATATATGATTTATGATACATATAAATGATGAATATAATTATGGAATTAAAATATACATACCACTCATTTAGTTTTAATTTCATTAATATGACATAGAAATGAAAGTAGCATTCATCCGTATGTACGGCTTTCCATCTCCATGAACGGTGCATTTCATTTATTACCTATTAATGATTATGTAATATTATAAATACATGTATATGCTGGATATATATGATATATATGATATCCAAATCATGAATATCATTCTGGATATAATGAACCTCTGACCACACGAACACCATGTAATTGTAAGGAGTCCACTTTCGACTTAAGAACCAAATATCAACAAAACAAACATTATTCACTTAAATAATTACATAATGTTTATAAAATGGTAATAAGTGATATAAAAGTAATAATGAACTTGAACAAGGTTCTTAGGCATGTATAAATTAACTCAAGTTTATTATTCAGGATGTTAAAGAATGATCGAGTCAAGTCGGACCCGAGGTAAGGGACTTCTTCTCAATTTCCTTTCATTGAGGCATATTTCGTTTTATACACAACTTTATTTTATAAGGTGTGTAAACCCCTTTGACTTTTACTTTTATACAAAAGGAATCATTTTCTATGAAGTTTTTTACTAAATGACAAATAGGAATGTTTCTTTTAATGTACGTGGTGACAAAGACCTTTTCCGCCGCTGCGGGTATTATTTGGTCTTTGGCTTCCTCAACAAGCCGTAATGTTTTTAAAATGAAATAAATACCATATAATATTTTATGTATTTTGTTATTGAAAATGGTTTTTATAATTGATTTTTTATGTAAATATATTTATGTGATATGTTATGATAAAAGTGTGGAAATGTTTTATTTCCATTATATTTGTTTTATGTCTTATGATTTTATAATGTTACTTAGACATTTGAAGGGTGGTTACGTGATAAACCATATGGGTGGTGCCGTGAATACTAGGATGGGTGGTTACGTTATAACCTCTAATGCATTGGGTATGGAAGTCGGCCGTGCGGCTATTCCATTAAGTGATATGTGTGGAAGTCGACCGTATGGTAATTCTATTTAAGTATGTTTATGTCCCAAGATACCTTTATATGTTATGTGATATTTATATGGGTTTTATGGTAATCTTTTGGTTACAAAAGGGTAAGTAATGATCTTTTATTCCGTGAAGAGTTTTTACTACTTCATAAAGGTGAAAATTATTACATTGATAAAGTATACATGGTTTACTTGTTGTTTTGATAAACTAACAGTTTTCATTCTTTGTGTATCCCTTACAGAGCATTTTATGCTCACCCCAAGTTTTTTTTGAATTTTTTTTCATAGGACTTAATCATTAATAGGGTCAAGGATGGGATAAAGGGAAATTCATGCTATATAAAACATGGAACTAGACATGTTTTTAAAGAGTTTTTATTCTATGGAAACTTAGTAGAAGTGTCTACTTTGTAATCTTTTGAGATGTAATAGTTATGTCCTAATTCTCTAAAACTCTAAACCTGAAAAGATCCACAATGTGAATTATTCATTTAATTCAATATTAAATAAGGTTTAAGGAAGGGGCCTTATATAAAGATTCTACCTTAAAGCATATAGAATCTCACTATATCAAATTACAAGTATAAGGAAGTATAAGATAGTTATAAATTCCTCAACAATCAAAATGCAACTGAAAACATGAAACAATACAAGTAAAAAGTAGTAAATATTTTAACCCAATGAAATGTGTATCCAATAACCATAGATAAAGTTAAATTTATTTATACATTCAATAATGTCTATCTTACCCACACGAGGGTAAACCCTCGATATGATGATCAGAGTCTGTCTTCCTATACCCACAAGCCCTAAACTACAAGGTAGTCGACACCTTTCTCTTCCTATCCCTGGAAGCCCTTGAATGTACTCAACAACATTCGGATTCACACGAAGCAATTCTGAAAAATACATTTAGTATGAAGAATGTATGAATTTATCTCACTATAAATCAGATCAGAATCATGTAATCACTAGAGTCATAAGATTTCATTATGTTTTAAACTATATTTTTAATAGCCTTGATGGTATAAGATTTCATGTTACATAGAGATGACATACACTAATTATGCATTTCATTTATTCAGTTTCAATTATTATTCATCTATGATGTCTTGCATTGATATATCTGTGAATTTATTTAATATAGGTTCATTTATTAAATGGAAGGGGTTTCTGTTTCATTCATTTCCATATTTAATTTTTCTTATCTAGTTATTTGAATTTCATGTTTTTCGATTTATTATCCGTTACACTTTATTATTCTAATTGATTCATTATTTTTTAGATATTGTATAAAAATACTATGTATTTAGGCAGACAATTAGTTTTGTTTCCTTTATCTAGGAATTCTATAAGTACAATGGGAATGTTATTCATCGATATTTTAAATAGAATAAAGTTATCATCATTGAAGTTTATTTTGAAAATTAATTTTTTTATTTACTATCAATTTTATGGAAAAGGGAGAAACCATGGTTTTAGAAAAAAAACAGAAAAACCCTAACTATTAAAAGATAGATTAATATGACAAGATTTTAGCTCCCCAAATCGTATCTAAGAAACATTTCATACATATGTTTCTGGTTTATCCGTTAAGATATATTCCAGTATTAATGTCAACTTATCCCATTTATGAATGTAATCATTTAGGCTGATCTTCCCATTATTGAATCCCCCTACTAAAATAAATTCACCCATTTCAATATAGTTATAACGTTCCTCATTAATATTCACCCTCAATGCCCTTTTTATCTCTCTAGAATCATATTTTTTAGTAGCATTAGGAATCAAAACCTATTCATCTATTTTTTACCTTACCCATAATAAATTTTAAAGGTTGATCAAGAACACCAATATCCATCTTTAGGGTGTTTAATATATTCTCTGAACATATCTCCATGGGAGGTGAAAATATAAGTAATATTTTTGCTCTTTGAGGATTCCCCTCCTGTACCCATCACTAGTCATGATCCACTTGCCCACCTATTCATCAATAGGGTGTTTTCTCAGATCGGTTTCAACATCCTGGACCAGATCCTCAGTAGTCAAAGCATCTTAACAATTTCTAAGCTCAATATAAGACAACTCCCTTCTATTAATTGATATTATTTTAATACTACTAGCCATAATTTTTCCTCCTATAGGTGACCAGACATTCTCTGTATAATAACCAACAGAAGTAAAATGGGAACCCCTCAACCGTAATTCAACATCCACACAATAATTAGAAATAGAAGCTCTGTTGATGCCCTCACCTGAGGCCTCTCAATGATCATTATTCAGCATACCAAAAACCCTTGTATCACTTGAAGTTATTGTATTACCATGTGTCACTATGAAACAAGTTTTAATTCGAACCCTCTGATCATGTTTCAACCTACAAAAAATGTTAGAAATTTTTAGATCCTTAGACATATCCTTTGGGATGCAATTTAAAATTATTTTATGATTGTGTAATTGATATCAACCACCATCTTTGAGCTCTCCATGGATGGGTCGCAACATTACTATAAAAAATAGTTTCTTATATTACATAACAAAAATATTAATCATCAAAATAAATTTTCAATACTTATGCTATATAATTTTTTAAATTTATATTTGATCCGTTAATTATATAATATTTTTCTTTCATAAATTTATATAGATTTTGAATATCCCATGGATATAAGCCAATAAAAATAAATGATTTTATTCAAATTGATCCATTGACATTAAAATTTCTACATCACCAATACACTCAATTTGAGATTATCCTTAACATAAAATTCACTCATTACTTATAATCGCATAAAAAAAATAATCACTTTTTTATTTTGCATCCTTATTATTCTTGTGGAATTGGGTTCTTGTAGTCTCATCATTATATGTAATTTTATTTATAATGTTCACTATTCATAAATATTACACATAATTTTTAATATTTTGAAAATTCATATAAAATATAATTCATATAATAAAACAAACTTCCCCATGGTATTCATTATAAATTATATTTCAATATATTATTTATTATTATATAATATATTTTGTAATAATCCAGTTCATCATTTCCTCTTTCATTTAATAAAATAAATGTTGAGTGAATGATTTCAACTCTATTTTTAATCACTAATTCATCTTTATAATCTTATATCTGAAATTTATATTTATTTTATCCATGATTTGAATCATTATAACAAATGTTATACTGATTATTTTATAATTTTAATATAATAATCTTATTTTAAATGATTTTTTTTTTTTAAAAAATAGAAACATATAGTAGAATTGAATGATCTATATCATCTCCAATAATCATATCCACCTACTAAGGAATTCAAATTTGTTGATTATCCTTTATTAACCAATCACAAGGGTCCTATGTAAAACGAGTTAACTGTAGATCCACATTGAAAATAAAAAAAACATAAGAAAATAACAAGAGTTCTCATAAAAGGATATCAGAATCTCCCAATAGGATATATTTATTTGATAATTAGTTCGATGAAATCCAATCCTTTCCCTAAAATCATCATTCTTCCAAATATATATATTTGAATTGGAAACCCATCTATCCATTATATTCTATACCATTGGTAAAAACAATGTATTATATTAATTTTTATAAACCATATCCTAGATACTTATATAACTTCCAATCATAGATTCTTCTATCCTCAATGAAATTCCATGATCTAGAGTGGCTAATTCATAGTTTCATGGGTAAAAAGTTACATTTCAGGAATTATCTACCCACATTAATTATTATAATAATTCACCCATAGATTTATTGAGAATCCATTATGACTCTTCTATTTAAAAAAATTTCCCAAACACAAAATATACCATTATTAACCCCAATGATTACCTATATGGATATGAACAAAGATGATATAAAAATTAAATAAAAGTAAAAAAAATTTATAATCATTTAAGAAAATACGTTCTTAATGTTTTCATATCCACACATAGACTATATCATGTGAAACAAAAAAAAAGAGATATATCATACACATCCATCAAATAACCAATCATTCATTCAATAACCAATATAGAGGCCATACACAGTCATATTTATGAATATATAATTTGTGAACATATTATAGTTACTAATTTAAAATTCTACAACAAAAATGATTTAATGTAAATTTTACATTACTTGTAGGGTTTCATTACATGGTGTGGTAGTAAACACTATAAAAGGAACCATCAAGAGTTTCATAATATACATAGTGATAAATGTGTTATATTATTGAAATTTTATACATTTTATGATTGATATATAAAATAAACTGTAGATTCATAATAAATAATTTCAATAATAATCAAATTATAAAGTGAATTTAAAAGTAAAATATAGAAATTTAATTCATACAATCTTCATAATGATTATAGTAAATGCGTATAATGTCATATTTGAATAAAAATATTTTTCCTATGATTGGATAATCATAATATGAGACATTATCAGAGTCAAAATAGTTTACATATCCATCTTGAGTAACCTATCCATTTAGTATATCACTATCATCGATACTCTTTAATAATATACATATATGTATACATATCTTTATATGTATATTTTCATTTTCAATTACACTATTGAGGAGGTTACTAATCTCCATTGTGAGAGGAAAAATTCATTTATCACCAACCTATATGATTTTATTCATCTATAGTTTAAAATGAATCATATGATTCTATCATCCCCTCACATAGGGAAGTATCTTATCATAGTATGAAACATGTATGTGTGTTTCTCTATATATCTATAATCATACACATTTATTTAATTATTTCTCTAATGGAGACATATCTTCTCATAAAGGGAATTATATATGCAGTTATATATATATATATCTTATTTTTTCTACTTCACAATTCTCATTCTAGATAATTGAATGAATGTTCGATACAATTAATGTATAATAAATCGAAAATAAGTCGATCTTCAAATGAATAATAATTATATAAATCAACTATTCATGATTTTCCTATTAAAAATGTTTGCAGGATAGAATATTCTCCCTAAATATTTAAAAATATTTTTTATAAACATGAGAAAAGATTTATAACATGAAAAAAATGAGGATAAACCATAGTGCGCATTCTATAAATTAAATTAGATATATTATTTTTACCATAACATTATCTTTCTAGGTTATGTTTAAATATGTAATAAGAAAATATATATTCAATATATTACCATATTAATAATGTGATAACCTCAAATTATCCATGAAAAAAGATATAAATTTTACATATTATATATATTCATAATGAAGAACTAAACACACAACATTACAAATAAATGTATATAAATATTTTTTTTTTCAAATTAACCAGTCAATCAAGAATGATATGCCCTTATAAGTATCAAATATTATAATTATGTTTACATTCTTGAGTACCTTGTTAAAAACACAATTCTATGTTATGAATCACATATCATAAGCCAAATGAATGTTTTATCTACATTTTTTTGTACATTTTATATACCAAAATATTTCACATCTATGTATATTTATTTATTTATTTATTGTGAATTTTTTTTTTGACTTTTTATATGTTAACAAAAAAAAATTTATAATAATTATAAGATTTAAACAATAAATGGGTAGTATTTTCAATTAATAATGTCTATTAAAGAGGAATCTCCACCATCCTACGATGATAAATTCAGTTATAGAAATATTAACCATTTTGGGAGTAATGTAACAACACCAAATCCAAAAATCCAAAGTTATTGTCTTAATAATTATTTTGGTATCACAGGGAATGTATCTCATCTCGATGGATGGTTCAATTTTGATTCCATGAAATATAAGAAACCAACAAGATTCACATATTTTATTAGGGAAATAAAATAAAAATCATAAAAAAATTCATTATTCATTGATATTAATTATAAAATAATTATTCATATCTTCTAGAAGAGACAATAATGAAAGGGTTTGAATATATGGTCAATAATATATATGTACAACAAAAAATACCTTCAATAAATAACACAAAATCAATATAAAAGCTCAACTAATAAAAAACCCATTTTTTAATCCTTATCCTAATAAATAAATGCATCCATGGATAATATGAATGCAATAATATGAGGGATAATTGTAACAAAATTATCAATGATGGTGTTTCTTAGTACTGAATTTTAGGATTTCAAAAATCATGATTTGCATACCATTAATACTATGTGCTAAGACAGGTTAAGCAATGTGTAGTTATACAGAAAAACCCCATTTATGTTAGTTTACTATTTTTTATGAGGAGATAGATATGATATAAAAAATTGGTTCCCAACCACAAAATCATATATAATGTATTATTTATATATTTATTGAAAATTAAATTCAAAAAATATTCATTATAAAAAATTGAATATTTTTAATGACAATATAATTATAATGTCTTCCCCAATTAATCCAATAGATTTATAAGAAAAACACTATATTTAGATATTATATACATTTGGTTAAATAAGAATATCTATTATAAATATTCTTTGAAATTACGAAAGAATTAATTTCCAATGATCACATGAAAGTTAATGTTCATGTAAAATTTAATAATTATTAAAGATATGATATATGACCGTAAAAACATATTTTATAATAAAATCAATTAATTTAATGAATTGAAATTAAACATTTAAAATAATGATCTGTAATGTTTTTACTTTTCCAAGCCATTAAAAAATTATAGAATAAGGTAATTGGAATAAAACATTTACGAAGTAGGGAATGTCTGTTAATGTAATATAGTTCAAAAAATAATATTCCATTTTTCTCTTTAAAGAATGTTTAAAATGAATATTTATTATAAAAATAAAAATATTCCATTAAAATTATGTTAAACTTATGGATAAAATAAAATATACTTAATAAATCATTTGAGTAATTAAAAATATTTGTATAGTACAATTGTAAATAATATAGGGATGAAATAAGCATATTCTCAATGAAAACAAAAAATAAGATCATATTTCTATTTTAACATTGATATTGAATGACTATATTGTATAAAATCATTAACCATTGAGAATAAATATTTATTCAATTTAAATACCTCATATGGACATTATATATACCGAATAATGTAAGAAGGTTCATAATAATAAATATTTCCTAATGAAGTGGAAATTGGGTAAAAATATATTACCTAGTGTCTGAATCATCATAAGCACTATTTAACATCCAGAATAATAGACATATGATACGTTTTTTAATTATTAATATTTATTATAAAATTTATTATCCAATTTTTTTTATTTATTTACATGATCAATTTATTTACATAGACTAATTTATTTCTCATCAAACAATTTGATGATATTTAACTAGTATGTGCTGAATAAATTTGGCCTAGTGAGTATGGTAAAATTAGATATTGTTCTATCATCTCCAAATTAATAATAATTACATATATATTATTTATATATTTAACTTATACTTTAAAAAAATTCCATAACAAATGGTTATAAAAATAGAACTATGCTCCAATCATAAAGATGGGATGTCATACGTATGAATGAGTATTGTTTCCACATTTCAATTATTATGATAGAAATAAGGTATGTATTATATTAACTTTTAATAATGATAACTATATCATTAATAAAATATTATTTTTTAAATAATATTATATATATCATACACGTGATGTGGTGATGGAAAACATGTCACATAACTTTTTGAAGCTGGTAGTACACACATATCTATGAAAAATGTAATAATTTATCAATGGATTTCAATGTAAGAATATATATGTTATATTAAATTTAAATAATTATATTATTTTTATTAATAATAAATTTAATTAATAAATATATCATTATAAATAGTTATGAGGGGAATTGATGGGAAATAAATGACATCAGTTTGTGTGGTGATAGTTTATCTTACACACGATCAATAATTTATTCCCCTTTCATGAAAGTAAAGATGGATTTAGGATATTATAATAACATAATGAAATATAATTATATGGAATACTAAGGGGTTGTAAATTCCTAATTGTTGAATAATATTTGAAGGAGGAGGAGTAAGTAATAAAAACAAAATTCATAATTAAGAGTTATACCGCTTCCTTGGAAAACATCATTAGGTTTGTACATAAAACAATAAAGGGATTTATTTATTATAAAAATATGGTCCATGGGTCATGGATTGGGATTTATTTAATGTGTTTTGTTATTTTTTCTGATCTTAATGTATCATGATATTTTCAGAGAAGAGTAGAAGTGGTGCCATTTTAATAGTGGGGGAGAGGACACTCATGGATTTTATTTAATTAACGTAATATATTAATGTATTTAAAAATAAAAATAGATCCAAAATGGGCCATTACTAATAATTAGTTAACACATTATCTATATATGGCCATAAAATTTATATTAGACCTGTTTTAGGTCTATTAACCACTATCAATTATTTTAACTCCTGATAAACATGTTTTAACCTTAAGGAAACAAAAAATATTATTTTTAACTATTCATTACATAATTTGTTTTCATATTACATATTATTTATTTCACTGATTAAGAATATGGAAAAAATTTTAACAAATTATATTCATAGATTTGTAAGAATTTAATTTATACTTAATCCAAAAAACCACCAAGAAAAATAATTTGTAATAAAAATCAATTTTTTCGCATAATTATTTTTTTACCAAGATAAAGTATAAAATTCATTTAAAATGGAATAATTATATTATAGATAATAGTTTTCACCTGATATTTCATTTAAATAATTTAAATGTAAAATTATACATTATAAATTCTCGAAAAAATGCTTTCTATAGAATGCAGTATTTCATACTATCCATCGAAAGAGTTATTTTTTTTTAAAAATACCATAAATTAATCATAATATAATTCTCTTAATGATGATATAATGAATTTATTTTCTTTAATAAATACATTTTACAACCATTATAAAATGAATTATATTATTTATATACATATAGAAATAAAAATAATTTTTTATGAAATTGTTTTTTTGACAAATAAAATTACATTAATAAATAATTATTTTCCATTTTATTACAATTATTCAATAAATTTGTATTTATTGTAACATTAAAATATATTTCATAATTTTACTATACATATTTATACCATTGAATTCAAATTATTGTTTATAAATAACATATTCTAATAATAATATTTCAGGGTTTCTTTATGCTTGGTGTTGCAAGTTGGATACAGTATCAAACATTATGTTTGATAAAACTTATAGGAGAATGAATTAACCAATCCTAGAAAATTTTCATCATCTTATTTTTCATGTATTATACCTTATAAAAAATAATATTATTTTTTCTTCATAATATTTTCTAGATCCCATTTTAGGTCTTCTATTTACGATCTCCACAAACTACATTTACCAGTGGAGTTATCTAATTCCTCAACACTTACATTGTAGTGTGTAGAATACGTATAATCTATTAATAATAATACAGATTCAGTTCTAGTTATATTTCATCAGATTTTATTTCATGTACTGGGTCCAGTATATACTTATTTAACAATGAGATATATAGAATATAATTCCCATTAGAGAGGCTTAGTAGAATTTCAAATCGCTAAGCCATAACATAATTGTATCCAAGAATTATAAAAAGTATGAGATACCTAGGACAAAATATTCCCCTAGTTCCAATCAATAATACAGCCATAGATATGTACATGATTTTGAAAACATGATCTGTTACCTTAAATTAATAAAAATTATTTTAATTTGGGTTTTTTTCTTCAACATGTTCTACACATACAATATTCCATTAACAACCTTCATTAAAACATGTTGAATTATGATATCATTTTTAAATAATTATTCCAATTTATTTACCTTAATATAAGAATAGAAACTATTATTATAGTAAAAGTATTCCGAAGGTTATTACTTATCCAGCATACCTTGAATGTTATGTGAGAATAACCTTAATACGCCACCAAATTTTTAGATAGTTCATTCAGAAATCCCATCAGTTAGTGGATGACGTGTAGTTCTCATATGAATTATAATACCATAAACCATTAATTTATGTTTTTATAATTTCGATGTAGATTAGAAATCATTATCAGAAATAATTGAAATAAGTGAACCATGAAGCTTTAAAAATTCATTAATATAGATCCTTATGTGGTTATAATGATTTAAAACTTATCTAACAGTTGGGTAATGTAAATGCATTGTTAAGTAGTCAATAACAACCCATATTTTATGATTATTTTAATAATTATTTGGTAATCTTGTTAGAATGTAAATAGAAAGATAAAACCATTTACACAAAGGAATAGGTAGAGGTTGCATGACCCCTGAAGAATGATATCTGTAAACCCTCACTAGTGGAAAAATAAAAAACCTAGACACATAATCAGAAACATCCATATTCAAAATTTCCCACCAATATATATCATTAAAATATATATATACAATAAATATATCAGGGTATATATAGAAATTGTATCTATAAGAATAATAAATTAATTACACTTCCATCAATGGAATTGATGTAATAATGAACTCCATCTTCGCAAACTTTGTCTTGAAATTTCCTCTCATATATAGAATTTTTTTCATTAAAAATTTCTCATCCCATATAATATAACCATTTTATCTCTTCTTATAAAGATGTTTTGGGATTTATTTTAAAAAAAGGGTGATGTATACCCATTATTAATAAATACTATATATATATTGACAAAATCTATGACCACATTATTCATCTCAATACTCGATTTGGTCATAAATAAATGATCATTATTTATCACTATATATCATATATTATTTTAGTTCATTTCATGATATTTTATAGAAAAATCATAATCCTTGTGTATTTAAAGCCATCATATATTTATGATATTTCACTCTTAGTGAAAAAAAGTATTTCATAATTTTATGATTTCATTATGTATCACATATTTTTCTATTTATATAATTATTGTATATATTCAATGAAATTATTATGGCTTCACACTCATAATTATTAGTTGGATATTTCAATTCATGAATCATTAACTACCTTTATTCATAAGTTATTAATTTACGATTTTCATCAAGGAAAAAATGGCCCTATTATTTGATTCATCAGTATACATAAAAATACATCATTTCCTCTTAGTAGTGTAAAAATCAATGAATTGAATAATCCGATCTAAAATTCATAAAACATACTTTACATCCATATCCAACATAAATATAACACATTTAGTTGTAATATTGTTTAACTAGTTATCCAATTATTATAAATTTTGAATAAATAACAGATAATTTCATATAAAACAATTGAAACTATATAACTCATTCAAGATCATTGGTGATGTTCATTCATTGACATCATCTTCTTTTCTGGATCAAAAATTATTTCCTCATTCTAGAAAATATTTCCATGTAAAGAATATATTTTGAAGATATATTTATTACATTCATCATTGATAGTATAACCCTTTTCATCTAGGAGTCTCAAAAATGATTTTCATGTGATTCTCATAGTCCACCTAACATTAATAATATATGAAGATAACATCTATAATTATCATAACTACGTTATAATGATATTACATGAATACACTATTCATTATATCATTATAAAATATAGGTTTTGTTAGAAAATCCAAATGGAGTTACTATGATCCTGAGATGTGCATACCTCATTCTAGTTGTTTTCATTGGATTATCATTCTCATTTTCTGACATGTGATGATACCTAGAATGATGTAAAACATTTTAAATATATTGATCCTTGTGATGTTTATCGAATAGGCCATCAATGAGATGTACATTGTACTTTTTCATTATATCTACAACAATAATGTAGAATGAGGAATGCACATTTCAATGGTCAATAGTATATGAATTGTATCTTCTTAGTGATTTGTTTCATTCATGAGTCATATGGTCTGAATAAGTATACATTCCATCCATGATATTAGTGAAAGTGCTATATAGATTTTTACTAAAACAATTAATAATAAAAAAACATTTGAAATACCCCACATGGTGTCAATGAAAAGAATCAATGTCACCTTTTGACCTACATACATCTATAAACCTACCATGCCTGAGGAATGATTCACCATCCTATAGGTAAAATATTTTAATGTCAATCTGCATATCCTTCCATTTGATGGATATATATATATATATATATATGTGTGTGTGTGTGTGTGTGTGTGTCATTCAAACTGAGTCTAATTATTGAAATATGATTTACTATAATATTAAAGTTATTTTCTTTTTTAATAATTAAATATTTTATTATAGCATCAATAGTCAAATCACCCACTATTAGGCATATAAAATGCAGATCCGAAGAGAAAAAAATTATTGATATGTCTCATTCTATTTGCATTCAATAGTAAAAATAAATCAAAATCCATTATCCAAAAAGAATTGTTCAAGAAATCCATAGTAAATCATAAAATACACAACACATATTTATCTCTCAAATATAAAATCATATATAAATATGACATCACATATTCGAAAAATAATCACAAAACCCAAGATATTCAGACTTCTTATCGAAGAAAGTGTTACGGGAACCCTATCCAAATATCCATCACATGGAATGATGCATTAATAATACACATTTCCAAAATCTCACAAATATTAATGTATCGGGAATAAAACTATATTTTTACCACATTATCATGTCTTGATGTAGTTCACTCAATAAATTGTAACCAGACCGGTTGGTGGTTATTATTGAATAACACCTCTAACTAACCTATAGGTTGTTGGTTTATAATGTGGGTATGGGGTATGTCGATGGGGAGAATATAACATTTTATCATAGAAAGTATCTATTGTGGAGAAAAAACATCATCCATAGTAGATAGAAATTAATTTTTATATTCTAAATATATAATAAGGATGAAATAATAAATTGAATGTTGTAAAATCCTAAACAAACATATCATGTATTCTACTAAAACTACCAACCGGGATAATCACAATACATAAATGAAGGAAATAAAAAAATAAGTCTCTAAAACTATCTATAAGTATAACCACATTCCAAATCCGAACAATATTTCAATGCCATACTTATTTACAAATATAATTCATCAATGCATCCAATGATTACGACCATGTGAATTACTTTTTAGGTACACAAGTACAATGACACCCAATGTATGGCTGGAGTAAAAACCATAGAAAAGAATTACCCAAATTGACCTATACGTGGCTAATAAAATGATTTTTTAGTATATGTGACGTACTCAAAAAAAATTAAACAATAATAATAATAAATATCTATAGATAAAAAATAGTTCTCATGATTTTTACAAAGAGATGAAGTAATAATTATAATATCATGAAATGTTTGTATTTTATCCTATACATAACTAGAAGAAATTAATAATTTAAATACAAAATAGATCCATCATCCAGTGTACCCTATAAACCAGAAAACCTATGAAAAGTGTATTGACATAGATTGCATATAAATCAATCCATGTATAAAAAATTCTATTCATGGATATGTAGAACAAATCAACCCTACATTCACTATACATCAACAAAATTTATCCCATATCATATTTTTTTTAATTAAACCATGTTCTTGAGGTACAAAACTGAAAAATCAATATATAATTTTAATCAAAAAAAATATGATTTTTTATCCTATGATCATGTCTGAGGTGTTTTATGTTAAAACTCGTGTATCAATGAAGTAATTATATAATTGTATTTTCCTTATTGATGTTTCTATGGAATTCTGTAAAAGGAATTTATGTATAGATCATGGTGTAACATAGTAATATTTTTCCAATGATCCCCTACGAGAACATTCATATAAGGAACATAAGTATATGTAAAGGAAATACATAATTTCACATAACTGATGATGTTATCCACATCATTCAATATCAAAATACAAGAATAAATCAATGTATAACATAATTTCATTTTACATATGAGCATATCCAAAGAATTATATATTAGAATATATGTATAACCCAAGGAATGATAATCTGGATCCCAAAGAGATCCTTTGGGTATCCTAATAATGTTAAAATAAACAAAATCAGATCATAATCAAGGTCTTATGAAGTATATTAGGGAATAAAATTTAAAAATTATAAATAAAAAATATTCAATATCAAAATCCAAGTAGATATGTTGGGGACCCTAGATATTAGAATCATTTAAAATTAGGTCCCATTGTTTGATTTTCCAGATGTGTTTTGGGTAGCATTGCTTCATCATCATTAAACATGTGAATTCATAAAAAAAGAGTTAGGGATGTAAAATTGCTAATAAACAGGAACATTCATAGCCCCTTAGATCACATGTTTTATACATTTTATATAGTTGACCACACTACTATCTTTTCCCAAACCCATGATACATGCATTCATGGTTAGTAAAAATAATAGGGTACTCAGTGGGAACTCATAGAACAATATATTAGATAGAAATCATATTTTGGATTCTCGAGGTCCATATATATGTGTAGATATCCCCCTTCAAATCCAATATTCTAGTCCCAAATTATTGGATCATCACCAGAATCACTAGTACATTATGTCCCATGACATAAAAAATTTGATTTTATAGCTTTTATAGCCAAATGGTGTCTCAACAAAAAGGTAATGACAATTATATGGATCATTTTATATATTAGTATGTAATGGAAATATGGGATCAACTACTCATCTGACACTTAACTGCTATGCATAAATGTTCATCCACATAAGCCTATATAGATACAATATTTTCTAACCAATCCCAATGTAACATACTAAAAGGATTGGAGGTTTCATAATATTTCAAAACTTCCATTCCATGAAACATTCACTCACAGTTTATCCTAGATCCATGGTGTTTATCCATTATAGTTTCCCATTTAAAAAATAGAACAACTCATTAGAAGAGTTTAAAGTGTGGATGTCTATATTAGGGATGAGCTCGATCATGCTTAAAACACTATAAAATACAGAAATATTCATATGTTAGTATGACAAAATCCATAACATTTTAAATAACTCCATTAATTTTCAAATGTATATAAGAATATTCTATGGATCTTCCTTAATCATACGAGAATCATGAATTATTTCCATCTTGTAACACCTGTCATTAACCAAACAATCACCGATAACTCAAACTGAGTATATAACCATTAATTGTAACTAGTTCCTATCAACCGGGGTCAAAAAAACCAAACATTAATTTAATTTTATCTTCAAAGTGCTATAAATAATCCATTACAACAGAAATCAATGCAATAAGATCTGGTGAAGTTAAAAAGGTCTCCTCAGATATCGAATTCCTAGGAAGAGAAAAATCCTTATCACTGTCATCTTATTCAACCATATTTTAGAGAAATTATGAAAAATATATTTAATTTATGAATCACACATTATATGAAGAGGTATATGAACATATCAAATTCTATCCATGTTAATGACATACATCAATGATTCAAATGTTGTTGGTAATATTGAAATGATTTTGTATCTATTTAAGTGATTGAGGGGGAAATAATAATTCCTCCTTATTCAATTAGTTGAACAATTAGTCCACATGGTTTGGAATATCATGTGCCAATTATAAGACCTCACTGAATAAAACATCTCTAAGCCTCATAATTTCTTCACATACAAACAATTATCCCACTATGTGGAGCTACTTCCACCTTGAAATCCGGCCTTTCATAGATACAAAACATAGTTAAATAAAACCTGTTCAAACCATCATGGATACCACAGAAAATCTTCAAATTACACACAATTTTATATTGAACTTCAAACAAATAATCCATACTTTATTCCATTGAAAACATTTATGTATGGATTGGATGAATAGTTTCTGCTAATCCTGCAACATTCATGGTCCTTAAGATTCTCATTTCCCATAATCCTGCTTCATGCCCTAATCCCCTAAAACACACCCAAAAACTAAAAAACACATTTTCAGATTTACATAATTTATTGAAATAGTATATACATTCGTATCAATGTAAATATTTCCATAGGTCATCCATGACAAAAATTTACACATCTAGTAATTGAAAATTAAAATTCCAACAAAAATTCCCAATATAAAAAAATGGGATCTTAAAAGACCTAGGATCATAATATGCACTTGATTAATAAATCTATATACTATATTAAATTAATATGTATTAAATCATGATAATGAAATCCACCCAAATATTTTAACATGTTCCTATAGATAAAATATATATATATTATTTTTTATTGAATATTAAAAAATATTTATATCGAGTCATACATTCATTGAATTTTGATTGTTCGTCTTATTCATATCCACACTAATAAATTTTATTTGAAAATTTATCTACACACTCGAATTCACATCCTCCTCTTCCAATCACTATATCGTTATCTTAAATAATTTTTTAATAACCATTCTCAATTTTTATATTCAAATCAATATACTTATATACATATTAAAATTTGAATTTCAAATATCATATTTCATCATCATCTCACCAACTTCATCAATAATTGGGTTTATATATGTGATATATAATTTTTACCGTGATTTTATTTCATATATTTTTCAATAATACTAAAATTCATGTAACTTATAAAAAATTATTCTACCAAATTTAGTGTGAAAAATCATCTTCACGGTACAACTTAACATTCCACTTAAAAATATCACTGATCAAAATTTTAATGTCTTAACATTATGGAAAAAATGCGTCTCACATGTCATGATTAATATCATAGTACATTTTTAAATTCCTAAATACACATGTATATATCTAAATTTAAAGTGGTTGATAGATTAATCAAATCAAAACTTCAATTATTTTGTGACTGTCAATATCGCAACACACCACATATCCATAAAATTATATTACTAGGATTTGACTTTTTGATTTTTACTATATAAATGAGTAACATTATCAAACAAATTTTTTTTTAGAAAAATTAATTTTCATACATATCATGGAATGAATAGACAAATATAATATAAACTCGAACATGAAAAAAACTTATGTATTAACTTTTATATTATAAAAACATCTATTTATCTATCCAAATATATTTATAATGCGAAAATTATGTATTATGTACTAAATGATTCCATATAGACATTTCATTATATCAACACATATATATGGACAATAAAACTCATACATATTACAGACTTCTGTAAAATTTATACTGAAATCTACTCCACACAAAAAACTCTTATAATTTTTTTTGAAACAACTTGAACTATAATCACAAGACATATAATCTTATTAATATACACCAGATAATGTTATAAAATTTAAATTGTGTTACGTTAAAAAACATTTATATAGTATTTATAAAAATGAAAACCCATATCTAATTAATTATATTAAAATATATCCTCCCCATAAAAAATAAACACAATGATGGGGATCTTTATTCAACATATTATTTCATCACTATGTCCTGAGGTCTGGTTATACTCCTCGTATTAAAGAAAAAAATATTGAACCAATTTCATCCTCAATCATCTCACATTATCAATAAAAAACCATAAGTTGTATCCAAACCACCAAAATTATGTTATCACGATTTTTTCATATTGTTTTTATTTTGAAAATATCTATCATTATATCATTAGTATTATATTATGAGGTATGATATAATGTGGATTTTATTTTATCACTAGATCAAATGGTAATTTCTTATAAAATGGTTTTTCATAACTTGTGATATTGAATTATCCATATATATAAATTTCTACTAAATGAATCATAAATCATTATTCCTATAATATTGATTTTTTTCAATTAATTATGTTTTAAGATATGCATAATCAAATGTTATGACTGATAATCTAGAATTTACAAAAATTATTGTTATTCACTAATTTTGATAAATGTTATATTATTATATATGATAGGCTTCCACTGAAAGTATATATAAAATTTAACAATTAGATCATGTCATAATGTAGATATTATAAATTCTATATCTTAATATTGAAAAAATAATAATATTTTATGATTTTATATAATCAGAACTATATGTTGTAACTTATTAATATTATATTAATTTTAAACACTATAAATGAATAATTAGATAGAAAATTTTAATATTAATATTAATATTAATATCTCATATCTATAAAATTAATAAAATTATTATATGATTATTAATTGTTATTTAATTTTTCATTTGAATATGATGTTTATGTGATTTAAATAATGAATATGATATAATATAATTTAAAATATTCTTCTAATAAAATTTTCAAACAATTCATGATTTTAAATGTTTGATAACATAATATTTTGTTTCAATATATAATGAATTTCATTAATTAGGATGTCATGATCTTGATTTGAATGAATATTTATTGTGACCCAAGATTCATATACATTGATATTACATAATTTTCTATGAATATTGAATACATTACAAAAATACATGCCTGAAGGCCATAAGAGTTTAGTGTCTTTTAATACATGGAAACAAAATATTCAATCTTGCTGAATGATTTTAAAAAACTACTATAAAAAAATATCCACAATTATTATTTATACCTAAAAGCATTCTTCATAACCTCGGGAAATGGAACATATGAATGCGGAAAGAATAGATGATGCATAAGATTAAATAAATGAAATGCATAATCATAACAAGAAAAAAAGGGTATGCAACTTCAAAATAAAATTTTAAGATCATACCGTTTATATTAGTGATTATAAGAAATATTTCATGTTCATAAGACATAAATCATAAGGAAAGAAATATCATATTCCATTAAATAATAACATATGAATAAAACATTTAATTATAATAGAAACATAATAATATTTAATGATTTTCATATTATTAAATCTATATAATAACAAGACAATCATATGGGGAAAATTATTTTACTGAACTGGATTCACACCCATTTCTAGTCCTGTATTACTGAACTAGGTTCACTCCTCATTCCAGTCCTATAATATTGAACTAAGTTCATTTCCTGTTACAACTCATTAATATTGAACTGAGTTCATTTCTCATTCCAAACATGTATTTCTTATATGATATAATTATTTACATAATGCATTGTAAAAATATAAATGTCCCAAACATTTCATAATAAATTAATACATGCATGTTCCACAATATCATAATCAATCATATCACAACTCATGAAATTAAATGTGTATAAAAAATATGTAAACACATCTTATCTTATATAAGGAGATACCGGTTTTATAACCATTTAATCTAAAGAATAAACACTTAAAGAGAACCAAATTTCATAAACATATAAGTTGTTAAATTGAAACTAATTTCATAAACTTATAACCCATGAATGAAAAATAGGATTCATAATGATATGAACCATGAAATAGGATCTAGATTGTTAATGTCCATGATATTAATCATATCCCATTCATAAAAATTATATAAATGGAACCATTATGTCCATTCCCATAAGGTAATGAGTAACATAAACAGAAGTCACCATAGATGGAAAATAATTCTCAAATAAATTTAAAAAAATTTTCTTGAGGAAATTTTCGTTTCTTCTTTAAAACTTAATTTTTAATTTATAAAACCATTTGAAAATAATATTCATTGAATTTATATTAAAAACGTTTGAAGAAGACATAAAATGACTTTGAAATCATTTTTACCTGAAAAATTATAAAATATGCTTTATAACATTATAAAAAAACGTTTTATTTGAAAACATTTTGAAAACATATAAAAAAACTTATGAAATATTTTAATACCAATACCATAAAAATAGTTTAAAAATATATACATAATGAATGAAATTTTATTGAAATACATTTTTTTAAATAAATTTAAAACTTATAAATAATACTTAAAAACATTTTGAAAATGATTTTATTGAAAAAATATAAATTAAGCTTAAAAACATTTGAAAATCACTTCCATTTAAAACATATAAGATAAGTTGACAGAATGTTAAATTCTATTTTCCCTATAAATATATTTTAAAAATATTTACTAATAAATGACCTGAAATAATGAAAAAGAATAATCAATGGTTTTATGGCATAAAAATATTTACATGTCTTAAGAGGAAAAAAAATATTCTATTTTCATGGTAAAAAGGATAGAAAATTATTTTTTTGGAAAGAGGAAAGACTATTCCATTGAAAACATTAGTGTAAGATAGAAAGGGTAAAATTAAATTTTAGTAATAATAGTGTATTATTAGAATATTCTTGGAAACACTTCTAGAAAACATGGTTTTAAAATGAAGGTAGATATCTAACCGAAGAGTGGGTAAAGTGAGGCTTTCATAAAAGTAAATTTCATAGATATCTTGTATACCAAATAGTATATAGATGGTACTGATACATGAATTTATTATTAATTTACATAACATAATAAATTTCAAATCTGTTCTTGAGAGATGGGTCATAAGATTTCATCAATGAAATCATAAAGATAAAAAATCTTGAAAATCAATGCGATTTTCTCAACAAAAATATTATAACTGGGTAACGTGGGATCTTAATCCCCATCTAAGAAAAGAATGTTAAAAGAATCTTTAAATACCATGAAAAAGAGTAATTCATGATATAACATGTATATTGAACATATATACTCCTCAAAAAGATATATATGTGCATAACAAAACATGTGTCTCAAAGAAATAAAATTGAGACAAAATTATTTAACCAATTTGGAGACTTTTTAAACATAAAACCCATCAATTAATGATCATAAAAAACGTATGTTAATACCAAAAATATTTTGTGCAATATACGTAGAATACAATTATGTTCATCCATCACAACATAGAAAATGAAAGAGTGTCTAACATATCATGTGTCTCATAAAAAAAGTGAGATTAAATATCATTACCTTGTGTCATAAATCTCAAAGTAATCTTTAAAACCTAATTTATAATAAATAGTAATTTATTATAAATCTTTTACATAACAATATTATTATATTTAAAACCATATATTGTTAAATTATGACCTTATATTACCCAGTTGTTAATAATTCTATGTTACTTATATCCTGATTTCTAGAGTATAAAACACGATATAAAGTTCATGTATATATATTATATCTATATTATATGAAATATAATACACAATTCATATAAATGTCCATTCATATGTATGCCAGAATGTTGTTTCTGTTTTTATTATCATATTAAATGAATGAAAGTAAATTAAATATGTATTTATATATTTATATGTATATATATTTATCATTATTAAAATATTATTATTAGAACATATATATCATAAAGGATAACTAATCATATCATTAATAAATTTCATGTAGTTTGTGAACAAACCACCTCACATTGTGGGGGCGATAGTCTATACATCCTAAAATGAAATTATCTTATTAACACCAAATAGAAAATTAAAAAAGATATGTTTTGTTAAAAAATAATGAAGATTAAATAAATATAAAATATAATTTATAACTTATATAAACATATATATAATCATAATATTACAGTTATAGGTGGTAAGGAAAATTGATCAGCTATCATTTAGTGAGGCGGTAGTTCACTGTACATTTTAACTATATGTTATTAAACATTAGATAGAGGTGTTTGTATTGTTAGTTCAAATAAATAGCATAAAAATATCTAAGTATATTGAATATACTGGTTTTGTTATAAAATCATGGAATAAATATAGTGGATTTTGTGAAGAAGGAAAATGAACAAAAGGATTTGGGGGAAGATGTTAACTCTTAATCGGGTAACTCCTTTTAGTTTGTGAAGAAACGTTTACTAGGAATGAATTATTTTGAAATGAATGATAATAAAATTAATTGAGGGATTTTGGGATGTATATTATGAAGATATTGGATGGAAATAAGAGGTTATATATTTGTTGGGTTGTGGGAGAGGTGGTTCCATTTTTTAGTGAAGGAAATTCAGTCAATTAATTTTTTTTAAAAGTTTATTTTACACATGTTATTACATAACAAATGAAATAAAAAACCAAACCAAATCAATAATTTATTTTTAATTAAAAATATATTTCAACAAATGGGTTCAGGAAAAATATATAGAAAATTTAGGCCACTATGATTAAGTTCCAGTCCGCAATTATGGTTAATTTGACGTTAATCATTTTGATTAAGTTTAAAAACTTTTACTATATATTTTTTATAATAAAATTATGTTGATCTTATTCAATAATAAAATTTATTCTAATTAAAATGGTATGTGTTGTTATTTCTTAATTCAATTCACATAATCCATGAAATTATGATTAATTCCAATCCCATATAGGGGACATGATTACGTGTTTTAAATGTAGAAAGAAGATTAAAAAATTATTTTGTTTTTATAGTCAATGTAAAATGAATATTAATTATAATGACCTTAATTGTTTTAATATATTATAAATGATCTATTTTTTTATTAAAAAAATTAAAATATAATTCAATATTAATAATTATATAAATGAATATTTAGATTATTAATAAACAATTGTATATTTCACTATTAATAAAAAAATGACGTTTCTCCGAAAAAATCACAAAAGCCACTATATAATAATTCCAACATTATAAATTCAAAAAATATGTTTATTTTTTCAAATTAAATTTCTATATGATTTAGAAATTAATTTTATTTTTTTCATAAAAGGATATGAAGTGTGTTATGTAGTATTTTTAAATATATAAGGACTTTACCAACAATTTTATGTTTCATTATCAATATGTTTTATTTGTCAACGATTATTATAAATAATGATTGACAATTAGTTATTAATAATCCTGTAAATAATTTTATTTTCTATGTTATAATTATATCTTTTAAAAATATTCAGGTAAAATAATAGTTTTCAAAAACTTTGTGTGTCGAATAAATTACGCAATGTCTGTGTTGAGGGTAGATCACAGAATGTTAGTATTGCTTGAATTGAAAGCCAATTCGGTATTCAGTGTTGTTTCAAATAGGTCGTCGTCATGTGAATGTAATTTTCGACATAGTTTTTTAATATATATATGTAAATATTTCTAGTGTCATGTGAAATAAAAGATATAAAAAAATAAATTAATACTAAATAAAAATTCAAAACAGTTCAAGGAGTTACATTAACCACCCCCCTCAAATGAATTTCTCACCCAAAATTCATATGGGTTATCAATGATTCATTACATGAATTTTACAAGCATATAAACGCTCATCATAAAAATGAATACAAAAATGTCCCTTATAAGGGAATGTTGGGACAAGAACGGTTAATCAATGTAACGTACAATTGGGTTTCCACATTATAGAACATAGTATGTACGTGAATCATTGACATGAAGGGTAAGAGTAAATTTTTATAGGGGTGACTAAGGCCATCAATAAAAAACATGTCAATGATCAATGATGATTAGAGGTACTCAAAGTCATCATGCTCTAATGATTTAAAAGGCCATTAATTAGACCCAATTATGTTATATGGAAAACACAATTTATTTTAATCATTATACTAACATTGAGTAATTATTTTATTAACCACGAATATAAGTAAATGTACATACATTATATATTTATATAAATAAAATTAATTCTTCATTTATACATTAATAAATATATAATTTAACCATTTCTCTATGTAATGGAAATAATTCAATTATCTTTTATGCCATAAGTTATAAAATAAACATTTAGATGATCTTAAGGATCAAAACAGAATGAGATTAATAACTATTTAACAATAATTATACTTAAAAATCAATATCGTTAATACATTAATATCAATACATAAAAAGTAACAAAAAATTTTCAAGATACATTTTTATTCATCCATATTAATTATACACTAACTAGTATATTGTATTGTCTATTGGTAGGTATGAAATTGTTATCGTCCATTGGACATGGGTTCAAGACCCACGGCCTTGATGGACTTGACTAGTTTTCACCCGACATACATGATTTGAATTTCTAAAGCCATACTAATATAATTTTTAAAATATGATAGGAATATATGAAATAAGGTTATCCACTATATAGAAGCAAAACTGAGGTTTATAAAAAAACTCAATACATACATACTTTATCTGAAGTATAACATAAACATTTAATGAATGATTGATCTTATAACCCATCTAAATGATGAAAAATACAAAAATAGTAATCACAAAATCATCTTTCAATTGAACACATCAATTAAGAAAGAGTACCACTTATTTTTAACATTACAAACACGTGACATCCCATATCATATATTTCCTTAAAACATTGTAATAAACTTAATTATAATAAATCCTTTTGGACAAAATCATTCTTCTTTATTCAATGTATATTGCATCTATTCCCTGAATAAAAAACTGTAATATTAATAAATGATAGCATAAACCACCTATTAAAATTTCCTTACTTAGTTCCAACTTAATCAGTACTGCCCAATTTTACTTATTCATAACATTATTATATTAACATAAATGACTTATTAATGGATTACTTATCTATTTCAAAATATCACCATGTCTTTAAATAACATCATTAGTACTTCAAGATCATTGAACATAAACATCTAAATACTATGTAAAAAAATAATTAGAAAAATTATCTTATATTTCAACATTCTTATAACATAATTCATGATATAGAAAATATACAATAATTGATTATTAAACATCATACTTATGACATTAATAAGTCTACCTAATCTTTTTGCACAACACCACATTCCTTTAACATTTCATTTATAGTCACATTATCAACAGAAATGTAACCATTGCTCACACCACCTTTCTAGATCCCTTTATGATATTTCATATTTGGACATTGAGTTCCATAATGATCATTTACTACACACATAAAACACATAAACTTAGATGTTGTGTTAGGGGTTCCAATATTCTAATCCATTTTGTTAACTGAAACCATGAATTTTCCATTACATTCACTAGCTTTGTGTCCTTATTTCAATAGTATAACATTTTATTTCTCTACTAATACGTTCAAATTGGTCATTCATTCTACATTAATAATAAAAATGAAATCGAATTTCAATTCTTCTATGGTCTCCATTAACCAAACACACATTAAACTCATTCTTTCTCTTCCTTTAGTGGTCTGAGAGTTGGTTATGGTACATGCTGTTAATCTTCTTCCATGAAAACTAATTCGGAATGGTCACAACACTATTCACTCGAGTGGTCATAAAACCTGACTTCTCTATAGAAAATCATCAATATCATTCAAAATCAATCACGTTATTTTCGGTTAATGACGTTGTCTAAAATTAGAAACATAGTGTGAGCATTACTTATCATAGAAGAAAAACACATACTGATGAAAATATTTATTTATATCATGTTTAATCCAGAAATCCTTACATAATATAAGACTACCTAGGTTCATCCGAGGATTCTCGAATCCAAAATATTTTTAATTCCATCAAGATGGATTATAATTATATTTTGAATTTTCAATGCATATCCCCTTTGACTGTTAACCGACATTTGTAGCATGGCCCATTATCGTCTATTACATTACCTAGAGTACGACTCAAAACATCTTTTCAAATTTTTTATCCATATGTATATCTATTCCAATTCCAAATCCACTTTTAGTATCATGACCAGAATATATATATTGAGAGCCACTCACTTGTTCCTTTATAAAAATTCTCAGACATTTTCATAAATGTTAACTCATCCATATAGTTATTCTTAAATACATACCAAGAAATATCCTAATAAATATACCAAAGGTTTTCAATATTGTTTTCTAAACACATTTTACAATGCTTGACTAAACCTTTTCTTTGATAAAAATTATAGCGACCCAGGTTTGATAAAAATGGTTATTACATCATTTTAGATTAATATTTAGTTCATTACAAAAATACATGTCCAAGTACAATAATAGTTTATTATATTTTGAATCATGAAAACAAAATCATCAATCCCTATGATTTATGTTCAATATCTCTTATAAATATCTCCCCCTTTAGTACATGCACCTAAAACCTTTCATCATAACCTATGGAAATGAAACCTAAGAATAGTGTGTGCTTAGATGCTCAATTGGGTAAATAAAAAAAATACATAAGAATAACATGATCAAAAGGGTATGGAACATGAGAAAAATTTTGAAAATATTAATTTATATTTTATATATCACAATAATAATTAGTAGTTAATATTAAATGAATCGAAAGTAAATAAAAACAATCCATGAAAGCACAACAGAAGAATAAAACATTGAATTGTGAGAAACATATAAGCATATATAATGATTTACATAGTATTTAAAGAATTTCTATCAATACCATTTATAAAAATAATATTTTCCTCATTTTACGTAATAATTTTTATTTTTTAACCCTCCCATGTTATCAATTTAAGCTTATATGGATTAATTTTCGATTTATGATGTGTTTTGTAAACATTGATGAAAACTGCATATTTCGTGATTTTGAAAAGATTTTTATCACAGGGGAATTTTGGCCATTTATCTTAAATTATATTCCCAATTTTTTTATTCAATGTTTTTTATAATAATTATTTTTTTAGTTAAATTTCTCCTATTGAACTAGATACTACTTCAATCATCTTGAGGTCTAAATAAATCAATAATGTTAAAAACAATTTATCTAGGCAACATGGATCCCACCTCCATAAGTGAAACACAATTCAGTCTACACAACTCATAATGGCGTGATTCTTAATAAAGATAAACTATGACTCAATGAAAGGTTCACACATCAAATATCATGGATTTTTAATCCACTATGGTGTCAAATTAATGATTCCAACTAAAGGAAGCTTCATCTAGACATCGAACATAATAAGACATATAAATAAAAACCAATAACTCCATCTAGATGTGTCTATTGAAGATGAAATATTCATGTTTAATTCCTATGATTTTTTTTAACAAACTTTACACAGATGATTACATGTGAATTTTATATTTAACTATTCTAAAATGTGTCAACATTCAGAGTAAATAAATCTACTTAGAAAAGTATTGGAGCTCCTACCTCTCAAATCATTTCTTCTCATCTTCACTCCATTTGGGAACCAAGGATAGGAGGCCAAGGGGCATTTAAGATTTATATTTTTTTTTTATTTTTTTAGATTCATTTTCTCATGTAATTCATTAATATTTTTTATTAATGTTTTCCCATTTCTTCTTTCAACTATTTTTTCTACAAATCTCAATCTCTTTTTATTTATTCCCTCATTCAATTGTGATCTCTTATAACATTGAAATGGGAAGTGAATAACTTGGGCATTGACTCTATGTGAGGTTTTATAGTGTTATTTATTATTTTTACATAATTCAAAATGTTTTAAATTTACTTGTCATGGAGGTGGGAATATTTCATGGGTGCAGGAATAATCAACTGTGACGCTATTTCCAAATCCATTTTTTTACTTGATTAATTCATTTTACCACCCCTACCTCAGAAAAAAACCCTCAGATGGTGATTTTTCGAATTATATAAGCATGGAAACAACATATGGTAGAGAAGGGTCTTATATGAATAAAATTATCATTTTAGGTGTTACCGTATTTGACTATTGGAGGAGGTGTGGTTTGGTTTGTCAGACGCATGATAAAATAACATAAGAAATAAATCAATGGAATTTAATTCATTAATGGGGTTTAATTAAATTAATTATCAAATATAATTTATTCAATAAATATTAATGAACCCTTATTATCCTACCTGAAGACCAAGTCCTTTCTACGATAATTTTATTCTATTTTCATCTAGATTAAAATTCGCCATGTCATTTTATTATTTTTAATTTTTCCAAAAACCCTGTAAAGCATCATTTTCAATAAAAAACAATAAAATACAAAAAATAAATATAATAGGTGAATTATAATCATTGATTGAACCAACTACAGCTCTCATCAAGTGAGACGACCATTGTCATCCTCTGTGATGCATTAAGAAAATAATTTTCCTTTTTCCACTCCATATGACAGGTGTGCGTCCACCATATTAGTTGAAAAAGTCTATAAATATACCATGATAACTTCCAATTCCATCCCTATATTACTAATCCATGTTAACTCTTAATTCTATCCCTCTATTACTAGATCGAGTTCATTTCTCGTTCGAGCCCTGTAATACTGAACCGAGTCTGTTTCTCAATTAATCCATGTCTTTCTGATTTGATATAAATTATTAGTCAATTCATTAGTGGAATATATACATCCCACCAATATCATAATTAAATCATACATACATATGACAAAAAAATAATAACTAATAATATAATAACCTCTCTAATTAAATGGGAATCATAAACATGGAAACATATCATAACATGTGGAAAATAATACATCTTTGATAAGTATTTAATCTAAATAATTACATGGGGATGGGAAAAAATTCATAAACATATAAAATATGAAATAGAAATATATTTCATCGATATATAACCCCTGAAAGTGAAATTTGATACATAATCAAATGGCTAATGAAAGATAAATGTCTTTTATAGATACCATGACTTTAAGAATGACCAATTCATAGAAATATTATGAATGAATTTTTTAGATCATTTCATATAAGGTTATGAGTAACATCAATAGATGTCATTTATATGGAAATTAATTTTTTAAATATCATAAAAGAACATTTTTTGAGGAAAATACATTTTCTTCATAAAAAAATTCTTTTTCATAAATTAAACCATTTGAAATGAAAAATATTAGAAATTACCTTTAATACCTATAAAGATAACCTAGAATAATTTTTAAAATAATTATTCATTTAAAACATATAAAATAAGCTAAAAAACATTTTAAATACATTTATCATTGAAAAGAAATTCAATATTTTAATGAATTATTGAAAATTGTTTAAAACCATAACATTTAAAATATATTAAAACTTCTAAATAATGATATAAAATTTTTAAAATCATATTACTTAAAATCATATAAAATATTCTTGGAAACATTTTTTAAAGATATTTTCCTTAAAAATATCATTTTAAAACATTTTCATAATAATTAACATCTAAACATGAAAAGATATCTTTAAAATGATTGATTGATGATAAGTCCATACATGATGTATTAGGTAAAAATAATATACCTTTTTCTTGCAAAAAAGTATAGAAAAATGACTAATTTATAAATGATAAGAAGCCTCGATTGACAACATTGATAAAAGGAAAAATGTCTAAAAATGTTTTTTAATGATAATAGGATATTAATCAAATATTATTTGAAACCCTCTATATAAAACATCGTATTAATGGAATGTATATTTTTGACCGAAGAGATGGTAAGGTTGATGTTTATTAAAAAATTGATATATTAGCTATGTTATGTAACAACGTGTTGAAATATAGTAGTAATACATAAATATATCATGATTAAAAATATTAGAATAAATTCCACAAATGAACTTGATAGATGGATAGTAATATTTCATTAATGAAAGAATAAACATAAATAATCTCAGAATGTGATGAGATTTTCATAATAAACTCTTATAATTTGGTAACCTGGAATCAATCTCCCTAGGAAAGAAAATAAAATTACGTTTGCCATAAAATAACCTAAAAATGAGTAATTTTATGACATATAATGTAAAATTTATGTTTATACAGATTGAAAAATAATTTAGATGAATAAAGAAACATGAGTATCAAGGAATGAATATGGAGGAAACACAATTTTACTGATTTGGTAAATTTTGAAACTAAAACCTGATGAAAGAAAAATTATAAATTGGATATTTTAATACCCATTAATTTATTTTTAATATAAATTGAATAAAATTATTTATATTACAAACACGACACAAAAAAGTAAAAGTGGTGAGCATAACATGTATCTCACTGAAATGAAAAGTGAGATGAAATCCTCTTAACTTGTGTCTTGAATCAAAAAGTACTAATTAAAAAACCTTTATAATAAGTATAAATTTATTATAAATATTTTAAATAATTAAATTCCTATATATAATACCTTATATGGTTTGTTTACGACCATATAAAATATTCTTGTTAATAGTCCAGGTTAATGATTCACTTTGGGTAATATTCTTCTTATTCATTGAATGTGTCTTAATTTTTTATATAGTTGGTCGATACACAGAAGTAATTACTTAAATAATTTAAAAAATGATATGAATATCATGTATAAATATTATATGTGTATTATAATAAGCTATATAATATAGATTTATGAAACGGAAAACCTTGTTCATGGATACAGTACGTCGTATGTACGTATGAATATTGTTTCCGTTTTTATTGTCTTATTAAAGAGATACTATAAATAAATAATATATATATACATATATAATTATTATAGTAATCGTACTATACAATATGTATACTATATTTTCACTAAAACCATCCATAATACATTCTAAGTACTATGTAAATGAATCACATGGCTTTGAAAGGGTGGTAGTCCAAACATCCTCAAAATAATTATCATATTAAATCTAAATGGAAAGTAAAAATATATGTTTTTTAAAAGGAATAATATTATTAAATAAATAATAAATATAATATATATAATATATATATAATTTTTCCATCAGAATTTCTACCATGAGAGGTGGTAAAAAAAATTGAACAATCATCGTTCAGTGTATTGTTGTTCCTCATACACATAACTAATATGTTTGTAACCCATTTGATGGAGGTTTGTGTAAGAATAAGTAAAATAATTATCATAAAATTCATAATATATAAATTGTATTATTTTTTATAGAATAGTTTAATAAATTATAGTGTATTGGTTGAAGAATAAATAAAATGGAAGGACCAGAGAGATGATGATAGCTCTTAATCGTGCAACTCCATTTGGATTGTGCAGAAATGGTTATTTATTTTTAATTATGCCCAATTTAAGGATTCTAGGAGGAATTGATGGATTTTGGGAAGTTTATTAATATGGTTATGTCATAAACAAAGATTTTTTTATTGGTGTGAGGATTTGGGAGAGGTGGTGAACTTTTATATGGAAGGAAAATGGATCCCTTAGATTTTTTTGAAAACTTGTTAGGTGTACCCATGTTTTAACCTAAAAAAGACATGAAACCCATAATAATTAATTAATGGATGGTTTATTTCCTACATATGTCAATAAAATTATATTTTTACTCGTTTATAGTTTATTTGGGTAGAAATGATTAATGTTTAGTCCCTAATCAAGCATAATTTGACCTTTATCATTGTGATTAATTTTATTCACTTTTAATAATATCTTGGTTGAAAAAAGTCAATTGATTTTATTAGTCATTAAATATAATACTAATCATTATGTTTTATGTTAGTTTTTCAAAATTTATTTCAAAGAGGTGGAAAAATTATGATTCATGTTAATCCCACAGATGGGACAAAGCTACGGGTTTTAAGGTAGAAAGATGTTCAAAACTTTATTGAGTTTTTGTATTCAATTTTGAATTTAAATAGATTATAATGACATAAATTGTATTAATATATTTAAAATTCATCTAATTATACATTAATAAATTTAAAACTAAAATTTATCATTAAAAATTATTTATTCAAAAATGATTTTGTTTTAATTAAAAATCATTATTTTTCACTATTCATCAAAAAATGTTGTTGCTCAAAAAAAATCAAATTCAAATCACCCTAACCTAATTATAGAATTTTAATTTGAAATATTAATTCTATTTTAACCATTTCAATTTCAATATGTTCATAAAATTAAATTTATTATTTTTTATAATATGACATATAGTGTAGTTTATAATATTTTTAAACATATAAAGACATGGTAATAGATTATATATTTCTATATCACTATGTATTATTTCATTATAACCATTATAAAAAATATAGGAAAAGTATTTATTAATATTCATATAATTACATTTAATGGATAGGTTATAATTTTACAACGTAAAAAATTACCAAAATTGATACTTTACAAAAACTTGTTGTTGTGTGTAACGTACATTAAGTCCTTGTAGATGGTACTTTAATACTAGTTGGTACTACATTTAGCGTACGCCACATTGGTATAATAGGTAGTAAAATATATTTTGGTAATGTCTGAAAGAAATTTTTTTATTACTGTTTTAGTATATATATATATTTAAATAATTATTTCCAATGTCACTTGAAATATAAAATATCAAAACAATATATAAATTATAGAAAAATAATTAACAAAATATCGAGGTGTTACATTATGTTTATTATATAAATATTAGACATCATAATAATTGTGGTATTAGAATATTTATTATGTAATGTAATGGGGGTAGATTAACTTTTGGAAAAAAATTTATTTTCCCGGAGGATACTTATATAAAAAAATTAGGTTTGGTACATGTTACTTTAGGTATACTCTTTTAGAGATTATTGGTTTTATATATTTTAAATCCATTATTAGAATTAGTTCCATTAATATTATAAAACTAAATAATTAAGATATATTTTAATACATTTGTATTTTCTTGTTATGTGGATTACATAATCTATAAGCATTGTACAGAGTCAAACATTAATATGTTTTTAATATATATTATTTTATAATGGAATAAGGATTCCAAAAGTGTTACATTTTAATACCAAATGCATGTAATAAATAAACATTATTTAATTAAGATTTCAATTGATACTCAATGTTGGAGTCCATATAAATATAACCCCTTTCAAAACCTATACATATCAAGTAGATAGATTCTAACACTAAACTATTCCAATGAATTATATTTTACATGGATGTGTGGAAAATTTTTACCCTTTGAGTTTTGTAAATAATATCTTAGAGTCATATGGGTAACATTTAGTTGTGAAAACCTATGAATTAGGATAAAAAATTAGTAATTTTGAGTTATAAAAATATTGTAAAAAATGTAAATGTGTTTGAAAATCGAATATCCTATATATTTCTAAGAAATTATTCCGGATATTCAAAATTAATAAATCAATTTAGGACCCAAAAAATATAATGATGTTTGTTATCACTATTTTTCAGTAGAACATTCATTAAAATACCTTAATAAAAAAGAAATATAACCTAATACAAGCACACAGATATACCATTTTTTATATTTTATCATGCATATTTATTATCATTTTGATATCACTTATTTGTATGAATGTTAATAATATAATATAATATAATATTTGGATTAGATGTAACATCAAAGAGATATATTTTGAAAATATTTATGTGACTACTTTAAATAAATATTTCCCTAAATTTAACTCATGGTTATTAGATATGAGGTGTGCATCACATATTTGAGATGATAAAATTTACAGGGAAATGTGAAAGAACCAATTAATGTTGATGTAGATCTATGTGTTTTGTAATAGTGAAATAGTTATTTTGTTACATATTAGATAATATAATTGAGTCTTACCTTGTATATTCATTATATAATTATAAAAAACATATTATATTCCAATAATATATAAAAATTTAATTTCTATTTGTTTTCTATGTAAGATATAATTTTTATTCGTTTGAATATACATTAAAATATATATATATTAAAATTAGTTTATTTTATTGAGTTGGAAATTTATTTAATGGTTTATACATTATACACATGGATAATCCAGAACAAAAAAAATCAAGATATGAACATTAATGTTGATTCTAAAATCTATATTAAGGTAATTATCAATATTGATAGATGAATAAGAAATGAATGGAGAACCATCCATGGGGTAAATCTATCCTAATGTCTATCCTATACCACCACACACCCTAAAGGGAGTATTAAATCTCCATGGACTATAAACAATTACCTATGAATCACATAACACACATTCGGAACATTTTCACTCTTAAACAAAAATAAAATTTCCACAAATGAAATAAATAAAAACATAACCAACTAGAGGTAAACCTAACCAAGCATTATAATAGGATATCAAACACATTCAATAATAAAAGAAATAGTAGAATCATATACACATATGCTAGAGCATAAAATACATTAGGAAATATATATATCAACTCAACTGAATTAAATTACCCATATGATCTATAATTAACCACTAAGATACCCATAGTCTATATCCAAACTAACACCTATCATTTAGGATCATGTAATTGAATCAAACTAGAATGAACATGGAACTATAAAAAGGTACACAACCACTATAATTTATATTGGCCCCAAAACCTACTATATCTAGCAATTTTCATTCATATAAATCTAGAAAAAATGTATCTAAAATATGGTAATAATATTAATTTTCAATCCTGATTATGAAAAATAAAAAATCACACATCAATGGTATTATAAAAATATGTTTCCATGTCTTTAATAAAATAAAAATGATCATTTGGATTAAATTTTAGGGATGCCAATAACTCATCGAAAAATCACCATTTTAAATTCAAACATTAAAATCATTTTATAAAAATGAAATTTTGTAATACAAATGTGCATCTAAATGTTTTTTTCAACTAATTATAAGGCTTTAGAAAATATCTATGAAAATAAACATTCATTTAATACTATCCATGATGAACGAAAACCTATTTTTCATAATTAAAAAATTTTGCAGTTTCATAAAAATTCCATTTTTATCAATTTAATAAACTTTTCAAACATATTATTAATAACAAGAATAAGTATTAATATTTTTCATGACATATTCCTTATATAAAAAAAATTCAATATAATTTTTCGGAAATTCGAAAATTATACCACAAAACGAAGGAAGAAATCACAAAATCAAGAAACTATATGAATTTTTATATAAAAATGGTAAACAAAAAAGATCATATATTCCAAAAAATAATATAATTACTAGTTGATAAAATCAATGAACAAGTATAAATACCCTAAATGATCTCTGTAAGAACTTATTTTCATGGGAATCGTTATATGATTCAAGTAATAAATGTACTAATTTTTCAAAAAAGAACATAATCTAACTCTATGGAATATGTTACCATCCCCTGAACCTTATAAAACTACAAAAAAAACATTAACTAAAGAACTATCATTAATGGGATCAATAAAGATATCGTCCTAGGGGAAAATCAACCACTAGATCTAAAATGATATATTAACTAGATTGTTTTCATCCAAGAGATAAAAAACAATATTTATAGCCTGCGTGACTTCAACTCTTTATGACACCCAATGAAATCTAAGTGGTATAATTATTTTAAATATGTATTTATTTGTTTATAATTTAAATTAATTTTTTCCATAAAATATTTTACGAATGTAATGTATTTTTTATTGTAAAAATATGTTTTTATCTTAATTATAAATTATTTCCTAATATTTAAATAAATATTATTTATATATATTAAATGAAAATAAACAAATATATTACATAAAAAAAATATAATTTTTAAATTAATCCAAAATTATTTATTTAAAATTATATCATAATGTAATGTTTTTGGGATTTATTACATTTTTTCAAGAAATATATTTTCATATAATGTTCATTATGGTTAAAAATTCTCTTTAATTTATAATTATAAAAATATATAGAAAATTTTATTAATTTATATAATCTTTATCAAAACATAATATTAGAAATGATATTAGAATGCAATATATTTAGTTTTTGTTATTATTTGAAAAATACATATTTTATTCTCTTTAGTTAATTTTATTTCATGTTATGTTTTATTATAATTTATTTTTATAAATTAGAAAAAAATTATATATATTTTGTTTCAATAAAAATTATAGAGAATTTAATTTTAATAAAAGAATGAATTATAATATTAAATGTTTATATTTAGATAATATATTTTTTGTGAAATTAAAGTAAATGATAATAATAATATTAATATTATTAATTAATGTTAAAAAAATTAATTTAATATTATATATAAATATATTATAATTTTATTTTATATCTTTGTGAAATTATTAGTATATATTCATATTATTATCAATAACGAAATTTCATATATATAATCTATACAAACAAAGAATACATGATGTAATAAAATAATAAAATAATAATATATTTGACATTATCAAATATGGTGAAAACATAAGAAACAAAAAAAAGAGGGAAACATTATAAAAAAATAAAAAATAGAAAAAGCTACAAAACGTGAGGTAATAAGTGAAAAAAATTGAGTTCAATGTTTAATAAAAATGATAAAAATGTTATATAAAAAATAGGACATCATGTGTAAATAAAAACAATAACTAAGAAATCAATAAATAATATAAATATATGTGAACCTAGAAGAGTTCAATAGAAAATAGATAAAAAGAAAGATGACTTGAATTGTGTGTGTGGTCAAATGGACGATAACTACATTCTAGATCCTAATAATATAATAATATAAATATATAAATAGAATATATATATATATATATGTACAATTGAATCATATATTCCATAATAATTTACTCCAAAAAGGAAAAGGTACACATGTCTATTAAACCAAACCATTTCCTAGCTCAACGTCCACTACAAATATAATATATATATATATATATATATCTGTCTGTGTGTGTGTGTGTTTGTTTGTCTGTTTATCCCTCATGTTTTCACACCAAAAAATGTCATAAAACATTCATCAATAATACTATTTTTCATTATACATGGTTTTAGAAGACTATTTATTGTTCAATAAAGGTAATGAATTACTGATTAATTATCATTCATTTTAATTCATTGATTTTTATTAAATTATATAGTCATACAATGTTATATATATGTATATATGTATATATATCTACTTTCTATAAATTATAATATAAGAACCTAAATATATTTTATAAATGATTTTTTATAAACAAATTCTCAAAAAAAGTGTTGATTTATTTACAACAATTCTAAGAATATACAATCATTTATATATTTTCAATGAACCCGATATATATATATATATATTTATTAATAATAATATGATTAATATTAAAATAATTTAGTGAGAATTAGACTTTTCAAACAAATATATACTCATTTATTAGTAATTTTATAACCCTATTTTATTATTTATTGATTTAATAATTGATATGGGGGTATTTTATTTTAATTTAATATTATAGTTATTATTTTATGTGAATAAAATTTATAAATTTATATTCTATTTCTAGGTACATGATAACATTTCATGTGTGAAACATTATCTACACATCCATGCATGTCCCTCAAAATTATGAAATGGACATCATCTACATAAAACAATGATATTTTATACATATAATGATAATAATTTTTTAATACTTCTACAATGTTTCATTTATAACATTATAAACATAATGTGATAAATAATGGTATGGGTTTCTCAAAATTCTTTTTAAAAAATTATTATACTATGTAGGATTATTTTCATCAATGAAAATAGCTTTTGTATGAATTATGAAGGGTTTTTTGGTTACGAATGAGAAATGAATGTACATTATAATTTTTTTATAAAATTGTTACTAGAGTGTCTAATGATATATTATGGTATAGAGAGTAAACCAATGTCCCGATGGGGTTGATCTCTCACATGTGTTATGGCAATGGGAAAATTGGTTTTTCATATTGCATGTTGAGTATCATGATTAATCCAAAAAAATTATTAATTTCAAATGGATAAAACATAAATAGTAATTAAAAAGAATTCATTTTTTGAAATTATATGGTTTTAAAAATAATTTAAAGTATATATGAATATCTAGAAAATTGATTCATTATTTTTACAAAATATTTCTATGTATTGATCATTATCAAATTATTTGTTTGAATAATGTTTTATTGTATTCGAATAACACTATTTCTATAGGTTTTTTAAAACCTCTTATAGGTAAAATTAAAGATCAACATATGTTTTAATTTCATTTTCTACAGGTTCACTAAATTTTTTTAAAGGTTATCTCAATTATTATAAATGTAGATCACATAAAGATTTTATGTCATTTTATTTTATTTTGGTACATTTTGGAAAACTGGTAACATATTTTAGTAATTCTCTAAAACCTACACATGAAAGGGACCTTGCATGAAAAAAGATCTGGGCATTTTTTTTTCATTTTTCATGTATATAAAAATGCACAACATTTATTGGTGTTCAATGTAGATCTATGGGTTTGGGGCTTTATAGTAAATTTTGGAGCATAGCTTTAGACAACTTTAGATATTAGACATTCTTGTTTGATAAAAACCTATCTAGTAGAGTATAAATGTTTTACAATTCAGATGTTTTTAATTTTGAAGATAAATTTTTTGAATTTTCACAAGTCTAACGAATCAATTGATAGAGAAAAATTATTTTAGTGGGTGAAGAATCTAACTTCCAAATAAATTCTAATGGTAATTTTATTTCAAATAATTATATTTTTTTTTCAATTAAAAAAATTATTTTTAATAAAAACATTTATAAAACTAATGTATTTTGTGTGATAAAAATATGTCTTTATCTTAATTATAATATAATATAGAATATATTATGAAACGGTATTTTAATTTTAAAAATTCAAATAAACTAATATATTTATTAATTAAATATATTTTTAAAATAAAAAAAAAATTATTTAAAATTATTTTTTAATACCAAATGTTTTGGATATATTATATTTTTTCTAGAAAACATTATATATATAATGTATATTATTTCTATAAATCTTGATATATTTAATATTTTCGGTATTAGTAGATAATGTGATTACCTTTTATTTTCGTTCTAAATTTTTAATATATGAAATAACATTATCAGGAAATTATATTAATTATTTTAATATGGTTTAATTAACAATTGATTATATTTATTTCATATTCTTAAAATATATGTTTTAAAATAATTGATTTTAATATATTAATAATTTTTTTTGTATAACTGTTTTTTTAAAAAAACAATTAAACGAATAATTATTTAAATTAAATAATGATGTATATTTTTAAATGTTGAAATTTTGGTATATTAATTTTTTATAATTAAAGGTGATGATAATAACAGTAATAATATTCTTAAAAATAATAATTAGTGGTAAAAAATATTTTTTACATGGAAATATATTTTATAAATAAGCGATTATTTTGTTTTATAAATTTATTAAATTATGAATATAGATAATTATATTTATATAAGACAATGAATATAATATAAATAAGTTAAAAATACAATGAACACATGAAATGATAAAAAAAATATTATTATGTTTAACATAATAAAAAATATTTAAAATGTGGGAAGAAAAAAAGGATAGAGAAAAATGAGTCAAACAATAAAAAATAAAAAAGTGAAAAACATGATGTGAGCAAAAAAAGAGTTGAATGGTTAAAAATGATAAATATTATTATATAAGAAACTGTAACATGATGTTTATATAAAAAATGTTAAAACAACTAAGAAAAAAGTAAATCATAAAGAGAAGAAAATGTGAGCCAAGAAATACGATAAATATAACTGATACAAATAAAGATTATTCAAATTGTATGTGTGGTCAAAAGTGGGAGTTTCACCATCTAATTCCTATTAATGATGGAATATTACTTTATAAATATAATATATATAGAACTCAAACATAGGTTTTGTTATATTTTAATCAAATAATACAGCCATAAAATTTTCAAATTAACTAAACCCTTTACTTCTTTTTCTTCCACCAACATATTCATAAATAATATATATATATATATATCATGTTTTCACAACCAAAATTTATATAAAAATTCCTCATTTATACTGTCTTTCTATAAACATGGTGTTAGAATCCCATTCCATCCTCAATCAATGTATGCTATTATTTTTTTTATGAATTAATGATTTAAATAATGATTTTCAACAAGATAATTTTGATATAAAATGTTATATATATATATACATAATTTTTTTATAAACTATAATATAAGTATGTTAAATTTAATATCATGGTTTTCTAAAACAAATTATCTTATTTGTTAAGTGATTTTATTTTATTTAAAACACTTCTAATAAAATAAAATCAGTTATAAATTTTCAATGAAATAAATATATATATATCTATACATAATATTTTGATTTTCATAATAATTTAATGATAATTTTACTTATCCAAACAATCTACTGTCATATATTTGTAACTTTATAACAATTTTTTATTATTTATCGATTTAATATTTAAATAGAATATCTGATTTTAATTCAATGTTATACTTATTATTTAATGTAAATATAATTACACATTTTATACGAAATTTCAAATTAAAAATTATCATTTCATGTCCCACAATTTCACTACACTCCCATGCATTCCATATATAATTTGGATATGTCCATAATCTAAATACAATAATGAAATTTTATGCATATATTAAAAGTAATAGTTTTAAAACTCTATAAAACTATTAATATGATATTTTAACATTATTATTATTTGTGAATGTTTCGGTTTCTTCAAAATGATGTTAGAAAAAATATATACTATTTTATGATTATTTTATTCAACAAAAATATTTTATAAATGAAAATTGAATTGTTTTTGGATTAAGAGTTAGAAATAATGTTCAAATAAAATGTTTTCCTCAAATTGGCACTAGTGTATCAAATGTTATGTTATAGTATGAGGTGTCCACCCATGAACCTAAAGAGAAAGTATCCCATATGTGATATGGCAATGTGACCTCATTGGTTTTTGTAATGTCTAATCAAATTACATGATTAATCCATAAAAAATATTATTTTCAAATAGAGAAATAAAAATTAGTATTTCAAACGAATTATTATATGGATGTTATGTATTTTTAAAAATAATACACACTATATAAGGATATTTATAAATTGTTTCCTTCTTTTAAAACCCTTTTTCTATGTATATAATTTTATTAAATTAGTTTTTTGAGTAATGATTTTTTTTCTTTTCAGATAAGGGTATCTTTATATGGTTTTTAAAACCTCTTACATGGATGAATAATTCACATTCAATATTTTAAATTTACTTTCCATAGGTTTGGTATAATTTTCAAATTTTAATCACATTTCCAACAGAGCATTAAAACACCTAGAATTTAAGTTAGTTTATTTTATTATTGTAAATCTCGGTAAATATTTTATGTATTTGTATAATTATTGAAAACCCTAACCAGGAAGGTCTTGGTGTGATAAATGTTATTTGTATATTTTCATTGGTCTTCTATAAAAAATTCATAAAATTTTTTGGTTCTTAACCCAAAAACACAGGTTCGTGGTTTGACACTTATTCCAGTCTAACCTTCTCTAATATACCATGAAATAATTACTATCCAACCCATTTCCTCCACTATGTTTTCTCTCACACTAGTCATGCATAATTATACTAGTACGTCCATTAAGGGTCATCTTGAGGGGAATAAAACCCATAATTCCATTGATTACATTTAAAATGTTTTTAAATAACTCATGCATCACATTCCATAACATCAGAACATATAATGAATCAATACTAGATATACCATCCATAGATCAAATGTCACCACAAGAATATAATAGTCACAATGGGATTAAGAGGGACTAAAACCATTTATGAAAATTTACTACTCATAAAAATCCATGTAGGCCATTACTTTTATATTCATTCATAGAATTATTTTCCCATTCACAATTTTCTAAAACCATTCAAATCTTCCCATAATAATAATAATATCAATAAAACATTGAAAATCAATGGAAATTAACTAAAACCTTTAAAAATTGAGCAAATTCATTCTACGACATTGAAAATATTTAAATAATTATCCAAATGGGATAACAGACCATTTTGAAAAAACAACATCCCACTTTTTGTTCTTTCAAATGAATAAAACCCAATAAAACAGAGATATAAAAATCATCCAAAATTATAAAATGTTCTCAAATTTAGTACATGTGTTATAAAACCCATTTATATCCAAATTACCAATGTCAAAAAAATTTAAATTCATTCGAAACACTGAAAAACTATGTTTTAAAGTCATTCAAAATATTAACACATTTATAATAATACAGTTCACTCCACTAGTTTTATAACCAACATAATACATTAATATACATTTATGAATTTTCACAAACACATGGCCTGGAATCCACCCCATTGCTATATTTCAAATAAAATTTGAATTAGCCAATCCCATTATGGGATATACATATTGGCATAATTTAAAATTAAATTCTTTTACAAAATATCACGAATTAAATGGAATGAAATAGAACGATATGGAAAAGAGAATTAATTTTTTTTTGTTCATTGAAGATCCTTCTAAAAATTTTCACCAATAATGTAGAAAAAACCCCAAAACAATGATGTGCCAAGTGTAACCACTAATTGATACAAAATGAATTATTCATTCTAACTATAAGCATCATATTAGAATATAAAAAATATTATCATCCATGAGGAAATTGAAATTAAGGGTGAACGTGAAAAAAAAGAATAAATATTATAATATGGATGAATAATGTAATAATATACCAAAAAATAAGGTGGAATCCACCGAAAAAAGAGGATGATAATGGGATGATACTACCTTGGACATGGTGGGTTTGTTCGAACAAGAACTGTGGGGGTAAATGATGAATGACTTTTTAATATCAAGGGGGAGTAAAATTTCCACTTTTAATGAATCATGGATGGTTGGATGGATTATTAGGGGAAACCACAACAGTAGACAAATCATGCTCGAACATTGAAAATGACAATATCATAATATAATGAAAATTCAAAAAAAAAGTTTTCATGGTTTACCAATCCATGTAAAAACAATACAATATTGGGAAGACTCAATGGGTGTAATAAAAGGATTATCTTAGGACATTAATGGTTTGATACTCAGTCATATATCCCCGATTAATCTAAACATTCCATGTTAAAATGAAATAAATTGTCTATTTTTTAAATGAGATAGTTTTTCCATACTATTTCTTTCAATTCTAGTGTAAAAACCATATAAATAATGTAAAATAGAAAATTTCTACATTTCAAGACTAAAAATTATTGAATCATAAAAATCTCTGACATACATTTAAAAACATAAAGTAAATTCTATAGTGAAATAGTTTGTGACATAATTCTCTCCACTATACCATGTTATTCTCCTATAATGTATGATATATATGTTATGGTTAATAAAACATAGAATCTAAAATTAATCCATATATGAAATATTATAAGTCATCATATAATTAATCAAATACTAAAAAATGAACAACCTCAAGAAAACTGAATCAACAACCATTCTACAACAGATCAAAGAGAAGACATATGGAAATTGAGGTTAATAATCAGTCAACCGATGACTTATAATCCCCCTAAAAATGAGTATCAAATAGAAACCGCATTCTCAAAATCTATATATGGATTGAAATTTGTATGTTGGAAAAGAAAAAAATACTTACTTGTTCTAAACCATATGGAGAGAACTAAAGAAATAAAAATATCAAGTATAACAAAAGAAATCCAAAATATTAATAATTTAATTAATTAGTTCAAACATTAATCATATTCTTCATTAATAATTGTAATAAATCTATAATAAGGATCTTAACCATAATAAATTTTCGTTTAAAAAATAATCCCTTGGACATCAACCAATATTTTTTCAAATGGAATGTTCACTATCATGATATCTATTGTTAGATCAGAAATGAAACTAAATCACCTTTATGTATCCATATATGCACCCAATGTTCTTACGTTGTTAAATTAAATAATATAAAACATGTCCACGATCTATACGACCCATAATAAACTACACGAATAAATGAATAAACTATTCCAAAAATTAAATGTTGATCATAATGGGAATCCATATTAAACATGTGGAAAGGATTCATCAAGAAAAGCAATTATCAAAATCAATGAATATTTTTCAAAATTTCATTAAACCTAATGAAAAATAACTAAACACCAGAATGTTTCACTAAATGGTTTTCAATCACCCCTAAAACCTCAAACACTTCCATGAATAAATATGATATCAGAACAAAATAGATAACATGGATGATTCTCTAATAAAGACAAACAATATCTTGTTTTACTATCATACCATATTTTCTAGGTATATTACACAATACCTAAAAATATTGAAATATGGAAACAGAGTATTTCAACCCTTGATAAATAAATTTCACACTAATAAAAATTATTAGAACACATTCCACTACACCAGGATCATGTGATGTGTTATTAAAAATTACGAAAATACTCTAAAAACACATCACTTTATCAAAAAAAATTATTGGAAGATTATATTAAATAGTGAAACACATAGAACCTCATATGGAAATATCCCTAATAGGATACCAAATTTTCCCAAAAAAACAACAAAAAAAATCAAATCAAATGATTCACTAGAATAATAAATGATTTTCCAAAATAGATCAATCTAAAAACTACATATTCATAACAAATATCTTCAAAATCAGGTTTTGAAAACAAAACTAGGGAACCATTAATATTTTATCACACTTTTACATAAATATAAATAGAAACAATAATACATATTTCAAACTGACTAAAATATCATCTTTGGAAATTTAAAATACGTCTTAATCTGATTGCAAAACATTTTTTAATTCCAAATCCAATTTTTTAGCCTCCAAAAAAAAACAAAAAAAAATAGTTTTATAAGAAACATCAAATGATTCACCATTTTAAAAGATAACAATGGTACAAATCAAATATTACAACCATATTTTCTGAAAAAATAAGTTAACCACTAAACAAACCATAGTGTTCACTTAATTTAAAAAATAAATAATTTTTTTTAATATAAATTAAAAATGAAATCAACTGCTTTAATAAATTTAATTATTCCTCACACATTCAACAAAAAATCCTTATAATATTTTGTTATAAAAAATACTTGTGATTTATATTATTCACTCAGAACAATTGAATTTCAAAATAAATAAAAATTATCATAAATAATAAAATATAAAAAACAAAACCAATACTCATTCTAATAATACCATCATATAATAATATCAATTGATTTTTTTTTCTAATTATACTAATATATTATGTAATCCATGGATCATACTATCTTAATTTCCAAAAAATGGACGTGGAATCAATCATGAAATACCTAGTTATTTGATAGCCACATTCTATACACACATTGAACCGTAAAACATTTTATAAACCATGGGAATGTGTTTTCTTTTGTGTTTTGTTCCCTACAAACCAACTGAATATTTCAGGGGTCATTTATATATCCATTAAAGAAATAAAAAAATGATATCCTAAGGAAATTGAAGACATGAAATTTGGGATCAAAGAAGAACCACCTTTTGAATCAAAACATAACATAATAATTCGACCAAAAAACAAGGTAATTAGTGATAAATTACCAAATTGATATGAAAACATGAAACTTATGATGATAAATATCTTCGAAAACTCACCCTACACCTACCACTCATGTATTCAAAAGTATATCTCCAAACAATATACAAGAAGATAATAAGATATAATTAAAAAACGATGGATTCATTGAGAACGTATGCTTTAATACCATAGCGTAATGGATCAGCCTAGGGTTACATCTAACCTAGATCTCAACCATGTTAGCCACAAGTCCCAAAGGGAATTCCTTATCCCATGTTATAGAAACTAATGAATCATAAACCTAAAGTGAAACATGAGAGTGATTTCACCCTCATTGTATAATTATATATAAATATAGGAAATAAAATAAATAATAACCAACTAGATATAACTATAGAATGACACTATAATGAGATAACCAGTTATTATAAAAATAATATAATCATAGGAATCAGATAAAAATAAGATAGAGTATAAAATTCAATATTCAAATCAACTAATTAAGTATAACTGATATGAATCCCTAAAATATATCCAAAATGACAAATAGTCACCCAATATCATTGTAAAAGCTCTCATCTCCCATTCAGGATCAAAGAAGTGTACCTAATTAGAAACATTCTATAAATACTATAATATAGACATGATATAAAATCGTAGTAGGTTACCACAACCCAAAAAATATATATAGTCACCTTTATGTACGTCCTAGAGAGGCTATTTTGAAATATTGAAGAAAAGTAATCATTTTTATAAGGAATAACCAAATGAATAAAAAACACATGAAATGTTTGTTCAAAAAAATTAGAATTTTTATTGAATCAAAATATTTGTATGGATGATATTTCTTCTAAGAAAATATCAATATTTCAAATCACCATTTTTATGAAAATAATTAAAACCAGTTCATAAAAAAGTCTTATTGAATTAAAAAATTTCAACTAAAATTTTATTGAAATTTGCTCACAATTTTACAAAATATATTTGAAAATGTTTGATTTTATAAAACTAAGGATGATGACTTATAGGATCATTTTTTAAACATACATGCACTTGTAAATTTAAAAAATGTCCATTTAAAATTGTATCATTTGATATACCATTTCTGAAAAACATAAAAGTGTTTAAAAACACATTACAATCACATATTCCATTTTCCAACATTAATAACACTTCACAATACCTGTTGAATCATTTTCAGAGTAAACATCATAAAAATTAAAGAAGGAAAAATTTCATCTTCCACTCTATAATTTCATTCACTTGAGATAAAAATACATGATCATATGTTCCAAAAAATAATAGAATTTTTAGTTGATACAATCAAAGACTAAGGGTTATGATTATGTGTGATCTTATAAGATAACTGTTTTATCAAAATATTCTTATGACTCCAGTAATCAATGATATGAAAAAGTGATTAGATATGTAGTCTATCTCTATATAACATATCAAAATAATGTAATCCTCATAAACCATCAAATATAATAAAGTTACCTATTATTAATTTTCCATGTGATCAAAGAATATAAATCCACTAAGACACCTTCATCCATGAGATCGAAAATGATGTCAACCATAGAATTATTCATTCATCATGATCAAAATAAAAATATTTTCATAATAAGGGAAAACTAATCCTTTAATTCTATCTAGATTTATGTAACCATTAATGGTTCTCTAGAAACCCCATTATCTACTATAGGATTTTCAATCAGGAAAATTAATTCCTTTGTAGGACATTTATGAAGAGTTAAATTGAGTTGGGAATGATCAAACATTATATAACTAAAATATAATTTTCTAATGATAAAACATGTATATCCTAAAATGCCTTCATAATAATAATTTCCATTAATTCGAAAAATATAAATACATAGTGAATTAATAATAATAATACCCTCATGGGATACCAATCCACCTTTTACATACAAAATTCACAAGGGGTATAATATATTATCACATTATTTATCAAAAACCCTCCATCAGAATTTTTTTTATAGAAAATATATTTTAAATACATTCTTATAATTACAAGGTCATTCTCGATTTTATAAAACCATTAAAATATTTTCATAAAACAAATTTTTTAAAATAAATTTGATTCTAAATGATAACATTAAATTCCCATTAATTTTATTCTCAAAACATTCAGATAATTAAAATGTCTAATACATAAACCACTTGTGATTACTCCATATCTGAATATAAAAAATCCCACTTACATCTTTTAAAAAATAAAAAACAAGTAAATCATTGATATTAAAATGAACCATCATTATAAAAATGTTTCAAATATTACCAGAGGATTATAAAAAAAATTCAATCCAAATAAACCATGCGAAACATTTTAAACCATTTACAAAAAACCAAACACGTGTATTTAATGTCGTTAAAAATATAAATTTTAGAAACATTATGATTGTGTTTAAAAATACATTTAAAAATAATAATAATTTCAACCCTATATATGAATTTTTAGGAACATGTGGCATGTAATCCTTCTTAAATCAATGTTCAAAATAAATATTATTATATCATATCCCATAATTGGACATACATTTAGGTATAATTTAAAATAAAATTAACTTCCAAACCATCAGTATTTTAATTATATTAAATATAATGATCCAAAAAACGACACATCTTCCTCTGTTAAATGTTTAAAATTCCAAATGTTGTAACATATGATGGTGAAAACACCCCAAACCATGAAAAAAATATTCAACCCATACATGGTTAATTCCACATTATTTTATCTGACCAAATTCCTAAGAAACCCTATATAAGATTGGGTTCATGGGAGAATATAAATCATATGTGAGAGGATAAATAATCTAGATGAAGAGTTTTATAGTGTCTTACTTGGTAAAACATTAATAGAACCTGAGGATAAGGGATCCAAAATATATTAGGAGAATGGGAGGAATCTACCTTAGAGGATATTAGTTTGTTTGAGCTTGAAGAGGATAAAAATGGTGGTCAGATACATAATATATATTAGTGGTAAATGTTTAATATATGATTTTATTGAAAAAATTATGGATTCATGAATCATATTGGAGAAAAATTTGGTTTTTAAAATAATTATCTATACACTCATAATGGAAATATCAAAAATGATTTCAATATACATAATTTTTAAATCGTTTACCATATCGTGATGAATCCTTAAACTATAGTCCAAACTCACCATATGTCCCTTAAGGTTTCAAATTTTAATTTTGAGATTTGACACACATTCATGTGCTTCATTTCAATCATCACGTTATGTTCAAAAATTTATTTCATGTAAGGATTTTATGATCCAAATCTGAGCATCCAAACATATTCTTCCCAACCGTCCATGTAACTAGTTCAGAAAAAGAAAAATACAATGATTTCCAGGTTTTATGTTAAAACTATATGGAATCATAAAATTAATCTCAATATAATCAATCCTTATGACATATAATATATTGTGACATTGAGGGAACCAGGAAACGAATTCAATAATTACATGGATGTGTAATTATGTATTCTTTTAATTATGATTTTTTTAAAATTATATGTCTTGATCATTTGGAAATATAATAAATGAACCATTTTATAGAATGTGATAAATTCCATATTTACTTTTTAATCTTATACATAGTAATATTTATGAACTAATGAGAACTCATGGATTTGGATGTTATCGGTTTTGCATACCCTTTAATGACGATATTAATAAATATTTTTATTTGTATCTTATTAACAAATTTAAAATAATTTAAAACATAAAATTATTTTTGATTTATATATATAATAAAATTGGTATAAGTATTAATATTATTTTATCATATGGGGATTGTTTATACTTAACCAAGTAATTTAATCAACATCTAATAGATTATAAAAATTCTTACCAGCTCGTTACTCTATAAAAGTCATAATTGAATTTTGTGATTAAGAGGTGGAATTATACCCTGTTTGTGATAGTTTTATCAAAAATAATTTCTCTTAACCTTCCAATACCTTTCAAGGGTTATACTCTTAAAATTATTACATTATAACCAAAACCATTTTATATCAATGGTAGTAATATGAGACCAAATGAAATATAGAGTAGGAAATGATTCAAATTGTTATTAATGATAATTTGGGGTTATGAAACTTATATTTAATTTTTTAGTATTAAAAAATATCATAAATAAAAAAAATAGGTTTTCTTAGAAATGATAGGGTTATAAATTTTATAATGTATAAGGCTAAATATTATTTTTATATTTATTTTATAGATTCTATTATAATGAATTTAAATTTGATGGTGTCGATATAAAAAATGATGAACATTGAAATGTTCAATAAAAATGGAATTGTTTCTATGATCCAAAGTAATACAATTCTATATAGAAATTTGGGACGAAATATAAATCAGTAAACCCTAGATTATTTATAGTCACTTAGGATTCATTGTGATATAAAAATATGGATTTCATGTGGAAAATATTATAACAAAATATAATTATGTGATGAAACCAATTCTTACATAGAGGCTATAGAGTGTTATGATTATATGAAATGGTAACGAGTAAAGGAACATAAAATATAATTTATATAGAGTATCTTTTTAATTATTCAATAATCCTAATGGTGTGAGATCTATAGGGAGCCTATGGGATTTTAATATGAAAAATGATATGAATGATATATTCTATAAAAATAAATTTCAATTAAAAAACGATATAGAAGAATTTTATCATAGTAACTCTAAAAAAATACATTATATATGTGGTTTTGAAAGAGTATATTCACACAATTTTTTCCATTTTATCTCATTTTTATTATTATATAATCCAAATCATTATTAAATTTAATTATCATTATATACATTTTCACACATTTTTTATATGATATATTCTAATTATTTAATAGACAATATGAATATCCAATGGTTTGAATGTTTCAATGGTCAATCTACAAAATGAATTTTAATTCTGAAATATAGATAATTTATTATGATTATGTAATAAAAATATATGGTTTCCTCAGTAATTCCTATAATTCAGATTTAATTTTTTTTAATTTGGAGTATTGTCAAATTTCTAGTAGTATATATAGATGATGTAGTTATTAAAAAAATGAAGTCCTGAATATGAATTACATATATATATTATTATTATTATCATTCTTAATGAAATACACATTATATAATTATATGTTGTGTTCTATACCTGATATTTCTTTTTAAATATGGAATACATCAGTCAAATCCATGGAAGAGTCACTGGATTTATTAAACAATTATATTTACGTACATAATAAGATTTAAGGATATTTTTTAAGAAAAGGTATGAACAAAATATTATCATTGAAATGGGTTAAACTAATTCTAGTTTCCAAAATGATAATGATACAGTGATATATACATATTGATATATTCCCCCAATGGTGGAGCTATCAGTGGGAATACTTTTATAAAATACTCAATCATAGAAATGAAAAAAAATATTATTATATCATTGTATAACATGAAATAATGGATGATGTTTTTATCTATAGGTCTATTATTGAAATAAGAGTAGTTCATACCACATTTTGATAGATTTATCATAAAATAAAATAAAAAACATTCACTTACAAATGAAATGGAATCTTAATATAATGAATATAAAAAACTAAAAATCCTTAAATTCCAACTCAGTTGAAAAATCATTGATATTTGAAATATGTATATCAAATGGTTGGCTACACTGAATAATGTAGTAGATTCATTGAAAAGTATATATTTACAAAAAAAAACTTTAGGGTCTAGTACAATATATATGTTATAGTTTCAACAGTTATTTGATATAATTTTTTTAATCTATATCTTTATTTTATTATAATTAAAAAATTAATTTATTAAACAATAATATAATATTAAATTATTAAACATGAATAGTATAATGGTAAAAACTCATCAATATATGAATTTTATTTTCCCAAACCAAATTATTATCAAAGAATATTATTTTTATGATAAAATGTAAATATTTTCATTCTTTGATATCAGGTATATGTTAAACAGTTAATCCTTGAGATAAAAAGTCAAAACCTATTTTTTAGATGTCCAATAAAATTATATAAAAAAAATTCATAATATCATTTATATAAATATATTTGTATATTTACAGTATAATCATTATTACCAAATGTTCAATAAGTAAATATAACTTGACCTATTTTACATTGATTAATATAATAATATATCTTTATTGTTGTGTTAATCAGGGGGTTTAGGTATATTATTGATCTTTTCATGAGGTAGGTCTAACTATGATTGGATCTTGCCTCTTCTATGAAACAATACATTTTTTTCATTAAGATGAATGTTTTATTCATATCCTTGAGATACATAGATAAGTGAAATATTTTTTTATTATATATAAAAATTATTTAAATCTGATACAATCATTTTATTTGATCATTAGAATCAGAGAATCAAAAATTAATGAGTTGTCCAATGTTAGATTGGTTAGCTCCATTCCAAGAGTTTAATTAAATTCATTTTATATTTCATAAATTAATTTCATATATGATATATACATATACATGGGATATATCACATTGTAGACATGATAATAGAGTTATTCGAGTTTTTTTACCGATATCACACTAAAAACATTTGAATCATGAGTAGTAATGGAATTTTTATATTCTAAAATATTTTTCCCGCTTACTAGATCAAGAATATATATATTTTCCATAAAGAAATTCCTATATATTAATATAATTTAACATAGGAATTATTATAATGTGTTGGAGAGAATTTTTATAACCCTCTTTTATTATTTATTGATTTAATAATTTATATGGGGGTATTTTATTTTAATTTAATATTATAGTTATTATTTTATGTGAATAAAATTTATAAATTTATATGCTATTTCTAGGTACATGTTAAAATTTCATGTGTGAAACATTATCTACAAATCCATGCATGTCCCTCAAAATTATGAAATGGACATCATCTACATAAAACAATGATATTTTATACATATAATGATAATAATTTTTTAATACTTCTACAATGTTTTATTTATAACATTATAAACATAATGTGATAAATAGTGGTATGGGTTTCTAAAAATTGTTTTTAAAAAATTATTATACTATGTAGGATTATTTTCATCAATGAAAATATCTTTTGTATGAATTATGAAGGGTTTTTCAGTTAAGAATGAGAAATGAATGTACATTATAATTTTTTTATAAAATTGATACTAGAGTGTCTAATGATATATTATGTTATAGAGAGTAAACCAATGTCCCAATGGGGTTGATCTCTCACATGTGATATGGCAATGGGGCAAATTGGTTTTTCATATTTCATGTTGAGTATCATGAATAATCCATAAAAATTATTAATTTCAAATGGGTAAAACATAAATAGTAATTAAAAAGAATTCATTTTTTGAAATTATATGGTTTTAAAAATAATTTAAAGTATATATGGATATCTAGAAAATTGATTCATTATTTTTACAAAATATTTCTATGTATTGATCAATATCAAATTATTTGTTTGAATAATGTTTTATTGTATTCGAATAACACTATTTCTACAGATTTTTTAAAACCTCTTATAGGTAAAATTAAAGATCACCATATGTTTTAATTTAATTTTCTATAGGTTCACTAAATTTTTTTAAAGGTTATCTCAATTATTATAAATGTATATCACATAAAGATTTTATGTAATTTTATTTTATTTTGGTACATTTTGGAAAACTGGTAACATATTTTAGTAATTCTCTAAAACCTACACATGAAAGGGACCTTGCATGAAAAATGATCTGGGCATTTTTTTCATTTGTCATGTATACAAAAATGCACAACATTTATTGGTGTTCAATGTAGATCTATGGGTTTGGGGCTTCACAGTAAATTTTGGAGCATAGTTTTAGACAACTTTAGATATTAGACATTCTTGTTTGATAAAAACATATCCAGTAGAGTATAAATTTTTTACAATTTAGATGTTTTTAATTTTGAAGATAATTTTTTTGAATTTTCACGAGTCTAACGAATCAATTGATAGAGAAAAATTATTTTAGTGGGTGAAGAATATAACTTCCAAATAAATTCTAATGGTAATTTTTTTTCAAATAAGTATTTATTTTTTTTTCAATTAAAAAAATTATTTTTAATAAAAACATTTATAAAACTAATGTATTTTGTGTGATAAAAATATGTCTTTATCTTAATTATAATATAATATAGAATAGCTTATGAAACGTAATTTTAATTTCAAAAATTCAAATAAACTAATATATTTATTAATTAAATATATTTTTAAAATAAAAAAAAATTATTAAAAATTATTTTTTAATACCTAATGTTTTGGATATATTATATTTTTTCTAGAAAAAATTTTATATATAATGTATATTATTTCTATAAATCCTGATATATTTAATATTTTCGGTATAAGTAGATAATGTGATTACCTTTTATTTTCATTCTAAATTTTTAATATATGAAATAACATTATCAGGAAATTATATTAATTATGTTAATATGGTTTAATTAACAATTGATTATATTTATTTCATTTTCTTACAATATATGTTTTAAAATAAGTGATTTTAATATATTATTAATTTTTTTTATAACTGTTTTTTTAATAAAAAAATTAAACGAATAATTATTTAAATTAAATAATGATGTATATTTTTAAATGTTTAAATTTTGGTATATTAATTTTTTATAATTAAAGGTAATGATAATAACAGTAATAATATTATTAAAAATAAAAATTAGTGGTAAAACAAATTTTTACATGGAAATATATTTTATAAATAAACTATTATTTTGTTTTATAAATTTATTAAATTATGAATATAAATAATTATATTTTTATAAAATAATGAATATAATATAAATAAGGTAAAAATACAATGAACCCATGAAATGATAAAAAAAATTAATATTTTTATCATAATAAAAAATATTTAAAATGTGGGAAGAAAAAAAAGGATAGAGAAAAATGAGTCAAAAAATAAAAAATAAAAAAGTGAAAAACATGATGTGAGAAAAAAAAGAGTTGAATGGTTAAAATGATAAATATTATTATATAAAAAACTGTGGCATGATGTTTATATAAAAAATGTTAAAACAACTAAGAAAAAATTAAATCATAAAGAGAAGAAAATGTGAGCCAAGAAATACGATAAATATAATTGTTTCAAATAAAGATTATTCAAATTGTATGTGTGGTCAAAAGTGGGAGTTCCACCATATAATTACTATTAATGATTGAATATTACTTTATAAATATAATATATATAGAACTCAAACATAGGTTTTGATATATTTTAATCAAATAATACAGCCCTTAAATTTTCAAATTAACTAAACCCTTTACTTCTTTTTCTTCCACCAACATATTCATAAATAATATATATATATATATATCATGTTTTCACAACCAAAATGTATATAAAAATTCCTCATTTATACTATCATTCTATCAACATGGTGTTAGAATCCCATTCCTTCCTCAATCAATGTATGATATTATTTTTTATTTATGAATTAATGTTTTAAATAATGATTTTCAACAAGATAATTTTGATATAAAATGTTATATATATATATAAATAATTTTTTTTATAAACTATAATATAAGGAGGTTAAATTTAATATCATGGGTTTTTAAAACAAATTATCTTATTTTTTAAATGATTTTATTTTATTTAAAACACGTCTAATAAAATAAAATTAGTTATAAATTTTCAATGAAATAAATATATATATATCTATACATAATATTTTGATTTTTATAATAATTGAATGATAATTTTACTTATCAAAACAATCTACTGTCATATATTTGTAACTTTATAACAATTTTTTATTATTTATCGATTTAATATTTAAATAGAATATCTGATTTAAATTCAATGTTATACTTAATATTTAATGTGAATATAATTACACATTTTATACAAAATTTCAAATTAAAATTTATCATTTCATGTCCCACAATTTCACTACACTCCCATGCATTCAACATATAATTTGGATATGTCCATAATCTAAATACAATAATGAAATTTTCTACATATATTAAATGTAGTAGTTTTAAAACTCTATAAAACTATTACTATGATTTTTTAAAATTATTATTATTTGTGAATGTTTCGGTTTCTTAAAAATGATGTTAGAAAAAAATTATACTATTTTATGATTATTTTATTCAACAAAAATATTTTATAAATGAAAATTGAATTGTTTTTTGATTAAGAGTTAGAAATAAAGTTCAAATAAAATGTTTTCATCAAATTGGCACTAGTGTATCAAAGGTTATGTTATAGTATGAGGTGTCCACCCATGTACCTAAAGAGAAAGTATCCCATATGTGATATGGCAATGTGACCTCATTGGTTTTTGTAATGTCCAATCGAATTACATGATTAATCCATAAAAAATATTATTTTCAAATAAAGAAATAAAAATTAGTATTTCAAAAGAATTATTATATGGATGTTATGTATTTTTAAATATAATACACACTATATAAGGATATTTATAAATTGTTTCCTTATTTTAAAACCCTTTTTCTATGTATATAATTTTATTAAATTAGTATTTTGAGTAATGATTTTTTTTCTTTTCAGATAAGGGTATCATTATATGGTTTTTAAAACCTCTTACATGGATGAATAATTCACATTCAATATTTTAAATTTATTTTCTATAGGTTTGGTATAATTTTCAAATTTTAATCACATTTCCAACAGAGCATTAAAACACCTATAATTTAAGTTATTTTATTTTATTATTGTAAATATCGGTAAATTTTTTATGTATTTGTATAATTATTGAAAACCCTTCCCAGGAAGGTCTTGGTATGATAAATGTTATTTGTATTTTTTTCATTGGTCTGCTATAAAAAAGTCATAAAAATTTTTGGTTCTTAACCCAAAAAAACAGGTTCGTGGTTTGACACTTATTCCAGTCTATCCTTCTCTAATATACCCTGAAATAATTACTATCCAACCCATTTCCTCCACTATGTTTTCTCTCACACTAGTCATGCATAATTATACTAGTACGTCCATTAAGGGTCATCTTGAGGGGAATAAAACCCATAATTCCATTGATTACATTTAAAACGTTTTTAAATAACTCATGGATCACTTTCCATAACATCAGAACATATAATGAATCAATACTAGATATACCATCCATAGATCAAATGTCACCACAAGAATATAATAGTCACAATGGGATTAAGAGGGACTAAAACCATTTATGAAAATTTATTACTCATAAAAATCCATGTAGGCCATTACTTTTATATTCATTCATAGAATTATTTTCCCATTCAAAAATTTCTAAAACCATTCAAATCTTCCCATAATAATAATAATATCAATAAAACATTGAAAATCAATGGAAATTAAATAAAACCTTTAAAAATTGAGCTAATTCATTCTACGACATTGAAAATAATTAAATAATTATCCAAATGGGATAACTGACCATTTTGAAAAAAACATCCCACTTTTTATTCTTTCAAATGAATAAAACCCAATAAAATAGAGATATAAAAATCATCCAAAATTATAAAATGTTCTCAAATTTAGTACATGTGTTATAAAACCCATTTATATCCAAATTAACGATGTCAGAAAATTTTAAATTCATTCGAAACACTGAAAAACTATGTTTTAAAGTCATTCAAAATATTAACACATTTAAAATAATACAGTTCACTCCACTAGTTTTATAACCAAAATAATACATTAATATACATTTATGAATTTTCACAAACACATGGCCTGGAATCCACCCCATCGCTATATTTCAAATAAAATTTGAATTAGCCAATCCCATTATGGGATATACATATTGGCATAATTTAAAATTAAATTCTTTTAAAAAATATCATGAATTAAATGGAATGAAATAGAATGATATGGAAAAGAGAAATAATTTTTTTGTTCATTGAAGATCCTTCTAAAAATTTTCACCAATAATGTAGAAAAAAACCCAAAACAATGATGTGCCGAGTGTAACCACTAATTGATACAATATGAATTATTCATTCTAACTATAAGCATCATATTAGAATAGAAAAAATATTATCATTCATGAGGAAATTGAAATTAAGGGTGAACATGAAAAAAAAGAATAAATATTATAATATTGATGAATAATATAATAATATACCAAAAAATAAGGTGGAATACACCGAAAAAAGAGGATGATAATGGGATGATACTACCTTGGACATGGTGGGTTTGTTCGAACAAGAACTGTGGGGGTAAATGATGAATGACTTTTTCATATCAAGGGGGAGTAAAATTTCCACTTTTAATGAATCATGGCTGGTTGGATGGATTATTTGGGGAAACCACAACAGTAGACAAATCATGCTCCTACATTGAAAATGAAAATATCATAATATAATGAAAATTCAAAAAAAAAAGTTTTCATGGTTTACCAATCCATGTAAAAACAATACAATATTGGGAAGAATCAATGGGTGTAACAAAAGTATTATCTTAGGACATTAATGGTTTGATACTCAGTCATATATCACCGATTAATCTAAACATTCCATGTTAAAATGAAATAAATTGTCTATTTTTTAGAAAGAGATAGTGTTTCCATACTATTTCATTCAATTCTAGTGTAAAAACCATAAAAATAATGTAAAATAGAAAATTTCTACATATCAAGACTAAAAATTATTGAATCATAAAAATCCCTGACATACATTTAAAAACATAAAGTAAATTCTATAGTGAAATATTTTGTGACATAATTCTCTCCACTATACCATGTTATTCTCCTATAGTGTATGATATATATGTTAGGGTTAATAAAACATAGATTCTAAAATGAATCCATATATGAAATATTATAAGTCATAATATAATTCATCAAATACTAAAAAATGAACAACCTTAAGAAAACTGAATCAACAACCGTTCTACAACAGATCAAAGAGAGGACATATGGAAATTGAGGTTAATAATCAGTCAACCGATGACTTATAATCCCCCTAAAAATGAGTAACAAATAGAAACCGCATTCTCAAAATCTATATATGGATTGAAATTTGTATGTTGGAAAAGAAAAAAAATATTTACTTGTTCAAAGCTGTATGGGGAGAACTACAGAAATAAAAATATCAAGTATAACAAAAGAAATCCAAAATATTAATAATTTAATTAATTAGTTCAAACATTAATCATATTCTTCATTAAGAATTGTAATAAATCTATAATAAGGATCTTAACCATAATAAATTTTCGTTTAAAAAATAATCCCTTGGACATCAACCAATATTTTTTCAAATGGAATGTTCACTATCATGATATCTATTGTTAGATCAGAAATGAAACTAAATCACCTTTATGTATCCATATATGCACCCAATGTTCTTACATTGTTAAATTAAATAATATAAAACATGTCCACGATCTACAGGACACATAATAAACTACACGAATAAATGAATAAACTATTCCAAAAATTAAATGTTGATCATAATGGGAATCCATATGAAACATGTGGAAAGGATTCATCAAGAAAAAACATTATCAAAGTCAATGAATATTTTTCAAAATTTCATTAAACCTAATGAAAAATAACTAAACACCAGAATGTTTCACTAAATGGTTTTCAATCACCCCTAAAACCTCAAACACTTCCATGAATAAATATGATATCAGAACAAAATAGATAACATGGAAGATTCTCTAATAAAAACAAACAGTATCTTGTTTTACTATCATACCATATTTTCTAGGTATATTACACAATACCTAAAAATATTGAAATATGGAAACATAGTATTTCAACCCTTGATAAATAAATTTCACACTAATAAAAATTATTAGAACACATTCCACTACACCAGGATCATGTGATGTGTTATTCGAAATTAAGAAAATACTCTAAAAACACATCACTTTATCAAAACAAATTATTGGCAGATTATAATAAACAGTGATACACATAGAACCTCATATGGAAATATCCCTAATAGGATACCAAATTTTCCCAAAAAAACAACAAAAAAATCAAATCAAATGATTCACTAGAATAATAAATGATTTTCCAAAATAGATCAATCTAAAAACTACATATTCATAACAAATATCTGCAAAACCATATTTTGAAAACAAAACTAGGGAACCATTAATATTTTATCACACTTTTACTTAAATATAAATAGAAAGAATAATACATATTTCAAACTGAGTAAAATATCATCTTTGGCAATTTAAAATACTTCTTAATCTGATTGCAAAACATTTTTTAATTCCAAATCCAATTTTTTAGCCTCGAAAAAAAACAAATAAATAGTTTTTTAAGAAACATCAAATGATTCACCATTTTAAAAGATAACAATGGTACAAATCAAATATTACAACCATATTTTCTGAAAAAATAAGTTAACCACTAAACAAACCATAGTGTTCACTTAATTTAAAAAATAAATAATTTTTTTTAATATAAATTAAAAATGAAATCAACTGGTTTAATAAATTTAATTATTCCTCACTCATTCAAAAAAAAATCCTTATAATATTTTTTTATAAAAAATACTTGTGATTTATATTATTCACTCAGAACAATTGAATTTCAAAATAAATAAAAATTATCATAAATAATAAAATATAAAAAACAGAACCAATACTCATTCTAATAATACCATCATATAATAATATCAATAGATGTTTTTATAATTATACTAATATATTATGTAATCCATGGATCATACTATCTTAATTTAAAAACAAATGGACGTGGAATCAATCATGAAATACCTAGTTATTTGATAGCCACATTCCAGACACACATTGAACCGTAAAACATTTTATAAACCATGGGAATGTGTTTTCTTTTGTGTTTTGTGCCCTACAAACCAACAAAATATTTCAGGGGTCATTTATATATCCATTAAAGAAATAAAAAAAGGATAACCCAAGGAAATTGAAGACATGAAATTTGGGATCAAAGAAGAACCACCATTTGAATCAAAACATAATATAATAATTCAACCAAAAAACAACGTAATTAGTGATAAATTACCAAATTGATATGAAAACATGAAACTTATGATGATAAATATCTTCAAAAACTCACCCTACACCTACCACTAATGTATTCAAAAGTATATCTCCAAACAATAAACAAGAAGATAACAATATATAATTAAAAAAACGATGGATTCATTGAGAACGTATGCTTTAATACCATAGCGTAATGGATCAGCCTAGGGTTACATCTAACCTAGATCTCGACCAAGTTAGCCACAAGTCCAAAAGGGAATTCCTTATCCCAGGTGATAGAAACTAATGAATCATAAACATAAAGTGAAACATGTGAGTGATTTCACCCTCATTGTCTAATTATATATAAATAGAGGAAATAAAATAAATAATAACCAACTAGATATAACTATAGCATGACACTATAATGAGATAACCAGTTATTATAATAATAATATAATCATAGGAATCAGATAAAAATATGATAGAGTATAAAATTCAATATTCAAATCAACCAATTAAGTATAACTGATATGAATCCCCAAAATATATCCAAAATGACAAATAGTCACCCAAAATCATTGTAAAATCTCTCATCTCCCATTCAGGATCAAAGAAGTGTACCTAATTAGAAACATTCTATAAATACTATAATATAGACATGATATAAAATCGTAGTAGGTTACCACAACCCACAAAATATATATAGTCACCTTTATGTACATCCTAAAGAGGATATTTTGAAATGTTGAAGAAAAGTAATCATTTTTATAAGGAATAACCAAATGAATAAAAAACACATAAAATGTTTGTTCAAAAAAATTAGAATTTTTATTAAATCAAAATATTTGTATGGATGATATTTCTTCTAAGAAAATATCAATATTTCAAATCACCATTTTTAGGAAAATAATTAAAAGCTGTTCATAAAAAAGTCTTATTGAATTAAAAAATTTCAACTAAAATTTTATTGAAATTTGCTCACAATTTTACAAAATATATTGGAAAATGTTTGATTTTATAAAACTAAGGATGATGACATATAGGATCATTTTTTGAACATACATGCACTTGTAAATTTAAAAAAAATCCATTTAAAATTGTATCATTTGATATATCATTTCCAAAATACATAAAAGTGTTTAAAAACACATTACAATCACATATTCCATTTTCCAACATTAATAACACTTCACAATACATGTTGAATCATTTTCAAAGTAAACATCATAAAAATTAAAAAAGGAAAAATGTCATCATCCACTCTATAATTTCATTCACTTGAGATAAAAATACATGATCATATGTTCCAAAAAATCATAGAATTTTTAGTTGATACAATCAAAGACTAAGGGTTATGATTAGGTTTCATCTTATAAGATAACTGTTTTATCAAAATATTCTTATGACTCCAGTAATAAATGATCTGAAAAAGTGATTAGATATGTAGTCTATCTCTATATAACATATCAATATAATGTAATCCTCATAAACCATCAAATATAATAATGTTCCCTAGTATTAATTTTCCATGTGATCAAAGAATATAAATCCACTAAGACACCTTCATCCATGAGATCGAAAATGATGTCAACCATAGAATTATTCATTCTTCATGATCAAAATAAAAATATTTTCAGAATAAGGGAAAACTAATCCTTTAATTCTATCTAGATTTATGTAACCATTAATGGTTCTCTAGAAACCCCATTATCTACTATAGGATTTTCACTCAGGAAAATTAATTCCTCTGTAGGACTTTTATGAAGAGTTAAATTGAGTTGGGAATGATCAAACATTAAATAACTAAAATATAATTTTCTAATAATAAAACTTGTATCTCCTATTGTGACTTCATAATAATAATTTACATTAATTCGAAAAATAGAAATACACATTGAATTAATAATAATAATACCCTCATGGGATACCAATCCACCTTTTACATACAAAATTCACAAGGGGTATAATATATTATAACATTATTTATCAAAAACCATCCATCAGAATTTTTTTTATAGAAAATATATTTTAAATACATTCTTATAATTACAAGGTCATTCTCGATTTTATAAAACCATTAAAATATTTTCGTGAAACAAATTTTTTAAAATAAATTAGATACTAAATGATAACATTAAATTACCATTAATTTTATTTTAAAACATTCAGATAAATTAAAATTTTTAATACATAAACCACTTGTGATTACTCCATATATGAATATAAAAAATCCCACTTCCATCATTTAAAAAATAAAAAACAAGTAAATCGTTGATATTAAAATGAACCATCATTATAAAAATGTTTCAAATATTACCAGAGGATTATAAAAAAAATTCAATCCAAAAAACCATGTGAAACATTTTAAACCATTTACAAAAAACCAAACACGTTTATTTAATGTCGTTAAAAATATAACTTTCAGAAACATTATGATTGTGTTTGAAAATACATTTAAAAATAATAATAATTTCAACCCTATATATGAATTTTTAGGAACATGTGGCATGTAATACTTCTTAAATAAATGTTTAAAATAAATATTATTATATCATATCCCATAATTGGACATACATTTAGGTATAATTTAAAATAAAATTAACTTCCAAACCATCAATATTTTAATTATATTAAATATAATGATACAAAAAACGAAACATCTTCCTCTGTCAAATGTTGAAAATTCCAAATGTTGTAACCTATGATGGTGAAAACACCCCAAACCATGAAAAAAATATTCAAACCATACATGGTTAATTCCACATTATTTTATCTGACAAAATTCCTAAGAAACCCCATATAATATTGGGTTCATGGGAGAATATAAATCATATGTGAGAGGATAAATAATATAGATGAAGTGTCTTATAGTGTCCTACTTGGGAAAACATTAATAGAAACCGAGGATAAGGGATCTAAAATATATGAGGAGAATGGGAGGAATCTACCTTAGAGGATATTAGTTTGTTTGAGATTGAGGAGGATAAAAATGGTGGTCAGATACATAATATATATTAGTGGTAAATGCTTAATATATGATTTTATTGAAAAAAATTTGGTTGCATGAATCATATTGGAGAAAAATATGGTTTTTAAAATAATTATCTATACACTCATAATGGAAATATAAAAAATGATTTCAATATACATAATTTTTAAATCGTTTACCATATCATGATGAATCCTTAAACTATAGTCCAAACTCACCATATGTCCCTTATGGTTTCAAATTTTAATTTTGAGATTTGACACACATTCATGTGCTTCATTTCAATCATCACGTTATGTTCAAAAATTTATTTCATGTAAAGATTTTATGATCCAAATCTGTGCATCCAAACATATTCTTCCCAACCATCCAAGTAACTAGTTCAGAAAAAGAAAAATACAATGATTTCCATGTTTTAAGTTAAAACTATATGGAATCATAAAATTAATCTCAATATAATCAATCCTTATAAAATATTATATATTGTGACATTTAGGGAACCAGGAAGCGAATTCAATAATTACATGGATGTGTATTTATGTATTCTATTAATTATGATTTTTTAAAATTATATGTCTTGATCATTTGGAAATATAACAAATGAGACATTTTATAGAATGTGATAAATTCCACATTGACTTTTTAATCTTATACATAGTAATATTTATGAACTAATCAGAACTCATGGATTTGGATGTTATCGGTTGTGCATACCCTTTAATGACGATATTAATAAATATTTTTATTTGTATCTTATTAAAAAATTTAAAATAATTTAAAACATAAAATTATTTTTGATTTATATATATAATAAAATTGGTATAAGTATTAATCTTATTTTATCATATGGGGATTGTTTATACTTAACCAAGTAATTTAATCAACATCTAATAGATTATAAAATTTCGTACCAGCTCGTTACTCTATAAAAGTCATAATTGAATTTTGTGATTAAGAGGTGGAATTATACCCTGTTTGTGATAGTTTTATCAAAAATAATTTCTCTTAACCTTCCAATACCTTTCAAGGGTTATACTCTTAAAATTTCAACATTATAACCAAAACCATTTTATATCAATGGTAGAAATATGAGACCAAATGAAATATAGAGTAGGAAATGATTCAAATTGTTATTAATGATAATTTGGGGTTATGAAACTTATCTTTAATTTTTTAGTATTAAAAAATATCATAAATAAAAAAAATAGGTTTTCTTAGAAATGATAGGGTTATAAATTTTATAATGTATAAGGCTAAATATTATTTTTAGATTCATTTTATAGATTCTATTATAATGAATTTAAATGTGATTGTGTCGATATAAAAAATGATGAACATTGAAATGTTCAATAAAAATGGAATTGTTTCTATGATCCAGAGTAATACAATTCTATAAAGAAATTTGGGACAAAATATAAATCAATAAACCCTAGATTATTTATAGTCACTTAGGATTCATTAGGATCTAAAAATATGGATTTCATGTGGAAAATATTATAACAAAATATAATTATGTGATGAAACCAATTCTTACATAGAGGCTATAGAGTGTTATGATTATATGAAATGGTAACGAGTAAAGGAACATAAAATATAATTTATATAGAGTATCATTCTAATTATTCAATAACCCTAATGGTGTGAGATCTATAGGGAGCCTATGGGATTTTAATATGAAAAATGATATGAATGATATATTCTATAAAAATAAATTTCAATTAAAAAACGATATAGAATAATTTTATCATAGTAACTCTAAAAAAATACATTATCTATGTGGTTTTTGAAAGAGTATATTTACATAATTTTTTCCAATTTATCTCGTTTTTATTTTTATATAATCCAAATCATTATTAAATTTAATTATAATAATATACATTTTCACACATTTTTTATATGATATATTCTAATTATTTAATAGACAATATGAATATCCAATGGTTTGAAAGTTTCAATGGTCAATCTACAAAATGAATTTTAATTCTGAAATATAGATAATTTAGTATGATTATTTAATAAAAATATATGGTTTCCTCAAGAATTCCTATAATTCGGATTTAATTTTTTTTTTTAATTTGGAGTATTGTCAAATTTCTAGTAGTATATATAGATGATGTAGTTATTAAATAAAATGAAGTCCTGAATATGAATTACATATATATATATATATATATATATTATGATCATTCTTAATGAAATATACATTATATAATTATATGTTGTGTTCTATACCTGATATTTCTTTTTAAATATGGAATACATCAGTCAAATCCAAGGAAGAATCACTAGATTTATTAAACAATTATATTTACGTACATAAGAAGAAATAAGGATATTTTTATAGAAAAGGGATGAACAAAATATTATCATTGAAATGGTTTAAACTAATTCTAGTTTCCAAAATGATAATGATACAGTGATATATACATATTGATATATTCCCCCAATGGTGGAGCTATCAGTTGGAATACTTTTATAAAATACTCTATCATAGAAATGAAAAAAAATGATTATTATATAATTGTATAACATGAAATGATGGATGATGTTTTTATCTATAGGTCTATTATTGAAATAAGAGTAGTTCATACCACATTTTGATAAATTTATCATAAAATAAAATAAAAAACATGCACATACAAATGAAATGGAATCTTAATATAATGAATATAAAAAACTAAAAATTCTTAAATTCCAACTCAGTTGAAAATTCATTGATATTTGAAATATGTATATCAAATGGTTGGCTACACTGATTAATGTAGTAGATTCATTGAAAAGTATATATTTACACACAAAAAAACATTAGGGTCTAGTATAATATATATGTTATAGTTTCAACAGTTATTTGATATAATTTTTTTACTCTATATCTTTATTTTATGATAATTAAAAATTAATTTATTAAACAATAATATAATATACAATTATTAAACGTGAATAGTATAATGATAAAAACTCATCAATATATGAATTTTATTTTCCCAAACCAAATTATTATCATAGAATATTATTTTTATGATAAAATGTAAATATTTTCATTCTTTGATATCAGATATATGTTAAACAGTTAATCCGCGAGATAATAAGTCAAAACCTATTTTTTAGATGTCCAAGAAAATTATATCAAAAAAATTCATAATATCATTTATATAAATCTATTTGTATATTTACAGTATAATCATTTTTACCAAATGTTCAATAAGTAAATATAACTTGACCTATTTTACATTGATTAATATAAAAATATATCTTTATTGTTGTGTTAATCAGGGGGTTTAGGTATATTATCGATCTTGTCATTATGTATGTTCAACTATGATTGGATCTTCCCACTTCTATGAAGCAATAAATTTTTTTCATTAAGATGAATGTTTTATTCATATACTTGAGATACATAGATAAGTGAAATATTTTTTTATTATCTATAAAAATTATTTAAATCTGATACAATCATTTTATTTGATCATTAGAATCAGAGAATAAAAAATTAATGAGTTGTCCAATGTTAGATTGGTTAGATCCATTCCAAGATTATAATTAAATTCATTTTATATTTCATAAATTAATTTCATATATGATATATACATATATATGGGATATATCACATTGTAGACATGATAATAGAGTTATTCGAGTTTTTTTACCGATATCACACTAAAAAACTTTGAATCATGAGTAGTAATGGAATTTTTATATTCTAAAATATTTTTCCAGCTTACTAGTTCAAGAATATATATATTTTCCATAAATAAATTCCTATATATTAATATGATTTAACATAGGAATGATTATAATGTGTTGGTGAGGATTTTTTCAAAACGAAGAGATTCTGAATTACTTTATGAAATATATAGTTGGTGGTTTTTAGAATATTTGTGAAATATTATATAAATACATAATGGAATTGTATTTAGTGGTAAATTTTAAATGATACATATAAAATAGGATATTTTTGTAATATGATCCAACTTTATCCATAACATGAAATATAAATGAATGAGATGTAATTATAATATTATATCACTAATGAAATTGGATGACATTATTTTGTTTTACAACACTATATATTGATAATATTTTTGATATTGAGTGCGTGGAAATTTCAACACCACTCTATTTTTTTAATTTTGTTTAGAGACTATGTAATGATTTTTTTAAATTAAATATTATATTATAATCAATGATACAATCAATTATCAAAGTTATTATTAAATTAACCTACTATAATATTCAATATTAGGTCATGATTTTATTCAAATATACATTATATATCAAAATAAATCACACCCCAATATCTATGGGGAATTTTTTGGACATCACCTTATGAAAAATCCATGAGTATCCATGGGTAGTTAGGTTTATTTCGGTTTCATTGGTATATGAAGGTTCGTTTTATTTTAATAATGAAAATAGAAATTGGCCAATTTTCTCTATGATCTCATAATTCCTGGAATTCCATGTGGAGTTAGGGACATGAACCTATAATACCCTTCATGAGGGTGGAGTGATTGGAATGTGACCTCAAACCATATTTTCACATCACCCATCGATTGTAGTTTCCCCATGTAATTTGATTTGGGACGTTATTTATTCTAAAATATACCATTAAATCACATATTTTGGAATTGTAAAACTGGACTTAATGTGGTAATGGGTTGATTTTGGGTATGTGTAAAATGAATTTTCCAAACAATTTTGAAGGGATCTTGAAAATTTTTAAATTTTTTTTAAATGATTTTTCGGTAATGAGGGAATTATTTAATTGAGAATTTCATTTTTGTAATAAAAACCTCAGTCTCATCAAAATTATTTTTTTTGGAAGATATAAATTAATTTTGAAGAATGTTTTGGATGTTTTTTTAAATGACATGTAATGACTTTTTATTTTGGATCCCCGGTATTTAATATGATTTGTTAAAATTTTGATTCATTTCTCAGATTTGAATATTATTTTTTACTTGTTGGTTATTGTTCTTTTGAAAAGTTTTTTTGAATTTTTTATATGGGATTTAATTTGAGATGTTGATGATTGAGATGAATGTTTTGAATTTGAAAGTGGAAAAAAATTACCTATTGCATATCTATGAGTTACCACATTCATGGATATGTTTGGAATAAGGGATGACTACCTGTTTGTGTGTGAGAATATGCTTTTTTGAGGATACATAGAATACCATTTTGGAGTGTGCAACCCACCATGATTTTTTTCATTAGAATTTTCATTTAAGAGAAGGTGTAATATTTGGATAACTATGAGTTGTACTGTGTGTCTCTTTGTGATCATGGAATATTTCTTATGATGTGTTTTGAGTTTGAGAACTCATCATGTTCTAATGGTGATTCATTTTTTAGTTCCTCTTGATGAATTGGTTTTGAGATAATGGATAGTGGTATATTTAGAAAAATGATTTCGGAAGCCATTGAGTTGGTTCTATATGTGTGTTCAGTGTTTGTTTGAGGTAATTTTTGGATGATGTATTAGTATCATTGTGTTTTTAGTTTCCATGTTGTCTATTAAATTTCCCCTCATGATTAGATGGGTTTTCGATGTGAGACTACAAGTGGTTCATCATCTGCATACCCTCCTGTTGATCAATCCTTCGATGTTCCCCTTATGTTTTAGAAGATGAGTCCACCTCTATTTTATGTTCAATAAGATCCTCTCAAAGTAGAATATTGTATGAATAATATTAAAATAAAATATAGTTTTTGTGTGTTTTTTAAGTAATTAATGGTGATGTTTTCCTCCTTTCAGCTTGATGGTCTAGCCTGGAAGTGGTGAAGGGAAATTTCAGTAATGGAAAGTGACCTGAAGCTATTGGTGTTGACCATTTTATTATAAACACATTTGAAAATTTCATTAGCTTCATTTAGGTATAGGATCATGTTTACCCAGTAGTGTTCAAGGTATTATCATATAAATTTCCCATGTCTGGATGCTCTGAAGACCAGAAATGTCTGTGGTTTCATATGTCACATCAAATTGTATTGTTCGAGTAATTATAGGTGGTGTTGTGGAGCCAGTTTGTAATAGTATTTTGCTATTTTGGATCAGTTTAGAGTCCCTTTCAATGTATTTCTATTCAGATTTAATGGATGTTTCTTGTGGTGTTTTGTTGTATTTTTTTCACCTTGTGTGGTATATTTGGTGTTCTGGATCACTTGTGATCTTATGTTTCAATGGATGTGTTTTTTATTTTGGAAAATTCTAAATCATTCCATTTTAAAATGGGGGTGTCCATATTGATTGACTTATATATGTAATTTCTCATTAAAAATTAAAGTAGTAATGACTATGTATCTTTTTAATCCCTATTTAAGTAGAGAGAAGAAGTTCTTGTAAGGAATTTTTATCCCTTGACTATGTGGTATAGAATTATTAATAATCAAGTCTCTAGCCATAGGCCCCAGAGTAAACATGGAATATATTAAAGAATCCCAATGGTTTGAAATAATGTGGTTTAGATTGACTCTTTAGTGTGGGAATGGGGACATTTTATGTCCTTCTATAGAAGCATCATAGTCTTAATAGGTCCTATTTAATGGAAATAGCTTTGAAAAAATCATTTCCATATTAAGACTCTTGTGGATGGAAGAGTACCTCCATTGTTATGTGGAGGTGTGATGTCCTCATTTTCTTGTAATTCCATTGGGGTTCCATATTGGTTGCAATGTTTTTATTGGTTGTCCTTGAGTGGTTATAATTCATGTGTTGGATTTTGTTTGATAATATTGATTAGGTTGGTGATTCCCATTCCATGTTCATCTCCCCTTGTGTTTGGGGTTTACTGAACATTGTAGAATGATTTGGGTTGATCCATGTTAGGTTTCTTGTCTTGAAATAAGATAATTGGATTATTATTGTGGGGAGACCCACTACATGTATCATTATTTTTTCTTCCAGATATGAATAAATATAAATGGGTTATAATGGGGTAATGTCCATTTCTTCCTCCAATGTTGATAATTTTCATTTCTTTCTAATGTTGGATCAGTAAGGTCCAATTAGATTTGATGTTGTTAAATTTTTAGTACATCTCCATTTAAGGGAACTTTATAATTTTCCATATATGTGATTAAAGGATTCTATCATTTCTTTCAATTGGTGTGGCTTCATTTTTTTGTTTTGATTGGTGGTGAAATTATTGATCTTAGTAAGGGTCGTTTTATCATGAATGATGTAAGAACCCAAATCTTCTTTTCAGGTATGTTTTCCTTTTATGTTCATTTGTGAAAAAAGGAGGAATTTATTGAAATTTTTAAAGTACACACCATGTAATTTATGAGTACACACTATGTACTCAGTTACCACAGGAAGTCGTGTGCTAGACATATAGCAGCCATGCACAGGGCAATGTGGGGGTGACGTGGAGGCCACATAAAGCAGTGTAACGAAATGGCGAGAACACAAAGTGTAGTTCAAAAGTAGACATTGTGGACTTTCTTTTTTGATTAAACGCACAAGGGTCGCGTCTAATCTCCAGAACACTCTTCTTTTTGGTCTCATTCGACCAAGTGCTACGTATGGTCGCAGATCTTCGAAGAACCCCTGAGGGTGCATTTGTCCTCCAAATCGAACACCGTCTATCGTGTTGGAATCAACTCAGTGAGTTCTCTCTTTTCCTAGAGTACAATCTTTTGATTACTCCTCTCTCATGAGATATAATGGGTTGAGTGTTTTATATTTTTCTGTAGATCATCGACGTTCTAAAGAGATTGAATCTCTGAGGATCACTTATATCGATATCATAATGCCGAGGTTGGTGGATTGTGCCTTCATGTTGAATGAATTTGAATTTTATGTTCCAAATTTCACAATACCCATGAACGGGGTATTACACATTTATTGTTTTAGCCCTATTATTTTCCTTCTAGGATTGTATGCATGAGTAGATGATAATTGGATGTGAATAGAGAGAATTGTTGTGCTTTGGATGTGTTGTCCATGCATTTTTATTCTATTTTGACCATTCGGTCTCGTTTCCAAATAGGTGATTTTTTACTATATCGTGTCTATTATTGTATAATGGTGTGACTGTTGTTTTGTTATGTTGTTATTCTATAGAATTATACCCAAGTAGTTCTTGAGGTTTACCTTGGCTGATACGTGCTGCAACACTAGCTTGATTTACACGGGGTCGTGAGAACCTCGTGTATAGACCATAGGGTGAATGGATGTTGAGGGATTCTCCAGAGTGTCTCAATAATTTTATGATGCGAGACCACCGGGGGAATGGATGTTCAGTGCTTCCTCAATGTGTATGTAGTTCCTTGACACGGGCTAGAGAGGTAATGTGATGTAAGTGTTTCCCTAGAGCACCTTTAGTTATGATACCAGACTATAAGGATAATTGACCGTGATTTAGTCCATAGAGAGTCTATGAATAAGCTAAACCAGAGGGCTTAGACTGATTGTATTGCCTAGAGGGTCGATTATACATGATAGGTAGGACCAACATTGTTAGACTAAGTGTGCTTCCCATAGGGTTACCTGTTGTGTTTATCTTCTTATTTAGTTGTTACTTGATATTTAAACTATTGAGTATTATCATGTTCATTGTTTCTTGTACCTTTACGTGCCAAATACTCATTGACAATTAGGCATGGATCTCGCATCGTTTTCCTACTATAATTAGTCTCACACCTAGTTTGGTCCATGATTTTGGGACCAAAAAGATTATACTGGTACATGTATAGACAATGGGAATCTCCCTTCTACTTTAGGTACATGAAATGATGTGGATCTGGAGAGAATGGGACCAAGCTTAGGATTGTGAATCTGTGGAGCTGTTTACTTCCTTCCCTTTGTACTTATTTTAGTACTATATTTTTTCATTGTTCTTTTTTTTCTTCTTTGTTAGACATATGTATCATGAATCATTATATATATGTGTGTGTGTGATCTAGTTATTTCTATCAGTTTTCCACTTTTTATTTTGTTATGATATTATTACTGTTTCCGCTCTTGTTTGTATTTGTTTACTTATGTTGTGTACTTTTACAATGAGGGCATAGTTTCCTACTGTCACACCAAATTCCCTCACTTCTAGTCAACAAACTCTGGAGTTCGGGGAAATGCGCTTGAGGCCATGTGACCAACTGAGTATGGGGCTCCTCTGGGTGGCTTTGGGAACCGGGACATTACAAAGTGGTATAAGAGGATTCTTATCTTGTGACATTCTATTTGGAGCCTATAGTCAGGGATAGGATGGAATAGGTACTTGGAAATAAGTTGATCCTAGGAGTAGCTAACCCATGTATATGGGAAATCCAATCTACCTCATTTATTGCAATTCATTCTAGTTTGGGATGTTTATGGTATATCTGATTTTCACTGTTAGGTGACTCACTTGATTTGTGTTATTACTGTTGACGTTATCGGGGTTTTACTTCTGTCACAACCCAATGAGATGAGGGTATTCCATCTCATGCATCATATAGGCACTTGTTAGAAATCACATGTCATGGATTCCTTCCATGCCATTTAGGATGCATTAGTGATTTCATGTTGTTGTGATAGATGTTGTGTAGAATATGCATGATGTTGTGATAGATTCCTTGATAAAAATATTTTTTGTTTGATAGGGTATTTTTTGTGTAATTGTTTCTTGAATGAATGCCAAAATTTGGTTGTTGAGGTGTTATAGGCCCTCATGGACCATAACATGGTGGATCATTGAAATTTTTACCCTGATATAACTAGTATAAGATTCCAAGCATATATTAGAAGGGATTATGGGCCCTCACAGATTGGAATTTCGACCTTTCAATGTTCAATTCAGCGTTTTTCTGGGTTTCAGAGTAGTTCATGAGGCTTACTATTGGGAAAAACCTAGAAAACAAGTCGTGTAGTTATGACTACATTCCATGTGTTCTTCTATTCAGGAAGAATGAATTTTTCTTAAATACACACTGCGTACCATATGTACATGTCGTGTAGTCTCTTACCATGTCATAAGCCTTGTGAGAAGAGACACGTGATTTGGTTTTTCTTATAGTAACAAACAGTGTACCAGGGGAACATGTCGTGTAGTGTCAGCCGTGTAGTCGGAGGTCTAACCAACAACACGGGTCAGTGTTATCCTTTTACATACATTTCGTGTCCACCTAGAACACTCTATTTAGTGTGAGCCATGTGACATGTCGTGTCACTAACAAAACGGGCCAGGTGAAGCTTGTCTAATACATGTCGTGTATAGCGTGATCATGCTATGTAGTCTTGTCTTAAATGAGTTGTGTGGCTTAGCCATGTAGAAGGACTTGGGAAGATAAAGAGGATTCAACTACAAATCGTGTGATAGGACAACACGCCGTGTGGTTTGGGTGTGACATTACCATTTTTGGGAGAAGTACACGCCCATATGAATGACTTAGGAGAACACACCGTGTAGGGGAAATACATGCCTTGTAGTCATGTTCTGTAAAACATGAATGTTTTTTTCTTGATCCCATATTACACGTATATGTTTCAGTCCCTTTTAATCCTGATATAAGGTGTGCGTCTGAACTTGCAGAGTAATGCCACAGGGACGTCATCCAGTTGTCCTCCAGTAACAGGGCAGTGATTAGACGCCAGATACGGCTGATCAGGGACGTCATGCAGATCCTCCCATTGTGCCTGTTTTGGCACCAGTATTTATACCCAATACCGGTGCTGATGCATATCTTAGGGACGACTTCATGATAGTGATTCATAATTTTCTGGGAACACCACCTCTTACCCCGTTGATGGCTGATTTGATGCGGGATTTCTAGCAGCAGCTTCCTCCCACGTTCTAAGGGGATGGAGGACACCAGGCTGCAGAGTCATGGCTTGAAGCCCTGCTGAAAATCATTGAGAATCTAGAGGCACATCTAGAGAGTAGGATCAAGCATGGGACCAATATGCTTAGATACTCCTAAAAGAGGCGATGGTATGTGATCTCAAAGGTAGGACGCTATCAGGTTATTGCATGTGATGAGTTCCAGTGCATCTTCTATGACTACTTATTTCAAGAGACATTGAGGGATTATTGAGTCCAAGAGTTTATGAGTCTGGAGAGGGGTTCACTTTCTATTATGGAGTATTCCTCCCACTTTACCAAGATGCAGTGCATCACGCATATTTCAGGAGGTGATCAATTATTCATGGAAAGGATGTTCTAGGATGGTCTGAGGCATGAAATCCGATCGCAGGTGAACAACTTCCAGTTTACTTCTATCACTTCTATTATCAACCATGCGCTAATAACGAAGCACAATCTAAGGGATTAGAGATTTTTGATCTAGGGAAGCTCGATATCTGGAGTTAGCATCCCTCCTACTGACAGTAAGAATCACCGTAGGGAGTCTTCCTGCAGTGATCCAAGGAGGTGAGAATCTTCTTATGGTTGCAAGGTGGTGTGCTACCAGTGTGGGAAGAGTGGTAATAAGATGCCACACTTCCGGAGAGACCCAGTGGAGTGCCGATCATGTGGCAAGTTGGGTCACCAAAAGATCATCTGTCAGATATTCTCACTAGCAGCTAGTAACTAATGTTCTTCTATGACTCCGCGTTTAGGAGTAGAACCACTAGTTTCTCAATAGTCAGGGACCTGGAGTTCTACTGGCCATTAAGGCCGAGTTATAGGTCATGGACAATGTGTTGAGTTTCCGGTCTTTTGGAGACAATAGACTGGATCCACTCAGAGTGGTCATGTATGGTCACAGGGCTGTGGATCAGGACATACCTTTATAGTGGAGCAGACTCAGTGGGAGTAGGATCACAGACCTTCTACAGTTTGAGGTATGATCATAGTTTCCTCGGTTTTTTCTTCTGCTCTTTTGTATACAGGGGATTCTGATAGATTTATATATGTTTCTATTGTGAAGATCATTGGGCTCTGCATCTTTTCATCTACTGATATCATGACACTAGACACTCCGTTGGGGACTGAAATGGTGAGTGTAAATCAATGTAAGTAGTTACCTCAAAAGGTTGGTGGGTGTCACTTTCTATTGGACCTCTATGACCTAGAGATGATTGGACATGATTTCATTCTCAGAATGGACAGGTTGGTTCCCTTCTAGGCAATCATCGACTGTTATCGCCACAAGGGGAGTTTCACATCACTAGAGGGTGTATCGTTTCTTCATAAGGGAGAGTGGAATGTCTAGGCAAGAAGAGTGGGTCCAGAGCATCATGTTTCAGGAAATGTTATAGCCCAAAGGTCTAATTTATATCTAGATTATAGGGGTACTTCTCAGTTAGACATTCCACAAGTAGTGGATTGTTTCCGATCCCTCTTTCCAGAAGACATTTCAGGTTTTCCTTTTGAGCATGAGGTAGGATATTCTATTGAGATTGTGCCAGCAGTGGCACCGGTGTCTAGTCATCCTTATAGGATGGTTAAACTAGAGTTGTAGGAGATCAATAAGCATTTGTAGGAGTTGCAAGAAAAGGGTTTCATCTGAACCAGTACTTCTCCTTGGGGTTTTCTAGTCCTGTTTGCGAAGAAGGCAGACCGAACCCTCAGGGTTTTTGTGGATTATCGGTAGTTGAACCAGTTGATGGTCATGAACCGATATCCTTTACTAAATAATGATGGTCACTTTGATCAGCTTAGAGGATCCGAGGTGTTCTTGAAGACTGACTTGAGATCCGGTTATCATCATTTTCATGTTAGACCATCTGAAATACCTATCACATCCTTCGAGACTAGGTATGGTCTATATGGGTATATAGTTATGTCATTCAGACTCATGAATTCGACTTCAAGGTTCTTGGAAATGATGAACCCAGTGTTCCATCCATACTGTGATTCGATTGTGGTGGTCTTCATGGACGATATCTTGTTGTACTCTCACACTCAACACTACCATGCTACCCATCTTGAGAACGTTTTGAGTACACTAAGAGAGCATCAGTTATAAGCTAAGATATCAAAATTACACTTTCGGATGGACCAGATTAATTTCATGGGTCATGTTATCATACAGTCATGATTTCTAGTAGACCCATAGAAAGTGAGAGGAGTAGTCTAGTAGGAGTATCTGAAGCACGTATTTGAGGTACAAAGTTTTCTAGGACTGTAAGTATACTATAGTCACTTCATACATGACCTTTCACGCTTATTAGCACCACTAACGAGTCAGAAAAAGATGGGTACATAGTTCTTGTGGTCAGATTATTGTGATTTGGGCTTCCCGGATATGAAGTGGAGGTTCACTTTAGCACCAATACTAATATTTATATAGTTGGGAAAGAGCTATACTATGTATTGTGATGATTCTGGTATCGGGATAGGAGTTGTACCTACGTAGGGGGAAGGAATCACTATGTACGGGACTCAGCAGTTTGGGGCACATGAGAAGAACTATCAGATGCACGATCTTGAGTTAGTTATGGTTGTTCATGCCTTACGTTGTTGGAGACATTATCTCATGGGAGAGTATTTTGTGGTTTTCACCTACCACAAGAGTCTCCAGTACATCTTCACTCAGCGTGATCTGCATTTGAGACAATGAAGGTGGGTTGAGTACCTACAGTCCATTGAATTTGAGCATGCCTACATGCCTGGGAAGGGCTACACAGTGGCTGATGCATTGAGTAGGAGGAATCTGATACAGGAAGTTCATGATGCCAACAGTGAATGGAAGCTTACGACTCTATACTCTGAGATGCATTTGTAGGTGCACAACAGACATGGGAAGACGTTCCTTTCTTCTGTAAAAGTTACCTGTACACCTATTAATCGAGTACAAATGTGGTAACTATCAGATTTTGAAGGCCTAGTCTTATGGGAGAACATGTCACAAGGGGACTATATTCTGTGATGGACCATAGGAGAGGATGACATCTTGAATTTATAGATGTTTATATGGGTGTCGTCAGACATATGCAAGGAGCTGATGCAGGACTTTCATTCCTCAGTTTGGGCAGTTCGTCATGGTGTCACCAACATGTATCATGATCTACACGACCAGTATTGGTTTCCAAGTATGAAGAGAGATGTTGCTGGTTTCGTCATGAGGTGTTCTACTTGTCAGTAGGTTAAGATAGAGCATCAGTGACCAGCAAGGCTTTTATAGTAGTTACCAATTTCTGAGTTGATGTGGAATGATGTCACGATGGATTTCGTGACCATTTTCTGATGTCACCTCAAGGGAATGAAGATGTATGGGTTGTCATTTATAGACTCACGAAGGTCTCTCACTTCTTTCCAATCAAGGATTCCATCAATGTTGATGAGCTAGGATGGTTGAAAATCCGATATATTTTTCACCTGCATGGACTTCCACACTCCATTGATTTAGAAATGGATGCTCATTTTACTTCTCGGGTTTGGCAGGGGCTTCAGAACGATTTGGGTACACATGTTCTTCTGATTACAACTTACCATACCCATACCGATGGAAACTCTGAGCATACAATTAATGTCCTTGGATATATGCTCTGAGCATGAATTCTAGATTTTTGAGGTTCTTGTGAGAATAATATACCTCTTGTAGAGTTTTCCTACAACAATAGTTTTAAAAAAACTATCCAGATGGTACCTTATGAGGCTTTGTACGGTAGGAAATGCCGATCAACCTTATGTTGGATAGAGGCAGGAGAGAAATCTATGTTGGGACCTCATCTTTTCATGGATACCATAGAGCAGATAGAGATTAATTGGAATAGGAAGACTACTACATAGTCTTGACCGAAGTCTTATGGTGATCTGAAGAGATGACCTCTGGATTTTGTGGTCAGTGATCTAGTTTTCTTGCATGTCACACCATGGTTGGGACACATGAGGATTAAGAGACAGGGAAAGATATTTCTGAGGAACGTCGGGCCATTTGAGGTGTTGGAGAGAGGTGGGCCAGTTTCCTATCGGTTGTAGTTACCTCAGAGGTACTAAGATTGGCACGACATTTATCACGTTTCTTAGATTCGACGTTACTTTTCAGACCCATCTCATGTCTTTCAACCATAGGAGGTTGAGATCAATGTGGATGCGTCGTTTGAGGAGCATCCTATCTGGATTGTTGTTACCAGTTCAAAGGTTCTTTGTGGACGGTCTATTCCACTGGTACGAGTGCTATTGTAGCATGGGTGGGTACAAGACGTGACATGGGAGAGGGAGGCCGATGTATGGGACCAGTGGCCGGAGTTGTTTGAGGATTATTCTTCTACCCCGCACTAGGGAAATTTGGGGATAAATTTCATTAATCGGGAATCTTGTATGATTTCCTTTTTGGGTAGTTTTCTAGAAGAACAATAATTTCTGGAAATTTTTGAAGTACATGCCATGTACTTTATGAGTACACACCCTGTACTCAGTTACCACAGGAAGCCGTGTGTTGTCCGTATAGTGGCCATGCACACGGCCATGTGGGGGTAACCTAGAGGCTACTTAAAGCGGAGTATGGAAACAGCGAGTACACGTCGTGTACATAAAAAGTACATGATATGTACTTTATGTTTTTCATTAAATGCATTATGGTCGCGTATAATCCCCAGAACACTCTTCATTTAGGTCTTTTTTGACCGAGATCTTCATAAAGCCGCAGATCTATGATGGACCCTTGCGTGTGCGTCTATTCTCTGAATATAACACCATTTGTTGCATTAGAATTACATCGATGATTTCTCTCTTCTCATAGAGCACCATCTTATACTTTATCCTCTGTTGTGAGATACTGTGTGGTATAACATTTTAGATGTATTTGTAAATCTATGACATTATAAGGATATTAAATCTTCGAGGATCACATATATCGATATCCTAATTCTAAGGTAGGTTGTTTGTGCCATTCTTTTGAAAGTCCTTGAGTTTTATGTGAAAAATTACCCAATACCCAAGAACATGGTATTGCGTGTTTACGGTTTTATCCCTGTTGTTTGCCTGATATAGTTGTATGCTTGAGTAGATGATAATTGATTGTGAATAGGGAGAAGTTTTGTGTTCTTACATGTTGTCCATGCATGTTTTTAATGTTTTCACCTTTGGGTCTAGTTGCCTGATAGGTGGCTGTTTACATTTGCATGCCTAGTATTGTAGGATGGTGTGACTGTTTTTCTGTTATGTTTTTATACTGTAGAATGCTAGCCAAGTAGTTCTTGAAGGTTACCTTGGCCGATATGCAATGCTACACATGCTTGACTTACACAGGGTCATGAGAACCTGGTGTATAGACCATAGGTAGAATAGATATGGAGTGCTTCTCCAGAGTGTCTCTATAATTTTATGAAGCATGACAACATGGGGAATTGATGTTGAGTGCTTCTTCAAAGTCTCTATAGTTCCTCGAAGTGGGCTACAGAGGGAATGTGAAGTAAGTGCTTCCCTAGAGTTCTTTTAGTTGTGATATGAGACTATATGGAGAATTGACTGTGAGTGCTTCCTTAGAGAGTCTATGATTATGCCGAACTAGAGGGGTTAGACAGATTGTACTGCCCTGTGGGTTGCTTGTACCTGCTAGGTAGGACCAGAGGGGTTAGACTGAGCATGCATCCTAGAGGGTTACATGTTGTGTTTATCTGCATGTTTAGTTGTTTCTTGATATTGAAACTATTGAGTATTCTCATGTTTACTATTTACTATACTTTTACATACCATATACACATTGACTGCTAGGCACAAATCTCTTGGTGGTTTTCTACTAGGATTAAACACACACCCTATTTGGTCCATGCTTTTAGGCCTAAACAGATTATATTGTTGCAGGTATAGAGAAATTCAAGAGCCCTTCTACTTCAGGAATTTGACATGTTTTGGATATGAAGAGCACGGGACCAATCTTAGGCTTGTGATGCTATGGAGATTATTACATCTTTTCTATTGTACTTGGTTTAGTACTATATTTCAGAATTGTTCTTTGTTTCACTAGATTCTTAGACATATGTATCATGCATCATTTTATATATATACGTTCTTTAGTTATTTATATCATTTTACACTATTTATTTTGGTATGATATTATTACTACTACAACTCTTGTATGTATTTGTTTACATCTGATGTGTACTCTATCATTGAGGGCATAGTTTCCCACCATCACACCTATGGCCCTCACTGCTAGTCGGCAGCCTCTGGCATTTCAGAAAATGCGCTTGACGCCATGTGACCAACCGGGTATGGGGAGCCTCTGGATGGCTTCTGGAACCGGGGCGTTACAAATGTGTGGAAATAATTTGAAATTGATTGATCAAATTGAAAATGTGTTGGACTTCTAGTGGTGAAATTCATTATGTTGGGGAGAATTTTCAAACCTATGATTTTGTATTAAACCTATATTCCAATTTATTTTTTGATCTGTATTTTTCTATTATGTTCCAAGTGTGAAAATAGTTATATTTATTAGGATTCATTTGTTTAATTTTTAACCAATGATTATTATTTTAGTTTTTAATGTAGATTTTGTTGAAACTGAGAGTTTTTGGGTTAACACAATATGGCATATAGATTAGAAAACTACACACACTCTCCCAAAAATATGCTCATTAATGTGAAATTTTTTAGAAAATGGTGAATCTCGTGGTTTGTGTACATTTTATAAACCATGAAAGATAACATTTTAGAATGTCCCACTTTGAATGTCAGGGTCACACATTTTTCAGTCGGTTAGAAAAAATGTGTGGTAAAACCATGAACCATGTCCTTGTGATTATAAATTAATAAATTTATTTTCCATCCTCACATTAATTAATAATAAATTCTACATTTCACGCTTAATTTGTGTTCTCCATCCCAAGGTAGCTCCAAATCTCCCTCATGGCTCTATTGGGATCTTGTTCTTTGGATATTTCGGTGTGGGAAAATCAAGGACAAATCATGTAAGTGTATTCAATAGTGGATTCTTCTTTCATTTAGGATTTCTTCTCCTCCCTATTTAGGTTCTTCATTTTTTAGTAGGTTGTATCACCTAGGTATAGTTGGATATTTTTTTGGGTAGGATCTAATTTTTTTCAATCATTCCTTTTTAGCGTCTTATGGTGGTGTGGTTGTGGGTTTCCACCAATTTACAAATGTTTCTATGGGTGGGGTATGTCGTTCAATGATTTTACATTATAACTATTATGACATGATTTTTTTCTCCCAAGGATGTGTCATAAGTTTTAATTGTGTGCTGAGAAAAACATTCAAGGTGTGTTTTATTCATGAATATATGATTATAGTGAATACTCTAATGTAAATGGGTTGTTTTTTGTGTATTCTTCATTGTGATGTTCAATTAAAAGGGTTTTATTCCTCATGTAAAATGTACGAATAGAGATTTCAAATGGATTTAAAGGTAAATATGATTTTTCTAAAAAAATTATTATCGTATCATGTTTTCTACCTTGTTGTGAACCTCATATATGAATTTGAAATTTTTAAATGAAATGAAAAAAATGATTTAAAATGGGTTAGGGTTTGTGTATATATTTAAAAAGGTTAATTTTAATTAAAATCGTGATATTTGAATTACAAACTTCTTGTTATGTGTTCAAATAGGTTTTATAAAATTTTCATGTGGTAAAAGGATGTATTTATATATGGATTTATTATTATTTTTAAAATTAAGAATGGTTTTGGTTATGTGTAAGTTGTGATTTCCTTGTGTGATTGGGATATATAGATTCTATTGTGAATGTATTGATATTTGTGATGTGTGAAAATGATATTAAGAAAAAAGGGAATATCTAGTTCCGAGTTAGGAAAACTATAACTAGAATTATAGAGATTCAGAAGTGGACAGCCTATATTCATATTATGAATTGAAGCTAGTTGACTCAAAAGTAGAAAGGCCCATGTTCAATAAGAATGAATGATGATAACAACAAAAACTAAACTAGGATAATGATTGTAGACCTGGATAATTATTGATATATTCTAATCTAGTGGCTTGTTCATGAGGACACTGTGGTTGGTGGTTTCTAAATATCTTATCAAAGAGGTATGAGGTTTCTAGTGTTCCACTTGTGCTAGTTACCCTTTGGGATTTACCCACGGTCCTCTACTATGACATGAGGCTTATGTGAGGTGGTTAAATCCATCGATATACGGTGGTTCTTTGATTTTTTTTATTTTTTATCATATTTCATCAGAAATATTATTCAATGAAATTTTTTCTATGAGAATGGTTTTCCTTAAATAAAAATGAAGGGTTTTTATACATTTTCATGTTATTTTTCCTTTTAATGGTGTAGCATTGAATTTTTTTTATGGAATCCTTATAGGATATGTCTCACCCGCAACATAAACCATTGGTTATATGTATATTTTTTTTATGTTTCACCTAGGAAAAAGAATTATGTGTTGTGGTGATGATTTTTGATTTAGTAGCTACTGTTCCACTTGTTACAGTTATTGGTTTAACAGTCAGGAGGGTGGTGCTTCTAATGTTGCAGGGACCTAATTTGGGATGTTTTTTGGATTCCAATCCAATTTATTATTATTTTTTTGAAATTGTATTAAATAGTTTATTCAATAAATGGTTATAATTTTGTTGGTAATGTAATCAATTATGGTTTATTTTTCTGGGTTTTTATTGATTATTGATAAAATCATGGGTGAAGTCATACTTAAAATATAATGATTATACCTAGAAACTAGATTCTAGCCCGTGGGGATCGATAATTATCTTCAGAACATGTTTCATACTTTTCTAGGTGTTAGGTTGGATTGTATCCATGAATCATTCTCTATACAAAAAATATCATTATAATCAATTCCATATATGATCCTTGTGTAAAATATTTTTTATGCTTAATAAAAAAATTATAAATATTGTTTTTCATTGAATTTATTGTACTTATGTTAAAATTGACTTTACACATTTATTTTATTTGAATAATAGAAAAAGTATCCCATGTTTAGAGCCACGATATTCAAATTTTTTAATAATTTCAATTTAATTTTAATAAACAAAATTAAAAAACCAATGTAAAAATTTATCCCCATCGTATGAGTTAATGTATTAGATGATGGGTGTAAAACTAGAAGATAAAGCATAAAATATCTCAATTTAATATAAAAAAGTTGATATTAAAATTTTATTTTTACCTTTAATGATCATGTATCTAAAATATGACTACGTTATATCCATTTTATAGTATATAAAAAACTATAATATATTTGTGTTTTTAATATTCAGAGGGATGGAATGGCACTAAGTTATAATATGTATCATCCTCCCCTAATTTAAAAAACATATAAACACAATAAAAATACTAATATACATACAAATATCTATCCAAATATGTTAACAACATAATACAAGTTATATCCTCACCTAAAATTATAAACAAATTGATTAATTTGTAATCTAAAAAAGTATTCCAAAATAATAAGAAAGTGAATTACCATGTTATTTCATGTTTAATTTTTACACCCACAACCATAAAATATTTTCTAACCATACTAAAAAATTGACATTATTATAAATATTGTATTAAAATTAACTATTTTTTTGTATCAATAACATTCACATTTATTAAAGTCCATTAGAAAATTGAAAAGATGGTTATGTGTATGTGAAGACTATCACAATCATGAAATGATTTATTTCAATTTTTAGGGCCACCAAATATTTATAATTATAAAATTATGTAGAATTTATAAATATTATAATTATGATATATTTAATAATATTTAGTTTATTGAACCATGATAATTTTTAAATCAATTTACATACCAATGTTTTATTTCATATTAAGAATCGAACAACATCAAATAAACTTATTCATATATTAACAATTTAGAAACAAAATAAAACAATATAAGAAATGAGATAAAAAAGTATAATCATATTTTAATGAAAATTAAAAATGTCAATATGAATGTTTAAAAATAATATATATTTAATATATAGGAAATTAAAATATTTAAAAAGGGATTCATAACACAATGTAAAGGAATTTTAATTAAAACAATATTTTAAATGTTTTATTTTCATTCTCTATAATTGAAATGTTCATTAAGATGTATCAAAAATTTTCATATTTCAACATAATTTCATGGATATATTTTTTTAAATATGTACCAATCTTATCTTTATGTTTTATTTTAATTTTATAAGCTATTTTGGATACAATAGAAAGAGGCGTTATTGTGATTTTTGGGTATTTTGGTGGAATATGATAACAAAAATAATCATAGTGGTGGGTACTTTCACTTAGTGTGTGTTTTGTGGGAAATGGACTGGAATTTATATTCTGAGATGGGTGTGGACATGTGTGGGGGGCATTGGTGGTCACATGATGTGGCCCAGACTACTTGTGTCCCCACAGTCGGGGATGGGGCCAATTCGAAGTGAAAAAATCCAATGTATTTATAAGAATGGGGGAGTTATGGTGGGGTTTCCAAATTTAAAATTATTATTAATAACCTGATCATTGGAAGGTTGTTTCACCATACATGCTCAAATTTTATAAAAAGTTATTATTACACTATTGACTTGGTTTTCTGTTATTCATTATATTTACACCTCTATTTCAGAATGGATTCGTGATAAATAATATTCTAGGAAGGCGTTTTGGGAATTCATCTCTCAATATATATAATATTTGGTTTCCCTATTGTCCGTCACCTTTATCCATGTATTTTTGGGTCATTAGAAATAGAAATACATTTTCTCTATCCCAAGAATCAAAGAAAACATAGTTTTCATTATTACAAAGGTAGGTGTTACTATAATAATGTGTATCCACATGAATTCATTGAGTGATTGTTATTTTTCATTGACATCAATTAATGCTTTTTTTTAATTTTTAAATAATGTAGGTTATTTGATTATTATGGTCATGGAAATGAATTCTAAAAATAAGATTTTTTTTGCAGGCATTTCAGAAGAATTGATTTGATTAAAATCTCTCAAAGTGGATCAAAAATGGTTTTTTTAATCAAAAAAGTGGTGTGTAATAATTATAATTTTTTTATAAAAAATTATACATTAAAATTAAATGCAATGTCCTTAAATAATATTTTTTATAAGATGAATTTATTTTCCTAAAAGGAATTAGTTTGAAATAGAACAACAAGAAGACCATGGGGTAGAGGGAAAAACTAGAAAAATGTGATACCTAATGAATTTATAAATCACATGTGGAGGTGAACATGTAGTTACGGATACTAGTTAGTAACAATTATAATGGATGACATTCCCCAACCTTAGGAGTCAATTATGAAGTCTATTTTTCTTACTTGTCTTACCTGTGGACACACTTATGTTTTAATTTCACCTTGGTGATTTTATTGTACATTATATGAATTTTTACTTGATATCATTTTTTCCCAACTAATAAAAATATTAATGTTTTAGACCTATTTTATAAATCAACTTTTTCCTCATAGATAAATAATATTCCATATTTAATAACTAATTTGAATATGGAAGCTTTTTAAAAAGAAAACACATTGGTTATATTTATATGGGAAAATATTTTACTATGAAAATATTTTATAAGAATATTTTTATATAACTAATCTGATTCTTATTGATATAAATTAGATAGATTCGTATTTCTATCCTTTCATGATTATGTTCGCAAACATGAAGTTTATAAATGGGAGTTTTTAAAATTTGTTTTGTATTATATACATAAACGGAATGAAATCAAGTAGTGGAAAAATCTACATGATCTTTTTTTGTTTGATTGGGATGGTGGATACATATATTCTAAGGGAGATGGTACCAAGTATTTATTCACGTTTATTATTAAATGTATACTAGTTTTCCTTTCTAGAAATTTTTTCGTCTTGTTTTATGTTTTTTTAGTTTATTTTGAGGATAAATATCGCATCAATGGATTTTCTAGTTCATACTATGATTGATTTTATCATATTATAAATCAATTAAGTGGAAAATCATTACCGTGTTTATTTATATGATACCATGGTGGGTTCCAATATAACATGATGGTCATGAATGTTCTTAAGGCCATATGGTGGGTCAATTTGGGTGAGAATAAGGGTTAACATGGGTTGGGATGTTAGAAATTAGTATCAATGGGTTAGATAATCATATAATCCTTAAATAAATCTTCTGTATCATCATACTATGTCTGGAGGTTATTGAAAGACTAGAGATATGTCTTTTATAACACAATATGGCATATCTGGGTGTTCCTGGAATCATACATTCATGTCTAATTTTAGGTTACCATCAATTGAATAATTTTTTCTTGCATTATTGTTCAAATTTTTAGCCTTCTAGCATTAGTACTCTTAAATTAGATTATGATAATTGAATATAATGTTGTATCTAAAAGAGAATATTAGGGTATTTTACACTAACTAATGAATCTAGAATATTCTTAGGTTGATTAAAACACATATATTCTTAATGGAATAGGGAGGAGGTTATTAAAAGATAATTTACAAGAAATCCTCCAAAAATATATCACATATACTACATTATGCATGTCCATCAATCAATTTTTTGATTGTAAAACATTATGAGTAGATATTACTCGGTAGTTATTAACCTTGGAGTAGAGATTTCATGTAATAATGAAGAATTCTTCTTTATTTTTCATGTTTGTTCACATATACCCATATCTTATTTCAAATGAATATCCCAATTCATAAGTGTTTGAGAAGGTTCAGAGGATAGGAATTCAATCTATATTGATTCGTGTGTACCAACCAACATTCTCATAGGTTATAGGAAATGATGTTATAGTTGAGCTTTATATAGTTTGGAATATGGGTCTTATTAGGGAATAAATAATATATATATATTGGAAAATATATTTTATATTTTGCCTAAAATATGAAACATGGGGACTAGTGCTATTGTGGTGGTAACATTTTGCTATAGATTTTATGATAGAGTAAGGTTGTGTGTTACCAGTGTGAGAGAAATGGACACATCAATAAATATTATATAGTATTAAACATAGTTTTAATGGTTTGTGGAATATATATTCATATTTATCATTTTAATGGGAGATTATCACATGTCTGCCGATCTAGGTCAACATTCAACAAGTGATTCAAATTTATATCTTACCCAAAAAAATATAGGTATCTTAACCACATACCAGGTGTGATGCATAGTTTAAAAAGAAATTTGAGGATGTGATTGATGTGTCTATATAGAATAGTTTTTATTAGAGGAGTAATATATAGGACCAACAACTATCATATATATAGTTTTTGTTAAGTATTCCATAGAGACAGATTTACTAGAAACATGTCAAACTCATTCATTTATATCATCCATTATTATTGATGTGTTTGAATTTTGAATGGAGTTTATTCATTTAATGATAACTATTTACACTAATTTTGGAATAATTTTAATGACCTGTTGTAAATTTTCCGAGATTCGTATGATGATTTATATCCATAAAAACATATACAACACAACGAATTTAATTACATAATGCTTGAAGTTGAAGATTATCAGAATAACAGATTTATTCAGTCTAGAATTTCACCATAAGAATCACAAGTAATCTATTTAAATAGGCTAGATGGGAGTATCCGACATTTGGTTGTTTAATAAAAACACAACTAGTTTATACTGAAGAACATGTTTCTTCTTCTGAGGATTTATTTCCTTTTGACAATCTCGAATGACCCATGAGATTTGTAATATAATTTATTTGTACATTATAGAACGCATACTAAGAGTTCAAGAATAAGTTATTCCAAATGTGATGTTCCAGAACTGGTATGTGTATTATGAGTATTGGAATATATCATTGGGATTTAATAAATATATCTTAGTTCATTTGGATGTAATGAATAGTATAATCCCTAAATTTCTATATTCTGTAATGATTTTTTTGAAGGTGTTATAATTGAATACTCTTGATTAGATAATGATCATGTTGAGAATTTGAGAATATTCAATATGATCATAAAATAACAACATCTATATTGTAATGTTTTATAATTTCTGTTATGGATTTAAAATTTCACTTTTTTAATTTTAATTTATATTAATAGTGTATTAGTGAATTTTAAGAAGGTTTAGGCATTAATTCCTTGGGGGAGGCTAGAAATTTTTAATTGGTCAAAATTTAATATGGATATTTTCATTATTTTAGAAAATTTATTCATAGCTTCTATATGATTCAATCCCCTGGGACTGGGATAAACTACATGTCTCCTATGTTTCATTAGAGCTATTAGTTACAAATATCATTTTTGGGTTTTAATGTGTGGTTCACTTTAGGTCCATTCGTGATTAATACAAATTCTAGTTTATGGCAAATTATTAATCCCAATAACTTTGGTATTGGTTTGAGTTGTGTTATCATTTATGGATGATAAGGAGTATCATTTATCCATCATTAATTATATCTTCATGATAAATATTCCCCATTAATTATCTATAGTTTGAGGTATTTAAGCATACACTTAACACATGTCCCTAAAACATCTTTGTGAAGTAATTTATAGTGTATTCTGAACATAATAGTTTGATAAATATATTTTCTTATGTGAATATAAAAATTAAATTGATTTATATGCAATATATTGTTTATATCATTGATTTTTGATATTTTTTACACCAACAGTCATGGAAATTATATTTTAGTAAACTTGAGAAGATAATTTCTAACTCATGTAGTGAACGAATCCGTGAAATACTAGTTCCGGATAGCCTTATTTTCTAAGATAGAGTTGGATGACATGATATCTCCTTGAAATTTATTTTGAATATTTTTCTTTGGCTGAATAGTTAAGGGATTATCATATTCAAATTGGATATGTTTAGAATATTGGGTTTCAATGAATTAACTTGAACCTTTATGTTGGGGATACATTTAGTGGGTGATGTTAGCCCCATGATATGGTTTTTCACATATAAGGAAGGATTGTTTTTATATATATCTATTATATGAATTGATATAAAATTGTAACTAGTCTAATTTTTTCAATGAATCCTTGATCATCCATGATCTATCTGGACTTGGGACATCATTACTATTGTCTTAGAATGAGATGATTGATTACAGAATTCTATCTCAAATGCATTAGTTTTCATTGAAATAATATGGTAGAAATATGTTGTGATACTTATTGAACCTAATATACATTATGATATAAATTTTAATGATATTTCCATAGAAAATTCAACTAGGACACCTATGACACTTGGTGGTATGGATACGAAATTAGTTATTATTGATTAACTAATGAAATCAATGAATTTCCTAACCATCATAGAGTGACATCTAATATAGGATCCTTCAAAATTGTATGTGTGGGATATTTTTCACTCTATAGTTTGTATTCCACTATTCATTCAAATAGGGATCCCTTTTGAAATTCTAATTTGATAGTGTAATAAAATAATTTATGGGTTTGTAGATAAATATTTGTATAGATAATCATCATATAATGTATGTCAGGATAGATAAATACATCCAGATTCATGATGAAATACTTCAGGTATTTGTTTATAACATTATTAGATTACAAGAGAAAAAAGTTTCCATATTTTATTTTCCATATAATGATAGCTCCCTTTTTTAAAATTAGGATGTTTCATTTTTTTGTATCATACCTGTAACAGCCCGAGATTTTATGAGAAATATTCTTTTTATTTCACTAATGTCTTGTGTTGTACGCTACACCAAAAGGAGCTTGCACAACACGCATCCTTGACTTGCCTTCCATTACACGCAATCACGACCTTCCTCGATAGCGTGTGTAATACGCAATACCGAGTTTCACAAAACAACGATATGCTATTAAAATATTATTAAAACTAGCCGTTATGAATAGTAATAACCACTTTTTAAAATTCTGTAAATCTTATATTTCAAAATGAACTTCATTTTTGGATTCGGAGTATCGAATTTAGCCTAAGGTGAAATTTTGGTACTTTTCGGATAACTTTCATATTCTGATGAATAGTGAAAATTATTAATTATAATTAAAAAACATATTTTTTAATATAAATAATTAATAGTGATAAATTATTAATTTGAGTGGTTTTAAAGTATATTTAGATTATATTTTTACAATTTAATTCAATGCTGGTCATTGGTTGTAATTTCACATTTAAACCAGACATAATCAAGTATCAATCTTTTGATAGAAATTGTTTCTTAAAAACACGCTATTTGTCTTAACAGCGGGATTTAATTATAAAATTAATTAATTCAACTTCTATGTTATGAATTTGGTAAAATAGACTTCATTTTTGAATTCGGAATATGAAATATAGCTTAGGATGAAATTTTGGCATTTTTCTAAAAACCTTCATTTTTTGATGAATAGTGAAACTACTAAGTGGTAGTTAAAAAAACTGAATTTTTCATAAAACATAATTTTACCGCTTATGTGAATGGAATTTCAAAAATCTGACAGACACGGTTGATATCAGTAAGTAAAATGTGGTTCAATGAGATAAAAATAATTTTTTGGTGAATAGTAACTTTTTACTATTTTTACCGCGGTTAATAGTAAATAGGGTAACTGAGGGTAAATATGATAACAATATTACCCTAACACATGTACTAATTCTATTGGACAAGTGTAATTCGACCAAAAACAAACTTAGGAATAAAATATGACCATTTAGGCCCACTTGGATTAGATTAGGACATTTATTATTAATTTATTTAAAGAAGGGTTAAAATAGTTAAAATCAAAGTTTAATAAGTAAATCATTTTTAATATGGGGTTATACATAAGATAAATTCGACTATAAATATTCATTAGAAATCTAAAAAGATTTCCTACATAATGGTATTTTATTTGTAATTTTTAGACATCATATAATTTAATTAATTTATGACACAAAGATGATGCAGTAATTATCTTATTTATGAAATATTGACATAATTGATGTTATAAACACCAAAATAAATGTAATTTGAGAATTTTTATGAATTCCACTAATTTTCTAGGTTAATATGATATATTAATGTTGATTTAATCAACTTGGTTCGAACATTTAATTCTGTTATGACTTTCACAAAAATCATATATCAAATAGTGTCAAAATTGACACAAAATAGTTTTTAAATCAAATATTATATTATTAATTGTTATTTTATTCCTAAAAATCTAAGGTTCGGCCAAATGACTTAGATAAGGATATATATATTAATAATAAACAATTTGGGGTTCGTTTGGCATGTTATAGTAAGTGTATTAACCATATAGTGAAAGAAAACAAAAAGACACGGTAAAAGTTAAATTATTTAACTTAGAGTTAAATCTAATTGATAAGGTTTAAAATAAGATCCAAACATGTCTAAATTTGATTTTTTGATGATATTAAAACCCAATATCATCTAATCTTCGAATATGAGTCATTTCTGGAGGTTTTTAAGTGGTGTTAGATTTATTATAAATTAATATTTTTAAGAATTCCTAAGGTGCCCCTCTCCTCCCCTATAAAAGGACACCTCCTCCCCCTCCTCCTCACACCAATTTGAGCTCTCAAGCTCGGCCAACCCCGGCCAAAATCTCTTCTCCACTTCCCTAGAAACATCCTAGATGTTCTGGTCTTCCTCAAAGACCAATTTTAGTACCCTAAGAGAAGGTCTCAAAGAGGCATTTCAAAGAAGAGGTAATTACCGTTACCAATTCTTTCATCTTTATTTCTTCTTCCACTTCTTCTTCTTAGGTTGTTTCATTATGAAGTAATAACATCAGTATCACTCATATACTGATATGTTATTATAAGTATGAAACAACCCTATTTCACCATCTATCCATCCTACGGAAAAAGAAATCACCGCGCGTGCGTACGTACAGAATACCGTCTCCACGCCGTGGTGTAATCTATTCTCCACCACCACCTTACATGGATGGGTATAATGGTGTAAAGAATAAATATACATAGTTATTACAACATCATATTGATTCTGATATATTGTATAATCCACTCCAATTCAATTCAATATTTATAGAAATGATATCATCGCTCGTGCGTACGTACGGACTACCGTCTCCACGACGCGATGAGATTCATTCTCCATGTTAACCATTTAAGAATGATTATAATGTATATATAAGAAATAATAATGAAATATATGAAATTATAAAGCTACTGGATTTATGTATATATATACATATGTATTTCATCTACTTACTTCCATTTCAAGACAATAAGGAAAGAAAAACAGCGTTCATGCGTACGTACGGACTACCGTCTCCATGAACGGTGTTTTTCATTTTATTTATCTATCTATTATATATATATATATATACTGAATATATATGATATATAAATCATATTTTATATTCTGGAAGTAAGTAAATCATGATATAAGTAATAATGATGTCAATAACAACAAGTCAAAACACCTACGATAAATGAAACGATTTTACCCAAAACGCTTCTTTAACATGGAATTTACAAAAGAACGGGTAATATAATGTCATAAGTGAACCATATATGATATCATAACAATGAATATGATTCTGTAATAAGTCAATGACATTATTTAAATCATTATACAGGAGGTTCGGACACATACGAAGCAAATTGGACCTAAGGTAAGGGGAATATCACAATCTCATTTTTATCCGAGATTGTTTATTCGTAAGTATTTACTGGGGTGTATATTATCATCCACATCCATGTTTCCTCAATATGTAATATTATTTCCATCCACCTACAATGTTTTAAATCCAATTTTACCCTTTGGTGAGTTTTTAGTAAAAGATATGAAAGGAATCTTTTGTCGTTTTTCGTACGAGGTACATTTTGACTTTTTCGACAAAAGTAAAAAAAGAATGTTTTTTTATACGGCACGAACGGATTTCTACTGTTTTATGAAGCCTTATTTTCATGAAGCTTCCTCTAAAATATTTCATGACTATTTTCAATAAAATATCTTTCTATTAAAATTGCATGATGTTTTGTGAAAAGAAATTGATTTTGAAGAAGAAAGGATATTTTCCTCAAGAATTCAATTCAAGTGTTTTATCAAAATTATTTTCCATCTAAGATAATAAAGGGTTCTGTTTCTATCCATATTTTTACATTGATTTGACTATGTTGTGATGGAATTATGTTTATGAATTCCTTTATCTTATATGAATGGTTTTATGATGTCATGTTGTTTAAGAATCCCATTTGTATTACATGGGTTATGCAATGATGTATGATTTATGATTATGTGGCACACATAAGAAAGGATTCATTATAAGATGGGTGGGACCTATATCTCCCTCCAATTAATTGGGTAAAGATTTTATATCTCATGAGATAGACATGGCTGGAATGGTAGGTTATACCGGTTCAGTGAAACAGGACTGAAACGAGGGTTACTCGATTCAGAAAGGGACTTTGTCCACTAAGATAGTCTTGGCAATGAGTAATGACTAACAAGAAATGATTTTCCATGATTATGTGTGCATGCCACAAAGTTTCAAGTTTCATGTTATGATTATGGTGATCTCATTTTCACTTCTATGATTTGTTCCATGTTAAGATATTATGATCTCTTTTGCAGGTTATGATTTTCAAAAAGATATGATATGATTTTTATTTCTTTTGTATACCCTTACTGAGCATTTGAGCTCACCCTTTCATTTTTTCTTTTCCCCAGGATATAAAGAAAGGTTTTAGGTAAAAAAAAATGGAAGATATTTATGGGATATATTGAAGATCTTTCACCAGGATTAGAAGATTATGTTCCGAGTTTCCAAAGACACTAAACTATTACGATCCTTGTGTGTGTGTTTTTGTTATGTACTAAGTATTCCGCAAATGTAATGTAATGTCCATGTACGTCAAGCTTCGGGTCTCTACAGTTGGTATCAGAGGAAAGGTTTAGTCAACCTTTGGAAACTAGGATGCGAAAACGTTAGTGAGATCCCTAGAGTTGTTTCTAAGGTATGTCTAGGGATGTCCCTAAGGATAAGTATACGTATAGGATATAGTCCTAGAACAACAGTAACGATCTTAGAATTTAACCTAAGATGTTAGATAATGAAGTTATTCCCCCTTTATTATGATTTTTGCATCTCACACTATTCTTTTTGGGTTTTAGAAAATGGATGGAAACAAGGTGATTCACGATAATGGAGGATATGCTGGACAATGGAATGATATTCTTCATGAGAAACCAAATGAAATGGGATTTGGAAGTCCAAACATCATTATTATGCCGAATCAGCAATCTCATAATATGATCAATAAAGTAAAATTTGGTAAGTTTCCTGACTCGGCTAATAAGAGAAAGATGGAGTTTCATGATGATCATAGAGGAAAGAAAGTTCAATTTCCCCTATGTAAATCATGTGGGAAGAGGCATCAAGGAGAATGTTTCAAAGGAACTGGAAGATGCTTTGGGTGTGGAAAAGAAGGACACAAAGCCAGTAAGTGCAAAGGAAAAGGTTCAGTTAACACCATGGATGAGGATAATGGTATTGCTACGACATCAACAATGGTTAAATGTTTTAAATGTGGAATGTATGGGCATTATGAAAACCAATGCCCTAAGGGAAAGTCTCATGAAGAGAATCAGTATGGCCGTATGGGTAGTATTTATGTGGATGATGATGAAGAGACTACAAATGATATGTGAGATGAAAGAATTGTTGAAGCTCGGTTAATGGTTTAAGAATGTAGTGGAATGATTACATGTTTATCATGTGTAATGTTGTATAAGTAATCTCATGGTACTATGGAATAAAGAGACATGTAAGGATTGTTACATTGTTATCTGATTAATGTTACCAGTAACCATGAAAGGTTATTCAGATACTTTTGGAAAGTAGATGATAAGTGCATAATGAAAGGATAAGAAGATAATGAGATGTTTGATTGTATTCATGAGCTCATGATTGATATAAGGACTAAGTGATATCATGGTTTGAGTATATAGAATTTTGAGGATTTCGGTATGTGAAAAGTGTTAACTTTTAACTGCATTCAAGTTTTCACTAAGGTTCAATGGGTATTCAAGAGAGTACAAGATTAAGGCCTTTGAATGTTTGGAATGTGACCAACAAGATATATCTTATGATATATGGGGATCAACGATGGTATTAAATCTCTGGTAATCGTTTTCACTATGTTATGAGAATGGACTGCAGTATTATGAGCCTAATGATTAGAATGAATTATGTTGGACATAAGTTAGTATTAAGGATAGAAGTTTTTTTTCGATATTATTGATAGTAATATAGTTTTATAAAAAGGACAACCTGCAGGACGGGCGACAGCCCATCGCTTCGGACAAGGCTGTGGGAATCGAACCCACAACCGAAGTGCGACTGGCCTTTATCGCCTACCACTGGCCTACAGGAAGTCCCTGTTTAGTAGAAACTAGTTTTATTATATGAAGCAGTATGATATATAAAGTATAAGTCCATTTTAGGAACCATATATGATTAATCTCACTATAGATCGACTTATGCATATAATTTTTGCTAATCTTTTGTTTGAGACAGATGGAATGATCCGTCATTCTATCACATGATCTGCTAACACTTCATGAATAACAAATTCAACTTCATTTATTTAAGAGATGAAGTGGAAATTGTTCAAGGCACGAACAACAGTGAGATTGTACCAAAATAAAGTAAGTATTTATTCTAATTCAAATTTTCAACTTTAGGGAAATGATCTTGAAAACCAAAAATGTTGTCCTAGTGATCTTATACCTGATGAATCAGATGGTACCTTATATCATCACAAATCTATGGATTTGTGATTACTGGCTTTTCCATAGCCATGTTCTCTACCACTCTCCATCAGAACATGATGGTTAGATTTCTCTTCCATATCCATATTTTTACCTATGTGGAAACCCGGAGATTAGTTTATTTGGGTAATCGTTAAATTTCATACTTTAGTTTTTAAAGCCAAGTTTTTGTATTCCTTTTTACGATGTGGGATTCTATTAAAGAATCTTTCGAATAGTAAACCATTTATAACCCCGAAGAATTTCGAGGGCGAAATTCATTTTAAGGGGGGTAGAATGTAACAGCCCGAGATTTTATGAAAAATATTCTTTTTATTTCACTAATGTCTTTTGTTGTACGCTACACCAAAAGGAGCTTGCACAACACACATCCTTGACTTGCCTTCCATTACACGCAATCACGACCTTCCTCGATAGCGTGTGTAATACGCAATACCGAGTTTCACAAAACAACGATATGCTATTAAAATATTATTAAAACTAGCCGTTATGAATAGTAATAACCACTTTTTAAAATTCTGTAAATCTTATATTTCAAAATGAACTTCATTTTTGGATTCGGAGTATCGAATTTAGCCTAAGGTGAAATTTTGGTACTTTTCGGATAACTTTCATATTCTGATGAATAGTGGAAATTATTAATTATAATTAAAAAACAACTTTTTTAATCGAAATAATTAATAGTGATAAATTATTAATTTGAGTGGTTTTAAAGTATATTTAGAATATATTTTTACAATTTAATTCAATGCTGGTCATTGGTTGTAATTTCACATTTAAACCAGACATAATCAAGTATCAATCTTTTGATAGAAATTGTTTCTTAAAAACACGCTATTTGTCTTAACAGCGGGATTTAATTATAAAATTAATTAATTCAACTTCTATGTTATGAATTTGGTAAATTAGACTTCATTTTTGAATTCGGAATATGAAATATAGCTTAGGATGAAATTTTGGCATTTTTCTGAAAACCTTCATTTTTTGATGAATAGTGAAACTACTAAGTGGTAGTTAAAAAAACTGAATTTTTCATAAAACATAATTTTACCGCTTCTGTGAATGGAATTTCAAAAATCTGACAGACACGGTTGATATCAGTAAGTAAAATGTGGTTCAATGAGATAAAAATAATTTTTTGGTGAATAGTAACTTTTTACTATTTTTACCGCGGTTAATAGTAAATAGGGTAACTAAGGGTAAATATGATATCAATATTACCCTAACACATGTACTAATTCTATTGGACAAGTGTAATTCGACCAAAAACAAACTTAGGAATAAAATATGACCATTTAGGCCCACTTGGATTAGATTAGGACATTTATTATTAATTTATTTTAAGAAGGGTTAAAATAGTTAAAATCAAAGTTTAATAAGTAAATCATTTTTAATATGGGGTTATACATAAGATAAATTCGACTATAAATATTCATTAGAAAGATAAAAAGATTTCCTACATAATTCTATTTTATTTGTAATTTTTAGACATCAAATAATTTAATTAATTTATGACACAAAGATGATGCAGTAATTATCTTATTTATGAAATATTGACATAATTGATGTTATAAACACCAAAATAAATGTAATTTGAGACTTTTTATGAATTCCACTAATTTTCTAGGTTACTATGATATATTAATGTTGATTTAATCAACTTGGTTCGAACATTTAATTCTGTTATGACTTTCACAGAAATCATATATCAAATAGTGTCAAAATTGACACAAAATAGTTTTTAAATCAAATATTATATTATTAATTGTTATTTTATTCCTAAAAATCTAAGGATCGGCCATATTACTTAGATAAGGATATATATATTAATAATAAACAATTTGGGGTTCGTTTGGAATGTTATAGTAAATGTATTAACCATATAGTGAAAGAAAACAAAAAGACACGGTAAAAGTTAAATTATTTAACTTAGAGTTAAATCTAATTGATAAGGTTTAAAATAAGATCCAAACATGTCTAAATTTGATTGGTTGATGAGATGACAACCCTATATCATCTAATCTTCGAATATGAGTCATTTTTGGAGGTTTTTAAGTGGGGTTAGATTTATTATAAATTAATATTTTTAAGAATTCCTAAGGTGCCCCTCTCCTCCCCTATAAAAGGACACCTCCTCCCCCTCCTCCTCACACCAATTTGAGCTCTCAAGCTCGGCCAACCCCTGCCAAAATCTCTTCTCCACTTCCCTAGAAACATCCTAGAGGTTCTGGTCTTCCTCAAAGACCAATTTTAGTACCCTAAGAGAAGGTATCAAAGAGGCATTTCAAAGAAGAGGTAATTACCGTTACCAATTCTTTCATCTTTATTTCTTCTTCCACTTCTTCTTCTTAGGTTGTTTCATTATGAAGTAATAACATAAGTATCACTCATATACTGATATGTTATTATAAGTATGAAACAACCCTTTTTCACCATCTATCCATCCTACGGAAAAAGAAATCTCCGCGCGTGCGTACGTACGGAATACCGTCTCCACGCCGTGGTGTAATCTATTTTCCACCACCACCTTACATGGATGGGTATAATGGTGTAAAGAATAAATATACATAGTTATTACAACATCATATTGATTCTGATATATTGTATAATCCACTCCAATTCAATTCAATATTTATAGAAATGATATCATCGCTCGTGCGTACGTACGGACTACCGTCTCCACGATGCGATGAGATTCATTCTCCATGTTAACCATTTAAGAATGATTATAATGTATATATAAGAAATAATAATGAAATATATGACATTATAAAGCTACTAGATTTATGTATATATATACATATGTATGTCATCTACTTACTTCCATTTCAAGACAATAAGGAAAGAAAAACAGCGTTTAGGCGTACGTACGGACTACCGTCTCCATGAACGGTGTTTTTCATTTTATTTATCTATCTATTATATATATATATATATACTGAATATATATGATATATAAATCATATTTTATATTCTGGAAGTAAGTAAATCATGATATAAGTAATAATGATGTCAAGAACAACAAGTCAAAACACCTACGATAAATGAAACGATTTTACCCAAAACGCTTCTTTAACATGGAATTTACAAAAGAACGGGTAATATAATGTCATAAGTGAACCATATATGATATCATAACAATGAATATGATTCTGTAATAAGTCAATGACATTATTTAAATCATTATACAGGAGGTTCGGACACATACGAAGCAAATTGGACCTAAGGTAAGGGGAATATCACAATCTCATTTTTATCCGAGATTGTTTATTCGTAAGTATTTACTGGGGTGTATATTATCATCCACATCCATGTTTCCTCAATATGTAATATTATTTCCATCCACCTAAAATGTTTTAAATCCAATTTTACCCTTTGGTGAGTTTTTAGTAAAAGATATGAAAGGAATCTTTTTTCGTTTTTCGTACGAGGTACATTTTGACTTTTTCGACAAAAGTAAAAAAAGAATGTTTTTTTATACGGCACGAACGGATTTCTACTGTTTTATGAAGCCTTATTTTCATGAAGCTTCCTCTAAAAGATTTCATGACTATTTTCAATAAAATATCTTTCTTTTAAAATTGCATGATGTTTTGTGAAAAGAAATTGATTTTGAAGAAGAAAGGATATTTTCCTCAAGAATTCAATTCAAGTGTTTTATCAAAATTATTTTCCATCTAAGATAATAAAGGGTTCTGTTTCTATCCATATTTTTACATTGATTTGACTATGTTGTGATGGAATTATGTTTATGAATTCCTTTATCTTATATGAATGGTTTTATGATGTCATGTTGTTTAAGAATCCCATTTGTATTACATGGGTTATGCAATGATGTATGATTTATGATTATGTGGCACACATAAGAAAGGATTCATTATAAGATGGGTGGGACCTATATCTCCCTCCAATGCATTGGGTAAAGATTTTATATCTCATGAGATAGACATGGATGGAATGGTAGGTTATACCGGTTCAGTGAAACAGGACTGAAACGAGGGTTACTCGATTCAGAAAGGGACTTTGTCCACTAAGATAGTCTTGGCAATGAGTAATGACTAACAAGAAATGATTTTCCATGATTATGTGTGCATGCCACAATGTTTCAAGTTTCATGTTATGATTATGGTGATCTCATCTTCACTTCTATGATTTGTTCCATGTTAAGATATTATGATCTCTTTTGCAGGTTATGATTTTCAAAAAGATATGATATGATTTTTATTTCTATTGTATACCCTTACTGAGCATTTGAGCTCACCCTTTTATGTTTCCTTTTCCCCAGGATATAAAGAAAGGTTTTAGGTAAAAAAAATGGAAGATCTTTATGGGATATATTGAAGATCTTTCACCAGGATTAGAAGATTATGTTCCGAGTTTCCAAAGACACTAAACTATTACGATCCTTGTGTGTGTGTTTTTGTTATATACTAAGTATTCCGCAAATGTAATGTAATGTCCATGTACGTCAAGCTTCGGGTCTCTACAATACCCACATCCTTGAATAACCAATCGTTGTTTTGTTAGGGAATGGATAACAATCTTCTATAGGATTAAACATATTCTTAGAAAAAAATGATAGATGTAATTTGATACAGAAAATGTTATCGACAAACAAAATTCATCAAATATTATATGATAGTATGCATTATCTTCTATTGGATTTTGGGTTAGGTGGTTTGGCTTTCCACATAATTATTAATAGTTTGGAAATATACTTTTGGAAATATTTTCAAAATTTGTACCTTCTTATGATACCCTATATTTTATTGTTATACAACGTAAGCGACCATCATATCGATTAGAATTTACATCTTAATGGATTATTAATCAGTATTTGATCAATATTCTTATTTTGAAGTTCTATTTGTAAGATCCATTCCACCTGATTAAATGAGAATATGTATAAATTAACACAAAAAACATGGTGGTTAAAAGGCCTCTTAAAATGTGGAAAACCTATGTATTGTGTACATTGAAATATTTTTTCATTAGTTATACTGAAATAGAGATGTGGTTGGGAAAACAAAAATATTTTGTATTGTGCTGCATTTGCGATTCATAAATAGATTTATTTATCTTCATGTACAATATAATGAATAAAATTGGTGTATATAATAATTTATCATTGTGATAATTATTACATAATGATTTCTGGAATCATGTGTGGATCCTATTTTGACATTGTGTTTCCATTTTCTAGTTTATTTATGAGATAAGATAACTATCTTGTGTTTTATATGGAATAATAATGATTTTTTGTGTATTCATGTAAGAAATATCATGTTTCATAATTATTTGGGTTCCCTTGTTTTGTTGGTCTAACTCATTTATGAAATTGATAGGCCAAATAGTCCTGTCATTTATTGGATTGTGGTTGAGGGATATTTTGGAATCCCCATTCACCACAAAATAAATGTATTTTTATCTGAGTGATAAAGCACATAGCTATGAAAAAATGACATACGTATCATAGATATCAAATGAATGATTCTCTTATGGGTTCCACCATGGAAGTTTTTGAATGACCTGGGTATTGATGCATGTTTTTTAGAATTTGAAATTGACGTTTTTTATAAGAACAAATAGGCCGATTATTCATTCCATATTCCACCTTTATGAGTGTTTTTAAATTACATATTATTGTTTATTTTCAGTAATAAATATATTCTTCCTTACCATTTTTTCAGATTCCATATCTATCATGTTCCATGAATATAATTTTTCCATTCAAATATCATAAAATGATATAATTGGAGTTTCCCTTTTCATTTGGCTTGATCTATTTAGATTTGGGATTGTATGGAATACGTAGATTTTTTTTCATATCTTCTAACTCAATGGAAACATGTTTTTCATTATTCTATAGGTCGGGGTTTCTATCGTATTGTTTATCACATAGCAGGCCTAGTTTGTTCATAATTTCTCTTTAGTATTCTGTGATGAAATCTTTAAATTAAAATACTTGGGATATTAATTGATCTTTTATATCTATGGAAATTATTTAAAAATAATTATTTTAATGAAGAAAAATTTTTATACTCATGATGTGTTAATCTAAAATTACATAAACATGGAAACTAATTTGAATTTATCATTAATTAATGGGAATGGTGTGACTTAACACATGAAAATTTATTAAGAAAATATTTTATTTTTAGTGAAATATATTTTCAGGGGAATGTGTTTTATGAAAAATGAATTGGGATTTATTGGAAAATGATATTGGGATTTCACAAGAGTCAGATCATGGTGTAAATAAAAAATGTTACCTTTCTGTTCCCTTGTTTATTGTAATTTATAACTATGGAAGATTCCAATGATTCAATTATTTATAGTTGGTAGAATTTCCTCGTGTCTATAGTAATAGGTGAATAATATTAAATTATATTAGATAGTGGTCTTGTTCATCTGAGCTGAATACTAATTTGCATTATGATTTCCCCATTGTAATTTAATGATACATTATGTACATATGTATATGACATTTGTAATATAAAACTGATATGAATATTTTTTAAGGAAAAATTATTTTAAAATATTATTATACCTTATGTATATATGTTTTTTGTATATAATTTAATATTTTACTTTTTTTCTAAATTTAAATAAATGTTTTTTAAATGGTAATACGATTTCAACTAATTTTTTTAATAAATTACTCATGTATAAAAAGTAATATATTCATGTAAATAGAATCATGTATTAAATATTATCTATTTTATGAGTAAAATTAATGAATTTATTTTTTTTATAATGATATTGTTCATGGAAAATTTTATAGGACGAAGGGTGGGTCCAATTTTTCTCACCAATGCATTGGAAAATGATATGTTCTCAAGAAGAGGTATTTTTGATGTTACCATGTTAAAAAAAATTATCGGTAATTGGAAATGATATTATAATTATAATTTAAAATGTGGTCTACGTTTTTTTATATTCATTATAATAGTTTTTAGAAAAAAAATTATGTTTTAATAAAATTACATCATGAATATGGGAATGTTTGTGACCTTTTTAAAGGGGGATGCTTTTCATTTTATGAAAACCCTTTCTTGAGTTCTCATTTTATCTCATGTTAAGACGACTATTATTATTTTTCATTCATCCATGCCCAAAAAAAAATTATGATATTGTTTTTGGAAATAACGTTTATTTTATGACTATGTAAATGATTATTTAATATCAAATATTATTTTGGAAAAATGAAAACATCCATGTGTTTTGTAATGAATTTCAATTTTGAAAATAATTTTTCTTTTCATTTAAAATCCTTTATTGAACTTTTTTCACATATAATATTTTTAAATTTATTTAACATGTCTTAGGTATATCTAAAAATTATAGAAAGGTCAATAAAGAAAAGTCATGAATGAAAAAACTGTTTCATAAATCAAAGAACTGTATATATATAACCTATTTTGGGAAAAAATAAATGTTTTAAAAATGTCCACATTATTTTTTACTTATTTTACTAAAGATATAAAATAAGAAACATTAAATATCCTTCAAATATGGAAAAAATATATTTTATATTAAAATTATATATATGCATTCATTATTTTATATGTTTTTAAAGAAAATCTTATATTCAATGTGGGATTATAAAATAAATCCATACCATTCCACTCGACATTCATAAATGATCATTAAAAATTTTATAATAAAAATAACTACCTTATTAATTTATTTAAAAACATTATTAATATATATATATATAAACTATTATTCTATTCAATAATAATTAATTGAACATATATTATTTTGATATTGTTAGTTTTCATTACTTGATGTGAGTAAATTTTATTATTTAATCGTGACATTATTTTAGATTTCAATACATATTCATTGATGACATGTTTATCATTACTATAATTTTACATGTTCTAGAATTATTAATTTTCAAGTAATTTATAGTCCTATGTACATTTGATGTATGTATGTGTATGTTTCATGATAATGGATTCTTTGGACACCTTGTTTTAGGTAATTTATTGATAACAACATGTTACTTTATAATAAAAAATCATTTTATGATCATCCATGAATAAAATAATTAAAAAAATTATTAAAATATAATATAATATATTACTCACATTAATATCTTAATACCCCCAATGATGGAAATGGTATTATTGATAAAGCATTGTTCATTTAGGTTGTTGAATTGACCCAAACAAGAAATTATATCCTAATGAATTAAATAGTGAATTCTGTTATTTAGCAAGAATTTAATTTTAATAGAATAATAATTTTATTATAATAATATAATGATAGTTTGTATTTGTATTTAGAAATATTGTATCTGGGAAGATAATTAAAAAACATTTGGATGATCTAGGTATATATATATGAATTATTTCCTAAATGAAATGGGTTACTTTATTATAGAATCCCAATCCATCTTATAGGGACTATAGGATACCAATGTTGAATATCTCTTAAATAAATAGAATTTTGGTAGCGATTTATAATGGATCTGAAGAAATAGTGTTGTTTGGGAGGGGTAGTGTAGGATTCCTTATATTTGTGAATTGTGAGTTCAATTTTCACAGATATATTTTCCATTTGTTTAAAGGTTATGATTTTATTTGAAATGTCACCAAAAAGTGATAAAATTAATATATATAGGTAGTTAAAACCCTGATTCATAATATATATAAATTGTTTTCATATATTTTATTCTATTACCCCATAATTTAACTATTTCCAATCAATTTACCTTTCAAACGGTACCTCACTTTTTAGATCTGTAATTTATTTTTTGGAACAAAAAAAAATAACCCTCATAATAAATTGTAGTGTGATAATTCTAAATTCTAAATCAATGAAATCGAATTAAATTTCTAGATATAATAAATATATAATTAAAATTAACTCATACAATATACAAATTGTATTTTTCTATTGAAAATAATGTTTTAAAAATTATGTGTTCATTATATTGTTTCATATAAATTACCAATTTCAAATTTATTAATCTATTTTTTAAACACTAAAATAATATATATTGTCAAAATAATCTTTTTAAATTAATAAAATTATTTTATTATGATATATAATTTAAATCAAATGAAAATTTATTATTGGATTATAATGGATTGTTTTTTTAAAAAAATATTATTATGATAAGGTGGTAATGTCAATTGTTTTATCCAATGATATATGTAATTTATAATCGAGACTAGTACACTAGTTCAAATTGTGAGATTATGGATGTATTATTTGATTTATAACACATTGGAGAAGAATTAATGTGATAAAAATGATTTTTAGATTCTACCATATTGGAGAAAAATATGATTTTAGGATATTGGTGGCAAATTTATTGAATTTATATTTATGGAAATATGATTAATGTTTTATTATATTGTATTAACTAGAATAGGTGGTGGAATATATTTTTAATGATAGAAAATTATTATACATTATTAGTTTCAGATGATTGATGTAATTTATTATTATTCAGCTAAGTAGGTTTTATAATTTAAAAATTGGATAGACGGATAAGAATCCACTCTAGTGATATTAATCATAATAAATAATGAAATATGAAAAGATAAAAATGGTTTTTATATGAAGGAATATATTTGCGGCCAAGTGTATGGTAATATTTATTTTTTTTGTTAAGAAGAATAAAATGTTGAAGGAATTATGGGATGCTATTTAATATCAAAATTAAACATTTTTAATCATTAATAAGAATATTATATAAGGATTTTTCCGGGATTTATATACATTGGAATTATGTTTAAAATATTTAAAATAATTATTTTGAATATTAAGAAATAATATTCAATTTTTTTGAGAAAATTTTAATCAGATAAAATCATTTATTTAAGTGGTTTATAGGTTCATGTTGATTTTAGTTACTATATTAAACAAAATGAAAATATGGTTTCTACAAATGAATAGATAGATTGTTAGTGACTCATGTTAGAATATAATTCTTCTACATAACATTAATTCCATGGAAGAGAATCAAACGAAAAAAACCCTATACACAATTTCATTTTTTAGTTTAAAAATCCGTAATGTTGGATCACATATAATTCTTAATGAACAATGTATGATAAATGGATTTCGATACTTGAATTCATGACATCAAAATGAACGTTTTTACATGATATTATTTTTGGTGGAAACAGTAAGGTTATATTTTGTTTTCACTATATAATTATATAGTCACAGAAATGGATTTATATAATAATATATTCATGTATTCATGACATTAATTATAAAATTTTCGGATATTTAATCTTACATTGTTTACAAATAAATGGAATATAAATAGTATATATATATATATCTAAATATATATCTTAAAATTAAAAAGATTATATATAATAATAGATTTGGGGAATGAGTTTCAAAATTAGTATATATTGAATCAATGATAGACTATTCCATATGTTAAAAATGATACATTTTATTAATTAGAAGTTCGTGGGTGATAAATATGATGATACTATTGAAATGAATGATTAGTTCAATGGTTTTCAAACATATGTACCTATCTATAACATAATTTAGGATCTACATGAGAATAAAATATTTTATATAAGTGTTTATAAATTTAATAAAATATAAATTTTATTCAATTTTGAGATTAATTTAAAATAATTATTTTTTTGGAATTAAATGAATATAAAAAGTGATGAATATAAGGATGTGTATAAGAATAAAATCAAATCATGTTGTATTAATATTTAAAAGTAACAAAAAACATGGAATTATTGACAAAATGGTTCATTATGAATCATGATGATGTATTTTCAATGGGAATAATGTTATAACAACATCTCTAGATTTTATGATATATCTCACTTCAAATAAATTTAATTTCAGTAATATCTTGAATTGCGTGCAACCCTTACTCTAAATCAACTATAATATATTATAATATTATAATATTTGTAGTAAATATAATTATATAGTAGTAATAATGAAAATTTTAATATTATGTATAACAGATTTACATAAAGGATTTATATTGATAAATTAGTACCCAAATTTCACTACAATCATTATATGATTCAAAAAAACCTTTTTTTGTGAGAAATGTGTTTTATTGAATCTTAGGTAAAATGATATTTTTTTATCTATAGAATATTTATTTGAAAAATTTAATTTCATTTTTGAATAATTATTTAAATATTAATATTTATGTAATATTTCATAATTTTAAAAAAACAACATTTTGATGAATAATGAAAGATATTGGTTATTAACACAAATAGTTAGAATTATATAGAGTTTTTACCAAATTTTTTCTAAAATTAATTCATTTATATTAGTAATAATATAGTTATATTCATTTTAATTATTTTTATGCTGGTGTTTGGAAGAAAATCGTTTTTAAAAAAATGTAATTTTTAAAAAATTATTTTCATCTTTTTTGTGGGGGTTATTTTGATATTAAATTATGTCACTTATATAAGTTAAATTTGATGAAGTCAATTCATTATTTAGAATCATAATATCAATATTGGTTAATGAGGCTACATGTATTTTTTTCAAAACAAATAGTAAAAATGGAAAAACATTGTTTCCACTTTTTATGGTTAAAATAGGCTTACCAGGTGGAGTAAAAAAATAGATAATTCTGTTTTTTCTAAATAAATATTTTCAAATAATATATTTAAGTGAAAAAATTTCACCTAATTTATCATACATTAAATCTTATAACATCATGACAATTTTTTCTAATGATTTTGTATTATAAACTATCAAGAAATTCCGTTTGTGTGTTCTCCCACATTTGTAAAATGACACCCCTAATTTCTATTCATTACACACAGTATGAATTATAGAATGAAAAAACACACAAAAATTATCATATAAAATTCCAAATTAATGATTTAAATTTCATTCAATATTAAATTATATTCCCAAGGTTGCTTTATAATGGATATAAAGGAAGTCTACCAAAGAAGAGGTTGTCCCCATACCCAACTTATTTCTATTTATTTCAAATAATACATCTCTCAACAGTATTTTAATTTAAATAAAATATTAAAATAAGTATAAAAAATATCATTAAATATTTTTCATTAGTGAACAACAATTATCAACCTTCAAATCTATTAAATAATAAGTGAATGTATCACCCATCTATAAGTGTTGACTATGGCCCCCACATACAGACATAATTTATGTTCTTACATTATCATTACAATATAGTTATTATGATAGATTTAAGGTTTAATATTAAATTTATGACAAAATTGTTTTTTGGTAATAATAAAATTATATATTTCTTTATACCTTCAAATCTATTGGAAAACGATAATGTCAGTTGTGTGAACATGTGGAATACCACATCCATATAGTGGTGTTATTCACTAATACAATTATTATTTACATGTATTATAATAAGGATATATTAAATCATATATTTCATATATATTATATGATAAATATTAAATAAATTGTAATTATTATTTACCTTTAATTCATTTCATCAATCGAAAATTGAAAACAGTGTTCATGTGTACAAACATCCTATAATAAACAAAAATTTTGTAATTGAATTTACTTTCTATACCTTTTATAGATTATTAAAATTATATACAATGAATATATATAATATTTATATCATTATATAAATACTAGATTTGGTGGGTTCAATATAAATGTATATTTACCGGACTATTAAACCGAATGTCTTGTGGAAAATGAAACATTTAATGCCCAGAAACGATGATTTTAATAAGGAATTAATAATTAAATGGAAATAAAATGATATAAGGGGGTAATAAATTATATTTTAAGTAGTTAAATAACTATTATATTGAATTATAATAAATCTATAATTATTACATAAATGGATAAATTATATTAAATAGAATTTCAATCTTGAGGTGAGGTATTTTTGTTAAAATATCACACATTATCATGATTGTGAATGATTAAGATAATTATGAAAAAATATCATTATTTAAATCTCATAAAAATAATTAATTATCTTCTACCATTTTAATTTCTGGTTATTAAATTTTTTCCATTTATTTTACTATCATTAAAAACTCAATAATTAAGAATATTTTTTTTATGAAAAACCACCTTTATTTCTCTCTTGAGTTGAAAATAATTTTCATCACTAACCATGTTTTAGTAAAATTAATATAAATATTGATTTCAATATTATCTTTTGTTTTTAATGAAATTTTATATAATGATAAAATTTTTAATAAATGTATTAAAGTTAATATTCATATTATGTTCAGAATGAGGTACGTTCTACTTTTTATAAGAAATTTTAATGGTATATTTGTTTGAACATAGTTGAAATGTGTGGATTTTAATTCCATAATTACCACCCAATTCACTGATGAATACATTAAAATTTCCAATGGAACCATTAAAATAAATAAATATTAATATTTTGAAAATTTTATTATTTTAAATAACTGATTTCAATGTTGAAGGGTATTTTAAAAATGAAATTTTCATGTTAAAATTTGAATAAACATTTCATCTATCATACCCTAATTTGATGATACTTACATTTATAAGGGATATGAACCATTTATTTTATCCACATTCATCCATTGGATGGATTTTTATTATAATAATATATATATGAATTTGTAATACCAATTTTATTTTTATGTGTTAATAAATTTATGTTTAAACCTATATAAAAACATTTCTTATCCATTGGCTATGATATAATGAATTTATGAAATTTTTATGAATACCACTTCATTTTCATTGGAACTGTTATGAATCTTGTTTTAGGATCCAATGGGAAATTAATATATAATCTTTATTATGTGATTTGTGGGCCATGAACATTATATCCATTTCATGCATTTGGTAATGATAAATATCTCATTATTTAATAATGACTAGAATAGGGAGTAAATATGATTTATTAAGAAGTTATGCACACTCTCTTAGTCAGGGGAGTGAACCTTGATTTAGTTTACTATTGATTGGGGACTGAACCTAATCAACTATGACTATATTGGAGGAGATACATCATTACTAAATAAATGATTTTATATTATTATATGTAAGACATTACTTATGTATTATCATAATTTTATGCTATCATGAATTATATTCATTGATATATATTTCATTCATGTATTACAAATCAAAATTCATTATTGAATGACTGAATATTATGATATATGAATTTTGGTGCATGTTTTTTAAATTATAATATCTTTCTTGCATACCCTTATTTTAATGTTATACCTATCTGATCATTTATAACTATATGGTTTAGTGTTACTAATAATCTTATCTAATCATTTATTAAATTTCATTTCCCTAGGTTATGAATAATTTATATCTATATGGTATTTCATAAAATAGTACAATGTCTATGTAATATTGATTTTATAAAATATAATAAAAACCCTCTTGATTAAAATTTATATGTATCATAAGTGGGAAAAATTATTTATCCATGAAAATAACTTAATAAATGTGATAATGGATTTAGTTACAGGTAAATTCCATGTTAACTCCATGGAATATTCAGTTTAATATTATAGAAGTTAGATTTTATGTTTCTGCAAGATTCTGAGGCCCGTAAAGGCTTGGTGGAGACTGAATAAAATTATTAAACATATTATATTAAGTACACACAGTATATTCAATATAATTGAATAACACAAAAATAGTGCATCTTATGATAAATATAAAACCAATTATATGTATTTCATGTGGCGTTTACCTTAGGTGAGGCACAACATATGTATTACCTGAGAAATTGGATTCCATTCTCATGAAAATTAATTTTATGATATTTTTTATTATATTGATATTGAAAATATTTTAATAACTCCAAAACGGTTCACATATTTGAAATTGGGGACCATCGTCAGGTTTGAGATGTGGTGTTTACCCTATGTGGGGTATAAAAATTTTACTCATTCAACATATAGATTCCTAACATGAAAACTGCTTTTTTTATTAATTATTTAGAAAATATTTTATTTAATAAATAGTTAATATCTCTCAAACAGGGAGATGTATAATATATATGAGAAAACAATCATATATGGAATGTTGGGTCATCATAGGGAATAAATTTTTTATACGTGTTTGGACATTGGTATGACCGATTGTTTAATTTTGTTATTTAATAACATAATTATAAAATTAATAAAAGAAATTATTTTTATTGAGGCCTTCTTCTACGAAATTCCTAACACCTCCATTGATCATTTTTATTATTTTAGTAATATTTAAATTAATTTTATGGACCCATTATAATATATAAAAGGATTTTTATGTTAAATTAAATTACTTCTTCATAATTGTTCGATCAAATATTGGGTTAAATTGGTTGTTTTAAATTGGGGATATCAGACTTGTGCATTTTTTTGTTCCTAAAAATTTCGAACATATTTTTCATCTCTATTTCTCTATATAATTTCTTTTTCAACCCAAATCATAATTTTATTCCATCACAAGGCCTTGATTAATGATGTTTTTATCTCTTTCCCTCATATTGAAACTTTTTGTCATCTCATATGTGTGGTTCCATATGAGATATTTTCATTGTATTTTTATTTTATTCATTATTTCTCCCTTATTATATTTTTGTGTAATTATAACATTATTGACTACTGTTAGAGTTTAAAAAAATCAACAAACCAAAATTATACTGTAATATTATACAAGAATCACATGATAATATATAAGATAAAAATTATCAACTGATAATTTAATTAAATTATCAAAATAAAAATATAAATAATTAACAAACCAAAATTTCATAGAATGACCGTTCATAATTTCACTAGGTTATAAAAATAAGTCTAAATAAAATATTACCAATTGTAATTTCTAAAAAAATAGTTAAAATATTATTACACTCTTTATAGGTGAACAATTTCTCAAAAAATACTAATGTGGTAAAACATTGAATTTTTTTGAGTTGTCTTAAAAAAATTATCAATTGATAATTTTGGTGATGTTTTAATAGTACAATTGTGGAAATAATATTTTAAACAGATGTGTTGGTTTGAATTTATAAATTAAAAATTATATAGGAAAGGTAAATATTATCACATGTGAAATAGATATGAAAATGATAAAATAAAAAGTTATCATCCTTTGTGAAAATCTAAATGATAATTTCATAATTCTTCCAGGTAGAAGAAATATCATTGCATATGATATTTTAGTAATGGCATGAAAATTATACAGGAAGGAGAATGTATCATTACATCAGATATTTTATTTCCCATTGAATAAATGTAGACATTTTGGTGCTATTATACCATGGAAAACATCGAGTGTTGATGTATCTATATTATAGTGAGGATGAGATGTTCATGAATGGGATTTTCTGATTGTTTTCATTGATGGATACTGAGGATGTAAGTCTGTTTCCTTCATGGGATTGAGTTCATAGCTGTTGACATTAATGGAATAAGGATCATGCCGAGGTTCGAAAATGGTAACTAAAATAACACGTACTAAGTAAATAAATATTATAAACAAAATAATTACTTGAGAAAGGGAAAGGGAAATTGAAATTGAATCTATATGTGGTGGAAGGAATTGAATTCATTAACAAATGTACATTCCTTGGGTATTGGATTACTAAAAATGAAAAAATACTATGTGTCTGATATATTTAATGGGGAATGGGTGAATGAATTTTTAAAGAATATGAAAGGGAGAAGAGATGCCCATTTGAGAAACTGCTAAATGCTCTGCCACTATGCAACTTATATTGTCATATTTCATCATGATGTGTACCATAGGTACGCAATTTTTTACCTTGATCTGTGTAAATTTCCCTTCGATCTCCAGTGTGGCACGTGGGTCTCGCGGATTTATAATGATTGACCAGGTACACGATGTGTAATGGGTTTTCACGCATTGTACATTACATCTATATAGACTTTGTGTGGATTCCACATGGCTTTCTCACTAACTTGTTTAACTAGTGTCACGATGTATCCATTCTGGACAGAACATGGAGTAGCTTTTCTCCTTATGGATTAGTTGCATAGTCACTACTTTGCTTCACGACATGATGCATGATAATAGTTATAGTTTCAAGATTTGTACAATAGTATCACAAGATTTACTGGGCCATTTTTCTCACATTTTCTACATACAATCCTTCGAAACCTGAGAATCTTTTATTCCATAAAAATTATACACAAACCATGTTCATTATCAAGTAATATATTAATAAACTATATGAAATAGAAAAAAATAATGTGTATATATAAATATTAGGATTATCACTTGTTTCCATGATAATTATATTTGTAGTCATTTTAATTGACCATGCATGATAGCGATTGAGGGTGAGTGAGTGAGTGTGTCTCTGTGTGTGTGTATGTGTATAGACCTCAAAAATCGACTTCATTCCCCAAATGTCACAATTATATATTTAAACTGTGTTTCATTTTTTTCACATGTTGTTCTGTATTCTATTATATACACATGTTAATGTACTATAACTACTTGTGTGATCTACCTTTATATGTGTTACAATGACTTGGTGGTTGTTAGTGTAATTTTCGATAGGTGGAACATCATGAAATATTATCCAAAAGTGATGGAAACACATGATATCAATGATAGTGATAAGGGACCTGAGAATAGGGTGGAGGTTTGAGGTACCACTACATCCTATCGAGGGTGTGTAGAATGTAGCCTTGAAGCCATGTGCCATTACCCATGATATAGACTAGTTGTTGTGAGTACTTGTTATTCTTATATATAGGATCTGGGTGACATGGTGCTCTTGAGGGATTTATGACACTAGGTATCACCTCCACGACTCCAGGAAGACGTCATACAAAGAATAGTTTTTTTCTTTTGACTCGTTATTTTATCTTCTGGAATTTATCTAAAGTAGATACAATCAAAGGTTTTGGCATCCTGACTTCCACAATATCACTCAATTTTGGAATGTATGTTTATAAACATTCTAAATGTATTACTGTCATTGAATACAATTTTATACATGGGAACATCGGGTTATGTAGAAATTTGTGGTGTCCTACTGAGTCTTGTACTCACATGCTACTCAGGCATTTCGATGTGCTTGTCGATTTAATAAGAGTCCCAGTGAATTGTAAGGGACCAATAGTGTATGGTTGAGTAGTAGATCTTGGAGATAGGGGGACCATTTTAGACATAATAGGACCCTACAATTCTTATATTTATCCTCTATTTTATTCATTATTCATTGGATTTAAATAATAGGAGTTTCATTTATTTTTATGACATGTATTTTATTTATGTCCCACATGATTAGTCATATTATTTATTATTTTATAATTATTAATTATTGATCATATGATGTGATAATGATGTTATAGTATCCTAAATGATGTTCATAGACCCATAGTAATTGTTAGAAGCCTCTTGTGTGCAGGGAGGTGAGCATGAGGTCATGTGTCATTCTAGATTAGACCCAGTGGATCGGATTAGGATGTTACAAAAGGATATCACATGATAAAGACCCACTTACATTTTTTTCTCATGACATGGTTTGGGATAGGTATTATTGATGTTAGGATGGTTGGGACTCGAGTTGGGAAACAATATTAGAGATTGTACAGAACTATATAATCGACCACTAGGTTCTTATTAAGTGGGGAACATATTTTTTTGTTACTGTTGATTAAAATCTCCTCAGGTGGCACACATGATGTCCATATGTGATTTATGAGATTTTTAGAATGGGTTTTCATCATGAATTGGAACATAGTTTCTCATACCACCTATTTACCTATTATTGGCATGTTTAGTAATTCATTAATTAAAACCCTATATTGGTTTTAATTGTTTATGATATTTTGATCATTGTGATATATTTGTGTTTATATGTTGTTGTGTTAGTATATATATGATTATTGTGTCTAACATTATTGGATGAGAATAAGGGTATTTTATAGGAGGTGTATACTTTGTGTTATGATTAGACTCCAATAAAATCATTATTTTATTACATTGATTGTTTAGAACTTTAATATTTCCAGTCAAAATTTTTTATAGGAGATTTCTCCATGTAAATGTATAGTGGGATAGTCAGCTAAGCAACATGCTCTTGAGCATGTCCCCATAATAATTTTAGTATTTCTTGTAGGGGTTCCTTATTATTGACCACATATATCCATGTTTGACTATGATAGGAGTTTCCTACTCCAACATTATTAGACCATCAAATGTACCAGGGGACTATAGAATGATTTTTATTTTGGGGATATCATAGAGGGTATATTTTTATGTTGTGGAGATCCCATCAGATAAAAAGGTGAATCTTGAATCCATCATTCGATAAATACCTAATAGCCATTGTTGTGGGGTTATGGGATGGGTTATACGGTCTAAGGGTCTCACCTTGGAGGCCTTAAAGGAACGGTTTTTTAATACTTTTCCCCAAAAAATGAAGATTGATCATGCACAATAGTTCATGGATATCTATCAGGGTTCCATTACAGTATCATCAAACTCTACCTGTTTTATTTCGCTTCTCTATTTTCACCACTTTTGGATTTTAATAAGACCTTAAAGGCCATGAAGTTTGGAATTAGTATTCAACCTAGTGTTAGACAATTGTTTTGGATGTTTTACAAGCTTCATTCACATAGGTTCGGAGGAAGGCACTGACCAATAAATAAATCCTAGAGGGTGGATAAAAATATGTCATTATCCTACATTTATCTACATAGACATGTGGACCTTTCTCTGTTTTTCATGAATACCTTTTCTGAGGGAAGGAAAAATATGACCACAAAAATACAGCAGAGTAGTGGCATTATTGATTGGTAGTTCCGTATCTCTTTGGTCCCTTCTAAATTTCACTAATAGTGATTTAACTCTTCGAGGTTTTTTCACTATAGTGGGGCATGTATAGTTCCCTTGATCTAATTCTTATGGTTCATAAGGACAACATAACTCATGTATATTTTTTCTAGATATTTAAGTATTAGGGGGAGTCCAATGAGGCTATAGGGGTGGAGGTTTGGTAAGGGAACAGAATAGAAGATGTGGAATTCTCAGAAAAAAAGTATCATAAAGATAAGGTAGTGTATCTCTGGTTGGAAATGTTTATACAGTAGATCAAATTCAAATAGAAGGTGGGGAAAGACCATCCACCATTCTATTTACTATTTTGATCAATTAGACTATATCTATTTCCTTGATCAATATAGATGTATCATATTATTTAATATCATCACATTTTTTATTATAATGTACATTCTAGTCATGTATTTATCTAAGTCTATCTCCATCAATAAACTATTGGGAATTAGAGTGGATGGTCTATACTGATGACTAGAGTTTCTGCTATTTATTTCCATATATGGACATCTATGAGGATTCATGATTCCAGAGATGAAAATTTATGATTTGATTCTCATCCTGGACATTCTAACCATCTTCTAAGATCAAATTGATTATTATTTTAGAAATATGTCCTTTACTTATCCAAAGGGGGTGAAGTTATTTATGGCTGGAGAGTGGAAACTATGTGGAGGTAGAGTTAGACCATATCTGAGTAATCTCTTTATGATTAAAACACAAATGGAAATATTTTCTATTCATCAGAATTAGTAGCATCCCTCTAATATTTTCTAGAAGTGTTGGATCACTATGCAGATGTTTTTCTAAATGACATCACATTACTGCCTCTTGAAAGAGGAGTTGACATTAAGCTAGAACTCGTACCAGGTTCACAACCCGTTTGAATACCTCCATACCATGTTGATCAAACTGGTATAAATCAAATCATGGTGGATTTAAAGAAAATTTTGTGGAAGGGTTTTATCAGACCTAATACTACCCCATGAGGTTCACTTGTCTAGTTCTCCGAGAAGCTGGGGCATTTCCATGTGATGATGAAGGCAACATCGGACCAAAAGAAGTCTTATGCCGATAGTAGGATAACAATCATGGATTTTGAGGATGGATACCATGTGTTTGTGAAATATTTCACACACCATGGGAAATAGAGGTTTTGTGTAGGGAGCAAGATCCTTCCTAGGTTCATCAGACCCTTCGAGGTATTGGGGCATGTTGGTGAGGTGGAATACAATTTGGCCTTTCCACCACTATTTCAGAGAATACATGATGTATTTCAGGTCTCCATGATTCATATGTATCTTCTTCAGTTATTTACATCAGTGACTCATTGTTGTTGGTTTGCATCAGTGGCTCACTATTTTTGAGTCACTCTCAGTGACTTGTGTTAGTGACTCACCCATTAGTGAGTCATTTCAATATTTTTATAGATTATCCAGTTTCAATCCTCTTAAATTTTACTAGAAAAAATCAATTTTAAATCAATTTTTGATAATATCTATATGATTATCAATCTATACTAATTTAATCATTAATATCATAACACTCATTGGACTAAGAAATAGTCAAACCATGTAATCATGACCACACTCTATCATTATTGTCATTTAAAACCATTCCTTCTTTTTATATAGGATATGGATATTCTAAACCGACATATTATTTTTACTAGTGTGTTTCCATTTATTTATATTGGGGTCTTTATAGCCTTTATTCCTGGTGGAGTCGTGTGTTGTGTTGTGGCCTTCATATTCAGTTTCCCTTGTAGTTTACTTCTTTTTGTGCAACCCCCCAATTTTTGCGCAAGGAGGATTTGATGATAATTTTTTCATCAAGATAGTGATTCATTAGTCTTTTTTATTTTTGTATCATGCGAGGTGGGTAAGATAGTGTATTTTTGTGTTTATGGTCGAATACTAATGTTACAAAGATAATATAACATCTTCTAAGGATAATCAGAACTATTAGGATAGGGGGTATTGTTACCTAAATGGGATGTGGGGAAGATGATGATGGCACTTCTGAAATTTTATCTACTATCTTTGAGCCATATAGTGAGTGGTTTTCCTTTTAAAAAACATGGTTGTCAGTGGACTTTGATGGCGTATTGGGGATGATTTACACTTTTTATGCTTCCCATATTGACCTGTGGAATTATGAAATTGATTAACCACATACACACAGTTATATAAATTTATTCCCACATAATAGACACTTTCATTGATACCACTTGTTTTATCAAAGTGTAATTAAGGAATCAATGTGTTAAATCTGTGTTACCTTTTTTTATTTTGGAGTGGCCATGTGATTTGTGTAAATATTTTTTCACATGTGCTTCGTATGGGTTATGCAGTCCATGTATTGAGAAAATGAGAGTGGGTGTATATGTTTGGGGGTGAAATTGTATCCTAGGTTGAGAAATTTATTGATTGTGTAATGGATGAACTTATTTAATAGTGGGACTGATTTTCAGTTGTTTTATGGTTTTTGGGCATGGTTCTTTTGTACAGTGGGACAGTATCCTAGTTTAGTTTTTTTGTCATCATGGGATGTGGTGTTTTTTTGTTTAGTGGGTCTACCATTGATGATTTTAGAGGGATTTTTTTAAATAATGATGGTGTTACCTTTTGAGGGATCTTTTCCCAATGATTCTATAAAAGTATGTGAAGGGTATGTGGGTTATAATGCTACTTGTGATGTGTTTTATTTTTTAGATTCATCAGTAGGGATAGTATAAATAATTAAATGACTTATTTTATATAGGTTGACAAAGGTAAAATGAATTGTCTAGGTTAGTGAATTATGTCTTTGGAATGATGTATGTTTATGCATTAGGGGTGGTTGAAAGAGATGTTTTGTGTGGGACCATTATTTTTTTGAACCCATTGGTTGGGTTGAGTGTTTTGTACCAATATATATACTTGTAGTTCCCTATGATTTCTATTCTCTCTCCACCCTTATTGATGAATATGTTCCCAAAACCCCCATTTTATGGGTGTGAGTGTTTTTCCCAACACCCTAGTGGGAGGATAGATATCATGACCCGTCCCCCAGGGCCTGTGTCATGACTACCTCAATCTTGCCTTCCATATGCTAGGGGATGTCCAATAGCACCGGAAAATCATATCCCTAAAATCGAGAAGGCATTGCCTTTTAACCTGGAAACTCCCACTATCCAAGCACACAGTAATATACAAGCACATGGTAAAATATTTACTAATTAGGATGAGTACAGTATATAATGGGGGATGCAATACAAGCCCAAATGGAATGAACATGTAAAAATAAAAACACCTCCTGTGAACACTCAACATGTATCCTACATAAAGGTTAGGTAAAACTCTCGAATGATCATATATGCAGTACATCTCGTCTAATGGCCCACCTCTGAGAAGCCTCTAGTCCTCGCACCCTCATCCTCGATCAATGATGTCAGTCCTCTGCACGAGACATAGCAAGGAGCAGGTGTAGCCCAGGCCTAGGTGAGTATAACGATACTCGGTAGAGACCCCAAGACCCCCGAAGGTCTCTCAGAATGCACAAAGGATAAACCAAAAATCAATACCATAATCACAAATAAAGAAAACAACAGTCAACCCTAATTGGGATTATTCTCATACATATACTTATGTTTTCAAGTATACCCATCCCATTCATGAGGAAACACAAGGCCAAACTCATTAGCCGAAAGAACAACTGTCCCACGAAGGAAATAACACCACGAAGGTAACACCATGAAGGTAAGTAACAAAAATGTAACGCCACACTGAATAATACCACAAAGGAATCACCACACAAAACTGTAACACAAAGGTAAATACTCATCTCTCACCAGGTATAAAGTATGTACGTAAATATAGATGATTAATGTTATTGCATGATCATCTTACATTGTTGAGAAGCTCTGTTTTTGACACACACAAGATCAAAGATGACCCACATATGATCTGAAGTTGACCCACACATGATTGGAAGATGACCCACTCATGATATGTAGATGCTAACCCACAGAGGATCCGAAGAGGACCCACACAAGATCTGAAGATTACCAACACAAGATCTGTAGATGCTTCAAATACAGCCATCCATAGGGTTCCTGCACTAAGCACATGTGGTTCTGGAAGGATCCACTCCTAAAGAAGTCATTCAATACTTCAACTGACACTAAGTCCTAAGAAGAAGTATCATGTAAGTCCATCATGTCATAAGGGACCCAACGTGACTGACGTTGTGTCAATCGTACACCCAGTCTGTAAGGTGTTACTGTTTCGGTTCCGAGGGCCCGGTTGGATTTGGGTTCGATCCAACCCGGACATACACCATATTTATACAAAATGTAAGTGGAGTATACCAAAAAGGACTTTCTTGATCCAAATATTCTAGTGCCACATATGGTTTGTAAAATGAATTTCTGGTTCTCAATATATGGCCAAAAGGCTTATTTGGGTCCAGATGGGTCCGGGGCTAGTCTGACACTGCATGTGCCGACTTGACCCGGTTCGGGTCGAACGGACCCAGTTCGGGTCCATTTTTCAGGGGATGGACCACGGATGGCCCGACCCATTGGGTCGCATTCTGGCTTGACCCACTAAGGGGGTGACTCGTAGCTGGGGTGGCCCTCGATGACAGGGCCCCATAACCGCCACCCAGGGGAGGTGCCACCCAGGATTTACAAATAACCTCAAGGCCTTTCAGTTTTAGCCTACCCTACAGGGCCACGTGGCACCGCCTGCTAGCACACGAGACCCACCAGAGCAGGTCCATCTTGTCATGTTGTGGCCAGCCTGGGTTCTTCCCGTCTCCCCTTCCAACAGCTCCAGCATAGGCCGATGTTTCCTGCACAGCCGGACATGTGCCAACCGCCCTCCAGGTGCGCCGATGCGGCTCGGAAGCCATATCCTCTAACACTGGAGGAATGTACGTGCACCGCCCCGACTTCCAAGCAGCCAGCCGGTGTGACGGATGCCACTATCCTTCGGCATGACTAACGGCATGTGGCCTCCTTTATAAATATCCCAGTTTGTATCCAAGTATCACTGAGAGTGGGAGGGGGTCAATCCATTATATCTTTTCCTTTTTATGTTTCCTGTTTTTTGAAACAACATTTTCCTCTAGTTAAAGATTTTCATCCCTACTGAACACACACAACCACATGAACCTTAGATTTACATGGATCACTACTCAACAAGAGTACCTACGTCCTTGGTATGGTACAGAAACAATCTAGTACCACACAATCCACTAGAAAACAATCCTTTTATGTGGAATACAACGAGTAGGATATACCCTTACACTCATGTAGCACTTTGAAAATAATCCAATAGTGTATGTGCTCCCTCTTAGCACAAATAGTGTAATGCAATGATTCTATGATTCTTAATGAACTTTCACAAATAAAATCTTTAAAAACAATTTTCACTTTCTTGCCTTGAAGCTGGTAAGAACCTACTGGTGCTAACATCTTGAGTGCTACTCCTTGTTATCATGCCTCCCTGCTTGCACGCCACCTGCTTGTGTGCCTCCCTACTTGCGCGCCTCACTGCTTGCATGCCACCTTCTTGCGCGCCTACTGCTTGTGTGCCTCCCTTCTTGTGCGCCTAATAACAACTTTCATGCCACTATTGAGCATAACTCTCAACATGCGCGCCACCTTTGGCTTATACCCATCCCACTTCTTGAAAGAACATACCTGCTTACGCACCTATAAAAACATGCGCGACACGACTTGTACGACAAATCTTGAATGACAAAACATTCTTGAAAAAACATGCATGACACCCTACTTGTGCACCTTATAAATAACCCTCAGCTATCCCGCCACTTCTTCTTACGTGACGCCCTCTTCTACTTTTGCGATCAGAGCACCCTCTACTACTTGCACACTCCGAGCTCATATTTTCCCTTAAGGGTTGAGCATTAAAAAATGTGGAGGCTAGCCATCTATTTATAGTAATTTTGGTGACTTTCACACCACATTCATTTGTGCATCGTTCCTACTTTCACGCACCTCCATCTCATGCGCATCGCTCTATCCCTTGTGTGCCGCTCCATCACTTGTGCGCCCTTCTATCACTAGCACAACACTTTCTTTCCTTTTTCATATTTTGATATGATGATTTTGGAATATGACTTGAACGTAAAATACACTTGTGTTCCACTTATATTTGTGTGCCACACTTGCATTCCACTTATACTTGTGCTCCACTTTTGGACTTGTGCTCCAATATTTAACATGTGCACCATTTTATTTCCATTGTCAGATTTTGATGTGATGATCTTGAAATACAACTTACGAACCACTTACAATTGCGTGCCAATACTTGCGCACCACTCTTGACTTGTGTGACACTTTTTAATTGCGCTCCACTTTATTTCCTTTGCCAAAAACACTTCTTTACTCTCTCTATCCTTCATCAAGCTTGCATCATAAGTTCACCAAACCTATGATATTTGTGAAATAAAAATCTGAAAAGCATCGTCATAGTTTCTAGTCCTTATAGAAAGTTCATTGATTTATCTTCTTTCACAATAATATAAAACACACTCTAAAGGCTAACTCTTCTAACTTCCTTCTCCATCCAACTTGGTCCCAACAATCTCCCCCTTTGGATTTTGTTGTCAACCAAGATTTATAAATCACTAAATATTATAAAACTTATGCAATGTATTACTTTTCAACAATTCTAAGCCTACGTGAGCTAACTCATTGTAGGAAATAAGAATTATTGACATCCAAAATCGTGATGTCCAAAGGCAGTGACTATGAAATCTCATGTTCATATCTCTTCACCCTTCTTTAGAACATCTTTCAGAGCATATTTCATGCATCTAATTCAGTATTATTCACTTCTTTAAAATTCTAGGAATACAAAAGTTTTTTTCCTACAACCACTTCAACAAACAGTTAGAATAGTTCACACATATACATGTTGGATTCCTATCTTACCCACAACTCCCCATTTATGCATGCATATATAAGGATAGATTTAGGAAATAATTCTCCCCCGTGAAAACAATATCCAAAGGAATGACTAGAGAGGGGACAGAAACACGTAACTTAACTTTGATGAGAAGAAGGTTGGACACCCATTTTAAACCTCATTTTTTCAAATTGTTCTTTCAGTAATGGTTTGGTGAATATATCCGAAACTTGGTCAGATGTATTAACATACTATAGCCTTAATTTATTATTCTCCACATTCTAATTGATGAAGTGGTACTTTATATCAATTTTTTTGAATGATAATTTTATACTGGATTTCTTGTAAGATTGATTTCACTCTGTTTATCACAACCCAAGATCAATAGTAGCTTTACATCAACAAGTTTATCTTCTAACTGAGTCTTCATCCACCTCAGTTGAGTTGAAGCTTGAGTAGAAGCAACAAACTCTAAATCAGCTATGCTAATTGTTACTAAATTCTGTTTTCTGGTATGCCAACTAACACAACTTATCCCAAAACAGAAAAATCCACCAGATGTGGATCTTCGATCATCAACATTTCCTGCCCAATCAGCATCAAAATACCCGAATAGGTCAATATTTCTTGAGCTATCATACCTGATTCCAAAATTTTTTGTACCTTTGATATATCTAAGAATTCTTTTTACAGCAATCAAATGTGATTCTTTAAGAGCACTTTGAAATATTGAACATAAAGTGACAGCATAGATGATGTCGGTTCTTGAGACAGTCAAATACAACAGACTACAAATCATCTTTTGAATCTCTTTCTGATCATTTTCCTTGCCTTCTCCATCTTTAGACAGCTTAGTTCCCACTTAAATTTGTATGGAAACGGTTTTCGAATTTTCCATGACAAACTTCTTCAAAAGTTACTTAGCATACGTTTCTTGAGACAGAAGAACATGATTCTTCTTTTGTGAAATTTGTAGCCCAAGAAAGTACTTCATTTCTCCCATCATGGACATCTCAAATAAATTATTCATCTCCTCAACAAATTTTTCACACGATCTATCATCATTTACAGAAAATATAATATCACCAACATAAACAATAACGATCAGTGAAAACTCTTGACATTCCTTGATGTAGAGATTACTATCAACATTCCCTTTCATAAAGTTCCTCTACTTTAAGCAAGTATCTAATTTAGAATATCGTGCTCTCGGAGCCAGTTTTAGCCCATACAATGCCTTATTCAATCTACACACATAACATTTATCCTTTCCAATAACAAATCCACAACGTTGATCAATGTAATATTCCTCGTCAAGGTCACTATTCAAGAATGCATATTTTACATCCATTTGAAAGATTTTGTAACCTTATTGTGCAGGAATTGCAAGAAATATTTTTATTGTTTCTAATCTTTCCACCAGAGCTTAGGTTTCATCAAAATCAATGCCTTCAATTTGTGAATACCCTTAGCAAAACAAGCATGATTTGTTTTTTATTACTTTACCATATTCATTCATCATGTTCCAAAAAAACCCACTTTGTACCAATAATTTTCCTATTGTCTGTCTTGGATAAAAGTTACTTGGTATCATTATTCTCTATCTAATCAAGATGTTCATTCATTGCATGAACCCATCCCGGATGTTCAAATTCTTAATTTACATCATTCGGTTCCACTTTAGAATAGAGAGAAGTATGTGATATAGCATTCATTGTTCTTATTGTTTGAACACTCTGATGTTTATCTCCAATAATATTCTGAGCCTCCACTTGATTCCTCAACATAGGATGAGTTGTTCGAAATTCATACCCATCACTCAACATTTCTTAAGTAGGATTACTCTTCAATAGTAGGATTAACACAGTTTGTATAATTATCAGAATCATTAACAAAAGATTCTCTATCCTGTTTAGCTTCCACATCAACATATGACTCCTTTTCATTCTCAACATTTTCAACAACTTTTACATCTGGAGAATCAATAATTATTCTTGTTTCATTATTGAGACATCTATATCTTCTTCTTTCTGGATCATAGCCATGAAAAATTCCATCATCTCTTCTTTGCTCAAACATTCCAAGGTTTCCACTTTCCTTGTTTATAATGCATGGACTCCCAAAAACTCCTAAATGTTTCAGACTTGGATTTCTTCTGTAGAACATTTCATATCGAGCCATATCTGAGTTTGTACTATAGAAGCACCGGTTCTGAATATAAAAACATGTGCTCACGGATTTCCTAAATTAAAAATGAGAAAGATTGTGTTCAAGTAACATAGTTCTCCCCATTTTCACCTGACTTCGATTATTTATTTCATTAAAACCATTTTGTTGAGGTGTGTCTGATGAACTGAACTCATGAGGAATTCCATGTTTCTCAAGGTACCTTTCAAACTCTTCATTCTTAGACTCACCACCATTATCAGTTCTCAACTTCTTCCCTGAATACTCACATTCCATTTCTTCTTCCCTCCTGAAACTCTAAAACATTTTTAGAGCATCTAACTTATGTCTCATGTACATAACACATGTAATGAGAGTAAAGTCATTAATTAAAGTAATTATGTACTTATCTCTATATGTTGATATCTTTCTCATTGGTTCAAATATATCATAATGTATACGTTCCTAGTGTTTTTTTGAACGAATTTCAACTCTCTTATAAATAGAGTCTGTAATATCCCATTTTCACAGATAGTGCAGCACCAATCTCTTCCTCTAGATAAATCAGTTATATCTCAGACACTGTCTTGCATTGATAACTTACACAAGTTTCTTTGACACATATGTCCCAGCCATTTATTCCATAACGTATTCTCATTCACCATGACCATGTAACAATAATTTTTTACTTCACCAACTTGGAACAAGTTTCCTTTTTTACATTGGCCTCTTGTAACTATATTACCATCATTATCACATTTCACAATGAACCCATCTTTTCTGAATATAACTTTGTTGACATCATCACATAGTTTTGAAATTGTCAGAAGATTATGTTTTAACCCATAAACATATAATGTTTTCTATGATTTCATTTTTTCTTTTTCGATGATGGCTGATCCAACACCTTTGATTCTCAGAGAATCATCATTTCCAAATGTAACGGTTCCTACTTTGATGTCTTTCGTATTCTTCAGAAACTTTACGTCTCCTGTCAAGATGATAAGAACACCCACTATCAAGAATATAGGGATGTTATCCTTTTGAAGTTTTCAAAGTATTTTTGACAACAAGAGCATTTTGTTCTTCCTTTTCATTCACTTTCTGTTGTGCTTCCTCCAATTTCCTAGCCAGGACAATGTGTTCTGGCTATACAAAAATGCACTCTTTCTTTTCCAACATATAAGACCTATCCCTTTAAGCATTTTAAAACTCGGGATTTTGAGAATTATTAAGAATCTTTTGTTTCTCTGGTAACACAATAAGACAGCCCTTGGAAACATATCCAGATTGATCACATCATTCCCAAATAGTGTCTAGTGGTTGGAACCTATTCTCAACTATCACACCAGTCTTCTCAGATGTCTTCTGAAATTTATTTGGAGACATTATATTTTGAATGTATTGACTCCCCCTCAATCCTTGTCATTCAAATCTTTTAGAAAAGTTGTAATGTTGTTGGTTGAACCAACACATATTTTCCATTTGTCCGAATCCACCAAAATAACAGCAATAATCATAGAAAGAATATTTGCCTATGAAACTTCTATACTGGCCAAATTTGTGAACACTTTTCTCAACAAAATTCTTAATAGAACTACGTTGACCATCAATATTAATTTTTTCATTTGTAACTCCCTTTCTCATTTCATATTTACCAGCACCATAAGTATTAGAATTCTTTCTTGAATCTTGATTTTTATGCACTTCTGATTTTTCATCGTTGATGGCTTTGACCACATACATGGTCTTTCCAGCCTTGTTCTTATTAGAACAAGTTCTGTCTTTCATTTCTACATTTGAAGGTTTCTTTTAGGGATCCTTTTTTGGTTCATTCTTAATCGAACATTCACCAACATCTGAGATAAAATCTTTGAAAGTGATATTCATTTCTTTAGAATTATAAAGTTTATGTTGGAAATCTTCCAACTCTTCTATTTTTTCCTTCATCATTACTTCAAAATGATAATTATGATTGTTTGTATTTTCAATTGAATTTTTCAGATTATCAATCTTTTTTTATATCCTGATTTTCTCATCAGTAAAACCTTCTTTATTGTTTAATGTGTAATTTTCATTTAGCTTATTTTATCTTCATCACTCCTTTAATTCTTTATTATTTTGAGGACAGTTAGCCGAAAAGTGACCAACAGACCCACACTAAAAACATTTCAATGGAGGTTTACCTTTGTATTTACCTATACCTCTTTTCACATTCTTAGAAAACAAGTATAATATTTGATAAAAAAATTTATGTACCTCATCTTCAGAATTAGATTCACCAACATCATCTTCAATAAGAGTCTTCTTTTACTTATCTCTCTTTGTAGCCTTGAATGAAATTTATCAATCCACTTTTGTATTTCCCTTCATAGTATTCTCCCTTCTTATGTAATAATTAATGAGTGTTCTATGAAGATCATCCAAAGATAATTTTTCAGGGTCTCTATCTTTTAATGAAGATACTTTAGCATCAAACTTTTCAGGCTGAATTTTCAAGATCTTTTCAACAACTGTAGAATCCTCCAACATTTCATTAAGATATCTGATGGTACTAACAATATCATTTATCCTGGTAATTAAACTCTCAATAGATTCAGATTTTACCATTTTCAATTCTTCATACTTCATTTTACAGATTTTTAGTTTTCCTTGTTCACATTTGAATTTCCTTTATAGATGGTCTTTTGTTTGTCCCTGATTCCATGGTTTGAAGCAACAACTTTCACTCTTAAAAATTTACTCTAAAAAAGAGATGAGAGTAACACCTTTTATGCTCTTCTATCATTCTCAAGGTTATTCTTATCGATAGAAGTAAGAGGAACATTGTCATCAATATCAAAAAATCCATCCATTGTAGTTTCAAGAACTTCATATACAATTGACATAAGATAAGGAATCATTTTGTCCTTCCAGATTTCATAGTTGTTTTCATTAAAAATCAGAATCCCTTTACTGTTCACGCATTTTAGATTCTCCATCACAACATCTCTTTAACCACATTAGCAAAGAATAAACTAAGGGAATATGTCCCTCTGATACCAATTAATGATACCTGTTAGGATCCATGTATCACTAAGAGGGGGAGGGGATGAATCCATGATATATTTTTCTTTTTATGTTTCCTTCTTTTTGAAACAACCTTCTCCTCCTATTAAAGAGTTTCTTACCTACTGAACACACACAATGTTGGTTCAGTGTTCTTGATCCTGATATTCATTCTTCATTGGATGATGTTCTTCCACCAATATTTCTCCACAAAACCAGTTTTCCAACTATTCCAATCCACGAGAGGTGGGGAGACACTGCCCAAAATTTTGTTTAAGAGTTCATTAATTTTAAAATTAATGATGGATCATTAATTGGGGATGGCTTTCCAAAAGTTACACCACATTAAAATATGGGTTTCAAGGATGGGTGGTCCCCACCCCCAAATTAAATAATAGGTAGAGAGATTTCAAATAAAAATAAAACTATTGTTTTATTTTTATTCCTAAAAAAACCAACAGTTCCATCTTCCACACTTGACCCAGTGTTGCCAAGGTGAAAGAATCCTTAAGCAAAAATCGGCACTGCAAGTTCAATGGTGTCCTCAAATTTCAATTATGAGCACCAGTTCAAAAGATACGAAATACCATCGACACTTTTACTAAACATACCTTTACGAAATTTAAAAAAAATTATGGGCACTCCGGGGCTCGAAGTCACATACCATCAATTTTTGAAGACTCGTAATATTTCCATATTATTAAAAAAAACATGGAAAATACCGGTTCGTTACATTCTCCCCACCTTAGGGATTTGCATCCTTGAAAGCCACAAGATAAACAAGGTAAACAAGTGGGGGTACAAATCATGAATCTGAGCATCCTGCACCCATGTACTCTCCTGGAGGTTCTCATGCAGCAAATTTACTTGCACAATATATATCGATCGCCCACTAAAGACTCTCTCCGGTCGATCATTTATCACTACTAGAACCTCTAAAAATCTCACCCCATCATTGATGTCCATCTTGCCCCAGAAAATGACCTGTGAATGATCATGCACATACCTCCTCATATGGGATATGTGGAAAAAATCATGCACCCAGTGTAGCATAGGGGGGAAGGGATAGTTGGTATGCCACCTCGCTAACTCTATTGAGGACCTAAAAGAGTCCTATGAACCTCAGAGATTACTTGTTGCCCTGGCCAAATCTCTGCAATCCTTATCAAGGTGAGACTTATAGAAATGCATGGTCACCATCTTCAAACTCCAGAGGTCTCCATCTCCTGTTAGCATAAGACTTCTACCTACATTGTGTTGTCTTTATTCTATCCCGAATGATCTTCACCTTCTCCGTGGTAGCCCCAACATCTCTAGTCCCATGAGTGTTAACTCTCCTTGGACAGTAAAACACATAAGTGATCTGCTAGGTCGACCATATAATTCCATTAATGGTGGCATATCAATATTGGATTGATAATTGTTGTTGTATGATAACTCCACCAAGGGAAAGTGATCCTCCGAGTTGTGCCCAAAAACAATGACGCAAGCACACAACATGTCCTCGAAAGTCTAAATAGTATGCTATGTCTGACCATCCATTTGAGGATGAAAGGTGGTGCCCAATTGAATATAAGTCTCAAACACCTCCTATAAACACTTACATACCTGGGATGTAAAACGTGCATCACAATCGGAGGAAATCATCGAGGGAACTCCCTGAAGCCGTAAATCTCTGGTACGTTGAGGTGTCCCAAGCTCTCTACTGATCCCCAATCTCGGATAGGTATGAAGTTGGATGACATGGTGATTCGGTTAACGATCACCCAGATGTAATCATATCACATGGATGTATGTGGATGTCTTTCCACAGTGTCCCTGATAATTACATCCCACTTCCACTATGGCACCTCTAGATACTGAACTATGCATGCTGAAACCTGATGGTCTGCCTTTACATGCTGACAAGGGAGGCACCGTGAGACAAAATCTGCAACTGCATTCTTCATTCTCGGCCACCAGTTCTGATGTCGATGGTCCTTATACATCTTCTCCACTCTGGGATGTTCCTCTAGAGGGTACATATGGAATTCCTTCAACACTTCCTTCTATATTTCCAACAGTACCATAGTACATCCTCTGAAGAGGATGATGTGCTCCCCACCTTCATAAAATCCATCAGGTTCTTATCATGTGGATATCTGAGCATCTTAGGCCTCGCAGTTAGTATCACCAAGCTACGCCTCCCTGACTCGTTGAAGGAGTGGGGGAGTGACTGTCAGAGACTGAAGATAAGATGCTTCATCTCGATCCAGTTAAGATATCCACAAAGCGACTGGCTGATTTGTCACCTCACATAGAAAATGTACACCAGATCTCTTACTGATTGAATCTACTACTACATTTTCCTACCGTGGAGTATAGACTATCTCAAATTTATAGTCCCTGAGGAACTCAGGCCAATGCTTCTGTCTCAGGTTTTGGTCATTCTGAGAGAAGATATACCTAAGACTCTTGTGATGAGAGTAAACTGTAAAATTTTCACCCATCCAGTAATGTCTCCACTTATTCAAGGTGAAGACCAATACTAATAACACTAGGTCATTGGTAGGGTAGTTCCAATCATGTTTTTTTAGCTATCAATAACCATAAGCAATCACTGCACACTCCTATGTCATGATACATCCAAGCCCAGTCCCTAATGCATCGTAGTAGACTTTGTACTCAACACCCTCCCCTGGTAGCCTCAAGATGGGGGCACTCGTTGGTCTCTGGCTCATCTCTTAGGAACTCCGCTAGAATCTCTCTAACCACATGAAGGGTTTCCCCTTCATTGTCAACATTGATATGTGTTCCACATCTTTGATAAAGTCAGCAACAAACCTCTGGTAGAAACCAGCCAGACCTAAAAAACATTGCACCTCCGTCACACTCCTAGGTGGCTCCCCTTAAAGAACAGACTCAATCATAACTAGATCCACCATGACTCTAGCATATGAGATGATGTTTCCTAGGAAGTGAACTTTCTGGTTCTAGAACTGGAACTTCTATAGCTTACTATAAAGCTGGTCCTCTCAGACTGTGTCTAGAACTATCTGCAAATGACAGTCATGCTCCTCCTCTATAGCTGAGTGTACCAGGATTTTTCAATGAAGAATACCATAATGAGATGGAGTTATTGCTGGAAGATTCTATGCATGAGTCCCATGAACATTGTTGGTGTGTTGGTCACGCTGAATGGCCTAACCAAGAACACATAATTCCTATACCAACATCGGAATCTTGACTTCTGCACATCCTCTTCTCGTGCCCTAAGCTGGTGATAGCCTGATCTGAGGTCTATCTTTGAAAACCACCATGCTCCCTTCATATGATCATAGAGATAGTCAATCCTTGAGAGTGGGTACTAGTTCTTTGCTATCAACTGTTTCAAGTGATGGTAGTCCACACAATGTCTCAAACACCCATCCGCCTTCTTGGCGAACTGTAACAGCCCAAGATTTTATAAAAAAATATTCTTTTTAATTTTATTAAAGTCTTGTGTTGTACGCTACACCAAAAGGATCTTTCACAACACGCATCCTTGACTTGCCTTGCATTACACGCAATCACGACCTTCCTCGATAGCGTGTGTAATACGCAATACCGAGTTTCACTAAACAACGATATGCTATTAAAATATTATTAAAACTAGCCGTTATGAATAGTAATAACCACTTTTTAAAAATCTTTAAATCTTATTTTCCAAAATGAACTTCATTTTTGGATTCGGAGTGTCGAATTTAGCCTAAGGTGAAATTTTGGTACTTTTCGGATAACTTTCATATTCTGATGAATAGTGAAAATTACTAAATTATAATTAAAAACAACTTTTTTAATCGAAATAATTAATAGTGATAAATTATTAATTTGAGTGGTTTTAAAGTATATTTAGAATATATTTTTACAATTTAATACAATGTTGGTCATTGGATGTAATTTCACATTTAAACCAGACATAATCAAGTGTCAATCTTTTGATAGATATTGTTTCTTAAAAACACGCTATTTGTTTTAACAGCGGGATTTAATTATAAAATTAATTAATGCAAATTCAATGATATGAATTTGGTAAAATAGACTTCATTTTTGAATTTGGAATATGAAATATAGCTTAGGATGAAATTTTGGCATTGTTATGAAAAACATCAATTTTTGATGAATAGTGAAACTACTAAGTGGTAGTTAAAAAAAATTAATTTCTTCATAAATCTTAATTTTACCGCTTCTGTGAATGGAATTTAAAAAATCAGAGAGACACGGTTGATGTCAGTACGTAAAATGTGGTTCAATGAGATGAAAATAATTTTTGGTGAATAGTAACTTTTTACTTTTTTTTACCACGGTTAATAGTAAATAGGGTAACTAAGGGTAAATATGATATTACTATTACCCTAACACATGTCCTAATTCTATTGGATAAGTGTAATTAGACCAAAAACAACCTTATGAATATAATATGACCATTTAGGTCCACATGGATTAGATTATGACATTTAATATTATATTATTTAATGAATAGTTAAAATAGTTAAAATCAAAGTTTAATAAGTAAATCATTTTTAATATGGGGTTATACATAAGATAAATTCGATTGTAAATATTCATTAGAAAGATAAAAATATTTCCTACATGATGGTATTTTATTTGTAATTTTTAGACATAAAATAATATAATTTATTTATGACACAAAGATGATGCAGTAATTATCTTATTAATGAAATATTGACATAATTGATAATATAAATACCAAAATAAATGTAATTTAAGACTTTTTATGAATTCCACTAATTTTATAGGTTACTATGATATATTAATGTTGATTTAATCAACTTGGTTCGAACATATAATTCTGTTATGACTTTCAAAAAAATCATATATCAAATAGTGTCAAAATTGACACAAAATAGTTTTTAAATCAAATATTATATTATTAATTGTTATTGTATTCCTAAAAATCTAAGGTTCGGCCAAATGACTTAGATAAGGATATATATATTAATAATAAACAATTTGGGGTTCGTTTGGCATGTTTTAGTAAGTGTATTAACCATATAGTGAAAGAAAACAAAAAGACACGGTAAAAGTTAAATTAATTAACTTAGAGTTAAATCTAATTGATAAGGTTAAAATAATACCCTAAACATGTCTAAATCCTATTGGTTGATAGGATTTCGACCCATCCCCACTTTAGCTTCGAAATAAGACCCTTTGGAACCATTATAAACCGATTTTGACTTTAATATAAAATAATATTTTGAGATATTCCTAAGGTGCCCCTCTCCTCCCTTATAAAAGAGCACCTCCTCCCCCTCCTCCTCACACCAAATTGAGCACTCAAGCTCGGCCAACCCCGGCCATTTTCTCCTCTCCACTTCCCTAGAATAATCCTATAGGTCCTGGTCTTCTTCAAAGACCAATCTTAGTTCCCTTAGTAGAGGATTCAAAGAGGCGTTCCAAAGAAGAGGTAATATCCATTACCGATCTTTCCAATTTCTTTCTTCTTCCACTTCTTCTTCTTAGGTTGTTTCATTATGAAGTAATAACATAAGTATCACTAATATACTGATATGTTATTATAAGTATGAAAAAACCCTATTTCACCATCTATCCATCCTACGGAAAAAGAAATCACTGTGCGTGCGTACGTACGGAATACCGTCTCCACGCCGTGGTGTAATCTATTTTCCACCACCACCTTACATGGATGGGTATAATGGTGTAAAGAATAACTATAAATAGTTATTACAACATCATATTGATTCTGATATATTGTATAATCCACTCCGATTCAATTCAATATTTATGAAAATGATATCATCGCTCGTGCGTACGTACGGACTACCGTCTCCACGACGCGATGAGATTCATTCTCCATGTTAACCATTTAAGAATGATTATAAAGTATATATAAGAAATAATAAGGAAATATATGACATTATAAAGCTACTGGATTTATGTATATATATATATGTATGTCATCTACTTACTTTCATTCAAGACAATAAGGAAAGGAAAACAGCGTTCATGCGTACGTACGGACTACCGTCTCCATGAACGGTGTTTTTCATTTCATTTATCTATCTATTATATATATATATATACTGAATATATATGATATATAAATCATATTTTATATTCTGGAAGTAAGTAAATCATGATATAAGTAATAATAATGTCATGAACAACAAGTCAAAACACCTACGATAAATGAAAGGATTTTACCCAAAACGCTTCTTTAACATGGAATTTACAAAAGATCGGGTAATATAATGTCATAAGTGAACCATATATGATATCATAACAATCAATATGATTCTGTAATAAGTCAATGACATTATTTAAATCATTATACAGGAGGTTCGGACACATACGAAGCAAATCAGACCTAAGGTAAGGGAAATATCACAATCTCATTTTTATCCGAGATTGTTTATTCGTAAGTATTTACTGGGGTGTATTTTATCATCCACATCCATGTTTCATCAATATGTAATATTATTTCCATCCACCTACAATTTTTTAAATCCATTTTTACCCTTCGGTGAGTTTTTAGTAAAGAATATGAAAGGAATCTTTTGTCGCTTTTTCGTACGAGGTGATTTTTTGACTTTTCCGACAAAAGTACGAAGAATGTTTTTAACGTATACGGCATGAATGGATTTTTAAAACATTATTTCCAAGAATCTTACTTTACAAGTTTTCAAGTTTATTTTTAATCAACTTCTTTTAATTTAAAGTTTTATGACATGTTAAGAAAGGAAAAATGTTTTTAAAGAAGAAAGGATATTTTCCTCAAGAATTCATTTCAAGTGTTTTTTTTTAAACTATTTTTCCATCTAAGATGACGTTATTTGATATGTATGTTTCAAGTAAAATGTCTCTATGATTTAAATGGTTTCAGTTTTCTTATGATGAAATGATATCAATTGTTTATGGATTATGATGGCATGATGTTTAAGAATCCCATTTTATTACATGGGTTATGAAATGATGTATGATTTATGATTTTGTGGCACACATAAGAATGGTATCATTATGAGATGGGTGGGACCTATATCTCCCTCCAATGCATTGGGTAAAGATTTTATATCTCATGAGATAGACATGGCTGGAATGGTAGGACTGAAACGAGGGTTACTCGATTCAGAAAGGGACTTTGTCCACTAAGATAGTCTTGGCAATGAGTCTTGACTAACAAGAAATGATTCTCTATGATTATGTGTGAATGCCACAAAGTTTCATGTTTTATGTTATGATTATTGTGATTACATTTCACTACCATGATTTATCCCATGTTATGAAATTATGCTCTCTTTTGCAGGTTATGATTTCCAAAATGTTATGTTCTTATGAATATGATGTGATTGATATTTCTTTTGTTTACCCTTACTGAGCATTTGAGCTCACCCTTTTATGTTTTCTTTTCCCCAGGATATAAAGAAAGGTTTTAGGTAAAAAAAAAAGAAGATCTTTATGGGAGATATTGAAGATCGTTCACCAGGATTAGAAGATTACGTTCCGAGTTTCCAAAGACACTAAACTATTACGATCCTTTAGTGTGTGTTATTGTTATGTACTAAGTATTCTGCAAAAGTAATGTAATGTTCATGTAAGTCAGGCTTCGGGTCTCTACAGTTGGTATCAGAGGAAAGGTTTAGTCAACCTTTGGAAACTAGGATGCGAAAACGTTAGTGAGATCCGTAGAGATATTTCTAAGGTATGTCTAGGGATGTCTTTAAGGTTAAGTATACGTATAGGTTATAGTCCTAGAATTGCGCTAACAATCTTCGAATTTAACCTAAGATGTTAGATATTGAGGGTACTACCCCTTTATTATGTTGTTTTCCCTAGCATGATTTTTGCCTCTCATACTATTTTTTTGGGGTTTTAGACGATGGCTGGAACCCGAAGGAACTGTGTTAATGCGGAATGTGATGGGCAATGCAATGATTGTCCCCCTAAGCAACCAAACGATATGGGAGCCGGAATGAAAAATCTTGTAGCCATGCTCACACAACTTTATCAAGCTATGAATCATGCAGGACTTCCAAACGAGCAAAGGAAGGAGCAACATTCTGTTGAATCCTTCATGAGGCAGCGCCCACCTTCTTTCAGTGGGTCTACTGATCCATTAGTTGCTGAACAATGGATTAGTACTACTGAAAAGATATTTTCAGTTCTTCAATGTTCTGAACATGATAAAGTCATCCTAGAAGTGTATCGTTTGGAAGGTGATGCTGATCAATGGTGGAATCTTATTAAGAATACGAGGCAAAGGGATGAAATTGAGTCTATGGAATGGGATGAGTTCAAGAACTTATTTTTCAATAAGTACTTCCCTCGTATTCTCCGAACAAAGATGGAGAAAGAGTTTCTTGAACTGAAGCAAAGGGATGATGAATCTGTTGGTACCTATGAAGCGAATTTTACAAGACTTGCAAGGTACGCTTCTGGTATTATCATCCAACCTGAAAGTAAAGTTGATCGATTTTTCAGTGGCTTAAAACCAAGTCTTCGAAGGGCATTAGCTATAAGAGACTTCAGTAGCTATGAAGAAATTGTGCGTTGTGCTATCAAGGTAGAAATGGAAGTTGGTGTTACATATCCATCTCATGGGTTTGACAAGAAACGAAAGATGGAGTTCAAGGAGAAAACTCAGAATAATGGTGAAAAGAAGATGAATGTTTCCTTATGCACAAAGTGTGGAAAGAAGCATGGTGGAGATTGTCTTAAAGGGACTAGAAAATGTTTTGTGTGTGGAAAAGAAGGTCATCGAGCAGCTGAGTGTCGAAGTAATGGAAAATGGGATTCTAATGAAGTGAATAAAGAAAACACTGCATAGAACGTACAACCAACACTTCAATGCTTCAAGTGCAAGGAAATGGGGCATTATGCTAATAAATGCCCTAATCCAAGGGTTAGTGATGATCGACATGAGCAACTGCTTAAGGAAAAGGACAAAGGGAAGTCACATGCGATCACTATTGGCAATGATGAATATGAAAACGATGTGGTGGAATGATTAAGTGATTATGTAATGGGATTCCAAAATAATGTTGTATCTTGGAATATTGGAATATTTATGTATTGGTCTAATGTGGTATTCAAAGTGATTGAGATATTATGCGCATAATGAAGGGAAAACAAGAAAATGAAATGTTTAACAGTATTCATGAGCTCATGATTGATATAAGGACTAAGTGATATCATGGTTTGAGTATATAGAATTTTGAGGATTTTAGTATGTGGAAGGTGTTAACTTTTAACTGCATTCATGTTTTCACTAAGGTACTCAAGAGAATACATGATTAAAGACTTTGAATGTTTGGAATGTGACCAACAAAACATATCTTATGATATTTGGGGATCAATGATGGTATTAAATCTCTGGTAATCATTTTCACTATGTTATGAGAGTGGACTGCAGTATTATGGATAAGCCTAAAAGATTGGAATGGATTATGTTGGACATAAGTGAGTATTGTTTAAGGATAGAAGTTTTTTTTCGATATTATTGATGGGATGTTATAGTAATGTAGTTTTAGAAAAAGGACAACCTGCAGGACGGGCGACAGCCCATCGCTTCGGACAAGGCAGTGGGAATCGAACCCACAACCGAAGTGCGACTGGCCTTTATCGCCTACCACTGGCCTACAGGAAGTCCATGTTTAGTAGAAACTAGTTTTATTATATTAAGCAGTATGATATATGAAGTATAAGTCCATTTTAGGAACCATATATGATTAATCTCACTATAGATCGACTTATGCATATAATTTTTGCTAACCTTTTGTTTGAGACAGATGGAATGACCCGTCATTCTATGATCTGCTTACACTTCATGAATAACAAATTCAACTTCATTTATTTAAGAGATGAAGTGGAAATTGTTCAAGGCACGAACAACAGTGAGATTGTATCAAAATAAAGTAAGTATTTTTTCTAATTCAAATTTTCAACTTTAGGGAAATGATCTTGAAAACCAAAAATGTTGTCCTAGTGATCTTATACCTGATGAATCAGATGGTAACTTATATCATCACAAATCTATGGATTTTTGATTACTGGATTTTCCATAGCCATGTTCTCTACCACTCTCCATCAGAACATGATGGTTAGATTTCTCTTCCATATCCATATTTTCACCTATGTAGAAACCCAATGATTAGTTTATTTGGGTAACCATTACGTTTCATACTTTTGTTTTTAAAGATTGGTTTTGATATTCCTTTTTATGATGTGGGTTTCTATTAAAGAAACTTTCGAATAGTAAACCATTTATAACCCCGACGAATTTCGAGGGTGAAATTCATTTTAAGGGGGGTAGAATGTAACATCCCAAGATTTTATAAAAAAATATTCTTTTTAATTTTATTAAAGTCTTGTGTTGTACGCTACACCAAAAGGAGCTTGCACAACACGCATCCTTGACTTGCCTTGCATTACACGCAATCACGACCTTCCTCGATAGCGTGTGTAATACGCAATACCGAGTTTCACTAAACAACGATATGCTATAAAAATATTATTAAAACTAGCCGTTATGAATAGTAATAACCACTTTTTAAAACTATGTAAATATTATTTTACAAAATGAACTTCATTTTTGGATTCGAAGTATCGAATTTAGCCTAAGGTGAAATTTTGGTACTTTTCGGATAACTTTCATATTCTGATGAATAGTGAAAATTACTAAATTATAATTAAAAACAACTTTTTTAATCGAAATAATTAATAGTGATAAATTATTAATTTGAGTGGTTTTAAAGTATATTTAGAATATATTTTTACAATTTAATACAATTTTGGTCATTGGATGTAATTTCACATTTAAACCAGACATAATCAAGGGTCAATCTTTTGATAGATATTGTTTCTTAAAAACACGCTATTTGTTTTAACAGCGGGATTTAATTATAAAATTAATTAATGAAAATTCTATGATATGAATTTGTTAAAATAGACTTCATTTTTGAATTCGGAATATGAAATATAGCTTAGGATGAAATTTTGGCATTGTTATGAAAAACATCAATTTTTGATGAATAGTGAAACTACTAAGTGGTAGTTAAAAAAATTAATTTCTTCATAAATATTAATTTTACCGCTTCTGTGAATGGAATTTCAAAAATCCGAGAGACATGGTTGATGTCAGTAAGTAAAATGTGGTTCAATGAGATAAAAATAATTTTTGGTGAATAGTAACTTTTTACTTTTTTTTACCACAGTTAATAGTAAATAGGGTAACTAAGGGTAAATATGATATTACTATTACCCTAACACATGTCCTAATTCTATTGGATAAGTGTAATTCGACCAAAAACAATCTTATGAATATAATATGACCATTTAGGTCCAATTGGATTAGATTATGACATTTAATATTATATTATTTAATGAATAGTTAAAATAGTTAAAATCAAAGTTTAATAAGTAAATCATTTTTAATATGGGGTTATACATAAGATAAATTCGATTGTAAATATTCATTAGAAAGATAAAAATATTTCCTACATGATGGTATTTTATTTGTAATTTTTAGACATCAAATAATATAATTTATTTATGACACAAAGATGATGCAGTAATTATCTTATTAATGAAATATTGACATAATTGATAATATAAATACCAAAATAAATGTAATTTAAGACTTTTTATGAATTACACTAATTTTATAGGTTACTATGATATATTAATGTTGATTTAATCAACTTGGTTCGAACATATAATTCTGTTATGACTTTCAAAAAAATCATATATCAAATAGTGTCAAAATTGACACAAAATAGTTTTTAAATCAAATATTATATTATTAATTGTTATTGTATTCCTAAAAATCTAAGGTTCGGCAAAATGACTTAGATAAGGATATATATATTAATAATAAACAATTTGGGGTTCGTTTGGCATGTTTTAATAAGTGTATTAACCATATAGTGAAAGAAAAAAAAAGACACGGTAAAAGTTAAATTAATTAACTTAGAGTTAAATATAATTGATAAGGTTAAAATAATACCCTAAACTTGTCTAAATCCTAATGGTTGATAGGATTTCGACCCATCCCCACGTTAGCTTCAAAATAAGACCCTTTGGAACCATTATAAACCGATTTTGACTTTAATATAAAATAATATTTTGAGATATTCCTAAGGTGCCCCTCTCCTCCCTTATAAAAGAGCACCTCATCCCCCTCCTCCTCACACCAAATTGGGCACTCAAGCTCGGCCAACCCCTGCCATTTTCTCCTCTCCACTTCCCTAGAATAATCCTAGAGGTCCTGGTCTTCTTCAAAGACCAATCTTAGTTCCCTTAGTAGAGGATTCAAAGAGGCGTTCCAAAGAAGAGGTAATATCCATTACCGATCTTTCCAATTTCTTTCTTCTTCCACTTCTTCTTCTTAGGTTGTTTCATTATGAAGTAATAACATAAGTATCACTAATATACTGATATGTTATTATAAGTATGAAACAACCCTATTTCACCATCTATCCATCCTACGGAAAAAGAAATCACTGCGCGTGCGTACGTACAGAATACCGTCTCCACGCCGTGGTGTAATCTATTTTCCACCACCACCTTACATGGATGGGTATAATGGTGTAAAGAATAACTATACATAGTTATTACAACATCATATTGATTCTGATATATTGTATAATCCACTCCGATTCAATTCAATATTTATGAAAATGATATCATCGCTCGTGCGTACGTACGGACTACCGTCTCCACGACGCGATGCGATTCATTCTCCATGTTAACCATTTAAGAATGATTATAAAGTATATATAAGAAATAATAAGGAAATATATGACATTATAAACCTACTGGATTTATGTATATATATATATGTATGTCATCTACTTACTTTCATTCAAGACAATACGGAAAGGAAAACAGCGTTCATGCGTACGTACGGACTACCGTCTCCATGAACTGTGTTTTTCATTTCATTTATCTATCTATTATATATATATATATACTGAATATATATGATATATAAATCATATTTTATATTCTGGAAGTAAGTAAATCATGATATAAGTAATAATAATGTCATGAACGACAAGTCAAAACACCTACGATAAATGAAAGGATTTTACACAAAACGCTTCTTTAACATGGAATTTACAAAAGAACGGGTAATATAATGTCATAAGTGAACCATATATGATATAATAACAATGAATATGATTCTGTAATAAGTCAATGACATTATTTAAATCATTATACAGGAGGTTCGGACACATACGAAGCAAATCAGACCTAAGGTAAGGGAAATATCACAATCTCATTTTTATCCGAGATTGTTTATTCGTAAGTATTTACTGGGGTGTATTTTATCATCCACATCCATGTTTCATCAATATGTAATATTATTTCCATCCACCTACAATTGTTTAAATCCATTTTTACCCTTCGGTGAGTTTTTAGTAAAGAATATGAAAGGAATCTTTTGTCGCTTTTTCGTACGAGGTGATTTTTTGACTTTTCCGACAAAAGTACGAAGAATGTTTTTTCAACGTATACGGCATGAATGGATTTTTAAAACATTATTTCCAAGAATCTTACTTTACAAGTTTTCAAGTTTATTTTTAATCAACATCTTTTAATTTAAATTTTTATGACATGTTAAGAAAGGAAAAATGTTTTTAAAGAAGAAAGGATATTTTCCTCAAGAATTCATTTCAAGTGTTTTTTTTAAAACTATTTTTCCATCTAAGATGACGTTATTTGATATGTATGTTTCAAGTAAAATGTCTCTATGATTTAAATGGTTTCAGTTTTCTTATGATGAAATGATATCAATTGTTTATGGATTATGATGGCATGATGTTTAAGAATCCCATTTTACTACATGGGTTATGAAATGATGTATGATTTATGATTTTGTGGCACACATAAGAATGGTATCATTATGAGATGGGTGGGACCTATATCTCCCTCCAATGCATTGGGTAAAGATTTTATATCTCATGAGATAGACATGGCTGGAATGGTAGGACTGAAACGAGGGTTACTCGATTCAGAAAGGGACTTTGTCCACTAAGATAGTCTTGGCAATGAGTCTTGACTAACAAGAAATGATTCTCTATGATTATGTGTGAATGCCACAAAGTTTCATGTTTTATGTTATGATTATTGTGATTACATTTCACTACCATGATTTATCCCATGTTATGAAATTATGCTCTCTTTTGCAGGTTATGATTTCCAAAATGTTATGTTCTTATGAATATGATGTGATTGATATTTCTTTTGTTTACCCTTACTGAGCATTTGAGCTCACCCTTTTATGTTTTCTTTTCCCCAGGATATAAAGAAAGGTTTTAGGTAAAAAAAAAGAAGATCTTTATGGGAGATATTGAAGATCTTTCACCAGGATTAGAAGATTACGTTCCGAGTTTCCAAAGACACAAAACTATTACGATCCTTTAGTGTGTGTTATTGTTATGTACTAAGTATTCCGCAAAAGTAATGTAATGTTCATGTAAGTCAGGCTTCGGGTCTCTACACGAACAAAATCAAGGATGTCCAAGGATAAACACAGGGCCAAATTAACCCCTTCCTCAGGAAGTCCTCCAACTATACTCGCATATCTCGAAGCTCTGTGGCACCCATCTGATATGAGGGTGTAGATATCGAGGTCATCCATAGGTACAAGTCAATATAAATGTACACCTCTCTGTGAGGAGGCTGACCCAGAACTTCATCAGGTAAAATATCAGTATACTGATCCACCACCACATGACATCTCAGGATCTCAACATCAACCGCTCAGAGGGTATGTCTAGCCAACTTGTTTTTGATTGGATGCACCCTATTCTGGGTAAGTCCATCATGTGCTGCAAGGGTTCTTTTCTCACCGGTGAACGAAAACCTGGCCCCATACTCACGGACACACCACACGTTGAACCTAATATAGTCAATGTAAGCATGGACTATAGATAACAAATACATTCCCAAGAAGACATCGTAAGGCCTCGACGCAACTACTAAAAGATGCCAGCCGAAGATCTCACGTCCAAGAGTAAGAACACATTGCCGACACCGGTGTGTAATCGTCGAATCCTCTCTAGTAGAATTCTCTAACCATAAAGATCAGGCCAATGACTCCCTTGGAATCATCAAGATTTGAATGAGGGTCGTGGAAATAAAAGTGTAAGTTTCTCTTGTGTCTATAATTATTGTAGCTAATGTGGATTAGAAATAGATTGTACCTCAAATCAGCTTCGGTGCACCGTGGTCGTAGACCTCAGCTACATAGATCTGACCTCCTCTATGTCCACCTGCTCCATGTTTTCGGGGGTGGACCACCTAGAGGTGGAAGTGGTAGAACCTCAAATCACCACCCACCGCCTTTTGCATGTCCATCTCTACTACCACATCTGCCTACAACTTGCGGACTGCCTCGATCAAATCTTTGCCTCTTCCTAGGCGGTCCGTCAGTTTTGTTATGGTCATTCGTACGACTTCTTAGGCAGTCTCGAGCAATATGACCTTGCCCGTCACACGAGTAACACATCCTACTCCTCACATGTACTGCTCTGTCTCGAGAGCCCCTCAAACCCGACCCTATATCCTATGGTCGTCCTCATGTAGGTCTGGTCCTCTTGGACTTCTTCATCACCTGTCTGCTTCCAACTTTAGATGAATCTTCTACGTGACGTCCATTGGTTGGTCTAACGATTGGTGACAGCTCAGTAAGGAATCTCTCCACCATGATTTCTCACTCTAACACCACATCCTGCATCAGGATGCTGAGAGATACCATCGAAGCACTGATCTCCCGTCAGATCCCTTTCTCGAAGGTCCAGGCATTGAAGAATGGGTCTCTTACCATGTCAGTTGAGTAGAGAAAGAGGTCGGTTAACCTCGCTGAATACTGAGCCACGATCATGCTTCTCTACACCATGTGGAGAAACTCATATATATGTACTGAGCATAAGGTCGCTGGGACGAACTCTTTTCTGAAAAGTCTCTCTATGTGCGCCCAGATGAGACTCATCTCTTCATGAACTTGGAGCATCATTCTCCACCATCTCCCCACTACTTCATGAAAAATAATACCTGTAAGGATGACCATAAAATCAGCCGGTGTCCCAAAAAATCTGAAAACAATAACCACGACCTCCAGCTAGTCCTTAGCTGCCTATGGACCTTTCTCACCCTGGAACCTCGGTGGCCTATGGCTCTGGAACTCATGAAATGTTCTCATTAAGTGTACACCCTCTACTACTAGGTCTGGTGGCATTTGTTTCCCAATGGGTTGTGGAGCTTCTAGTACACCACCCGATGGTACAACTGCCAAAAGGGGGCCCTACACCAAAGCCTTGTCGCTCTGTGGGATCTCCTCCAATACAATACTTGGAACCCTGGTTGGATGTATGTGTGGAGAAATTATAAAAATAAACATGTTTACCATGGTTAATATGTTATACCTAGTGTGATGACTCAAAGAGACCACAATGAAATCATTTCCTAAAACACACATGCAATCAGTGTTTTCGGGCACTGATTTAGAAATCTGAAATCAGGGTCTTGGTGTATGGATACGTCGGCCGCCACACCAACACTAGATTCCCCGAACTGATAACCACACTTATAAAATGTAACACTATTTCCAAATAAATAGATCAATTTCCATGATCTCCAATATAACCAACTTCTATGATTCTAATTTTTCACGACTCGTCCCCCGGGGCCCGTGTCGTGACTACTCGAAGCCCAGCATTAATATTCCAGGGTCAGGATACTAGCACCGGAAAATAATATCCCTAAAACTAGAAAGGTATCCCTTTAACATGAAAACTCACACAATCCATGCACACAATAAGATAAAAGCAGGAGGTAAACTATATAGTACATTAGGTGAGTACAGTAAGTAAAGTGGTCCAGAAAACAAACCCAACTGGAATGTACAAGTTAAACTCAAAACAACTCATGTGAACACCGGTAAAGGATCCTACCTAAAGGATAGGTATAGCTCTTGAATGGTCGTCTCTCTGGTAAGTATTGTCTAATGGTCCACCTCCGAGCAGCCTCCAGTCCCAGCAGCCTCCGCCTCGATCAATGTTGTTTGTCATCTGCACAGGGCACAATAAGGTGGGGGCATAACCAGTGCAGGGGTGAGTATAACAATACTCCGTAGACACCACGAGACCCCTGATGGACTCTAAGAATCCAAAAAAGATAAACCACAAAGCAATACCATAATCTCAAAGAACGAAAACAATAGTCATCCCAAATTAGGTATATGCCCATACATATACCTATGTAATCAAGTAATCACATCTCATTAATGATGAAACACAAGGCCCGAACCTTCGCCAAAAGCACAAATGTTCCACAAATTAATGAATACCATAGAGGTAACACCACGAATGTATGAAATACCAAGGTAACCCTACACAAAATAATACCATGAAGGTATCACGAAGCACATGTGTACCAAAAAGGAAAAGACTCAAATCATACTAGGTATAACTTAAGTATGGATATATAGATGATTAGTTGTATTGCTAGATCATATTACATCATAGAGAAGCTCTGCTGTTGACCCACACAAAATCGATGATCACACAAAAATGATATGAAGATGACCCACACAGGATCTAAAGATGGCCGAAACATGATTAATAGATGACGACCCACATGAGATATGAAGATGACCCAAAAAGTATCGGTAGATGATTCAAGTATAGCCTGCCATATGGTTCCCGCACTAAGCATGCTTGGATAAATGAAGATACACTCCCAAATCCATAGATCGATACTTCATCTTCTAATAAGTCCCAGAGAGAATAATCACAAAGGCCTCTCTCTTCATAAGGGACCCAACACGACTGACGGCGTGTCAATCGAATATCCGATCTGTAAGTTATTAGTGTTTCTGTTCCAAGGGCCTAGTTAGATTCGAGTTCGATCCAACCCATTTGTACACAAAAATTATCCAAAACTTATGTTGAGTATACCAAGAGGACCATCTCAATCCAAGGATTCTGGCATGTAGATGGTTCCTCAAATGTACATAATGTTTTCATGATATTGCCAAAAAGGTTTATCCAGGTCCAGATCGGCCCGGTTCCATTCTAACCCAGCCCGACCTTGCTGAAGCCGACCCAACGTAGTTTGGGTCGACGGGACCCGATCTGCGCTCGGCCTGGCCCGCAAAGAGGGCCGCCCACTGGGCGGTCCGCGACTTGGGTGGCCCACTATGGAGGGGACTTCCGTATCCGCCACAAAGGGGAGGCGCCCCTCAAGATTCTAGAAATGCCCGTGGGCCATTCAGTTTTTTCCAACTCGACTGCGCCACGTGGCACTTCCAGCTGGCATGTGGGACCCCCCGAAGCGGGTCCTTCTCAGTGTGACACATATGGCTGGGGTGTCGGCTGGTTCCCCTTCTAGTAGAACTTGTATCCGCTGTTGTTTCCTCTATGGTCGGCCATGTGTCGGACGACCTCTAGGCATGTCGTAACTGCACTACAGCCACATCTTCTGACACTGATGGCATGGACACGCGATGCCCCGGTTTCAACGTAGCCAGTTGCCACCATCCTCTACTGTGGGCGATGGTTCATGACCTCATTCGGTGGCCCGGTTTCACCACCACCACCATCGTTGCCAACTAGTGTGTCGATTGCCTTCTGTACCCTGTCAGTGCCATTCTCCTGCGTCGGTCTCCAGAGGACATCTGAAGGTCACCGCGTGAGCTCTGGTGCCCCGTTCTTCAATATGAAGGAATATTTCTGTGTCATGGGACATCCCCTTTGAATCTATCTAGTCAGGGATGATTTATACTCTACATGGTGTTTTACCTATTAAGAACGCATCTTACAACATAGTTGCAAGGGATCAGGCTGCGTTCGTTTGGCATGCACCCTCTGCATTACACTGATAGCATGTGGCTCAATAAATTTTAATCAATATAAATTAATGAAGAAAAATTACAAACAAACCCTATATCGATTATTCATTGAAGATGGCATGAGGACGAAGAGGAAGATGATGAATAATACGCCATACCTTGTCTCTCCTACAATACGTTTCAGATCCGTGCTCTATCATTGGTTCAATGTTCTTGATTCGGAGATTCGTTCTCCGTTGAACGAGGATCTTCATTGCAGGATGTTATTCCACCAAGTGGTCTCCACCAATCCAATTTTCCAACAATTACTAACCATGATACGTGAGGATTGAATTCCCCAAATAATGTTTAAGTGTTCATTAATTGTTCAATTAATGATGGCTCATTAATTGGGGAAGGGTTTCTAAGAGTTAAACCACATTAAAGGAGGGGTTTCCAGGTCGGGCGGTCCCAACCACCAAATTAAAAAAGTGGAGGATATATTTCAAATAAATATAAAACTATTTTTTTTATATTTAATCCTCCTCAAAAACTGATATTTCCATATTCCACTGTCGACCCACTATGGACGAGTTGAAGGCCTCCTTAACAAAAAATCAATGCTACTAGTTCTACGGTGTCCTTAGATTTCAATTCCAAGCACCAGTTCCAAAGTTACAAATTACCACTGGAACGTTTACTAAACCTACATTATAGAATGTTCAGAAATTCATTCAGGGAACTCTTGGCCTCGAAGTCACGTGTTGTCAATATACATTGACTTGTAATGTTTACATATAATTAAAAAAAGTATATGGAAAATACATGTTCTTTATAATGGATGAATGGTTATTGGCTCCTCTCTTCTTCTTCTTCTAGGCATGGATATACCATGACACTTCATGCAGGTTTTTGTACACTTTTGAGGATCATGTGTCTACATGGGGGTAGTTTTCCCAAGTTATATTGCAGTGAGGTTGGGGTTTTGTGGACCAGGTGTGTACATGTAGGATTTCATATAGTTTAGGCCCCGATGTTTGCAGGCGGGGTGTGGTATGTGGTCTAGGTGTGTATGGGTAGGTTGTGGTAGTGGGGCTTGGGTAAGAGCATGGTATTGTTGGGATGTTGACAATTAGGGATGTTCAGTTAACCAGTGGGAAGTGGTGTGGGGTACACTATCATCAATATTCTTATTAGATCACTTTATATGATTTTTTAAATTTGTTGAGGGTAAAATGGTAAGATTATGGGTGAATAATTATATTATTAAGTGATTTTAGGTTTCTTATGTTTTCTCATGGGGGAATTAGTATGATTTACTACTTTTCCATGAGAGAGTTTGGTTTTACCTACTAAGAATACTTTTATTATCATCCTATATTAGTAAAATTGTTTTCTAGTTTCTAGGAGGACAACAGGGACTGTGCCTGACATCACTAACTAATACATTGGTATAGTTGTTGTATCACTTCATAGTTTTATTTTTTTGGTACTTATTTTAGAGTTTTTCATTGTATTCCATGATTTTTTACATTAAACAAACATATGGGATGGGTTTTTGATTAATATATTTATATATATATTTTGTAGTTTTTTGGGAGGTTGATTGACCTTATATCCTGATCATAGTTACTATAAAAGGATAATTTCTCCCATTTTAGAAGATTTGTATACCATTTGTGTAGGTATCCACCCCAGGGCCAACTAGAGATAGGAATATGGGGTTGTTATCTCTTTTCCATCTGTAATAAAAATGGTCATGTAACTCTTCCATCCATTCCCTCATCTTGATGAAGGATAGTCATGATATAATTCTATCAAAGGAGATATTATAGGGATTAGATGGAGTTTGGAGTTAGGCATAGAATGGATTGCATGGGTTGCTAGAGAAATAATGTTAGGTGATCTTAGGGCATGACATAATCCATGGACGACTGGCTAGGACACGAGATTTTATCACACCTTGTGATTCAATGCCGGGAATATAAGTCCATTTAATTAACAAGAGAGTATTCAATGTTTTTACGGTAGAGAACCTAGGAAAGGTTAATGCAACACGGTGACTTGATTTCTTGTTTTAGATATGTTTTTAAGAACAAATTAAAAAATATCAAGATAAAATGAACCATAAATAAATTCCTTAGTACTCACACATAGGAGTTCCTTGTTTACTTTTCAGCTATGGCACTCGGTGACCGTCCGTGTGTTGTACAAGTAGTGGAAGCACAATATGCCCATCCGACTGATCAATGAAGGGTTGATCCAGAGGAGTAGGAAAAAAGAAGAAAATGATGGTTTGTGATTTCCAGCGATATTATTTCGGAATATATGGGGAATGAATTTTAGATACAGAGATAGAGTGTTGGATTGAGAATATGATGATCACCTTTAGCATGATCCAGACTCTAATAGAGTACTGGGTTCTTCTAGTAGTGATCCAAATACTAGTAGTTATGCATTATGGGTGGACCCTCTCTCTGGGGTATAGGAAGGTGGAAGATCTTCTATAGGCCAATTTTGAGAAGGAGTTCCTGGAATATTTCCATTACATAACCATTAATTACATAAATAAGTAATAGATACTCAACCTACTGTATGGAAGTATGTCGGTACAAGATTTGGGGATCGTCTTCAAGGATCTCCTTTTCTTTTAATCGGATCTCATTCAGGATGAGGTGTCTCAAGAAAAATACTTATAGGAGGAAATATGTCCATTTCTCTAGTATGTATTAAATTCCATCACATTACCTACATACCTAGAGGTCCATATGAAGTAATAAATTGTTTAAAGGGGAACTCATAATGAGTTATGATAAAATATTGGATCTAGAATGGTTCTAGGAAGGTAAAGGATTACAAAAGTATGTATCCGGCACATGGACCATCAATGTTTCATCCAGTGGGGAGTTGACCTCATCAGTTTAAGTTCCAGCCTTCTTGTCCCCATGCATTTCACATAGTTTTGGAACCAAGGTGTCTCTCTATTATAGTTCATGGTAACATATATATCTATTGACTATTTTGATATCAGTGTGGTCGGGGTGGGTAGGTTTTGCACCTGCCTCAACAACACTTTATGGCCAGGCCGTTATAACATTTGGGACATCAGGATCTCTCTCTACTTTGGTGAGATTGGGTAGGTGGTGGCCGACCATTAGGTAAATCCTCATAGAACTCGACCCATACATGGTCAATGAGGCAGTCGTTAGTAGAGGGGCATATGATCTCGGTGTGGTCATTAACACACTCTAGAGGTAGTAGTTCTAGTAGGGAAGAAGGTCATTTGAGGTATGGTTTTCATGTTCAGTAATCTTGTTTCTACCATGTTTTATTTAAATATTCAAACTCCATTGATGCACTCTAGTATATTACATGCTCTAGGAATAGAAATAGAGAGACTTTACACGCCCCTGGTTTTGAGTACATAGGTCGTAGGTTAGACTAGCTCGTTTGATGGGTATCAGGGATGTAGATTAGTGGTGGGACTCTGTCATCCATACAAGGTTCTCTTTTGGCTATAGATTCTACTATATGATTCCATCCATGGCATCGACATGTTATTTTCCATGAATTATATCATCAAAGGATTTGAGAGAAATGTGGTGTTTTTAAATATGAACGGTCTGTGATTTTTTTGGCAAGCATAGATTTTTAGTGGGTAGCCGGTGGTTGGAGTCTCTTATTTCCTTATTATCCAAGCTATCAGTATATTCCATAGATTCTAATATGGTGGAGGTTCTGAGAGAAGTTAAGGAATTCTTGGATATTTACCCGACGAGTTTGTGACTCTACCCCTTTATGTGACACTATGTTCAGGATAAACAAACTACTGAGTTATAGTACATTTTTCATGGATCCTTATCCGAAGATGCCTTTGGTGCTACAGGAGTTAAATTTCTAGATTGATGATCTAATGAAGAATGACTTTATCCGGAAAAATGTGTCTCCATGGGGTGCTCTGGTTTTATTCGAAATGAATGAATTTGGTAGTCTGAGGCTGGGAATAGTCTACCAGAGGATGAATCAGGTGACAGTCATGAATTTTTACCCTCTAATGAGGATATAAAATCATTTAAACTTTCTTAGTGGAGAAATATATATTTTTTATCGATCTATGGTCTGGTTATCGCCAATTGAGGGTGGAGGTGGGTGACATCGCGAATGATGCTTTCAAGTGCATGAATGGGAACTTTTCTGTCATTGTTACTTTGTTTGGTGTTATGAAGGCACCAACCTTATTCATGGGACATATAAATGCCATCTTTTGTGAATTCCTTGACCGGTTCACTATCGTATTCATTTATGAGATTCTGATGTACTCGATGTCATAGTAGGAGGGTATTGTTCTTCTAAATAATGTCATGGGGGACCTTTGATGCCACTATATTTACAAAAATTTAACCCAGTGAATTTTTTGGAAATAAGAGGCCCAATTAATTGTAAATGTCATGTATCAAAAGGGTGTATTACTGTACTTGTTGAAGGCCATGGTAGTTGAATATAGATGGCACCCAAAAATGTGTTACTGGCTTCCAGTTTTCATTGAATGGAAGGATATTGCTGAATATTTTTAACTCATTTATCTTGATTAATAGCTCCGTTGAATGGCCCTGACTAAAAAGGACGAGGACTTTGTGTGGAGTGAGTAGTTTCTGGTAATTTTCATCTTCCTAAAGGGGATATTATTTAGTTCTCAAGTGCTCTAGCTTCTAGTGGAGGGGAGATGTCTGAGGTGTTTTGTGATTTTTCTCCACTATGCTTGGGGTTTGTGCTAATGCAGCAATACAGTGTGATATCTTATGGGTTTAGAAAATTATGTACCCTTGAATGTAACAATACCACCAATTATCTGGTGCTAGCAGATATTGTGTTTTATCAAAAGTTGGGGTGCCATTACCTCATTTATGAACATTGTTTGGTCTTCACAGATCATCAGAGCTTAATTTATATCTTCTCCTAGAGATACTAGAACATGCCTGAGAATGGTGAATGAAGTTTCACTAGGATTATGACATTGAAATCATATACACTTCATGATAGGGGAACATAGTATCTGATACCCGAAGTAGAAAGTCTCCGAAGGAGGATTTTCAAGAATCTGTAGATTGTTGTAAATTGATGGAGGATTTGGACACAATTCACTTAGATGAAGGGATGTATAATAGAAGAGGTTTTATTGTTCAAATGATAGCGTATTCATCTCGTATTTAGCCGGTAGTTGAGTCATAGTGGGGGGACTCAGAGGAATTGGTGATTCAAAATTGTATTGACCATGTTGATGCTCTAGAGCGATGCTCATAGGATGGTCTGAATTGGTTGTTCTTCTAGGGGAAGCTATATGTCCCTGTGGTGATGCATGAAGGGGTTCTCTGTGAGTTTTAAATCTCACCCTTTGTGGTAATCCCAAGAGTTTATAAAATTTACCGTGGATTGAGAGATCATTGTTGGTGGCATGGGAAGAATTATGATATAGTGGAGTTTGTGTAAAAGTGTTGAGTGCTCTAGATGGTGAATGCTGATAACCTTGTTCTCAGTGGTTTGTTATAGCCCCTAAATTTCCCCTAGAAGATGTGGGATTACATCTTTATGGATTTTGCCATATGATTTACTATGGATCGTGGTGTATCTAATGATATATTGATAGTTTTGGATGAGCTAATCCAATTGATCACTTCTTAGAGATTAAGGAGATGAGTGTAGTGGATTCCTTGGTGAGAAGGTATATGGTTGTCAAGGTGAAACTAGATGTTGTATTCACATATATTGTCTTATATCGAGATAAATGTTTTACCTCATGAGTCTCTAGGGTATCGTAGATTTTTTTGGCACTCAGTTATGACTCAACACTACTTTCCTCCCTTATATAGATTTTAAGATAGAGAAGACCATCCAGACATTGGAGGACTTGCTTCAAGCATGTGTCATATACTTCAGAGGGTCTTGGGTGTGACGCATTTATTTGGTAGTGTGTGATAAGAATAATATATATTAGTCTTACATGGTTATGGATCCATTCTAAGCCTTGTACATGATACTATTCCATTCACCTATGTGATAGAAAAAAGTTGTTGAGGTTTCTATTCTTGGTCAGTACATGGTGTAGATTTTTACTAACAAGGTGCAGCATGTCTGTGAGATTATTAAGGCATCACATGACTAGAAGAATATGTTTTTTGAAAGTAGGAGGAGGCCTTTGGAGTTCTTGGTTTGAAAACATGTTATATAGAATGTTTTCCCTCAGCTTGGGTAGTAGAGGATTGGCCGAGGGAGCATGCTTTCTCCTAGGTTCATCAGACCCTTCAAAGTGATAGTATGAGTTAGTGAGGTGGCATACTAGTTAGTCCTCCTGTCGTAGTTTTAAGTGATCCAAAAAATATTTCAGGTCTCCCAACATCATCAGTATCTTCCTGATAACTCCCGTCTCATTGACTGTGGATATTTGGATATCAATGATGACATAACATTTCCAGAGTGTCCAGTTGAGATCTAGGATCATCGATAGAAGTTTCTTCATGGATATACCATTTCTTTGGTTCATCTATTTTCGATTCATGGTTTCATAGGGTAGAGTAATTGGTAAATGGAGGTGCCGATTTTTTCCCAGTTCCCTTAGTTTTTTTTATTTTTTCATGTGTTTTTTTTCTTTGTGGTGTAATATTTGACCCTTATTTTCTATAAAATGAATTTATTCCTTGTTCTGTAATGTGTGATGAAATCCTGAAATGTGGAAAAGGTGTAACCGATTTCATAATCAAGTCACATTTATTGATATTTTATGAGACCCATGTGGTTGAGTCAGTGCCACATCGAGCGGATAGTATCATGATATGGAGTAAAAAATTCCCTAATTCATGTTTCTGAAAGATGGGGCTTGTGTGGCGGTATTTTATGGATACTTGGGTCAGTATATGTGTGTGTTCTTCAATGTTGGGGTTTTAATCCACCATTCTAAAAACACGGGGTGGATTTCCTTGAGTGGTATATTACGGGGTCGTTCTTCAAGGGAATTTTCCTTTAGGGTTTTGGTTTCAATCCTCGGGTGTGATAATAGTTTGTGAGGTATCTGATGTAATGGAACAGACCTCCCCTATCCATTACATTGTCAAAATCCAAGGTTTGGGGTATTCTGGGAGGCAACGGTCACTCATTTTATGTGTTTTAAAAAAATCATGTCTTTACATTAGAAGGTCTCATATGTGACTCAGTGTTTGTAGCTAGTGTTAGTGGGTCGAGATTTTAAGGTTGGGTTTCGATAGGTCAGGCATTGGTAGGATGGGCGTCGATGGCTCGCATCAGTGAGTTAGACATCAGTTGGTCACATTGGTGACTTGATATTGGTGGGTCACATTAGATACTCATAGTCGGTGAGTCGCAGTCAGTGACTCAGTTCGGGGACTCACCAATCGAAGTTTCATTACCATCTTCCATTTTTATTGTTTTACCCCTCTTACAATTTACATGACATAAATCTGGTTTAAAACATTGTTTGTGTTACTCTATAGGAGATTCCAAGGATATTAATTATATCATTAATATCCTAACACTCCCAGCAATAATAAATAGTCAAACTGCATAATCATGACAATAATCCGACATTAATGGCCTTTGAAACTGTTCCCATTCATTGATATAGGTTCTGGATCTTCAAAAGAAACATATTTTCTTTCCTGATGTGTTTTTTTTCTCTTGGTGAACCCATTGCAATTTTTTCATATTAATTCGTGTGTTGTGTTGTGGTCTTCAGATTCAGTTTTTCTTGGAGTCTCTTGTTTCATTTTTGACCCCTTGTTTTGGAACAAGTAGGGGTTTTTGATCATTTATTATTTGATGTAGGTATTCCCTAGAATTTATTTATTTGTCTATAATATAGGGTGGGTAAATAATGTCTCTTTGTATTTACGGTCGAATCCCATTATTAAGAAGTTAACCTAACATGTTATAAAGATAATTAGACCTATTACGATAAAACCATTTATAACCAAAATGAGGGGTTTAGATGACTGTGATGACTCTTGTGTTGTTTTATTTATTATCATTGATCCATATTGTTTGTCGTATTCCTTCAAAAAATAAAGGATTATGTTGGAATTGTTTTTCCCAGAGGTGATGATTTATAGTTGTTATGTATCCCATGTTGAACTCTGGAATTTTTAAATTTATTAACCCCGTATACCTAGTTAAATAAATTGATTCTCTAGATCAAACATGTTCTGTGATAACTCATCTTTTATTAACTAGAAATTAAATAATGAATGGGTTAATATGAATACCCTTTTCCTTATTTCATGTGGTTGTTTTCTATGTGTGGATATTTATTGTATTGTTCATTGAATATGATGTGTGCTAATTATTTAGAGATAACAATAGTGTGTGAAGTTGTTTTGGTAGTTAAATGGAATCTCAGGTTGATAGATTTATTGATTGTGGAATGGATGATCTTATTGAACTGTGGATGTGCTTCCATGATGTGTTATGGTTTTTGGGAATCATATCTTTATGAAGTAGGATGAAAACCTATTTGAGTTTTGTTGTTATCGCTGGATGTGGTGTTTTGGTGCATTGTAGATACAATGATTGTTTTGAAGGGATTATTTTGAAGAAGGATGGAGTTACCTCGTGCAGTTGTTTCACTCAACATTTCGAGAGACATTTTTGAAGTGTGTGTTGGTTAGGATGATACTTGTGGTGTGGTGCATTGTTAGTTCCCCTCGTTGGGATGGAATATTTAATTAAAAGAATGGTTTAATGCAGAATGAAAATTGGTCAAATGAATTGGATAGGGGTATGAATTATGTATGTAGTTTGTTTTGTGTATATGGATTCGAGGTTTCAAGAAGGGAAGTTTTGTGTAGAATGGTTTTTTGTTTGAGAACCCGTAGTTTGGGCTGAGTGATTTGTTTCAATATATATACTTGTAGTTATTTTTTTTTTATATTTATCTCACCCTAGTTGATCATTACTTGTTGAACACCATCATTTTATGGTGGAAGGATTTTTTTCAAAACAACTTGGTGGGAGGATGAATGGTGGATTTGGCTCTTCTCTATACACTCTTCTAGGAATTGGTATCACAAGACACTTTGAGCAGGTTGTGTTGGGGTTTTAAGTCCCAGGTGTCTGCTGGAGGGGTGTGTTTTCCCATGTGTCTTCATAGTGAGATTGGGGTTATTTGGCCCAGGGGTTGGCATGAAGGATGTGATATAGTGGTGTTCTCGGTGTTTGAGGGTGGGATGTGGTATGTGGCCCAGGTGTTTACAGGTAGGTTGTGTAAGTGGGGATAGTGGAAGAGTATGGTAGCATTAGTACGTTCTTTGTTAGGGATGAGCAGTTTACTCGGGGAAGTGGTGTGGGGTACCATATCATTGAGGTGCATATTATATTACATTACTCGACTTGTGTTATTTGTTGAGTGTAACATTGTGAGACTTGGGATGGATATTATACAATGATAGGTTCTTTTGGTTTTTTTGTATCAAAATGGGGGAATTATTATTATTCTCTCCTTGTGCATGAGAAGCTTTGGTTTTCCCAACTATGTACACTTCTATGTACACCCTACATTTATAAAAAAATCAGGTTTCCTAGAGAACTACAGGGCTTGTTCAAGGCATCACTGGCTTGGACATTAGAACAGTTAATGTGTCGGTTCTTAGTTTCATTCTTTGGCTATTTACAATAGGGTTTTTCATTCTATTCTAGCAGTTTTAATATAATTATGCAAATGGGATGGATTTTGGCATCTTATATATACATATATATATATATATAATGGACTGGTAATGAAGTAGTTATATTTTATCTCCCGATCATGGGTACTATAAAAAGTGTAATGCTACCCATTTTGTGATATTTTTATACCCTTTGTGCTGATATCCACCCTATGGCCTACTGAAGGTGTGAATCAGGTGGTATTATATATTTTCCATCTTGAAGAAGGATAGTCAAGGAGAATTATCAGCCCTTCCCTAATATTGACAAAGGAGGGTCATGATAGAAAGCATGTTGGTTCTACAAGAATAATAAATGTGTGGGATATCATTAGTTGAGAGTTTGAGATGAGTTCATTCTGAAGACAGTTTTTTAGTGTAGATATGGACTATATCTGTACTTGTTAAATTTATTTGTGTAATGGACAGACTAAAAGTGAACATGAACCTCCTGAACAAGATCTTCCATCAATAATTGGAAAGATTTATCATTGTATTCATCGATAATATCCTTATCTATTCACCAACACCAGAACACCGTGCATGGAAGTATGATATAGTACTATGTACTCATTGAGAACATAGGCTTTAAACCATGTAATCTAAGTTCATCTTTTAGATTTGAGGGGTGAAATTTATAGGACATGTGTTGTTTGATATAGAAAAATCTATATACACATATAATGATGAACAATTAATGTCCATGAAATGTCACCTTAAAGTGTTTGAGATCAGGAGATTTCTAGTTTTAGAAGGATATTAGAAATGGATAATCTTGAAATTATCCCGAATTACTGTACCCATGAGAGCACTGACCATGAAGGGTGTAATTTTATAGTGGTTAGACTAATGTAAAAAGTTTTCCTTGAGATAATTGGAATGTTGAAAACAACTCAAATACTGACACTACCTTAGCCTGGGATCTATTATGCAGTGTACAATGGTGAATAATGAATTAGTATGGGGTGGTGCTGATTCAAAGCTATATAATATCGTTCTATGGATTTTATCATCTATGACCCCATGGTGAGAAATACCCAACACATGACTTTGATCTCAATTTGATTGATCAGGATCAAATGTGTTACAAACACTATCTTTTTTGTGAAGTTTTATTATATACACATACCACAAGAGCCCTCACTATATCATTATAAATTGGAACCTAAACATAATGCATAGATTTTATGTTGGGTACCTAATGATGTTATAATTTTAGATGGTGAATTTACCTTTTATGTTTAATGTCTTTGAAGATAATCTTAGACGTAAGACACAATTTGAGAAGGATATTGGTTAGAGGTCTTCAGAAAAAAGTTTTGATTGATGTGATTACTGGCTAACATGAGGGTTGATTATTCAAGGGATTAAGGATCTATAGTCTTTTCCAATTTTTTTATTATGTATTCTCTAGGGGAACATGTAAATAATGGTCTAGAGTCATACCCATGTTGTGTTGCATGATGGTGTAGTAGACTGGGGGTGACGCGACGACTTTATAGATATTGGGTGATAACGATGTGGTCATGGTACATGAGAGAGTAGTCATCATAGCTTCCATTAGGGAGGAGATGATGAGGAGTTATCATACCACTATATGGTAATTACATAATTGTGCAACAAATATGTACCATGACATTAGGATGGAGTTATAGGTGGAAGAGATTAATAGATACATTGATGGTTTTTTCCCCTGATGTCTTACCCTTCAATGGGTGAATGTTGAGAAAAGACATCTTGGTGTGGTTTTCATCTAATACTAATACCTATCATGATGTGGGAATGTTTCACAATGGAATTTTTTAAAGGGATACCCATCAACCAAAGGATTCATGATGCACGTTAAGATATTTTCAATCTGATAATGAGGACTTCTCACTTCCAGCAAATCACAAAGTCTCACCTAGTGGATGTGCTTTTAATAATCAATGTTTATGACATCATGACCCTTCATTGTGTCCCTATGAGGATTTTATTCATATATAAATCCATACTTATTTATTCAATTATTTGGTCTTGTTGAAATCCCTTTGGACTATTCTATGATTGAGCATGAAGTACCATCCCTAGAATGACAAACTGTATTCGGGGGTTACATTCATATTATAGGATATGATTTTAGCTTGGATGTTTGATTTTGTTGGATCATTGGATGACTACCTATCCATGGTTTATTTATCAAACAATAACAGTTATCATGATTCAATTCACATGGAAACTTATGAGGATCCTTATTGGAGGATGTGTCATTCAATGCTCTGTTTGTATGTGGCGATTAAGGTAGAAGTTGTTGGCCTCAGTATGGTTCGATAGAACTCTGAGATAGTACAACTAATAAAAAATATATTGGTCACAACTCTGAGAAGACAAATACACAAGCCAACAAAAAATATGAAAATAAAATTATTAAAGTGCATCATGAATATTGTGATTCACGTGAGAAATATGGTTATTAAAGAGCATCATGAATACATTGGTCACAACTCCCAGATTCTAATTTGGTGTGAGATACAATGGTCAGTAAGGGCTCAAAAAATATGATATAAAGTTATTAAATATATTATATTAAGCACACACAATTTATTCAAAAAAGTTATAAAAATTTCAATATAGTGATTCATGTGAGAAATCTGAAACCACTGATATGTTCGAGATTTGGTGTTTACTCAAGGTGAGGTATAAAATTTTTATGTGTCAGAAGTTTGGACTCCTCTATCATGGAAATATATAAAATAATAAAATTTATTATATTATTATTTAAAATAATTTAATAACTCTAAAATATGCGTTTCCTGGAAAATTTTAGACCAACATTAGGTTCATGATGTGTTTTTTACCCTAGGCAGGGATTAACATTTGTATGTTCCATATGATTAAATTCCACACATCAAAAAATTATTTTTTAAATTTATTTATTTAATTTGTCTGTTTTTTAAATAATAAATAAATAATATCTCTCACCATGTGGAACATATGTAATATCTGAGGGCACCATTAGTTTGGGAGCAAGGGTTTCACATTAGGTGAAACTTTTCTTATATATGTGTTAGGATTTTGGTATTTTGAGTAATTTATGTTTTCTATTTTAATATTTAGATATTTAATTAATAAAATAAAATAATTTTAATCCTGGTATTATTCTACGATATTCCCAACACCTCCCTTGATGATGCTGATTGTTTTAGGACGCTTCACATTCATGCATTTGTTGACCCATAAAAATTAGAAATGGATTATTAAGAACAAATAATTTTTACCATCATAATATTTTTTATATAGTGTGATAAATTAAATGTTTTAAATTGGGTTTCGCCACCCAATGTTTTTAGTGTTCAAAAAATGATGAACATCATTATTTTTGCTAGGGATTGATCTCTTAGAGTTTATGTAACCCATATATTCCATGAATGTGATCAATATACTCTAGTTTTTAGAGTTTTGAACCCCTTCTTCAATAGTGATCAAGTTGGTGTTATTCTCTATGTGGAGCTATATAAGGTGATTTTTTCAAAATTTCGTTTTTCATTAATTCTATATTTTTTATTAAAAATGTAGTAATTTAAATAAAAATAATAAAACAATATTATATTGGAATAATTCACAAGAATCACTTGATAAGAAATAACATAAAAATTATCAACTGATAATTTCATCAAATTATCTAAAGATTAATATGAAAAATTATCAAATAAAACTTTCATCAAATGATAAATGATAGTTACACAAGGTTTCAAAATGGTGAATAAAATAATAATTATCAGATGCTAATTTTGAAATAAATAGATAAAATATTATTTCAATTGTTATCATATAATAATTTATTAAAATTATTAAATCTATTAAACATTGAATTATTTTGTGAAATCTACAAAAAATTATCATTTGATAATTTTTTGTGAAATTATAATAAGGACGATTTTAAACACATTCATGATTTTTATTTGATAAATTAAAAATAATCTAGTATTGATAATTAACATTTCATGTGATTATATAAATGAAAACATAGAAATTCAAATATATCATTCTATGTGATAATATAAATTATAAAATGTGAATTATTCAAGAGGGAAAAATATCACCGCATGTGATATTATAAAAATAAATTGAACATTATCCAGGAAATAGAAATTATCATCACATAAGATATTTTATTTTATTTTTTGAAAAAAAAATCAGTTTTGGTTCTTGGAAACCTTGACAAACCTTGAGTGTCATCATATATATAATAAGCTTGTGAAGTGATATTTTTGACACGTTTTATTCCTATTTTTTATATCAATGAGTTTTTAGTTAGGTATTTCCTTACACTCTGAGAATTTTGTATACACCTATTCCCCTAATGATCATATTTTTTGGATTTTTAATTGATCATTCTTGATTGTGATTGCATTAGAGTCTGTGTGTTGGTATCCACAAAAAAAACTTATGTGATTCCTTGATAGTTATTTCTATAGTTTTTTAACATGTTTTATTATGATAAAATGCTGTTTTGTATTCTACTATATACTCATGTTGATATATATATGCCTACTTATGAATATGTATTACCATTATTTGTTGGTTATTAGTGGTATCTGAGACAAGTGGAGCGTCATGCCATATTATCTCCAAGTGATGGGAGACACATGGTTGCAATGATAAGAATGAGGAACCTAAGAGTAGGTTCGATATATAATGTATCCATGTAATCATGTTGAAGGTGTTCTCTAGGTAGGCATGATACCATGTTCCATTGACCATGATATGTATCCATCGATCTGAGTAAAATTTATTCTATTATAGTGGTTCAGGGTGACATGGTCCTCTTGAGGGATATGTGATGATGGTTATCAACTCCATAACACTGTGACGACACTATAAAATGTCTGGTTTGTTTCTTCAGACTCATCCAATTATCTTCCAACATGGAGTCAAAGAAGGAATGACTGGGGGTTGGGCTGTTTGGTTAGAGAACTAATGCTCAGTTTGGGATTGAATTTTTATTCACCTTCAACATTTATTACAATCATGTAATAAACTATTATACAATATAATAAATTGGTAAGGATGTATTAGTTATGTCCCACCATGTCTTCTACTCGAACCCTATATGGAAATTTATGATGTGTGTATAGATTTTATGAGATAACCTATGAAGGGAAATGACCATACTGGTGGAATGTTGAGCAGGTCGATCATGGAGCTATAGTAGACCACACATTCCACTAAAGGAACCAATAGTTATTTTATTTATCATGTAATATATTCTTTTTTTATATGATTTCATAGTATGAGATTCATTTATTTTCATTACATGTTTTCATTTTACATTCTACATGATTGATTTAATTATTTATTACATTATGATTATTTATTATTGATCGTATGATGTAATATTTTCTGTATTGTCTCCCCAATTGAAGACATAGCCCCTGACTGCTAGTTGACAACCTATTGCATACTGGGAGGACAATATGAGGTTATAGGGGATTTTGTATTAAACCCTATGGTTCATATAATGATGTTATAATGTAATAAGATCAAAATTGAAGATATTGATGATTATTTCGAAAATAATAAAATTATTCATATTGCCTACAAAGAAAATGATCCTTTATATCCTCAGGTGTGTTGAATAAATAAATAAATAATAGTAATCTATTAATATGTAAAATTATTTTATATAATGTTTGAGTCACTTTATATGGTATTATGGGACATTTTTTTAAATATTTTGGGATTCATATTAGGGAAAACTGGTGATAACCTTTTGGATAATTCTATATAAAGGATAACATCCTAATGATTTGGTATATAAATATATTTCATGGTTTTTACTACAATACATCTCAGTCTTTAAAGTATATATGGATCTAGTTTTTCAACAGATTCATCTTGAAAATAACACATAAAATAGATAGTTGATTATATTGTCCCCATCATTTTGTTTCACAGTTAGTGGGCCCTTAATGAAAAATTAGATTAAAATTTATGGGAGTATATGATTTGGTTAATTCTAATTTTCATTATTAACAATTATAATGTATTTTAATTGGTGATGAACATGAACGTCCACTGTTAAACCAAATGTTCTATAGATTAAATATATTCTTTTTTGATTTATACATCATATATAATAATTTTTTATGATTATCTGGATTCTAACTAAGATTATAATTGTATAGATTATGGGGTTTGATTATAAAAAAGTATGGATATAAAAGGATATATATTATAACCGAATGAAAGGGAAAATCAATTATTTTTACCCTAGAAACATTATGTTTTGTGTGTTAAATAAAAAATTGTGTAGTTCATCCTATGAGACTTTTTCATTCGATGGATAATACTAATATCCAAAATGATAAATGGTGGGAACAACAATATGTTGACTTCATAATGATGAAATTTCAACCTTATATAAATAGGGTTCTTATTCTACTAGTTATTGTGTAATAGATCATTACCATTTAATATATATTTTATATTACTCAGAGAATGGAACATGGAAATTTATTTACAATTCCTTCCATTTGGAATGTAAATATTGTCAATTATGGACTATTATTTATAATATGAGGAGGCAAGAATAAATAAACATTTTGTTATGGGATGAATTTATGATGATATTTTTTAATTAGTACATTACCTATATTATTCATATAAATATGGAAAAATAATCCCTTAACATAAATTATAAGTAAGATGAAATCATGTGTACCAATGGGGAAAATATTTTAATCCATGTGAGGTAAATTTATATAATTTTATTCCATCTTGATTGTATTATTGATGGCTTCTTTGGAAGCTAAATTCGATGTCCATGAAAGGTTATATCTATATGATACATTATTATCTCTGAATAAATTATAAATTGTGATATAAAGATTGATATAGAGGTGAGATTTCTACGTCAATCTCATTGATGTGATAATAAAATAAGGATTGAACTAAAAGTAAATTATAATCACAAAAATCAGGGAGATAAGAATATGAGATTTCAATTATGATCAAATTTCTGGAAGAAACATGTTGAAATTTTCTACAATGGGACTTTTAAATGTTTTATGTTTTTATAGGATCCCCATTAGGGATTTAAACTCCATGAATATGGAAAGAAGAAGTATGCTGATGATTGAAAGAAATAATAGCCAAATGAACAATCCAGGCATCAATGATTAGAATGACAGGAGTATAGAAATTAATCCTATATGTTCTCAAATAAAGTGGTTAATGATGTTTATTTTCATCAGTTCCCTCTTTATATCTTATACAATGGGTAATCACAAATAATAAATAATTTTTTATGTTTCTTACGTTAATGTAGTGGTTAATTTTTTACCTATTATCCTTACTTGATCAACTAAAGACATAATTGATTCATTATCTATAAACACATTTATATTTTATGAAGATTCTAATTGTATCAGAATACAACATGGGTTTTTATATATTGAGTTACTAGTATATCATATGATGTCAATGATTATACTTTAATTGATATTTTTGGGAAGGTGACACCTAAAAAATTCATTATCCTCCGTCTACTTGAATTTGAGGTTTTATTTGGAAAATATTATATTTCATTACATATATCACTCAAAAAATTCCATTAATGGTATTTCATTATTTATATCCTATTCCAATAAAGGATAATCTACTTGTAAAATTATATATAAGAAATTATAATAAAAATTTCATCCATATTGTGCATCCTGATTCTTATTAACAAGGTGTAATTATCTCATATAATTTTGGATAAACTCATAATCAATGACATTCCTATTTCACATAAGTTTATTAATGTACTTCTAGAAGATCATACCAATATTCTTAAGATTCATGAAGTTTATTTTTATATATAACATATATCGAATGATAGACCTATTTCAATGATAACATGCAGAATTGATCTTATTGAGTTATAGGAATCTAAGAAGAAATTAAATGATGAACTTTATAAGTGATTAATTCAACCATGTGCATCACCATGGGTTGAACCCGTCACTTTTTTTATGAATATAGATTGGTAAATCTGTATCAATATTGATTATTAGGAAATGAATGTGGTAAAAATCAAGAATATGTATCCCCATGGTCATATAGATGATTTTTTTCAATAAATGAAGATAATTTATAAAGTGTTCCAAGATTGGTCTTCATTTTTAATACTTTTAGTTTTGGGTACAAATTAAAGATATAAAAAAGACAACCATACATATGAGGTATGAAGATTATGAATCTATAGTTATTCTATTTGACCTTACTAATTCTATATATATCTCCATTTATTTCATTAATATTGTTTTAAGATATTACCTTGTTTATTCATGGTAGTCAATATTGAATATTTAAATATATAATATAGAATCAAAAAGAGCATTAATATTAATTGAGTGTTGTTTTATGTACCCTGAATAAGGATAGGCTATTTGATAATTTTAATATGTGTGAATTTTGTATATATAATTATTCATTCATATGTAATATAATCTCATTAGAGTGTATAAAGTGTATTTATAGATTATAGATGTTATAAAACATAGTCTAGGATGAACCATATTGAGTGAGATATATATTATTCATTATTTGTATGTTTATTACCAATTTTTTAAAAAACATTTCATAACTCTCTAATCTACTCACTGTGATAACTAAAATAGAGGATATATTATATTGGATGAATAAATTTGAGAAAAATATCATTATTATAAATATATGGTTTTTCAGTGGGCCATTTCTTATACTATTATATAGTATAGAGGGTTTTTTAATCTATAGTGAGATACAAAATAAATGACATAGAACATCCCTAATTAAGAATTATATTGTGATATATTATGCCTCATTGTAATTGATGTTTCATGATCATAGTTACATCACTAATTATTTTGAGTAAACTATAATGATTTTATCATTATTGATATAGACAAATTATTATTGCATTGAATGGTTATATTTATATAAATATCCTAAAATTTAAAACTATATATTCATCCATAATGATATAAATATGAGCAATAGAATAAGGTTGAAGTTTATTAAATATTATGAGTTAGAAATAAATTACCACCCGATAAAAGTGATAAAAAGAGAACGATGCTTTGAGTCAAAATAATTATGCTTACTAATCATTGATGATGATAAAAAATTATCAAATTTTTCATTATTTTGGATCATAATATCCTATTATAAGGGGTAAAATTTTTTATTCCTAAAATCAGTGTTCAACAATCTTTACTGGTGATTATTGAGTTGAAATAAATGGAATATGTATCGCTAAAATGGAATTATAGAAATGTTCCTATATTGAACTATCATTGTGATGGAATGATAATGTTTAGAAACAATTTAAGATTTTCATCCACCTATAATTAAAACAATTTTTTATCAGATAGATATTATAGCTCATCATTCTGTATTCATCAAGGATTTAAGAAGATGTACTGAAAACATTATTAATTTTAGTGGGATAACATAGAGTAATGTATTATTATTATATATATATATACATACTTGGTATTCCAATAATATTTGTAAATGGGTAAAATTATAATGGTATGATACAATCATTACCCATATCATAATGGAAATTATAAAACATCACCATTGATTATTTTCATGAAGCTCCCCATAACTTCTAAAGGACATAATGTTATATTGGTTGTAGTAGACCACCATATGATGCCAGAAAACTTCATTTATATTAGAAAATATTTCGCACTATATAAATAATGAATGAATATATATGTATTGCTAATGTCATGTGGTGTCCCATATGATATTTTATCTGATCCTAGTTAGATATTTCACCTTGATGATCTTTTGAAGTATTCAACAATATCTTGATTTAGTGTTCTATTTTAGAACCATATTGCATCATCTAAATATATTCAATCCTATATGACCATTAAATTATTTATGAATATACCTAGGACCATTTATATTTAATTTATTGGGTTGTTATGATCATCACAATCCTCTAGTTTATGTTTCCAACAAATAATATCATTTAATCAAGAAATCCAATGGAAATTTATGATTCACTATATGGAATGAATTAAAAACACCATACATGTATGGATAATGTAGGTGAATTAATTCAATTTGGACTATATATACCTAAGGAAATAAAATTCAAATACATAGACTTTTCCCAAAACAATAACGTATCGTTATGACACTAAAAAACATTATGATGAAAATCATCAGCAAAATATGGAATTTCAAGATGGTGTCACGGTATTTCAATGAATATATAAATGTAATATTTTTTTGAAATTTAGAAAAAATGGAATTTTTTTCCATTTTATATTTTCCCTTTTTACATTCCTTAATGATTATTGATTATAGATTATGGTTTGACCCTTCCACCATACCTCTCTCAAGTCCAATATGTTTTCCATATAATTTTCATTAACAAGTAAATACCTGATTCATCCCATGTACTAGAAATAGATGTTGTATCAATAGAGAATGATCCTCCCTATAAAAAAATCATACAGAAACATTTTATCATAGAGATAAATTTTTATAAAACAATAATACATACCTAGTTAGTGTTGGATAGAGAAATAAGAAATTTAAAAAAGCTACTTGGGAAGATGTGGATGTGATATATCAGAGAAAACCACCTTTCTTATATTATAGTGAGACATTTTAGTGATAAAAATTAATTTCTATGACGTTAGAATATTACAACCCATGATCATATGAAATATTTTTAATTAAATAAATGTATTTTCTTGATTGCCTGTAATACAAGATTACTCAAGTCAAAATGGACCATATTATAATATACTACTATAACCTAGCCATGAAATTGGATGGATTAATATGAATTAACACAATATTAAAATTACATATAATTTTTTATATCATTAAAATACGTCGATAAATAAGTAATCAAATTTTATTAATGTATTCAAATGCATTAAAAATACATTTCTCCTCAAAAATTGCTTTAATTTAATTATTTATAAGTCAATATATTTATTATTTTATAGATTTTCAAAATTTATTTGAGAATATTGACTTTATTTTTTATATCATCATTTCAAATTATTCATCTTCTTAATGTTTAGCATATTTTAAAATGTATGACATTTCGATAATTTGTGAAAAATGATGATTCTTACTGAAAAATGTGTGTTATAATAAAGAATTATAAATGTATATTTTTCAAATGGATATAAATATGAAATTTTTTTATTTTTGTTAAATATAGTAATAAATTTATAGGTATTAATTTTTCATATTTTATATAATTATATTTTTATATTTAAGAGTTGTTTTTTTGAAAAATACATTTTCATTATGTTTTGTAGGATTATTTTTAAATTAAATTTCAGAACATCTGTGAATGTATTTTGATAAAATGGAATAAATATTTTAATACTAAATTTGATTTTTAATGATTTAATTATAATATATATATATATTGAATTATAAATACAATATAAATTTTTTAACACATTTATGGTTAACATTAGTTTATCGGGGTACATAATGTAATAGATAATTGGTTGATATCCACTAAACATAACTAAATTATACTTGTTATCCCTATATATATTTCATAATTTTTACAAATCTATCCCATTTCAACTAGGATGAAATTTTCATAGGATTTACTTTGTTATTTTTGCATGTTTAAGAAATTTCATCTCTACATTATCCCCAACCAATATTAGAAAACCACCACATTAATTTATTTATACCATTTTGATAATTATATAATGTAAAAACCTAAAATATTATCTTATAAACATAAATAAACATGAAATAGTTGTTTTATTGTCCTTAAAAGTTTATTCCATGTCTTCATAAGAAGGTGTCAAACAGAGGTCTACTGAAGAAGAGAAAATTTTCCTTCCAGTCCTATTTTATTATATTTGTTATTATACCACTTCTATATTAATGATATTTATAATAAAGTAAAATATTAATTGTTTTGATTATAAATAAGTGTTATTATTATAATTTAATTGCTATTATCCACCCTATATTCCATCAAATGGGTTGTAAAAGTATCATAGAGCTTATGTGTGGATATATTCTCCATTTAGTGATATATTTCATTTTCCATAAATATATTTCATTGAATGATATTCTTGTGGTATTAATAATTTTATGTGGTATATTTGAAATAATATCTCATATGTAATTATAATATAATATATTATTTCATAACATTACATCCATTGAAAAATTATAATGTCACTCATACATATGTTTGGACTTTAAGCTTCACAAAGCGATTTAATTCACTATTGATTTCAAAATGAAATGGTTTGTAATATGGATAAATTTACTGAACATATATTATATATTTTTTATGATAAATATATTTTAATAGAATAATTATTATTTTAATTTCATTCATTACATCCATTGAAAAGTGAAAACAATGTTCTTGTGTATGTACGACTTAACATATCAATGTATGGTATAATTAATATTTCTATCTGTAAATTTTAAATGAATTGAAATATAAATATAATTAATATATATTATATTTATATCATGATTAACATTATATATCTGATGAACCAATGATCAATGTATAAGGATCAAAACTACCAATCCAAGATTATAATGAAAAATATAACACATTAAATGTAGAAATGATTGTCCTAATAAATAATTGTTAATAAATAATATTATAAATATTATACGTGGATCATATATTAAATTATAATTATTTAAATGTTTTTACTATAGGATTATAATATATTTAAATTTATTTTACATGATTTTCAAAGTTATTTGAAATAAATTAGAACTTGAGGGGAATGGTTTAAGTAAAAATCTCATTTTTTATTAGGACTATTTATTATTATGTTTATAATGATGATATTTCATGACAAATATTTTCAAATACCAGGAATAGTCTTAGAATATTGTTGTATATATAAATTTTATGATTTCCTTTCATTTCATCTCACTATGAACTGAATAGAATGAACAACTTTTTTAATGGAATACCTACTAAATTTCACTCTTCGAACAAAAATCCTATTATTACATATAAATGTTTTCTAAAAATTGTATCAATAAATTTTTAATAATATAAAATTATTTTCTAAAACAATGTTTACCCATGATTTATTATTTATATAACTTTTTCAAAGGATTCGTCTAATAATTTATTGAATGAAATACTTTTATACTTTTAACAGAAGAATTAATGGAATATTAATTGAATAATACATGAAATGAAAACAATTTTACATTGAAATAAATTATCAATTAATTAATGATTTATTAACCATCATCAATGGTAATCATAATTTTTTTAATTTTTTTTATATTTTAAATAGGTTATTTCCATGAAAAATCAGTATTTTAATCATTATATATTCAAGTAATATTTTAAAGGTGATTTTCATATTTGGAATCATTGCTTGTTAATTATGATTTACCTGGTTTATGATCAAATTATATAATCAACATTCATTATTTGTATTTCTTTTGATGACGATGATATAAGGATGATTAAATGGAACTGGTTTCATTCCCACGTATTAAATAAGTTTTGTCGAAACACTTTTTAAATCCCATATCCCTTCTAAATTTAATGTAATGATGAAATGTTGATATTTTTATAAACAATATTCATAAAAACATGTAATTATATAAAGCATATTTTATGATAATGTGGAATACAAATGAATGATTTTTATTACGTGACAGTTGATCAAAAAACTATATATCCCTCTAATGAAATGGGAAATTTCATATTTCCCAGGACATATTAAAGAAATGAATTTTTATTGGTCTCAATATGGTAATGTATTATGTACACAATGATATTTATTGGAGTGATCCATGACAGAGGATATTATGGATTTAAGAGTGGACCCAACCCACCATGATATTATTTGAAGGTATCTTTCACTACCGAGGAAATGATTTACTATTATCATGTTTATTCAACAACTTATGTATTATACCAGTATTATGTTTTTATGTCTCATATTCAATTATTAAATTATGAATCATGTAAGATTAAATTATAATATTTATTCCCCGATTCATGGTTATGATATATGATTTTATGTGCGTGTGATTTAATGTTATGATAATTCCATCATACCATTGTGATCATATTATTCATAAGTGGTTATTAATATCTCCCCTAATTACACTAATTTAAAATAAATGATCAATTATTCTTTTTTTCCCATACCCTACTTATGAAGAGTAGTTTTATGTAGGGTATGTCTAAGAACAGTAGTGTGACGGAAGATCTTCGTTAAAGATTTTGATGATTTTCCATGAAATAATAATATTTGGTATCCAATATCCAAAGAAACTAAACACTTATTTTCCCCATGTGTGTATTTATAAACTATAATAAATATTATTTCATTATGATTGAATTTCAATGTATTAAATTTATCAATCAAAATATGCATGGTTTTTGGAATTTTATACTATTGGAAAGGCTAAAGTACACCCAATATCATGAAGAAAAACAATAGAAGCTTCATATTTGTTATAATAGTATATTGTTAGATATAGTTAAAGGATATTTTTGATTCATTAAAATAAGTCTCAGAATAATATTTTTATATATATAAGGATGTCAAATGTATAACTAAGTCATAGTGGATTTTTTTAATTTGAAATAGTAACTTTATTAAATTTTGAGTTAGGGAACATTGATCTAGAGTTATCTTAAAAATAATTTTGATGTGTTAAATTTTATAAATATAGATGTATATGGGATGATTAAAATATATTTTTAGGAGATTAAAATGTGGAAAATAAAAATTTAGTTGAAGTGAGGTATTCATACTTATTTTTTCTAATAATTGATTGAATTTAAGTAATCATTAATTTATTGTTAATATAACTCAATTATTTTATAAAAGAAAAGTTTATTTTTTTTCATCGAATCATGAATGGTTGGGTACTCAAAAAGTGATTATTATACATAAGACATAATCATTTCATTATGGAGGGTTAAAAATACTCAGTGGGGATCAATGTTCCATCTTCTCACATATTTCAAACAATAATATATTCTATTATATATGATATTTACATGAAAATAAATTTGTTAAATTCAATTCTACATCAAATGATTTCATAATGACCATAATATGAATAAATAAATATTCTGATAATTACATTTCAGGATGTAGGTTTCATATATAGCTTGGGTCAAATAATATTTCTATCCAAAACAAACGATAATGTATTATGGAGTTAATAATATTATAAATGTTATGAAACTATTTTTTAATGAATAATTCAAATAATATATGTCTATTTTTGCAAGTTATTATCATTAATGTACAAGTATTATTTTTAAGTTTATAAGTAGAGAAAAAATCAATTACAAAGAACAGATAAACAAACCAATCCTTCATAATGACAAAATTATAGAATAGTTGTTGTCATTAAATGAGTATAACTATTAATATATTATACATGTTTTTAATGTTCAGGATCATAATGAAATATTTAATTTGTTGAATCTGAATAATTGACGTCTTCAAGAGTGATAATCTATTTGTATCAAAATAATCCTATAAAAATTATATACATAATATTCAGATTTTTTGTGAATATAAAAAATGAGAGAGAGTCATTATAATGATATTTTAGGAAGTATTTATTATTAATTTGTTTTTTTATCAAAGATGACACAATGATACATCGCATGTAATCATAGTGAGTAATATAGAGGAGACAAAGACACTTCCATTCATCCTACACTTTCAGCTTCCTGTTGGTTCTTCTCCTGATTTCCATGGTCCCTACATGTCATGTTGGTTCCCTATTTAGTTTTTTATTTAGTTCATTAGGTTGAAATATAATTTATTTCTTTTCTAGATTTTTTGAATCGTTACATATATGGCCATTTCATGGTCTTTCATGGTGGAAGGTCCATGGATATCAAGTCGATGTTGGAGGGTGTGGAGGTTTGTGTTGGTATTATATGGTCAGAGACCAGAATATATTTTATGTCCTTAATCCACATTCGGTGAAGGTGGTGTTAGAAACTTGGATAGTGTCATAGAATGGTGTGGTGGTGTTTTCATTTTTTTTAATCGGTTTGGTGGTGGACACGATTCTTTAAGGTATCTGGTTTTAGTTAATTTTTTTGGTCGGAATTGTGTTGTAGTGATGTATACGTGGATAGTTATGATGAAGGATAATTGTAGGTATGTAGGTGGTGGTAAGATATTACACAGTGCATCCAGTTGGGTTTTCATTCCCATTGGGCTGTCAAGACATTTCATTAGTTTTTTACTCTATGACATAAGATTATCCATAGATCATTGATTCACTAGGACCCTTTTTATAGTCCAGGGATTTGTGATTTTTATGTGGAATGAATGAAATCTCACTAATGAATTTCCACATCATGGTTTTAGGGATAAATTATTATTTTGTGAAATACCTCATTTTGAGTGACAGGAGTGTTGACCTTTATAATCCAAACATTCATTTTCCATTCTATATTGAGGGGTGACTTTATAACTGATTTTATCACATAGATCTTATTAGAAGATTCAATGTATTTGGTGGGTGATATAAGAACTAATGTAGGCATCACAGGGTGGTAGACTAGAATGGGAGATTTTTATTCAAGAGTCAATCATCCATCCCTCCTACCACATTGTTAAAGTAGTTGTTCCCTACCTTGTTATGTCCCTAGAATAATGCAATGATTTTGAATGGGGAAATGCATTTGTTGAGAATGTTTCAAATGGTGGAATATTCCTGAATGGTTTAGATGGGTTGTCTGACTCCTGATATGTCATGTTGTTGGATACTTTATTTTGGGCCTTTGGGCTATGTTTTGGATTCTGAGTTTTTGGTCTCTTAGGCATGTTTCATTGGGTATTTGGTGACATGTGCCTCTATGTCATATTAGGGTTACCTTAAAACCTATTCAAAAGGGTGTTTTCAATATTTTAAATAAAAAAAGGGTTTTCCCCCATCCTGTTAATAAATATGAAACATGGGTAAATGATTGTGTTGAAAATATTTTAGAAAACTTCTGTACAACAAATCACACCTACCCCCATTCGGTGTGTGTGTGTGTGTGTGTGATATAATGGTCAGAACATGTGGTATCAAAGCTTGAGGTGAAATATCTAATTAGATCTATTATATTGTCACTAAATTGTTAAATGCATAACATATAATGAATATTTGGTAAAGTAATTGATATTCCTCATTTAGAGATTAAATATCAGATACAATGGATATTGTGATATATTTCATGATTATTTTAATATAAAATGAAATGTTTATGAAATTTAATTATTTGATTATGCAAGCATTTGAATGTTTTTTTAACATGTGGATTAATATATAGGTTGATCATAAATTATGAAAGAGAAATGCATATAGAATGATGTAAATACATTCCTGAATGTTGCTTCACAACATGGCACAAAACCAATCATTTGATGTTTTATTTAAGATTCATCATAGTCAAATAATTCTGATGAAACATATAAAAGTCTCAATCAAAATATAATTTTCGAAATGTATATAAACGTACTAGAAAATAGTTGTGTACATTGTAATTTTAATTCATAAGGTGACACATAAATGTTTTTCAGAATTTGAAACAATTCATGAGATGCATTGTATCCTAGTAAATTACAAATCATGAATGCTATTTATTTTTTGAAATTCCATGAAGAACTCAAATATAGTATATTATTATTTAAATATTTGAAACACCATACTATTCAATCAAGACCCACTGAGGTCACCTAGATTGAACCAAACTAATAAATTTATACATTAACAAAAAAAAATATTTATGCTAAAAAATAGGATACCATTGGGGATTGAAGATCATAAATTAGTGAGGGAATCATCATACATGATACATCTTTATTTCCCTTCATTCCAATCCTTTTATTTCAACCTTTCAATTTCTCTACACTCCCATTTATACTCAACTACCCAATCCATGAATGTGTAATTTCTACTGTTATTAGAAAAGGGGGTCTATAATAATGTAAATTTTTTATGTTTTGTAATTTAATTAAATAAAATTGATTATTCATTTGACATATGATTTGATTTTTTTTAGTTTGAATATCTGAATGGTCTGTTAGTTTTTGATTCTATTAATTCTATTATCCTTTCTTTGTGTATAATTTCTCCACCCACTCAAATTATATATTAATAGGGTTGAATATATTAGGGTTTTGTGGTGAGATATCAATGATCATCAGTACATGTGTGAAATTTTATGTCATAACTACAGGTTTATTATGAATAAAAATTACCTATTCAATGATTTCCTTAATTAATGAAGGGAACCCATGAATATTCCATTCACGTAGTAAATATCATATGGAAATAATATGTTTCATACAATAATACTTTCATAATATACTTCTAAACAAGTAAGAGAGAGGACTCAGTAGATGAATCTATATCTTACTAGAAAACAGGGAAAAAATTTGGTTAATAATTTGAAACCATGACAGCCCAACACTAGGTCTAGGAAAATCCACTCAATAACATATTTATCAATATTTTTAAAATATGTAAATTAAACATAATTATTGGATTCTAAAATTAAAAACCCAAATTAGAGAAAAAAATTGCCTTCCTAAAAAAATACAATGTGTCAAATACAATTTTTTTAGTCTTAATCATTAGTTAAAATAGGTTATCAAATATAAAATACTAGGTAATAATTTTTTTGACCCTCCCAATTAAAAGGATTCTATAAACTTGTCAATAAAAAAATGTCGCTTCAGTCTACTAAATCTCTAATAAACATGAATAAAATTGATTCTCTAAAATTAAGGATGTTAAATTCTTAGAAATTAGATAAAGAGGATACACAACATTTTCAATGAAAATAATATGGTATGTTAACATTTATATAAGTTAAAAAACATAATAATAAAGAATCATGTTCAGGCATAGAAAATATGAGTCTGCCAAATTAATTAATGACATCTACACAAATGTTATGTACTATGTAATAAAATTTCCTACGAAGAATAATAGGTATATATTTTTTTAAAATTAATTACAACATGTGAAAATGTAATTGATAATATATGGGGATTTTATGAAATATTTATTAACTAAGGGGATATAAGAGTATAAAAATATAATAAAACATGATGAATATGAAGAACATACATTATTTATATTAAATGGAAATTTCTCCATGGATGAACAATTATTTAAATATATAATTAATGAGAAACCAAAGAATGAAATATTTAGAAGTGTGTATCCATGAATCAAAAGACAATTATAAATCTAAGATTGGTTTCAACAATTATTTTTTTTATATCGATGCAAAAATTGTGATTCGTCTAGATAGTTCTCTATAAGAAATACATATGTTTGCTAGATTGAATATGAAAGTATGATAGTGAACTATGAATATAGTTTTAATCTTTTAATTGTTATAATAATAATATAAATTTTATATTCCTTAATCTAGAATTAAATTAATGATGCATAAAATTTATTCCAGATAAATGATCTCATGAATTAGAAATAATAGATTATACCATGAATTATTTTTAAAAGTGTTTTACTTATAAAAATACAAACCCTAGTGGTAGGAAACTCATGAAATATTCTATATATATATCATAAAATCCTTCTATGAAATGGTAAACCGTGACTATAAAATAAATATTTTTTCTAACAGAAGTTCATTTTCTAGAAAATGTTACAATTAAAAAAGTAAAAAAAAATTACAGGAGATTATTTTTAACACCCCCACTACATCAAGTTTGTTTTTGATCAATTAATGGAATAATGGATAAATAATGTGATCTGAAAATGAGTTCAATTTTTTTAAATATCATGAAATTATATCTATCTATAATGAATTTTAAAAAATGTGATGAATTTTTATTGGTCAATGATGGTGTTTTTAATGATTTGAACATCAATACAATGAATAATGGACTAATTTTTCAATTTCTAATGATTATGAAACACATTTATTAATGTGGAGTTTATAGGAAATTAATTTTAAACAAGTTCAGTGAATGTATAATTCCTAGAAGAATAAAAAATTTAATCTTTCAATTATGTTAAAATTTTGAGTCTAGGAATATTTCTATAATAATGAATTTATAATTGGTTATTGATATAATGGGTTTCGATATATATTTAAAACATATTATTCATATAAAATAGGAGAAATAATTCCATAACACTTTAAATGGAAAAAACTAAAATCGTGTGATTCATCCATAGGGTACAAGAAACATGTTCTTTTAATGAAAAGAACACCAAAAAAGTACTATTAAATGTTTGGTATAAGAAGAATGAATATATTCCTTTATAATAGAACAATAGGTCATATAATATAAAATTACATGTAGTACATGAATAAATGTATATTGATGTATATTTGTGAAAAAAATAAATCCCACAGTGAAATTTAAGTACAGTTTCATTGGAATATAATTGAGGAGGATATATTATTGAGATGTTTATAATGAGGGTAATTAAAAATTTATGAATAAATATGTTTAAGTTTCAGATAAGTAAGATAAATTAAAATAACATGACATGGATATAAATAAAGACGTAATTATAGATAAAAATCCATGCATCACAAATGGTTCCATGGGAGAAGAACTATATTGTGAAAAATAGCTTTTCGAAATTGAATAAAGACTGGTATGTTATTAAAATATTCATGAGAATATGTATAAAATAGTTGAAATTGGATAAGAAAACTGAGGACTCAATAAAATATTGAATTTTCATTTCCATAAAAAATTAAAAAATAATTTTCATCCTAAAAGGATGACTAAATATTAAAATAAGACCATTATACCACAAAATAATAATGTCTATAAAATTAATGAAGAGTAAGAATAAAGAGTCCAAAAATAATTGGTGATGAAAACTGAGGAGTTATTTTCTTCATAATATAATTTTATCTTTATTTTCATTATTAATTTTTAAATATATTCTACTACATTAATATGCAGGTTTTTAATAAATATTATTTAATTTTATTCATGGTGATACATGAATGGGGAGAGAATGATCAAAAAATATTTCAATATAGGGCTTTCAAACGTGTATTTGTTTAACCATTTTCATCCATATAGAATTTCAATGTGGTACCAAAAGATTATTTGATATTATTTTGTAAAATACTAACCATGGTGAAGAATAATTTGAGCGAATCCATTCATGTCTGGATTACATGAAAAATGTAAAAATAATATTCAAATGTAATAAATCTATATCTCTGGGAATGGTCCATAAAATTATTTGATGATGATTTATGATTAATATGTTCGTAAAAATATCCATAAATAAATTCAATTATAATTAATATTTTAAATATTTAATTATTAATTTTCTTGAATAAGTGTTATGGATATTCATTAAATTATGGGCTAGAATTATAGATGTATGTTTTTTTAATGCATGTGTTGTCATTATTGTGTTTATTTTAGGCGATGAAACTAAAAAACATCATTAAAATTCCTATATATGAAAATATTATAGTCATTATAAAATGTTGATGTATATTATAGGAATAATTTACCACAGGATTACTCATTGATTTTTTTAACACTGAGATAGCCCATGATGACCTTGAGATGGTAAATTTATGGATCTCTACTTATTAAGGTGTGATACCCAACCAATGAATTTGCATTAATTGTTCTATTAATAATGGGTAGATAAAAGATTTGGTGAAAAAATGAATTTATTAATAATATTAAATTAACTATTATAATTAATTATGAAGGATGGGATTTAATTGCAGAATTGATTAAGAAGGTTGTATTTTTTTCTATAAGAGCATATAATGGTAAAGATGCAAATTCATTATTTTTAGAAAATAATGATTTGATGTTAGTTTTTAGAGTTGAATCTAACTATAAATTTGAGATAAAACTTATAATTTAAGATAAAAATTCTGTAAAATTATAGTAATGTATTTTGAGAAACATTCATTAGGTTTGTAAAAATATTTTGATACAACATATGAAATTATCATATCTAAAAAGTTATTTGAAACCCAAATGGATTTTTTTAAAAGATAGTTTTTTTAAAATGAATTTTCTATTTGATTATGATCTAAATTTCATATTAATTATAAGATTTTGACACTATATATAATTGATTATTATTATAATTTAAACAATTATTTAATAAGAAAATTGATATTTATTTGTGGATGCACTTATAAGAGATTATAAATATATAATTATATTATATATTCTAAAATACATGGTTATTTTTTAAGGAATTATTTTGGATCTATGATTGTTCTTGTATTTATTAATGAATAATTTGGAAAAATTATTACATTAATTTTGAGTTGAGAATAAATTTATTAATTGTGTATATGGAAACTCTCATCGTAATACTCTATGGTGTTATGTAAATAATGGAAAATGAATGTAGTTATGGTTAAAACCGATAAAATAATTAATATATTGACATATTCATGATATTTGACTACTAGAGAAAAACTATATTGGTTGTTCATGGCCTCCTATTTCCCTCCCAGAATGGTTCTTTTCTCTGACTTATAGGTGATTCTCTCAGATAATTTCTATGTATGGATGGGTGGTCTCTACTTCTAGAGGAATATTTTTTGAAACACACTTGTGTGGAATTGGACTTATACTCTCCCCTTATGGACTAGATTCGTAAGCATGTCCAGGATTGGTTTGGTTAATTCCAAGCTCTTGTCTATCTAGAGATGTTGAGATTATTCTCTTTCTACCATCTTCAAGGCAATTATCTACCTATCTACTAGAGGAAGGGTCAATATAAATTATGGAATCATGTTTTGGCTCGGTCTATAGGGCCCTCTTTTGGCATGTATGCATCCTCATCTAGTTAGTCTTGGTTTTAGGTGCCTTTGCATTTCCAAGATGGGCCTTCGGTCGAGTCTCCACTATAGGCATTTGTCACGATTGATAGGGATCCTCTAGATATCATGATGTCTTATTCTATAGATGGCATAAACTCCCCTTACATGGCTCTCATTCCATTCAATATTTTTGGGTGTCCGGACACAAGTGGAATCTCTTTTCCCTATATTGATTTCTTGAGGCTTTCAAAAGGTGTGGATTTTTTTGTCCCACTTCGGGTATTCCCCTACTCCCTTTACTAGAGTACTCTTGATAAGGATTAATCTATCACTGAGGTTTCATCTAGTTCTTCTTTTTCTAGGGTCACTCTCTTGGAATTCCATACCATTGACCCCAATTCTGGGGTTAGGATAGCCAACATGAACCTCCTTCTTCCACTTCCAACCCAATATCTTCTGTAGTATGAGGGTATTCCTACAAAGGACCATTTTTTGGTTGTGAGGCTGAACCTTCTTATTCCTCTTCAAACCCACGATCTTCTCCAGTATGAGGACTTACCTACAAAGGTACCATTGTTTTCATCCCACCCATGTATCCTAGATTATCCTAATATACAGTCATCTTATGCATTTCTGTGATCCCGGGTTTTATTCACCCCACCTCCTTCATCCCATTCAATGGAATTAATTAATGGTAGAACCGTATCTCAAATGAGGAATGAAAGTTAATCTTTCAATTTTAGCAATTTTCTCAAACTTCATGGTGCCAAATCTAGGATAAACCTATAATAATTTTATCCTTCCTTATATAGAATTCCCATGGAATGGGAGTTTAGGTTAAAACTCAGATATCAATAATGATGTTTGGTCCAAAAATATCTCTCTTGTTGTGGTGTTGGAGCCTAAACAAGGAAGAGCCAAAATTGCAATGTTTTCCCGTATGATGAGAATGTCCAGTTCTATGCAAGATAATTTTCAAAGCCCCTCCATATGGTACATCTGAAATGGTAACATAATTATGGATTTGATTCAGCCATGATTTTCGTGTATCACTATAGAAATTTGGGATAGAATGAATTATTTCTTCTTCTACATTGTGTATGGTAGTTACAACATCTAGGACTGAGCCTGGATCTGGGCTATGATTGAGAATTTTGATCATGGGATCTATCATGTTTTTTGGGAGAAGACATTAATGTGATAGTTGATCATGTTAAGTAGAATGGAAGGGTTTTTTATAGATATAATTTGCAGTTTACCTAGTTCGGTATTGTATAGGGTATTTAGATATGGTATTTTCAAAAAAGAGATTTACCTGGTTTAAAAACTAGAGGGGAACCCACCATACTTAGTGTAAGTTGGATCGCTGAATCACCAATGTTCGTGACATCTCTGATTTTACGAATTAAATGTTCTCTCATTTGGAATATATCATTTTTTACCACTCTTTTTTTCTTATTGATATTTTCAAATGTTAGGGATGACATTTTGGAATGGGATTATCCCTCTTGTGGACTATGTATCTGAGTGAACATCACACAGTGACCTCATCCTGGAATAAACACATGCATGGGAATGCATAAAAGCATTTAAAAAAATAAGGCATATTAGGGATGATCTTTGGGTGTGTTTTTGCAGTCTACCTCCTACAATGTGTTACATGGATGGAATAAAGGAGGATATTGAGATTTTAGAGTCAAATTTGTATTTGGAATTGTATGCTGGTACATTTGTGTTTTTGTCTGCAAAGAAGTAGAAAATATATGAAGTGATGTTAAGGGAAAACATATAGATTGTGATGATTCCATAGTCAGATGGTTGTGTGTGTGGGAAAAAATACATCATATTTTCATTTATTCATCAAGAAAAACTGATGATTCCCTCAGCCTAACATACAAATGGCAGACAGATCCTATAATGATGACCAGGATACTTTTTGTGGATTAGTGGTGACCAATTTTAGCATCCTACATGTAGTACTATACATTCTAATGGTGAAAGGGTATCCAAGAGAACATGATGAAATTAATGATGTTATTCATAGTGTGTTTTTTTGGCACAATAATGATATGATCTTGGCCATGCTTCTTGAGTAATAAAGCATAGGGGATGTCAAAAATCTAAACATGAACAATTCCTAAGGTCTGAATAGGTTTAATGGTTTCTTCTTCCATGCCTCTTATAGTTCATTTAATGATTTATTTGTGCTCCCCATCAATGATTTTTTCTAATGTGGGACCATCCCTTGTGCCACCAGTTTCAAAACCATGGATCATATTCCCAAAAATAAGGACCCATGTCTCCTCCAGCATTATCCCCTTGTGAGCATGGAAATCTTCATTTAAAAATTTGTAGCATCTATCATCTACAATATGTTGAGACCTAATATTCATAAATGGATATCTGTTGAGTAGAATGTATTTTTGAGGCAACGATTCATCCAAGGGGATATCACAATCACCCAAGATCACATTGACAATATTAATACTAGATTTCATAGTTCTAATATATTTGTTAATCTAGATATTGAAATATTCCATGATAGGATCATGTGGGAATTTTTTGTCAATGTCTTGATAGGTATGGGATTCTCTACTAGGGCAATTGATATTCTTTTCCACTATTTTAAATCATTGTGGTGGGTTTTCCCCTTCATATGTAGGAACAATTTATTTTTAAGGTACTACATGGGATAAAGTAGTTTATTCTTTAACCCAAAGTCTTTTTGTTCTCTTTTAATACGTTCTTAGCTACCTCATCAACATGTCCACAATACTGGGACCCATCAATCCATATCAGTGTACATTTAGTACATGAAATACCTCCCATCTAATGTTTGTGAATGAATCTATTATCTTTAGGATTTTTAGATTGATTTATGTTATTTTGGGTTAATAAAGTCTATCCAAATTAATTTCAATGGAGAGGACGTGATTGTAATTATAATAAGACGACCTTCTATGTACCAAAATGATGCATGGGAAATAGGGAGTCTCCTTTAACCAGGAGGCTTGGCATGCAGGACAGTTCCTTCCCTATTGAGTACCTTGGTGCTTCAATTTCTTCTAGTAGGATGTGTATTTGGAACTTTGAGCACATCATTAAGAAAATTATATGCAATATTCATAGTAAAACGAATCATTTTTTTCATTAGGTAAAATCACAATGGAGAAGAGTGTTATAAACTCAAAATAATGCCATGGACTCTTGGAATCCAATGTACCGAAGGGGGGATTTATAAGCTCAACTCCATTCCTTACTCATTTATATAGGATTAACGTGAGAAGGGAGTAAACACTTGGAATTTCTGAAGTGGCTTGAATTTCCAATTAGTTATGGTTGAATTGATTCTAAGAGTATTTATGACATGTTACACGAAATGCAGGTGAATTTGATTGGGGATGTTATTGAGGAATGTACCCTATAGGGTAGTTTCATGGCCACGTGGATAAGTGGTGGGGGGAATGAATCCTATGTTACCTAGGAATCTGTCCAGTTGGTTGTTTCCTCCCATATAAAAACTCTTAAGCATCACAAAATATGGATTGTGGGTGAGGGAAGCATTTCCTTTTTGAGCCATAATTGTGTTGGCATTACACTTGAATTCAGTGACCACTCAGTCACCCACATAACCATTAAACATGCAATTTGGTTTCCATTTTTTATCAGTGTCATGCTATATAGTAAAAAACATATGGACTCTGAAACATTTGATATCACAGATGAACTGGATAGATATTCTTTTACTAAATTTTCCCCAGCTTCCATCTTTTCAAATGACTACTTAAGGCTTTGTCCTAGCACGACCCATCCAGGCTCTTGGGGTTTATCCATATGATTTAAAGAGGTCCCTGGAAAAATTAATTTTCTCCATTGGAATACCAGGAATAGATTCTTACATACAAATTATTATGTGAGTCATTTAGGTATTTTAATGGTTTATCGCTTCTTATGTTGTAGGGAATCTTAGGAGGAGGGTTCGACCCACCTGTTCATAAACAATGAGTGGGGGCATCATGTGTGGAACTAATTTTGGGACATCACATGGATTTTTTTTATGGATCTGATGAAAGCATCCATTTTATACTAATGGTTTCATGGTTTGGGGAATTGTGGCTCATATTGGAAATACTTCACCATCATTATAGATTTTGGGTAATGGTGAATTTGGATGGCTCAGAAAAAGCCATACATGAGGGTATCTAGTGAACTGTTATATATTTTGTGTCCAGAACCCTGTATCTTCTCATTTACATGGTTTGATCATGCAGAAAATTGTGTGATACCCCTTCTATAAGAAATACATAGGTGTTGTTCCCTGAGTTTCGTTACACTAACTGTGGTCATTGGGTAAGAGGGATCCCATATCAGCTTTGTTTGAAGACAAAAGTTTATGGATCAAGTTCTATGAATGGAATGAACGGTGGAGGTGTCATTTGGTATCCCTTGGGATGTGTTATCCTTGCGTTCATTGTTCACTTCGATAGAGGTCAATCCCTCCTAGATGTGGCTTAGGAAATTCTTACATGTATCCTGATTTTCTAGCATTAGATTATTTATCATTCCATGGTCAAGAAGGATTTTACCATCCATCATGAATCTATGCAGGGTATGTGAAATATCCTATAGTCCTTATTGTATGTCTTGATATGGTGCAAGAATCTCATAATTGATGCCACATTCATTTTATACAGGTGGAGGGAGGTCAACATGGTTGGTGATCATCTCTCTTCGATGGAGTCGTAAGGAATTTTTGTTTTTCTTCCCCCATATATATACTCTTTCCCAATTGAGTGGAAGAACCTGATTAGAGGGGATGCTCTAGGTCAACACTACATCAGGCCTTGGTAGCATCCCCTCCCCCATGTGGCCTCTCTATGTTTTCTTTGGTCCTTTTTTAGGCATCTCTTTTATCAAATTTATAAATAATTTTACGAGGATTTAATATTGTGATTTTGGTTAATTTTATTATATTATTTCTTGTAAAAACAGTATTATACATGAAATGGAATTTTCATCTATACATGAGAGGGTTCCTTATATAGGTATTGGAGATCGTCATTCTGATCCCTTCCACCTCGATCGGGGAGGGATCTTTGTCGTCTTTCAGGGGTGAAATAACTCATTTCATCTCTTCCTTCTATATCCCATACATTCTTCCCCACATCCTCCAGATTTCGGTATTCCCTAAATTCCTAAAATTTTTGTAAGGATTCCCATGACTTTCGATATCTTCCATGGAGTTCATGGACACATCTTCCCGGGTGGATATAAAACTGATATAATGGTACAACACCAGCATTTTCAGTTTAACACCATGAACTATGATATTTTCCGATTTTGCGGGTTACAAGACTAGGCTCTGGTGAGATTTCTAAATTAGAAGAACTTCATGGTTAGGGTTTCATACGAGGAAGACCTGATTCTAGATGGTCAATTTTTCATCACATCTGTGATGGTTCCCGATTCATCATCATCATGTGGACTTATGAATTCCATATTAAATGTGATTCACCATGTATCGATACATGTGTATTATTCTCAAAACACCCACTTATATTTCCAAATCCTATAAATCTTAAAAAGTTGGGAAATCTCATGGGTTTATTTTTGTGATCTCATATATAGACACGAATAAATTTTCACCAGATTTCTCCATGAATATGTGTCGAATTTTACTTTTCAAAGGTTCCTACTATGTTTATCTAGCCTGTAGTAAGAGATCAGTTTAATTACAAACAATCTAATCTGTTTGAATAATTTGTTTATATCTACTATTATTGTATAAAAATGGGGATGTCATTGGTAGTGTGTTGTTATATGTGTACAAAATTCTATCAGACATCAGTGATGGGTTTGGGGAGCATTGATGAAGGATTAGAAACTCATAGGTTTAGGGGGTCATTTGGGAAAATTCATCTCTTTGGACACAGATTAGAAAAACTCATGTTTTATTATTAAGTATGGCCCCACTTTAAACTAGGTGGACTCTCTTGACCCGAAATTCTTAGATAAAAATTAAAAAACAAAACTCAACATATAGGGTGGTGTAGACTAGGGTCTAAGGAGGTTCTCTTCAATATAGAAGGGTTGGGTGTAGGCATACCCTTGGAGACCAAATTCATAGTTCAACCACTATGCCAATAAAAGATCCTCAGTTCATAATAGTTAAGGAAATATTATCAAGGTTGTAAGATGATTTTGGGAATTCCATGTCAACAACTCTAGCCTCATATGTTCTTTCCTCCTTGAAGAATCCCTCTTTTGTTTAGTTAGTGAATACTAGTGAGTTGGTTAATGGTCAGGTGGATAATTAGGTGGTTTCCCGTAATAATTAAAGTACTCTCTCTAAATTAAAATTGGTTATAAATAATCTTAACTCTCGTGATTTTAATGAGACAGTGTCTCTGAGTCAAGGAGTGACTATTTAATGTGAACCATCAATTCCATTTATGTCCCAAATTATTTTCCAATTACAGATTCAATTTGAATGGGGAATGTAGTTCATGTAGGATGGAGAAAATTCATCCCAAGAGGGATTAGAACAAAGTTACATCTCTGATCAATATAATCAAGTGATAGTGAGGTTGATTTTCAACTAATAACGAATCATGAGAAATCTCATGGTCAAACATTGGATGGAGTTAGAACATCAAAGGGTAAGAAAGGAAACACTTTTTTTGGATATTTCAATATCCAGGGGGAAGTTAAAGAACATGAATCGACTACTCAAATACCCATAAAACATTCATAACCAAAACTCTAGGCATGGAAAAGAGTAACGAGATAGAATCCAAATTTTGGGGAATCAAGAAGAGTGTGGCCACTAAATGTGAATGAAAAATGTTGAACATGTTGCTTTAAAAGAAACAAAGAAACATCATTATGTTATTGTTCAAATGAAGAAATTCAGGTTGAGACCATGTAGGTCAAGGATTTATAGAAGGATCAGGGGAAAATCATAGAGAAGGAACTTCATGTTAATGAAAATAATGTTAAAATAGATTGGATCATAAAAAAGACTGAATTGTAGCTCATGGCATCAATGAAAGGAAGATAAAAGGAGAAGAATACATCTAGTCAGGAGACTTTATCGCCACTTATTTCTAGGATGTAATAAAAAATTATCCAAATTCAATGGTTTGTGATATTTTTTGGGGACTATATCGGCTAGTTATTTAGACTAATTTAACCTCATTTTCAATGAATATGTGACCTCATTCTGTGTTTAACAACTTTCATCATGAACATGTTTTGTTTACTACATGGATTACTTATAATCTGGTTTTAAATTTTTTATGTGTCAAATTTAAAAGTTATAAGCTTTTTTAGAAAGTATAAAAATATGTATTGGTTGTTAAAAAAATATTGATTATTATGAAAAAAAATTCATCATGTTTTTTATTAATATTAAAATAAATTCTAAATGTATTCTGAGTTGAATCATAAAAAATTAATTAGATACATAGAATCAGAATATTAAATTATTTTTAAAATATTTCACATTACTTTTTAGTCATTGTTAATTTTATCTATAGTACAAAATTATATCCATGGTAAGGATAAATCAAGTAGATTATATAATAAATATATATGATAAGGACTAAAAATGACCAAAAATGGATTTATCCTATTATATGAAATTAAGTAATCTATTTCGTTCAATGATTTAAAAATATGTAATCATTGTTTCATATTTCATTGATTTTGACCATAAAAATATTTATGTTAAATAAAATTTCAATAATATCACTTTCATGATTATAATATCTATAATATTTTTAAAATGTGATTAAACGAAAATATATTTAGATATAAGTATTAATGTTAAATATAATTTATATTTTTATCATGAAGTTTATTTCTAATTTTTTGTGATGAAATTATTTTCAAAAATGATTTTCTCATTCATATACATTGCTAATTTGATTAACAAAAAATTAAAATAATTCCCTTTATAAATAATAAATACAAATTAATTTATTGAATTATTTAGTTCCATGATTTTTTAGATAATTATAATATGTTGAATAAGTGTAAAATTATTATTTTTTAATTACTTTATTTTCATGATAGTTTCACATTCAAATTAAATTAAGATTACAAAAAACAAAATTAATGACATTTTATAATCATTTATATTTTTTTAGAAGTATTAAAATTCTAAAATATATTATCATCATACATTTTATTGGGATAAAATTGAAATATAACCATAATTTTTTATTCCATATTTATTCCATTATTAATTTCATCAACCCTAAATAGAATAGAATTAATACTACCACAATTTTCAAAACGGTTAAATAAAGGCCAAAACAAAAAACACAAGGTAAAAACATTATATTAGTGCTAAAAATTTAATTGTATTCAATAATTTATAGTCATACTCATCTTATCATTGAATATTATCAATTTTGGTAATTTTTAATATAAAAAAATAATTTATATTAAAACAATACATTATGAAATTCAATGATCACCTCTCCCCTCCCTTATAAAAGGGGATCTCCTCTCCTATTTTAACAACACATAAAACCCATTGGGATCATAAAAACATTACCAAATAACTTCTTTTAAGTATTCCATTATTTTAAGATCTTTTTTATGTATAATACAAATCATAGATATCTTATGGAATAAAAAAAGAGATTTACTAATGAATATGTACTACTTTTATCCGAATGATATAGATTTTTATTTATTCAACGTCCTTAAAATATTTTTGAACAGTGATGATATAACAACAAAATGATATCACATATACTATTATATTATTATGTTAATTTAATATCTTATATCCATCCACATTTCTATTATAAGTGAAATGAAAGCATCATTAATGTTTGTGGTAGACTACTGCTTCATGAACCGATGTAAATAATTTCCCTTTACCACATCTCATGGACTGATATAATTATATATTTAATTATTATATATATATATATTATATTAATGATTTTTTTATCATTTTGATAAATAATTTATCATCTATTTATTTACCTTTTCATTCATTAAAAAAATGACAGTGTCATACATGCATACATGTGGAATACCACATCCATAAATGGATTTGACTCATTTTTTAAACCAAAATAATTATGATATTATATATAATTTTATTTTATGATATAATATGATATTTATGAAACTATTATAATAATATATTGATAAAATATTAGTTAGATTTTCCATCATGATGACTAAAAATTGGATGTGTTACTCATGCATATGTATGGTCTATCATCAATATGATTGTAAAAGAGTTAATTTTTTATAATCCCCATTAACGGTTCTTTTATTTTAATATATATAAAAATTTGATGATTAGATCATGATTAATTGTTGGACATGGTAGAACAACAAACTATTTTACCATAGTCAGCCTACTGATGTATTTGATGACAGATGTTTGGAATATCGGTAAAACATTCGATGAGAAAATAATTTATTAAATAATTGTATGTATCATAAATTTATATAAAATAATATACTAAATGAAAAGGAATGGTTTTATCAGTAAATTAAATAATTATAATAATTTTTTTATTCAAGATGATAATGAATATACATGTTGAGTTAGACTAAAGTTAGGTCACATTATTTTAAAAAGCATCCTTCAATGTCTCCCTTCCATTTTTGTTTATTCATTGTTATTATTTGTCAGAATATTTCAATAATGGATTTTTATAGTTATAAAATAATTCTAAAATGAAATTTAGTTCTTTTTTGAATATATTTAATGGGTTTTCAAATGGAATATATTTCCTGAATGCTTTCAATTTCATTATAAAAAGAAAAAAAGGAATGTTCTTTTTTAATGTATATAGACTCAATATATTTTTCTACAAACACACCATTATTTAATGATGTTATTCCATTAAAATAAATTTTCTCCCTTTACAAGAAAATATTTTCCTTATATTCATGGTATTTCTATTTTAAAAATTATTTTTTAAATGGAAAGGGTATTTAAATGTAACACCCGATACTTTTATAAGAAATATTTTGTTTTTATGTTATATAAATCATCAAAGGAATCATTCAATACACACAACACTAGCTTGGCTTACTTTACACGCAACTGCGGCCTTCCTCGATAGCTTGCGTCGTACGCAATACCGAGTTTTACTAAACAACGATATGCTATTAAAATATTATTAAAACTAGCCATTATGAATATTACTAACTTAATTTTTAATTTTATATCATTTCAATTCAACATATACATTTTCTAGAATGTGGTATAAAATCAAAATCATTTTTTTTATAAAACAAATATTTTCCAAAAAATACAGTTTTGCCGCCTTTTGATGGCACACCAACATTAAATCTAGTTTTTGACATGTTTATAAGTTCAATTTGACAAAATAAAATTCTCCTTTTGAATCAGGGTATAAAAATTTACTTTGGATAAATTTTTTATATTTTTCTAATAACTTTCATATTTTGATGAATAGTAAAAATACGCTAATTTTTAATTAAAAACAACTTTTTCATTGAGATAATTTATATGGATAAATTATAATATTGAGTGGTTTTAAAGTATAAATGTAACATGTTTTACAATTTTATATAATGTATGTCATTAGAATTAATTTCACATTTAATTCATAGGTAAAAACATTTCAATCTTTGGCAATGTTTTAACTTCTAAAACCCGTTTTCTTAACAACGGGATTTATTTTAAACTAATTACTATAACTTATATGTTTTGAATTTTGAAAAATGGATTCCATATTCATAATAAGTTGGTCCAAATTATGTTAATAGACTACTTTGTATTTTTGGGAATTATGAATAGTAACTACGGTAAATTTTATTTACCATAGTTAAAGGTAAATCGGGTAATTAAGGGTAAATATAAGATTACAAAATTACCCTAACACCTTCCAAAATCATATTGGATGACTGAAAGTCGACCCATATCACCTAAGGGTCGGATTAGATTCATTTAATGGACATTTTTCCATGAAAATGATTTTATTATTATTAAAAACAAAGAATGTGACAACATGTCACTTTCTCAAATCTTATAAGTATAATAATTTTGATTTGGTGTTAAACATAATGAAACTTAGAACATGAATAGTCTCATGAAATATAATATAATTATCTACATAATAGGAATTTATTTATAATTTTTAAGGATTAAATAATTATCATTAATTATGACACAATAGTGATGTTGAAATTATTTTATTAATTAAAATATCAAATATTTTTTTTAAAATATTAAAATAAATATTATATGAACTATTTAATGTTCTAGACTAATTTTCTAGAAAAATATGACATTTTATGAATCTATTAAAGCTTTTAGTTAGAACAAATCTTCTGTATATATTCTATTTAAATTCAAATAAATGAATAGTGTCAAAATTGACACTATTGTTATTTTATAAAAATAACATATTATAAAATTGTTTAAAAATCACAAAAATATTTAAAAATTAGAAATTAAAATTTATATGGTCGAAAATGTCATAAAGTGTCAAATTAAGGAAAATTCACAACACATATGTAACTATTTATAATAATTTAAAATGTAGAATATTATTACCACAAATAAAATTAAATTGATAAATAAGGATAAATCAAGTTGAAAATGTTTAAAATAAATTCCTAACATGTTGGAATTTTATTGGTTGGTGAGATTACAACCCTATCTCATCTATGATTTGTATATGAGTCATTTTTCATTTTTTTACGTGGGGTTGAGATTTAATATAAACTAATATTTCTTATATTTCCAAAGGTGCCCCTCTCCTCCCTCATAAAAGGGCACCTCCTCCCTCTCTTCCTCACACCAATTTTAGCCTTAAAGCTCGTCCAAACCCTGTCCATTTCACTTCCCCACTTCCTTAGAAACCTACTAGAGGTACTGGTCTCATCAAAAGACCATCTCTAGTGCATTAATAGAAAGTTTAAAGGAGGCACTTCGAGATAGAGGTAATACCTTCTATCGTTTTCATCAAGTTCCATTCTTCTTCTACTACCTCTTATTTAGTTGTTTCATTATGAGGTAATAACATCAGTATAACTTATATACTGATATGTTATTATAAATATGAAACAACCCTATTTCACCTCTTATCCATCCTACGGAAAACGAAATCACCGCGCGTGCGTACGTACGAAATAACGTCTCCACGCCGTGGTGTAATCTATTTTCCACCACCACCTTACTTGGATGGGTATAAGGGTGAAAGTAATGAATATATATGATTATTGTAAAGTGTTATTGATTATGAAATAGTATACATACACTACAATACAATTCCATGATCATGGGAACGATATCATCGCTCGTGCGTACGTACGGAATACCGTCTCCACGATGTGATGTGATTCATTCTACATGATCTTCATTGCATAATGATTATATAAATGAATTGAATGAATGAATATGATATATATTACACTAATAACATTCTGGAAATGAGGTATATATAACCTAAACAGAAGAAGAAGAATTTATTCGACAAACACGCATAAGAACAAAAAGTAATAAACACCCGAATAACAAGTAGTAATGAAATATAACTAATAAGAAGCTAAGAATATGACCATATATGATATCATAACAATAATTATGATTATTTAATAAGCCAATATCATTATTTAAATCATTATACAGGAGGTTCGGACACTTACGAAGCAAATCAGACTTAAGGTAAGGGAAAATATCACAATCTCATTTTTATCCGAGATTGTTTATACTTTGGAATTTACTGGGTTTTATTTTATCATCCACATCCATCTTTCCTCAATATGTAATATTATTTCTATCCACCTAAAATTGTTTAAATCCATTTTTACCCTTCGGTGAGTTTTTAGTAAAATATATGAAAGGAATCTTTTGTCGTTTTTTGTACGTGGCACTTTTTGACTTTTCCGAAAAAAGTAAGAGAAGAATGTTTTTTTAACTTATACTGCATGAATGGATTTTTAGAAAATTATTTCCATGAAGATTCCTTTACAAGTTTTGATGTTTATTTTTAATCATATTCTTTTAGTTCAAAATTATATTACATGTTAAGAAAGGAAAATGTTTTTAAAGTAGAAAGGATATTTTCCACATGAATGGAATTCAAGTGTTTTATCAAAATTATTTTCCATATAAGATAATATAGGGTTTTGTTTCTATCCCTATTATTACATTTATTATATTATTTTGTGATGGAATTATTTTTATGAATTCCTTTATCTTATATGAATTTTTTTATGATGTCACGATGTTTAAAAATCCCATTTTTATTACATGGGTTATGCTATGATGTATGGTTTATGATTTTGTGGCACACATAAGAATGGTATCATTATGAGATGGGTGGAACATATATATCCCTCCAATTCATTGGGTAAAGATTTTATACCTCATGAGATAGATATGACTAGAACGGTAGGTTATACTGGTTCAGTGAAACTGGACTGAAACGAGGAGTGAAATCAGTTCAAAAATGGACTTTTTCCACTAAGATATTCTTGGAAATGAGTCTTGACTAATAAGAAATAATTATCTATGATTACGTGTGTATGCCACAAAGTCTCATGTTTTATGTTATGATTATTGGGATTTCATTTCACTACTATGATTTATCCCATGTTATGAAATTATGCTCTCTTTTGCAGGTTAAGATTTCCAAAATATTATGTTCTTATGAATATGATGTGATTGATATTTCTTTTGTTTACCCTTACTGAGAATTTGAGCTCACCCTTTTGTATGTTTTCTTTCCCCAGGTCAGGAAGAATCTTATTAAGTAAGATATGCCAAAAGGGACTATAGATATGATGAAATAAATGGGAGATAGTGTGGATGCTTTGTGAACCAGTTGTTTATGTTTCCTAGTTTCTAAATACACTATACCTATACAGTCCTTTCGTGGTTTTGTTATATGTTGTAATAAGTATGCTTCAATTTTTACGTATTAACAATTCATGTAAAGTACGGGTTGTTATAGTTGGTATCATAGGAAATGTATAGTCAACCTTTGGAAACTAGGTTGTGAAAGCCTTAGTAAGAACCCCATGGAAAATTCTAAGAATAGAACACAATCGTAGTGTTTCAGACATGACCATGAATAATGTAGGATAAGACCTTAAGTGTGAAATTTTATTCTTGATTGTGTGGTTTTCCTATTATAATTAGTGTTGTTCACACTATTCTTCTTGGTTTTAGTCAATGGCTGGAACCCGAAGGAACCGTGTTAATGCGGAATGTGACGGGCAATGCAATGATTGTCCCCCTGACAAGCAAACGTTATGGGAGATGGAATGCAAAATCTTGTATCCGTGCTCACACAACATTCTCAAGCTATGAATCATGCAGGACTTCCAAAGATCAAAGGAAGGAGCAACATTCTGTTGAATCCTTCATGAGGCAGTGTCCACCTTCTTTCAGCGGGTCTACTGATCCATTAGTTGCTGAACAATGGATTAGTACTACGGAAAAGATATCTTCAGTTCTTCAATGTTCTGAACATGATAATTTCATCATAGAAGTGTATTGTTTGGAAGGAGATGCTGATCAATGGTGGAATCTTATTAAGAATATGAGGCAAAGGGATGAAATTGGGTTCATGGAATGGGATGAGTTCAAGAACTTATTTTTCAATAAGTACTTCCCTCGTATTCTCCGAACAAAGATGGAGAAAGAGTTTCTTGAACTGAAGCAAAATGATGATGAATCTGTTGGTACGTATGATGTAAATTTTACAAGACTTTCATGGTACGCTTCTGGTATTATTATCCAACCTGAGAGTAAGATCGATCGATTCTTTAGTGGCTTAAAACCAAGTCTTCGAAGGGCGTTAGCCATAAGGGACTTCAATAGCTATGAGGAAATCGTTCGATGTGCTCTCAAAGTTGAGATGGAGATTGAAGTAACCCATCATTAATATGGGTTTGATAAGAAGAGTAAAATGCAATTCAATGGAAAATCTAAAGGGAACACTGAAAAGAAGATGAGCTTTCCATTATGCTCAATGTGTGGAAAGAATCATGGAGGGAGTTGTCTTAAAGGGACAAGTAAATGTTTCAAATATGGAAAGGAAGTTCATCGGGCATTTGAATGCCACAATGATGGGAAAAAGATGTCTAATGATGCAAACAAATGAAGGGACACACAGAATGAACCCACTACACTTCAATGTTTCAAGTGCAAGGATATGGGGCATTTTGCCAATAAATACCCTAATCCAAGAGTTGTTGATGATGATCAACATCAACAAAATCTTAAGGCTAAAGACAAAGGAAAGTCACATGCAATTTCTATCAACGATGCGGAGTACGATAACGATGTGGTGAAAGGTACACTTACCATCCACTCTAATGTAGCAAATGTTTTATTTGATTCTAGATCCACCCAATCTTTTATTTGTGATGATTTTTCTAATGGTATCACCGTATTACCTCAACAATTTGATGTTGAGTTAGCTGTGACAACACCTAATGGCACAACAGTCGCATCAAAAGTTTATAATTCTTCCCCGATTGATGTTTGTGGGAAAGTGCTTCCGGAAAATCTTGTGATCCTTCCTATAGTGGAATTTAATGTGATTCTTGGAATGGATTGGAATTCTTTATATGGATCTCATATCAATTTCCAAATAAGGAAAGTCACATTTCATATTCCAGATCAATCTATGATCATCTATCGATGCAAGGATGAACATAACCTTCCATTGGAAATATCATCCATCATATGGGTCTTTACTCTACTTAATGAAGGTTATTTCTCTCAAATGTTTGGTGAGAAACTCACAATTAATAATATTACCATTGTACAGGAGTTTCATGATGTCTTTCCAGAGGAATTTCCGGGTCTTCCACCAAATCGTGAAGTTGAGTTTTCAATAGAACTCGTACCGGGTGCTTTGCTTATTTCAAAGACACCTTATAGAATGGCCCCAATTGAGTTGCAGGAATTGAAGAAGCAACTCCAAGAGAATCTTGATAAGGGATTCATATGCGCTAGTGCATCACCTTGGGGAGCACTTGTTCTATTTGTTAAGAAGAAAGATGGATCAATGAGACTCTATATTGATTATCGAGAACACAACAAGATCACTATCAAGAAAAAATATCCTCTCCCATGCATTGATGACCTATTTGACCAACTACACGGAGCTCAATACATTTCCAAGATTTATCTTCATTTAGGGTATCATCAATTAAGGGTCAAAAGGGATGATATACCAAAGACGACTTTCCGTACAAGGTATGGACACTATAAATTTATAGTGATGCCATTTTGTCTTACTAATGCCCCTGCTATCTTCATGGATCTGATGAATAGAGTCTTTAGAGACTACCTTGATCAATTTGTGGTAGTCTTTATAGACGATATTCTTGTCTATTCAAATATAAAGTAAGAACATGAAGATCACTTGAGAATTATATTGAAGACCCTGAGAAATGAGAAGCTTTATGCCAAATTTACCAAGTGTGAATTTTGGCTTCAAAAAGTTGCATTTTCGGGTCACATAATCTCAAAAGAGGGGATATCTGTGGATCCAACAAAAATATAGGTTATCTAAAGATGGTAGAGACCAACAACAGTAACTGAGATCCGAAGTTTTCTTGGTTTGGCTAGATATTATCGACGTTTTGTGAATGATTTTTCACGATTATCTAATCCACTCACCAGGTTGACTCGAAAAGGAGTTAAGTTCGTGTGGATGGACGAATGTGAAGAGAATTTCAAGGAGTTGAAAAGAAGGTTATGCAGTGCACCTGTACTCACACTTTCTTGTAGTGGAGAAAGGTGTGTGATCTACAGTGATGCATCCAAGAAGGGACTGGGATGTGTTCTCATGAAAAATGATATGGTGATAACTTATGCCTCACGACAGTTGAAAATCCATGAGCAAAATCACCCAACTCATGATTTGGAGTTAGCTACGATAATCTTTGCATTAAAGATTTGGAGGCATTACCTTTATGGTGAAAGGTGTGATATTTATACTGATCATAAAATTTTAAAGTATATTTTCACACATAAGGAGCTGAATATGCATCAAAGAAGATGGTTGGAGCTGATTAAGGATTATGACTTCTCAATTCATTACCACCTTGGGAAAACAAACAAGGTGGTAGATGCATTAACTCGACAAGACCATGCCAGTTTATCCATGATAAGGATCACAAAAGATCAAATATTTATGGATTTACAAATGATGGATCTTGGAATTGTAATGGAAGGGGGGAAATCGTATCTTTCTCAAATGAATGTTCAACAATCTATACATGTGAAGATTAAATAGGCACAGAAAGAAGATGTAGAGTTACAAAAGAAGGTGAGAAATGTTCTTGAATTAAACCTTGATTGTGATGGGATAATAAAGTTCAGGATTCGGGTTTGTGTTCCACCCCTCCCCGAATTAAAGAAGGAGCTGCTGGATGAGGCTTATAGTTCTTCATTCTCTATTCATCCTGGAAGCACGATGATGTATTGGGACCTGAAAGAGTACTTCTGGTGGGATGGCATGAAAAGAGATGTTGTTGAATATGTCTCTCGATGCTTGGTTTGTCAGCAAGTTAAAGCTGGGATACATAAGTCTAAGGGGATGTTACAACCATTACCCATACCCAAATGGAAATAGGAAAACATCACTTTGGACTTTTCCACATGACTTCCTAAAACATACAAAGTCAATAATGCTATCTGGGTCATAGTTGATCGTCTTACAAAGTCTGCACACTTCATTGCTATTAGAGAGGATTTCTCTCTGGATCAGCTAGCCAGGATATATGTAAAGGAAGTGGTAAAATTGCATGGAGTACCACTTTCTATTATATCTGATCAGGATCCGAGATTTACCTCGATGTTCTGGCGAAGTCTTCAGCATACTCTGGATACAGAGTTGAGTTTCATCACTGCTTATCATCATAAGACAGATGGTCAGTCTGAGAGAACAATTCAAACTCTAGATGATATGTTGAGAGCTTTATCTAGGGATTTTAATGGTGGTTGGGATCAACACCTACCTTTTGTGGAATTTTATTATAATAATATCTTTCACTCCAGTATTCAGATGGCTCATTATGAAGCTCTCTATAGAAAGAAATGCAGGACTTCAACTTGCTGGGATGAAGTTAGGGAAAGAAAGCTATTAGGAACTGATCTTGTTGATGAGATGGCAGAAAAGGTCCAATATATTCAACAACACATAAGAGAAGCTCAGAGTCGACAGAAAAGTTATTCTGACAACCGAAGAAAAGACCTAGAGTTTGAAGTGGGTGACAAAGTGTTCTTATGAATATCTCCCTGGAAGAGGGTCATGAGATTTGGAAATAAGGGGAAGGTGAGCCCTAGATATATCGATCCTTTCGAAATACTGGATCGTGTCAGGAAGGTAGATTACCGATTGGTGCTTCCACCAAATCTCTCTCAAATACACGATGTGTTCCATATATCTCTCCTGAGAAAGTACATACCTAATCCTTCACATGTACTCAGCTCAGAAGTTGTACCGCTGGAGCAAGATCTTTCTTATGAAGAACAGCTGATAGAGATTCTGGATCGTAGCGAAAAAGTCCTACAAAACAAGACCACTCGCTTGGTGAAATTTTTATAGAGGAACCACCAATTAGAAGAAGCTACATGGGAGCTTGAGGATATGATGAGGGAGAGGTATCCTCATCTGTTTGTTACAAAGTGAGGAATTTCAAGGGTGAAATTCATTTTAAGGGGGTATAATGTAACACCCGATACTTTTATGAGAAATATTTTAATTTTATGTTTTATAAATCATCAAAGGAATTTTTAACTACACACAACACTATCATGGCTTTATTTACACGCAACTGCGGCCTTCCTCGATAGCTTGAGTCGTATGCAATAACGAGTTTTACTAAACAAAGATATGATATTAAAATATTATTAAAACTAGCCGTTGTGAATAGTACTAAATGAATTTTTAATTTTATAATGTTTTAAATCAACTTATACATTTTCTATAATGAGGTATAAAAGAAAAATCAGTTTTTTTTGGATAAAAGAAATATTTTTCACAAAATAAAGTTTTGCCGCCTATTGATGGCGCACCGACATTAAATCTAGTTTTTACATGTTTATAAGTTCAATTTGACAAAATAAAATTCTTCTTTTGAATCAGGGTATAAAAATTTTCTTTGGATAAATTTTTTGATATTTTCTGATAACTTTTATATTTTGATGAATAGTAAAAATAAGCTAATTTTTAATTAGAAACAACTTTTTTCATTGAGATAATTTATATGGATAAATTATAATATTGAATGGTTTTAATGTATAAATAGAATATATTTTTACCATTTGATATAATGTATGTCATTATCATTAATTTCACATTAAATTCATAGGTAAAAACATTTCAATACTTGGCAATGTTTTAACATCTAAAACCCATTTTCGTAACAACGGGATTTATTTTAAACTTATTACTGCAACTTATATGTTTTGAATTTTGAAAAATGGATTCCATATTTAGAATCAGTGGGTCCAAATTATGTTAATAGACTACTTTTTATTTTTGGGCATTATAAATAGTAACTACATAAAATTTCTTTACCATAGTTAAAGGTAAATCAGTTAATTAAGGGTAAATATAAGATTATAAAATTACCCTAACACCTGCCAAAATCCTATTGGATGACTAAAAGTCGATCTACCTCATCTAAGGGTCGGATTAGATTCATCTAATGATCTTTTGTCAATGAAAATGATTTAATTATTATTAAAACCAAAGAATGTGACAACATGTCACTTTCTTAAATATTATAAGTATAATAATTTTAATTTGGTGATAAACTTAATCAAACTTCGAACATGAATAATCTCCAGAAATATAATATAATTATCTTCATAAGAGGAATTTATTTATAATTTTCCGGGATTAAATAATTATCAGTAATTAGGACACAATAGTGACGTTGAAATTATTTTATTAATTAAAATATCAAATAAATTATTTTAAAAATATTAAAATAAATATTATATGAACTATTTAATATGCTAAAATAATTTTCTAGATACATATGAAATTTTAATAATCTATTAAATATTTTAGTTCGAACATATCTTCTATATATATTTTATTTAAATTCAAATAAATGAATAGTGTCAAAATTGACACTATTGTTATTTTATAAAAATAACATATTATAAAATTGATTAAAAATAACAAAAATATTTGAAAATTATAAATTAGAATTTATATGGTAGAAAATTTCACAAAGTGTCAAATTATGGAAAATTCACAACACATATGTAATTATTTATAATAATTTAAAATTTAGAATATTATTACCACAAATAAAATTAAATTGATAAATAAGGATAAATCAAGTTGATAATGTTTAAAATAAATTCTTAACATGTATAAATTTTATTGTTTGATGATATTACAACCCAATCTCATCTAAGCAGAATGTATAAGTTATTTTGGAATTTTTTTTGTTTGGATGGGATTTAATATAAACTAATATTTCTTATATTTCCAAAGGTGCCCCTCTCCTCCCTTATAAAAGGGCACCTCCTCCCTCTCTTTCTCACACAAATTTGAGCCTTCAAGCTCGGCCAAAACATTCCCATTTCACATACCCACTTCCTTAGAAACCTACTAGAGGTAATGGTCTCATCAAAAGACCAACTCTAGTGCCTTATGAGAAAGTTTAAAGGAGGCACTTTGAGAAAGAGGTAATACCTTCTACCGTTTTATTCAAGTTCAATTCTTCTTATACTACCTCTTCTTTAGTTGTTTCATTATTAGGTAATAACATCATTATAACTTATATACAGATATTTTATTATAAATATGAAACAACCCTATTTCACCTCTTATCCATCCTATGGAAAACGAAATCACCGCGCGTGCCTACGTACGGAATACCGTCTCCACGCCGTGGTGTAATCTATTTTCCACCACCACCTTACATGGATGGGTATAAGGGTGAATTTAATGAATATATATGATTATTGTAAAGTGTTAATGATTTTTAAATAGTATACATACACTCCAATACAATTCCATGATCATGGGAACGATATCATCGCTCGTGCGTACGTACGGAATACCATCTCCACGATGTGATGTGATTTGTTCTACATGATCTTCATTTCATAATGATTATATAAATGAATTGAATGAATTAATATGATATATATTACACTAATACCACTCTGTAAATGAGGTATCTATAACCTAAAGAGAAGAATAAGAATTTATTCGACAAACATGCATAAGAACAAAAAGTAATAAACACCCTAATAACAAGTAGTAATGAAATATTACTAATAAAGAAGCTAAAAATATGACCATATATGATATCATAACAATAAGTATGATTCTGTAATAAGTCAATAACATTATTTAAATATTTATACAGGAGTTTCGGACACTTACAAAGCAAATCAGACCTAAGGTAAGGGAAAATATCACAATCTCATTTTTATCCGAGATTGTTTATACTTTGGAATTTACTGGGGTGTATTTTATCATCCAAATCAATATTTCCTCAATATGTAATATTATTTCAATCCAAATAATATTTTTTAAATCATATTTTACCCTTCGGTGAGTTTTTAGTAAATGATATGAAAGGAATATTTTGTCATTTTTCATACGAGGCACTTTTTGACTTTTTCTGACAAAAGTACGAGAAGAAAGTTTTTTTTAACTTATATGGCATGAATATATTTTTAGAACATTATTTCCATGAATATTCCTTTACATGTTTTCATTTTTATTTTTAATTAACTTCTTTTAGTTCAAAATTATATTACATTTTAAGAAAGGAAAATGTTTTTGAAGTAGAAAGGATATTTTCCTCAAGAAAGGAATTCAAGTGTTTATCAAAATTATTTTCATCTATGATAATATAGGGTTCTGTTTCTATCCCTATTATTAAATTGATTTTATTATGTTGTGATGGAATTATTTTTATGAATTCCTTTATCTTATATGAATTTTTTTATGATGTCACGATGTTTAAGAATCCCATTTTTATTACTTGGGTTATGTTATGATGTATGGTTTACGATTTTGTGGCACACATAAGAATGGTATCATTATGAGATGGGTGGGACCTATATCTCCATCCAATGCATTGGGTAAATATTTTATATCACATGAGATAGACATGGCTGGAATGGTAGTTTATACCGGTTCAGTGAAATAGGACTGAAACGAAGAGTGAACTCGGTTCAGAAATGGACTTTGTCCACTAAGATAGTCTTGTAAATGAGTCATGACTAATAAAAAATGATTCTCTATGATTATGTGTGTATTCCACAAAGTTTCATGTTTTAATTTTTGATTACTAGGATTTCATTTCACTAGTATGATTTATCCCATGTTATGAAATTATGCTCTCTTTTACAGGTTATGATTTCCAAAATGTTATGTTCTTATGAATATGATGTGATTGATATTTCTTGTGTTTACCCTTACTGAGCATTTGAGCTCACCCTTTTGTATGTTTTCTTTCCCCAGGTCATGAAGAAGCTTATTATGTAAGATATGCCAAAAGGGACTATAGATATGATGAAATAAATGGGAGACAGTGTAGACGCTTTATGAACCAGTTGTTTATGTTTCCCAGTTTCTGAAGACACTATACCTTTACGGTCCTTTCGTGGTTTTTTTATATGTTGTAATAAGTATGCTTCAATTTTGAAGTATTAACATTGTATGTAAAGTATGGGTCGTTATATTAAATATCTAAAATATGATTTTCACATTTATTTTTTTGAATGGTTTTACGATTAAATGGTTCAACAATTAAATGATTTATTCATGATATGGTACTTGTTCATCATATATGAGAAATTGGTGATCTATATATATTTTATAAGATAATATGATACCCATTACAACTCATTGTTATTATTGACCCTAATATATCTTATATGTTCGGTGAGCCCTGTTGTATATGTCAAATGATTTGGGTTCAATTCCTTGTTTTAAATAGAAATTTATAAGTGATTTTACTTATGTGGTTTCCACTATATATTTATTGATGTTATTTTATTTTTTAATAATATTTTTTAATATTATTTTCTAATTCACCTAAAATTGGTTTCTATTTTAATGTTATGACTTTTAATGTTTTTATTTTATAAATATTTTTTGTCTTCTTGTAGAAAATAATTGTTTTATATAATTAGGGTATAATGTGATATGTTATAATTTTTATTACATATTATTTCATTATTTAGACTCATGTATATCTTAATTTTATGTCTAATACTATCATTCCGGTTCTCTTACCAAATTTTTTATATATTATTCATAGTTTTTACGGAAATTTAATAACCACGAATATCACATGATGATTTCAAAAATAAATTTTTATAATAAATAAAAAATATTGCTTTCAATGTTTTTATAATTTAAAAAAAATGAATACTAATTATGAGGTACTATGTTATAATATCTCGGTCTATAATGTATGTTTAAACACCTAGTTCCCTAGAACTCATAAATTTATATATCCTCAAACATAAGGGAATTAACTATTAAGATTAAACACATTGTTAGGTATATATTACGGTAAATTCCATATATTTTCTAATAGAATAATAGTTTAGATAATTTTACAGGTTACAATAAAGAAAATAAATACATATATGAAATTATAATATATTTTTTATCATTGTATAGAAATTAAATATTATAATATTTCTTAATTTAAACAATGATTTTGTGGAATAGTTTTCCACTGAGGAAACATGTATAACTTTGAATACATATACAAAGATGACAATTTACATATAGATAAAAATCCTGGAATTGATGGATTTAGAACTATGTAGTTTTTATGGACTATTTGATGTGGGATATATTTAATGGTGGTATACATGATTGAGTGTAGTTGGATATACTATAGTGGAACATTTTATTAATTTATAATTTTAAAATAATCACCTCGTTTATTTATATGGATCTTAATATCATGTTATATAAAAATGATGAATCAATACTATAGAAAACATAATTCGTAAAACATGATATTCAAAACATCAAAAGTTAACACTTTATATTTATCTTTTTTTGGGAGATGAAGTTCGATGCGGGTGTTTGGTTAAGAGTACTGTAGAAAGAGATGATTTTTACCCATTGGAATGTGACACATATAAGAATTTTTGTCTGAACAAATATTTTCCTAAAATTTTTATCTTATGATGGATAGAAAACTATTGGTATTGAGGAAATAGATAACGAGTCACTTGATAAATATTAAGATAATTTTACATTATTTTTAAAGTATATACTTGATTTTATTCATGTTGATAATAGTAAAATAAATTAATTATAGTCTTTATTGAAAACATTTTATCTATGTTCTTTGACCGCAAAAGAATTTAAATTTTATGAGAAGTTTTTTCACTTCTCTATGAAACTGGGGATGGATTTTCTTCACAACAATGATTCACATGATGAAAAAATTAATAAATAATCTAGCTGGAATGAAATATATAATAAAAAACTAAAATGTTGGGATGCTTATCCTAAATTAATTATATTTATTGTAAAAGAAATATTAGGGAATGGTGCATAGTTTTTAAAAACGTGTTACTTATGTGTTATGTTTGATCATTTGGTTAATGACTATACAAAAAATAGTCATGAAAAAACATTGAATGTTCTAAATTAATCTAAAAAATGGTGATATTTTATATCTTAAACAAGGTGATACAATATAGTAACTTGTCTCTAAAAGTGTTTAAATAAGGTTGAAATCATAAAAAAGAAATTGTAAAAGGTGTGGAAAAACCCTCTGACACAACTAGGATTGGTGTTGAGAAATTTTATAATGTGATCAGAAGTATATTGCTTATTATTTGAATTAGAAAAAATCCTTATTTTTTGTTGGATCATTTCTTTCCATTATTTATGAATGTTTTTATAAAAATGGGAATATCCCCTCATGAAATAAATAAATCTTTTTTTTAAATCCTAGTGGGAATATTAATAAATATAATATTTATATTACTCTTAAATTTTTAATTTTTGTATGGTATTTATTATAAAAATTGATAAGATACCCACAATATAATTTTCAAATTTTTTAATACGTATTGGATATTAGTTTACGAATCTATGATACATTACATTTCAATGAATCTTTTATTCATTGATTTCATAACTTTTATAACTAATTAGATACATATGAAATTGATTAAATATAGATGTTAATATTAACAGTATAATTTTTTGGAAAAGTAATATGATCTAAAAACTATTAATGTGTCAGTAGTAAATGTATATCTAATTTTATTTTCTAATGATTTTCTGAGTGTTATTCTGGGTTGATAGGTTGAGTATACATTTGAAATAATTTTTTATGCTAATAAAATTTCATAACCACTTTATCGAATGGGTCGAGTAGAAAATATTCAATTAAAAATATAATGATATGTTTTAATAGATACATGTTTCAATCATCCTATAACTTCACATTTGGGTTACCATGTGTTACTTGGTAAAAATAAATATTTTCCCTAATATTTTTCATTAAATATATAGCATTGAATTAAATCATAGTAAATAAAAAGCATCATTTACATTCATACCAATGGTTTGTTTGATCTTCATTAGGGAGGGAAATATATTTTTGTGATTTATCTCATGTTTGGTAACCATAAGTTAAAGGTCAAAAAAGTATGATATCATAGATACATTATAATGATATATATTTGGTTATTATGAGTTTGTAATCATTCCATTTTGGTGGTATAATGAATCAGTAGTATTCATGGATTTTATGAATAATGTTTTCCATTGATATTTTTATATCTTTTTGGTTGTTTTTCTTAATGATATATTTGTTTATTTTTTATGTAATGAGAATACTAATAGGATCTTAATGATTTTTTATTCCTTAAAATAAATAAACCTATATGGAATGTTTATTATGTGTCAATTTTTTTGCAATAATTTACCTTATTAGGTATATTTTTTTCTAAAGATTGAATTACTATTGACACTTACAATTAATAATTTTTATGAATGGATGAGGCCTAAAAAAATTATATAGATTAATATTATTATAGTATTTGTGGGTTAAAACTCAGGGTTTATTGTAACCAATCCCTAGTTATATATCCCACAAACTATGTTAAATTAAAATAGAGTTAAATTATTGTTGAAAAAACATTGTGACAATAATTTTTATGAATTAAAATGATGATTAAAAAATGGTTCAGTTTTATCCCTTCGCCAAATAAATAGTTAATTTTTCAATTATAATTATTCTTCATTCATGGTTACTGGTTTTATTTGAATTCTGAAAGATTATATAATATTTTATTCTTTGAATGAACTAAAACATCATGACAAAAATTAGGGTACAATGAATTGTAATTAGGTGTTAAATTTTGTGATATAAAAGTGTTATGGAATAATTTATATTTAATAAATATAGAAATTTATACTAATCAAAATATTTTGATGTATATATTCACTTATAATTTTTGAACATGTGATAGAGAAGATGGATGGAACTGAAAAATGGTTATTTCTACAAATTTCATTTACATCTTTTAAATGAAATAAAATATTATATTATTTGGGTTAAAAATTATAATTCTACATTAACCATGTAATATTTATAATATGAACCTTTGAATAATGATTTGATTTTTTTTCCTTTGATATTATGTATATAGGATATTCATATATACTATATCAATTTTCAATATAATCATCTCCTCCTGACATAATGAAACAAGCATAGAATGACATTATTTTTTTCTGGAAAATATAGAATCTATAAATATTTGTTTCTATAGTTTATTGTTGATAGAAAGGATGTTATCATATTTGTAACCATAAAATATGTTCTTTTGATTCCTAGTTGAAGAGGGAACTCTAGAATGAATCATTTAGTTCCCTATTTTCTATTAATCTTTTCAATACTAATATACCTAGAGACCATAATGATTATTAATGTTGGGATGGAATGAAAATGAATATTGATGAATATACACTAAAATGTTTATTTTTACAATATGTCGTTGTATAATTTAAATATTGATGGAGAAACTTGAAAATTTTCTCGTTCCATAGTGGAAATAGAATACTATATCAAATGATTTAGTGATGCGATTTCAAATGACATCACAAGGTAACAATGTGATTTGGGATATTATTGACAGACTGACTAAGTCATAAAATTTCATTCCCATTTGAGATAATATATGTTCAGATCGACATTCATAACTTTATACCAAGGAGATACATTGGATAAATGGAGTTCCACTCGATATTTTATCTGAATGAGATCATTGTTTCACTTCTAATTTTTTGAATGGGATTTAGAATTATTTGAGTTCATAAATTTATTTATGATTTTATGTTAATAATATATGTGTTGGATTCGTCTCATTTTTTGTTAAATTAGATGGTTTGGTTTGAAAATAACCATTCTTATTAGTATAATTCATTTTAAATTCATGATCATAGAGAGAAATAATTATAGAATATGTTTATTCACTATGTTATGGTTTAAAAAACCCATCATTTTTATGAAGAAATATGGGTATATAAATATTATATGAAGGAATGATAACCCCACTTTCCTAATAGGTTAATAAAATTATGATAATGCAATTTCAAAAAGGGGGGAAATTTAATAACCTTTTCAATTTCATAATAAGTCTTTTTCACATATTTTAATTATTAATTTATTATTCATTATGGTATTAAAATTATTATAATAATATGAGGTTATTATTCATTGAAAAATAAAATAGCTTTATTTTAATCCAAATTGGTTTATAATGTCATATATATCGTTATTTATATTATTATTTTTATAATTAGAGAATTGAATTTTAAAATTATACTTCAATTTTGGAATATAATATTTCATAAACAACATTGAATGAACTTTTAGGGAATCTTTTGAAAATCTTTATTTTTCAATGAATAGTGAAAAATATTGATTTTTATCAGATATTGTATTTTATTTTAATGTAAATAAATATTAAAATTCAATTTTGGACCTATTTTATAATTTAAATATAATATTATTTTACAAAAAAATCCAATTATGGTATTTGGATTAAATTTTTTATTTCAATGGAATAAATTCATTTCTATACATGATAAGTCATATTTTTTAAAATCTATTTTTCATTATTAGAAAGATTAATTTAAAATAATGATCTAGCACTTATGACAATTTTATAATGAAAAAGATATTATATATTTCTTACATGGAGTTCCAAATTTTTGAAATAGGACTATTTTATTATTATTCACATTGAATTGTAATTATATTATATAATTCACACCATCTTATGGTAAAATATTGTTATTAAGGTAAAAAATTTATAAGGACTACCAAATATTTGAATCACAATTATTTATCCTATTGTACTATTTTAATTCATTACTTTTATTCATTTTTGAATGATAAATAAACTTGGATACATATTTGATTTATTTTCATCATTATAATATTTAAATGAAATATAATGTAAAAAATGTTACCTTCTTGATTTTAATATCTATCATTATTCGTAATAAGAATAAAAAATGCACAGTTTTAAATATTCATTTCAAATATATATTATTTTTTAAACGTTTCATTTTTTCAAATTTTTCTTCTTGATATAATTACCCTAAATTCATATGAAACACTAATACAATTTTTTTTAAATTAATAGAATAATAAAATACTTAATTTTAATAATATTAAAATTTATATATTTTTAATGAACTATTTTATTCCAATATTTATAATGATAAATATAAAACATTAGGTGTGTGTGGATGGATTATAAATCATTTCCTTTTCATTAATTCAATTTTCAATGTAATGTTAAATGAATAGATAAAAAATGACATCAATGATTTATTATATTAAATTACATGTTATTAATGTTTTCTAAAAAAATTAATATTATATTATTTATAAATTTTATTTTCATATGGATTAAAATATCAACCATAGAGAATCTATGGCCCAATTTTCGATTAATTTTAAAAAAATATTGACACTTTAGGTGTAGAAAATTATTAATATCATCATAGTTTTCAATTGTTTAATTAGTTTTTGATAATACAATGGTTACAATCTAATATTAACTTATAAAATTTTTATTTTAAGATATTATTTTGTTTCATACTCATTGTATATTTGAAATCTTTTAATTTAGAGACCAATGCGAATGATAATTAATTTCCATTAATATAATAATTTATAAAATTCCATGATCACTACTCCTCTATCCTTCCAAATGGCACATCATCTCAACATATTTATCAATTTAGAGTCATATTGGTTTATCCAATCCTTACGTAAATGAATTCAATAAATCCATCCCAAAATACTAAAGGTCATGTTTTAGGTATAATTCTAATAATTTAGGTCTTAGGTGTAATACAATGTATATTTTAAAATGAAGAGGTATACCTCTAAAAATCAATGTTTAAATTTTATTTTCATTCATCCTACTTAAAATATTAATCAATAATAATGGTATATTAATATCATTTACTTTTATATAATGATATTATATTATTTAATAGAATAAACTATGTCCCTCTATATCATCCATCAAATGGTAAAGGAACACATCATTTATGTGTACTATAGACTACCTTGTCCTGAATAGATGTAATTAATTTTCCTTCACCTCCTCTCATAATTGGAATTAATGATGGATTTAATTTATTAAAAAATTAATAACAATATATTAATCATTTCAAATAACTAATATTTCATCTAACTTTTTTTCATTAAATTCCTTTTAAAATGATAATGCAATTCGTCCATACCTGTAGACCACAACCTCCAGGAGTGAGATGTGATTAGTTTTTCATCACCACATCATGTGGATGATATATATTTATATGATATGTTTAATATAAAATATAACATTTGTGATATAATTATCAATAGAGAATGGTAAATTTATACATACATTATTTCAATCATGATCATTGAAAAATTAAAGAATCACTCATGTGTATCTACAACATATCATCACCATGGTCAGATCATAAATAATATTTCATCATAATACATGATGGGTTGTCTTAAAATTATAATTACTATATAAATATGAAATTTTTTCATGATTAATATTTTTTATTTTCTTAAAAAGTGAACCCTAAAACCTTAGTAATCGCAACAAAATAATCTTTTATATATGAGCCGAATATCATATAAACAAACAACATGAACTTATTTGATTATATAATAGTATATTACAAGTTATTAAATAAAATTTAAGAAAATATTAATTTGAATATTGATCTTATAATGGTAAATAAATAACATAAGTTTTCTATGAATGACCAAAAAACAAACATTATGAGTCTGACTAGAGGTACCAAACATTCATTTGGAAATACTCTGTTAATTATTTTCTTCACAAATTATTACATAAATTTCCATATTTTAAATAATATTTAATTTTTTAATTTATATGTATATAAGATAATTATAAATTAAATTTTATGATATTTTTTAAATTCATTGAATGGTATTTAAATGATATCTATTTATGTGGTTTTTGCCTTCATTAAAAAATGGGAACAATGAATCTTGTATTTTAACAAATACCATGTCAATAGATTTTCTCTCAATAATAAAAATTACTTCAATTTTAGATTCTATTATAATATTTAATGTTTTCAACAATTAAAAAACATTTTACATTTATTTTCAGATTTTTTTTAAAAAAATCTCTTTTTAAAATGAAATGGTTTTTCAATATTTGAACACATTTTCTCCCATTATTTTAAAATTTCACTTCAAATATTTTATGATGAAAATATGAACAAATAAAATGTTTTTATAATGATATGTAATGTGATAATTTTAAACCTGCAATGGGTTAAGATAATATAGCTTAAATAATTCTTATAGAACCCCCAACCCTATTAGAAATTCTAACAGTGCTTCTGATCTGGGTTGTCACTGGCCACTATTTCACCTCCCCAAAGGCTAAAATTCAATGACGTCGAGAGAGGGAATAAAGTGGTAGATATGGGGAGGCAATGCCCCTAAGGACAGAAATAATTACAATCCATTTATATATGTAATACATGAACAAGACTTTCCAATGGGGGAAGAACAATCTATATATATCAATAAAAAAAAGACATAATAAACTGTAGAGTTGTATATAATATAAAAATCCAAGAATTTCACATATAGTTACTAAAACAGAACAGAAACCCAAAATATTTCATTCAATATAATATTCAAAAGCGGTTTTCCAATATATGACCATTTTAAAAACATATATATAACAACAACCTAGTGAACAAGGTGAAAAATATGTAATCCAATAGAGGAAAGAATATTAAAGTCCCTTTACATCTATATATACCAAATCAATTAGGATTTGTGCTCTAGTGCCTGAACCCTTATCTGAACATAAAATAAAAAATTATACACATTCTTGGAAGGGTCTGTCTAGGCTATGAGAATGAATCTCACTAGGATACCACCCATGTGCCATTACCCAACATATGTGATTATGTCGGTGTGAGATTTGAATAAAAAATAGCACATTCATAATGTAAAAAAGATATTCCCTAGTGCTCGTTAGGAATGAGGAATTAATCTTCTATCTTATACAATGTCGTAAAAACCATAGCAGAGAGATTCCATGGATATACCAATAGAAGTCCCTAACATAGAATATCCATGTGAACAATCAGGTCCTCCACTGATGATGTACCTTAGAATCATGTTCCTCTTGACACCTCATTTATTATAAAATGGTTGATGTCCTAATGTCATGCCTAATCAAAAGTTACTGGACCCTCAGACTCCTTCTTGGAGAACTCATCGACTCAATGCCTCACATACATAGGAACACCAATAACTATCCTCATATAAAATCACCATCAGATCTAGGGTAATGTCTTGAAAAAAAATTATCTTAGTTCTCCAAAAATATTCAAGGAATAATAGACTCAATATGAAGAGATTCAGACCCCAACTAATAGCCTCGATCCTACCATCTAATGTGTCCTATTCTTCCCTATGGCTTTCTTCTGGAAGCTACCCTATGACAAATACATAAGATGCACCACCCTAGGACTCTACCCACTCGGTTGGTTAAAACTACCTGATCACTGAGTAATCCTATGTAAAAATGACTCTAAATTGTGCGTAGCCATCATAGGTGTGCGACAATAACCAAATAGTACATAATCCATAGTAACTCTAAAAACTCATTCCAAAATGACCGTGTTAGTAAAATCTGATTTCCATCCCTTCAAATATCTTCGGACATTCCTTAATCCAAAAGGTCTTTCAACCTCAAAAAACCATCCATGAATCCCAATTATGTGATCTACATCACTCATGTAACTCAGGACAATCCCAAAAAAGTGATCTAGCCACCTTAATTCTAATGGCCTTCACCATTTCAATCCTCACCCCAATCCTATCACAAACTTATGGATCTTAATAGCATGTCACAATCATTGTATACAAATAATTGAAACTAATTTAACAATACTATACAATGTAATGGAGTTTTACATCTCAAATTAAATAAAAAAATCTTCTCTTATATGAATCCCACACAGTCTTACTACCCATGGTTGTTGATGTCCTCTAACCCGACCTCGCACATATGAAATTTTCTTTTGAATTCCCAAAAGAAAACCCATAAGGTCACATGAACAACATATCATAAATAAATATATTCAATAGGGCCTAAATAAATAACCCAATGACATGCTAGAATCCCCCCCCCCCAATTTTTAAAAACCCAAATAAATTTAAGCACCACCTATCTTGGAGCTGTATACATAGGAACACCAGATAGTATCCTCTAACATTAATTAGTTTGGAAGAAAGCTGAATATCCATTCAAGGCCACAAGAATAGTTAAACGAATCAAAAGGATTTAGTAATCCATGAGGAGATTTAAAAGGAAAAGGGAAGCATTAGTGAAGATATCCTTATAAATATACATCCAACACAACTAATAGATTGAAGAATGAATGACCGACGGAGGAGTCTATTTAAAATGAAGGGGAGGATGAAAGGGTGAATTTCGAACTGCTACGCAAAACCAATATATAAAATATTAGGATGAAAACCCAAAATAAAAGGGAGTCACAAATTCATGATTTCACCACTTTAATAGTTCACATGGTTATCATGATTGGTTTTCCAAACTGTGTGAAAATTGTTTTTGCAACAGTATTGAGGTACTCCCAATGTGGCTCTACCAGTGATGCTTTCTCAAATTTTTCTCTAACCATGCACAAGATTTGAAAACCACTTTTTAAAAATATGAAAACATCCTCCAATATCCATGATCCTCAACCAACACAATATTTTTTTTATGTAGAGAATGATGGTGGGCAATTAACTTGAGGAGGCCACACAATTTACCTAAATCATGCGCCTTGACCCAAAAACACAAAAAATGGGTTGTCGAGCCTCAAAGGTACCATAAAAACATTAGAACACTGATATATTTACAAAGCTTATAAATCTATTCCAAAACATGATTTTTATCATGAAACAAAATAGGGAATTATGTTTTGATGATCATCAAGTATATTAACATACCGACATATTCCTAAAATTTATAATGGGAGATGTTTTCAATCCACTCCAATCATCCTAGGACATTACAATCTACCCAACATAACACATCTCATCCTCGATATATATATATTTATCGTAATATGTATCCAAAAATACCCATCCTAGATCAATTTACCATGACGTCCCCAGTCTTGAGGGTACATGTCAACTACCTGAAGGGGGTTCCCACACATTGTATTGACCTACCTCCATCCATCCCGTCACAAAATTCAAATCAAAAAATTTTCCATTGACATATTACTAGACTCAAATGTCCTCACATGACACATCACCACTCATAAACCTTATCTGGTTCCCCCATGACATATCGTACAAGCAATATTATTTTTCACCACAAAATTTCCCTCCATGTTCCCATGTCACTAATGAAATCAATGAAGTCATAAAACTCATCAAATTCTCAAATATGTTACATTCACTCAATCCATAATAATTTTCTACATCATAATTATGCATTGATGCCTATTCATCCCTTGAAACTCGCATATCCTCTATGCTCTGTTGCCAATCCACCACAATAAACATGCATCCTTCGGTGATAACACATATGTCCTATTGTTACAAAACTCAAATATATATATATAATTCATATGATATTATACCAACAAAGATAAAATATTTGTATTTTCTGCAAAAATAATGTGTCCACCTTAAGACCCCTAAATGAAAACGCCTCACAAGGCATGATAAAAATGAAATATCAAATCGTTCAAGCCTAGGGTGTATCTCTAACCATTGTAGGCTCACAAAACTACTCTAACATATAATTTCCCACATAATAAACCTAGATTGTTGTATGATAGCCTATATCCTAGGCTCCCTATCCAGCTTCACTAGCCAATGACCAGTAACCACGCTGTTGGGTATTGACTTCTCTTCCACTACCTCTATCTATTGCTGAAGCTTGGGAAACCTCATTTGATACCTCTTCTGGACCAATCTTAGAATTATATGTCTTTTGTGGTACGTGAATATCGGCTAACAAAGAAGAAATCCTACAAAACCATTTGAAATTCTAGATCTTTCCACATGCTTGACACTCATTTAGAGGTTTCCCAAACTAAGTTAGGACATGTCACGGATTCCCACAATAAAAGTAAATTGTCAAATATCCACTCTAAGGTGTTCTGATCTAGTCCTTAGCCTTACTGTCCTATTTTAACTCATGTCGTCCTCACTACCTACTATATATAGTGTCACCATTGAATTCACATGGTGTCATCAAATATCTTGATTATGACATATCTTTCATGTTTTCCTCATCTATGAGCACCAGGTTCTCCATCTCTGAGAAAAAGGAAACTTAAATTTTTTTACCTTCACTTGAATAGCATGATATAAACAATCATGGAATCACCTAACCCTCTAGGTTTCCTAACTCATCATGATAGGTATAAATAAATACAATTTGGTGAATTTTTATAGATAGTACATGATAGACATGTAACCCTATTGAATGCTCAAGAACTCCTGAGCTTTCACTTTCCTCAGTGCCTCTGAGAAGAAATGCTATGAGAATTTGGCTAGAATGTCCTTCTATTGTAGTCCCTCATGTATGCCTTCCAACACCTTGACATCCCACTATAAATTCTCTGATACAATGAGAAAGTAGGTATATAGTTTCACCATCTACATTGGAGGCATCTCTTATCTGTCAAAGATCATCTATATGGTCATGATCTGATACTCTGCTACCTATGGACCACCCTCACCCTTAAAAAGTATCAGGTTATGTGAGTGAAACTCCGACTTCAGATACACCATCGAATTCTATCCTTCCTTATCACACCATTGATACCCCTCGATGACCGGAACCAAGCTTTTTAGGTGATGCTCATCCAACCATAGCCCAAAATAGTTCATGTAAACTAGATGCCCCGTCTGAACTAGAACATTAGCCTTGGCCTGTACCTGTGGGTCCTCATCTTCTTAACCCTCATTGATCTGAACATGGGCGTGCCCCTATGGAACTAAACCATTGAAACCCACATATTCTATCAAATATATCTTTAATAAATTTTAAAATACCATTAAATATCCAGACAACCCAGATTTCAAAAATATAAATAAATATTGCAGATAAAAAATGCAATAATTGGAAGAACATCCTCACATACCTTACTCTCCATCAACACAACTATTAAACATGGAATGTAAATATCATATCCTCTTTACCCACCCATGTAATAACCAAATATCATGTATACCATGGTATATTCCATTCCTAAAAACAAATTTTAACTCAACCCGACGACCTCATCACCCAACATGGTGATCAAAACCATCCCATTTAATCATACCTTTGTGCACATATAACATCCATGATAATTTAAAATAAAAAATAGTATATATATATTACAAAAAAAATTATAGACCATATTACATATGAAATTTCTAATGCTCGTGATTTACATAAACAATAAGTTATAACATGTTCCTATTAAAACCATAACAGGCATCATAAAAAGAACAACACCACTTTACATACTGAAACTAGGGTCCAAATCTCACTCCAAGGCATAACATAATAAGGATAAAAAGTCCTAAAAATATGTATAAAATTCCATCTGTAATAGTCCATGTGGAAATCACATCAACTATAAAATGTGAAAAATAGAATTGGAAATCCCACCAATAGTAACTTGTTTTTTCCTCATACATGGGGCAGCAGTCACCCAAAAACTGATATGAATCTAGTTCCAACAACATCCTAATATCTAATATACCATAATAAAAATATTAATACCAAGAAAAGAAGTAAAATAATCTCATTTGATACCATTTGTAGCATCCCTGACCTGATTAGCCACTCGAATAGTGCTTTCGGACCAGGGTGCCGCAAAACATATGATCACCTCCCGAAACTCCAAAGGCCTTTGACTAGATGTGTGGGTCTAAAGGGGAAAGTGTGGGGAGTCTATAAAATTATGTAAATATATAATAATGTTTTGATTATATAAATAATATACATTGTAGAAGAACTCAGGAGACTCTAACCAAACACAAAAAATGGATATGCATAATCAAAATCAAGCAATTACAAAAGAAATAAAAAAATAGTATCATTAATCAGGTAAAAATCCACTCATACCTCTTATTGATAATAAAACATAACATGAATCCATTAAAAGTCATAAAATATAATACTTAGAAAGTGGGAATCCAAAGGCTGATCACATAACATATGTATATATAACAAAATTTTATATAAAAATGAAAAAAATTAAACTCTAGCCGAGGAAAAACCCTAAATGTCGTTATCTATACATCCATTCCAACTCAACTAGGATACAACTCCATATATAAAACCCTTACATGTATGCAAATTCTTATTTTCCACACACATCCTGAGAGACCAATGTAAGGTTTGGGAATGAGTCTCTGAAGGATAGAACACAAATGTGGATACCAAACATATATTTTTTATCTTGGTTTGAACAATTAGTGGATAAAACATAACATTTGTAATGTAAATTTGATCTTCCCTAATGCCCAACATCTACATGGGAGAAATCACCTACCCTGGACAACACCAAAAAAACATATTAGAGAGTTTTATTATCCTATGACTAAGGAGACCCTAGATATAGAATGTCGAGGTGTACCCTAAGTATCCACCACTAATGATGTCTTGTGGAACCACATGCCTCCCATAACTGCGTGTCGTAGAAAACCACTAACATTCTAATGGAATGCCTAAGAATAATTAAGAGGTCTGTCAGACACCTTCTTGAATAATTTTTTTTTGCACAATTCCAGAAATATAGATCCAAATCTATATTTCTCCTCTAATAATGTCAATATTGGATTAAGAATGTTACACCCCATGCTTCCACGGTATGCTTCTCTTTGAATAATACAGTAGAGTGTGTTGTACGCACCTTCACGTTCAAACACACCACATCAATCAAACTAGCCCTTATGAATAGTAATACCCAATTTTTGAAATTTTATAAATTTTATCATTCAAAATGAACTTTTTTAGTGGATTCATAATATCGAAATTAGCTTAGGGTGAATTTTTTTTATTTTTCTAATAACCTTAAATTTTTATGAATAGTGAAAAACACTGAGTTATAGTTTGAAACCGAATTTTTATTTAGATAATTATTTATTTCATATAAATTTATTTTAGCTCAAAATATATACATAATACATATATATGTTCAATGTAATTCATTGGAGTCAGTTTATAATAATTTTATATTTTTCAAAATTTTATTGAACTTTTTACCATCTTTTACCCACCTCTTAGGAGCATTTTCAAATTTACATAAAACATAATTTTACCACTTCTGTGATTTGAATTTAAAATATCCAAGAGACACGGTTGATATCAGTATGTAAAATTTTGTTCAATAAGATGAAAATTATTTTTTCTGAATAGTAACTTTTTACGTTTATTTACCACAGTTAAAATTAAATAGGGTAATTACGGGTAAAAATGATATTATTATTACACTAACACGTGTCCAAATTATATTGGATAAATGTAATTTGACCAAAAACAACCTTAGGAATAAAATATGATCCTTTAGGTCCACATGGATTAGATTAGGGAATTTATTATTATTTTTTTTAAAGAAGATTTAAATGAGTTAAAATCAATGTTTAATAATTGAGACATTTTTAATATAGGGATACACATAAGATAAATTCCACTATATATATTCATTAAAATCTAAGAATATTTTCTATATAATGGTATATTATATATATATTTTTAAGTAAAAAATAATTTAATTTATTTATGAAACAATGTTGATGTAGTAATTACCTAATTAATGATATATTAAAATAATTGATATTATAAATATCCAAATAAATGTAATTTGATACTTTATATGAATTCCAATAATTTTCTAGGTTAATTTGATATATTAGGGTTGGTTAAAAAAATTTCTAATTAATAATGCTTCTATGATTTTAGCAATGACAAAATACCAAATAGTGTCAAAATTGACATAAAAGTGTTTTTAAAACAAATATTATGTTAATAATTTATATTCTTTTAATAATAATCTATTGATTAGAAAAAAGACTTATATAAAGACACTTGTATCATTAATAAACCATTTGGGGTTTTCTTTGATGTATATTCTATGTTTATTAACTATATAATACAAAAATACATAGAGACATGGTAAATGGAAAACTATTTAACTAAGAGTTAAATCTAAACGATAAGGTTAATATAGAAACCCAAACCTATCTAAAACCTATTGTTTTAGTGGTTTTAGACCCATACTCACCTTAGATTTTCGATAATCCATTTTGGAGCCATTAGAATCCGAAAATCTTTTTATTATAAAATAATATTACTATCTTTTCCTAAGGTGCCCCTCACCCCTCTTATAAAATGGCACTCCCCCTTCCCTCAAATTCAAATGTTCAAATCCATTTGGATCAGAAAAACTCTCCCCAAATTCCCTCTGAACAGTCATCCCTTCATCCTAGATGCCTTCCATTAGTCAAAAAGCCAAACTATGGAGCCCTTTTGATCAAATAAAGGGGAATAACCCAATGAAGAGGTAAATATTTCATCAACTCTTTCAAGTTTCTTTCTTATTCCACATCCTCTTTATTTGTTATTTCCAATAAAAAATAATAACTCTAGTATATTTTATATAATATGATGTTATTATAAATATAGTAGAACCTTATTAATTATTCTATCCATCCATTTAATGACATGTCACTATACATGTGTGCGTACCTCGTACCGTCTCCACGTCATGGTGTAATTGTTATTCAATACATTATTATTTGGATTGGTATAATAATGATATGTAATTGATGTAAATAATAAATATTACATGATAATTATTTTTTATATATGATATACCATCCAATTATATATTTATTTAATATCAAAAGTGATATATTTTCACTCGTGTGTATGTACATATTACAATCTCCACCAACGCAATGAGATTCGTTCTCCATCGTATACATTCAAGATTAATTTTCATTTGATGGTTAAGAATAATTTTTACAGACTTAATATCATTTTGGATATGAATAAGATACATCCAATTCATAACAAATATGACTCATATATTAATGAATATAAAGTAAAACAAATCCATTAAGACCCAAAACGATGATAATACTAATATATTATTAACAAAGAAATGTTAAAAGATCATATATGATATCATATTAATGTATATAAATCTTTTATAATTTAGTAAAAATTATTTAACCATTATAAATTAGGTTAAACTAACCTCAACCATGGAAAAGTACGAGGTATGGGTTATTTCTACAATCTCTTCATTGTCTGAGGTTGTTTATATGCAATTATCTACTAGGACCCCGTTATCATCCAAATCCATGTTTCGTAAAAATGTATTTAAAAACATTATTACTATTATATATACTATGGGTTAATGTAATTTATACCCTTGTATTAATTTTATTTGGTGTTTATATATAAATATTTCCATCATTTTCCAAACAAGTTACTTTTTGACCATTTCGACAAAATTAAGGTAAGACTGTTTTTTTAACTTATACAACGGGTGTGGATATTTTCCTCCATTATAAAATCGTCAATGTTTCCATTAAAATCTTATAAGAATATTTTTCAAAATAAATTTTTTCTTTAAAATTCTGTGACTCTAAAATGAGTTCAATATAGAAAGAGGTATTTCTCTAAAAATGTTTTGATTTCATCTATGTCAACATACTTTGATGGATTTTAAGTATATTTGAGGTTGATTTATTATGACACAAAATATCCATATTATATTAATGGTTTTGTGATATGTTTAAATGTGGATGTGCTATTTATATACCATTCATGGTTTGTGGTTAAAGTATTGATACTTTCTATGCTTGTTTTAATATTAATTTTTATGTTATATTTCAATATCTTTATTTGAGGAATGAATAGGACTTAGTAAGTAATTGGTGGATCCTGCTATAGCTCCTCGATGCATCGGTAGGTCTCATGAGAAAAATAGATGTGCAATTGGCCTAGGCCTTTCATATTTTGATATATGGTATTGGTCGAGGCCTTAATCATTTTTAGACGTCTTGGTCGAGGCCTTGAAAAAAATTTTCAGAATGTTCATCATTATACATTACCTCATTATGAAAATAATATTGATGGTTCATGTGGTCAATGAACTAGTATAATTCCCATGATTATGTTTTATTATGGAATTATTTACTCATCTCTTATTCCATCCATTAAACTATTCATGTTTATTATTGGTAAAGGCATGTGGTTTCAATTATTCACCATGCTTAATATTTACGTTATCTTCTGTTGTATTTCTTACCCTTACTGAGCGTTTGAGCTCACGCCTATATTAAGTTTTATTTTCCCAGGATATAGAGAAGTTAGTTATTAGTGACATGAAGGCATAATTTCGGAGGATTGGATGTTTCTAATTCAATAAATTTGTGTTGTATTACTTTTCAAGATGTAATGTTGAATTATGTATGAATATTATTTCCTATATTACGAAGCTGGTCAGTATTTCAAGACAAGATTTCCTTGTGATCATGACAATTATATGTAATAATGCACCGACACTAGGTAACTAGTGTTAGGTTGTTACAGTTGGTATCAGAGAAAGTTTAGTACAATCTAGGGAAACTAGATTTAGATAAGCACTGATTAGATCACATATCCCTAATATAGACATTGAGGATTAGTATAGAAAAACGTCCTAGAATTTTGATATTGTAGAAATTTTGTGAGTTTTATAAGAAATTCATCCCTTTCTGGATATGAGCAAGTAAGGGTGGCTCTGGCACAGATGTATCTAGGAGTAAAACCTGACACCACAGCTTAGAGCTAGACTCAAACAGGAAATGGAGCATGACAATGGGCATTGTTGCACTCTTGGTTACGACAATCCCAGGGTATAAGCTAAGAATAATTATAATTTTCATTACAGACAATTATGAATGTTTTATGAGTATATACTTCCTCAAGGAAGTTTTTTTTATGATTATGGATTATATCCATAAACTATTAAATTTATGTTAAGTTTTTTAAAAGTTTGTATTTATGTATTGAGATTCATAAACTAATCTAGTATATTCCATTGAATAGAAATGGAGCCTAGTGGAAGGAATGGAAGCAATATCAATGCACGGACTCCATGTAGGGATTCCCTCCTGCTCAAGATAATTATAGTGGAGCTGGTGATACAATTGGAGCTGATCATCTTATCACTATATTTGGACAACTCATTTAGGTTAAGAATAATAACCTTACCCGTATGGAGCACCCTGATCCACAACATAGAGGATTAATGTTATACCTCTTCATGAGGCGACAACCACCAACATTAAATGGGAGTACAAATCCATTAGTTGCTGAGCAATGGATAAATTTTTTAGAGAAAAAATTCCACGCCTTGAGGAGTCGCGAAAAGGAAAAAGTTGTTATAGAAGTTTATCGCCTCACTGGAGATGCTGATCAATGGTGTTCATTTATTCAAAACACAAAGGAAGATGATAAAGTATCAAATATAAAATTAAAGGAATTTAAAGAATAGTTCATAGAAAAATACTTTCCTCATGACCATCAAGCAGATATGGAAAGACAATTTCTGAGACTGAGGCAAAAAGAAGATGAGAATGTCACAAAGTATGAAGCTAACATTACAAGGGTAGCGAGGAATGCTTCAGATTATATACATAACCCAAGAAGTTATATTGAACATTTCATTGATGGGTTAAAAACAATTCTCTGTTGAGCATTAGTATCACAATTATTCTCATCATACGAAGATATTTTCTCTTGAGCTATCCTGACAAAAATGTAATTCTTTACGTCTTATGACATTAATGAAAAGAAATAGAAGAAGAGATCTATTGAACTCTCTGGGAAAGGAAATAAGGAATCAAGTAAGAAGGGATGAATTGAATTTCCACCCTTTGATAATTGTGGATGGAAGCACCTGGGTGCCTGTCTAATAGGAAACTGAGTATGCTACAATTGTGGACAAAACTGCCATCTTGATAGTGATTGTACAGGAAGAAAATATTATACCAATGATAAATGATACAATTTCATGGAGATGGGACTTTTTGAAAATTAATTTCCAAAGGGTCAGAGAAACATATCTCAGAAAATGCCAAGGGATCAAGGTCAAGCTTATGTGATCACTACTGCTGAGGTTGAAGCCCCAAAAGGCATGGTGGCAAGTAATTTAATGGATTCTTCAAGTTTAGCCAATGATTTATTTGATTCTGGATCATCACATTGTTTTATATCTACCCAGTTTTCTAGGAAAATTATATATTTCCAAATTGATTTAATAGGGGAGTATTCAGTCAAAACCCCTATGGGAAGTGTCATTGCTACAAAGTATTTTGAATCTGTTCCCATTAGGGCATATAAATGTTCTTTATCTACTAATCTCATCGTTATACCCATGCGTGAATTTGATATAATCCTTGGTATGGATTGGTTATCAGACCATTAAGAATAAATTTATTATAACAAGAAGGTGGTTACTATTTTTTATCACATTGACAAAGAAAACATTATCTTTATAGCATAATTGTCACCACTGAATTCTTGTCTAGATCCACCCCCCAGTTGCTCAACTAAATTAAATTACTGGGGAGGAAGATAATAAAATAACTATGGGTGAGGAAAATAATGGTCAAATAGAGGATGTACCTATTTTGAAAGAATATGTTCATGTGATTCCCAAATAATTACCTATACATCCTCTTGAACAAAAAATTGAGTTTTCAATTGATTTAATTCCTGGATAGAAGCCCATATCGAAGACCCATTATAGAATGGATATTGTTGAATTAGTGGAACTATGGAAAAAAACTAGAGGAATTTTTTAATAAGTGATTCATTCTCCCTAATGTTTCTCCATGGGGAGCCTCTATCCATTTATTAAAAAGACATATGGATCTATTTGGTTGTTCATTGACTATAGGGAGATCAATTCTATAACATTAAAGAAAAAGTATCCCCTACCTCACATTAATGATTTATACAACCAACATCATGGAGCTCATGATCTTTCATATATTATCCTTCGATATGGATATCATCAGTTGTGTGTGAAGTAGGACGAAATTCCAAAAATTGCATTTTGAACCAGGTACAAGCATTTCAAGTTTATAATAATGCATTTTGGGTTGGCTACGACAACCTCTGTCTTCATGGATATAATGAATAGAGTTTTCAAGGAATATAATGATGATTCTTTAGTGGTGTTTATTTAATATATCTTGGTATACTCTAAAAGCTACGAAGATCATGAAAATCACTTGCAGATTATCTTGAAAATCGTAGAAGACAAGAATTTTATGGGAAGTTTAGCAAGTGTGAATTTTGGCTTCAGTAGATTTCTTTTCCTGGAAATGTTTTCTCCAAGGATAGAATCCATTTTGACCCTTCTAACACAAAGGCAATACAAGAATTTCCAAAATCGACAAGTATAACTAAGGTACATAGTTTTATTGGTTTATCAAGTTATTATCTACAATTTGTCCAGAATTTTGATCGGTTGGATAACCCATTAACAAATCTCATATGAAAAGGGGGTTAAATTTTTGGGTCAAAAGAGTGTGAAGAATGTTTTTGAAGAACATAAGAGAATATTTGTTAATGCTCCTATATTGACTCTACTATCAGAGAATTGTTTGTTTGTTATTTATAGTGATTCATCAATGAAAATACTTGGTTTTTTCCTTATGCAGAATGACAGGGTTATTTCCTACGCATTAGGACAGCTAAAAATTCATGAGAAAAACTATCCTACTCGTGATCTTGAGTTAGCAGCTATAATCTTTCCATTTAAGATATGGAGACATTATCTCTATGGAGAAAATTGTGATATTGATACTGATCACAAGAGTTTGAAGTATATTTTCTAAAAGAAAGAACTCGTCATGGGGCAAATGAGATTGATTTAAATAATCAAGGATTATGATTGTAAGATAAACTACCACCCGGGGAAGGAAAACAAGGTGGCAGATGCTTTGAGCAGAAAACATCATGGAGTTTTGAATATTATGAGAGTTGAAAATGATCCTATATAAATGGATCTATTAAATATGGATATGGGAATAATCATGGAAGGTGAAACATCAATGATTTTTCAAATGGTTGCCAAATAATCTTTACTAGAAAGGATAAAATGTTCTTTGGATAATGATGAGAAGTTTCAAAATAAGATTAATGTTATGAATAAGAGGAGATTGAGTGAAATCATAAATGATGATGGAATTTTGAAATTTAGGATGATACATTGTGTTACCAATATACCTGATCTAAAAAGAGAATTGTTGGATGATTTTTATTGTCCCAATTTTCCTATACACCTTGGTAGCACCATGATGTATTGGGTTTTTAAAGAACATTTTTGGGGTGACAACATGAAGAGTGAGATTGCTGATTTTTTGTCAAGATGTTTGGTTTCTCAATAAGTGAATGTGGGAAGGAAACAGCCTAGAAGAGTTATGAAACATCTTCCCATTCCTAAGTGGAAATGGGATAATATCACGATGGACTTTTCCATGGGACTACCAAAGACTCCCTGAAGGAATGATGCAATATGGGTCATTGTTGACCGTAATACCATGTCAGCACATTTTCTTGCTATAAGGAAAGATTTACCACATGAACGTCTATCAAGACTATATATTAATGAAGTTTCGAGAATTTATAGATTACCCCTATCGATTATTTCTAATCGTGATCCCAGTTTTACATCAAGATTATGGAAAAGACTTTAGAAATCCCAGAATACTAAAATTCTTTTGAGAACTGCCAACCACCCCATAAACTGATGGCTAATTAGAACAGACTATTCAATCCATAGAAGACATTGTAACACCCGAGACTTTTACGTTATATAAATCATCAAAGGAATCTTTTTCTACACAACACTTGCTTGGCTTGCTTTGCACGCAATCGCGACCTTCCTCGATAGCTTGCGTCGTACGCAATACCGAGTTTCACTAAACAACAATATGCTATTAAAACTAGCCGTTATGAATAGTAATAACCACTTTTTAAAATTTTATAAATTTTATTTTTCAAAATGGACTTTTTTTTTGGACTCAGAATATCGAAATTAGCTTAGGGTGAAATTTTGGTATTTTTCTGAAAACTTTCAATTTTTGATGAATAGTGAAACCACTAAGTGGTAGGTTAAAAACTGAATTTTGCATAAAACATAATTTTACCGCTTCTGTGAAGGGAATTTCGAAAATCCGACAGACACGGTTGATATCAGTAAGTAAAATGTGGTTCAATGAGATACAAATAATTTTTTGGTGAATAGTAACTTTTTACTATTTTTACCGCGGTTAATAGTAAATAGGGTTACTAAGGGTAAATATGATATTAATATTAACCTAACACATGTCCTAATTCTATTGGACAAGTGTAATTCGACCAAAAACAAACTTAGGAATACAATATGACCATTTAGGCCCACTTGGATTAGATTAGGACATTTATTATTAATTTATTTAAAGAAGGGTTAAAATAGTTAAAATCAAAGTTTAATAAGTAAATAATTTTTAATATGGGGTTATACATAAGATAAATTCGATTGTAAATATTCATTAGAAAGCTAAAAATATTTCCTACATGATGGTATTTTATTTGTAATTTTTGGACATCAAATAATTTAATTTATTTATGACACAAAGATGATGCAGTAATTATATCATTAATGAAATATTGGCATAATTGATAATAAAAATACTAAAATAAATGTAATTTAAGACTTTTTATGAATTACACTAATTTTATAAGTTACTATGATATATTATTGTTGATTTAATTAACTTGGTTCGAACATATAATTCTGTTATGACTTTCAAAAAAATCATATATCAAATAGTGTCAAAATTGACACAAAATAGTTTTTAAATCAAATATTATATTACTAATTGATATTTTATTCCTAAAAATCTAAGGTTTGGCCAAATGACTTAGATAAGGATATATATATTAATAATAAACAATTTGGGGTTCTTTTGGCATGTTATAGTAAGTGTATTAACCATATAGTGAAAGAAAACAAAAAGACACGGTAAAAGTTAAATTAATTAACTTAGAGTTAAATCTAATTGATAAGGTTAAACTAATACCCTAAACTTGTCTAAATCCTATTGGTTGATAGGATTTCGACCCATCCCCACTTTAGCTTCGAAATAAGACCCTTTGGAACCATTATAAACCGATTTTGACTTTAATATAAAATAATATTTTGAGATATTCCTAAGGTGCCCCTCTCCTCCCTTATAAAAGGGCACCTCCTCCCCCTCCTCCTCACACCAATTTGAGCACTCAAGCTCGGCCAACCCCTGCCATTTTCTCCTCTACACTTCCCTAGAATAATTCTAGAGGTCCTGGTCTTCTCCAAAGACCAATATTAGTTCCTTAAGTGGAGGATTCAAAGAGGCGTTCCAAAGAAGAGGTAATATCCATTACCGATCTTTTCAATTTCTTTCTTCTTCAACTTCTTCTTCTTTAGTTGTTTCATGATAAAGTAATAACATCAGTATTACTTACATACTGATATGTTATTATAAATATGAAACAACCCTAATTCACCTTCTATCCATCCTACGGAAAAATGAAATCACCGCGCGTGCGTATGTACGGAATACCGTCTCCACGCCGTGGTGTAATCTATTTTCCACCATCACCTTACAAGGATGGGTATAATGGTGTAATGAGTAAATATATATGATTATTATGAAGTAATATTGATACTGAAATAATATATATATACTCCAATACAATTCCACGATCATAGGAACGATATCATCACTCGTGCGTACGTACGGAATACCGTCTCCACGATGTGATGCGACTCGTTCTACATGATCTTCATTTCATAATGATTATATAAATGAATTGAATGAATGAATATGGTATATAATACACTAATACCATTCTGGAAATGAATTATCTATAACCTAAAGATAAGAATAAGAATTTATTCAACAAAACACGCATAAGAACAAAAAGTTATAAAGACCCGAGTAACAAGTAACAATGAAATATTACTAACAAGAAGCTAATAATATGACCATATATGATATCATATCAATATGTATGATTCTGTAATAAGTCAATAACATTATTTAAACCATTATACAGGAGCTTCGGACACGAACAAAGCAAATCGGACCTAAGGTAAGGGAAATATCACAATCTCATTTTTATCCGAGATTGTTTATTCGTAAGTATTTAATGGGGTGTATTTTATCATCCACATCCATGTTCCCTCAATATGTAATATTGTTTCCATCCACTTGATATAGTTTAAATCCAATTTTACCCTTAGGTGAGTTTTTAGTAAAGAATATGAAAGGAATCTTTTGTCGTTTTTCCATACGAGGTACTTTTTGACTTTTCCGACAAAAGTACGAAGAATGTTTTTTTTAACTTATACGGCATGAATGGATTTTTAAAACATTACTTCAAAGAAGCTTCCTTTACAAGTTTTCAAGTTTATTTTTAATCAACTTCTTTTGTTTTAAAGTTGTATGATATGTTATGAAAGGAAAAATGTTTTTTTAAGAAGAAAGGATATTTTCCTCAAGAATGGAGTTCAAGTGTTTTATCAAAATTATTTTCCATCTAAGATAATAAAGGGTTATATTTTTATCCCTATTATTACATTGATTTGATCATGTTGTGATGGAATTACTTTTATTAATTCCTTTATCTTATATGAATTGATTTCTGATGTCATGATGTTTCAAGAATCCCATTTTTGTTACTTGTGTTATGCGATGATGTATGTTTTATGACTATGTGGCACACATAAGAAAGGATTCATTATAAGATGGGTGGGACCTATATCTCCCTCCAATGCATTGGGTAATGATTTTATATCTCATGAGATAGACATGGCTGGAACGGAAGGTTATTTCGGTTCAGTGATACAGGACTGAAACGAGGAGTGAACTCGGTTCAGAAAGGGACTTTGTCCACTAAGATAGTCTTGGCAATGAGTCATGACTAACAAGAAATGATTTCCATGATTATGTGTGCATGCCACAAAGTTTCAAGTTTTATGTTATGATTATGGGGATCTCATTTTCACTTCTATGAATTATTCCATGATAAGATATTATGATCTCTTTTGCGGGTTTTGATTTTCAAAAAGATATGATATGATTTTTATTTCCTTTATTTTCCCTTGCTGAGCATTTGAACTCACCCTTTTATGTTTTCTTTTCCCCAGGTCAGGAAGATGGATATTAAGTAGAATATGCTAAAAGGGACCCTATATATGATGAAATAAATGGGAGACACTGTAGAAGATTTATGAACCAGTTGTTTATGTTTCCCAGTTTCTAAAGACACTATACCTATACGGTCCTTTGTGGTTTTGTCATATGTTGTAATAAGTGTGCTTCAATTTTGAAGTAGTAACAATGTATGTAAAGTATGGGTCGTTATAGTTGGTATCAGAGGAAAGGTATAGTCAGCCTTTGGAAACTAGGATGTGAAATCCTTAGTAAGAACCCTAAGGATAAGTCTAAGCATAGAACAAAATCTTAGAAAGGGCCATGAATAACCTAGGATAAGACCATAAGCATGAAAATTTTATTCTTGAATTATGTGGTTTCCTATTATAATTAGTGTTGCTCACACTATTCTTCTTGGTTTTAGTCAATGGCTGGAACCCGAAGGAACCGTGTTAATGCGGAATGCGATGGGAAATTCAATGATTGTCCCCCTGAGCAACCAAACGATATGGGAGCTGGAATGCAAAATCTTGTAGCCATGCTCACACAACTTTCTCAAGCTATGAATCATGCAAGATTTCCAAACGAACAAAGGAGGGAGCAACATTCTGTTGAATCCTTCATGAGGCAGCGTCCACCTTCTTTCAGCGGGTCTACTGATCCATTAGTTGCTGAACAATGGATTAGTACTACTGAAAAGATATTTTCAGTTCTTCAATGTTCTGAGCATGATAAAGTCATCCTAGCAGTGTATCGTTTGGAAGGAGATGCGGATCAATGGTGGAATCTTGTTAAGAATACGAGGCAAATGGATGAAATTGATTCTATGGAATGGGACGAGTTCAAGAACTTATTTTTCAATAAGTACTTCCCTCGTATTCTCCGAACAAAGATGGAGAAAGAGTTACTTGAACTGAAGCAAAGGGATGATGAATCTGTTAGTACCTATGAAGCAAATTTTACAAGACTTGCAAGGTACGCTTCTGGTATTATTATCCAACCTGAGAGTAAGATCGATCGATTCTTTAGTGGCTTAAAACCAAGTCTTCGAAGGGCGTTAGCCATAAAGGACTTCAATAGCTACGAGGAAATCGTTCGATGTGCTCTCAAAGTCGAGATAGAGATTGGAGTAACCCATCAGTCACATGGTTTTGATAAGAAGAGGAAGATGGAATTCAAAGAAAAATCTAAAGAGCACACGGAAAAGAAGATGAACTTTCCCTTATGCTCAAAGTGTGGAAAGAAACATGGAGGTAGTTGTCTTAAAGGGACAAGTAAATGTTTTAAATGTGGAAAGGAAGGTCATCGGGCATTTGAATGCAGTGATAATGGGAAGAAGATGTCTAATGATGCAAACAAAGGAAGGGATACACAGAATGAACCTACTACACTTCAATGTTTCAAGTGCAAGGAGATGGGGCATTATGCCAATCAATGCCCAAATCCAAGGGTTGATGATGATGGTCGACGTCAACAAACTCTTACGGCTAAAGACAAAGGAAAGTCACATGCAATTTCTATCAGCGATGTGGAGTACGATAACGATGTGGTGAAAGGTACACTTACCATCCACTCTAAAGTAGCAAATGTTTTATTTGATTCTGGATCCACCCACTCTTTTTTTTTTCTGAAAAATTTTCTAAGGGTATCACCGTATTACCTCAACAATTAGATGTTGAGTTAGCTGTGACAACACCTAATGGCACATCAATCGCATCAAAAGTTTATAATTCTTCTCCGATCGAAGTTTGTGGGAAAGTGCTTCCTGCAAATCTTGTGATCCTTCCTTTAGTGGAATTTGATGTGATTCTTGGCATGGATTGGCTTTCTCTACATGGAGCTCATATCAATTGCCAAAGAAGGGAAGTCACATTTCATATTCCAGATCAATCTACAATCGTCTATCAATGCAAGGATGAACATAACCTTCCAGTGGAAATTTCTTCCATCTTATGGGTATTGATTCCACTAAATGAAGGTTATTTATCTCAAATGGTTGGTGAGAAACTCACGATTAAGAATATGCCCATTGTACGGGAGTTTGATGATGTCTTTCCGGAGGAATTGCCGGGTCTTCCACCAAATCGTGAAGTTGAGTTTTCAATAGAACTCGTACCGGGTGCTTTGCCTATTTCAAAGACACCTTATAGAATGGCCCCAATTGTGTTGCAGGAATTGAAGAAGCAACTCCAAGAGAATCTTGATAAGGGATTCATACGCCCTAGTGCGTCACCTTGGGGAGCACCTGTTCTATTTGTTAAGAAGAAAGATGGATCAATGAGACTCTGCATTGATTATCGAGAACTTAACAAGATCACTATCAAGAACAAATATCCTCTCCCACGCATTGATGACTTATTTGACCAACTACGCGGAGCTCAATACTTTTCCAAGATTGATCTTCATTCAGGGTATCATCAACTAAGGGTCAAAAGGGAGGATATACCAAAGACGGCTTTCCGTACAAGGTATGGACACTATGAATTTATAGTGATGCCATTTGGTCTTACTAATGCCCCTGCTATCTTCATGGATCTAATGAATAGAGTCTTTAGAGACTATCTTGATCAATTTGTGGTAGTCTTTATAGATGATATTCTTGTCTATTCAAAGAGCAAGGAAGAGCATGAAGATCACTTGAGAATTATATTGAAGACCCTGAGAAAGGAGAAGCTTTATGCCAAATTTACCAAGTGTGAATTTTGGCTTCAAAAAGTTGCATTTTTGGGTCATATAATCTCAAAAGAGGGGATATCTGTGGATCCAGCAAAAACAGAGGTTATCGAGAGATGGTCAAGACCAACAACAGTAACTGAGATCCGAAGTTTTCTTGGTTTGGCTGGATATTATCGACGTTTTGTAAAAGATTTTTCACGATTATCTAATCCAATCACCAAGTTGACTCGGAAGGGAGTTAAGTTTGTCTGGACGGAAGAATGTGAAGAGAATTTCAAGGAGTTGAAAAGAAGGTTATCCAGTGCACCTGTGCTCACACTGCCTTGTAGTGGAGAAAGGTTTGTGATCTACAGTGATGCATCCAAGAAGGGATTGGGGTGTGTTCTTATGCAAAATGATATGGTGATAGCTTATGCCTCACGACAGTTGAAAATCCATGAGAAAAATTACCCAACACATGATTTGGAGTTGGCTGCGGTAATCTTTTCATTAAAGATTTGGAGGCATTACCTTTATGGTGAAATGTGTGATATTTATACTGATCATAAAAGTTTAAAGTATATTTTCACACAAAAGGAGCTGAATATGCGCCAAAGAAGATGGTTGGAGCTGATTAAGGATTATGACTGCTCAATCCATTACCACCCTGGGAAAGCAAACAAGGTGGCAGATGCATTAAGTCGACAAGACCATGCTAGTTTATCCATGATGAGGATCACAAAAGATCCAATATTTATGGATTTACAAAGGATGGATCTTGGAATTATAATGGAAGGGTAAAAATCTTATCTTTCTCAAATGAATGTTCAACCATCTATACATGTGAAGATTAAAGAGGCATAGAAAGAAGATGTCGAGTTACAAAAGAAGGTGAGAAATGTTCCTGAATTCAACCTTGATTGTGATGGGATAATAAAGTTCAGGAATCGGGTTTGTGTTCCTCCCATCCCCGAATTAAAGAAGGAGCTGCTGGATGAGGCTCATAGTTCTTCATTCTCTATTCACCCTGGAAGCAAGAAGATGTATAGGGACCTGAAAGAGTACTTCTGGTGGGATGGCATGAAAAGAGATGTTGCTGAATATGTCTCTCGATGCTTGGTTTGTCAACAAGTTAAAGCTGAGAGACAGAAGTCTAATGGGATGTTACAACCATTACCCATACCCGAATGGAAATGGGAAAACATCACTATGGACTTTGTCACAGGACTTCCTAAAACATCCAAAGGCAATAATGCTATCTGGGTCATAGTTGATCGTCTTACAAAGTCTGCACACTTCATTCCTATTAGAGAGGATTTCTCTCTAGATCAGCTTGCCAGGATATATGTAAAGGAAGTGGTAAGATTACATGGAGTACCACTTTCTATTATATCTGATCGGGATCCAAGATTTACCTCGAAGTTCTGGCGAAGTCTTCAGCATACTCTGGATACAGAGTTGAGTTTCAGCACTGCTTATCATCCCCAGACAGACGGTCAGTCTGAGAGAACAATTCAAACCCTAGAAGATATGTTGAGAGCTTGCTCTATGGATTTTAAAGGAGGTTGGGATCAACACCTACCTTTGGTGGAATTTTCTTATAATAATAGCTTTCACTCCAGTATTCAGATGGCTCCTTATGAAGCTCTCTATGGAAAGAAATGCAGGACTCCAACTTGCTGGGATGAAGTTGGGGAAAGAAAGCTATTAGGACCTGATCTCGTTGATGAAATGGCAGAAACGGTCAGTTCTATTCAACAACACATAAGAGCAGCTCAGAGTCGACAGAAAAGTTATGCCGACAACCGAAGAAAAGACCTAGAGTTTGAAGTGGGTGATAAAGTGTTCTTACGAATATCTCCCTGGAAGAGGGTTATGAGATTTGGAAAGAAGGGGAAGTTGAGCCCTAGATATATCGGTCCTTTCGAAATATTGGATCGTGTTGGGAAGGTAGCTTACCGATTGGCGCTTCCACCGAATCTCTCTCAAGTTCACGATGTGTTCCACGTATCTCTCCTGAGAAAGTACATACCAGATCCTTCACATGTACTCCGCTCAGAAGTTGTACCGCTAGAGCAAGATCTTTCTTATGAAGAACAGCCGATAGAGATTCTGGATCGTAGCGAAAAAGTCCTACGAAACAAGACCACTCGCTTGGTGAAAGTTTTATGGAGAAACCACCAATTTGAAGAAGCTACATGGGAGCTTGAGGATATGATGAGGGAGAAGTATCCTCATCTGTTTGTTGCAAAGTGATGAATTTCGAGGGCGAAATTATTTTTAAGGGGGATAGAATGTAACACCCAAGACTTTTACGTTATATAAATCATCAAAGGAATCATTTTCTACACAACACTTGCTTGGCTTGCTTTGCACGCAATCGCGACCTTCCTCGATAGCTTGCGTCGTACGCAATACCGAGTTTCACTAAACAACAATATGCTATTAAAACTAGCCGTTATGAATAGTAATAACCACTTTTTAAAATTTTATAAATTTTATTTTTCAAAATGGACTTCATTTTTGGACTCAGAATATCGAAATTATCCTAGGGTGAAATTTTGGTATTTTTCTGAAAACTTTCAATTTTTGATGAATAGTGAAACCACTAAGTGGTAGGTTAAAAACTGAATTTTGCATAAAACTTAATTTTACCGCTTCTGTGAAGGGAATTTCGAAAATCCGACAGACACGGTTGATATCAGTAAGTAAAATGTGGTTCAATGAGATAAAAATAATTTTTTGGTGAATAGTAACTTTTTTCTATTTTTACCGCGGTTAATAGTAAATAGGGTTACTAAGGGTAAATATGATATTAATATTAACCTAACACATGTCCTAATTCTATTGGACAAGTGTAATTCGACCAAAAACAAACTTAGGAATAAAATATGACCATTTAGGCCCACTTGGATTAGATTAGGACATTTATTATTAATTTATTTAAAGAAGGGTTAAAATAGTTAAAATCAAAGTTTAATAAGTAAATCATTTTTAATATGGGGTTATACATAAGATAAATTCGATTGTAAATATTCATTAGAAAGATAAAAAGATTTCCTACATTATGGTAGTTTATTTGTAATTTTTAGACATCAAATAATTTAATTTATTTATGACACAAAGATGATGCAGTAATTATATCATTAATGAAATATTGGCATAATTGATAATAAAAATACTAAAATAAATGTAATTTAAGACTTTTTATGAATTCCACTAATTTTCTAAGTTACTATGATATATTATTGTTGATTTAATTAACTTGTTTCGAACATATAATTCTGTTATGACTTTCACAAAAATCATATATCAAATAGTGTCAAAATTGACACAAAATAGTTTTTAAATCAAATATTATATTACTAATTGTTATTTTATTCCTAAAAATCTAAGGTTCGGCCAAATGACTTAGATAAGGATATATATATTAATAATAAACAATTTGGGGTTCTTTTGGCATGTTATAGTAAGTGTATTAACCATATAGTGAAAGAAAACAAAAAGACACGGTAAAAGTTAAATTAATTAACTTAGAGTTAAATCTAATTGATATGGTTAAAATAATACCCTAAACTTGTCTAAATCCTATTGGTTGATAGGATTTCGACCCATCCCCGCTTTATCTTCGAAATAAGACCCTTTGGAACCATTATAACCCGATTTTGACTTTAATATAAAATAATATTTTGAGATATTCCTAAGGTGCCCCTCTCCTCCCTTATAAAAGGGCACCTCCTCCCCCTCCTCCTCACACCAATTTGAGCACTCAAGCTCGTCCAACCCCTGCCATTTTCTCCTCTCCACTTCCCTAGAATAATTCTAGAGGTCTTGGTCTTCTCCAAAGACCAATCTTAGTTCCTTAAGTGGAGGATTCAAAGAGGCGTTCCAAAGAAGAGGTAATATCCATTACCGATCTTTTCAATTTCTTTCTTCTTCAACTTCTTCTTCTTTTGTTGTTTCATGATAAAGTAATAACATCAGTATTACTTACATACTGATATGTTATTATAAATATGAAACAACCCTAATTCACCTTCTATCCATCCTACGGAAAAATGAAATCACCGCGCGTGCGTACGTACGGAATACCGTCTCCACGCCGTGGTGTAATCTATTTTCCACCATCACCTTACAAGGATGGGTATAATGGTGTAATGAGTAAATATATATGATTATTATGAAGTAATATTGATACTGAAATAATATATATATACTCCAATACAATTCCACGATCATAGGAACGATATCATCACTCGTGCGTACGTACGGAATACCGTCTCCACGATGTGATGCGACTCGTTCTACATGATCTTCATTTCATAATGATTATATAAATGAATTGAATGAATGAATATGGTATATACTACACTAATACCATTATGGAAATGAATTATCTATAACCTAAAGATAATAATAAGAATTTATTCAACAAAACACGCATAAGAACAAAAAGTTATAAAGACCCGAGTAACAAGTAACAATGAAATATTACTAACAAGAAGCTAATAATATGACCATATATGATATCATATCAATATGTATGATTCTGGAATAAGTCAATAACATTATTTAAACCATTATACAGGAGCTTCGGACACGAACAAAGCAAATCGGACCTAAGGTAAGGGAAATATCACAATCTCATTTTTATCCGAGATTGTTTATTCGTAAGTATTTAATGGGGTGTATTTTATCATCCACATCCATGTTCCCTCAATATGTAATATTGTTTCCATCCACTTGAAATAGTTTAAATCCAATTTTACCCTTAGGTGAGTTTTTAGTAAAGAATATGAAAGGAATCTTTTGTCGTTTTTCCATACGAGGTACTTTTTGACTTTTCTGACAAAAGTACGAAGAATGTTTTTCTTAACTTATACGGCATGAATGGATTTTTAAAACATTACTTCAAAGAAGCTTCCATTACAAGTTTTCAAGTTTATTTTTAATCAAATTCTTTTGTTTTAAAGTTGTATGATATGTTATGAAATGAAAAATGTTTTTTTAAGAAGAAAGGATATTTTCCTCAAGAATGGAGTTCAAGTGTTTTATCAAAATTATTTTCCATATAAGATAAAAAAGGGTTATATTTTTATCCCTATTATTACATTGATTTGATCATGTTGTGATGGAATTACTTTTATGAATTCATTTATCTTATATTAATTGATTTTTGATGTCATGATGTTTCAAGAATCCCATTTTTGTTACTTGTGTTATGCGATGATGTATGTTTTATGACTATGTGGCACACATAAGAAAGGATTCATTATAAGATGGGTGGGACCTATATCTCCCTCCAATGCATTGGGTAATGATTTTATATCTCATGAGATAGACATGGCTGGAACGGAAGGTTATTTCGGTTCAGTGATACAGGACTGAAACGAGGAGTGAACTCGGTTCAGAAAGGGTCTTTGTCCACTAAGATAGTCTTGGCAATGAGTCATGACTAACAAGAAATGATTTCCATGATTATGTGTGCATGCCACAAAGTTTCAAGTTTTATGTTATGATTATGGGGATCTCATTTTCACTTTTATGAATTATTCCATGATAAGATATTATGATCTCTTTTGCAGGTTTTGATTTTCAAAAAGATATGATATGATTTTTATTTCCTTTATTTGCCCTTGCTGAGCATTTGAGCTCACCCTTTTATGTTTTCTTTTCCCCAGGTCAGGAAGATGGATATTAAGTAGAATATGCTAAAAGGGACCCTAGATATGATGAAATAAATGGGAGACACTGTAGAAGATTTATGAACCAGTTGTTTATGTTTCCCAGTTTCTAAAGACACTATACCTATACGGTCCTTTGTGGTTTTGTCATATGTTGTAATAAGTGTGCTTCAATTTTGAAGTAGTAACAATGTATGTAAAGTATGGGTCGTTATAGACATGTTGAGATCATTCTCACTTGACTTTCATGTTATGTGGGATTAATATTTATATCTAGTGGAATTTTATTATAACAATAAGTTTCATTCTAGTATTTAAATGGAACAATATTAAGCGTTATATGGATAGTGATGTCTCACACCAACCAGTTGGGATGATGTTAGTGAAAGAAAACTCGTAGACCTAGAATTTATGGAGGAAACGATGGAAATGGTGAAGGTAATCCCAAACCACATCAAGGCAACTCAAAGTAGATATAAGAAATATGCTGATAACTGAAGGAAGGATTTGTAATTTCATATAAGAGATCATGTTTTCTTGAAGGTATCCCCATCGAAGGGTGTTATACGATTCGATAAGAATTGTAAATTGAGTCTCAGGTAAATCGGACCTTTCGAAATTCTAGAATGAATAGGGGATGTATCTTACTGTTTGGTAAATATGCCATGTCTTTCTAAAGTTCATGATGTACTCCACGTATCACTATTGAGAAAATACATGCCTAACCCAACACATGTGCTCACCTATAAGGAATTAGAACTTGAACCTGATCTATCTTATTGTGATGATACTATCAAGGTTCTCGATACAAGAGAACAAGTGTTGATAAACTGGACAACTCGTCTGGTAAAAGTTCTATGGAGATACCATAAGATGGAAGAGGCAATGTGGGAACCCGGGGAACTAATGATGAAGAACCAATTGGGTCGTTAAACGCATTAATACTCTAGATATTTTGAGGAAGAAATTATCTGAAGTAGGGGAGAATGTAACAACCCAAGCTTCCACGATATGCTTCTCTTTGAATAATACAGTAGCGTGTGTTGTACGCAACTTCGAGTTCTAACACAGCACAACCTATCAAACTAGCTGTTATGAATAGTAATACCCACTTTTTCAAATTTTATAATTTTTATTTTTTAAAATGGACTTTATTTTTGGATTCAGAATGTCGAAATTAGATTAGGGTGAGTTTTTGGTATTTTTCTGAAAACATTCAATTTTTGAGGAATAGTGAAGAACACTGAGTTATAGTTTAAAACTGATTTTTTATTTAAATAATTATTTATTTTATTTAAATATTTAGGTCAAAATAGATACATAATACCTATATAGTTTCAATTTAATTCATTGGATTTACTTTATAATAATTTTAGATATATAAAACTTTTAATGATCTTTTTACCGTCTTTTTTCCACCTCCTAGGAGAATTTGCAAAATTATATAAGACTTAATTTTACCACTTCTGTGAGTTTAATTACAAAAATCTAAGAGACATGGATGATATCATTATATAAAATGTGGTTTAATAAGATTAAAATAATTTTTGGTGAATAGTAACTTTTTTCGTTTATTTACAACTGTTAAAAGTAAATTGGGTAATTAAGGGTAAAATGATATCATTTTTACCCAAAAACATGTCTTAATTGTATTTGATAAGTGTAATTCGAAAAATAAAAACCTTTGGAATAAAATATGATCGTATAGGTCCACTTGTATTATATTGGGACATTTATTATTATTTTATTTACTGAAGTGTTAAAAGTGTTAAAATCAAAGTTTAAGAACTAAAACATTTTTAATATAGGGTAACACAAAAGATAAATTCGACTATAAATATTCATTAGAAAGCTAAAAAAAATTATTAAATAATTATTTTTTGTTTATATTTTTTAAAACATTAAATAAGTTAACTTATTTATGACACAACGATGATGCAGTAATTACCTAATTAATAAAAAATTAAAATAATTGATATTATAAATAACCAAATAAATGAAATTTGAGATATTTTATGAAATAAAAATATATCTCAGTTAATATAACATATAATGGATGGTTAAATGAGTTTTTTTTAGAAATAATGTTGTTATGATTTTAGAAAAGAAAAAATACCAAATAGTGTCAAAATTGACATAAAAGAGTTCTTAAAATAAATATTATATTAGTAATTGATATTCTATTCCAAAAAATATATTGTTCGGAAAAAAGACATATATAATGATATTTTCATTATTAATGAACCACTGGGGGTTATATTGGATGTTTATTTTATGTTTATTAACCATATAATATAAAAATACAATGAGACATGGTAAATGTAAAACTATTTATCACTGAGTTAAATCTGAAAGATAAAATTAATATAGTGTCCCAAATCTAACTAAATCCTATTTTATGAGTGGTTTTTTACCCATATCTACATTAGACTTTAAGTAATTCAGTTTCTATCCATTATAAACCGAAAATGATTTCATTATAAAATAATATTTCTAGATTTTCCCAAGCTTCCCCTCACTCCTCTTATAAATGGGAACTCACTTTACCTAAAATTCACACCTTTAAAGCCATTTGGCATGGCCATACTATACCCAAGTACCCTCTCAACTGTCTTAACTTAATCCTAGAGTGCTTCCTTTACTCAAAAATCCAAACTAATGATCCCTTTTGATCAAATTAGAAGGAAGATCCCGAAGAAGATGTAAATATTTCATTACCTCTTTCATGTTTCTTTCTTCTTCCACATCCCCTTTCATAGTTATTTCCATTATAAAATAATAACTCCATTATATTCAATATACTTTTAGTTTATTCTAAATATTGTTCGACCATATTCATTATTCTATCCATATTTGAATTATTTGTCACCAAACGTGCATACGTACGGCTTACCGTCTCCACATCGTGGTGTAATTGTTATTGAATATATTATTATTTAGATGGGTATAATAATAATGTGTAATTGATGTAAATAATATATATAACATGATAATGATTTTGTATGTATTATATAACATACAATTATATAATAATTTAATATCAAAATAATGATATTTCACTCATGGGTACGTACGGATTACTGTCTCCATGATCGAGATGAGATTCATTCCCCATCGTATACATTCAAGACTAATTTTCATATTATGGTTAAAAATAATGTTTAAAGACTTAATATCATTCTATATATGAATAAGATACATCCCATCCATAACAAATATGACTCACATAACAAAGTATATAAAGGAAAACTAATCTATCATCACCAGAAACGACAATAATACTAAGATATTATTAACAAAGCAATGTTAAAAAATCATATATGATATCATATTAATGTATATAATTTTTCTATAATTTAATAACTGTTATTTCACCATTATACAGGAGGTTAACCTACCCTCGACCCTGGAAATGTACTAGGTAAGGGTTAATTCTACAATCTCTTCATTATCTGAGGTTGTTTACACGTAATTATCTACTGGTAAATATTTATCATACAAATCCATGTTTCTTAAAAATTTATTTCAAAACATTCTTACTATTTTATAAAATATTGGTAATGTCATTTATACCCTTGTTTTACTTTTATATGATTTTTATAAAGCAATATTTCCGTCATTTTCCAAACATTGTACTTTTTGACATTTTTTAAAAAATTAAGGTAAGATTGTTTTTTACTTATACTTTGTGTGCGACTATTTTTAACCGTTATAACATAGTAAATGTTTCCCATAAATGATTATGATAATATTTTCAAAATAAATTTGTTCTTTATTATTATTAGACTCTTAAATTATTTCAAAATAGAAAGATATATTTCTCTAAAAAGGTTTTGATTTCATCTATGTCAACATCCTTTGATAGATTAGAAGTTTATTCGATGTTGATTTATTATGATACAGAACATCCATATTGTATTTAATGTTTTATGATAGTTCGACTGTGGATGTGATATTTTTATACCATTCATGTTTTGTCATTAATGAATTTAAATTTCGTATGATAATTTTTGTACGAATTTTTATGTTATATTTTAACCTTTACAAATGAGAAATTTTTTGGACTTAGTAAGTGACGGGTGGAGCCCACTATTGCTTCTGAATTCATCGGTAGGTCTCTTAAAACAACTATACATGGAATTGGCTAAGGCCTTTCCCATTTTCATATATGGTTTTGTACAAGGCCATAATCATTTTCATACATCTTGGCCGAGTCCCTGAAAAAATGTTTCAGAATGTCCGGCATTATACATTCCCTCATTATTAAAATAATATTAATGGCTCATGTGGTCATTCGACAAGTTAAATACCCATGATTATGTTTTATTATGGAATTATTTACTCAGCTCATATTCCTTCCATAAAAGTATTCATGTTTATTATTGGTAAAGGAATGTGCTATCAATTATTCAACATGCTTAATATTTATGTTATCTTCTCTTGTATTTCTTACCCTTAATAATAATTTAAGCTCATCCCTTTCTTATGTTTCATTTTCCCATGATATGAAGATATTAGTTATGAGTGACTTGTAGGCATATTCTAGGTGTACTGGATGTTTATAATTGAATAAACTTGTGTTGTATTTTTTTTCAAGTTGAAAATTTTAACAAATGTATGAATCTTGTTTCCAATATTTCTAAAGTGATCGGTATTTTGAGACATGATTTCCTTGTGATCATGACAATGTTATGTAATAATGCACCGACTGTGGGTAACTAGGGTCAGGGCATTAAAAATAACTTCATCTTGAGAAACAAAAAATTTCATTCTCCCAAATTATTTTATGCCCAACGACCACAATACTATGAGTCTCAACCCCCAATTGAGAGGCTAAGATCTATCAACGAAAAAATCACCAGATTCTACATCATAGTATATGGATTAAACTCCCAAACTAAATACCTAATCTATACTACCATTGGAATAATTCCACATGAGTGGTCAAAATCACCTCATCCTCATGTCAGTCTATGTTAGTAAGACTTCAACTGGTGCTTTAGAAATCACATGTGATAGATAATCACCAAATATTACCAAATCCAAACCAAATATGGCTCCTCGGGACCCTACAAACATGTTGATCATATCTAATGTCTATGAAATCAAATATCACAGTACACACCCTTATCATGATATCCTTCCACCCTCAAACTGACATACATGATGCTCAATACTATTATCAACATCACTCAAGTAACTATGGAAAATCCCAACCAAACCATCCCACCACATCAATTCCAATGACCATCTACATTTAAAGCCTCAATTGAATCCCCTAACAATCAAATTGGTCTCAGTATCATATCACAATCATTCTATATATTAAATTAAAATCAATCTTACAGAAATTATTTAATGTAATTTAAGTGTGCATCTCAAATGAAGTAAAAAATTCTATGTATATGCATCACCTACATGGACTAGCTACCCAAGGTTGCCGAAAAACTCTAACCTGGCCCCATACTTAGGAATTTGGATATGTTATTCACAAAAAAATCCTATAAGGTAACACGATCAATTTAAAATCATGAAAATTATTTAAAAGGGTCCCACTAAAGTACCTAATATGATGCTATAAATTGTGCCCCTGAACATCTTCACAAACATGATGAGTGTAATGAAACACTTGCCTTGTATTCTTATACATAGGTAAGAATGATATTAGCCTCTAAATAAAACATGTTTTGAAGAAATAATTTTTTGGTCGAAGGCCCTAAAACTAGGGAAAAATGATCAAACAAATTTAGAGCTCTATGGGGATAGAACGAAGGAAAACAATAGCATGTGTGAGGATAGACTTACTGATATGGTTTTAACACAATTTATGCTGGAATAGAGATGCATATGGATATTATTTTTATCAAAATTATGTGTATATAGAAAGGGTACAGCCCCATGTCACAACATAAAACCAACAGATGAAAAAGAGGGTGGAACACCTAAATATAATAGAGGGAAAATCCGAAATGTTTTATTTTAATAGGATTCACAATTATCCTACACATTGTTTCACACCGTGTAAAAAATGTGTATGATATAGTGTTGAGTTCCTACCTATGTGGAACTTCCCATAATAATTTCACTCTTTTTACCCTAACCATTTGAATGTTGTGCAAAATACCTCTGCAAAAACTACTGAGATCCTTTCATAGTAATTCACCTCAAAGAAAAGGTCATACAGACCATCTCGTAGTATTTAAATGAGAGATGTTTTTGATCTGCTCTAAAATATATTGGACATTAAATTTTTTTTCCATTGTTGTAGCTTATGATGATGGGTACACGTGCTATTGAAGATCCAAATTTTGGTCACCATTATATCACTCTTGTGTGTTGTGTAAAAATAACATTCATTAAATGAAATAAAGAGGGAGTAATCTTGTGTGGTTTCTCCTATTTTTTTAACTTGCACAATCTATTTCCAACATGGGTTATCAATAATATTCTCTATGTAAGCTAATATATGTTTTTATTTTCTTATTATGAGTTTTATTTATTTATATTTTTGAGAAAATGTGTGTGTTTTCATGTGGAAATGTTTTATTTTATATACACCAAGAATAAATACTAAAAGGTGTTCACTTAATGGAATTTCATTTTTTCAATGGAAAAATTATTTTTTTGTTTTTAGGACCCTTAAAAATATAATTTTCCCATCCAATGTTTTTTAATTTTTTAATAGTGATTAAGGATGGATATGAAAGAATACAAAATCATGTCAAATATCTCGATGATTTCTCATGAATTTAAAAAATATTTTATTTTAAAAACAATTATATTGTAAAATGGCTAATAAGTATATGATCTTTTATTTTATTATATATAATTGTTTTATAAGAATTAATACTAATTCTATAAAACTATAAATTGAAATGATCCTCAATTTTAAAATAATGAATCTTTGACATTATAATTAATATTATGTAATGATTAAGGTTCGTTACATGTAGAATATAATTTCTAATCCTGTTCTTATGAATGAAAAATATATATTGAGATAACGGAATGGTATATATGGTGTGTCTAGAACATCTCCATAGTAATACTATGTTTCTCATAATCATACTTTGGAGAATTATAATATGGTGAAGGATAAAGTGTTGTTAACAATGTCTCATTTTCCTAGTAATTGGTTAGATACACATTTATAGAAGCACTTGAATGAATTGTAGTTTAATGATAATATAGATGAAGTATTTCTAATGTAAATACATTTGATTTCTCAAGTGAGTAATGGGTTCAATATTTTTCATATTCAATAGATGAAGGGTTGTGGGGGAAGTTGTGGGAACTTATAAAATTCTTAAGGCTCAATGGAATAATTGAATCATGTCCTAGATCAGGGAAATAAGCATAAGCATACTTATTAGGAGGATCGAAAATATGATGGATATAGAACATGACCTAATAAAAATTATTTTTTAGTTGATGGTGGAATATATATATCATTTAAATAATTTTAATTTTAATATCATTGGTTTAAATAATTAAATAAACCATATTTATAATGGTTTTATGTGGTTTTTTATTAAGAATTTATATGTGAGATTCGAGAAAATATAAATACCCAATAGGGGCTGACATGCATTTAGACAATGAAGATAACAGATATAGTCATGAACAAGAAAGATGATAGGAGTTATACATAAATGAATAATGTTCTTTTCTTGAGTCATTGTTCACAATATGATTTATTGAGTTTGGAGAATGGTGATGTATGGTAGTGGAGTTTGTATTGAATAAATTCAGATGGATTAACGGAAATAAATGCATATAGATTAGTGTAGAAGAAAATGAATAAAATATGATGAGTTTCCATTAAATACTTGAAATATATATCAATATAAGTATAATAATTTTTTAAATATACCTCTTTCATTGCTAATATCTTATATATAATGGGTGATTTTAGTTGATATTTGTAATGAGAAATTAATATATTTTAATGGATATGTTTTCAGCTTTTTAAAGGAACAATACATCTATGATAAAAAAGATATAACATGAGATATATTTTTTAAGATATATTATTGGATTATCACATTTATATTACATAAATTTTAGAGGATTTTGATATTGGTATCTTATGGAATAGATATATATTAAAACAATAAAATATAAAGGGATAGACACAATCAGATTTAATATAAAAGGTATAAGTTATATACCGATGGTTAATTATTAATAAATGGAGGTGTATTTTTATGAAAACATGAAGGATACTTTTCTATCTTAATTAAATGGGTATTTAGGTGTCTCTAATAGATTCCGACCACTCAAGCCATTTGGTTTATCATTCATTTTTATGTTTTTTTACATTATTGTAGATATAAATATAGTATTTTATGTTTTTTTATTTAAATGTAAATGTGATTGAATAAAAAAATTATCATTATTTTTATGGATTTTTTAATGATTTATCTTTATTATAATTTATTTTCAATTAAATTATTCTTTATTTCTAATGAATTACAATTTTTATTAGATTTTGGGGTGTGATATCGTTATCTTTTATTTGATTGTAATTAATGATTTATTTCGATTTTATAGTGTCCTTATATTAATTTATCTTGAATGATAACATAACCATGAACATAATGTTATACATTATCAATATTAATTATTAGATGGGGTTGCCCAACTCATTGTATTCCAAATGACACGGACATTTGAAAAATTGACCCTGGAGTGTGTTGTGTTTCTACCCAGACCAAGGGATTCACATAGACCTAACAATGATGGAAACATGATATCAATAAACGATTTATAAAAGGATTTTTTGTGAACCTCATCTAAAAATAACTAGTACATTCTCATAATCCATTATTTTTTGGGGATTGAGTAGTAATAATCCAAATCAAGTAGATAATTGGTATTTTTCATTAATATCATGAGTTTTATAGAACACTACAGAATCATAAATCAGTCATGCTGGATAAAAAACACTATTAGTTAGTTGGTTGGTTTTTTAACATATTAATGTAGATCATTTTTTTCGAATGGATGTAATGATTCCCTAATGTCGGACCATATTTTGACATCATTTTCAATGATAAAATATAAAATCTTTTCTTTAGTTATGATATATATTTTCTTCCCCCTGATTAATTGTTTCTAATTTAACATAGGTTTTTCATTTAATATATTTTTTATCCTTTACAAATTTTTGTCAGAATTAAATATCATGAAAACATAATGATAGATTCCCACATATAAAATGTGATTCAATATTGAAATATACCACAATAAAATTAATCGCCCAAAATCAATATTCAATGACAAATATATGAGTCAGAAACTAAATAAAGGGTTTTGTAATAGCATCCAATTCGAAATGTGTAGTTACATAATGTATTTGGTTTATTGTTCAAGGATGGATTTAAACTCCTTGAAACATTATAGAAGGTGGTCGATAATTCAAAAGATCTTTCCAAGTAAGAATTCATCTTTATGGGAAAAATCATGGAATAATTGGAGAGTATAATTGAGGATGAATTGTAATTCAGGGAGACATCATACAATGATTCTCAAATAGAAATTTCTTTATAAATAATCATTATAATTTTTGGGGAGAAGGAAAATGAACATGAAGAACCCTTCACTAAAAAATAATAAGAAGAATCATGGGAGATGAGTATACTGAAATATTTTAATATTTTAATATTTATAAGTCAAAAGATGATAAAAAATATGAGATCTATCATGTTCTAAAATACCAAATATTACATCTTTCAATATTTTAAACTGTGTGTTTCTATCTATAAAAATTAATGTAATTGATAAAAATGGGTTGTTGGATTGGGGCTAAACTAGATGCTCAAAACCTATTTTTTTGTAAATATAAGATAGATAGCATTATATGAGGTTTATTGTGATCCTATATTTATTTAGTTGACAATTAATTAATTTTAATGATTAAAAATATAATAAATATACATTCATGGATCGAATTGTATGGTTTCATTAGAAAATTAGGTTCATACATCAATTATACTTAATAAAATAGAAATATTATTAAAAAACATCTTCTTTATCAAGTTAAAATCTCTCATGTTATCCATAGTACATGATGTAACCTAAGGATGTACATCCAATAAATGGTTTAGCTAAAAGTCTATTAAGGGGAACAATAGCATTGATAAAATATTATACATGAATCAATATTAAATTGTTCAGTATAAACATCATGTCAAAATAACATGTTCATCAATGTAAACATGAGGAAGACATGTGCACAAAGGAATAGAATGTGGTGATAAATAAAAATGAAGCATCATGTAATAGTTGTCTAATACCACACATATGAAGGTCCACGGAACACCCTGGGAGGTGAGGTGTGAATCTGGGTGTCAACTTTTTCTTCTCATGTGACAGATCTTGTTCCCACTATGGTCGGATCCTATTAAACATATATGATGGTGATGAGTTGTAATTAAAATATTCAAAAGAATCAAGAAAACAAAATAAATTTTACTTTTTTTCACCACAGATGGGAATTCAATAGAGAATATGATGATAGTGTTCCAATTATACCTAAATCCACCAATCCTCAATATATATAGAATACAAAATTTTAGACCTAGTCACTCTGTGCCCAACACAGTACCATTACATGATTTGAAGGATAGCACATAGTGCCCCTCAAAACACTTCCATCAACTACAATAGCTCACTACATTGAGATAATTATAATATAGTTTATCTACATGAAGGTCCCTTCAATAGATTTTAATTAATGAATTTTTCATTATCTATAATGAGACTCGTCCTTCAATAATGTCCGGAATAGATGAACATGGATGCACTGATCAAAAAAACCAATTTTTCATTACATTCTAGAAGCACACACAAGTACAAGCGCACAACACCTAATCGTTCAAACAGGATTTGGGATTTTCCAACAAAATAACTTCTACAGTACCTTTTTTTGAAACCATTAACTTTCACACACCTACTACCCATGTTTCACTTGGTATTTTTTAACACTATGCATAAGAGAATTAATTTCTGCAACTCTTTGACATGTAACCATTTCATGCAGTAGAGGAACCCAATAATATTTGAAAAATATATAGGTCTTGAGTGGGGGTATCCACTTATTTATATTCCTTGATTAACTAGTGTGTAATATACTTTATTTGAACTGAAAAACCTTTTTGATTTCACATTTGGCATGTTACACTCTTTCGCACAACCTCATCTTTTGCGCACCTTCAAAACATATTCAAACATTTTTACATTTGAATATTGTAATGTCAATATCCCAAAACATGCTGGTACGGGACCTCAAAACCCATAATCAAACATTCACACATATCACTTTTTCAAAAACAAATTTCTTAAATTTATAATTTTTGGAGCCAAAAATTTTCAATCACAAGGAAATCATGACACCTTCAATACTGTTGTATACTTGAAAACTACAAACCCTTTACTTGAAAACTCTCTGATATTCTATATGTGGATTGAAACAAACAAAATACAGTCTCCATTTAGAACAAGGACCATCCTTAGATCCAACAATATCCCGCTTTGGGTTTTTTGGGAATCTGCATAAAAATTCAATAAAACATTTTCCACTACCAAAACAATTTACGCAAGAAACAACTCATCTGTAACTCTTAGTATAGGATAGTAATGCTCAGTGTAGAAAACCATATGGGATTCATGAATTGGGTTGTCATGTTTTCTAATGATTAAATATGTCCAAGATATTCTTTTATTATTTCTTCATAACTCCGAATACTCATTTTTTCCGTTGTAACTCAACATTTTCATCCTTTATACCATAAAATTTATTTATTCTGGTAACTAGAAAAACATTTCACCCTCTTCCTTTCAATCATTAAATTTATTCGTTCATCCCCATTATAAATAAACCCACATAACATAAATTTTACTTGTATAGCTCAAAATGTACCCCCGAGATCGTATCTCTCCCATAAACATGTATCACCAAAATAAATAGATTAAAATAGTAAAGACAACTAGAGAGGGGGGGTGTCCCTAACCTCCTCATTCACCCGGAGGTGGCTGAACACTAAAATTAAACAGATGATTTGTGAACACATGTGCTTCCAATTACTTAATTAGTATTCCATCCACTTGATCATCCATTCTAACATGATCTATTTTAATCATTCCTTATTTAGCTTTTTCCTTGATAAATTGATATCTGATTTCATTTTGATTCATATAAGATTGTTGAAAATGATTATCCATAAGATCAATTTTAGTCTTGTTATTATAGTGAATCAACATTAGCTATTTAACCTTATCACCAATATCAGTCACTTGTTTCATCATCCACAATAGAAAAGTGTAGGACATTGTAGTTGACATATAATCATCTACAACATTAATAAGGGATATTCATTCTCATTTCTTACTCAACCATCTGACACATTTCTTCCCAATATATAATGATTCAGCATAGATGGATTATCTATATACCACATCTCTAGCCCAGTTAGCATAAAAAAATGTCAATAGTTCATTATCGCTTCCTACATCAATGAATAACCCATAAATTTGACTACCTAGAATATACCTCATGATTCATTTAACATCCTCCATATATTCCTCCTTCTTATTATATTGAAAGTAGTCCCCTAGGTTAATTTCAAAAAAAATCTTGTCCTGTCTTAGTTAGGTGAAATAATATTCCAATGATTCTCTTGTATATTATAGGATCTACAAAAAATCCATCATCATGTTCTTCTAGTTTGTTTCCTAACATAATTGGAGTCAATATTGGTTTGGAATATTCATATTTAATTTTTTCAGAAAATATCTTTCTTACTTTTCCTGAGAAATAAAGATATAGTATTCCATATGAATCACTTTTAGTGATAAAAAGTATAAGAGTTGCCCAATAATAGATAACTAAAGTTTTTATTTCATTTAATTGGAATATACATACATTGATCTCTGACTTCATCCAAAAAATATAATATCATCTACATACATTTGTATCATTAACTGATATTTCTAATAATTCATTATATAGATTTTGGTATCCACACATTCTATTTTAAATTCAAGCTTCTTTAGATAGAATAATTCTGAGAGTACCACACCAGTGGGGCCTGTTTGAGACCATATAATGCCTTATTCTATCAGGAAAACATCATTTTATCATTTCCAAATGGAACACCCACTGGTTTTCCAATGAATTCTTCTTATACAAGAACACCCTTAAAAAAGATTTTTTGACATCTATTTGATATGAATTGTATCCACTTTAAATTTCCATAGACATAAAATTCTTGATCTACTCTAATATAACCACATGAAAAATGATTCTTATACATGAACACCTTTAATATGTTAATATCCTTTACATACTAGTGAATCCTTATTTCTTATCACATTACCTTGATCATAAAATTTATTCATAAAGATTATATTTGTACTAGTCACATTGTGAAATTTGGGCCTTATAACAAATCCCAAGTCTATTTCATTTCCCTCACATCTAACTCATCATTCATGTCATTAACCCAAGATTAATCCATTTTAGCTTTATGAAATAAGGTTGGTTCTACAGCAGATAGAAAGATATATTTTTTATTTTTCTTCATTCTCCTTATTTATGTGGGTGTTTTCTATTATCCAATGATGTTATATTGATTAATCTCAAATCATCAATTAAAATTGTGATGTTTATAAAAAATTTCTTCATCCATGGATTCCTATTTTGATTGATTTTCCAAATAAACATCGTATTTTGACCCATGACTGTTTTGAACATCTTCCTCTACATTTGTATTTGAATTTATTCTATGTTCACAATATTTTAAACAATAAATAATATAATATTAAGTATTATTTGATGTATTTGTGTTATTTTAATTAATGTTATTTACCTTTATTTTTGCAACTCATTTTCTAAGATGATTATTGAAATATTTGAAGGGTTTTTTATCCATTGAATATCTGAGGAATATTCCTTAGTCGGTAGCATCACTATACTTCCCTAGATTTCCTTCATTTTTTTGGTTGAAAACATTACTTATCAAAAAATTAAAATTAATCAATGATGGATTCCTTCCATGCCACCACTAATATGGTTTTTTGTCCCATTTAAATACCTATTCAATTTTGAGTATACACTGCAACTTGAATAGCCTCTTTATAGTAATGGTGATCGATACAACTCTTAATCATTATAGATCGAGCAATATTGTTAACCTATGGATTAATTTACTCAAAACTCTATTTTTTAAGGATTTATCACTGTAGACATTTCCTATTTTATTCTATATTTCTCTAAGTGTTGATGAGATCAGAGAGATTGGATACCCTTTTCTTGTTAAGGAGATATGAAATTCAGAACAACATTCCTCATATGATAACATCACATGTATTCTCCCATTAATGCATCATATTAGGGATATATATGAAAATATTTTGTTTACATATAGTTTCCATGACATATTCATTAATGTGACCCAACCCTTACTGTTATAAGATGGTCTCTTCTTCAACTATAATGTAAAAAATGTTCCCTTTACTATTAACCAGATACATGTGTCTATATATCTTGTGTACATCCATAAGAGAGTTACTAATACATCATTTAATAGTTCCTCCTGTTTCATTAAATGTTACAATAAGTCATGATTCATATAGTTGGATCACACACAGGAGATTATGACACAAGCCTCTTACATAATGAACAACGATATTCTAAATCTCATCACATTCCAGCTTAGTAATCCCACAAACTTTGATCCTAAAAGCACTATTAATATTGAATCTCATTGTTACATCAACTATTTTCATTACATTATTCAATAAATATTTGTTTTCTATAATATGGTATTATTATCCACTATCAAGAATACATGTGATACTATTCATTAATACTTTGAGAGTTAGTTTATCATGATTTCATTTCAGGATATTTCTTTCCATGAAATATTTGATTGATTGAATGATGGATACGGACTTTGAAATCACTTTTCCATGTGAATTAGTTCATCATACTCCTGATCTTTTTCAACTGGGGAAAATATGATTATTATTGGAACATTGTCAGGATGATGAGTATTGCATTATCTCTTAGTTCTGTATGAAATTTTCATGTATTTACTCTCCCTAAAATAAATATCATTATGGACAATTCTAGAACAATGAGAACAATATCAACAGATATTATTTCTTCTATAAGAAGTAGGATATGAATTAGTTCTTCTTTTTTGACTTCCCAGAACTTATTTATTCAAATATATCATTTCCTCTTTGTAGTATGACATGGTATGGCCTAGATTTCCATATAAATAACATATAATAACACTAAATGTCTTATCACTAATTCAAATCCCCATTAATCCTTACATAGGGAATGATTTTGACTGATGAAAATTTCAGGATTGTTGTGTATTGTTTTTAGTTTTCTTTTCAGTTTTATTTGGGTAATTATTTCTTAATACTTTAAGATACGTTTCTATATGGAAAACCTTCAGTTTACCTTTATTTTGGTTCATATTGTTTTAATCATTCAATTTTATTGTGTCTCAATGGATTCCACTTTTTTCCCCTGCATGTTGATCATTGATCATTCAAATCCTTCTCTACTCTTTCAAGAGAACACATGGATCTCTCTATCATCTCAGCATCTAAATTTTTTGGAACTGTATTGCCTTATTTTTTAACTTTTAATTTGATTCACATTCATGTTTACTCCAATGATTAAAAACTTCTTCTTCAAGACCCTCAATATCCATTGACTTTTCCTCTTGTATTTATGTAATTTAATTGATGAAATTATCATATTCATTAATTAATATATTTAGATAAACTACATATTCTTTATATTCAATAGATTTTTACTATTATTTTACTACATATTCCAGTGATTTAATTTTATCTTCAAGGTGATAAACATATTATAATGATTCCTTCACAACTTATATCCTCTTTTTAAATTATTAATTGATTCTCAAGACATACAATAGAATTCATAGTTTTAAACATGAGATCATTATCAATAATAAACTCATTTTCTCTGGATTGATCTTTTGATGATTGTACAATTTAAACTACAACCATCATAGATGTGTGGGTTCTAGATTTAAACACTAGATAATCTTCATCATGGAATTCATTGTCACCATCTCTTTATTTATAGAATCAACTCTTCCTATGATATTTCTTTCAAGGATTGAAGTATACCTTTTTCTAAAACCTTTTTTGGGTGTTCTAAAAATATCTAGCTTCACTTTTTTTTATCATTGAGCTTCGTTGATCACTGAGAGGAAATGTTCCCAACTCCACCACAATAAAAACAATCCATGTGAATATTTCTTTATAATTTATTTTTCCCCTATTGAATGTCTTTCTGAGAAGAGAAATAATTTCATCTTCTTCATAATAAGTATCTACTCTATCAACAGAAACATCATGTTTTCTAGAGATTTGAATGAAAATTACTTTCTTAATCAAGCCATTTCATCTTTAGGTTTGACTCTTATTTCTTGTTCCACTAGGCAACTCAACAGATCATCTAGAAAATGTTCAGATAGGTTCTTTTCCCAAATGGTTGGAACCTTTCCATTGAACATAGTTGGAAGCCTTATCAATATTTTCTTCACAATGTAAATGTCTTGGATTGTTTCACCATGTCATAGTATGGATTCAAAAACTGTAGTAATTGGATTAAAAAATGTATCTTCTATTTCATCAGGATGAACTTTCAATTCATCAAACGTAGTGTACATGACTTGATGTTTCTCCTACTTCAATTTTTTTTGTCACATTAATAAATATTCAATAGTTTTTTTCACATAGAATTTGGTGAAGTACAACTCAGATATTTTTGATAGATTTGATCATAAAGAGCTGTAATGAGGGAATTTTATTCTTTTTCATCTTCATCAAAAAATTTCTTTTCCATATCATTCATATATATCCATGTTGGATCAGTAAATTTTATTCCTTATATAGTGTCAAAGAGTAACTCTAGTAGAAGATATCATAAATGATATTGCATCATGTTCTTAATAATCTCAATGTTTCATCCATCAATGTGGGGGACTCCCTGGTCATTAATTGAATTATAAATGATTGAAATAAAGGACAGATGTATCCCCAAGAACCTTTGCCTTGTTATACCACATTATAGACACTGAAATAACCTAAGAGGGGAGGGGTGAATCAGAGTGTCCAAATTTTCTTATCATGTGCTATATCGTGTTCCGACATTGGTAAGAACCAATTAATCCTTTTTAATGGAGATGACTAGTAATTAATATGTTAAACAGAAACAAGAAAACACAACAACTTTACTTGGTTCACCCCAAAGGGATAGTACAAGATACATATAGTAATAGTGTGTCAATCTTACATAAATACAATATTCTATACTATATGAGCCCTAAAAATGATTAGTACCATTCACTCTATGCCAGACACATTATCCTTAAAATATTTTAGGGATAGAATATTTTGTTCCTCGAAAAACATCCACCGAATAACACTATCTCTCTATTTTGAGAGAAATCTAACTCATTTTATCAACATGAAGGTCAATTCAATAGATTTGTATTGAAGGTTTTTGTATCTTTCAGGAATGAGACTCTTCTTGAATTTATGTCTTGAATATATACATGTGAATGAACTAATCAAACTAAGAATATGTTCATAACATCCTATAAGAACACACTCTCACTTGCGCTCAACACCTACTCCTGCATTCCAGATTTGGGTTAGTTGTTAAATATGACTTCCGTTAAACCCATATTTTTAATGAAACCTTTATCATTAGTCCTGATACACCACATGTATTTCTAGATTATTTAGACTAAATGAACACCTTGGACACACGATTTAATTCTTTAAACTCTTCCACCAACTACTCATTCATGCGTATGTGGAACCCAATAATCGTTGGAAATGTTTTGGGTCTTGAGTAGAGATAGATGCTAATCTATTGGCCTTGGTGAAACTAAATTTATGATTATCTTAAAGTGCTCAAAACCCTATTTGATGTCGTATTGGGAACATAAGACTCTTCAACAGGACCTCATTTTTCACGCACCTTTACAAATTATTCACACATTATTTATTCGTCATATTTCAATGTCAATATCCCAAAAAAATGATTTTTTCATAACATTCATGAACCTCTTTATACTTACAGGAAACCCCCCTTTCCAAAAAACACATTTCTCTATTTTCCAATTTTTAGACCCAATTTATTTTTAATCACTACTAAATGAAATAACATTCAATAATATTTTCTAATAGAACTGTTAGAAAACATTTCTTGGTAACTTGATGATCTTCCGTATGAGGAATTACAATAAGCAAAAAACATACACCATCTATTGGAAAGATGAACCTTGTTTCCAAAAACATAGTTTCCAAAAAATATACCATCATGTTAACAAATTTTATATTTTCAAAGATCATATCATCATCATTTTGAAAAAATAAAAAAACAATTTCATAAATATTACACACAATCTAGTGAGATACATTACATTAACCTATGATAAAGATGAATATATAATTTATGTCCCACAAATCACATCTTTTATTTCACATAATCATGCTTTCCACATAGAATTTATACCAATCATATTCAAGAAATAACCCATTTAAAAGAGTGGATTTCATAAGGATTTTATCATGAATAAAATCATGAAAAAATATTTGGTTTTCGAAATTAATATACGAAAATATATTTTTCCTAGATATCATCATTCTTGATTGATGACGAATCAACTATAGATAAATATTGATTTGTTACAGAATGACAATACAATTCAGAAAATCATTATATTTGGTTTATAAATTAAGGATGTAATATGTATATCCTTGAAGTAATTTTGAAAATAATGAAAGGATATTAATGAAAAATTATATGAATTTTCCAAATAAAAATGATTTTAATGAGTGGAAATATAAAACAATTAAGGTGGGTATGAATCCCCTTACCTTAAATCCTATTTTATATCGTATCATTTCCATCTCCAAAATAACAAATATAGAGATATTAATACTTTTATATATATGTGAATTATTTTATATTTTAACAACAATTATCTATTTTAGTCATTTGATTATATTACTTAATTTCCATGGTTAAAGGAAAGTAATTTTGATATCAAAGATTTCATAAATATTTTACTTTTTTCTAATATTTCACTAATTTTTAATATAATTATTACATAAGTATAATTTAAATTAGTTGATTTAAATAACTATATTTATACATTTATATATGGATAATAATATATTATAACCATCCATTGGGTTATTCATAAGAATTTAATGGTAAATTTCATCGTTGGCGGTTGAAAATCATTTAATAGAACATTGTCAATAGGGTTTTAATAAGAAGTATGAAAAATTAATATTCTGATAATATAATAATTATAATTGTCAAGAAATATACATAAATAAGAAAAATTCATAATTATACATATATTATTTGGTATTGAAATGTGTGGAAAAAAATAAAAATATTAGTAGAAAATTAAGGGTAGAATTAATGAGAATATAACCTGTTTTTTATGTTTTAAATTATCTATTCCAATAAAATAAATTAATGATTGGATTTGGGTTTTCACAAAATAGAATTGATAACCTAGTACCCAGACACCTAAGACGGATCTAAAGAAGCTTGAATGGTGTTCTCGATCCCAATACGATAGTGATCAACACCTGTCATCATACAAGACAAATTAGTAAACGTTTTTCAATAAAATAGAGGAATATAAAAGATTATATGTTAGTATTCTCAACAAAACAAAGAGATAATGTTCCCAAAAAAACAAAAAAAATATAAAAAAACACATTACATTATCAAAATAATCAATTACTACCATTAAAAAATCGGTCTTTTTAAAGGAAACATTATCCCATGATTTCAGCAGCTTCACTGACCACACCCTAATATATGGTCCAAGGGATCAAAAACATACACCAGCTCCAAGGGGTTTTTTACTTTTACTCAAACCTAGAATAGTGAAATATAATAATGAATGAAGAAAATGGTATGAGGTGATATTCAAATCCCAACACGTTATCACCAAGTGTCCCATAATACAATCCATAATAATAAAACCTAGAATGATTTCAATTTAAATAAAATCGGGAATGTAATTGAATATCATTTAAATATTTAAAAACAAAAATTTTTATTTTCAATGGATTAAAAAATTTTCCTATGTTTCTTCAATAATCATTTTATATAATATCATTTATATAAATTGATTGAAACAATTAAAACTTTTCTATAATTAATTTCATATATAAACATAAAACACCATTGTTTTCTTCCGTGATGTATGATAGAGTCCGGATTTAGGATCCACACACTTTTCATATAATTGATCAAGGATATTTATGTGTATATAGATCCCTCATTATTATACTGAATATGACTCATTAACATCTCATCAAGGATAATCATGCCGAACTATGTTTTTATTAGAGTAGTAAACTTCAATCCATTTATAGGGGATAAGCATCCAAGAGTGATTTCCCCAAAAAACACCATAAAAATAGGCTTTTTGGTTATATATCAATAAATAGATATTCAAAAAATCAACTCATTTCAAATCAATGAAAACATAAGTTTTAATTGCAAAATTTTTAGTTTCAATATTCCAAATCAACTGCAAAGAAAATACATGGGATTGTCACCATTTATTTAAATTTCAATAAAAACCCAATAAATGGATTTCATAATTTCAATATATGGAATTTTTACCAAATCTACTATAAAATCATTTCACAAATTCGAACATTATCAAAATTCACACCACAATTCCAATTCCATTTAAAGTGTAGGTTTTTCTCAAAATCCACTCCAATTAAATTTACACATTAAAATAATATCATATAAAGGTTATAAAATTCAATTGAAATATATTTAGAAAAAATAAAATAATTTATTCAGTTACATGGAAAATCAAAAATTGAACAAGGAACCATTAATCACATAAATAAAACATTCAATGCCCATAATGTGAACAAAAACATATATCAAAGGCAGAGGAGATAAAGAAGTCAATACATGAAACTTGATCCCATAAAATGTGGATTATATCCTTACAAAATGTGATTTCCGATCAAAATATAAGGATGAAGTAATGATATATCAGAAAATATTGAACGATAGGGGATTTAATACCTATTGAAGATTGAATGATATCAACCACTCTTCAATATTTGAGGGAAATGGTTTAGAGGGGCCAAAACAAAATCTTGAAATCATTCATGTCCATTTAAAACATATAGTATCAAGTGGTGGTTAAATAAGAAAAAAATAGGAGTTGGGGGATTTTAGAATTAATTTACATTATAATAAAATCCCATTGAAAATGATTCATATAGAATACCCCATGGTTAGAGAAATTGTGAGACCTAATAATGTACCCCTACTATATTTGGAAAATATTTATACTTCTTGGGTAATTGTTTGGGATAACCATGTGCCAAACATGCATACTATGACTATTTGAGGCCTTACAGTTTTGAGGGGTTGGATCCTCTGTTTGGACAAACCATGTGCCCCCTCTAGATTACTATCATTTGGCATGCAGTTTAGTGGTCCAAACTGCATGGTTTTCCCTAACCATGTCCCAAAAATTCATAGACAAGAGGGATTCCAGAAAATTATTAATTTCACCGAAAAAAATATGAAACAATACCCATAAAACATACCATAAAATCAATGGACAAGGAGTACCAGAAATTAAGTCTTCGGATGTTATAACTTCACCACAATATAAACATGTTGTCCCCCAAAATCAGGTCAAGAATGATCCATATCAATGATATGGGGTACTAATCACTCATTTTTTCTTCCTACTCCAATTTATTATGAGAATTAGAACCATGATTCCATAACACTCATACCAATGGTATCATCCTTCAATTAAGTACCTACGTCTCGTTATAAATTATCCTCACTATATTCATTGTTATTCAAAAATCTGGCATAATATCAATATCCTACTAACTCAAAACTTTAGAAGGGTCTGAAAGATACTATTGATGATTTGATATATCGAACACATTATGTATCAAAATAATCAAATTTTGGCATTGTTAATGGAAATATTATTTTAGGAAATTATATGAAACCTCATATGGTACCAAAAAATGAGGAGCAAGCTACTCTGTCCTCCTAGGAATTTGAAGACCCAACAATGGTGAAACTATCAATACCACATAGGCACTGACAGATAACTCAAGTGGTTATCCTCATTTATAAAAATAATACTCAAACCACATCTAAATCATCAAAAATTTCTAAAGAATAAGATGAATCATTTTTTTCATCTATTTGAGAGAACACGATCCAACCAATGTAGTATCTACAGTCACTTTATAAAAGAATAGAAATTTAAAATCCCCACTATACCACACCACAAATCGAGAATTTCTCATAATTTTTAGGTAATTATTATTAAAAAAACTCAACCTATACCAAATGGTCTTCTTATGAATAACCGAAGATGAAAATGAATTCATGTAATATATCATCAAAAATATATATTTCTCCTTCACTATAACCATCCATCTGTTGATGGTATACCATAGTCATATTACCCGAAAATCCCATTGACTCTTTATTTCATCATCACAAATGATAGGTAAAATAATTACCTCAATCAGAGACTATTGATGATTTAACCCTATGCATATGAACAATTTCCTTAACATAGATATTTCACAACTCCACAAATTGGGATATATCCTCAATGTGTATAATGGGTTATGGTTTGGTTAGACACTTGATCAAATAACTTATCACATTTCTCATTCTAGTCAAAGGTGGTACCCATAAAATTACTTCCAATGAATCCTAATTATACATCTAATTCATCACTAGAAGTGGATAGAGAATACACGTTGGTTTATAGTTCTCTAACATGACATCTTGGGATGTATAACAATGTGAAACAGATTCAGTGATTTCTTGTCTCATGCATGGCCAACCAAATCATCACCAAATGACATAGATAATCATTATAGTCCCCAATCTTTTGATCACTAGGAAATATAGAAATCCTCAATTTTTTCTTTTATCATTTATAAAATAAAAAATGAACTTCTAGAAAAATTTTATTCCCTTTTTAGAGAATGACCATTCAAAAATGGTCTCCCTACGATAAAGAGAGTTTATAATGCTACTATAATCATCATCAATATATTATTCATGAAGAACCATCTTGTGAAGAGAAGAGGTCAAATTGAAACTGGTAAAGACATCCTCAGTGTCTGAATCATGGTCTCTTAAAGGTATCTGTGATAAAATAGCCATCATGTTCTTCTCTCCGTATGATTCAATCATGGTCTAGGTAAAATATTTCCTACTAAAATCCTTGAAAATAAAATTCCTTACCCCATGTTATTTGAATTGATGAAATAAAAATATATAATGTACTCCATCCAATGAATATATTTATATTCTGACATCCTTGGGAGAATATATATCTAAAGATATTGTGATCAGAATATACATTAAACCATTCTCTAAAAGGATAATTCTTATGAAACTTTAGTACAATAATCACAAATATTAGTTCAAGATAATATATTTAATATTTTTTCTCATGTGTATTATGTTGTAGAGAATAACAGGGTATGAAATGATAACATTTCAAAACAACACAGCCCTATATTGAACATGATACTCAAAAAATACCACAATGCTAATTCTAACCTTTGGAGAAGTCAACAGTACTGTAGAGGTCAAAATACATTTTTTAACATCCCAAGTAAGTAATTAATAATAGATATTTTTATCTATGTCTATTAATGAATTAGATTGTGTTTTAGAGGCTTAAAATGAAAATAAATCCAATCTTAAGCATGGAATACACTAATATTTTAAAAGATTGTTTTACTACCTTTTGATGGAAAACAATTTTTAAATCAAACTTCTGACCATTTTATAAGCTCTATTTATCAAAATGAACTTATTATTTATGATTGGGACATCAAAATTTACTTTGTTAGAATTTTTGGTATTTTTCCAACAAAGTTCATTTTTAATTAATAGTGAAAAATGTTGTATTTTAATTCAAAACCTCTTTTTAATCTAATTTATTTATATGATTATATTATATTTTTAATTGGTTTTAAAGTTAAATTAGAATATATTTTTACCATTTAATCCAATAGTGGTCTTTGAAATTAATTTCACCTTTTAATTGGACTTAAACTAGTGTCAATCTTTTGATACTTATTGTTTCATTAAAACATTATATTTGCTCTGAAAGCGGGAATTAATTATTAAATTAATTAATTTAACTTATATGTTTTGAAATTTTTAAAATGGACATCATTTTTTAATTCAGAATATCAAATATAGCTTAGGGTGAAGTTTTGGTATGTTTCTGAAAAGCTTCAATTTTTTAGGAATAGTGAAACCACTAAGTGGTACTTAAAAAACTGATTTTCGTTTAAATGAAATTTTACCACCTCTGGGCTTCGAATTTCAAAAATCCGACATACATGGTTTTCATTAAGACGTAAAATGTGGTTCAATGGGATTAAAATAATTTTTTGGTGAATAGTAACTTTTATGTTTTTAATCGTGATTAGAGGTAATTAGTGTAATTTAAGGTAAGAATAATGTTTTAATAATATTAAATGAACTTGAAACATGTCTTACCCTTATTGTATGTTTCATGTACGACCAAAAAAATCCATGGGTCAACTTGGGGACCCCATGTAGCCACTTTGGTAGGAAAATGACATGAATATCTTTTAATTTAACGTTAAAGTAAAAATGACACAAACATGAGTTGTTTTACTAATACAATTTTTACATGGGGTTATACAAGTCAGATTTTTCACTATAAATATTCATTGTAAATATAAAAAGATTTCCTACATCATAGTGTTTTTTTATAATTTTTAGACATTAAATAAATTAAATTATTTATGACACCATGATGATGCAGCGATGACCTCATTATTTAACGATTTAAATAAAATGAAAAGATAATGCAAAATATAAGACCTAAACATGTCAAAAACCTATTTTATGGGTGTATTTTGAACTATTATCACCTTATCTTATAAATATATAATTTTGGGACCTTTTAAATCCGAAAATAAATTTATAATAAAGTATCCTTTTATACCTTTCCAAGAGTGCCCCTCCTCTCCTCTTATAAAAGGCCCCCACCTCTACCACCTTACCCACACTTCCAAAGCCTTTTTCTCAGCCAAACCCTACCCATTTTGTCTCTAAAAATCCCTATCGTACTATTAGAAGCCTCACTTTGGGTAGAAGTCTTCCCAAGGAATCTTTGAGCTCAAATCAAAAAGAGTTACGCAATTTAAAGGTAGTGTCTTCTCTTGTGTTCTTCTGTTTTATTTTGCTTTTCCAACCCACTAAAATCTTTTTATTCATTTCTTTTGTAACAAAACCAGAATATTCCATATACTAGTATGTTGTTATAATAATAATTAGAGCTACACTTACACACACCTTCTTTTAATGGTTAAAGAAGTTAATGTTTCTGTGGATGGCGAATTTCTGTCTCATGAAACGATGATTGTTCAACACTCATATAACACCTTTAAGGGTGGAAATTAAGATGTAAATATACTTATATATGATATATAATATTTTTATTTTTTACTTAATCTTCTGTATTTTTCATTTATGGCACACCTTTATGGTTTCCATTATGGGTATACGCGATATCTTCATTTTAGGAAGTGCGGACTACCGCCCCCTCAAAGTGATTTGATTCATTAATGCCATATGTGGGACATATAAAGAATGGATTTAAAGTTATTATATATGATTTATGTTACATATAAATGATGAATATAATTCTGGATTTTAAAATATACATACTTAACATTTAGTTTTAATTCCATTAATATGACATAGAAATGAAAGTAGCGTTCATGCGTACGTACGGGTTACCGTCTCCATGAACGGTGCATTTCATTTCTAACCTCTAAATGATTATGTAATATTATAAATACATGTATATTCTGGATATATATAATATATATGATATCCAAATCATGAATATCATTCTGGATATAATGAACCTTTGACCACACGAACAACATGTAATTGTAAGAAGTCCACTTTCGAATTAAGAACCAAATATCGACAAAACAAAAATTATTAACTTAAATGATTACATAATGTTTATAACATGGTAATAAGTGATATAAAAGTAATAATGAACTTGAAAAAGGTCATTAATAAAGTATAAATTAACTCAATTTTATTATTCAGGTGGTTAAAGAACGATCGAGTCAAGTCGGACCCGAGGTATGGGACTTCGTCTCAATCTCCTTTCATTGAGGCATATTTTGTTTTATACACAACCTTCTTTTATACAATGTATAAACCCCTTTTAAATTTACGTTTATCCAGAAGGAATTTTTTTTATACGAAGCGTTTTACTAAATGACAAAAGTGAATGTTTTTGTCGTACGTATGCGGCGACACTGACTTCTCCGCCGCCGTGACCATTATTTGAGTTTCGACTTCCTCTATAAGCCATACATTTTTTTAAATGAAAATAAATACCATGTTTTACTTTTCATCTATTTTGGTATTGAAAATAGTTTTCATCATGTTTTTATTATACCAATGTCTTGTATTGATATCTTGTGATTGAAATGTGGAAATGTTATGTTTCCTTTTTGCATGTGTTATGTGATAAAATTATGTTATGGTTCTTGGGCATTGTTTATGATGACGGGTGGTTCCGTGATAAACTATGGGTGGGTGAGCCCGATATAGCACTCCAATGCATCGGGTAACGCGAAGGAGTTAAACATTAAGGTTTCTCCAAAGAGATTTAGGGAATATACTGTGATGGGTATTCCAAACATAACCAAGAGGGTTAATCCCTAAGTAAAAATGTTATGAATGCCTAAAGTTACCTTTATGTCTTATTATTTCTATGATTAATTCATGATTCGATGAGGTATGTTAAAGTGCTTATGTTTTATGGGTAAAGTATGATTTCATTCTTATTTATATATGTACTCATGTTTCCTTTCCATATTTTAATATCCCTTACTGATCTTTTTATACTCATCCCATGTTTTTGAAATGTTTTTCATAGGTCAGGGGAAAGGTACATGATATGATGATAGTGTCAATGAAGTGTCAAGAAAGAATCCATGTTTTATTTTAAATATGATTCTGTTGATGGGAAAAATGAATACTATCTTTTATGTAACCACTTTGTTTATATGTGGAATGTAATTCATGTTTTATGATCTAATTCTCTAAAACTCTAAACATGAAAAGATCCTCCAGGTGTAATCTTGTAATAACTCAAGATTAAGTAATGTTTACGGCTGGGTCCTTGTAGTTGGTATCAGTGGTCGGTTTAGATAATTTTAAAAGTTATAATTCTATTAAATGATTATCCAAAAATATTTTTTTTATGGTCAAACATAAATGATATAGCATTTGAAGATTACCATGTTGCTTCATCTAACACATGTTTGTTCAATAATGGTTTTCCACATAGGAAATAGAGAAGCAGTGCTAGGAAGGCACACAGAAGGAAATAACCTTCCGAATCAGCATCCTGGGATGGTCGGAATTGGAACTGAACAGTTTGTTACAGTAATGGCATAGTTGACTCAAGCGATAAATGGTGGTGGTACCCATTCATGAGATCATCCAGATCAACCGCAGAGGAACATGTCAGTGGTGGAACATTTCATGAGGCAACATCCCCCATCATTCAGAGGATCATGTGACCCTGTGCTAGCTGAAGGATGGATTAAAGAACTGTAGAATATTTTCGATGTCATGTGGTGTTCATACAATCAAAAGGTTAGTCTTCCTATTTACCATTTGGAGGGTGAGGCAGATCAGTGGTGGTTGTTGGTTAAAAATATCAGGGACTCTGATGAGATTGATACTCTCGACTGGGATGAATTCAAAGGTATGTTTCTTGAGAAGTATTTTCCTAAGGCAATTCAACTTAGGATGGAAAGACAATTCTTCTAATTTATGAAAGAGGAAGACTCAGTGGCTTCCTATGAAGAAAGGTTCACTCGATTGGAAAGGTATGCTCCAAATTTTATCCAAGACCTTAATAGTAAAATCAATCATTTTTACTCAGGATTAAAGCCAAAATATCGAAGGGATTTCGCTTCTCGTGAGTTAAAAACTTATGAAAAGCTTGTTTGATATACTGAGAAGGTGTAAATTGAGTTTTCCGATGATCAAGTGTTCTATAACAACCAGCAGAAGAAGAGGCCTAGGTGGTAGGAGAAAGGAAATAATTCTTCAAAAATGTCTGACGGTAAGAAAACTAAGTTTCCAGTTTGTGATAAATTTGGTAAAAGTCATGTTGGGGAATGACTTCTAAATTCTGGAAAGTGGTACCGATGTGGTAAGATGGGACATAAGGCTCGTGATTGCACTGAAAAAGATCAAGGTGAAGGTAAGTCCAAATTTTATTTACAATTAGGGAAATGTTTTAAGTGCATTGAGATGGGTCACAATGAAAATGAGTGTCTGACAAAGAGCTTGAGTGATGGGAAGAAGTTAGACTACAAGAAGAAAGGGGTGGTGAAATCATTTGCAACTACTTTAGCAGATGTTGGGCCATCAAATGAAGTTGTATCAGGTACTTTGTTTTGTTAGATTATGCCAGTGTGTTGTTTGATTCGGGGTCTACAAATTCTTTCATCTCTGAAACCTTTTCTAGTAAAATGGGAATACCATATCAGGAAATGACTCCTAAACTTGTGGTAAAAACACCTGGGGGAATGTTGAGGCAAAAAGAATTTATAAGAATCTTTTTATCCTTATCTGTGGAAAGAACCTACTTTCAAACCTTATTATTCAACCTCTAGTAGAGTTTGATTTTATCCTGGGTATGGATTGGCTCTCTATTTACCATGCTAAGATTGACTGTAGATCTAAAGAAGTTTCTTTTCAGAAAGACTTTCAGTTTGTGTACAAGAATGAACCCTTACTATTGATAACTTATCAAGAGGCTGAGAAACTTGTAAAAGAAGGAAATAAATGTAACCTTGCACACATTGTTGAAAACAAAGTAACTGTTCAGATTAATGTTGTGCTAATGGTAAATTAGTATCCCGATGTTTTTCCTGATGAGTTTCCTGGAATAATACCAGATATGGAATTTGAATTTATTGTTGACTTAGTTCCTGATTCTAATCCATATTCAAAAACCCCTTATCTAATGGCACAAATTGAACTTTTAGAGTTGAAGGAGCAATTGAACGATTTATTAGGGAAAGTTTTCATTTGACCTAGCACATCACTATGGGGTGCTCCTATTTTATTTGTTAAAAAGAATGATGGTTCAATGAGACTTTTAATTGATTATAGAGCCTTGAATAAAATCACTTTTAAGAACAAATATCATTTTCCTCATATCAATGATTTGTTTGATCAGCTCTAGGGAGCTCAGTATTTTTCAAAGATTGACCTGAGATTGGGGTACCGTCAGCTGAAGGTAAAGGAAGCAGATGTCCCGAAGACCGTGTTTCGTAAAATATATGGCCATTATGAATTTGTAGTAATGCCTTTTGGGCTAACCAATGCACCTGCTGTATTCATGGACTTAATGAATAGAATTTTCCATGAGTTCTTGGATAAGTTGGTGGTGGTTTTCATTGATGATATTTTGGTGTTTTCTAAAAGTAAAAAGGAGCATGAAAGACATTTAAGGGTTATTTGGAAAACCATAAAAGAAAAGAAATTGTATGGGAAATTCTGAAATTGTGAGTTTTGGTTGCAACAAATTTCTTTCCTTGGTCATATTGTTTCTAATGATGGGATAACCGTTGATCCTGCAAAAACAAAGGTTGTTGAAGAATGTCCAAGACCCACAAATGTAACTGAGATTCGTAGTTTCCTTGGTTTGGCTGCCTATTACTGAAGGTTTGTTAGAAATTTTTCACGGTTATCTAGTCCAATGACTAAGCTAACTCGGAAGGGTGTTAAGTTTATCTGGACAAAAGAATGTGATAATTGTTTTCAGGAATTGAAAAGAATATTGGTGAATGCTCCAGTTTTGGCACTACCTTCAATGAATGGTGAGTTTGTTATCTACAGTGATGCATCATTGAAAGGACTTGGTTGTGTCCTTATGCAAAATGATCAGGTAATTGCTTATGATTCAAGTCTGTTGAAAACTCATGAGGTAAATTACCCTACACATGATTTGTAATTAGCTGCTCTTGTTTTCACTTTATGAATTTGGAGGAATCATTTGTATGGAGTAACGTGTGAAATATATACCGATCACAAAAGTTTAAAGTATATATTCACCCAAAAAGAATCAAACATGAGAAAGAGGATATGCATATAATTAATCAAGGATTATAATTGTACAATTCATTACCATCCGGGGAAAGCAAATAAAGTGGCTGATGCTTTGAGTCGAAAAAGTAATGCTTCATTAACAATGTTGCATTTGGAACGTGATCCTTTGGTTATGGATTTGATGAAATTTGGAATAGAAGTTGTTGGTGAAGGATGTCCTTCTGTTTTGTTTCAGGTATCAGTGAAATCTTCTCTATCAGACAGAATCAAGCAAGCACAGAAGCAAGACAATGAGTTACAGAAAAAGGTAGAGCTGGTTCAGAAAGGTTAGTTTCCTGAATTCAACATTGATAATGATTGTGTTTTGAGATTTGGGAAGAGATTGTGTGTGTCGTGTGATTCACAGTTTAGGAGAGAGTTGTTATGTGAAGCTCATAGTTCTCTGTTTTTAGTTCATACTGACAGTACTAAGATGTACAGAGATCTGCGGGAGTATTACTGGTCGGATGGAATGAAAAGGGATATTGCTGAATTTACTATGAAGTGTTTGACTTGTCAACAGGTTAATGCAGAGTGGAAGTTACTGAAAGGGATGCTTCAGCCTTTACCAGTGATAGAGTGGAAATGGGAGAATATATCCATGGACTTCGTCGTGGGATTCCAAAGACACCTTGAGGTAATAATGCAATCTGGGTTATTGTTGATCGCTTGACTAAATCTGCTCATTTCCATGCTATACGAGATACTTTTTCCCTAGATAAACTTTCTAGATTGTATCTTAAGGAGATAGTCAGGTTGCATGGAGTTCCTCTCTCCATTTTATCTGACCGTGATCCCAGGTTCACTTCTAACTTTTGGAAAGGCCTTCAGAATTTGTTGGGTACTGAATTAAATTTTAGTACAGCTTTTTATCCTCAGTCAGATGAGCAGTCAGAACGAACAATTCAGCCTTTTGAAGATATGCTACGTGCTTGTTCTATGGATTATCAGGTAAGTTGGGACCCACATATTTCTTTGGTTGAATTTTCATATAATAACAGTTTTCATTCCAGTATACAGATGGCAGCATTTGAGGCATTATATGGGAAGCGGTGTCGAACTCCATCTTTTTGGGATGAAGTGGGTGAAAGGATGTTGATGGGACCAGAATTGGTATAAGAGTTGACAGAAAACGTTCAGCTGATACAAAAACACTTGAGAACAGCTCAGAGCAGGCAGAAGAGTTATGCGGAAAACAGGAGGAAGGATCTCTCTTTTAAGGTAGGTGATCATGTTTTTCTCAAAGTCTAACCGTGGAAAAGTGTGATGAGATTTGGTAAGAAAGGGAAGCTAGGTCCAAGGTTCATTGGACCATATGAAATTCTGGAGAGAGTTGGATTAGTTTCTTACCGAGTGACTTTACCTCCGAGTTTATATCAGGTACACAATGTTTTTCATGTTTCGATGTTGAGAAAGTATATGCCAGATCCATCTCATGTTTTGAGTCCAGAGGTAGTTCAGCAAGAAGAGAACCTATCTTATGAGGAACAAACAGTCCAGATTCTTTACCACAGGGAGCAAGTGTTATGGAATAAGTTGATTCATCAGGTAAAGATTTTTTGAAAAAAACCACATGATTGAAGAGGCAACATGGGAATCTGAAAATGCAATGAGGGATAAATACCCCCACTTATTCGATAAGTAAACGAATTGCGGGGACACAATTTTCTAAAGGGGGGAAGGATGTAACATTCCAAGTAAGTAATGAATAATAGATATTTTTATCTATGTCTATTAATGATTTTGATAGTGTTTTCGGGCTTAAAATGAAAATAAATCCAATCTTAAGAATGTAATACTCTAATATTTTTAAAGGATTGTTTTATTTCCTTTTGATGGAAAAACCTTTTTTAATCAAAAATTTCACAATTTTATAAGATCTATTTGTCAAAATAAACTTATTATTTATGATTGGGACATCAAAATTTACTTTATGTGAATTTTTGGTATTTTTCCGATAAAGTTTATTTTTTAATGAATAGTGAAAAATGTTGTATTTTAATTCAAAACCTCTTTTTAATATAATTTATTTATATTATTAGATTATATTTTCAATTGGTCTTAAAGTGAAATTAGAATATATTTTTACCATTTAATCCAATAGTGGTCGTTGGAATTAATTTCACCTTGAAATTGGTCTTAAACTAGTGTCAATCTTTTGGTACTTATTGTATCATAAAAACACGATATTTTCTCTGACAGCGGGAATTAATTATTATTTTAATTAATGTAACTTTTATGTTTTGAATTATGTAAAGTAGACATCATTTTTGAATTCATAATATCAAATATATCTTAGGGTGAATTTTTGGTATTTTTCTGAAAAGCTTCAATTTTTAATGAATACTGAAACCACTAAGAGGTACTTAAAAAACTGATTTCTCGTATAAATGAAATTTTACCACCTCTGTGTTTTGAATTTCAAAAATCTGACATACATGGTTGTCATTAAGAAGTAAAATGTGGTTCAATGGGATTAAAATAATATTTTGGTGAATAGTAACTCTTATGTTTTAAATCGTGATTAGAGGTAATTAGTCTAATTTAAGGTAAGAATACTATTTTAATAATATGAAATGAACTTGACACACGTCCTACCCTTATTGGATGTTTCATGGCCAACCATGAAAATCCATGGGTCAACTTGGGGAACCCATGGAGCCACTTTGGTAGGAAAATGACATGAATATCTTTTAATTTAATGTTAAAGTAAAAATAACACAACCATGAGTTGTTTTACTAAAAGAATTTCTACATGGGGTAATACAAGTCAGATTTTTGAATATAAATAGTCATTATAAAGATAGAAAGATTTCCAAAATTATAGTATTTTTTTATAATTTTTAGACATTAAATAAATTAAATTATTTTTGACACCATGATGATGCAGTGATGACCTCATTATTTAACGATTTAAATAAAATGAAAAGATAATGTAAACTCTAAGACCTAAACTTGTCAAAAACCTATTGGATGGGTGGATTTATAACTATTATCACCTTATCCTAGAAATAAATAATTTTTGGACCTTTTAAATACGAAAAGAAGTTTATAATAAAGTATCCTTTTATACCTTTCCAAGAGTTCCCCTCCTCTCCTCTTATAAAAGGTCCCCACCTCTACCACCTTACCCACATTTAAAAGCCTTTTTCTCGGCCAAACCCTGCCCATGATTTCTGTACACATCCCCCTCTTACACTTAGAAGCCTCACTTTGGGCAGAAGTCTTCCCAAGGAAGCCTTTGATCTCAAATCAAAAACAGTTACCCGATTTAAAGGTAGTGTCTTCTCTTGTGTTCTTATGTTTTATTTTTCTTCTTCAACCCCCTAAACTCTTTTTATTCATTTATTTTGTAACAACAATACTATCTTACATATACTAGGATGTTGTTATAAGAAGGATTCTAGCTACACATACACACACCGACATCTAATGGTTAAAGAACATACTGTTTCTGTGGATGGTGAATTTCTGCATCATGAAACGATGATTGTTCAACACTCATATAACACCTTTAAAGGTGGCCATTATGATGGCACTATAATTATATATTATATATAATATTTTTATTTTTTACTTAATCTTCTTGTATTTTACAATTATGTCATACCTTTATGGTTTCCATTATGGGTATATGCGATATCTTTATTTTAGTAAGTGCGGACTACCACCCCCTCAAAGTGATTTGATTCGTTAATGCCATATGTTGGACGTATAAAGGATGGATTTAAAGATAATATATATGATGTATGTTACATCTAAATGATGAATATAATTTTGGAATTAAAATATACATACCTATCATTTAGTTTTAATTCCATTAATATGACATAGAAATGAAAGTAGCGTTCATGCGTACGTACGGCTTACCGTCTCCATGAACGGTGCATTTCATTTCTTACCTCTAAATGATTATGTAATATTATAAATACATGTATATGCTGGATATATATGATGTATATGATATCCATATCATGAATATCATTCTGGATATAATGAACCTTTGACCACACGAACAACATGTAATTATAAGAAGTCCACTTTGACTTAAGAACCAAATATCGACAAAACAAACATTATAAACTTAAATGATTACATAATGTTTATAACATGGTAATAAGTGATATAAAAGTAATAATGAACATGAAAAAGGTTCTTATTCAAGTAGAAATTAACTCAATTTTATTATTTAGGAGTTAAGGAACAATTGATTCAAGTCGGACCCGAGGTATGGGACATCATCTCAATCTCCTTTCATTGAGGCATATTTTGTTTTATACACAACCTTCTTTTATACAGTGTATAAACCCGTTTGACTTTTACGTTTATCAAAAAGGAATATTTTTTTATACGAAGAGTTTTACTAAATGACAAAAGGGAATGTTTTTGTCGTAGGTATGTGGCGACAACGACTTCTCCGCCGTCGTGACCATTATTTGAGTTTCGAGTTCCTCTACAAGGCATACATTTTTTTTAAATGAAAAATAAATACCATGTTTTACTTTTCTTTTATTTTGGTATTGAAAATGGTTTTCATCATGTTTTTATTATACCAATGTGTTGAATTGATATCTTGGGATTGAAATGTGGAAATTTTATGTTTCCTTTATGCATGTTTTATGTGATACGATTATGTTATGATTCATGGGCATTGTTTATGAAGACGGGTGGTTCCTTAATAAACTAAGGGCTGGTGAGCCCGATATAGCTCACCGATGCATTGGGTAACGCGAAGGAGTAAAAAGTTAAGGTTTCTCTGAAGAGATTTAGGAAATATATTGTGATGGGTATTCCAAACATAACCAAGAGGGTTACTCCCTACGTAAGAATGTTATAAATGCCTCAAGTTACCTTTATGTCTTATGATTTCTATGATTTATTCATGATTTGATGAGGTATGATAAATTTCATATTTTTATGGGTAAATTATGATTTCATTCTTATGTATATATGTACTCATGTTTCCTTTCCATATTTTTATATCCCTTACTGAGCTTTTTATGCTCATCCCATTTTTTTGAAATGTCTTTCACAGGTCAAGGGAAAGGTACATGATATGATGATAGTGTCAAGGAAGTTTCAAGAAAGAATCCATTTTTTATTTGAAATATGTTTCCATTGATGGGAAAAAGGAATACTATCTTTTATGTAACCACTTTGTTTAAATGTGGAATGTAATGCATGTTTTATGATCTAATTCTCTAAAACTCTAAACCTGAAAACATCCTCAAGGTGTAATCTTTTAATAACTCAAGATTAAGTAATTTTTAAGGTTGGGGCCTTATACATTTCATCTCAACAAATCAACTCTGATATTTTTCACCCAAATTTATCTTCACCCCCTTTATAGAAAGGGTGGTCATCACAGAAGCCAAATTCTGGGAATCATTTATGTACCATTCATAATATCCCACAAAAACTGAGATGTTCAAAATTTTTAAATTATTTCGCTGTTATTCCCATATCATAGAATATATTACCTTTTTACGGTCACCTATGATTCCATTTTCCCTGAAATTGTTTCCTAATAACATCACCCCATGATTCAGAAAACCGAATTTTTTATATAGGAATATAGTTAGTTATTTCTCAAAACTCCCATTACAACCCTCATATAACCTAAATGGCCCTCCTTTTATTTTGGGTAAAATATTATTTCATCCCTAAATACCACAACGAATGTATCAAGATACTCATGAAATATAAAATTCATAATAGCGATAAAATATTGATGGAGAATTCATTTGAAAAAATGGGATCATACAATACTGATAATGGCCATAACATCTTATGAAGGATTTTGTAATGGTTTATGTTCTTTTATTAATATAGGGTGATAGCCTAATTGATGATCAGTCATTGAGAACCCCTTCACCCCTTTTATCTGGTCAAACATATCATTAATACTTGGTAGTGGATAATTGTTCCTTTTCATAACATAGATGATTTTATAAAAATCATGACATATGGGAAATGTATCATCATATTTCATAAAAAATGGGTTCCAAACATGGTGACACACTCATTATTATAAAGGTTTTATGTAATAAATCATCCAACTGAGGCATAAATGCATTCATTTCATCTAGTTCCATGTGGTATAAACAACTATAAAATGGATAAGTTCTATAAACTAAATAAATAGAAATACATTCCTCTAGTATTAGTAGAATACCAGAAAAATTTGGTGGAAATACATTGGGAAACATGATGCCAACTATATGGTGGTCATTGATAATATAATCCCCCTACATGTCAAAATGAAGAAATTATAATAATTTCCCCTACTCTATATAATAAGGAATGTATGTACATGACCTCAGCTCCAATTTTACTAAAAAGACACAACACACCCCATTGGGTGTATTAATATAGAACGGTCAAAGATATCATTAAATCTAAACCATATTAGAAATGGGTTAATCCATATTAAAAATTACATCAAGACGTTTTATGTTGAAGACCATAAAATCACAGGTAAGCTCAACCTCTGACAAAGATAATAAAAAAGACGCATAATTAAGAACCTTCTTTTTCTTGGTTCAGAGGTTCATAGAAATATCACTCGAATAAGAAAAAATATATGTCATAAAATTACCTAGTTCACAATACATCTTTATATAAATGAGTCAGATACACTTGTATCAAATAATTATGTAACTATATATGAATCTATATTCATGAAACCTTTCATATATATTGGACCTCTATCAGATTCCTCTCGAGACTCTTCCACTGTGCGAACAAATGTCATTCTGATTGTCCATGGATGTAACCCCTTTGTTCATGAATAATAAAATTGACCTCATTTCATTTTGGTGCTGATGAGAATGGTCAACTATGTTGGATAGAAAAGATATAATGTAATTTTTAAAAGTGTCCTGATGGTGTGCAAGAACTGTAGATCATGTGTTCTTCAATGAAAACATGCTTAAAATCTATATCCTTGACACATTGGAAGCATGTTAATGGGCCCATTCTAGGAATTGCTTGAGTTCTTGATGAACCCTACTAAAGAGGTATATCATGATACTCATAAGAATTCTTATTTTCATTAAAAGAACATATGTAACATCCAATGTGACAAAAAGGTATTCTCATAATCCCTGAAATACCATCATGTTCATGTCAATTCAAGAAATACATATTTAATGTGATAGTTTGTGAATTGTTCTTTAATGATAATAACTATGAATGGATTTTGGGATGGATACCAGTCTCAAACTCTCTTTATCTTCTCATTACATACAATATCTGGTGGAAACTACACAAGCATGGGAAAGCAGTTTGAATATCATCCATAGTCATATCATCCCGATAGACATTGAAAAACAATATATATTTAGCCATCTCAATAGATTTGGGAAATGACCAATAAATTATATGAACTTTAAATTTTTTCCACTCTAAAACCTTATTATTATTAGTTTTTACCATCGAATCCCACCATCTTTTTATTGGTCCTTCTTGTTTTAAGGTGTAATATTTCACCTTAATTGAATCATGTATTTTTAGGAAATTAAATAGATTCCCAATTTTCTGATGCCAATCCTCTAATCCTATGGATCATAAGTGCAATAGAATACATGTGGATTATGGTGAAGAAACTCATCAAAATGATTATGAGATTAATCCATTTGAGGTTCTATATGCAGTTCTTTAATGGGAACATATTATGTTACATATACCAAAGATGGATAACACAAAAATTTATCACGATGGTATAGTAGTCCATGGTAGGATTTGGTCACTTTGGTTCACTGTTATATTATTCTTGGATCCTAGGAAAATGTCTTACAGAAAAAATTATTCTAGACAACATCACCAAACAAAATTGAAGTCATCATAATGTGTATATAGTTCCCTAACTTGCATAAACACAATGTGATTTTTAGTCTCATCATATAATATATAAATATTTATATGTCAACCATCGATATAAAAATCATGAAAAAAACATGAATATTATAAAAATATTCCTCAAGCTATCTTTACCAAATAACCCACGGTGACTTAAGGATCATTTCGATGTGGTCTGTCTAAGAACAAACATGTAACTACCTCCTAATTTATGATAAGGTAGACCATAATACATAAAGACATCAAGGAAATACTCCCCACTAGGTCCTCTGAAAATGCATTTTAAAAAACAACCCCATATAATATGTATCCTTAAAACTTCATCCAGATATGACATTTCCCGAACGGTGGTCCCATTCCCCAAGGGATAGGGACTAGCAATTGAAACCATACATAGAATAAGGGGGGATTAATTTTCCACAATAACATAAGAAATAAATTATTAGATTTCAATTTTCTTAAAACATAAAAAGAAAAAGTTAGCAGAAAACCAAATAGGTAAAATATTACACAAAGCAGTAGACCATCGATGTAATCAATAACTATAATGATGAAACTCAAAAATCCGAAAGTAAATTTCATCCCATGATTTCAATGGATCTACGATCCATATCCCACCCCATAGTCCAATGAATCAAAAATTCCCACCACATTTAAGATTCCCTTTCCCTTTTGTCATACTTTGTATAATAAAATCTACAAATTCATGAATTAAAAGATAGGGTGTGATCTAAAAAGACCTGTAGGGTCTCAAATATTTTCTTTAATGTATTTCTTAATAATAAAAAAAATTATTCCTCCACTTTTAAAAAAAATAAGAAATGGTATGATATATCATTTTCAAATTTAGAAAAACCTAATTTCAATTTAATGGATACAAATCATTTCAAAAATTCTTTAAATTATCCGTTTATATAAAATAGTATTTATAAATCATTTGAAAAAAGTAAAAATATTCTGTATCAAATTAAATATATAATCAAAATATAAAAAATTCACAATATTTATTCTACCCGATGTTCATTAGTTTCATTCTATCAGATATCCACACATCTATTATCATGGATAAGGCTAAGAATGAGTACACAAGTCTCTTGAACTCAAGCTGAATAAGACTCATATAAGTACCTGACCTTGACCTACTAGACTCATCCCTTATATGTACTATGTATTTTTTAACTTAATAAATAAACAAATTTTGAATTACTTATAAGTTTATTTTACAATCATATGTTTTTGATAATTATAAACCAAAAATTCATTACAAAAAACATTAAAAACATTAAATTTTAGAAAACAATGATTCTTCATAGCACTTCTTCCGCAATAGTAATTCACCAAAACATGACTGTAAAACTTGTAAAAAAGAATATGACACATAGGGTGATCATTAAATATGCATAGTAAGGGTTTTTTTTAAATTGACTAAAAAAATATTTTAGAATAATTCTTGAAAATATATATACATACAAAAGAATATATTATCACAAAACATGAATATATTTATACAACAATTATTTCAAAAAATAATTATAATAAAAAAATAATTAGAAATTATCCTTTGAATATATTAATTTCACATCGGTCATTAATAATACATGAATGACTATATCAAATCCATTCAGTAGTTAAGTATTCATAAGTAAGACTTATGGGTTCACTCCCCATAATGAAACATATTCCACCATGGATAATTTTTTTAAAACATTTTTCCATGGACATTCCTTTCTAATTTTTAACCCATAACATTTCTAAATAACATAAATAATATTATTCTCTTTAAAATAAAAAAAATCATTCTCATGTAATCAATATTGTCCCAAAATTTTCTAAAAGAATTTTAGGGAGAATCCCTTGCTTTATGTACCTGTTATTATTCGAGAACAGAAAATTTATGATAAAAGGAATAAGTGTGACCATGATCTTCTAATTTATGGAATTTCACATATGAGCTAGATGATGGACATAAATATATTCATGAATGACATGTCAAGGAATGAAAATTAATGTTCGGACGTAAAATAATAACATCAATCACATAAAATGATAAACATTACCACATGTAATTGTGTAAACAAGGTGAATATATGAATTTAATTGTACATATATCTTTCACCATTAGTTTAGTGGTACATAAATACCACTTATAACTTATAAATAAATTTTAAAGGTTATATATACTTAAGATGTTTATATTTATATGAATATATATATATATATATATATTTGTTTATGTGTATGTGAATTATATCCTAAATCCCATGCAATAGAATATTTTAGGAACTAAACTTCAATAATTAGAACCCTCTTATATGTACTTAATTCAAAAAAATGTGTTGATATAAATGTGTACATTAGCATGTATATAAACATATGTATATATGAATATATATATAAATATATCACTCTTGTAATATCAATTTTGAAAAATAAGATATTTCAATATACACATAAGCTCTTAGAAAAAAGGTTCAAGTCAAAAGAAACCCTTAATATATATATATATATATATATTGAAAATATTATGCTATATATGTGTATATATTCGTGTATATGCACATATATATTCAATTATTTTTATAATGATCATAACTTGACCAACATAATGACACCCTTACAAATATATGATTTTATAAGTAGATCCTTTATATCAAAAAAACATATCATATAAGAAATTTGAATAAGAAAGATATGATTTTATACACAGACACAGACACACAAAGATATATATATATATATTGTAGAACAACATAATGGACTGAAGCAATGAAAATTCCTACCTGACATAGATCAAAAGAGGGTTGTGAGTATCAGGAAACCGAGCAAGAGAAATTGACAGAGTGATATTTATGCAACATTGGGTGCAATGTGTGTTTTATAATTGAATCAAATATTCAATTATAAAAATTTCTAAATGAAAAACTGAATTGGCAAATGATAAGAAAAAAATATATTTATTATATCCAAGAAAATATCAATTGGATTGATTGAAATCTTAAAATATATAAAATTGAAACATTGAAGGGGGTCTGAGATATATAGTGGCATTTGGCCTTTTAAAAACATCATCATTAGAGTTACATGAATGGATGGATCAAATGGTGTCACGAATGAGGTAGAAAGTGTGAATCAAGGGATAGTGAGGAAGAAAGGGGGTCAGAGGAAACATGGTGCGATGTTGACTGGTGGAGGTGCAGATGTGCTCAATGGTGGAGAATGAAAATAGAAATAGAGGATAGCCCGAATGAGAGGAGGTCTGGTCAGAAGGCTGAGATCCATACATGATAAATTGTATGGGTGGAACCAAACCTGGGGGATCACCCATAGCACGGCACAAATCATTGTGTGGAATAACCTAGTGTGAGAGAGATGCATTGAATGGAATGGGTCCATATCGGTTGGTTGGAAATTAGCACTAGAATTTTGAGTATGGGGTCTGATAGGTTATTGTGGGGGAAAACAAGGATGAGGTTGTGCGATTGACTGGATAGTCAGGGGAGTTCATTATATGTTTTGTGTTTTTTAGAGGAGTTGATGGTCTAGATATGATAAAGGCATATAAGTTGGATGGTATTAATCACGATGTTTAATTTAGGTGGTGGGGGTCTAATCATGAAACCAGTGAAGATGGATGGGATTTTGTATGATAATATCGATAATCTAAGATCACTCTTGGTTCTATAGTGTAGTCGATATTTAAACATTAAATTAAAAATCAATCCCCACATAGAAACCATTTAGGTTTCAGGACTACATTATATAGCTCTGCATGAGGTTCTATATTTCAATGACATGAACACAGACATAGAGAGGGAACATACACGTTTTTCCTGCTCGGCCCATGGCTAAACCCTACACGTTCATGACATGAACCTTATATATGGTTTCATGTACGACGTAGCATATACTATAAATTGTTCTCTCCTGCACTGGTTGAGAATCCTTGGGTGCAGGTCCTCCCTAATAGTGTTTGGCCCCGAGAGGATCCTGCCACAATGTTGAGGTTTATGGAACATATTGTTTTTTCAATCTATGTTTCCTTGATAAAATAATTTAAAGAGTGAAATTTTAATAATTTTATGCTCATTATGAACATAATTTTAAATAGTATTAAGCTCATTCATATGGTTTGTAAAACCATCTAAAAAAACTTGTCACATTAATTTTGAATCATTTAATATTTTAAATACACATAAAAAAATAATGGTTACTAAAAAATATATAACCCCCCCTCGTGATATAATTAAAATTTAACTTCAATAGAATCCCATTTTATTATTTATTGAAAATATTATTTAAAAAATTTAAAAAACATAAAATTCCAAATGGTTAAAAACATCCAAAAAATTTTCAATGGATATGTTCATATAATGGTCATGTTAATGACCATATACATATCCATGATTATGGGTATCAAATACAAATCATCATCAGTGTCCCCTCACCTACCTCTAAGATGTTTATGTAGATTAATTTTACTCTTAGTGTTCTATGTATTATTCTAGTTGTTTCTTTTTTAATTATGGTCGGTCCACGGGATGAAATCTATACACTCAGTCGTAATTTTTTGTTGGGAGGACATCTAGCAGTGTTACTCGAGCTTGAAATACATTTTTTTGGTTAATTAATGTCATTAGACTTGTAATAATTCAATTTATTCGTGTTAACTAAAAAGTTCATTGTATTTTTCTTATTCCATTCATTCATCTTAATTATATTCATTTATTTTCAAATAAAGAATAATAATTACAAAAATAACAATAATATTAATTACAACATTGCAATATAGGTTTTGGGTGCTACAACTAATCAATACCCTATCAATGATAATCACAAATAATTAGGTTTCTGATAGATTTGTAATCATTAATCCATTACTTGAGGATCACAAAATTTGAGTTCATGTCCCAAATAATCATATAACTTCCTAGGCACACATGTGATCAATCAATAAATATAAAAATGGAAAATCATCTCATTTTAAATTAAATACAATTTATAATTCAAGATCGAAATTTTATTTATTTCAATATAATGAATCAATTTCAAAAACAAAACATTAGTTTTTCAACATATCATTTCTTTTAAATTAATAACAAATAAAATGTTTCATCATTTATTTTTAATAGATTTTTATCAAAACAATTCTCAAACAATTTCATTGATTATATATTTTTTAAACATCACCCCCCCCCAAATTACAATTCCATTAGAATTTTTGGTTTTCTCAAAATCCATGCCATTAAAATTTTCAGTTTAAAATCATATCAAATAAATAATTTTTAAATTAATTAATAAATATTCCAACAAAATAAAGTGATTAAATGTTTCAATTACAAGGAAATATTAAATAGAACCACCTACCAAAAATCATGGAAATAAAATGATCAAACCCCACAATGGGAACACCAACGTAGATTGAAGGTAATGAATCATCAAATACTGATCCAACAAAATGTAATTTATTTCCATCCAATATGTGCAGATATATAAATAAACAGAGATAAAAGAAGGAGGGAATATAAAATATTAAAATATTAGAGATTCACTTTCTATGAGAAGATTGAAAGAGAGAGAACATTCATTGATCACTATAAGTCATAGTTTATATATCTTTAAATACTTCTTTAGATCCTTCAATTCTTAGGAAAATTTTTATGTTCAAGGGGGGTTGACGGTTGGTTAAAAATAGTGGTGTAGAATTCTAAAGCTAATTATTAGAATAATTATATACAGTGTGCAATTTTTTCTAGAGAGGGCCATGAGGATATTAAAACTAAACACTCTGACCATGAGCCCCTATTATCAAGGGTTCGTTGGTTATCATTGGGGGTTCCATGGTTTGGTTAACATCACACTAACCATGAATACTCTAAATTTTTAAGGATGTAGTGTTTGGACAAATAGTGCACCACCCTCCAAAAAACTATCAATTGGTTCTTGGTTTTATTGGGTAAAAACACATGGTTTCCCCTAACCGTGAACAATAATTTCACTAGCAAATGGGATTTCCTATTTCACAAAAAACAACCAATATAAATCAAAACAATGCCTAACCAATGTAATATCGGAACTAGGGTCAAAAAGTCACTAAAAACATGTTATAGAATGTATCATGGATGGATATATAACATGTATGTTTATTCTATGAGGAATAATAGAGAATAATTAGGCATATCATTGTCTTTGGAATGTTAGGGAGGTGAGGCTTTCCATAGAGAGGTTTAGTGGTTATTTTTAAATGAGAGTAAGTGCATATCACAGATAAAATGTAGATAAAATACAACATCTACTTTAAACTATGTAATTTTGGTATTTTGTACATTGTGAACCATATTTTAATTATATATCATTAATTTAAAACTTTGAGTAACATTGTTTTTAAATTTATCAGTTTAATCAAATAGAAACATGGAAAATGTTAAAATATAATTTTAATGTAACATTATAGATTTTAAAATTTGGAATACACTATAAAGGTTTACAAATCTTGTATATTTTTATTTTAATGACTTGTTTCTTAAATTCAATATGTTTGGTTTTATCCTCAATTTATATAAATATTTAGTTCATCCTTACGTCATGAATTATTTAATTTATGACACACATGATATGAGAAATGACTATAGTTTTAATGTTTAATGGAAAATTAAAGTATATCCAAAATTAAGAAAATATAAAAATTTGGAAAATTTCAATGTGATGACTTCTAAACTTAAATTACATTTATCAAACTAATTTTATAATATATTTCACGATACTTTTTAATATTAAAATATTTATATTTAAAAAATACAATAAAATAGAGATTATAAATATCATGCTACTATTTTTAATGAGATTATTAATTGTTATATATATATTTTTAAATTATAATATTCATATTTTCATAAATTAGTCCTAATAAATATAATATATATCACATTTTTTTTACTTTGGGATTAAAATTACTATTTTAATGGTTATGTTACATTTATAAATTGTCAAATTATTAATTCTAACGATCAATTTAATATTCCAATTGTCACATTACATCATATAAAAAATATAAATTCCAAAAAAAATTATTATCAATTCATATCAAGTTGTTATATATTAATTTTCAATAATGTTTATTAGTTCACTAAAATTTTGTTTATTTTTCAATTTTTTTGGGAGGGATGATTCTAGTTGATCAAGTTGATCTATGTATTCATGTTTTTTTATTTCAGTTTTCTATTCTTTATACAATTTTAACACTTCAAATTTAAATGTGTTTGTTCACAGAATTATGTAATGATTTGGATTGAATAATTAATTTTATATTTCACTATCTTTATAACATATATTTATAATAATATAATAAAATAATATAAGATGAAATTATATAATAAAAATATATCATTTTAAATTTCTATGTCATTAAACTCATCCCCTCTACAGAAACTTTATCCTACAATTTTCACAACATATTCTCGATTGAAATTAGGTAAGTTCATTTTTGTTTCATTATTTCCACTCATTCTTGTGTGACCGCTTCAATCTTCTGGCTCCTCCACAACAAATCGTCATTGAGATATTTCTTGTTGTACAAAACATTGTATCTATGATCCATGATCTTGACCATATTCTTTTTATATTATAGATAATTCTCCAGTTCTTCTACCTTTATATTTATGACATGTGAGGGATCGATTATGTAATTTCTTAAGATAGATACAAGGATCACATAATAAACTTGAAAAATATTTAAATTAATTTCAAATTCATACACCACTAATATTATTTGATAAAGGATATCATAGGGGTTGACTTACCTTTTATAATATTTCCTTTCATACAAAATTACATGAATCTCTTCTATGTTGTTATTTGAAAGAAAAAAAAGTCACAAACATCAAAGTATAATTCCCTTTGATCGATTTTAGCATATGTCTCTCTCCAAATTTGAGAATATTTTATATGTTTTTTGATGGGTTGAACCTTCTATGTCATCTATTCATGAGGATCAGAACCATGTAGCTTCAATTCACCAACTCCATAACAACATGTGCAAATTCCACTTTGCTTCCCAAAAGATCACTATATGGATTATTTTGAATAAATTACTGTAAGAGATTGTTGAATGGGAACTCAAATAGTGAGAAATGTTCATCCCATCATTATTTTAACACCATTGAGTTGGATGTCATCATATCCTTGAGTGTAAGAATATGAATTTTATATTTAACATCATCTTGGAGTGATAGTTCATGATAAAAATAAATTATGTTTACAAATAATGTTAAATAATTTTTATGAATGTTAATGTGAACCCTGGATCATCATCACATATAAACAAATTTAGAACCACATGCAGGCTCAATAATTCCTGATATATATTCTGGAAAGTTGTGTTTAAAATACATCTTCCAAAATGGGGATTATGTTGGTAGTCTTGGTGAGTCAATAAACCATAAAAAATATCATGTTGCTTCCATTGGATGTCTCCTGGAGAATAATAAAAAATTCCATGGTGAATCGATCCCATTTCCACATTTGTGTAAACAATGGTTTCTAAGGGTCCTAATATGTGTTTGATTTGTATTTATTTACACTGATCATCATTACATGGAATTGGAGATCAATTAGATAGGATTATTTCATTAATTTCAGTATGATGAGGATATTATAATGCTAATGGTTCAATTATTTATTCCTTATGTGGTGATATCTAATGAAAAATCCATTGAATACATTGAGTTAAAAGTTATTCATGGATAATTTTATCGAATTCATTGGATAAAATTGGAATTCATGGATAAATATGTATTCATGTAATTTTTATCCATTTATGTACATATCATTAGTTCAAATAAATTTATCAAAGGAGATATAATGTTTAAAAAGAAGATTCATGTGTTTTTTATGTTAATAAGTTATTTGTAATTGATATTCCAAAACATAATGAATATGAATTGGATGATATTATTTGAAAATTTTGTAAATATTAATTTTAACATGAATAAAACATTGAATGAGATGAAGAAAAATATTTCTTTACCTTATAATTGAAAAATGAGACTACAAAATTATTATTATTGTATGGGGAATTCTGATGATTTAAGGCCTCATGAAGTAGGGGAGTATCATGAACCATTATTGTTGCAACAAAGAGATCTCCACACATCCTACATGAAGAAGAACTATAGTCACATGACTAGTGATAACACACCCTCACCAAGATTATTGAAAAAATAAGTTTTCATGAGACTGTTATTGAGTCAATTACACCCAATATGACACCTTAAAAACATTTTCCATTTATATTTTATTTCATCCACAAATATGTAGGTCCACATAGTAATTTTTTATTGAAGAAAAATTCATGAATGTTTAGGTTAGTGTGTACATTCATGAAGCGCATGCACTCATGTGCATGATTTGAGATACTCAAGATAGTATTATGACATGGAAACATGTTTAAGTGGTTAAATAATAATATAGTGAATTTTTTATTCATATATGTCTGTGAAAGATTAAATTTAGGGGATTGTAAACAATGTGTGTGTAACACGATGATATTTTATGAGAAGTATATATATTTTTTTTAATTTTTTTATGTTATAGGAAACATCAAAGGAATATTTCACTACACAAAACACTATCTTGGCTTGCGTTATACGCAAGAGGAACTGTCCTTGATAGCGTGTGTTGTACGCAATATCGAGTTTAACTAAACAACGATATGTTATTAAAATATTATATAAACTAGCCGTTATGAATAGTAATAACAAATTTTTTAAATATAATAAATTTTATCTTTCAAAATGGACTACATATTTGGATTCAGAATAACAAAATTAGCCTACGGTGAATTTTTGCTATTTTTTTGAAAACATTTAATTTTTGATAAATAGTGAAAACACTGAGTTACTATTTAAAATTGATTTTTTATTTAAATAATTATTATCTTTATTTAAATTTATATTAGCTCAAAAGTGATACATAACACCTATATATGTTAAATTTAATTCATTGGAGTAATTTTACAATAATTTTAGATATATAAAAATCTTATTGAACTTTTAACCGTCTTTTACCCACTTCCTGGGAAATTTGAAAATTTACATGAAACATAATTTTACAACTTTTGTGAGTGGAATTTAAAAAATCCAAGAGACATGGTTAATATCATGGAGTAAAATGTGTTTCAATAAGATAAAAATAATTTTTGGTGAATAGTAACTTTTTACCTTTTTTAACACGGTTCAAAGTAAATAGGGTAATTAAGGGTAAAAATGATATTATTATTACCCTAACACATGTCTTAATTGTATTGGATAAGTTTTATTTGACCAAAAACAATCTTAGAAATAAAATATTACCCTTTAGGTCCACTTGGATTAGATTAGGGCACTTATTATTATTTTATTTAAAGAAGCGTTAAAGAGTTAAAATCAATGTTTAATAACTAAAACATTTTTAATATTGGGTTATACATAAGTTAAATTCGACAATAAATTTTAATTAGAAATTTGAAAATATTTCCTACATAATGGTATTTCATTTTTAAATTTTAGACATTAAATAATTTAATTTATTTATGACACAATGATAATGCAGTAATGACCTTATTAATGAAATATTAGCATAATTGATATTATAAATACCCAAATAAATGTAATTTGAGACTTTTTATAGATTTCGCTAATTTTTTAGGTTAATATTACATGTTATTATTGATTTGATTAACTTTATTTTAACTAATCATGCTGTTATGATTTTCACAAAAAATCAATTTCAAAATAGTGTCAAAATTGACATAAAATAGTTTTTTAAAAAAATATTTTATTATTAAATGTTATTATATTCATAAAAATATAAGGTTCATCCAAATTAATTAGATAAGGATATATATTAACAATTAACCACTTAGGGTTCGTTTGGATTATTATAGTATGTTTATTAACCATATAGTGTAAGAAAATAAGAAGACATGGTAAAAGTTAAATTATTTAACTTAGAGTTAAATCTAAAAGATAAGATTAAAATAGTAACCTAAACTTTTCTAAAACCTATTGGTTCAGAATATTTCTACCCATCCCCACCTTATCTTATGAATAAATCAATTTGGAGCTATTAAAATCTGAATATGACTTTATTATAAAATAATATTTTAAGTTTTTCCTAAGGTGCCCCTCTCCTCCCTTATAAAAGGGAACATCCCCCCTCTACTCATCCCACAATTTTGAGACTTAAATCTCGGCCAAAACCTGACCATTTCGCTTCTCAACTTCCCTACAAACATACTAGAGGTCATGGTCTTCTTCAAAGTCCAATTTTAGTGCCCTAAGAGGAGGTTTCAAAGAGGCGTGTCGAAGAAGAGGTAATATCTGTTACTGATTCTTTCAAATTTATTTCTTCTTCTACTTCCTCTTCTTTATTTGTTTCTTTATGAAGGAATAAAATAAGTATCAATCATATACTATTATGTTATTATAAATATTAAACAACCCTATTTCACCTTCTTTCTATACTACGGAAAATGAAATCACCGCGCGTGCGTACGTACGGAATACCGTCTCCATGCTGTGGTGTAATCTGTTTTCCACCACCACCGTACTTGGATTGATGTAATGGTGTAATTAATAACTATATATAATTATTATAACATGATACTAATTCTGAGAAATTCCATCTTCCACTCCAATACCATTCAATATTTATGGGAACTATATCATCGCTCGTGCGTACGTACTACCTACCATCTCCACGATGTGATGCGACTCCTTCTACATGATAATCATTGAATAATGATTATATAAATGAAGTTAATGAATAAATATGATATATATTACACTAATAACATTATGTGAATAAGTTATCTATAACCTAAAAAGTGGAATACGAATTTATTCGACAAGACATGCATAAGAACGTAAAGCAATGAACTTCCGAATAACAAGTAGCAATGAAATATTACTAATATGAAGATAATAATATAAATATGTATGATATCATAACAATGAATATGATTCTTTAATAAGTCAATGACATTATTTAAATTATTATATAGGAGGTTTGGATACATATGAAGCAAATCAGACGTAGGGTAAGGGAAAATATCGCAGTCTCATTTTTATCCGAGATTGTTTGTACATCAAAATTTACTGGGGAATATTTATCATCCACATCCATGTTTCCTCAATGTGTAATATTATTTATATCCTCCTACAATTTTTGAAATCTAATTTTACCCTTTGGTGAGTTTTTTGTAAAATATATGAAGGAATATTTTGTCGTTTTTAGTACGAGGTACTTTTTTCCTTTTCCGGCCAAAGTACGAGAGGAATGTTTTTTTAACTTATATGGCATGAATTAATTTTTTTGATTTCATAGAAAATAATTCCATGAAGCTTCCTTTAAACGTTTTCAAGTTTATTTTTAATCAACTTCTTTTAGTTTAAAATTGTATGACATGTTATGAAAGGATAATCTTTTTGAAAGTAAAAATGGATATTTTCTTCAAGAATGGAGTTCAAGAGTTTTATCAAATTTATCATCCATATTAGATAATATGGGGTTCTTTTTTATCCCGATTTTTCAATTGATTTTATTTTGTTATGATGGATTGTTTTTATGGTGTCCTTTTATCTTATATGGATTATTTTATGATGGTATGATGCATAAGAATCCCATTTTTATTAAATGGGTTATGCTATGATGTATGATTTATGATTTTGTGGCACACATAAGAATGGATTCATTATGAGAAGGGTGGGACCTATATCTCCCTCCATTGCATTGGGGAAAGAGATATATCTCATGAGATAGACATGGCTGTAATGGCATGTTAATCTGGTTTAGTGATACAGGACCGGAACAAGGAGTGAACTCGGTTTAGTAATAGACTTTGTCCGCTATGATGGTCCTGGAAAAGATCCTTGACTAATATGAAATGATTTTCTAGGATTATGTGTGTAAGACAAAAAGTTTCATGTTTTATGTTATGATTATTGGGATTATATCTCACTACTATGATTTATCCCATGCTATGATATTATGATCTCTTTTGCAGGTTCGGATTTTCAAAATTTTATGTTCTTATGAATATGATATGATTGATATTTCTTTGGTTTACCATTACTGAGCATTTGATCTCACCCTTTGGTATGTTTTCTTTTCCCTAGGTCAGGAAGACGGGTATTAAGTAGGATATTCCAAAAGGGACTCTAGATATGATGAAATAAATGGGATACAATATAGATGATTTATGAACCAGTTGTTTATGTTTCCTAGTTTCTAAAGACACTATACCAATATGGTCCTACCATGGTTTTGTTATATGTTGTAATAAGTATGCTTCAATTCTGAAGTAGTAACAATGTATGTAAATTACAGGTCATTATAGTTGGTATCAGAGGAAAGGTATAGCCAAACATTGGGCACTAGAATGTGAAAGCCTTAGTAAGAACCATAAGGATATTTATAAGCATAAAACACAATATTAGTAATTTATAAATGGCCATGAGTAACCTATGATAAGACCTAAAGTGTGAAATTTTATTCTTGATTATGTGGTTTTCCTATTTTGATTGGTGTTTCTCACACTATTCTTATTGGTTTTAGTTAATGGTGGGAACCTGAAGGAACCGTGTTAATGCTGAATGTGACGGGAAATGCAACGATTGTCCCCCTGAACAACTAAACGTTGTGGGAGATGGAATGAAAAATCTTGTATCAATGCTCACACAAATTTCTCAAGTTATGAATCATGTAGTACTTCAAAACGAGAAAAGGAAGGGGAAAAATTTTGTTGAATCCTTCATGAGGCAACATCCACCTTCGTTCTGTAGGTCTCTTGATCCATTAGTGGCTGAACAATGGATCATTACCACTGAAAAGATATTTTCAATCTTGCAATGTTCTGAACCAGATAAAGATGTCTTAACATTATATCGTTTGGAAGGTGAAGCCAATCAATGGTGGAATATTATCAATAATACGAGGAAAAGGGATGAAATTGAGTCCAGGGAATGGGATGAGTTCAAGAACTTATTTTTCAATAAGTACTTCCCGCGTATTCTTCAAACAAAGATGGAGAAGGAGTTTCATGAACTGAAGTAAAAGGATGATGAATCGGTTGGTACCTACGAAGAAAATTTTACAAGACATGCAAGGTAGGCTTATGGAATTATTATCCAACCTGAGAGTAAGATCTATCGATTCTTATTGTCTCAAATCCATGTCTTCGAAGGGCGTTAGCCCTAAGGGACTTCAATAGCTACGAGGAAATAGTTCGATGTTCTCTCAAGGTTGAGATGGAGATTGGAGTAAGCCATCTGTCATATGGATTTGATAAGAAGAGGAAAATGGAAATCAAAGGGAAATCTAAAGACCAAACTGAAAAGAAAATGATTTTTCTCTTATTCTCAAAGTGTGGAGAGAAACTTGGAGGGAATTTTTTTAAAGGGATGAGTAAATGTTTTAAGAGTGTAAAAAATGTCATCAGACTGTTGAATGTCGAAATATTGGGAAGAATATGTCTAATGATGCTAAAAAAGAAAGGGATACACAAAATTCACCTCCTACACTTCAATTTTTCAAGTGGAAGGAAATGGGGAATTATGCAAATCAATGCCCTAATCCAACGGTTGTTGATGATGACCGATGTCAACAAACTATTAAGGAAAAAGACAAAGGAGTGTCACATTTAATTTCTATAGGTGATATGGAGTATGTTAATAAATTAGTGAAAGTTACACTTACCATCCACTCTAAAGTAGAAAATGTTTTATATAATTTTGGATCCACCCAGTCTTTTATATCTGATGAATTTTCTAAGGGTATCGTCGTACTACCTCAACAATTAGATGTTGACTTAACTGTGACAACTCCTAATGGCACAACAATTGCATAAAATGTTTATAATTCTTCTCCAATTGATGTTTGTGGGAAAGTGCTTCCTATAAATTGTGTGATCCTTCCTATAGTGGAATTTGATGTGATTAATGGCATGGAGTGGATTTCTATATACGGAGCACATAACAATTTCCAAAGAAGGGAAATCACATTTAATATTACCGATAAATCTACTATCATATATCGATGAAATGATGAATATAACCTTCAAGTTGAAATTTCATCCATCTTATGGGTCTTGGTTCCAATAAATTGAGGTTATTTATCTCAAATATTTGGAGAGAAACTAATGATTATGAATATTCCCATTATACGTGAGTTTGATGTTTTCTTTCCGGAGGAATTGCCAGGTCATCCACCAAATCATGAAGTTGAGTTTTCAATAGAACTCATACCTGGTGATATGACCATTTCAAAGACACCTTATAGAATGGCCCCAATTAAGTTGCAGGAATTGAAGAAGTAAATTCAAGATAATCTTGATAAGGGATTCATATGCCCTAGTGCATCACCTTGGAGAGCAACTGTTATGTTCCATAAAAAGAAAGGTGGATCAATGAGACTCTTCTTTGATTATTCAAAACTTAACAAGATCTCTATAAAGAACAAATATCATCTCCCATAAATTAATGACTTATTTGACCAACTACACGGATCTCAATACATTTCCACGATTGATCTTCATTTAGGGTATCATAAATTAAGGGTCAAAAAGGAGGATATACCAAAGACGGCTTTCCGTTCAAGGTGTGGAAACTATGAATTTTTAGTGATTCCATTTGGTCTTACTAATTCCCCAGCTATCTTCATGGATCTAATGAATAGAGTCTTTAGAGACTATCTTGATCAGTTTGTTATAGTCTTTATAGATAATATTCTTCTCTATTCATATAGAAAGTAAGAACATGAAGATCACCTGAGAAGTGTATTAAAGACCCTATGAATGGATAAGCTTTATTCAAAATTTACCAAGTGTGAATTTTGGCTTCAAAAAGTTTCATTTTTGGGTCACATAATCTCAAAAGAGGGGATATCTGTGGATCCAGAAGAAACAATGGTTATCGAAAGATAGTTGAGACCAACAACAGTAACGAAGATCTGATGTTTTCTTGGTTTGTATGGTTATTATCGACATTTTGTGAATTATTTTCCACAATTATCTAATCCACTCCCCAGGATGAATCTAAAATGAGTTACGTTCATGTGGACGAAGGAGTGTGAAGATAATTTCAAGGATTTGAAAAGAAGGTTACCCAGTGCACCTATGCTCACACTGACTTGTAGTGGAGAAAGGTTTGTGATCTACAATGATGCATCCAAGAAGGTATTGGGGTGTGTTCTCATGAAAAATGATATGGTGATATCTTATACCTCACGACAGTTGAAAATCCAAGAGCATAATTACCGAACTCATGATTTGGAGTTAGCTACGGTAATCTTTCAATTAAAGATTTGGAGGCATTATCATTATGGAGAAAGGTGTGATATTTATATTGATCATAGAAGATTAAATTATATTTTCACACAGATGGAGCTGAATATGTGCCAAAGAAGATGGTTGTATTTGATTAAGGACTATGACTGCTCAATTCATTATCACCTGAGGAATGAAAAAAAGGTGGAAGATGCATTAAGTCGACAAGACCATGATAACATATCCATGATGAGGATCACAAAAGATCCATAATTTATGGATTTACAAAGGATGGATCTTTGACCTATAATGGAAGGGAAAAAATTATCTTCCTCAAATGACTGTTCATCCAACTATACATGTGATGATTTAAGAGGCACAAAAAAAGATGTAGAGTTACAAAAAAAGGTGTGAAATGTTCCTGAATTCAACCTTGATTGTGATGGGATAATAAGGTTCAGGAATCAGGTTTGTGTTCCTACCATCCTAGAATTAAAGAAGGATTTTCTGGATGAGGCTCATAGTTATTCATTATTTATTCATCCTAGAAGCATGAAGATATATAGGTATCTGAAAGAGTAATTCTGGTGGGATGGCATGAAAAGAGATTTTGCTGAATATGTCTCTCGATGCTTTGGTTGTCAGCAAGTTAATGCTGAGAAACATACGTCTAAGGGGATGTTAAAACCATTACCCATAACTGAATGGAAATGGGAAAACATCACTATGGACTTTTTCACTGGACTTCCTAAAACATACAAATGCAATAATGTTATCTGGGTTATAGTTGATCGTCTTACGAAGTTGTCACACTTCATTGCTATTAGAGAAGATTTCTCTCTGGATCAACTTTCCAAGATATATGCGAAGGAAGTGGTAATATTACATGGATTACCACTTTCCATTATATCTGATCAGGATCCGAGGTTTACCTTGATGTTTTGGAAATGTCTTCAGCATACTTTAGATACAAAGTTGAGTTTCATCACTACTTATCATCCTCAGACACACGGTCAGTCTGAGAGGACAATTCAAACTCTAGAATATATGTTAAGATCCTTCTCTAGGGATTTTAATGGTTATTGGGATCAACAACGACCTTTGGTGGAATTTGATTATAATAATAGCTTTCACTCTAGTATTCAGATGGATCCTTATGAAGCTCTCTATGGAAAGAAATGCAGGCCTCCAACATGATGGGATGAAGTCGGGGAACGAAAGCTATTAGGACCTGATCTTGTTAATGAGATGGCAGAAAAGGTCAGATCGATTCAACAACACATAAGATCAGCTTAGAGTCGACAAAAAATTTATGTCGACAACTGAAGTAAAGGCCTAGAGTTTGAAGTGGGTGATAAAGTGTTCTTACGAATATCTCCTTGCGAGAGAGTAATGAGATTTGGAAAGAAGGGAAAGTTGAGCCCTAGGTATATCGGTCCTTTAGAAATACTGGATCATGTTGTGAAGGTAGCTTACCAATTCGCACTTCCACTGAATCTCAATCAAGTTCACGGTGTGTTCCATGTATCTCTCCTGAGAAAGTATATAACTGATCCTTCACATGTACTATGCACAAAAGTTGTACTGCTAGAGCAAGATCTTTCTTATCAAGAACAGCCGATAGAGATTCTGGATCGTAGCAAAAAAGTTCTATGGAACAAGACCACTAGCTTATTGAAAGTTTTATGAAGTAACCACCAATTATAAGAAGCTACATGGGAGCTTGAGGATATGATGAGGGTGAGGTATCATCATCTGTTTGTTACGAAGTGACGAATTTCGAGGGTGAAATTCATTTTAAGGGGGGTAGAATGTAACACCCTGATATTTTATGAGAAGCATTTATTTTTTTATGTCTTATGGAATACACAACATCAAATGAATCATTCACTACACACAACACTAGCTTGTCTTGTGTTATACGCAAGATCAACCTTCCTCGATAGCGTGTGTTGTACGAAATATCGAATTTCACTAAACAATGATTAGTTATTAAAATATTATATAAACTAGCCGTTATGAATAGTAATACCCACTTTTTTAAATTATATAAATTTTATCTTTCATAATGGACTTAATTTTTGGATTCGGAATATCAAAATTATCCTGGGATGAATTTTTGGTATTTTTCTGAAAACTATCAATTTTTGATGAATAGTGAAAACATTGGGTTACTATTTAAATATCGACTATTTATTAAAATAATTATTAATTTTATTTAAATTTATTTTAGGTAATAATTGGTACATAATACCTATATAAGTTCAATGTAATTCATTGGAGTCATTTTATTATAATTATATATATATAATAATTTTATTGAACTTTTAACCGTCTATTACCCACCTCCAAGGAAAATTTAAAAATTTACATAAAACATAATTTTACCACTTCAATGAGTGGAAATTCAAAAATCCGAGAGACATGGTTAATATCAAGGACTAAAATGTGTTTCAATAAGATAAAAATAATTTTTGGTGAATAGTAACTTTTTAACTTTTTTACCACGGTTAAAAGTAAACAGGGTAATTAAGGGTAAAAATGATATTATTATTACAATAACACATATCCTAATTCTATTGGATAAGATTAATTCAACCAAAAACCACCTTATTAATAAAATATTACCCTTTAAGTCCACTTTGATTAGATTAGGACGCTTATTATTATTTTATTTAAAGAAGAGTTAAAAGAGTTAAAACCAATGTTTAATAACTACAGCATTTTTAATATTAGGTTATAAATAAGATAAATTATACTATAAATATTAATTATAAAGCTAAAATTATTTCCTACATAATGGTATTTTTTTTATAATTTTTAGACATTAAATAATTTAATTTATTTATGACACACTGACAATGCAGTAATTACCTTATTAATGAAATATTAACATAATTGATGTTAAAAATACCCAAATAAATGTATTTTGAGACTTTTAATAAATTACACTCATTTTTGAGGTTAATATGACATTTTATTATTAATTTAATAAACTTATTTCTAACTAATAATGCTGTTATAATTTTCACAAAAAAATCAATTACCAAATAGTGTCAAAATTGACATAAAATAGTTTTTAAAAATAATATTATATTATTAATTGTTATTCTATTCAAAAAAATCTATGTTTTGTCCCAATGACATATATAAGGTTATATATATTAATAATTAACCACTTTTGGTTCGTTTGGCTTGTTATAATATGTTTATTAACCATATAGTGTAAGAAAACAAGAAGACACGATAAAAGATAAATTATTAAACTTGGAGTCAAATCTAAATGATAAGGTTAAAATAGTAATTGAAACTTGTCTAAAACCTATTGGTTGAGAGTATTTAGACCCATCCCCACCTTAGATTCTAAATAAATCAATTTCTAGCTATTAAAAACCGAATTTTACTTTATTATAAAATAATATTTTACGTTTTTCCTATGGTGAGCCTCTCCTCCCTTATAAAAAGGCACCTCCTCCCTCTCCTCCTCACACAATTTTTTGCCTTGAAGATCTGCAATACCCTGCCCATTTCCCTTCTCAACATCCCTAGAAACATACTAGAGGTCCTGGTTTTCTTCAAAGACCAATTTTTGTGCCCTAAGAGGAGGATTCAAAGTGACGTGTCGAAGAAGGTGTAATATTCGTTACAGATTCATTCAAATTTATTTCTTCTTCTACTTACTCTTCATTAGTTGTTTCATTATGAATTAATAACATCAGTATCAATAATATACTGATATGTTATTATAAATATGAAACAACCCTATTTCACCTTCTATCCATCATACGGAAAATGAAATCTCCGCGCATGTGTACGTACGGAATATCGTCTCCACGCCGTGGTGTAATCGGTTTTCCACCAAAACCTTACATGGATGGGTATTATGGTGTAAATAATAACTATATATGATTATTAAAACATGATACTAATTCTAATACATTAAATCTTCCACTCAAATACAATTCAATAGTTATGGGAATGATATAATCACTCGTCTGCACGTACTGCCTACCGTCTCCACGATGTGATGTGACTCGTTCTACATGATCTTCATTGAATAATGATTATATAAATGAATTGAATTAATAAATATGATATATATTACACTAATACCATTCTTTTAATAAGCTATCTATAACCTAAAAAGAGTAATAATAATTTATTCGACAAGACATGCATAAGAACGTAAAGCAATGAACATCCGAATAACAAGTAGAAATGAAATATTACTAATAAGAAGATAAGAATATGACTATGTATGATATCATAACAATGAATATTATTCTTTAATAAGTCAATTACATTATTTAAATCATTATATAGGATTATCAGATACGTACAAAGCAAATCGGATCTAAGGTAAGGGAAAATCTCCCAATCTCATTTTTATCCGAGATTGTTTGTACTTCCGAATTTAATGGGGAATATTTATCATCCATATCCATCTTTCCTCAATAAGTAATATTATTTATATCCTCCAACAATTTTATAAATCTAATTTTACCCAATGGTGAGTTTTTAGTAAAAGATATGAAAGGAATCTTTTGTCGTTTTTAGTACGAGGTACTTTTTGAATTTCCCGGAAAAATTACGAGAAGAATGTTTTTTTAACTTATACGGCATGAATGGATTTTTATGATTTCATAGAACATTATTTCCATGATGCTTTATTAAAAAGTTTTCACATTTATTTTTAATCAATTTCTTTTAGATTAAAATTCCATGACATGTTAAGAAAGGAAAAAACATTGAAAGAAGAAAGGATATTTTCCTTAAGAAAGGAGTTTAAGCATTTAATCAAAATTATTTTCCATCTAAGATAATATAGGGTTCTATTTTTATCCATATTTTTACATTGATTTGATTATGTTATGATGGATTATTTTTATGATGTTATTTTATCTTATATGGATTACGTTATGATGGCATGATGCTTAAGAGTCCATTTTTTGTTACATGGGTTATGCTATGATGTATGATCTATGATTTTGTGGAACACATAAGAATAGTTTAATTATGAGATGAGTAGGACCTATATATCCCTCCAATTCATTGGGTAATGATTTATATCTCATTAGATAGATATGTCTGGAATGGAAACTTAATATGGTTTAGTGATACGCGATAGGAACGAGGAGTGAACTTAGTTCAGTAATGGACTTTGTCCACTATGATGGTCTTGGAAAAGAGCCTTGGGTAATCTAAAATTATTTTCTATAATTATGTGTGTATTATAAAAAGTTTAATGTTTTATGTAATTATTATTGGGATTACATCTCACTACTATGATTTATCCCATGCTATGATATTATGATCTCTTTTCCAGGTTAAGATTTTCAAAATGTTATGTTCTTATGAATATGATATGATTGATTTTTCTTTTGTTTACCCATACTGAGAATTTGAGCTCACAATTTTGTATGTTTTCTTTTCCCCAGGTCAAGATGAAGGTTATTAAGTAGGATATGCCAAAAGGGACTCTAGATATTATGAAATAAACGGGAGACAATGTAGATGCATTATGAACCAGTTGTTTAGGTTTCCCAGCTTCTAAAGACATTATACCTATACTGTCCTACCATGGTTTTGTTATATGTTTTAATAATAATGCTTTAATTCTGAAGTAGTAAAAATGTATGTAAAGTACATGTCATTATAGTGTGCATGATTTTATGCATTTTCGACTGATTATGCTCACAAAAATGGTAATGTATTTTAGATACACAAAAAAATCCAAAATAACACACAAACAACTATTCAAATTGATAAATGGGTTTTTGGTTCATGTGACATGAACTATTCATTTCATTTATGATTTATAAATGATATTTTTTTGGAAATTAATGCTAAGATAAATTTTCATTTGTGTAAGGTCATTATTGGATAAAATAATAACGGTAATTTGGTACAATTCAGTTGAATGAATATTTATTGTATCAAGGGGAATAAAAGAGACTGATGCATTTTCGATTGTTAGTATTTACTATCAATGAAGTAGAATTTGAAGTTATTTCATTATTATAAAGTATTTTATATCATAGAATTAGATGTGTGTGGAAAATATATATTTGTTTATTTTTACCATATTAATTCTAATTATTCGATACTAATATGATTATTAGTGTTTTGATAGTCTAAAATATGTTTTTGATTAAAGAAAGGATAATAATTTTTTTCTGTGTAGTTTCTTTTTCACTAATGAGGAAAAAAATAAGAAAAGTTCTATTTTAATATCTTATTGCATAGGGAAAAGAATGATAAATTTCTCATAGAATTAATATTCAATGTAATTATCATTTTTTCAATAATAATTATACGGTTTTCATTACACGTTATATTCAAAAAATTGTTATAGAAGTTATGTACTGAGGAATTGTAGATTTCAGTTTTCTATTATGTCGATGGGAAATTATGCTTGACCACTTATTTTCAAGAACAAATGAAAAAATAATGTTGTGGAAGAACACATAAATAATATGGAATCTAATAGATCACAAATTTGTGTATTTCATTCTTTGTGATAAAAACCTTCAAATAGGATGATACTATCTTTATTGGAAATATAAATTACTATAAATTTTCTATAAAATAAGAATAGTTAAATTGACTATAGTGAATTTCAAGTGAAATGGTATTTCCAACATTTTGTAACCATGTTAAATGGATTACCCTATTGTGGTTGTGTGGTCCGGAAAATTTATAAATAATTACTTGGACAAGATAATATTATTTATTAGTTAACCATGTAAAAATATTGGGTTATACATTTACCATTTTTATATTTTTTTGTGAAAAGGAAAAAGATAATATGAGAACAAATATGCAAATAGTTAAAAGAGGTATCAGGATACCATGTTTTGATTATTTTAGAAAGTCCACAAGACATATTCACCCCCACCCATCAGTGTTATTAATATCCCAAACATGTTCCTCATAGAGAATCATATAAATGGTTCACCTCTATTAGATTTTCCAATGTGGAGTTATTCCCTTATGAAAAGTATAGTTTATTTCGTGAGTCAACATGAAGTGTTGTTTTGGTGAATATTCTATTATCTTTGAGATGAAGTCTATATCTAACTAGAAAATTATGAATAGGAAAAATATATAGAAGATAATTTTTATGAATAATTCCATCTCTTCTAAGGAAGAATAATTTTATGATTCTTCAAGCCATAAAAACAATGAAGACATATTAAAAATGAAAAGTAATGATAATATGTCTGAAGATTACACAAAAAATATGGATAACCATTCTATATATAGTGATCAAGTTGATTTATTATTATATTAGAATATTTTTCTTAATATAAATATGATATTACAACTTGTATAACATTTTAGGACAAAAACTCTCAGATCCGGTGAAAAAATACAAAACATTACATTCCCGCCATTAATGTTGATAATTGTGAGGAAATTTTTTTGTCCAATCATAAAAAATAAAAAGGAAAGCCTAGACAATTTACATTGTAGAGGACCTTTTATGTATAAGTTCTTATATAATAGAGAAAAAACTAGAAATTAAACAAATCACATTACAATAAAAGACAATTTCACAAAAAAATCGTGTATTTTTACATTATGATATCATCACCATCTAAATAAAATTACATCTAGATATAACTCAGTCATAATCATTAATTTAAAAATGTGAAAAAATAATCATGATAAAATTTATATTCAATATAATGTAAGGTAATATGTAAGAATTAATAAATTAATTTCGTTAGCAAGAATATGTAGATCATAAGAGTATAATAACCTAATAAAAATTCATGAGTATAAAATAATAAAATTAATAACAAAAAATTCATTAATCATCAAACATAAAAACAGGGAATAATTATTTTTCCATCAATATAGTTATAAGATTCGATGAACATGATCAATGTAATGTCATTATTGATCAAAAAACATCATAAAATAATTTCAAGAATATAAATATCTTGTTGGTATATTGTAACCTCATCCCACTAAACCCTTGTAAAACCCTTAAATATCCCTTACATATTAGAAGATCTAGATGACCTACATTCAATAAAATTCTCTTTAGATATAGTCATTACCTAACACATTGATGTGTTATCTGGGAGCACCTATGGTATAATCAATAATGGGTTCTAATAGTGCTATATAAATGCACCCATAATTTATAATGATAATAACTAAACACATAGATCATTAATTCAGCTCATTGAAACAACCATTATTATTTTTATAATAATATTAAATGTAGAAAGGTCATATCTTCCACAATAATTATTTTGGATCATGGTTAACCAATGGAAATGAACTGCATTCTATACTAATATCATTGAAACCTTATTAACCCATTAAAATTAAATTGGGTCAATAAAAATCCCATATGAACATGATTAACCCATGGAAATTAAATGGATTCAATAAAAAATCTCTTAAAATCATGATTAACCCATGGAAATGAAATGTGTTCAATAACTATCTATTTTAATAGTGATAAACCCATTGAAAACATATGTGTTCAATGATAATATAATTGATACATGACCAAACATTGGAAGAGATATGGGTTAGAAAAGAATATATCTGAAACATGATCAATCATAGTAAATTGAAATGGATTCCAAAACAATCCTTTTGAATATGATTTACCCATGGAAATAAAATGGGTTCTAAAATAATATCTTTAGAACAAGATTGGCCAATTAAAATGATATTTACTAAATATCAATATATTTGAAAAAATAATAACCCCAATAAATTAATGTGTTCTGTAAAATTCATATTAGAACAGTACTAACCCATATAAAGGTATCTAGTTTCATAGTAATCTCTTTGAAACATTGTTAGCAAGTGTAAACTAAATATATTCCATAAAAATCCCATTGAAATAATCATAATTGATTAATCAATTTATTATGATGGTATCAATAGAAAATATCCACATTTGATAATTTTTAAAAAAAATGGTTTTTGAAATTTATTAATGTAAAAACAAATGAAATGTTATTAAAAACATTCATGAAGAAAATAACCTTTAAACCTTCCAAAAAATTCCATGCCACTTTTAATCATTTGAATAATTTACCCCATGTTTGTAATAATGTTAAATTAAATATATACTATAATCAAAATAATAATTTTAATGATATATCATGTAAAAGGATAATTATACACGTCATATTAAACAATATTGGTGTACAACATAACAAAAGTCTCAAAAAACAATAATTATGACACAAATCAATTTCGTATTTGGTGGATTTGAAACCATAAACCGCATGAAAGAATAATCATTAAATGATAAATTAAATATATTATAGATAAGGAGATTCATGGTATATCATTTAAAAGAGTCATTATATAAACATTATAAAAGAAGGTGGTTTTATAACATTTAAAACGTCATAAAGAGGAAAAATGTGACAAAATTCCTTTATTTATTAAGTAACATTGAAACTGTAAATCCAATGAAGGAATAATAATTAAATGAATTATTTAAATAAAATAAATATAAAATAAATCATGATAAAATATATCAAAAATTGGAACTATATACACCACACAAAATAAATAAGTATTGATTATGATTCATAACTCAAGAATGTAAAAGTGATCTAATAATCCCTTACTACCAAAGTAACATTTAGATCATGGGATCTGTGAGAGAATAAAAAAATTTAAAAATTAATTATCATGAAAAAAAATTAAACTCCTTATATAACAATTACAATATATACATACACCATATAAAATTTATTATGTGTATAATAAGAATTATGTATCAAGGGAATGTAAATTGAGAAGAACCCTCTTACCTTGGGTCTGATTTGTCATGATTTTCATCAATCATCCTGAATAATCAAAATCAGTTAAATATAAACATTTTTAATAAAAATTTACCTTATTATTAACAATTTTATTTCACTTATTACAAATTAATATACAATTACATAATAAATAATATTTAATTCGTATATTTTGATGACATTTTGATTGTGGGTCATAAATGAGTTTTATTGCTCTGCTTTTGTAAAAACGTGTAATTATTAAAATAAATCCGAAATTATAATAATGATCTCATTATCAATTTAATACATAAAATATAATTTTTAAAAAATATTGAATTATTTTTATGAAAAATGAAGTATGTTTATAATAATAGAGGTAGTAGTGAGTGTGTATGCATGAGTAACATTCTCAATTTTTCAACGATTGTTAAAGAATGATGGAATGAAAAAAATTTCATTATAAAATGTTAATTATATAATAAATAAAATATTTTTAATACTATACAATTATTTTATTAGTTGTTATGATGTAAAATGAATCACATTGGGTTGAGGAGGTGGTTTTCCACACAACCATGAATGACATATCAATTTTTTGAGTGTGAGAAAGTGAAATAAAGAAAATGGTATCTTGTATTTCAAGAAAGTTAAAAATGTTATGAATTTCGTATATATGTTTCTTATTTCATGTATTTTTATTAAAACACATCCATAATATATTACATTAAATTTGTGAACATATCACAAGGATTTGAGGAGGCAGTAATTCCCATGTCCACAAATGATTTTATCATTTTTCAAAAAATGGAAATCATGAATGTATGTGTTATATAAAAAATCCAAATGAATTATAAAAACATAATTATAATATACGGAATAGAAAAATATTTTCTCCATTTTAATTCCCAACCATGATAGGTTTTAAATAATAAATTAAAGGCATTGTTTTTGAAGGGGGTAGTTCAACGTACATGAATGTCAATTTCATTACCCATTTGATGGAGGTGTGTGTCAGTAATGGCTGAACCCTTTTCAAAACAAATATCAGTATATATAGGAAAAATATTTCATTTTATAATCATTTAATGAAAAATATTTAATGGTTGGAGTGATAAATTAATCATAAACATACATTGATGAATTTTACCGATTTTTCGGATAACTCATTTTTTCACCAAAGGGTTCCCATTGTTAGTTTTTAGGAAAATGTGTGGAAACTAGGGTTAGGGGAAAGATGTTTAGAGTTTATTTGGGAAGGGTTTGTACGAAAAAAAATAGAGACATTAATTTATCATACATAACCATTACATAATATTATATATATAAATTATAATAGTATTACCATCCCAGTATCCAATAGTTTAGGTTTTGGAAAAATATGGACCATTAATAAATTTTTCACTATAAAACATAAAATTTTATTTAATTCATTTATATATATATTTTTATAGGACCTAATTTTCACCTTAGTATAAGTATTCAACTGACGATATACCTCAATAAAAGGGGTATGCTAAATTCCATGTAAAAGGATAGATTAAAACACGAATGAATATAACATGGGTGAGAATAATCACCTCATAAAATAATTTTTATAGTAAATATAATAAAAAATTAGCTAAAGTTATGGAATGCATAAATTAATAGAAATGACACATCATGCCATAGTAGTTATGTAACACAGATAGTTTTAAACAAATCTAGAACCATGTTCATTCAAATTTTACATTTTCATATGAGACACATCACATTATCCAATGAACTATAGCATTATGTAATTTTTAGTTCACCTGTCACGTCATTAAATTTACATGAATTGTATAATTTCAAGTGAAGCTGTCACATCATAACTATAAGGACCCGACCTTAAACATTACTTATTATTGAATTAAATGAATAATTCACATTGAGGATATTTTCTGGTTAAGTGTTTTAGAGAATTTGGACATAACTATTACATATCAAATGTTACAAAGTAGACACATCTACTCGGCTTCCATTTTTTCACAAAAAAAACTCTTGAAAAAAAGAGTCATGTCTAGTTCCTTGTTTTAGATAGCCTGACATTTCTTGGATCCCATCCTTGACCCTATTCAACTTTATGTCATGCGGAAACCATTTCAAAAAAACGTGGTATGAGCATAAAAAGATTAGTAAGGGTTATAACATTACGGAAATAAAGCATTAGTCCCTATATACATAAGAACCAATAAAATCATACTTTACTCATAAAGCATAAGAAATTTAACATAACTCATGAAATCATAAGATTTACGAATAACTCATAGAAATATTAAAACATAAATGTAACATGAGGCATTCATAACATTCTTACATAGGGATTAACCCTCATGGTTACGTTTGGAATACCCATCACAGTATATTCCCTAAATCTCTTTGTAGAAACCTTAACGTTTAACCCCTTCGCGTTACCCAATGCATTGGAGAGCTATATCGGGCTCACCCGCCCTTTGTTTATCACGAAGCCACCCATCTTCATAAAAATGGGCAAGAACCATAACATAAAAGTAGCACATAACATAATCATAAAGTAAATATAACATTCCTGCATTGAAATAACAATATAACATTTTAATATATTGAAATAATGAATCAATTCTAAAAACCATTTTCAAAACCATTTAAAAATATTAATAAAGACATTTTTGAATCAAATTATCCCATACCACATTGAAGCTTTTAACATTTTAAACCATTAATATCCATATAAATAAATCCTTAAAAACATTTCAAAAACATGGATATTAACGAGAAATATTTATAATAATAAATAATTGAAACATTTAAAATGATAATTTTAGTTAAAGTGTTTTTATCAAAATGAGAGACACCTAAATACAATAATTGAGAAATAAAATTTAATCAGAACTTTATAATATCATTAGAATAAAGGGATTCATGATATAATATTACAAAGGATAGTATATAAACCATATAAGAGTGAACTGGTGCATAACAACAATGAAGTCTCAAAGGAAATGTAAAATGAGATGAAATCCATTATAAAGAAGGTATCCATAAATTACGGATAAATAAATCTCATAATTATGTGTGAAAAATATAAATAAACCCAATAAAAGTGGATATTAGGTGTAAAATAACCAGAGGTCATTCACACATATTCATAGGATGACATATTCAATAACTACAAGTTGAAACTAAAGAAATTGAAATTGGGTTAAGAAGTTCCTTTGGTAAAATTCGACAGCATAACAGTATCACCATAAAATTCATAAAATTAGTTGACGAGAGAGAAAATGGTATCTCATCAATTGGACATAAAATTTACATAAATAAGGATATATAAGAACATATCCCAACATTAAAAGATGTAAATTAAAAGACATAACAAAATAAGTCTTTTAAATAGAGGAGTGTGAAAGGTACCCTTACCGATTTGGGCAACTTTCGAAACGTACACCCCCTGAAAGAAGGTTCATACAATGAATATTTGAATACCCATAAATGAGAGTATATTAAACAAATAGTAAAATATTGTGCAGTACATACAACACACAAAAGGAAATAGTAGCCAATGTTGCATGAATCTCACGGGAATAAAAAGTGAGATGAAAATCCCCTTATGAAAATTCGGCAGCCTAACGACGCCACATAAAACATCAAAAAATGGATTGATGAGATCAAATAGGTTCTCTAATCATATTAAAATAAAATTTACATCAATAGGAATATTAAAGAACATACCCCAACATAATAAAGTGGAGCTTAAAGTAAGTTACATAAAAAAGATTACTTAAAAAGAAAGAGAGAGGTAGGATCCCTTACGAAAATTCGGCAGCCTAACGACGCCACTCAAAACTTCCAAAATGGATTTATGAGAGAAAATAGGGTATCTCATCATATGAACATATAATGTAAAATAATAGTAACATAAAAGAACATTCCAATCATAAAAAATATGAGCTTAAAAGGAATGACATAAAAGAGTGTACTTAAAAAGAAAGAGAGGGGTAGGATCACTTACGAAAATTCGGCAGCCTAACGGCGCCACTTAAAAATTCATAAAATGAATTGATGAGAGTAAGAGATGATATCTAATCACATGAAAATAAAAATTACATTATGGTGAAGATAAAATAACATCCTCCAACATACGAACATGGAGCATAAATAAAATGACATAAAAGAGGGTACTTGAAAATAAAGAGAGAGGTCGGATCCCTTACCTCAAGTCCAACTTGTCTTGTTCGTTTCTTTATATTTATGAATAATAATATCTGGTCAATTTATAATTTCGTAAGTTCCTCCTTTATATATTATTATTCAGTTCATATCACATATTAAAATGTTATAACAATTGGTTAATAATGTGATTTCATATCAGACGTTTTTGTCGATGTTTGGTACATGAGTCAAAAATGAACTTGTTTGAAAATGATTGTCCATGTAGTTATAAGTACATCATCTCAAGAATAGTATTAATTATTTAAATATCATATATATCCTGTACATATTCATTTTTTAATATTATATAACATTTTGAGAAAAAAATAAATGAAATGCACCGTTTATGGGGATGGTAGGCCGTACGTACGCATTAATGCTACTTTCATTTCATTGTAATATTAATGGAATTAAAAAAATTAATTAGAGATATATCTATTATAATTCCAGTAAAATATATATGTTTTATAGGTCACATAAGTTCATTAATTTCATTTCTTTATGCATTCCATGTATTGCATGAACGTGTCACATCACTTGAGGGGGCGGTAGTCTGCACTTCCTCATATGAAATTATCACATTTTCACAACATGAAAAGAATAAAGGTATTATTTAAATATAAAATAAATAAGATTATGTAAAAAATAAATACCATATATATCATATATAAAATACAGTGACATCATAATGTCCACCTTTAAAGGTGTTAAATGAATATTGAACAATCATCGTTTCGTGAGGCAGTAATTCGCCATCCACAGAAACAGTATATTATTTAACCATTAGATGGATGTGTGTGTAACTGTAGCAGTAATACTTATTATAACAAATCCTAGTATATTTTAGATACTGGTTTGTTTACAAAATAAAGGAATAAAAAGAGTTTAGGGGTTTGGAGATGTAAAATAAAACATAAGAACAAATGTGAAGACATTACCTTTAAATATGGTAACTTCTCTTGGTTTGAACCAAAAGGGTTTCTCGAAGATCATTCTTCCAAAGGTGAGGCATTAATGATGAATATATGGATGTGTAGAGATTCAATGGTCAGGGTTTGGCCGATCCAAAGGCTTGAGAGGTGTGGGTAAGTTGGTAGAGGTGGGGGCCTTTTATAAGATAAGAGGAGGGGCACTCTTGAATGTTATAAAATATTACTTTATTATAAAATGATTTTCGGATTTTAAAGGTCCCAAAACGAAATATTTCGAGGATAAGGTGATAAAGTTTCTAAATCCACCCATACAATAGGTTTTTGACAAGTTTAGGTCTTAGATTTTACATTATCTTTTTATTTTATTTAAATCGTTAAATAATGAGGTAATCACTGCATCATCATGGTGTCATAAATAATTAAATTTATTTAATTTATAAAAATTATAAGAAAATATCATGATGTAGGAAATATTTTTAGATTTATAATGAATATTTATAGTCAAAAATATGACATGTATAACCCCATGTAAAAATTGTGTTAGTAAAACAACACTTGTTTGTGACATTTTAATTTTAACTTCAAATAAAAAGTATTTAATGTCATTTTCCTACCAAAGTGGCTCCATGGGGTCCCCAAGTAGACCCATGGATTTTCGCGGTCGGCCATGACACATCAAATATGGGTAGTACATGTGTCAAGGTCATTTCATATTATTAAAACATTATTTTTACCTTAAATTACACTAATTACCTCTAATCGCGATTAAAAACTTAAAAGTTACTATTCAACAAAAAATTATTTTAATCCCACTGAACCACATTTTACTTTTTAATTATAACCATTTATGTTGGATTTTTGAAATTCAAATCACATAAGTGGAAAAGTTTCATTTAAACGAAAAATCAGTTTTTAAACTACCACTTAGTGGTTTCACTATTCATCAAAAATTGATGTTTTTCAGAAAAATATCAAAAATTCACCCTATGATATACATGATATTCTGAATTAAAAAATGATGTCTATTTTAAAAAATTAAAAACATATAAGTTAAATTAATTAATTTAATAATTAATTCCCATTGTCAGAACAAATAGCGTGTTTTTATGAAACAATATATATCAAAAGATTGACACTAGTTTAAGTCCAATTTCAAAATGAAATTAATTCCAATGACCACTATTGGATTAAATGGAAAATATATATTCTAATTGCACTTTAAAACCAATTCAAAAGATGATCTAATCATATAATAAATTATATTTAAAATAGGTTTTAAATAAAAATAAAACATTTTTCACTTATTCATTAAAAATGAACTTTATCGAAAAAATACCAAAAATTTACACAAAGTAAATTTTGATGTTCGATTTTAAAGAAAAATTTTATTTTGTCAAATATAAAACATAAAATTTTCAAAAAGTGGATTTAAAAGAGGTTCATCATCAAAAGGCGGTTAATCGACCTTTTAAAGAATATTAGAATTTTTACGCTTAAAATTGGATTCATTCGCATTTTTAATCCTCTAAAATTTATTGTAAAAATTAAAAATATTTTGCAAATATATATAATCATTTTGTAGTTAGTTCTGTTCATTCATGTCATTACAACCGCTAGGTGTTAACTACCATTTAAAATAAATTTATTTTATTATTAGAGTGCAACGTAAGATTTCAAAAGAACTCGTTGTTGCTTATTGGGTAATCCATCGAGCATAGAGTTCCCTTTAAATTAATATTAACATTTTATTCACAACTAGGGATAAATATTAAAATTTCCTATTCGTTATCTACCTGGGGGGTTACAGCCTTCCCCCCTTTTTTGAATTGTGTCCTCGCAATTTTAAAATTGGGCTCGTAAACTTCATTGAAAGTCTCACATCGGAACATGAGTCGGTAAAACAATAACATTAAAAGAAAGAAAGAGAAGTACATAGGTCACTCGATTTAACCCATACTAGGATTCCAAGTATGAAAATATGGACATGGAGTAAAAACAAAGGTTCATGTTCTGATGGCGAGTGATAGTAAACATGTCTAGGAGAACGTTAAGCACAAGAAAATTACAAACCTGTGATGGGTTAAATGATATTTGATTCCCCAGTAGGAAAAGGTAAGAGACAACCTTTTTGATTTAAGTTACTCTTTATTGAGGAATTTATTTTTGAGCATAACTAAATCATAATGAAACATACTTAATTGTCACGTAGACTTTCAAATTTTACTAGATTCCTTAATCAATCTCATATTTTCTCCAAAAGAGGAGTATTTAGGAAGTCATGTTTGCATTAAGAGTACTATAATAAACTTATTGAGAATCACCCAATACACGAAATAGAACTATATATTTCTCATCTCTTTATATCTCAACCAAAACCAAACCAAAAAAGTTTAGTACGAGATCAGATAATACCCAAAAAGGGATTTTTTTTACAAAAAGTAAAACTACTCCTAATCTCCAAAATTTGTCAAACAAAACACAATGTTCTACAAAGAACATTCAATAAACATCTATCCATAAAATTGTTCAGAGTAAACCAAACAAATATTGCAACCCAAATCTCTGATATATTTAATCACATAGTCTCCTAAGATAAATCTTACCATTTTTCTCCAAAATAACATCAGTTACTCTTACAATCTCATACTGAAAATTAATTAACCTAATCACATATCCTCCAAGATAGGCTAATTATTTCCACCGATAACCCACAATCAACTTACTCTTAATTCATAAAATTATATAACTAAAAATAATCATTCAAACTAACCAGGGGATTCACTTAGTTCAGTGGTAGGTGATATATACCAGTTGCACATTGGTTGTGGGTTCGATTCCCACAGCTTTGTCTAATGCGATGGGTAGTCACACGGTTTGTGTGTTGTCCTTTTTCCAAAACAATATTATTCTTAAAACATTCCCCAACAACAAGATTAAATATTCAAAAATAACCATAACATAATTTAACCTCATGTTTATCTCATGTCGTTCATATTCCATCATAACGTATAGTAACCCATAATTACCTCAAAAGTAAGAATCATATAAACCGTAATGGTTACCTTTATAATTATTACCTGAACTTCCATGACGAGTTGGTTCTCTCATAGATGATGCATTAGAGAACTCACCAAGGTTCAAGTGGTTGATCATGACTCCCGATGGTTGGTTTAGAACAACCACGATATTTCTCATTGAATTCCCCATTTCATCTAGTCTCTTAATCAGAGAACCACCACAGTTTCCTTCAAACCCATTGTCAATTTGGTGCCTGCTAGATCCATCCATTTACTAAAACCTTAAAGGTCAGTGTGAGTATATCAACAAAATCATCATGTACTAAAGAGGAAGATAAACCCTAAGATATACTTATCCAAGTTATCTCATACTCATTCCAACCTTCAAAATAGCAATGAAATTATATAGTATAATAACCATTGTGGTCATACCCAACTTGTCACTTATGCTTAAACAACACTCTAACATCTAAAGTTATCTAAACCGACCTTTGATACCAACTATAAGGACCCGAACTTAAACATTACCTGTTATTGAATTAAATGAATTATTCACATTGAGGATCTTTTCAGGTTTAGAGTTTTAGAGAATTAGGACATAACTATTACATCTCAAAGGTTACAAAGTAGACAGATCTACTCAGCTTCCATTTTCTCACAAAAATAAAAACTCTTGAACAAAAGAGTCATGTCTAGTTCCTTGTTTTGGACAACTTGACATTTCCTGGATCCCATCCTTGACCCTATTCAACTTTATGTCCTGTGAAAAACATTTCAAAAAAACATGGGATAAGAATAAAAAGCTCAGAAAGGGTTATAACAATATGGAAAGAAAACATTAGTCCATGTATACATAAGAATCAATGAAATCATACTTTACTCATAAAGCATAATAAATTTAACATACCTAATGAAATCATAAGATTTACGAATAACTCATAGAAATCATAAGACATAAAGGTAACTTGAGGTATTCATAACATTATTATGTAGGGAGTAACCCTCATGGTTATGTTTGGAATACCCATCACAGTATATTCCCAAAATCTCTTCAGATAAACCTTAATGATTAACCCCTTCACGTTACCCAATGCATTGGAGAGCTATAGCGGGCTCACCCGCCCTTAGTTTATCACGGAACCACCCATCTTCATAAAAATGCCCAAGAACCATAACATAACCATAGCACATAACTTAAGCATAAAGGAAAGATAACATTCCCACATTGCAATAACAATATAACATTTTAACATATTGAAATAATGAATCCATTCTAAAAACCATTTTCAAAACCATTTAAAACATTTAATAAAGAGATTTTTGAATCAATGTGTCCCATACCACTTTGAAGCTTTTAACATTTTAAACCATTAATATCCATATAAATAAATCCTTAAAACCATATTGAGAACATGGATATTAATGATAAATATTTATAAGAATAAATCATTAAATCATTTAAAACGATAATTTTAGTTAAAGGGGTTTTATCAAAATGAGAGACACTTGAATACAATAAATGAGGAGTAAAATTTAATCAGAACATTATAATATAACGAGAATAAAGGAATTCATGATATAATATTTCAAAGGATAGTATATAAACCATATAAGAGTGAACTGGTGCATAACAACAATGATGCCTTAATAGAAATTAAAAATGAGATGAAATCTATTATAAATAAGGTATTCTTAAATTAAGGATAAATCAATCTCATAATTATGTGTGAAAATATAAATACACCTAATATAAGTGGATATTATGTGTAAAATAACCAGTGGTAATTCACACATATTCATAGGATTACATATTCAATAACTACAAGTTGAACCCAAAGAAATCAAAATTGTGTTAAGAAGTTCCGTTGGTAAAATTTGACAGCCTAACAGCGTCACCTTAAAATTCATAAAATTGGTTGACGAGAGAGAAAATGGTATATCATTAGTTGGACATAAAATTTACATCAATAAGGATATATAATAATGTAACCCAACATAAAAATATATAAATTAAAAGACATAACAAAATAAGTATTTTAAATTGAGGAGTATGAAAGGTTCCCTTACCGATTTGGGCAACTTTCGAAACTTACACCCCATGAAAGAAGGGTCCTAAAATGAAGATGTAAATACCCATAAATGAGATTATATTATACAAATATTAAAATAATGGGCAGTAAATACACCAAACAAAAGGAAATAGTGGCCAATTTTTCATTAATCTCACGGGAATAAAAATTGAGATGAAAATCCCCTTATGAAAATTCGGCATCCTAACAGCGCCACATAAAACTTCCAAAAATGGATTGATGAAATCAAATAGGGTCTCTCATCATATTAACATAAAATGTAAAGAAATAGGAATATAAAATAAGATCACCCAACATAAGAAAGAGGATATTAAAGTATGTTACATAAAAAAGAGTACTTAAAAAGAAAGAGAGAGGTAGGATCCCTTACTAAAAGTTGGCAGCCTAACGGTGCCACCCAAAACATCCAAAATGGATTGATGAGAGAAAATAGGGTCTCTCATAATATTAACATAAAAATTACACTAATAGTAACAAGAAATAACATCCCAATCATAATAAATATGAGCTTAAAAGGAATGATATAAAAGAGTGTACTTAAAAATAAAGAGAGGGGTATGATCCCTTACGAAACATTGGCAGCCTAACGACGCCACTTAAAAATTATTAAAATGAATTGATCAGATTAATAGAGGGTATCTCATCATATGAAAATATAAATTACTGTATGTTTAATATAAAATACATCATCCAACATACGAACATGGAGAATAAATAAAGAGACATAAAAGAGGGTACTTGAAAAAAAGTTGTTCGATCCCTTACCTCAAGTCTGACTTGTCTAGTTCATTTCTTTATATTCCTAAATAATAAACATTGGTCAATTTATAAATTCTTAATGTCCTCAATTAAAAATTATTATTCATTTCATATCACATATTACAATGTTATAATAATTGGTTAATAATGTGAGTTCATATCAGACGTTTTTGTCGATGTTTGGTACATGAGTCAAAAATGAACTTGTTTGAAAATGATTGTCTATGTAGTTATAAGTACATCCTCTATAGAATAGTATTAATCATATAAATATCATATATATCCAGTACATATTCATTTTATACTATTCTATAACATTTGGAGATAAAAAGAAATGAAATGCACCATTTCTGGAGACGGTAGGTCATACGTAGCATGAAAACTACTTTCATTTCATTGTCATATTAATGGAATTAAAAAAAATTAGAGATATATATATTATAATTAAAGTATAATATATAAGTTTTATAGGTCATATAAGTTCATTAATTTAATTTCTTTATAAATTCCATGTATTGAATGAACGGGTCACTTCACTTGAGGGGGCGGTAGTCCGCACATCCTCATATGAAATTATTGTATTAGCACAACATGCAAAGAATAAAGGTATGATTTAAATATAAAATAAATAAAAATATATAAAACATAAATACCATATATATCATATATAAAATATAGTTACATCATAATGGCCACCTTTAAAGGTGTGAAAAGAATATTGAACAGTCATCGTTTCATGAGACAGTAATTCGCCATCCACAGAAACAGTATGTTCATTAACAATTAGACGGATGTGTGTGTAAGTGTAGAACTAATCATTCTTCTAAAAAAAATAATTATATATTTAAGATACTAGTTTTTTTACAAAATAAAGTAATAAAAATAGTTTAGGGGTTTGGAGACGCAAAATAAAACAAAATAACAAAAGTGAAGACATTACCTTTAAATCGGGTAACTCCTCTTGGTTTGAACCAAAAGGGTTTCTTGAAGAGAATTATGCCAAAGGTGAGGCTCAAATGATGAATATAGTAATTTTTAGAGATGAAATGGTCAGGTTTTGGGCGAGCCAAAGGCTTGAGAGGTGTGGGTAAGGTGGTAGAGGTGAGGGGCTTTTATAAGAGAAGAGGAGGGGCACTCTTGGAAAGTTATAAAATATTACTTTATTATAAAATGATATTCGGATTTTAATGTTCCGAAAAGGTTATATTTCTAGGCTAAGGTGACAAGGTTTAGAAATACACCCATACAATAGGTTTTTTACAAGTTTAGGTCTTATATTTTACATTATCTTTTCATTTTATTTAAATCGTTAAACAATGAGGTAATCGCTACATCATCATGGTGTCGTAAATAGTTTAATTTATTTAATATATTAAAATTATAAAAAAATATCGTGATGTAGTAAATCATTTTAGATTTCTAATGAATATTTATAGTCCAATATATGACTTGTATAACCCCATGTAAAAATTATTTTAGTAAAACAACACAAGTTTGTGACATTTTAATTTTAACTTTAATAAAAAGTTATTAATATCATTTCCCTACCGAAGTGGATCCATGGGGTCCCCAAGTTGATCCATGGATTTTATTAGTCGCCCATGACATATCCAATAAGTGTAAGAAAATCTGTCAAGGTCATTACATATTATTAAAACATTATTTTTACATTAAATTACATTAATTACCTCTAATCGTGATTAAAAACATAAAAGTTACTATTTACCAAAATATTATTTTAATCCCATTGAACCAAATTTTAAACCTTAATTACAACCATGTATGTGGGATTTTTGAAATTCAAATCACAGATGTGGTAAAGTTTCATTTAAACGAAAAATCAGTTTTTAAACTACCACTTAGTGGTGTCACTATTCATCAAAAATTGATGCTTTTTAGAAAAATACAATAAACTCACCCTAAGCTATATTTGATATTCCGAATTCAAAAATGATTTCTATTTTAGAAAATTAAAAACATATTAGTTACATTAATTAATTTAATAATTAATTCCCACTGTGAGAACAAATAGTGTGTTTTTATGGAACAATATATATCAAAAGACTGACACTTGTTTAAGTCCAATTTCAAAGTGAAATTAATTCCAATGACCACTATTGGATTAAATGGTAAAAATATATTCTAATTTCACTTTAAAACCAATTCAAAAGACGATCTATTCATATAAATAAATTAGATTAAAAATTGGTTTTGAATAAAAATACAACATTTTTCACTTATACATTAAAAATGAACTTTATCGTTAAAATACCAAAAATTTACACAAAGTAAATTTTGAAGTCCCAATTTTAAAGAAGAATTTTATTTGGTCAAATATAGAACATAAAATTTTCAAAAAGTGGATTTAAAAGTGGTTCATCATCAAAATGTGGTTAATCGACCTTTTAAAGAATATTAGAATGTTTACGCTTAAAATTTGATTCATTCGAATTTTTAATCCTATAACATTTATTTTAAAAAGTAAAAATATTTAAAAAACATATATAATAATTATTTAGTTAGTTCTGTTCATTCCCATCATTACAATGGCTAGGTGTTAACTACCATTTAAAATAAATTTATTTTATTATTAGAGTGCAATGTAAGATTTCAAAAGACCTCATTGTTACGTATTAGGTAAGCCATAGAGAATAGAGTTACCTTTAAATTAATATTAACATTTAATTCACAAATAGGGATAAATATAAAAATATCATATTCTTTATTTACCTGGGGTGTTACAATAACATTAACATTCTCACGTATGCCGCAGAGAAGATATATCAATCCTGTATATAAAAGAACCCATAGAATTGAATATAATTCATTTAAAAAATTACTACATTCATTTAAAACATTAGTGTTCCCAAAAAAGATGTAATAGTATAATAGGTATAATAATAATCAATCTTGATTGTGGTAGAAACAATATATAAAGAAGTAAAAGTTGTGTTCTTAGAAGGAATAGTTCTTTTAGGAAAAAAAATTTATTTTTCAGGAAATCATATTAGAAACGTTTGTATCCATAAAGGAAAAAGAAAGGATGAAGAAATTATATTTTATTAACATTAAATTATATCCATACATAAAATGGAGTGAATGATGGAAACCCTAAATTATGAAAGTTGGGTTAGAGAACCACATAACTTATGTATGAGTTATTTTTTACAATAATATCATGGATAATTAAATAAAAATAATTAAATAAAAAAATTATCCTTTTATACATTAATTTTATTCACTATAATATTATTATGTTCTTTTTTTGGCTTTTTGGGAATTATTAGAGTCTAATTTAATTGTTCAGGTGAGTATGTTTTTGTAGTTTTAATGATTGGTTTGCGGGTAAATGATTTTCTAAGTTAATGAAAAATTGGAATGATTCTCCTGAATTGTTATTAATGAAAATACATAAGTGTATTTAGAATTATATATATTTTTTTAATATGTAATGAGTATTTTTAATTATATTTAATGTAATTGAATATGAATTAATTAATTTTGGTGGTTTTAAGACCGTTATAAGATTATATCATTTTATTAAACTACATATTTACATATTACATCCAGAATAGTATAAAACATATTATATGTATCATAAAATCATATTTAACCAAAATTTTGTTTTTATTACATGACATTAAGGTGTTAGTAGGAAATGAAATCGCATTATCCATGGTGGTGGTAAATCGACACACCATGGTTAATATTTTCATGTTTATAAAAAAGGAGAAACTAAATAGACATGATGTTTAGTGATTACATTATCATAATACCATTACACTATATAATGTAAAATATTTTTTTCATTAATCTTTTATCATTTCAGGTGAGGGTAGGATAAGAATATAAATGGAATTGAAATGAAAAATGAAGAATAATGAAGGGAAAAAAGGGGATTTTTCCTCTTTAATATCTCCTATTTGAGAAACTCTTTAGGGCCGTGAGATTGATTTTTGATGAGACCAAAGGATCCTGGTAGTGGGCGTTGGTCATGGTAAGGGTATTGGGTATAATATTTACATGTATTAATCCTTGGACACTGTGAAGAGGAGAGGTGGCGAGGTGTAATATTTATATGGGTGGATTGGGGTGTTTATTCATTATTTCAGTCATTAATTTATTATTTGGCCTCAAGACATGAAAATATTTATTATTATAACAATTTATATTAATATAATAGAGTATATTTCTAAATTCTGGTCTTAAATAATTCAAAACTCATCTATGACACAATAATTAATATATTAAGGCTTTCTTGTAAATTATGATATTTTACTATTCATAAGAAGATTAATGTATTGAAAATAAATACCAACAAATATCCCTAAACCTTTGTTGATGTGTGGAATTAAAAAATTGACTGAATTTTAAAAAAATATCAAAATATGATAAATTTATTTTGTTTAATTAAAATATTCATTTACGTGGAAAATACTTATTTTAAAATTATAAATAATTTTATGATACATTGAAAAACATACATAAGGACTCATAAATGTTACATATAACCATAAGAAAAAAAAAATTTAAAAATAAGTTTTATGAAAATAATTTTTTTTAAAATAAATATATTAATTAAAAAATAAAAATTAAATATTTACATCTTATAAAATAACTAACTCTTATTTTACCATTTATAAAACATTTATTTACTTATACCATGACAAAAATATATTATATATTCATTCATAAGATAGCAGAATTTTATTTATACATTTATAGATGTGGTTACTATTATATTGGATGGAGTAATATTATTAATTGTAACATTACTATTTCTATAGTCATGCTAATATTCCATTGGTTAAGATTTCTTAAATTCAAGAAATATCCGTTTTACATTAATTCATGATTAATAAAGTTTTATTGTGTTCTAAATGAGATTTAATGTAGAGACCAGTATCTTGACGTACATTGACATTACATTACTTTTGCGGAATACTTAGTACATTACAAAAACAAACACACAAGGACCGTAATAGTTTAGTGTCTTTGGAAACTCGGACTATAATCTTCTAATCGTGGTGAAAGATCTTCAAAATCTCCCATAAAGATCTTCCTTTTTTTTACCTAAAACCTTTCATTATATCCTGGGGAAAAGAAAACATAAAAGGGTGAGCTCAAATGCTCAGTAAGGGTAAACAAAATAAATATCAATCACATCATATTCATAAGAACATAACATTTTGGAAATCATAACCTGCAAAAGAGAGCATAATTTCATAATCATGGGATAAATCATGGCAGTGAAAAAGTAATCCCAATAATCATAACATAAAACATGAAGCTTTGTGGCATACACACATAATGATAGAGAATCATTTCTTGTTAGTCAAGACTAATTGCCAAGACTATCTTAGTGGACAAAGTCCCTTTCTGAATCGAGTAACCCTCGTTTCAGTCCTGTTTCACTGAACCGGTATAACCTACCGTTCCAGCCCTGTCTATCTCATGAAATATAAAATCTTTACCCAATGCATTAGAGGGAGATATAGGTCCCACCCATCTTATAATGAATCCTTTCTTATGTGTGCCACATAATCATAAATCATTCTTCATCGCATAACCCATGTAATAAAAATGGGATTCTTAAACAACATGTCATCATAAAACAATTCATATAAGATAAACATAATCAAACCGATGTAATAATAGGGATAAAAACAGAACCCTTTTATTATCTTAGATGGAAAATAATTTTGATAAAATACTTGAACTCCATTCTTGAGGAAAATATCCTTTCTTCTTCAAAAACATTTTTCCTTTCATAACATGTCATACGACTTTAAAATAAAAGAAGTTGATTAAAAATAAACGTGAAAACTTGTAAAGGAAGCTTCTTGGATTTAATGTTTTAAAAATCCATTCATGTCGTATAAGTTAAAAAAACATTCTTCGTACTTTTGTCATTAAAGATAAAAAGTACCTCGTACGACAAAAGATTCCTTTCATACATATTACTAAAAACTCACCAAAGGGTAAAAATGGATTTAAACAATTTTAGGTGGATATTGATTAAACATGGATGTGGATGATAAAATACACCCCAGTAAATACTTACGAATAAACAATCTCGGATAAAAATGAGATTGTGATATTTCCCTTACCTTAGGTCCGATTTTCTTTGTACGTGTCTGATGCTCCTGTATAATGGTTTAAATAATGTCATTGACTTATTACAGAATCATATTCATTGTTATGATATCATATATGGTTCACTTATGACATTATATTACCCGTTCTTTTGTAAATTCCATGTTAAAGAAGTGTTTTGGGTAAAATCGTTTCTTTTATCGTAGGTGTTTTGACTTTTTGTTCTTGACATTATTATTACTTATATCAAGATTTACTTACTTCCAGAATATAAAATATGATTTATATATCATATATATTCAGTATATATATATATAATAGATAGATAAATGAAATGAAAAACACCGTTCATGGAGACGGTAGTCCGTATGTATGCATGAACGCTGTTTTCCTTTCCCTATTGTATTGAATGGAAGTAAGTAGATGAAATACATATATATATACATAAATCCAGTAGCTTTATAATGTCATATATTTCATTATTATTTCTTATATATACTTTATAATCATTCTTAAATGGTTAACATGGAGAATGAATCTCATCGCGTCGTGGAGACGGTAGTCCGTATGTACGCACGAGCGATGATATCATTTCCATAAATATTGAATTGAATTGGAGTGGATTATAAAATATATCAGAATCAATATGATGTTTTAATAACTATGTATAGTTATTCTTTACACCATTATACCCATCCATGTAAGGTGGTGGTGGAAACTAGATTACACCACGGCGTGGAGACGGTATTCCGTACGTACGCACGCGCGGTGATTTCTTTTTCCGTAGGATAGATAGAAGGTGAATTAGAGTTGTTTCATATTTATAATAACATATCAGTATATAAAAAATACTGATGTTATTACTTTATCATGAAACAACTAAAGAAGAATAAGTTGAAGAAGAAATAAATTAAAAAGATCGGTAATGGATATTACCTCTTCTTTGAAACGCTTCTTTGAATCCTCCACTTAGGGAACTAATATTGGTCTTTGAAGAAGACAAATACCTCTAGGATTATTCTAGGGAAGTGGAGAAGGGATTTTGGCAGGGTTTGGCCGAGCTTGAGTGCTCAAATTGGTGTGAGGAGGAGGGGGAGGAGGTTCCCTTTTATAAGGGAGGAGAGGGGCACCTTAGGAATATCTCAAAATATTATTTTATATTAAAAAAAAATCGGTTTATAATGGTTCCAAAGGGTCTTATTTCGAAGCTAAAGTGGGGATGGGTCGAAATAATATAAACCAATAGTATTTAGACAAGTTTAGATTCTTATTTTAACCTTATCAATTAGATTTAACTCTAAGTTAAATAATTTAACTTTTACCGTGTCTTTTTGTTTTCTTTCACTATATGATTAATACACTTACTATAACATGCCAAACGAACCCCAAATTGTTTATTATTAATATATATATCCTTATCTAAGTCATTTGGCCGAACCTTAGATTTTTTGGAATAAAACAACAATTAATAATATAATATTTGATTTAAAAACTATTTTGTGTCAATTTTGACACTATTTGATATATGATTTTTGTGAAAGTCATAACAGAATTATATGTTCTAACCAAGTTGATTAAATCAACACTAATAGATCATAGTAACCTAGAAAATTAGTGGAATTCATAAAAAGTCTCAAATTACATTCATTTGAGTATTTATAACATCAATTATGTTAATATTTCCTTAAAAGGGTAATTACTGCATCATCGTTGTGTCATAAATAAATTAATTAATTTAAAGTCTAAAAATTATAAATAAAATATCATTATATAGGAAATCTTTTAAGATTTCTAATGAATATTTATAGTAGAATTTATCTTATGTATAACCCCATATTAAAAATGTTTTAGTGAATAAAATTTGATTTTAACTCTTTTAACTCTTCTTTGAATTAAATAATAATAAATGTCCTAATCTAATCCAAGTGGGCCTAAATGATAATATTTTACACTTAAGTTTGTTTTTGGTCGAGATACACTTGTCCAATAGAATTAGGACATGTGTTAGGGTAATATTAATATCATTCTTACCCTTAATTACCCTATTTACTTTTAACCGTGGTAAATAAAAGTAAAAAGTTACTATTCACCAAAAATTATTTTCATCTCATTGAACCACATTTTACTTACTGACATCAACCGTGTCTCTCGGATTTTTGAAATTCCATTCACAGAACCGGTAAAATTAAGTTTTATGAAAAATTCAGTTTTTTAACTACCACTTAGTAGTTTCACTGTTCATCAAAAAATGAAAGTTTTCAGAAAAATACCAAAATTTCATCCTAAGCTATATTTCATATTCCGAATTCAAAAATGAAGTCTATTTTACCAAATTCATAACATAGAAGTTGCATTAATTAATTATATAATTAAATCCCGCTGTTAAAACAAATAGCGTGTTTTTAAGAAACAATATCTATCAAAAGATTGACACTTGTTTATGTCTGGTTTAAATGTGCAATTACATCCAATGACCAACATTGTATTAAATTGTAAAAATATATTCTAAATATACTTTAAAACTACTCCAATTAATAATTTATCACTATTAATTATTTCGATTAAAAAAAGTTGTTTTTTAATTATAATTTAGTAATTTTCACTATTCATCAGAATATGAAAGTTATCCGAAATGTACCAAAATCTCACCTTAGGCTAAATTCGATACTCCGAATCCAAAAATGAAGTTCATTTTGAAAAATAAGATTTACATAATTTTATAAAGTGGTTATTACTATTCATACCGGCTAGTTTTAATAATATTTTAATAGCATATCGTTGTTTAGTGAAACTCGGTATTGCGTATTACACACGCTATCGAGGAAGGTCGTGATTGAGTTTAATGCAAGGCAAGTCAAGGATGCGTGTTGTGCATGCTCCTTTTGGTGTAGCGTACAACACAAGACATTAATAAAATTAAAAAGAATATTTTTTATAAAATCTTGGGCTGTTACATTCTACCCCCCTTAAAATGAATTTCGCCCTCGAAATTCGTCGGGGTTATAAATGGTTTACTATTTGAAAGTTTCTTTAATAGAAACCCACATAGTAAAAAGGAATATCAAAACCAATCTTTAAAAACAAATGTATGAAACGTAACGGTTACCCAAATAAACTAATCATTGTGTTTCCACATAGGTAAAAATATGGATATGGAAGAGAAATCTAACCATCACGTTTTGATGGAGAGTGGTAGAGAACATGGCTATGGAAAAGCCAATAATCACAAATCCATAAATTTGTGACGATCTAAGGTACCATCCGATTCATCAGGTATAAGATCACTAGGATAACATTTTTGGTTTTCAAGATCATTTCCCTAAATTTGAAAATTTGAATTGGAATAAATACTTTCTTTATTTTGGTACAATCTCACTATTGTTCGTGCCTAGAACAATTTACACTTCATCTCTTAAATAAATGAAGTTGAATTTGTTATTCGTGAAGTGTTAGCAGATCATGTGATAGAATGACGGGTCATTCCATCTGTCTCAAACAAAAGGTTAGCAAAAATTATATACATAAGTCGATCTATAGTGAGATTAATCATATATAGTTCCTAAAATGGACTTATACTTCATATATCATACTGCTTAATATAATAAAACTAGTTTCTACTAAACAGGGACTTCCTGTAGGCCAGTGGTAGGCGATAAAGGCCAGTCGCACTTCGGTTGTGGGTTCGATTCCCACAGCCTTGTCCGAAGCGATGGGCTGTCGCCCGTCCTGCAGGTTGTCCTTTTTATAAACCTATATTACTATAACATCCCATAAATAATATCGAAAAAACTTCTATCCTTAAAAAATACTAACTTATTTCCAACATAATCCATTCCAATATTTAGTCATATCCATAATACTGCAGTCCATTCTCATAACATAGTGAAAACGATTACCAGATATTTAATACCATTGTTGATCCCCATATATCATAAGATATATCTTGTTGGACACATTCCAAACATTCAAAGGCCTTAATCTTGTACTCTCTTGAATACCCATTGAACCTTAGTGAAAACTTGAATGCAGTTAAAAGTTAACACTTTCCACATACCAAAATCCTCAAAATTCTATATACTCAAACCGTGATATCACTTAGTCCTTATATCAATCATGAGCTCATGAATACAATCAAACATCTCATTATCTTCTTATCCATTCATTATGCACTTATCATCTACTTTCCAAAAGTATCTGAATAACCTTTCATGGTTACTGGTACCATTCATCATACACTTTAAAAACTTAAGGAAAGACAACAGTGTAACAATCCTTAGATGTCTCCTTATTCCATGAGATTACTTATACAACATTACACATGATAAACATGTAATCATTCCACTACATTCTTAGACCGTTGACCGGGCTTCAACATTTCTTTCATCTCACATATCATTTGTAGTTTCTTCATCATCATCAACATAAATACTTCCCATACGACCATACTGATTCTCTTCATGAGACATTCCCTTAGGGAATTGGTTTGCATAATGCCCGTACATTCCACATTTAAAACATTTAACCAGTGTTGATGTCGTAGCAATACCATTATCCTCATCCCTGGTGTTAACTGAACCTTTTCCTTTGCACTTACTGGATTTGTGTCCTTCATTTCCACACTCAAAGCATCTTCTAGTTCCTTTGAAACATTCTCCTTGATGCCTCTTCCCACATGAATTACATAGGGGAAATTGAACTTTCTTTCCTCTATGATCATCATGAAACTCCATCTTTCTCTTATTAGCCGAGTCAGGAAACTTACCAAATTTTACTTTATTGATCATATTATGAGATTGCTGATTCGGCATAATAATTATGTTTGGACATCCAAATCCCATTTCATTATGAAGAATATCATTCCATTGTCCATCATATCCTCTATTATCGTGAATCATCTTGTTTCCAGCCATTTTCTAAAACCCAAAAAGAATAGTGTGAGAGGCAAAAATCATGCTAGGGAAAACAACATAATAAAGGGGAAGTACCTTCAATATCTAACATCTTAGGTTTAATTCTATGATCGTTAGCGTAATTCTAGTACTATAACCTATACGTATACTTATCCTTAGGTACATCCCTAGACATACCTTAGAAATATCTCTAGGGATCTCACTAAAGTTCTCATATCCTAGTTTCCAAAGGTTGACTAAACCTTTCCTCTGATACCAACTGTAGAGACCCGTATCTTGACGTACATTGACATTACATTACTTTTGCGGAATACTTAGTACATTACAAAAACACACACACAAGGACCGTAATAGTTTAGTGTCTTTGGAAACTCGGACTATAATCTTCTAATCGTGGTGAAAGATCTTCAAAATCTCACATAAAGATCTTCCTTTTTTTTAACCTAAAACCTTTCTTTATATCCTGGGGAAAAGAAAACATAAAAGGGTGAGCTCAAATGCTCAGTAAGGGTAAACAAAATAAATATCAATCACATCATATTCATAAGAACATAACATTTTGGAAATCATAACCTGCAAAAGAGAGCATAATTTCATAATCATGGGATAAATCATGGCAGTGAAAAAGTAATCCCAATAATCATAACTTAAAACATGAAGCTTTGTGGCATACACACATAATCATAGAGAATCATTTCTTGTTAGTCAAGACTAATTGACAAGACTAACTTAGTGGAGAAAGTACCTTTCTGAATCGAGTAACCCTCGTTTCAGTCCTGTTTCACTGAACCGGTATAACCTACCGTTTCAGCCCTGTCTATCTCATGAGATATAAAATCTTTACCCAATGCATTGGAGGGAGATATAGGTCCCACCCATCTCATAATGAATCCTTTCTTATGTGTGCCACATAATCATAAATCATTCTTCATCGCATAACCCATGTAATAAATATGGGATTCTTAAACAACATGACATCATAAAACAATTCATATAAGATAAACATAATCAAACCGATGTAATAACAGGGATAAAAACAGAACCCTTTTATTATCTTAGATGGAAAATAATTTTGATAAAATACTTGAACTCCATTCTTGAGGAAAATATCATTTCTTCTTCAAAAACATTTTTCCTTTCATAACATGTCATACGACTTTAAAATAAAAGAAGTTGATTAAAAATAAACTTGAAAACTTGTAAAGGAAGCTTATTGGATTTAATGTTTTAAAAATCCATTCATTCCGTATAAGTTAAAAAAATCATTCTTCGTACTTTTGTCGGAAAAGTCAAAAAGTACCTCGTACGACAAAAGATTCCTTTCATACATATTACTAAAAACTCACCGAAGGGTAAAAATGGATTTAAACAATTTTAGGTGGATATTGATGAAACATGGATGTGGATGATAAAATACACCCCAGTAAATACTTACGAATAAACAATCTCGGATAAAAATGAGATTGTGATATTTCCCTTACCTTAGGTCCGACTTGCTTTGTATGTGTCCGAATCTCCTGTATAATGGTTTAAATAATGTCATTGACTTATTACAGAATCATATTCTTGTTATGATATCATATATGGTTCACTTATGACATTATATTACCCGTTCTTTTGTAAATTCCATGTTAATGAAGTGTTTTGGGTAAAATCGTTTCTTTTATCGTAGGTGTTTTGACTTGTTGTTCTTGACATTATTATTAATTATATCATGATTTACTTACTTCCAGAATATAAAATATGATTTATATATCATATATATTCAGTATATATATATATATATATATAATAGATAGATAAATGAAATGAAAAACACCGTTCATGGAGACGGTAGTCTGTACGTACGCATGAACGCTGTTTTCCATTCCCTATTGTCTTGAATGGAAGTAAGTAGATGACATACATATATATATATATACATAAATCCAGTAGCTTTATAATGTCATATATTTCATTATTATTTCTTATATATACTTTATAATCATTCTTAAATGGTTAACATGGAGAATGAATCTCATCGCGTCATGGAAACGGTAGTCCGTACGTACGCACGAGCGATGATAACATTTCCATAAATATTGAATTGAATTGGAGTGGATTATACAATATATCAGAATCAATATGATGTTTTAATAACTATGTATAGTTATTCTTTACACCATTATATCCATCCATGTAAGGTGGTGGTGGAAAATAGATTACACCACGGCGTGGAGACGGTATTCCGTACGTACGCACGCGCGGTGATTTCTTTTTCTGTAGGATAGATAGAAGGTTAATTAGAGTTGTTTCATATTTATAATAACATATCAGTATATAATAAATACTTATGTTATTACTTTATCATGAAACAACTAAAGAAGAAGAAGTTGAAGAAGAAAGAAATTGAAAAGATCGGTAATGGATATTACCTCTTCTTTGAAACGCTTTTTTGAATCCTCCACTTAGGGAACTAAGATTGGTCTTTGAAGAAGACCAAGACCTATAGGATTATTATAGGGAAGTGGAGAAGGGATTTTGGCAGGGGTTGGCCGAGCTTGAGTGCTCAAATTGGTGTGAGGAGGAGGGGGAGGAGGTGCCCTTTTATAAGGGAGGAGAGGGGCACCTTAGGAATATCTCAAAATATTATTTTATATTAAAGTAAAAATCGGTTTATAATGGTTCCAAAGGGTCTTATTTAGAAGATAAAGTGGGGATGGGTCGAAATAATATCAACCAATAGGATTTAGACAAGTTTAGGTTCGTATTTTAACCTTATCAATTAGATTTAACTCTAAGTTAAATAATTTAAATTTTACCGTGTCTTTTTGTTTTCTTTCACTATATGATTAATACACTTACTATAACATGCCAAACGAACCCCAAATTGTTTATTATTAATATATATATCCTTATCTAAGTCATTTGGCCGAACCTTAGATTTTTTGGAATAAAATAACAATTAATAATATAATATTTGATTTAAAAACTATTTTGTGTCAATTTTGACACTATTTGATATATGATTTTTGTGAAAGTCATAACAGAATTATATGTTCGAACCAAGTTGATTAAATCAACACTAATATATCATAGTAACCTAGAAAATTATTGTAATTCATAAAAAGTCTCAAATTACATTCATTTGAGTATTTATAACATCAATTATATTAATATTTCTTTAAAAGGGTAATTACTGCATCATCGTTGTGTCATAAATAAATTAATTTATTTAAAGTCTAAAAATTATAAATAAAATATCATTATATAGGAAATAGTTTTATCTTTCTAATGAATATTTATAGTCGAATTTATCTTATGTATAACCCCATATTAAAAATGTTTTAGTGAATAAACTTTGATTTTAACTCTTTTAACTCTTCTTTGAATTAAATAATAATAAATGTCCTAATCTAATCCAATTGGGCCTAAATGATAATATTTTACACTTAAGGTTGTTTTTGGTCGAGATACACTTGTCCAATAGAATTAGGACATGTGTTAGGGTAATATTAATATCATTCTTACCCTTAATTACCCTATTTACTTTTAACCGTGGTAAATAAAAGTAAAAAGTTACTATTCACCAAAAATTATTTTCATCTCATTGAACCACATTTTATTTAATGACATCAACCGTGTCTCTCGAATTTTTGAAATTCCATTCACAGAAGTGGTAAAATTATGTTTTATGAAAAATTCAGTTTTTTAACTACCACTTAGTAGTTTCACTATTCATCAAAAAATGAAAGTTTTCAGAAAAATACCAAAATTTCATCCTAAGCTATATTTCATATTCCGAATTCAAAAATGAAGTCTATTTTACCAAATTCATAACATAGAAGTTGCATTAAATAATTTTATAATTAAATCCCGCTGTTAAAACAAATAGCGTGTTTTTAAGAAACAATATCTATCAAAAGATTGACACTTGTTTATGTCTGGTTTAAATGTGCAATTACATCCAATGACCAAAATTGTATTAAATTGTAAAAATTTATTCTAAATATACTTTAAAACTACTCCAATTAATAATTTATCACTATTAATTATTTCGATTAAAAAAAGTTGTTTTTTAATTATAATTTAGTAATTTTCACTATTCATCAGAATGTGAAAGTTATCCGAAATGTACCAAAATTTCACCTTAGGCTAAATTCGATACTTCGAATCCAAAAATGAAGTTCATTTTGAAAAATAAGATTTACAGAATTTTAAAAAGTGGTTATTACTATTCATACCGGCTAGTTTTAATAATATTTTAATAGCATATCGTTGTTTAGTGAAACTCGGTATTGCATATTACACACGCTATCGAGGAAGGTCGCGATTGCGTGTAATGCAAGGAAAGTCAAGGATGCGTGTTGTGCAAGCTCCTTTTGGTGTAGCGTACAACACAAGAAATTAATAAAATTAAAAAGAATATTTTTTTTAAAATCTTGGGCTATTACATTTAATGTGGTTTATACTATAGAATATTATTATAATAAGGTAATTTTGAGTGATAAAAATTTTGGGTTCATAAATTTTCCCACCTTTTAAAATTTATTCCTCGAAATTTTATTTTACAAATTATGGAAAGACATGTGAGGGTAATTACTCTTAATAACATTGTTTGGTTCCCATGTTTCCCCTTTATACACGTGGTTATTCTAAAGTACATAGACCATGTGAGTAGTCTTGTTGTGTATGAATTTATCATTATGGTGCAAAATAATCCCTTGTTGATCCCTAGAAAAGTGATCATTTTCTAACTACACCACACCTATTTTCAATACATGTGAGGGATCTGGTATTTACTTACTCAAAAAGGATACATTTAATACATCATGTACCTAAGACATGGTAGGTGGAAGTTATAGTGGATTTTCCACATCTTCGACATGATAAAGGATCATGAATGGGTCAATGTTCCTAGGATATTGATTTACATTCGTCCCAAATATCATGATCATTTTTCGTGGAGGTATGAGAAGGAATACCAGGTCTCAAACCATAAACTATAGGCCCCATCGATGATTTTTTTCATTTCACTTTTGTCAAATTTTGGTTACCTTGATGTGCTTCTAAATGGTTCTCAACTTTTCCACAATTTCATTGAGTATTTCATGTCATTGAAGACAATTTTCATTGAAATCTTCCTACACACCAGTGTTCAACATCTTTTTCGACAATGTGATTCATATAGAGCCATTTGGATCCTATAGTAGAAATTATTTCTGTAAGAGAAGTCAACAAGAGGCAAATTTTAGTCTTAACATAAATTAAAGTATACAGAACATGTTCTAAAAATATATTCCAAATTCTGAATAGTCTATTCGTCTTCACCATTTGATAAGAATTATAGCACATTCTAAAGTTCATCTCAGTTTTTAGAGTGGGTTGGAGACTATTTCATAACTTGGATAGGAATCACGTATATTGATCATACACAATAGATAATGGTACTATATGTTTCCTTACCACGTATCTAATACATATCCATGTAATGTGTCCTAGTGATATGTCATCTCAAATTGAGATAATTTCATCTCTATCTGTAAAAAAATCTAGAACAACCCAGATAGGATTTTATCCGTTAGAGGTCTTTGAAATTCCAGTCATAAAGTCCATGGTGATGTTTTCCCATTTACATGTTGTTGTGTATAATGTTAACATCATCCCCAAAAACTATGGTCTTTCTTCCATCATTTTTTAAATACCAAAAAATATGATATATATTCAAGGATAATATTCTTCATATTTTCCCACAAATAGTTCTCTCAGAGATCTCAATACATCTTTGTTATCCCTTGATAAAAAGAGAAGGTTAAGTTGTCTGAATCATTCTGAAGCACCCACTTTTTCTATGTTTCTTATGGCACACATTGTCATGAGCCAAAAATTATAATTCCTTCTTTGTCTATTCTAAACATTAATGATTTCACTTTTTTGATATCTTTTATATTTTTCTAAAATTGAAACATCATTTCTTTGAGCATCCTTTAGTTTCACCAAGATGTGTGGATGATCAAGAATTTGATGGATGATTAGTGATATTCTTTGCATAATGATTCACATTAACATCCTTTTAAAATATAAAAACATTTAATCCTTCTCAATTCCCATCCATATTAATTTTGTAGGAACCTTTATTTATAGATAATCTTCCACATTATTCATGTTTCCAAGATTAATGGTGATTAAGTAGTCGTAATCTATGATTAGATATAACCATTTCTTCTTGTGTATATTAACCTCCATTTGTGTTAATTTATATTCTAGTCTACTATTATCATTATATATTTCACAATTCTCCCTATAGAGATAATTCTACCATATTTCTAATATTAATATCATGGCTTCTAAATCTTCATCATGTGTATGATAGTTTTTCTCCTAAATTTTTCTCTTCCATGAGGTATGGGATATCACTTTATCATTTTTATTATTTAAGCATCCTAATAACTCCTTTAATGAATCATTCTATACCACAAACTATTCCCCACATGTCAAAAGAATGAGTAATAGTACAATGATAAGCCTATTTTGGACATTTTTAAGTAGTCTTCATATTCAATAGTCCAGACAAACTTTTATCCATTTTGATATAGCTTGTTGGTGGGATTGAAAATCCTGAAAAGTTCATCACATATTATATTTAATACCCAGGTATTCTAAGGAAACTATGTATCTTCATTATAGAAGATTCCCTAAGCCACACATATAAGGACTATATCTTATAAGGGTCCGTAGATATTATTTTGTTGGTGATAACATTCTCCGATAATGATCATAATCCATCTAGAACACACATTTATAGTACATTTCATAAACCTTCTTACTTCAATGATTGTTTTGTACATTGTTCATATGCACCTCATGTTCCCCCTTACTCCTAAATTATATCAGAATATCATTATTAAAAACTCCCACAAATATGTTAAGGTATTTTCTAAACACACTATTAATTATGTCTGATAATATTTATAGAGAATTAGTGATTACTACAACAATCACTATAAACATATATTTTACATACCTTATTTGAAAGGTAGTCTTGGTAATATCTTCTTTCCTTACTTTTAATTGGTGATATCCTTACTGACGTTCTACAATAGATATATACTTGGACCCATGATGGTAATTTAACAAATCATCTATTCATGGAAGGAGGTAATTTTTACTTATTTTTATTTGTTTAAGGTCATGATAATCAATTCATTGGTGAATTTTTCTATCCATATTCTTGATTAATAAGACTAGTTCTCCCCATGGTGAGGTACTATAGAATATAAAAAATTATCTCAAATTCTCTAAATTCTTCATCTTATGTTATTCTAACTCAATGGTGAAAATTATATTAGGTGTATTTTATATCATTAGAGATCCAAGAATAAGAAAAATTTTGAATTAAAAATCTCAGTCAGAAGGAAGACTATAAATTTATTTTAGAAACAGACCATTGTAGTCCCTCATAATGAGCATGCCTTTGATCATGATTCTACCCATTTATTTTCCAATAACTTGAGTTAGAAATGTTTTCTCATACAGTAATTTTATCCAAAGTTTATAGAATGTCTCTGAATAGATTTCATCCTCCACCGTAATAATTTAATGGATTAGAGGCATCCTTGGGATGTGAATAGTAATCTCCCTTTACAAACATTAGATGTAATCATTGTATAAAGGTATCCCAAACATGCCCAAAATAGCATAAAACACCCAAAAAATAATGGAATATGATATTTTCTGTGAGGATTATTCCAAAAACATTTACTAGTTTGAAGTTATATTCTTTGGATATAATAATATCCATATTTTATGATCTCATAGATAAATCAACATCCATAATTTGAGGTTCTGTTTGAATAGCTCTATTAATCATGAATGATATTAAAGAATGAATAGAACAAAAACCAAATAGTGATTTTAGTATTATTTACTAAATAATCAGAAACCTTTTACCACATCCTTTTATTGGTTCCAACTCACCAATAGTGGTTGTATAATCCTTTTCTTAATCATTTGGATTCGGTGGTTGAAGATATTGATTATCCTAAATGACTCATGGTTGAGTAAAATACCATGAATAGTTTCATTTCTCCCTACATTTGAGGCATTGAACCATAAATGGTTCTCTCCTTACCTCTATAATATCATCTATATTCTTTATGTCTCTTCAATATTCATATACTTTTTTTCATTCTCTCCCATAACTATATAATTTCCCCACCCCTTTTAATGAATTCCCTTTATGATTCTTGAGATATTTTCTACATGTGAGTGGTTGAGATTCTTATCATCTTTTATCTTTAGATCCTGCATCTTTAAAATTAATATTTCATTTCTTATCTCAATAGCCATGTGACCATTATCCACACTCCACATCCATTTTTTGAGAACATCGAACAAATTCATCACAACTCCCAATGTAATAGAAAGCTAGATCAATTTGATCTCCTTTATCCCCATGTGGAGATGATGGTGTGACAAACCTAGATGGTGTCATGGAATGGTGTGGTGGTGTTTTCATTTTTGAACTAGTTTGGTGGTGGACATGATTCATGAGGGCATCTAGATTTATTGCATTAGGAGGATAGAATTATGTTGAAGTGATGTAGACGTGGATAGTTCTAATGAAGGATGATTGTAGGTCTGTCGATGGTGGTTAGCTATTACATAGTGCAGAAAGTTGGATTTTCATTCCCATCCCGCCATCGATACTTTCCATTAGTTTTTTACACAATTACATAAGTTTATAGCTGGATCATTAATTAACATGGATCATTTTTCTAGTCCTTGGATTTGTATCTTTTATATGGAAAGAATGAAATCTCACAAATGATTTTCAACATAAAGGTCTAAGGGATAAATAATTATTGTGTGGAATACCTAATTTTGAGTGATGGAAAAATTGAAATTTATAATCCAAACATTCGTTTTCCATTATATACTGAGTAGTGACTTTATAAATATTATTATCACATGAATATTATTAGAAGATGCAATACATTTGGTAGGTGATCTAAGAACTCATGTAGGAATCATAGGGTGGCCAACTCGATTGTGAGATGGTTGTGCTGGAATCAATCATCCATCCCTCCATCCACATTGTTGAAGGAGGAATTCCCTACCTTATTATGTCCCTATAACAATGCAATGATTTGGAATGGGGAAATTCATTTTCCATGAATGTTCCAAATGGTGGAATCTTCTAGAAGGGTTTAGTTGTGTTGTTTGACTCATGATATGTAATGTTGTTAGATGCTATGTTTGGGCCTTCAGGATATGTTTTGGATCCTGAGTTTTTTGGCACGCAGGACATGTTTCATTGGGTCTTTGGTCACATGGGCCTCCAGGTCATATTAGGGTTTACCATAAACCAATTTAAAAGGGGGGTATTCATTATTTTAAATAAAATGTATTTCCACCCAACATGATAATAAATACTAAACATGGGTAAATGATTATTTTGAATAGATTTTTAAAACATGTGTACACTAAATCACCCAAACCCCTATTTAGTGCGTGTCTATGTGATCCAATGGTCATAACATGTGGTATCAATTCTTAAGGTGAAATCGCTAATTAGATCTATTATATTGTCACTGAATTTTTAAATTCATATCATGTAGTGAATATTTGATAAGGTAATTAGGATTCCTCATTTAAATTTTAATTATCATAAATAATGGATAGTGTAATATATTACATGAATATTTTAACATAAAATGAAATGTTTACGAAATTTAATTGTATTATTATTCCAGTATTTGAAAGTTTTTTTTAACATGTAGATCAGTATAATAGTTGATCATTAATTATCAAAAATACATGAATTTAGAGGGCTGTAAATACTTTGTGGAATGCTTCTTCACAACACGACACAAAACCAATATTTTGATGTTTGATTGAAGATTCATCATAGGTAAATAAATGTTAAGAACCATATTCAAGTCTTAATAAAAAGATGATTTTGGAAATGTATTTAAACACACTAGAGAACTATTTTTTAAATTGTTAATGTAATTCACAATGTGAAACCTAGATGATTTTCTGAATGTGAAATAATTCATGAGATGCATTGTATCTTAATAAATTACACATAATTAATATTATTTATTATGTGAAATTCCATGAAGAAGTAATATATACTATATTATTATGTAAATATTTTAAAACACATATTATTCAATCGAGTCCCACTGAGAACACCCAGATTGAACCAATATAATTAATTAATACATTAACAACACATAGGGAAATATTTATGCTCATAAATAGGACACCATTGGGGATTGAAGATCATAAATATATGAGGGAATCATTTTACATGATACATATTTATTTTCCTACTTTCTAATAATTTTATTTCAATCTTACAATTTCTCATCACTCCCGAGAAAACTCAACATCCCCATCCATGACTGTGTAATTTATATTTTTGTTAGAAAAAGGGTGTCTATAGAAATGTTATTTTTTTAATTTTGGTAATCGAATTAAATAATTTTTTTTCTTCATTCGAAATCTGGTTTGATATATTGTTTTTAGTTTCAAATTCTTAATACGGTTGTTTTATGTTTTGATCTTATTAATTCTAATGTCCTTTCTTGAGGAATCATTCCCCCCCACCACTCAATTTATATTTTCTTATGGTTGAATAGATTATGGTTGCGTGGAGAGTTCTCGATGATCATTAGTACATGTGTGAACTTGTATGTCATAACTACTAGATTATTTTTAATAAAAAAATAAATATATAATATATTTTTTAATTAATCAAGGTAACCCATTAATATTCAATGCACATAGTAAATATAATAGTTAAATAATAGGTTTTATATAATAATAATCTAATAATATCCATATAAACAAGTGATATAGTGGACTCAGAAGATGAATCTATCTCTTACCGGCCAACATGTGAAAAAATAGGTTACTAATTGAAAACTATGATAGAACAACACTAAGTTTAGGAAAGTACACTCAATAAAATCTTTTAAAAAATTTCTAAATAAGTAAATTTAAAATAATTATTGGATTATATAATTAAAAACCCAAATTAGAGAAAAAAATTGACTTCCTTAAAAAATTAAAAAGTGTCAAATCCATTTTTTCTATAGTCCTCCTTATGAGATAAAAAAGTTTTCCAAATATACAATACTAGGTAATAATTTATTTGACACTCCCAATGAAAAAGAATTACATAAAAATGTCAATAAAAACATGTATCTTGAGCCTAATAAATCTATAAATATCATGAAGAAAAAGGAATCTATAATGTTAATGTTGATACCCTCTTATAAATTAGAGAAATAGGATAAACTACTCTTTCAATTAAAATAATATGGTATGTTATCATTTATATAATTAAAAAATTATACTAATAATGAATCATGTTCAGGTAGGGAAAATATGAGTCTGCTAAATTAATTAATGAAATCTACACTAATGTTATGTACTAAATAATAAAAATTATTTTTACGAATATCACTTATATATTTTATTTTATAAATTAATAAAAATATATGAAAACAAAATTGATAATATATGGATATTTTATGTAATAGTTATTAACTAAGAGGATATAAGAGTATAAAACAATGATAAAAAATGATGAAAATGACGAACTATCATTATTTATATAAAATGAAAATTCCCCAATGGATGAAGAACTATTTCCATATATAATTAATGATAATCCATGTACAAAGAAATATTTAGAAGTTTTTATCCATGAATCATAATAAAATTTTAAATCTATCATTGGTTTGAAAAATTATTTTTTTTGAGATCGATGCAAAAAGTGTGATAGGTCCAAATAGGTCCCTATAAAAAATGCATATATTTTCTAGAGTGAATATTATATTATGATAATGTAATATGAATATAGTTTTAATATTTTAATTATTATAATAATATAAAAATATTAAATTACTTAATTGATAATTAAATTTACGATACAAAAAATTATTCTAGATAAATGATCACATTAATTAGAAACAAAAGGTGATTCCATGAATTATTTTTAAAATACTTTTTACATATAATAATGAAAACCCCAGTGGTAGTAAACTCATGAAATATTCTGTATACATATCCTAAAATCCTCATAGAAAAAGGTAAACCATGACTCTAAAATAAATTTTTATGCTAACAGAAGATCATTTTCTAGAATATGTTATAATAAAAAATTTATGAAAATATTATAGGAGATAAATTTAACACCCCCTACTATATCAAGTTTGTATTTAATAAATTAATAGGATAATGAATAAATAAATTGATCTCTAAATGAGTTTAATTTTTTAAAATAGCATGAAATTATATCTATCAATAATGAGATTAAAAAAATGAGATGAATTATTATTGGTCAATGATGGTGTTGTTAATGAGTTGGACATCAATCCACTGAATAATGGAACAATTTTTCAATTTCTATGCATTATAAAACACATCTATTACTGTGTATTTTAATGGAAATTAATCATAAACCTATTGAATATATGTATAATTCATAGAAAAATATAAGAGTTAATCTATCAATAATGATAAAATTTATATGTTTTGATTATTTATATAATAATGGATTTCTAATTGGTTATTGATATAATGGGTTTTAGTATAAATTTAAAAGTTATTATTCATATAAAATAGGATAAATAATTCCATACCATTTTAAAAGAAAAAAACTAAAATCATGTGAATTTTCCATAGGGTGCAAGAAACAAGTTTTTATAATGAATAGAACACCCAAAAAGTAATATTAGAATCTTGGTATAAGAAGAATAATTATATTCCTTTATAATGGAATAAGGGGTCATATAATTGAAAAATACATGTAGTCCATGAATATAAAAATATATTGATGTACATTGGGGGAAAAAATAAATCCCAGATTGAAATAAAAGTATTGGTTTATTTGAATATATTTGAAGAGGATATATTATTGAGATGTTTATAATGAATTATATCTAAAAATATGTTAATAATTTAGTTTATCTGGCAGATAAGCATGATAAATTACAAAAAAAAGAAGATGACATGGATAGAAATAAAGAATTAACTATAGATAAAAATCTATGCATCACAAATTATTCCATTGGAGAAGAACAATATTGTGAAAAATGGATTTCCAAAACTAAATAAAGACCGATATGTTATTAAAATATTCATGAGAATATGTATAAAATAGTTGAAATTGGATAAGAAGACTGTGGACTTAATAAAATAATGAATTTTAATTTCCATAGAAAATTAAAAAGAAATTTCATCATAAAAATATGACTAAATATTAAAATAAGACAACCATACCAAAAAAATGTTTGTAAATTCAAAGGAGGAGCGATAATGAAGTGTCGAAAAATTATTGGTGATTAAAAGTGAGGAGTTTTTTTTTCATAATATAATTTTATTTTTATCATTATTAATTTATAAATAGATTCCACTATATTCATATGCACTTTTTTAATAAATCATATTTAATTTTATTCTAGGTGATACCTGAAGGGAGAGAGAATAATCCAAAAAATATATATATATGGGTATTTAAAACAAGGATTTGTTTAATCATTTTTATCCATATATCATTTCAATGTTGTACCAAAGGATTATTTGAGGTTATTTTGTATGATAATGACCCTGGTGAAGAATTTTTTGAGTGAATCCATTCATGTAGGGTTTACATAAAAATGTAAGAAAATTATTCAAAATATATAAATCTATATCTTTGGGAATGTTCTATAAAATTATTTCCAGCTGTTTTATGATTAATATATTAATAAAAAATTTAAATATTCATTTATGAATAAAATTTTGAAACAATAATTATTCATTTTTATGAAAATGTGTTAATGATATTCTAAAATTTATGGGCTAGAATTAGATATGTATGATTTTTTAATGGTTGTGTTTTCATTATTTCATTTATTTTAGGTGATGAAACTAAAATATATCTTTAAAAATCCCATATATGAAAATATCATAGTCATTATAAAATTTTTAAATTTATTATTGAAAAAATTTACCACATAATTGTTCATTAAATTTTTTGACACTAAGACAACCTATGATGACTTTGAGTTGGTTAATTTATGGATCTCTACTTATTAAGGTGTGATACACAACCGATAAATTTTACTTATTTTTTATATTAATAATGATTTAGAGAAAATATCTAGAGAATAATGAATTTAACAATAATATTATATTAACTATAATAAATAAATATGAAGGATGAAATTTAATTAGAGACATGATTAAAAAGGGTGCATTTTTTTCCAACAACAACCTATAATGGTAAAAATTTAAATTCAATATTTATATAAAATAGATATTTGATGTTAGTTTTTAGAGTGGAAACTCACTATAAATTTGAGATTAACAATATACATTAGGATAAAGATTCCTTGAAATAATAATTATTTATTTTCAGAAACATTCATTAGGTTAGTAAAAATAATTTGAAAAAACTTTTGAAATTAACATATCTAAAAAGTTATATGAAATCAAAATATCTTTTTTTTCTAAAAATATTCTTTTAAAATAATTTATCTATTTTATTATGATCCAAATTTAATATTCCCGATGAGATATTGACACTATATATAATTGGATGTTGTTTTAATTTAAATAATTATTTATTATGAAAATAGAGATTTATTTGTGGATGAACTTATTGGAGATTATATATATATTATAAAATAAGATATGGTAGAATATATGGTTATTGAAAAAGGAATGATGTTGGATCTATGAGTGTTCCTGTATTTGATATTGCATAATTTGTACAAAATATTACATTATTTATGAGCTGAGAATAAATGGATTAAATTTGTATATGAAAAATATAATCGGAATACTCTATGGAGTTATGTAAATAATGAAAAATAATTTTAGTTATGGTTAAAACCTATAAAATAATTCATATATTGACATATTCGTGATATTCTACTACTTGATAAATACTATATCGGTTGTTTAAGGCATCCCCCTTTCCTACCAGAATGGTTCTTTTCTCTGGGCTATAGGTGATTTTCTCAGATTATTTCTATGTAGTAATGGGTGGTCTCTTCTTCTAGAGTAATATTCTTTGGAAAACATCTGTATGGAATTAGACATATACTCTCCACTTATGTACTAGATTCACATGGGTTTCCTCGATTTGGTTGATTAATTGCAATATCTTATCTATCGAGTGATGTTGAGATGTTTCTCCTTAAGCCATCTTCAAGGCCATTCTCTTCTTATTAAACAGAGGAAGTTTCAATAGAAATTCGAGAAGTGCGTTCTGGTTTAGTCTATGGGGATAGCTTTTGGAATGTATATATCCTCATCTGGTTAGTCCAAAATTGATGTTTCTATGGATTTCCCAAATGGAACTTTGCCCGAGTCTCTACTATAGGCAGTTGTCTCGAGTGCTATGGATCCTACATATATTATGATGTCTTATCCTACATATGGAAGAAATTTCTCTTACATGTCCCTCATTAAATTCATGATTTTGGGGTGTCCAAACACAAGTGAACTCTTTCAGCCCAATATTGATTTCATGAGGCCTTCAAATAGTATGGATTTTCTTTGTATCCCTTTGGGTATTCTCCTACTATGCCTAATACAGTAACACTTGAAAACATAGCTTCTCTCTCTGAAATTTCATCAAGTGATTATCATGTTAGGGATTCTCTCTTGATATTTCCTCCCATAGAACCCACTTATGGGGTTAGGGTAGCCATCCTGAACCTTATTCTTCCTCTTTAAACCCTATATCTTATCCAGTATAAGGGTATTCCTATAAAGGGCTATTTTTTTGGGTGAGGCTGAATGTTCCTATTACTCTTCGAACCCCATATCTTCTCTAGTGTGAGTATATCCCTATAGAGGTCACATTGTTTTTAGTACACCCACGTAGCCTAGATTATTCTACTATACAATCATCATATGCATCTCTAGGATCCCTGGTTTTATTCTCCCCTCCTCCATCAACCCATTTTTTGGACCTCATTAGTGGGAGAACAATATATCAAATGAGGCATCGAAGTTAATCTTTCAATTTAAGCTATGTGTCTTTACATCATGGGGAAAAATCTTGTATAAACCTATCATATTTTTATCCTTCCTCTGATTACATTACCTGGGACTTGTAGCATAGGTTAATACTGATTATATCATCACTGATGTTTTGTCCAAAAATATCTCTCTTGTTATGGTGTTGGAGCCTAAACAAGACAGAGCCAAAATTGCAATGTTTTCCCATAAAATAAAGATGTCTAGTTATATGAAATATAATTTTCAAAGCCCCTCCACATGGGACTTCTAAAATGTGAAAATAATTGTGGATTTGATTCTATCCTCATTTTAGTGCATCACTAAAGAAATTAGGGAAACAATTAATTCTTTCTTCTTCTCCATTTTGTATCGTAGTTACAATATCATGGACTAAGCCCGACTCTAGACTGATATTTAGGATTTTGATCGTGTGATCTCTCCTTGTTTGTGGGATAATAAATTAATGTGATAGTTGATCCTGTTGATTATAATGGAAGGGTTTATTTTCCCTATATAGATAATATATTGTTTACCTAGTTCACATCTTGTATAGGGTTTCTAGATATGGGTATCCCATGAAATCGCTTCACCTAGTGCAAAAACTAGAGGTTCACCTACCGTACATGGTGTAGGTTGGATTGTTTCATCACCAATGTACATGTTGTCTCTAATTTTATGAATTACATGGTCTCTCGTTTGAAATATATCATTGTTGATCACTCGTCTATTATTATTGATATTTTTCAAATTTAGGGAAACATTTTTGGCATGAGATTATCCCTATAGTGGACTATGTATCCTAGTGAACATCAAAAACTAACCTCACCATGGAATAAAAACATGCATGGGAATGCATATAAGCGTTTAAAAACAAAATAAGGCATATTAGGGATGATCTTCGGGCATTTTTCCACACTATACCTCTTACAATGTGTGGCATGGATGGAATCTAGGTGGAGATTGAGATTTTAGAGTCCAATTTTGATTTGCAATTGTATGTACGTACGTTTGGGTATTTTGTTGCAAAGAAGTATAAAATAGATGAAATTATGTTAAGGGAGAAACATATAGCTTTTGATGATTCAATAGTCAGATGGTTGTGTGTGGGAGACCAAAATACATCATTTTTACATGCATGCATCATGATATACCGATGGATCTATTAGCCTAACAAATACATGGAAGATGGATTCTATACAGACGGACATCATACTGTTGGTGGATTAGCGGGGACCATTTTTAGGAACATACTTGGAAGACTATAAATTTTAATGGTGGATGGGTATCAAATCGACTATTATCAAATCCATGATGTTATTCATTGAGTTTATTTTGGGATGATTATGATATGATCTAGGCCATTACTCTTGAGTAATAAATCATATGGTATGTCAATAATCTAAACCTAAAAAAATTCCTGAGGTCTGAATGGGTTTATAAGTTCCTTCATCCATGCCTCTTAGAGTTTATTTAATGACATCATTGTGCTCGTCGTCCATTATTTTTTTGATGTGGAAGAATCCCTTGTGCCACTAGTTTCACAATAGTGGTTCATATTCCCAAAATCACGGACCCCTATCTCATCCAGAATTATCACCCTATGAGCACGTGCATCTTCATTTACCAAATTGTAGCTTCTATAATCTACAATATATTGATCTCTCATCTTCCTCAATGGATATCTCCTGATAAGAATCTATTGGTGAAGAAAAGATACACCCAAGGGGATATCCCAATGACCCAAGAGCTCATCAACAACATTAATACTAGATTTCATGGTTCTAATATGTTTTTTATGATTAATATGGAAATATCCCATTACAGGATCGAGTAGGAATTTATTTTCAATGTATTAATAAGTATGGGATTATCTACTTGGGATATTTATATTCTTTTCTAGTGTTTCATATCTTTTTGGTAGGATGTCCGCTTCATAGTCCGGGACAATTAATTTTTAAGGTATTGCATGGGTAAGGTAGGGTATCCTTTAACCCAAATAATTTTTGTTCTCCCTTAATATGTTCTCAGCTACCTTATCAACAGGTCCACAATACATGGATCCATTAATCAATATCAGTGTACTTCTAGTACATGTAGTATCTTCCATCTGATATTTGCGAATAAATCTATTATTTTTATGATTGCGGGCTTGAGGTCTGTTCATAGGTTTAAAAAATTATGTGTTTATTGTTGTCAATGGATAGAAAAGTTTTTAATTATAATAAGAGGACCTTTTATGTCCCAAAATGTTTCATGGACAATAGGGGGCTCCTTTGAGATGGAGACTTGGCATGCGGAATAGTTCCCTCTCTATGGAGTACCTCAGAGCTCCAGTTTCTACTGGTAGGATGTGTATTCAGCACAGAGATCACATCATTAGGAAAATAATATGAAATAGTTATTATTGAATGAATAGTTTTTTATTAGTAGGTAGAATCACATTGGAAAATGTTGTTATAACCTCCATCCCATTCCGTGCACTGTTGGCATCCATGGTACCAAAAAAGGGATTTATAAGATCCACTCCATTCCTTACTCTTTTATATAGGATACACAAGAGAAAGGGAGTAAACATTGGGTGTTATGGAAGTGTATTGAAAGACCAATTAATTATGAATAAATTGATGTTAAGAGTATTTATGACATGTTACATATAATGCTGGAATATTTTACCGGGGATGTTATTGAGGCACATACCCTATAGGGTATTTTCATGAACACATGTATATGTGGTGTGGGGATAAAATAATATGTGTTGTAGGTATAGCTCTTGTTGGTTGATTGATCCCACCTATAAACTCTTTATCATCACAGAAGATGGATTTTGGGTGAGTGTATCATTTTTTTGGTGCCATAATTGGGTTGGTATTACACATGGATTCACTAGCCACTCAGCCAGCCACATAACCATTAAACAAGATTTTGGGATACTATTTTTTATCAGTGTCATGATGGATAGTAAATATAATATGGACTTTGATAAGTTTGATAAGTCAGATGAAATGGATAGATATTCTTTTACTACTTTTTCTGCAGCGTCCATATCATCAAATGACTACACAAGGCTTTCTACTAGCACGGCCCATCATGGCTCTCGGGGATTGTCCTTCGGAGTAAAAGAGGTCCCTGGAAAAATTAATTTTCTACTATGGAATATAATGAATAGATTAATTCTTAAATATGATTATGTGATACATTTAGGCATTTTTATAGCCTATCACTTCCTGTGTTGCAGGGAATCTTGGGAGGATAGTTTGGCCCACCTATTATTAAACAATGAGTGGGAGAACCATGTGTGGAATTCATATGGCAACATCACATGGATTCCTATCAAGGATCTGATGTATCCCTCCATTTTATACCAATGGTATCATGGTTCAGGGAATGGTGGCTCATATAGAAAAAGATTGCACCATCATTCTTGCTATTGGGTAATAGTTAATTTGGATGGCTCAGAACAAATCCATACATGAGGGGATCCAGTGCACTGGTAGATATTTTGTGTCCCGAACCATATTTCTTCTCCATGAAATAATTTTAGCATTTAGAAAATGGTGTGAGACCCCCACTGTAATAAATCTTCGGGTGGTATTCTCAGAGGTTCATTAAAATAACTATGGTCATTGGGTTATATTGTTCCCATATATGCCCTGTTTGAAGCTAAATGCGGATGGATCATGTAACATGAATGGCATGAATGATGTAGGTGTCATTTGGGATTCCATGGGATTGATTATCCTTGCCTTATTTTCTCACTTCTATAGAGGTCACACCCTCCTGGATGTGGCTTTAGAAATGCTTATGTGTATCCAAATTCTCTATCTTTATATTATTTATTATTCCATTGTCAAAAAGAATTCTACCATCCTTTATGAATCTATGCATTGTTTGTGAAATATCCCCATGTCCTTAATGTATGTCCTGATATGGTGATTAAATCTCATAACTGATGCCACTGTCATTTCTTATAGGATGAGGGAGGTCAACGTGGTTGATGATCATATCTCTTTGATGGAGTCGTAAGGAATTTTTGTTTTTCTTCCCCATGTGTGTACTCAATCCAAATTGAGTAGAATAACCATATTAGAGGCGATGCTCTATGTAAATACTACATCAGGCCGTTGTAGCATCCCCTCCCCTATGTGGCCTCTCCATGTTTTCTTTGGCCCTTTGTTTTTTACTCATCCCTTTTATCGAATAAATAAATTAGTTAATGATGAGAAAATATTGTCATTTGAGTTTATTTTATTATATAATTTCATGTGAAATCATTTTTATACATGAAATGGAATTTTTATATAGACAAGATACAGATCCTTCACTCGGTAGTTATGATCGTCATGACTGTCCCTTCCACCTTGATGGGGGAGAGATTTGTGTCGTCTCTCATGGGTGAAAGACCCCATTTATTCTCCCCCTTCTCTATCTGAGACATTATTCCCCCCTTCCCCCAAATTCTTGTTTTCCCAAAATTCCCAATATTGTTATAAGGATTCCTATAACTATCGATATCGTCCTTAGTGTTCATGGACACATCTTTTCAGCTCAATATGATGTTGATAGAATTGTTCAACACCAGCATCTTCTATTGGATACCACGAACTATAATATTTTTTGGATCATGTGGTCTACAACACCAGGATATGGTGGGATTACTTAATTAGAATAATTTCATGGTTAGGTTTTCATATGATGAAGATCATATTCTGGATGGTCAATTTCTCACCACATTGAAGATGGCTCCCTATTCTTCCTCTTCAAATGGTCTTATGACTTACATATTAAATGTGATTTACCAATTGTCACTGCATGGGTAAGATTCTCAAAACACCCTCTCCCATTTACAAATCCTAAAACCCTTCAAATGTTGGGAAATCTAGTTGATTTATTATTATGATCTCATATCTAGGAAGGATCAAATTTTCACCTGATTTCTCCATGAATATGTGATGAAGTTTACATTTCAATAGTTCCAACTAGGATTATCTTGGTTATAGTAAGAGATCAGTTTCATTAAAACCAATCTATTCTATTTGAATCAATTTTTTATATCTATTATTCATGAATGAAAATGGGAAATTCAGTGGTTGTTTGTAGTTGTAGGATTCCAAATTTCTATCAGAAATTGGTGACGGGATTGGGGAGCATTGATGAAGGATTAGAAACCCATATTGGTATGGGGTCGGTTGGGACAATCAATCTCTTTGGAGATAATACTGATCATCAAAACTCATGTTTTCATGTTATGGACTCCCCTACTCTAAACTAAGAGGTCTCTATTGACCCAAAATACTTAGATAATATTGAAAAATTGAACCTAAAAAAATAGGGGGTGTGTACTAGGGTATGAATAGGTTATCTCTGTTGCGGAAGTGTTGGGTGTAGGCATACCAATGGAGGCCAAATTCATAGTTCAACCACTAAGACAATGGAAGTTCCTTAGGTCTCAAGAGTTAAAGACATATTTTCAAGGAATTATCCTATTTTATGGAATTCCAAGTTAAAAACTCTTTCCTCACATCTTTCTTCCTCCTCAAAGACTCCCTTTTTTGCCGAGTTAGTGAATACTAGAAGTTGGTTAATGTTTAGGTGGATAAGTAGGTGGTTTCCACAATAAAGTATTCACTCTAATGTATGTGTAGTTATAAATAATCATGAATCCCATAATTTGAATGTGATAGTGTCTTTGGTTCAAGGAATGAATGTTTAATGTGAACCATAAATTCCATTTATGTCCCGAAATTATTTTTCTATTATTTGTTGAGTATTAAATTTGAATGTAGTTTCTACAGGATGAAGAACATTCATACCATGATAAATATGAAACAATTTCCTTCTTAGATCTCTATAATCAATTGATAGTGAGTTTGATTCTCAACTAATAACATATCCTGATAAATCTTATGGTTAAACAACTGATGGAGCTAGCTCAAGAAAGGGTAAACAAGGAAAAAATCTTCTTAAAGATTTCAATTTAAAAGGGGGGAGTTCATGACCATGAATAGACTACTCAAATACCCATAAAATAGTTATAACTAGATCATCAAGCAAGGAAAAGAGTAACGAGATAGAATCCAAATTTGGGTGAAACAAGAAGATTTTGGAAACTAAAAATGAAAAACATAGTTTGAACATGTTTGTTCTAAAGAACCAAAGAAACATCATGATCTTATTGATCACTCAAATGATGAATTTCTGGTTGATACCATGTAGCTCAAGGATTCATATAAGGATAAAGAGAAAATATTAGTGAGGTAACTTCATGTTAATTATAATAAAGTTAAAATAGATTGGATCATAAAAAAGGATGTATCTTAGCTCATGGGTTCAATGAATGAAATATAAATGTAAAAGAATACATCCAGTAATGAGACTTAAACACAAATCATTTCTTGGATCTTATAAAATATGTTCCAGATTCAATGGTTTGTGATATTTATTGGGGATTATATCAGGTAGGTATTTATACTAATTTCAGTCTCATTTTCAATGACTATGTTACCTCATTGTGTGTCTATCTTCTTTCATCATGAACATGTTTGGTTTCCTACATGGATTATTTATAATCTGGTTTGAATTTTTTTATGTGTCATACTTATCCCTTAAAAGTGATTTTAGAAAATATAAAAATATATATTGGTGGTTAAAAAATATTCATTTTTATAAAACATTTCTTTATCATGTTTTTTGGATTAATATTAAAATAAACTCTAAAAGTATTCTGAATTGAATCATCAAAAATAAATTACATGTTTATAATCAGTAGGTTCAATTATTTTTAAAATATTCCACTTTAATTTTTAGTCATTGTTAATTTTATCTATAGTACAAAATTATCTCTAAGGTAAGGATAAATCAGGTAGGTTCTATAATAAATATAAATGACAAGGTCAATAAAATGACCAAAACAAATGGCTTTATACAATTATAGGACATTAAGTAGAATATTTCATGAAATGATTTAAAAATATGTAATATAGGTTCATTATTTCTTTGTTTTTGACTATAAAAATATTTATGTAAAATACAATGTCAATAATATCACTTTCACAATTATAATATCTATATAATTTCTTGAATGTGATTAAAAGAAATTATATTTAGATATAAGTATTAACGTTAAATATATTTTATATTTTTATAATGGAAATTTATTTCTAATTTTTAGTGATGAAATTATTTCCAAAAATGCTTTTCTAGTTCGTACACATTGTTTATTCGATTAATGAAAAAATAAAATATATTTTTTAAATTATAAATTAAATTAATTTATTGAATTTTTGAGTTCCATGATTTTTATAAATAATTAAAATATGTTGAAAAAGTTTGAAACTATTATATATAAATTGCATTATTTCCATGATAGTTTAAAATCCAAATTAAATTAAGATGTTAAAAATAAAATTAATTACATTTTATAATCATTTTTATTTTATTAAATGTTTTAAAATTATAAAATATATTATCATCATATGTTTTATTCGGATATAATTGAAATACTGATAATATTTTTTTAGTCCATTTTTATTCCATTATTAAATTCATAAACCCTTAATATATAAAAATAAATACTTCCACAATTGTCAAAATGGTTAAATAGGGAAGAAAATAGAAACAGAAGGTAAGAAAATTATCTAAGTACTCAAAATTTTATTGTATGATTTTAATTATAGTGATACCTATCCTATCGTTGAATATTATAAATTTTGGTTATTTTGAATAAAAAAATTTATTTATATTAAAATAAAACAATTTTAAATTCTAGGATCACCTCTCTCCTCTATTATAAAAGGGAAGCTCCTCTCCTATTTTAACCACACATAAAATTCCATTAGTATCAGAAAAACATTCCCAAATATATTCTTTTAAGGATTACCGTATTTTATGATCTTCTTTTATACACAATACAAATCATAGATATCTTAATGAATAAAACAAAATATAATTACTAAAGAATATGTATTGCTCTTATCTGAATGATTTAGATTTTTTTGTTATTCCACCTCCTTAAAAAAAATTTCAAACCTGATGATATAAAAACAATATTATATCACATATAATATTATGTTATTATGTTATCTTAATATCTTTTATCCATCTTCATTTCCATTATATGGGAAATAAAATCAACATTCATGTTTGTGGTAGACTACTGCCTCACGAACCAATATAAATAATTTTCCATTACCAATTCTCATGGATTGATATAATTATAGATTTAACTTATATATATATATATTAATAATGAATTTTTTATCATTCTGTTAAATAATTGGTCATCTATTTCATTACCTTTTTATTCATTGAAAAAATGACTGTGTCATTCATTCATAAGTGTTAAATACCACATCCATGAACGGATGTGACTATGTTTTCAACACAAAGTAATTAAGATGTTATATATAAGTTTATTTAATGATATAATATGATATTTAGAATCAAATTATAATTATATATTGATAAAATATTATTTATCTTTTCCAACACGATCATTGAAAATTGGATGTCTTACTCATGCATATGTGTGCTCTATCATCGGCATCATTGTAAGGAAGTTAATTTTTTGTATCCACCATTAATGGTTTTTTTATTTTAATACATAAAAAATATTATAATTAGTTTATGATTATTTTTTGACATGTTGAAACAATTACCTATTTTACCATAGTCAACCTACAGTTGGATTTGTTGACATATGTGATGAATATCATTAAAACATATGATGTGGAATTAATTTATTAAATAATTGCATGTAACAAAATATTAATTAAAATAAAATATTAAATAATAGGGAATGTTTTTAGTAGTAAAGTAAATAATTTTCATAATTTTTTATTAAGGAATATAATGAATATAAATGAAGGGTTAGACTAAATGTAAGTGGCATTATTTTAAAATTACTCCCTCAATTTACCTACCATTTTTGTTTATTCATTGTTATAATTTGTCATAATATTTAAATAATAGATTTTTATAGTCATAAAATAATTATAAAATGAATTTTAGTTATTTTTTGAATATATTTCAACGGTTTCCAAATAGAATGTGTTACTCTAATGTTGTCAATTACATTATAAAAAAAAGGAATGATCTATTTTAATGTATTTGGACTCAAAATATTTTTCTACTAACAGACTATTATTTAATAACGTTATTCCATTAAAATAATCGATGTTTTTTTTATGGAAACATATTTTCCATAAATTCATGGTATTTCCATTTTAAAAATTATTTTTTAAATTTAATGGGTATTTAAATAATTGAAATGTGTTTTTCACATTTATATTTTTGAATGGTTTTGTAATTAAATGGTTCAAAAATTAAATTATTTATTAATGATATGGTACTTCTTCAATATATATGAGAAATTAGTGATCTCTATATTGTTTATAAGATGATAAGATACCTACTACAACTAATTAAGATTTTTGACTTTGATATAGCTTATATGTTGGGAGAGCCCTATTATATATCTACAATGCACCGGGAGATATTTCTTGTATTTAATATAATTTATAAGGGATTTATCTTATGTGGTTTCGACTATATATTTATTAATGTTATATTTATTTGTAAAAATATTTATTAATATTATTATCTAGTTCATCTAAAGTGTGTTTCTGTTTTAATTTTATTACATTTAATGTTTTTATTTTTTTAAATATAGTTGGTCTTCCAGTAGAAAAGAATTATTTTATATAATTAATGTATAATGTGATATGATCAGATTTTTATTACATTTTATTTCATTCACTAGACTAATTTATTTCATATTTTTATGTATAATACTATTATTTTTGTTCTCATACCAAATTTCTAAAATCGTTTTCATAGTATTTAAGGATATTTAATAACCACAAAAATTACAAGATGATTTTAAAAATGAATTTCCAAAAAAAGGAAAAAATATGGCTTTTAATTTTTTTTATATTTTGTAACTAAATGAATACTAATTAGAAGGTACTAAGTTATAACATGTGGGTGTATAATGTATGTTTAAACACTGACTTCCCTAAAACTCTTAACCATATATATCTTCAAATAAAAAAAGAATTGTCTATTGAGATGAAATGCAGGGTTTTGTATATATTATGGATGATTACTTATACTTTCAAATAGAGAAGTGGTTTAGATAATTTATAGGGTAAAATAGCATAATTAAACACATATATAAAATTATAATATATATTTATCATTATATATAAATTGAATATTATAATATTTCATAATTTAAACTATATTTTTCCAGAATAGTTTCCAATTTGGAAACATGTATAATTTGTAATAAAGAAACCAAGAGATATATTTACTTCTAAATCAGTATCTTGTAATTGAAGGAATTGGAATTTAGTTTTTTTCATTTTGATGGACTATATGATGCGGGCTATAAGTAATTGTGGTATAAATGATTGAGTGTAGTTAGATCTACTATAGTGGAACATGTTTATAATTTAGAATTTTAAAACAATCACATAATTTATTTAAATTTACTTGACGATCATGTTATATACATATGATGAATCAATATAATAGACAATATATTCCATAAAACAAGATATTGAAAACATCAAAAGTTAACTCTTTTTATTTATCATTTTTTCTGTGATCAAGTTGGATGGGGGTATTTGGTAAGAGTACTATAGAAAGAGGTGATTTTTACCCATTGGAATGGGAGACATTTAAGAATGTTTTTCAACAAAAAAAATTTCCTAATTTTTTTTTATTTAGATGGAGTGAAAACTGTTGGTATTTAAGAAATAGATAAAGAGTCATTGGATAAATATAATAATAGTTTTACATGATTTATAGGTATATACATTATTTTATTCATGTTTACAATATTAATATTCATTAATTATAGTCTTTATTGAAAACAATTTAGCTATGAGCATTGACCACATAAGAAGTTAAATGGTATGAATTTTTCTATCACTTCCCTAAGAATGTTGATATGGAGTTTCTTCACAAAAATGATTCACATGATGAAAAAAGTAATAAATAATCTAGGTGGAAAGAAAAATAAATGAAAAAAACTACAATGTTTGGATATTTATCAAAAATTAGTTTTATTGATGGTAAACGATATTTCCAGGAATGGTGCATAGTTGTAGGAAAGTGTAACTTTTTTGTAATGTCCGACCATATAGGTAATGACTATAGAAAAAAGATTCAAAAAAACCAAGAATATTTTAAATTATAAAGAAAAAATGTTGATCGTTTATATCCTAAAGTAGGTGGTACATTAGAGTAACTTGTCAATGAAAGTTATTAAATAAGGTGGAAATCATTAAAATTAAATTGAAAAATGTACGGAAAAAGATTCAGACACCACTACGATTGATGTTGAGAAATTTAATAAAGTGATCACATGTATATTTTCTATTTATTTGAATTTGAAAAATTTTCAATTTGAAGTTGGATCATTTCGTTCCATTATTATGATAATTGTTATAAAATTTGGAATATCACCTCAGGAAATAAAAAAACATTTTTTTGAAAAATCTAATTGGCAATATTAAAAAATCTATTATTTATATAACTCTACATTTTTTTATTATTGGATGGTATTTATTATAAATATTAATAAAATATATACAGTATAATTTTATATTTTTTTTATATGTATTCGATTTTATTCTACCAATATATGATATATTACATTACAATGAAACTTTTATTCCAGGATTTTATAGATTCTATAAACAATTTTAAATATGAGAAATTGATTAAATATAGAAGTTAATATTGAAAATATAAATTTTTCCAAAAAAAATAATATATAAAACTATTGATTTTTCAGTAGTAAATGGATTTCTGATTTTTTTCTAATGATTTTTAGTGTGTTATTCTGGGTCGATAGGCTGAGTATACATTTGAAATAGTTTCAAGTGATAGGAAAATTTCAAAACCACTTTATCAAATTGGCCAAGTAAGAAATATTCAACTAAAAATATAATGATATGTTTTAGTAGATAAATGTTTCAATCATCCTATAACTTCTCATTGGGGTTATTATGTTTTATTTGGTAAAAATTATATTATCTCTAAGTGTTTTCAATAAATATATAGCCTTGAATTACATCATTGTAAATAAAAATAATGATTTTCCTCATATTAGTGGTTTTTTATCTTCTTTTGGGAGTAAAAAATGTTTTATTTATTTATCTCATATTTGGGAACCATCATTTGAAGGTGAAGAAGGATGATATCATAGATAAATTATAATGATATTGATTTGGTTTTTATGAATTTGTAATAATTCTATTTTGGTGTTCTAATGAATCAATAGTATTTCTGTATCTTATGAATAATTTTTTCCATAGAAATTTGTATATATTTTTGATTTTGTATATTAATGATATATTGGTTTTTTTAATGTCATGATAATCATAACAATACCCTAATGAATTTTTATACATTAAAACAAATGAAGCTAAATGAAAAGTGTTTATGGGTCATTTTTTTTGCAACAATTTCCTTTATTGGGTATATTTTTTCTAAAGATAGAATTACTCTTAACCCAAAAAATAATAATTTCTACCAATGGATGAGCCAAAAAAAATTTATATAGATTAATATTTTTATTTTATTAGTGGGTTAAAACTAAGGTATTATTGAAAACAGTCCCTAGGTATGTAGCCCATATACTATGTTATCTCCAAATGGAGTAAAATTCATGTTGAAAAAACAATGTGATAATAGTTTTTAAGAATTAAAATGATGATTAAAAAATGTTCCAGTTTTATCCCTTCTCCCAATAAATATTTAATTTCTCAACTATGATTATGCTTCATTCATGGTAACTGATTTTTTTATGCTAAAATATTTTAAAATTTCTTTTTCTTTTAATGAACTAAAACATTAGGACAAAAATTAGCATAAAAATGACTTATAATTATGTGGTTCATTTTGATGATTTAAAATTTTTCTGGAATAATTTATATTTAATAAATATGTAATTTTATTCCAATAGAAATATTTATGATGTATATGTTCACTTATATTGTGCTGAAAATTAGATAGAGAATATGGATTGACCTGAAAAAGACTATTTCTAAAAAAATAATTAACATCCAAGAAATAAAAAAACTATTAGATTATTTGAGTTAAAAATTATAATTATACATTAACCATGTACTATTTTCAACAAGATCCTTTGAATAATGATATGATTTATTTTTCCTTATATATTATGTTTGTTGGATATTCGTATATACTATATCAATTTTCAATATATTCCACTCCTCTTGAAATAATGAAACAAGCATATAAAGTCATTAATTTTTTATGAAAATATAGAATCTTTAAATATGTGTTTCTAGAGTTTATTATTGATAGAAAAGTTGTTATATGATTTTTAACCATAGAATATGTTTCTTTGATTCCTAGTTGAAGAGATAACATTTAAGTGAAAAATTTAGTTTTGTTGTTTTCTATTCATCCTTTCAGTAATAATATGTATAAATTAGATCATGATTAATAGTGGTGGGATGGAATGAAACCAAATATTGATGAATTTACTCTAAAATGTATATGTTTACAATATGTCAATATAGAATGAAAATATTTAAGGATACACTTGAAAATTTTCTCATTCCATATTAAAAATATAATACTATATCAAAGGATTTTGTGATGTGATTTCAATGGACATAAAAAGGTAATAATATGATTTGGGATATTATTGACAGACTGACTAAGTCTTCAAATTAAATTCCCATTTGAGATAATATATTTTTAGATAAACATTCATGAAATTAAACCGAGGAGATACTTTGGTTACATGGAGTTCCACTCTATATTGTATCTAACTGATATCATAGATTAACTTCTAATTTTATGAAAGGGAATTAGGATTATATGGGAACTGAACTAAATTTTTGTACATTATTTAATCCTCAATCATATGGGTTGTTTTAGTGAATGATTCAAACCATGTAAGATATTTTTATTTAATTAAAATTTAATTACTAGATAATTAGTTATAACAATATGTGATTATATTATTTTTTATAAAAATACAATTTTTATACTTTTTACTCAGATCACCATTTGTTTCATTATATAGAAAATGGTGTCAGACACATATTTTTTAGGATGAGGTTGGTGAAATATATTTATTAGGACTAGAATTAGTAGATGATGTATTTTAGAATGTGAAGGTAATTTAGAAGCATATAATGATGGATCATATTAGGAAGATTATATTTATTGATAACTAATGGAAAAGGAATTCTTTGGAGGTAGGTCACCATGTTTTTATTAAATTATAATAGGTAAAAATGTAATTAAGTTTTTTATAAAGGGTTATCCATTTCAATGGTTTCTTAGACCATATGAAACCAATGATAAATTTAGATCAGTTTCCAATAGATTTTCTATTCATCTGAGTTTATATTGGGTTTATAAAGTTATTTATGATTTGATGTTAATAATATATTTGTTGGATTCATCTCAATTTTTGATAAATGAAATGGTTTTTTTTTAAATAAAAATTCTTATTAGGAAAATTTCATTTAAATTTTTGATCATAGAGACAAATTATTTTAGAATATGATGATTCACTATGTTATGGGTTTCACAAAACCCTTAATTTTTTCAAATAAATATGTGTATATACATTTTCTATTAGGGAAAGATAATTAAACTTTCTTAATAGGTTAATAAAATTATGATAATTCAATTTCAATAAGGGGGAAAATTTAATAACCTAGTCAATATCATGATAAGCCGTTTTTGTATATTGTAATTATTAATTTAATATTCTTTATGGTGTTAAAATTATTATAATAATATTAGGTTTAAATTCATTAAAAAATAAAATAGCTTTATTTCAATCCAAATTGGGTTATCATTTCATATATGTAATTATTTAAATTATTAGTTTTATAATTATAGAATTTTAATTTTAACAATTGACTTTTATTTTTGAATTATATATTTCAAAAAGAACATTGAATGAACTTTTAGGGAAAATTTTTAAAATATAGATTTTTCAATGAATATTGAAAAATATTGATTTTTATCTAATATTATATTTTTTCTCAAGTAGTAAAAAAATTAAATTTTTTACTTATTTTATAATGTAAATGTAATATTTTTTTAAAAAATAAAATTGTTTTATTTACATTCAATTTTATATTTTAATGGAATAAATTCATTTCTACATGTGATAAATTTTATTTTTGAAAACATATTTTTCATGATTAGAATGATTACTTTAAAATAATGATCTACAACTTATGAGAATTTCATAATGAAAAAGATATTATATATTTCTTACTGGGAGTTCCAAATTTTTAAAACACGTATTTTTTATTTTTATTCAATATTATTTGTAACTATAATATATAATTCACCCCATGGTAAGGCTAAAATTTAATTAAGGGTAAAAATTGATAAGGACTACAAATTACTTCAAACACAAGTATTTATCCTATTTTTCAATTTTAATTTATTATTTTTATTTATTTTTGGAAGATAAGGAAACTTGGATACATATTTGATTGATTTTTATCATTATAGTATATTAATGAAATATAATGTCAAAAATGATACCTTATTGATTTTAATATCTATATTTATTGGAAATAGGAATAAAAAAATGTACAGTTTAAAATATTCATTTCAAATATAAATGATTGCTTAAATGTCTATTTTTTCTAATTTTTCTTCTTGATATAATTAACATACATTCATATGAAAGATTGATACAATATTATTTAAATTAACAGAACAATAAAATATTTAATTTTAAAAATATCATGATTTATATAATATTAATGAAATATTTTATTCTATAACATATAATGATAAATATAAAACATTAGGGGTGTGTGGTTGGATTATAAATTGGTTCATTTTTATTGATTCTATTTTCAATTTAATGTTAAATGTATAGATAAAAAATGACATCGATGATATTTTACCGTAAATTACATGTTATTAATGTTATTCAAATTTCATAAAAGTACATTATTTATAAAATTTATTTGTATATGGATTAAAATATAATCCATAGATCATTTATGTACCAATTTTTCATTAATTTAAAATATTTTGACATTTAAGGTGTAGAAAATTATTAATATCATCGTAGTTTTCAAATTATTAATTTGTGTTTGATAATACAATGGTTAAAATCTAATATTAAATTGTACAAATATTATTTTACGATATTATTTAGTTTCATCCTCGTCATATATTTGAATAATTTTAATTTGGAGACCATTGAGTATAAGAATTAATTTCCATTAATATAATAATTTATAAACTTCCATGATCTATACTCCCCTATCTTTCCAAATGACACATCATCTCAACCTATTTAACAATTTAGAGTCATAACGGTTTATACAGTCCTTATATAAATTAATTTACTAAATCCATCCCCAAATACTAAAGGTAGTGGTTTATGTATAACGCTAATAACTAAGGACATATGTGTACTACTATTTATATTATATAATGAAGAGGAATAGATCTTAAATTAGTGTTTTAGTTTTATTTTCCTCTATATTTCTACAAATATTCTTCGATAATGATGGTATAAAAATATCATGTACAATTATATACTGATATTTTATTATTTTATGAAATAAAATATATCCATCTCTATCATCCATCAAATGGGAAAGGAAACCATCATCCATGTGTACAATAGACTACCACCTCTAGAACTGATTTAGACAATTTTACTTCACCTCCTCCGATGGTTGGATTTAATGATGGAATTAATTTGTTGAATATTTAATCACTATATATGAATCCTTTCAAATAACTAATATTTCATCTATCTTCGTTCGATTAAATTCATTTTAAAATGGTAATCCTATTCATGTATACATGTGGACCCCAACCTCCATAAAAGAGATGTGATTATTGTTTCATCACCACATCATATGAATGATATATATATATATATAATAATTTTAATATTTAAAATAAATTTTATGATATAATTAACCATATAGACTGATAAATTTATACTTACATTCTTTCAATCACGATCATTGAAAAATAAAGAATTACTGGTGTGTATGTACAACAAATCATCGCCATGATCATATCATAATTAATATTTCATCATAATACATGATGGGTTGTCTTAAAATTATAATTACTATATAAATATGGAATTTTTTTATGATTATTATTTTTTAAAAAACTGTCCCCCTTAAAAATTGTAATTCCAACCAAATAATTTGTTATATATGAGCTGAATACCATATAAACAACCAACATGAACTTATTTTATTATTTAATTGGTTATTACAAGGTATTAAATTAAATAGATGAAAACATAAATATGAATATTTAACTTATAATAATAAATAATTAACATAAGTGTGCTATTAATGATGAAAAATCATATATGATTGTCTGACTAGAGGTACCAATCATTCTTTTAGAAATACTCTGTTAATTATTTTTATCAAAAATTATTTCATAAATGTCTATATTTTAAATAAAATTTAATTTTTTTATTTATATGAATATAAGTTAATTATAATGTAAATTTTATGAAAGTTTTTAAATTCGTTCAATGGTTAAAAAATGGAATCTATTTATGGGGTTTTTACGTTCATTAAAAAAATGAAAAAAAAGGAATATTGTATTTTAACATATATGATGTCAATGTATTTTCTCTCCAAAATAAAATTTACATAAATTTTATAATCAATTGTAATATTCAATGTTTTCTACCAAGAAAATACATTTTACAATTATTTTGTGTTTTTTCTTTTAAAAACATGTTTTTAAAACGAAATGGTATTTCAATATTTGAACACATTTTATCACATGATTTTAAATGTTTACTTCAGTGATTTACGGATTAAAATATGAAAGAATATTGTGTTTTTATAATGATATGTAACATGATAATTTTAAAGTATCAATGGGATATCCAAATATAGCTTAATTTATGGTTTTAGCACCCCCAACCATATTATCAATTTGAAAAGTGCTTTCGGTATGAGGTGTCACTGGCTGCTAGTGCACCTCCCAAAAGGAAAAATTTAAATGATGTCAAGAGAGAGAATAATGTGGTAGATGTGGGGAGGCTATATCCCCCAAGGAAAGAAATAATTAGGATCTATTTATATATGTAATACATGTACATGAATTTCCAATATGGGAAGATCAATCAAAATAAATCAATCACAAGAGCCATAATATACTATAGAAGTGTATATAATATAAAAGTCCAAGAATTCCCGATACAGTTACTAAAATAAAATATAAACCCAATATATTTCATACAATACAATATTCAAAAGATGGTTTTCAGTGTATGTCTATTAGAAAAACATATATATAACAAAAACCTAGTGAAAAATGTGGAAAATGTGAAATCTAGCATAGGAATGAACATTAAGGTCCCATTATATCTATAGATTCCATCTCAATTAGGATGGTGCTCTAGAGCCTGAACCCATACTAGAACATAAAAGAAAAATGTATACACATGTCTAGAAGGGTCCATGTAGGGTGTGAGAATGAGTCTCAATAGGATACCACCCATGTGTCATTACCCAACATATGAGTTTATGTAGGTGTAAGCTATGAATAAAAAATATCACATGCATATAGTAAACATGATATTCCCTGGTTCTCATCAGGAACAAGGAATCCATCTCTTATCTTAGACAATGTTGGAAAAACCATAGCAGCGAGATTCCTTGGGTATTCCAAGAGAAATTCCAAATAAAGAATGTCCATGTGAAATATCAGGTTCCTAAACTGATGATGTAACTTGGAATCATGTTCCTCACAACACCTAAATTTTTCGTAAATGGGTTATGTCCTGATTTCATGACCAATCAAATGTTACTAGACCCTCTAACTCCTTCTTGAAGCACTCTTCGACTCGAAGCCTTACATCAATAGGAACATGAATAATTATCCTCAAATAAAATCACCATCTGCTCTGGGGTAGTGTCTTGAGAAACATTTATATCCGTTATCCAAAAATATTCTATGCCTAATGGGATCAATATGGAGAGATTTATACCCTAATTGATAGCCTCGATTCTACCATCTTAAGTGTCATATTCTTCCCCATGGATTTCTTTCGCAAGCACCCCCATTACAAATACCTAAGATGCACTACCCTGGGCCTCTACCCACTTGAGTGGTAAAAATTATTTGATTAATGAGTAATACTATATGAAAATGACTCTAAATGGTGCATAGCCATCACAGGTGAGAGAAAATAACCAAATAGAACTTAATCCAATGTAACACTAAAAACTCATTCAAATGTCACCATGTTACTAAAATCGGATTTACATCCCATCAAATATCATGGTCCATTCATTAAACCTAGAGTCTTTTCAGCCTCAAAATGACATTCGTGAAGCCCAATTATGTGATCTACATTTCCAATGTTACTCAGGCAAATACCATCAAGGTGATCCAACCACCTAAATTCTAATGGCCTTCACCATTTCAAACCTCATCCCATTCCTATCACAATCCGATGGATATCAATATCATGTGACAAACATTGTATACATATAATTCTAATAAATTTTAAAAAATAATGCAATTTTATTGATTTTTACATCCTAAATTAAATAAAAAATTATCTATTATATGAATACCATCCAGCCTTACTACCCAAGGTGGTTGATGGCCTCTAACCCGACCTCGCACATATGGAATGTTCCAGCGAATTCACAAAGGAAACCCATAAGATCACACGACCAACATAACATCAATATATACAATTAGTAGGTTCGATCTAAAGCACCCAATGACTTGATATAATCCCCCAAATATGTAAAAAACAAAATAAATTTATGCACCACCTAACTTGGATCATTAGACATAGGCACAGCCGATAGTAGCCTCCAACATGAAGTAGTTTCGATGAAATCCAAATATGTGTTGAACACCCTAGGAATAGGGAAAATGAATAAAAATGATTTAGTAATCCACGAGAATATTTTAAATGAAAAGAGATGCATAAGTGAAGAGATCCTTATCAATATATTTCCAACCCAACTGATAGATTGAAGAATGAATCACCGACGGAGGAGTCCAATAAAAATGAAGAGGAGGACGAAAGGGGTGAATCGCCTTCTGCTACACGAAACCAAGTTATGAAATATTTGGTTGAAAAAACTAAATATAACGGAGTAAAAAATCATGATTTCACATCTTTAGTATTTCTCATGGTTATCCTGTATGGTTTTCCAAACTAGGTGCAAATTGTTTTCGCTACAGTATTGAGGTACTCTTTACATGGCACTAGCAGCATAGCTTTCTCTCTATTTCCCATAACAATGGATAAGAATTGAAAAAAAATTGTAAAAAACAAAAAACATCATCCCATATCCATGAACCTCGTCCTAAAAAAAATTTCTTTTTTGTATAGAATGATAGTGCCCAGTTAACTAGAAGAGGACACACATTTTACCTAAATCGTGTGCCTTGACCCGCAACCTCAATAACTGGGTAGCCAGGCCTCCAAGGTACCCTACACTCATTAGAACACTGATGTTTCTAAAAATACTATAAATTCATTCAAAAATATGATATATTTCATGAAAAAAACTAATTTAGTTCTGATGATCGAAATAGATATTTACATACCCAAAAATTCCAAAACATTATAATGGGAGATGTTTCTGATCCACTCTAATCATCCTAGGACATTACAATCTTCCGAAATTTACACATCATATCCTCGATCTATAAAACATTAAGCTGAGATGGATCCAAAAATATCCATCCTGGAAAAATTTACCAGGACGTCCCCAGTTTCGAGGGTACAAGTCAACTACCAGAAGGGGGCTCCCCACCCTTAATAATGAACTTCCCCGATCCATCCTGGAAGAAAAATCAAATCAAAAAATTGTCCATTGACATATTCCCAGACTCAAATTTCCTTACATGACACATCATAACTCATATAACTTATAAGGTTCCCGCATGACATATCGTACAAGAATTTTTATTGTTCACCTCAACATTTCCCTTCAAGTTCCCATGTCACTAATGGAATAAATGAGGTCATATATCTCATCATATTGTCAAAAATGTCTCATTTACTCATAACATAATAATTTTGTACATCAAATTTATTTATTGATTTCTACTAACCCCTTCAAAATTTCATATCGTCGATTCTCTGATGCCAATCCACATCAATAAACACACATCCTTTAATGATCACACATAATTCCTGGTGTCACAAATCCCAAATATGTATATATAATGAATCTGATATTATTCCAACCTACATACCATAATTGGTTTTTCTTCAAATATAATATGCCCACCTTAAGAACCCAAAATGAAATTGCCACACAAGCCATAAACAAAATGAAATAACACATCGTTCACACCTAGGGTGCATCTTTAACCATAGTAGGCTCACAAACCTACTATAACTTTCAAATTTTAATGAATACACAATGATTGAAGTCAGATAGCCTATATCCTATACTCCCTATGCTACTTCACTAGCCACCGGCCGCAAACCTCGCTGCTAGGTATCGATGTCTCTTACACTACCTCTATGTGTAGATGAAGCTTGAAAAACATCATTTAATACCTCTCTTGGACCAATCTTAGAAAAATGAGTATTCCTCGGTCCCTGACTACCAGCTGACCATGAAGGCATCCAACCAAACCTCTTGACATTCTCGATCAGTCCAAATGCTCGTCACTTATTTAGAGTTTACCCACACATAGTACATATATGTCATGGATTCCCATAATAAATCTAAATCGTCAAAGACCCACATAAAGGTGTTCTAATTGATTCATTAGCCTTAATTTCCTTCTATAACTCTTGTATCACTCACTTCCTACTATCTATAGTGTCGCGATTAAAGTCACCTGGTGTCATCAAATAACATGATTATGACTTGTCTGTCATGGTTTCCTTAGCAATGAGCACCAGTTTCTCTGGCTCTAAGAATGAGGAAAGACTAAATTTTCATAAATTCATTTAAATTTCATGCTACAAACCATCCATGAATCATCTAAGCCTCATGGTTTCCCAAATAACAAGGCTAGGTGTAAAAAAATACAATTTTAAGAACATTTTTAGAACGTACACGAGGGATATGTCACCCTATTGATTTCTCAAGAACTCCCAAGCTCTCTCTTCCCTCAGCACCTTCAATAAGAAGTGAATGAAAAATTTCGCATGAATATCCATCCAGGGTAGTCCTTCATGTATGCCTTTCAACTCCATGATGTCCCACAATACCCTTTTTGATCCTGTGAGAAGGTAGGTTTCCATTTTCACCATCTGTGTTGGAGGCATCTCTTATCCGTCGAATAACATCTCTATGGACTCGATCTAATACACAGCTTCTAGTGGACCACCCACACCACTAAAAAGTAGAAGGTTATGTGAGTGAAAATATGAATTCAGATACACCATCGAAATCTATACTCCCATAGCACACCATTGAAAATCCTAGATGACATGAAGGAGGATTGTTCTGTGATTCTCATCCAACCATAGCCAAAAATAGTTCATGTATACTAGTTACCCCACCCGAACTGGATCATTAGCCTTAGCGTGTACGTGTGGGTCCTAATCATCCGGTCCCTCATTGATTTGAACCCGGTCATGCTTCTATGGAACTAAACCGTTGAAAACCAAATTTTCAATCTATGATATCTAGAATGAATTTTCTAAACACCATTATACATTCAAAAAACCCAGATAAAATAAATATAAATTAATATTGCAGATAGGGAAATGCAATAACAAGATGCACATACTCACTTCCCTTACTCTCCCTCAACACAGGTATTCCAGATGGAATCTCAAAATTATTTCCTCCTTACCCACCAATCTAATAACCAAATATCGTGTATACCCTGGTCCATTCCCTTCCTGAAAACTAATGTTAACTCAACCCAATGACTTCATCAACCATCAAGGTGATCAAAACCATCCAATTTATTCATACCTTCATGTATTTATAAGATCCATAATCATATAAAATCATAAATAGTGTAAATATAGATATATATCAACAAATATAAATTTTTACAGACCACATTCCATAAGAAATTTTATGTGCTCATGATTTACATAATTAAAACATTATTACATGTTCTTATTAAAACCATAACCAGAATAAAAAACACAACAACACCCCATTTTATACAGGAACTAGGGTCCAAATTTCACTCATTTCCATACCAGGATAAGGATAAAAATTCCTAAAAAGACGTATCACATTCCAAGTGTAACATTATTTGTGGAAATCACATCAACAATAAAATGTGAAAAAATATAATTTGAATTCCCCCCTATATTAACATGTTTTTTCCTCATATATGGGGCTATAGGCACCCATGAATGAGCTATGAATCTAGTTCCAAACACATAAAAATATTTAATATACCATAATTCAAATATTAATACAAATAGAAGAGGTAAAAGAATCTCCTTTGATATCATTTGTAAAATCCCCATCCTAATTAGTCACTCGAACAGTTCTTTCAGTCCAGGGTTCCACTGAAAATAGGATCACCTCATGAAACTCCAAAGACCACCGACTAGACACACGAGTGTAACAAAGAAAATTTGGGGAGTATACACCCTCATGTAAATATAAATAAATGTTTTGAGTATATAAATAATATACATTGGAAGAATAACTCAGCAGACTCTAACCAAACACAAAAATGTAAGAAGCATAATAAAAATCAAGAAATAACAAAAAAATATAAAAAATAGTATCATAAATCATATAAAAATTAACTCCTACCAATTAATGTTACTAAAACAAAACATGAATCCAATGTATTTTATACTATAAAATATCTAGAAAGTGGGTCTCCAATGGTTGAGCACATAACTTCTGTATATATAACAACATTTAATAGCAAAAAAAAAAAATTAAACTCTAGTAGAGGATAATCTCTCAATGTCCCTATCCATACATCCATTCCATCTCAACTTGGATTCAACTCCATATCCCAAACCCTACCTATATGTAAATTCTTAACGTCCGCACACATCCTGATCAGCCCATGTAGGGTGTGAGAATGAGTCTCAATAAGAAATAAACCACATGTGAAAACCCAAAATATTTTTTTAATTAGGTATGAATTATCAATGAATAAAACATACCATGTGAAATGTAAATTTGATCTTCCATAGTTCCCAAAATCTCCATGGGAGAAGTCACATGCCTTGGAAAATGCCAAAAAACTTATCAAAGAGGTTGTTTATCCTATGACTAAGTAGACCCTTATTATAGAATGTCAAGGTGGACCATTAGTATCCAACACCAATGATGTCACATAGAAACACATGCCTCCCAAAACTATGTGTCTCAGAAAACCACCAAAGTTCTAATGGAATTCCTAAGAAAAAGTAAAAGGTCTATCAGACCCCTTCTTGATGAACATTTTTGCACAATTCTAAAAATATGGAGCCAAATTGGTATTTATCCTCAAATAATATCAATGTCAGATTAATATCGTCATATTGAGAAAAAGAATTTATATTATCCAAAAATATTTTAGGCCCAATGACCACAATACTACGAGCCTCAAGCCCCAATGGAGATTCTCAAATATATCATCCAAAGGATCCTCGCCTTCTACATCACATTATATAGAATAAACCCAAAAAATAATTACATAATATATACTACCAGTGGAATAAACCCACTTTAGTGGTCAAAATAACCCCATCCTCATGTCATCCTATGTTAACAAGACTTTAAACGGTGCTTCTGACATCACAGGTGAGCGATAATCACCAAATATTACCAAAGTCTCACCAAATCTGGAACCTCATGCCCCTACAAACATGTTGATCATGTTTGATGTCCATGGAATCCTATATCATAGGCCAGACCCTTTATATGATAGCCCTTCCACATCAAACGGACATCCATGATGCCCAATACTATTATCAATTTCCCTCATGTAACTCGTCCAATCCCAACAAAACCATCCCACCACCTCAATTCCAATGACCATCTCCATTTCAATCCCCACTTGAATCCCCTAAAGATAAAATGGGTCTCAGTATCAAATCACAATCATTTTATATATAAAATGATAAACAATTTAACTAAAAATTTCAATGTAATTTTTGTTTTCATCTCAAATGAAATAAAACAATTCAATGTATATGTGTCAAACACACGGCCTAACTACCCATGTTTGCCGACATCCTCTAACCTAGCCTCATACCAATGAATTTGGATATGTTATTCCCAATTTAATCCAATAAGGTCACATAATAAATTTTACATCATGAAATTAATTTAATAGGATCTCACTCAAATACCCAACATGATGCTAAAAAACATGTCGTAGAACATCTTCAAAAAGATGATGAATATAATGAAACACTTGCCTTGTATTTTTAGGAATAAGAAAGTATGATATTAGCCTCTTACTCAAACATGTTTGTAAGAAATCATAATTTTGGTAAAAGTACATAAAAATAAGTGGAAAAAATAAAACAGATTGAGTGCTCTGTTGGTCTTGAACGAAGGAAAACATGCTCATGGGTGAGGGTAGCCTTTCTAATATGGTTCTAAAACATTTTATGCTTCAATAACTAAGAATATAGATAGAATTTTTATCCAAATTTTGATGAGAAAAAATTGGTATAGAGCCCCTTGTTGCAATATAAAACCAAGAGATGAAAAAGCGGGTGGAACACTTCAATATAAGAGAGGGAAAATCCTAATTTTGTTACATTAATAGGATTCACAGTTAGGCTGCACATTTTCCTACACCGTGCGAAAAACATACATGATATAATGTTCAGTTACTGCATATGTGAAACATCCCATAAGGCTTTCACTTGTTTTACCCTAACCTATTGCAAGCCTTGAAAAAACCCTCTACAAAACTATTGAGAGCCTTTCATAGCCATTCACCTCAAACAAAAGGTAATACATACCATGTTGTTGTATTGAAAACAAAAAAAGTTTTTGATCTGCTCTAAAATACATGGGACATAAAAAAAAGATTCCCTAATTATAGCTTATGGTGATGGGTACGGTTGATATAGAGGATCCAAATGGAGGTCCCCATTATAACAGTCTAGTGTATTGGGTAAAAATAACATTCATTATAGGAAAGAAAAAGGGAGTAAACTTGTGTGGGTTCTCCATTGTATTTTACTGGAACAATCTATTTACAACATGGGTTATTAATAATATTCTCTACATAAGAGAATATATGTTTCTATATTCTTATTATGATATTTATTTATGTAATTTTTTAGAAAAAGTGTGTCATTTTCATGTGGAAATGATTTATTCCATATACTCAATGAATAATCTCTAAAAGGTATTCACTTACTGGAATTTCAATTTTTCGATGGAAAAATGTTTCTCTTGTTTTTATGACCCATAAAAAAGTACTCATATCATGTTTTAAAATTTATTAGAGTTATTAAGGATGGGAATGAAGAAATATGAATTCGTGTCAAATATCTGGTAGATTTTTCATGAATTTAAAAAATATATTATTTAAAAAAAGAATATTAGAAAATAGATAATAAGTAAATGTTTCTATATTTTATTATATATATTTGTATTATAATAATTAATAATTAATTCCATAAAACTATAAATTGAAATGATTCTCAAATGTAATATAATGAATCTTTAACATGAAACTTAATATAATGTAATGATTAAGGATAGTTACATGTAGAATATAATTTCTTCTCATGATCTTAGGAATGAAAAATATACATTGAGATATGGTAGTGGTATATATGGTATGTATCGAGCATCTCAACAGTAATACTATGTTTCACATAATCCAATGATGGATAATTCTTATATGGGGAAGGATAAAGTGATGTTAGTATTTACTATCAATGAAGTAGAATTTGAAGTTATTGCATTATTATAAATTATTTTATATCATAGAATAAGAAGTGTGTGGAAAATATATATTTGTTTATTTTTACCATATTAATTCTAATTATTCGATACTAATATGATCATTAGTGTTTTGATAGTATAAAATATGTTTTTGATTAAAGAAAGGATAATTATTTTTTTCCGTGTAGTTTCTTTTTCACTAATGAGGAAAAAAATAAGAAAAGTTTTATTTTAATATCTTATTGAATAGGGAAAAGAATGAGAAATTTCTCATAGAATTAATATTCAATGTAATTATCATTTTTTCAATAATAATTATATGGTTTTCATTCCACATTATTTTCACAAAATTGTTATAAAAGTTTTGTAGTGAGGAATTTGTAGATTTCAGTTTTCTATTATGTTGATGGGAAATGATCTTGACCACTTATTTTCAAGAACAAATGAAAAAAGAATGTTGTGGAAGAACACATAAATAATATGAAATCTAATAGATCACAAATTTGTGTACTTCATTCGTTGTGATAAAAACCGTCAAATAGGATGATACTATCTTTATTGGAAATATAAATTACTATACATTTTCTATAAAATAATAATAGTTAAATTGACTATAGTGAATTTCAAGTGAAATGGTATTTCCTACATTTTGTAACCATGTTAAATTGATTACCTTATTTTGCTTGTGTGGTCAAGAAAATTTATAAATAATTACTTGGACAAGATAATATTCATTAGTAGTTAACCATGTAAAAATATTTGGTTATATATTTACCATTTTCATATTTTTTGTGAAAAGGAAAAAAGATAATATGAGAACAAATATCCAAATAGATAAAAGAGGTATCAGGATACCATGTTTTGATTGTTTTAGAATGTCCACAAGACATATTCACCCCCACCCATTAGTGTTATTAATATCCCAAACATGTTCCTCATGTAGAATCATATAAATGGTTCACCTCTATTAGATTTTCCAATGTGGAGTTATTCTATTTTGGAAAGTATAGTTTATTTCATGAGTCAACATGAAGTGTTGTTTTGGTGAATATTTTATTATCTTTGAGATGAAGTCTATATCTAACTAGAAAATTGTGAATAGGAAAAATATATAAAAGATAATTTTGATGAATAATTCCATCTCTTCTAAGGAAGAATAATTTTATGATTCTTCAAGCCATAAAAATAATTAAAATATATTAAATATGAAAAGTAATGAGAATATTTCTGAAGATTACACAAAAAATATGGATAACCATTCTATATATAGTGATCAAGTTGATTTTCGTAGTATATTACAATATTTTTCTTAATATGAAGATGTTATGACAACTTGTATAAAATTTTAGGACCAAAACTCTCAGATCCGGTCAAAAAATACAAAACATTACATTCCTGACATTAATGTTGATAATTTTGAGGCAAATTTTTTGTCCAATCATAAAAAATAAAAAGGAAATCTTAGACGATTTACATTATAGAGAACATTTTATGTATAAGTTCTTATATAATAAGGAAAAACTTGAAATTAATCAAATCGAATTACAATAAAAGACAATTTCACAAAACAAAACCCGTGTATTTTTACATTATGATATCATCACCATCTACATAAAATTACATCTAGATATAACTAAGTCATAATCATTAATTTAAAAATGTGAAAAAAGAATCATGATAAAAGTTATCTTAAATTTAATGTAAGGTAAAATGTAAGAATTAATAAATTGATTTCTTTAGCGAGAATATGTAGAGCATAAGAGAATAATGACCTAATAAAAATTCATGAGTATAAAATAATAATATTAATTACAAAAAATACATTAATGATCAGACATAAAAACATGTAATAATTATTTTTCCATCAATATAGTTATAAGATTCGATGTTCATGATAAATTTAATGTCATTATTGATCAAAAAACATCATAAAATAATTTCAGGAATATAAAAATCATGTTGGTATATTGTAACCTCATCCCACTAAACCCTTGTAAAATCCTTAAATATCCCTTACATATTAGAATATCTAGATGACCTACATTCAATAAAATTCTCTTTAGATATAGTCATTACCTAACACATTGATGTGTTATCTGGGTGCACCTATGGTATAATCAATAATGGGTTCTAATGGTACTATCTAGATGCACCCATAATTTATAATGATAATAACTAAACACATAGATCATTAATTCAACTCATTGAAACAGCCATTATTATTTTTATAATAATATTAAATGTAGAAAGGTCATATCTTCCACAATAATTTTTTTGGAACATGGTTAACCAATGGAAATGAACTGCATTCTATAATAATATCATTGAAACCTTATTAACCCATTAAAAATAAATTGGTTCAATAAAAATCCCATATGAACATGATTAACACATGGAAATTAAATGGTTTCAATAAAAAATCTCTTTAAATCATGATTAACCCATGGAAATGAAATGTGTTCAATAACTATCTATATAAATAGTGATTAACCCATTGAAAACATATGGTTTCAATGATAATATAATTGATACATGACCAAAAATTGGAAGATATATGGGTTAGAAAAGAATCTATTTGAAACATGATCAATCACAGTAAATTGAAATGGATTCCAAAACAATCCTTTTGAATATGATTTACCCATGGAAATAAAATGGGTTCCAAAATAATATCTTTCTAACAAGATTGGCCAATTAAAATGATATTTACTAAATATCAATATATGTGAAAAAATAATAACCCCAATAAATTAATGTGTTCTGTAAAATTCATTTTAGAACACTACTAACCCATATAAAGGTAACTAGTTTCATAGTAATCTCTTTGAAACATTGTTAAAAAGTGTAAAAGAAATAGATTCCATAACAATCCAATTGAAATAATCATAATTCATTAATCGAATAATTATTATGGTATCAATAGAAAATATCCACATTTGATAATTTTTAAAAAAAATGGTTTTTGAAATTTATTAATGTAAACACAAATGAAATATTATTAAAAACATTCATGAAGAAAATAACCTTTAAACCTTCCAAAAAATTCCATGCCACTTTGAAACATTTGAATAATTTACCCCATGATTGTAATAATGTTAAATGAAATATATAATATAATCAAAATAATAATATTAATGATATATCATGTAAAAGGATAATTATACACATCATATTAAACAATATGGGTGTATAACATAACAAAAGTCTCATAAAACAATAATTATGAAACAAATCAATTTCCTATTTGGTGGATTTGAAACCATAAATCGCATGAAAGAATAATCATTAAATGATAAATTTAATATATTATAAATAAGTAGATTCATGATATATAATTTAAAATAATAATTATATAAACATTATAAAAGAAGGTGGGTTTATAACATTTAAAACATCATAAAGAGGAAAAATGTGACAAAATTCCTTTATTTATTAAGTAACATTGAAACCGTAAATCCCATGAAAGAATAATAATTAAATGAAATATTTAAATAAAATCAATATAAAATAAGTCATGATAAAATATATCAAAAATTGGAACTATATAAACCACAAAAAATAAATAAGTAGTGATTATGACGCATGCCTCAAGAATGTAAAAGTGATCTAATAATCCCTTACTACCAAAGTAACATTTAAATCATGGGATCTGTGAGAGAATAAAATAATTTAAAAATTAATTATCATGAAAAAAATAAAACTCCTTATATAACAATTAATATATATACATACACCATATAAAATTTATTAGGTGTATAACAAGAATTATGTCTCAAGGGAATGTAAATTGAAAAGAACCCTCTTACCTTGGGTCTGATTTGTCATGATTTTCATCAATCATCCTGAATAATCAAAATCAGTTAAATATAAACATTTTTAATAAAAATTTACATTATTATTATTAATATTATTTCACTTATTAACAATTAGTATAAAATTACATAATAAATAATATTTAATTCGTATATTTTGATGACATTTAGATTGTTTGTCATAAATGAGTTTTATTGCCCTGCTATTGTAAAAAGGTGTAATTATTAAAATAACTTCGAAATTATAATACTGATATCAGTACCAATTTAATACATCAAATATATTTTTTAAAAAATATTGAATTATTTTTATGAAAAATGAAGTATGGTTATAATAATAGAGGCAGTAGTGAGTGTGTATGCATGAGTAACATTCTCATTTTTTCAACGATTGTTAAGGAATGATGGAATGAAAAAAATTTCATTATAAAATGTTAATTATATAATAAATAAAATATTTTTTAATAGTATACAATTATTTTATTATTTGTTATGATGTAAAAGGAATCACATTGGGTCGAGGATGTGGTTTTCCACACAACCATGAACGACATATCAATTTTTTGAGTGTGAGAAATTGAAATAATGAAAATGGTATCTGGTATTTCAAGAAAGGTAAAAATGTTATGAATATCGTATATATGTTTTTTATTTCATATATTTTAATTAAAACACATCCATATTATATTTCATTAAATTTTTGAACATGTCACAAGGATTTGAGGAGGCAGCAATGCACATGTCCACAAATGATTTTATCGTTTTTCAAAAAATGGAAATCATGAATGTATGTGTTATATAAAAAGTCCAAATGAATTATGAAAACATAATTATCATATATAGAACAGAAAAATATTTTCTCCATTTTAATTCCCAACCATGAGAGGTTTTAAATAATAATTTAATGACATTATTTTTGAAGGGGGTAGTTCAACGTACATGAATGTCAATTTCATTACACATTTGATAGAGGTGTGTGTCAGTAATGGTTGAACCCTTTTCATAAAAAATATCTATACATATAGGAAAAATATTTAATTTTATAATCATGTAATGAAAAATATTTAATGGTTGGAGTGAGAAATTAATCATAAACATACATTGATGAATTTTACAGCTTTTTCGGATAACTCATTTTTTCACCAAAGGGTTCCCATTGTTGGTTTTTAGGAAAATGTGTGGAAACTAGGGTTAGGGGAAAGTTGTTTAGAGTTTATTTGGGAAGGTTTTGTACAAAAAAAATAGAGACATTAATTTATCATACATAACTATTACATAATATTAAATATATAAATTATAATAGTAATACCATCCCAGTATCCAATAGTTTAGGTTTTGAAAAAATATGGACCATTAATAAATTTTTCACTATAAAACATAAAATTTTATTTAATTCTTTTATATATATATTTTAATAGGACCAAATTTTCACCTTAGTATAAGTATTCACCTGAGGATATACCTCAATAGAAGGGGTATGCTAAATTCCATTTAAAAGGATAGATTAAAACACGAATGAATATAACATGGGTGAGAATAATCATCATCATAAAATAATTTTTATAGTAAATATAATAAAAAATTAGCTAAAGTTATTGAATTCATAAATTCACAAAAATGACACATCATGTCTTAGTAGTTATGTAACACACATAGTTTTAAACTAATCTAGAACCATGTTCATTCATATTTTACATTTTCATATGAGACACATCACATTATCCAATGAAATATAGCATTATGTAATTTCTAGTTCACCTGTCACATCATTAAATTTACATGAATTATATAATTTCAGGTGCACCGGTCACATCGTAACTATAAGGACTCGGCCTTAAACATTACTTATTATTGAATTAAATGAATAATTCACATTGAGGATATTTTCAGGTTTAGTGTTTTAGAGAATTAGTACATAACTATTACATCTAAAAGGTTACAATGTAGAACCATCTACTCGGCTTCCATTTTTTCACAAAAAATAAAAACTCTTGAAAAAAAGAGTCATGTCTATTTCCTTGTTTTAGACAGCCTGACATTTCCTGGATCCCATCCTTGACCCTATTCAACTTTATGTCCTGTGAAAACCATTTCAAAAAAACTTGGGATGAGTATAAAAAGCTCAGTAATGGTTATAACATTACGGAAAGAAAACATTAGTCCATGTATACATAAGAACTAATGAAATGCTACTTTACTCATAAAGCATAAGAAATTTAACATAACTCATGAAATCATAAGATTTATGAATAACTCATAGAAATCATAAGACATAGAGCTAACTGGAGTCATTCATAACATTCTTACGTAGGGAGTAACCCTCATGGTTACATTTGGAATACCCATCACATTATATTCCCTAAATATCTTTGTAGAAACCTTAACGTTTAACCCCTTCGCGTTACCCAATGCATTGGAGAGCTATATCGGGCTCACCTGCCCTTAGTTTATCACGGAACCACCCATCTTCATAAAAATGCCCAAGAACCATAACATAACCATAGCACATAACTTAAGCATTAAGTAAAGATAACATTCCCGAATTGAAATAACAGTATAACATTTTAAGATATTGAAATAATGAATCAATTCTAAAAACCATTTTCCAAACCATTTAAAAAATCTAATAAAGACATTTTTGAATCAAATTGTCCCATACCACTTTTAAGATTTTAACATTTTAAACCATTAATATCCATATAAATAAATCCTTAAAACCATTTCAAAAACATGGATATTAACGAGAAATATTTATAATAATAAATCATTAAAACATTTAAAACGATAATTTTAGTTAAAGTGTTTTTAACAAAATGAGAGACACCTGAATACAATAATTGAGGAACAACATTTAATCAGAACTTTATAATATCATGAGAATAAAGGGATTCATGATATAATATTACAAAGGATAGTATATAAACCATATAAGAGTGAACAGGTGCATAACAACAATGAAGTCTCAAAATAAATGTAAAATGAGATGAAATCCATTATAAAGAAGGTATCCATAAATTAAGGATAAATCTATCTCATAATTATGTGTGAAAAATATAAATACACCCAATATAAGTGGATATTAAGTTTAAAATAACCAGAGGTCATTCACACATATTCATAGGATGACATATTCAATAACTACATGTTGAACCCAAAGAAATTGAAATTGGGTTAATAAGTTCCGTTGGTAGAATTCGACAGCCTAACAGTGTCACCTTAAAATTCATAAAATTACATGATAAGAGAGAAAATGGGATCTCATCACTTGGACATAAAATTTACATCAATAAGGATATATAATAACATATCCCAACATTAAAAGATGTAAATTAAAAGACATAACAAAATAAGTCTTTTAAATAGAGGAGTGTGAAAGGTTCCCTTACCGATTTGGGAAACATTCGAAACGTACACCCCATGAAAGAAGGTTCATACAATGAATATGTAAATACCCATAAATGAGAGTATATTATACAAATAGTAAAATAATGGGCAGTACATACACCATAGAAAAGGAAATAGTGGCCAATGATGCATGAATCTCACGGGAATAAAATGTGATATGAAAATCCCCTTATGAAAATTCAGTAGCCTAACGGCGCCACACAAAACATCAAAAAATGGATTGATGAGATCAAATAGGTTCTCTAATCATATTAACATAAAATTTAAATTAATATGAATATGAAAGAACATCCCTAAACGTAATAAATAGGATCTTGAAGTAAGTTACATAAAAAAGAGTACTTAAAAAGAAAGAGAGAGGTAGGATCCCTTACGAAAATTCAGCAGCTTAACGGCGCCACTAAAAACTTACAAAATGGATTGATGAGAGAAAATAGGGTATCTCATAATATGAACATAAAAAGTCCAGTAATAGTAACATAAAATACAATCCCAATCATAAGAAATATGAGCTTAAAAGGAATTACATAAAAGAGTGTATTTAAAAATAAAGAGAGGGGTAGGATCACTTACGAAAATTCCGCAGCCTAACGGCGCCACTTGAAAATTCATAAAATGAATTGATGAGAGCAAGAGAGGATATATCATCATATGAAAATAAAAATTACATTATGGTGAATATAAAATCACATCCTCCAACATACGAACATGGAGCATAAATAAAATTATATAAAAGAGGGTACTTCAAAAGAAAGAGAGAGGTCAGATCCCTTACCTCAAGTCTGACTTGTCTTGTTCATTTCTATATATTTCTGAATAATAAAATCTGGTAAATTTATAATTTCTTAAGTTAATCCTTTAAATATTATTATTCAGTTCATATCACATATTACAAAGTTATAATAATTGGTTAATAATGTGATTTCATATCAGACATTTTTGTCGATGTTTGGTACATGAGTCAAAAATGAACTTTTTTGAAAATGATTGTCCATGTAGTTATAAGTACATCATCTCACGAATAGTATTAATGATTTAAATATCATATATATCCTTTAAATATTCATTTTTTACTATTATATAACATTTGGAGATAAAAATAAATGAAATGCACCGTTTATGAAGACGGTAGGCCGTACGTACGCATTAACGCTACTTTCATTTCATTGTCATATTAATGGAATTAAAAAAATTATTAAGAGATATATATATATTATAATTAAAGTATAATATATATGATTTATAGGTCACATAAGTTCATTAATTTCATTTCTTTATACATTCCATGTATTTCATGAACGAGTCACATCACTTGAGGGGGTTGTAGTCCGCACTCCCTCATATGAAATTAGCGCATTTGCACAACATGAAAAGAATAAAGGTATTATTTAAATATAAAATATATAAGCATATATAAAAAATAAATACCATATATATCCTATATAAAATACAGTTACATCATAATGTCCACCTTTAAAGGTGTTAAATGATTATTGAACAATCATCGTTTCGTGAGGCAGTAATTCGCCATCCACAGAAACAGTATGTTATTTAACCATTAGATGGATGTGTGTGTAAGTGTAGCAATAATCCTTCTTAGAAAAAATCTTATTATATTTCATATACTGGTTTTTTTACAAAATAAGGAAATAAAAATAGTTTAGGGGTTTGGAGACGCAAAATAAAACAAAAGAACAAAAGTGAAGACATTGCCTTTAAATCGGGTAACTCCTCTTTGTTTGAACCAAAAGGGTTTCTTGAAGAGATTTCTGCCAATGGTGAGGCTTTAATGATGAATATAGGGATTTTTAGAGATGCAATGGTCAGGTTTTGTCCGAGCCAAAGGCTTGAGAGGTGTGGGTAAGGTGGTAGAGGTGGGGGCATTTTATAAGATAAGAGGAGGGGAACTCTTGGAATGTTATAAAATATTACTTTATTATAAAATTATTTTCAGATTTCAAAGGTCCCAAAAGGTAATATTTCGAGGATAAGGTGATAATGTTTCGAAATCCACCAATACAATAGGTTTTTGACAAGTTTAGGTCTTATATTTTAGATTATCTTTTCATTTTATTTAAATCGTTAAATAATGAGGTAATCACTGCATCATCATGGTGTCATGAATAATATAATTTATTTAATGTATAAAAATTATAAGAAAATATCATGATGTATGAATTTTTTTTAGATTTATAATGAATATTTATTGTAAAAAATATGACATGTATAACCCCATGTAAAAATTGTTTTAGTAAAACAACACATGTTTGTGACATTTTAATTTTAACTTTAAATAAAAAGTTATTAATGTCATTTTCCAACCAAAGTGGCTACATGGGGTCCCCAAGTTGACCCATGGATTTTCATGGTCGGCCATGACACATAAAATAAGGGTAGGACATGTGTCAAGGTCATTTCATATTATTAAAACATTATTTTTACCTTAAATTACACTAATTACCTCTAATCACGATTAAAAACATAAAAGTTACTTTTCAACAAAAAATTATTTTAATCCCATGGAACCAAATTTTACATTTTAATTATAACCATGTATGTCGGATTTTTGAAATTCAAATCACAGAAGTGGTAAAGTTTCATTTAAACAAAAAATCGGTTTTTAAACTACCACTTAGTGGTTTCACTATTCATCAAAAATTGAAGTTTTTAAGAAAAATACCAAAAATTCACCCTATGATATATTTGATATTATAAATTCAAAAATGATGTCTATTTTAAAAAATTAAAATCACATAAGTTACATTAATTAACTTAATAATTAATTCTAATAGTCAGAACAAATAGCGTGTTTTTATGAAACAATATATATCAAAAGATTGACACTAGTTTAAGTCCAATTTCAAAGTGAAATTAATTCCAATTACCACTATTGGATTAAATGGAAAAAATATATTCTAATTTTACTTTAAATCCAATTAAAAATTTGATCTAATAGTATAAATAAATTAGATTAAAAATTGGTTTTGATTAAAAATACAACATTTTTCACTTATTCATTAAAAATGTTCTTTATCGTAAAAATACCAAAAACTTACACAAAGAAAATTTTGATGTTCGATTTTAAAGAAGAATTTTATTTTGTCAAATATAGCTCATAAAAGATTCAAAAAGTGGATTTAAAAGAGGTTCATCATCAAAAGGCTGTTAATCGACCTTTTAAAGAATATTAGAATTTTTACGCTTAAAATTGGATTCATTCGCATTTTTAATCCTCTAAAATTTATTGTAAAAATTAAAAATATTTTACAAATATATATAATCATTTTGTAGTTAGTTATGCTCATTCATGTCATTACAATTTCTAGGTGTTAACTACCATTTAAAATAAAATTATTTTATTATTATAGTGCAACGTAAGATTTCAAAAGAACTCATTGTTGCGTATTGGGTAATCCATCGAGCATAGAGTTCCATTTAAATTAATATTAACATTTTATTCACCAATAAGGATAAATATTAAATTGTCCTATTCTTTATTAACCTGGGGTGTTACATCCTTCCCCCCTTTTTGGAATTGCGTCCTCACAATTTTAAAATTGGGCTCGAAAACTTCATTGAAAGTCTCACATCGGAACATGAGTCGGTAAAACAATAGCTTTAAAATAAAGAAAGAGAATTACATAGGTCACTCGAGTTAACCCATACTAGGATTACAAGTATGAAAATATGGATATGGAGGACAAAACAAAGGGTCATGTTCTGATGGAGAGTGATAGTAAACATGTCTAGGAGAACGTTAACCACAAAAAAATTACAAACTTGTGATGGGTTAAACGGTATTTGATTCCCCAGTAGGAAAAGGTAACATACAACCTTTTTGTTTTAAGTTACTCTTCATTGAGGAATTTATTTTTGAGCTTAACTTAATCATAATGAAACATACTTACTTGTCACGTAGACATTCAACTTTTACTAGATTATTTAATCAATCTCATATTTTCTCCCAAAGATGAGTATTTAGGAAGACTTGTTTGCATTAAGAGTACTATAATCAACTTATTGAGAATAACCCAATCCAGGAAATATAACAATATATTTCCCATGTCTTTAGATCTCAACCAAAACCAAACCAAAAAATTTTAGTACAAGATCAGATAATACCCAAAAAGGTATTTTTTTTACAAAAAGAAAAACTACTCCTAATCTCCAAAATTTGTCAAACTAAACCCAATGTTCAGCAAAGACCATTCAATAAACATCCATCCATAAAATTGTTCAAAGTAAACCAAACTAAGATTGAAACCCAAATCACTGAAGGATTTAATCACATAGTCTCCTAAGATAAATCTTAAAATTTTTCTCCAAAATAACATCACTTACTCTTACAGTCTCATACTGAAAATTAATTAACCTAATCACATATCCTCCAAGATAGGCTAATCATTTCCACTGATAACCAAAAATCAACTTACTCTTAATTCATAAAATTATATAACTAAAAATAATCATTCAAACTAACCAGGGACTTCACATAGTCCAGTGGTAGGCGATATATACCAGTTGCACTTTGGTTGTGGGTTCGATTCCCATAGCTTTGTCTGACGTGATGGGTAGTCACACGGTCTGCGTGTTGTCCTTTTTCCAAAACAATATAATTCTTAAAACATTCCCCAACAACAAGATAAAATCTTCAAAAATAACCATAACATAATTTAACCTCAAGTATATCTCATGTCATTCATATTCCATCATAACGTATAGTAACCCATAATTACCTCAAATGTAAGGATCATATAAACCCTAATGGTTACCTTTATAATTATTACCTAAACTTCCATGAGGAGTTGGTTCTCTCGTACATGATGCATTAGGGAACTCACCAAGGTTCAAGTGGTTGATCATGACTCCTGATGGTTTGTTTAGAACAACCACGATATTTGTCATTGAATCTCCCATTTCATCCAGTCTCTTAATCAGAGAACCACCACAGTTTCCTTCAAACCCATTGTCACTTTGTTTCCTTCTAGATCCGTCCATTTACTAAAACCAAAAAGGTTAGTGTGAGTATATCAACAAAATAATCACGTACTAAAGAGTAATATAAACCCTAAGATATACTTATCCAAGTTATCTCAAACTCATTTCAACCTTCAAAATAACAATGACACTATATAGTATAATAACCATTGTGGTTATACCCAACTTGTCACATATGCTTAAACGACACTCTAACCTCTAAAGTTATCTAAACCGACCTTTGATACCAACTATAAGGACCCGACCTTAAACATTACCTATTATGGAATTAAATGAATAATTCACATTGAGGATCTTTTCTGGTTTAGAATATTAGAGAAGTAGGACATAACTATTACATCTCAAAGGTTACAAAGTAGACAAATCTACTCAGCTTCCATTTGTTCACAAAAATAAAAACTCTTGAACAAAAGATTCATGTCTAGTTCCTTGTTTTAGACAACTTGACATTTCCTGGATCCCATCCTTTACCCTATTCAACTCTATGTCCTATGAAAAACATTTCAAAAAAACATGGGATGAGTATAAAAATCTCAGTAAGGGTTATAACAATACGGAAAGAAAAAATTAGTTCATGTATACATAAGAATCATTGAAATCATACTTTACCCATAAAGCATAATAAATTTAACATACCTCATGAAATCATAAGATTTACAAATAACTCATCGAAATCTTAAGACATAAAGGTAACTTGAGGAATTCATAACATTCTTACGCAGGGAGTAACCCTCATGGTTACGTTTGGAATAACCATCATAGTATATTCCCTAAATCTCTTCGGAGAAACCTTAATGTTTAACCCCTTCGCGTTACCCAATGCATTGGAGAGCTATATCGGGCTCACCCGCCCTTAGTTTATCATAGAACCACCCCTCTTCATAAAAATGCCCAAGAACCATAACATAACCATAGAACATAACTTAAGCATACAAAAATGATAACATTCCCATATTGCAATAACAATATAACAATTTAAGATATTTAAATAATGAATCCATTCTAAAAACCATATTCAAAACCATTTAAAACATTTAATAAAGAGATTTTTGAATCAATGTGTCCCATACCACTTTGAAGCTTTTATCATTTTAAACCATTAATATCCATATAAATAAATCCTTAAAACTGTATTGAGAACATGGATATTAATGAGAAATATTTATAAGAATAAATCATTAAAACATTTAAAATGATAATTTTAGTTAAAGAGTTTTTAACAAAATGAGAGACACTTGAATACAATAAATAAGGAATAACATTTAATCAGAACATTATAATATAATGAGAATAAAGGAATTAATGATATAATATTACAAAGGATTTTATATACACCATATAAGAGTGAACTGGGGAATAACAACAATGAAGTCTTACAAGAAATGTAAAATGAGATGAAATCCATTATAAAGAAGGTGTCCTTAAATTAAGGATAAATCAATCTCATAATTATGTGTGAAAAATATAAATACACCCAATACAAGTGGATATTAATTGTAAAATAACCAGTGGTCATTCACACATATTCATAGGATGACATATTCAATAACTACAAGTTGAACCCAAAGAAATCAAAATTGGGTTAAGAAGTTCCTTTGGTAAAATTTGACAGCCTAACAGCGTCACCTTAAAATTCATAAAATTGGTTGACGAGGGAGAAAATGGTATCTCAGCAGTTGGACATAGAATTTACATCAATAAGGATATATAATAACATATCCCAACATAAAAATATTTAAATCAAAAGACATAACAAAATAAGTCTTTAAAATAGAGGAGTGTGAAAGGTTCCCCTACCGATTTGGGCAACTTTCGAAACGTACACCCCATGAACGAAGGGTCATAAAATGAAGATTTAAATACCCATAAATGAGACTATATTATACAAATAGAAAAATAATGGGCATTACATACACCAAACAAAAGTAAATAGTGGCCAATGTTGCATTAATCTCACGGGAATAAAAATTGAGATGAAAATCCCCTTATGAAAATTCGGCAGCCTAACAGCGCCACATAAAACTTCCAAAAATGGATTTATGAGATCAAATAGGGTCTCTCATAATATTAAAATAAAATTTACAGAAATAGTAATATAAAATAACAACCCCCAACATAATAAAGAGGATATTAAAGTAAGTTACATAAAAAAGTGTACTTAAAAATAAAGAGAGAGGTATGATCCCTTACGAAAATTTGGCAGCCTAACGGCGCCACTCAAAACATCCAAAATGGATTGATTAGAGAAAATAGGGTCTCTCGTCATATGAACATAAAAAATATAGTAAGATTAACAAAAAATAACATCCCAATCATAAGAAATATGAACTTAAAATGAATGATATAAAAGAGTGTACTTAAAAATAAAGAGAGGGGTATGATCCCTTACGAAAATTCGGCAGCCTAACGACGCCACTTAAAAATTATTAAAATGAATTGATCATAGTAAGAGAGGGTATCTCATCATATGAAAATAAAAATTACAGTATTTTGAATATAAAAGAACATCCTCCAACATACTAACATGGAGAATAAATAAAATGACATAAAAGAGGGTACTTGAAAAAAAAAGAGGTTTGATCCCTTACCTCAAGTCTGCCTTGTCTAGTTCGTTTATTTATATTCCTAAATAATAAACATTGGTCAATTTATAATTGCTTAAGGTCCTCATTTTAAAATTATTATTCATTTCATATCACATATTACAATGTTATAATAATTGGTTAGTAATGTGAGTTCATATCATACGTTTTTGTCGATGTTTGATACATGAGTCAAAAATGAACATGTTTGAAAATGAATGTCCATGTAGTTATAAGTACATCATCTCCAGAATAGTATTAATGATCTAAATATCATATATATCCAGTACATATTCATTTTATACTATTATATAACATTTGGAGATAAAAATAAATGAAATGCACTATTTATGGAGACGGTAGGTCATACGTACGCATGGATGCTACTTTCATTTCATTGTCATATTAATGGAATTAAAAAAAATTATAGATATATATATTATAATTCAAGTATAATATATATGTTTTATAGGTCATATAAGTTCATTAATTTAATTTCTTTATAAATTCCATGTATTGCATGAACGAGTCACTTCACTTGAGGGGGCGGTAGTCCGCATATCCTCATATGAAATTATCGCATTTGCACAACATGCAAAGAATAAAGGTATGATTTAAATATAAAATTCATAAGAATATATAAAACATAAATACCATATATATCATATATAAAATACAGTGAAATCATAATGGCCACCATTAAAGGTGTGAAAAGAATATTGAACAATCATCGTTTCATGAGACAGTAATTTGCCATCCACAGAAACAGTATGTTCATTAACCATTAGATGGATGTGTGTAAGTATAGAACTAATACTTCTTCTAAAAAAATACTAGTATATTTAAGATACTGGTGTTTTTAAAAAATAAAGTAATTAAAAGAGTTTATGGGTTTGGAGACGCAAAATAAAACAAAAAAACAAAAGTGAAGACATTACCTTTAAATCGGGTAACTCCTATTGGTTTGAACCAAAAGGGTTTCTTGAAAAGCATTATTCCAAAGGTGATGCTTCAATGATGAATATAGTAATGTGGAGAGATGAAATGGTCAGGTTTTGGATAAGACAAAGGCTTGAGAGGTGTGGGTAATGTGGTAGAGGTGAGGGCCTTTTATAAGAGAAGAGGAGGGGCACTCTTGGAATGTTATAAAATATTACTTTATTATAAAATTATTTTCGGATTTTAATTTTCCCAAAATGTTATATTTCGAGGATAAGGTGACAAGGTTTAGAAATACACCCATAAAGTAGGTTTTTTACAAGTTTAGGTCTTATATTTTACATTATCTTTTCATTTTATTTAAATCGTTAAACAATGAGGTAATCGCTACATCATCATGGTGTCATAAATAATTTAATTTATTTAATCTATAAAAATTATAAAAAACAATATCATGATGTATTAAATCGTTTTATATTTCTAATGAATATTTATAGTCAAATATATGACTTGTAGAACCCCATGTAAAAATTATTTTAGTAAAACAACACAAGTTTGTGACATTTTAATTTTATCTTTAATAAAATGTTATTAAGGTCATTTTCCTACCAAAGTGGCTCCATGGGGTCCTCAAGTTTATCCATGGATTTTATTGGTCTCCCATGACACATCCAATTAGTGTAGGAAATCTGTCAAGGTCATTTCATAGTATTAAAACATTATTTTTACCTTAAATTACACTAATTACCTCTAATCGCGATTAAAAACATAAAAGTTACTATTTACCAAAAAATTATTTTAATCCAATTGAACCAAATTTTACATATAAATGACAACCATGTATGTCAGATTTTTGAAATTCAAATTACAAATGTGGTAGTGTTTCATCTAAATGAAAAATCAGTTTTTAAACTACCACTTAGTGGTTTCACTATTCATCAAAAATTGAAGTTTTTCAGAAAAATACCATAAACTCACCCTAAGATATATTTGATATTACGATTTCAAAAATGATGTCTATTTTAGAAAATTAAAAACATATTAGTTACATTAATTAATTTAATAATTAATTCCCGTTGTGAGAACAAATATTGTGTTTTTATGAAACAATATATATCAAAATATTGACACTTGTTTAAGTCCAAATTCAAAGTGAAATTAATTCCAATTACAACTATTGAATTAAATGGTAATAATATATTCTAATTTCAATTTAAAACCAATTCAAAAGATGATCTAATCATATAAATAAATCATATTAAAAAGAGTTTTTGAATAAAAATACAACATTTTTCACTTATTCATTAAAAATGAACTTTATCTTTAAAATACCACAAATTTACACAAAGTAAATTTTGATTTCCCGATTTTAAAGAAGAATTTTATTTGGTCAAATATGTGAACATAAAATTTTCAAAAAGTGTATTTAAAGGTGGTTCATCATCAAAATGCGGTTAATCGACCTTTTAAAGAATATTAGAATGATTACGTTTAAAATTTGATTCATTCGCATTTTTAATCCTTTAACATTTATTGTAAAAAGTAAAAATATTTAACAAACATATATAATCATTATGTAGTTAGTTCTGTTCATTCACGTCATTACAACAGCTAGGTGTTAACTACCATTTAAAATAAAATTATTTTATTATTAGAGTGCAACATAAGATTTCAAAAGAACTCGTTGTTACATATTAGGTAAGCCATAGAGAATAGAGTTACCTTTAAATTAATATTAACATTTTATTCACAAATAGGGATAAATATAAAAATGTCATATTCTTTATTTACCTGGGGTGTTACAATAACATTAACATTATAACGTATGCCGCAGAGAAGATATATCAATCCCGGATATAAAAGAACCCATAGAATTGAATATAATTCATTTAAAAAATTACTTCATTCATTTAAAACATTAGTGTTCCCAAAAAAGTTGTAATAGTATAATAGGTATAATAATAATTAATCTTGAGTGTGGTAGAAACAATATCAAAAGAAGTAAAAGTTGTGTTCTTAGAAGGAATAGTTCTTTTAGAAAAAAAATTATTTTTCATGAAATCATATTAGAAAAATTTGAATCCAGAAAGGAAAAAGAAAGGATGAAGAAATTATATTTTATTGACATTAAAGTATATCCATACATAAAATGGAGCGAATGATGGAAACCATAAATTATGAAAGTTGGGTTAAAGAACCCCATAACTTATGTATGAGTTATTTTTTTACAATAATATCATGGATAATTAAATTAAAATAATTAAATAAAAAATTATCCTTTTATACATTAATTTTATTCACTATAATATTATTATGTTCCTTTTTTGGCTTTTTGAGAATTATTAGAGTCTAATTTCATTGTTCAGGTGAGTATGTTTTTGTAGTTTTCATGATTGGTTTGCGGGTAAATGATTTTGTATGGTAATGAATAATTGGAATGATTCTCCTGAATTATTATTAATGAAAATACATAAGTGTATTTATAAATATTTATATTTTTTAATATAGAATGAGTATTTTTAATTATATTTAATGTAATTGAATATAAATTAATTAAATTTGGTTGTTTTACGACCGTTATAAGATTATATCATTTTATTAAACTACATATTTACATATTACATCCAGAGTAGTATAAAACATATTACATTTATCATAAAATCATATTTAACCATAATTTTGTTTTTATTACATGACATTAAGGTGGTAGTAGAAAATGAAATTGCATTATCCATGGTGGTGGTAAATCGACACACCATGGTTGATATTTTCATGTTTATAAAAAAGGGAAAACTAAAGAGACATGAAGTTGAGTGATTACATTATCATAATATCATTACACTATATAAATTATAATATATTTTTCATTAATCTTTTATCAGTTCAGGTGAGGGTAGGATAAGAATATAAATGGAATTGAAATGAAAAATGAAGAATAATGAAGGGAAAAATGGGGATTTTGCCTCTTTAATTTCTCCTATTTGAAAAACTCTTTAGGGCCGTGAGATTGATTTTTGATAAGACCAAAGGATCCTAGTAGTGGGGTTTGGTCATGGTAAGGGTATTGGGTATAATTTTTACATGTATTAATCCTTGGAAACTATGAAGAGGAGAGGTGGAGAGGTGTAATATTTATAGGGGTAGATAGGGGTGTTTATTCATTATTTCAGTCATTAATTTATTATTTGGTCTCAAGACATGAAAATATTTATTATTATAACAATATATATTAATATAATAGAGTATATTTCTAAATTTTGGGCTTAAATAATTCAAAAATCATCTATGACACAATAATTAATATATTAAGGCTTTCTTGTAAATTATCATATTTTACTATTCATATGAAGATTAATTTATTGAAAATAAATACCAACAAATATCCCTAAACATTTTTTGATGTGTGGAATTAAAAAATTGACTGAATTTTAAATAAAATATCAAAATATGATAAATTTATTTTTTTAATTAAAATAATCATTTACTTGGAAAATACTTTTTTTAAAATTATAACTAATGTTATGATACATTCAAAAACATACATAAGGACTCATAAATGTAATATATAACCATAAGAAAAAAATAATTTAAAAATATGTTTTATGCAAATAAATTTTTTTAAAATAAATATATTAATTAAAAAATATAAATTATATATTTACATATTATAAAAAAACTAACTCTTAATTTACCATTTATAAAACATTTATTTATATATACCATGACAAAAATATATTATATATTCATTCATAAGATAACAAAAATTATTTATACATTTATAGATGTGTTTACTATTATATTGGATGGAGTAATATTATTAATGGTAACATTACTATTTCTATGGTCATGCTAATATTCCATTGGTTAAGATTGCTTAACTTCCAGAAATATCCCTTTTACATTAATTCATGATTAATAAAGTTTTATTGTGTTATAAATGAGATTTAATGTGGTTTATACTATATAATATTATTATAATAAGGTAATTTTGAGTGATAAAAATTTTGGGTTCATAAATTTTCCAACCTTTTAAAATTTATCCCTCAAAATATTATTTTACAAATTATTGAAATACATGTGAGGGTAATTGCTCTTAATAACATTGTTTGGTTCTCATGTTTCCTCTTTATACATTTTGTTATTCCAAAGTACATAGACCATGTGAGTAGTCTTGTTGTGTAAGAATTTATCATTACGGTGGAAAATAATCCCTTGTTGATCCATAGAAAAGTGATCATTTTCTAAATACACCACACCTATTTTCAATAAATGTGAGGGATATGGTATGTACTTACTCAAAAAGGATACATTTAATATATCATGTACCTAAGACATGGTAGGTGGAAGTTATAATTGATTTTCCACAACTTCGACATGATGAAGGATCAGAAATGGGTCAATGTTCCTAGGATATTGATTTACATTCATCCCAAATATCATGATCCTCTTCCATGGAGGTATGAGAAAGAATACCAGGTCTCAAACCGTAAACTATAGGCCCCATCGGTGATTTTTCTTTATTTCACTTTTGTCAAATATTGGTTACCTTGATGTGATGCTAAATGGTTCTCAACTTTTCCCCAATTTCATTGAGTATTTCATGTCATTGAATACTATTTTCATTGACATCTTCCTACACACTAGTGTTCAACATCTTTTTCGACAATGTGATTCATATAGAGCCATTTGGATCCTATAGTTGAAATTATTTATATAAGAGAAGTCAATAAGAGGAAAATGTTAGTCTCAACATAAATTAAAGTATACAGAACATGTTCTAATCATATATTCCAAATTCTGAATAGTCTGTTCATATTCACCATTTGATAAGAATTATAGGACAATCTAATGTTCATCTCAGTGTTTAGAGTGGGTTGGAGACTATTTCATAACTTGGAGAGGAATCACGTATATTGATCATACACGATAAATAATGGTACTATATGTTTCCTTACCATATATCTAATACATATCCATGTAAGGTGTCCTAGTGATATGTCCTCTCAAATTGACATAATGTCATCTCTATCTGTAAAAAAATCTAGAACAACCCAAATAGGATTTTATCTGTGGTAGGTCTTTGAAATTTCAGTCATAAAGTCCATGGTGATGTTTTCCCATTTACATGTCGTTGTGTATAATGTTAACATCATCCCCCAAAACTATTGTCTTTCTTCCATCATTTTTTAATTACCAAAAAATATGATATATATTCAATGATATTATTCTTCATATTTTCCCACAAATAGTTCTCTCAAAGATCTCAATACATCTTTGTTATCCCTTGATAAAAAGAGAAGGATAAGTTGTTTGCATCATTCTGAAGCACACACTTTTTCTATGTTTCTTTTGGCACACATAGTCATGAGCCAAAAATTATAATTCTTTCTTTGTATATTCTAAACATTAATGATTTCACTTTTCTGATATCTTTTATATTTTTCTCAAATTGAAACATAATTTCTTTGAGCATCCGTTAGTTTCACCAGGCTGTATGGATGATCAATAATTTGAGGGATGATTAGTGATATTATTTTCATAATGATTCACATTACCATCCATTTAAAATATTAAAACATTTAATCCTTTTCAATTCTCATCCATAATAATTTTGTAGGATCCTTTATTTATAGATAATCTTCCACATTATTCATGTTTCTAATATTAATGGTGATTAAGTTGTTGTAATCTATGATTAGATATAACCATTACTTCTTGTGAATATTAACCTCCATTTGTGTGAATTTATATTCTAGTCTACTATTATCATTATATATTTCACATTTCTCCCTATATAGATAATTCTACCATATTTCTTATATGAATATCACGGCTTCTAAGTATTCATCATGTGTATGATAGTTTTTCTCTTAAATTTTTCTCTTCCCTGAGGTATGGGATATCACTTTATCATTTTTATTATTTAAGCATCCTAATACCTCCTTTAATGAATAATTATATACCACAAACTATTCCCCACATGTCAAAAGATTGAGTAATAGCACAATGATAAGCTTATTTTTTGTCATTTTTAAGTAGTCTTTATATTCAATAGTCCAGACAAACTTTTATCCATTTTGATATAGCTTGGTTGGTGGGATTGAAAATCCTGAAAAGTTCATCACATATTATATTTAATACTCAGGTATGCTAAGGAAACTATGTATCTTTATTATAGATGTTTTCCTAAGCCACACATATAAGGACTATATCTTAGAAGGGTCTGTAGATATTATTTTGATGGTGATAACATTCCTCAATAATGATCATAATCCATCTAGAACACACATTTATAGTACATTTCATAATCATTCTTACTTAAATGATTGTTTTGTACATTATTCATACGCGCCTCATGTTCCCCCTTACTCCGGAATTATATCAGAATATCATTATTAAAAACTCCCACAAATATGTTAAGTTATTTTCTAAACACACTATTAATTATGTCTGATAATATTTCTAGAGAATTAGTGATTACTACAACAATCATTATAAACATATATTTTACATACCTTATTTGAATGGAAGTCTTGGGAATATCGTCTTTCCTTAATTTTAATTGGTGATATCCATACTGACGTTCTATAATAGATATATACTTGGACCCATGATGGTAATTTAACAAATCATCTATTCATGGAAGGAGATAATTTTTACTTATTTTTATTTGTTTGAGGTCATGATAATAAATTCATTTGTGAAATTTTCTATCCATTTTCTTGATTAATATGACTAGATCTCTTCATGGTGAGGTACTATAGAATATAAAACATTATCTCAAATTCTCTAGATTCTTCATCTTATGTTATTCTAACTCAATGGTGAAAATTATATTAGGTGTATTTTATATCATTAGAGATCCAAGAATAAGATAAATTTAGAATTAAAAATCTCAGTCAGAAGGAAGACTATAAAATTATTTTAGAAACAGATCAGTGTAGTCCCTCATAATGAGCATGCCTTTGATCATGATTCTACCCATTTATTGTCCAATAATTTGAGATAAAAATGTTTTCTCATATGGAAATTTTATCCAAAGTTGATAGAATTTCTCTGAATAGAATTCATCCTCCACCGTAATCTTTTAATGGATTAGAGGCATCTTTGGGATGTGAATAGTAATCTCCCTTTACCAACATTAGATGTAATCATTGTATAAAGGTATCCCAAACATGCCCAAAATAGCATAAAACACAAAAAAATTAATGGAATGCGATATTTTCTGTGAGGTTTATTCCAAAAACATTTACTAGTTTGATGTTATATTCTTTGTATATAATAATATCCATATTTTATGATCTCATAGATAAATCAACATCCATAATTTGAGGTTCTGTTTGAATAGCTCTATTAATCATGAATGATATGAAATAATGAATAGAACAAAAACCAAATAGTGATTTCAGTATTACTTACTGAATAATCAGCAAACCTTTTACCACATCATTTTATTAGTTCAAACTCAGCAATAGTGGTTTCATAATCCTTCTCTTAATCATTTGGATTTGGTGGTTGAAGATATTGATTATCCTAAATGACTCATGGTTGTGTAAACTACCTTGAATAGTTTCTTTTCTCCCTACATTTGAGGCATTGAGCCATAAATGGTTCTCTCCTTACCTCCATCATATAATCTATATTCTTTATGTCTCTTCAATATTCATATCCTTTTCTTCTTTCTCTCCCATAACTATAGCATTTCCCCACCCCTTTGAGTAAATTCCCATTATGCTTCTTCAGATATTTTCTACATATGAGCGGTTGAGATTCCTATTATCTTTTATCTTTAGATCCTGCATCTTTAAAATTAATATTTCATTTCTTATCTCAATATCCATGTGACCATTATCCATACTCGACATCCATTTTTTGAGAACATCGAACAAATTCATCACAACTCCCAATGTATTAGAAAGCTAGATCCTTTTAATATCCTTTAACCTCATGTGGAGACGATGTTGTGACAAACCTGGATGGTGTCATGGAATGGTGTAGTTCTGTTTTCATTTTTGAACTAGTTTGGTGGTGGACATGATTCATCAGGGCATCTAGATTTATTGCATTAAGAGGATAGAATTGTGTTGTAGTGATATAGACGTGGATATTTCTGATGAAGGATGATTGTAGGTATGTCGATGGTGGTTATGTATTACATAGTGCAGCAAGTTGGATTTTCATTCCCATCCTGCCATCTATACTTTCCATTAGTTATTTACACAATTACATAAGTTTATCCCTGGATCATTAATTCACATGGATCCTTTTTCTAGTCCATGGATTTGTAACTTTTATATGGAAATAATTAAATCTCAAAAATTATTTTCAACATAAAGATCTAAGGGATAAATAATTATTGTGTGGAATACCTCACTTTGAGTGATGGAAAAATTGAAATTTATAATCCAAACATTAATTTTTAATTATATACTAAGTGGTGACTTTATAAAAATTATTATCACATGAATATTATTAGAAGATGCAATACATTTGGTAGGTGATCTAAGAACTCATGTAGGCATCACAGGGTGGCCAACTCGAATGTGAGATGGTTGTGCTAGAATCAATCATCCATCCCTCCATCCACACTGTTGAAGGAGGCATTCCCTACCTTATTATGTCCCTATAACAATGCAATGATTTGGAATGGGGAAATTCATTTTCCATGAATGTTCCAAATGGTGGAATCTTCTAGAAGGGTTTAGCTGTGTTGTTTGACTCATGATATGTAATGTTGTTAGATGCTATGTTTGGGCCTTCAGGATATGTTTTGGATCCTGAGTTTTTTGGCACTCAGGACATGTTTCATTGGGTCTTTGGTCACATGGGCCTCCAGGTCATATTAGGGTTTACCATAAACCAATTTAAAAGGGGGGTTTTCATTATTTTAAATAAAATGTATTTCCACCCAACTTGATATTAAACACGAAACATGGGTAAATGATTATTTTGAATAGATTTTATAAAACATGTGTACACTAAATCACCCAAACCCCTATTTAGTGTGTGTCTGTGTGATCCAATGGTCACAACATGTGGTATCAATGATTTAGGTGAAATCTCTAAGTAGATCTATTATATTGTCACTGAATTTTTAAATGCATAACATGTAGTGAATATTTGATAAAGTAATTAAGATTCTTCAATTAGAGATTAAATATCATATACAATGGATAATGTAATATATTTCATGATTATTTTAACATAAAATGAAATGTTTACAAAATTTAATTTTATTATTATTTCAGTATTTAAAAGTTATTTTAACATGTAGATCAATATAATGGTTGATCATTAATTATAAAAAATACATGCATATAGAGGGATGTAAATACATTGTGGAATGCTTCTTCACAACATGGCACAAAACCAATATTTTGATGTTTGATTGAAGATTCATCATAGTTAAATAAATGTTAAGAACCATATTCATTTCTTAATAAAAATTTGATTTTGGAAATGTATTTAAACACACTAGAGCACTATTTTTTACATTGTTAATGTAATTCTCAATGTGAAACCTAAATGATTTTTTGAATGTTAAATAATTCATGAGATGCGTTGCATCCTAATAAATTACACATAATTAATATAATTTATTATGTGAAAGTCCATGAAGATGTAAAATATAGTATATTATTATGTAAATATCTTAAAACACATATTATTCAATCGATACCAACTGAGAACACCCAGATTGAACCAATATAATTAATTAATACATTAACAACACATAGGGAAATTTTTATGCTCATAAATAGGAAACCATTGGGGATTGAAGATCATAAATATATGAGGGAATCATTTTACATGATACATATTTATTTTCCTTCTTTCTAATCCTTTTATTTCAATCTTCCAATTTCTCATCACTCCCAAGAAAACTCAACATCTCCACCCATGACTGTGTAATTTATATTGTTTTTAGAAAAAGGGCGTCTATATAAATGTTATTTTTTTAATTTTGGTAATCAAATTAAATAAATTTTTTCTTCATTCAAAATCTGGTTTTATATATTGTTTTTAGTTTCAAATTCTGAATACGGTTGTTTTAAGATTTTATCTTATTAATTCTAATGTCCTTTCTTGAGGAATCATTCCCCCCCCCCCACTCAATTTATATTTTCATAGGGTTGAATATATTATGGTTGTGTGGAGAGTTCTCGATGATCATCAGTACATGTGTGAACTTCTATGTCATAACTACTAGATTATTTTCAATAAAAAATAAATATTTAATAAATTTTTTAATTAATCAAGGTAACCCATTAATATTCAATGCACATAGTAAATATCATAGTGAAATAATAGGTTTTATATAATAATACTCTAATAATATTCATATAAACAAGTGAGATAATGGACTCAAAAAATGAATCTATCTCTTACCGGCCAACAGATGAAAAAATAGGTTACTAATTGAAAACTATGATAGAACAAAACTAGGTTTATGAAAGTCCACTCAATAAAATCTTTCACAATTTTTTCTAAATAAGTAAATTTAACATAATTATTGGATTATATAATTAAAAACCCAAATTAGAGAAAAAAATTGTCTTCCTTAAAAAAATAAAAAGTGTCAAATCCATTTTTTCTGTAGTTCTTTTTATGAGATAAAAAAGTTTTTCTAATATACTATACTAGGTAATAATTTTTTTGACACTCCCAATGAAAAAAAATTTCATAAACATGTCAATAAAAACATGTATCTTGAGCCTAATAAATCTATAAAGAGCATGAAGAAAAAGGAATCTATAATGTTAATGTTGATACCCTCTTAGAAATTAGATAAATATGATACACTACTCTTTCAATTCAAATAATATGGTATGTTATCATTTATATAATTAAAAAATTATACTAATAATGAATCATGTTCTGGTAGGGAAAATATGAGTCTGCTAAATTTATTAATGACATCTACACTAATGTTATGTACTAAATAATAAAAATTATTTTTAGAAATATCCCTTATATATTTTATTTTATAAATTAATAAAAATATGTGAAAACCAAATTGATAATATATGGATATTTTATGTAATAGTTCTTAACTAAGAGGATATAAGAGTATAAAACAATGATAAAAAATGATGAATATGAGAAACTATAATTATTTATATAAAGTGAAAATTCCCCAATGGATGAAGAACTATTTCCATATATAATTCATGATAATCCATGTATAAAGAATTATTTAGAAGTTTTTATCCATGAATGATAATAAAATTTTAAATCTAGCATTGGTTTGAAAAATTATTTTTTTTGATATCGATGCAAAAAGTGTGATAGGACCAAGTAGTTCTTTATAAGAAATGCATATGTTTGCTAGATTGAATATGATATTATGATAATGTAATATGAATATAGTTTTAATATTTTAATTATTATAATAATACTATAAATATTAAATTCCGTAATTGATAATTAAATTAACGATACATAAAATTTATTCTAGATAAATGATCACATTAATTAGAAACAAAAGGTGCTTCCATGAGTTATTTTTAAAACACATTTACATATTATAATCCAAACCCCAGTGGTAGGAAACTCATGAAATATTTTGTATATATATCATAAAATCCTCATAGAAAAAGGTGAACCATGACTCTATGATAAATTTTTATGCTAACAGAAGATCATTTTCTAGAATATGTTATAATAAAAAATATATCAAAATATTATAGGAGATAATTTTAACACCCCCTACTATATCAAGTTTGTATTTAATAAATTAACAGGATAATGAATAAATAAATTGATCTCTAAATGTGTTTAATTTTTTAAAATAGCATGAAACTATATCTATCAACAATGAGATTAAAAAAATGAGATGAATTATTATTGGTCAATGATGGTGTTGTTAATGAGTTGGACATCAATCCACTGAATAATGGAATAATTTTTCAATTTCTATTCATTATAAAACACATCTATTACTATGGAGTTAAATGGAAATTAATCATAAACCTATTGAATATATGTATAATTCATAGAAGAAGATTAGAGTTAATCTATCAATTATGATAAAATTTATATTTTTCAAATATTTATATAATAATGGATTTCTAATTGGTTATTGATATAATGGGTTTTAGTATAAATTTAAAAGTTATTATTCATATAAAATAGGAGAAATAATTCCATAACATTTTAAAATAAAAAAACTAAAATCATGTGAATCTTCCATAGGGTGCAAGAAACAGGTTTTTCTAATGAATAGAACACCCAAAAAGTAATATTAGAATGTTGGTATAAGAAGAATAATTATATTCCTTTATAATGGAATAAGGGGTCATATAATTGAAAAATACATGTATTTGATGAGTATAAATATATATTGATGTACATTGGGGAAAGAAATCCCAGATTGAAATAAAATTATTGGTTTATTTGAATATATTTTAGGAGGATATATTATTGAGATGTTTATAATGAATTATATCTAAAAATTTATCAATAAATATGGTTATCTTGCAGATAAGCATGATAAATTACAAAAAAAAGAATGTGACATGGATATAAATAAAGAATTAATTATAGATAAACATCTATGCATCACAAATGATTCCATGGGAGAAGAACAATATTATGAAAAATGTCTTCCCAAAATTAAATAAAGACTGATATGTTATTAAAATATTAATGAGAATATGTATAAAATATTTGAAATTTGATAAGAAGACTGTGGACTTAATAAAATAATGAATTTTAATTTCCATTGAAAATTAAAAAGAAATTTCATCTTAAAAGATGACTAAATATTAAAATAAGACAGTCATACCAAAAAAAATGTTTGTAAATTCAAAGGAGGAGCGAGAATGAAGTGTCGAAAAATAATTGGTGATTAAAATTAAAGAGTTTTTTTGTTCATAATATAATTTTATTTTTATCATTATTAAATTGTAAATAGATTCCACTATATTCATATGCATGTTTTTAATAAATCATATTTAATTTTATTCTAGGTGATACCTGAAGGGAGAGAGAATAATCAAAAAAATATATCAATATGGGGATTTCAAACAAGGATTTTTTTTAATCATTTTTATCCATATATCATTTCAATGTTGTACCAAAGGATTATTTGAGGTTATTTTGTATAATAATTACCATGGTGAAGAATTTTTTTACTGAATCCATTCATGTGGGGTTTACATAAAAATGTAAGAAAATTATTCAAAATATATAAATCTATATCTTTGGGAAAGTTCTATTAAATTATTTCATGATGTTTTATGATTAATATATTAATAAAAAAAATTAATATTCATTTATGAATAAAATTTTGAAACATTAATTATTCATTTTTATGAAAATATGTTAATGATATTCTAAAATTTATGGGCTAGAATTAGATATGTATGATTTTTTAATGGTTGTGTTTTCATTATTTTATTTATTTTAGATGATGAAACTAAAATATATCTTTAAAAATCCCATATATGAAAATATCATAGTCATTATAAAATTTTGAAGTTTATTAATGAAAAATTTTACCATAGAATTGTTCATTAAATTTTTTAACACTAAGTCAGCCTATGATGACTTTGAGTTGGTTAATTTATGGATCTCTACTTATTAAGGTGTGATACCCAACCGATGAATTTGCTATATTTTTTATATTAATAGTGGTTTAGAAAAAATTTCTAGAGAATAATGAATGTAACCATAATATTAGATTAACTATAATAAATAAATATGAAGGATGAAATTTAATTAGAGACATGATTATAAAGGGTGTATTTTTTTCCAACAACAACCTATAATGGTAAAAATGTAAATTCAATATTTTTATAAAATAGAGATTTGATGTTAGTTTTTAGAGTGGAAACTCACTATAAATTTGAGATTAAAAATATACATTAGGATAAAAATTCCTTGAAATAATAATTATTTATTTTCAAAAACGTTCATTAGGTTAGTAAAAATATTTTGAAAAACCTTTTGAAATTAACATATCTAAAAAGTTATATGAAATCAAAATATCTTTTTTTTTTCTAAACATATTCTTTTAAAATAATTTATCTATTTTATTATGATCCAAATTTAATATTCATGATGAGATATTGACACTATATATAATTGGTTGTTGTTCTAATTTAAATAATTATTTATTATGAAAATTGATATTTATTTGTGGATGAACTTATTAGAGATTATATATGTATTATAAAATAAGATATGTTAAAATATATCGTTATTGACAAAGGAATGATGTTGGATCTATGAGTGTTCCTGTATTTTTTATTGAATAATTTGGACAAAATATTACATTATTTATGAGCTGAGAATAAATGGATTAATTGTGTATATGAAAACTCTAATCAGAATACTCTATAGAGTTATGTAAATGATGAAAAATAATTGTAGTTATGGTTAAAACCTACAAAATAATTCATATATTGAAATATTCGTGATATTTTACTACTTGATAAATACTATATCGGTTTTTTAAGGCCTCCCCCTTTCCTACCAGAATGGTTCTTTTATCTGGGCTATTGGTGATTTTCTCAGATTATTTCTATGTATGTATGGGTGGTCTCTTCCTCTAGAGTAATCTTCTTTGGAACACATCTGTGTGGAATTAGACATATACTCTCCACTTATGTACTAGATTCACTTGTGTGTCCTCGATTTGGTTGATTAATTACAATATCTTATCTATCGAGTGATGTTGATATGCTTGTCCTTCAGCCATCTTCAGGGCCATTCTCTTCTTATCAACTAGAGGAAGTTTCAATAGAAATTCGAGAAGTGTGTTCTGGTTTGTTCTATGGGGATAGCTTTTGGAATGTATGCATCCTCATCTAGTTAGTCCAAAATTGATGTTTCTATGGATTTCCCAAATGTAACTTCGCTCTAGTCTCCACTATAGGCAGTTGTCTCAAGTGCTATGGATCCTCCATATATTATGATGTCTTATCCTACATATGGAAGAAATTTCTCTTACATGACCCTCATTAAATTCATGATTTTGGGGTGTCTAAACACAAGTGGACTCTTTCATCCCAATATTGATTTCATGAGGCCTTCAAATAGAATGGATTTTCTTTGTCTCCCTTTGGGTATTATCCTACTATGCCTGATACAGTAACTCTTGAAAACATAGTTTCTCTCTCTAAAATTTCATCAAGTCATTATCATGTTAGGGACACTCTCTTGAAATTCCCTCCCATAGAACCCACTTATGGGGTTAGGGTAGCCATCATGAACCTTATTCTTCCTCTTTCAACCCTAGATCTTATCCAGTATGAGGGTATTCATATAAAAGGGCCTTTTGTTTTGGGTGAGGCTGAACGTTCCTCTTACTCTTCCAACCCCAGATCTTCTCCAGTGTGCGTATATCCCTACAGAGGTCCCATTGTTTGCAGTACACCCATGTAGCCTAAATTATTCTACTATACAATCATCATATGAATCTCTGGGATCCCTGGTTTTATTTTCCCATCCTCCATCAACCCATTTTTTGGACCTCATTAGTGGGAGAACCATATATCGAAAGAGGCATCGAAGATAATCTTTCAATTTAAGCAATGTGTCCTAACTTCATGGGGACAAATCTTGTATAAACCTATCCTAATTTTATCCTTCCTCCGATTTCATTACCTGGGACTCGTAGCATAGTTCAATACTGATTATATCATCACTGATGTTTTGTCTAAAAATATCTCTCTTTTTATGGTGTTGGAGCCTAAACAAGACAGATCCAAAATTTCAATGTTTTCCCATATAATAAAGATGTCTAGTTCTATGAAATATAATTTTCAAATCCCCTCCACATGGGACTTCTAAAATGTGAACATAATTGTGGATTAGATTCTGTCCTCATTTTAGTGCATCACGAAAGTAATTAGGGAAACAATTAATTCTTTCTTCTTCTCCATTTTGTATTGTAGTTACAATATTTTGGACTAAGCCCGGCTCTGGACTGATATTTAGGATTTTGATCGTGGGAGCTCTCTTTGATTGTGGGATAATAAATTAATGTGATAGTTGATCCTGTTGATTATAATGGAAGGGTTTATTTTCCCTATATAGAGAATTTATTGTTTAGCTAGTTCAAATCTTGTATATGGTTTCTAGATATGGGTTTCCCATGAAAGCGCGTCACCTAGTGCAAAAACTAGAGGTGCACCTACGGTACTTGGTGTAGGTTGGATTGTTTCATCACCAATGTACATGTTGTCTCTAATTTTATAAATTACATGGTCTCTCGTTTGGAATATATCATTGTTGATCACTCACCTATTCTTATTGATATTTTCCAAATTTAGGGAAACATTTTTGGCATGAGATTATCCCTATAGTGGACTATATATCCTAGTGAACATCACAAAATAACCTCACCATGGAATAAAAACATGCATGGGAATACATAGAAGCTTTTAAAAACAAAATAAGGCATATTAGGGATGATCTTCGGGCATTTTTTAGCATTGTACCTCCTACAATGTGTGGCATGGATGGAATTTAGGTGGAGATTGAGATTATAGAGTCCACTTTTGAGTTGGAATTGTATGTAGGCACGTTTGGGTATTTTGTTGCAAAGAAGTATAAAATAGATGAAATTATTTTAAGGGAGAAACACATAGCTTGTGATGATTCAATAGTCAGATGGTTGTCTGTGGGAGACCACAATAAATCATATTTTCATGCATGCATCATGAAATACCAATGGATCCATTAGCCTAACAAATATATGGATGATGGATTCTATACAGATGTCCAGGATACTGTTGGTGGATTAGAGGGGACCATTTTTAGGAACATACTTGGAAGACTATAAATTTTAATGGTGGATGGGTATCAAATCGACTATTATCAAATCCATGATTTTTTTCATTGAGTGTATTTTGGAATGATTATGATATGATATAGGCCATTCCTCTTGAGTAATAAATCATATGGTATGTCAATAATCTAAACCTGAAAAATGCCTGAGGTCTGAAGGGGTTTATAAGTTCCTTCTTCCATGCCTCTTAGAGTTCTTTTAATGACATCCTTGTGCACATCTTCCATTATTTTTTCTAAGGTGGAAGAATCCCTCGTGCCACCAGTTTCACAACAGTGGTTCATATTCCCAAAAGCAAGGACCCCTATCTCAGCCAGAATTATCACCCTGTGAGAATGTGCATCTTCATTTACCAAATTGTAGCTTCTATAATCTACAATATGTTGATCTCTCATCTTCCTCAATGGATATCTCTTGAGAAGAATGTATTGGTGAAGAAAAGATACATCCAAGGGGATATCCCAATGATCCAAGATCTCATCAGCAACATCAATACTAGATTTAATGGTTCTAATATGGTTTTTATGCTTAATATGGAAATATCCCATTACAGGATCGAGTAGGAATTTATTTTCAATGTCTTGATAGGTATGGGATTATCTACTTGGGATATTTATATTCTTTTCCAGTGTTTCATGTCATTGTGGTAGGTTGTCCACTTCATAGTTCGGGACAATTAATTTTTAAGGTATTGCATGGGTAAGGTAGGGTATCCTTTAACCCAAATACTTTTTTTCTCCCTTAATATTTTCTCAGCTACCTTATCAACAGGTCCACAATACATGGATCCATTAATCAATATCAGTGTACTTCTAGTACATGTAGTATCTCCCATCTGATATTTTCAAATGAATCTATTATTTTTATGATTGCTAGCTCGAGGATTGTTCATAGGTTTAATAAATTATGTTTTGATTATTTTCAATGGAGAGAAAAGTTTTTAATTATAATAAGAGGACCTTTTATGTCCCAAAATGTTTCATAGACAATATGGGGCTCCTTTGAGATAGAGGCTTGGCATGCAGAACAGTTCCCTCCCTGTGGAGTACCTCAGCGCTCCAGTTTCTACTAGTTGGATGTGTATTCAGCATAGAGATCACATCATTAGGAAAATAATCTGAAATAGTTATAATTGAATGAATAGTTTTTTTATTAGTAGGTAGAATCACATTTGAAAATGTTGTTATAACCTCCATCCCATGCCATGCACTCTTGGCATCCAAGTTACCAAAGAAGGGATTTATAAGATCAACTCCATTCCTTGCTCTTTTATATAGGATACAAAAGAGAATGGGAGTAATCATTGGGTTTTATGGAAGTGTATTGAAAGACCAATTCATTATCAATAAATTTATGTTACGATTTTTTATGACATGTTACATATAATGCTGGAAAATTTTACTAGGGATGTTATTGAGGCACATACCCTATAGGGTATTTTCAGGAACTCAGGTATATGTGGTGTGGGGATAAAATAATATGTGTTGCATGTATAGCTCTTGTTGGTTTTTGGATCCCACCTATAAACTCTTTGTCATCACACAAGATGGATTGTGGGTGAGTGTAACATTTTTTTGGTGCCATAATTGGGTTGGTATTACATATGGATTCACTAGCCACTCAGCCAGCCACATAACCATTAAACATGTTTTTAGGATACTATTTTGTATCAGTGTCATGATGGATAGTAAATAGAATATGGACTTTGATAAGTTTGATAAGTTAGATGAACTGGATAGATATTCTTTTATTACTTTTTATGCAGCTTCCATCTCATCAAATGACTACGCAAGGCTTTCTACTAGCACGACCCGTCATGGCTCTCAGGGATTTTCCTTCGGAGTAAAAGAGGTCCCTGTAAAAATTAATTTTCTCCTATGGAATATAATGAATAGATTTATTCTTAAAGATGACTATGTGATACATTTAGGCATTTTTATGGCCTATCACTTACTATGTTGCAGGGAATCTTGGGAGGATAGTTTGGCCCACCTATTATTAAACAACGAGTGGGAGAACCATGTGTGGAATTCATATGGCGACATCACATGGATTCCTATCAAGGATATGATGTAACCCTCCATTTTATACAAATGGTATCATGGTGCAGGGAATGGTGGCTCATATAGAAAAGGCTACACCATCATTCTTGCTATTGGGTAATAGTTTATTTGGATAGCTCAGAACAAATCCATACATGAGGGGATCCAGTGCACTGGTAGAAATTTTGTGTCCCGAACCATATTTCTTCACCATGATATAATTTTACCATTTAGAAAATGGTGTGAGACCCCCACTATAAGAAATATTCTGGTGGTATTCTCATAGGTCAGTTAAAATAACTATGGTCATTGGGTTATATTGTTCCCATATCTGCTCTGCTTGAAGCTAAATGCTGATGGATCATGTAACATGAATGGCATGAATGGTGTAGGTGTCATTTGGGATTCCATGGGATTGATTATCCTTTCTTTATTTTCTCACTTCTATAGAGGTCACACCCTCCTGGATGTGGCTTTGGAAATTCTTGTGTTTATCCAAATTCTCTATTTTTATATTATATATCATTCCATCGTCAAAAATGATTCTACCATCCTTTATGAATCTATGAATTGTTTGTGAAATATCCCCATGTCCTTAATGTATGTCATGATATGGTGAATAAATCTCATAACTGATGCCATTGTAGTTTCGTATAGGTGGAGGGAGTTCAACGTGGTTGATGATCATATCTCTTTGATGGAGTCGTAAGGAATTTTTGTTTTTCTTCCCCAAATGTGTACTCATTCCAAATTGAGTAGAATAACCATATTAGAGGGGATGATCTATGTAAATACTATATCAGGCCGTTGTAGCATCCCCTCCCCTATGTGGCCTCTCCATGTTTTCTTTGGCCCTTTGTTTTTTACAAATCCCTTTTATCAAATAAATAAATTAGTTGATGATGTGGAAATATTGTGATTTGAATTAATTTTATTATATAATTTCATGGGAAAACATTTTTATACATGAAATGGAATTTTTATATATACAAGAGACAGATCCTTCATTAGGTAGTTATGATCGTCATGACGGTCCATTCCACCTTGATGGGGGAGTTATCAATCTTATGATTTATTTTCAATTCATTTTTTTTCATTTCTAATGAATTAAAATTATTATTAGATTTTGGAGTGTGATATCGATATCTTTCATTTGATTATAATTACTGATTTATTTTGATTGCTAGAGTGTCCTTTTATTAAATGATCTTGAGTGATATATTAACCATGGACATAATGTTAGACATTTCTAAATATTTAAAAATTATTTTGGGGTACCCAACTCATTGTAATACAAATAAAGCTATATTTTTGAAAAAATGATCTTAGAATGTGTAGTGTTTCTACCTAGACCATGGGATTCACATTGACCTAACTCTGATGGAAACATGGTATCAAGACATGATTTATACAGTGATTTTTTGTGAACCTGGACTCCACATGACAATTAAAATCACATAATCAAATATATTTTAGGGATTGAATAGTAATCATCAATTTCATATAGATAATTGGTATTTTTCATTGATATCATGATTGTTACATCACACTATGGGATCAAAATTTTTCCTTTCTGGATATAAAACAATATTAGTTATTTGGTTGGTTATTTATCATATTAATTTAAATCATTTTCGGTTGAATAGATGTAATGATTCCCAAATGTCCGACCATGTTTTTGAAAAAAAAATTACAAGTTAAAATATAAATTTTTTCCTTTAGTTTTGATATGTATTTTCCACCATCTCATTCAATGTTTCTAATTTAACTTAGTTTTTTCATTTATATTATTTTTTTCTCCATTATGATTTTTTATTTGGATGTAATCATAGAACAAATTAATGATATATCCCCAAATCTAAATAGATATTCAATATTAAAATATTACATAAATAATTTAATCACTCAAAATGGATATTCAATGACAAATATGTGAGTCAAAAACAAAATTGAGGGTTCTATAATAGAATTCAATTCAGAATGAGTAGTTACATCACGTAATGGATGTGTTGTTCAAGGACAGATTTAAACTCCTAGAAACATTATTGAACGTGGATGATAAATCATAAGAGGTTTCCAAGTAAGAATTAATATTTAAGGTAAAACTCTTGGAGTAATATGAGAGTATGGTTGAGGTTGTTTCACAATTCAGGGATACAACCTACAATAAATCTCGAATTTAATTTTCTTTCGAAATAACCTTTATAATAGTTGGGATGAAGGAAAATAAAAATGATGAACCGTTACCTAAAGATTAATTATAAGAATTATAGGAGAGGAGTATACTGAAATTATTGAATATTTTAATTTTTATAACACTATAGAAGATAAGAAATAAGAGTTCTCTCATGTTTGAAAATACCAAATATTACGTCTTTTACTATTTTAAACTACAAGTTTCTATCTAAAATAATTGATGTAGTTGTGAATAATGGTTTGTTGGAGTGAAGTTACACTAGATGCACAAAAATGCTTTTTTTGGTAAATCAAATATAGATAGCATTATAAGAGGCTTATAGTGATCCTATATTAATTTAGATGATAATTAAATCAATTTATAGATTATAAAAATATTAAATATACATTGAAGTTTTTTATGGTATAGTTTCATTAGAACTATAGGTTCATACATCACTTATACATAATAATACATAAATAATATTAAAAAACTTCTTCGTTATCAAGTTAAAATATCACATGTTATCCTTAGTACATGATGTCACCTAAGGATTTAAATCCAATAAAGGGGTTTGCTAAAAGTCTAGTATGGAGAACGATAACATTGATAAAATAATATAAATGAATCAATAATAAATGGTTCAGTATAATCATCATGTCATAATAATATGTTCATCTATATAAACATGATGAAGACATATGCCCAAAAGAATAGAATTTGGTGTTGCATAAAAATGAAGCCTCATGTCATAGTGGTCAAATAACACACATATGAAGGTCCCTATAAAACCCTGATAGGGGAGGGGTGAATCAGGGCGTCAACATTTTCTTCTCAAGTGATGGATCATGTTCCCACTATAGTAGGAACCTATTAAACCTATCTGATGGTGATGTGTAGTAATTCAAATATTTACAAGAAGCAAGAAAACAAAATAATTTTACATGTTTCACCACATATGGGTAGTCAATATAGAATATGGTGATAGTGGTCCAGTTATACCTAAATCCACAAATCCTCACTATATGTAGAATACAAAATTTCAGACATAGTAAATCTGTGCCCTACATAGTACCATTACATTATTTCAAGGATAACACATTATGCTCCTCAGAACACTTCCATCGACAATCGTAGATCACTACTTTGAGATAAATATTACTCATTTTATCAACATGAAGCTCCCTTCAATAGATTTTCATTGATGAATTCTTTCTTTATCTAGAATGTGAATATTCTTTAATTGAAGTCTTGAATTGAGGATCTTCAATGCACTGATCAATAAAAACAGATTTTCATAACATTTTAGAAGCACACACTAGAACATCGGAGAAAAACTTACTCTTTTGGGAATGATTTTAGATTTCCGAACAATATGAACTAAACACAACCTTTTTGTTTTTTGAAACCATAATCTTTCACACTACTACACCCCATGATTCATTTTGTATTTTTTAACACATTTAATTAAATCATTAATTTCCTCAACTCTTTGACATGTTACTATTTCCTGCGGTAGAGGAACCCAATCATGTATGGAAATTATATGGGTCTTTAGAGGGGGTATCCGCCTATTTATTGGCCTCGATGAACCAGTGTGTAATATTCTATCTGAGAACACAAAACCCTTTTTGATTTATCATTGGGAACCTAAGACTCTTCCATGCAACCTCGTCTTTTTCTCACCATTAATACTTATGCGAACATTTTTCAATTTCAAAATTTTAATGTAAATATCCAAAATCATGATGGTATGAAACATTCAAAACCGTATTCAATATTACACACATATAACATTTTCAAAGACTCATTTCTTAAATTTACAATTTTTGACCCAAAAGACTGTCAATCACAAAGAAATGATTCCACCTTCAATATTGTTGTCTACTTGAAAACTACGAACCCTTTACTTTAAAAATCCATGATATTCTATATGGGTATTGAAACAAACACAGACTAGTCTCTATTTTGAGAAAGTACCATTCTTATGCCCAAAAATGTCCCCCTTTGGGTTTGTTGAAAATCTGTATATAAATTCAATAAAACATATTCCACTATCAAAACCTTTTATGCAAGAAAAAACTCAACCGTTACTCTTTGTATATGTGATTAATGATAATTGTTGGAAACAATATGGGAATCATGAATTGGGTTATCATGTTTTTGAATGATTAAATATTTCCATGTTAATTTTTGATTATTTATTCATAACTCAGAATAATCATTTTTTCACATTGTAACTCATCATTTTCATTCTTTATACAATCAAATTTATCGATTCCTATAACTAGAAAAACATTTCACCCTATTCATTTCATCCATTAACATTAGTCATTCTTCCCCATTGGAAATAAACCCACATAACATAAATTTGACATATATATCTCAAAATGTACCCCTTAGATCGTATCTCTCCCATAAACCTTCATCACTTCCACAAATAGATTAAATAGTTAACACAACTAGAGAGAGGGGATATCCCTAACCTCTTCATGCACCAAGAGGTGGCTGAACACTGAAGTTCAATAGATTCTTTGCGAACACATTTCCTACAAATGGCTTAATTAGTATTCCAGCCACTTGATCATCAATTCCAACAATATCAATTTTAATCACACCTTGTTCAAGATTTTCCTTGATAAATTGATATCTGATTTCATTATCTCTCATTTAATGATGATGAAAATGATTCTTCATAAGATCAATTTCAGTCTTGATATCATATTGAATCACCATTATCTATTTTACCTTATCGCCAATATCAGCCACTTGTTTCTTTATCCACAATAGCTAAGTGCAGGACAATGTATTGGAGATATAATCTGCTTCCACAGTACTAAGGTATATTCATTCTCATTCCTTAATCATCCATCCCACACATTTCCTCCTAATATATAATGATTCAACACATATGGACTTTCTATATACCACATCTCCAACCCAGTATACATTAGAAAATGCCGATAGTTCATTATCTCTTCCAACATCAATTTATAACCCATAAATTTTACATCCTAGAATGTACCTCATAATTCATTTCTCATCCACCATTTATTACTCATTTATATTACTATCAATGAGGGCCAATAGTATTATTTCAAAAATATATACATCTAGTCGTGTCTTAGTCCGGTACAATAAGATTACAATGATTCTCGTGTATATTGTACGATATATAGATGACCCATCTTCTTGTTTTTATTGTTTTTCCATACTGTAATTGGAGTCAACATTTGTTTGGAATAATGAATATTTAATTTCTTAAAAAAATATCTTTCTTAATTTTATTGAGAAATAAAACTATAGTATTCACTATGAATAACATGTAGTGATAAGTTTTATAAGAGTTCACCATTAATAGAGAACAAAAAATTTGATTTCATTGGAATGGAATATTCATACATTGATCCCTGTCATCATCCACAGAATATAATATCATATACCCACATTAGTACCATTAACTGGTATTTCTGACAATTTATTTTATAAATATTGGAAACCACTCTTATTTTAAATTCTAGCTTATTTAGGGCGAATAATGTTAAGAGTACCACATCAGTGGTTCCTATTTTAGACCTTATAATGCCTTACTAAATCAAGAAAACATCATTTCATCATTTCCAAATAAAAAACCCACTGGTTTTCCATTAAAGATATGTTCTTCACAAACACCCTTAAAAAAGATTTTTTGACTTCTATTTGATACAAATTGTATCCACTTTGAATTTATATGGAAATAAAATTCTTGATCGAATCTAGTCTAACCACATGAGGAATTATTTCTTCAACATAAACACCTTAAATATGTTAATATCCTTTACACACCAATCACACCTTATTTCCTATCACATTACCATGGTCATCGAATTTATTTTTAATTATCCACTTGGTAATAATCACATTGTGAGTTTTGGGTCTTGTAACAAGATCACATGTCTAGTTATTTTCCATCATATGTAACTCATTATTAATATCATTAACCTAGGATTTATCCATTGTAGCTTCATGAAATGAGGATGGTTTTACAACTGATATGAAGAAATATTGATCATTATTCTTCTTCCTCTATACTAGTGTTGGTGTTGTCTAATCCCGAAGGATGTTAGATTGATTAATCTCCTCTCTTCTATTTCATGTTTTATGTTAATAAAAAAATACGTCATCCATGGTTTCTTCTTATGATTCATTTTCAAAATCAACATCATATTTTGATCCATGAATGTATTTAACATCTTCCTCTACTTAGGTATTTTGATATATTCCATGTACACGTTATTTTAAATCTTCTATCATATCATATTAAGAATTATTAGCTTCATTTGTGTTATTATCATCAATGATATTTACATTAATTTTTGCAACACTTTTTTCAAGATGATTATTGAAACATTTGATGGATTATTTCTCCATTTAATATCTGAGGAATATTCCTTCATCTTTATCATCACTCTACTTCTATTTATTTCCTTATTTCTTATGGATGAAAACATTACTTATGGAAAAATAGTAATTAATCAAAGAGGGATTTCATATATGCCATAACTAATATGGTTCTTACGCTTATCCCATATAAATACATATTCAATTTTGATTATACAATGCAACATAAATAGCCTCTTTCCAGTAATGGTGATGGATACGACTCTCAATCAGCATAAATCTAGAAATATTGTTTACCTATCAATTCAGGTGATAAAAAACTCTATTTTTTATAGATTTATCACTATAGGCATTTCATGTGGTATTCTATGTTTCTCTAAGTAATATTTAAATTAAATTAATGTCTATCTCACACCATTGTTAGACCGAAAAACAATCATTTTGTGTTTGGTATCATTCTATGCTATTCGGTGATATGTTTTCTTCCAATAAAGCACTTGTATTTTCTAGTGAATAACCATCACATGTTCCATTCTAATAAAATAATAAATAAAAAAATGATGTCCCTATATCCATATGTTACAGCTTCATTTATCAGTCCAAAAACATCTGTGTGGATGAGATCATGGGGATTGGATGCCCTTTTCTTCTTAACGTAATATGAAATTCATAACAACTTTCCTCATATGAAAACATCACATGTATTCTCTCGTTAACTCTTCGTATTAGGGATATATATGAAAATATTCAGTTTAGATATAGTTTCCATGTATTGTTTATTTATGAGACCCATCCTATGGGGTCATAATATGTTCTCTTATTCAACTATCTTGTGAAAAATTTTAATTTAACTATTAACCTAATATATGTGTCCATATATTCTGTGTACATTCCTAATAGAATTCCCAATACTTCATTTTGTAGTTCTTCCTGTTTGACTTAATGTTACTATAATCCCTGAGTCATATAGTTGGATCACACTCAAAATTTTAGGATACAAACCATCTACATAAATAACATTGGTTTACTAAATCTCATCACTTTCCAATTTAGTACTCCCACTGGCTTTGACCCTCAAATCACTCTCAGTATCAAATCTCAATGTTCCATCAACCATTTTCTTTACATTCATCAATAAATATTTATTTCCGATTATATGGTATAATTATCCACTATCAAGAATACATGTGACACTATTCTTTGCTGCTTTGAGAGTGACTTAGGAAAGATTTAATTTCAAGATATTTCCTTCCAAGAAATATTTTATTCAGGTAAGGATGCATGTTGACATTCAAATCACTTTTCCATGTGCACAGGTTCATTATAATCATACACTTTTTATATAATTAAAAATATGTTTATTTTTTGAACATTGTTTGGATGATGAGTATCGGATTAACTCTTAGTTATGTATGAAATTTTTGTTTATTTCCTCTACCTATAACAAATATCTTTATGACAATGTCAGAATAATTAAAAAAATATCCATAGAAATTATTTCTTCAATAAGAAGTAGGAGATGAAATCATTATTATTTATTTACATAGTTTCTATTTATATTTAAATATATCCTTGACTCTTAATAGTATGACATGGTATGGCCTAGATAGCCATATAACTGAAATTTAATAAGTGTAATTGTCTTCACACTAATTCTTATCTCAATATAGACTTACATAGGGAATGATTTTGACTAAATATCCTTTTGAGAATTTTTTAGATAGTTTTTAGTTTTCATTTCAGTTTTATTTGGGTAATTCTATGTTAATACTTTAGAGGAATTTTCTATATGTCTATATTTCAGTTACCCTTTATTTTTTATCATATAGTTATGAACCTTCGATGTTTCTGTGTCTCAACTGATTACAATTTTTTTCCATGCTGGTTGATCTTTGATCATCCAAATCCTTATCTACTCTTTCAGGACCATACATGGATATCTCTATGATCTCAGCATCTGAGAATCATCCAAAGTGTATTGCCATATTTATTTTTCTTTTAATATGATTCACTTTCATGTTTACTCCTAAGATTAAAAACTTCTTCTTCAAGAACCTCAATATTCATCGACATCTCTTCTCTTTTAGATGTAAGTTAATTGATGAAATTTTTGTATTCCATAATTAATAAATTTAGAAACACTACATATTCATTACATTCAATGGATTTTGAATATTCTCTTACTACATATTATAGTGATTTAACATTATCTCCAAGGCGATCAACTTATTCTAATGATTCTATAACAAATTCTCTCCATTTTTTAAATTTTTTAAATGATTCTCATGATTTATAAGATAATCCATATTTTTGTACTTGATATGATTATATACAATCAACTCATTATCTCTAGATTGATCTTTTGATGATTCTGGAATTTAAACTATATCCATCATAGATTCATGGGTTCTAGATTTAAACACTAGTTAAACTTCTTCATGGAATTCATTGTCATCATCTCTATCTTTATAGACACTACTCTTCCTATAATATTCCTTAGAATCCCTTCTTCTCAAACCTTTTTGAGTGTTCTAAAAATTTCTACCTTCAATTTATTATCATTGAGATTCTTTGATCACCGCGAGTTAATGTATCCAACTATACCACAATGAAAAAATTTCATGGAATTATTTCCTTCTAATTTCTTTTTTCCCCTCTTTAATGTCATTTCAAGAAGAGAAATAATTTCATCTTCTTCATAATAATTATTGATTATGTCCCCTAAAACTTCATATTTTTCCATGGATTTGATAGAAAATTACATTCATATTAAAGTCATTACATCTTTAAGTTTGACTCTTATTTCATGTGCCACTAGACAGCTTAACAGATCGTCAAAAAAATGTTCAGATACATCCATTTCCCAATGGCTGGCACTTTTCCATTGCACATAGGTGGAAGCCTTCTATTGGTTTTATTCAAAATATGAATGTCTTTGATTTCATCACCATGTCCTTGTATGGATTCAAAAAATATAGTAACTGAATTAAAAAAAGTATCGTAATTTTTATCAGGATGCACATTCAATTCATCAAACCTAATGTACATGACATGATGTTTTTACTACTTCAATTTTTTTGTCTCGTTAATAAATTTTCAATAGTTTTTCCACATATAATGTGGTGAAGTAAAACTCAAATATTTTAAATATATTTTATCATAAAGATATTCAATGAGGGAATTTTGTTCTTTAGCATCTTGATCATGAAATGTCTTCTCAATATCATTCATAGACAGCCCTTTTGGATCAGTAAATTTAATTCTATATATGGTGTCAAAGAGTAACTCCAGTCAAAGATATCAAAGATGATATCTCATCCTGCTCTTCCATATCTCAATGTTACATCCATAAATTTAGAGGATCCCCTATCCTTTATTGAATTATATATGATTGAAAAGAAGGATAGATATAACACCAGAAACCTTTACCCTCTTATACCACTTTATAGATAATGAAACACCCTAATTGGGGAGGAGTGAATCATGGTGTCAACATTTTATATCATGTTCTAGATCATGTTCCCACATTGGTTGATACTTATTAAACCTTTTTAATGGATATGTGTAGTAATTAATACATTAAAAAGAAACATGAAAACATGATAAATTGACTTGGTTCACCCCTAAGGGCTAGTCCATGATACATACACCAAAAGTGTTCCGGTCTTACCTAAATCCAATATTCATAACTTTATGAGCACTAAAAATGATTAGACACATTCACTCTATGATAGACACAATACCCTTTCATGATTTTAGTGATATAATATTGAGTCCCTCTAAACACTTCCATCGAATCCCACAATCTCATTATTTTGAGAGAAATCTAACTCATTTTATCAACATGAAGGTCGCATCAATAGATTTGTATTGAATGATTTTGTATGTTTCTATGAAGATAATTTTCATTCATTTATGTCTTGAATTAATACACTATAATTCACTAATCAAACAAACAAAATGTTCATAACATGATATAAGCACACACTGGCACTTGCACTCAACACCTCATCTTGCATGCAAAATTTGGGATTGATGTGAAATATGCCTTCAACACAACCCTTATTTTTCTTGAAACCCTTATCATTAATCTATTACACCACAAGTATCTCTATGTCTTTTTAGACTAAATGAACACTTGGGATGCTAGGTTTACTTTTTGAAACTCTTCCTTATAGTTCTCATTCATGCGGCTATGGAACCCAATATTCGTTGGAAATGTTTTGGTTATTGAGTGGAGTTAGCCGCTAATTTATAGACCGAGATGAACCTAAATGTATGATTCTCTCCAAGAGCTCAAAACCCTTTTTGATGTCGTATTGGGAACATAAGACTCTTCCACACAACCCCATCTTTCACGCACATTTAAATCATATTCACACATTTTTTATTTTTCATATATTAATGTGAAGATCCCAAAACATTATTTTTTCACAACTTTCAAGATCTTCTCTAAACAAGCATAAAACCACCTTATCCAAAAATTAATTTCATTATTTTCCAATTGTTAGGCCCAATTTTGTTTTAATAACTAAAAAATGACACCACATTCAATATTGGATTCTACTAGAACTGTTCGAAAACGTTCTTTGGTAACTCACTAATAATCTATATGAGAAATTACAACAAACAAAAAATATACTCTATCTACAAAAAATATTATCCTTGGTTCCAACAACATTTTTGTAAATAAATATAGCATAATGAAAACAAATTTTATATTTTCATAGATCAAATCATCATCATTTTGAACAAATATATCATCAATTTCATATATATTACAGATAATCTACTAAAATGCATCACATTACCCAATGAGAAATGGGGATATATACATTATGTCCCACCAATCACCTCATTTATTTCACATAATCATGAATTCAACTTAAAATTTATAGCAATCATAGTCATGAAATAACCCATTTAAAAGTGTGTATTTCTTATGGATTTCATCATGAATAAATTCAGGAATAATATTTGGTGTTCCAAATTAATATAGTAATTTATATTTCACTTGGATATCTTCATTCATTATTGATAAAGAATCATCTCTTGATGAATAATTATTTGTTATGGAATGATAATCTAATTTTGAAATTAATTATATTTGGATTATAAATTAACGATGTAATATGTATAGCCATGAAATAAATGGGAAAAATAATGAAAAAATATTTAAGATACATTATATGAATTTTCAGACTGAAAATGAATTGAAGTATTTAAAATATCAAACAATTATGGTGGGTCTTAATCCCCTTACCTTAAATCCTATTTTATTTCAAATTATTTCCATATCTGAAATAAACATTATAGAATTATTAAAACATTTATATATATGTGAAATATTTTAAATTTTAACAATATTTATCTGTTTTAATAATTTGATTATATTACTTAATTTCCAATGTTAAAGGGATGTCATTTCGATATCAAATTTTCCATAAATATTTCACTTCTTTCTTTTATTTCACTATTTTTTTAAATTAATTATTACTTATGAATAATTTAATTAAAATGATTTAAATAACTATTTTTATACATTTATATATGAATAATAATATATTATAACCATCAATTGTGTTATTCATAAGAATCAAATTGGAAATTTCTTCATTTTTAGTTGATGATAATTTTATAGAACATTGTCAAAAGGGTTCAAATAAGAAGTATGAAAAATTAATATTTTTATAATATAATAAATATAATTGTTAAAAAAATATAAATTATATAAATAAATAATTATACAAATATTATTTTATATTGAAATGTTTTGGAAAAATAAAAATATGAGTGGATATTGAGGGGTAAAATTTATTCCAATAAAAACAATGATGATTGGTGTTGGGTTGTAACAAACTGGACCTAATAACCTAGTACCCCAACACATAAGATGGATCTGACATAGCTTGAATGGTGTTGTCAATCCTAATGGGATGGTGATTAACAACTGTCATCTTACAAGACAAATTAGTAAACATATATTCAATAAAACAAAGGAATATAAAAGATTACAAGTCAGTATGCTCAACCCTTCAAAGAAAGAATGTGGAAAAAAATTAAAAAAAACAAATAGAACCAAAAACATTACACTATGAAAATACTCAATAACTACTATGCCGAACTCATACATTTTAAAGGAATCATTATCATATGATTTCAATAGTTTCACCAACCACACCCTAATATATGGTCCAAAGGATCAAGAATATCCCCCAGCTCCAAGTGGTTGTTCAATATTACTCAAACCTAGTTTAGTGAAATATAATAATTTTTCTTGGAAATATTATGGTGTGAGCTAAAAAACCAGTGTGTTATCACCAAGTGTCCCATAATACAATCCATAATAATAAAACCTTGCATGATTTGAATTTAAATAAAATAGATAATGTAAGGGAATATAATTTACATATTTAAAACCGAAAATTAAATATTTTCAACATATTTAAAACATTTCATATGTGTCTTAAATAAACATTTTATTTAATATAATTTATATAAATCAATTGAAATGATTAAAACCTTTCTATAATTAATGTTATATATAAAAAAACACCATTTTTATCGACCATGATGTATGTTAGAGTCTGCATGTAAGTTCATCACACTTATCATATAATTGATCGTGGCTATTTATATGTATATACATCCCTCAGAATCATAACTAATATGACTCATTAACATCCCATCATGGATAATCATGCCAGAAAAGGTTTTAGTTTGAGTTGTAAATGTCAATCTATTTCTAGGGGATCAACATAAAAGTGTGATTGTCCCAATAAAAACCGTAACAAACTATGCTCTTTGGTTATCAATCAATAAATAGATAATGGAAAAATAACTCATTTCAAATCAATGAAAATATAAAATTTAATTAATAAAATTTAGTTTCAATATTCCAAATCAATTACAAAGCCAAAACATGTGATTGACATCATTTCATAACATTTCAATAAAAAAAACCCAATAAAAGCTTTACATAATGTCAATTAAAGATAGTTTTACCCAAACAATTATCAAATCATTTCACCAATTCAATCATTATCAAAATTCACCCCACATATCCAATTCCATTTAAATTGATGGTTTTTTTCAAAATTCAATCCAATTAAATTTCCACATTAAAATAATATCATATTAGGGTTCTAAAATTTTATTTAAATATATATATAAAAAATAAAATAATAGATCCAATTACAAGGAAAATATAAAATTGAACAAGAAACTGTTAATCACTTAAATCCAACATTCACTGCCCATAATGGGAATAACAACATATATCAAAGGTGATGGAGATATAAAAATCAATACATGAAAAAATATCCCATTAAATGTTGTTTATATCCTTACAACATGTTATGTTCCGACAAAATATTTGGAATAAGGAATGATATATCATAAAATATTGAATGAGAGGGGATTTACTACCTAGAATAAAATTTATTGAGATCAACCACTCTTCAATATTTCAAGTAAATGGTTTGGAGGGGTGAAAACCAAATCTTGAAATCCTTCAAGTCCATTTAAAACATATAGTTTCATGTGGTTGTTGAATAGGGGAAAAGAGGGGTTGTGGGTTTTTTAAATTAATTTATTGTATATTAAAATCCCATTCAAAATGATTCATATTGAGGGCCCCACAGTTAGAGAAACTGTAATCCCTAACAATGTTCCCCTACTATCTATGGTAATGATTTCTACTTCATGGGTAAATGTTTTGGTTTACCATGTACCAAACATGCATACTCTATGTATTTGAGGCCTCACAATTTTCAGGTTTGCAACTACTATTTGGACAAACTGTGTGCCCCCTCCAGATCCCCATCATCGGGCATGCAGTTTTGTGGGCCAAACTACATGGTTTTTCATAACCATTTCCCAAACATTCATAGACCACATGGATTCGAAAAAATTATTAATTTCACCAAAACCTAAAATAGGACCCATAAAATGTACCATAAAATAAATGGTTGAGGGGTACTAGAAAGTATGTCTTGGGATGTTATGACTTCACCAAAAAAAAAATTGTCCCCAGAATTCGTGTCATAAATTATCCATATCCAAGAGTTGGGGATAATGATCTCTCATCGATTCCTCATACACCAAAGACTTATTAGAATTATAACCATGCTTTAATAACACATATTCAAATATTATCATCTTTCAATGAAGATCCTATGTCTCAGAATCAACTATCCCGACTATTTTCTTTGTGATTAGAAAATCTGGCTTTATATCAATATCCTACTAACTCAAAACATGAGAAGGGCCATAATGATACTATTAAAGCTATGATATATTGATCACATTATTTATCAACATAATCTAATGTGGAATTTTTAAATGGTTATACTATTTTAGGAAATTATCAAAAAACCTCAAATGGTTCTAGAAAATGAGGAGCAAGCTACTCTGTCCTCCCATGTTTTTGATGAACCAACAATGGTGGTACTAACAAGAACACCAGGACACTAACATAGAACTCAAATATTTATCATCAATTATAAAAATAAGAATCAAACTAAATCTGCATCATCAACACATTCTAAATAATAAAATGAATAGTTTTTGTCATCCCTTTGAGAGAACATGATCCCACCAATGTTGTATCTCCAATCACCTTATGAAAGAATATATATTTTCAATCACCACTATATGACAACACAAAATGAGACATTATAATAATTTAAAGGTAGTTATTACCAAAATAAAACTCAACCTCTAACAAATGATCTTCCTGTGAAGAACCAAAGTAGAAAATGAATGCATGTAAAATATCTTAAAAAATATATATTTCTCTTTCTCTATATCCATCCACATTTTAATGTTATACAATAGTGAAGTAAACATAATATCTCATTTCCTTCTTATTCTATCATCATATATTATAGGTAAAATAATTACCTCTATCAGACAGTATAAAAGATTTAACACTATGCATATGTACAATTTCTTTCAAATATATATTTCACAACTCCTAAAATTAGGATGTATCTTCAATGTGTATAATGGGTTATAGTTTGGTTAGACAATTGATCAAAACAGTTGTCACATTTGTCTTTCTAAGAATGTGTGGTACCCAAAAAAACTTCTATTTAATCCTAATTCCACTTCTAAGTCATCACTGGAAGCGGATATAGAAAACATGATGGTTTATAGTTCTCGACCTTGACATCTTGGGAGGTATAACAATGTGAAACATATTCAGTGATTTCTTGTCTTAGACATGGCCAACAAAATCATCACTGAGTGAAATAGATAATCATTATGGTACCCAGTGGATTGATCAGTGGGAAATATAAATCTTCAATTATATCTTTTATCATTTATAAAATAAAAAAAATGAAATTATGGAAAAATATAAAACCCTTTTTAGATAATGACCACTCAAAAATGGTTTCCCCACTATAAATAGAGTTTATAATTCTATTGTAATCATCATGAAGCTATAATTCATAAAGAACCATCTTCTGAAGAGAATAGGTCAAATTAAAACTACCAAATCCATCTTCTACCTCTAAATCTAGGTCTCTTAATGGTAACAGTGATAAAACAGCCATCATGTCCCTCTATTCTATGGATTCTATCAGGGGCTATGAAAAATATTTCTTACTAAAATCCTTCGAAATAAATTCCATACCTAATGTTATTTGAATTGATGAAATAAAAATATATAACATGCTCCATCCAATGTATATAGTGGAAATTCAGTTATCTTTGAGAGAATATATATCTCAAGATCTTGTGTTTAGAATATACATTAATCCATTCCTCAAAATGGTAATTCTGATGACACAATAGTACAATAATCACATATATCAGTTCAAGATCATCGTTTGAATTATTTTTATCATGTGGATTGTGATGTCAAAGAATAATAGGCTATGAAATTATAACCTTTCATAATAACACATCAAAAAATTGGACATGATACACAAATAGTACCACATAACTAATCCTGACCTTTGGAGGAGTCAAGACCTGTGTAGAAGTCACAATATATTTCATCTCAGCAAATAAACTCTAATATTTTTCACCCAAATTTATCTTCACCCCATTCATTGTAAGGGTGCTCATCACAGAAGCCAAATTCTGGAAATCATTTACCAGCAATTCATAATACCCCACTAAAACAAAGGTGTTCAAAATATTGAAAATATTTCACAATCATTCCCATATCATACAATTTTTTCCTTTTTAGATTCACTTATGATTCCATTTTCCTTGATAATGTGTCCCAATAACACCACCCCCTAATTCATAAAATAAAATTTTTATATCTTTGAATATAGTTAATGATTTCTCAAAATTCCCATTACAAACCTTAGATAACATAAATGATCATCCTATGATTTTTGGTAAAATAGTTTATCATCCATAAATAACACAACGAATGTATCAAGATACTCATGAAATATAATATTCATAATGGCCATAAATATTAAAGGAGTATTCATTTGAAAAAATGGGATGACACAATACTGATAATGTCCATACCTTATTATGAAGGAATGTTTTCTTTGGTTTATGTTTTTTATTAATAGTGGTTGATATCTTAATTGATGTTCAGTCATTGAGAACTACCTCACTACTTTAATCTAGTCAAATAAATCATCAATACATAGTAGTGGATAATTTTTCTTTTTCATAACATAGTTGTGTTTCTAGAAATCATGACATATGGGAAATGTTTCATCATATTTCATAAAAATTAAAATGGGTCCCAGACATGGTGACACCATCATGCGTATAAAGGCATTATGTAATAGATCATCCAACTATGTCCTCAACACTTTAATATCATCTAGTTCCATGAGGTCTAAAAAAATATACAATGGATGAGTTCTAAGAACTAAATAAATCGAAATACATTCATATATTGTCAGTAGAAAACCAGAAATATTTGATGGAAACACAATATGAAACATGATGACAACAATATAGTGGTCATTGATCATATAATCCCATTACATGTCAAAAGAAAAAATTTATATTAATTTCACCAAATCTATATAATAATGTATATATGTACTCGACCACAGCTCCCATTCTCCTAGAAAGATAAAACACACCGCATTGGGTGTATTAATATTGAACTGTTAAAGATATCAGTAAATCTAAACCTTATTAGAAATGGGTCAATAAATATTAAAAATTACATAAAGTGGTATTATGTTGAAGAAAATAATATCATAGGTAAGATCAACCTCTAACAAATATAATAAAAAAGAATCATAATGAAAACCTTCTTTCTCTTTATTCAAAGGATCATATGAATATCTATCAAATAAAAAAAATATCTGTTGTCAAATTACATAGTTCACAATATGTGTTGGTATTAATGAGTGAGATACACTAGTATCAAATAATGATGTAACTAAAGATGAATTTATATTCATGAAACCTATAATATATATTGTACCTCTATCATATTCCTCTCAAGACTCCTTCACTCTGTGAAAAAATATTATTCTGATTGTCCACGGATGCGACCCAATTGTTCATAATGAATCAAATGGACCAAATTACATTTAGGTGCTAATGAAAATGTTCAACTATGTTGAGTAGAAAATATATAATTTAATTTATAATTGTGACCTGAGGGTACGCAGGAACAGTAGATCATGGGGTCCTCAATGAAAACACACTTCAAAATTATATCCTTGACACATTGGAAGAATTCCAATGGTCCCATTCTAGGAATCACATGATTTCTTGAAGAACCCTACTACAGAGGTCTAACAGGAGACTCATACATATTTTTATTTCCATTAAAAGAACATACATAACATTCAATGTGACAAAAAGGTATTCTCCTCAACCCTAAAATACTACCATGTTCATGTTAATCAATGAAATCCTTATTCAATATGAGAGTTTATGAATATAGCTTTAATGAGAATAACTTTGAATGAATTTTGCGTTGGATACCAATCTCAAACTTTATTCATCGTCTCATTAGATACAATATCATGTGAAATATACTCCAGCGTGGGAATGCAGTTCAAATCTCATTCATTGTGATATCATTATGATGGAAATTGAAAAACAATATATATTTAGCCCGCTCCACAGATTTGGGATATGTCTAATCAGTTATATGGTCTTTAAATTTATTCCACATTAAAACCTCTCGATTATTAGTATTTACCATCGAATCACACCATCTCTTTACCAGTCCATCTTTTTTTAAGGTGTAATATTTCTTCTTAATTGAATTTGGTGTTTTTAGGAAATCAAATAGATTCCTTATTATCTGAATCCAATCCTCCACTACTCGGTATCATTAGAGCATTAGAATACAGGTGGATTCTATTGAAGGAACTCAGGATAATGATGATGAGATTCATCCATTTGAGGTTCTATATGTAGCGCTTTAATGGGAACAGATGATGTTACCTATACCAAATCATGGACAACAAAAACATTTCACACAATAATATTCTAGTCCATGGGAAGATTTGGTCACTTTGATTCACTAGTATATTCCTATTGGATCCTACCAAAATGTCTTAAATAAATAATTATTCTCCACAACATCATAAAACAACATTGAAGTCCTCATAATGACTATATAGAACCCCAACTCAAATAAAAACTTTTGGATTTTTAGTCTCATCATATAAGATATAAATATTTAGATTCCAACCATCGAAATCAAAATCATTAAAAAGACTTGAATATTATCAAAATATTACTCAGTGTATCTTTACCAAATAACCCAAAATGTCTTAAGGATCATTTCTATGTGGTATGGATATGAAAAAACTTTTAACTACCTCTTATTTTATTATAAGGAATACCATAATACATACATACATCAAAGAACGATTCCCCACAAACATCTCTGAAAATGAATTTTCAGAAACCACCACATATACATTGTTTCCCTAAAACATGAGCCAGATATGAAATTACCTAAAGGGTTATCCCATTCCCCAAGGTTTGGGGACTAGAACCTGAAACCATACACAAAAAACGGGGGAATTAATTTTACACCATAACATATAAGATAAATTATTAGATTTCACTGTTCTTAAAAAATAAAATGGGAATGGTAATAGGAAAAAAACAGGTAATGTAATACCAAATGTAGTACACCATTGATGTATTCAATAACTATAATGATGAAACTCAAACATTCCAAATTAAATATAATCTCATGATATAAATAGATATGAGAGCCATATCCCACTCCATAGTCCAATGAATCAAAATTTCACACCAGATTTAAGATGTCCTTTCCCTTTTCTCATACATTGTATAATAATGTCTACAAATTCATGATGTAAAATATAGGGTGTGATCTATAAAGACAATTAGGGTATAACCATGTTTTCTATAATGGATTTCATAATAATAAACAAAATAATTCTTTAAATTTTTAAAAAATAAGAAAAGGTATGACATATCATTTTCATATTTAAAAAACAAGATTTCATTTAAATGTATATTAATCATTTCTATCATGGTTTAAATTATAGTTTTATATAAAAAAGTATTTATAAATCATTTGGAAAAAGTAAAAAGGTTCTATAGCCAATTGAATATATAATCAAAATATAAAAAATCATCACAAAGTTCATTCTTCATGAAGTTCATTAGTTTATTTCAATAGGATATCCACACATCTCATATCAGGGATAACGATAAGAATGAGTACACCTATACCTTGAAGTCAAGATGAATAAGACTCATATATGTTCCTGACCATCAACTACCAGATTCATCCCTTATAAGTACTATGTATTTTATGAACTTAATAAATAAACAACATTTGAATTACATATTAAGTTCTTTTACCATCGTAAGTTTTGTGGAATTACAAACCAAAAAATCATTCCGACATACAATAATTTAAAATTTAATAAAAAATCATTCTACACAGCACTGCTTCCACAATATTAATTCACCACATCATGACTGTTAAACTTGTAAAAGTGATTATGATACACATGGTGGTCATTAAATATTCACAATAAGGGTTTTTTTAAGAAAAAATAATTAATAAATTATTTAAAACAAATCTTGAAAATAGATATATATACATAAGAATATATTATCACTACATTTGAATATATTTATACAACCACTATTTCAAAAAAAATTATAATCAAAAAAATTATTAGAAATTATCCCTTGAAAATATTAATTTCATGTTGCTTATAAATATTACTTGAATATATATATCAAATCCATTTAGTAGTTCTATATAAATATGTAAGACTTATGGTTTCACTCTACATAATGTATCATATTCCACCAGGAAAAAGTTTTTAAAACTTATTTCAATGGACGTTCCTCTCTAATTTTTAACCCAAAACATTAATAAATTACATAAATAATATTATTCTCATAAAAATAAAAAAACATTATCATGTTATAAATATTTTATAAAATGATTTTAAAATAATTTTTTGCAGAATACTTTTCTTTATGTACCAATAATTATTCAAGAACCATAACAATTTGATAAAAAGAATAAGTGTGACCATGATCTTTTAATTCGTGGAATGTCAGATATGAGATGGATGATGGGCATACCTATTCATGTATGACATGTAAAGGGATGAAAATTAATGTTATCAAATAAAATAATAACTTTAATCAAATAAAAAGATAAAAATTCTGACATGTAATTGTTTAAATAAAGTGATTATAAGAATTCAAATGTACATATATCTTTAACCAATAGTTTAGTGGTATAAAAATACCACTTTTAACTTGTAATTAAATTTTAAAGAATAAATATACTTAAGATATTTATATTTATATTATTATATAGGTAGATATATACATATATATGTTTATATGTATGTGAATTGAAATCCTAAATCCCATGCAATCGTATTTTTTAGGAACTAAACAACAAAAATTAGAACCCTCTTATATATATTTAATCCAAAAAAATGGTTTGATATATATGTTTATATTTTCTTGTATATAAACATATGTATATACGTATATATATATATATATATCACTCTTGTAACATCAATTTTGAAAACTAAGATACTTCAATATACACATAAGCTCCTTGAAATAAGTTTCAAGTCAAAAGAAACTCTTAATATATATATATATGTGTGTGTGTGTGTGTGTGAGTGTTGAAAATATTAAGCTATATATTTGTATATATGCATGTATATACACATATATATTCAATGCTTTTTATAATGATCATAACTTGACCAAAAGAATCATACCCTTAAAACTATATTCTTTTTTATGTAGATACTTTATTTCAAAAAAACATATCATATATGCAATTTGAATTTGAATGACATGATTTTATTCACACACACACAAACACACACACACACATATGTATATATATATATATATTGTAAAACAACATGATGTACTGAAGTAATAAAAAACCTTACCTGGCATTGATCAAAAGAGGGTTGTGGGTTTCTGGAAACCGAGAGAGAGAATTCGTCAGAGTGATATTTGGGTAACATTGGGTAAAAAGGGTTATTTATAATTGAATAAAATATTTAATTAGAAAAATTGAAAAATGAGAATCATAATTGACAAATGGTAAGAAAAAATATGATGATTAGATCAAATAGAATATCAATTGGATTGATTGAAACCATAAAATATATAAAATTGAAACACTGAAGGGGGGATGAAACATAGATCAGAATTTTTCATTTTAAGAACAACATTTTATAGTTACATTAAGGGATAAATCAAATGGGGTCGTGAATGAGGTAGAAATTGTGAATAAAGTGAATGTAAGGAAGAATGTGGGTGGAGGAAACATGGTGTGATGTGGACTAGTTGAGGTTCTGATGCTATCGACGAAGGAGAATGGAAAGAGAAATAGTGGATGGCCCGGATGTGAGGAGGTATGATCAGAGGGATGAGATCTATCAATGATAAATAGTATAGGTGGAACAAAACCTAGAGGCTAACCCATAGCATGGTACACCATGTTGATTGGAATAACCTATGGTGATAGATATGGATTGAATAGAATGGTTCCTTGTGAGATAGTAGAAAATTAACACTATAATTTTGATTATTGGGTCTAATAGGTTAGAGTGGGGGATGACAAGGATGAGGTCGTGTGGTTGATCAGATGGTCCGGGGGTAATTCTATGTTGAGTGTTTTTAGAGGAACGGAAGGCCCAGATCTGATGAAGCCATATAATTTGGGTGGTGTTAATAACGTTGTTTAATTTAGGTAGTGGGGGTCCAATCATGGAACTAGTGCAGATGACTAAGATTGTATACGATATGATCCAGCGTTTGAGATCACTCACTGATCTACCATGTGGTCGATATTTGATCATTCAATTAAAAACAATACCCACATCAAATCCTTTCCAGTTGTAGAATAGCCTTATAAGGCTCAGTGTATGGTTCAATATTTTGATGACATGAAAACATACATAAGGATTGAATTTACATGGCCTTCTGGCCCATTCCATGGCCAAACTCGACACGTTCTTGACATGGACCGTATGCATGAGTTCATGTGTGACCTAGCTTATACTATACATGGTTCTCTCCTATGCTGGTTGAGCCTTCTTGGGTGTAGATAGACTCCTCCATACTAGGGTATGACCCCTAGAGGATCCATCCTCAATGTTTAGGTGGATGAAACATATCGTTTTATCAATCTATGTTTCCTTGATAATATAATTTAAAGAGACAAATTCAATAATTTTATCCTCATTAAACTCATAATTTTATGAGTACTAAGCTCATGAATATATTGTGTAAAAACATCATCAAAAAAACTTTTCAAATTAATTTTTAATTATTACAAATTCTAAATACACATAAAATACTCATTGTTACTAAAAAATATATAAACCCCTGTGTAATAATTAAAAATGATCTTCAATAGAAACCCATTTTATTATTTAATGAAAATATTATTTAAAACTTTTAAAAAACATAAAATACCTAATGGTTTAAAACATACAAAATCTAAAAAAAATAAATCTCAATGTATATATTCTTACATTGGTCAAGTTAAAGGTCCTATAAATATCCATGATTATGGGTATCAAATACACAACATCATTGGTGTCCCATTACCTACCTCTTGGATGGTTATGTAGATTACTTTTACTCTTATTATTCTATATTTTATTATAGCTATTTCTTTTTTCAGTATGGTGGGTCCATCGGATGAGGGCTACACTCTCTCTCAATTTTTTGTTGGGAGGTCATCTAGCAGCGCTACTCGGGCTTGAAATAAATTTTATTGGTTAATTATGGTTATTAGACTAGAAATAATGTAATATAATAGTATTAACTATAATGTTTATTGTATTTTCCTTATTCTATTAATTCATAAAAATTATATTCATTTATTTGCATATAAAAAATAATATTTACAAAAATGACAATAATATTAATTACAACATGGCAACATATGTTCTAGGTGCTACAACACATAAATACCCAATCAGTGATAATCATACCAAATTAGGTTTCTGATAGAGTTGTAATCATTAATCCATTACCAGATGATCGAGAAACATGTTTTCATGTTCCAAATAATCATCTAACTACCTAGGCTCACATGTTATCAATCAGTCAATATAATTAGCGAACATCATCTAATTTTAAATAAAACCTCAATTATAATTAAATATCCCAGTTTTTTATTCAATATAATGAATCAATTTCAAAACCAAATCATTTGGTTATCAACATATCATTCCATTTAAATACATAACCAATAAAATGTTTTCATCCTTTCATTTTAACTTTATTTTGTAAAAACAATTATATAACAATTTCATAGATTCCATCATTTTTAAACATCACCCCCAATTCCAATTCTATAAAAAAAATTCTTTTCTCAAAATCCATTCCATTACAATTTATAATTTCAAATCATATCAAATCGGTATTTTTAAATAAATTAATAGATATTAAAATAAAGTAAAGTGATTCAAGGTTTCAATTACATGCAAAATCTCAAACATATCCACCTGCCAAAAATCAAGGAAGTCAAATGGTCAACCCCCAAAATGGGAACACCGATATAGATTTAAGGTAATTAATTGTAGAATACTGATCTAACAAAAGGTATTTTCTTTCCATCCCATATGTGTTGATATATAAATAAACAAGGATAAAGAAAGCAGGGATTTTAAAATATTAAATTATTTATGATACACTTTCTATGGGAATATTGAAAGAGAGAGAACATGCATTGATCTCCATAATACAGATTTTATATATATATAACAACTTTTTTAGATACTTCAAAGCCAGGGAAAATCCTTATGTTCAGGTTGGGGTTGATGGGTGGTTAAAAATAGTGGTGTTGAATTTTGGATGAAATTATTAGAATAATTATATCCAGTGTGAAATTAATTATAGGGAGGGACACAAGGATATTAAAACTAGACACTCTAACCATGAACCCCTATTATCTAGAGTTCATGGGTTATCATTGGGGGTTCTATGGTTTGGTTAACTAGAAACTAACCATGAATATTCCATCATTCTTATGATGTTTGGTTTTGAAAAATACTACACCACCCTACAAAAAATCTATCCAAGAGTGCTTGATTTTTTTTGGGTCACACCACAGGGATTTCCCTAACCATGAACAGTTAATTAACTAGGAAATGGGATTCCCTATTTCAGAAAAAACACCCAAAATAACTCAAAACAATCCCTAAGAAATGTAATATCAGAACTAGGGTTTCCAAGTAACTAAAAACATGTAATTCGGTGTATCATGGATAGATATAAACCATGTATAGGTATTCTATGAGGTTTAAGAGAGTGGAAATAACCATATCACTATCTTTCGAATGTTAGGGAGGTGAGGCTCTCCATGGAGAGGTAGAGTGGTAATTTTTAAATGAGATGAAGTGTATTTTAGAGATAAAATTAAGATAAAATACTATATCTTTGTTAAACTATATCATTTTAATATTTCATACATTTTGAACCATAATTTAATTATATAGAATTATTTTAATACGTTGAATAATATGGTTTTCAAATTTTTCTGTTTAATAAAATAAAATGGTTGAAAAATGATAAAATATAATTTTAATTTAATATTATTGATTTCAGACTCTGGAATTTTCTCTAATGGGTCAGAAATCATGTATATTTTATTTTACTGACTAGTTTATTGAATTAATTTTGTATGGTTTTATTCTAAATTTATATAAAATTTTTTTTCATCCATACGTCGTGAATTATGTAATTTTTGACACACAGGATACAAGAAATGACTATAATTTTAATATTAAATGGAAAATTGAAGTATATCCCAAAATTTAAAAAAAAAATAAACATTGGAAAATTTATATGTGCTGACTTCCAAACCAAAATTACACTAATCAAATTAATAATATGAAATATTTCACCATACTTTATAATATTAAATAATTCATTTTTACAAAATACAAAAAAATAGAGATTATAGATATCATGCATCTATTTTCATGGAGTTTATTAATCGTGATATATATATTTCTGAATTATAAGATTTATATTAACATAAATTAGTCCTGATAAATATTATATATATATCTTATTTTATTAATTTGACAATAAACTAGAATTCATATTGTCACGTTACATTAACAAATGGTAAAATTATTATTCTAAACGATGAATTTACTATTCCAATTTTCATTTTACCTCAAATAAAAATATATAAATTCATAAATATTTTTTTTAATCTCAATTCATTTCAAGGTTCTATATATATTAATTATCTATAATGATTATTATTTTTCTGAAATTTTGTTTATTTTTCAATTATTTGTAGGAGGGATGATTTAAGATGATCGAGATAATCTATATTTTCATGTTATTGTTATTTTAGTTTTCCATTCATTATATTATTGTAATACATAAAATTTTAATGTGTTTGTTAATTGAGTTATATAATGATTTGGAATGTTTAATTAATTTTTCATTTCACTATCTTTGTGACATATATTTATAATAATATTATAAAATAATATAAAAAAAATTAAATAATAAAAATATATCATTTATAATTTTTATGTCATTAATTTCATCCCCTCTACAGAAACTTCATCCTTCAATTTTTGACACATATTCTTGATTAAAATTTGGTATGGTCACTTCTGTTTCATTATTTCCACTCATTCTCGTGTGACCACTCCAATATTCTAGTTCCTCCATAACACAATGTCATTGGGAGATTTCTTGTTGTACAAAGCATTGAATCTATGATCCATGATCTTTAACATATACTATTTATATGGGAGGTAATTCTCCAACTATCCCACCACAATATTTATGATATGTGAGGGATCAATTATAAAATTCATTAAGATATTTACATGGATAACATAATTAACTTCAAAAATGTTACAATAATTTCAAATTTATACGCCAGTATTATCATACGATCATGGATATAATATAGATTTTTTTACCTTTTATATATTTCCTTTTCCTACAAAACAACATGAATCTCTTCCGTGGTGTTATTTAACAAAAAAATATAATCACCAATATCAATGTTTAATTTTATTTGATAGATTTTAGCATAGGTCTCTTTTGAAAATTCAGAAGACATTATATGTTGTACGATGGGTTGAACGTTCTATGTCATCTATTAATCAGGATCAGGACCAAGTCTCTTTTATTCACCAACATCACCCTAACATGTGGAAATTCTACTTTTCTTCCCATAAAGATCTCTATATAGATCCTTTAGAATAAATTAGCGTAATATATTGTTGCATTGGAACTGAAATAGTGATAAATGTTCATCCAATTGTACTTCTAATTCCATTATGTTGGATCTCATCATATCCTTGAGTGTATGAATAGGAATTTTATATTTAACATCATCTTGGGTTGATCGTTCATGCTGAAAATAAATTATGTTTACAAATAATGTTGAATAATTTTTATGAATGTTAATGTGAACCATGGATCATCATTGGATATTATCAATATTTGAACCCCATTCATCCTCCCCACATCCTTGATATATATCCTGGAATGTTGATTTAGAAATACATCTTCCAAAATTGGGATGATTTTGGCTGTCTTGGTGAGTCGATATACAATAAAACATATCATGTTTCTTCCATTGGATGTCACATAAATACTACAACAAAATTCCCTGGTGACTCTCTCCCATTTCCACATGTGTGTAAGCAATGGTTTTTATAGATCCCAATATGTTTATGATTGGTATCTATTTCCAACAATCATCATTTCATGAAAATAGAGATCAATTAGATAGGATTATTTCATTAATTTCAATATGTTGGGGATGTTACAATGTTAATAGATCATAGATTAATTCCTTTAGTTGTGATATCTGATGAAAATTCCATTGAGTTCATTGAGTTAGAAGTGATTCATGGATAATTTTAATAGAATCTTTTCAGGAAATTTTATTTCATGGATAAATATTCCTTCTAGTATTTTTTTCAATTTATATTCATATCATTATTTAAAATACATTTATCAAAGGTGATATAATGATTAAAATAAATATTAAAGTGTTTTTTATGTTGATAAGTTATTTTTAAAGATATTACAAAACATAAATAATATAAATTAGGAGAGATTATTTTAAATATATGTAAATATTAATTTTCACATGAATAAAACATTGACCGAGACCGTGAAAAAAATTTCATTACCTAAAACTTGAACAAAGAGACTAAAATATAATTATTATTGTACAAGGAGTTCTGAAGATTTAAGGACTCATGAAGTAGGGGAGTATCATGAACCATTCTAGTTGTAAGAAGGAGATCTGCCGACATCGTACGTGAAGAAGAACTATGGTCACATGAACAGTGTAAACCCATCCTCACCAAGATTCTTGAAAAATATATGATTCCATGAGGCTGTTACATACACGATTACTCCCAATATGATATCTAAAAAACATTTTCCATGAATATTTTAGTGCTTCCACAAGGATGTAGGTCAACACTGTAATGCCCAAACCCCAGTTACACAATGTCGGTGCATTATTACATAACATTGCAATGAAATAAAGAATCATGTCTCAAAAGGCTGATCAGTTTAGTATCTGTAGAGGTACTATATACATCCCTATGTTTTACATTACATCATGATATAAAAACATAAACAACAATTTGTACCCTTTAGAACACACATATATAGGTAGTTTATCCCTACAGGTCAACCATAAAATACTTCTTCACATCCTGGAAAAAATAATACGTGGAATGGTGTGAGCTCAGATGCTCAGAAAAGATAACAATATAGCATAAAATTTCATAAATAATCATAATCATTTAAGACAGCGTATAATACTAAAACAAAATCCTTTTAAATTTTAACGTCATCATAATATGGAAAAGCTAAAATAAAATAATTCCATTTAATTATTCGCATGGAAATTATACTAGTTGAATAATCACATGCAATAACAACAGGCACTTTTATAATGATGGAATACATAATGATAGACTTCATAACGAAATAGTTAAGGCCTTGTTCCATGACTAAATATAAAATTTTTTCGTGGCCTTATCCCAATACACTAGTTTTTCTCATGAGAGCTACTAATGCATCGAGTCGCTATTGCGGGATCCACCCGTCACTTATTAAGTCCAATTCATTCTCATATGAAAATATTAAAGCATAACATAAACATTTGTATTAAATCTAAAATATGAAATGTCAATACATTATCCATAAACAATGAATTATTTAAAAATTACACATCCACAGAATATCATATCATAAAACCTTCAATAAAAAATGGAATATTTTAATCATAATAAATCAACTTCAAACACGTTTAAAATCCATCAAAGGATGTTGACATAGTCGAAATCAAAACTTTTATAGAGAAATATCATTTTCTATTTTGAAATAATTTATAAGTCATGTAATAATAAAATAAAACATTTATTTTTAAAATATAGTTATAATATTCTAAGGTAAGCTTCGATGAGGTTATAACAGCGGAAAATAGCCACACTCCCCATATAAGTTAAAAAACATTCTTACCTTAATTTTGTCGAAAAGGTCATAAAGTACCTTGTTTGGAAAATGACAGAATGATTCCTTTAAAAACATATAAGGTCAAATAAGGGTATAAATGACATTAACCCATTGTCTGGTAAATAGTAACAATATTTTCATATACATTTTTTTTGAAAACACAGATGTGGATAATAAAGAGGTCCCAATAGATACTTACGTAAAAACAACCTCAGATAATAAAGAGATTGTGAAGTTGAAATTTACCTTGTACATTCACTTAGTGGAAGTTATTTTAACATCTTATATAATAGATAAATCATTGTTATTAAATTCTAAAAAAACTATATATATAAATAGGATATCATATATGTCCCTTTAATATTGCTTAAATAATATTTAAGTAGTATCATCGTTTCGAGTGTTTCACTGATTCGTTTTTATTTATATTCTTGGGTACGTAAGACATGTTTTTTATGGATAATATTTATTATATTAATATAAATAATGATATTATGTACTTAAAAATTATTTTTAATCGTAAAATGAAAATTTTCCTTGAATTATTATGAGGGAGAATGTATCTCATCACGTTCATGGAGATCGTAATCCATACGTACGTAGGAGAAAAAATATCATTATATTAATAGTGAAATAGTATGTAATTGGATAGTATATAATATATAAAAAATAATAATCATGTTATATTTATTATTTACATTAGTTATATTAATTATTATACCAATCCAAAATAATGAAATGTTTGAATAACAAACTACACCACGACGTGGAGACGGTAAGACATACGTACACACGTGTGGTGATTTTGTCATTTAAATGATGGATAGAATAAAGAATATAATTGTACCATATTTATAATAAAATAACAGTATATAGAATATACTAGATTTATTGTTTTATAATTTATACCACAAATAAAGAAGAAGTGGAAGATGAAATGAACTTGAAAGAGGTGATAAAATATTTACCTCTTCTTTGGGTTCTTCCTTTTGATTTGATCAAAAGGGCATCATACGTTGGATTTATGACCAAATGAAGGCCCATAGGTTGAAGGAAGGTTATTTTAAAGGATATTTTTTCAGGGTTTGTCTGATCTAAAAGGCTTTGGAGGTGTGAAATTAAGAGAAGGGGAAGTGCCCTTTTTTAATAGAGGTGAGGGCCACTTTATGAAAAGCTTGAAATATTATTTTACATTAAAATAATTTTGTTTTTATAATGGATCCAAAATAATTAATTTAGTGGATAAGGTATGTATGGTTCGAAAAACTCTCAAACAATAGGTTTAAGATAGGTTTAGGTCATCATATTAACCAAATCTTTTATATTTAACCCTTAGTCTAATAGCTTCACATTTTCCATGTCTCTTAGTATTTTTATATTATATAGTTAATAAACATAAAATAAACATCCAATAGAACCAAAAGTGGTTCATTATTAATATATATAACCTTATATAAGTCCTTTTGATGATCCTTATATTTTTAGGAATAATATATCAATTAATAATATATTTTTTTAAACAAAATTATGTCAATTTTGACACAATTTTGTATTTGGTTTTTTGAAATCATAACTGCATGATTACCTCGAAAAAATAGTATTTAATCAACACTATAATGTCATATTAACCTATAACATAATTGGAATTCATCAAAAGTTTCAAATTAGATTTATTTATAATATCAATTATTTTAATATTTCATTAACAAGGTAATTATTGCAGCATCATTGTGTCATAAATAAAATAAATTATTTAATGTCTAAAATTTATAAATAAAATACCATTATGTAGGAAATATTGATATATTTCTAATGAATATTTATCATCAAATTTATATTGTGTGTAACCATATATTAAAAATGGTTTAGTTATTAAACATTGAATTTAACTCTTTTAACTTTTATTAAATAAAATATTAATAAATGTCTTAATCAAACACAAGAAGAAAAAGGAGGTCATAAATTCTTTCTAAGGATGTTTTTGTTCGAATTACACTTATACAAAAGAATTGGGACATGTTTTAGGGTAATTATGATATCATTTTTACCTTTAATTACCCAATTTACTTTTAACCATGGTAAATAAAAGTCAAAAATTACAATTCACCAAAAATTATTTTCTTCTTATTCAACCTAATTTTACTTACTGATATCAACTGTTTCTCTCGGATTATTTATGTTCAACTCATAATAGTGGTAAAATTATGTTTTATGGAAATTTGAAAATGGTCATAGGAGATGGGTAAAAGAAGGTAAAATGTTCAATAAAATTTTTATATATCTAAACTTATTATAAAATGACTCCAATGAATTAAATTGAACATATATAATTATTATGTATATATATTTCCCTAAAATAAATTTAAATAAAATAAATAATTATTTCAATAAAATGTATGTTTTTACCAATAACAAAATGTTTTTCACTATTCATAAAAAATTGAATGTTTTCCAAAAAATACCAAAAATTCAACCTAAGTTAATTTTGATATTCCAAATTCAAAAATGAAGTCAAATTTTTAAAAATAAAATTTATAAAATTTCAATAATTGGGTATTACAATTAAGAAAATCTAGTTTGATTGGTCGCGATATGTTTGAATCTTGAATTAACATATAATGCAAGCTATTGAATTATTCAAAAGAAAACGTACCATTGAAATTTGGGTTGTTACATTATTTTCTCCTTCAAATAATTTCATCCTCGAAATTTCTACAATACTTCCGCACAAAATTATGTGGGTTGTATTTCATTAAAAGTTTCTATGGTTTTTACGTTTCCTCTTCCATCTTATGGTTTCTCCGTAGAATATTTACCAGACGAGTCATTCGGTTTCTGAGCACGTATTCTCTTGTATCAAAAAATTTGACAGACTCTTCATGATATGAGAGTTTAGGTTCTAGTTCAATTTCCTCATAGGTGAGTATATGCGTTGGGTTAGGAATGTATTTTCTCAACTGTGATACATGTAACACATCGTGAACATTAGAGGGACATGGTGTAATTGCCAAATGGTAAGCTACAACTACAATTCATTCTAGAATTTTGCAATCTTTGATGTACCTAGGACTCAATTAACCATTCATACTGAAATGTATGACACCCTTCCCTGGAGATACCTTCACTAAAACATGGTCTCCTACTTGAAATTCGAAATCCTTCCTTTGGTTTTCATCATAGATCTTTTGCCTACTTCGGGATTCTTTGATGTGGGTTTTTGATAATCTTCACTTTTTAAATTATTTCCTCAATAATTTCTGGGCTTCTGAGTTTTCTTTCACTAACATCATCCAAACAATTTGGTGTGCGACATCTCTTACCATGTAACGCTTCATATGGTTCCATCTGAATATTTGAATGGAATATATTGTTATAAGAAAATTCTAAAAGAGGTTAATGTTGACCCCACATACATTGAAAGTCAAGTGATCAGGTATTGAACATGTATTGTAAGGATTGAATAGTCCGTTCTGATTATCCTACTGTTTGAGGGTGTGAGGTAGTGCTCAAACAATGTTCAGTGTCCATGGATTATCTGAAGACTTTTCTAGAATCATGATGTAAAATAGGTGTCACGATCATAAACAATTGATAGGGGTACTCCACGAAGTCTTATAACTTCATTATTATATAGTCTTTCCAGATGATCAACTGGTAAATCTTCTCTTATAGTAAAAATATATGCGGAATTGGTAAGACGATCAACAATGACCCATATTGAATCATTCCTTCTAGGAGCCTTTGTATCCCCTAGACAATGTCCATCATAATATCATCCCTTTTCCACTCAGGTATCAGAATAGGTTTCCTGACACTTCCAGGATGTTGCCTTCCAGATTTCACTTGTTTACAAACCATACATCATGACAAAACATCAGAAATCTCCCTCTTCATGTTGTCCTACCAAAAAATTTCCATGAAATATCTATACATCATGGTGCTCTTTGGGTGTATAAAAAAATTATAGCTATGAGAATCATCCAACAATTCCCTTTTTAGATCAGGTATATCGGGAACACAATTTCTCTTCCCAAATTTCAAAATTCCATATTCATATACGAGATCTTATTTCGATACTCCTTGTCATCAGTTTGAGAACTTTTTATCCTTTCATTAAAAGATGGATTGGAATCCATTTGAAAAATTATTGATATTTCACCTTCCATGGTTATTCCCATATCCAACTTTACAAGATCCATGAAAATAGGATCCCTTTCAACTCCCGTCTTATTCAAAACTCCTTGATCATTTCTGATCAAAGCATCTGCCACCTTATTTTCCTTCCTCAGGTGGTAGTTTATTATGAAATCATAATCCTTTAGTAGTTCAATCCATCTACTTTTCTTCATATTTGGTTCTTTTTGTGAGAAAACATACTTCTAACTCTTTTGATCGGTTTAATCTCACATTTCTATCCATAGAGATAGTGCCATCATATTTTCAGAGCAATGATTACAGATACTAACTCAAGATCATGAATGGTATAGTTATGCTCATGAATTTTTAGCTGTTGTGATTCATATGCAATAACTCTACCAACCTGTATAAGGACACAACCAATTCCTTTCTTTAAAGAATCGATATAAATAACAAACTCATTATTCCCCAAAATTATGGTCAATATTGGATAATTAACTAATATTTTATTCAGTTATTCGAAACATTCATCACACTCTTTTGTCTAAACAAATTAAACCCTATCATGAGTGATCTTCATTAATGGGTTTGAAAATCAGGAAATATTCTAGAGAAAACATCGATTATAACATGCTAAACAAATAAAACTACGTACCTCAATTATACTCATCAGTTCTGGACATTCGTGGATTTTTTTTTTCTTTCAAGGATCAACAGAGATTCCATCCTTAGACAAAATATAACCAAGAAAAGAAATCCCATGATTCCATAATTCACACTTTCTAAACATACCATATAAATCAATTTTTCTAGGAATCTTTAGAATAATTTGTATGTGTTTTTTATGAACTTCGTAGATTTTGGAGTATACCAAGATATGATCAATCAATACAACTACAATGTCATCAAAATATTCCTTAAAACAGTATTCATTAAATCAATGAACATGGAGGGTGCATTAATCAATCCAAAATGAATTATTGTAAACTCGTAATTCTCGTACCTGGTTTGATATGTTATTTTCAGAATGAATTACTTCTTCACACACAACTGATGATATTTAGATCGAATGTCAATCATTGAAAAATATTGAGCTCCATGAAGTTGGTCGAATAAATCATCAATGTGACGTAGGGGAAACTTTTTCTTTATTGTTATAGAATTGATCTCCCTATAGTCATTGCACACCCTCATAGATCCATATTTATTTTTTACAAAAAGGATAGGGGATCTCCATGGGGAAACACTAGGGAGAATAAATTCATTATTAGTCAATTAATCTAGTTTATTCTATAGTTCCAATAGTTCCACAGTGTCCATTATATAAGGGGTTGTTGATATAGGCCTTGAACCAACAATTTAATTAATGAAAAATCAATTTTTCATTTTGGAGGATGTCCAGTTAAATCCTCTGGAAACTCATAAACATATTCCTGAACAATAGGTATGTACTCTGTTCAATCATTCATTTCATCACCCATAGTTATTTCATTCTATTATTACACAATAATTGAAATTAGGAGAGCTACTAGGGGTTGATCTAGATTAGAATTAGGTGTTGACATTTCTTATCTAAAGATAAGGTACTCCTTATCATCATCGATAATTGTAACCTCTTTCTGTTAGAATAAATTTTCACATCATGGATCGAAATCCAATCCATAGTAAGGATTCTATCATTTTCAATCATGGGTATGATGATATGATCAGTAGATAAATGACCTTTATATGCACTAATTGGAATTGATTCACATAAATTTTTTAAATGATACTTCCATTAATATTTTTTACTGACAACTCCCTTGTTAAATCCAATTAGAAATATCTAATATTCATAGAAAACTGGGAAAATATGAAACAATGTTATGATCAAGAATCAAATTAAACATTGGATAAACATGAGGAAACCATTAAATTACCAACCACCATATCATTCAGAACTTCAACTTATGAAGTAGTGACCTCATAATCTTAGCCTTGATACCTTGGATTTTTCGGAGGTATTTTCCCTTGGTTCTTAGTAAATTCATTTACATAATTCCCCTTTTTCTCTACAATTATAGCATTCAGCATTGATTGCATCTTTCATCCCCTTACAATCATGAGGATGGTGGCCTTTTTCACAACACTTGTAACAGACTCTCATTCCCATCAGGAAAGTACTGAGGTGTTTCTTCCCACATTTACCACAGGATGGATAATTAATAATTTCCTTCTTCCCCTTATTTCCATTTCTATAGTGTTCAATAATACTTTTTTTCTCTTTTTTTCATTAAAGTCATAAGACTTAGAGAATTACTTTTCTATCATGATAGCACATGATAAAATATATTCGTATGATGAGAATGATTTTGAGACTAATTATTGATGGAGAAATGGTTTTAAACCATCAATAATTAGATCGATTTTATTCCTTAGGTTATTTATATAATCTTCATCATGACATTCTATCCTTGTAAAGATATCCTCATAATATCGGACATTCTCATCCTCCTTTTTCCTTAGACTCAAAAATTGTCTTTCCATATCTGCCCGATGGTTATGAGGAAAGTATTTTTATAAGAAAATTATTTTAAACTCCCTCCATTCCGTGTTTGATACTTCTCCATTTTATTTTGTGTTTTGAATGAATGACCACCATTGATTTCCATCTCCCGTGAGTCAATAAACCACCATGATAACTTTTTCTCTTTCACTACTCCCCAAAGCATGAAATATTTTCTCAATGGAACTTATCCATTACTCAGATACAAACGGATTTGTACTCCCATTGATTTTTGGTGGTTGTTTCCTCATGAAGCAGTCTAAAATTTACTTTCCAAATTGTGGATCAGGTTACTCCCTATGGGTAAGGTTATTTTTCATAACCTGAGTTAGTTTTCCCAGTATGGTGATAAGCTAATCAGCACCATTTTCATCACCAACTCCACTATAATTATCTTTATTAGGAGTTAAATCCCTACATGGATTACGTGGGTTGAAACAATTTCAATTCCTTCAATAAGGCGCCATTTATAAACAATGGAATACACTATAATAGTTAATGAATCGCAATACATAATTCTGAACTTGTAAAACAGTTAACATAAATTGAACAGTTTATAGATATAATTCGTAATCATAAAATTGTTTTCATTGAGGATGTATATACTTATAAACCATTCCAAATGTTTTATAAAGAAAATCAGAATTATCCAAAGAATATATCCAGAGAGTGTCGTAACCAAGAGTGTACCATGGCCAGTTGTCATGAACTAGTTCTCTATTCGAGTCTAGATTAAAGCAGTGTTTTCGGGTTTTACGCCTAGGTACATCTATGCTAGATTCGCCTCAGCCTTCTCGTATCTAGAAAGTGATGTATTTCTGGTAAAACTCACAAAATTTCTATACTACAAAAATTCTAAGATGTTCTTATCTACTAGTCCTCAAAGTCTATCTTATGGTAGTGTTCTTTAATCAATGTATTACTAAATCTAGTTTCCAAGGTTTGTAGTAAACTTCTCTGATACCAACTGTAACACCCTTAACCCAGTTACCCAGATTCAGTGCATTATTCCATAACATTGGCATGATACAATGAATAATGTCCCAAAAGTCCGATCAGTTTAATAGCCTTGGAATTACTAGATACATTCATAAGTTTTACATTACATCATTAAAAAAACATCAACAACATTTTTCCCCATTTTGAACACACATATATTCGTATCCTATCCATACTGGTTAACCATAAAATACTTCTTCACATCCTGGGAACAATAAAACGTAAAAAGGGGTTAGCTCAGATTCTCAGTAAGGATAACAATATAGTGGAAACATTCATAACTAAGCATAAAAAAATAAGGAAATTTATAAGACTAAAAAAATCCTTTTAAACATAAACATCAACATAATATGGAAAATAAAAAATTCAAATAATTCCATTTACATATTCACATGCATATTCTACTATTCGAATAATCACATGCAATATCAATAGAAACTTTTACAATAATGGAATGCATAGTGCCAGACTTCATAACCACATATTCAAGGCCTTGTTCCAAGACTACAAAAAAGAATTTTTTCAAGGTCTTGAGCCCGGACACTGTTTTCCTCATGAGACCTATCGATTCATTGAGGAGCTATAACGGGCTCCACCCATCACTTAATAAGTCCAATACATTCCTCATATGAAAAGGATTAAACATAACATAAGCATTATTATTAAAACCAGCATAAGAAATGTCAATAATTTATCCATAAACCATGAATAGTGTAAAAACAACACATCCACTGTCAAACATATCACAAAATCATCAATACTATATGGAAGAATTTTATCATAAAAAATAAGCTTCAAACATGTTTAAAATATATTATATGATGTAGACATATATGATATCAAAACTTTTTGATAGAAATATATCTTCCTATTTTGAAAATATTTATATGTCGTGTAATTATAAAAGAAAAAATTTATTTGTGACAAATACTTATAATCTTGTTAGGGAAGATTCGATAATGTTATAAGGGCACAAAAATATCCACACTCACCGTATAAGTTAAAAAAACATTCTTACCTTCATTTTGTCGAAAGGTTCATAAAGTATCTTGTTTGGAAAATGAACGAAAGATTCTGTTAAAAATTTATAAGGTCAAATAAATTTATAAATGAATATAACCCATTGTCTAGTAAATTGTAAAAATGTCTTGAAAATAATTTTTTAATAAAAAACATATGTGGGTGATAAAAAGATCCCATTAGATACTTAAGTATATACAACCTGTGATAATAAAGAGATTGTGAAATTAACCCATAACTTGTAATTTTCCTAGGTTTAGGGAATGTTAATATTCTTTATAATAGTTAAAAATTTGTTATTATATTATAAAAATAATATGTACATAATTATGATATCTTATATGACCCTCTAATATTTCTTTTATGATATTTCATTAGTATCATCATTTCAGGTGTTTAACTGATTTTTTTTCATTTGTAAGATTGGTTACATAATCCATGTTTGTTAGGGATAGGATTTATTAGATTCATATACAAGAAGATATTATGTTCTGAAACATTCTTCTTAATCGTAAAATGAAAATTATTTTTGAATTATTACGATGGGGATTCAATCACATCGCGTTCGGGGAGATGGTAAACCATATGTACACACGAGTGATTATATCATTATATTAATGGTTAAGTAGTATATAATAGGATAGAATATCATATATACAGAATAATTAACATGTAATATTTTTTATTTACATTAGTTATATTCATTATTATACCCATTCAAAATAATGACATGCTTGAATAACAAACTTCACCACAGAGTGGAGACGGTAAGCCGTACGTACGCACATAGAGTGAATTTGACATTTATAGGATGGATAAAATAATGAATATAATTTTTCCATATTTATAATAACATCAAAGTATATAGAAAATACTGGAGTTATTATTTTAGACTGGAAAAACAAAAAAAAGAGGAAGTGAAAGAAGAAAATAACTTAAAAGAGGTGATGAAATATTTACCTCTTCTTTGGGTTCTTCCTTTTGAATTGATCAAGAGGGATTCATAGGGTGGCTTTCTGACCAATGGAAGGCCTCTAGATTGAAGTTAGGATATATTAAAGGATATATGGTCATGATTTTTCTAAACCAAAAGGTTTTCGTATTGTGAAATTAAGAGAAAGGGATGTGCCATTTTATAATAGAGGTGAGGGTCACTTTTAGAAAATATTGAAATATTCTTTTATAATAAAATCATTTTCGGTTTCTAATGGATAAAAAATAATTTATTTTGAGTATAATGTTGGGATGGGTCTAAATACTCTCATCCGATAGATTTTATACAGGTTTAGGCCATCATAATAACCTTATCATTTAGATTTAACTCTTAGTTAAATAGTTTGAAATTTACCATGTCTCTTTGTATTTTTTTATCATATGGTTAATAAACATACAATAAACATCCTAGAGAACCCCATATGGTTAATTATTAATATATAATACCTTATATAAGTCCTTTGGCTCAGCCTTATATTTTTTGGAATATTATATCTTTTAATAATATAGTTTTTTTTAAAAAAATTCAATCAGCTCAATGTTGGCACTATTTAATATTTGGGTTTTTTGAAAATCATAACAGCGGGATTCATTCGAAAAAAAATTATTTAATCAACCAAAAAATGTCTTATTAACCTATAAAATTAGTTGAATCAATCAAAAATCCTCAAATTACATTTATTTGGATATTTATAATATCTATTATTTTAATATTTCATTAATAAGATAATTACAAAATCATCATTGTGTCATATACAAGTCAAATTATATAATTCCTAAAATTTATAAATAAAATACCATTATGTATGAAATCATTTAATATGTATAAAAAAATATTTATTGTCGAATTTATATTGTGTGTAACCCTATATTAAAAATGTTTTAGTTTTTAAACATTGAATTTATCTCTTTTAACACTTCTTTAAATAAAATAATAATAAATGTCCTAATCTAATCCAAGTGTAAAAAGCGGGTATTATTTTATTTGTACAATTATTTCTTGTCTAATAACACTTATCCAATATAATTAGGACATATTTTAGGGTAATTATGATATCATTGTTACCATTAATTACCCTATTTACTTTTAATCGTGGAAAATAAAAGTCAAATGTCACTATTCACCAAAAAAATATTTTCTTCTTATTGAACAAAATTTTACATACAGATATCAACCATGTATCTCAGATTTTTAAAATTCAACTCACAGAAGTGGTAAAATTATATTTTATGGAAATTTAAAAAAGCTCCTAGGAGGTGGGTAAAAGACGGTAAAAAGTTCAATAAAATTTTTTATATCTAAAAAAATTTATTAAATGACTCTAATGAATTAAATTGAACATATATAGGTATTATATATCTATTTTGACATAAAATAAATTTAAATAAAATAACTAGTTATTTAAATAAATAGTCAGTATTAAACAATAACCTAGTTATTTTTCACTATTAATCAAAAATTGAATGTTTTCAAAAAAAAATACCCAAAATTCAGACTAAGCTAATTTCGATATTAATAATTCAAAAATTAAGTCAATTTTGGAAAATAAAATTTATAAAATTTTAATAACTGGTTACTAATATTCAAAACGACTAGTTTAATTGGTCGCGGTGTGTTAGAATCTTGAAGGTGCGTATAATGCAAGCTATTGTGTTAATCAAAGGGAAAGGTACCATGGAATCTTGGGGTGTTACACACTTACTAATTTTTTTTATTGATGAAAATTGCACGAAGCATGAGGGTTTTGTGTACATTCATGAAGCGCATGCACTCATGTGAATGATTTGAGATGCTCAAGTATGTGTTTTGAAAAAGAAGCAATATTAAGTGGAGAAATAAGAATATAGTGAATTGTTTATTCATATATATGTGGGAGATATTAAATTAAGGGGATAGTAAAAAATGTGTGAATTATTGTAAGAATTTTTTATCATTGATGCTCACAATAAGGGATATTAATTTTAGATACCCAAAAAAATTCAAAAATAGCACAAAAACAACAATTAAAATTGATAAATGTCTTTGTTATTCATGTGACATGAACCATTCATTAAATGCATGATGTATAAATGATATATTTGTATAAATTAAAGAAGATAACATTTTTCATTTGTGCAAGGTCATTTTTGAATAAAATATTAACAAAAATGTGGTACAATTTAGTTGAATGAATATTTATTGTAGTAAGGGGAATAAAGATGAACCAATGCATTATCAATTGTTATTATTTAGTATTGATGAATGATAATTTTAACCTACTACATTATTGTATATTATTTAATATAGTAGAATAATAATTTAGTTGAGAATATATATTTGGTTATTTAATCAATATTAATTCTTATTATTTCATGTTAATATTCTCATTAGTGTTTCAATAACCAAAAATAGGATTCTGATTAAAGAAAAAATAATAATTTTTTTCTGTGTAGTTCATTTTTCACTAATAAAGATAGAAATAAGAAAAGTGTTATGTGAATATATGATTGAATAGGGAAAATAATGAGAAGTTTCTAATTAAATTAATATTCAATGTAATTTTTATTTTTTCATGAATAATTATATGCTTTTCTTTCCACATTATATTAACATAATTGGAATAGAAGATAGAATGTAAGGAAGTGTAGCTTTATGTTTTCTACTATATGGAAGGGAAATTATTCATGACCACTTATTTGCATATAGCCATGTAAAAAAGAATGTTTTGGGAGAACACATAAGTAATATGGAATCCAATATCAAATATTTCTGTAATTCTTTATTTTTGATAAAATACAACAAATATGATGATACTATCTTTATTGGATGTATAAATTACTATTCATTTTATATAAAATAAGAAAATTATAGTTAACTATAGTGAATTTCATTTGAAATAGTATTTCCTACATTTTGTATCCAAGTTAAACGGATTACCTTAAAGTGGTTATGTGGTCAAGATTATTTCTATGACATTACATGGACAAGATATTCATATTAACTATTTAACCATGTAAAAATATTGGGTTCTGTATTTAGTGTTTTCATATTTTTATTCTAAAAAGGAAAAAATGCTTATAAGAGAACAATGATCCAATTAGATGAAAGAGGTATGGGGATACCATGTTTTGATTGGGTTAGAAAGTCCCCAACATAGATTCACCCCTACCCATCAGTGTTATAAATATACCAAACAAGTCCCTTCAAGTGTAATCATATAAATGGATCACCTATATAATATTTTCTAAAGTGAAGTAATTCTCTTTTGAAAAGATTAGTTTTTTTTCTTAAGACAACATGATGTGTTGTTTTGGTGAATATTTTGTTATATTTGGGATGAAGTCTCTATTTATCTAGGCCATTATGAATAGGAAAAATATATAGAATATAATGTTGATGAAGAAGTCCCTCTCTTCTAATGAAGAGAAAGAATATGATTCTCCATGCCTTAAAAAATGAAGACATATCAGAATAGGAAAGTAATGAGAAGATGTCCTAAGTTTACACCAAGAATCTAGATAACCTTCCAACATATAGTGATCAAGATTATGTGTTAGTATATTGGAAAATGTTACTCAATATGAAGATTCTATGACAGCTTGTATAACATTTTTGGACCCTAAGTCTCAGATCCACTGCTGAAATACAAAACATTACATTACCAACATTAATGCTGATAAATGTGAGCCAAATTTTTTGTCTAATCATTAAAAATAGAAAGGAATTCATAGATGAGTTACATTCTAGAGGAACATTTATGTAACACCCCAGGTAAATAAATAATATCACATTTTTATATTTATCCATATTTTTGAATAAAATATTAATATTACTTTAAAGGGAATGCTATGCACGAGGTCATACCCAATACGCAACAACGAGTTTCTTTGGAATATTACGTTGCACTCTAATAATAAAATAATAGTATTCTATAAGGTAGTTAATGCCTAGTCGTTGTAATGGTGGGAATGAATGGAACTAACTACAAAATTATTATATATGATTTTCAAATATTTTTACTTCTATCCAATAAATGTTGGAGGCTTAAAATGAAAATGATTCCAATTTTTTAGCATAAATCTTCTTATATTCTTTAAAATGTAGATTAACCACCTTTTGATGGAGAAACATTTTTAAACATACTTTTTACAATTTTATATGTTTTATTTGACAAAATAAAATCCTTCTTCAGAATTTGGACATCAAAATTAACTTTGTGTTAAATTTTGTTATTTTTCCGATAAAGATAATTTTTACCGAAAATGTTGCATTTTAATTCAAAACATCCTTTTAATCTGATTTATTTATATGGATATATTATATTTTTAATTTAGAATAAATATTATTTAGAATATATTTTTACCATTTAATTTAATGGTTGTCATTGGAATTAATTTCACTTTGAAATTTGACTTAAAGTAGTGTCAATCTTTTAATAAATATTGTTTCTTAAAAACACACTATTTGTTTTGACAGTGGGAATTAGTTATTATATTAATTAATTCAACATATATAATTTGAATTTTGTAAAATAGACATAATTTTTGAATTCGGAATATCAAATATATCTTAGGGTGATTTTTTGGTATTTTTATGAAAAACTTCAATTTTTGATGAATAGTGAATCCACTAAGTGGTAGTTTAAAAACTGATTTTTCATTTAAATGAATCATTACCACTTCTGTGATTTGAATTTCAAATATCTGACATACATGGTTTTCATTAGGATGTAAAATGTGGTTCAATAGGATTAAAATAACTTTTTGGTGAATAGTAACTTTTATGTTTTTAATCGTGATTAGAGTTAATTAGTGTAATTTAAGGTAAAAATAATTTTTTAATAATATGAAGTGACCTAGACACATGTACTACCCTCATTGGATGTGTCATGGCCGACCATGATAATCCATGGGTCAACATAGGGACCCCATGGAGCCACGTTGGTTGGAAAATGACATAATTAACTTTTTATTTTAAGTTAAAATAAAATGTCACAAGCATGAGTTGTTTTACTAAAACAATTTTTAAATGGCGTTATAAAAGTCATATTTTTGACTATAAATATTCATTAGAAATATAAAAATATTTACTACATCGTGATATGTTTTTTTAATTTTTTGACATTAAATAAATTAAATTATTTACGACATCATGATGATGCAGCGATTACCTCATTAATAAAGGATTTAAATAAAATGAAAAGATAATGTTAAAACTATAACTTACACTTTTCAAAGACCTATTGTATGAGTATATTTAAAACCCTTACCACCTTATCCTAAAAATACATTAATGTGCGACCTTTAAAATATGAAACTCATTAGAAAATAAAGTAATATTTTGTAACTTTCCAAGAGTTCCCCTCCTCTCCTCTTATGAAAGGCCCGCACCTTTACCACCTTACCCACACCTCTCAAGCCTTTGGCTCGGCCAACCCCTACTCATTTTGTCTCTCCACATCCCTCTATTACTCCTAGAAGCCTCACTTTTGGCGTAAGTCTCCCCAAGGAAGCCTTTGAGCTCAAATCAAAGAGAGATACCTGATTTTAAGGTAATGTCTTCACTTGGGTTATTTTGTTTTATTTTTCTTCTCCAACCCCCTAAACTCTTTTAATTAATTTCTTTTGTATAAAATTAAGTATCGTAAATATACTAGGATGTTTTTATAATATTTATTTGTGCTACACTTACACAAACCTACATCTAATGGTTAAAGAACATACTGTTTCTGTGGATGGTGAATTTCTGCCTCACGAAACAATGATTGTTCAATATTATTTTAAAACCCTCAAAGGTGGCCATTAAGATGTCACTATATTTATATATGATATATAATAGGTTTATGTTTTACTTAAGATTCAGTATTTTTTATTTATGGAATACCTTTATGGTTTCCATTATGGTTAAACGCGATATCTTCATTTTAGGAAGCGCAGACTACCGCCCCCTAAAAGTGATTTGATTCCTTAATACCATATGTGGTATGTATAAAGGATATATTTAATGATATTATATATGTTACCATACTGGAATTATAAGACTATTATGTATCATTATTTTTTAATTCCATTAAATAAGAAATAGAAATGGAAGTAGTGTTCGTGTGTACGTACGGCTTACCGTCTCCATGAACGGTGCATTTCATTTCTTAACTCTAAATGTTATGTAATATTATAAATGAATGTATATAATGGATATATATGATATATATGATATCTTTATAATGAATACATTTCTGTATATAATATATATTTTACCAAATGAACAACTTGTAATTATAAATAATTTATTTTTGACTCAAGAAGCAATGATCTACAAAACAACCATTATTAACTTAAATAATTACATAGTGTTCATAGCATGGTAGTATGTGATATAAAAGTAATAATTAAATTGAAAAAGGTTCTTAAGAAAGTATAAATTAACTCAAGTTTATTATTCAGGAGGTTAAAGAATGATCGAGTCAAGTCGGACCCGAGGTAAGGGATCCTACCTCTCTCTTTCTTTTTAAGTACACTATTTTATGTCATTCCTTTTACGCTCATCTTTCTTATGATTGGGATGTTATTTTATATTACTCTTACTGTACTTTATATTTTCATATGATTAGAGACCCTATTTTCTCTCATCAATCCATTTTATAAGTTTTAATTGGCGCCATTATGCTACCAAAATTTCGTAAGGGTATTTTTATCTCACTTTGTGTTTTTGTAAGATTCATGCTACATTTTCCAATATTTCCTTTTGAGTGGTGTAGGTACTATCCATCATTCTAATATTTGTGTAACATACTTTCGTTTATTAGTATTTACATCAATGTTGTATAGTCTTTCTTTCATGGGGTATACGTTTCGAAATTTACCCAAATCGGTAAGGGAACCTTTCACCCACCTCTTTTTAAAAGACTTCTTTTGTTATGTCTTTTAATTTACATCATTTTATTTTGGGATATGTTATTCTATATCTTTATAGATTTAAATATTATGTCCAAGTGATGATATACCATTTTCTCTCTCATCAAATAATTTTATGAATTTTAAAGTGATGTCGTTAGGCTGTCGAATTTTACCAAGGGAACTTCTTAACCCAATCTCGATTTCTTTGGGTTCAACATTTAGTTATTGAATATGTCATCATTTGAATATGTGTAAATGACCTTTGATTGTTTTACACTTAATATCCACTTATATTGGGTGTATTTATATTTTTCACACATAATTATGAGATTGTTTTATCTTTAATTTAAGGATACATTCTCTAAAAGGGATTTCATCTCATTTTACATTTCTATTGAGACTTCATTGTTGTTATACCCCAATTCACTCTTATATGGTGTATATACTGTCCCTTGTAATATTATATCAGGAATACATTTATTCTCATGACATTTTTATTAAATTTTATTCCTCAATTATGGTATTCAAGTGTCTCTCATTTTTTTTAAAACCCTTTGAACAAAAATATCGTTTTAAATGTTTTAATGATTTATTCCTATTAATATTTCTAATTAATATACATGTTTTCAAAATGGTTTTAAGGATTTATTTATATTTATATTAATTGTTTAAAATGTTAAAAGCTTCAATGTGTTATGGGACACATTGATTTCAAAATCTCTTTATTAAATGTTTTAAATGATTTTGAAATGGTTTTTAGAATGGATTCATTATCTTAAAATGTTATATTGTTATTGCAATGTGGGAATGTTATCTTTCCTTTATGATTAAGTCATGTGCTATAATTATGTTATGGTTATTGGGCATTTTTTATGAAGATGGGTGGTTCTGTGATAAACTAAGGGCGGGTGGGCCCGATATAGCTCTCCAATGCATTTTGTAATGCAAAGGGGTTAATCGTTAAAGTTTCTCCGAAAAGATTTAGGGAATATACTGTGATGGGTATACCAAACATAACCAAGAGGGTTACTCCCTATGTAAGAATGTTATGAATGCCTCATGTTACCTTTATGTCTTATGATTTCTATGATTTATTCATCATTTTATGGGGTATGTTAAAGTGCTTATGTTTTATGGGTAAAGTATGATTTCATTCTTATGTATATATGTACTCATGTTTCTTTTCCATACTTTTTATAACCCTTACTGAGCTTTTTATGCTCATCACAAGTTTTTGAAATGTTTTTCACAGGTCAATGGAATGGTACATGATATGATGATAGTGTCTAGGAAGTGTCAAGAAAGAATCCATGTTTTATTTTAAATATGTTTCTGTTGGTGGGAAAAATGAAAACTATCTTTTATGTAACCACTTTGTTTAAATGTGGAATGTAAAGAATGTTTTATGATCTAATTATCTAAAACTATAAACCAGAAAAGATCCTCAATGTGTAATCTTGTAATAACTCAAGATTAAGTAAGTTTTATGGCTGGGGCCTTATAGTTGGTATCAGTGGTCGGTTTAGATAACTTTAGAGGTTAGAGTGTTGTTTAAGAAAAAGTGACAAGTTGTGTATAACCACAATGGTTAGTATATAAGATGGAGTCATCGTTTTTTTTTGAAAGTTAGAATGAGTTTGAGATAACTTGGATAAGTATATCTTGGTGTTTATCTTCCTCTTTTTATATTTTATGATTTTACTGATATACTCACACTGACCTTTTTGGTTTTAGTAAATGGCTCGATATAAGAGGCACCAAAGTAACAGTGGATTTGAAGAAAACTGTGACGGTTTAATGAAAGAACAACTGAATGATATGGGAGATGAAATGAGAACTTTTGTTGTTATCCTCAACCAACTATCTGAAGTCATGATTAACCACCTGAACCTTAGTGATTTTTATAAGGAATCGTATATGCGAGAGACAAATCCCTACCAAAGTTAAGGTAATAATCACAATGGAAAGTATGTTCAAAAACCTATGTGTCAAATATGTGGAAAGAAACACATAGTAAAATGTTTCAAAGGGACAGAAAGATGCTATATATGTGGAAATGAAGGTCATAAAGAAAGAACATACCGTGGATAAAGGAAGAATCTAGTTGACTCTAGGAAAGGGAACGAAGTTCTTTCTGAAGGAACAATTAAATGTTTTAAATGTGGTGTGCATGGTCATTATGAAAACACATGTCCTACGAAGAAGTTTCTGGAATGGGGTCACCAAGATCGTACAAATAATCATTTACCAATACCTAATTCCATTCCGATTGAGGATGAAGAAACTGACAATGAATAATGAAAGGTATTTATTATTTCTTAACATATGTTTTCCTATTATTGGAATCTTAGGATATGATTCATGATTTTGTTTGCAGGAAATAATTATTTAAGAATACGTTGAAAAGGAATGGCTAATGAATCATGAAGAATGTTGAATGAGTAAGAAGCCATCATATAAGGGATTCAAGAGTTATGGTAGATTTTAGGATGGTGAAATTCTTAGATTTAATAAGTCTCTTTTGATGATGGGGTTACATTAGAAGACTTTTTATTGTATCCCTGATGTTTGATATACAAAAATTTTATTCAAGGAATAATTGTCCTTTCTTTTGTGGATATAGTTATAAAGAACCATTTGGGTTTATATGATCCTTGAATTTGAGGAAATAACTGGTTAATACATTTTGGCTTGCAAGATGGAAGTTATCAGACAACCTTTGTGGTTAAAATATCTTATGGTTATTTTTGATGAATTTATCTCTTTTTTAGGAATGTTATAAAATTATATAGTTTTTTAAAAGGGACAACATGCAGACCGTGTCACAACCCGTCGCGTCGGACGAAGCTGCGGAAATCGAACTCACAACCAAAGTGCAACTGGTATTTATCGCCTACGACTAGACTACGTGAATTCCCTGGTTAGTTTGAATGATTCTTTTTAGTTAGATGATATTATGAATTAAGAGTAAGTTCATTTTTGGTTATCAATTTAAATGATTATCCTATCATGGAGGATATGAGATTAGGTGAATTACTTTTCAGTATGAGACTGTAAGAGTAACTGATGTTATTTTGGAGAAAAATATTAAAATTTATCTTAGGAGACTATGTGATTAAATCCTTCAAGGAAATGGGTTTCAATCTTATTTTGGTTTACTTTGTATAATTTTATGGATACATGTTTATTGAATGGTCTTTGTTGAACTTTGGGTTTCGTTTGACAAATTTTGAAGATTAAGAATAGATTTTTTTATAAAGGATTATTCTTTTTGAGTATTATCTGATCTCATACTAACATTTTTTGTTTTAGTTTTGGATAAGGTCTAAATACATTGCATGTATATATTTCTCTTTTGTGTATTATGTGATTCTCTAGAAGTTGATTATATCTCTCTTAATGTGAACAAGTCATCCTAAATACTCGTCTTTTGGAGAAAACATGAGTTCGTGTAAGAAATCTAGTAAAAGTTGAAAGTCAACATGAAAATTAAGTATTATTCCTTATGTTTTAGTTAAGCTCATAAATAAATTCTTCAATGAAAAGTAACTTAAAACAAAAATGTTGTCTGTTAATTTTTCCTACTGGGGAATCAAATACCGTTTAACCCATAACAAGTTTGTGATTTTCTTGTTGTTAACTTTATCCTAGAGATGTTTACTATCACTCTCTATCAAAACATGACCCTTTTTTCCTCCATATCCATATTTTCAAACTTGGAATCCTAGTATGGGTTAACTCGGGTGACATTTTACTTATCTCCCATTATTTTAAAGTGATAGTTTTACAGACACTTGTTCCGATGTGGGATTTTAAATGAAGCTTCCAAGGCCAATTTTAAAATTGCGAGGATGCAATTCCCAAAAGGGTGGAAGGATGTAACACCCCAAGTAAATAAAGAATATAACATTTTCATATTTATCTATATTTTTGAATAAAATATTAATATTACTTTAAAGGGAATGCTATGCTCGAGGGCATACCCAATACGCAATAATGAGTTTTTTTGGAAATCTTATGTTGCACTCTAGTAATAAAATAATATTATTTTAAAAAGGTAGTTAACGCCTAGCCGTTGTAATGTCAGTAATGAACGGAACTAACTAAAAATTATTATATATGTTTGTCAAATATTTTTACTTCTATCCAATAAATGTTAGAGGTTTAAAATGAAAATGAATCCAATTTTTAAGCATAAATCTTCTAATATTCTTTAAAAGGTCGATTAACCAACTTTTGATGGAGAAACCTTTTTAAATATACTTTTGAAAATTTTATATGTTGTATTTGACAATATAAAATCCTTCTTTAGAATCTGTACATCAAAATTTACTTTGTGTAAAATTTTGTTATTTTTCCGATAAAGATCATTTTTATTGAAAATGTTGCATTTTAATTCAAAACCTCCTTTTAATTTGATTTATTTATATGTATAGATTATATTTTTATTTTATATTAAAGTGTATTTAGAATAAATTTTTACCATTTAATCTAATGGTTGTCATTGTAATTAATTTCACTTTGAATTTTGACTTAAAGTAGTGTCAATGTTTTAATAGATATTGTTTCTTAAAAACATGCTATTTGTTTTGACAGTGGGAATTAGTTATTAAATTAATTAATGCAACATACATATGTTTTTAACTTTGTAAAATAGACATCATTTTTGAATTCTTAATATCAAATATAGCTTAGGGTGAATTTTTGGTATTTTTCTGAAAAACATCAATTTTTTATGAATAGTGAAACCACTAAGTGGTAGTTTAGAAACTGATTTTTCGTTAAAATTAATCATTACCACTTCTGTGATTTGAATTTCAAAAATCCAACATACATGGTTGTCATTAGGATGTAAAATTTGGTTCAATGGGATTAAAATATTTTTTTGGTGAATAGTAACTTTTATGTTTTTAATCGTGATTAGAGGTAATTAGTGTAATTTAAGGTAAAAATAATACTTTAATAATATGAAGTGACCTAGACACATGTCCTACCCTCATTGTATGTGTCATGGCCGAACAAGACAATCCATGGGTCAACTTTGGGACCCCATAGAGCCACTTTGGTTGGAAAATGACATAATTAACTTTTTATTTAAAGCTAAAATAAAAATGTCACAAGCATGAGTTGTTTTACTAAATCAATTTTTAAATGGTGTTATACAAGTCATATGTTTGACTATAAATATTCATTAGAAAGATAAAACGATTTCCTACATCATGATATTTGTTTTATAATTTTCAGACCTTATATATATTAAATTATTTATGACATCATGATGATGCAGTGATTACCTCATTAATAAAGAATTTAAATAAAATGAACAGATAATGTTAAAACTATAACATATACTTGTCAAAGACCTATTGGATGAGTATATTTATAACCCTTACCACTTTTTCCTCGAAATAAATCAATGTGGGACCTTTAAAATCCGAAACTCATTTGAAAATAATTATCATTTTGTAACTTTCCAAGAGTGCCCCTCCTCTCCTCATATAAAAGGCCCCCACCTCTACCACCATTCCCACACCTATAAAGCCTTTGTCTCAGCCAACCCCTGCACATTTTGTCTCTCCACATCCCTCTATTACTCCTAGAAGCCTCACTTTGGACAGAAGTCTTCCCAAGGAAGCCTTTGATCTTAAATCAAAGAGAGATACCCGATTTTAAGGTAATGTCTTCACTTGTGTTCTTTTGTTTTATTTTGCTTCTCCAACCCCCTAAACACTTTTTATTCATTTCTTTTGTAACAACTCCAGTATATTCAATATACTAGGATGTTGTTATAAGAATTATTCTATATACACTCACACACACCTACATCTAATGTTTAAAGAACATACTGTTTCTGTGGATGGTGAATTCCTGCCTCACGAAACGATGATCGTTCAATATTATTCTAACACCCTCAAAGGTGGACATTAAGATGCCACTATATTTATATATGATATATAATATGTTTATGGTTTACTTAAGCTTATATATTTTTCATTTATGGCATACCTTTATGGTTTCCATTATGGTTAAACGTGATATCTTCATTTTAGGAAGTGCGGACTACCGCCCCCTCAAAGTGATTTGATTTGTTAATACCATATGTGGTATGTATAAAGGATACATTTAATGATATTATATATGATACCATAATGGAATTATAATAATATTATGTATCATTATGTTTTAATTCCATTTAATAAGAAATAGAAATGAAAGTATCGTTCATGAGTACGTACGGCTTACCATCTCCATGAACGGTGCATTTCATTTCTTACCTCTAAATATTATGTAATATTATAAATGCATGTTTATAATGGATATATATGATATATATGATATCTAAATAATGAATATAATTCTGGATATAATATGTGTTTTACCACATGAACTACTTGTAATTATAAAGAGTTTATTTTTGACTCTAGAAAAAATGATCTACAAAACGACCATTATTAACTTAAATAATTACATAATGTTCATAGCGTGGTAGTAAGTGATAAAAAAGGAATAATTAACTTGAAAATGGTTCTCAATCAATTAGAAATTAACCCATGTTTATTATTCAGGATGTTAAAGAACGATTGAGTCAAGACGAACCCAAGGTAAGGGATCTTACCCCTCTCTTTCTTTTTAAGTACACTCTTTTATGTCATTCCTTTTAAGCTCATATTTCTTATGATTGGGATTTTATTTTATATTACTCTTACCGTACTTTATATGCTAATATTATGAGAGACCCTATTTTCTCTCATCAATCCATTTTTTATGTTTTAATTGGCGCTGTTAGGCTTCCAAAATTTCGTAAGGGGTTTTTATCTCACATTGTGTTTTCGTGAGATTCCTGCTACATTTGCCAATATTTCCTTTTGAGTGGTGTAGGTACTGTCCATTATTCTACACATTGTGTAACATACTTTATTTTATGAGTATTTACATCAATTTTTTATAGTCCTTCTTTCATGGGGTGTACGTTTCGAAAGTTACCCAAATCGGTAAGGGAACCATTCACCCTCCTCATTTTAAAAGACTTCTTTTGTTATGTATTTTAATTTACATATTTATATGTTGGGATATGTTATTATATATCCTTATAGATGTAAATATTATGTCCAAGTGATGAGATACTATTTTCTCTCTCATAAACGAATTTTATGAATTTTAAAGTGACGCTGTTAGGTTGTCGAATTTTACAAAGGGAACTTCTTAACCCAATTTCTATTTCATTGGGTTCAACATGTAGTTATTGAATATGTCATCTTTTGAATATGTGTGAATGACCTTTGATTGTTTTCCACTTAATATCCACTTATATTGGGTGTATTTATATTTGTCACACATAATTATGAGCTTGTTTTATCTTTAATTTAAGGACACATTCTTTATAAGGGATTTCATCTCATTTTACATTTCTATTGAGACTTCATTGTTGTTATGCACCAATTCACTCTTATATGGTTTATATACTGTCCCTTGTAATATTATATCATGAATCCAATTATTTTCATGATATTTTTATTAAATTTTATTCCTCAATTATGGTATTCAAGTGTCTCTCATTTTGATAATACCCCGTTTACTAAAATATCGTTTTAAATGTTTTAATGATTTATTCTTATAAATATTTCTCATTAATATGCATATTTTCAAAATGGTTTTAAGGACCTATTTATATGGGTATTAATGGTTTTAAATGTTAAAAGCTTCAATTTTTTATGGGACACTTTGATTTCAAAATCTCTTTATTAAATGTTTTAAATGATTTTGAAAATGGTTTTTAGAATGGATTCATTATCTTAAAATGTTATATTGTTATTGAAATATGTGAATGTTATCAGTATTTTATGCTTAAGTTATGGGCTATGATTATTTTATGGTTCTTGGGAATTGTTTATGAAGATGTTTGGTTCCGTGATAAACTAATGGTGGGTGAGCCCGATATAGCTCTTCAATGCATTGGATAACGTGAAGGGGTTAAACGTTAAGGTTTCTCTGAAGAGATTTAGGGAATATATTGTGATGGGTATTCCAAACGTAACCAAGAGGGTTAATTACTACGTAAGAATGTTATGAATTCCTCAAGTTACCTTTATGTCTTATGATTTCTATGATTTATTCATTATTTTATGAGGTATGTTAAAGTGCTTATGTTTTATGGGTAAAGTATGATTTCATTCTTATGTGTATATGTACTCATATTTCTTTTCCATACTTTTTATAACCCTTACTGAGCTTTTTATGCTCATCCCATGTTTGTGAAATGTTTTTCACGGGTCAAGGGAATGGTACATGATATGATGATAGTGTCAAGTAAGTGTCAAGAAATAATCCATGTTATATTTTAAATATGTTTTCGTTGATGGAAAAAAGAATACTATATTTTATGTAACCACATTGTTTTAATGTGGAATGTAATGCAAGTTTTATGATCTAATTCTATAAAAATCTAAACCTGAAAAGATCCTCAATGTGTAATCTTGTAATAACTCACGATTAAGTATGTTTTAAGGCTATGGCCTTATAATTTATGTTTATATTTTTATATAATTAGGAATAACTCATAAATAAACGAGTCACATTACAATAAAATAGACTTTCTCCTACACAACCCATATTGTTTACATTATGATATCATCACCATCTACATGAAATTCCATTTATACATAACTAATTCATAATCATTAATTAAATCATGGTAAAAAAGAATCATGATAAGGGTGATCTAAAATTTTATGTAAGGAAAAATGTAAGAATTAATAAATTAATTTCATTAGTGAGAATATGTAGAGCGTAAGAGTATAATGTCATAATAAGAATTCATTAGTATAACATAATAATATTAATAGCCCAAAATACATTAATAATCAAATAATCAAATATGGAATAATTATTTTTCCAAGGATATAGTTATAATATTAGATATTCATCATCAATGTAATATCATTATTGATCAAAAAACATAATAAAACAATTTCATGAATATATAAAACATGTTGGTATCTTGGAAATTCATCCCACTGAACCCTTATAAAACACATAAATAACCCATAAAAATTAAGTGAACTATATATCCTAAATTCAATATAATTCTCTGTATATATATTCATTACCTAACACAACAAAGTGTTATCTGATCTCACCTATCATATAATCAATAATGGGTTCACTTGGTTCTATCTAGATGAAACCATCATTTATAATGATATTAACTGAACACATAGATAATTAATCTAAATAATTGAAATAACCTTTATCATTGTCATAATAATATTAAATGTGTAAAGGAAACAGATTCCACAGTAATTACTTTGGAACATGGTTAACCTGTGGAAATGAACCGTGTTCTATAAAAATATCATTGAAACATTATCAACCCATGTAAATTAAATTTGGTCAATAAAAATATCCTTGGAACATGATTAACCAATGGAAATGAAATGGGTTCAATAAAAAACTCTCTAAATCATGATTAACCCATGGAAATGATATGTGTTCAATAACAATCTATTTGAAACGTGATTGACCGATTGAAAACAAATGGGTTCAATGAAAATTCAGTTGATACCTGACCAAATCATGGAAGAGAAATGGGTTCGAAAAAAATCGCATTGAAACACGTCATCCCAATGCAATGAAATGGGATTCAAAACAATCTCTTTGAATGTGATTTTCCCATAGAAATTAAATGGGTTCTAAAAAAATACATTTAGAATATAATTGGACAATAGAAACGATATTTACTAAATTAAATATATTTGAACAATATTAACCCAAAAAAATTAATGGGTATCCTAAAAACCTTTTTAGCACATGATTGACCCATATAAAGGTAACAAGTTTCATAGTAATCTCTTTGAAACAGGGATAGAAAGTGTAAAAGAAATGGATTTCATAACAATTACTTTTAAATAATCTTTAGCTTATTAATCAAATAATTAAAATTATATCAATTGAAAATATCCCTAGTAGATGATTTGTAAAAACAAGGGTTTTTGAAATTGATTAATGTAAATATTATTAAAATATTATTAAAAAAAATCATTAGGAATATAACCATCAAACATTCCAAAAAATCACATTCCTCTTTGAATCATTTAAATAATTTAACACATGATAGTAATAATGTTAAAGGAAATATAAAATATAAACTAAATAATAATATTAATGATATATCAGGTAAAAAGATACATATACACATCATAGAAAACAACACTGGTGTATAACTTAACAAATGTCTCAAGAAACAAATATTTTGACAGAAATCCATTTTCTCTTTGGATGATTTGAAACCATAACCCACAAGAAGGAATAATCATTAAATGAAAAATTTAATTTCATTATAAATAAAAATATTCATGATGTAATATTTTGAAGAGGCATTATATACAAATTAAAGAATTTAGTGGGTTTATAGCATCGAAAATTTCATAAAAAGGAAAAATGTGACAACAATACTTTATTTCATTGGTAACATTGAAACCGTAAATCCCATGAAAGAATAATAATTAAATGAAATATTTTAATATAATCACTACAAATTAATACATGATATAATATCTGAAAAATTGGAACTATATACACCAATAGAAATAAATGACTACTGATTTTGACACATGCCTCAAGAAAGTCAAAGTGAGAAAATAATACCTTACTACCAGAGAAACTTTAATATCATGGTATCTGTGAAAGAATACAAAAATTACTATATTAATTATCATGAAATAAATAAAAATCATTATATGAAAATTAATATATGTACATACACCATATAAAATCTATTATTTTTATAATAAAAATTATGTCCCAAGGGAATGTAAATTGAGAAGAAACCATTTACCTTATGTCTTATTTATAGGGATTTCCATCAATCATCTCAAATAATCAAAATCTGTTAACTATAAATATTATTAATAAACTTTTAAAATTTTATTATAAATTTTATATCACATATTAACAATTAATAAAAAATTACATAATCAATAATATTTAATTTGTATTTTTTCTAACATTTGGATTATGTGTCATAAATATATTGTATAGCTCAACTATGGTCAAAAGGTGTAATTATTAAAATAACTCTGAAATAATAATAATGATCTCATTATGAATTTAATACATCAAATATAATTTTCAAAAAATAATGAATTATGGTAATGAAAAATGAGAGAATTTTATAATATTAGAGATGGTAGTGAGTACGTATGCCTAAGTGACATTCTCATGTTTTCAACAATTGTAAAGGAATTATGAAATGATAAGTTTATAATTATATAATGATAATTATATTATAAGTAAAATATTTTTTTATAATATACAATTATTTTTATACATATTATGATGTAAAAGGAATTAAATTGTGTCAAAAACATGGAAGTCCACACAACCATGAATGACCTATCACTTTTTAGAGTTTGAGATAGTGAACTAAAGAAATTGTTATATTGTCGAGGAGGCAGTAGTCTACACCAGAGATTGAGGATGGATTGTTGGATCTTATTTGGGAATGGTTTGTACATGATAAATTATAGAGACATTGATTTTTCATATATAACTATAACATCATATTAAAGATAAACGATATAATAGTAATACAACCCAAGGATCCAATGGTTTGTGTTTTGAAAAAATATAGACAACACATAACTTTTACACTATAAAACATAAACTTTTATTTAATTCCTTTTTTATATTTTTTTATTGGCCCTGATTTTCTCTTTAGTATAAGTATTCATCTAGAGATATACCTCAATAATAGGGGTAAGATAAATTCCCAATAAAATTATGGATAAAAAGATGATTTAATATAACATGGGTGAGAAAATTCATCATCAAAAAATAATTATCATAATCCATATAGAAAAAATTAGATAAATTTATTGAATGTGTAAATTAATAAAAATGAAACATCATGTCTTGGTAGTTAAGCAACACATATAGTTGTAAACAATGTTATAACCATGTTCATGAATATTTTACTTTTTCTCCTGACACACGTAACATTAACCAATGAATTAGAGTGGTATATAATTTTTAGTTCACTTGTTATATCATAAAATTTACATTCACTCTATGATTTCAAGTGCACCTATTACAACATAACATTTACATTCTCATGCTTTCCGCATAGAAGATATATCTGTCCTGGATATAAAATAAACCATAGAATTGAATAAATTTAATATAAAAAATATATAAATTCCTTAAAAGAACCTTGGGGTCCCCAATCCAGATGGAATAGTATAATTTGTATAATAATCATCAACATTGAGTGAGGTATAAATAATATCATGATAAGTAAAAGTTGTGTTCCTATAAGGAATTTTTCTTTTGGAAGAACATTTTTTTTGTGATATCATATTAGAAACATGTGTATCTAGAAAATTAATAGAAAGGGTGAATAAATTATATTTAATTAACATTAATGGAAAATAAATACCTAAAATGGAGAGAATGATGGAAACCCTAAATTAAGAGAGTTTGGTTAGAGAACCAAATAACTTATGTATAAGTGATTTCTTTACATTAATATCATTCATAATGAAGTTAAATTAATTAACTAAAAAATATAGATTATTTTTGCATTAAATTATTTCACTATAATTTTATTAAGTTCAATTTTTGGATTTTTAAGAATTTTGAGAGTCTTATTTCATTATTCCAGTGTGTATGTTTCTGTAGTTTTCATGATTGGATAGCAGGTAAATGATTTTTTTAGTACATGAAAAATGAGATTGATTCTCCAGAATTGTCATTAATGAAAATACATAAGTATAACTAAAATCACATATATTTTTCTTATATTGCATGAGAATGTTTCTGTTATATTTAATGTTATTGAAAATGACTTAATTAGTTTTGGTGGTTTTAAGACCCTTATAAGATTATATCATTCTATTTATCATCATATTTATATATAGCATCCAGAATAGTATATAACATATTATATGTATAAAAAAATAATATTTAACCATAATTTTTGTATTATTACATGACATTAAGGTGGTAGTAGAGAATGAAAACACAACATCCATGATGGTGTTAAATCGACAAACCATGGTTGATATTTTCAAGTTTATAAAAAAAATGTAATCCAAAGAGAAATTAAGTAGAGTGATTCCATTATCCTAATATCATTACACTATACAATGTATTATATAGTTTTCATTAATATTTTATCAGTTTATGAGAGGATAGGATAATTAAACAAATGGAATTGAAATGAAAAAAATGAAGGAAAATGAAGGAAAAAAAGAGGATTTTACCTCTTTAATTTCTCCTCCTTGAGAAACACCTTAGTGCAGTGTAATTGGATGTTTGATGAGACCAAGAGCTCTTGGACGTTGGGGAGGGGCTTGGTAATGATGTGGGGTAAATTTATTACATGTATTAATCCTATGGAGACTGTGAAGAGGAGAGGTGGTGATGTGTGATATTTAGTGGGGTGGAGAGGGGTGTTTATTCATTATTTCAGTAATTAGTTTATTATTATGTCACAGGACATGAAAATATTTATTATTATCACAAGATATATTAATATTATTCTTTATATTTCTAAATATTGTCCTTAAATAATCTATAAATCATCTATAACTCAAAAATTAATGTATTTAGCCTTTCTCGTAAGTTATAGTATTTTACTATTCAAAAAAATTATTGTATTGTAAAAAATACCAAAAAATATCAATAAACTTTTTCTGATGTGTGGAATTGAAAAATGGAATCAATTTTATTAAAATTATTATCTAAAAAGGATAATATATTTTAATTAAAATCATATTTTACATGGAAAATATTAATTTTAAAATTATAACTGATATTATGATACGTTGGAAAATTACATAAGGTCTCGCAAAATTACTTTATAACCATAATAAAATAGAATAATAATTTAAGAATACATTTTATGAAAATATACATTCTTATAAATCATTATATTAATTATAAAATATAAATTAATTATTTATATCTTACATAAATACTAACTCCTAAATTATCAATTCTAAAAAAATTATAAAACTATACATCACAAAAATATATCATATATTCATTAATAAGATAACTAAATTTTATTTATACATTTATTGGTGTGGTCACTATTATATTGTCTGTAATAATATTATTAATGGTTACATTTCTATTTCAATGGTCCTGTTAATATTCCATTTTTTAGAATTCCTTAACTTTTATAAATAACCCTTTTTCATTCATTCTTGATATATAATGTTTTACTGTGTTTTAAATGTGATTTAATGTGGTTTATACTATATTATGTAATTATAATAATGTAATTTTTATTGAATATTTTTTGAGTTCTTAAATTTTTCCGCCTTATGAAATTTATTCATCCAAATTTTATTTCACATATTATGGGAAAACATGTGAGGGTACTTATCCTTAATCACTTATTTTAGATCCCATGATTCCTCTATATACTTGTGGTTTTTCCATAGTACATTGACCAAGTGATTAGTCTTGTTTTGTAGGACATTATCATAGTTTTGAAAGATCATCACTTGTTTCTCCATGTAAAAGAGATCATTTTCCTACTATATCACACCTATATTCAGTACATGTGGGGGCTCTGGTATGTAATTACTAAATAAGGATACATATAATACATCGTGTACTTCATACATGGTATGTGGAAGTTATAGTTTATTTCCCACATCTTTGACATGATAAAGGATCTGAAATGGGTCAATGTTCCTAGGACATAGATTTCATTTCATCCCAAATATCATGATTATCATCCATGGATGTATGAGGAGGAATACTATGTCTCACACCATAAACTTTGGAGCCCATAGAGGATTTTCTGCATTTTTGTTATGTCTAATTTGGGGTAGCTTAATGTGATTCTAAATTGTTATCAATGTTTCCACAATGTCGTTGACCATTTCGTGTCATTGAATATTATTTACATTAAAATCATCCCAACACACCAGTTTTTAGAATCTTTTCCTATAAAGTAATTCATATGGAGCAATTTGGGTGATATAGTGGATATTATTATTGTAAGTAAAGTCAACAAGAGGCAGATGTTAGTCTCATCTTTATTTGAAGTACATAGAACATGATATAAACATGTATACCAAATTTTAAATAGTCTATTCATATTCACCATTTTTTAGGATGATTGGACATCTTGATGTTCATCTTAGTGTTTAGAGTAGGTTAGAGACTATTTCACATCTTAGAGGTGAATCACGGATCTTGATCAGTCACAATCGATAGTTTTACTCTATGTATCCTTAGCACATATCTAATACAGATCCATTTAAGTTGTTCTAGTAATAAGTCCTCTCAAATTGAGATAATTTCATCTCTATTTGTAAAAAAATATAGATCAACCCATATAAAATTGTTTCCTTTGGAGGTCTTTGGAAGTCCTATCACAAAGTCCATGGTGATGTTTTCCCATTTACATGTTGGTATATGTAATGGTAGCGTAATCCCCCATGACTATTGTATTTTTTACAACATATTTTACATACCAGGAAACATGATGTATATTCAATGATCTATTTCTTCATTTTTTCATACAAATAGTTATCTCGGAGATCTTGATACATCTTTTTTATCCCTTGATAAAAAGATAAGGTTGAGTTATGTGAACCATTCAGAAGCTCACATTTTTTCTATGGATCATATGGTACACATATTCATGACTGAAAAATTAAAAAATATTCATCATAAATTCTAAACATTGATGATTTCACTTTTATGATATCTTTTATATTAATCTAAATTTAAACATCATTTCATTGATCATCCATTAGTTTCTATAAGGTGGATGAATGATCAATAATATTAGGGATGATTAGTGATATTCTTTTCTTAATGATTCCCATTCCATCATTTTAAAATATAAGAATATTTAATAATTCTCAATTCCCATCATTGTGATTGTTGTAGGACCCTTTCTCTATAGAGCATCTAGCACATTATTCATGATTCAAGGATTAATGTTGATTAAGTCTTCATAATCATTAATGAGATATAACCATAGTTTTTTCCATATTAACCTCCATTTGTGTGAATTTATATTTTTTTCTCATATGATCATTATATATTCCAAAATTCTTCCCATATAGATAATTCTACTATATTTCCAATATGAATATCACAGCTTCCAACTCTTGATCATGCGTATAATTTTTTTCTCCCAAACATTCATCTTCCATGAGATATAGTATATCACTTTATATTGTTTCTTCATTACACATCCCAATCCCTCCTTTAATGAATCATTCCTTTCCACAAAACTATTCCCCACATGTCAAAAGATTGAGTATTAGCACAATGATAAGCCTATTTTTTGACCTTTTGAAGTAGTCTTCACATTCAATATTCCATAAAAACTTTTATCCCTTTTGAGATAGCTTGGTTGGTGGGATTGAAAACCTAGAAAAGTTCATCAAAAATTATCTGTAATACACAGGTAGACCAAGGAAACTATGCGTCTTTATTATATATGTTTCCTTTATCCACACATAGATTTCCTTTACATTTTAAGGGTCTATAGATATTCCTTTTATGGTGAAAACATTCTCTAATAATGGTCATCATACATCTAGAACACACATTTACAGTACTTTTCAAAAACATTCTTACTCCACTGACTCTTCTATACAATATTCATATGCACCTCATTTTCCCACTTACTCATTATATATATGGGAATATCCTTACGAAAAACTCCAAAAAATATGTTATTGTAATATTTATACACTATTATTTATGTCTAATAATATTTCTATTATATTAGTGATTACTACAAAAATCACTATAAAATATTATTTTCCATACCTTGTATGAAAGGTAGTCTTGGGAATATCTTCCTTCCTCACTTTTAATTGGTGATTTCAGAACTGATGTTCCCTAATAGATAAATTCATGGACCCATGAAGGTGATCGAAAAAATCATCTATACATGGAAGGGGATATTTTTTACTTATTTTTATTTGGTTGATCTCATGATTATCAATTCATAGGTTCAATTTTTTATCAATATTCTTGATTAATATTACTAGTTCACTCATGGTGATGTACTCTAGCATATAAAACACATTCCTAGATTCTCTAGAAATGTCATTCTAAGTTCTTCAAACTCAATGGTGAACAGTCTATAACATGTATTTTATATCATTAGAGATCCATAAATAAGATCAATTTAGAACATAACTTCTCAGTGAGGAGGAAGACTATGAAATTATTTTATCAACACATCAGTTTAGTCCCTCATAATGAGAATTTCATTGAGAATGATTCTCTCTATTATTTTAATAATTTGAGATGTATATTTTTTTCATAGGGAAACATTATCCAATGCTTAATTCATGTATTTGAAAAGATTTTATCCTCAACCTTAAACTTTTATTGAATTAAAGGTATCCTTGGGATGATATTAGTAATCTCCCTTTCCCATCATTCAATGTTATCATTGTATAAAGGTATCCCAAACATGCCGAAAATAGCATAAAACACCAAAAAAATAATGTAATACGATATGTTCTATTAGGTTTATTCCCATCAAATTATCCAGTGGGGAGTTATATTCATTGGATAAAAAACTATCCATATTTTATGTTCTCATATATAAATCAACATCCATATTTTAAGGTTCTTTTTGAATAGATATACTAAGCATGAATTATATGAAAGAATGAATAGAACAAAAACCAAATAGTGTTTTCACTATTCACTAATGAATAATTAGCATACCTGTCACCATATCATTTTATTGTATCCAACTCAGCAAAAGTAGTTTCATAATCCTTCTCTTAATAATTTGGATTTGGGGGTTGAAGATATTTATTACCATAAATGACACATGGTTTAGTGAAATATCTTGAATGGTTTCTTTTCTTCATACATTTGAGTCATTGAGCCATTGCCGGTTCTCTCCATAACAGTATCATATCATCTATATTCTTTATGTATATTCTACCTTCATGTACTTGGTTTCATTCTCTCTCATAATTATAGAATTTCCACATCGCATTGAGGAAATTTCCTTTTTTTACTTCATCTCATATTTTCGGCATGTGGGTGTATGAAATTTCAATCCTATTTTATCATTAGATCCCAAATCATTAAAATTAATATTTCATTTTTTATCTCAATAGCCATGTGACCATTATCCAAAATTCCCAATCATTTTTAGAGAACATTGAACAAATTCTTCACAAATCTGAATGTCTTAGAATGCTATATCCTTTTGAATGTGTGGATTTTATCAACTAATGGATCTATCAGTTTCTTATAATTATTGATAAAAATACATAAAGCTTACAATGAAACCCCAATGAAATATTCTTTGTAGTTCGTGAAATATTCTCCTTATATTTTCTTAAACTATTTGAACTCTCTATAATTGTATGATGATTTTGAGGTAAATATTCATTACAGAACATTATCTTTATGTCTTCCTACTAAATCTATTTAATTTCCCCTATTGTGTTGGTGTTCTTAATGAACACCCACCATTGATCATCATATCAATCTAGATAATAAATGAATAGATTCTCTTTATTCATCTTATAGAATTGGAACATAGAAAATATCCACTCCATAGATTTGAACCACTATTCCATGACTAGTGGGTCATAAGATCCACTAAATTATGATGTTTTTCCACATAAAAGAATCTATATACAGTGGATCTTACTTAGATTAATGAGGATGTTCTAAATTATTCAAATTATTATTCATAGCCAGAGACTGCTGGGTATGAATCCCCATGAAAATTTGATCTCTACCACCAAAATAATTGAAGATGTTGTTAGGGAAATCAAGCATTTTACCTTGCCAGGTTTGTATGCCAGATTTTTCTTACTTCCCACCATTTTATAAAATAAAAAATCATTAAAAAAATATTTCAAAAACTCCAAACTAAATATATTTTTTTCATTATGAAATTAACTCTAAATAAATATATATTAGGATCCCTATGTTTATCATTATGATAAAATGACAATTCTTGGGTTATTATGTATACATAGACTCATACTAATGGTTCTCACTATGGTTATATAATACTAAATCCCCAATTAAAAAAACTCTTCTCTAAAACCAACAATAGTGACACTTCTTTATCTTAAATAACTATTACATCATATTAAATATAAACAAAAAATAGTTCTAAAAACCAAGATCTAAAGATATAGAGTATTTTGAAAATTAATACCATACATAAACATTACATATCAAAACATAATTTTTTAGCTCCTTATTATTTAGCATTACATTGGCCCATGTTTTCTTCTTATAAAATGTATTCACATAAGGATATACATGCAATGAGGGGGGGGGGTAAATCCAATTAAAAGGATAAATAGTAACATAATTCAACAAAACATGTGATATTATAATCATCATCCCAAAATTATCATCGTAATCATGAGAGGAAACTATATAATGTCATGTAAAGTGTATATGAATAAAAATGAATCATCATACCATAGTGGTTAACCACCAATCATTGTGGTTAACCAATATTTCATCGTGTTCACACATATTTTACTTTTTCTCATGAGATACATTACATCACCCAATTTCTGGGAGTTATATATAATTCTGGGCACATAGATCACATGTTGACATTTAAGGGAACTAAATTATTCAATGTACACCCATCAAGTCATAACATTTACAATATCATGTCTTCTACATATAATGTATATCAATAATGTATATAAAATAACACATTGAAAGGAATGGGTTCCATTTTATAATGAATATATTTATGAAAAATATTTTTGATTCCAAATAGAATAAGGTAATACATCAGAGAGCCTATATTTTTTTTAAAATATTAAATCTCTCATAATAATGTGAGTGACATCACCATAGAAAGGATCTGTGCCTTATATTTTGTAGTCTCTGAATTAGCTATTCATTAAATCCTTCAGAATTTAAGGGGAATTAGTATGACTGAAGGGAATCACTAGGAACACATTCTGTCGATAACTTATATTAAAATATATATTATTAATATCATCCATCTTGACCATCATATGATTATTTCAAGAATGATGGTCCACCTCTAGGAAGTAATGTGCTCTTCATTGTTGATCGAATTAGTCATCAATCCTTGGAAATGGATACCTTTCCATTATTTTGATCCTTTTATGATTCTAGTAATTAATAGATAACCAAATTTATCCATATTTCTTATTTACAAATATCACTATCACAATCCATGTTGATGCATTTAGGAAGATGAATCCATTTTTAAAATTCTCTTACATGTTCTTATTTAACTCATATAGTTTTATCAATAACATCTTATTTGTGAATTTAGAGATATGAGTGTCCTTCGATGTAATATATATTTATAACTCAACATCATGATATCGTGTAATTATTAGTAACTCTTTTGGAAATATATCAATCTATTCCTTCATAATGGGAATTTCCTCCAGGTCTAAACCATCCTTTTAAATCAACCATTTTGGAAAATTATGCATCTTCATAAGTTATAAAAACATATACCATAAATTTATTCTACAATTAAGATAAAACATATTACTCTGATTATTATGGGATCATTACATGGTTTGGAATATTGGACGATATTTTCTTTTATGAAAAATTAATGTTTGATTGATATAACAAGATCAAATTCATTCAAAGTGTAGCATTGAATTACAATAAGATTGTTATTATGAAATTATATGGATGAATATACCCACGTAATCTAACAAGAGAAGACTCCCACAAATTTTTGACAATAACCCCAAAACTAGGTGTTTTTATAGATATCTCCACTTTAAAGTTTTAGGGATTTGATTCAATATATCTATAAAACCTGTAAGATATAATGTAGTGCAAGAAAAAGAATCAAATAAAACAATATATATTTATGAGTGATTAGAAAGTTTACCTTATATGACTTTGTTTTCGGGATCCACTTTAGTAGTACGTATGTATTATTTTTTCCCATTATCGATTGGATTTGGTAAATACTAACATTGATTACCCTCAAGGAAAATCTCTACAATTGAAGCATCATACCACTGGTTGTGAAATAGGTGTTTCATTAATATACTAGATCATCTTGGATAGATTATTTATATCTCTTATACATTCATGATATTTTAGGCCTTATATGATATAAATAAAGGATTTCCCCATCCATTTTATGCAATTCCCATGTTGCTTCTTCCCACATTTTCGACATCTGAGTCGTTGAATCCTCTTTCGTAAATTTTCATTTGAAAAAACTAATTTAAAACTCCATTATTCTATTTTTATCTTCAAATCCATGGGAACAATATTTGTAATATATCTCTACATTAATATCACATCATGTCACATTATCATAAATCCCAATTTTTTAGATATCTAATTCATTTTGAAGTTTTGGTTTTAATCCACTAAAATTTTATTTAATCTTCTATAATTGTTGATAGAAAATCCCAGAGAACATCTTGAGTGGAATTTTATGTTTCATAATATTTAATGGTAGGTTCACCATACTTTATCTTCATCTTTTTTAATTCCTTATCCATCATTATTTGAAGAGTTAAATGGAAAAACACTTAAGAAATATTTTTCTAATGTCATAAAACTCCATAACATATATTTCAACTTTGTGATCTATGTTATTTTTCAATTCCCACCATTGACAAGATTTTCTATATAAAAAATTGATGTATAGTTTCCCATTCTTCTTCAAATTATAGTATTTCTTAAAGGGAAAAACACTATTGGGTTAACCCAGTATTACAAGAAAACAGGATCATAAGATCCACTAATCAATAGTGGTCATTTCACCATATTCGACACAATGTATAGTTGTTCATTTGTGGGAGAAGGTTGACATTACACATGGTTCTGGTTATTTTTCATTGGTTGACAGAAGTTGGTAATCTTTACCCTAATTTGATTAACTACACCTACCATAACACTTGGTATGTCATTCAAACCATCATTTAATTAACTGACAGACTAGATGTAAGATCGGTTCCTACATATTACCAAAAATCTCAATAATATAATATGTTTGAAAAAAACTCAGGTATATAATGAATGAATAATTAATGTATTCCAATGTGATTGTTAAATATAAATGAGTGTCTTATAGGATTCATTTTTAGACATTTTCTAAAACAAATCTCATAGGATGTTTACCTGTACATAGACTTACCCAAAGCATTTTCACCAATATTCTATTATCATAAATCTAAAATTCAATAACCCATACCTTTGATGCAAACTATAGTGGTATGGAATTATTTCCAATGGATTATAACTGATACCAATAAGGGACATGCTTGCATGGATACTTGTCTAATGTGAAACACACTATCATTCCAAGTGAAAGACTCTTCCCCTTAGAGTAATTTTGCTGATATCCATTTATTGACCAACAACCACACATGATAGTTCCCAAGGATCAGATTACATCATTCTTGTAATAATAACTATAGAGACCCTAGTCTTTTTGACATTTCAATTACATCATTTTAAACATTAAAAATAATAATTTTACTATAAAGGATGTAATGTTTTACTATCTTGGGAAATTTTGTATCATAAATCACATATAAATAATTGAACATAAAATAATATGATAATATTTCTTTTTTTCAACATAAAATACATCACAATTATCTTTCATTATCATATTTACCTGAGGATACAAATCATGTAATTGTTTTAGAAAAAAACCCAATAAGGGGAGGATAACATAGATGAAATTAGAGTAATTAATAAATAGTCATGGGTGAGAATAATAATTGTGTCATAATAATGAGATTATCAATATAAGAATGAGTAAAATATTTTGAAAATGGATTGAATATGTAGATTTATAAAATGAAACATTATTTAATAGTGGAATTTTTTGACACATAGTTGTGATCAAAGATGACATCATATTCAAGAAAATATATATTTACATAAATCACAGAGTCATTATTGAGGAAAAATATGTCATCATGCCCATGCATATTAAACAAAATATATATATATATATATACATCACATTATCTAATGTATTTTAGGGTTATATAATTATTTTCCCACCTGTCACATCATAATATCAAATATTCATGAATTCCACATAGAACATATAACAATGGTATTCTGAAAATAATCATATAATATATTTTGTTTCATAAGTATTTCATAAAGATTAATTTCAGGAATAATCATTTTGTTTAGAAATAAATAAGGGTTAATAGATTAGGAAAAGAAATTATTATTCTTCAAGGAAGAATGAACAACCCATGAAGAGTAAATTATGTGTTTTTCAAAGAAAATTCTTTTTGAAAAATCAATGAATTTGAATTATAAATAAATGTGATAGCATGTATATCCCCTAAAGAAAAGGTAATAATATTGAATGGATATTTAAGAAACAATAGGGGAATTTCGGTGCTACAAATACATTGAAAAGGGATATCCCAAAGAAAGGGTTTTTTGGTACCAGAATCCCCTTACCTTAAATCCCAGATTGTTTGTCCCTTTTCCCCCTCCGGAATAAATATCAAAGGATTATTAAAAAGTTGATTAGAGAAGTTAATTTTTTTTATTCTTACCAAAATTTATAAATTATAATAATTAGATTATATTTTTTAGTTTATTTTTGTAATGGGATTTCATTTTGATGTCATTTTATTAAAAAAAAGAAATTTTATTATTTTATTATTTTGTTAAAGGGCCATTTTTCATATGTATAATTAAATTTAGATACGTGAAATACATATATTTATAAATTTATATATTATAAATAATTTATTAAAACCATTCGTAGGAATGGATATAGATATCATGTTTTTTTATAGTAAGACATTAATATATATATATATATACATCCGAAGCTAGCCACTAATACAGTATGTGATTCTATGCCCCGGTGTGCTTGGAATTAATTTTACAAAAATAATAACAATATTTTATAATTAACATACATATATTTATAAATAAAATTGGATAACTCTTAAATAATGGATGAGATCATAAATCCTAGACCATGATTGGTTCTAGGACATAGTGTTTCCCATTGAGAACCATAAAATTAGTTCGCACCAGGCATTTAGATCCCTCACTTTTCAATAATGGATTATGTGTATTGATTTAATTAAATAAAATAACAAAACAAATTCATATAACCTAAAAACATATCTATAAATATATCATTAAACTAAATTTCCATGGGTTATCTTCACAATTTTGCGAATCAGTGTTACAGAGATCCTCCCTCTTCTATTTGGGGAAATGAGACTAATGATAATAGAATGTCTGATCAGATTGGACCAGGATGCAATGAACGCATCACCTTATTTCAAGAATTGTTCATGGTTTTTCTTCATCAATGATCGGTCCAAAATATAGGAAGGACTTGTAGTTTCAATTTTGTATTCCATTGGTTTAAAATATTGATTATATTATTCTTCTTTATTTGATCTGCACTTTTTTATGATCTTTTGATGAGTACATGTATCATATTTCATATTGGTTAGTCAATGTATTAACCCATGTTCACCTTTCAAGATCATGGTCCAACTATGTTTCATTAGTGACTATTAAAAAATTGGTTTCTAGTTATTTTCCATGAATTATTTTCATTCTTCACTAGTTAGATTCCCAGGGCCTTGGGTTAACATTACATGGTGGCTATGAGATTAATTAGACACCCAGATTTATTATGGATTGATGATGAAACAATTGTTTGACAGGAGAATCAATGATCAGGAATCAATATGTTATAGAGATTCATTATCTATTGGTTTAATATATGAGATATAAGATATAACATATGAGTTATAATATATGACATATGAGATATATGATATATGAAATGAGATATAATATATAATATATAAGATACAAGATATGATATACAAGATATGAGATATAAATCATAGTTAAATAATCTTATATTGGTTGTGTAGTATAATTGAGGATTCTATTTGATGAACTATTAGGTATAATGTGATCCTTGAATTGAGATATAAATTTTAAGACCGATGTTGGATACTTGTTTCTGGCTCGTGCCTTGGGTCAACGAAAACCCCAATAATAATGATATTAATATTATTTCCTAAACTTGTATCTGATTTATCACTTATATATGGTGTTGGGATGATAAACCATCTATGACGTTGTAACCCAAAAAATTAAAGAGGATGATTCAAGACCAATATCATGAATTTAATTTGGACACATGGTATGGGCCCATGAGACGCCATTCAATAATGAGGTAGTTAAATGTGGCTATTTAATCGTGTGTATGATTGAGTAATCTAAATAGCCTACGTATAGTGTTTTTTCACCTAGAATTTGCTGGTTTTTTCTATTATGGGATTTCATATATGATTCAATATGTTCTAACCAAGATTCACAAAGGCAATACATTATGGTGGTTGTGATCATACACGATCACCAGATCTATCTAGGCTTACTCATACCCAAGGGGTAGGCAATGGAATTTCTCGATGATCATTTCATGTTTCCATATACAAGGTTATGGTAGTGTAGTTCCTCAACCTTCTGGGTATACCCACCAACAGGTATAGACAAAGTCATTCCCCAGTGATCTTTCCATTTTACCCTTTCGTAATGTTGGGTAGTGGAGTTCCTTGACATTCTGGGATATCCCTCCACCAAGGCTGGGAATTGGAGTTCTATAACAAACATTACATGCTTACCCTATAGTAGAAATCTATTGTGGAGTTCCCCAATGACCGTACCAGGTTGTATACTCCAGTAGGACTGTTTAGTGGACTTCCTCGGTGAATATCAGAGAAGGACCCTCCTATTGAGCCATGACCTAGGATCCTTACCTAAAATTTTTTGCCCCTCATCTGTGTGGCACAGTCACGAAATGTGTTTGGCCATGGATTCTAACTAAAAAATAATACGGAAGCTTGAACCACAAATACATGTTATGTATATGAAACATAAATCCATGAGGGTGAGTTAGATCTTTCAAGGGAGATAGTATCAAGGTCTGGTGACTGTGTTACTATGAAATTTCTGTTCTGGGATGTCTTGTTGGATGGTAAGCATCATATATGGTCTTCATTTGAAATTATTGGGGACTATTTTTCTTCGGTTGAGTTGTGAGATGGATATCCCATTAATCTCTCATATTGGATTCTTTTAATGAATAGTTAAATATATTCATTATTATGGATTCACTCTTTTTCTGTAGATACACTACTTATAATAGTCATGAAGACACGTGGGGTATTCAATGTGATTTATATGTCTAGTTTATAATTGTTACATGAGTCTATTATCATACTATAAGTGAACATTTACCAATGTGTACTTTATTTACTCTCCATGTTTAGCCTCTTGTGCTTGGATGAGCTTACATTCACTATCTTGTTGGGTTGCGCTATACTCTCTTTTTGTACCTTATTCTATCTACTGCTTCGCTCCTCAGTTGTATCTCTAACTTCTCCCCCATCCCCAATTTTAGGGTGTTCTAATAGGTATGAATATACTCACCCTAGAATGGAATTTTCATACATGTTTCTTTTCATGTGCTGACATCATAAAAGTATATTGTGACTTTCAATGATCATAGGTAAACTAGGTGCTTGGACTTTGTATAATGGTTGCATCTTATAATAAATTAGTTGGGCTCTCTCAAAAGTTAAATCTAATCCATTTATTATATGTTGGAATATATTTATTTTTGTGACTTAATTTCTCCCCATTAATTTCAGTTTACACTTCCATTCATTTGTATTATTTAGTGGTTTTGGATGCCTAGTTTATTTTATAGAAGTGTTCCATCTTTCCCCCTTTCCCTCTACTCTTTTGCATTAATTTGGCTGTTTTGTGGGTATTTTTACTAATTAAAATGACATCCCAAGAATAATTTTTCCTTCTTAACTTTTAACCAATCCCATCTTATATAGGCGGGCATGGGGTAGTTGCAGTTCGATCCCTAACATGGGTCTGGTCATTAATGATTGATATCAGAGAAATTTATTCCATTGGGATATTTTATTGATATAATCCCTTATGAGTATTGGTTGTGTTCAGGGACATAGTGTCATAGATTCTTGAGTAAATCTCACATGTTAGTGAGTCTAGTGGTGGTAGGAACGACCGACATATCCATTTAGGATCACCTTGACTACCTTTTTGTCAACTTGGCATATCACAATATTTATTACATCGATCAGTGGTTCATGAGTCATATCTGATTAAGTATTTAATTTTCCTTCTTGAGTTAGGTGCCCATTTTTTGAAATATATATATTATCATCTAACCATCGTACTTATTAACAACTTTTTGGATGCCTCCAAAAAAAAGCCAGCTAGGATATCGGCTCTAGATCATGATGTTGATCTTATGTGTGATAAGACATCATTTTAGGGTCTATCATGTATTCCTTCTTCCAAGTTGGTAGTTAGAATCACATCTACATATTTAGTAGTATATAATCTAAAAAGTGTAGGTTGAGGATATGTGAAGTCCGTCCATTTTCAATGAGTTCGTACATTAGAGACAGTTGTTGTTCTGTTGAAAGCCAAATACTCAGGTAGTAGATGATTGGATCATGTTGGTGTCCTATATCATCAGGTTTTTTAGGCCCCGATGGATCAGGTGGAAGATTTCATAGCTACTTTTTTCGTATAGAATATGGATATTGGTGGAGCTCGGTTATATATTTTCATTTTGAGTCGACACACTCATGGGACTACTTCTAGCCACTATTTATGGAGGAGTAACACTAATCCTGCTTACTCTCAATTTAGATATAGTATCTTATAGAATTTTCGCACAGTGGGATGATGGTGGATTATTATGTGGAATGGTTAATAGACCCTACACACTAATCTCATGACATTAATTATTAGAATGTAATTATGAATTATTTTGTTTATCGGATGGAATCTACTACGCACCAAGAGAAACAATGGGAGTTAGAGGACCTCTATTAGAAAGGATTCATCAAACCTAGTGTCTCCCTTAAGCTTTTCCAGTATTTTTGATTAAAATATGGATGGGAGCTTCTAGATTTTCATTAATTATCACCACCAAAACTAGATCACGATATTTAAAAAGAACCCCTTAATAATAATTGATAACCTATTTGAGCAGTGGCGAGGCGTGAGATTGGCCTCGATGATCGATCTCAGATCTAACTACCAACAATTGTGGTTTTGAGTGGATGAAATTCCAAAATTAATATTCTGATGTCACTACATATGATATGATTTTCTATTGATTCCATTTTTCATGATGAATTCTCCCTACATATTTATGGATTTGAAGAACTAGTTCGATTATCCATACATAATCCTTTTTTTGTTGTCTTCATAGAATACAGACTCTTATACTCATCAATAGAGATTGATCATTAATAACACTTGTGTATTGTCATAAAATCTTTTCGATCACATGAGAATTACAAAAAGCTATCAAATATCCAATTTTGGATATATGAAATTCACTTAATGGGGAATGTGATTTCTAAAAAAGGCTATGTATTTGATTAATCTACAATCAAATAATTTATTTCTTATGATCCACCCAAGAATCTGTTTGAGGTGAGGATATTATTTGGGTTAGAAGGGTAATATAATAGGTTTGTAGTAGACATATCCAAAATCAAATAACCTTTAACTCCCTTAAAATATAAAGGCTAGCATTTACTTGGTCTGATCAATGCCAGATGGACATTAAAATGATGGGGAAGAGGTTGATGAGTACTCTTGTGTTATACTACCATATAATGGTGGCGAGTTAATCGTGTATGGTAATGCCTCATGATATGGGATCAGTTTTATGTTGATGCAACAATATGTTGTTATCACATATAGGTTGAGTTAGTTGAGACCCCATGATAAGAATTATGGAACTCATGACCATGATTTGGTAGAGCCAATCTTAATCATGAGGATATAAAGACACTATCTTCTGGGAGAGCACATTGTGGTTTACTCAAACCCCCATATTCATAGGTACGACATCGGTTAGAGTGACATGAACTAGAGACAATGACACTTGTTGAAGATTTTATAGAACTATGACATCAAGATAGATTATTCCCTAGTGAAGGGAAACTTTGGTGACTATTTTCTTATATGTAAATACCATATTATTTAGGGGTAAATATATTTAGAATAGTTATATTCTCTACATATTACCCTACCGAAAGAAGGTAAAACATTCTTTTTTCAATGGTTTTTAATCTTCTCTCTTTTATCATGTGATATAGTCTCATCATAGAGATAATTAATGTGACGAAATACATGATCATATATCCATAGGCAATGAAGAGGATGTATATTTTAAAATATGGAGTGATGTTATCTTGTTTTTAGTGGAGAACAGTTGTTTGAGTCATGATGTGAGAGGATGTGATGTGGGTGTTCCCCACATATAAAATATTTAAAAATCCTAGTGTGTGGTGGCGGGGGTACAAATAATTTTAGTTGTAGTTTTGCTAGATTGAGATTATATAAATTGTAGAAATGTTCATTTCTCATTTTCTCACCTATCACCTGGTGAATGTTGAGAAGAATGTTTTGACAAGTTTTTTAAAACCCCTTGAGATCATGTACTATATGTGAGATGGAATATCCATGGACTCCATCAAAGGTATTCCACCCACAGATAATGGTCATGATTTTATATGGGTGATAGTAGACAGACACAAGAAGTCAGTGAAATTCATTTATATTAGGGAGCATTGTTTAATGGGGTGTTTAACGAAATTGTACGTATGTGATATCGTTTACCTTTATTGGGGGGGGTACCCTCAATGATTTTATATTATTATGATGTGTATTTTATTCCACGATTGTGTAGATGAATTCAATAAGATGTTGGGACCTAGGTATAGTTGAGTACAGATATCCATCCCCAGTTTGATAATAAAACCTAGCACATTAACCAAGTGTGAGAGGATATGTTGAGGGATTTCATTTTAGACATTGTCCAGAGCTATGAGGTTTACCTGCACTTAGTAGATTCTACAGATAAAAATAGCTATAACTATGTGATCAGTAAGTAACCTTTTTAGGATATAGTTATGATACCCTGCAGGTTACATGTGTTCTAGATATAGGTTGGTGATACATCTCTAATGGAACCAATATAGGTGTATGTGACAATAGAGAATGAAAAAGTCATCCTAGAGTAGATGAGTATGACCCAACACATACAAAAATTTTATAATGACCACTGTTTTAGTACCATGGAGTTCAAGAAAGGAGACATGTTTTCATGTGAGTCTTCACATGAGGAGGATTACAGAGTTTAATCTGTGGAGGAAATCTATCCCTGAGTTTCATCAGGCCCTTTGAGATTATGCATAGATTTGGAAATTATTCCTTCCACGACACCATATCCCCAGAGCTAAACTCTATGGAAGACGTCTTCCATGTGACACATTTAATGAGATATGTGAATAACCCTATGGATTTATTTAACTAGGGAGAGTTGGACATCAATGATAGAGACACCTTTGTGGAGAACATGTTGGAAATCATCTTTCAACAATAGAGGACCCTACGTAGATGAACTATCAATTTTATTCACATGTTATGGAAGTAGTGAAATGTGAATGAGAGTTCGTAGGAGCGAAAGATCCATGTGTGAGATTAGTATTCTAAGTTATTTCACGAGTTTTGTTTTTTTGGGGACTAAATTCATGAAGGAGGGAATGATGTAGAGTTCTAGGTTTTTACTTGTAAGGCTTTGAAATATATTTTTTTATTTCAAGATCTAGGTACTCTAAGGTATGCGATTTTGTGACCCCGTGTTCCTCGATATAATTTTCTAAATATATTAAATATATTGTATTCTTTGTACATGTGATTATTTAATTAAAATAAGATAACTCTTAAATGATTGATCTGGTTGAAAAAATGAGACCATTTTTGTGTACGTAATGTGGTGATTTCTATATGTCTTACATAAAATTAGTCGAAATCCGATGTTCAGACCCCTCACTCGTTGGTGGTGTGTTAAGTTGATTCATTTATTTAAATAAAATAATTAATTGAACTCATTTTACAAATAAATATTTCTATAAATATATAATAAAATGAAATTTTCTAGGGTTGGCCATCAAATTTCTAAACATCACCAGTGATGGATCAACCCTCATCCCTTTATTGAATCGAGACAAAATTAAGTGGAAATGTAAAACCGGATCAGATCAATATGTAATAAACACATCGGCTTCTTCCAATATTTTCACGGGTGCGTTATTCATCCTTTATCGATAGAAAATAGATGTTGATATCATTTTAAATTATTTGATGCATTCATATTACATGACTCTATAGATAATAATTCTTTTTTCAATATGCAGATTCTGAAGGAATTTTCAAGAGCCAAAGTATCAACTTTCATATTGTTTAGCCAATGTTCTAACCATGGTGACACATTCTTCATCGTCGACCAAGAACACATTTTCAATAATGTTTAAAACTTTGGTTTATTGTAATTTTATCTCTAAATTCTTCACATCAATCCCTGGATTGATCGTTGTTGTCCAAAATCATCATTTATGGGAGTCACATTGCATAATATGGCCCTTAGATTCACATCTAATCGATGATGAAACAATGGTTTGGTGAGAGAAGAATAGATCTTAAAGCATTGTGGTACATGGATGCTCGATCTATGGGTTTCAGATATGATATAAAATATATTAGATATGAAATTTATGAAATTTGAAAAGTGATATGAGATATAAGATATAAGATATTCTACATCTGTGAAAAGATAAACATACAAGATATGAGATATAAGAAATATGATATAATTCATTTGTAAATAATTATATATTAGTTATATTTCATAACCAAGGGATCAGTTAGAAAACCCATGAGTGAAAAAATGATCATAGAATAGATAAATTCATTTTATGACTGAGGATGGATATATTTTTTTACTCATTCATCCGTTCAATGAATCAGCCAATAAAAATAAAAATATTATTATTATGTAATCATGTATCCGGTATATCTCCCGTATATATTATCTAAATGATGAACTATCTATAACATTGTAACCGTAAATTATGGAAGCTATTTCAAGATCAAAGTTGAGATTTTAATTTAGACGTGTGGCTCAAGACCATGAGACTCCCTTCAGCTTTATGTGGTTAAAAGATACTTTTTCACCAGGTTTCTGATTGATGTAAGTGAATAGACGATGTCAAGAATTTTTCATGTAGAACATGATGGTACCGTCTATTTAGGATTTTGAGATATGATTTGAGATGTTTTGATTAAGATGCACTGAGGTGACAATGAATTATGATATCTATCATACAAGATCACCAAATCATTTCATTCCAAATCGAGACCTAGGGCTTGACAGTGGGGTTCCCCGATGATCGTTCCAAGTTATCCTCTAACAGGGCTGGGTAGTTTATTTCCTCAACATTTCAAGATTACCCTCTAGTCGGGAAAGGAAGTGGGATTCCATGATGATCTTTTTCAAGTAACTCTCTATTAGGGCAAGGCAGGTTTGTTCATCAATATCGTAGAATTACCCTCTAAGAGGGATAGGTATTATAATTCTCCAATTACAGTATCTGTCTAACCCTAAAGTTGTAGTGGTAGTGGATTTCATCTATGATCTTCTTGTGTGGTACCCTGATTTAGTACTAGGAAGTGGAGTTCGTTGATGAATATATTAGAATCCCCCTCCTATAACAACCATGTTCTTTTTATTACCTTCATACATGATTTAATTAAAAATAATTTCACTTCATACAACCTGAATCATCCAAATGTATTGCGTATTTATAAATAATGAACATTACATCACAACTAAATAAATTAAATACAGTATATTTATTGAAAACTACATTAGCATTCTCAAGATTTACACGATATGCGATATCCAAGGAAAAAATATATATGAATTGGGTGAGCTATAAATATTAGTAAGGGATTAAACATGGAATAGAATGAAGACAATAATACATGTTAGGAAAGGAATTCTAGTGAGACATAAAGGAACATGAATCATAAATCATGATATAACATGATATTCATTACATGTATATGTGTCAATAACTTGAAACACTACATCATAGGTCAACCCTAAACTATCGAGACATCGTAGTGGAAATGTACCATAAAAGGTATCATTTAAACCTCTATCCCAACATGATTCATCATTATTCTAGACATTACCCAATTCATTAGACAGCTATATAATTCTAGGTGAACCTGTCACATTCATTTTATTCTCATTCTTATGTGTTTCAGAGATCATAAAACATAGATTCATTCATCATCAAAATTTCATCCATTATCAAGTGGTGTCAAATACATAAATTTATGTACTCAATAAAAATGTATAAGTGCATAAAATCGTACACCCTCGATATGGAATGGGTATGATATTCAGTATACAATTGTTATGGAATCCAAATTCACGATGCAATTTTGGGTGCCTAACGATGTGACATAAAAATTAATAAAAAGGTTTTATGACAGGGAATGAGTCTAAAATAATATATAAATGAAATGAAAAGTAATAGGTTCATATAAATAATTATCTAAAAATATGTAATTTCAAAATTAATGGTGTATCATAATTAATAATCTTGAATAAAGAGGAGGAGTGGAATAACTCTTATGATGTTTCGGCAGGGTAGCAAGTGTACATGATTGGGATTAATGTGGTAGAATGGGGTATATCACCATTAAAACATAATAAGGGAATGATGGGCGATGTTTCAATCCATACCCCATCATTTTTCATTAAAAATAAAAGGGTGTACCAATATAAGGAAATGTGGGTAAAAATTAGAAAGGAAGGAATCCTTACTAGACTATGTGTCTTCAAAAGAATTAAGAGGGGATTATTGAGTGCTTTATAAACCTTGGGAGGTTTCTAGAGAAGTTATTTTTGAGTAAGTACATTGTCCAAGGATATTGGTGAAGATAAGTGATAGGATGGGTGTGTTTATAAATAAAATGAGAGGTAAAATCTTTAATATTTCACAAACATTGTTTTTTGAATCTATATTATTAAATTTTCAAAACCACAAATATTCCAATGGTTTATTATCACGGTTTCTTCTATATAAGTTATTTTTTCATTATTTGTTATGAAAATGATATATGATATTAAAATATTTTCTTTTCATATATGGAGGTGAGTTACATTATTCGAGAAATGAATCTAAAATCCTAAATTATATTATAAATTTCTGAGGATTCTTAAGATAATTATCATTATTTTTTAAAATAAAATTATTTTAGTGGGAAAAAATAATTTGGTCAACAAATAACAATTATATTATTTATTACATCATATTTGTTTCATTATTATGAAATGAAACACACATTATATTTATACAGTATTTAATTCATACCATAAAATTTGACAATTTCAGATTAATATGAAAAATTATCAATTGGATAACGTAAAATATATATATTTAAAAAAGAATATTCATTTTATATAAAAAAAATTCTAAGTATATTAATTTTCACTTTTGATGTAAAAATATACATTTATTGAAAATTGTTGGGTTTTGATAAAAACAATTTTCATTCCTTAATAAAAATTTCTTTTGACATCATAAAGATTTTTTTTCATATATATTTAATAAAATTAATTTAACTATAATAATTAATTAAAATACTATTTATTTAAAAATTTCATTAAATCATCAAAATAAACCCCTTAATATAATTTAAATATTATGAAAAAAATAAAATTTCTATTTAATATAATCAAAAATAAAATCATTTAAAAGAAAATATAAAATTGAAAATATATACATTATTATATAAATATTCGCACTATTAATATGTTGATACATATCCCATTATTAAACTGGTGTAATCCCTAAGAATAAGGTGTGCAATGGAGAGATTATCATGGAGTCGTATAATGAACATTGTTTGGGTTGTGATCTCGATGAGCTTGAACTTATCTCATTAACGGTTTCACTCATGATAATATCCTTGGATATAATCATGGGTATGGTCATGTTCAATGACCATAGATTATATCTCCCTCATAAGCTCCAATAAATTGACTTCGTATGGCATGGTTCATCTTGATAAGGTTGTCACTTCCTTCGTCTGGGTCTATGAAATTTGTTGAAGCACTATATTTATACTAATCATGATCTCACAGTTCAATATGAATTTTTTGAATGGTCAACATTTTTAAGGGTCCTTTTAATCCAAAAACATAAAACCAAGTAATTGAATGTGGTTTATATAACCATTTTATAAATTAATACATATAATTAATTCAAAAGGGAAATTTCATTTATAAGAGTTTGGGTCATTACAATCTTAACCCATAAGAAAATTTAGCCTAAAATTTTTTATTTACACCAATAAAATAGATGATGGAAGCTATGTTTAATCACATCATTTGATTCGCATGATACTTATTCAAACTTGTGGTTTCTCAAAAACACTTTTACCAGGTGCAATGTCTTATTCTGTAGAACATTGTCTCTAGGATCTAACATCTTCAATGGTTTCTCTTCATAAGAGATTTCATTATCTAATGGTACCAGATATTAATTAAGTACATGTAAAGGTTGTGTTATGTACATTTTCAAGAGGAGTACATGGAATACATCATGTACTTGAAACATGGTTGGTGAGAGTGCTAGTAAAAATGCCAATACTCTAATGTGATCTAGTATCTCAAAAGTGTTGATGTACCTTGCACTAAGCTTTACCTTCTTCTCAAATATCATCACATACATCCATAGTGATATGTAGATGAATAACATGTATCCAGAATCAAAATATAGGTCACATATTTTATTATTAATATATATTTTATATCGACTCTAAGCAGCCTACATGTGATGTTGAATTGTATTAACCTTCTACAGCATTTCCTCATCCATTTAAGGAACTATCATTTTTCATTCCCCACCATTATCCTAGCATGCAAGTGTTCTACACCTCTTCCCATAAAAGACTTCATTGGTAGAAGTTTGGATGTTTCAGTTGAAACGGTTGTTGTATTATAACTGAACTAGAGAAATATGATGATCTCATCCTTCCTTGAAGTCCATTGAGAATTCTCTCAACATGTCCTCAAGTGTATGGATAATATGCTCAAATTGGTCATCAGTATGAGTTTTATAGACCATTATGAAGTTTTACATGGAATTCCAAGCATAATAGAGACTCTTCGTGAACATAGAGGAAAAAATTGATCATTATTCAATACCATCCATAGTGATAAAACATGAAATCTCACGACATCTCTGATGTATATCTCTGAATGTTGAACCAATGATAAATCCTCTTGAATCAAAATAACGTGTGAAAACATTGTAAGATGATACATCACATCTCAAATAGCATTGTTTCATTTAGATTTCTTAAAAATCCCAATGACTAATTCCCTGGTGATGTATTACCATTCCCATGTAGGTATGGATAATGATTGAATTAATCTATTAGATTTATTCATTTCTTCATTCACTTAATAACATACAATACATCTTTATATATATTCTATGATCAAATTCTTCCTATTTTCCCACAAATATTTTTCTCAGAGATCTTGATTCATCTTTGTGCTTCCAGGATAGATAGATAAGTTTGAGATATATACATCATCTAGAAGCTCCTTTATTAACTCACGATTTAATGGTACACATAGTCTTGACCCAAATCGTACAACACCTTATTCATTAACATTGAACATCAATGATTTACCTTTTCTTATAGTTTAAACTTTATTCTTAGATACCAAATCACGTAATTCACCATTCTTTATCTTCACCATAAGATACAGTTGATAAATCATTTGTGAAATTATTGATAGTGTTCTTTCCATTTAGATTCCCATGTTCATACTCTTCAATTATAAGCACATCATATCCATCTCAATTCTCATTAGTGAAATATTTATTGTACCATTATACATTGAGTTTATTACACTTTATTCACTTTACCCATATGGAGGTTAATTGAGAATTCATAGTCATTGATCAGATCAAAACATATTTTTTTAACATATTCAACTCTTTCTTTGTGAATAATTACATGAGGAATTTGTGATCTGTATATATTTCTCACTTCAACATTATGTTGTAATGTCACCAAAAAATGGATGAAATGATCACTACAGCCAAGTCCAAATCATGTATTGTATATTTCGTCTCTTGAATGTTCAACTACCATGAATCATAGGCAATGAATTTGTCATTTTCCATCAACACGCATCCTAGAACCTTATTTGAAGAATCATTGAATACCGAAAAAATAACTCCACTTGTGGGTAGTGTGAGAATGGGCACAATAATAATACTACATATTAGATCCTTTAATTTCATTGGAAGGGTGCATATATATGTAATTGATTATAATGATATAATACAAGAAATAGACATCTTTGAACCATAACTCACATTGTTTTACTTTGCCTAAATATTTTCCTTTAGCATGGTCTTTAGCACAATACTAAATTTCCCTCATTCTCCTTCTTACTTTTGGAGTATATTATAATATAATCAATAATTTCTAACAAAAATTTCTCAAGGTAATATCTAAATTACCTATTCAAAATATCCTTGAATATTGTTGGATAATTAGTTAGGCCTAAAGGCATTACTATTAATTTATAGTGGTCATACCTTGTACATAAAGCAGTCTTGGGGATATCCTCCTTATTCACCCTCACATGGTAATATCCCAATAGTAGATCCACCTTTGAGGATTATTTTTCACCACATAGCATATCAAACATGTCATCAATCTATGGTAGAGGATTGTTTTTATTTATAATGATCTTGATGGGATCATAATAATCAATGCAAAGTCTCATTGACCCATCCTTATTCATAACGAAAAGGACATGAGAACCCAAATATAAAGCTACTAGTTGAACGAAACCATTTTCTAGTTTCTCCTGATGTTTTTTCTTCAACTCCTCATGTTCAACTATATCAATTCTATTCAGAGTCTTGGATAATGGTAACACCAAAGGAATGTGCTCTATTAAAAATTAGACATCTCTGTTAGGAGGAAGACTATAAAATTTATCAAGAAATACATTAGTGTCTTCCCTCACAATGGTAATGTCTTAAAAGATTATTATTTCCAAAGAATCAATAATTTATTATAGATGCATTCTCTCATAGGGAAATAATATAAAATCATGAGGTGATGGTGCTAAAGAATAATCATTAGTCTCATTGCATTATTATAATAGGAGGACGATTTGCAATATGTTGAGGGATTTCCTTCTCACGAAAACTTATATTGTCTCTATATAATGAAATCCATTCCATACATATAATTTCATCAAATTCTACTAAAGCTTGTATGAAAAGTTTCATTGGGATGTTCATCCCACAAATTGTGATAGGGGATGTGTTATATTATTGGTATACAATAATTCTCCCATTTTCCTTTTTCATCGATAACTCAACTTCCAAGCATTGTGATAGTGATTGAATAGTTCTACAAAACATTCATGATATGATAGAATCTGTAGACCCGGAATGAAAATGTATGTTCAATATTCATGAACCATAACTAGCATACTTGTAACTACATCATTATTGGGATTCACATCGGTAGTAGTAATGGTGAAATCTCCCCATAACACCTTTGAGGTTTTTTGTTTCCTCTAATAAACCACTGATTAGGGAATTCGATTAAGAAATTCCCTAGTTTTATGAAGTTATTGTAATAAAAAATACACTACGATTTTACTTGACCATTCATTTTCTCTTTAACATTAGTGGTTCTTTCTAGCCAGAAATCACTATCTAGGTTCCCTTCCTTCAAACAGATAATGAATTTACTTGTCCCTTTCAGAAAATTTACATTATCCTTTTTTCCACACCTTTGTCAAGTGTGTGTCAAGATTTTTCTGCACAATTAGATCTATCTATAAAACAAACAACATTTTAATCAACCATCCACGTCATATCCCCGTGATACCCCTAAATTTTTTTGATCTATTTTTTTTAATTTGAGGTCCCATTAAACAATTTCTTAATAGCTATCAATGTCTTGGATTTGTAGGGGTTTCAGTTGGAATGGTTTTACATCACCGATAATGTGGTAAATCGTGCATTCATGGGTAATGAAAAATCAAGAGTAATATCATGAAATCCATTTTATGTTTTCCTTATACACTTTTATGGATTCGTTTTCATTTTTGATGTGGTAAAGTGATTCCCATTCCATCTTAAGTCAGATGCTGAGAGGAAAATAATTTTCAAAATACATTATCATGAATTATTTACATCACATTACTTTAATCACTTCTTTAGGAATCATATTTTTGATCAATTTCAACTATTGATCATATTCACCTTCCATATGATAAGAATAGTGAAGAATATTTTCTTTTTAGGATAATTAATGGATAGAGATGATCGTCTCGATGGAGTAGATCCACTGTTTAGTGAATGATGGATCAGATGATCATGTGAAATTAAGAGGCCTTTTTCTCATGAAGATATCGATTGAATCTTGTTTTTTATTAGGGGGTTGAACATTCCCCTTGATACATGATTCTATTAAAAACATGAGTTAACTAAGATATTATCATGAAAAGTTTGTGATTCCCACTTTCAATTGATTAGACAACTCATTAGGGAAATCATTACATTTACCTTCCATCTGTCTTTAGCATGATTCATCCTTTTATCAGCCATTGGATAGAATAATAATGCAAAATTAGGGGTACATATTTAAAACTATAAATCACATAAAATGGAATCCAATGACATTTAAATGATAACTTATAAATTACAATTGATTCATAACATATGAGTTTCAAGGCATCAATCTAAGATCTCTATGATCTATTTCATAATATACATTCTTGTGGTATTTTTTTATTCCAATAATAGAGTTTCACACTATACATAAGTATTTACCAATGAATATACCCAGAGAGTGTCATTCCATTACAGAATCATGGCCTGTTATCACCAACCTACACTCATTAAACTCCATCTCAATGCAGTGTTTTTGGTTTTTACCCTTAGATTCATTTGTGATAGAGCCACACCCACTGGTTTGTATCCATACATGGATATTTTTTCATGATATCCAAAAAATTTATTCTCAATAAAATTTAGGAAATTTTTTCTTATTTCATAGTCTTACCATTAAGGCTTTCACTAGAGTTTTCTTATCATAATCCCAAAAATAACTAAACTTTCCATTTATAACAACTATAACAACCAAGTTCTTTTTATTGCATGAATGCATTATTTACTTATTTAATATTACCATTAATACAAACCTAAAGATCATGATGTATAGTATCTTTTATAATTAGTTACATTTCTTAATAAATTAAAACATGAAATTCAACGTATTTTGGAAAACTTCTTTAACGTGCTCGATCTTAAAACTGCACGGGAAATGTTGGGGGAAAATATATATGAAAGGGTTTATCTATAAATCCAGGAAAGGGATAAAGAAAAGAAAAGAATAAATATAATAATTCATGTTAGGAAAGGAATATCAATGTTCCATAAAGGAAACTGAATAATAAATCATGATATTCATAACATGGAAATGTGGAAACAACTTAATACACTATATCATAGGTCAAGGACAATCAAACAAGACATCATAGTGGGTAATCCCATCAAAGGAATCAGGTATACCCATATTCCAACATGAAGTATCATGATACTAATCCTTACCAATTTCCTTGGAGTGATATATAATTTTGGGCACACCCATCTATTTCATTTCATACTAATGGTTATGTGTTCCATATATATCATAAAACATGGATTCAATCATCTTTATAATTTATTCCATGATTAATTTTTATAGAATAAATAGATGTATATTTTAAATATAATAGTTTCTAGCATAATAGTTAACACCCTAGATAAATAATGGGTATGCTATTTAGTCTACATTTATTTTCAAAAAGAAATTTAGTGTACAATAAATGCAGCCTAATGGTTTGACATAATAATTCAAAAAAATGGATGATGAGAGAGAAATGGTTCTATCATAATATATAAATTAAATTTATATTAATATTGTAATATAAAAAAATTCGCAGAAAATGAAATTTGGGTATATTAGGGGTAATATAATATAAATTACTGAAGCATGAGGAGGAGTGGAATAACCCTTATGAAATCTCAGCGTGTTAATTGGTATCCATGGAAGGGCTTAATGAGAGATAAATGGGTATATCAACATTAGAACATAATAAGGGTTGTATGGGAGGGGTCTAAAAACATACCCCATCATTTTTAATTGAAATTAAAAGGGTGCCACAACATATAGAATCTGGGATATAATGAGAATTGAAGAAATCCTTACATGAGTGTGTGACATCAAAATCATGAAGATGGTATTGATGAGAGCATGGGGTTCCTTGGGTGGATTATTGGGTAGTGATAATAGATTAAGGATAGGGTCCATGGATTTTGAGTGATGATAATCGAGATATTTTATTTGTTTATATTGAAAATGATAGATGAATTCTTTAATATTTTAAAAACATAGGTTTTGGGATCTATATAATTAAATATTGAAAACCAAAAACCATCACATTGTTTTTCCTATGGTTTTGGACAAATATAGGAGATTTTAATTATTTTATTAGGAAAATGGAATAATAAATGAAAAAAAAATTTGTTATGTGGTGGTGAGTATCATTTTCCTTGAAATGAATTTAAGATCATAAATAATATTATACATTTTAGAGGATTCATATGGGAAATGTCAAATCATTTTAAAATCACATTATATTAACAGGAAAACATATATTGGTCCGATATTAACCATTATAGTATATATTAAATTACATACCATTAATTTTGTTTTCATAAAACACGCATTTTATTTATATGTTATTTAATTTTTACTCGAAATTTTGATTATCTCAGAAAAATATGAAAAATTAACCATTTATTATTTGAAACATTAGGATTAAAAAATCATTTTAAGTTAATAATTTTCTAAATATGTTAATTTTAACTTTTATAATAAAAACCAACATATTTTAAATATTCAAGGGTTTGGACATATACATTTTTCAAATATTAATAAAAATTACTTTTGAAAACATAAAATTTATATGTTAATTTATATTTAATAAACATATTTTAGTGATGTTATTTTATTATAATTCTATTTATTTCAATAATTCAAGGATTCATGAAAATAAACCCCTTAAATTAATTTGAATATTAATCACAAATAAGTTTTTAATTGAATAAAAACCAAAATCAGTGAAAAGAGAAATTAAAATTGAAAATATATTAATTATTATATAAATAGGAAAATTATTACAGTCTTGATATATATCCATTTATTACACCGGTATATGACATTAGAGGAAGGTGTGTGATGGTGATATTATCATTGGGTTGTTTAGTGACCATGGTTTGGAATGTAATTATGATGAACATTGTAACGCCCTGACCCCAGTTACCCAGATTCGATGCATTATTACATAACATTGGCCTGATCACAAGAAAGATCAAGTATCGAAAGACTGATTAGTTTAGTAGTCTTGGAAACACTTTTTACATTCATAAAGTTTACATTAAATCATAAATTGAAAACTACAACAACATCTTGTCTCTACACTCATATCCCCTTATACTATCCCTGGAGGTCATTCATAAAATACTTCTTCACATCCTGGGAAAAATTAAACATAGAAAGGGGTGAGCTCAAATTCCCAGTAAGGATAACAATATAGCAGAAACATTTAGAAATAAGCATAAACATTTAAGGCAATGTATAACTAAAACAAAAGCCTTTTAAACTTGAACTTCAGCTTAATATGGAAAAAATAGAATGAAATAATTCCAATTACCTATTCACATGGATATTATAATAGTTGAATAATTACATGCAATATCAATAACCACATTCAAATTATGGAATGCATAATGCCAGAATATCATAACCACATAGCCAAGGCCTCATTCCAAGACTAAAAATAATATTTTTTTAAGGCCTTGTGCCAAGACACTAGTTTGTCTCATGAGACCTACCGATGCATCGAGGAGATATAGCGGGCTCCACCCGTCACTTATTAAGTCCAATGCATTTCTCATATGAACAGGTTTAAACATAACATAAACATTCGTATTAAAACTAGAATACGAAATGTAAAAACATTCTTCATAAACCATGACTGGTATAAAAATAACACATCCACAGTCAAACATATTACAAAACCATCAATACGATATGGAAGTTTTGTAACATAATAAATCAACTCCAAATAAACGTAAAATCCATCAAAAGATGTTGACATAGATGAAATAAAAACTCTTTTTAGAGAAATATCTCTTTATATTTTGAAATCATTTAAGAGTCATATATTTATAAAATAAAAAAATTTCTTTGAAAATATTCTTATTATCTTGTAAGGGAAGCTTTGACAATTTTATAACGGCAGAAAATAGCCACACCCGCCGTATAAGTTAGAAAAACATTCTTACATTAAATATGTCGAAAAGGTTAAAAAGGACCTTGTTTGGAAAATGATAGAAATATTCCTTAATAAAATTCTTATAAAAATTCAACAATTGTATAAATAACTTTATCCCGTAGTCTTTAAAATATTATGAATGATTTGTAATACATTTTTAAGAAACATGGATGTTGATGATAAAGAGGTCCCAGTAGATAATTACGTATAAACAACCTCAGAAAATGAAGAGATTGTGAAAAAAACCCTTACCTTGTACTTTTCCTTGGTTGAGGGTAAGTTAAACTCCTTTATAATGGTGAAATAATTGTTATTAAATTATACAAAAATCATATACATTAATATGATATCATATATGATCTTTTAACATTGATTTGTTACTAATATCTTAGTATTATCGTTGCTTTGGGTGTTAACTTACTCGTTTTATTTTATATGTTTTGTTATGTAAGACATGTTTTTCATGGATAAGTTGTATATTATTCATATCAGAATGATATAAAGTCCTTAAACATTATTTTTAAATCATCAAATGATAATTATACTTGAATGGGTATGATGGGGAATGACTCTCATCGCATTCGTGGAGACGGTAGTCCGTACGTACGCACGAGCAACAATATCATTCTTTTGATATTAAAATAATATATAATTGGATGTTATATCATATATACATAATAATTATCATGTTATATTTATTATTTACATTAATTACACATCATTATTATACCAATCCGAATAATAATTTATTGAATAACAATTACACCATGACGTGGAGGCGGTAAGCCATTCGTACGCAAGTATTGTGACATGTCATTCAAAGGATGGATAGAATACTAAATATGGTTGTACCATATTTATAATAACATCAAATTATATATAAGATACTGGAGTTATTATTTTAGAATGGGAATAACAAAGAAAGAAGAAGTTGAATAAGAAAGAAACTTGAAAGAGGGTGGTGAAAACATTATCTCTTCTCCGGGTTCTTCCTTTTGATTTGATCAAAAGGGCTCATTAGGATGGCTTTATGATCAAACTAAGGCCTCTAAGTTTATTTGAGGGAAGTTGAGAGAGTATTTGGTCATGGTTTTTTCTTGACAAAAGGCTTTGAATGTCTGAATTAGTGAGAAGGTGGAGTTCCCTTTTATAAGAGGGGTGAGGGGCACCTTTGGAAAAGCTAGAAATATTATTTTATAATAAAATCATATTTGGTTTCTAATGGCTCAAAAGTGGATTATTTAAAGGTTAAGGTGGGGATGGGTCTAAAACCACTCAACCAATATAATTTAGACAGGTTTGGGTCATTATATCAACCTTATCTTTTAGTTTTAACTCTCAGTTAATTAGTTTGACACTTACCATGTCAAATTGTATTTTTATATTATATAGTTAATAAACATACTATATACCTCCAAGAGACCCCCAAGTGGTCCATTAATGATACACCTATCATGATATAAGTTTCTAGGACGAACCTTAGATTTTTAGTAATTGAATATAAATTAATAATATAATAGTTTTTAAAAAACTCTTTTATGTCTATTATGACACTATTGGGTATTTTTTTTGATAAATTTATAACAACATTATTAATTTTAACGAAGTTTATATAATCAATCCTAATATGTCATATTAACCTATAAAATTAGTTTAATTCATAAAAATTCTCAAATTACATTTATTGTTTTATTTATAATATCAATTATTTTAATATTTCATTAATTTGGTTATTACTGCATCACCATTGTGTGATAAATAAATTAAATTATTTAATGTATAAAAATTATAAATAAAATACCATTATGTAGGAAATATTTTTATCTTTCTAATGAATATTTAAAATTGAATTTATCTTATGTATGACTTTATATTATAAATGTTTTAGTAAATAAACATTGATTTTAACTCTTTTAAATCTTCTTTGAATTAAATAATAATAAATGTCCTAATCTAATCCATGTTGACCTAAATGATAATATTTTATTCCTAAGGTTGTTTTTATTCGCGATACACTTGTCCAATATAATTAGGACTTGTGTTAGGTTAATATTAATGTCATTTCTACCCTTAATTACCCAATTTACTTTTAACCGTGGTAAATAAAAGTAAAAAGTTACTATTCACAAAAAATTATTTTCATCTCATTGAACCAAATTTTCCTCCTTGATATTAACTTTGTCTCTCGGATTTTCGAAATTCCACTCACAGAAGCGGTAAAATTATGTTTTATGTCAATTTCCAAATTCTCCTAGGAGGTTGGTAAAAGACGGTGAAAAGTTCAATAAAATTTTTATATATCTAAAATTATTCTAAACTAACTTAAATGAATTACATTGAACTTATATAGTTATTATGTATCAATTTTGTCTTTAATTAAATTTAAATAAAATAAATAATTATTTAAATAAAAATTCGGTTTTAAACTATAACTTAGTGTTTTTTTCACTATTCATCAAAAATTGAAAGTTTTCAGAAAAATACCAAAATTTCACCCTAGGCTAATTTCGATATTATGAATCCAAAAATGAATTCCATTTTGAAAGATAAAATTTATAAAATTTCAAAAAGTGGTTATTACTATTCATAATGGCTAGTTTGATTGGTTGTGGTGTGTGTGTTAGAACTCGAAGTTGCGTACAACACACACTACTATATTATTCAAAGGAAAGCGTACCGTGGAAACTTGGGGTGTTACATTGTCCCCTCCTTCAAATAATTTCGTCTTAGAAATTTCTAGAATAGTACCGCATGAAAAGACTTGGGTGTTTCTTTATCATAAGTTCCTCGGGTTCCCACGTTGCCTCTTCCATCTTATGGTTTCTGCACAAAACATTTTCCAGACGAGTCGTCCGGTTTCTCAGTACTTGTTCTCTCATATCAAGAATCCTGATGGGATCTTCGTAATAAGACAGATCGGGTTCCAGTTCTAATTCCTCATAGGTGAGTACATGCATTGGGTCAGGCATGTATTTCCTCAACAGTGATACGTGTAACACATCATGAACTTTGTAGAGACTTGGCGGCATTTCCAAATGGTAAGCTACAACCCCAATTCATTTTAGAATTTTGAAAGGTTCGATGTACCTAGAACTCAATTTACCCTTCTTATCGAAACGTATAACTCCCTTCCATGGAGATAAGTTCAAGAATACATGATCTCCTACATTAAATTCCAAATCCTTCCTTCGGTTATCGGCATAGCTCTCCTGCCTACTTTGAGATGCTTTGATGTGGTTTTGGATTACCTTTACCTTTTCCATTGTTTCCTCCACCAGTTCTTTGCCTAAAAGTTTTCTTTCACCAACGTTATTCCAACAGGTTGGTGTGCGACATTTTTTCCCATATAACGCTTCATATGATGCCATATTAATACTTGAATGGAAGCTATTATTATATGAAAATTCCACCAGAGGTAAATATTGATCCCACATACCCTGAAAGTCAAGTGAGCATGATCTCAACATGTCTTCTAAGGTTTGAATAGTCCATTTTGATTGTCCATCTATTTGAGGGTAGTTGGTAGTGCTCAAACGATGTTCAGTATCCAAGGCCTTCTGAAGACGCTTCCATAATTATGAAGTAAAACGGGGATCATGATCAGAAACAATCGATAGGGGTACTCCATGAAGTCTCACAACTTCATTAACATATAGTCTTTCTAGACGTTCTAGTGGTAGATCTTATCTTCTTTCATGAAAATGTGCTGACTTGGTAAGAAGATCAACAATAACCCATATTGCATCGTTCCATCTAAGAGTCTTTGGTAGCCCCATAACAAAGCCCATTGTAATATTGTCCCATTTCCACTCCGGTATGGGAAGAGGTTGCATGACTCCTCCAGGCTGTTACCTTCCAGCATTAACTTGTTGACAAACCATACATCATGACACAAAATCAGCAATCTCCCTCTTCATGTTGTCCCACCAAAAATGTTCCTTCCAATATTTATACATTTTGGAGCTCCCATGGTGAATATAGAAATTGGAACTATGAGCATCGTCTAGCAATTCCCTTTTTAGATCAGGTATAGCGGGAACACAAAGTCTCTTCACAAATTTCAAAATTCCATCTTCATACACAAAGTCTCTCAATCTCCCATCATTCACAGCTTTAATCTTCTTTTGAAATTCTTCATCATCAGTCTGAGAACTCTGAATCCTTTCTAGTAAAGATGGGTTGGCAACCATTTGAAAAAGCATTGATGTTTCACCTTCCATGGTTATTCCCATGTCCATCTTCACTAGATCCAGGAAAATTGGATCACTTTCAATTCTTATATTGTTCAAAACTCCATGACCTTTTCTTTTCAAAGCATCTTCCACCTTATTTGCCTTCCCTGGGTGGTAGTGTATTGTACAATCATAATCCTTGATTAATTCAAGTCATCTCATTTACCTCATGTTGAGTTCTTATTGTGAGAAAATATACTTCAAAATCTTGTGATCAGTATAAATCTCACATTTTTCACCATAGAGCTAGTTCCTCCATATCTTCAAAGAAAAGATCACAATTGGTAACTTGAGTTCATGAGTAGGATTGTTTTGCTCATGAATATTCAACTGTTGTGATGCGTAGGCAATAACCCTATCATTCCGCATAAGGACACAACCAAGTCCTTTTTTTCGATGCATCACTATAAATAACGAACCCATCATTCCTCGATGGTAGAGTCAATATAGAATCATTGATTAATATTCTCTTCAGTTATTCAAAACATTCTTCACTCTCTTTTGTAAAAACAAATTTAACCCCTTTACGGGTGAGCTTTGTTAATGGGTTAGCCAACTGAGCAAAATTGTGGACGAAACGTCGATAATAATCTGCTAAACCAATAAAACTGTGTACATCAGTTATACTCGTAAGTGCTGGCCATTCATGGATTTCATTGGTCATAGAAGGATCAACAGAGAATCCATCTTTAGAGACAATATGGACTTGAAAAGAAATATCATGAAGCTAGAATTCACACTTGTTAAACATTCCATATAATTCATGTCTTCACCGAGTCTTCATGATAATGCGCAAATTATTTTCATGATCTTCGTAGATTTTGGAGTATACCATAATATCATCAATAAATACCACCACAAAATCATCAAGATATTCCTTGAAAACACTATTCATTTGATCCATGAATACAGAGGGTGCATTAGTCATCCCAAAAGGCATTACTGTAAACTTGTAATGCTCGTACCATGTTCGAAATGCTGTCTTCGGAATGTCTTCCTTCTTCACACACAACAGATGGTATCCAGATCGAAGGTAAATCCTTGAAAAGTATTCATCTCCATGGAGTAGGTCAAATAAATCATCAATGTCAGGTAGGGGATACTTTTTCTTTATTGTTATAGCACTGATCTCCCTGTAGTCGATACATAACCTCATAGATCCATATTTCTTTTTAACAAAAAGAACAAGGGCTCCCCATGGAGAAACACTAGGGAGAATAAATACCTTATTACTCAATTACTCTATTTGTTTCTTTAGTTTAACTAATTCCATAGTGGCCATTATATAAGGTGTCTTCGATATAGGCCTTGATCCAGGAATTAAATCAATGGAAAACTCAACTTCTCGTTCTAGAGGATGTCCAAGTGAATCATCCAGAAACACATCTACATATTCTTTCACAATAGGTACATCCTCTATTTGAACATTACTTTCCTCACCCACAGTCATTTCATTCTCTTCCACCCCAATAATTGAATTTAGTTGAGCTACTGGGGGTGGAACTAGATAAAAATTAGGTGGTTATGATTCTGCTCTAAAGATAAGGTGTTCCTTATCATCATCATCAAAAATCATAACCTCCTTCTTCTTAGAATAAATCCTCGCATCATGGTCTGAAATTCAATCCATACCGATGATTGTATCAAACTCAATCATAGGTATGATGATTAGATCAGTGGATAAAGAACATTTATGGGATCTAATGGGGACTGATTCACAAAACATTTTTTGCAATGATACATCCCTTATGAGTTTTAACTGAAAACTCTCATGTTAAATCAAATTGGAAATATTTAATTTTCTTAGTAAACTGTGAAGATATGAAACAATGCGATGATCCAAAATCAAATAATGCATTTGCTAAACCTGATGAAACCATTAAATTACCTTCCACCACGTCTTTCAGAGCTTCTACATCAGCAGTAGTGATAGCATAAGCTTGGCCTTGATCACTTGGCCTTTTCTGATGTAAGTTCCCCTGATGCTTAGGACATTCCTTTTCATAAAGTCACATCTCCCGGCAATAGAAGCATTGAACATCGGTAGCTTCATTTTTCCCCTTGCAATCAAGAGCTTGGTGGCCTTTTTCACCACACTTGTAACAAACTCCCATTCCTTTTACGCAAGTACCGGGGTGTTTCTTCCAACATTTATAGCAGGATGGATATTTAAATTTCCCCTTATTACCCTTACTTCCATTCCCATATTGATCAGAAGATCTCTTCTTCTCTTGCTTTTCTTTGAAGTTATAAGACATAGAGAATTCATTTTCTATCTTGATAGCACATGAGACAATGTCTTCATACGACGAGAAGGATTGTGAGACTAATGATCGACAGAGATATGGTTTTAACCCATCAAAGAAATGTTCAATATTACTTCATGGGTTATGTATATAATCTCCAACATACCATGATAACCTTGTAAAGTTATCCTCATACTTTGCGACATTCTCATCCTCCTTTTGTCTCAGACTCAGAAGTTGCCTTTCCATATCTGCTTGATGGTCATGAGGAAAGTATTTTTTTATAAAACAGATCTTTGAACTCCCTCTATTACATATTTGATATTTTATCATCTTCTTTCATGTTTTTAATCAATGACCACTATTGATCAGCATCTCCATTGAGGTGATAAACTGCCATGATAACTTTTTCCCTTTCACTACTCACCAAAGCCTGAAATATTTTCTCTAGAGAATTTATCCATTGCTCAGCAACTAATGGATTTGTAATCCCATTTAAAGTTGGTGGTTGTTGCCTCATGAAGTGATCTAACATTGATCCTCCACGATTTGGATCAGGGTCCTCCATACGGGTAAGGTAATTATTCATACCCTGAGTCAGTTTTCCCAGTATGGTGATTAGCTGATCAGCACCAGTTGCATCACCATCTCCACTATAATTATCTTGAGTAGGAGGGAAATCCCTACATGGAGTGCATGCATTGATATAGTTTCCATTTCATCCACTAGGCTCCATTTCTAAACAATGGCATAAACTAGATCAGTTTATGATTCAAAATACATAATTACATACTTATAAAAAACGTAACATAAATTGAACTATTTATGGATATAATCCATGATCATAAAAATGTTTTCTCTGAGGACGTATATACTCATAAACCCTTAATAATGATTTGTAAAGAAAATGAGTTTTATCTTATGTATATCCCCCGGGAGTGTCATAACCAAAAGTACAGCAATGCCTGTTGTCGTGCACCAGTTCCCATTCGAGTCTATCTCAAAGCGGTGTTTTCGGGTTTTACCCCTAGTTACATCTGTTCCAGAGCTGCCTCTACCTACTCGTATCCAGAAAAGGATTCATTTCTTGGAAAACTCACAAAATCTCTACAATACCAAAATTCTAGGAAGTTATTCTATACTAATCCTCAAATTCCATCTTAAAATCTATGTGATCTAATCATAGTTTATCTAAATCTAGCTTCCAAGGTTTGTACTAAACTTCCTCTAATACCAACTATAAATCCCCAACCCCGGTTACCTAGAGTCAATGCATTATTACATAACATTTTCATGATCACATGAAAGATCAAGTCTCAAAACACCGATTAGTTTAGTAGTCTTGGAAACACTAGTTACATTAATAAAGTTTACATTACGTCATAAATTGAAAACTACAACAACATATTGTCTCAACACTCATATCCCCTTATACTATCCCTACAAGTCATTCATAAAATACATCTTCACATCTTGGGAAAAATAAAACATAGAACGGGGTGAGCTCAAATGCCCATTAAGGATAGCAATATAGCGGAAAATTTAATAAATAAGAATAAACATTTAAGGCAATGTATAACTAAAACAAAAGCCTTTGAAACATGAACTTCAGCATAATATAGAAAAATTAAAATGAAATAATTCCATTTACTTATTCACGTGGATATTCTACTAATTGAATAATCACCTGCAATATAAATAACCACTTTCATAAGGATGGAATGCATAATGCCAGACTATCATAACCACATAACCAAGGCCTCGTGCCAAGACTACAAATATGATTTTTTCAAAGCCTTGTTCCAAGACACTAGTTTTTCTCATGAGACCTACCGATGCATCGAGGAGCAATAGCGGGCTCCACACGTCCCTTATTAAGTCCAATTCATTCATCATATGAACAGGTTTAAACATAACATAAACATTCGTATTAAAACTAGCATACGAAATGTCAATACTTTCTTCATAAACCATGAATGGTATAAAAATAACACATCCACAGTCAAACATATTACAAAACCATCAATACAATATGGATGTTTTGTATCATAATAAATCAACTCCAAATAAACTTAAAATCCATCAAAGGATGTTGACATAGATGAAATCAAAACACTATTTAGAGAAATATATCTTTATATTTTGAAATCATATAAGAGTCATATATTTATAAAATAAAACATTTTCTTTGAAAATAATCTTATAATATTATAAGGGATGCTTCGGAAATTTTATAACGGCCGAAATTATCTGCACCGTCCGTATAAGTTAAAAAAAATTCTTACCATAAATCTATCGAAAAGCTTAAAAAGGTCCTTGTTTGGAAAACGACAGAAATATTCCTTAATAAAATTCTTATAAAAAGTCAATAATGGTATAAATGAGTTTATACCATAGTATTTAAAATAGTAATAATAATTTGTAATACATTTTTAAGAAACATGGATGTGGATGATAAAGATGTCCCAGTAGATAATTACATATAAACAACCTTGGATAATGAAAAGATTGTGAAATAAACCCTTACCTTGTACTTTTCCTTTGTTAAGGGTGGGTTAACCTGATGTATAATGGTGAAATAATTTTTATTAAATTATACAAGAATCATATACATTAATATGATATCATATATGATATTTTAACATTGATTTGTTAATAATATATCAGTATTATCGTTGATTCGGGTGTTAACTTACTCGTTTTATTTTAAACTTTTTGTAACGTAAGTCATGTTTTTCATGGATAGGTTGTATCTTATTCATATAAAGAATTATATCAAGTCCTTAAACATCATTTTTAAATCATCAAATTATAATTATACTTGAATGGATACGATGGGGAATGAATCTCATCGTGTTCGTGGAGATGGTAGTCCGTACGTACGCACGAGCGACAATATCATTCTTTTGATATTAAAATAATATATAATTGGATGGTATATAATATATACAGAATAATTATCATGTTATATTTATTATTTACATGAATTACACAACATTATTATAACCATCTAAATAATAATTTATTGAATAACAATTACACCATGACGTGGAGACGGTAAGCCGTACGTACGCACGTATGGTGACATGTCATTCAAAAGATGGATAGAATAATGAATATGGTTGTACCATATTTATAAAAACATCACACTATATATAAGATACTGGATCTATTATTTTATAATGGGGATGAAAAAGAAAGAATATGTTGAATAAGAAAGGAACTTGAAAGAGGGTGGTGAAAACATTACCTCTTCTTCGAGTTCTTATTTTTGATTTGATCAAAAGGGATCCATAGGATGGATTTGTGATCAAACTAAGGCCTCTATGTTGGATTGAGGGATGTTTAGAGAGTATTTGGTCAGGTTTTGGCCGATCCAAAAGGCTTTGAATGTGTTAATAAGTTAGAAGGGTGAGTGCCCTTTTAAAATAGGGGTGAGGGGCACCTTTGGAAAAGCAAGAAATATTATTTTATAATAAATTCATATTCGGATTCTAATGGCTCCAAAGTGGATTATTTAAAGGATAAGGTGGGGATGGGTCTAAAACCACTCAACCAAAAGAATTTAGACAGCTTTGGGTCATTATATTATCCTTATATTTTAGTTTTAACTCTTAGTTAATTAGTTTGACACTTACCATGTCACATTGTATTTTTATATTATATAGTTAATAAAATTACTATATACCTCCAAGAGACCCCCATTTGGTCCATTAATGATACTACTCTCATGATATAAGTCTCTTGGCCGAACCGTATATTTTTAGGAATTGAATATAAATGAATGATATAACATTTTTTTTAAAAACTCTTTTATGTCAATTCTGAAACTATTGGGTATTTTGTTTTTGATAAACTCATAAAAGCATTATTAATTCGAAAAGAATTTATATAATCAATAAAAATATGTCATATTAACCTATGAAATCATTTTAATTCATAAAAAGTCTCAAATTACATTTATTTTGATATTTATAATATCTATTATTTTAATATTTCATTAATTAGGTAATTACTGCATCACCATTGTGTCAAAAATAAATTAACTTATGTAATGTATAAAAATTATAAATAAAATACCATTATCTAGGAAATAGTTTTAGATTTATAATGAATATTTAAAATCTAATTTATCTTATTTATTACCGTATATTAAAAATGTTTTAGTAAATAAACATTGATTTTAACTCTTTTAACTCTTCTTTGAATTAAATAATAATAAATCTCCTAATCTAATCCAAGTGGACCTAAATGATAATATTTTATTCTTAAGGTTGTTTTTAGTCGAGATACACTTTTCCAATAGAATTAGGACATGTGTTAGGGTAATATTAATATCATTTCTACTCTTTATTACCCAATTTACTTTTAATCGTGGTAAATAAAAGTAAAAAGTTACTGTTCACCAAAAATTATTTTCATCTCATTGAACCACATTTTACTCCTTGATATTAACCGTGTCTCTTGGTTTTTTGAAATTAGACTAACAAAAGTGGTAGAATTAAGTTTTATATGAATTTCCAAATTCTCCTAGGAGGTGCATAAAAGACGGGGGAAAGTTCAATAATATTTTTATATATATATAATTACTTTATACTAACTCCAATGCATTAAATTGAACATATATAGGTATTATGTATCAATTTTTACCTTAATTAAATTTAAATAAAATAAATAATTATTTAGATAAAAATTCGGTTTTAAACTATAACTCAGTGTTTTTTCACTATTCATCAACAATTGAAAGTTTTCAGAAAAATACCAAAATTTAACCTTAGGATGATATTGGTATTCCGAATCCAAAAAAGAAGTCCATTTTTAATGATAAAGTTTATAAAATTTCAAAAAGTGGGCATTACTATTCAGAACGGCTAGTTTGATTGGTTGTGGTGTGTGTGTTAGAACTCGAAGTTGCTTACAACACACGCTACTGTATTTTTCAAAGGTAAGCGTACCGTGGAAGATTGGGGTGTTAAAAACATGAAATTTTATTATAAACGGTTTCACTCTTGCTTAAATGTCCTGATATCATCATGGGATCAGTCGAGGGAATAATCCTAAGCTGTTATCTCCCATGCAACCTTAAATAAATGGGCATCATAGGGCATGATTCTACTTATTAAGATCATCACATCCTTTGTTTAAGTCAATTGTATTTGTTAGAACCCTATATTTATACTAATCTAGTGAACATTGTTAGATGGATATATTATCATCGGTAAACTTTCCTAAAAGTCTATTAAATCAAAAAAAACACAAAACCAACGAATTGTATTTATTTTATAAAACCATTTTACAAAATAATAAATTTAATTAAATGAAAATGTAAGATTCATTTATAACAGTTTGGGTCATTACACCTCATATCATGCCAGGATTTGGAATACTTAAATAGAATTTGTGTCCCCTCGAGTGTGAAAACCAATGAAGTGATTTGGTCTAGAATTGATTTGGACTCACAGGGAAGATGGACACTTTACCTATTGGGAAATTTTATTAATACATAACCTAAAATGGTGTGGAGGAGTCAGTTCTACCTAATTTATATATTATCGATTGGTAGTGATTGAGTTTCTTAGACTGGTTTGTTCAGGGTTGGCATGTGGTATGTTGAGCATAGTTGATGGACTTATTTCAGAATTTTTGCACATATTCATAGGATGATTTATAATATGGAGATCCCAATACTCTTTAATTTAGTATAATTTGAGTGAGAATATATAATCATTATTCTAGAATCACACATTGGAATAGTTTACACTCTTTCCTTGTTATCTAAAGACACGCGGGGAATACCACGTGCTTTCTGTGTCTAGCTTCTCATGGTTGGATGAGTAGACACACCTGGTATAAGAGGTGATGTCCCAACATCTAGTTCATCTAATAATTTTATTTATCCCCTTATGGTTGGATTTTCATACTTTTACTCTATTATTGGGTTGGGTTATACACTTTGATATTAACTTATTCTATCTACTTCTTCCCTCTATAGTTGTATCTCTTACTACCACCCTTCACCCTTATTGTGTCATTTTGCTATGTATATATATAGTCACCCCTGATTCGGATTTCCCACATGTGTCGTGTATTATACAGACAATAGAAAAGATGATACTGACTTCAGATGAGCTTATGGATAATGAGTTCTTGGATCAAATTTGGCGGTCAAAACTTTGGAAATTGGGGCTAAAAACTCTCTTTTATTTAATTTTTTCTAGTTTTTTGGGTGGGAAATATTTTTTTTGGTTATGTAATTTTATTTTTTAGGATCATTTTATTCTAACAGACATTTTTATTATCTAGTGGTTCATGCATTTTTAGTTTATTTTATAACTGTGTTGCAACCTTTCCCTTTTCCCTCTACACTTTTGCATTGTGTTAGATGTGTTTCTATATCCGTACATAATAAAAGGCATCCCAATGATTATTTGTGCCTTAGGTTCTTGTTTCCCCATATCTTATTGAGGTTAGCTTGGGGTAGTTTATACTCAGGCCCTATAATGGTTCATTTCAAGACATTAGTGATGTGAAGTATTCTAGAAATATCTGCATTGCTTGTTAATCGACTACTAATGGGACATTACCAAAGGGCATGGATGAGATGTATAATAATTTAATATGTTGTTATCACAATAGTTAAAATAGGATAACATCATTGATATAATTTTAAATTACTAATTATGTATCCATATAAAATTTCATTTTAAAATCGGTGGAAAGAAAGAGAAAGAGGGTTGGGGAATGAGAGAGATAATTAATGAGAACATACAATCTTCTTAGTGTTTCTTCTTATCTATAGAACTAAATTACTATTATGATTAAATATAGATGGATCCATAACATCCCAGGGTATACTAAGTGGATTAAAGGAGACGATTTCATCAGATCAATTTCTTCATTATGTTAGAGAAGATTCGTTTTCTATGTAAGGGAGAGTGGTAATTTATACATGAGGATATGAGTATTTTGGAATAAAAATATTAAATAAAATACAATATTAAAGGTAAACCGTGTGATAAATTTTTTACATTATGAAAAATATTTTAATTAAAAACATGATATTTATGCTTTGAATCAATTTATAATTAGAATTCATGAGTTTAATAAAATAAAACCGTTAAAAATGAGAAATATTATTTTAATGTACTATTTATGATTTTGGATTTTGGAGTGTACATTTTATGTTCTAAAATAATTATTAACATATTTTAATTACTATTTTATCAAATTAAATGATTTTTTTATGAAGCATTATTTTCTTGAATTTAATATTCTATAATTAAATAAATTAATATGTAATATAAGATACATTATTTATAAGAAAACACTATTTTTACTCTTCACGTGAAAATTAATGTTTTTTAGAAAATGAAAAAAATTCACCCTCGGAATATTACAACATGGTAATTTCGAAAATTATTTTTCTTTAATAAAAGTAAGTCTCAGTCATAGGTAATATTATAATATAAAAAATTAATAATTATATAAAATTCATTAAAATATTATTTTGTTACTTTATTTTATGATATTTAAATTTATTAATAATGATATTCATTTTTATAAATTAAACTATTTATATTTATGTAAATTAGTCTTGATAAATATTATTTATTTTATAATCTACTATTTGGAGCTCAAATAACTAATTTAATGGTCTACTTACTATTTCCATCAGTCATGTTCCTATTTCCAACTGTCAGGTTACTATTTCAATGGTCATATTAGATCTTTTAAATACATTTAAATTTATTGATTCATATTTCAACAAAAATCATCTCAAGGTTCAATAGTATAATTTTCATTAAATTTTATAAGTTTAAAAATATTTTGTTTATTTTATATATATCTTTTAGGTTGATTATAATTGATTGGGGTGATCCATATTCAACCATTATAGGTTTTCAATTTTCAATTTTTGTCACTATATAGTAATTTGGAATTTGATGGTTTTAGTAGTTGATTTTTTTATTTTCATGATTATTTAATTTTTTATGATTTTCTATATTCTATATGTGTATGTTTTATAATATAATATACTATAACACCAATTTATTTAGGAAGAAATTATCATATAAAATTTATGGGTCATTACAATTGTCTAATTATTTAATAAAACCTGGTTAGTTCAAAAAATAATAACTATAAATTTTTTTTGTGGGATTAAACCTTGATTTTTATTTATTATATTATTAAAAATTATAAATTATCTTATGAATTATTTCTATAAAAATATATAGGAAAATTTTTAATATGTTTTATCAACATACATAATTATTTTTGAACATTAATGAATATATTCCATAAAAATTCACCATTTTATTTAACATTGTATGTCTATTATAATGAAGGAAGAGAACAAATAGGATAATTACAAGAGATTTATGTGGCATAGAAAATATGATGTTAAATTTAGTGTTATTTATAAACTCTTAAATATTTATTGTTATACCATAAATAAATGGATGCCCCATATATAGATTTCATTACACAATTTTGATCTATGATACAGTAGTTACATGGAAGTCTATTAATTCCATATGTTATATTTTATTATTGAATTATTAAAATGTGGATTGAGTATATAGACCTAAATATAGGAGCATAAATTTAATAAATCATGTTTTGGGGAGGCTAGTTAATTATTGAAGATGAAATTTAACTTACATGACTTAAGCCTTCAATTAAAAAAAATTATTTATTTATTTTATTTATTATATAAATTCCTAGAGTTTTTTTTTAAATTATATGTTATTATTCCTTAGAGTATACTAAAACACTCATTTCCCTGTCCTCCTATGAAAATTTTCTAACATAAACATAGCATGTGTTTTCCTATTAGAACATGAATTGTATCATTTATGTTATATAACCATATATATTTCACATTAAAATGAATAATTTATAATTCATACAGTCTCTATAAGTCTATAAATTTTCATTGAATATTTCTTATAACTTATAGAATCCATGATTGGCCATTCGAGGGTAAAGCAACATTAGATGAAAATATTATAATTTTATACCCTGTCTAATTTATTTTTCATGAAGTTAATGAAATAATTTTCCAAGTCATGTTTTTCCCTAGTGAAGTGGACTTTTTCATAAAGGATATAATATTTTGGAGCTTTTATGGTATAAAACCCCAATATTTTAGAAGAATAAAGCTATATTTTATAGAATAAAGGATAAAAAAATATGATTTGAAGAGAATGTAACACCCCAAAAAATTATGAAATGTTTATTTTAAAATATATATAATCTATTTTATAGATTATAGAACACACAATCTTATGATTTTTGTGTTGGATAACATATTCTGCGAAAAACACTGAACAAAAACAACCGATGACATATATTACCATTATAAAATGGTTGTAAAATTAGAAGAAATAAATAGAACATACTAATTATATATATATATATATTATTTACAGAATATATAATATTGATAATATTTTAGCGAATAATAAAAATATTTCTATTAAATTTAGTTCATTCTTCAAAAATATCTTTTCATAAGAAAAGATTTTTATTTCCATTCAATAAGGAAATATTATAAACTTTACATGAAAATTTTAGATAAATAATGTGATAAAATTAAATTTTTTAGGAATATAAATATAAAATTCTTCTGTGGGTAATATTTTAGAGCATTTTGAAAACTATTGATTTTTGGTTGAATAGTAAAAAATAAAGATTTTTGAAAAATGGTATTTTTTTCAATAAATTTAGTAATTTATATGTTATGAAATGTTTTTAATTTTTTATGTGTCATAAGTATTATTAATTAATATTAAATCTTGATAATTATTTTTTAATTAAGTTTATATAGATTTTTAATATTTATTGGTATTTAAAAAAATATTTTCATGGAAATTGTTTTAAGGTGCATAATGATTCCTTATTTTAATTAATTAAAATATCCTCTAAGGATGAATTATTTAAACTAAATTCATATATTTTTTTGATTAAATATTAATTTATATTTATATATTGATTATTAGCATATATAAATTGAATATAAAACAATCTTTTGCTTAAAAAATACACACCTCGAAAACATACTTATTCATCACATATGTGTGCCTTTTTTAATTTAATGGATTCCAAAATTATAAAATATATTTCCAAAAAATAAAAATAATTTTTGAAAGAATCATGAAAATTTTATATTATGGTGAATTTTTTATAATTTTAAAATGAGTTTAAATATTTTTTAAATAGTGAAAGATACAGATATTTAATTGTAAACAGCCTTTTCATTTAATTTTTTAATATATTAAATTTATTTTTAAATTTTTTTAAATTATAATTAGTTTATTTTCATATCTATTATTATAATTTAGGTCAAAAATATAAATTTCATTAAAAATTTTGTTATGAAATCATTGTAAACCCTTAAACATATTTCCATTAATGTACCCACTTTCTAGTCCCATATATAGAGTTTTTTTATAATAATATTTCTTTTACATATGTGAATTGAATTTGAAGAAATGGATACAATAATTTTAAAAATAATATTTTATGTTTTCAAATGTGTGAATATAATTTTTTTTACAAATATAAATATATAAAATGCGAAAAATTAATTATAAAAATTTAGTTAAAAATGGATTTACAATGGGTTAAACTATAATGATGTTGTTAAAATATACCTATATAAAATTAATACTCAAATATTATATATTGTTCTATTTAATATCCTTATAACATAAAAATAGGGATAAGTTTCTTTTTTTCAAAAATATCAACAGTGTCCCCTCCTCTACTTATAAAATGCCACACCATCTCCACTCTTCATCACACCTTCAAACCTACTGGTTTCAGCCAATCCCCAAAAAATAACACACTAACATATATCCTATCATTCTTTAATAATTATTTATTTATGTAATCCAACCTATTAAGTCCTTTGTTGGACTCATATAGTTGATACCATAATAATTTGTAACATACCTCCATGAGTGGTTTTTTTATTTCCTCCTCTACATCCTTAAAATATTCATTAAAGATGCATATATAGTTACCTAGATATATTCAATATATTAATATTCTATTATGTTTATTTAATAACCTATTTATTTTCCCTGTTCCATCAAATGTGATATGATTTCATCATTGATATGTATGATGTGCTACTGCCCAGTGAAACAATATCATTCTTTTATCCATTACCACCTCTCAAGGTTAGGTATGATGATGGATCTAAAGTATAAATAGGATATTAAAAAACATAATTATAAATATGGAGTTATTATATCATATATATCTTTGTTATATTCCATTCTATATGTGATATGATAAGTTCACTGATTTTTACAAAATATTACAACAATGCGTTGTGATAGGATACATTTTTTCACTAACATGTTGCATGAAAGGTAATAAGTGTGATGATATTGAAAATATATGATATGAATGAAATAATTATTTCATTAATGATATATTTATAATTATTGGTTTATAATATATCCTTTTATTTTTTACACTAAAAAATTGGTAGCATCATTTGTGTATTGGTGGACTACAACCCTCACAATTAAATGTGACACTATTTTTATCACCACTCAACAATGATGATATATATGAGTACATTTAAGGAAATAATATAGTTCATAAGATATTATGGAAAATATTTAAAGTTAAAATATTACTTCTCTCCAATAAATAATATTGATTGAAAATTTATAATGTAACTCATGCATACGTAAAACCAAATGTTTTTGTTATTGTTACATAGCCCATTTTCATAACCATATTTCATGATATGGTTTAATAGTATAAATTTTGAATAAATATGATTATTGTTTAATGGTTATTATTTTTTGTGTATTTATATAATTTTCTCATTCACTATATTCAATATATCGAGGTAATATTTTGACAAATAATCAAAATATGGTCAACACATCTGATATAAAACTATTTGTTTTAGTAATAATGTATAACATGTTAATAAGGGAAATAAAATTAATATTAAAATTGAAAAGGTTTATTAAGAAAGTAATTAATTAACATATGTTTATGATTCCATACTTTTATAGGAACAATCCTCATTGTATTTTCTTTGAGCCTTTTTGGTCGAGTCTTCCCAGGATATATGGAGCCATGCTTCAGGAAAATGACCTAATGTTTTCAGATGTATAATTTTTTGACAAAATAGATACCATGTAGAATTTTTTTAACTATTGGTATGTGATATTGTTATGATGAGATGTTTTAAAATGGGTTCGGTTTGTTTAAGTGAAAAATCGTCTTAAAACCCATCTGCATAAAATTTACACAACATGTAAATTGATTACTCATCATATAATTTTTTTGTATTTTAATAAACTAAATCCTAGGATATGTGATTTTCCGTGTATCCCCTAAAAATATTTACATAGAGTGTTTCCACATTAAACAATTTGTAATTTCCCAACCTACTAATTTAAACATGATATGTGGTTGAATTGCTTTTTATAACAACTTTGCTCTTCTTCTATAGACCATATAAGAACAACTAGGTGAATTTGGAGTGTCAAAGTCTATTTCAAATGTCCAATTTTATGTGATAAATACCTAATACTTCTAGTCAGTTAGGGGTTCCCATCCCTCTTCCATCTTCCAACTACTATAGTGAAATTATTTTACCGATTAAATTATTTTTTTCGATCTTGAACTATTTTGATCTAAGAACCACATTGCAATAATCAGAACCTGGCTTATCATGGTAATTTTTCTTTTTAACTTATTCAAACATCATAAGTTAATTTTTGGGGCCTGAATTTTAATATTATGGATTGATAATTTCTATATTTATGTAATATTTTTAATTATCCAACATAGATTTCACTATAATAAATTAAATAATGAATGGTATTATTCTATGACTTTTTTTTGTTTCAATTGAATTTTAACCAAGCTTATGGTCACCCATGGGGAGTGTGAGCAACGAATACAATTGAATGAAATAATATATTAATGTGTGTTTAGTCTGAAATTTTAATTTTTGTGATTTCTTATTATATAATCTATATTTTTTAAAAAAATTTATTGATACGAATATCAATAAATATTGATATAAAATAACAAGGTATTTAAATGATAAATGGAAATTCAGATAATTGACCATTAAGATATATGATTTGATAATTTCATATCCATTATGTATGTATAGACTTGTGATCCATGTAGAAATTACAATATATCGATCTCAGCCGTGGATATTGCACACCTAATGGTTATAATGTCGAAATAGGGTGGTCATAGATTAGTTTTATTCTCTATGTATATATAGAGTATCATATGCCATATCCAATGTTGTAATTATTATACGTCTTTTATCCATATTATGTAATTCTTATAAAAAGTTTTCCCAAATTGTTCATAATATACCATGGTTATGTGGTTTTGCTTTTAATGGTGGTAAGACATGCTTACATATATTCAAGAATAAATCTAATGAATTTGGTTGTTGTATTTTATTTACTTTTAGATTAATTAATACACATTGTTATCACTTTATTTGATACTCTTTAAATCATACTAGATAGTTTATATATTGTGGTGCTGACCTACTTATTTGTAATCACATCTTATTCAGCCTTCTATTTGGTACAAAACTATAATACATAGATACATGTTTGGACAAGGGAAATGAAACTTTCATTTTATTTATTTCTTTATAGATGGGTTGGAGTTTGGATTTAAGATAGATGTGTGGTTTGGGAATTAGGAATTTAGATTCATTGATTGAGTCATCTAAACATTTAATATAATTTTTTCTATCATGGCATTTAGTTACATTCCATCCGGTTGTTAAATTATTAAATTATAATTTATTGGATTATTTTTTTCCTTCTATTGTTTTATTTAGCCATGTCCTTATTTTGATTTATTTAGTTTTATAGTTAATTTACTACTACAATAACACCTCATAAAAGGGTGTATGATCTCCCCACTAAACACTTCACATCCCCATTGCAAGTTACCTACCTTTGGAATATGGGTAAGTGTTCTTGAGGTCTGCTACCCAACAACTTTGGCCATGTGAGAGAGTAATAGAAATAGATAGATTACGAAGTGGTGTCAATGGAGAAGTTTTTCTTTTCTATCATTATACAATTTAAGAGAGGTATAAAGGATACTGGTATGTGATTGTATATTGTAATCATTTTTTCCATTGCAGTATATATCCCGTGTAAATGGAAAAATCAAAGTACCCCAGAATGAGACACCTGTTTCGTCTATGTTATTGTTACTATTGATGTTATTTCAACTTGGATGATTCACATGTTGTGTGAGTATATTTATTTATGGTGTTATTGTTTCTTGATATTTGTACTTATGATATGGTATGGTGTGATATTAAAATACATGAATCATAATAGGTTGATATGGATATATTTACATTCATTGTTCATGATAGGGGAATATCTATTTTTTATGTGATATATACTTTTCAATCAAGAAATAAAACATGGTTAATGTTTCACTAGATTAATAAAATAATTGGGCATCTATTTCTAAATTAATTTAATATCATATTTATAGAGACCATGATTCATTGTTTCAGTGTTGTATTTACATGTTGAGGTTTACATATTTAATAACTAGTTCTCTAAGATGTGTGTTTTTATTATAGAGAAAATTACTCCTCATCTTCATAAACATGAGTATCTATATAGTAAAAATTATCGTTCTCCTAGTGCAGATAAATTGGATATTACTGTAGTTTTTTAGGATAAGAAGGGTGTTCTTAATAAATATATCTTCGTTAGGGTTATGATATTCCTGGAAAGAGAGACTATTTTTATTGTTCCATTGATGTCTGAGATGATAAGATAGTTTCAACTAAAACATCATCCAATGTTTAAATTGGAAGGGGGACTCTGGGCTGCTGAGATCTAGATTGATTAATTATAGAAAACAATAAATAATATGTAAACAACATTGTATATGTGGGTGAATCTTTCTATATATATTCCACACAATCCTTCTATGCATTAGTGGTATATTGTTGAGAAATCAGGGTAGCTGGATGAGCTATCATTGAAAGAATTTTTGATGAATTTACTGATCCATTTATTTCTTGATATGCTGAGTGAAGAGATTCCTTGTGATTTCTTGCATCAGACGTAGGAGGCAGTGTCAATTCTGGAATATGATGGATGTTTCACTTATCGATATTATTTTGAGCCACATTTGAGAGGTGATGATATCTCTAGAGAAAGACGTTTTCAGGACGATCTTCAAAAAAAAGATCAGGTCACAGGTAAATGTTTTCAATTTTTAAAACATAGGGTAGATGAGAAACTAGTCACTCATCACAAAAGGGAATATGAGAGACTCCCCAAGTAGTGGAGAGTATATTTTAGCATTTCTATATGTGAAATAATCTCCCAGTGACGAGAATATCGACTATGATAGTTTCCACCATGGCTTTAGTGGAAACAGAAGCCCAGACAGTGGATAACCATATCAATATAGTGTAACACCCCGACCCTAGTAACCCATAGTCGGTGCATTATTACATAACATTGGAATGATCATATGAAAATCATGTCTCGAAAGACCAATCATTTTAGTAATATTGGAAACAAGATTCATATATAATTTCAACATTGCAACTTGAAAATAAATAATAAAAAAAATTATTCCATTAGAAACATCCATGCCTCCTAGATTATTCCTGCATGTCACTCATAACTAACTTCTTCATGTCCTAGGAAAATGAAACATAAGAAACAGGTGATCTCGAATGCTGAGTAAGGGTAAGCAATATAGCGGATGATAACAAAATTATTAAGTATGGTGAATAATTGAAACCACATTCCTTTACCAATAATAAACATGAATAATTTTATTGAAGAATATGATCTAAGTAAATAATTCCCTAAAAAAACATATTCAAGGGTATTCTACTAGTCGAATGACCAAATTAACCATAAATATTATTTTCATAATGAGGGGATGTATAATTTCAGACATTATGAAGCATTTTTTCAAGGCCTCAGCCAAGACATCTAGAAATGATTAAGGCCTCGGCCAAAACCATATATCAAAATTGGAAAGTCCTATAGTAATTCCATGTATAGTTGTCTCATGAGACCTATCAGTGCATCGAGGTGGTATATCGGGATCCACCCATCGTTTAATAAGACAAATACATTCCTCATGTTAAATGGTTGAAATATAACATAAACATTCGTATTAAAAATAGCAGACGAAATGTCAATACTTTAACCATAAACAATGAATGGTATAAAAATTACACATCCACATTCAAAAATATCGTAAAACCTTCAATAAAATATGGATGTTTTGTATCATAATAAATCAACTTAAAATGTTCATAAAATCCATCAAAGGATGTTGACATATTTGAAATCGAATCCTTTTTTAGAGAAATATCTCTTTATATTTTGAAATCATTTAAGAGTCTCATAATTATAATGAAAAAAATTAATTTGAAAATATTTTTATAATCTTGTAAGGGAAACTTTGACGATGTTATAACGGCGGAAAATAGCCGCACACGCCATATAAGTTAAAAAACATTCTTACCTAAATTTTTTCGAAAATGTCAAAAAGTACCTTCTTTGGAAAATGACGGAAAGATTCCTTTACAAACATCTTATAAAATTCAAACAAGGGTATAAATTACTATAACCCATAGTCTATAAAATAGAAATAATTTTTTCAAATAATTTTTTAAGAAACATGGATGTGGATGATAATGAGGTCCCAGTAAATAATTACGTATAAACAACCTCAGATAATGAATAGATTGTAGAATTAACCCTTACCTTGTAATTTTCTTTGGTTTAGGGTAGTTTAAACTCTTGTATTATGGTGAAATAAATGTTATTAAATTATAAAATAATTATATAAATTAATATGATATCATTTATGATCTTTTAACATTTCATTTTTAATAATATCTTAGTATTATGATCGTTTCAGGTGTTTACAGATTAATTTTCCTTTATATTTTTTATTATATGAGTCATATTTTTTATGTATGGGATGTATTTTATTCATATACATAATTATATTGAGTCATTAAAATATATTTTTAATAATAAAATGAAAATTAGTCTTGAATGGATATGACTGGGAATGAATCTCATCGCGTTCGTGGAGACGATAATCCGTTCGTATGTACAAGAAATAATATAATTCTTATGATATTAAATAATATATAATTGGATGGTATATCATATATAAAGAATCATTATCATGTTATATTTATTATTTACATCAATTACACATCATTATTATACCCATACAAATAATAATGTATTGAATGAAAATTACACCACGATGTGGAGATGGAAAGTTGTACGTACGCACGTATGGTGACATGTCATTCAAAGGATAGATAGAATAATGAATATCGGTGTACCATATTTATAATAACATAATAGTATATATAATATATTTAAGTTATTATTTTATAATATAAATAAAATAGAAAGAGGATGTGAAAGGAGAAAGAAACTTGAAAAAGGTGATAAAATATTTACCTCTTTTTCGGGTTCTTCATTTTGATTTGATCATAATGGCTCCACACGTTGGATTTCTGACTAAAGGAAGGCCTCTAAGATGAAGGGATGACAGTTTAGAGGGTATTTGGGCGGATTTTGGCCGAGCCTAACGGCTCTGAAGGTGTGAATTTGATAGAAGGTTGAGTTCCCTTTTATTCGAGGGTGAGGGGAACCTTTGGAAAAGCTAGAAATATTATTTTATAATAAAATAATTTTCGGTTCATAATGGATCCAAAGTGGATTATTTAAAGTCTAATATGGGGATGGGTCGAAAACCACAAAACCAATAGGTTTTACATAGGATTGTGTAAATATATGAACCTTATCTTATAGATTTAACTCTTAGTTAAATAGTTTGACATTTACCATGTATCCTTGTATTTTAATATTATATGGTTAAAAACATACTATAAACTTCCAAGAGAACTTAAAGTGGGTCATTAATGATACACCTATCATTATATAAGTATTTTTGGAAAAAATTATATCTTTAGGAATAGAATATAAATTAATAATATAATATTTTTTTTAAAAACTCTTTTATGTCAATTTTGACACTATTTGGTATTTTGTATTTTCTAAAATTATAACAGAATTATTACGTCGAAAATAATTCATCTAACCAACCATTATATGTCATATTAACCTAGAAAATTATTGGAATTTATAAAAAGTCTCAAATTACATTTATAGAGATATTTATAATATCAATTATTTTAATATTTCGTGAATTAATTAATTACTACATCATCATTGTGTCATAAATAAATTATATTATTTAATGTCTAAAAAATATAAATAAAATACCATTATGTAGTAAATATTTTTATATTTCTAATGAATATTTATAGTGGAATTTATCTTATGTGTAACCCTATATTATAAATGATTTTGTTATTAAATGATTATTTTAACTCTATTAACTCTTCATTAAAAAATAATAATAAATGTGCTAATATAATCCAATTGGACCTAAAGGATTATTTTTTATTCCTAAGGTTGTTTTTGGTCTAATTAAACTTATCCAATATAATTATAACATGTGTTAGGGTAATAATAATATCATTTTTACCCTTAATTACCCTATTTACTTTTAACTGTGGTAAATAAACGTAAAACGTTACCATTCACCGAAAATTATTTTCATCTTATGGAACCACATTTTACATATTGATATCAAACATGTCTATCTGATTTTTAAAATTCAACTCACAAAAGTGGTAAAATTATGTTTTATTTAAATTTGAAAATGCCTCTAAAAGGTTGGTAAAAGATGGCAAAACGTTCAATAAAATTTTTATATATCTAAAATTATTATAAACTGAATCCAATGAATTAAATTGAAATTATATAGGTATTATGTATCTTTTTTGACCTAAAATAAATTTAAATAAAATAAATATTTATTTGAATAAAAATTCGTTTTTAAACTATAACTCAGTGTTTTTCACCATTCATCAAAAAATGAATGTTTTCAAAAAAATACCAAAAAAAAACCCTAAGCTAATCTCGATATTCTGAATCCATAAATTAAGTCCATTTTGAATGATAAAATTTATAAAATTTTAAAATTTTGGAATTACTATTCATAATGGCTAGTTTGACTGGTTGTGGTGTGTTAGAACTCGAAGTTGCGTATAACACACACTACTGTATTATTCAAAGAGAAGCATATCGTGGATGTTTTGGGTATTACATTATTCCCTCCTTCAAATAATTTCATCTTAAATATTTCTATAGTATTACTATGTAAAAAGACATGGGTTGTTATTCATCATTAGTTTCTCGAGTTCTCACGTTACGTCTTCCAACTTATGGTTTCTCCATAGATCTTTTACCAGGCGAGTTGTCCGGTTTCTCAATAATTGCTCTCTTATATCAAGACCCACAACAGGATCTTCTCAATAAGATATATCGGGTCCCAGTTCTAATTCCTCATAGGTGAGTAAATGTGCTGGGTCATGCATGTATTTTCTCAATAGTGATACGTATAATGCATCATTAACATTGGAAAGACGTGGCGGCATTTGCAAATGGTAAGCTACTACCCCAATTCGTTCAATAATTTCAAAAGGTTTGATGTACCTGGGACTCAATTTAACATTCTTAACTAAATGCATAACACCCCCCCATGGAGACACCTTCAAGAAAATATGATGTCCTACCTAAAATTCCAAATCCTTCCTTCATTTATCAGCATAGCTCTTATGTCTACATTGATATACCATGATGTGGTTTTGGATTACCTTCACCTTTCCCGACATTTCCTCCAAATGTTTTGGGCCTATGATTTTTCTTTCACCAACATCATCCCAACAGGTTGGTGTGTGACATCTCTTTCCGTATAATGCTTTATATGGTGCCATCTAAATACATTAATGGAAGATATTGTTATAAGAAAATTCTACCCGTGGTAAGTGTTGATCCAACATACCTTGAAAGTCAAGTGAGAATGATCTCAACATGTATTATAAGGTTTGACTAGTCAGTTCTGATAGTCCATCAGTTTGGGGGTGGTAGGCAGTGCTCAAATGAAGTTCAGTATCCATGGATATCTGAAGACTTTTCGAGAATCATGATGTAAAACGGGGATCATGATCAGAAATAATCAATATGGGTACTCCATGAAGTCTCACAACATCATTAATATATACTCTTGCTAGACATTCATGTGGTAAATGTTCCCTTATATCAAGAAAATGTGTTGACTTGGTAAGACGATCAACAATGACCCATATTGCATTGTTCCTACTAGGATTCATTGGTAGTCCCAGGGCAATGTCCATCATGATATTATCCCTTTTCCACTCAGGTATGGTAAGAGGTTTCATAACTCCTCCCGGACGTTGCCTTCTAGCTTTCACATGTTGATAAACCATACATCTTGACACAAAATGAGAAATCTCCCTCTTCATTTTGTCCCACCAAAAATGTTTCTTCAAATCCCAATACATCATGGTGCTACCAGGGTGTATAGAGAAATTGAAACTATGGGAAACATCTAACAATTCCCTTTTTAGATTAGGTATACTGGGAACAGAAAGTCTCTTCCCAAATTTCAAAATTCTATCTTCATTTACAAAGTCACTCAATCTCCTGTTATTCAAATATTTATTCTTCTTTTGAGACTCCTCATCATTAGCCTAAGAACTTTTTATCCTTTCTAGTAAATATGGTTTGAAAAACATTTGAAAAAGCATTGATGTTTCACCTTCCATGGTAATTCCCATATCCATATTTACTTGATCCATGTATATAGGATCCTTTTCAACTCTCATCTTGTACAAAACTCCATGATATTTTCTGCTCAAAGCATCTACCAGCTTATTTGCCTTCCCCAAGTAGTATTTTATCGTGAAATCATAATCCTTTAGTAGTTCAAGCCATTTTATTTTCCTCATGTTGAGTTCTTTTTGTGAGAAAATGTACTTCAAACTCTTTTAATCAGTATAAATATCACATTTTTCACCATAGAGACAATGTCTCCATATCTTCAAATAAATGATTCCAGCCGCTAACTCATGATCATGAGTAGGATATTTTTGCTCAAAAATTTGTAACTTTCTTGATGCGTAGGCAATAACCCTATCATTCTGCATAAGGACACAACCAAGTCCTTTCTTTGACGCATGACTATAAATAAAAACCCCATCATTCCCCGATAGTAGAGTAAATATAGGATCATGGACTAATCTTCTCTTATGTTATTCAAAACATTATTCACACTCTTTTACCCAAACAAATTTAACCCCTTTTCATGTGAGATTTGTTAATGGGTTAGACAACCGTGCAAAATTCTGGGAGAAACGTTGATAATAACCTTCTTAACCAATAAAACTATGTACCTCAGTTATACTTGTCGGTGCTGGCCATTCTAGGATTACCCTTGTTTTTTGAAGGGTCAACGGTGATTCCCTATTTGGAGATAATATAGCCAAGAAAAGAAATCACATGAAGCCAGAATTCAGACATCCTAAACTACCCATATAATTCATGTCTTATAAGAGTCTTCAGGATAATGCGCACGTGATATTAATGATCTTTGTAGCTCTTGGAATATACCTAGATATCATCAATAAATTCCCCTACAATGTCATCATGATATTATTTGAAAACACTATTCATTAGATCCATGAAGACAAAGGGTGAATTAGTTAATACGAAAGGCATTACTGTAAACTCATAATGCCCTTACCTGGTTCGAAATGCTATTTTTGGAATGCCTTCTTTCTTCACACAAAACTGATGATATCCAGATCGATGGCCAATCATTGAAAAATATTCATCTCCATGATGTTGGTCAAATAAATCATCAATTTGAGGTAGGGGATTCTTGTTCTTTATTGTTATAGCATTGATCTCCCTGTAGTCAATGCAGAACCTCATAAATATATCTTTCTTATTATAAAAATGAAAGGGTCTCCCAATGGAGAAAGACTAGGGAGAATAAATCACTTATTACTCAATCCCTATAATTGTTTCTTTATTTCCACTAATTCTACAGTGGCCATTCTATAAGGGTTCTTCGATATGGGCCTTGATCCATGAATTTAATCAATGGAAAACTCAATTTCTCATTCTGGAGGATGTCCCGGTAAATCTTCTGGAAATACATCAAAATATTCATCCAAAATAGGTACATCCTTAATTTAAACATTATTTTCCTCGCTCATAGTTATTTCATTCTATTCCTCCCTAATAATTGAATTTAGTTGATCTACTGGGGGTAGATCTATATAAGAATAAGGTGGTGATGATTCTACTCTAAATATAAGGTGTTCTTTATCATCATCATAAAAAATAGTAACCTCCTTCTTCTTTTAATAAATTTTTTCATCATGGTCTGATAGACAATCCATTCCAAGGATTATATAATATTCAATAATGGGTATGACGATGAGATCAGTAGATAATGAACATTTATATGCCCTAATAGGAACTAATTCATAAAACATTGTAGAAATGATACCTTTCATAAGAGTTATGATTGAAAACTCCCTTGTTAGATCAAATTGTAAATATCTAACTTTCTTAGAAAACTGGGAAGATATGAAACTATGCGATGATCAAGAATCAAATAATGAATTGTCTAAACTTGAGGAAAAAACTAAATTACCTTCTAACACGTCTTTCGGGGCTTCAACCTCAGTAGTAGTGATCGCATAAGATTGTCCTTGATCCCTTGGAATTTTCTTAGGAATGTTTCCCTGACTCTTTGGGCATTCATTTGCATAATTTCTCATCTCCCTGCAATTGTTTCATTGAACATTGGTAGCGTCTTTCTTTCCCTTACAATCACCATCAAGACGGTATTTTTGTCCACATTTGTATCATACTCCTTTTCCTTTTAGAAAAGAAACATGGAGTTTCCTTCCCCAATTATCACAAGGTGGAAATTCAATTATTCCCTTCTTCCTTGTTTCCAAATTTCCTTTCCTATAGTGTTCAGCAGATCTCTTCTTCTCTTTCTTTTCTTTAAAGTCATAAGACTAATATAATTATTTTTCTGTCTATAAAGCACATGACACAATATATATGTATGATGAGAAGTATTGTGATACTAATTCTCGACGAAGAAATGGTTTTAACCCATCATGTAAATGGTAAATCTTACTTCTTGGGTTATGTATATAATCTGCAGCATTCCTCACTATCCTTGTAATGATAGCTTCAAACATTGCAGCATTCTCATCCTCCTTTTTTCTCAGACTCATAAATTGGATTTCTATATCCACTCGATGGTCATGAGGAAAGTATTTTTCTAAGAACATTTCTATAAACTCCCTCCATTCCATATTTGATACTTCATCATCTTTCTTGGTGTTTTCAATCAATGTCTTCCATTGATCAGCATCTCCAGTGAGGCGATAAACGGCCATGACAACCTTTTCCCTTTCACTAATCCCAAAGGAATAGAATATTTTCTCTATGAAATATAACCATTTCTTATCAAGTAACGTATTTGTACTCCCATTTAATGTTAATGGTAGTTCCTTTATAAAGTGGTATAGCATTGATCTTCCACGTTGTGGGTCAGGGCACTCCATACAGGTAAGGTTTTTATTCATAACCTGAGTTAGTTGTCCCAATATAGTGATAAGCTAATCAGCACTAGCGGTATCACCATCTCCACTATAATTTTCTTGAGCAGGAGGGAAATCCCTACATGAAGTGCATGCATTGATACAATTTCCATTCTTTCCACGAGGTTTCATTTCTAAACAATATCATACACTAGATTAGTTTATGAATCACAATATATAAATCCAAACTTGTAAAACACTAAGCATAAATTGAATAGTTTATGGATATAATCCATAATAAAAAAATGTTTTCTTTGAGGAATTATATACTCATAAACCCTTTATAATGGTTTGTAAATAAAATGATAATTACCCTAAGAATATCCCCCAGGAGAGTCGTAACCAACAGTTCATCAATGCTCGTTGTCGTGCACTAGTTCACGTTCGAGTCTGGCACAAAGCGGTGTTTTCGGGTTTTACCCATAGGTACATCTATGATAGATCTACCTCTACCTAATCATATTTAGAATGTTATGTGTTTCTTTGAAAACTCACAAAATCTCTACAATACAAAAATTAAAGGAAGTTCTTTGATACGAATCCTCATAGTCTGTCTTAGGGCTATGTGCTCTAATCAGAGATTATCTAAATCAAGTTTCTATGGTTTGTACTAAACATTCTCTGATAACAACTATAATGCCCTAACCCTAGTTACCCAGAGTTTGTGCAATATTAAAAAATGTTTCCATTATCACAAGGAAATCATGTCTGGAAAGACTGATCAGTTTATTAATATTGGAAACAATATTCTTACATAAGTTCAACTTTACAACATGAAAATAAATACCACACAAATTTATTACATTAGAAACATCCAAGCCTCCTAGATTATTCCTACAAGTCACTCATAAATAACATCTTAATATCTTGGGAAAATGAAACATAAGAAAAGGGTGAGCTCAAACGCTAATTATGGGTAAGTAATACAGTGGAAGATAACATAAATATTAAGCATGGTGAATAATTGAATCCACATCCCTTTACCAATAATAAACATGAATAATTTTATGGTAGGAATATGAGATGAGTAAATAATGACATAAAAAACATAATCATTGGTATTCTACAAGTCTAATGACCACATGAACCATCAATATTATTTGTATAATGAGGTAATGTATAATGTTAGACATTCTGAAACATATTTTGAAGGTCTCGGCCGAGACGCCTAAAAATGATTAACGCCTCATCCAAAACCATATTTCAAAATGGGAAAGGCCCAGGACAATTCCTTATGTAGTTGTCTCATGAGACCTACCAATGCATTGAGGAGCTATATCGGGCTCCACCCGTCACATACTAAGTCCAATACAATCCTCATATGAAAATGTCGAAATATAACATAAACCTACAAATTAAAACAAGCATATGAAATGTCTATACTTTAACTATAAACTATGAATGTTATAAAAATATAACATCCACATTCAAAGATATCACAAAACTTTAAATAAAATATGGAAGTTTTGTATCATAATAAATAAATGTGAAATAAACTTAAAATTCATCAAAGGATGTTGACAAAGATGAAATCAATGCTTTTTTAGAAAAATATCTCTCTCTATTTTGAAATCATTTTAGAGTCACATAATTATAAATAAAACATTTATTTTTAAAATGTTCTTATAATATTTTAAGGGATACTTTGACGATGTAAAAATGGTGTAAAATAGCCCCACCCTCCCTATAAGTTTAAAAAAACATTCTTACCTAAATTTTGTCGAAAAGGTCAAAAAGTACACTGTTTAGAAAATGACAGAAAGATTCATTTATAAAAATCCTTTAAAAGTAAAACAAGGTTATAAATGACTTTAACCCATAGTTTATAAAATATTAAGAATGTTATGAAATACATTTTTATGAAATATTGATGTGGATAATAAAGTGGTCCCAGTAGATAATTATGTATAAACACCCTCGGATAATGAAGAGATTGTAGATTTAACCTTTACCTTCTACTTTTCCACGGTCGAGTGTAGGTTAAACTCTTTTATAATGGTTAAATAATTGTTATTAAATTATACAATAATTATATACATTAATCTGATATCATATATGATCTTTTATCATTGCTTTGTCAACAATATCTTAGTATTATCGTCGTTTCGGGTGTTAACGAATTCGTTTTCCTTTATATTCATTATTATGTGATTAATATATGTTATGGATGGGATGTATCTTATTAATATCCAGAATTATATTAAGTATTTAAACAATATTTTTAACCATCAAATCAAAATTATTCTTGAATAGATACGATGGTGAATGAATTTCATCGCGTTCATGGAGACGGTAATCCATACGTACACACGAGCAACAATACCATTATTTTCATATTAAAATAATATATAATTGGATATTATATCATATATAAAAAATAATTAAAATGTTATATTTATTGTTTACATCATTTAAAAATTATTATTATACCCATCCTAATAATAATGTATTGAATAACAATTACAACACGACGTGGAGACGGTATGCCATACGTACGCACGTATAGTGAAATGTCAGTAAAAGGATGGGTAGAATAATGAATATGGTTGTACCATATTTATAATAACATCACATTATTTACAAGATACTGTGGTTATTTTTTTAGAATGGAAATAACAAATAAAGAGGATGTGGAAGAAGAAAGAATCTTGAAAGAGGTAATTAAATATTTACATTCTTCCATTTGATTTGATAAAAAGGGCTCTTTAGGTGGGATTTATGACTATAAGAAGGCCTCTAGGATGAAGATAGGACAGTTGAGAGGGTATTTGGGTAGAGGTTAGCTGGGAGAAATGGATTTGAAGGTGTGAATTTGAGGGAAGGTGGAGTTCCCTTTTATAAGAGGGGTGAGGGGAACCAAAGAAAATGCTAGAAATATTATTTTATAATAAAATCATTTTCTGTTTCTAATGGCTCCAAAGTATATTATTTAAATACAAAGGTATGGATGGGTCGAAAAAAACTCAACCAATAGGTTTTATACAGGTTTGGGTCACTATATTAACCTTATCATTTAGATTTAACTCTTAGTTAAATAATTTGACATTTACCATGTCTCTTTGTATTTTTATATTATATGGTTAATAAAATTACTATATACTTCCAAGAGAACCCTAAGTGGTCCATTAATGATACACCTGTCATTATATAAGTCTCTTGACCAATCAGTAGATTTTTAGGAATAGAATATCAATTAAAAATATAATATTTTTTTGAAAAACTCTTTTATGTCATTTTGGACACTATATGGTATTTTGTCTTTGATAAAATCATAACAGAATTATTACATCGAAAAAAATTCACCTAACCAACCCTAATATGTCATATTAACTGAGAAAATTAGTGTAATTCATATAAAGTCTCATATTATATTTTTTTGGATATTTATAAAATCAATTATTTTAATATTTCATTAATTTGGTATTTACTACATCATCATTGTGTCATAAATTAATTAACTTATTTAATTCAAAAAAATATTAATATAATACTATCATGTATTAAATTTTTTTTCTTTTAAATGAATATTTATAGTGGAATTTATCTTATGTGGAACTCTATATTAAAAAGTTTTTAGTTATTAAACTTTGATTTTAACTCTTTTAACTCTTATTTAAATAAAATAATTATAAATGTCTTAATCTAATCCATGTGGACCTAAAGGGTAATATTTTATTCATAAGGTTGTTTTAGGTCGAATTCCCTTTATCCAATAGAATCAGTACATGTTTTAGGGAAATAACAATATCATTTTTTCCCTTAATTACCCTGTTTCCTTTTAACCGTGGTAAATAAACGTAAAAAGTTACTATTCGCCAAAAAATATTTTCATCTTATTGAACAACATTTTACTTATTGATATCAACTGTGTTTCTTGGATTTTTGAAATTCAACTCAAATAAGTGGTAAAATTATTTTTTCTATAAATTTACAAATGCTCTTCCGAGGTGGGCAAAAGATGGTAAATATTTCAATAAAAGTTGTATATATCTAAAATTATTATAAATTGACTCCAATGAATTAAATTGAACATATATAGGAATTATGTATCTATTCAGACCAAAAATAAATTTAAATAAAATAAATTAACATTTAAAAAAAATCGGTTTTAAACTATAACTCAATGTTTTTCACTACCCCTCAATAATTGAATGTTTTCATAAAAATACCAAAAATTCACCCTAAGTTAATTTTGATATTCTGAATCCAAAAATAATGTCCATTATGAAAGATAAAATTTATAAAATTTCAATAATTGGGTATTACTATTCATAATGGCATGTTTGATTAGTCGTGGTGTGTTAGATCTCAAAGTTAAGTACAACACACGCTACTGTATTTTTCAAAGAGAAGCGTACCATGGAAGTTTAGGTTGTTACACATAGTGTTCCATTATAGTGCTTTCAATGTTTTATTTTTTGTCACATGTGCATGCATTGTCATTACCTCATAGTCAAATGGTGTATGTCTGGGGAATTGGGTCATCTCAAGTGGTTCTATATAAACATTAATTAGCATACCAATAGTTCCGAATCAGGACTGTCACCTTAGTTGATAAAGGGATCTAAAAACAATCAATATACTAGTAGCTAGAGTTCAACTATCAATTCAGCTTGAGGCAAGGGACATGGTACCCCCATTCTTGAGTAGTATTACCAAGAAAGGGAAATTCCAAAGGGTAGTCATATTAGATCCCAAGGAAAAGTGACATTTTAGTTTCCAATTATACGTAATACTCTAGATATCATGGATATATTATCATCTATTATTGGAGGTATGGATATTGTATCATCCACCTTAGCATCTATTTTTAGGATTATATAGAGTTTCGTTTTTTTTTATCTATTCATTTTGAAAATCGGATGGGATTGTATGTGAAATTCATAGATAGAGTTTTAACTATCATCAAACAATTGTCATTGTGGTTTGAGAATATCAAATGTTGTTTTGTTATTTTCTAGATATTGGTGTATACAATTTATATTGGGAACCATTCAAGATGGAAATGATAGTCTTCGACTTGATTATTTTCATGGATTGGTTGGATATATATCAAGATCCTATCTACTATTATCAGAGGATATTTACCAATTTATTTCTAGAAGGATGTGTCTATTTTAATCAAGGTTAGTTGGATCTTCAAGTTAGTCTTGTAGGACCAGTTTAGTGAATATTGGATTATATCGTAGATTAGGTAGAATCTCATACTCTCTATATTAGTGTAATTCATAATGATTCTTTTCCTATCATGGTAGTATGCTTTCAGTATGTTTTTCATGATGATTTCTATGGATTACCACCCTAGGAAGAGTTCAACTTCACAATCTCGTTGGTGCTCGGACGAGATCCAATTTCTATATCACCTTAAAAATGAAACTAGTAGAGATCCATGAGTTTATAATATCGTTTTAATATCTATAATCTAATGGCTTCACATAACATAATATATCGCTTTGGAGTTCCACATTTCTCTTCACCAAGAAGGATGATAGATCCTTTCTCTTATGTGTAGTTTATAAGAGGTTTACTAGATGATGTTCAAAAACCGATATCCTCTTCCACAAATTGATGATGTTTTTAATTAGTTGATATGAGATAATATCTTCTACATGAATGATTTTAGTCTAGGTTACTTGTTATTACAATTGAGACCATCACGATATACCTCAGAATGATTTTAACATAATGAATGTCTTGTATAAATTTGTAATGATATTGTTTGGGCAGTAAAATGCACTAGTGGTATTCATGGGCCTAGTTAATATGATAATTCATCCAATTTTTAGGCTAGGTTTTTTTGGTTTTGTAAATGATATATATTGTAATCATAAACAGTATCTGATCATGAAAAAAAACATGACATATTCTATATTACAATGAGAGATCATCATATGTATTCCAAGATAAAAAATAATGTTTCTTGATTGAAACTCTACACTTCTATCGCTATTTCATTTCTTAGGTTGGAGTGTCAATTGATCCATAGACATTTCATGTAGTGATTTCTTGGGAACATCCTAAGAACATCATCGAGATTCAGATATTTCTTGGTTTTCAATGAAATAATTTGTTATTTATTCATGATTTCTCCGATTTGAAATAACCAATGTCTCGGATGACTCTAAAAGGGGTGATGTTTGTTTGGATTGATTCGTGTGATATATATTTTATTGATTTGATAGGTAGTATAACCTCATCACCAATCCTTATTTTACCTATGTCGGGTAATGAATATTCAACGTAATGTTACTTATCTAGACATGGAATCAATGTCATTCTAATGATGGTGGATTGAATGGATACTTTTGGATATAGAAAAATGACACTGCATGAGAGGGAAAATGTCACAGCTGATGACATGGATAGTCATTACTTGATAAAAATTGTACGGATGATCCGTGTTTCGAGGAGTATCGCTTCATACATTTATTTGTGTTTCACATCTAATTTTTAGTAGGCTATTCAGAAGGCCCTAGGATTGTGGGGGTTTTTAGAATATCTTGTTATCTTTAGATTGATGGTTAATCTAAGAAGACAATTATGGTTCTAGATTATTTTTTACAAGCCTATATCTTAGATTTTGATGGATCATGGGAGAAACAGATGAATATCATGATTGGGGATGAATTATTATATTGTTGGGAGGATATAATAACTTGTCTTTTCCCAGGTATGAACTTCTTGGAATTTTTTGTTTGATCCGTAGTGGTTGAGTATTGTTTAGGGATTGAGATCCTTTATTGTGTAAAATGACATAAATTTTGGTGATGTATTATTATTTGAATTATGGATCCTATGTATAAATGTGTCACGATATTACATGGGTTCTTAGAAAGTATAAACGTTTTAATAGGGGTTTGGGTTATTTCAGGTAAAAATGGGTTATAAAACCATATGCATAACATTTACATGTCATGTAAAAATATCACACGTCATGTAATTGTTTGGTTATTTAAATAAAATAAATCTAAAATGGCAGGTTGTTCAGCGTATCACATTATTAAAATTTAAATTATCTCTAACTTCATTGTACGATGTGTAATTTGTTGACCTGTTGTTTTAATCATTTTTTGTGGATGAATCACAATTCATTCTACAGTATATCTTCTCTTATAAATATTTTGGGATCCTCCAAGTGGATTTTGACTTCCAATAACCCATTCAAAAATCTATTTTGTGTGGGAAATACCATGTAATTCTTTGAAATTGCCTTTCTTCTTTCTCTCTCCCTTATTCAAACCATTATGGTGAAATACTTTTATAAATTACATTGTTGGTTTTGATCATTATCATTTTCAATATAGTAATCTCTTTAAATTCTTCTTCACCTTCTTTGTTATTTTAATTTTCCATTGGAAGTGTTGAATTCGTCGACAGTAAAGTTATGGGGTCTATATCATAACCTTATGGTTTAATAATTACAATGTCATTAAATATTTTCATTTTTTCATTGTAGAGTGCACACAAATAAATTAAATAATGAATGGAATTAGTTAATGAGGTTATTTATTTTTTAATTACATTCTATCATATCTTATGGTCACCCATGTAATGATTGAATTATGAATACAACTGAATTGTCTATTGTCATAAAGAGTGTCTAGTATGATGTGTGACCTTGTATGATTTTATGTTATAAAATACCTAATATTATGCATATTTGATTATTGATATAAATTTTGATCAACTATTATATAAATTTAAGTGTTATTTGAAAGAAAAATGGTAATTTTCATAAATGAAAATTGTGATGTGATGTGGTGATATCCATGTTTTAAAGAAATTCTTGTATTCCATAATTTAATGCTTATAGAGAGTGGGTTGTTCCCAATCCCTTATTGTAATAATTATAGGTATTTAGTTCTAAATCCTTAATGTTTATAGGGATTTGATCCAAATTTTGGTTATTATACCATAGTAATATAGTTGTGTTTATAATGGTGTAATACATGCTCCAAGACATTTTGGAATGGACCCAAAGTATGTTTTTGTTTTATTTTATCAATTATTGAACAAATTAACACATAGATTTATTTCTTTATCACATATACTTTTTATCGTACTACATAGTTTTGACATAGTGGAGTCGACCTACTGAGTTATACTCAAATCCTATCCGAGATTCCATTTTTTAATAGAGATGATTACATAGATTAATGTTTAGATAAGATAAAATTTCATTGGTATTTAATTTTTTTCATTGGGTGGGTTTGATTTTAGAGGTGATATTGACATAGGGTTCAGGATCGAGGACATTTGATAGTTTATTTGATACATCTAGTCATTTATTAATATTGTTTATTACAAGAAATAGAGTTACATTACATCATGTAATTACATTATTTTTTTATTTTTTATTTGATAAATCATTTTGATTTTATAGTTTCTTTACACTATTTGTATACATAGATTTTATTTTTGTATAGTTTTTTTCTCATTGTTATGTAACTTCAAACACGGGTTATAGTCTCCCCAGTATAGAAATTACACCCTTGCTGCTAGACTGCATCCTCTTGAATATGTGGGGGTATTCTTGAGGCCTAGTAACTAACCATTTTTTCATTTTAGAGAGTGTTTAATTGGTGGGTGTTACAATAGGTTTTTTATTTTGGAAGAAAAATATCAAGCGTGACAAAACCAATTTGATGTAAGGTTATTCTCGTCTGAGTTATATTTCAATGAGATGTATAACATATTAAAAAATAATAAATTATTTTATGGGGAATATACATCAAATAATGGTTTTTTATGATTATTATCCTTAAATTTAAAGGGATTTGTGTATCCATTTAGGAATTTATCTTTATTGGGATTAATAGTTTCAATGTTAGAAAATATGTAATGTATTTTTTTCTCGATTTGACATTGTTCACAAAAATTTTATATTATACATCTATCTTCTATTATTCTTTATATATACTACCCTTTGACAAGATATATCATCAATCCAATTATTTCCATGATTTGAATAATTTATTTATTTTTTGTTATACATTATTGTTTATTATGATACAAAAGATCACTAGAGTGGTGAGGGATTTTTTTAATATACTTTCTATGATACAAAAGTCATTTTATGCACATTTCTTATTTTATGATTTTTATATACAACCCATATTCCCTTTAATATCATGAATTTATTTATTCTCATGGATAGTTCAGCATCATTGAATTTTATTCTATCATGGGTCATTTAACTCCATGTTACGAAAGTGTTAAGAGTTATATATTAAGATCTCATCAGTTATCATGATTTATTATGATTAAGTATCCAGTTATGAACAATTATGGTATACCTCTCATGAGATCTCATGAATTATTCATGATATTTCCATCTAATATAACCATTTCCACTCTTATTCAACTATAATAATTGAGAAACTATTTTTTCAAATATATGTCATCATATCTCTTTTTGGTTAGAAATATTGTTTCTATCCAAAAAATGTTTTCAAAAATATTATGTTCATTTTAAAAATGATTAATTTAAAATATTTTTTCCTATTTTTTCCTTTAACAAATTTTTTCTAAAAGGTGTATATTTTTATATTTTAAAAAATAACTCTTTGTATTTTTAATAAAAATGTAAAAAGAATACTTGTTTCAAAGTGTATGTCATGAACATAATTTTCTTCTTGCATCACCATTTTTTCATTGAAGCATCCATAATAAGGATTCAATTATATATTGCAAGAAAATTACTTTTAATTTTTTTTTAAACATTTAAAATGGAGAGGATTTTTTCATGAAAAACTTATTTTCTAATGCTAACTTTTTGTGTTACTATAATTAATTTCATTGAAAATTAATTTCAAAATATTTTGTTAGTTTTTTAGTTTAAAAGATTAATTTTGAAAATTGAATTATTTTTTCCCATAAAATTTTATTTAATGTTATTTTAATGGTATTTTATTTAATAAACACCAAAAAAATTATTTTTAATTAACATACAATTATGATATTTTGTAATGATACATCCTAGTTATTTTTAGGTATGTATTATGATTATATTAATGATATATTTATGGAACCCATTAAATTTCCATTGTTCAGTCATGTTTCAAAAAGATTTTTATGGAACCAATTTATTTTCAATGGTTAAATAATATTATAAAGAGATTTACATGTAACATATTTATTTTATATGGTGTAATAAGTGTATATAAAAATCATTATTGCTTCACGGAGGATTATATTGAAATATCATTGTACTCTATTTTTGTTGTTGTTTTTTGAAATAATATATGATAGGTATTCTTAGATAGCACCACGTGATCCTGTTATAGAATATATGATGGGTATGCCCAGATAGTTCTCCATTTCATTGGGTAATGATAATGCTTGTAAGATAAATATATTTGATTTTAGTTGTATGATTATTCCAATTTATGGGTTCTTTATGGTTTTGGTGCGTTTTCTATGAAGATTTCATTCAAATATATCAACAAAAATATTCATTGCTTTCTATGGGTTTATATTGACTCATTTTATAAAAAATGATATCACATGAACAAGAATTATTTAATATTAATATTCTTTTCTTTATCAAATACTTATTTAATTTCATCATGTTTAATGGCTCAGGTGTTTATGGGTATGCATATTCTTTTCTTTACTCGTGAAATTTTATTATTTCATAATGAAGGTATGCTCTACCTATGATTACAGGTGACATTAATTTTTTTATTTCATTATTTCACCGTAAAGATGATTTTCAGTCACCCTTCTTACTTTTTAGTTTTTTTGGGTTATAATGAATGAGGATGAACAAACTATAACTATAAGAGATTATATATAGATGATTATGTTGATGTCTTAATGGAAAAAAGAAAATATGGTTTATATGGGATGAATTCTCATTTATTGTCATGGGAATTCTTTATGTGAGGGTTTTTCGTAATTAAATAAAACTAAAACGTTCAAATTTTTCAATAAATATTATTGTAAAATTTTTCCTTTTTATGTGGTTAGGTTTCTATGGGGAAAAATTAGGTCATAATTATCAGCATTAAATCCAATAATTTAATGTTTACAATTTCATAAAATAATCTATGAGTGTGGGTTCATGGATGTTATATTTGGAAACAATGGAATGGTTTAGATAACTTATTAAATTATTATATTTTATGTGAGTTTATCTTAAGAGTTATTTATACCATCATAGGTCCATAAGAATAATATTTATCATAATGTTAAAGTCTTAGGTAGACCGTTTGAGGGTTTTATATAGTAAAATATTTGATGTTATTAATATAATTTTTGGAGACATTTTGTTGGGTTGGGTTATTAGTAAACCATAGGATAAATATGAATTTATATTAAAGGATCAATTAATTTTATCTTGTTTATATTAATAAATAGGACAACTAGAATTTCAGTTCAAATCCAGTTGCATCTGGGAGGGCTATATGGATTGAACCAACAACAAAAGGGAAACAATGGTATATCGCTTACCACTAGAATACATGATTTCATAGAAAGTGTGAAATTTTTATAAGTGAATAGTATTTTTATTATTAAAACATAAGAAATTTTCTTATGGTAATAAAGATATATTTTTCATCGAATAATATATGATCAAATCATTTTAATAATTGGGTTTATAACTTAGTGAGGAATGATTTAATGAATTTTAAAAATAAGAATTTACATAACAAATATGGTTTAACATAGTGTATTATGATTGAAATTTTTAGATTAATGTATTTCATTTTATTATTAATTTTAATTATAATACCATGAGTAATCCATTTCAAGAATTTTTTAGTGTCCAAAGACTAGAATAAAAACTTGTTATCCCATTCATGGTTATGTTGTCTCAAAAATTTGTCTTTAGAACTTCATGCAAGAAAAATTAAATGTAAATTAACATAGTTAAAAGAAAAGAAGAGATTTTAGTGAATATATATGAAATTATTTATTTATACTAATCAAGTATGTATATTTTCATATTCTATTAGTCTATATGGTAAGAGAATTCATCAACTCCAAGAAAAGTGACTTAAAAAATATTTTAATATTATATTAATATATATTGAATCTAATGGTATTACAGATCATCACAAATTTATGGTTTAGAGGCCCCTAACATTTCATTGGTCATTCATCTTCGTATGTTCAATAACCTCAATCCCTCTATATAATCATTTATTCATTTTTTTCTTTAGACACTAAGTTCTCCAATTTCTAAAACCTAGTAATGTGTTTTTTCAAATGAACTTTGTAATTACCTTTCCTCTATTATAAAAAATATAATTAATTAACGTTTATAATGATGTGGGATACACACAAAATTATCTTCAAATGTCTAAACATTTATGAATTAGTTAAAGTAGAAATTACATCGCTGAAATTTTTTAAATGGTGGATGCCAGGCCATAATATTTAAAAAAAAGCACATTATATTTAATAGTAAAAAAGAACATGAAATAGTTAGCATAGATGATAATGAAACGCCCTGATAAATTATTATATATTATGCTTTAAATAATTTTAATCTCTTCAAAAAAAATTATGATACATATAACGCTGATATTTTTTTGTTGCATAATGTATTCAACAGGCCAAATAGAACTTAAATGACTTATGATATATATTACAATTATAACTTAGCCCGAAAATTTTGGGGTATTAATCGTACTATATATTTTATAAAATATATATATATATATATATATATATGTTCTAATTAATCAAAATTATTTATAAAATTTTAGTAAGTAGTCAATAAAATATTTGTAATATGATTTCATTCTAATGATTTGGTTTTCATTAAAAATGATTTTTAATTTATTTTTATGAAATTAATATTAAAATGAATTTTTGGATAAATTATAATATTATTTTTCTAAAATTATCTTCATTTTTTGTCATGGAATATAAATATTTACTATGGGTGAATTGTTTGGGATTTTTGGAAAATATTAATGTTTTAGTGAATAATAAAAAATAATTAATTTTATATAAGTATATTTTATTTTAAATGAATTATTTAATTTAAAAATAAATATGTTTATTAAAAATATATTAAATTAGATTAATAAATATTTTTTATTTAACCTACTCAATTATTTTTAAGTCAACATTATATAGTATGTTAGTGTTAGTTATAATTTTGAAAACAAGTTTTCTTAGAATAGTTTTAATGTTCATATTTCTTATATATTTTAATTGATTAAAATAATACTTAATGTGGAATTATTTAAACTAAATAAATATTGAATTTATCAAAAAACATTTCTTGTGATGCATATAATTATTATTATTAGACATACATTTCATATAAAAACATCTCATTCCTGAGAAATACACATAATAACACCATACATTTTCATCTCATCTATGAGTTTTGATTAAACTATAATTTTTTCCGCATATAGAAAATATATTTGAAAAATATATATTTTTTGAAATCATCATGTCATACGTATAATTTAGTGAATTTTTTATTATTTTTATAAATATTTTTTTTCAATATTGAACAATATTGAATTTTGGTTTAAAATTTTATTTTTATTTAAATTATTTATAATGAAAAAATACAATATAATTGGTTTTAATGTAAATTTAATTAAACTATATAAATATTAATCGAATTTTTATCATTTTAATTAATTAAATATTGAAATTATATGTAAAATCCTTGTAAATATTTGAACATTTTTTCATTAAAAACCCACTTTCCCATCTTGTCTCAGGGATTAATTTTAAATAATAGTTTACAAATTCTTTGTTACAAATTTATATAAATTAACTACATTTTTTTAATTAGAATCACTTAAAATATATAGTTTTTAAACATATTTTTCCAAAACATAGTAGATAAAATAGTTAAAAATTAATACATTGATTAAAATAAAAATATATTTAATGTGGCAGCTAAAGAAAAATATATTGTTGAAATTAACATATAATATTGTATAAAATTACTTTATGTCAATATTTATACCATGAAACATATAAAATTCATGAATGTTTAATTTTTTAACCTATTTGAATTATGATGAAAGTTGGATCACTCAATTCATCTCAATAATATATTGTGCTTCCTCTCACCCATAATATAATGCAACCCACTCTCCACTATAATTAACACCTTAAAACATCATGGTTTGAGATATTTACTACCGAAATAACATCACAAATTCTCCCCTATCATCCTATAATCAATATTTTTTTAATAAAGGAAACCTATGAAGGTATTTGTTTGAACTCTAAGGACGGTACATAGAGAAAATGTGACGTTCTTCGACATGTGTTTTTATTTTATTTCATCCCAATAACTATAAGTTATACGTAAACCATCAATACATAATAAAATCAATATCTTAAATATAGTCCTATGTTATAATGTTATTTTAATATCAGAAAACATCCCCCACTTCCGTTAAATGGGATACTAATTCATCATTTTTGTGTACGTAGGAATATCCCCTTTCAAAAAAATGTCAGTCCTTTTTCCATTACCTCCTCTCATGGTTTGGAATGATGATTGATATAAAGAATATAAAAAGTATTTAATTAATAATTATACCTTTATATAAATTATGGGTCCTTCGATATGGGCCTTTATCAAGGAATTAAATCAATGGAAAACTCAATTTCTCATTCTAGAGGATGTCCAGGTAAATCTTCTAGAAATACATCAACTTTTTCTCTCAAAATAGGTACATCCTCTTTTGGAACATTCTATTCATCTCCCACAGTTATATTATTCTCTTCCTCCCCAATAATTGAATTTAATTGAGTTACAAGGGGTGGATCAAGATAAGAATATGTTGGTGACAATTCCTCTCTAAAGATAAGGTGTTCTTTATCGTCATCATCAAAAATAGTAACCTTCTTCTTCTTAAAATAAATTTTTTGCATCATGATCTGATAGTCAATCCATACCAAGGATTATATAAAATTAAATCATGGGTATGAAGATGAGATCAGTAGATAAATAAAATTTATATGCCCAAATGGGAACTCATTCACAAAACATTGTAGCAATGATACTTCGCTTAGGAGTTTTGACCGACAACTCCCTTGTTAAATCAAATTGGAAATATCTAATTTTCATAGAAAACTGGGAATATATGAAACAATGCGATGATCTAGAATCAAATAGACCATTGGCTAATCTTGAGGAAACCATTAAATTACCCTCCACAACGTCTTTTGGGGCTTCAACCTCAGCAGTAGTGATCACATAAGCTTGGCCTTGATCCCTTGGACTTTTCTGAGGTATGTTTCCCTGACTCTTAGGACATTCATTTCCATAATGTCCCATCCCCCTAAAATTGTAGCATTGATCATTAGTAGCATCTTTCTTTCTCTTACTATCACCTGCAAGATGAACTTTTTGTCCACATTTATAGTATACTCCTTTTACTTTTAGACAGGCACATGGGTGCTTCCTTTTACAATTATCACATGGTGGAAATTAAATTCATCACTTCTTCCATGTTTCCTTAATTCATTTCCCAGAGTGTTCTGCGGATCTCTACTTTTCTTGCACTGCTTTAAAGTCATAAGACTTAGAGAATTCCTTTTTTGTCTTGAGCACACGACACAATATCTACGTATTATGAGAAGAATTGTGATACTAAAGATTTATGGATAAATGGTTTTAACCCATCAAGGAAATGGTAAACATTACTTCTTGGGTTATTTATATAATTTATAGGGTGCCTCGCTAACCTTGTAAAGTTATCTTCATACTTTGCGGTATTCTCATCCTCATTTTGTCTTAGACTCATAAACTGGCTTTCCATATCCACTCGATGGTAATGAGGAAGGTATTTTTCTAAAAAAATTTCTTTAAACTCCCTCCATTATATATTTGATACTTCATCATCATTCTTTGTGTTTTGAATCAATGACCACCACTGATCAGCATCTCCAGTGAGATGATAAACTGCCATGACAACTTTTTCCCTTTCACTACTCCTTAAGGAACATAATTATTTCTCTAAGAAATTTATCCATTGCTTAGCCACTAATGGATTTATACTCCCACTGAATGTTAGTGGTAGTTTCCTTATAAAGAGGTCTAACATTGATCCTCCACGTTGTGGATAAGGGTGCTCCATACGGTTAAGGTTTTTATTCATAACCTGAGTGATTTGTCCGAATATAGTGATAAGCTGATCAGCAGCAGTTGTGTCACTAGCTCCACTATAATTTTCTTGAGCAGGAGGGAAAACACTAAATGGAGTGCATGCATTGATATAGTTTCCATTCTTTACACTAGGTTCCATTTCTATAAAATGGTATACATTAGATTAGTTTATGAATCACCATACATAAATCCAAACTTGTAAAACACTTAGAATAAATTGAATAGTTTATGGATATAATCCATAAGCATAAAAAATTTATTTGAAGAAGTATATACTCCAAAACCCTTTATAATGGTTTGTAAATAAAATTAGAATTATCCTAATTGTATCCTCCAGGAGTGTTGTAACCAAGAGTGCAGCAAGGCCCATTGTCGGGCACCAATTCTCATTTGAGTCTAGCTCAAAGCGGTTTTTTGGTTTTTACTGGTAGGTACATCTATACTAGAGCCGCCTCTTCCTGATCGTTTCCAGATAAGGATTTATTTCATAAAAAACTCACAAAACCTATATAATAGAAAAATTCTAGGAAGTTATTCTATATTAATCCTCAAAGTCTATCTTAGGGATATTTTCTCAAATCAGAGATTATCATAATCTAGTTTCCAAGGTTTGTACTAAACTTACTCTGATACCATCTATAACAGCCAAACCCTAGTTACCTAGATTCGGTGCAATATTACAAAACATTGACGTGATCATAAGGAAATAATTTCTGGAAAGACCGATTAGTTTAGTAATATTGGAAACAAGATTCTTACATAAGTTCAACTTTACAACTTGAAAATAAATACAACACTAATTTATTTCATTAGAAACATCGAAGCTTCCTAGATTATGCATGAATGTCACTCATAACTAACTTCTTCAAATCCTAGGAAAATTATACATAAGAAAGGGGTGAGCTCAAATGCTCAGTAAGGGTAATCAATACAATGGAAGATAACACAAATATTAATCTTGGTGAATAAATAAAACCACATTCCTTTATCAATACTAAATATGAAAACTTGTATTGAAAGAATATGATATGAGTAAATAATTCCATAATAAAAAAAAATCATGGTTATTCTACTAGTTGAATGACCACATGAACCATAAATATTATTTTCATAATGAGGGAACATATAATGTCGGACATTCAGAAACATTTTATCAAGGCCTTGGCCAAGACGTCTAAAAATGATTAAGGCCTTGTACAAAACCATATATCAAAATAAGAAAGGCCTAGGAAAATTCCATATCAAGTTGTCCCATCAAACCTACAGATGCATCGAGGAGCTATAGTGGGCTCCAACTGTAACTTACTAAGTCTAATACATTTCTCATATGAAAATGTTGAAATATAACATAAGCATTCGAATTAAAATCATCATATGAAATGTCAATACATTTACCATAAACCATGATTGGTATAAAAATAGTACATCCATAGTAAAACATATCAAAAAACCTTCAATATAATATGGATGTTTTGTATCATAATAAATCAACTTCAAATAAACATAAAATTCATCAAAGGATATTGACATTGATGAATTCAAAACCATTTTTAGAGAAATGTCACTTTCTATTTTGTAATCATTTAAGAGTCAAATAATTATAAAGAAAACATTTATTTTTAAAATATTCTTATAATCTTGTAAGGGATACTTTGACGATGTAATAACGGCAGAAAATAGCTACACCTGCAATATAAGTTTAAAACTACATTCTTACGTTAATTTTGTCGAAAAGGTCAAAAGGTAACATGTTTTTGGAAAATGACATAATGATTCTTTTATAAACTTCTTATAAAAGTCAAAAAAAAGTTATAAATGACTTTAACCCATAGTCTATAAAATTGTAAAATTGTTTTGAAATACATTTTTAAGAAAAATGGATGTGGATGATTAAGAGGTCCCAGTAGATAATTACGTATAAACAACCTCGGATAATAAAGAGATTGAAGAATTAACCCTTACATTGTAATTTTTCATGGTCGAGGGTAGTTTAACCTCCTTTATAATGGTGAAATAATTTTTATAATATTATACAGTAATTATATATATTAATCTGATAGCATATATGATCTTTCAATATTGCTTTGTTAATAATATCTTAGTATTGTCATAATTTTGGGTGTTAACAGATTCGTTTTCCTTTATATTATTTGTTACGCGAGTCATATATTTTATGGATGGGACGTATCTTATTAATATCCAGAATGATATTAAGTCTTTAAAAATTATTTGTAACCATAAAATGAAAATTAGTCTTGAATGGATAAGATGGTGATTGAATCTCATCGCGTTCGTAGAGACGGTAATTCGTACGTACGCACAAGAGACAATATCATTCTTTTGATAATAAAATAATATATAATTGAATATTATATGATATATACAGAATAATTATCATGTTATATATTTACATCAATTACACATCATTATTATACCCATCCAAATTTTAATGTATTGAATAACAATTACACCACGACGTGGAGACAGTAATTCGTACGTACGCACGTATTGTGAAATGTCCATAAAAGGATGTATAGAATAGTGAATATGGTTGTACCATATTTTTAAAAACATCACAGTATATGTAATATACAATTTTTAATTTTTTAGAATGGAAATAATAAAGAAAGATGATGTGGAAGAAGAAAAAAACTTGAAATAGGTGATGAAATATTTACCTCTTCTTCGGGTTCTTCCTTTTGATTTGATCAAAAGGGATTATTAGGATGGATTTCTAACTATAGTAAGGCCTCTAGGATTAAGGGAAGATAGTTGAGAGGGTATTTTTGCCGAGGATGGCCGATCTAAATGGATTTGAAGGTGTGGATTTGAGGGAAGGGGGAGTGCCCTTTTATAAGAAGGGTGAGGGGAACATTAGGAAAAGCTAGAAATATTATTTTATAATAAAATAGTTTTCGGTTTCTAATGGATCCATAGTATATTATTTAAATTCTAAGGTAGGGATGGGTAAAAAACCACACAACCAATAGGTTTTATTTTTGTTTGGGTCACTATATTAACCTTATCTTTTAGATTTAACTCTTAGTTAAATAATTTGACATTTTCCATGTCTCTTTGTATTTTTATATTACATGGTTAATAAACATACTATATACATCCAACAGAACCCCAAGTGGTTCAGTGATGATACACCTATCATTATAAAAGTCTTTTGACTGATCAATAGATATTTATGAATAGAATATAAATTAATAATACAATATTTGTTTTAAAAACTTTTTTATGTCAATTTTGACACTATTTGGTATTTTTCTTTCCTAAAGTCATAAGAAAGTTATTACATCGAACCAAATTCATATAATCAACCCTAATATGTCATATTGTCCTAGAAAATTAGTTTAATTCTTATAAAGTCCGAAATTACATTTCTTTAGATATTTATAATATCAATTATTTTTATATTTCATTAATTTTTTAATTACTACATCATCATTCTGTCTTAAATAAACCATTATTTAATAATTTTTTTATCTTTCTAATGAATATTGAGAGTCAAATTTATTTTATGTGTAACTGAATATTAAAAATGTTTATTCTATTAAACATTTATTATAACTCTTTTAACTCTTCTTTAAATAAAATAATAATAATTGTCTTAATATAATCCAAGTGGACCTAAAGGATCATATTTTATTCCTAAGGTTGTTTTTGGTCTAATTACACTTATCCAGTAGAATCAGGACATGTGTTAGCGTAATAATAATATCATTTTTAAAATTAATTACCCTATTTTATTTTTAATCGTGGTAAATAAACGTAAAATGTTACTATTCACCAAAATTTATTTTCATCTTATTGAACCACATTTTACCTATTGATATCAACTATGTCTCTTGGATTTTTGAAATTCAACTCATAGAATTTGTAAAATTATGTTTTATGTAAATTTTCAAATGCTCCTAAGAGGTGGGAAAAACATGGTAAAAAGTTCAATAAAATTTTTATATATCTAAAATTATAATAAATTGACTCTAATGAATTAAATTTAACATATATGTGTATTATGTATCTATTTTGACCAAAAATAAATTTAAATAAAATAAATATTTATTTAAATAAAAATTCAATTTTAAACTATAACTGGTTTTTTTACTATTCATCAAAAATTGTATGTTTTCATAAAAATACCACAAATTCACCCTAAGCTAAATTTTAATATTATGAATCCAAAAATGAAGTCCATTATGAAAGATAAAATTTATAATATTTCAAAAAGTGGGTATTACTATTCATAATGCCTAGTTTGATTGGTTGTGGTGTGTTAGAACTCGAAGTTGGGTAAAATATGCGCTACTGTATTATACAAAGAGAAGCGTACCATGGAAGCTTGGGGTGTTACATATAGTGTTCTATTCCATTGATTTCAATGTTTTATCTTTTGTCACATGTGAAGGCATTGTCATTACCTTGCAGTCAAATGGTGTATATTTGGAGAACTAGGTCATCTTTAGTGGTTCAATATGAACATTAATTAGTAGACCAGTAGTACTGAATCCAAACTGGAACCTTAGATGATAAAGGGATAAAAAAAATCAATATGCTAGTAGCTAGAGTTTAACTAGCCATTCTGGTTGAGGTACGGGACATGGTACCTCCGTTTTTTATTAGTATTACCAATAAATGGAAATATCTTAGGGTAGTCATATTAGAGCCCATGGAAAAGTGACATGTCAGTTTCCTATTATACATAATACTCTAGTTATCTTGGATATATTATCATCTATTATTTGAGGTACGAATATTATATCATCCACCTTAGCATGTGTTTTTTAGGATAATATAGAGTTTCATTCTTTTTTATCTATTCATTTTGAAAACAGAATGGGATTGTTTGTGGAATTCTTAGATGGAGTTTTAAATATCATCACACAATTGACAGTGTGGTATGATAATATCAATTGATGTGTTGTTATTTTATAGATATTGGTGTATGCCATTTATATTGGGAACCATTCATGATGGAAATGATAGGCTTCGACTTGATTATTTTCATGGATTGGTTAGATCTATATTAAGATCATATCTACTATTAATAGAGGATAGTTACCATTTTATATCTAGAAGGATGGGTCTATTTTCATCAAGGTTTGTGGGATCTTCAGGTTGTTCTTGTAGGTACAAGTTAGTAAATATTGGGTTATATCCTAGATCAGATAGAATATCATACTCTCTATATATGTGGAATTCATAATGAATCCTTTCCTATATTAGAAGTATGCTTTCAGTATGTTTTTCATGATGATTTCAACGGATTACCACCCCAGGAACACTTTAACTTCACAATCTAGTTGGATCATGGATGAGATCAAATTTTTATCTCACCTTACATAATGACACTAGTAGAGATCCATGGTTTTCAAATATAGCTGGAATATCTATAATATAATTCCTTCAAATAACATAATATATCTCTTTAGGGTTCCACATTTCTCATCACCAAGATGGATGAAAGATCATTGCTCTTATGTGTGGTTTATCAGAGGTTTACATGATGATGTTCTAAAACCGATATCATCTTCCATTCATTGATGATATTTTTAATTATTTGATATGTGATATGATCGTATACATGATTTATTTGAGACCAGGTTACTAGTTTTTAAAATTGAGACCATCACGATATACCTCAGAATGATTTTAACAGAATTAATGTCTTATATTAATTTGTAGTGATGCTGTTTTGGAAGTAAAATGAACTGGTGGTATTCAGGGGCCTAGATAATATGATAATTTATCCAATATTTAGGCCAGGTTTTACAGGTTTTGTAGATGATATATATTGTAAACATAAACAATATCTAATCATGCCAAACAGCATGACATATTCTATATTACAATGAATGGCTGTATCATTTTTTAGGTTGGAGTGTCGATGGACCCATAGACATTTCAAGTAGTGGTGTCTTGGTAACATCCCAAGATCGTCATCTGGATTCAGATATTTCTTTGGTTTTCATTCACATAATTCATTATTTATTCATGATTTCTCCCATTTTAAATAACCAATGTCTGTGATGACTCTGAAAGGGGTGATGATTGTTTGGTTTGATTCGTGTAAGATATATTTTATTGATTTGAAAGGTAGTATAACCACATAACCTATCCTTATTTTACCTATATGGGGTAATGAATATTCCATGTACTGTTACTCATCTGGAGTTGAAATCAATGTCGTTTTAATGAAGGTGGATTGAACGGATACTTTTGGATATAGAAAAATGAGACCACATGATTGGAATTACCCTACTCATGACCTCAAGTTTGCAGTATTGGTATATTCCCTAATATGTTTTAGACACTATATCATGGGTGATGTTTTTCGGTGTACATGGACCTCAAGATCCATAATTACATCTTTTCTATGTGAAACCTGATCATTCAGAAGAGAATGTAGGTCAAAAGTCTACATTATTTAGACGTTGAATTAGATTATATACCATGAAAGGGAAACGTCATCATTTACTCATTGAGTTGAAAGACATGATAAGAAGAAGTACATTATTCTTGTGATGAGTGGTGAATAAAAACTATCCTTACAGACATACTTATAGATGTTCATGAAACTCATGAATGGATATCTCTGAGATTGACATCCTTTGTACCCATAATTTTAGGCCATATTAAGGCTGAGTAGTTTTCTGATCTAAAGTGCACTGTTATGAGAGAAAAATTATATGGCTGGATGACACCATCAAGATGGTCTCTCAATAGTTTCCATGCCCTACTTTTGTGTGGCATCATATGGGATCTTATAGAATCATGTGATGATTTAATGATGGAGAATCATGCTACAAGATGTGTGGTGAATCATAGATTAAAAAAGATTTAACATTATATCTTTAGAAAGAAATAGTGATTTGTAATGAATAAAGAGATTTAATGCTTCGTTGCTATATTATTCCCTTGTTAGTAAGTGAAATCAATGAATTAGAGGCCAACTATTCTTTTGTATCATTTTCCATTCTTGAGTAGAAATGGAATGTTTTACAAATCGATATTTGGATATGATTACCCTAAAACCCCTATAATAATAATGATGTATGGGTTGTTATATTTCAAATTACTAAAGTATCCCAATTCAATTTTACCAGGAAAAACATCCCAGTTGATGACATGGATAGTCATTACGTGATAAAAGGAGTATGGATGAACCATGTTTCAGGGAGTATCACTTCATAGATTTATCTGTGTTTCACATTGCATTTTTATTAGGGTTTTCAGAAGGCCCTATCATTTTGGGGGGTTTTTAGAATATATTATTATCGTTAGATTGAGTGTTAATATAAGAAAAACATTTAGGTTCTATAGTATTTTTTACAAGCATGTGTCTTGAATTTTGACGGAACATGGGATAAACAGATGAATATCATGATCAGGGATGAATTACTATATAGTTAGGAGGATATAATAACTCGTCACATCCAAGGTCTGAACTTCTTTGAATTTTTCCTTTGCGCCTCAGTGGTTGAGTATTGTCTACGGATAGAGAGCCTTTATTGTGTAAAATGGATTAAATTTTGGTGATGTGTTGTTTTTTGAATTAATAGATCCTATGTATAAATGTTTTAAGGGTGTACATGGGTTCTCAGAATGTATAGACGTTTTAATAGGAGTTTGGGTGGTTTAATGTGGAAATTGGATTAAAAATCATATACATAACAATTACATGTCAGGAAAAAATATCACACATCATGTAATTGTCTGATTATTTAAATAAAATAAATCTAAATTGACTGGTTGTTCAGCGTATCACATTATAAAAATTTAAATAATTTGTAACCACATTGCATGATGTATAATTCCTTGACCTTCTGTTTTAATAATTTTTTGTTGATGAATTACAATTAATTATAAAGTATCTCTTCTCTTATCAATATTTTGGGATCCTCCAATTGAATTTTGACTTCCAACAACCCTTTCAAAAATCTATTTTTTGTGTTAAATACCTTGTAATTCCTTTAAATTTTCTTTTTTCCTTCTCTATACCTTATTCAAACCATTATGGTGAAATACGTTTATCAATTACATTTTTGGTTTTGATCATTATCATTTTCAATCTAGGAATCTATTTAATTTAATCATCATCTTCTATATTATGGCAATTTTCCATTGGAATTGTTGAATTGTTCGACAGTAAAGGTAAGTGGTATATATCATAACCTTATGGTTTGATAATTACGAAGTCATTAAAAATTTTCATTTTTCCATTGTAGAGTTCACACAAATAAATTAAATAACGAATGGCATTATTCTAGGATGTCATTTATTTTTCAATTGCATTCTATCATAGGTTATGGTCATCCATGTAATGATTGAATTGTGAAAACAATTGAATTTTCTAATGACTTAAATTGTGTCTTGTATTATGTGTGAAATTATATGATTTCATGTTATAAAATACCTAATATTATGCATATTTTATTATTGATATAAATTTTGATCAACTATTATATAAATTCAAGTTGTATTTGAATGAAAAATGGTAATTTTCATAATTGACCATTGTGATGTGATGTGGTGATATCCATGTTTTACAAAAAGACTTGTTTTCCATAATTTAAGGCTTATAGAGAGCGGGTTGTGCCCATTCACTTATTGTAATAATTATAGGGAATCAATCCGAAATCCTTAACGCTTATAGGGATTTGATCCAGATTTTGGTGATTGTACTAGGGTAATATGGTTTTCTTTATAATGGTGTAAAACATGCTCAAAGATATTTTGGAATGGATCCAAAGTATGTTTTTCTTTATTTTTATCAATTATTGAACAAATTAATACATAGATTTATTTCTTTATCACATATACTTCTTATATTACTAGATAGTTTTGACATAGTGGAGTCAACCTACTGAGTTATACTCCAATCCTATACGAGCTTCCATTTTTTAATAGAGATGATTACATGGATAAATGTTTAGATAAGAGAAAATTCCATTGGTATTTAATTTTTTTCGGTGGGTTTGAGTTTAGAGGTGATATTGACTTGGGGTTCAGGAACAGGGACATTTGGGAGTTTATTTGAGAAATCTAGTCTTTTACTCAGATTGTTTCATGCATAAAATATAGTTACATTACATCACGTCATTAAATTGTTATTTTATTTTTTACTTCATAACTCATTTTGATTTTATATTTTCTTTACAATATTTGTATACATAGATTTCATTTTTTTATTTTTTATTTATCATTATTATGTCACTCCATACATGGGTTATAGTCTCCCCACTATAGACATTACACCCCTGTAGCTAGACTGCATCCTCTTGAATATGTAGGGGTATTCTTGATTCCATGTAAGTAACCCTTTTTTCGTTTGAGAGAGTGTTGAATTGGGGGTTGTTACAATATGTTTTTTATTCTAGAAGAAAAATATCAAGAGTGACAAAACCAATTTGATGTAAAGGTATTCTCGTCTCAGTTTTATTTCTATGATATGTATATCATATTGAAAAATAATTATTTATTTTGTGGGGAATATACATAAAATAATCATATTGTATGATTATTATCCTTAAATTTATAAGGATTTGTGTATCCATTTGTGAATTTATCTTCCTTGGGGCTAATAGTTCAAATGTTACCAAAGAAGTAAAGGATTTTTTTCTCTACTTGACATTTTATTGAATAATTTTATATTATACATCTATCTTCTAATATTCTTTGTATATAATACCCCTTTGACAAGATATATCATCAATGAAATTATTTTCATGATTTGTAAAATTTATTTATTTTTTGTTATACATTATTTTTTGTTATGATACAAAAGATTACTATATTGTGGGGGATTTTTTTAATATAATTTCTATGATACATTCGTCATTTTAGGCACATGTATTTTTTATGAGGTGTATATATAACCCCTTTTACCTTTAATATCATGAAGTTATTTAATTATTATGGATAGTTCAGTATCATTGAATTTTATTCCCTCATGGGTCACGTAACTCCATGTTAACAAAGTGTTAAGACTTTTATATTATGATCTCATCAGTTATAAGGATTGATTATGATTAAGTATCAAATTATGAAATATTATGATATACCTCTCATGAGATCTCCTGAATTATTCATGATATTTCCGATTAATATAACCATTTCCTCTCTTATGCAACTATAATAATTGAGAATTGTTTTTCAAATATATGTCAGCATTCCTCTTTTTGGTCAAGGAATATTTTTTCTATCAATAAAATGTTTTCATAAATATTTTGACCTTTTTAAAAATGATTAATTTAAAATAATTTAACCTATTTCTTTCCATTTACAAATTTTTCTAAAAGGTGTATATTTTTATATTTTAAAAAATAACTCTTTTTATTTTTACTGAAAATGTAAAAGGAACACTTGTTTCAATTTGTATTTCATGAACATAATTTTCTACTTGAATTGCCATTTTTTCTTTGAATCATCCATAAAATGTTTCAATTATATATTGCAAGAAAATTATTTTTAAAATGTTACTAAAAAAAATTAGAAAAAGGAGAGGTTTTTTCTTGAAGAAAGTTATTTTCTAAAGAAACCTTTATAAATTACTATAGTTAATTTCATTGAAATGTATTTTCAAATTATTTTGTAAATTTTTTAGTTTAAAAAGACTAATTTTGAATATTGAATTATTTTTTTCCCAAAAGCAAATGTATTTAATGATTTTTTAATGGTATTTTATTTAATAAACATCAACAAATCTTGTTTTTACATAACATCCAATTATGATATTTTGTAATGATACATCCTCATTATTTTTAGTTATGTATTATAATTATTTTAATGAAATATTTATAGAACCCATTTCATTTCCATTGTTCAGTCATGTTTCAAAAATAATGTTATGTAGCCTATTTATTTTCCATGGATAAATCATATTCTAAACAGATTTACATTTAACACATTTATTTTCTATGGTATATTAAGGGTCTAGAAAAATGATTATTGCTTCATGGAGGTTTATATTGAAATATCTTTGTACTCTATTTATGTTGTTGTTTTTTGAAATTATATATGATATGTGTTCTCAGATAGCACCAAGTGATCCTATTATAGATTATATGATGGCTACTCCCAAATAGTTCTCCATTGCATTGGGTAATTATAATGTTTTTAGGATAATTATATTGGATGTTAGTTGTATGGTTAATCCAATTATTGGGTTCTTTAAGGGTTTGGTACGTTTTCTATGAAGATGTCATTCAAATATAGCGACAAAAATATTCAATGGTTTCTATGGGTTTATATTGACTCATCTGATAAAGATTGATATCACATGAACAAGAATTAATTAATCTTAATACTCTTTCCTTTGTCAAATACTTATTTTATTTCATTATGTTTAATGGCTCAGGTGTTTATGGGTATGCATATTCTTTTCGTTACTCGTGAAATTTGATTATTTCATAATGCATGTATTCTCTACATATGATTACCGGTGAAATTAATTTTTTAATTTATCTATTTTATCTTAATGAATATTTGCAACCACAATTCTTTTTTTTTATTTTTTTAGGTTATAGTGAATAAGGATGAACAAACTTTGACTATAAGATTTTATATATAGATGATTACGATGATGTCTTAATGTGAAAAAGAAAATATGGTTTATATCGAAGACATTCTCATTCATTGTCATGGGATATCTTTATGTTAAGATTTTTCGTAATTAAATAAAACTAAAACATTAAATGTTTTCAAGATTTATTGGTGTAAATTTTTTCCTTTTTATGTTGTTAGGTTTGGATGGGGAAAAATAGTACATAATTATCAGCATAAAATACAAAAAATTTGCATTTACAATTTCATAAAATAAACTATGAGTGTGGGTTCATGGATGTTATAGTTAGAAAAAAAAGGCCTGGTTTAGATAAATTATTAAATTATTATGTTTTATGTGATTTTATCTTGAGAATAATTTATACCATCATAGGTCTATAAGATTAATATTCATCATAAGGTTATAGTCTTAGGCAGACCATTTGATGGTTTTATGTAGTAATATATTTGATGTTTTTAAAAGAATTTTGGGAGAAAATTTGTTGGGTTGGGTTATTGGTAAACCATAACATCAATATGAAGTTATATTAATGGATGAATTAATTTTATCTTGTATATATTAATAAATAGAAGAACTATAATGTCAGTTCAAAACTAGATGCATCTAGTAGGGCTGTATAGATTGGACCCACAATAAAAGGGAAACTATGGTATGATGCCTACCACTAGAATACATGATTTCCTAGCCAGTATGACATTTTTATAGGTGAATAATATGTTTGTTTTTAAAAAAAATTAAATTTTATTTGAACAATACAGATATACTTTTCTTTGAATAATATATGATCAAATCATTTTAATAATTTGGTTTATAACTTAGTGATGAATGATTTAATGAATCTTAAAAATAATAATTTACATAATGAATAGGGTTGAACATCATGTATTACGATTGAAATTTGGAGATTAATGTATTTTATTTTATTAATAATTGTAATTATCATACCATTAGTAAACCATTTCAGGAATTGTTTATTTCCCAAAGACTATAATAAAAACTAGTTATCCCTTTTATGGTTATGTTGTCTCTAAAATTTGATTTTAGCACTTCATGCGAGAAAAATTAAAGGTAAATTAACATAGTTAGAACAAAATAAGAGATTTTAGTTAATATATTATTAAATTATTAATTTATACTAATCAAGTATTTATATTTTCAAATTCTATTAGTCTAGATGGTAAGAGAATTCATCAACTCTATGAAAAGTGACTTAAAAAGTATTTCAATATTATATTAATATATATTGAATCTAATGGTATTACAGATCATCACAGTTTTATGGTTTAGAGGCCCTTAAAATTTCATTGGCCATTCATGTTCTTATGGTCAATAACCTCAGTCACTCTGTATATTCATTTATTCATTTGTTCCTTTACACACTATGATCTCTTATTTTTAAACAAAGTAATGTTTTTTTTCAAATAATATTTTTAATTCCCTTTACTCGATTATAAAAAAGATGTTTTATTAACGTTTTTAATCATTTGGGATCCAAACAAAAGTATCTTAAAATGTCTAAACATTTATTAACAAGTTACTATAGAAATTACATGGATGAAATTTTTTAAAGGAGGTAGGATTCCATAACATAATATTTTAAAAGAAGTACATTATATTTAATAGTAAAAATTGAATGAAATAGTTAGCGCAAATGATAATGAAACACCCGGATAAATTATTATATATATTTCTTTAAATAATTTTAATCTCTTAAAAAATTGTGATACATGTAACCCTGATATTTTTATGTTCCATAATGTATTCAACATGACAAACAGAACTTAAATGACTTATGGTATATATTACCATTATAACATAACCCTAAAATTTTTGGGTATTAATGGTACAATATATTTTATGAAATATATATATATATATATGTGTTGTAATTAATAAAAAGTATTTCTCACATTTTAGTAAGTAGTCAATAAATTTTTTTTCATGTGATTTCATTCTAATGATTTGGTTTTCCTTAAAAATGTGTTTTAATTTATTTTTATGAAATTAATATTAAATTGAATTTTTGGATAAATTATAGAATATTTTTTTTAAATTAACATCAATTTTTTTCATGGAATTTTAATATTTACTATGGGTGAGTTGTTTGGGATTTTTGTAAAATATTGATTTTTAGTGAATAATAAAAAAATAATTACTTTTATATAACTATATTTTATTTTAAATGAATTATGTAATTTAAAATTAAATATTTTTATAAAATATATATTAAATTATCTTAATAAAAAAAATTTTTAACCCGCTTAATTAATTTTAAGTCAACATTATATAGTATGTTAGTGTTAGTTAGTTTTTTAAAATCAAGTTTTCTTAGAATAGATTTATTGTTCATAATGATTATATATTTTAATTGATTAAAATAATACCTAATAATGAATTATTTAAATTAAATATATATTATATTTATCAAAAAATATTTATTGTGATGCATATAATTATTATTGTTAGACATACAGTTCATTTAAAAACATCTCTTTCCTGAGAAATAAAAATACTAAAACCCTACATTTTCATCTCATCTATGAGTTCTGATTAAAACTTAATATTTTCGGCATATTGAAAAAATATTCGAAAAAATATATTTTTTGAAATCATCATGTCATACTTATAATTGGGTGAATATTTTAATATTTTCAGAAATAATTTTTATCAACATTGAAAAATAATGAATTTTTTATCAAAAATTTATTTTTATTTAAATTATTTATAAAGAAAAAATACAGTATAATTGTTTGTAATGTAAAATTAATTAAACTATATAAATTTTCATCCAATTTTCATCATTGGGATCAATTAAATATTAAAATTACTTATAAAATCCTCGTAAATATTTGAACATTTTCTCATTAAAACCCCACATTCCCATCTTGTCTGAGGGATTACTTTTAAATAACAGTTTACAAATTCTTTAATAAAAATTTATTTAAATTGAATAAATGATTTTAATTATAATCACTAAAAATATATAGTTTTTTAAAAATATTTCTCAAAAAAATAATAGATAAAATAGTTAAAAATTATTACAGTGGTTGAGGTAAAATATATTTACTATGGCTGTCAAAGAAAAAATATATTTTTTAATTTAAACTATGATATTTTATAAATTATTTTATGTCCATATTTATACCATGAAACATATATAGTTCATGAATGTTTCATTTTTTAAACATTTTGACTTATGATTAAAGTGGGATCACTCAATTCATCTAAATAATAGAGCGTGTTTCACGTCCCCTATAATATAATGCCACCAACTCTCCACCGTAATTAACACCTTAAAACATCATGGTTTGAGATATTTACTACCAAAATAACATAAAAAATTCTACCCTCTCATCCTATAATCAATATGTTTTTTAAGAAAGGAAACCAATTAAGGTCTTTGTTTGAAGTCTATGGATGGTACATGGAAAAAATGTAACATTCTTTGACATGTGTTTTTATTTTATTTCATCCCAATAACAATAATTTATACATAAACCATTAATACATAATATAATAAATATAATAAAAATAATCCTATGTTATTATGTTAATTTAATATCAGAAAAAGTTCCCCACTTCCATTAAATGGGATACCAATTCATTATTTGTGTGTAGGTAGTAATATCCCCTTTTAAACAAATATCATACCTTTTTCCATTAACTCCTCTCACGGTTGGGTATGATGATTGATATAAAAAATATATAAAGTATTTAATTCATAATTATACATTTTTATAAATTATATTTTTCATTCCGTTTTATATTACATTCTTTTTGGGACACTATAACGTTGAAAATGTGTACGGCAAACTACATCCCAACAAAGCGATGTGAGTATTTTTTTCACTTACACGTTACATGGATGGTAACAAGAGAAATAGAAATTAATATTTGATATATTAATGAAATAATTTTTATATTCATGAAATATTTATCTTTTTCTAATGACAATATATTTTTTCTTGATTTTTCACTGATACTTTAATAACAACATTTGTGTACAATGTGGACTAATTCTTTCATAAAGCTATGTTATTCACTTTTCATCACTAATATACAATAATGATATTGATCATCTTTTTAATGGAATAATACGATATGTATGATATTATTATTAATCATTAATGATAAAATAATTCATACCTACTTTACATAATAGCAACTGAATAGTGGAATTGTTACTGATGTTTACACACGACCTGAAATCCCCTTGATAGTAACATAGAAAGTTTTTGACAACCATATATTGTGATTGGGTGTATAAATGTAATTTAATAATAAATATGATAATTATTTCATATTTTTTATTCTAGTAAAACATTTATTTATGTGGGATTCATTCCATATTCATCACATATTTTTATTTTGTGGTGTATATACTACCCATGAATGTATTTTCTTATTCATATCCATATATTCATGGTGGTATACATATCCATTTTAGGACCACTCTTTCATTTGGTTAATGGTTTCAATTTTACCAAATTTTTAAGGGGTTCTTCCTCGATTTTCCTTCTTTGAAACGTATGTACCAATATACACCAATCTTCTTTTTTTGAGGTGTATATAATAAACCATTGATGTTATATTTCATCAGTCCAATTCAATTCATGATTACCAATATCTATTTAGGTTTTATTCATTATCAAGGACCATGATTCAAATGATTACTAAAGAGTTAAGGTATTTTTGTATCGAGATGAATTCTTTGATATAGATGTTGTTTTTTTCACCAATCAACTTTTATGAAGGTTATTTACAGACCATTTTATATGAATTATAATGAATTTATTTATTCAAATGATATTTTATAATTCATTAAATTTTTCCTTTGGACGGGGCTCGTGATAAAAAATAAAAAATGTGGTATGAGTTTTATGTTTAAATCTCTCCGGTTATTAGGAATAATTATTATTAAGTCTATATTGTTGAAATCATATAATAGTACTCTAAATAATTCACTTGAATTTTCTTATACGATAGTTATTCTTGATATTTTTATGTAATTGTACAGTTTTTCACTCTATGTTACGTATTATAATTAAGAAAATGGTATTAACTGTATCTAAATTGATTTCTCACATTGGTCTGAAATCATTTTTCTAATAAAACATTGTCTTCATGAATTTTTTAAAAATGTTTTTATCTATTTATGAATCATTTAATAAATTATTTCTTTCCATTTTGTAGAAAGATATTTTTGATTAATATTTTTTTCATCTTCAAAACAATTTTCATTCCCCTTTTACAGTAATTGTGAATGGTATCTATGTTTCAGTGCATATGACCAGAAACATTTTTTCTTCATTCATGAACAATATTTTCTTCAAAGATTCATTTATAATTTTCAGGAATATTTTATAATAAAAAGTATTTAACAATATTTTATAATGTGTTTTTCGAAATATGAAGGATACTTTTTCAATAAAATGATTTTATAATGTTTCTTTTATATTTTTTCAATGTTTTTTTTAAGAAACTATTTATTGCGATATTTTTTGATATTTTTATTTTCCAAAAAAACATGTCTCCAAAATAGAATGTTTATTTTAATCAATATTTATTTAATAGTATTTTATTGGTATTTACATTAATCAATGTTAAAAACCCTTGTTATTACTTATTATTCTGTGTGTATATTTTGTAAGGATTCATCCCCCATTATTTCATTGTATGGATTATGATTCTTTCAATGAATTTTTTATCGAACTCGTTCATTTTCCACGGGTTAATCATGATTAAATTAAATTATTATGGATCCTTTTTCTTTTCTGGGGGTTAAACATGTTTCTAATATATTGACATGAAATCCAATATATTTTTCATTTTTTAATCAGTTTAAATATAATTAATGATTAATTTAATGTGTTTTATAATGAAATCTATATATACATTAATCATTATATGGTTCAAGGAAATTTTATATGATGGGTCCTCCATGATAGCATATGGTTAATCCTTAGTAGAATTTATATTAGGTTTAACCATATACCTCTATACTGAAATAATTATTCATTATGTTATATGGATAATTATTCTTGAAGTTATTTATTACTCCATTTAAATTATAATAGTTCTATAGGGGTTTTATAAGATTTATATAAAGATGATTTCCTAATATACGAACACATTTTATTTATACATTCAATGGGTTTATGATTTTTATTTGATCATGATTGATATCACATGGATCATCGTTATTATTTATTATTACTATTTTCTCTATTAAATCTTTATTCTATTTTTTATGTTTGATGATATATGTATTTTTTGGGACAAGAATTATTATGTTACACTCATGAATATTTATTATATAAACATACACTTATCTTTCATTATTCTTAATAATGACATATATTTTTTAATTACTATATTTTACCTTACAGAGAATTTTATCACAGCCTTCCTATGATTCCATTTCCCATGGATATAAATAATGATATTGAACTAGTTACATATAGAATGGTTTTAATATGGGTAATGATATTGTCATATTTAGGTAAAGAAAAGTTGGTTTATATATAAAAAATAAATATTTAATTTTATAGGAATTGTTTCTGTATGGTTTTTTTCTAACCAAAACATCCCAACCTAACCATTTTTTTAATGTTTCGAGGATCCAAAAAAGATTTCAAGGCACCTCAGACCTCTTTCATGTAAAATCAATGATATAGTTGAAGGATCGAATACTTTTTGGTAAGTAATTTATCCCCTTTTGGTTTACTCTCTCTATAATATATCTTTCCTGATGGAGAGGGGTGATTTTTTACTCTATTGGTGATGGTTTAGATCAAGTTTTATAGGGTTCCATTTAATTAGATCATGGACATTGGTTATGAACCAAGATATCTTCCATCATTTTTAAAATGATTTTTTAACATCAAATTGAGGGATTCATGTTGGTGATAATTCTTCATCAATATTGTTGTAGGTGTTCAAAATGTTAATTCCCATTGTCTATATTTTAAATGGATAAATTTAATTTGGAAATTTTAATTCCCACATTGGTAAAATTCATTAAAAATTAAAATAATTAATTAATACACATAATTTTGTGAATCCCTCCATAGATTAAATTGGGTATGTTAATGAATGTGATACAAAACATTATTTAAAACAATGTGACGTGATGATTTAATTTAAATAATTTTTTTGAGTTATTCAATGTAGATAAATGGGATTGTGAATATTGTAGATAAATGAATTTTTGAAATTTATTGAATAATGGATAATGAAAATGGTTGATAATTTGATTATGAATATGGAACCATGAGATGTAATATATGTAACTTGTATTTGGGACATTGACTACTTCTTCATATACCCATAGGATTCTAGACTATTTATATAGTTCCCCATGATATTTATTTATTTATTTAATGTGATCACTATGATGTGGAACATGGACTGCTGCTCCAAAAATAAATGTGGTTCTAGACTGCTGGTTTAGGCACCAAATGTATGAATGTAATATTTAAAGATACCTTTTTTATGGAATTTCCAGATTTAATGAAAATTTTAATCCCTTTATTTACAGTTCAGACTCCAGAATTAGCCAAAGCATGCATGGTTTTTTTGGGAGTCTCCATGAACATGGGGGCCTTTATTTTTATGGAACTAATACTAAATTTCATAATAAATTTATATTATCAATTGAAAATAATTTATTTTCCAATTTCATAAACTATTGTTTACTATATATTTATTTTTATGTCATTGATTGTGGCCTATAAAGTTGTAATGACACCCTACTCAGGTTGCCTAATCAGTACTCGAATAAACAACGTGTTTATTGGATAATATATGGTAAAAATCACTATTATATACGGATGAGTTGGGATTCATGATGAAGAATGGATAATAGATCTAAATTAATTTAAGGAGATGACTAGGTGTTTTAATAGTTTCATCATGATGGGATTTCAATTGATACATGAGACATATGTAAAATAACATGTCTTGTTTTTTTGTTTATAGTCATTTATCCATGGTTTGGGATTATTATATATTGATTATCTATAATGATTATGGTATAATCTTGGTTATTAATTATTATCATTACAAAATTGTTTATTGATTTCATCTATTATACTACATTGATAAAAAGGGTAAAATCTGCACATGTACATATTATACCCTCGCTACTAGATGGTATTCTATAGATTACAGGGTGTTACGCCTGAGGTCAAATAACTTCCTAGATAATAGAACTAGCATGTGGAAATAGGTTTGGTAAATAGAAAATACAAACTAAAATGTTCTGTGAGAATGTATGTAATCCATTTCCCAATTTTTTGTTTTATTTTTGGGATGGAAAAATTGGGTTCAAAAATATCATCAAAATATATATAAATTTAAGGTTTATGATTTAAGCACTAAATTCAAGAGTTTCTGTTTAGGGTAGTTATATATGGAACAAATGAAATTTTTTGGACATATTTTGATATTATGATTTTTTATCGTTTGTTAATATTATGATTTTTGGATACCACAATATTCCTATGATATTATCTTGATCATAAAATAGATTTCCAAGACTCCTAATTATAGGGTATTATGTTGTCAAAATATTGAGGTAATTAATGACATTTTTGGACACATTTTACTGAGATAGAATATTTATAATCCATAAAAACAACATGAAGTGTTATTTGTGGAAGAATTCATTTTCTCAGGATTAATGAAAAAATGGGACATCTCAAAGCCTAGGTAAAAACTTGTGAGATCTAGAAATGTTGGGAGGTTTGAACCCACAGCTGGATGGAAGCAATGGTGTATCACGTGTGATTGTAATAAAAGATTTTGTAATTATTAAGCAATTTTTTCTTGTAAATATTAAATTTATTTTAAAAATAATGTGATTTTATATTAGAAATAACTACTGATTTATCTTGGAAGAATGTATGATCAAGTGAATCTAATCATTGGATTTTGGACATAGTCAGGAAATGTTGGGATAATTTTATGGGTAGTTATTTATGGAATGATTTGGCTTGAAAATTGTGTGTTAATATATAATTTGGATATTGATGTATGGATTTTTTTTAATTTTATGAGTCAGCATACCATGTGTTATCCATTTGTGTTTCGGCTAATGTCTTAAGATATGAGGAATTACTTTTTATACATTTTATTGAAATTTGGTCTTTAATGGTGATTTTTCTACTTCATGCATGGAAAATTCAACCTGAATACACATTATTTGAAGGAAAAGGTGATATTATGGTAAAAATTTATTAATGGATGATATTATACTAGTAAAGTATATTTCTATAATCTCTTAGTCTAGATAGTAAGAGAGTTCCTCACCTCTATGAAAAGTATCTTAAATAACTCATATCTTATTAAATTCACACCAAATTAATCATATGGTATATTATATAATCATATATTTATCATCTTGGGGCCCTTATCATTGAACTGATAATTCAATTCATTTTTATCAGTGACCTCAATGACTCGTTATAATAAACTTTCTTTCCTTCTTGAAAATGTTCTCCTTTTTGGAACCCTTGTTCTTTGATATTCTCTATGACCTTTGTAAATGATTTTTCAATTTTATTAAGAAGATTTTTTATTAACAATTTTAACAATATGAATTTACAAAAAAAATATATCCAAATTTCCATCATTTTATTACTGATATTATATTTCAATTTTGAGGATGAAAATTTTCAATGGGGGAGGATGTAACAACCCAATTTTATTTAATAAGAAAACTCCAATAGATATCATACAAGAATCACAGTAACGAACACATATGAGAATGTAAAAACCTAAAATGTTATGATATATATATTTTTAAATAAATACAATTTCCTCAATATATTATGATTTATACAACCCATGAATTTTTATTTTCGATAACATATTCAAAAGGATACAATGAACTTAAACAACACATGATATATATTATTTTTATAACCTAGTTGTAAAATTTGATGGTATGAATAGTACTACCTAATTTATGAAATATATAATTATATATATTTTCTACAATATTCATTTTTTATACTAGTTACTAAAATAACCAGTCTTTGTTTAGTAAAGATGTATCATTCAAAGAAAATATGTTTTCTTCAATACTCATTTTTTATTTCTTTTCATGAAAAAAATATTATAATACTTTTAAAAAATTTATCATATAAAAATCCTAAAACATTATTAATTTTTTGAATCATAATATCAAAATATATTTTGTGTGACATTCTGGAACATTTCATAAAATGATAATTTTTCAGTGAACATATAAAATAATGATTTTTGATAAAACAAATATGGTCATTTAAATAAATTAAGTATTTAAATAGTTCCAATAATATTTTAATTTTTTTTCAAGAAAATTTAGTATTATTAAATTTTATTAAATATATTTAATTTTATTAATCAACATTATATGATACATTATTAAAATTTTCTTTTTGGGTTTTTAAAATTGGATTATTTAAAAAATATTAATGTACATAATGATTCTCTATTTTAATTAATTAAAATTACAGCTAATGAGGAATTATTTAAATCAAATTTATATATTATATATCAATATATTTTAATTTACATTCATAACATGATTATTATTAGACATAGAGTTAATATAAAATAATCTTGTGCATGAAAAATACACTTATTGAAAATACTATTTTTAATATTATCTACATATTTTATAAAATTAATTTTTTATATTGTTAAAGAATATATCTGAAAAATAAGATTCATTTTTTAATGAGAAAATAAAAATAATATTATGGTGAATTTACGATAATTTTTTTATAAGAAGTAAATAATACAGAATTTTATTTGAAAACATAATTTTCATTTAAATTATTTTTAAAGATACATTAAATTTTAAATTGATTTTTAGGTAAAATTATTCCAATTAAATATCTTTTAACTATATTTTGTTCATTTTAATCAATTTCATTTTGAAATTGGATATAAAATATTGATAAACTTATTAAAATTCTCTCATTATAAACCCATTTTCTCGTCCCGTGTACGATATTATTTTAAAAGTATACTAACTGACTTCAATAATTTTTTAAAAAAAATAGATTCAATTTTTTAATCATAATATTATGTTATATCTAAAAAGGTAAAATTAATTTTTTTACCATAATTAATGATGAAAATAATCAAAATTTGTTTCTATAGTTATGGAAAAATTAATTTACCAATGGGTTAAACAAAAATGATAATGTTAAAATTGACCTATAAAATATTATAAGAACAATTTTCTAGAAATATTTCGACCCATACCCTATATGGTTATATAATGATCCATTTTGGGCCATTTTGACATAGGAAAAAGGAGGTAGCACTCAATTAATTCAAAAAAATACCATTGGTGTCTACTCTCCCAAATATAAAAGTTTATCCCCTACATCACTATTCTTCACAACATCAATCCTCTTGGTATTGGAAAAAAACACTTCACAAATTACATTATATCATCCTTAATGTTTATATTTTCGTCATAAATATAATATATAATGGCCTTTTCAGGAAACCTATAGATTATACCTGTAGTATAGGTGACCTACTTCAATGAGCATTTTTATTTTATTTCATTCATCAACCAACTAAATTATTTTTAATGAAAGATTATATTAAATAAATTAGTGTCTTAAAAATATATAATTTTTATTATATTAATTTAATAACATGAATTTTTTCTCTCTCCAATAAAATGGTTTACGAAATCACCATTCATGTGTACGAAATACCACTACCTAGTAAACGAATGTGATTCATTTTTAAACCCCCACCTATAATGGTTTTGTATTATGCTTCGTATAAATTATTTATATGATATTTATAACATTATTATAATTTTTTTTTGATTATATTTCTTACACTATTTTACATTCCATTCCATAGGGTATATAATAACATCAATACAATGTACGAAGGGCTACCTTCTCGTGAAGCGATGTGATTCATTTTTCACTAACATGCTACATAGAAAGGTAATAAGGGTAATGACAATGAATATATGTGATATAAAAGAAATAATTATGATATCAATGATACAATTTTAATTCTATAAAAACAATATATAAATTTTTATGCTAAAAATTGTATAGCATTGTTCTTGTGTGTGTGGAGTACCGCCCTCAAGAAGAGATTTAGTCCTTTTCCATCACCATTAAAAAACAATGTTATATATATATTTATATTTACAAAAACAATATTATATATATTATATTATTATAAAATTTTAATGGTAAAATATTTGTCACCTCCTTTACATAATGATAATTGAAAAAGGGAAATGTTTCTCAGGCTTACATTCGACCCACCATCACTATGATTGCATATACAATTTTTGATAATAGTAAATAATTATTTCATTTAAATTATCAATTTTAATAAAAATATGATAATTATTAGATGATTATTTTTATTTTTATGTTTATATAATTTATACATTGAATATATTCGTCCTACAATAGTCACTTTTAAACAAATAATCAATATTTTGTCAAAACACATAATATAAATATAATTGATTACATAGCCATATATAATATAGTAATAAGTAAAATAAAATTATTATTAAATGATAAAAAGATTCTTAATAAATTATATTATTAACATATGTTTATTATTTGTGAAAATAAATGACATACACGATGAATCAAACTCGAGGTAAGGTTTATCTTGTCTCACCATTATTTTTAATGAGATATATGTCATATTCACAAATTTTTTTGTTTATATAAAACCCATTAATATATTTTATGTTTATTATATTTAAAATTATTAGGTTTTAAATATCCATTTTAGAATCCCTTTAAAATAGGGTTTTACAGTTTTAATTGTAACAATGTGGAAATAAACTTTTACCTCAATTTTCATTCATGATCACATTAGTTATATTATTCACCAAAATTGTTTTATACGGTGTATATATTGAAATATTGACATGATATATATTTATTTACATTATTTTAATGATATTTAATATTTAATATTTTGATATTCTTTATTTGGTATTATGATTCAAAAGATTACTAAAGTGATAAGAGATTTTTGTCTCAATTTTCCTTCTTTAAGACATAAGTCATTTCATGCACCTATATAATTATATAAAATGTATATAAATCCATTCTACATGTGATATCATAATTTTATTTATTCTCGAAATAAATTATGTTTCATTTAATTTCATGCTTTCAAGGGACTATTAATTCAACGATACCAAAGAGTTGAGAGTTTAATGTTCCAATATCTCCTTTTATTAAGATTATTTATGATTAAGTCTCCAATTATTTTATATTAGGATATACATCTCAATGACTCTTGTAATATTTATTATCATCTATTAATTCATGTTATTTTCATTTAATATTAATATTTTTCATCTCTTTGATAATTAGAGTAACTAGAAAATGTTTTATTGTAAATATGACATCATTTATTACTTCAATCAGAAGCTTGTTTTCTACTAGAACCATTTATTCATGAAATGTTTTCAAAAAAAATTACCCATTAAAAAAATTATTCATTTCATTTATACAGATTTTGGACTTTTTAAGTAGTTATTTATTAGAAATAAATATTGCATATTCCACAAAAATAACATTTTTTCATTTATAAGAAATGTGAAGAGAATATTTCTTTTAATGCACAGAACATGAACAAATTATTATGTTTTCATGAAAATTATATTACTTGACACATCCCTTATATGTTTTAATGGTTATTTTAACAGAAAATTATTTTAAAAAATATTTAATTTTTTTTTCAAAAAGGAAATGATATCTTATTCCAGAATATTATATTAGAAATCTACCTATATATTTATTAATTGATAGTTTCAATGAAAATTTTTTCTTCAAATATTTGTGAATTATATTTTTCTATAAAATTATATTTTCCCAATGAATATATAATTTTACTTAATAAAAAATGTTATGCTACTTTAATAGTATTTCAAATCATCAATGATAATAACCCTTGTTTTTATTTAGTCTATAATAAGGATATTTCGTAATGAAACAATCCTTATTATCATTTCTGATTGATTATGATTATTTTGGTAAAATTTTCTTGGAACCTATTTATTTACCATAGGTTAATAATGTTTTAAATAAATTGTTAGAGAAATATTTTTTTCGTGTATTTAATCATCATTGAAATATATTTACATGAAACTAATTTATTTTGTATGGTTTATTAATGAATTATAATAATAATGATTAATTTCATTGAGTTTAATGATGAAATATCTATCAACATTATATTTTTTGTGGATAGTGGACATTATATCTTGTGGGTGAACCCATATAGAACCAAGTGATCCTATTATAGATTGTATGATGGGTCTACCCATATAGAAATCAATTTCATTTTGTAAATATTATGTTATCTATAAAATTATATTTGAATCATGTTTTATGGTCATTATAGATTGAAAGGATTTATAAGTTTTTAGTGAAGAGACTTCCCCTGTTGCTAACTATTTTTTCTATTCTTTATATGGATTTTTTTTGTAATGATTGATATCACATAGATTTTGAATTTTGATTCTTATGACTTTCACAACAATCCATGCACTATGAGTTGTTTTCATTTATGGTGATTCCACTATTTATGGTTTTGAGTATTAATAGGTTATAGTGATGTAATTCTATTATGTAATTATACCTATATACACTTATTTTTACATTGAATGAAATTCATTTTTTAATACTTATGTTTCAATTTTCCTGAGCATTTAATCTCAAACTTTTTATTTATCCTTTTCCATGTGTTCCAAAGAAAGAGTATGAATGAGTTATGACAAAATGGGATTTCTATTTTATCATGAGTGTGTCTTATTGTAAATAATAAATGTTAGGTTAAATGAGAGAAATTTTCATTTAATGTCTGGGAAATTGTTTGTGTAAGGTTTTCCCATAATTATCCTAAACCGTAAGCCAAAAGGTCCTCATTAATATAATTGATCTTATTTTTTCATATGATGTTTTATGATATTGAAGGAAAAAAAGATTTGTTCACATTTATTGGAAGCAAAGTGTTAAATTAAATTATTACATTTCACCATAGGAATCGAGATTACAGATTCAAGGTTGTTATATCATTCTCATGGTTAATATGTTATATATAAAGGGTGATGTGATAGGATTTTCTCTATAAGGATTACACATATATTTGTGTAATTCTTAATTAACTTCATGATAGAATTATATATCCTGGATAAAATGTATAATAGATGATATATATATATTGAAATATATGTATGGGTAATGGAATATATTGATTATATAGATTTAGTAGAGATATAGATTTAAAAAATATTGCAATGTATCATCTAATGATATTAGAAATTTTGGATGTGAAAAAATTTTATTTAAATGAAGTGATATGATTTATATCATGAAGGATAATTTTCTATAAATATTTTTTTTAACACGTACGAAACATTTAGAGTGTCTTTCATAGGATGAATTATGGGACTTCTTTATCTTCTAAATTCTAGGGTCTTCTAGGTTTTTATATCCTTTGAATTTTATTTAATACTCTCATTTTTGGTAAATAAAGTGAGTTAGTTTGTTTTAGTTATTCCATGTTAATGAATATTCAATAAAGAATTTGACCTTATTTTATGGTTTTTTTAATGGGTTCGCACAATTATACATTTTTGTATGTTCACTTATTTTTATTTCCTTGTGCATGACCTTTTAATTTGGGGGTTTGGGAGTGTGATTTAAATATCTATCATTCAATTAAGCATGGGAATTTTTGGGGTATTAGATTTAGCTATTAATTGGAGTACTATAGTGATACATTGACAAAGACCAATAGTTTATTTAATTATTTATATTTAAATATATATTTTTTTCCCACCACATTGTAATAAAAAGTAAATGAAAATTTGAAAATATTATTTTGAATTAAGTAGAACATTTACTCAGAAAATGGAAATCCATTGGGCATAACTCCAATAACATCATTATTATTTACATATATTTTCAACATTTGTATTTTAGTAACCTATGAATGAATGTTTCTTTTACATTATCATCAACCTTTATTATTCTACATTAGAATATTTGGATTCCAAATCATGAATAATATGTGATTTATCTATTTAATTCAATAATATTTCAAGTATCATTAGATCCAAATTTGGGATTAAATTTATTATAATAAAGTTATAGTTATTTAAATTTTTTTGATACTATAAATTATAAATTTTCATCGGGTCATATGATGTAATCACACCCTACGACCTGACATGTTATCCAGTCCTAATAATGTTATTCAATGTAATGACCCAAGTTTTTAATAATATTTATTTAATTAATTTGTGTGTTATTTTATACTAAATAACTATATTATTTAATTAATAAAATGAGTATAATTAAATTATATTGTTGGGTTTTGACTATTATATGATAGTTGGCTAAAATGGCTTTTGGAAACTAAAAAGATAATGTTAAAATTTCTGTTTATAAATTCATGTGATCTTGGTTAAATAGTACAGAAAGAAGAGTCGATGGCCTCATCTAGTAGACTCGGGCCATACAAATCCCATCTGTCAGAGTTGGGAATGAGGTAGAATCTATGGGCTCTACTCTGGACGATGCCCAAGCTGAGATTCAACATGTGAAGCTTGAGCAGAATCACCTAAGGGAGAAGTTCGAGATGATAGAAATCACCACCCATGCAATGGTGTCTGAGCCTCCCCAAGATTCTATCATGGTAGTACAACTTACACTTAGGTCCTATATATGTGTTATAAGGGGATATGTAAATATTCCTTAAATTATTTTTATAATCCCTCTTTATAAATAAAATTTTTATTTTTTATTATGGTAAAATTTGTGATTTTCAAATGTCTGGATAAATATATGATGAATATTATTAATGAATTTTGGATAAATAGTATTTTAATATATTCATAAAAGCATTAAATAATAATTAAAATTAAATGATTTTAAAAAAAATGTCTTCTACAGTTCTGATCAGTAAGAAATTTAGAGTCTAATAAGATCAACACAATTTTTAGTCAATAGTAAAGCATGAATAGTGATATTACCCTTATGAATAGTAATGAATATTGATGAATAGTAAATCTTGCAAAAAAATAGAAACGTCACCCAAGAATTTATAAATATAATTTAGACACCTTAAAATTGAAAAAATGATCATAATATATGTATTAGAATTTTGTGTATGTCATTAACATTTTGATTACAATTTTATGATTAATTTAATAATATAAAATGAAAAAGTATTTTAACATATTTTAATCATAAATTATTACATTATTATATTATGGTTAGAAGATAATTGTATGTGACCATTATTAATTTTTCAATGTGTTATAAAACGAGTTATATTTTTAATGTAGTTTTTTAAAAAAAATAATGATTTTATTTAAAAATTTAATTAAAAATATTTAAAAAAATATTTTCATAAAATGGATATCATTTTTTAATTCAAAACATTGATTTCAGGTCTGAGTGAATTTATGATATTTTTATAAAATGTTTTGTTTTTTGGTGAATAGTAAAAAGACAGTTTTGCATTTTGGTGTGATAATAACATCATTATTGATGTTATAATGTTGTAATAATTCTGGTCGACTTTTGAATAGTAAGATATTTTATGAGGTGTCCCAATTGGCCAATACCATGTGAAAGCCCACAGTTTTTCAAATACCACCGGTGAGGTGTCCCTTAAAATTAATTAAATAGTCCCTCACTATTTCTATAAATACCAAGTCAGTACTCTCATTCCATTCATTCCAAAATCCTCCTCAAAGAATATATTGTCATTTACCTCCCATTTAGCCCTCCCAAGTTTCCCTCATGCCTTCCAAGGTCTCGACTTCATGCTTTCAATGTTACCCTTCATGGTAAGGGATCCTTTCACCCTCATCTTTTAAGTCAAGACTTCTTTTATGTTATGTCTTCTATATTCCATGATTTTCTGTTAAGGTATGTTCTTGTATATATTTATTAAATTCAATTTCATTAACATATTATTATAGACTCTTTCCTCTCTTATTTATTTATTTTTTGAATTTTTAAGTGACGCCATTAGGTTGCCGAATTTTCGTAAATGAAATCACATTTCTCCTTTCATTCAAGTTTCCTTTTCTTTATTTATGTCATTAAAATATCCAAACCTGGATCATATTTCAATTTTATTATGTAATTATACATTAACATTGATCATTTATGGATGGGTGACTATTTTTCCCTATATTTTTATTATTTTCCACAAATCATGTTATATACCTATTATGATGTAGAAATTTCTACTCAAAATTTCTCACTATTTCTCTCTAAAAATACTCATGTTTTATTTATGTGAATACCCATACCTACTTTCTTTCCCTGAGTGTTCATAAATACAATATATATATATATATATATATATATATATATATTATTGTATAATTTGATACTTAAAACCCTTATTCCTTTTCCATGTATTATAAATGACATAACGATCAAGTTTTCAGGAACTTTTAAAAAATCACAATTTTGAATGGAAACTCATTTCTCTTATTCCCTATAGGTTATTTATGAATCATTTTATTATGACATATGTGCCTCACATGAAAATAAATTCATATTAGTGGTGCACCATGATAGCTCTCCAATGTATTGGTTAAATAATTAATCTCTAGAGATGACAAGTTTCAAGATACCTTGGTGAATAACCTTGGTAATTGTTTTTGACAACTTTTGGAAGAAATTTGGTGATATGTTCATGAATTCCTTAATTAAATGTTGTATCAACATATTCATTTTATGATTCATTTTATTTTTCTTATTATATGACTCTTCTTTCATTTCTCATTCCTTATTATTTTTATCAAGTACTTATTGATATCACTGGTAAACTAATTCCCTTATTTACCCTTACTGGGATTTTATCTCACCCTTTCCATTGATGTATGACCCCACGTTATGAGACACAAAAATTTTACATAGGTGAACATATGATAAAGACTCACAAGTGGATTATAATGATTATTTATGTTGTTTTTATATATTCTTGTTCCTTATTTCCAAGACACTTGACTTTAAAGATCCTATGTTGTCAAATGTAATGAAAAGTTATGTAATAAAAAGGTGGGATGCCATAGTTGGTATCAAAGAATAGTTTAGTTATTTACAGAATGTAGGATATCAAAAACATTAGGGAGAACCCTATAGAAATGATTAAATATAAGAAAACTTCTCGATTTTTTGGTTTAATATTATGTAAGTGGTTTTTGAACAAATAGATTTTTATTTGGCTATGAACAAGTGGATATGGTTCTGGAATAGATATATCTAGGAGTGATAACTCCAACATGGTGTTTTGAGCTTGACCTAGGGTATCCCAATACAAAACAAAAGTCCTTGGTGAACTCCTAGTGTCACACATCTGGGGGTATATATTTGGATAATCATAAGATTTTTATGAATCATTTTAAAGGATTTATTGGGAAATGTAATTGTTTAAACATGATGTTTTAGGACATAAAATATTTTATAATTAAAAAATTCGTAAATGAAATAAGTTTCTCAATATGTTTTTATTCTTTCAGAAAATGGAAGACAATGGGAGGAACCATGAAAATGGTGACCGTAATAGATCATGCACTAACAACCCTCTAATGGAAGCTATAATGGAAACTTTCATTCGAATGATGAAGTAACTGACTCATTTTTTTGGAAATAACATGAATCATGTTGAGAGACTGATCTCACTATGAAGGGAACAAAATTCTGTTGCATCCTTTATGAATCAATGACCAACAACCTTTATTGGATCAACTGTCCCATTGATTGTTGAATAGTTGATCATCTCTACAGAGAAGATCTTTTTTGTGCTTCATGGTTCATAGAAAGAGAATGTCAACCTGGCTATCTATTGCTTAGAAGGGGAAGCTGATCAGTGGTGGGAAATGACTAAAAAACAAGTCCAAGAGTGGATGTTGAAGCTATGGTGTGGGAAGAGTTCACTGGGATCTTCTTTAGTATGTATATCCCTCATTCCAGGAGAACAAGAACAGAGAAATAGTTTCTCGAACTGAAGTAGAAGGAAAATGAATCTGTGGGAAGATACGAGATGATCTTCACTATACATTCTTTTCATACCTCAATATTTTTCATTGATACTAGTTGGAAGGTTTATAGATTTTTTGGTTGACTAAGACCTAATCTGAGGAAGAATATAGCAAACTGAGACTATGACAACTATATTGAGATAGTGAGGATTGCGATGAAAGCCTAACTGGAGTATTGGTGAGATGTAATGGTCTCTTTAATCCAATGAAAAATACGATCTTGATGAATCAAATCATAAGGAGGATCTTCGATCAAAGAATAAGAGGAAAGAAAGTACAACTTCCCACATGTAATAAATGTGGGATGAAACATTCATGGAACTGCCTACTAGGGAGCGGGAAGAGCTAATATTGTGGAAGAGATGGAAATATTTCACAAAATTGTCTTATTGTTGTAAAGTATCAAATTACCAACACTAATTACAGGGGGAAGATGGTTTAGGGATTACCTGATGTCCAATGCTATATGTGTGGACAACATGGGAATTTTTACAATCACATTCCAAATCTGAGGGCAGTGGAGGGGAATCCCTATCATCCTTAGAAAAAACTGAGGGAACAAGGTCATACATTTTCAATCACTACGACTGAAGTTGAAGTTCCAAATGATGTGGTGGTAGTTACTCTTGTTGTTTTCTAAAATCAAGGAAGTACTTTCATTGTTTCTTGTTATACACATTTTTTTATTTCATCCATGTTTTCAATGAATTTAGAATCAACTCTCGATTTTCTAAATATATTATTATCGTTCAAGACTCCAGGTGTGATTATCCAAGCATCTGCAGTGTTAAGAAACTCTAGTATTTACATTAGTGAGCACAATCTTATCGCAAATATATTTGTTATTCTCATGATGGAATTTTATATTATACTAGGGATGGACTGGCATTCAAAGAATAATTCTATAAACTAATGAAGAAATAAGAAAAATCAGTTTTCATGAATGGAAAACCTACAGTTATCTTCCAAGGAGGGATATCTAATAAATATCTTTTTTAGAGGAACTTCCTATATCCTTTTTTATGGAGTTTATTGGTGAATAAGATTATGGAGACGATAGTTTTACGGATAGAAAATGTCCCCATCATCCATGAATACATTGAAGTATTTACAGAGGAGTTACCTAGACCTCCCATAGAAAGAGAGGTAGAGTTCTCCTTTGCACTCATACTTGGATCACATCTGATATCAAATCCCTCAAATAGGATGGAAAATGTGGAGATGGAAGAATTAAAGAAAGAACTCCAAGATCTTTTGGATAAAGTTTTTATTCGACCGAGTGTGTCTCCTTGGGGAGGACCTGTTCTCTTGGTGAAGAAGAAGGATGGATAAATGTGGTTATGTATTGATTTTATAAAACTGAACAAGATCACATTGAAGAACAAAAAACCCCTTCCATGAATTGATAATATAATTGACCTACTTATTGGGGCTCAATTCTTCTCTAATAATGATTTTAAATCTGGTTATCATCAATTGAGGGTTATTAAAGAAGATATTCCCACAGATTCTTTCCGATCTTGTTATGGGAATTGTATGTTTGTTTTTATTACCTTTAGAATAACTAATTCCCAAGCAATTTTTATGTATTTGATGAATAAAGTCTTTAAGGACTACCGTGAAACATTGTGGTAGTTTTTATTGATGATATTATGATATATTTTAAATTTCAAGAGGAGAATGAGGACCATCAAAGGGTTATTTTTCAAACTCTATAAATTTAGAGGATTTTTGGGAAGTTTAGAAAATGTGATTTCTTGTTTCTAACAGATTATTTCTTGGGTAACATTGTAGCCAAAGAAGGAATCACAGTTGACCTTGAAAAAACAAAAGTTTTAGACTAGTGGCCTCATCCAATATAAATAACTAATATTCGTAGTTTCCTTGGATTAGCATGATATTATAGGAGTATTGTGAAATAAATTCATGAATTTATAATCCATTAAGAATGTTATCTCGAAAAGGGGTCATGTTCATCTGGACAAAAAAGTGCGAGGAATGTTTCCAAGAGATGAAAAAGATATTGGTTACCACACACGTGTTAACTTTTCCCTCAAGTGTAGAAGGATTTGTTATTTTTAGAGATATATCTATGAAAGGGCTTGCTTGTGTCCTCGTGATGTAAGACCCCAGGAAAAGTGAGACATAAAAGGATAAATGTTACTACCCATGTCAACAAGGTGCACCTTTTTCGGGAGCCTACCTGATTAGAACTCCATAGTTAAGCATGCTTGGCCTGGAGTAGTAATCAGGATCGGTGACCTACTAGGAATTTTCCTAGGGTGTGTGTGAGTGTGGAAAAAACACACTGAAAGAACATGTTTTGGCCTGTGGGGACACTCATTAGTCTAATAAGCGACCCCAGTGAGTAATAGATTATGGTGTGCTCGGAAGGAAACCAAGGTATTAAAGGAGACCCATGGGGTCAGATGAGAAGGTTCATGGCCTGGTGAGTAGGGTCGTGACAAATGGTATTAGAGACTATACCCAGCCGGAAGTGCTTAGGCACTACCTGGTTTTGAGGCTTGGGGTCCACAACTAGAGCGTTGTGCTTTAAAGGGGTGGATAATGTAACACCCCTGGAAAAGTGAGACTTAAAAGTCTAAATATTACTACCCGTGTCAACACAGTGCACCTTTCTTTTCCATAGCCAACCTGATTAGAACTCAATAGTTAAGCATGCTTTTTCTGGAGTAGTAATCAGGATGGGTGACCTTCTGGGAAGTTTCCCAGGGTTTGTGTGAGTGAGGACAAAACACACTGAAAGAACATTTGTTGGCATGTGGGGACAGTCATTAGTCTGATAAGCGAACCTAGTAAGTAATAGACTATGGTGTGCTACGAAGGAAACCAAGGTATTACAGGAGACCCATGGGGTCAGATGAGAAGGTTCATGGCCCGGTGAGGCGGGTCGTGACACATGCAAAATAAAAAAGTTCATTGCTTATGAATCTAGACAGTTGAACACTCATGAGAAGAACTATCCTATGTATGATCTAGAACTAGTGGCAGTCATTTTTTCTCTGATGATATGAAGGAACTATCATTATTTGGAGAAATGATATATATACATAGATCATCAATGTTTGAAGTATATTTTCACACATAAGGAATTAAACATGAGACAAAATAGATGGTTGGAACTTCTTAAAGACTATGATTGTTCAATTTATTGTCATCCCAAAAGAAAAAAGAATGTCGATGATGCATGAAGTATGAAAGACCCAGCTATTCTATAAATGAGGAGGATTTAAAGAGATCCTTTGATAAGTGACCTAGTAAAAATGGAAATGTAAATTTTAAGGGAATGGTTATCATCAACCCTAATCCAAATGATTTATCAACCATTATTAGTTGAAAATATCAAGAAATCTCATAAAAATGAATCTTTCTTACAGAAGAAGATTAAGGCCTTGAATGATTGGATGTTTCTTGGGTTTAATATTGGTCATGAATGTGTTCTAAAATTTTTTACATTACTATGTATTCCATATATTAAAGAAATAAAAAAGGAGATGATGGATGAAACTCATAGATCTACATTCTCTACACATACTGGAAGCACAAAAATGTATAGGGACCTTCGTGATCATTAGTGGTGGGATAATATGAAAAGATATATTACTGTCTATACTTCAAGGTGCCTAATATGTTACCAATTAAAGGCAAAGAGACAGCTACCTAAAGGGGTATTGCAACCAATACCCATACCATCATGGAAGTGGGAAAATATCACTATATAATTTGTCACTGGTCTTATGAGAACTTCCCAAAGAAGCAATGCGATATGGGTTATTGTGCACCGTCTCACCAAGACCACCCATTTTATCTGCATTCAAGAAGATTTCTCTCTGGATCAACTTTCCATGATTTGTATGGTGGAAGTGATAAGTCTGCATGGAGTTCCACTTTATATCATGTCGGAACGTGATCCAAGGTATACATCAAAATTCGTGAGAATTATTCAACATGCTCTGAGAATAGAATTGAATTTCATTATGGCATATTTCCCCCAAACTGGTGCCCAATCTGATTGGACAATTCAAATACTCGAGGACATGCTGAGAACATGCTCAATGGAGTTTAAATGAGGATGAGATCAAAATATCCCAATAGTTAATTTATCTTACAACAACATCTTCCACTTGATCATTCTAATGGATCCCTTTGAAACTCTATATGGGAAGCGATTTTGAAATCCTACATGTTATGATGAAGACCGTGATAGAAAGTATCATGGGCATGATCTTGTGCAAGAGATGATAGAAAATGTCCACACCATCTAACAACACATTAACGTTGCTCAGATTTTAAAAAATAGATATGCTGAAAACCATCGAAGAGACTTGTAGTTTGATGTTGGGGACAATTTATTTCTTCGGATTTCACTTTGGAAGAGAATCATGAGGTTTGGGAAGAAATGGATGCTCAGCTATATCTACATTGGCCCTTACGAAATCCATGATCGCATATGTGCATTGGCCTATCAGCTATCACTACCTCCAAATCTAGCACAAGTAATGATTTTTTCCACATATCCATCTTACGGAAGTACCTACCTAACCCTTCACATGTACCATATATAGAGGTGGTACAAATGGAACATATCCTCTCTTATGAGAAGTAGCTGGTGGAGATCTTGTATTATAGAGACAAGGTTCTACGCAATAAGACTACCCACCTTGATATGGTGTTGTGAAGGAACCACATATGTTATAAATCCATGTGGGAACCAGTGGAGTCTATTAGGAAGAAGTACCCACACATTTTCTCTTCGTAGGGTACGAGTTAAAATTTTGGGGATGAAATTTATTAAGGGGGAATAATGTAATGACCCGAACCTTTTAATAACATTTATTTCCTAAATTTTGTGTTATTTTAGACTCAGAAAATCTATATCCATTAATTAATGATGTGTGTATAATTATATGAGACCATTGGGTTTTGACTGTTATATGATCGTTGTTCAATATGAGAATTGGAAACTATATTCTTAATGTTACAATTGTTGTTTATAAATACAAGTGATCTTGGTTAATTAATACAGAAAGAATAGTGAATCTCCACATACATTAGACTCTGTCCATACAAAGAACATATGTCATAGCATGGGACAGAGGTAGAATCTATGGGATTAGCTCTGGACCATGGCCAAGTTGTGATTAAACATGTGAATCTTGAATGGAAATGCCTAAGGGAGAAGTTCAAGCTGATAGAAATCACCACTCGGGCAATGTTGTCTGCGCCACCCCAAGATTATATCACTAAAAAACACCTTACACTTAGGTCGTATGCATTTGTTATAAGAGGATATGTAATGATGTTTTAGATACATTTTGTAATACATTTGTATAAATAAAATTGTAATTTCTTGTTATGGTAAAATTTGTAATTATCAAATGTCCAGATAAATATAGGACGAATATTATTGATGAATTTATGAAAAAGAAAATTTTAAAATATTCATGTAAACATTAAATACTAAATAATTTTAAATGATTTTCAAAATATGGTTTCCAACAGTTGTGATCAGTAAGAAATTTAGTGTCTAATAAGATCAACATAATTTTTATTAAATAGTAATTTATGAATAGTACTATTACCCTTATGATTTGTAATGAATAATAATGAATTTTAAATCATACAAAAAAATAAAATCTTCCCCAATGAATGTATTAATTTAATTTAAACTCCTTAAAAGTGAAAATATGGTCATAATATAAGTATTAGTATATTTGTATTTCATAAATATTTTATGATTAATTTATTAATTTATAATAGAAATTTATTTTCTTAAAATTTAATGATAAATTATTTCTTTATTGTATTATAGTTATAAGATAAATTTATGTGACCATTTTTAATTTCTCAAGTTGTTATAAAACGACTTATAGTTTCAAAGTTGTTTTTATAAATAAATTATAATTTTATTTAAAAATTAGATTAAAAAATTTAAAAAATTTATTTTCATAAAATGGAGTTCATTTTTGAATTCTGAGAATCAATATCATGATAGGGATAATTTATGATATTTTCGAAAAATGTTTTGTTTTTAAGTGAATAGTAAAAATACCATTTCGAGTTTCAGTGTGATTAATGACATCATTAATGATGTAATATTGATGTAACAATTCCGGTAGACTAGTGAATAGTAATATGTTTTATGAGGTGTCCTGTGTGGAAAATACCATGGGAAAATACCGTGTTCAAGCCGATGTTTTTTCAAATACCACTGATGAGGTGTCCCTTGAAATTAATTAAATATTCCCTCACTATTGATATAAATACCAAGCCATTCCCCTCATTTAATTCATTCCAAAATCCTCTTCAATGAAGCTCTGGTATTTTACCTACCACATAGTTCTCCCAAGGTTCCATTAAGCCTCCCAATGTCTTGGCCATCATGCTTTCAAAAATACTCTTCAATGTAAGAGAACCTTTCACCCTCCTCTTCCAAGTCATGACTTCTTTTATGTTATTCCTTCTAGTTTTCATCTTAATATGTTGGGGATTGTTTTATATATACTTATTACATTCCATTTCATGTCCAAATCATTAGAGAACCTTTCCACTCCCATCAGTTAATTTTATAAAATTTTATGTTGTCACGACCTGTCCCCTGGGGCCCGTATCATGACTACCCCAAGCCCACCTTCCATAGGGCAGGGGCTAGTGACTTGCACCAAAGGTGTAACTCCCTAAAAACTGGGAAGGCATTGCCTTTATAAAATGTAAACACACAAAACCAGAGAACAGGTGGAAGAAAACACTAAGTAATGAAATATAACATGTGTGCAGAAAGTACGAAGCGGCTTGAAATACAAGCCCAATAGAAAGGTAAAACTACAACTGAATGTAACGCACAACTGAAAAGACAACAGCTGAATGGTGAAGCAGCTCATGGATCATCCTCTAGGTTCCTAACTATAGGGTAGGTACAGATGGCCACCTCAGCTCTCCACGTACGTCTATCACCTTCGGGTACCATCTTGTCGTAAAGTCCTCCGTCGGGTACCATCTAGCTCTACATGCCTCAACCACGACCAGTGATGTCCGTCGTCTGCAACCAACACAACACGGTGCAGGTGTAGCCCATGAAGGGGTGAGTATAACAATACTCAGTAGGGACCTCGATACCCTTAAGGTCTCACTAAATCCAAGGAGGATAAACCACAAAGAAAGATCTCAACAAATAACATTTACATTGGAAGATGCCCATACATATATATAAGTTATCAAATAACTCATCTCAATAATTAGGAAAACTCAATGGTCATTGAATCAGCTCAAACCCGGATTTTCATTATCAAAACCAATAATGGTGGAGAACTCCTCCTCTGTCAAGTACAGTGGCCCTATCATGACACTGAGGCGCTACTCAGTAACATTAGACTGCTGAGGTACTCCTCTTGTTGAGTACCACAGGTCTGCGGCCAAATACCAGATGCTCCGTCTACTGCGGGTCTACCGCCAAATACCAGACGCTCCCCCCTAATAGCCTACAAAGGCACTCCTCCTGTCGATTACCGTGGGTCTTCTGCCAACTACCACGTGCTCCGTCAGTTGTGGTTCTGACACCAAATACTGGGTGCTCTGTCCACTAGGCTAATCGAATCACTCCGAGTCGAATCGGTCATGCAGTCGTCAGGTCTACAACTACTAGGTCCTTTCACTCTGTACACTCGTCTCCGGGAGGGTCCACTCCATGAGCTACTGGTCATTACTTCCAAGTGTCACAAAGTCTCATGAATATGTATCACAAATGGCCGCCTCGTCATAGGGGTCTCAACGCAACAGAAGACACGTCAATCAAATGCCTGGTCTGTGAGTTATTAGCTTTTTAGTCCTGGGGGCCCGGTTGGATTTGTCTACGAACCAACCCGACGGTATCTCAACTATACCCCAAACTCCCATGGGGTGTACTCAAAGGGACTGTTATGCTCCAAGAGTACAGGCGCTGCTGACGGTTCGTCAAACGGACGTCCCGTGCCAATGATATGGCCGAAGAAGGTAATGGGCCAGTAATGAGCCCGGGTCCGGTCCGACCCGGTCAGACCAACTCGGCCTCACCCAAACTGGGCCGACCTGGTCTGAGTCGACCCGTTCAGACTCAATGGGTCTGACCCGGCCCATTGGGTGCGTCAACCCGCTAATTTTTGACCCAGTCCCCTGGGCCCAGCCCAGCGGACCGCGAGGGCGGTTCGGCCCGATAGTCACCATATAGGCGGCCCGGTAACTTGGCCAGGGAGACCGGGCCGGTTCGACCAGCGACACTGTGGGGGCGTCGCAGGCCGGTTCAGCAGGCCAGTGACTGGGAGGCCAGCGTGCACACCGCGTGGGGTGCGGTCGGACCGACCGGTCTCCAGGTTGGCCGCGGGTGTACCGGGCAGGGCGTGGGTGCGCCAGGCAGGGTGCTGAACGTCGGGCAGCGCGCTGGGGCGCACCGGGTAGCATGGCAGGGTGCCGGGGTGCGCCGGGCAGGCTGCCGGCAGGGGCACCAGGCATGCAGTCGGCAAGGGTGCGGGGCGTCGGGCTGGCTGGGCAGCACGCCGGGGGCATCGATCTGCACCGGCAGGGCACCCGACTGCCCTGGTAGGGCACTGAGGTGCGCCGGCAGGGCACCGGGGGTGTGCCGGCAGGGTGTCACGAGTCCGCCGGCAGGGCGCAGGCAGTGGCGTGGGGTACCGGGTGTGCGCCAGGGAGCCGCGAGGGCTGCGTAGTTCATGAAGGTCACGGGTAGCATGGCCTTTGTTCGCCGCCTTCATCATCGTCACCTCATTTCCACGCGCCGTGGAGTCATCACAAAAAAAACAACGGAGGGGTCGAGCCATGTTGTTTTGGCCCAGACCCTCCGCGTTTAGGGTGGTAGAAATAGGTTCTCTTTGGTATGAAGCATAACAACAACCGTTCCTCATTTTGAGAAAAAGGAAGAACATGGTAAAGGTTCAAACTTTAAATAAAATAAAACCCCTACCACTTGCTCATCGCTCATTGGTGGATTCGCGGAAGGAAGACAATCAAGGCCGTCGTTCGTCGCGTCCGCCACACGTCCACAATTCTATGCTTCGTCAGTTCGTTGATGATGTTGCAGAGGATAGGTGACTAGGGAAGGAAGGTCGTAGAATAATCATGTGGAAGATCATCGTTGGCATTCTTCGCATTCTTCATTGGAGAGGATAAGATTTCCCCAACTACTGGGCCTCACGATACTTTACCAGTGCTTCGTTGCATGGTGATGACATCCCAAAACCTTCTCTCAAACTCCCTATATATATGAGAGGCGGAGAGGTATGTAACCATCGTGGAATTTATGACGGTTCATTAATATGGAACCTTCCAAAATTTCAATGATGCAGTTACTTAATTTAATAAGGGGGTCGGGTGAATTAAATTACGTTGGGAAAATTTAAGAGGTGTGTTGGCACAACTTAAGAGGGGAGGATGCCAAGAAGTTTCCCCCACACTGCCTGCATCAAAACATAAGACACGAATTAATTTTATAATGACACATAAAATTAAGTGACAATAATTAATTTCACGTCGACACATAAAATGAACTGACTGCAATTAATTTTACGTCGACCCATAAAATTAACTGACAAAAATTAATTTTACGTCGACCCATAAAATTAATTGAGAGCAGTTAATTTTACATCGACACATAAAATTAATTGATGGGGGGGTTGAGAGGTTTCCTCCCCCTCCCCATTAAATGGGAGGTTAGGGTGCGGTGGTCCCACCTATAACTCCCATGGGGAGGTTTTAACTAACTCACTCAACACATGGAAACTAAAATAATGTTAATAAAGTGTTGTACTTTATTTTATTATTAATTTTATTTATAAAAAGCTAAAAACTAACTTTTATTCCCAATCATCTTCCGTTGAGTTGAAAGTCTTCTTAAGCAAATAACGGCGCTGCGAGTTCTACGGTGCCCTTAGAATTCGATTCCGAGCACAGGTTAAAATTTTATAAAATGCCGCTCATACGTTTAATGAACGTACCCAAAAAAAGTTTGGAAAATTATTATCAGTCACCCTCAACCAACTGCATTCAAGGATAGGCTTTTCCTAGGAGAAACAAGCCCCAACGAACTCAACTGTACTCTCAGATTTTCAATTCGAGTTACCGTTTAGAAGTTATGAATTTTACAATAAAATAATTGTCACTTAATTATTTTATTTACGGCCAAAAACTAACTTTATCAGGTGGCATGCACCGGCCAAAGTTAGTATCTTCATAAAGAAAGAATACCCTCACTAGTTCATTGGTGGTCTTGGATTTTTGATCTGAGTTACCGTTTTTGAGTTATAATCATTTGAAAAATAAAATAACTTTATTTAATTACTTTATTTACGGTTATACCATTTTCGTGTTTTCTCAGAAGAGGGCTGCGCTGACTAATCTTAAGTCACCCATAGTGTAAACCCGCTATTCTGAGCACAACGGTGCCCTCGGATTTTAGATCTGAGTAACCGTTTAATAGTTATTGCAATTTTTCATTAAAACTGCTTACGTGCGTTAATTTAAGCATAACAAAACTTCATAAAATTATTCTAGGCACACCGGGCCACGGAGTCAGGTTCCGTCATAAACTGCATGCTCGTAATATTCCAAAGAATTTAAGGAAAAATTTCTTGAAATTTACGGGTCTTTACATTTCTCCCACCATAGGGATTTACGTCCCCATAATGCTACAACACAATATAGGCAGACTAAAGGAGGTACCGATCACGCATCTGAGTCTCCCACTCCGAAGTGCTCTCCTGGAGGTTCTCATGTTACCAAGGAACGCGCACTAGAGGAATCGACCGTCCACTAAGGACCCTCTCCTGTCTATCCTCGATCTCTACCAGAACCTCTGTGAAGGTCACCCCGTCGTCGACGTCCAGCTCCCCATGATCGATGATGTGGGTCGGGTCGTGCACGTACATCCTCTGTTGAGATACGTTGACGACGTCATGCACCCGGTGCAACTGAGGTGGAAGGTCCAGATGAAGCAAGGAGATAACATGCCACCCCGGCCAAATCTCCATAGTCCACGTCAAGGTGATACCTGTAAGAAAACGTGGTCACCATCCTCGAACTCTAGTGGTCTCCGTCTCTTATCAGCATAGGACTTTTGTCTGTTCTGTGCAATCTTCATCCTCTCATGGATGATCTGCACCTGATCCATAATATCATGCACCATCTATGGTCTTACAAGACGTGCATAGATTTCCCCTTTGCCGAAAAAGAGAAATCTGGACCTATCCTCTGGGCGAACCACGTTTTTCGCCTAATACAGTAAATCCTGACATGAACGGTACAATTCATGTCTTGGATGACGTCGTAAGGCCTCAACACTACTACCAAGAGATCCAACCATCACTCTCACCTCCAAGGGTTGAGTCACACTATCGGAATCAGTGTGTGGTCACTGGGTCTCCTCCAGTAGGAATCTCGAAATTGAGGGTCAAGTCAATGGTTTTAACCGGAACCTCTCAGCATCAACCACACAAAAGGGAAGGAAAGAAAACATCACAAGGACAAGTGTCTTTTATTACTGCAGCTCATGTACAAAGAAACACAACAACCACAAACAACAACATCATGGAAACTAGAAGCACCAATAACGAAGGCCTTCATGCCAGGAACTAGTCCACCTACTTCCAGAGATCTATAGTCATATGCTTCAGCTGCCTGAAGTTGTGCTCTCCCATGTCAAACTGCTCCCTACGGTCTGCCTTGATCGAACCTCTGCCTCTGCCTGGGAGGTCCTTCATCTATTTTGTGATCTTCTGTACAGAGGTTTAGATAGTCACGTGCCATGTGACAATGCCCGCCGTAGGAGTAACACTGCCCGCTCCTGCCATGACTGGCTCTATCCTCACTCCGGTTTCCCCACACAACTGAACCTGAGTCGTGCATTCGACCACTGGTGGGTCTGGTCCTCTTGGACCCATATGTCGTTTGTCTACTGCTAGTTGTAGAAGACTCTGATGCAAGTAGGACTAGTGGTGGGTCCCACAACTGGAGACTGCTCAACAAGGAAACTCTCCACTAGAAGGGCTCGCTCCAACACTCCCATCTGTGTCGGAATGTTGTGGGAGATAACTGAAGCTGTGATCTCTCAACTGAGTCCCTGCTCGAAGGTTTGGGCCCTGAAGAATGTGTATTGTACCATATCAGTGGAGTAGCGCGAGATTTCTGTGAACCTCGCGGAGTACTAAGCTACACTCATTCTGCCCCGCTGTAGTTGAAGTACCTCCTGTATTCGCACCGCTCGAAGGGTGGCTAGTAAAAACTCCGCCCTGAATAGGCTCTCGAATTCTACCCATAGAAGTGACACCTCATCATGAATCTGGAGCATCAGGCTCTACCATATACATACTGTTGCATGAAAGAGGCTGGCAGCAAAGATCAACATGAAGTCCGCTGGTGTCCCTACTAGCCTGAAGACTCTCACCACAGCCTCCAGCCAATCCTCAGCCGCCTGTGGGTTCGTCTCTCCCCATACCCTGGGTGTCCTCTGGCACTGGAACTCGTGCAACATCCTCAAGCTGCATGTATCACCTGCTGCTGGGGCTGGTGGCATCAGTGGCCCAACAGGTGGTAGTACCGTTGGTGCCTCCGCTGGGGCCTCAACTGGAACAGGGCTCTGTATTGAGGCCTTGTCGCTCGGTGGGCTGTCAGTACATACAACTCTCGGGACTCTAGCTGGTTGTCCACGGGGAGGCATCCTGAAAGAAACAGATGCGACACGGTCCAAAGACTATACCTGGTGAGCTGACATGGTTTGAGCCGACATAAATAAAACTTTTGGAAACACACACGCAATCAGTGTTTTCATGCACTGAGACGGAAATCAGAAGTCAGGGTCCTCGTGTATGGATACGTCAGTCGCCGCACCAACACTAGACTCCCTGAACTGAAAACTACACTCATCACGCTTAACACTATTACTTCATAGAAAAGAAAATATCATAGTCCTAAGTTCTACGGTAGAAACGACTCCTTTGATACCAATTTGTCACTACCCGTCCCCCGGGGCCCATATCGTGACTACCCTAAGCCCGCCTTCCATAGGCCAGGGGATGGAGACTAGCACCAAAGGCGTAACTCCCTAAAAACTGGGAATTCATTGCCTTTATAAAATGTAAACACAAACAACTGTAGAACAAGCGGAAGCAAACACTATGTAAAACCATATTACAAGTGTGCTGAAAGTACAAAGGGGCCTGAAATACATGCCCAACAGAAAGGTACAACTAGAACTGAATGTAACGTACAATTGAAAAGACAACAGGTGAATGGTGAAGCAGCTTCTAGATCGTCTTCTAGGTTCCTACCTGTAGGGTAGGTACAGATGGCTACCTCAGCTCTCCACTTCAGTATGTCACCTCCGGGTACCTTCTCGTCGTAATTTCCACCTCCGGGTATCGTCCAGCTCTACAAAACATAACCACGACTAGTGTTGTCCGTCTTATGCAACCAACACAATGAGGTTCGGGTGTAGCCCGTGCAGGGGTGAGAATAAAAATACTCAGTAGGGACCCTGAGACCCTTATGGTCTCACAAAATCCAAAAAGGATAAACCACAAAGAAATATCACAATAGATAACCTTTACTTAGTTATATGCCCATAAAAATACATAATTTATCAAGTAAATCATATCAATAATAAGGAAAACACAATGGTCATTGACTCAGCTCAAACCAGGATTTTCATTATCGAAACCACAACTGCTGGAGAACTCCTCCTCTGTCGAGTACAGTGGCCCTGTCACGACTCTGAGGCGCTACTCACTAACCATAGACTGCTAAGGTACTCCTCCGGTCGAGTACCGTGAGTCTGCTGCCAAATACTGGGCGCTCTGTCTACTCTGGGTCTGCCGCCAAATATCGGGCACTCCCCCCTAGTAGCCTACAGAGGTACTCCTCCTGTTGAGTACTGCGGGTCTGCTGCCAACTACCAGGCGCTCCGTCTGTCGTGGGTCTGCCTCCAGATACCGGGCGCTCCATCCAATGAGATAATCGAATCACTCCGAGTCTAATCGGTCAAGAAGTCGTTAGGTATACAACTACATGGTCTCCGCACTCGGTACGCTCGTCTCCGGGAGGGTCCACTCCATTAGCTATTGGTCATTACTTCCAAGTGTCACAAAGTCTCACGAAGAAGTATCACAAAGAACCGCCTCGTCATAGGGGTATCAACGCAATAGACGGCGCGTCAATCGGATTCTCGGTCTTTGAGTTATTAGCTTTTTAGTCCCGGGGGCCCGGTTGGATTAATGTACGAACCAACCCGATCGTATCTCAACTATACCCCAAACTTCCATAGGGTATACTCAATGGGATGACTATGCTCCAAGAGTACCGGCGCCGCTAACGGTTCGTCAAACGGATGTCTCGTGCCAATGATATGGCCTAAGAAGGTAATGGGCCAGTAATGAGCCCGGGTCCGGTCCGACCCAGTCAGACCAACTCGGCCTAACCCAAACTAGGCCGACCTGGTCTGGGGTGACCCGGTCAAACTCACTGGGTCTGACCTGACCCATTGGGCGAGTCTACCCGCTATGTTTTGACCCGATCTAGTGGGCCCGACCCAGCAGACTGCGAGGGCGGTTTGGCCTGATAGTTGCCACGTAGGTGGCTCGGTAACTCGGCCTGGGAGACTGGGCCGGTTCGACCGGCGACACAGTGGGGGCGTCGCGGGCCAGTTCAGCAGGCCGGTGACTGGGAGCCCAGCGTGCAGACCGCAGGGGGCGCGGGCGGGCTGGCTGGTCTCTGGGCTGGCCACGGGTGCACCGGGCAGGGCGCGAGTGCGCCAGGTAGGGTGTCGTACACCAGTCACCGCACAGGGGTGCACCGGGTAGCCTGGATGCGCGTCGCGGGGGCACCGAGGTGCGTCGTGTAGGCCGCCGGCAGGGGCACTGGGGGAGCTGGGCAGGCAGTCGGCAAGGGTGCGGGGCATCGGGCTTGCTGGGCAGCACACCGAGGGGTGTTGGGCTGCGCCGGCAGGGTTCCGACACGGTGTCGGGGGTGCCAGACTACCCCGGCATGGCGCCAGGGTGCGCCGACAGTGTGCCGGTAGGGCATCGCGGGTGCACCAGCAGTGAGCCGACAGGGGTGCGGGGCGTCGGGTGTGCGCCAAGGAGCCGCGGGGCGGCATAGTTCACAGAGGTCATGGGTAGCGCGGCCTTTGTTCTCCACCTTCATCATCGTCGCCTCATTTATATGCCGTCGTGGAGTCATCACAAAAAAACAACGGAGGGGTCGGGCCATTTTTTTCCCCAGACCCTCCGCGCTTAGGGTGGTAGTAATAGGTTCTCGCAAGTTTGAAGCACAACAAACCATCGTTCTTCATTTTGAGAGAAAGGAAGAACATGGGAATGGTTTATTCATTAAATAAAATAAAACCCCTACCTCATGCTCATCGCTCGTTGGCGTTCATCGCATTATTCATTGGAGAGGATAAGATTTCCCCAGGTGTTGGGCGTCACGAAACTTTACCAACGCTTCATCGCTTAGTGAAGCTGTCCCAAAACCTTCTCCCAAGCTCCCTATATATAGAAGGGGTGGAGAGGTATGTAACCATCATGGAATTTATGACAGTTCATTTATTTGGAACCTTCCTAAATTTCAACGATGCACTTACTTAATTTAAAAAGGGGGTCGGGTGAATGAAATTGTGTTGGCGCAATTTAAGAGGTGGGTTGGCACAACTTAAGTGGGGAGGATGCCAAAAAGATTCCCCCACATAGCCTACATCAAAACATAAGACACAAATTAATTTTATGCTGACACATAAAATTAAGTGACAACAATTAATTTCACGTCGACACATAAAATTAAATGACAACAATTAATTTTACGTCGAACCATAAAATTAACTGACAACAATTAATTTTACGTTGACCCATAAAATTAATTGAGAGCAATTAATTTTACATTGACACATAAAATTAATTAATCTGGGGATTGAGAGGTTTCCTCCCCCTCTACATTAAATGGGAGGTTAGGGTGTCGTGGTCCCGCCTCTAACTCCCAAGGGGAGGTTTTATGTAACTCACTCAACACATGGAAACTAAAAAAATAATAATAAAGTGTTTTACTTTATTTTATTATTATTTAATTTTATTAAAATATAAAAATTAACTTTTATTCCCGCTCATCTGACATTGAGGTGAAAGTCTTATTAAGATAATATCTGCACTATGAGTTCAACGGTGCCCTCGGAATTCAATTCCGAGCACCGGTTCAAAAGTTATAAAATGTCGATCATACGTTTACTGAACGTACCCGAAAAAAAGTTTGAAAATTTATTATCAGTCACCCTCGACCAACTGCGGTCAAGGTTAGGCCCTTCCTAGGAGAAACATGCCTCAAAGAACTCAACTGTACTCTCTGATTTTCAATTCGAGTTACAGTTTAGATGTTATGGATTTTACAATAAAATAATTTTCACTTAATTATTTTATTTACAGCCAAAAACTAACTTTCTCATGTGCCCCGCACCAGCCAATGTTAATATATTCGTAAATAAATCATACCCTCACGAGTTCAGAAGTGGTCTCAGATTTTTAATCCGAGTTACCGTTTGTGAGTTATAAGCATTTGAAAAATAAAATAACTTTATTTTATTATTTTATTTACGGTTATGCCATTTTTGGGTTTTCTCACAGGAGGGTTGCACCGACTAAACTTAAGTCACACCAAGGTAAACCTGCTATTCTAAGAACAATGGTTCCCTCAAATTTCTAATCGGAGTAACCATTTAATAGTTATTCCACTTTTTCATGAAAATTGCTTACGCCATTAATTGAAGCTTAAGAAAACTTAAACAAATTATTCTGGGCTCACCAGGCCTCGGAATCAGGTGCCGTCAAAAAATGCAAACTTATAAAATTTCAAAGAATTTAAGAAAAAAAATTCCTTGAAATTTATGGGTATTTACATATGTGATGTCATTAGGCTTCCGAATTTTCATAAAAGAAATCATATTTTCTTTTTTTCTTTCATGTTTCATTATCATGTAGTATTTAATTGAAATATCCATGCCATGATATTATTTATATTTTATTATGTCCATCTAATGTAAAATGATTCATTTATGTATTAATGACCATTATCCCTTATATTTTTATTATTTTTTTAAAAACATGTTATATAGTCTTTTTCAGGTAGAAATTTCGTCTCAAAATTTCTCCCTTTTTCTCTCTAGAAATTATCTTGTTTTATTTATGTGAATACCCAGACCTATTTCTTATATAAGGGCGTTCATAAATACAAAAAAAATTATATTTTATTTTGGAATTGACATAAATAAAACCATTATTCTTTTTCCATGTGTTATAAATGACATAACTATTATGTTTTTAAACACTTTTAAAACGTTACAATTTTGAATTGAAACTCATTTCATTTATTCACTATGGGTTATGTATGAAATTTTTTATTAATATCCTTGTGGCTCAAAAGAAAATAAATACATATTAAGGGTGTGCCCTAATAGCACTCCAATGACTTGGGTAAATAATTAATCTCAATAGATGACAAGTTTCACGATACCTTGGTGAATAACCTTGGTAATTTCATTATGACACCTTGGGGATGAACCTTGATGATATGTTCATGAATGTCTAAATTAAATGTTGTAGATAAATATTCAAGTTACGATTCATTTTCTTCTTATTATTATATTCATATTCTTCTATTTTTCATTCCTTTATGGTTTTTATCAAGTTTTTATTGATATCACAACTAAACTAATTCCCTTATTTATCCTTACCGGGCCATCTTCTCACCCTTTCCATTTATGTATGACTCCAGGTTATGATACTCTATAATTTTACTTAGGATGAACTTATTATGATTCTTTATAAATGGATTATAAGGACTATTTATGTGGGTTTTATGTATTGTTTTCCTGAGTTCCAAGAAACTAGACTTTAAAGATCTTCTTTTGTAAAATGTAATGAAATTTTATGTAATAATAAGTTGGGATGCCATATTCAATTACTTAGGTCCTGTAGTATAGTAATAAACGAATAGAAATTTATATAATTAGGGGATATAGGATAAATATACAAATAATTAGGTCCAAGAAGAATCCTTTTATAAATAAGAACTGACTAAAAGAATGTAGACAATTGTTGATCATAAGTGTTTATAGACTGTCCATTCAGGGAAATATTGGATGATGATATATTAATAGAAATGGAAAATAATGATAGTGACTATTTTAGAATATTAATTTGCATTGGAAGATGATAATGGACATGAGGATTATATTGGTGGACTATTGTTTTATCAATAACATTTTTAATTCATCTTCTTTTTAGTTTCGAGTGTATCTCTTCTATGTTTATCCCCTTGAGCAACATGATTAAATTTTTACATTTAATATATCTTAATGGGTTTTTTTACATTATTATAGATGTATTTAAATTAATATTTATTTTATAAAGTCACATGATGTTTTCGGAAATTAATTTTCATTGTGGGAGATGAGTTGGAGAAGATATGAATTGGATTGAGAATTTTTAAGTGGAGATATAGATATAAAATTGAAATATGGGTTCTATATATGACTTCATAGGAATAAATTTACTGATATGATAATAGAATTCTTTTTATCATATTATGTTCATGAAATATTATCATTTTATGATTAATTCAACACAATGAAATATATTTCAATTAAAATGTAACAACATATATCTCATGATACAAAGAAAATTCTAATTTTATATCTTTAGATATTATAGTTATATTGTGCCATATTATATTGGAACTGGACTACATGAGATTATTTTGGTAATAAACAATTGTGATTTATTATAATGTTGATATTTATGAGTAATTTTATAATAAATGAGCTTTATATTGTCCATTGTAAGTCTAAATTAGACGAATACTAGTGTCGTGAGATATTAAACCATATTCAAGATGTGATTTAATGGAATAAAATATGGGTACATGTGGATCATAATTACTCATGTGAGATTATTTTTCCAATGTTATAGAATTATATAGTCTTGTTAAAGGGTACACATAAATGGAATGATTCCACATCAGATAAATATATATGTTTGAAAAATTAAATTAGATTAATATATTGTTTTGAAGATTATTCTAGGTGAAACATAAATATTCAAATCAATAAGACTATTTTTCATAACTATATACTACTAATACTTTGTTTCTTGTTGCAATTTGATAATAAAAATATAACATGTAAAAATTTCCATGTTTGATCATCTTAAAAAAAATTAATTTTTAGATGATTTTAAAAGGATGATAATTTAATGAAAAAAGTGAAAATCTCATATGAAAAAACTCAAGGAGTAATTTATGTAAGATAATTCAAATGATTTTATCATGATTTTTTATTTTTACATTTTTACCAATAGTATTAATATAGCAATTATTATGGAGTATGGAAGATATAATGTTTCTATTGAAGAAGTTGTCATATTGGGAATTTGGATATTATATATTTGGTTTGAGCATAAAACATAAAAATATGTATAAATGAAGAATCATCATGGGCTATTATATGAGTCTAAAAGTTTACCCAAATTCATAAGAATATTATTCTAGTTATAGAATGAGATTTTATGATGACAATTATTTTGATGATTTAACGATGTATAATATTATCTTAAAAAATTTATAGATATTAATGAATTATTTTAGGTAATCATGGAGGTTATTGGATGATGAAAAATTAAAAACTCCATATATTTGGAATGTAATGAATATATATGTCTAGAATATTTGAAAAGTAGGAATATAAATATAGTGTAAATGAAAAATTTTCAAATATAGTCAGAGAAATAATATACAAGTCCGGTTCTCATGATTGTTTTATTTCATAAACCCAATGATGTTCATAATGATATAGTGAGGTATTTTCAAAATTTATGAAGGATTTTTTGATAGATTAAATATTCCAATAAGAATTTCCCAATAAAGTTAATAAATAGTATGGAATTTACTACGTGCTGATGTATGCACTTTATTATCACAAAATATTTTTTTGAATTTATTCAATATAATAAGGAAATAACCTATAGAATATTTACAGGAAATAATTTTCATGAAAATTTTGTGCATGAATATATTTACATAAATATAGGGGTGCACATGTTTTGGGTAGTTAACTTGTATGTTTTATATACTATTTAGAAATAATATCTTGAGTAACATGGTCTTCGTACTCTAATTAATTAAGTTGGGAAGATTCTAGGAGTTAATAAACAATAAAATTATTGAGAAATAACATCATTAAGTTTCAATATGATTATGTATTTAAAATTTAATTGTATGAAGTGTTTGGAATAGTTGAATATATGAAAGAAATAATTTCAATAAAATTAAAACTATAAACAAATTGTATATATCTCATATGTTTGGATACGTGATGTAAGTGATAAATTTACACAATCCATATATTTTATATTTTTGTAATGATGATTTTCTTGATGTATGAGATTATGTGTTGAATCAAATATATTAAAGGATCATAGAATGATTGAATATTTATTATGTTGTAAGAATATAATATTCTAGGCCTAGTATAAATTTTATCCAGTACCCTGATGTAGATCACCACATGACCTAAGGTGCACAACCTTATATTCCGGAAGCATCCGAATATTAGTGAGGGTCTAATAGAACAAATGAATATACTATACTATGTTTATTAGAGCAACACCAAGAAAATTGATATGAAATAATTGAAAAAACTAATCTATAATCATTCATCGTAATCCATTTCCCAAAACTAGTTACAATCCCAAAAGGGTTTTATTTTTATTTTTTAAAATAATAATTTTTCCAACAAAATCCTAATCTCGAAAAAGAAGCAAAGAGAAGTGTTAAGTAAACATGGTTCTTTGATATGCACCCAAATGAACTCCAAATAGATATTTCATGATAGTGATCAATCATTGGTATGTTTTTAAGAAGTTTTCATCACCATTGGAATATTTAGGATAACATTTGAGAAAAATTATGTATAGGCTCTCAAGGATTGACTGTGGAAATGTTAAAAGAACAAAATTTAAATTGGGATTGTAGTATGGCCAGACAATGGGCCAAAAATGTTATAATTGTGTTCAAACCTCTGTATAAGATGGGGACTAGGTCACACAGATTATTGGGGAGCCCTCGTGGTTGGTTCTAAAAATATGTGGTTTCATAAACCATTCACCCCACCTCCATTAAATAATGGATTGGAATGATAATTACTACTAACCATGCTCCAACCATGAAACATGCACCGGATGGTCACCTTCTCCTCTCTTTCATGTCCCATACCCCTGGAACACTCCCAAGACTCTATAAACATATAGTGAAAATTTTATTAACCCATTTCAACAGACTTAATCTAAAACATAATCTTGAATATAACTCAATGTATGTTTGAGATCTTACTACCTCCCCACCTTATGCAATCACAAACCTATGTTTCATTCCCCAGAATAAATGAGTTAAGAGATCGAGAAACTAGTCCTTAATATATGTCTTCATATCCAATTTTTCCGTGTAAACATTACTATAATTCCATTACACTCGATCCAATCGCATGGTTTCTCCCCTCAAGGCTTTATCACCGTGATCCATAATAAATTATGGATTCCCTTCAATGGATGCATTATCATCCAAAAAAACATTATCAACATCTATCACATTTGATGGGTTTTGGTGATATTTAATAAGGTATGACACATGGACAAAATTCATGAAAATATAATGATGTGTAAGATCCGTTCATTACACCACAAATATGATCCTTTATGTTATCTCAAACGACCCCATGTACCTAGGTACCAGTAAACCCTTTTTGGAATCTTATGGTAACCCAACCATGGAAACCCCTCATAAATTGCATAGTCACCCTAAATAAAAACAATTGGTCATCAATATTGATCATCATATGACTTCTACCAACTCTTATCTATATCCATTCATTAATGAATCAACTAAACATATTCCATTGTCCCCGTCATGAGACTAGGCTCCAAAAAATATATTTCCCCATCCTACATGAAACATAACTTAGATATACATTTACTACCATAGTGCTCCCCATTTTGTTCCATATGAACAGTGGCCTATTAAAAATAGAAATAGGTTAAATCATCATGATTTATTTTATTTTCATAAAATACAAAAAATCCTATGATTTATTCACTCAAAATGTTCTCTAGAACCTAAATAGTTTGCTATAACTGTCCGTCTGTCTGCAAAAGGAAAAATAAACTCAAAAAAAGATGGGTGGAATGTGCATTCTTTTACCCATGGAAGTATCATAAAGTAAAACATAAATCATGATCCATGACTATAGTTTATTGGCGCCATGTGTAACTATACTACCTCTTAAACATAAAAATCACCTAACTAGTCAATAGTAATGGGCTCTCATATTGATAGGAAATGTTACACCATGTTTAACTAATCCATGACTGCGAATATCAAATCATTTTTTCATGTACTCATTGGAATACCTACAACATGGTATATATTATTTTATCCCACCACCATTATAGAATTGGAAAAACTGTAAGAAACCACTCAATGGGTGATTCTTGGCCATCACCTATTGGAATGTGTACCACTACACCAAAAAACCCACGACCTCCTTTTTCATCCCTCGCCACCAATACTATCTTTGAAGATCGTGATACTTTTTTGTCAAACCCTGGTGCACCTCCCATTTCAAGGCATGAAACTCTTTCATAAACTCTTAAAACATATATTTTTTTCACAACAATGGGTCCATGAATATAAAATAGCACATCATCATTAATAGTAAAAATAGAAGGTGACTCCCCAAATTCATGATGTTCCCTCATGTATAAAAAATTTGGATCCTTATACTAAAACTACTTAGTCAGGAACCCTAGTGTGGACTCAACATCCATCCATTCGTGTGTCCTATTCCCTTACAATCATGTACATCTAGATTATTCTTTTTAAACAACTCTATCATCCTTCACACGTAACTCGATTCAGAAACATCTTTATTTTGTGTCTTTCAAAGAAAAGCATCTACAATAATATTTCCATTTAATTTTATGTAAACATGTTCAAAATTGGGGGAATACATGTACTCCACCTATCGTTACTATCAAGGATTCAAATCATTATGGGAAATGATTGAAATAAGGATTCTATTATTGGTATGCACAATAAACCATTCTCCCAACATGTAATTCATCCAGCACTTTAATGCGTAAACCACCACATCCATCTAAAGATTATGAATATATAAATTTAAATCACGGGGAATCAATTACAATGAACTATATTCCACCACTTGGTCATCCTCCATCAAAACATCCCCATGTTCAACACTAAATGCACCAAAAAACTAGGAATAATTTTTACATAGCATGGGTAATATCAAATAATTGTATTATTAAAACACTTTCTCAACTACTAGATAACATTATCACATTACCTAGACCATTCAAACAAGATTCCCATCATATAATGCCTATATTTTGGGAATCCCAATGGGAAATATATTTAATGAAACATCAATAATAACTTGTCATCCCAAATAATATCTATATATGAAAAAAAATTATTTGGATTATCCCATGATATAACTAATATAACCTTCTATTGGTCAACTGACACACCTTACACATTGACAATGATACCCATGAAATGTACAATGTAATTACAAAAATGAATTTTACATATCCTGGTACATAGCTTATGCTATGTTAATACACTCAAGATAATTTCATGATGTATGAAATCATCATCTTTATAATTTATGTACACAAAGATGTCCTCAAAAAATACATGTAAAAATAATCATTGTGTGGGATAACGATTCGGTAAATTATGTCCAAAATCAATGCATTCACATTCATCAACCCAAAAAACATCACAAAATAATCATCTAGACCATTCCATGGAATATTAGATGGTATCAAATTCAGATGATGATACACTCAATTCAAATAAATATTTATTAATATAGAAGAAAATATCAACTGGTATAATAGATCATTGATTCATGGAAGAGGGTAGCAGTTCTTAATTTTCATCTAATTCATATTTTGATATTATATATTTATTTGAAAAATCCTATCATCCTTATTAGAAATAAAGAAAATAGATCACCAAGGATACTACTTAGATGAATAATCCCCTTATTATCAAATTCTGTTGAATTATTATATAATTCTAAATTCTCTAATGGTTCCATTCTATTAGGAGGAATTGAAATATGCACTAATCCATGAAATACCTCAATCGTTATCTCAACATATCACTTGTGGGGAAACCCTAAGAAGTACTCCAGAAACAAATACTAAAACCAGTCCACCATCGGAGAGAATACACCATCCAATACAACCCCATCATCAAGTACAAGACATGCCACTTTGTCTATTATCTCACCCAAATACTTTTAAAAAGGCCCTATATGGACAGCCTTGATATCTCAATCACCATGATGAAAATATGTATCCCTTTAAAGGGATGTAAACATTACCCTACAATTGTAACAATAAATTTTTTTCTAATATAATACCAACAAATTCATTCCTAATATCATATCAAAATAATAATTCTCATGAAAAAACACATCCCACATGAATCAGTACCCACCAATCTCAATGTTTCACTTAATATGTTGCTACAAAGTTTATACTCTCACCCCTAATGGTGTGTTAATATATATAACTTGACACATATTTTCAATATCTAGGCCCAAAAAATTTAATAACTGAGAAAATAAATAATAATGTGAGGCCCCAATATAGAATAAAGCACGTGTAATTGTGAAATCTATAAAAATAATACCTCAAACAATGGATGGTCAATCCTCTCCACCCCTCAGAGAAGGATGAACTACCTAGATATGACCATTACTTATACCATGGGATATTGTACATGTCATTAGTGCAACACTACCCTAATGATAAGGATATCCTTATCCTAGAGTACCATGTCTACCACCATGATCAGGACGACCAATATGACTACAAATTCATTCCTTATATCGAGTACCCAAGTCCACGCCTGCACAATGAGCCATCTTTGTTCCTCCACCACTATCAAAACATCTCATGTTCTTATATAATTTCATCACATGACCCATAATTCTTGTATGGTAGATACTCAACTTGTGGTGACAGACATGACCATATATGTTTCCTTGCCTACCAAACTAATAAAAAAGTGGATGGTCCCCAAAATTAATGGTCAAAACTCTTCCCTAGATACACTATTCACCACTACACTAGTGAAAACACTAAAATTGGAACATCCTACTCTTAGATGATGCACCGTTGGATCCCCCAATCGGAACCTCTTTCCCACCACTAGAGGATTCTTTGAGGTTCCCATACTAAATAATGGAATGATATACCACCTCAAAAACCCTATTTAATTGATAAATATTCAACTCGTACATGATCTATTATCTAAGTTCATCATAAACCCATCTCACCAAATATACCTTTTCTCCATCCAATGAAGTGAAAATCATTGCACATTGGTGTGAAACAACTAGAATAATCTTTCACTGTCATAGTTTCTTCAGTTGAACGAAAACATTTGGTGGCCTTCACCTACCTTAATGTCTCGAAATTTAAATATTCCTTAATATTTTCCAACAATTATATCCACAACAACCATCTCAGTCTCATCCAGAACATCCCACTAGTGATTTTTTTGTCCCCTAATATATAATACCCTAAATCAATTCGATTATACTAGTGAGTCTCCAAGAAATCTAGTATTTTATAGAAGAAATCTATATAGAACTTTGTTTCAATGGATAAAACATCTCCATCTAACATCATCGGGTGTTACAACTAAAACTCTCTTGTCCGGTCAAATATAATCTTTATAACCAACATTGGACCCTCTTCCATTATCTACAAATAGAAATTAAATTTCTTACAAAATTTTCTTCCCCTCGGTTACCTTGGATCATTATAGTTTCATTATCTTCCATTATATGTGAATTTTCATCTATATCCTATTGTCACCCAACCAGTACACATCATCATGGTGGAATCCGAATACAATGGAAAACACACATCCCAAAAAACATAACATAAAAAATACACAATTTTCATGAATTAATACTCCCTACTATCTATAAAAACGTATTTAGAATACATTATCCCAATTTATATATTCACACCTATATCACTACCCTTATCCATATCATATAAAGGGAATGGTCCACAACGGGTAAACAGACTAGAATAATCTAAATCCATTCATTAAAAACGCTTTTAATAATTTTAACATCATTGCATATATCATACACATTTAACCAATGTTATATCTTTCCAAATCACCATAATGAAAATTTTAACACATTTATGACTCTCCATCGTTAACTATTTTTTATCCATTGTTTCAAATTATTTCAATTTACCCATACTCATCATCTTTATTAAACACCACTTAATTAAAGTTTCAAGGAAAATGAAAATCACCATATCCCTCACATCCCAAATTTCTTCCCCATGTGTTCCCACTTGATGAAGAAAATTTACATCAACATGTTCCTAAAATGATGTATGAATGAAAATCCCAATACCATTCATCTCGTAAAAAAATAACATAAAATAATAACATCACATAAAATTTTCATCACCCAATGGTGAAATATCATCCATCAATAGGAACAAAAATCCTGAAAAACATTCCCCCCTTTGTATGTGGGGTTTCATTCAAAAATAGGTTATCTTATCCCATGATTGTGCTCATTGAGAAGGCTAGAAATGTTTTAAAACCCTATCAATAATCTTTAAATAGTCATACAGTAGAAAAGGGGGCTCTCATAACACTTTGTAATGTTCCCAGATCGATATCCACTATATATGGTGCCCCAAGATGGGTCTCCACATTACCTCATCCGCAGATCCCTTTACGTGAGAGTCTTCTCACTAGAAGTTAGTGTCTAATAGAACAAATGGGGAGAATATATCCACTTAGAATATTATAGAACAAATTATTGATACAAAATAAAGGAAAAAATAAACCCATAAACATGAATCATAGTTAATTTCCAAAAATTATGTACAAGACCACAACGAAATAGTAAATATGATATACCATGTCAATTTGAGCCAAATATATGAAAAACCTTATATAAATACAGTGTCAATAATTCCAAAAGTAATTCCAGAATATTATTATATCTCCCTCATCAATGCACATCTCATTTCCAAATCAACCATCAATCCTGAGGAACATTACATTGTTCTAACATGCAACCATGATGTCATCTTGGATACCCAATGTTGCACCAACAAGGGCGTGAGTAGATCACAATAGGCCACTACTAATGTTGTTTACAAAATATAATGTCTAAACAGATTGTGCATGCATGTGAATAATGAATAATAAAATAAATTGATGATAAATGTTTTTCCCAAGTTAACAAGGTTATCTTTATCTACTCTCATCATTAGATAAAATATTAAAAATATTATAAAAAACACTCTGGCCAATGCCGTCAAATAAATTATGCATAATGGGTCGTAATTTATTCTTACTTAACATAGTGAGAAAGTACAAAAAAACAAATTATAACACTTAACTTGAGTCCCTAGTTGATTTAATCATCCTTTATCCATTCTTTAGTTTCATAAAGAGTAAGTAAAACTCCCCCAAAATTTTCTTTACATAACACATTCCATGGGGTATCAGTCAATGTAATAACATCTCATATATATATTAGGGTTACACAGAATTAATCAAACTACCCAACTAATGCATTGAAGGGGTTGGTTTAGAGCATCAGTTTAAACCAACTAGTGTTCAAAGATCCTTAATACTAACCCACAAACCACACATCCATGTGCACATGATTCCTCAACCATTTAACACATATACCATTTAATAACCATTACTAATTAACACAATCATCATTTAAATAAGTTTTTTCATTCAATACTGATATCATTTCAAAATATTACCAATTATCAGAATGGTCATTTACATGACTGATACCATTAGCACATTTTATATTTCACACATTAGAACATTTTTTCATTTAAAATTTACATACCTATGCCTATTGACATATTTCCATTGCATTTAACTTATTCCCAATATTCCAAAAAAACCAAAATTCTACCACAACTAAAAGATACAATTACCTTTAATAAAACATTATAACTCAATTTTCAAAATCAATTTAATTATAATTGTCTCTATCAAATTAAAATTCAATTCCACAAATTAAATTTTATGATTATGTTGTGAAACACTCCATGGGTGGCCCGAAAACATAACAAAGAAACCTCAATTCATCCCAAAGGAATCATAAGGGGTTAAATTCATAATTTAGTCAAAAAAGTCATCATTTAATCCAAGGAAAACCAAAAATACAACACAATGTTATAATTTTACAACTATATACACATTAGAAAAATCAACAAGACTGTGGGATAAAACATGTAGACCACTGACATCTATTTCTAGAAAAATACACCATTAACCAATCATTGATTCGAATACAACCAACCATTTTATTCCATTACCTAGAAACTACTAGAGAAATGCAATTTTAAATCATTGGTAGAATAAGAAAGATTGCATAATCTCTAATTTGATAAAAGGATCACAGAGGACGGTTAGAATCACCTAGAGAATCGATCTACATGTGATGACACCCTAAACTACTAAGAAAAAATGGAGATCTATCATTGGGATGTTTGGGAGGAAGGTTCCATCTCCCTTGGACACTATAGTAAAAACTGGGTGGAAAATAGAGTATGAGTTATTAAGTGCAGAGTGGCGAAATGATAAAATCGCACAATTTAATGGGTTTCACCATTTGGATACACCGCTATCCATACCAAGTATTAATTATGTTACAAACTATATCTACGAGGGGGACTAGGTCGTACGGATTTCTAGGGAGTCTGCACAGTTAGACTTATCGTGATGAGATCATGCGAGATGGTTGTCTAAAAGCCTACATGGTTTATCCTCCCCCTTTCATGGTGTTATAAACATTATAACCCACCTCCATGAAATCATTGTATGGTTTATAGTTTCCACTAACGGTGTTTCAAACAAGCTACATGCAATAAATGTCCTCCTTTTTCCAATATTCATTTCCTGCAACCCCAGAATAACACTGAGACTCCCCATAAACATAGTCAAAATTTTATAAACCAATTTAATTATACATATACCAAAACATAGAAAAGAAATTACATAAATATTTTATGAGATTTCACATAGATCGGATATACATAAATCATTCTAATTATAGTTTGTAGTGACATTGTAAACAATTTGGAGTCAATATAAAAATATAGCATAAAAATTTACTTCAAGGAAAATGTTTTTTTGATTGGGATGATACATTCAAAAAAAATTATAATAATTGTTTATAAAAGTGTAAAATTTATTCCATGGTCAATAACACATCATATCAATGAATATATACCCACTTTAGGATTGAACAATGTGAACGAAACATTATGTTGTTCTTAATTTACGATATTTCACAAATGTGGTGTGTATGTACCTATGAAAATATGATATTAAATATTTATAATATGTGAATATTTTAAATTAATAACGGTTTAAAATTTATTTATACAATTATGTAAAAAAACATATTCACAATGACTCAGACCCCTACGGTTATTTCTTGACTCACATGAAAATTAATTTCATATCACAGTGTGATGTTACACTTATAAATGAATTTAATTTTTTATTTATGTTATTTAAACTAAATTACATAAATATTTTATTTGAAGAATTTATTTTCTATACTCATATGGTGAATAAGTATGATATACATTTCAATATCAAAAGAGTGTTTGGTTATTCTGAAACTCTAATAAACATGAAGAAAGTAAAGTATATTGACATAATAAAGTTTACTTTTGATAAATAGTGGAAAGGGGAGACACAAAAATTTAATGATTCTAAAATTTGTATGTTATGGTCCATATTAATTAAAAATATTCCTTAGAATTAATCTTTTTTTAAAGGTAAGAGTACGAGTCTATAAAATTATTTGTGTTATGCCACACAAAATTTTATTAACATCTTAAAAATGATCTAATTAATATTTTCATTTATATATTTTACTTTATCAATGAACTATATATTGGGAAAACATAGATAATAATAGATGGATAATAATTTCAAATGTCATTAGTTTCAACAGTGAATTATTATCCTTATATATTTTATTTTCATATACATGAAATTATTATTATATAACAAAAATTTACACACGGTTAATGATTAATATCAAAAGATCATTTCATATAAAGATAATACAAAAAATATAATAAATAAGTGATTGATTAAATGATAGAAAATCATAAATGAATTATTTGTTTCTATATTTCTTAGTTAGAAATAATGTCTATAAAAGTAATGATTCATACCAATTCTCTTCACGAAATGAGTATACCACAAGAGATAATTCTAGAACATGAAAATGTAATATAAATATAGAGTGAATTCTATTAATTTATCACATAATTGAAATTTTCCACTTTTTTTTATTAATTTATTTATTTTTAAGCGTCTTGTTAATGATTTGAACAATATTCTTTAAATTTTCATAAATTTAATGTTGTAATTTATGGTGTATGATTTTGGCGGATGGTAAATACTAGAAATTCTAACTTCCTCTGAAAACCCTATAACAATTTTCAATGGATGTTCACAATGTTAGTGAATTGATTATCAAACCATTGGGCCGGGATGCATTTAGCCACAATCAATGATTACTAAGAGTAATAGGGTTCACACAAAATTTAGTATACTATGAATCCAAATAATTTGACACATCATAATCTATAAAAATAAAAATTTCATAAAATTCCTTTCTAAATTTTGTAATACCATGTGGGGTAATTTCTCTTCATTTTTTAATGTGATATAGAAGGAGGAAAAATATGAACAGCATCCTTCCTCTACGACAATTTTTAGTATCATCCGCAATGAAATGAAGTGTTCCCATTAATGTAAGGCTTTCATTTCTAATCATCATTCAATTATTTCTTATTTTAAAATCTTCCATGTAACCCCCTGACATTATGTGAAACATTTTTTTCTATTTAATTTATATATTTTGATATTTTCTATTTCAAACAACACTAATTATAACTTATTCTATATAGAAAACTATTCTTCGCTTTCATTACATGCAACATAAAGTTGATATTTCACTACACATAAATCTAGGATTAACTTGCAGTAAATTTAACACTATGTTTGGCTTGATCTATAAATAATTTTGAGCCATTTTATATCATTCATTACATGAAATATCATGTTATACAGTAAAATAGTATATTATTTAAAAATTATGGTTTGATATAATAAGATTTAACATAGACGTTAACTTATAGATTATGAATAGTATTAACAGATTTATAAATATAAAATGATTATAATATTAATTAATTGGTTAAAAATAATTATAATTTAAAATATAAACTAATTGACTATAAAAGAAATTATTTTATTTTTATACTCCTAATGTAATTCTTCCATAATAAATTAAATTAATTAAATTTATTAATTTGTATTTATGAAATATATATGTCATATATTTAGTAAAATAAATTGGATATTCATCAAAAATATTTTGATAATCATTATATAAGATCAGACCAAATTTTATTTATAAAAACCATTATTTCTCAAAATGGTTATTTTCCCATATTTAAAGGAACAAAAAATTTAAAATCCAATTTTGAAAATTTTTATATTTTATATTTGAATAAAATAAACTTCTACTACTAAAAAACCAAAAAATTTACCCTGGTTTATTTTTCATAATTTTTTGATATGTTAAATGTTTTGATTATTAGTAAAAAATCCTAAATTTCAATTTGAAATCAAATTTTTCATCAAAATAATCTAATGTTCCAAATATAGTTTTTGATTGGTTTTAAATTTAAATTATATAAATGTTTATCAGTTAATTTCGTATAGTGAATTGGGAATAATTTTATATTAAATTTAGATATAAAAACATTTTAATCATTAATTTTTTTTAACTTCTAAGACATGTTTTCCCACCGTATTAATTGTATTAATTTAAAATTAACTCTATCCAATAATGTTTTTTGAATTTTGAAAAATTGATTCTATATTTTGGATCATAATTTCCAAATAAGGTAAAAAGTTACCTTTTATTTTTGGGAATTATTAATAGTGTCTTTAGTAATACTTTTGATTACCACAATTAAGTTCATATGGAGTAATTAGATGAATGAATATTATTTTAACTAATATATATTTTTCCTAAAAATCATACTTGTTTAATTTTATGACGTTGTGTTGAAATAAATCTTTCATTTTCTAATTTTATTTCCACTTAGAGCCACTATTCTTACATTAAATATTTTATATTGTTATATTCAAAGGAAATACAGTTTTTTTCATACTTTTGTTTGTTAACTAGATAAATATTTTTAATATTGTATTATATAAATAGCATGTTAAAAAGTAAATAGTGTTTGAAAAAATAAATATCTTTTTCTACATCATTGTAATTTAATAATAATTTTTAAGAAAAATATATTAAAAAAATATTGAAACAATGAATATGGATGAATTGTTTAATTAATGAAGAACCAAATAAATTATTTTTTAAAAACTAAAATAAATATAATTTTATATAATTATGGAAATTCATGAATTTTATGGGAGACTTTGACATGTTTGGAAAAATAAAAAATATATAACAAATTAAGTTTTATGATATTCATAAAATTCATGTAATAAATAATGTCAATATTGACATTATTCATATTTTAGAAAAAAATTTATTAAATTATATAACTTTGATAAGAATATAAGATTCATCCAAATAATGGGGATATGTCCTAAAATGTCATAAATGACACATTTTTTATCTTTATTCCTTTTTTATGTATATTAACCCATATGTAGTAAAAACACATGTCTTCATAGTAAGAGTAAAATAGATTAAGGTTTGAAATGAAAATATTGGGGTAATAATGTGAAAAAAACATATATAAAAATAATTTTATGATATTATTTCTATATATAGTCATCTTATCATTTATGTACATCAAATTTAAAAATTAACAATTAATAATTAATTTATATTAATTTAATATTTCTGTAGATTTCAAGAGTGCCCCTCCCCTCTAATATAAATGAGAACCTAACCTTCTATTTTATTCACAGATATAATTCCTTTGTAACATCCATACATTGAAAATTTTTAATCAAAAAATTATTTCCTTTATTAATATAATCCTTAATATGGTCAAAAATCATACCAAATGAGTCATTCTATGAAAATGAAAAAAAGATACTAAATGAAGAGGCGATGTTCATCAACAAAAATTTTAATTTAATTTCTTTATTGAACTCCATAAATTATCATTATTTAATTTTTATTTAATAATATACGTAGCCTAAATATATTATGATATTTTTACCTTAATTTTTATACCTCCAATAATACACACATTCATCTAATGGGAAACAAACATACTTGTCTTCAGTTCGGCGAACTACAACCACATGATACAATGTCGAATATTTTTTCCTTTACCTCCTCTCATGGTTGGAAATAATAATAGAATATATTTTTTTGATATTTATGATATAATTAAAATTTTGAAAATAAAATATCATGTCTAAATTTTTACCATCTAAAACATTGTGAAAATGATAACATCGCTCGTGTGTACGTATGATATACCTTCTCTACGACATGGTATGATTCTATATTCACCTATATTTCATAGAAGTTAATAATGATTAATTATTATTTATATATATGATTTATGTGAAATAATTTTTTTATGATATTATATCATATAAATTCCATTCATTTAGCATTAAATAAATGTAAATAGAGTTCATGCGTACCTATGTCCTACCATTTCCATGAATAGTTTATTCCATTTATTATCTATATATTTTATATTTCAATATAAATATTTATATAATAAATATATATCATATATAATTGAATATTTAAAATTTTTAAATAAGTAAATCATGATTTTATAAACTATATCAACAATGACAATTAAAAACAAGTATGATAAAAAAAGCCATTATTACCCAAAACATTTCTTTAACAGGGAATTATTAATTGAAGAGTAATATAAAGTACTATGTAAATAATATATGGTATTGTATATATGAATATTATTCTATTATATATTTATAATAAAACTTAAATTTATCATAAAATGGTTTTTAACGTGAGAATTTTAATTCATAACCCAAGGTAAGATAATTTCATCGCACTTTTTATTTCTATGTGGTACATGTCATATACACCACTGTTTTATTTTATGTGATGTATATACTATCTTGTGAAAATTTGTATCCTTAATTTCATTTATTTAATTATATCAAATTCTTTAATATATTTTATTCTAATATGGTGTTCCATATTCTAAATTTACTCATGTAGTAAGGGTTTTAGGTGTAACTTTTATTTTAGTGGACACAAAAAATATACAACACTGGCTTCTTATACGCGGTTTATATACTTCCCATGTTTTAATTTGATGATTCTTATCATGAATATTATCATATTTTAATTTCAATATATTTTTTTAATTCATGTGGAAAACTATCCTACTGATTATAAATTGATTCCTATTTACTTAACAATGTCATAATTTATGGGAATTTTTTATACTATGTCTATATTAGGGAATATTTATCTTACATGTCCATTATTTCTAGAACAAGTTTAAAAAATGTTCGCACTATTTCCCTATGGATTTTTGAATTCATTTTTACCAATTTTTTACTTTTACTTTATGGTATGAAAGTAATCTTTTGGTCGTTTTCCAAAAGATGTACTTTGTTAATTTTTTATAAAAAAGTATGAAATGAATGTTTTTCTAACTTATATGAAATTAATGTAATTTTCCACCATCATGATGCATTAATGAATTTATGTTTCCTTTATAATATTCAAGGTTTATTATCAATGAAATTTTTATCTTTTTAATGCTACTTGTCATTCTAAAAAAAGAATGTTTTTTTAATCAGAAATGGTATATTACCCAATAATTGTTTTCAAGTGTTCTCTAAATAATATTTTCCATCTACAATAACATTATTTTTTATTAGATGTGTTTTTAGGTATATTATTAAATAATACAATTATAATTATTATTATTAATGGTTTATTTTTATGATGGAATTGTATTTATAAACCCCATTTCTTTTCCATGGGTTATGTTTTGATTGAGTGATGTTTATAAAACTCATTTAATTCAATGGGTTCCAATAAGATGAATCATTTATGATCTTATGGAACACATATGTATCTTTTTCAATATGTAATAGGTGTTACCTATATATCCCTCCAATTTTTTGGATATATATTTATTCCTCGTGAGATATTGATGGGAATAAAGTTGATGGGATTAATCCACTCTGGTATGATGGGGTCACCCGAACCACTATGGGAAGATGGGGAATCCTAATCCACTATGGGAAGATAGGGAAACCAAATTCACTATATGATGATGTGGAATCCTAACCCACATTGTAATTATGGGTAAATAGACACCTTAAAAGTAAAATGAAGTGATTGGGGGTTGTGGGGTGTCCCTCCCAATTAGGTGGAGTCCATATGATGTTCCCAGATAAGTTCTAGATATTCATCTTTACGTAGAGGGAATGATATTACATTTTTATGTGTATACCATAATTCCAGGTCTTATTCATGTGTTATTATTTAATGTATTTTTTTATTTATTGAATTATGATTCATGTATTATGAATTTATAATCATTATTCAATGATTAATGTTTATGATCATTGATACACATTGTATGACCATCTATATTAATGATCATGTTCTCATACCCTTACCCTTATGATTTTTTTTTCATGGCTCCCTTATTTACCCATACTACGAATACAGTCTCTCCATTCATATGTTTTTCCCTATGATATAATTAAAGGATTTTGTAGTGGTACTAAATGGGAGGATCCTTATGGGAAACATTGAGGATCTTTAGCCAGACTAGAAATTTTGGGATCAATGTTTCCAAAGGTAGTAAAATAATAATGTATTTTGGTGTATAAGTTTTTAATGTTTTAAGTATTCAAAAAAGTGATATAGTGTAAATTTAAATTAGGATTGGGTATTTATATTATGTGTTAGATAAATGGTTTAGTCAACATATAAAAAAGTATGTAAAAACATTAGTGAGATCACATCATATGTTTCTAACGATATGATTTTTGGTTTCTCACAGGATAAGTCTAAACATGAGTTAATGTGTAGGAAAATATCCTCGAATAGTGTAAAATTATAGATTGAGTGTCTCCCTAGAATTAAATCCCATTATAGATACTAAAAGAAGATGTGGCTATAGTAAAGATGTACCTATAGGTAGCATCTATGAAAAGATGTGTCATACAAGGCTCGAGTGTAACCTGGTACATAATAATATGCCTCAATACACACTATATTTGAAACTCCTCGTGGATAATCTATTTAAATTAACAAACTATTTTTAAACCAACATGAAAAATTTAAATTTTATTTGGCTATGAATAACTTAGTATAAACCAATGGTTTCCAAGATTATAGAAGGAGTCATAACATTGACATCCAATATGTGTGTATTCGATAATATGTGGTTCCTCCTCATGATAATTGTATCTTACACTATTATTTTTAGTTTTAGTCAGTGTGTTGACCTAAAATAATCATTATAATGGTTATTTCAATGTACAATGAAATGATAATTATTTTGAGCATCTGAATGATTTTTGAGATAGAATAAAAGGCTTCATTTCTGTGCTAATACTACACTGTAAAGTTATTAATCTATATGATCTACCAATAATTTAAAGGAGGAGACAACATTCTATTGATTTCTTCATGAGTTAACACCCACCTTCTTTCAAAGGGTCTAATGATACACTTATTTTTGAACACTTCATCAATTCAACCGAAATGATATTATCTGCTCTCCATTGTTTGGAACTTGAGAAATCAATTTTTGTTGTATATTAGGTGGAATGTCAAACAGACCCATAGTGGCCAATTATCATGATTACGAGGAAGCACAATGAAATTGAATTCATTTATTTGGATGAGTTCAAGAACACATTTTTCAATAGATACATTATTATTGTTCTCCGTAATAATATGGAAATTGATTTGCTCGCGATGATGCCAAATGATGTTGATTTTTTTGGTACGTCAAATTATAATTTCTCAAGACATACTTAGTATATTTCTATAATTATCATTTGTATCAAAAGTAATGTTGATAGGTTCTTTTTTAGATAAAATCCAAGTCTTAGAATGGAATTTACCATAATAGACTTTAGTATATTTTAATAGGTTGTGTTTAGTGAAATCAAATATGAAATGGATGTTGGAGTTACATATCTATCTTGTGGATTTAACAAGAAAATCATTATGGATTTCAAAGGAAAATAAATATAATCATCGATTAAATAATATTGACATTACATTGTTCTATATTCATGAAAATAATCATAAGGTAACATGTCTTATGGGGTCTAATATATATTGTAAGTATATAAGGGATGACCATAAATAAATTGAGTACCGAACTTATGGGAGGAAGAAGTGAGTCAACGATTCGAATAGAGGGATGTATGCAGAAAATGTGACTCCGAAAACTTAGTTCTCTATGTGATATGAGAATGGGAATTAATATAATCAATGACATATTCAAATGGTTAATGAAGAACATATTCATCAGAAACATCTTATGGCTACTGACAATGGGATATCTAATGTGATCACTATTGGGATTGTGGTTTATAACAACGATGTTGAGGAATGATTGAGTAAATATGTGTAATTAGTGAATAATGTTGAAGAAGAAATTTTATGGTATTATAGAATAATTAAAACCCTATTTATTCTTCCACAATAGTTATTCAATATGTATTTAAGATCATATGAAGAATGAAATTGGAAACCATGAAGATTGATTGAGTAAATAAGCTGATATTAATATACAACACCTGATTATGGGATATATAACAATTAATTTTTACTCGATGTAGAGATAATCATACTAGATAAAGATATGATGCATAAAAATAGGTAAATTGGACAGTATTGATTTCCTATGAATAGATTATGGATTTTATGAAGTGTGGTATATGTTATCACGGTTTAAGTTTATAAAATTTTAGACATAAAGAATATATCTAATATAATTTAAAATAAGAAGACCTGTATTTTTTCAATAATGATTATTTAATTAATATGTTTTAGGAATACTTGATGAAGGTATTCAAATGTTTGGAATGTGGAAACTATAAGATAGGATTTGATATATAATGGATAAATGCTTTGATGGTTTAGTTTACATTATTATAATGTTGTTTTCTGTCATCATTCAGAATGGTTATAAATAAAACTATTTTTAGAATGGTTGAAGATAAACCTCAAATTAGGGTATACAGATTAAATTATTATCTCAAAATAATAGGATTTATGTATATTGGATATATTGTTATAAAATTTTGATAGTGATATAGATATTTGTAATGAATGATCATTATATTTTTGGATGTCATGATTAGCTGATGCTTGAGGAATGAAAAAATCACCTTTTTTGAAAAACGTTCGATTCAAGAAAATGGGGAGGTTTTCCTTAAATCGAGAATGAATTTATTCCATGAAAATTGTTCATCTCTGAAGAAAATGATATCAAAACCAAAAAGGATATCCTAGTACCTCATTTTCTGATGAATCAAGTTCCCCTTAGATCATCATAGATTTGTGGCTTATTAATTGTTAATTTTCTCAATACCATGTAATCTATCACACTCCATCTGAACATGATGATTGTATTTCTCTTCCATGTCCATGTTTTCACCTACCACCTATTTTCTCTTATGTATAAATCTAATGATGATTCATTTTTGGTAACTTTTATGTTTCAAACTGTACATTATAAAATGATGTTTTACTATTCATTTTTGTGATATGGGTTTCTATAAAATTAACATTAACGTATTAAAATTTTGATATCCCAAACAATATTTTATTAAAAAATTTCTTTAAAATGGGATAGAATTTAATATTCTAGATTTTTTGAAATATTTGTTATCAATTTAATTAATTTGTTTTTAATATTTTTCATTTCACACAATACAAAATATAGCATTTTCTATATAAAGAATGTTATTCCAAGATTGTGTTATATGAAGAATGATGTATAGATTTTTCTACCGAAAACACATAGAATATCATGTTGTATATGATACACTATTTTTCATCTTATGTTATACAAAATGTTGACTTCTTTTGATATATTTCATTACATGCAATAATATGTTTTATAGAATAGTAGTATTTTTTGAAAATATTATTATTCAATAAAATATTACTTAACATAGTCGTTAAATTATCAATTATGAAAATTATTAACAATGCTAATCAAATTTTACAATTTATAACATGAATTCATTGGTTAAAAATTAATTAGAAATAAAAAAAAATATTCAAATTGATTACATGGGAAATAATTTTATTTTTATTATCCCATAGTAGCTTTGTCATAATATATTAAATTAATTTCAATTAGTTAATTCTTTTAATGAGATATATATGTTATATATTGCATTGAATATTTTTTCATTTTCATCTTGTAGATTTTATAAGCATTAAATAAGAAAACCCCAATTTTTATGCATAAAATCATATATTTTTCAAAAAACAATATTTATAGACATTTAATGGAAAACCCATTTTAAATAATTTAAGAAAATTTATAGTATTATATTTGAAAACTAAACTTCTTTTGTGAAATATGAATATAATCATTTACTTTGTTTAATTTTGGTATTTTTCAGATAAGTTTCATGTTTTGATGAATAGGGGAAAAATACTAAATTTTAATTGAAAACAACTTTTTCAAAGAAATAATATAGAGTGATAAATTATATTTAATATTTGTTTAATATTATAATTAGGTCAATTGTTTATCTATTAATATAATAGAAGTCATTTTTATTAACTTGATATGGAATATGACTATAAAAATGTTTCAATATTTATCATTTTTTACCATTAATAATATATTTTCTCACCCTGGATTAAATTAAATTCTGACAATTATGGGTTATAAATATAAAATAATCAAATCCATATTAGGAATAATAAGTGTAATATTATTTTAATAGGTCCCATTTGTTTTTGGATATTATGAATAATAAATTTATTAATATTTTTATTTCAATAGTTAAGGGTAAAGTGGGAAATAAAAGTTAAAAATAATATCATAGCTAATATAAAAGTTCCCTAAAATTTGTCATCATATCATTGTATGACTATGTGTGGGCGAAAATAATATTTGTAAAGAATTTATATACACATTTATCCACTTTGAGGAATTTTACAATTTTATATTATTATTTTAAAAGGAAATACAATTTTGTTAAACTATTGTTCTTAAAGACATAAATATTTTTTATATAGTTAAATATAAATGATATTTTTATATATAAATAATATTTGGAAATTTGATGTGTTTTCATTCGTCATTTTAATTTATTTATATTTTTCAAAAAATAAATAATTCAGTTAAATTATTATTAAATGATGGTGCAAGAATTGATTATTTAATGGAAGAATATTGAAAATGATATTATAAAAATTAAAATAAATATAAATTGACATAATTAACTCAATCCAAATTTTTTGGGATAACCTTTCCATGTTAGTGATTATTTAAATTACTTGTTTCAAAGATATCAAATTTTTAGGATAATTTTAAAACGTCAAGTAATTAATAGTATCAAAATTGATATTATGTATATTTTAATATAAATACTATTTTATTACATGATATTAAATTAATAAAGTTAATGATTTATCTGAATAATTGGTATAAGTACTAAAAGTTCATAAATGACTCATTTATGGTTCTTTTGCTATTTTATACATAATATATTAACTCATAAGTAGTAAAAACACATGTTTTTCATTATAATACATAAAGTTAATAAATATGGTTTACAGCCTAATGGTAAGGGTAATAATATTACCTAAACATGTAAAAAATTCTATTTTATAAGATTTCTCTCTATAATCATATAATTTTTGACATAACTCACTTTTGGGAAATTTTAAATTAAGAAAATATTTAATATTAATTTAATATTTTTGGATATTCAAACGGTGCCCCTCTCCTCAGTTATAAAAAGGTTCATCTCCTTTTCTTTTATTCACAACTCTAAAGCCCTTGGATTGGAAAAAATATACTAGAGTCTTCTCCAAAAATTCTTCAATTAATCTTGGTAGCCTTACATTGGTCTGAAATCTAACCCACAATTTTCTTCTTTTAAAATCAAAAGGAGATACCCAAAGAAGTGGTATAGTTCTTAATCAGAAGTTTTTATTTTATTTATTCATTAAATTACAGATATTATTTTTATTTTATTTTTATATAATATCCTCAGTATCCTACAAATACTTGGATTTTATTAAATTATGTTTTCCACCTACACTCACACAGAGTTCCATCAAATGCGTAATGAACATACTGTTCATCTGTATGGTGAACTACCACCTCATAAAATGATGTTGTTTATTTTTTTATTAACACCTATTATGAATGGTAATTATTATGGAAACTCTATTTTTATATGAACATTTTCTATAATTATACATCTAGAATTATTTTATAATTCCTACAATTTTACAATATAATATTTTCATAAAATTATAATGCCACTCATGTGTACATTTAGATTACAGTATCTATGATGCAATATGATATATTATTCACTTATATATTATGGATGGTAATAACGATGATTTTTTTATAAATATATATTTTTTAACTGATGTCAAAATTTTCTTAATGGAAATTTATAATATAATTTATTTTCTTTTACCATGAAAAAAATAGAAACAGAGTTTGTGCATACATATGATCATCCTTCACCGTGAATGGTGTATTCTATTTCATATATCTATCATTTATAGTTTATTTTAATTACATATATACTAAACATATATGTTTTATAATTAATTTGATGGTTTTTGCAAATAATTTTGTCATTATTTATGTAATAGGATCAAGAAACACATGTCAAAACATGTTTGATAAACAAATCCATTATTACTCGAAATGTTTTATTAATGTTGAATAGTTAGTAAGAGATTAATATAAAGGCATAAGTAAATAGTATATGGTACTAAAAATATTAAAATTATTCCATTATCAATGTATAATACAGTAAAAATATATTATACATGAGGTTTTAATTCGTTCAATGGATGTCAAGACTTATGGTATGGGAATATCATCTCAATTTTTATTTTCATGAGATACATTTCATGATCAACACTCTATTCTTTTGTGTGGGGTATATACAAATTTATGAAATGTTATACTAATAATTTCCATTATTTTACTTTATTATTTTCTTTATTTTATTTTTTTATTTCTTGGGGTTCACGATTATAATGTTACTCATATAGCAAGGGATTTATTTCCTACTTTTATTTCTATTGGACACGTGCCTTATAAACCACTTGTTTTTTCTAAAAGTTGTATATACTATGAATGTCTATTTTTTGAGTATTATCAATAATATTATCATATTTTAATATCCATATTATTTTCTTTATTTCATGTGCAATAAAATTCTAATTATTATAAATAAATAACTATTTACATCTCAATCTCTTCAATATTTGGGATTGTTTTGTTTTACGTATACATTGCAGAATATTTATCTTGTATATCCACAATTTTTTAAAATGGTTTAACTTTTTTTATTATCATAATAATTATTTTTAAAGTAATTTTCTCCTTTTTTACTTTTATAACATGGTATGAAAAGAATATTTTTATTGATTTACAAACTAGTTACCTTTTGATATTTCCAGAAAAATTATGAATGGACTATTTTTTAACTTATATAGAATGAAAATAATTTATCTCCATCATAAAACCTTAATTCCTTGAAGTTACCTTCTCAAGACTTGTGGTCTATTTTGAAATAATATTGTTTTTCTTCTAAAAATGCATAACTATATATGAAATAAAATGTTTTTAATTCAGAAACGAAGTTTTCTTCATGAATTGTTTTCAAGTGATCTGTCAAAATTATTTTCCATATAGGATAACATTATTTTATGTTACATATGATTTTTCTTGGGATATAATTTAACTCTTCCATTCATATTCATTAAAATAGTGGTTTATGTTTATTATGTAATGATATTTATGAAACCCATTGGGTTTCCATTGATTATGTTATTATTAAATGAGGCTTATGAAATCCAGTTAATTCCATGGGTTCTGATACGATGAATGGTTTATGATATTGTGGAACACATTTTTAAAGATTTAATTTTATTTTGGGTGCGACCTATATATAACTCTAATTAATTTATTAATGATATATGTCTTGTGAGATGAATATGGGAATGAATTATAAGGTCTTGATCTACTATGGGAATATGGGATACCCAATCCAATACGGGAAGATGGGGAGCCCTGATCAACTATGAGAAGATGGGGAATCCGAATCAAATATTGGAATATGTGGAAACCTAATATACTATATTTTGAGGGGAAACACGACCCCTTTCATGGAATGAATTGTGACTGAGAATGGTGGTGTTTCCTACCTAGAAGGGGTAGTCCCCATGAACATCAATGATATGTTCTAGAAATGCATATTGATATCTAGGGCATGAAATTACATGTTTATGTGTATTAAAAATGTTCATGTATTATTAATATGTTATGATTTCATGGATTATGATCATTAGTTCAAGATGAGTGCTTTACTTGGAATTTCCAATATTTATCATATGATTCATTTTTATGATCATTGATACACATGGTATGATCTTCTATTTTAACAATATTATCCTCAAACCCTTATGACCATGATTTTGTTTACATTCCTCCATTTTCATTCTTATTAAGAATATAAGCTCTCCATTTATTATCTTTTATTTTCATCATGTTATAAATACTTTTTTTAGGTAGTGTTACTAAAGGGGAAGATATTTTTAGGAAACATTAAAAGTATTTCACAAGACTATTAGTTTGTGTTCCATGTTTCCAATGGAACTAAACTAATATGGTCATTGGGAATTTGTTTTTTGGAACGTGTTATGTATTCTTAATAAATAGATGGAATTTTAATGTATGTTATCATTAGTTATATATAGTTATTATTAGAGAAAAAAATTATTCAAACATTGGAAACTATGATGAGAAAAATTTAGTGAGATCCCTAGGGTTATTTCTATGAATATGCATTGGGGGTCTCTATGGATAAGTCTAAGGGTCAGTTCATGTTCAGGAAAATGTCCTATAATTTTGTTAACAGATAGAGTGTGTGGCCTCCAAGCATTACATCTTATATAGATACTATAGGTTGATGTGGAACTATCATAGATGTCCCTAGGGGTAACAACATTGATAAGGTGTGGCAGGATAAAATTGATCTTAACATGGTATTTTACAAAAAACCTTGATACACATCTAGTTTGTAACTCTTGGGGGATATTATTTAAAAATTCATTAATTCATTGTGAACCATCATGATGTATTTAAACAGATGTTCTCTATTAATAAACTTGTATAAACATTTGTTTTCATAGATTATGGTAGGTTTCATAATTTAGACATTATAATATAATTTTTTAATGATTATGTGTTTCCTCACAATGAGAAATGCTTCCTACTCAATGATTTTTGGTTAGTCAATTTTTGGATCCCAAAGGAACTGTGTTCAGACTTATTTTTATGATAAATACTATGAATTTTCTCCTGAGAATACAAATTATATGGAATCTATATTGAAAAACCATATTTCAACTCTCATATTTTTTTTCTAAAGATATGAATCGTGATGGGCTTCCAAACAAGTAAACAAGGGAAAAAGATTTGTTGTGGCCTTTACGAGTAAGTTACCATCTTTTTTCTAATTTCCATTCGATCCACTTCTTTCTGAACACAATATTAGTACCACTAAAAGGAAATTATTCATTCTCCAATCTTTGAAACATGAGAAATTCATTCTATATGTGTATTAATTGTAAGGTGAACTAGAACATTGGTGGGATCTACCCACAATATGAGAGAGAACGATAAAAATGAATCCATGGATTTGGATTACTTCAAGAACATATTCATAAAAAATTAAATTCCTCGTATTTTTTGTATGAATATAAAAAAAATGAGTTCTTTGGGTTGAAGAAAAAGGATTATTAATTTGTCGGTACCTAAAATAATAATTTCACAATACATCTAATGTATGCTTCGAGAATTATCATCCATCCCAAATTTAATGTTGATAAGTTCTTCATTTTAATAAATCCAAGCCTAAAAATAGAATTTTCTATTATAGAAATTTGTATCCATTAAGAGGTATTTCATTGTGAAATCAAATTTTAAATGGATAGGGGTGTTACAAATTAATCTCATGGTTTTAACAGGAAAAATAATATGTAGCTAAAATGAAAATATAAAATCCATGGAGATAATAAGATAAAATTTATATTATTCTCTATCTCTGTAAATAAAAGTGATGAATGTTTTCTAATGGGGTATAATAATTTCATTATGTTTGGAAGGGAAGGTCATTGAGAAATTGACTACCGAAATAGTGTGAAGATGAAGTCAACCAATAATATGAATATAAAATAATCATCAAGGATTTACCTCCCACAATATATTGATTCTTGAAATGTAGAATAAAAATTATTCTAATCAATTCCCATATCCAAGGGTTACTTATAATGATATCTATTAGGATCCTCTTGAAGAGAAATAAAATTGGAAATCTCTTGTGATCACTATTTGTGGTGTGGAGTTAGAATATGAGGTTGATGAAAATTTATGTAATTAGGTAGTGGAATTAAAAAATAATTTCATATAAGTACTTTTTTGGTGATTTTAACTAATGAAGCATCTAGGTATTTGTCCAACAAAGATTTCCATAAGTATTGAGAATCATATGTGGAATGGTACTGGTAACCATAAAGAGTGATTTCGGTAAAATTGTGATGTTTTTGGAAAAAACATGATTAAGGGATGGATTACCCAAAATATGTGATTCATGTTGATATAATGATATTTTTATAATGATATGTTCTATATGAATAAGTAAATCAGACAATACTGATTTACTTGGGACTAATTAAGTGTTTTTTGAATAAAAAAATCATTTTATCCTAGATGATTTTTACAGCATTTTAGACATAAGTAATATATATAATAAACATTAGAATAAGAAAAAATTCATGTTTTCAATATCTATTTATCGTAACTACAATTTTTCAAGAATACATTATGAAGGTATTGAAGTGTTTGGAATGTGACAATGAGGAGATAACATTTGATATATGGGGGATAAATCTTAAGCTGATTTAGTATACCTCATTCTAATGTTTTTTACATTCATCTTTCAGAAGAGTTATAATGATAAACAGTTGTAGAAAAGTTAACATTAAGCATCCGAAGAGTTTTCATATATTAAAATATTACCTTATCATATGAGTATTAATTCATAATGGGTTACTTGTGATAATATTTTTATTGTGATAATAATATATGGAAAGACCAATCATTTTATTTATGGATCTCATGATCTTGTAATTCTTCAGGAATGTAGATTCCTCCTTTTATGAAAATTGATCAATAAAAAAGGATTATTTTTCCCTCAATTACTATAGTAATTTGATCTTTTGAAAATTCATTAACTCTATGGAAAGGATCTCAAAACTGAAAATCATATCATTATAATTTATTTTCTAATGAATCAAATGGCCGATTATATCATTATAGATTTATAAACGTGTGATAGTTAACATATCCCAATCCTTGTTTTCTATCACTGTCCATTAGTACATAATGATTTAATATCTCTTCCATGTTCATATTCTCACTCACCACAAATTTTCTCATATATGGAAACCTAATAAGGTCTTACATTGGGTAACTGTTATTTTTCCAACATTCCTTTTTTAATGAAAGTTTTAGTATTCATTTTTATGAAGTGGGTCTCTATAAAAAATTCATTCAAGTATAAATCCACTTATAAACCAGAATAATTTGAATCACTAAATTCATTATAATAGTGATAGAATAAAAAACCCTGATGTTCTGTGAAATATTCTTTTCTGATTTAATTTTATTTATTAAATATTTTTTATTTCACACATTACTAAATATATATTTTTCTATATGAACAGAATTATTATTGGCATTCATTATACACAACAACGATTTATATTTCACTAGACTCACAAATTTTATTATATTTTAGTATGTGAAACACAATGTTTGTCTTCTGTTACACATACTTCTGAGATGTTTTGATAGATTACATTACATGAAGTGACTAATTTTTACGAATAATAATATATTATTGAAATATTATTTTTTAATATAATAATAGTTAAACCAGTTCTTAAATTAGATGTTATGAATAATATTAACTATTTAATAAAAATATGGATATAATATGAATTTGTTAGTTAAAAATTAATTTGAAATCAAAATATATACAGATTGAATATAAAAGAAATTGTTTTATTTTTTTCTCCCAATGTGATTTTTCCATTATAAATTAATATATTTACAGTTAGTGAATGATATTAATGAAATATATATGTTGTATATTAAATCAAATCTTTTTATATTTATCAGGAGAATGTAACATCTATAAAATAAGTACAAACCCAATTTCACGCATAAAAACCTATATTATTCAAATGGTTACTTTTACAACCTTTTAATTAATTATAAGTACAATTTTTTATACTTTTATATATTAAACTCTAAAAAAATTCTTGATGTATCAAATTATAATATATAAATTTACTTTGAATTAATTTATTATATTTTTATGATTAGTTTCTTGTTTTGATGAATAACAAACAATACAAAATTTCAATTGAAATAAACTTTTTTCATTGAAATTATGTTGAGTGTTAATTTATATTTTTCATTGAATTTAAAGGATATTTCATTCTATTTTTTATAAAATATTCTAATATTCAACATTGGAAACAATTTTACATTGAAATTTGATATAAAAAATTTTCAATCTTATCCATGTTTTAACATTAATTACCTATTTTATTATCATAATAATGAGATTATTTATACATTAATCTATATTAAATATGTGATATGAAAACAGAAAATTGATTTCCAAATTATGAATATTTGTGCCTTTGTAGACATTATAAATTTTAATTTATTAATTTATTTATTAACACAGTTAAGGGTAAATCATGTACCTAATGTTAATAATATTATTATAACTAATATAAATTTTCCTTAAGACTTTTCATAATATTAATGGATAAGCTTTTTACAACCAAAATCATAATTTTGGGATTTTATAATCATATGGAATTTTATGGAAGACTTTATCACTTTTATAGTAATATATTCAAAGGAAAGACAATTATGTCCCACTTTTATTATTAAATATAGAAATATTTTTAATATGATTATATATAAAGAAAAGGTTCAATAACAAATATTATTTGGAAAAATAATATGTTTTCATAAATCAAGTCAATTTAAATAAAAATTTATGTATGAAATATGTAAATTTAATTATGAAAGAATGATGATGTATGAATTGTTTAAATAATGGATGAATTAAATAAATGATATTAATAAAGTTAAATTAAATATAAATTGATATAATTATTGGAATAAACAATATTTCTGGTTTTCATTTACATTTTTGGGATATGTAAAATTATTTGGTTTTAATGTATAATATTTTTATTATATTTTTAAAAGGTCGTGTAATGAATAGTGTCAAAATTAGAATTATTGATATTTTAAAATAATGAAATATTTTATTAAATGATATAAAATTTATAAATATCTAATATTAGGACACATAATTGGGATAACACCTAAAATTTCATTAATTACTCATTTATGGTTCTTTTTAGAAATTTATAAATACAATATTAACATATAAGTAGTAAAAAGTATTCTGGTCAGAGTAATAGTTAAAGAGATTAATTAAGGTTTAAAGTAGAATGATAAGGTTAATAATATGACCTAAAAAAGTCTAGAAGAAATTTATTTATAATATTTATATATATTATAATCTTATATTATACATAACTCACTTTGGATCCATTATGAATTTGAAATTAATTTATATTAATATAATATTTGAGGAGATTCCAAGAGTGGTCCTCCCCTCTCCTGTAAAAAGGCATATATCCTAATGTTGATAAGTTCTTCGATTTATTAAATCCAAGTCTCATAAGTGAATTTTATATAATATAAATTTTTATCCTATAAAGAGGTTTTTTTTAGTGAAATCATATTCTAAATGGATGATGGTGTTACATATTAATCTCATGGATTTAACATGAAAATGAAGATGGAGTTCAGATGAAAATCTAAAAGCCATGGAGATAACAAGATAAAATTTACATTATACTATATCTTTGTAAATAAATATGATGAATCTTTTCTTATGGGTAGAATAATTTCATTATGTGTGGATTGGAAGGTCATTGAGTAATTTACTACCGAACTGGTGTGAAGAAGAAGTCAACCAATAATATGAATATATGGAAATCATCAGAGGATTCACCTCCCACTATTTATTGATTAAAGTGTAAGTAGATTTAGAATTATTCTAATCAATTCCCATATCCTAGGGTTAATGATAAGATCCTCTTAAAGAGAAAGAAAAATGGATATCTCATGTGATCACTATTGCTGGGGTGGAGTATGGTGGTTGATGAAAAATCATTTAATTAGGTATAGAAATTAAAAAATAATGTTGTATATGTACTTTTAGGGTGATATAGAAAAAAATGAAACATCTATGTATTGGTTCGATGAATTTTTCCAAAATTATTTAAGATCATATGTGGAATGGTACTAGTAACCTTAAAGAGTGATTTAGGTAAAATGGTGATGTTTTCGGAAAAGACATGATTGGGGGATGGATAACCCATAATATGTGATTCATGTAGAGATAATGATATTTTTATAATGATATGTTGGATATAAATAAGTAAATTGGACAATATTTATTTACATTGGATTGATTGGGTATTTTTTAAAAAAGTATTATCTTATCATGGATGATGATTACATCATTTTAGATATACGGAATATATATAATAAACATTAGAATAAAAAAATTCATTTTTTCAATATGTATTTATTGTAATTACAATGTTTCAAGAATAAATGATAAAGTCATTCACATGTTTGGAATGTGATAAAGAGGAGATAACATATGATATATGGGGGATAAATGTTAAGCTGGTTTGGTACACCTCATTATAATGTTTTGGACATTCATCTTTCAGAATGGTTATAATGATAACCATTTGTGGAATAGTGTAATGTCTCGGACCTCTCCGACCCATTCCTTTGTCAAAAAGAAGGCCACAAAGTGTTTTGGAGGGTAAAATGGACTTTTCCCACACTTTCTAGAATTTTGAAATTACACGCCGTGTAGTGTGAGTACACGCCATGTACCCCCTCGCCGGGAATACCCCGTGTTGAAGGCCATGTCCTTGTCATGTGAAATAAGTGGGTACATGCCGTGTGTCCATACTACACTCCATGTACCACCTTGTCGGGTATACCCCGTGTTGAAGGTCGTGTCCTTGTCGTGTGCAATAAATGAGTACATGTCATCTATCCAAACTACACGTTGTGTAGTCCTTCCCCGCGTATGTGTTACCCTCAAACCATGTGTTGACCAGTCAACGACCGCAGAGCCGTGTTTGAAGCCGCGGGGAGACCGTGTGAAATAACTGAGTACACGCCGTGTACTTTTGCTTTTCTCGCCTATAAAAGGAGGGGTCCTCACCTCCTTTTCAACTCACCCCTCTCCTCCCCTTTCCTATGAGCAGAGTTCTCCTAAGACACTGAAGGCTATTTCTTCCATAACTTCTTCGTCCGAGCTCCGATTTACGATCTGTCAGTGGCCACAGGATCGTATCGATGAGGCGGAACTTCCGAGAATTGATATGTTGTCTTTACTTCGGACTTTCCTTTTCGACATCCAACCGAGGAGGTTTTTCAGGGACATGACAGAAGTGACGGACGCTGACAGACGTCTTCTAAGGTTGATCCGGGGGATCGTTGCGATCGGAACCTATTGAGGTAGGGATCTTACCTTCGTCTCTCTAATTTTTGCATCATGCAGGGTGGGTATCCTCTTTCTTTCATGAGAAACAGTTGAACCATTAAATAAATATAAAAACTGGTTAAAGAACGGGAATGAGGAAGTTGTTATGTTTACCTTTTTTTTATCCTTTGATATAATGTTGTGAATTCAATAGGCTTATGCCTACTAAAAATCATGGTCGTTGGGGGCCTTTTCTTGTGCAATTAAATGTTGGCCTATCTTTGTAGAACATTTTTTTGTGAATGGGCCTTTGTGAAATGTGGAATTTGGTTAATCCTGTAAATTTGGATGTTCAAAATCTAGAACCTTTGTGTGATCACCCCGGTTGAACAAAATGGAATAATGAATGTGTGGGTGTTGAATTGGATATGTGGCATATGATGGGGGTGTTTTGTGGGTTGTTGTGGATCAGGTGAGCAGTGGGGCCACGGATGACTTGGTTATGGGTTGGTGTGAATGTTATGTTGGTAACGGGAAGTGGGGCTGCGATAAATGGTGTTAAAGGGATAATGATGTACGGTGTGGTTGAAGTTATGGTGGTTGGTCGCGGGGTTTCAGGGATGGAATAGAATGTGTACGGAATATGGGTTGTGAATAATAAAATTTAATGAATGGTGGGGCTTGGTAACGGAACGGAAATAATAATCATGGGGCTGTTTGGATAAGAAGGACTTGGTTGTGTTTCTTGTGTTTTCCTAACTTGATTTGTGGATGGAAGGGATATGTTTTATGAATGATCGATGTGGTTGGTTGTGGATAGTTTCCCAATAGTTAAGGAACTAAATAAATTAATTTTTCTAAAGCAAGAGAACCTAAATGCGGTTGGGGTTGTCTGTTGTATGCATGCTTCGTAGTAGCAGTGACGAGGCACGTGCTCAGTTTCTCTGTTTAAAAGCCATAGGTTGGGCTGTGTGTTTTTTATACATATATATATCTGTATCTTTTGTGTTTTATCACACCCCACCCATGTTGAGAACTTAGTACTGAACACTCCCATTTCATGGGAGAGGGTGTTTTTCCCTTAGTTACTAGCTCTTTCCGGCTCCTTCTCCCAAAGGCTGTGATGGAATGAGGTGACCTTACACCGAAGACTCTTCAGGTAGGTTTCAATTGTGGTGGTTTTAGCCCAAGACTCTTCGAGCAGGTTCTATTGTTTCCCAAGAAGCTCTGGGATGAGGCCCAGGTGTGTGCGGGCTAGATACGTGGTTGTGAGGCCCAAGTGTGTGCGGGCGGGATACGTGGTTCTGAGGCCCAGGTGTGTGCGGGAGGGATACGTGGTTGTGAGACCCATGTGTGTGTGGTCGGGATACGTGGTTGTGAGGCCCAGGTGTGTGCGGGCAGGATAGGTGGTTGTGAGGCCCAGGTGTGTGCGGGCAGGATATGTGGTTGTGAGGCCCAAGTTTGTGCGGGCGGGGAGAGTGTGGCAGCGTCAGGATGTTCGTTGTTAGGAAGAGCAGATAACTAATGGGAAATGGTGCGGGGTACCCAATACTCTTGTTCTTATATACTACTACATGTTGTGATTGTGTTTTGGTGAGCGTGGCTGGTGAGGTTGGGTGGATAGAATTCCTTCCTATGTTTCTTATGTTGTTCTCACGGGACATTAGGATGACTCCCCACATGTGCACAAGAGCTTTAGGATTTCCTACTGAGTATACTTGTATCCTCACCCTACGTTTACTTTCAGGTTTCCAGCAGGACTACCAGGGTCGTGCGCGACCCTACTAGTCGGACAGTTGGAGTTGTTTCAGTTGTTGTACTCTTGTTTCTTTTGGTATTGTACTTTGAGATTTCTTGTACTTGCACCTTGTTATAAAAATTTTTAAACATGCATGTGGGATTGGTTTGGGTTTATTTATATACACTTGTTCTTTTCCCTTTTGGTGATTGACTTGTCCTATTTCCCGATCCTAGATAATAAAAAGGGCAATGCCTCCCATATTTGTGAAAACTCATACCCTTGGTGCTAGTCACACCCCAGGGCCTACTGGAGGTGGGACTCGGGGGGGTCATTATCTCCCTTTCACCATTTCCAGCTCAGGAGGGGCATCTTTGGTGGGAGGGGGTCATGACAGAATGGTATCAGAGATGATGGTTGAGAGATAGGATGGAGTCTAGAGTTAGGCACAGTGAGGATTTTATGGGATGGTAGGGCAACAGTGTTATTTAATCTTGGTGCGTGACATAGGCCAGGGAAGACCAGCTAGGACACGGGATTTTAGGACCCCCCGTGATCTGATGCAAGGACTCTGAGCCTACCGAACGACCAAGTGAGACTACATTGATTGCAGGGTAGATACCCTAGGGAAGGTACATGCAGCATCATGATTGTGTTTTACTTGATTTGGGTGTTCTGGAAAAAAAATTGAAATAAAATAATAAAATAAAACCTTGAGCTTTTCCATACTACTTGGGCTTAGGAAATCCTTGTTTACCATAGAGCTATGGAACCTGGACGTCATCCCCGGGTGGCTCAGACGGCCGAGGCCTAGCAGATTTAGTCGGTCGATCAGTTGAGGATTGACCGAGAGGAGGAAGATAACCAGTGGGAGAAGACTCTCCATTCTTTTCTGCGGCAGACCCTCAAGACGTACAAGGGTAGTACTTCGGATATGGAGACAGAGGGGTGTCTTGAAGTGCTAGGGATCGCTTTTACCATGATTCGTTCTCCGAGGGAGTACTGGGTCCCCCTAGAAGTCAGTCAGCTGAGAGGTGTGGCGCGACAGTGGTGGACGATCTACCTCAGAGAGAGGATAGAGGCAGAGGTTCCATGGGCTGACATTGAGAAGGAATTCCAAGAGGAATTCCTTTCTTCCATGATTAATGTGGAGAAGTGGTAGGAGTTACTCTCCCTTCAGCAGGGGAGAATGTCAGTACGAGAGCTAGGGATCAAGTTCAAGTATCTCTTGCGCTTTTCTCCAGATCTCTTTCTGGATGAGGAGTCTCGAGCAAGAGGTTTGGAAGAGGATCTTCATCCTTCGCTCCAGTATGCTATCACCCCTTTCACCCTTCCGACGTACTTAGAAGTACAAAAGAAGGTAGAGGTTGTAGAGAGGATGCACGCATTGGGAGGTGCACCCCGAGAGGGGATCCATCCGTGCTCGTCGAAGGGGAAGGCAGTCAGCAGCAGGTCTCCTACGACGGGACCTTCCAGGTTCAGGCCAGTGGGGGGCAGGCCCCAGCAGTTCCAGTTCAGATCTTCGGGTCCCCGACCCTTTTTCATGAGCCCAGGATCGAAGTGTATTTCTTGTGGAGGTTTTGGGCATGTTCAGAGTCAGTTCCCGACCCGAGCTTAGTACGGTGGAGGTGGGCAGGTTCAGCGCCCACCTTAGCAGCACCAGTTGCCGGCGAGGCCCTTCCAGCAGCAGCAGGACCATGCTCCTCCGAGGGAAGACTTTACAGGAGGAGGCCGACCTCAGGGTGATCCTCGTGGTCCTCGACCAGGGCGTGGTCAGGGAGGTGTATGACATCAGAGAGGCAGAAAAACTGGGCGTGGATAGTTGCACGCAGCAGATTTGATAGCTCCAGCAGGACCAGAGGTGGTGCATGGTACGATTTGTTTGTTCAGCACTCTTGTTTCTAATTTGTTCGATTCGGGAGATTCGCACTCATTTGTTTCACCTAGTCTAGCCCATTCTTTTGGACTAGACGTAGAGATACTTTCCATACCACTGGTGCTGAGTACACCCGTTGGAGGCCAGAACAGCGTATCTTGTGTTTGCCGAGGATGTGGGACGACGTTGGGACCACATCGATCTAGTGGGGACCTTCTTCTGTTACATATGCAGCCATACGATGTCATCCTAGGCATCGACTCGTTGTTTTCTGTTAGTGTTGTTATCGACTGCTTCCAGAGAAGAGTTGTGTTCTCCGACGTGGACGGGAAGCGTGTAGCTTTTGTTGGCGAAAGGAGCTATTAGGTGGGAAGTTGGCGTCTGGAACCTATCCTTTCCTTGTTAGGCGGGTTATCAGTGGTTCCATCTGATACAAAGATGATGGATGTCTTGGAGGTTGTTGGGGATTTCCTCAATGTTTTTCCTGAGGAGGTTGTGGCTCTACACCCCCGACGTGACGTTGAGTTCGGGATAGACTTACAGCCTAGTGCCCGTCCGATTTTGATGGCCCCTTATCGGATGGCACCTTCGGAGTTGCGGGAGTTGCGGATTCAGATTGATGATATGATGGAGAAAGGTTTTGTTCGACCCAGCCTATCACCATTGGGTGCACCAGTTTTGTTCGTGAAGAAGGAAGATGGTGGTCTCAGGCTATGCATAAACTACCGAAGGTTGAACCAGGTAGCAGTCAAGAACCGTTACCCCCTTCCAAGGATAGATGATCTCTTCGTCCAACTGAGGGGAGAAGGTTGTTTTTCTAAGATTTATCTACGATCTGGATATCATCAAATGAGGGTAAAGGACAGTGAAATCTCGAAGACGGCTTTCATGTGCAGGTATTGGCACTTCGAGTTTGTAGTGATGCCATTTGGAGTTACGAATGCACTGGCTGTGTTCATGGGACTTACGAACATTGTCTTCTGAGAGTTTTTGGACCGGTTCATCGTTGTGTTTATCGATGACATCCTGATCTTCTCAAGATCTGAGGAGAAGCACGTTGAGCATCTTAGGGAAGTCTTGGAAGTCCATCGACACCACCAGCTTTACGTGAAATTGTCGAAGTGTAAATTATTGATGCAAGAAGTACACTTCCTTGGGCACATAGTGTCTTAGAATTGAGTGTCAGTGGACCCATCTAAGGTGGAGGAAGTTGTTTCTTGGGCAGCACCCAAGAGCGTAGCAAAAGTACGTAGTTTCCTAGGGTTAACAGGTTATAATCGGAGGTTCGTTTCGGACTTCTCTCGAGTTGCTGCCCCATTGACAGCTTTGACTAGGAAGAACCAGGTCTTCTTATGGAGCGAAAAATGCCAAAGGCTTTTGACTACCTGAAGGAGAAGTTGGTTAGTGCTCCCGTTCGTAGGTTTCAAAAGGAAGTATTGTTGTATGAGGGGTTTTGTGATTCTTCGGGCCTTATTCTGGGGTGAGTGCTGATGCAGAAGAAGGGAGTGATCTGTTATGGGTCTAGGAAGTTATACCCTCACAAGCGTAACTATGTGACCCATGACTTATAGATTTCAGCAGTAGTGTTCGCACTGAAGTTGTGGCGACATTACCTCTTTGGGGAGCGCTTTGTAGTCTTCTCAGATCACAAGTTCTAGCGTTATATCTTCTCCCAGCGTGACCTGAACTTATGGCAGTAGAGATGGGTCGAGTTTCTCCAAGAATATAACTCTGAGATCTCTCACACTGAAGGTAAGGGTAATGTTGTGGCCGATGCCCTGAGTAGGAAGTCGCATCAGAAAGTGGTTCGGGAATCTGATGATGCTTGGAGGGCGATGGGAGAGTTGGTTGCCTTTCACTTGGATGCAAGGGTAGAAGGTGTTAGAGGCTGTTTGTTTCAGATGACGATGCAGTCCTCCTTGTTGCAGCAGGTGGAAGGGTCTCAGTGGGGGGACTCCGAGGTGGAAGTGATGTGGGATCGTGTCGATCAGGGGAATGCTCTAGAAGGATGGTCATAGGACAGCCGACATCGGATGCTTTTCCATGGAAGGTTGTTTGTCCCAGAGACAATGCGTGAGGGAGTTCTCCATGAGTTCCATAGCTCATCCTTGGTGGTACATCCAGGAGTTTCAAAAATTTACCAAGGCTTGAGGGAACAGTTATGGTGGCCCGGGGTGAATCGGGAAGTGACGGAGTTTGCGGCTAAATGCCTAGTGTGTCAGCAAGTGATGGTTGAACACTGTGTTCCCAGTGGTTCATTGCATCCTTTAGATTTCCCCGAGTGGAAGTGGGATGGCATCTCAATGGACTTCGTCACAGGACTACCTAATGCTCAGGGTTGTTATGATGCTATCTGGGTAGTGGTGGATCGACTGATGAAATTAGCTCACTTATTAGCAATTAATGAGTCAGGCCCAGTGAGTACCTTAGCATAGAGGTACGTAGATGAGGTTGTGTGGTTGCATGGAGTTCGGAAGACTACTGTCTCATATCAAGATACTCGGTTTACCTCACGAGTCTGGAGGGGGTTACATCATGCTTTTGGCACCCATCTATGCCTTAGCACTGCTTTCCACCCCCATACTGATGGGCAGATAGATCAGACTATCCAGACATTGGAGGACATGCTGCGAGCATGCGTTATGGATTTCGGAGGATCATGGGTATGACACTTGACTTTATTAGAGTTCGCCTACAATAATATCTTCCACTCTACTATTGGCAAGGCGCCATTTGAGGCTTTGTATGGAAGACAATGTCGTTCACCCATTTGTTGGGCAGAGGTTGGTGAGACAGGTGCTCTTGGGCCAGAGGTAGTGCAGAGCACCACAGAAAAAGTCTAGCTTGTACGTGAGAGGATGAAAGCGGCTCAAGACCGATATAAGTCTCATGCTGATCGTCGTCGGAGGCCCATGGAGTTATAGGTGGGAGATCATGTATTCTTGAAGGTTTCCCCTCGACGGGGGAAACAGAGGTTTGGGAAAGGGAGTAAGCTCTCACCTAGGTTCATTGGAACTTTTGAGGTGCTGAGGCAAGTTGGCGAGGTGGCATATAATCTGGCCCAGCCACCTCAGTTGGAGAAGGTTCCTGATGTCTTCCATGTCTCCCAGCTTCGTCGGTACTTAAACGACGACTCCCACGTTATCGACTGGGGAGATTTAGATATGGGAGACGACGCAACCTTTGAGGAATGACCAGTCAGAATCGAGGATTGTAAAGAGATGGTACTCTGTGGATGAACCATTCCATTTGTTCGTGTGTTGTGGAGGCATGGCAACCTCAAGGAGAGCACATGGGAGCGGGAGACCCAGATGTACGCTCAGTACCTGGATTTGTTTTGACTTGTGTTTTCACTTTTTCTTCTTAGCTTTGTGTTGATGTTGTACTATGTACCTTTGATATATGGAATGCTTGGCTTGTCGGTTGTGAGACCTTTTGTTTCCTTGTTCTCTGGAAGTGTGTATCATGTCCGGATGTGCGGGAAAAGGGAAAAACTTGACTCTTAATCGAGACGCATTAATGAGGATATGGTTGAACCCATGTAGGCGAGTCAGTGCCGCTTAAAGCGGATAATATCTCGACATAGAAGAAGGAATTTTCCCCAAACCACGTGTTCGGACAATGTGTGGGTTGTACAGTGTTAGGGGTAGTGTAAGTTGGAAAATACTAATATATTGAAGTGGGAAGGCCCAATCCTTAATCGAGACGCATTAATACGGATGCAATTAAACTCGTGCAGGCGAGTCAGTTCCGCCTAAGGTGGATAATATCTTGACATAGGAGAAGGAATTCCTGACACATATGATTAGGGTTGTTGGTTGGGTTCCTGTTATAACGAGAACCCTAAGAGGTATCTTGTTGGGTTCCTCGGGGTTGGTTTTTGAATTCTCGAGGACGATAATGTTTTAAAGGGTTTCTGATGTAATGGTACGGACCTCTCCGACCCATTCCTTTGTCAAAAAGAAGGCCACGAAGTGTTTTGGAGGGTAAAATGGACTTTTCCCACACTTTCCAGAATTTTGAAACTACACGCCATGTAGTATGAGTACACGGCATGTACCCCCTCTCCTGGAATACCCCGTGTTGAAGGTCGTGTCCTTGCCGTGTGAAATAAGTGGGTACACGCCGTGTGTCCATACTACACACTGTGTACCACCTTGTCGGGTATACCCCTTGTTGAAGGTCGTGTCCTTTCTGTGTGCAATAAATGAGTACACGCCGTGTGTCAAAACTACACGTCGTGTAGTCCTTCCCCGTGTATGTGTTACCCTCAAACCTTGTGTTGACCAATCAACGGCCGCGGATCCATGTTGGAAGCTGTGGGGAGACCGTGTGAAATAACCGAGTACACGCCATGTACCATAAAGTACACGCTGTGTACTTTTTCTTTTATCGCCTGTAAAAGGAGGGTTCCCCTCCGCCTTTTCAACTCACCCCTCTCATCCCCTTTCCTCTAAGTATAGTTCTCCCAAGAAACTCAAAGGCTCTTTCTTCCATAACTTCTTCATCCGAGCTCCGATTTACGATCCATCAAGGCCACGGGATCGTAGCGACAAGGCGGAACTTCCGAGATTGGATCTGTTGTCTTTCCTTCGTACTTTTTGTTCTGACTTCCACCCGAAGAGGTTTTTCCGGGACCCGACAGAAGTGAAGGATGCCGACGGATGTATTCTAAGGTTGATCTGGGGGAGCATTGCGATCAGAACCTATTGAGGTAGGGATATTACCTTCATCTCTCAAATTTTTTCATCATGCAGGGTGGGTATCCTCTTTTTTTCATGAGAAATTGTTCAACCATTAAATAAATATAATAACTGGTTAAAGAACGGTAATGGGGAAGTTGTTATGTTTACCTTTTTTTTAACCTGTGATATTATGTTGTGAATTGAATAGGATTATGCCTACTGAAAATCACGGTCGTTGGGGGCCTTTTCTTGCTCAATTAAATGTTGCCCTATCTTTCTAGACCATTTTTTGTGAATAGAACTTTTTGAAATGTTGAATTTGGTTAATCACGTAAAGTTGGATTTTTAAAATATGGATCCTTTGTCTGATCACCCCGGTTGAACAAAATGGAATAATTAACATGTGGATGTTGGCTTGGATGTGTGGCATGTGATGGGGGTGTTTTGAGGGTTTTTGTGGATCGGGTGAGCAGCGGGTCCATGGATGACTTGGTTGTGGGTTGGTGTGAATGTTATGTTGGTAACTGGAAGCGGGGCTGCGATAAATGGTATTAAAGGGATAATGATGTACGGTGCGGTCGTGGTTATGGTGGTTGGCAGCGGGGCTGCAGGGATGGGTTGGAATGTATACGGACTATAGGTTGTGAATAATAAAATTTAATGAATGGTGGGGCTTGGTATTGGAACGGAAATAATAATCATGGGGCAGTTTGGATAAGAAGCACTTGGTTGTGTTTCTTGTGTTTTCCTAACTTGATTTGTGGATGGTAGGGATATGTTTTACGAACGATCGATGTGGTTGGTTGTGGATAGTTTCCCAATAGTTAAGGAACTAAATAAATTAATTCTGCTGAAGCGTGAAAACCAAAATGGGGTTGGGGTTTTTTGTTGTATGCATGCTTCATTGTAGCAGTGCTAAGGCACGTGCTGAGTTTCTCTATTTAGAATCCATAGGTTGGGATCTGGGTTTGTTATACATATATATATCTGTATCTTTTGTGTTTTATCGCACCCCACCCATGTTGAGCAATTAGTGTCGAACACTCCCATTTTATGGGAGAGGGTGTTTTCCCCTTAGTTACTAGCTCATTCCTGCTCCTTCTCCCCTAGGCTGTGATGGATTGAGGCGAGCTTACACCTAAGACTCTTTAGGTAGGTTTCGATTGGGGTGGTTTTTTCCCAAGACTCTTCGGGCAGGTTATACTGTTTCCCAAGAATCTTCGGGATGAGGCCCAGGTGTGTGCGGGCGGGATACGTGGTTGTGAGGCCCAGGTGTGTGCGGGCGGGATACGCGGTTGTGAGGCCCAGGTGTGTGCCGGCGGGATACGCGGTTGTGAGTCCCAGGTGTGTGCGGGCGGTATACGTGGTTGTGAGGCCCAGGTGTGTGTGGGCGGGATACGTGGTTGGGACACCCAGGTCTGTGTGGGCGGGATACGTGGTTGTGAGGCCCAGGTGTGTGCGGGCGGGGAGAGTGTGGCAGCGTCAGGACGTTCTCCGTTAGGAAGAGTAGCAAACTAATGGGAAATGGTGCGGGGTAACCAATACCCTTGTTCTTATATACTAATACCTGTTGTGATTGGGTTTTGGTGAGTTTGGTTTGTGAGGTTGGGTGGATATAATTCCTTGCTAGGTTTCTTCTGTTGTTCTCACAGGACATTAGGATGTCTCCCCACTTGTGCACGAGAGCTTTAGGTTTTCCTACTGAGTATACTTGTATGCTCACCCAAAGCTTACTTTCAGGTTTCCAGGAGGACTACCAGGGTCATGCGAGACCCTACTAGTCGGAAAGTTGGGGTTGTTGTAGTTTTTGTACTCTTGTTTTCTTTTGGTATTGTACTTTGAGCTTTCTTGTACTTGCACCTTGTTATAAAATTGTTTAGACATGCATGTGGGATTGGTTTGGGTTTATTTATATATACTTGTTCTTTTCCTTTTTGGTTGTTGACTTGTCATATTTCCTGATCCTAAATAATAAAAAGTGTAATTCCTCATATATTTGTGAAAACTTATACCCTTGGTGCTAGTCGCCACCCCGGGGCCTACTGGAGGCAGGACTTGGGCGTCATTATCTCCCTTTCACCATTGTCAGCTCAGAAGGGGCATCTTTTGTGGGAGGGGTCATGACAAATAGTTTACGTTAAACATCAGAAGAGTTTTCATATATTAAAATATTATCACATAATATCATTATTTATTCATAATGGGTTACTTGTGATAACATTATTATTGTAATAATGATAGATTGAATGAATAATCATTCTTTTTATGGAACTCATGATCTGTTAATGCTTCATGAATGAAAAATTTACCTTTTATGAAAACATTTCATGGAACACAAATGATTGGTTTCTCCTCAATTAATGTAGTAATTTATTCTCTTGAAAATTCCTTAACTCTAGGGAAAGGATCTCAAAACTGAAAATGATATCCTTGTAATTTATTTTCTGATGAATCAAATGGCTGGTTAGATCATTGTAGATTTATGGACGTGTGATTGTTAACATTCTCCTAACCTTGTTTTCTATCAAACTCCATTAGTATGTGATGTTTAGATATCTCTTCCAAGTTCATATTCTCACTCACCACCAATTTTCTCATATATGGAAACCTAATAATATCTATCTTTGAGTAACTGCTATGTTTCCCACATTCCATTTTAATGAATGTTTTAGTATTTATTTTTATGACATGGGTCTCCATAAAAGGAACTTTCATGTATAAATCCACTAATAACCTAGATGAATTTGAATGGATAAATTCATTTTAATTTGGGTAGAATGTATAACCCAGATGTTTTGTGAAGTATTATTTTCTGATTTAATGTATTTATTCAATGTTTTTTTATTTCACACATTACTAAATATAGATTTTTTATATAACAAACATTATTATGTGAATGAATTATACACAATAACCATTTAGATTTCACAAAACACAAAATTTGTATTAGATTGAAGTTTGTGAAACACAATGTTTGTCTTGTGATATACATATTGCCAATATATTTTGATAGATTAGATTACATGCAATGCCAAATTTTACCGAATAGTAGTATATTATTAAAATATTACTAATTAATATAATAATATTTAAATTAGTTTCTACAGTATTAGTTATGAATAGTATTAACTATCTAATGAAAATATGGTTATAATATTAGTTTATTGGTTTACAATTAATTTGAAATCAAAATATATATAGATTGAATATAAAGGCAACTGTTTTATTTTTATTCTCCAAAGTAGTTTTTCCATTGTAAATTAAATTTATTACAAATATTGAATGATATTAATGATATAAATATGTTTTATATTAAATAAAATGTTTTTAATATTTATCAAGAAAATTTAAATCTATAAATTAAGTTTTATCACGATTTCATGCATAAAAACCTATATTATTCAAATGGTTAATTTTACCACATTTTAAAAGAGAACCCATTTTAAATAAAAAATTTGATACTTGTATATATTAAACTCTGAAAAATATTCTTAATGTATAAAATTATAATATAAAAACTTAATTTGGTTTACTTTATTGTATTTTTATGATAAGTTTGATGTTTTGATGAATAGTAAACAATATAAATATTCAATTGAAATAATTTTTTTTCACAGAAATAACGTTGAGTGTTAATTTATATTATTTATTGAATTTAAAGGATATTTCATTATAACTTTATAATTTAATCTAATATTCTACATTGACAACAATTTTACATTAAATATAGATATAAAATCATTTCAATCTGATGCATGTTTTAACAATATCAACTTGTCTTATCAGCCTAACAATGACATTATTATAAAATTAATTTATATGAATTATGTGATATGAAAATGGAAAATTGATTTCCAAATTATGAATATTTGTGCCTTTTGGACATTATGAATAGTTATTTTGTAATGTTTTTTATTAACACGGTTAAGGTAAAATCAGGTACCTAATGTAAATAATAATATTATTACTAGTATACAATTTCCATAAGAAATTACTTAATTTCAATGGATAAGGGTTTTATGACCAAAATCCTCATTTTGGGATTTCATAATCATATGGAACTTCTTGGATGACTTTATCAGTTTTATAGTATTATATTCAGAGGAATGACAATTATTTCACACTTTTATTATTAAATAGAGAAATATTTTTAATATGATTTTATATAAATCATATGTTCGGATACAAATATTATTCGGAAATCTAATATTTTTTTTATAAATCATAGTAATTTAAAAAAATAGGTTAGAAATATGTATATTAAATTATGAATCAATGATGATGTAAGAATTGTTTAAATAATGGATGAATTAAAAAATGATATTAATAAAGTTAAAATAAATATAATTTGTTATAATTATCAGCACAAACAATTTTTCTGGATTTTATTTACATTTTTTTGATATGTAAAATTTGGTGGTTTGAATGTATCATATTTTTAAGATATTCATAAAAAGTCGCTTAAAGAAGCGTGTCAAAATTGGCATTATTGACATATTAAAATAAAAAACTATTTTATCAATTTATATCAAATTTATAAATATCTAATATTAGGACAAATAATTGGGATAAGACCTAAAATTTCCTTAATTACTCATTTATGGTTCTTTCAGAAAGTTATAGAAACTAGATTAACCCGTAAGTAGTAAAAAGACTTCTTGTCAGAGTAATAGTTAAAGAGATTAATTAAGGTTTAAAGTAAAATGATAAGGTTAAAAATATGACCTAAACATGTCTAAAAAAATTTATTTATAGTATTTATATATATAATAATATTATATTCTACATAAATCACTTTAGATCCATTATAAATAAAAAATAAATTTATAATAATTTAATATTTTAGAAGATTCCAAGAGTTGTCCTCCCCTCTCCAAATAAAAGGGCTTATATTCTAATCTTTTATTCAAACCTATAAAGCCCTTGGATAACAAAAAATTATCCCAAGTCTCCTCAAAACAATTATCCATTAATCTTATAAGATATAATTTGGACATAAATCCATCCATTGGAGTCCTTTTGTGAAAATCAAATGAACATACATAAAGAAGAGGTAACGTTCATAAATAAACCTTTTATTTTATTTCGTCCTTTAACTCCTTAAATAATTTTTTTCATTTTATATAATATTCAATGTTTCCTAAATATAATGGGGTGTCATTATATTATTTATTTGACCAACACTCATGCACACTTTTATTTAATTTGTAAGGAATAAACTATTCTTGATTACAAAGAACAACATCCTCACAAAATGATGTTTTTCGTTTTTCATTTAAAAACACATATGGTTGGAAATTATGATGGAAACTCTATTTTTGAAAAATGTTTGTGATAAAATTAAAATTATTTATTGATAATATCATGTATTCATTTTTAACATCTAAATGTTTCTGAAATGATAATGTCTCTCTTGTGTATGGATGTCTTACCCTCTCCACAACGAAATGTGATTCGTTATTCCCCAATATTTCCTGGATGGTGTTAGGGATGAATTTTTATGACTAAATATGTTGTATATAACATAAAAATTATTATTTAATTGTAATATATCATATAATTTTATTATTTTAACATGAAAAAATTGAATCATCAATCATGCTACATATGGCATACCATTTCCATAAACAGTATATTCTATTTCATCTATATATAATTTATAGTTTATTATAAATGTATATAAACATTATATATATTATATAAAACTAATTTATAACATATTTTAAATAAGTAAATCATTATTTCATTAATAAGAATAATAATGAAAACTGTGAAACATGTATGATTTACAAGGCGACTATTACTCAAAACATTACATTATATTGGTCAAAATGGACTGAACGCCTTTAGTTTTTTATTATTTTGATAATCCGCCTTTCAATTTGTGAGGTGGAACCCTTACAAGGCCTGAAGGTTTAGAGACAATTACATGACCTGTAGGTTTTAGAGGGAATCACCTAGAAAATACAACTTGTAGATGCCTCTCCCCAGCATATGGTATGAAATCACCACTCAACCTTCATAGGGTCGGTTTCCTAGCTATCCAATACAAAGATGAATAGGCCTGGTACCGATGGAAAAGCCATACCCTCAAATTCTTCCAATTCCGGTTATCTCTACTCTAGTAAATGTGTCAGCCCTGAATCCTCATCAGAAGCCTTTCCCCTCGTAGTCTGACTGGTACTTCTTCATTCATGTAGCCTAAAGGCCATGGGGTGGCCCTAAGGCCTTAAGGTGGCCTGAAGGCCTTGAGAAACAACTAGCCCGAAGTCCTAGGGTGGACTGAAAGCCTTTCAAGACCAGAAGACCAAACCAGTGGCCCAATGGCCCAATGGCCTAGATGGATGAATATTTCCGGCTACTACAGTACCGAATAGTTACTACTACAGTGCCTGCTACAATACTGCTACAATACTTGGAAATTCTCCTCCACCTGGTTTTGATCTCTGTTCTCCTGGATGCACCTGCCGAGTCCTCACCAACCGGGTTGAGGCTCATGTGCAATATTATGTTAGCTTGGAACTATTCCTAATAGAGTTATATAAATTTATTAGTAAATCATATATGGTATTACATGTATTAATATGGCTCTATTATAGATTTATAATTTATTTAAAATTTATAATACATTTTTCTTAATGTGTGAAAATTATGTCAAGACATATGGTTTGAGATGTCATATAAAGTTTCATTTCTATGAGATACAAGCCATATTCACCAATATATTCTTTTTTGGAGTGTATATACTAACATATGATTTGTTAAATCATAAATTTACATTATATAATTATATTAACTTCCTTAATTGATCATATTTTTTATGGGGTTCATGATTTTAATGTTACAATGGTATTAAGAGATTTATGTTTCCATTTTATTATTATGGGTCACATGCTTTATACATCACTTATTTCTTCTACCTGGTGTATATTATACACATGAATGAATTTTTTATGTATTATCGATAAAATTATGGTATTTTAATATACTTATAATTTTATTTCTTTAATAAAGAATTTGATTCTTCTAATTAAAAATTGATGAGTATTTACATCAATATCACAACATGATTTGGAATTATTTTGTTTTAATTTTTTATTGCGGAATATTTTACAAGAATGTACATGTTTACTAAAAATGTTTTCAAAACGATTTTCACTATTTTCCTATATATTATTTATTTAATTTTTATCTAATTATTTATTTTACAACATGTATTGAATGGAATTTTTTTCCCATTTTCCAAATGATGATGTTTTTGACTTTTCTAACAATAGTATAAAAGAAATAATTTTTAACTTATAATGAATCAATGTAATATTTCACTGTACTGAAACCATAATTACATTAATATTCCATTATAGGAATCATCTATTATTTTCAATTAAATTGTTTTCATTTAAATATATATGTGATGTTCAAAAAATAAAATGTTTTCTGAGAACAAATAATTTTTTCTTTAAGAGTTTTTGACATGTGGCCTCTCAATAATATTTCCCTTTTAAGGAAAAATAATTTTATGTTTCTTATATTTTACTGGGGATATGATTCAATTATTAAATAAATATTCTTTATATTAATGTGTTATTTTTATGAAGTAATGATATTTATGGAACCTATTATATTTTTCAGGCTTTATGTAATGAATGGATGAGGTTTATAAAACCCATTTAATTCCATAAGTTCTTATATGATAAATGATTTATGTTATTCAATAAAATATATGCATGGTTTTAAATATGGGATTTGTTGGACCTATGAATCTCTCCAATTCATTTCTTGAAGATTTATGTATCATTATATAATAATAGGAATCATGTCAACAGGAATGATCGACTATGGGAATATGGGGAAAATAAATCCAGTCTAAGATGATAAAGAAAAACCTCTCTACTATGAAATGAATGAAAACTCGATCCCTTTCAAGAAAGTATGTTAAATATGGATGGTGGGGTGTCCCACCCATTAGGTGTAGTCCCCATGAAGTTACTTAACTAGTTATAGCAATGTGTCTTGACTTTTTAGGAACGATATAACATATTTATGTGTATTCCAAAAGTACATTACTTATTAATATTTTATTATATCATGTATTATGTTATTTAATTCATTATTATTCATGTCTTATGAGTATAAAATATATATTCCTTGATTCATGTTATTGGTCGTCGATATGTAGGATATGATCTTCTATTTCCAAGATCATGTTCTCATATCCTTATTATCTAGATTATGTTTACATAAATCCTTTATTTACCCATACTGAGCATATGATCTCAAAATTTCTTATGTATTTCCCCAAGTTATAAATAATGATTTTAGGTAGGAGTAATAATGGTTAATATCATTGTTGGAAATAAGTAATATCATTTTTCAGACTATAAGTTTGTGTTCCATGTTTCCAAAGGCACACTACTAATATGGTCTTTGGGTGGATACTTTTGTAATTAATGCATAATTCCACAAAAGTGGTGTAATGTTAATGTAATTTAATATTGGTTTTTCTTATTTTACATTCTACAAGACCTTAATGGTTGAACCCAACAAAGTTTTTTTACCTAATATCCTAGCTGTTGAAATATTATAGTGTGGACATTATTCTTCGGGAACATCATCATCCATATTTTAATATTTATTCATTTTGTACTCCATATTATTTAGGTTCTACTCTCAATAATTTTCCTGATATATCATAAATTATTGGTAATTTTTTAAAATGGATTTACATGAAAGGAATTCTTGTTTTAGAAATCATTAATTATTTAATATGGTATTTTATAATGTATATGAACTGAGTATTAATTTTATAGAAATTTATTTTTGTTATAAATTAGAAAAAAATGGATTACTTGATGAATTTGCTTTTCATTTTATGTTCTAGAATACTATTTACATCCTTGTGATTTTATTTAAGGGTTTTTAGTATTATTTGGTGTTTTCTTATTTTGGTTTAATGGGTTTCAAGGTTTAAATTATATGATTTTTGGATTTTCATTCATTGAAATGGTTTTGGATTTTTTTATTTGTTTTCCATTATAACTATTTAATATTTATGATATATGAATGTTGTTTTAAATTATAATTTTTTTATAAATCAAATCATGTTTTTATGGTCAATGGATTTCTTAATGGTTTTTTAAAATAATATTTTCCAAAAAAGATTTTTGAAATGAAAGATTAAAACCCGCTTGGAGATTAAAAAGGGAACGGGTTAAAATTTTACATGGAAATATTTCAAAATCTTTTTTTAATAATATTATTAGTTTAATGTATTATTTACATGATAAAACATTATATAATTTTCGTTTAATAATGTAATGCACCCTTTTTTTATATCGCAGGTTCCTAAATTATATCAGAATTTGTGAGTGATGTGAATTTTTTATTCTCTTTTATGTGATTATTATATAAAATTATCAATATAGGGTATAAATTTGTGGTATGTAGGGAATTAATTGTTATATGAAATAATGATATTTACTATTAAGTTATTATTGATAGATTTTACATTTCCTTCTACGACTACATTCCTAGGAATCATTGGTGTCTTAGTGAGAAATTATGAGATAGTAACTATGCATATAATTGTTATGTTTTGGCTAGAATCCAGTAATATAGAATTACACCTTACTATGTATATTACTACTTGTAATAAAAGTTATAGTGAGACAAATTTTAATTGTTGTGGAACCTCTTCGATACCCTGGTGGATGGTTTCATGTAAGTATTTTTAGGATTATATCATGGTATGTATAGGTGATACACATAACTACTTTATTATTTAATATTTTATTTCTCGTATATATTATTATTACTATGAAACATTTTTCATACTTATTACGAATGAAATATTCCACCAATTTTATTGATATATTATATTTTTTGACTACCTATATCATTTTAAAATTCATCCACCTTCTGTTATTGTTTTATCCCCAAAAGGGTTTTCCACTATTTAGTTATCCCTATTTATTTTTTATGTTCATTAATGTTGTTGAAGTTTGATTATATATTTTAACGCTCCTTGTATATTATTAATAAGTTATTTCAAATGTAGGATTTTAAATAGTTATTTCAAAATATATAATTATAAAATCGTTTTCAATTATTCTTTAAATCATGGTTTGGGATTGAAAATAATATTTTAATATATTTTCTGTAAATATTTGTTAAAATGATAAAAAAACTATCCTACATGTATTAAAAAATAGAATTTATAATTTTTTTGAGTAGAAGAATAGTATAAACTATCTTGGGATGTCATGATGAGTTTTGTTTCTCACACCCAACCTATATTTGTTAGCATCAGTATACCTAATATCATTTTTAATATTTCATTGGAGCTTCTAGTATCATAGGTAGTGGGTTCATTGTCACGATGGATGGTGAATTGGGATTTATATAGAAATCCATTATAGTATTTATATTTGTATTATTTTTCTACCATGGTTTTATTGATCATATCGACATATTTATATATTGGAGTCTGAATTTGAATTATTTTAGTATTTTATATTTCATAATCTTGTTAATAATATCTATTATATATACACTCTTCTTGGTTTATTTTTATTTTTTAATTTTTCATTTATATAGTATGAATGTTGATGGTATGTATTTTGCATGTGTAAATTTTCGGTCAGTTTTTCTATATATTAATAATAAATCATTGGATAAATCATTCCTAGAGTATGTTATTTGATGTTTTGTAATGGGATTACATCTTATAGAGATAAATAATTTCCATAGGGCCATAAAAAGTTCTAAATCATTTTCACATATTAAGGATGAACCATACCATATAATGAATAAATTTATTTGATTTCCCCTTATAATTGGTGCATATGTTGTATAATGGATATAAGACTATCAATTATGAGGTGTTTGGTGTAGGATTAGTCTTACTAGCTCTTAATCATTCTGAAAATTTAATTTCTATCATATATAGGGTTTTTTGTCTACAATTTCATATTTTATTTATTTATTTTTGATTTAGTTTTATTTAGATTAGTTTTCTTAATATATATATATATATATATATATATGTTATATGGGTGATTTTTTATATTTTCCATACTTTTGTAGTGAAAAGGGAGGAGGACGAAAAAGAACATGGTTGTCTCATCTTGTATGAAAAAATATATTGAGGCTAATATCGTGGTCATATTTTTCATATAGTTAATGATTCATCGCTTGAGAATATTTTTACAGTCTATAAATCTAATCCCTGAATAACCACTGGCCTCATCTGAATATTTTTAATGAAACTGACCCATTATCCCAGTGTTAGTGGTTACATTATTACATTGGAACTTGATACATGGTCTCAAATATAAAAATACAAAATCATTTATTAGTTTTGGAAAACTAGATACATATATTAATTTTACATCAATTTTAAAAAATTAAACACCCAATGTGTTTTTTTAATAATTATATATCATATCACACTCTAACATATCAATAACAAAACTTTTTGTAGTATCCTTGGGAAAATAAAACAAATGAATGGGGTGGGATCGAATGTTTTCTATGGGTAATAATATAGATAATAAAAATTTTAAAAATTAAGTTTAATCATTATTGTAAGGTAAATAGAATAAAAAATTTCATTTAATAAATATACTAATTATAATATGGAAAAAATAAATAAATTTAAAATAGAGCCCTTTGAATAATCACATGAGCATGAAAATTATCAATATATATTCTAATAAATTGAATAATAACATGGACTTAAATATATGATTACATAATTAAGGGATGTATAATTATAAATATATGATAGATTCTGTCAGTATCTTTTCAATGATTTCTTAAATATATTTGTACAGACCCATATTATTTGGCCAATTGATTTTTCTCCTGAGAACATCGATTCATCGGGAGGATTTATATAATTTTTCCCACCCATAACTTAATATGATAAATTTATTACTCATAATAAATTTCTTAATAATAAATTACATAAATATTTATTTTTAAATAAAAACATAGTAAATGTTAATGCATACCCCCAACACAATAAACATAATAACTAACCTTTCAGAATAATATGGTGAATGGTAATAAAATTATAAAATATTATTAAATTATATCATATACCATCTATAGAATGAATAATAATGATATGAGTATAATATTTCCCCTATATATATTATGAAAAATAATGAGATTATATTTTTTATGAATAGAAATAAATTAAAAATATCGTTAAAAACAATTTTTAAAATAATAACATTTTCACTTTAAAAATATTTTTAAATCATATTAATAAGAAATTATTTTTAATATAAATTTCATTGAAAATTAAACATTGATAAATTTTAAAGTAAATTTTAATATATTTATTTTTAATGTTATTGGAAAATTATATTTATGACATTCACATTAAAACAATGATTCCTTTTATATTTTCTATAAATGGAAAAGAAATTTTTTTGAAAATGATAGGAATATTTCATTCAATGAAATTTATAAAAATTTCAAAAATTATTAAAAATTAATTAATAAATAATTTGGATAAAATTAGAAAACAAATTTATTGTTTTTAGAAATCGTGGTTTTGGAATAAATTGTTTTTCTTGATAATATTGTGAAATGAAATAATATTTTATAAAATATATTTTCTCAATAATTTTAATTACCAAAGAGTGTAATAATGGTGATATTACATGAAAATATCATGAGTAAGCAAAAAAGATAAAAATATATTGGTTTTAATATTAAGAAAAAATAATTTACACATTCGATATATTGATATTAATTATGCAGAATAATAATGATATTGTTTAATAAACACTTACCACAATGGTACTATATTAATCCTAATCCCATTAAAATAGATAACATTAAAATTAATCATTAAATACCATGAAGATAAAATGGTTTGTGATATAACATTTAAAATGGGGTTTATATAGACCCCACATAATATATAAGTGGGTAATATGGCATATGTTTCACTAAAGTATAAGTGACATGAGAAACCCTTAACATAGGGTTCACTTCCATAGTTTCTGTACGAACATACTGTATAATAAATATATGTTTATTATTATTGTATATAAGAACCATTATATTATATATCACACAATATATTATTTACATACTATCTTTTATCATCCGTATATATATTATTTTATTCTTGAAATTTCTATTTCATGTGAGAATTACTTCTTTTTTCATGTATGATTTAGTTTAGTAATTTAATCCATTTTAATTTTTATCATTTTCACATATTATTTATAACTTTAATAATTATTTAAATATAATATATTTTTATTATTAATGTATTTACATTTATATTTTAGTGTTAGAGTTATAAAACTGATTACATCATTAATGTAGATGGTAGGTCGTATATACACATGTGCATTTTTTTCATTATAATTAATAGATTAAAGGAAAGAAAAGGAAAATTTATATCAATTACTCTTTATGAAATAATAATCATTTTATTTATATAATTTTAATTTATCAATTAATCTTTATTACTGGACATTTTAAAATAAAATGAGGAACATTTTTCATCGTAACATTGAGGTGATAGTCTATACGTACAAATGAAAAAAATTATTGTTTAAAAATGGATTGGTGTAAAAAGGGATATATGTAAAATAATAAATACATAATTATTTTATTTCATAAATATCATATATATTATTTAAAACTAGCCTTACCACCTTTCATTTAAGCGTAAGTGAAATATGAGTCACCCCACTTCGTGGGGAGGTAGTCTACCGTGCACATGAGAGATGTCATAATTTCCCACATGGAATTGAATATATGGTTGTATATATTATATCATAATTAATAACTATAAAATTTTAATATATATAATATTCATTTTATAAATACATCATTTCATCAATTCTTGAAAATTTTTGATGGAATATATAGTATATCAGTTTGGAAGGTGGTAGTCCACCATATACAAGATCGTCAATTTAATTTCTCATTTAATGGAAGTGAAGAAGAATTTGTGTTATAATATTAATCTAATAAAATAAAAATATAAATTATATAATTTCATTACTATATTATCATATTTTAAAAATATTTTTTGGTGCTCTATTAATAATTAAAACAAATACACATGATAAAATATTTTACCTCTTCTTCATAAAGAATCTTTTGTATTATACCTAAATCATTCTCAGTATGGATTTCTAATCCATATAAGGACTATAATACATAGTTAGGGAATTATGGAATATCTTTTTTTTTGTTATTTTTTAAAAAATTTATTTTCATGTAGGAATAATGGAGGAGTAATGTGATTCAATTTGTGGTGGAGTTAACACACATGGAATATTTGAAATGATAAAGTGTTTTATGAATTTTTTACATTCCCTATGACATTGTAATGGGTAATTATAAAACCATAGAAATTATAGGGTGAAAATATAACCAAAAAATATGTTTTTAAACGTTTTCATCCATTTTTTTCCTTATCATATTTGTTCAACACTGGTAATCCAATGTTTATCACAACTACAGTAATTAATTTTAACTTCTTTCAAAATTAATTATGATCAAAACATATGTTCAAAATAGTATATAATATAAATTATGATTACTATAGAAATTAAATCAATTTCTTTATATTCGTTTCAATGGTGTGGGACTGTTCAATTTCAAATTAAGCCTCATAAATATTAGAAGTTCATTTTTTCAAAGAGACGATTTTAATATGTAATGAATTTTTTGACATCAAAATTTAATATTAATTAGATTTACATGAATTTTTTTGTTAAAATATAATATAATATAATTATTTTTTATTTAACTCTAATTTAAAATATAATTTTTCTTTCAAATAAAATTAGATAAAAATGTTTTTAATAAAAATCAATATTTTCTCTATTCATAAAAAAGTAATATTTTTAGAAGATTCACAAATAATAAACCAAATATTATTTTGAGATTTTGATTGAAAAATGTGTTTTATTTTATATAATAAAATTTCTAAAAAAATTAAAAACATTTTTTAAATAGGATCAAAATGCACAAAGAAACATGTTTTGAATGAAATATAGTATTTTAGAAATCATATCATTTTTCATTTAAATGTTTATTATTTAATTTCATATCAACAGATATCCATATAATTTTATTTATATATATATAATATATATAATTATAAAAAAATTAGTCTAATTCTTACCCACCAACAAAAGCACTAACTTATAATGGTCATGTTTATATATTTATATTTAAATAGAGTGTCACATTTCATTTAAAGTAGACGTTGCGTGGATCACATTTTATCGAAAAGGTTATGTTTAAATAAATCTATCATAAATTATTGGTGTGTTATATTCTCTTATAATCTTGTTTTTTCATGTCATATAAACTATTTAACATGATAATGCACTTTTAAAAACTCGAGTTGTTACATTGTACTCCCAAAAATAATTTACATTCATTAAATTTGTTTTTGATCTCTAAAATAATGGGATTTTTATTAGAAATTATCTTTTTCTAAATCACAAATATTGAGAATGGATAATGAAACAACCTATTAATTATAGGTAAATATAATTTTTAATGTCATGTAAAATACTAATTTAATGGTGATTAAATATAGGAGAAAAAAGTGGTACATTGTGATATGGGTGTAGAAGAAAAACAAAAATAATTATAGATATTGATAGAGATAATTTATCATAAGAAATAGGGTGATCTATATTATTTTAATGATAAAAAATTTATAAATATATAAAGGGTGAAGAGACCATATGATCATCTATAATAAAGGTATTATGATAATATTTTTATTTAAAATTTTATTTCATAGAGGTGAGGTGATTTCCATATGTCTATTAATATAATTAAAAATACTTACATAAAATATTTATATTTCATAAAATATTTATTTTATCTTTTATTTAATCAATTTCCAACTCATCTCTTACTCTATGTAATGAATATCGAAACTTTTTTTTATATTGTAAGTAAAAAAATGAAATATAAAATGATATTATGTTCGATAAAAATTTATAAGTTATTATAATTTTTTTTAATAAATCCAAAATGGTTATGACAATTTATCCAATAAAAAATATGTTAAAGTTAATAAATTCCATAAATAATTAAACATAATCCTCAACCAAAATACATCTAACCAAATTAAATGTCCAAAAATTTTAAAGTATTGTCACTAAATAGACATTTTTTTATATAGACAATATAATGTGGATCATAATGACATAATAAATAGATATTAATACAATAATTACAAAAATAATTAATAAAAATAACAATGCTTAAAAAATAAAATCTTAGGTTGCCAGATATATTCATTAAATCCAATCACAAAATAAACACCATCCAACATAACATAAACTATAAAATCACTATCTAATATCAATATGACCAAAACTATGTCATTAATATATCATTTTTATTATTATCTCAATATAGATGACATATTAATGGTAATAGTTCTTCTAACATATGCATTCGAATATCCTGAACTTTCCATTGAATCACTTTTCCTAGTTATTAGTATCATTCTATATATTACCCCAAATCCTTAAAAAAATGTAATTTTATATAATCTATAAACATTTAAATGTTTTCATAATAATAAAATCAATGAAAATAGTAGTCTTATAACATAAATCTTTGAATGAAAACAAAATATCATCAATAATTTTACATTAGATGTAGTAATACAATAAACTTGACCATGATCCCTTATCTTCATTAAATGTATATTCCAATAGCCCTTATAAAACATGTATTCATATTTCACCAGATACCTAAAATTTATTCATTGAAAATTTTAAGCTTCTCTCCTTCCCTTATAATCATGATCAAGGTGTCCATTCTATAAATACATGTATCGAACTCCAATTTCATTCAAGTTAGTACCATGGTGTTTTATCTAAAATTTTCACATTGGGGAAATACCTATTTACCTACATAACATTATCCATAATTTTCTATTTCATAATTCTCATATATTTCTAGACTTTTATTCTATAATACATGGATAATTATTTCATTGTCTTAATAAAAAATGATATTATGTCCTGGTATGACAAAATGTTTGGGAGAGAAGTGACCTTTGCTTTTTTTTCTTATATCTAAAAAATAAATATTCAATCATGATATTCGGATTATGTATATAGACCATATAATTCATCGATAAAAATATAAATTTTTCATTATACATAAAAACAATTTCATCTGCCCTTTCATTTATAATTAATAATTACCCCAATATATTCATTTGTTTCTAACGAGGAAAATAATTTTCCAATAAGATTGATTTAAAAAATTCCCATTACTTGTGTTTTATTTTTTCCCCCTGTTATTGTATTGATTAAATGAACACCAATGATCAAGATCTATTGTGAGAAGAAATACTACTATAAAATCATTCTCTATTTTATTGCTTCCCATGGATTAAAATATCTTCTCTAAAGACATTATGCATTACTCCATTATAAATGGTTTCATAGTCCCATAAGATGATGTGGTTTCCAGATGCATGATGGGGTATAAAATTTTTACCCCTCATGGTAATTCAATAGAATGCTCTATAAAAGAAATGGTATTTCTCATAACCTAAGTCAGATACTACAATATAGTTACAACTTCTTATGTTTGAGCTACCTCTCTAGATTTTGATTCATTATATTTCCTAGGATGGAAATCCTTAAATGGGATATATGAATTAATATGGTTACCATTACATAAAATATTATACATTTATAAATAATGGCATACAAAATAGAGGGTCATAACATTATGAAACATAATATATAATCCTAATAATTTTAAAATACATAATATAAATTTAAATATATATGCATATCTTATCTCATAATCAAAATTATTGTTCATTTGGAAATTGTTTCATATCCTAAAAATATATTCAAACCATTCCAAATGGTTTCTAATGACAATTCGAATTTTACTAAGAGTATTTATTGGTAGTTTCAAACTATTTGGGAATTGTGGTCCATTTCTGGGTACCCAGTAACACATTAGTCAATCATGATGTTCATTTTTTAGGGTTATTACCCATAGGTACATATGTTCCAAAACCAAACCTAATTCTAGTATCAATAAATGAATATATATCAATAAAAAAATTCCCATAATCTCAAACCTACAAATAAAGTAGTATGATCCAATATATATATTAGAAATACAATTCATAGTAATATATTTCCTAATATATGATCTATTTAATATTGTACCCAATGGTTCTAAATAAATTTATCTGATATAAACAATAAATAAATTGACATTGGTATCCTAGAGTATGTGGTTATTTTATCACATTTTCACTAGATATAAGTTATCATATCCTAAATTACTAAATAGTTTTTTATTCATGGTATAATAGATTAATATTTCAATTTCACATACATTTGAAAACCTCAAATATAAAATGTAATTTATTTTTGAATTCCTTATTTATCTTATTGTGTCCTTATATATCAATCAAAAAACACATCCTCTTTTACTTGGGAAAATAAAACATCAGAAGGATGGAATGTCAAATGCTTACTAAGGGTTAGAATATAATTTAAGATATCATGAATTAATAAGTATTATCGACATGAAAAAGGTAAATAGATCAAACACATTCTATTTAATCCTGAAACTGAGAATAATTTGGGAGAAATAAATGATGAAAAAAATAAATATAATTAATGAAAAGGGATTGAATCTTATCCATTAATATAATATATAATCAAATAATCACATAGATATGAATAAATGACATCATAATTTTGGAATACATAATATCGTTCACCATAAATATAATTCCAACTCATTTCCTCAGACACATTTAAAATGTGGTTATAATTGTGTTTAATATGGAATTATTAATTGTCTTATGAGAATAGTCCCTCTATCAAATGAATATTTATAGCTAGTTCACACTCATATAATAGTTATTCTACTAAATTCATCTTATAAATGAGGGGAAACATAATCATTATAAGAATTTTTATAGAAAACATAATTTTCGAAATTTTAATACGTACCCCAATAAAATAAATATAATGACAAAGCATCCCCGATAATTTGGTGAATTGTGAAAATTTGAAAGTACTCATTCAAACTAATCATAGACTATAAAAATAATTAATAAGAATTATATCAATAAAAAATATCCCTAATATAGAATATGTACAGTAAATTGTTATTTTAATTGATGAAGATAAATATTATTAAAATTTAACTAAAGGAATTTTAAAAAAGGTAGCCTTTAGTGGTCATTATGGTGGAAAATCACATTCATATGACACATGTTAAAGAAATGATTCCATTAACATTTTTGGTAAAAGTCAAACACGAATGTTTTGGAAAACGTCATGATGATTCCATTATATAATTTTTCTAAAAATTGAATCATGGAAAAAATGCCTTAATAAAATAATTTTTTTATTATTAAAAAAATTATAGAAATTATTTTTTGTTTTTTTTTTTGAAAAAAAGGATTTATGATTGAAGAGAAATGTGAATTCAGGTTTTATGAAATCAATTTATATAATGTTTTAAGTAAAAAATAGATAGAAAATGGAGATATTACATGAAATTTTTAATAATATCTAGAGGATATTATAAAGTATTGGTTTAATGATAATAATTAAAAAATTATTCCTAGTGGATACTAAAACAGATACATTCCTGAATAATTATGTGATTGTGATATAAACACTTAAAACATTGATAAGATCTAAGTCATAATCCCAATAAAGAAATTAGGCATCAAATTATTATTGAAATAAAATTAAGTTATATTTATTCAGGGTAAAACAAATAAAATGTCTAGTATATACACTATATAAAATTAATTTTTATTTAATATGGAATATAACTCATGGGTGTACATGTAAGATGAGAAACACATATATCTGGTTGGATAATAATGGAATTTTTATCAAACAATTATATAATAAATATATGTTTATGAAATATATTGTATTACAAAATTGTATATATCATACTATATATGATTATCATATAGTATTTTACAACCTTCTTATTGATAATTAATTTTTAAAATCACAGATTCACATGATAATTTTTTTTTCATGTATGTTTTCATATGGTAGTTTATTTCCATTGAATTTTTTAATTGTTACTTAATATCCTTAATTTTAAACATCATATAAGTAGAATATATATTTATTATATATTTATTTTTAGTAATAATTTAATATTACATATAGAACATTGACTACACTATTTTTAGAGATGGTGGGATGTACGTACGCATGAATGTTGTTTCCATTTTTCTGGAAGGTTGGAAAAAAATTGAAAATGAATATTAATTCATATATATATATATATTATTATTCCATCTATAATTTTTTTTCAAATAAATACTTGTTATGATCTATGTAGAAATAGAATGACATTATTTTCACATCACTATACAGAGGAGATACTCCACACAAAATTATGAGCGCTGTTATTGTTTTCCGACAGATTAAAATCTAAGATCATAGATGTGATATAATAATTATAGATGTATTATTAGAACCTAAATATTACGTATAATAATTAAATTTCACCTTAGTTAGTTCTAGTAAATTATATGTGAAAAATGAATCAACCCATCTGTGAGGCGGTTGTCCACCGTACACACGAGTGACATTATTGTATCCCCCAGGAAATGATATTAAAAAATATATATGAATAATCATAACTCAATATGTATAATAATTTCATAAATATTATTAAAATATGTTTAATACATCTTTATATAATTCTTATAATAATTATGATGGAAAAATAATAACATCAGTTCGCATGGTGGTAGTCAACCGTACACACCATCGACAGTTCGGATTCCCAGTTGATGGAAGTAAAAATGTATCTAAGTTATTAAAATATCATAATAAAATAACATCTTATATGATACAGATTTTAATTATATTATCTTAGTTGAATTATATTTTAAGGATTTTGGAGACTACATAATGAAAATATACTCATTTAATAATTTTACCTCTTCTTCAAATAGAATATATGGGTATATAAATGAATCCATCAGTGGAGGAATTGATAATCAAAATAAGTCAAATAAGATGTTACTAGGAAAATAAAGAATATATATATGGACTTATTGGATGAACCAATGGTATTTCAAAGTTTTAACAAAGAAGGATATTGGGTGTTATATTATAAATGGGGGAGAGAACACACATTGATTTCTTGAAAGGATAAAGAGATACCCATGTTTTTATTATGAAAATAAATCCTCAAAATGGGTAATTAATGAAAACTATAGATTATATGGAATATATATGTCAATAAAATATGGTTTTTAAATTTATTATTTCATTATTAACCCTTATATTTTTAGTTCAACCCCTAATAATCCCATTTTTACCACTACTATGGTAGTTAATGTTTCTTATTTTCATTGTTATTTATGGTAAAACATTAATTTCATATCATAAGATAATATTAATTATTTTAATCCCAAATATGGAATCCATATTTTCCAAATCAATTATAATAAATTGGATATTTCAATTTAAAATTATACTACAACCCCGATGACGAAGTGGTATTCCAAAGAGAAAATTCATGTAAATATATAATGATTTAACATCCGAATTAAATAAGAAGTTGATTACAATGAAATTATCTATATTAATTTTAATATATTATATATAATTTTAAATTAAATAATTTAAATTTAATTTAATATTTTGAAGAATCTTAATAAAAAGTTGTTTTTGAAAATTAGTAATAATTGCACACTATTCACAAGAAAATTAATCATTAAAAAAATTATCATAAATTAACAAAAATTTAAATTTGACACATATATTTACTAAATGAATTATATTTTATGAAATAAATTCCATAAATGTGGTAAATGTTTGCATTAAATTATGTGTACAATTCTCGAAGATACCATGTTTCATAAAATTGCAGTTTTCTAGAACATGTTTTTTCATTTCAAATGAATCAAAGTTTATTTAAAATATATAGATAAATATTAAATTTAATATATACGTTTTAAATAAATATATTTTTATTTATTTATTTATTCCCATTCATACATGAAAACATAATGGCAATATCATAATGGTGATGTTTAAATAATAATATTTTAATAGAGTACTACGTACCTTTTAAACATGTACCTGTGTGCATCGCTAGTTATTAAAGATATTGAATTTAATGAAATATTTCATAAATAATTAGAGTGTTAAATTATCTTCCAATGTTAGTGTTTCATTACATACAATCTATAAAACATTATATTCCCCTATTAAAATTTCATGGTGTCACAATTTTTTTCTAAGGTTCAATTTTTCCTCGAATTGATTTTGATTATGTATAATTTTCTTTTGGGATTAATTGGAGAGATTTTATATGGTGGATTGGTATTATATTGTGTTATTTAAATTTGGTTGTGAAATTATATTGAATTTTAATATTTGTCTTTGGTATTAAAATCAACTAAATTTTTTTCAAAGGGAATTAAAGTGGAATTACTGCTTTGAGAGTGGTTAATTGTTTTCAAACATTAAAAAAAACAATTTAAAAATATATATATGTTTAGAGGGGTTTTAAAATTAAATTAAATTGGATATTTTTAAATTAAACATAAGTTCATGGATTGTATAATGGATTAATGGTTACATTCTATATTTTCTAGTGTTTTTTGTAGTGCTTCTTATTTTCTACATGGTGTTATTTTGTAAATTTTTATTTGATTCCTACTAAGTTGGATAAGAGTTTTTATTGTTATTAATAAATATTTGGGTTTACCATTCTTTTAAATTATGCCTCTTGAGAAATAATTCAACATATTAAGATATTTATATCACTCGGTTCGACAATGGATTTAATTATGTGAGACACAACCTAGACTCCTAAAAGAGTTTTAGAGTTATATTATCTTGGTGAATAATTATATGTTTTCGTAATCATTTTCCATATGAGCTAGTGGATAAGATTAAAATGTTTTAGGGGATTTTTATATTGATGATAACTCATAATCCCTTGAGGAAAAGTGTTATCATGTATTTTTTTAACAACTCTAGTGAGACGTAAAGGGAAGTATTTGTTTCATATCATCAATTTCTTCATGTGATATAGGATTTAATAAAGTAATACGTTATGTAGTGCATTTTCCCAAGTAAGTAAAAATAAAGATAGTGATAGAGTTCACTAGCCTCCAATTAATATATTCAACAGTTAAAGAGTATTCAAATCAATTAAATGTGTGGGTTCTTTATTCACTAGATATAATGTTCATCAAATATTTAGATAACCCTCAAATCGAAATTGTATTTTCTCTATATCGTAGTTCAAGTGTACTCCCCTGATGGTCATCCTCGACAATGGATTCGTAAAATAATGGATTCAGGGAGGAGTTGGTTTCTATTGGGTGAAAATCGTATGTGGAAATCCTATTTTCTTAGAAATTAGCGATGGTTCTCTATACTAAAGGAATCATAAGCTGAAAGAACAAATTTTATAGAGTCTACATGATTTAGGGAAGTCGTATCTTTTTAGACTATTCATAATGAATGTAAGTGATCTCTCTTATCCTTCTAGTGTTCATTAAATTTGAATTTCAAGACCTATTGATCAAATTTTCCTATCATATATTGATATGTACGGTTCAGACACATTAAGACATTTTATAATTTTATGAATTTTGAGAATCATAAATATCTATCATATAATACATCATAATGATATTTTCATGAATATTGTGAGTCATTTATGTTTATCCCCTCTTTATTTATTATTCTTAATAATATTTTATTACTAAATATTTTAATCACTAGACTATTTTTAATTATTATTTATTCTTTTTCTCATTTGAAGAGTGAACATATTTATTTTGGAATTTTGTATATTTCTTTTATATAGAATATTCTCATGTGTTTTCTTAATAAGATACTTGATTTTTGATTTATAGTATGTATTATATATTAATTATCCAAAATACTAGTTTAATTTTAAATGGTCTTAAGACTCATCATAGATCCCTATTCATTTATCATACTATTGAGACTGTCATGCTTGGGTTTTGAGTTTAGAGATAGAAATTTTTCTTTATATTTTTTGTTTACAATGATAATAAGAGAACATATAAAAACTCACTTTATTTTATATTGGATAAATTTATTGATCATTAAATATAATAAAACATAATTAATTTCAAGGGTAAAACATGTTATGGTGGTGTGAATTAGCACACCCCAACAATTGTTTTACCATATATATATTTTATTCTATAATTTTTCATTTTTCTATTGAGTTTTATGTGAAATTTCTTTCAAAAATAATTTTTTTAAAATATTATTGTTGATTATATATTTATCACACCTTTGTTAATAACAATGTTCTATTACCATGATGAACTTATAACTAATCTTTGAGGTGATACAAATATTTGGAGTATGGTTTGTCCAAAAATTCAACCATGTTGTGTGGAACACCATGGAATGTATAATATGGTGTTCATGGTTGGTTCTCTATTAGGTGAACTATATAAGAAAGAATTGATGCATAACCAGTCCATTAAAAACATTTATATATTAAAATTAATTCCTTAATTTTAAACCTCTAAATAATATCTTCTCTCCAAATTTTCTAATAGAACACTAAGGTATCCCCACTAAAACCCACTATAGGAAAACATTTTCTATAATAAACAATTTCTCATGATTTGTTATATAAATTCCAACATAGTAAAACCTATAAAATCAAGGATATTACTCTTGGTGGGAAATTAGGCACCTAAAATGACACGTTAAACCTAGATAGATCAACATTATTGAAATAAATCCATACCATGATCTTGATTTTTCTACACTCTTATAAAACTGAACATGATATGCATATAAAATTAATAATAGTGAGGTGAGGTATAAATATTAGTAATGGAATAAACAAATAATAACGTTATATATATTTTACATGTTATTCCATAAGAATTTCAGAGGGTCATAAAAGTGGTGGGATGGGAATAAATGTCGTTATCATTGATTTATGATACAACTATATAACATAAATATTTCATGGGAATCTAGATACAACAACAACCAGTACATCATTAGCATAAGTCAAGGAAAATAACCAACACATCATAATATAATTCGCTTAAGATAAAGTATTGTGCATAGTATATAGAAATCCATGGGACTAAAAAATTACCTAATGCATTGAAATACTATCCAGATGCCCCCATTATAATAATATCATGTACATGTCTATGGGTTCCACATAGATCATTCATCGTAGGATCATATATCAGAAAATTCAATCCCATGAATAAATATTTTAAATTAAAAATAGAGATGTCCCTATTCAAAGAGGATAGGTATGTCTAGGTGAATAATATATAGTATAAATTCTAATGGTATTGAAAATACAAATTATTCTCATTGAAAATTCAACTAATAAATTTAGTGGAATAATATAGCAACACAATTAATCATTCGAGGGATTAATGATTTTGAATAGCATACGCCATTATATTTTAACCATTTGGGAAGTAATGGGAATGTCTGATATCATTGTAAAAAATTAAAAATTGGGCCTTTGGGCCAAAAAAAATAAGGCCTTCTGGCCATTCGGGAATAATTCATAAGATAAAAATAATCCATGAATAAATGTTTGGCATGAAAAATCACATGATTATTCCGGTACAATAATGGGGGTACATAATAAATCATTTAAGGTGATATTTAATGAGAATGGGGACTAAAATACATTATATATCATACAGAATGTATGATGGGTATGTTATAACAAACCCCAACATGATAAAATGGAATAAAAAATAAAAACATAAAGTATTTTCCTGAATAAACTTGTGCAGAATAGGATCCATTACTTTTATCATAGTAACAACATATGTAAATATCATAAAATGAGGGGATAAATAATATCTCAATCTTATAAAATCTATTATTTTTTATATTTTTATTTATAATGGAATGAAAACCTAAAAAAATTATTTTCAAAATTCTAAAAACAAAGAATGTTCATGAATGGAAAAAAAATAGAACGGGATCCCCTGCCATGAGAGTGTCTCTCCAAAAGACTGGGAGGAGATTTTTCAGAAAATAGAGGAAACATGGGAGGGATCAAGAGGGGGATGGGATAATTAGGGATGTTCCCTGAGTATTTTCAATGAAGATAGTTTTTGAAAGAAGAGTTTATATATTGGAAAATAGTTAATAGCACATAATTATTTAATAAATATTGTTTTTTGAATTAATACAACAAATTAATAAAAAAACCAGACATTTCCATGTTTTTACCCACAGTTTCTGATAATTTAGAGTGGTTTTTTTATTTAATATTTCCATGAAATAGGCTCATTAAAATATTACCTTTTATGTTTTTGAAGTTATCCATCTTCATAATGAATTTATTTTAGAAACACAAAATATAGTTTTGGTATTGAATGTTGATAAATTTGTCACAAAAATAATAGAATAAATCCAAAAACGCATTATTTAAATGGTTATTAATATATTTCTTTATTAATTTTTTTATTTTAAATATTTATGAACTTTTATCTCATTATTATTTCATAATACAAACCTTACATTTTTGTTGTATTAAATTTTAACACAAACATATAACTATCTCTAAATATTATGAAAAATTCACCCATTGGATACTTTTGACATGAGAATCCAAACATAATTTAACACACAATAATTCTAAAATAACGACATTGTATTTGATAATGTATGTGACACGCAACACCAAGTATAGTAAGGAATATAAAACCCCAACACCTTATAATATTTTTATATCTAAATAAAATTTTTGTCTTAAAAAGATTTAATCACATGAAACCCTAATTTTATCTTGAATTACACACAAAACATAGTTTTTTTATATCTTATATTACATGTATAACCCTGTTATATCGTATATGAAAATAATATTAATATAATTATTTAATATAACAATTATTACCTTGCTATTTGGATGTAGGGTATGAATATAAATAACAATTTTATGAAAATATATAGTCTATATATGTTTATTAATTACCTATTTATTATTAATGAAAAAAGTATCCTTTTAAAGAAAATGTAATATTTTTAAGAGAATGTATTTTTCTAAAAGATAGACTAGTTTTCCACACATAATTTCAAAAAATTTAGACCATTCAATAAATTATTTTAATTAACATAATTCATTTTTTAAATAACAATATTGAAATTTAATTATGGTTAGTTTTTGGTATTATTTGTAGTGTTTTAATTTTTTAATGAATACTGAAAATACAAAAATTTAATTTAAATATATATATATTTTTCAAAATAATTTATAACATTAAATTATATTGAGATTTTTTTAAATGAAATTTTTTCAATTTTGTTATAATTTATTAAAATACCATAAAATTTATTAATTTTTTTATAGAATTTTGATATAAAACATTATAAAAATTTGAACATTTTCACATTAAGATCATAATTTTTGTTGCATCTGTAAGATTAATTTAAAATATGGTCTACAAATTATAAGAGTTGATTTTCAAAAATAGGTTCCATAGTTGGAATGATAATAATTTTTATAATTTAATATGGTCAAAATAAAATTTTTAATTGTTAATAGTGAAAGTAGTTAAAATTAACTACCATGATTGATGTTTAAATGTGGTTTTTCTCATTTTATGTATTGGAATTAAAATTAATATTATTGACAAATTTTATTTTTATTTAAAAAATTGGTTTCAATATTTAAATTCAGCCTCTAAAAAATATATAATAAATCTCATTTTAATTTTATTCCTAATGTATATTTTACCTAGGTAAATAAAAATATATAAGTTACCTCGGTAAAAACTAAAAGGTTAAATTTAGTAAATATAATGAATAAAAGAAAAAATGATTAAAATGTAATTATTTCTATGTGGTGAAGGTTGTTTACCACACAAACCCTACCATCAGTTATTATTCAATATTTGTGCCATGTCTGGCATGGGAGACCTCCCAATAGTCGATACAATATAATATTTAGTAGATTGTCACTTCTCCTCAACTATTAATGGTCACTAACTCTCCTTATTTATTAACACATTAAAACAACTTTAGATTAGCTTAAACCTACAAAAATTATTTCCCATTTTCTTTTCTGTCATCTTGGAAGCCTTATTTTACGAGTAAATCTAACCTATAAATGATTTAGTGAAAATGTAAAGAGGGTTCTCAATGAATAGGTTATGTTTTCCAATAAGTTTCTTTATTTTATTTCATTATCCAACACCTTAAATTATTATTATACCATGATCATATACCAAAATTAATATATTCTACCTAATGGGGTGTTTTTATTATAACTTAATAACTTAGAACCATATTAACATCCATAAAATGAGTTACGAAATAAGTATTCATGTGAAAGATGGACTACCACCTTAATAACCAATGTCATAAATTTATCTAATTCAAACACCGAATGTTGGGCATTATGATGTATGATATTCATAATATTACTAGACCTATAGAGAAATTATATCCTATATATATTTTTAAATTCCATTTCATATGTGACATGATATTGTTGCTTGTGTGTATTGTGGAATGCCGCATCACAAAGAGATGAGATTCATCATTATGTAATGCTTCATATTCAAGGTCATAAAGATAATTTTAATCATTATATGTGATATAAAATATATAATTATAAAAGTAATCACATATTTATAAATTTGTAAAGATAATATATATCATTTATTTATTTCATTTTTACTCACATGAATATGATAACATCATTTGTGTTAGTGTGGACTAATTCCTTCATGAAGTGGTGCAACACTATTTTTATCACGAAAACAAATGGATGATATTTATAATTATATATATATATGTTATATTTTATGTTATGATCATTCTCAAATGGTAAACTATTACATACCACATTTCCATAACGATCAATTAAAAATAGAAACATTACTCGCATATTTATGGCCTACATTCTCCATGATCATAGCAAACTTGACAAAAAAAATGTTTTCTTTTTGGAAATACCATTTAATGTATAGTGGAAATCAAAAAAAAGTTCACAATAACAAAAAAAATTCAAATGAAATATGAGAAGACACAATCATTTAAAAATAAAATAAAATAATATGAAAGATTTACCTTATATAATTTACATTGGATATAGAATAAAATTAAGAATTTATTTTATTTTATAGGCTCCTAAAATGGGATTTCTATCTTTTACCATGCCTATACTTGTTATTTAAATCTAGTCTTCAACTCAATAAATCAATGTGCCTAAATATGATTTTTTTATCAATCCAATGAACATTATCTTCATTAAAAATTATTTATATAATCCTTTTGAATGTTCAATGATAAACTTAATTAGATATATTTATCATGAATGAATCCACTAGAATGACTTCATTTTTATATAGAATGTATTATTAATCATATGATCTATCACCAACCTCCTTGTACGAACCCTTTGGGGAACTAAAAAATTAAATATCTTTGGATTAGAGAAGATTTCCCATTCATATCAACTTCCCATAAAATATTATGAGTCAATTATCATCCCACCTTGATCCTATTTATACCTATATTAGGTTGTTTATGCATTCTTGCCCTTAATATTGATCATCGGATTATAACCATCTACAAATGCTAATTTGATTGGTCATGTCTCGGGCGTAAATTTTTTTCTTTACCAGAAGACTTGGTTACCATGGTTTTTGTAAATTTTACTTTCACTATGTGGTATTGAATTTTACCAGTACTAACAAGGAAATTTTCAGAAATAAGGATTAAAAACATTCCATTTCATCATCAATACCTAAAACTCATTATTATCTTGGATTCATCTTCATAGTCTAACATTGGTTGCCGGTTTTTTTCTTTATCACATAGTTTTGAATCCTCAAGAGAAATTTTTCCAACATGATTCCTTTTCCATATTAAAATACAGTTTCTTAATTTTTATAGATCCACATTCTCCTCCTCATACCCATTCATGGAAGTTTAATTAGTTGTTAGTTGTATAGATCACTTAGGGTATTGATTGAAAGGAGTCCTCCACCTTAAAAAACATAAAAAATAATAATATGGGAGACTCGAATCTAAAAAAGTGGGCTTAAAACATATTTTTTTTGTTTAAATCCATATTATTTACAACTTTTTGATTGAGCACCTACTCTTTTCATAAAACTCCAACATTAACTATGTTATTTAATTAGGGAGAAATCATTGGAGGGGATGATAAAACATCTCAAGGGACCTAAATTATAAATCTGGAAACACCCAATCTCATTTCATGATAAAAAATATATGCACCGCCTTCAGATAAATATATATATATATCCCAGATATTTTAAAAATGACCAGAATCAGGGGCCTCTATGATATTTGAATGATTAACATTGAGTGAATATATATCAGTGATATTCAACTTAGGTATTGAAATTACCCCCCCCCTATGGGTCTTCTATTTATCACCTTCATGATGAGAAACAAATTTCTATAATGTTTATAATATATGAATATATCTATCCAACTATCAAAGTGTAGTGTTTTTTTTCATTAAAATTATTCCCCCACCATGATCAACACTGACTCCACTAAATGTTTTGAAATGTAAACACAGAGTTATATACACACTGGTATCGAGTGATGAACAACATTTTTTTATTGACTGAACAAAAAAATGTATAACCATTCTTTTAATAATGAGTATAATTAAAGGATTTTGGAAAAGAATTTTAAGTTTGAGAAAAAATACCCCAATTTATTTTCTGGTGATATAATAGTATATGAAAATTATTCTGATCATATAAATATGTATGAAGGGGAGCCTTTGAAGGATCATGGATCTATAGACAAAGAAATAATCAAATATTCTGCCGATGTGAAATGACCAATGATATTTCCCATATTGAGGAGTCAAATAATTTCATATGCATGTAGTCCCCATGAACGAAACAAAAATATATCAAATGAATCAACCTATATATGATGTTAGTTAAATGGTAAAAAAATTTGGTTTAAGTGACTTGATGCTTCTTTGAACTCAGAGGTCAAATGTGGGAGTTGCATAAATATTATTAGGAACTTTTGAAATGACTCTGATATATGGGAATGGTGAGAATAAATCCGGTTTGGGTATATGAGGAATGAGGAAATTTACATCCCTAAAGAATGGAATAATCCCTCCCATTTAATAATGGAGTGACAGAAGTGGTGTACGTGACCTCGTAGGTCTTGTCCAAGGGTAGAAAGAAGCTAAAATCATCATGTTCTTTTTATCAGCAGGTAACTATGATTGTAATGTAATTAATTTTCCATAAAAAAGTTACTGATTGGTTTTCATTTTAAATTTATCTAAAAGTATGATTATTATTTTAGGATTATTATTTTTGATATGATATAAATATATGATATAGATAGTATCTTGAACAATCATAATAAACATTGATTGTGAGATCATTTCTAGTAACACCATAAATAATAAAAATATTGAAATATTATTAATGAAAGGGTGATAAGATAATATAAATGGATCCTATATAATATTTTAAATATTAATATGACTTCGGTATAAGTTAATATAATGTTTAAAACCACTGTATTAGAGGATAAGGCACATTTCACCAAAAATAAGCATTATGTAATGGATTTCATCACACTTTCATTTCACTATGAAATATTACAATGTTGTTCACCTAATTTTTTTGTTATTCATATAATAAACCTTTTATATTTAATATTATCAATGGTTAATTCTTAAAATTATTTTATGTTTTAATATGATTTATTACATCTAATAGGATTCATATTAAAATCTATAAAGTGGTAAATAATTTTATAACTCAATTTATTTTCAATTTGATTATAATACTCCTTTATTATCTTCAAAATTATTTGATTATTTGTTTGCAAAATATTGACTATATATTGTTTCATTTTTAGTTATTATGTGTATTAATAGTTGAAAACCATAAAATGATCATTCAATAATTCACACTTCAATGTTATGATTATTTTAAGTGTTTTTTTAAAATCCTCATTATAATCGAGATTTTTTATTATTGAATTCTAGTAAAAGGAAATCATTTGATCATGGTATAATAAACCCATTTTATTTTATTCCTCTCTCATTATTCATGATATATTAATTTAATAGTACCAATTTTCACACTTTTTCTCTTAGAGTGATATAGAAAATGTTTTTAAGAAATTTTGAATTCATTTCTCACTTTGTTCTGAAATCTATTTTCTTTCATGACCAGGTATTCAAAAACTATTTTATTTTTTTCAAATTGTTTTTTATCCATTTAAAATGATTTATCAAATGATTTTTCACCCATTTTATACTGTATATAAAATGTTTTCAATGAATTTTAATTTCATTCTACAAACAATTGTGGTTTGGATTTTACCAAAAATGTGGTGAAATATTCATATCATTTTATGAAAAATTTACTTTCCCAACATTTTTGTCATAAAAATCGAATGTCCTTTTTAACATTGACTCCATATATGGAATTATTGGACATATAAATGTTATTTATTAATTTTTTGGTTTTTTAGTTTACATGGTTCGTTTACAAATAATTGTTTATCATGATTTTCAAATAAGTGTGTTTTAGAAATATTTTTCATAAAGAAAATAATATTTTCCAAAATAATGTTTTTAAAAATAATTTCATCTATTTATATTAATTAATGAAAAGAACACTTTTTTCTTACTCAAATTTGTATATTTTGATTCCATACTCATTATTCTTGTAAATGATTTAAAATTGTTTTTACCAATGATATTATTGAAATCCATATATTTTTTTATAATTCTGTAATTATCCTTCCATTAAAATAATCACTTTCATGCGGTCACTAAATATCCAAATTAATTATAATGGAATTTGTTATTAATTAATTGATATATCATTTCTACATACAAAATTTTAATTTGAATGTTATTTTATTAACAACAGATATATTGATAAATACGTATTCTTTACACAATATGAAAATTTGTGGATAAAGAACATTTTTATTTAAATATAAAACAATTCGATATATGATGAATTAATTTGATATTCTGTGTTGTTTAGGACTTGGTATAATATAGCGCGTTGATGAATCGGTAGGTATTATAAGAAAAAAAATGTTATTATAGCATTAAATGGGTTTATATATTTAGTTTTAAACATTCTTATGAATGGTCATGATTATAGAGGCATCCTAATACCAAATATAATAGCATATAAAAATAAATCATTTCCTATATTATGTTTTAATTTATTATTATCCAAGAGAATTTGAAAATGATATTCTCTCTAGATGCAACTCATTCTTGGTTTTTTAAATAATTTTTTTGTGAGTTTAGTTATTTTTCATTCCATTTAGATTATTATTTATCCTGTTATTTAAATGGAATGTCTGATTAGTTATTTACCTTTACATTTATATTACACATAATCCAATTATTCAAATGGAATGTGTGATCTTTTATTAACCTTTATATGTTAATTAATCTTATTGATTTATAATAGATTCCACTATACATTACTCTACCTAATAATTTTACATCATTATTATTTTGTTTTCTTTATCAAGAATCCATGGAGCATACCTTGTTTGATATTTATGGATATTATAAATTTAATATATCTATTCTAAAAAATTGTGTTTTAATTTTTGTATTAAAATATCACATAAGACTCTACTATATATCATGTTTACCATGACTACCAAACTATTCAATCCATTGAGAAGATATTAAATTAATCATAGAGAAATATAATGAAGTATAAAATAGGCCATGAGCTAAAGGATATTAGAAACTATTCTTGGTATTATAAAATGTTTTTTAGAATCCATTTGATATAGATTTAAGATAATATACATCGGGGAACATAACCCTATGATAGACTTTAAGGATAAGTATTTAAGAACATCCAAAAGATTTTTATGGTATAAATTATCTTTTTTCATATAAATTCATCCATTTCAAGATAATACAGGTTGATGTGGTTATTCAATGGAGGTACATGGGGTTAATAACTCAAAAAAAATTATATTGGTTTCAGCATTACATATTACCTAACATTGGTCCTTACTGTGCCCATAGTTTGAAACTTTTAAGGGGAATTATTTGGATAATTCATATTATAATTAACAAATATTTTAAAAAATTTAAATATATAATTATATTGAATGACCTAGGTTAAACACTATAATTATGAAGGACATTTATGGAAATAAAATAGAAGAATTATTTATGTATTGGGATATAAAATAAATTAGACATGGTTTTATGAATTTTATTTCAGTTTTATGATTCATGAAACATCTTAGGAATGAGTTATAATAATATATATTCATTATAATAAGAGTTATGGATTCTATAATGGGATATTATTTCAAGACTAGAAATAATTTTCGAGATAGAAACACATATTTTATATTTTATTTGATGTTAGTCTTCCATGACTACAGACATGTTAGGGAAAATTATTTCAAATATATATTTTTTTGGATAAGTTACATGAGTAAAAACACTCTGTATTTTATTGAAATAAGTTTAAATGTACTAATAACATTTACGATGAATATTAGATTAATGACATTGTAATAATAGTAAAATAAAACTATTATACATTGAAAAATCATATATTTTACTAAAAACCATGGTAAAAATATTTATTTAATTATTGAAATAACATCGAGTATGTATATATTATACACTAAATAATTTTATAATATTTATATTATTTTAGTTTATAAATGTGATTACAAACTTGCTTTGTAATAGTCAATTACATCTAGTAAGACGGTGGGGCTTGAACCTATGACAAAGGGAAAATGAGGTTTTGGTTCTAACCTCTAGAGAATGTGACGTCCTTGTTAATATTTAATTTTTTGTTAAAGGACATGAAAATTAATATTATTGATGAACTAGTGGTGTTAATTTATGGTTTAAAAAAATATTGTATTGGATAACTTAATCTAACCATATTAGTTATTGAAAATATTTAGAGGAAAAAAATAAATTGTTTTATAGGTTTTAGGATCCCTTCAAAGTCAATTATATTTCTTTTTTATTAGAAAATTAATTTTGGATATTCATTTCATATATTAGGGGATGAATATGAAATTTATTAGAGAACAAAAAAATATGGAATTGAACCTATAAATTTTAAAGACATTAATTTAGTATATTTACTTATATTCATAGACAGTAAAGTAAGTCCTCAACATTATGAAATATATATTGAATTTTTTGTCATGGGATAGTCTTATCTTATGAAAAATATGGTATTTTAGATCATTACATGTTTGTGGTATTAAATTATTAAAAATTCCTTTGATAATTAACTTTTCTATGATCAAATTCCTCAATTACTCACTATATTTCATTTTTCTTTTATTCCATGTCCATAATTTTACATTCCATAAATTTTTTCCTAATCGGAAACCAAATTATATGTTATTCCATATAAACATGGAAATTATCTATGTCTATTATAATGTGTCTTTTATTGAAACCCTTTTACTATGTAGGTTTTAAATAAAATATTTTTTAATTCTTTTAAAAAAAATTAGATATCAATATTAAATTCATTGTACTAAATTTATTTTTTGTTAAGAAAATGTGACAACCAAAAATAACAAAATAATGACACTTCATTTGATATTGTATATGACCTGTATCACAAATCTTGGAAAGGGAATATTATAGCCTACGACCATATGATATATCTAGTTTTAATCAAATTAAAAATCTTGAATATATATAACAACACACAAAAATGAGTTTATCTTCAATTACATGTAACAACATGTTGCTTCTTCAGCTTTCATTACATTCTCGAACGTGTTTTACTGTACAACTATATAATATTAATTTTATTATTTAATAAAAAAATTACCACATAGCTGTTTGTTTGAAAGGTACAAATTTGATTAAATAGATTAAAAAAATAAATATTTTTCACATTTTAGTTAATTATATATTTATTATTAAAAAAATAAGTATCATTAAAATAAAAATATTATACTTTTTTGAAAAACTATATTTTTCGAAAATATGTATTAGACATGATTAGAAAACATAATATAAAAATAATTTCTACCAATTTTATAATTTTTTTAAAAAATAAACGTAATTTATTAATTTTTAATGTCATTTATACCTTATGGTGAATTTTATAGATTTTTCTGTGAATTTTCATATTTTAATGAATACTGAAAAACACTTAATTTTTATTAAAAAATACCAATTCATTTATAGAATTTATAATGTTTAATTTAAAATGGTTTAAAAGTGAAATTAATGAAAAATTTTATCAATTAATCTATTTTTGGTAATGGTATAATTTTAAATATTAAATAACGTAAGAAAACATTTTTTTCTTTTGAACATTTTTATTTGAAAACCCACTTTCTCATCAACTATATGGGATTAATTTTAAGTTTAATTCAACCATTTTATTGAGTTTAATTTTAAAATTGAATTTCATATTTATAATATCCTTAAATTATTTTATCAAATATGTTCGACTAATTTTCTGAACAAAATCCTTAGAGAAAATATTAAAAATAATTTCTGTGAATATGGTGAAAGTGATGTTTTTATCATTACATGTATTTGGGATAAAATAAATTTTATACACACATATGCATTTTATTTTGAAAATTTTATTGAATATTTAAGATATGTGGGTCTATTTTATCTAGTAAATATCATTATAAATTTTTTATTAAAGGATAAATTACCAAGGTAAATAAAATATACAAGTTACCGATGTAAAACCTAAAAGCATAAAGTTGAGTAAACCTAAACAATTGTGAACTACGTGGTTAATGTGTTTTTAATTTTCTATTGTTATTGAATTTATAAAAAAATTAACACTAATATACATTTATATTTATCTTTAGAGAAACATGATTTAATTTATACCTCCCAATAGTTATTACTTTTGAGTATTTACATGAATTTCACTCATCCCGAACTATAAAAAGGAACTCACTCTCCTACAGTCTTCATAACATCAAAACAATATGTGTTGGACACGAACATCCAAAATAAGTTCCCAAATTATTTATCTCATCCTATAAGTCTTACTATGGTTGAAAATAAAACCTCAAAATGATTTATTGAATACCTGTGGAGAATACCCTAAGAAGAGGTAATGTTCTTCAACAAGAATATTGTTTTTATTTCATCATCCACCTCCTTACATTATAACTATTCCATGATGGTATAAAAAACATTGATATATTAAATATATTTATATTCATTTAAATTAATCTAATGAACTATGACCATCTCCACTCCTATCAAATGGGTCACAAAATATTTTTTCTCATTTATAGTGGACATCCGTCTCACGAACTGCTAGCGTTCATTTTTATTTTTCTAACTCTCAAGGATTGGTATGATGTTTAATAAAAATTAATTTATTATATTTATAAAATTATTATACCAATTGAGTAATTATATAATTTATATATTATTATATTCCATTCTATAGGTGACACGGTAACATCTCTGTTATGATTGACAGATTACTCCCTCACAAACCTATCTGAATTGTAATTCATTAATGGTTCATATGGCCATGGATAATAATAATTTTAATGATTTTATGTGTTATAAACGAAATAATTATGATATTAATTACATATTAATCCTCCTATAAATATAATATATTTAATTTTTTATCTTTCATTTTCACTCACATAATGACGATAACATAATTCTTGTATGTATGAATTACCCTCTTCACGAGAATTGTGACTCTATTTTCATCACTAAAACTAATATATGATATATATATATAAGTATATAATAATTTTTATGTGATATTATGTTCAATTTTAACAATTTAAAAACTAGTTAATAACTTTTTATAACGATTAGTGAAAAATGGAAACACAACTCTTGTGTACGTATGACCTACCGACTCCTTAATCGCAACATCATTTTCTACAGCCATCATAAATTATTTTATTTAAATGTAATATTGAATTTAGAACATGATAACATGATAAGTATTATTATTCTATAAATGATTAAACAATATAATATATATTTGAACAATAACATTCAAAAAAAATTAATAAAAATGCAAGGCGATTAACACCTAAAACGATTAAAATATTAAATCAATGTTAATAAAAGTGTGATATAATGAAGTAAAAAAGTCAAATAAAATATCATAAATATAAATATTATTCCGTTATAAGTTTATAACATATTTAAATTCAATTTACATGAGTTTATGGAATATTCTACAAATGGGAAGCATGAGGTGATGGATTTCTTCTTAATTTCATTCCATTGAAGAATATTGTAATGTATTGCACATTATTTCATTTATGCGTTATATATAAATCACTATTTAAATTTTAATATCATGAATAAATTATTATTCCATGTAATTTAAGATTTAATTTTAATTATTTCATATAAGGGGATTTGAATTAAAAGATACCAGGTGGTAAGGAATTTTGTAACACAATTTCATTTCATTGTGTTATATGTCTCTTTCATTGAATTTTGTATTTTAGATAATGTGTATAATGATATTTAATTATTTATTTTTTTATATCAAATTTATTATGAATATTTACTGTTGATACAAATAATTTATTCATTTAATAATTCTAAATTCAACATTATAATCAAATGATGATTTTATTTCACAATGGATGTAAAATTGATATTTTTTATTCTTAAATTTATGTTTAAGGATACTATATGAAAATTTTATAAAACAACCATTACATTTTATTTCCCTCTATTTATTGATAATATATTTATTCAATGGTACTATTTTACCACTCTTCAGTAATTAAAATGAATTATACAAAGTTTTTAATTAAATACCTATTCATTTATCTCTTAGGTCGAAATGTATGTTCTTCTAAACACATGTTTCATAAAAATATTTTATAAAATGTTTTTAAACATTTTAAAATATTTTATAAATAAAATTTGGAAAATTTTTTACTCTTACAAATGTTTTAATTGGAATTAATTTTAATTTTCAATACAATTCCTTTTTTTATTTCACTGAAAATATAAAAGGAATATTCCTATTTTTTTACGAATAAGAAACATTCCTAACCATTTTATAGTGATAATGTAATGTTATTTTCAGTATTTATGAAATTTATTGAAATAACCACCTTCATGACCTTCATTAATATTTATCGTTCTTTTCAATTTATGGGGATCATTTTTAATAAAAAAAATAAAATGGTTTTCAAAGAAAATGATTTTCAAAATGATAATCAAATTAAAAGGATATTTTTTCAAGAATGTTTTTAAAAGTTATTTTATGGAATTTATATAAATCAAAAACAGTAAACCAATAGTCATAATATAATGTGTATATATCAATACCATCCTCATGTTTTCACAATATAGTTTATGATTATTTTCTCCAATGATTGTATTAACATTCACTTATTTATATAATTTTTCAACAATTAAATTTCCCATAATATATTCACTTTCCTATGATCATTGATTTTAAAATTTAAAAAAAAATTCATATCCTTTCTATTAGATATGATTATTAAAGAAAATATATCTCATTTCTACATGAATATAAATATTTTTAAATATATTTGATTGACTATCGAAATATTAATAAATATATATTCATAACTCAATAAATATATTTAGTGGATATCAATATTATTCATTAATTAAAAATATTATTAAATATATGAGTAACTCCTTATAACTATAGTGAGTAGTGAGGCATGTTATAATATATCTCTTTGATTCATCAGTAAGTCTCAGGATACAAAAAACATTAACTAGCATTATATAGTTTCCTACCTATAGTTTTAAACCATCTTGTGAATGGTATTAATGGTAGAGCTGTTATGATTCCAGAGATCATGGTGTCCAATAATAATGAATTTACTATCTTGATTTTTTAATCATTATTATCTTAGAGATATTCACAATGATATTATCTGTGGATTTATTTTACTCTCGATTTATTGGCTAAATGATATGTATTTTCAGTAATTTACCATACCATATTAATTATTAGTTATGGAATTGTTTAAATAGATTTTTTTCTATATTATTTATCTTTTTAAATTTATTAAACGCTATCTAGGTTTAAAATGAAATTTTTGATCAGATATTGAACTTTCCATATTGATTATACCTATTGATTCAAGATTTATTATATTGTACTCAACCCTTACAGAGATTCTGGGCTCACTGTTATTTTTTTTCCTTTCATCAAAATCAATGATATATACTATAATAGATATGAAATGATATTATAGATAGAATACAGTTACTATAAAAAAAATTATTTTACTTTTTGTATTCAAATGTAATACTAGACTCAAGTATGTATATAGCTTACAAATAATACTAAACTATTTAGTCTATTGGGTTGTGATTCATTATTATTTATTCCAATGTAATAAATAAAACACGGAATTCATGATACATATGTCGGGGACACTACATATAGTATTTATTTTATCCAAATAAATGTCAAAATATATGAATTTATGTTTTTTATTGTAAACACTAATTTATTGAAAAATAATACTTTTTAATAATAAACATTTTATGACAATAAAAAATTTTATTTTTGACATCATAAAATTATATAATCAAATATAAAAAATATACATTTCTTGATATTAATAATTTATTAACATATTATTTATTTTAAAAACTCTAGATTTTTATAAAATGAATTACTTAATTTATATTTTTTATTAACAAAATACACAATTCAAGATTTGTTGTAATGGAATCCGTTTTTTTTAATTCATTTTTTAGTCATTAATAAAGTGCAATCAATCAGTAATAAATAAAATAATTATTTCATTGATAATAAAATACACATTTCTATGCTATTAGGGTTGAGATTCCAAGAACATTATTACACCAAGTAATTCTATAAGGGTAATGTGTGAGATCGTGAGATTTTATATGGGTGCTTTTGTGAAAATGGTTTGGGACTTGATCACCAATAGCAGGAAAATCACCCATAAATGGTTATTTTTTGCATTATTATTAGAATTTATTTTTGGGAATAGTCAAGGGAAAATCCGAACGATGTTATCTCCATTGTAAAATCTAATAAATTAGGTTCTCATGGTATGAACCTACTAGTCGACGAAATCCCTTATTTCATCTATATCAATGAAATTTATCATAAACCTTAAAAAATACTAATAAATGATTAAAATCAAATGACTGTATTATCAATGATTATAATGATTAATGGACTTCATTATTTAATATGATTTTACAAAAATAAATATCATTTTTTTATAACTATGTCACATGTTAGTCAATTTAATCCAATAATAATAGTAATTTCATTTAAAAATATTTATCTATTTAAATTATACACCCATTAATGACATTAACCCACAAAATTATAATTTCATACACTACTATAGATTTTGTTAATATTGTTTCCTCACCTTTTCTAGTTACCATGTGTCTAAATCAATCTCATGGTTCAGTCATAACACTTTGATATGGTGGATTTTCTAATTTAAAAGAATTTTTTCTCTATGATCAAATATCAAAAATAATTTTTATTTATATGAATAATTTTTTTACTATGGTACAAACATTGAATTACGTACATGTGTTTGATATTGAATTTACATTATCCTGAGGGATATATGCATAGATCATGTTCATGAGATAGTTCAGGTGGGAGTTCTAGTATATAGGCCACCACCGTGATCAATTAAAGGATATAAAATGGGCTAACGTATCTTGGACTAATATTTCCCTCATTATGAAACCTCATTATGTTCATCCATGGTGATATATGAAGCATCAAATTATCATATTTCACAAAATCTAGGTCAGGTCATAGATTTTCTATGTATATTTTTATTGAATTTTGGTGGATTTAGTTTTATGTTTGATTATTTTATCCTTTTATATCATAACATAAATAAGATCTATTCTCTTTTGCATGATCTTTTCAAATTATCCTCATCAAAGTCAGAGTCTGATGCATCTTACCATACAGAGCCTCTTAAGGTTCCATTAGAATGGGAGAATGGAAATTGTTGTTGTATTTAAATTCCACTAAGGGAATGTGTTAATCCAAACTTCCTTGTAAATACATTGATAATGCTCTCAAAATACATATCACTATTTAAATATTTCTTCTAGATTCACCTACCATTTGTAGGAGATAAGACATGTTGAACATATGTTTTATATTAATCTTTTATTGATAGATTCCATAAAATCTCTAGGTAAACCTTCGTTCTCGATAATATACAGACTAGAGTGGAACTCCATACAGTCTTACTACTTCTCTTTTTTATTTCATCCTAAGATGAAATAATAGGGGAAACATTCAATATGGTAATTAAAAATACCAATTTGGTAAGTTGACATACTAATACCTAGATGAAGATATTTCATTTTGGTTTTTTGGGATTATATAATGAAATACATGTTTATGTTTTCCTATTTAAATACTATTATGGTTAATGGTTTCATTATAATTTTATAATATTTTACTATTCCTTGACATTTTGAGATACCATGCATCGAGATAATAACACTGAAATCTCAATAATTATATTATATGGTAAGAAATATTTCTTCAAATCCCTATATATATCAGTGATTCAAGAATTATATGATAAATATGAGCTATATGCATCATACAAATGTTTTATCTTTAGTTATTGCTTCGATGGGACACATATATGGGTTTAAAAACATATAACTCCATAATCTGCAATGTTTAACTCTAGAATATCCACTACCATTTTCTATATAAACATATACCCATTATGTGAATTCAAGATCCACTTATGAATGTATTATTGATCAGTTATATTATATTTTTAGGTATAATAACATTTTATTATTTCCATATCCATCATTTTCCATTCTAAGATATGTATGTCCCTTAATATGTTATTCATGGATAGAGTTTTGGGGTTATTTATACTCATATCATATTCTATTATATAATATTTTTGATGATGGTAATGGATTGGAAAATCGTAATATTTAATATTCTACAAAAACCTCTAATTGAAAATATTAGTCTTATTTTTTTTAAATACACTAGATTCTCTTCAGCTTTATACATTTATATTTCAATATTATCATCATATATATAATGCTGAAATAATTTCCACACAAAGATCACAGAATATAGTTCATGATCTTGATTTGGGATGTTCTACCCAAGGTTATTTAGTTGGTGATATGAATAGGCTATCACATATCAATTTTTTTAGAACTAATACAAATAACTTTTTAGGTTCATAATTTGTGACCACAAATCCTACCCCATTAGAGGTAATATGATCATATTCATAGTGATTATTCTCTTCTAAATATCATTAATACATTCATATAATTCATCAATCTAGAATAAAATAAATCATTTCTATGTTATATTTATATTAGCAAATCACAATCATGTTTTGTATCTCCTAAATCAATGATTGTACCATGATAAACCAGGGAATAGATTGATTCAAATGATAGAGGTTGGTCTTGGATACCCATTAATTGTCATTGTATTTAGAGGATCTATATATATCACTTTATTTGTGATTACATTCCCCATAAAATTTACTTTCTCTAAAAAAATTAACATTTTTTTACTTTTCATACATAATTTCATTCCATGGGATCCTTGGTACATTTTTAAAATGATTATCATGTAACTCCTTAATTTTACAGTAGATAAAATATCATTTTTTAAGACCACCAGAAAATGGTCGATACAATCTCTAATGATAAAATTAATCTTGTAAATAATGATTTTTAGAGAATTTGTGAGTCAAAATGGAATAACTATGAATTCATAGTGATGATACCTAAATTAAAATCTATTCATCGATATCCCACTTCTTCAATGTTACATGATAATATCCTAACCAATGTCATGCCTTAGGGAAATACGAGGTTGAACATAGCAGATTGAATAAATAAATTCTTGGTGGATTATACATGTCTTTTATGTGATCTTCTTGAGCCCACGCTAATGAATTCTGAGGTACATTGACTAGTATTTAATCTTAAAACAATGAGTTCTAGGGCGCTAAAAAAGGGACCACTCAGTTATAGAAGCCCATTACTCATATTTTTCAATATTTTTTTCTTTAATTCTTTTTGTTCAATAATAGTTTTTATATATGGTGTCTTTGATATTTCAAAAACATCTTGTATAATATTTATTTAAAATTCATCCTCTATTCTATGAGAGACATCATGAATTTTTTTTTGAGAAACACATCAGTGTATTCCATCATAATGTGAATTTCAACATGTATGATATTTCATTTTTCATCAGTATTTTGGGCAGCAAATTTTTACACATTAGAAAAATATATCTATTCTTTTAACAATGGATCTATATGTAATTACCCTCATAATTTAACTAGTACAGAATAAAGGGGTGATTTATTATATAGAGGGTGCTCTCATTATTCTTTAAATTTATTATTTCTATATATATATATATAATACATGCCTAGTGTATTGTTGAATTTGGATAAATGGATTTTGAAAAGTATTTATAGGATGTTAATCCAGTATATATGGATAGGGGAGTTATTTACATGGGATGGAATAATATTCCTAATTTCTATTTCCACAAAAATACTATCTTCTATTATTTATGGTTTAATTTTAATAGTTCAAATAAACATGTGAGATATAAATAATTTATTAAACTATAGATGATAAGACTACTATTTACTATTTTATTATGATTCTAATCATTAACATCATCAATGAAAATGTTAGGAATGATAATTTACATAATATTAAAAACATAAAAGAGAAACCCCGAACATTAAATCAACAAATCATAAATAACACATTTTCTATAACTTATTTATTGATAGGATACAATATATTTTATATCAAATCTATTTCGTAATATAATAAAATATTGGAATATTTGTTCCCTTAATCATCATTCTTAGGTATATTGTATATTTACCAATTTATATCACCCGAGAATGTCTATTAATTTGTTTTTTAAGTCCAATTATTGTGCCCCAATTCCTGACCATTTCCTAATAAATACCGTGTTTTGGGGGTTTTACCCCTAGGAATACATATTCTAGAGGCATATCCACTTGTAGTAACTATATGGGGATTTACTTTAATAGATCCCACTTACTCTATACTTTAAATATTTTTAGGTATTTTTTACATGTTTAGTATTATCCACAATTACTCCTCTATATTTTTCAAATTATAATCACAAATATTACCCAAATCACTATTTTTACCAACTACAAAACCCATTTTATTTAATCATTATAATTTCAGAATTTTTTATATATAATAAAACATAGTAAAACCTAGAATATATGGAAGACTAGTTTCATTAAAAAATTGAGTATATAAGCCACTATCTTGATACATGGGTAAAATAACATTATTGATAACATACTTAACATACTCTTAAATTTTCACCACACTTCTAATGCTAAATTGGATTACCAAGGGAAAGGTACAGGAATGTGGTGAGCTGTAAGTACTTATAAGGGAATAAAGAATCATTAGAGAATGAAATAATTTTATGACAATAATATAAATTTAAACAAAAAGTTAAAGTGGTGATAATAAAAATGTTTAATATTGAGGAATTATACAACATTATAGAATAAAGGATAAGTTATAATGTCAAAACAATATTAAACATTACCTAAGAAGAATAACTAAAGGTTTAACACTAAGACATCATTACAACATAACATGTTGTACATAGGATAACTTCCCATGCACCGTATAGAGCATATCATGAGTCTAAAACGTTACCCATTACATTTGAGCACTATCTGGGTTGACCCATCATAATCAAACAATGTAAGTGCATAAATGTGACATTTAAATGATTCAAAATAAGATCACATTTCATCACATTTAACACCATTATTATGTATTTTGGAATAAATACATGGATTTACCCAGACAAAGAATGATATGCTTGTCTAGGTGAATACCATGAGCATAAATGGAGATGGTATTCACAAAAAATGGTCAGGCATTGAAAATTATTTAATAATTTCATAAATATAATGGTTTAAATAATTAATCATGGGATGGATAAAAAAAATTAATGTGGTTTATAATCACTAAGAAATCAATAGATAATTAATGTTTATTTGTGAGAAAAAATCCCTACATGAACAATTTAGAATTATAAAGCATATTATAGAACAATATATTGAATAAAAGTATGGAAATAAAAATTAAAAGGATAATATTATCATTATAATGAGGTTACTTGTGAGAACATACCTCAACATTAATAGATGGAAAATGTCATTACACAATGTAGAAAAATGTATAATGGGGAGAATGAGAGGATACCTTAATTTTTTCAAGGTAATGACATAGTTAATGTTCATAAAAATATTGGATAAATGATAACGCATTCATAGAACGTCAATTTTATAGTAATGAGATATTTATTGTGACATGAAAACATAACTAGTTGATATATAAAAGGATAATTACAAATAATGTTCTTGAATGGAAATGAAGAGGGGGAGGTCTATTTCTTTGACATAGTGTTTCCAAAATCATTAGAGGAGATTCTTGAGCGATTAGGGAAGCCTTGGAAGGGATCTATAGAAGGTAATGGAAGAATAAGTATATACTAAAAATATTTTTATAGAAGACAAATGGGATTTTGATTCTCTTTTTATAGGAAAAAATTAGAGACTTCTTTATTTTAACCTAAGAATAGTTTTTGGACATTATACCCTAACAAACTCAAAACAAATACCCTGCCCCTAGTTGTTTCACATGTTTTCCTCTATATATGAGTTGATTCCATGGTTTTAAAAGGACATGGACCAAAATATTTAAAATATTACCATTGGTGATGTGGATTTTATTCATGTTCAAAAAAAATCATCTAAAACCTAAAATATATTGTATTAGTTTTTTAGGAATCATTTAGTATTTATAAACTTAATCAAATTAAATAAAATTACAAATTTTAAATTTTAATAATTGAATTATTCTTGGATAATTTATATGTAATTTATTATATAACATTTCTATCATAATTATGTCGTAATGAATTCCATATATTTATACCATATTTCATTTTTCCGGAAAATTCATAACTATCAAAAAATAATGAAATTTATTTTCCTGAATTATTTTTGATATATTGATTGTAAAAATATTATTTATACTATCCAAATATATATTTTAATATTAGAATATTTATTTTAAAAAAATGAACATGTAATATGAAAATGATAGTGTTTTCATAATAATAGTATTATGTCCTCAAAAAAAATTATTTTTGACTTCATAAATTTATATTATCTACTATATATAATAAATATTATTTCGCCACAATTTTTTATTAAAATATCTTGTATTTTTAATATATCATTAATAGTTAAAAGATAATATCTTATATAAAATTTCTCGTTGACAAAAAATTCAATTCTAGTTTTTGATATTGAAATATAATTTTCATTATAATAATTATAATATATATTATTATGTAAAAACATTAAGTAATAAATTAAATCATTATTTAATAGGTAATATATATATATATATATATTCATGTTGTTACAGTAGAGATATATATATAAATCTATTAAAGTAGAAAATTCTATAAGTTCAAGGTGTACAATGGTGATATTTTCTTATAGAGGTATAGTGACCATAGTTTGGGACGTGATCTAAATTATCTTTACCATATCTACTAAACGGGTTCTCTGGTTCATTATTTTTTAAATATCTTCTTGAATATGGAAATGAAAAATCTATGAGATTCTACGAGCCATGGATGTTCTACAAAATTGGATTCAATGGGTATGATCATGATTTTCGGGGCCATCACTTATTTTTCATTAACAATGGGCTTTACTATAATTGAAAATAACAATTATTCATAATATATTAATTAAATGGATATATTATCAATGGTTATAATACTTAAAAATAAATTTAAATATTCCAAGATATAACAAAATATTTGAATTTAATTTCTATAAACATATTATATAATATGAAATTTAATACAATGATAAATTGAATTCCATTTATATAAGTTTGGTTTGCTACACCCTCTTATAAAAAAACTAATTTTTGGCCACCAACACTTAGAATTAAATATTTTTCTTTATGTTAATACATTTATTTGTCTTATCATCCATTCCCTTTATTATTTCCTCTTAATCCTCTGTTTGGGCCCATTATTTCCTAGACCCTAGAGATGGTATTAACATCAAAATATTTTTTATATGATATTATCTTGTGAACATTGTCCTTTATGCATTTTTTCAATAATATTCATAAGATTCATTAATTATACACTCTTTTTGAAGCATTTACATCAATATCATATCCTTTTGATTAACACAATATGCATTCATAAGATTTAGGGTTTGGTTTCCGTGAAAGAACTCATTATTCAGAAATCCAGTATGGAATATTAAATTATATTATATAAAATATATAATCATGATTCATTTTAAATAATGAAATGTATTTTGGGTGTTTCATATAATATCAAAATGGTTTACTTAAGGATTTTGGTCATTCAATTGATTTTTTGGATCATTGGATATTTGTTGAGATAATAATTAATGGTTTACAATATTTTCAAATTTAAAATATTATTTGTGTGGAATTTGATTTATTTTTCTTATAAAATAATAGACTTTTATTTTTTGAATTTTGTTTAGGATTTATTATTTTTAATTATTAATATCTTTTTAATATGTGTGATATATAAGTGGTGTTTAACTGAGAATTCATTTTCATTTTAAACAAATATTTTTTTAAGAAAACATGATTTCATAATAATTTTTTAAAATGTTATTTTTATAACTAGATTTCTAAAATATAACATTAAGTCATTTTTTGATGTTTAAAATGGACACTAGAGTGAGATTGATTTTTAAATTAGAGTCTATGGTGATTTGTAACAATGTAGTAGCATAAAATATTATGGTCTAGTTTGTACAATATATATATATATTAAAAAAGCTATTCAACCTTGTGATAATCCCCATGTTTATCAAATTGGGTGTGTATTGTTGTGTGATTTGGTATTTCAAAAAACATGTAAGTGTTTTAGTTAGGGGAAAGGAATTATATGTTGATGGAAGTTAGTTGAGGTGATGATATTATCATATAAAATTATGATATTTACAATTAAGATTTGATCAAATGTCTCACCTCACCTATTTTTACAATATTCAATGGAATCCTAGGAATCTTAGTGACAGATTGAGATATGGTTAATATCCCCATTATGGTCATATTCTAAAAATCATCCTCTATTACACTATTATACTAAACTATGTGGGGTGAAATTGGGTAGTCAAGTAAGTTTTATATGAATGATTATAGAATGGTAACATCATTGATAAATCAGTATATTTTTATACTTTAGTAAATCTATTATCATCTCACAGGATTTATGGGTTCTTCCCTCGATTACTTATCTTTTTTACATTATATTTACCACATATATTTTTATTAGCATAATGATTTATTCATGCAACTCTTTCATAAAATAATCAACTATTTCTTTTATTATATTATATGTATAAATTACTTATTTCATTTTCCATTAATTCTAATTCCTATTAATGTTTGTCACCCAATATTCTCTTTCATTTAGTTTTAATTTATTTATAATAATATAATTTATATGAGGTTTTTATTAGTTCTACACTTGTTTTTCATGAATTTTTCAAATACAGTTTTAATAAGGTTATTTCAAAATGTGTTTTAAAATGGTATTTTAGAGAATGTTTTTATTTTCATCTTTGATTCATTTTTTGGCCATGAGAACTAGATTTTGGTAATTCTTGTTTAATTTTTTCATAAAAGGATAACAAACGGTATCTTACATGTATTTCAAATAATGACTTATAGAATTTTTTGGGTTAATGAAATGAAAAATATCTTTAATGATATCATACATTTTGTTGATGATCACACAAAAACTAGTCCACTTAGAATCAATAAACAAATTTTTTTAATGTATAGGTTTGGTTCTTAATAACTCGGGAAGTGGATTAGTTATAAAGTAAAATGTTGACATTAGAGTGACTTACTGATCATGTCATAATTTTTGGATACATTTTATTATTTATAATAGATTTATCAGTCATATGGCCTCCATGTATGATGGTGTGTTTTATGTTTAGTTGTGAGTTTTAAAAAGGTTTTTAATTTTTTACAGATATTCATTATGTGACATACATGGTTCTTTCTTATTTTATATTTCTTTTTTATATTGAATTAAATTGAATTGTATAGAAATTATGTTTGGTTATTTGGTTTGAGTTTCTCCTCACATTATTATATAATTATTGGGTGAAATTATTTCAAATGTATGTATATTGATTCAATAGAAATAACTACCTACACATGTGGATTGAGAATTCCCCTTATTCATTAACAATGGATGGATTAGGTGCCAGTATCATGGGTCTACCAAACTGGTTCATGAAAAAAGTTTATCAAAGAACCCCTTATTATTGAGATTGTCTTGTAAATTTTATTTACATCTCTCACAACATGATTAGAACGTGTGGGAATATTCTATAAAAATATTACTCATTCTAAGCCCCATGTTTCAATGGTGTGTCTATAGATGTGTCATGAATTTTGTTTTTAATTTATTTATTACTGGGATTTTTATTCAAATTAGTATTATTTTATATTATATCAATGATGTATGAGTGATTTCAATATTTACCCTATTTTTAGTGAGATAAGGGGGAAAAGAATAGAGGCACTTGATTATCTCACACGGTCAAACTAACTTTATGGTGACCATGTGTATAGTTATATTTCTCTTCTTCTAAAAATATTTTGGTTCTTCCACGGTATTCTAAACCATGCACAACCACTAGCCTCCTTGAAAGCGTTCCATTGTGCTATTCATTTTAAAAAAAGTTACGTATGTCTAATTTGTATGTGTGATAAATTTGGGAAAATATTATTTTTAGATTTATAATAATAGGTTTCAATTTGAAGTGGGTTTGAAATATTATATAATTTTAATGGTATTGATATTTTTTAAATTAAAGAAATGGGGTTTCAATTCAAATAAAATTTAAAATTGTTTTTTGATAGTTTATAATGTTTTGAAAAAATAAATATAATGATTTCTAAAATGATTTCTATGTGATGCCCTATGATTATTGGAATTGAATATGGTATTTTTAAGAATTAAAACTAATCTGGTTTTATCATTATTGGTTTAATGAATAATTATATAATTATTTGTTAATATGGTTTATAATGAGTATCTGATTGGTGTTTATTAATTTGATTATATTTTGAAATGCGATATTGTATGCCTTATTATTATCTCATATTGGATTTTCATATATAAATAATCATATTTTCTAATTTTAAGACCCCCCAAAATATGAAAATGAATAATATTTGATTCATATCACGATTTATTAGTGTTGGTTTATCAATTAAAGTCACCACTCAGAATAAATATAGAGTAGTTTAGATGGTTTATACTTATTGACCTCATATTTTTTATAGACATTGTAGTTCATAATATGAAATGTAATTGAATTAGATTGTTCAAGATATTTTTAAATCCCTAGAAACTCATAAGGACATGAGGGTTGTAATGACACAGAATTACCATGGAATTGTTTTTCTTAAATACATGGGAATTTCATGAGTCCGCAAAAACTAGAGGCGCATGATTCTGAGATTTGGTGTCTTCGGAATCAATTTCTGATTTTTTTTCAGGTACATTCAGTAAATGTATGAGCATGTTTTATAAAATTTTCACCGATGCTCGTAATTGAAATCATATGGCACTGTTGAACTCACAGCGCCGGTATTCACTTAAGAAGACTTTTACCTAGATGGCAGATGGTCCGGAATAAAAGTTAGTTTTGGGGTTCTTAGATAATTTTTTAATTAAAAACAAAGTGTGTGGATTTATTTTTATTAGTTAGTTAAACCCTCCATGTGGAGGTTGGAGGTGGGGACCGCCACACCTTATCCTACCATGGGAGGTTATGGAGGTGGCTCCCACCCGAACCTAAACTTTTCATCATATAAAATTTTGTGGGGACCACCTGAGGGTGAAACCTCTTGAACTCCCCATTAAGTGTGCAGAAACCTTATGATCTCCCCACTTTATGATTGCATATCCACTCCAGTAATTAATTGTTAAACAATTAATTAATTTGAATCTTTTTGAATTTTTTTCAAAAAAATAAATAATAGATAAATCTATTATTTGTTTGGGGGCTCAATTTTATTTTGGTGGATCTTGGAAGAGGAGAGTACATGGAGAAACTTATTCTCTCTAACTAAGAATGCTCCTCCCAACGAAGAATGACCATCGATGCATGAAGAATGCTTCATCCGCCAATGACAGAAATCTTCATTCTTTGATCTTCAACCAGAACAAGGGAGGAATCACCTTCCTTGAAGAACATCGACAATTTCATCCTCGACTTCTTCTTATTCTTACCCAATATAAACAAATTGATGTCTTCTTTTTTGAAACTTTGTTAACAATCAACGAACAAAGGTAGCGGTTCGAACATTGTTTTGATTCTCATTCTTTGTTTTCCATCGAGGATTATAAATCGAAGCCACATGATATCACCCTAACATGGAGGGTGCGGGCCGAACAAACACGGGCCGACCCCTCCACCTTCATTGTGGAATTTGATGTTAAATGCGGCATGAAACCAGAATGAGAGACTCTCATCGACACTGATTATGGATCTAAGGCGACGTCCGGAAGAGTGTGTGGCTTCTTCCGGAATGAGAATCAGGACAATAGAACTTGTACAGTGACCCGTGAACGTTCGTCGGTGGATGGAACGGACAAACGACACCGCGTGAAGGAGGGGGAACAACTGTTCCACTGGTGGAGTAACCCACAGCCGATGGGTTGCGGCGATACAATGGCATCTGGCATAAGCCCGGTCGAGTAGAAAATTGGTGGCCCAAGACGTCGGGCCGCTGGAGATGGCGTTGCGCAACTGCCCAGCGAGGTAGAGAAAAAGGGGGCGGCGTCCCATGGATGCAGAAGTGTAGCGGCGGCCTCTAAGAAGACCGGCGGCCTGAGCCACCAGGTCGCTGGAGGTGGGGCGGCGCAATTGGCGCCGCGTGGGAGGCGGCTGGCTGCTCGGACAGCCAAGAGGATTGGGACCCCTCGATGGGTCCTGCGGGACGTGGACCGGTGCCATGTGTCGCCGGTTTTGTAAATCACCTGAACGAATATGCTGTTCAGGATCTAGGGGGAATGGTCTCCCCCCTAGACTTGGCTACGGTGGACCCCACTGGTAGCAGGGCTGGACCCAGCGTGGGCTAGACGCAGCACGGGTCGGGCCTAGTACGGACCAGACCCTACACGGGCTGGACCTAGTGTGGTCTAGGCTGCCCATGTGGGTCGAGCCACACCCGCGGGCTAGACCGCCCCCAATGTCTAAGCCATCCCCGTGGACCGGGTCGGACCCACAGACTCGGTCGGTCTGGCTAGGCAGGACCGGACCTAGTCCTGTTTGACCAATTTCCACTCTTTTTCCCATAACATGAGCCATGGGTGTCCGATGGACGAACCATATATAGATATGAAAACCTTTTAAGGAGACGGTTCTTTTGGTATACAGCACTTGAATTTTAGACAATTTTGTGGTACGGCCGGGTTGGATCGAACGTAAATCCAACCGGCCCCTCAGAACAAAAATTCAAATAACTCTCAGATCGGGCGTCCGACTGACGCGTCGTCTGTCGCATAGGGTGTCTCTTGGAAATACGGATCTTTTGGATACATCAACATGGAACTTCTTGGCATTTGATGTATAGGCACATGGCATGAGGTGTAGACCCTCTCAGAATCAAGCGTGCTTCATGTGGAAACCTTGTGGTTAGATGCTCTCTGACGACTGTTCCTAGATCCTGTGTGGGTTTGACAGCTCTGAATACTATTCCTAGATCCTTTGTGGGTTTGACAGTTTTGGACACTATTCATGGATCCTTTGTGGGTTCCAATGCTCTGACTACTATTCCTGGATCCTGTCTAGGTTTAACAGTTCTGGTCGTTGTTCCTGGATCCTAAGTGGGTTTCATAACACTGACGACTGTTCTTGGATCCTGTGTGGGTTCGACAGAATAGATGATTTTGTGATTACATCTATTCATCACTAACTCTCAACAAAAGATGTATGCCTTTGTGAGATGAGTCAGTAACTTTTGTGTTTTCCCAATGATTGAGATGGATTACTTGATAACATAGGTATATGTATGGGCATATGCCTAAGTGGGATATCTGTTAATTTCATACTTTGTGGTTTATCCATGTTAGATTTTGTGATACCTTGAGGGTCATGATGTCCCTACTGAGTATTGTATACACATCCATGCACGAGATATACCTGCTCCTCATTGTGTTCGATGCAGACGACGTACAGCATTGACCGAGGCTGAGTGTACCAGGAATGGACGGTACCCGGAGGTGGACCATGCATCATGTTGGTACATGGAGGATACAGAAAGTCGTGGAGTGTTGTGGAGGTTATCTGTACCTAACTTTTAAGTAGGACTTCCCGGTGTAAAATCTAGTAGTCGATTACCTTTCTTCAGTTGTACTTGTTTTTTAGGTGTACTAGTACTTTTTTTGGGCTTGTATTCCGGCCCCTTTACTTTTCAGAACACTATGTATACGGATTTACTTTGTGTTTTTCATCCATCTTTTACTCTGTTGTGTTTTTTTATAGGTTATAAATGAAATGTCTTCCCATTTTTAGGGAATTGTGCCTTTGGTGCTGGTTGACAGCCCCTGCCCTATGAATGGCAGTCTTGGGGTAGTCACGGCACGGGCCCTATGGGATGGGTCGTGAAAAATTGGTATAAGATGAGTTGGTTCTACCGAAAAACATATGACTTCATTATTTTCTGTGAAGCAATAACGTTACGGGTATTGAGTGTGGTTTTCAGTTCAGGGAGTCTAGTGTTGGTGCGGTGGCTGACATATCCATACAACAGGACCCTAAATTCTGATTTCTAACTCAGTGCACGAAAACAATGATTGTGTGTGTGTGTTTCCAGAGTTTTTTAGTTATCTCTTCGAGTCTGCTCACCAGGTATAACTTATTTACCATGGAGCACCTATTACATTACAAGATGCCTCCACACAGACAACCATCCATGGTTCTAGGCTTTTACGAGATGGCATCCCACCGAGCGATGATGCCTTGTTGCAGGGCCCTATCACAGTAGAGGCACCAGTGGTGCCACTACCCTTTGGGCCACCGATACTGCTAGCCCTAGCAACAAAGAGTGCATGTCTTCTGATCACATTGCATGATTTCCAGCGCCAGAGGCTGCCCAGGTACAGGGGCGAGACAGACCCACAGTAAAATGAGGATTGGATGTAGGATGTGGTGAGAGTCTTTAGATTGGTAGTTACACCAGCACACCTTATGGTGATCCTTGTTGCGAGTATTCTTCAGGAAGCAGTAGACAGATGGTGGATCCTGATTCTCCTGTTGCATGATAAGGAGACACTTCTCTTGGCAGACTTCGAGAGCCTATTTCGGGCGGATTTTGTCCTAGTCTTCCTACGTGTTGTTCGGATATAGGAGATACTGCATCTACAGCATGGTAGCATGATGGTGGTTCAGTACTTAGTGTGGTTCACCAACCTCTCGCGCTACTCCATAGATAGGGTATGAGACACGTTCTTCAAGGCCTGGACCTTCGACTGGGGGGTTAGGCGAGAGATCAGGGCATCGATGATCTCCCTCAACATCCCGACACAGGCAGGGGTGTTAGACTGAGCCCTCTTAGTAGAGAGTTTCTTTGCTGAGAAGTCACCAGCCGTGAGACCCACCACTGGGTGTCACGTAGAGGAGTCTTCTCTAGCAGCTGGAAGACAGATGTCGCAAAGGTCTAAGCAGACCAGACCATCCACTAGAGGATCTCAAGACACGGGTTTGGTTGTGAGAGGCACATGAGACAGTGCCAGTCATTCGAGGAACTGGAAGTGTTTCACATATGGTGGGCAGGACACATGGCTCGTGACTATCCAACCCACCATTATGATGATCAACCGATAGTTGAGGGACCTCCCAGGTAGAGGTAGAGGTTTGATCAAGGCGATCTGTAGGTCACAAGCGGACGTGGTAGAGGAGCTGGCCATGCAGCTGCTGGTCGACGACATTACAAGGTGTTACCACCACCACCACTAGGAGGTCCACCCCGACCATAGGGAGCTGGTGAACATTGGAGAGCTCAGTTCCAGGCAGCTGATGCTTACGATATTATCACTCCAGAAATGATTCAAGGTACGATCTGTTTCTACTCTTCCTTGGCTTAATTTCTTATTGACATAGGTTCTAGTCAATCTTTCATTGCTACCACCCTCTATTGGAGCTTTCAGATTCTGACGGAGTTGTTGGCTCGATCCTTATGTCTATAGATTCCTATGAGAGCAGATTCGACAATTACGCACTGGTGACAGCAGTGTGAGCTTACTCTAGGAGGCGAAATCTTCAGCTTGGATCTCATATTAGCAGCGTCAAGGCCTTACGACATCATCTTGGGTATGGACTAGTTATCTACAGTCCATGCTCAGATTGAATGTATTAGGTGAAAAGTCCAGTGTGCATGAACGGATGGGACCCGGTTCACCTTCACCGGTGATATGGGATCATTTCCAGTGCAGGACAGACTTACTCGAAGGAGGGTGCAGCCAATCACTCATCAGTTGTCCAGCCTTACCCTCAGATCAGTTGATATGGAGAGTCTGAGCTATCCTACAGGGGTAGACTAGTACACAGATGTTTTCCCTAATGATGTTCCAGGTCTACCTCTTCACATAGAGGTGGACTTTTACATTGAAATATACCTCAAGATGGCACTGATATCTACACATACATAACGAATGGCTCCCGCTAAGCTTCGTGAGCTCCGGGTACAGCTGGAGGACTTGAAGGGGAAGGGATTCATCCGGCCCAGTGTTTCTCCCTGGGCAGCCCTAATTCTATTTGCCAAGAATACGGATGGGAGATTGAGGCTTTGTGTCGAATACAGTCATCTGAACCAGGTGACAGTGAAGAAAAAGTACCCACTACCGAGGATTGACGACCTCTTTGATCAGTTGAAGGGAGCACAGTGATTCTCTAAAATAGACTTCATATCGGGATATCACTAGCTCAGAGTTCAAGATGAGGATGTGAAGAATATGACCTTTATATGTCAGTATGGCCACTACGAGTTCATGGTTAATCCATTTGGCGTAACCAATGCTCCAATAGTGTTCATGAGAATCATGAATAGGATCATCCATCCATACCTCAATCGCTTTCTCATAGTCTTCATTGACGACATTCTGATCTACTCAACTACTGAGGAGGAGAATGCATACCATTTTTGGGTAGTACTAGACACACTCCGAGAGAAACTGATTTATGGTAATCTCTCAAAGTGCTAGTTCGGGATCTGAGATGTTCAATTTCTAGGACATGTCATCTTGGATGCAAGATTTTCAGTATATCCAGCGATGATTGAGGCGGTACTTGATTGGGAGCCACCCAGTAGTGTGACGGAGGTAAGAAGTTTTTTGGTATTGGCCGGTTACTACCAGAGGTTCGTTCTAGACTTCTCCAGAGTTGCATCACAACTATCATCATTGACAAAGTAGGGGAAACACTTTGTGTGGTTGGAGAGATGCTAATAGAGATTTTAGGAGATGAGGTAGAGGCTAACTATTGCCCCAATCTTGAGGATTACATAGGAAGGAATAGGTTATGTAATCTTCTACAACGCATCAATGACTAGACTTGGGTGTGTCCTGATTCAGGATCGAGTAGTGATCATGTATGTTTATCGGAAACTGAGATAGATCGAGAAAAACTACGCTACCTATGACCAAGAGTTAGCAGCAGTGGTCTCCTCCAGGACAACGACTTCGAGATAGTCTATACTCCTGGGTAGGGGAACATTGTTGTATATGTGCTCACCAGGAGGTCTAGTATATAGATGCTAGGCGAGGCGATAGAGTAGCAGATTGCTTTATAGATATCCATTGTGGATAGATATGGGACAACCTTCCTTCAGTATCTTACAGTCACTCCCCCACTTCTTCATCAAGTTAGGGAAGCACAGCATGCAGACGCAGACTGGAAGACATGACGTACTCAGATATCCATAGGGTAGGCACATGATGGATTTTCTGAAGGTGGGGATCACGTCATACTCTTTGAAGTATGCACTATGGTACCAGTTTCACTTCAGGAGTTAGTTTCGAGGGAGTTCCACACATCTCCTATAGTGGAAGATCCAGGAGTGGTAAGGATGTGCCCGGACCTTCGACGACAGAACTGGTGGCCAGGTATGAAAAAGGTGGTAGTGGAGTTTGTCTCCTGATGCCTCACTTGACAGCAACTGAAGGCAGAGCACCAGGTACCAGAAAGCTTGGATTAGCCTTTAGTGGTCCCAGAGTGGAAGTGGGATGGGATATCCATTGACTTTGTGATAGGTCTTCCATGTACATCCTGGTGTCACGACTCGATTTGGGTGATCATTGACCGACTCACCAAGTCGGCCCACTTCCTACCAATCATAGAACAAGACTCAGTGGGTAGCTTGGGATGCCTTTATGAGCATGAAATTGTGTGGGTACATGGAGTACCTTCATCTGTTGTCTCTGATCATGACACACAGTTTACATTCCAGCTATGGAAGGGGTTTCATCAGGCTTTTGGGACGCAACTTCGTCTAAGCACCGCCTTCCATCCTCATAGGGATGGACAGAATGAGTGGACCATTGAGACCCTCAAGGAAATGCTCTGTGCTTGTGTCCTAGACTTCAGTCGCAGTTGGTAGGATCACTTACCTTTGTTTGAGTTTGCATAAAACAATAGCTAGCACTCCACCATAAGGATGGAATCTTTTGAGGCATTATATGGGAAACCTTGCAGATCACCCTTGTGCTAGACTGACCCTGGGGACATAGCACTAGTGGGACCAGAGATAGTTCATGCTAGCATGGAGAAGGTGTAGATCATCCAAGAGAGGATGAAAACTACACATAGCAGGCAGAAATCGTATGTTGAACGGAGATAGAGACCACTAGAGTTTGAGGAAGCCGACCACATCTTTCTACGGGTCCCACCTCAATGAGACATATGATGATTTTTCTAACGCAGCAAGTTATCTCCACATTTCATCAGACATCTTTCGATTCTCCTTAGAGTTGGCGAGGTGGAATACTACTTTCCTCTTCCACCTCAGTTGCACCGAGAGCATGACTTCTTCCACATATCACAGCTGAATATATATATATGCACGACCCTTCCCACATCATCGACCATGGGGAGTTGGACTTCGATGATGGGGAGACTTTTACGGATGTTCTAGTGGAGATTGAGGATCGACATGAGTGAATCCTTTGTGGATGGTCAATACCTCTAGTGCATGTTTGTTGGAAGCACTGGAACCTCCAAGAGAGCACATGGTAGTAGGAGGCTCAGATGCGTGCTTAGTACCCCAATTTATTCCCTTATATTTAGTTGTAGCTTACGAAGACGTAAAGCCCTAAGGTGGGGAGAATTTAAAGACTCAGAATTTACATGAAAATGTTTTTTCTAAATAAATGGGAATTTTATGAGTCCCTAAAAACTGATTGTGCATGATTCTGAGGTCCGGTGTTCCCGAAATCCATTTCTGAAATTTTGTTTAGTTATGTTACATAAATGTACGAGTGGGTTTTTATATCCTTTGGACTAGTGCTCGGAATTGAAATCCAAGGGCACCGTTGAACTCACAGTGCTGATATATTTTTATAAATACTTTCACCATGATGACAGTTAGTCATGAATTAATGTTAGTTTTGGGGTTTTTAGAGAAATTTTAAATAAAAATACCGTGCGTGGCTTTATTTTTATTAATTGGTTAAATCCTCAATGTGGAGGTTGGAGGTGGGGACCGCCACACCTTAACCTCCAATGAAGGGTTATAGAGGAGGGCTTCACAAAAACCAAACCTTCTCTTAATATTTAATGTGGTGGGAAACACCCGAGGTTGAAACCTCTTGAACTCCCCATTAAGTGGGGAGAAACCTCTTGAGATCCCCACTTTATGATGCCATATCCACTCCATTAATTAATTGAGCATCAATTAATTAATTTTATTATTTTTGATTTTTTTTGCAAACAACTATTTAATAGATAAATCTATTATTTTTTGGGGGGATCAGTTTCATTTTGGTGGAGCTTGGAAGAGGAGTTTACTTGGTGAAACTTATTCTCTCTAACGAAGAACACTCCTCCCAAAGATGAACGACCATTGAAGCACATAGAACGCTTCATCTATCAACGACAGACATATTATTCATTGATATTCAACTATTACAAGGGAGGAAGCACTATCCTTGATGACAACCGCTGACGTCGTCCTCAGCTTATTCATCTTCTTACCTGACATCAAAGAATCGACGTCCGCATTTCCTTAATTTCGTCAACGATCAATGAAGAAAGGTAGGGGTTTGGAATTTTTTGCCTTCTCGTTCTTCATTTTCCGTCGAGGATTATAAATTGAGGCAGCATTATATCACCCTAATGTGGAGGGTGTGGGCTGAACAAACACGGCATGACCCCTCCACCTTCTTTTTGGAATTTGATGTTAAAAGCAGCATGAAACCAGAATGAGCGAATCTCATCAACACTGATTGAGGATCGAAGGCGACGTCTCAAATAATGCGCAACTTCTTCTGGAAGGAGAATCGGGCCACCAGAACTCATCCGGTGACCCGTGGGAAGTTTTCTGGTGGATGGAACTGAGAAACGACACCGAGTTATGGTAGCAGCGCAACCGTGCCGCTGGAGGAGTAACCCATGGCCTATGGGCCGTGGCGGTACATCAGTAGCCAGCACAATCCCGGCCGAGAAGACAAATGGCGGGCCAAGCTGTTGGGTCGCTGGAGAAGGCACGGGGCAACTGCACTGTGCGGTGGAAAAAAAGGGGGTCGCGGAGGCTGCTGTAAGGTCGGCCGTGAAGAAGACAGGCGGCCCGAACCGCCAGGTCGCCGGAGGGGGAGCAACGCAATCGACGATGTGCGGGAGGTGGATGGTCGCTCGGCCATCCAGGAGGAGTAGGATCCCTCGCTGGGTCCCACGTGACGTGGACCGGCACCACGTGGCGCTGGTTTTGGAATTCACTAGAATGGAAAAGGCATTTTGGATCCAGGGGGTGCGGCCTCCCCCCTAGACGCGGATAGGGCGGACCCCATGGGCCATAGTGCCGGACCCAGCACGGACCGAGCCGCCCTCTTGAGCCAGGACTTCCCCGTGGACCGAGTCGGTCCGACTGGGCCGAACCGGAATCGGACTCATTTGACATGTTTCCACACTTTTTCCTATAGCATGAGCTATAGTCGTCTGATTGAAGAACCTTCTGTGCGACAGAAACATTAGAAAGAGAAGGTTCTTTTGGTATACCCCACTTGAGGTGTGGACAGAGTTGGTGTATGGCCGGGATGGATCAAATGTAAATCCAACCGGGCCCTTGGAACAAAAATGCCAATAACACTCAGATCATGCATCTGATTGACACGCATTCTGTCACGTTGGGTTCCTTTTGGAAAGAAGGATATTTTGGATACATAAAAAAATGGACTTCGTGGCTGTTAATGTATAGACACATGGCTTGAGGATCATCCCTCCAAGAATCAATCGTGCTTCGTGTGGAAACCTTGTGGTTGGCTGCTTTCTGATGACTGTTCCTGGATCATGTGTGTGTTCGACAACTATGACTACTATTCCAGGATCCTATATGGGTTCGTAGTTCTGGATTCTATTCCTAGATCTTGTGTGGGTCCGATAGGTCAAACTGCTATTCCTGGATCCTGTGTGGGTTTGACAGTTCTAGAGGTTGTTCCTGGATCCTGAGTGGGTTGGATAGCACTGAAGACTGTTCTGGGATCCTGTGTGGGTTTGACAGTTCTGATTTATGTTCTTGGATCCTGTGTGGGTTTGACAGAATATATGATTAAGGTATTGCATCTAATTGTCACTAACTCTCTACAAAATTTGTATAACTGCGTGAGCTGAGTCTGTAACTTTTGTGTTTCCCCATGATTGAGATGGATTACTTAATAACTTATGTATATGTATGGGCATATATCTACATGGGGTTATCTGTTAATTTTATACTTTTTGTTATCCTTTTTGGATTTTGTGAGATCTTTAGGGACTCGGGGTCCCTACTGGGTATCGTTATACTCACTCATGCAGGGGCTATGACCACAGCTCGTTGTGTTGGATGCAGACGACGAAGAGTGTTGAACCAAGTCTGAGTGTACCAGGACTGGAAAGTACCCAGAGGTGGACCACGCAGAATGTCGGTACATAGATGAGGCTAACAGACATGGAGTGTTTTGGAGGCTATCTGTACCTACTCTTTAGGTTGGACTTCCCAGTGGACGATCCAGCATCTGATTACCTTTCTTCTGTTGTACATGTTTTTCAGTTGTACTTGTACTTTTCTGTTGGGAATCTATTTCGGCCCCTTTACAGTTCAGAACTCTATGTATATAGTTTTACTTAGTTCTTTTCTTTCCTCTCATACTTTTTTTTGTGCGTTTACAGGTTATAAAGGCAATGCCTTCACAGTTTTCGGAAATTACGCCATTGGTACTGGTCTCCAGCCCCTGGCCTATGGAAGGCGGGCTTGGGGTAGTCACATCACGGGCCCTGGGGGACGGGTCGTGACAAGGGTGATAGTTGAATTGGATTTGTTCATGTGTACATTCTTGGAGTTGTGGAAAAATATATTTCGATCACATAAATAGATTGATGTGACATTAGTGATTTTCAAGATATGATTTATTCAATGGTGTTTCCTCAACGAAGTGAATATTATGAATCTGATGGTTCTGACATTACTCCTCCATTGTTGACACATAGTGAAGGGGTTTTTAATCTCATTTATTGTATTATTTTCTTTTTTTCACCTTATATAACATCTTATGAGTCACTGATGAATTGTATTTTTATAAAATATATACTTATGCCTTATCTCTAGAGTCCCCTATTTTAAATCATCCAAAATAAATGATTTAGTCGACAAGCATACGTTCTAGAGTTAGTTTCTAGGGGTGATCAACTATGTATGGTATTTATGAATCCATAGATATTGATGAAAGTTTTATAACTAGTCCGATTAATAATTTTGAGGAACAATAGTTTGATAATATATAATATTCAGAGAATTCTTGTATTTTTTACTTATCCTCATTGGGAAAGGATGTAATCATGGATGTATTTATACTAATGTTTAATTGTTCATTACTATCACACTAATTGGAATTTTAAAAATACCAATCAACATCATGGAATGTGATGAAATCTTCAAAAAAATCCAATTAATGTATCCGTTGAAAAAAATAAATTACTATCATAATCAAGATCATTATGATAATTTTATGATGTTATTGAGGTATTAATAATTCTCCCTCTTCCTTTCCTATTTCTCCATCTCATTCATTATTTCATTATTGATATATATCATGTAATTATGGATGATTATTTTCATTAGAACTTTTTCAGAGAATAAATTTATCCTTTTAAATTATTTACATTTATTCAATTAAAACTTTTTTATTTAATATTATTTTCTAGAAATTCACATATTTTTTTGAATCTGTTAGATTTTTATTGATCCAAATTCCCATTTCATTATTAAATGGAGGGGATAATCATTATGGGTATCTATTTTAAGGTATTATAGTTTAGGTGTTTTGGTGTGTGTTTTTAGATTAGAGGTAGGAATTTTCATGGTGATTTATTTAATTTTGATAAAAGTCCTAGATTATGTTAGAAGTGTATCTCTCTTTTTAGGGGGTTCTCTAATTATTAATTTATTATTTTGAAACTATTTGAAGCTATAGGATAAAAAATAACTGTAGTAGGTCTAAATATCACAACATGGCCATTATTATCAATTTTATAACCTTCAAATATTTATTTTTTGTATATATTGAGATTCGCATTGAATAATTTATAAATTTCAATGTTATAATGTTTCTGTTTGTGGTGTATGATTGTAAAACTACAAGCGCTAACCATGAATCCTCCCCATGAAATCACTAAAACTAGTTGAATATGTTATTAACATATATGATGTATGAATTTTCCTTCATGTGATGAATGTTTGTTGTGCATCATTTCATTTTTAGTGTTGGGTGTATATTTTCCTATGGTATAATGAAAAAAGCCACAAAATATACAAAAAAAATTCAAAATTTGAATTCCACAAAATTACATACTCTCATTTTAGACCCCAAATTTAGTATACTTCCTATTTCCACATTTTTAATAGAGGAATCCAATGTGTCACCCCATCCCCTATTACCTAAAATTTGTTTCCACCTAAACCTTGAATTTATGTGTCTACTTCAAGTTAAGGACTTCATTTCTCTTCTCATTCCTTACCTTTCTTTTTTTTCTTCATTATATTATTATATCCTTGATGAATTATCTATAACACCCTAATATTGTTATAAAAATTCCCTTGAAATAAATCATAATGCATTTGATATAATTCCTAACACATAACCACAAGTCCATATAAACAACAATATAGTTGAAATGTTATAATCTATTAACTAAATCTTATATAAAAATATTAATAAAATATTTATGAAAAATATGTATAATTTATTTTGATAATTAAAATTTATTATTTAATTTAAACCAGATAAGTACAAGTGTTTCAATGAAGTGTTTTTACAATTCACAAATATGTTTCACTCCAAAATTATTTTTATCACATTCTTTAATGGGAACATTGTACATAATTTATAAAATTTTAAAAAATTGTTTATTTTTTTATGTTAATAAAATTTTAGAAATTATCATATCAATACTAACAGATTATTTTTTAAATATTTTCATAAAAATATTTATTTTTCAGTGAATAGTGAAAAATAATTATTTTTAAAAAAATTATCATTTTGTTTCAATTAAATTTATAATTAAAATTTGAATGTATTATTGAGTGGAGTAATTTTAATTTTATAATAAATTATCTAATTAATTAGGTAATAATAGTCATTATTCATTGTTTTTATATAATCTAATTTTAGGGTATAATCCTTGAGTTTTCTAAAAACTATTTTATACAAATAATTCATTTTAAACATAATACATTAAATTAATACATATTGATTAATTTTTTGAATTAAATTTTATATTATATATTATACATTATTTTTTTATATTCTTTATATATTTTTTTAAAATGAAATGGAATTCAAGTAAAATATATTTTCTACTTAATTATTAATTCATTTAATGTGATTTTTAGTTACTTATTTAGGATTATATAAAATTATATTCTATCACTTATACAAATTTAATTCTGTAATATATATTAAATACATGGAATCATTATAACTAATTTAATTTAATAACATCTTCTTTATTTTGGGATAGAGTAAATAATTATCTTATAACAGTTTTTATAATGCTTAAGGTTAGAATAGGAACACCAAGGTGTTAAACCATAAGATAAGTAATTTATTTAATCCAAATACTATAAAATTACAATTGGTTTAATATATTTAAACCATATATTATCCTATCATTGAATCAGTTTCCAATTGGAGTCACATTCCCATCCAAGTGATATTAAATCCTTGAAATATTTTATGAAATTTCAAGTGTGTCACTCCCCTCGCATATAAAAGTGTAACTATTCTAATCCTTTAATCACATAATTATATAATTATATATTGGAATATAAAATGTATAAAACCATAATATAATCATTACCTTAATATTGGAGCCTCTTTTGTCTCCTTCTACAATTCTATCAAGGAAAATTTATTATTCCAATGAAGGCCTCTTAATGATTAATTATATATCTTTACCAAGGTCTGTCAATTTTAAAACATAATATATATAAAATAAATTTGTGTTATAAATAAAAAAATATTTTTCCTACATAAATAATGTGGTTTTTGTTTTTTATGATGATTTCATAGTCAATTACCACCGACTCTAGATCCAACAAGAGAATAAATTATTGCCTTTGCATAATGGTGGATAATCGCAACCACATCATGAAACAACTCATTTTATAGCACAAACATATATGATATGTTATTATGATATATTTAATTTTTATTAATTAAATTCATGTTCTAATAATGATTATTTAACAATGAATTAATAATATCTTTCATTCAATTTATTAATTAAAAACTGGAAATTTTATTCATGCATATGTACAAACTACCATCTCCACGTCGTGAGTTAATTATTTTATCTAACGTAATCTATATAAATAAATATATATTTTTATATAATAAATAAATATTATTAATATAATTATTATAGTTTTATTTTTTAATTGACCATGATCACTGTGAAATTACTCGAACCACCAAACCAAATCATAAATGAAAAACAATGTAATTAAAACTCAAAATGGTTATTATAATGAAATGTTGTTAATGAATATGTGATAATATGTTATAAGTAAAAAACATATTTTATTATATTTATTAATATTTGTTCTTATTAAGTATTAAAAAATTAAATTTATTAAAAAAAAATTTAATGAACATATGGAGAATGACAGGATTGAGGAATGTTTTTCGTTATTCAATATCGTTTTTACTAGGATTTTCTATGGTTAAAATTCACAATGTTAGAATATATGATATATCTCTCCACAATATTAATTTTTTATAATACAGTTTTTAATTCATTATATTTAAATTTTTTTCTCATTTTCCTCTCTTAATGTACTAATTGGACTAAAAAATTTTTATGGAAAACTAACCTTGTTTTTTCATTTGGTCATGAATAATTCTTTCAATGACCATATTTTTATTCAAATCATTTCAATAATGTTTTTAAAATTTTAAAGGATAAATTTATATAATTTTTTTCTATATTTTACATTCCACACCATGTTTTAAATGGATGATTCTTTCCAATTTCTAAATTTGGTAATTTTAAATTTTTACCCAAAATGTGAAAGGAATTGTTTTCTATCATACATGTCATGAATGGATTTCTCCACCAACATGAATACTCATTTATAAAATGATTCATTTATATTTTTACAACTTATATTTCAATATATTTTTCCCCTTAACATTTTGGATCATCATATATTCTATATATATATATATATATATTATAAATGGATTTCCTATAGGAAATGTTTTTGTGATATTTAAAAGAATTTTTTATCTATAAAAATAATTATTGATATTTAGTATGATTAAATAAGGATACATTTTTATGTTTACATAATTATTATATCACTATAATGTTTTTTATTATGATTCTTAAATGTTTATGTAACCTATACATATTTCATAGGTTATGGTTTAATGGAAAGAGTCATGTTATATATCCTTATCACATATATAAATATATGTATACGAATATGTATATATATATATATATATATATGTTTTTCATTGTCAGATATATAATCCTAGAATAAAATGGACCTAAAATGAATTCTGTAAATAAATCCATATCATTATATAATAAATAATAGAATGGGGAGTGAAAATAGTTCAATAATGGACATTGTCTTGTAAGATAGTCTTGGGAGGGAACCATGACTAAAGAATGATAGAATATGGTTTGAACCAAATTGGCTATGATAGTATTAAAATTGAACCATATTAAAGGAAATTATCTCCACTACATAGTTTTTACTCCAAAATATAATTTCTTATGCTTGTGATATGTTATTATTTTTGATGACTAATTGGGGATGTTTCTGCTCTCATATATACTTTTTCATTTCATTGATAATCATTATATCATGATACATGATTATGATATGTAAATTTATAGGTACTGATAGTCTAATTTGTAGTTATTTATCTCATTCCCATATGATTATATATTTCTAATTTATGATCATGTATTGATGTTTATTAATTTTAAACTTACTGGTCACATGTTCGCTCTTTTTAAAATGCCCTAAGCCCGCACTCCTGGACACTATGCTTGAAAATGAAGTGTAATTTTTTTTATAAAAAGAAACTGAATAATTACATGAAATATTACACAAAGATGTTCCTTTTATCGGTATAGGTTTTCAAGTATTAGACAACACATTCAAATAATTAGAGTTAAAAAAATAATCAACTGCCTACTACATTTCTGTTCACGCTTACTCCAAAAGAAATGATATCCAAAATTGAACATCTAACCTGCCTGTGAAAAATCATTTTAAAACCAAGGGAAAGCATTAAATTCATATTAAAAGGATTTAAGATTGACAAAATACATTTTAAGAAGTCATTATTTGAAACAAACTTTGAGAAATTTCATTCTAAATTACTTTATAAAATAAAATATAAATAATTTTCAAAATGTCCATTGAAAACATAAATTAAAATACTTACATTTAAAATAATATATCAATTTTGAAATTAATTATGTAAAAAATTATTTTAAACATAATCTTGTGATTTTTAGAAAACATTACGCATGATTTACAAAAAAACAATGAGTCATGTGGTAATTTAAAACATTGAAGGCTATCTTTGGACTATCCACTTGTTAAGTGATTGTTTTCACTCCGTAATTCCCTACAATATTTACAAAGTCAATGTTCTAGGTTTTATAAAAAACATTTTAAGCATTATTTATATATATATATAAATTCTTAAATGGGTTTTCTTACATTAAAATCTTGTATACATTTTTTATACATTTTTATATATACATACATATATTTATATATAAATATATATATACATTCACAAGAACCCATCTAATAGATTTGGAATAATCAAATGTCATATAGACCTGTCTTTTCATGATATGAGATTAATTTTCATACATATTTTTCATTATAAAAACAAACTTTAAAACCCATTTACATAGAAGAGTATTTTGTTCAAACAACTTGATTATTAATTAGTCATACTACTATATAATTAAATATTATTCATATAACAAGCATATATATATATATATGTCTTAATCAAAAAATTGAAGGATAAAATATAAATGCATTACATGTCATTGATTACAATGATGGATGCATCATTCATTACAAATTGCATTTATGATTTTATATTCACTTTGCACCCAAAATTAGTAAATCATGATGAAATCAAAACATTGATTTGTAGATGAGGTTTCAGAATCTATATTAATTGATAACTTAGTAAAATAATTCACTTATATCATTTATTAATATAAAGGCATGTATTATAAAAAAATTAAAATATACATCTTTACTCACAACAAAAAACATATTATAAAATATACAATAAATATCTAATTTGACGAAAACATTGACCAATAATTATTTCCATTATTATTATCTACTAATGTAATTACCTATTTATGAAATATTTTCAAATCAAACATACCATATGAATCCTCAAATCCCATTATAATTTTTGTTACAAACATTAAAATCATTATAATTATATACTTTCTCAAACAATAAATGTTTGAAATTAAATATTTCACATAACATATAATCAAATCTATTACGATAATGAAAATATAAAAAAAATACTTTATCAAATTAAATGTTGAAATCATGAAAAAAATTATTTACCTTACAACCATAAAATTAAAATCATTAAGATATTAACATAAATCACAAAGATAATTAATAAAATTACCTTACATATTTTATGTGTAGAAATGATCCCTTTTTGACAGAATACACAACACTACTCTTTATGATCATTGGAGAGATATAGAACATGGATTTTCCCTCTACCTTACTCAAAAGGATTTCTCTCTCCATCATATCATCTCTCTCACATTTATGTGTATCCATTTAACGAAATGATAAGTCTTTATATAGCTGTCTCACTGCTGTGAAAATATTTTTTAAAAAAAATCAATGAATAATAATGTCAGGTTTAAATATTAAGCTTGCTGAGAAAGCTCAGATATCAGTTGTTTGTGAAAAGAAAAATCAATGTTTCAAAACAAACATTCGAGTCACCACAACAACAGTTGTTAAACAAACTGTTTGGAAAATTACTTTTGAAATTGAATTATGTGAATGAAAACTTGATAAATAATTGAAATATATATTTTATTCGAAATAGGATCCATGTAAAATAACATGAGGATGTGAAGAACCTATAAAAAATCGTTGAAAATTCGTATGTTTCATCATTTACACATAACAATAAATATTGTGTGAAATAGGGATGGTTGAAAAAAATCTAAATCCCTCAAAATAATTAACCTCCGATAGATTTAAAATTAAAAATATTAACCAAAAGTGAAGTAGATATGAGATTGCAGAGTATTTAGACTCCAAACATGAATAATAAAACTCTTAAGACTAGGTCTGTAAGATTCAAACCTGGAAGTCGATGATGATGATTAAGAATGGCATGTCAACCTCTTAGCAGTTCAGATTTGGTCATCGGACGTCTTTTCAACATCATATTGAACAACTCAGAGTGTTTGTTGAACCCAAATATACATTCAGACATCGACCGATGTTCGAAACCAGTTACCACCACACTCATCCTCAACCTCGCTTACGACTTCGCATCCAAAGATGAACTTACCTAGGCATCGATTCCATTGAAGACATGCTTCGACTTCGAATGTGATCTCTGCCCGGTCTCCTTATAGTGTGACTCAAATGACTCATGTGAAACCCTATCCTGATATCCATTTCATTTTTTATTCATTTCATTATTTTACTATTTTATTTTATTATTAAATAATTGAACTTTGGATTTTATATAATCATAAAAATAAACTATAATAATCTAAATATACATATATTTAAAATAATTTTATTTATTATTACTTATAATTTCAATATTTAAATAAATCATAAAATTTCTTTCGTAATATTTAGTTATTTATTCTATTCTTATTTTAATTATTTAAATTTTATAATATTTTCATTATTTGGGTAAACAAAATAATATACCATTATAATAGAAAATTATTAAAATAATATCCATAAATACTGAATAATAATTTTAATCATATCAATGATTCAAAAATAATTATATTACGAAAAATATACAAGATTTTATTTTAAATGTTTCATTGTTTCAATATATCCCTATAAATTAAAATCATATTTTTTTTACATAACTATGTATATATATGTATATACATAGATAAAAATACTATTTAAAGTAATATGTTGTATTTTGATTCAAAACATATTTTTTTAAGAAAATATATTTATACAACTTTCTTTTTATATCATATAGTGTTTAGTTTTAAATTATAAACAAATTATTAAATAATCACAAATAAAATATTCTCGGGATGTCACACCTATCATATTTTCTTTTGAATATGTTATTTATAAAGGGTTTACATATGTTATTTCTAAGAAGTGTACTAGTTGTGAAGTACTGAATGGAATTACATGTATATATTTTTCCTACTAGATGTCAATGTATACATTATCCCAAATACACTAAATCTTTATGAACCTCAATGTCGTATTACAGTGAATTGTATTGATTATTCATCTAAAATGATGTAATGTATATATTTGAAAATTATGGATCTCTATAGTCAGTGTCATAGAAAATGTCTAGTTACATTTGGTAACTTTGATGATGAAATATTAGGAACAACCCATAGGATAATTATATGTATATGATAACGACCAAGGATTTTGTAAATAAAGGAGTGTGTCATACCTTGGAAAATAATTCCCTATCTGTACAATATAATTGGATGTTTTTTTATAGTTTCTTATAGGGGAAATAATAATGAAAATAGTTCATAGATTGTATCTCATCAATCATTATGGTGAATGGTGAATTGTCTCTTACATAACAGCAATATTGAAATGCTAATAGAATATATATGGGTTAATTAACATTTTTTATATAAACCATTTTTAGTGATTTAAATAAATTATAATTAGGGATGAATTAGGTAAAACCTAATGTTTTATAAATTTATAAGATGTTAGCATAATATAGAAAACAAATAGGTGTGTTTTCATGATAAATAATTCATATTAATGATTCATGATTTTCATGATAACTAATTTGGATTTATTAATATATTAAATATAGTACAATAAATTTGATATGGTTATTGGTATGATAAAATATTTATGTTCTATATTTTAGATTTATTATATGAATTCCATTATGTGAGTAATTGTCTCAATGAATATTATTTCATATCCTCAATGAATTGATATAGAAATACAAGTAAAAACTTTTAATGGAATAATGATTGCATCACATGTTGTTGAATCTTCCCAATTTGGTGTTTATGGAAATGTACTTCATGGAATTTTTTTTATTTTTTCCCATGTTAATTTGATCTATTTTTTGGACCGATATTGTATGTTTTTATATAAAATCACATATCAATTTTTGAGGAAAGTAATTAAAATTATATAACTAAAACCAACCTGTAATTTCCAATCAATATGAGGATAATTATAAAATTATTATGGATCATATATCCATTGTATATGTATTAATTCATATTCATTGTGGGAACTTTTCTTAGAAGGTTTTTGGGAAACAATTCATAGTTGATATAAAAATTTCAAAGGTTTTTATTAATACATCCCTATAATATTTTTTACTTCATCCTGAAATCATAATTTTGAGTGTACAATAGAACTTATACCTTGTTTTAAACCTATTTCATTGACAATATAAATGTTTTATATGATTCATTAATAGTAATTAAAGAATAAAATCTACGAAGATCTAGATAGTGGAATCATTCATCCATGTGTTCCACTATGGGGTACACCTATTCATTTTATTAAGAATAAATATTTATTAGTGAGTCATTAAATGATTTAACAAGAACATAACAATATCATAAGCAATATTAAGTGTCCTCTATCATGAATTTATTATTTATTTGATCAATTAAGAGGAGATCAATATTTTATAATTATTTTTTATCATTCAAGATAATATAAGTTGATTTAAATAGATAAATTCAAACCAATAATATAATTAAGATAAATGTATGAAGAGTATAAATTTATTTTGATTCCATTATTTCTTAATAATTTCCCTTTTTTCCCCATGGAATTGATGAATAAATCAATTGTGATTCATTTAGTTAATATTGTGGATATATTTATATATTATATTCTAATTAATTAATAGTGAATACAAAAGATAGTAAATCAGTTGAGGATTGTACTAAAGACCCCTGGTATATTAATACATATTAAAATTTCACAAAGTGAGAATTTTGGCCAGATAATATATAATTTTTGGGAGTTATAATATCATGAAATTTGTCTATCAGGGATGGATGTAAATAAAAATTGATCCCGTCTAACCTATGTGACTAATGTAAGTATTTATATTGAAATGGATAAATATTATAGACACATTCTGAAGGATTTATCACATATATTCAATCAACTCATTAATTTAACTCATAAATGATATTATAATTCTTTGGACACATTAGTGTGAAAAAAATCATATAACTTATGAGAAGGTTAGTCAGTTCATATTTACTAACACTAATCTATAGTGGAGATGGGTTTTTTTAGACTAATGAATCAATTAAAGTTATAGGATCTATTCTCAGTAATAATTATACACTGATAGATCATTCCATACACCGGTTAAATGACCTTTAAAAATATTACAGGACTCATGGTTTGATATTAGCAGCAACAATAATTACATTAATGGCAAGTTGGAATTATCATTACGGATAAAGACATGAAATATTAATATATCGTAAATGTATGAATTATATATTAACCTTGAAATAGATGAATATGTACCAAATTGGATTGTTTATATTGTTTTATTTTTATAAATGTCAAATACACCAACACTCGGGGAATGAAAACAATGTATAGTATTCATTGAGTTCAAAATATCATTCTTTCTTATCTGTCATTGGGATAAAAAAAATATAACCTTTATGATTTTGAAACGTATGGACCTAGAATTATTGATAGAATTAAGATATGTTACCTTTCAAAAAAATCAATCAATTTTTTATTGTAATTATTAAAGATGGGGAAAATGTGGTTGATGAAATGTAAATTATGGGGTGGAATGTTCATGAGTTCATCACTAATAATGAAAGATTAATAATTCTTAGTAACCAAGTCTATTTCAGGTAAATAACATAACAGAAGACTGTCCTATTTAATGAATCTCAAAGCTCATCATTCTCTACACATAATATAAGTATCAATATCTATAAACATGTGAAAGAGTATTTTTGGGGGGATAACCTAGAGATATTTATTGAGGAGTATGTTTCTATTTTCTTCGTATATCATTATGTCATGGTTCATAGACATGTGAATAAGGGTATTTTATATCCATTAAAAATATAAAAATAGAAATGTATAAACAACACCATGTATTTAATTATTAGAATGACCAAAAATTCTAATGCTCATAACATTATTTTGGTTGAAGTTGATTACCTTAAAATATTAGTGCACTTAATTTCTATCAGATAAGTTTTCTCTAATGATAATTTTTTTAGATATTGATTAAAGATGTTTTAATGTTACATGGGGTACAACATTCTATTTTATTTGATCCAGTTTTGGTGTTCAAATTGTTCTTCTGGATAAGACTTAAACTATATTTTGTTAAAATTGTTGTTTCAATACACCATATTTTACTTGAATATATCATCTATTTAAGAGGACTATTTAAACCCAAGAAGATATTTTTTGATCCTATACAATATAATTCTATTTTTTTAGAGATAAGATCCATCCTCTAGTCATGTTTTCATAAAATAATATATTTCGATTGAGAACTAATTTGGATCCTTATGAATCCAATAATGGAAAGAAGTATATAATCCTAACAAATATGGATGAATATGGAGAATTAAATATCTATGCACCTGAGATAATTGGAGAAATATAGATATGGATTGATCTATTCATACACATATCATGGATATTTGATTCAATATAAGAGTTATTCTAAAATATTCTGTGATATATAAAATATAGTGACATTGAAAATTTTTTCCAATAAATTTCCCCATGGAAAAGGATATTATATTTTGATTGATGTGAAATATGATCCATAAGTGTATTAAATTCTTTGATATTCTTGATCCAGTAGGGATTATATATTATCTGACGGCACTCTAACCAAACATATTATTAGGAAAAGATTTATTAAATATATATTTCCCATTGAAGTACATACATTATGTTTCTCATAAATGGAAGTTGGTGTTTATACCACTGAAGCCTGATCCTTCCTATGAAAAATAAACTATAGAAATCCAATAATTTAGATACATGATCAATCAAACAAGATAACTCACATAGTTAAAATTTAGTCATGGAATTAGAAATTTTAGGAAGCTATATGAGAACTAAAGGGTGTGATAAATAAAATATATCCTCACTTTTTAGAACTAATGTTCCATAATTTTAATGGAGAAATTAATTTTTATATGGGTAAAATTTAACAACCAAAACTTTTATTTAATTTTTACATTGAAAAAAAACACAACTAATTTGATAGATTTCCTTACATGACATCTCAATTCAATGTGAATCATGATATAAAAACCCATCGTAAGACATAAATTAAATTAGTAGACATCAATATTAATATCATACTATTTAAAAATATATATAATTTTTTTATATTAAAACATATTGTTTTATCCACAATATACATGTATTAAATTTTCAATAAATTATTTTACCGGTTTAAAAATATGTTTTCTTAAAAATGTACTTGATCACATTATTTCTTGTGTAAATAATACTAAATTTATAATATTATTATAAATTTTATTTATGGAATTTAATAAAATTTGAAATACTCATTATAATATTATCCTTATTTGAATTGTTATGATTTTTTCAAAAAGAAAATTTTTTTAGTGAATAATAAAAAATACTAATTTTTGTAAAAACCATCATTTATTTAAATTTAAATTTATAATTATGTTTTTAAAATGATAAATATTTAAATAATTTTATTTTAATTGGAAATAATTTAATTAATTTCTTAATAATAGACATTATATATTATTTTGAAAATATATTATTTATGGAATTTAAAATAAATTTATCTAAAAACTGTTATTATGCACGCATGTTTTTCTATATTAAAATTTTAAATTAACCATTATAATAAAATTTTATTATGAAATTCATAGATTATATATTTAATCATATATTATTCCATTCATTTTTTGGTTTCTATAACGATAGTAATGTGTGTAACTTATGCTTTATGCATACAGAATTAGTTTTCTAAAACATGTTTTCTTTGAAGATTTGATTATTATATAAAATTATATTGTTATAATTATATAAATTGAATCTATTAAAATATATTTTATATTTTAAATTTTATTAAATAATAAAATCTATTAGGATAAACAATTTGTCTCTGAAATTTAATAGAAAAAACACTACAATTTTGTGACCATGGTTATGGTAAAACACATGTTTATCTAGAGGGTTAAACCATGGGATAAGGGTAGGATTTTAACTAACAAAAAAAATATTTTTTGAACAAACAATTTCAATATTATATTATACATAATTGAATCATAATCTATTTAGATCAAATTTCCCTTAAAAATAACATTAAAATAATGGATTCTTTTATGAAATTCATTTTGAGTCCCTCCACTCACTTATAAAAGTGAACCTTTTATCCTCCACTATTGAAACTATTAAGTACATATATAATGGAAAATATATAATAAAAAATCATCCAATAATAATTACATATATCCTAAATGTTCAACACGTATCCTAATACCTATCCTTAATGTCTTGAGGAGTAATCCAAATGACGTATTTAAATGTATGGGTCCATATCATAATTAGTATAATGCAAATTTATTTCTTATTTTCATCATCTATAATTATATATTCTTTAAAAAACTTATGAATCTAATATAAAAAATATAGTAGTATTTTATTATGATATTTTAACAAAAATTTATATTCGCTTGTAATTCCAATGGGAAAATAAATTATCCCTCTTTCATAAATGTGGACTACCACCTTCGAGAATAGATAGAACTCATTTTCCACCTCAATTTTTCATTGCTAGATAATATGTAATATTTAATTATTATATAATTTATTTATTATATAATAATTATTTTTAAAATATTAATTAATATTTACTTTTCATTCATTTCATCCATTAACAAATAGAAATTCACCTCTGGTCTATTTATGGACTACAATCTCCACATAGAGATGTGATTCATTTTAATCACAACAACACACATATATATATATATATTCATATAAACAGTTATATAATGAATATATATGATATTTATATCATCATTAATATTCTATAGATGAATCAACCCTGATCAATGGTCATGTACAAGGACCATCAATACAATAAATACATGAAAAATGAAGTAGTAAATAATAGAAAAGATGACGATATTGAATGATTTCTTATTAGAGGATGATATATTGTTATAAGTAATCCTTGTAAGGAATTATACATTATATTTAGTTTCTTATAAATTTATAATACATTTCAATTTGTTATATGGGTTATTATATTGAACATGATGTAAGATGGACCTGAGGTAATGGTTTTATGCCACATTCTATCCTTTTCTATGATTATTTATTTTTCAATTTTTTATTGATGAAATTTTATGGATTGGATAACAGAAAATATAATTTTTATTATTCTAATTTAATTAATTCCATGGATTTAGTTTAATTTATTTCATTTATCTATCTATAGTTACTCAATACATCAAATGAATGTTTTTTCTAGAAAACAAGCCTTGTTTTCCACTTCGACTAGGAATCCTTCCATACAATTCAATATTTTCATTAAAATGATTCTTTTAACATTTTTACTATTACAAATATATTATTTATCATAATATTTTACCATATTTTATTATCTTTACCATGAGTTAATGGAAAATTATTAAAATTTTACAAAAATTACTTTTTTTATTTTTACGAAAAATGTGAGAGAAATTATTATTTTAACATTGATTATATGAACATCCTTCTCCACAATCATGAATATATTTTTATTTAAAAAAAATATTTTATAATTTCATATTTAATTTTAATGAAAATATATTCTTTACATATAAGGACCCAGCCTTAAACCTTACTTAATCTTGAGTTATTACAAGATTACACATTGATGATCTTTTCAGGTTTAGAGTTTTGGAGAATTAGATCATAAAACGTGCATTACATTACATATTTAAACAAAGTGGTTACATAAAAGATAGTATTCATTTTTCCAAAAAACAGAAACTTATTTAAAATAAAATATGGATTATTTCTTGACACTTCCTTGACACTATCATCATATCATGTACCTTTCCCTTGACCTGTGAAAAACATTTCAAAAACTTGGGATGAGCATAAAAAGCTCAGTAAGGGTTAAAAAATATGGAAAAGAAACATGAGTTCATATATACATAAGAATGAAATCATACATTACCCATAAAACAAAGGCACTTTAACATACCTCATCAAATCATGAATAAATCAGAGAAATCATAAGACATAAAAGGTAACTTTAGGCATTCCTAACATTCTTACGTAGGGAGTAACCCTCTTGGTTACGTTTGGACCACCCACCACAGTATATTCCCTAAATCTCTTCGGAGAAACCTTAATGTTTCACTCCTTCGTGTTACCCAATGCATTGGAGAGCTATATCGGGCTCACCCGCCCTTAGTTTATCACGGAACCACCCATCTTCATAATAATTCCCAACAACCATAACATAATCGTACCACATAATACAAGCATAAAAGAAACATAACATTTCCACATTTCAATCACAAGATATCAATAAAACACATTGACATAAAAAAACATTATGAAAACTATTTTCAATACCAAAATAAAAGAAAAGTAAAACATGGTATTTATTTTTCTTTTAAAAAGAAGGTAGGGCTTGTAGAGGAAGCCGAAACTCAAATAATGGTCACGGCGGCGGAGAAGTCGTTGTCGCTGCATACGTACGACAAAAAAATTCCCTTTTGTCATTTAGTAAAACGATTCGTATAAAAAAGATTCCTTTTTGGATAAACGTAAAAATCAAAGGGGTTTATACACCGTATAAAATAAGGTTGTTTATAAAATAAAATATGCCTCAATGAATGGAGATTGAGACGAAGTCCCTTACAAAGACGGTATCCTTGGTTTATGGATAAATCAATTACATAATTATGTGTGAAAAATTAATACACCAAATATAAGTGGATATTAAGTGTAAAAAAATCAGACGACATTCACACATATTCATATAATGCCATATTCAAGGTGTACAATTTTATCCCAAAGAATCAAAATTGGGTTAAGAAGTTCCCTTGCAAAAATTTGATAGCCCAACAGCATCACTTAAAAATCTAGAAAAAGATTTGATGACAGATAAAAAGGGTATCTCATCACTTGGACATAAAATTTACATCAATAAGGATATAGAATAACATATCCCAACATAATAGTATGTGAATTAAAATACATAACAAAATAAGTCTTTTAAAAGAGGATGGTGAAAGGTTCCCTTGCCGACTTGGTAACTTTCTAAACACACACCACATTGAAGAAGGGTCATACAATGAATATGTAAATACCCATAAATGAAATTATATTACCCAAAGAGTATAATAATGGTATGTACATACACCACTCATAGGAAATGGTGGCAAGTGTAGCATAAATCTCACGAGACTAAAAGTGAGATGAAAAATCCCTTACGAAAACTCGGCAGCCTAACGGCGCCACTTAAAACATAAAAAAATGGATTGATGAGATAAAATAGGGTCTATCATCATATTACAATAAAATGTATATCAAGAGGAATATAAAATAGCATACCCCATCATAACAAAGAGGATCTTAAAATAAGTGACATAAAGGAGAGTACTTAAAAAGAAAGAGAGAGGTTAGATCTCTTACAAAAATTTGGCAGCCTAACGGCACCACTCAAAACTTCCAAAATGGATTGATGAGAGAGAATAGGGTCTCTCATACTATGAACATAAAAATTATAGTAAGAGTAATAAAAAAGAACATCCCAATCACAAGAAATATGAGCTTAAAAGGAATGACATAAAAGAGTGTACTTAAAAAGAAAGAGAGGGGTAGGATCCCTTACCTCAGGTCCGACTTGACTCGATCGTTATTTAATCTCCTGAATAATAAACTTGAGTTAATTTATACTTCCTTAAAAACCTTTTTCATGTTCATTATTCCGTTTATATCACTTATTTCCATGTCATGACCACTGTGTTATTATTTAAGCTAATAATGGTTGTTTTAACGATCATTGGTACTTGAGTCAAAAATAAACTCTTTATAATTACAAGTAGTTCATGTGGTAAAATATACATTATATCCAGAACTTTATTCATGATATAGATATCATATATATCATATATATCCATTATATATTCATTTTATACTATTCCATAGCATTTGGAGATAAAAACTAAAAGCACCGTTCATGGAGACGGTAGGCCGTACGTACGCATGAACGCTACTTTCATTTTTTGTCATATTAATGGAATTAAAACAAAATGAGAGATATATATATGTTATAATTCCATAATGATATCCATAATTTAGATGTAATATATTACATATATATCCATTATATATATGTACTTATAATAGTACATTACATTTTGAGATAAGAAATGAAACGTACCGTTCATGGAGACTGTAAGTCGTACGTACGCATGAACGCTACTTCCATTTATATTTCATATTTAATGGAATTAAAACATAATGATACATAATATTATTTTAGTTCCAGTATGGTTTAATATATAATATCATTAAATATATCCTTTATACGTACCACATATGGTATTAACGAATCAAATCACTTTGAGGGGGCGGTAGTCCACACTTCCTTAAATGAAGATATCGCGTTTACCCATAATGGAAACCATAAAGGTATGCCATAAATGAAAAATACAGAAGCTTAAGTGAAACATAAACATATTATATATAATATATAAATATATTTTCATCTTAATGGCCACCTTTGAAGGTGTTAGAAGAATGTTGAACAATCATCGTTTCGTGAGGCAGAAATTCGCCATCCACAGAAACATTATGTTCTTTAACCATAGATGTAGTTGTGTGTAAGTGTAGCTCGAATACTTATTATAAAAACATCCTATTATATTTAAGATGTTGTATTTGGTACAAAATAAATTAATAAAAAGAATTTATGGGGTTGGAGAAGCAAAATAAAACAAAAGGATACAAGTGAAGACATTACCTTAAAATCGGGTAACTCCCTTTGGTTTGAGCTCAAAGGCTTCCTTGAAAAGACTTCTGCCCACAGTAAGGCTTCAAAGAGTTATAGAGGTATGTGGAGAGACAAAATGGGAAGGGTTTGGCCGAGCCAAAGGCTTTGGAAGTGTGGTTAAGTAGGTAGAGGTGGGAGCCTTTTATAAGAGGAGAGGAGGGGCACTCTTCGAAAGTAAAAAAATGTTACTTTATTTTAGAATGAGTTTTGGATTTTAATGTTCCTACATTGATGTGTTTCGAGGATAAGGTGATAAAGGTTCTAAATCCACCCATCAAATAGGTTTTGGACATGTGTAGGTCTTATATTTTACATTATATTTCCATTTTATTTAAATCGTTAAATAATGAGGTCATCGCTGCATCATCATGATGTCATAAATAATTTAATTTATTTAATGTCTAAAAATTATAAAACAAATACTATGATGTACTAAATCTTTTTATCTTTCCAATGACTATTTATAGTCAAAAATCGGACTTGTATAACCCCATTTAAAAATTGTTTTAGTAAAACAACTCATGTTTGTGTCATTTTAATTTTAACATTAAATAAAAAGGTATTTATGTCATTTTCCATCCAAAGTGGCTCCATGGGGTCCCCAAGTTGACCCATGGATTTTCTTGGTCGGCCATGACACATCCAATAATGGTAGGACATGTTTCAAGCTCATCTCATATTATTAAAACATTTTTTTACCTTAAACTACACTAATTGCCTCTAATCACGATTAAGAACATAAAAGTTACTATTCACCAAAAAATTATTTTAATCCCATTGAACAACATTTTACTTATTAATGAAAACCATGTATGTCAGATTTTTGAAATTCAAAATACAAAGATGGAAAAATTTCATTTAAACGGAAAATCAGTTTTTGTAAGTACCACTTAGTGGTTTCACTATTCATCAAAAAATTGAAGTTTTTGAGAAAATTACCAAAAATTCACCCTAAGCTATATTTGATATTCCGAATTCAAATATGATGTATATTTTAAAATATTCAAAACATATAAGTTTCATTAATTAATTTAATAATTAATTCCCGCTGTCAAAACAAATAGTGTGTTTTTATGAAACGAAATGTATCGAAAGATTGACACTAGTTTAAGTCCGATTTCAAAGTGAAATTAATTCCAATGAACGCTATTGGATTAAATGGTAAAAATATATTCTAATTTCACTTTAAAACCAATTCAAAATATAATATAATCATATAAATAAATTAGATTAAAAATAGGTTTTGAATTAAAATACAACATTTTTCACTATTCATTTAAAATTGAACTTTTTCGGAAAAATACCAAAAATTTACACAAAGTAAATTGTGATGTCCCAATTCTAAAGAAGAATTTTATTTTGTAAAATATAACACATTAAATTTTCTAAACGTGGATTTAAAATAGGTTCTCCATCAAAAGGCGGTTAATCAACTTTTTAAAGAATATTAGAATGTTTACGCTTAAAAATGGATTCATTCGCATTTTTAATCCTCTAACATTTATTGTAAAAAGTAAAAATATTTGACAAACATATATAATCATTTTTTAGTTAGATCTATTCATTCATGCCATTACAACGGTTAGGCATTAACTATCATTTAAAATAATATTATTTTATTATTAGAGTGCAACATAAGATTCCCAAGAAACTCGATGTTGCGTGTTGGGTACACCATCGAGCATAGCGTCCCCTTTAAAGTTATATAAATATTTTATTCACAAATATTGGTAAATATGAAAATGTCAGATTCTTTATTTACCTGGGGTGTTACATCCTTCCCCCCTTTTGGGAATTGCGTCCTTGCAATTTTTAAAATTGGGCTTGGAAACTTCATTTAAAATCCCACATCGGAACAAGAGTCAGTAAAACAATCACTTTAAAATAAAGAAAGATAAGTACAAAGGTCACCCGAGTTAACCCATACTAGGATTACAAGTATGAAAATATAGACATGGAGTAAAAAACAAAGTGTCATGTTCTGATGGAGAGTGATAGTAAACATGTCTAGGAGAAAGTTAACCATAAGAAAATCACAAACTTTTGATGGGTTAAACGGTATTCGATTCCCCAGTAGGAAAATTTAACAGACAACATTTTTGTTTTAAGTTACTCTTCATTGAGGAATTTATTCATAAGGAAACATAATCACTTATCATGTTGACTTTCAAATTTTATTAGATTCCTTACACAAACTCATATTTTCTCCAAAAGATGAGTATTTAGGAAGACTTGTTCACATTAAGAGTACTATAATCAAATTCTAGAGAATAACCTAATCCACAAAAGAGAACTATATAATTCCCATGTTTTTAGACTTTAACCAAAACCAAAACCAAAATGGTTAGTACAAGATCAGATAATCCAGAAAAGGATATCGCTTTATAAAAATAAAATCTATTCTTAATCTCCAAAATTTGTCTAACAAAACCCAAAGTTCAATGAGGACCATCCGATAAACAAATTTTCCATAAAATACTTCAAAGTAAACCAAACTAAGATTGAAACCCAAATATTTTAAGTATTTATTCACATAGTCTTCCAAGTTAAATCGTAACATTCATCTCCAAACAACTTTAGTTTCTCCTAAAGTATCGTATTGAAAAGTAATTAACCTAATCACATATCCTCCATGATAGGTTAATAAATTTCCATAGATAACCCAAAATCAACTTACTCTTAATTCATAAAATTATCAAACTAAAAATAATCAGTCAAACTGACCTGGGACTTCACGTAGTCCATTGGTAGGTGATAAATACCAGTCGCACTTTGGTTGTGGGTTCGATTACCATAGCTTTGTCCGACGCAATGGGTTGTCAAAAGATCTGCGTGTTGTCCTTTTTCCAAAACTATATAATTCTTAAAACATTCCCCAAAACAAGATAAAATCTTCAAAAAATAATCATAAAATATTTTAACCTCAAGTTTATCTCATGCCTTTCATTTTCCATCATAACATATAATAACCCATAATTACCTCAAAAGTAAGGATCATATAAACCCTAATGGTTAACTTTATAACTATTACCTGAACTTCCACATCGATTGGTCATCTCGTACAAGATGCATTATAGAACATACCAAGGTTCAATTGGTTGATCATGACTCCTTGATAGTTGGTTTAGAAGAACCACGAGTTTCCTCATTGAATCTCCCATTTTATCTAGTATCTTAAACAGAGAACCACCACAGTTTCCTTCAAACATGTTGCCTCTTTGGTGCCTGCTAGATCCATCCATTCACTAAAAACAGAAATGTCAGTGTGAGTATATCGACAAAACCATCATGTAATAATGAGAAAGATAAACACTAAGATATACTTACTCATTCACTTTATCTAAAACTAGGACTCTTTCTGAAATCCTAACCATTATGGTAATGTCACTTGTGCTTAGAGAATACCCTAACCTCTAAAGTTATCTAAACCGACCTCTGATACCAACAATAAGGCCCCACCCTTAAACCTTATATAATCTTGAGTTATTACAAGATTACACATTGAGGATCTTTTCAGGTGTAGAGTTTTCGAGAATTAGATCATAAAACTTTCATTACATTCTATATGTAAACAATGTGGTTACATAAAAGATAGTATTCATTTTTCCCATAAACAGAAACATATTTAAAATAAATTCATGGATTCTTTCTTGACACTTCCTTGACACTATCATCATATCATGTACCTTTCCCTTGACCTGTGAAAAACATTTCAAAAACATGGGATGAGCATAAAAAGCTCAGTAAGGGTTAAAAAAATATGGAAAAGAAACATGAATTCATATATACATAAGAATGAAATCATACATTACCCATAAAACAACGGCACTTTAACATACCTCATCAAATCATGAATAAATCATAGAAATCATAAGACATAAAAGGTAACTTGAGGCACTCATAACATTATTATGTAGGGAGTAACCCTCTTGGTTACGTTTGGAATACCCACCACAATATATTCCCTAAATATCTTCGGAGAAACCTTAATGTTTCACTCCTTCATGTTACCCAATGCATTGGAGAGATATATCAGGCCCACCCACCCTTAGTTTATCACATAACCACCTGTCTTCATAATAATGCCCAAGAATCATAACATAATCGTACCATGTAATACATGCATAAAGGAAACATAACATTTCCACATTTCAATCACAAGATATCAATAAAACACATTGACATAAAAAAACATTATGAAAACTATTTTCAATACCAAAATAAAAGAAAAGTAAAACATGGTATTTATTTTTCTTTTAAAAATAAGGTATGGCTTTTAGAGGAAGCCAAAACTCAAATAATGGTCACGGCGGCGGAGAAGTCGTTGTCGCCGCATACGTACAACAAAAACATTCCCTTTTGTCGTTTAGTAAAAAGATTCGTATAAAAAATATTCCTTTTTGGATAAATGTAAAAATCAAAGGGGTTTATACACCATATAAAATAAGGATGTTTATAAAAAAAATATGCCTCAATGAATGGAGATTGAGACGAAGTCCCTTACAGAGATGGTATCCTTTGTTTAAGGATAAATCAATTACATAATTGTACGTGACAAACGAATACACCAAATATAAGTGGATATTAAGTGTAAAACAATCAGAGTACATTCACACATATTCATATAATGACATATTCAAGGAGTACAAGTTTATCCCAAAGAATCAAAATTGGGTTAAGAAGTTCCCTTGCAAAAATTCGATAGCCTAATGACGTCACTTAAAAATTCAGAAAAAGAGTTGATGAGAGATAAAAAGGGTATCTAATCACTTGGACATAAAACTTACATCAATAAGGATATAGAATAACATATCCCAACATAATATTATGTGAATTAAAAGACATAACAAAAGTTGTCTTTTAAAAGAGGAGGGTGAAAGGTTCCCTTACCGACTTGGTAACTTTCTAAACACACACCCCATTGAAGAAGGGTCATACAATGAATATGTAAATACCCAAAAATGAAATTATATTACACAAAGAGTATAATAATTGTAAGTACATACACCACTCATAGGAAATGGTGGCAAGTGTAGCATAAATCTCACCAGACTAATAGTGAGATGAAAAATCCCATACGAAAACTCGGCAGCCTAACGGCGCCACTTAAAACTTCCAAAAATGGATTGATGAGATAAAATAGGGTCTCTCATCATATTAAAATAAAATGTACATCAAGAGGAATATAAAATATCATCCCCCATCATAACAAAGAGGAGCTTAAAAGAAGTGACATAAAGGAGAGTACTTAAAAAGAAAGAGAGAGGTTAGATCTCTTACAAAAATTCGGCAGCCTAACGGCACCACTCAAAACTTCCAAAATGGATTGATGAGAGAGAATAGGGTCTCTCATAATATGAACATAAAAATTACAGTAAGATTAATATAAAAGAACATCCCAATCACAAGAAATATGAGCTTAAAAGGAATTACATAAAAGAGTGTACTTAAAAAGAAAGAGAGGGGTAGGATCCCTTACCTTGGGTGTGACTTGACTCGATCGTTCTTTAATCTCCTGAATAATAAACTTGAGTTAATTTCTAATTCCTTAAAAACCTTTTTCAATTTCATTATTCCTTTTATATCACTTATTTCTTTTTCATGAACACTATGTTATTATTTAAGCTAATAACGGTCGTTTTAACGATCATTGGTGCTTGAGTCAAAAATAAACTCTTTATAATTACAAGCAGTTCATGTGGAAAAATATACATTATATCCAGAATTGTATTCATGATGTAGATATCATATATATCGTATATATCCAGTATATATTCATTTTATACTATTCCATAGCATTTGGAGATAAAAACTAAAAGCACCGTTCATGGAGACGGTAGGCCGTACGTACGCATGAAAGCTACTTTCATTTTTTGTCATATTAATGGAATTAAAACAAAATGAGAGATATATATATGCTATAATTCCAGAATGATATACATAATTTATATTTAATATATTACATATATATCTATTATATATATGTACTTATAATAGTACATAACATTTTGAGATAAGAAATGAAATGTACCGTTCATGGAGACGGTAAGCCGTACGTACGCATGAATGCTACTTCCATTTCTATTTCATATTTAATAGAATTAAAAAATAATGATACATAATAGTATTTTAATTACAGTATGGTTTAATATATGATATCATTAAATATATCCTTTATACGTACCACATATGGTATTAACGAATCAAATCACTTTGAGGGGGCGGTAGTGCGCACTTCCTTAAATGAAGATATCGCATTTACCCATAATGGAAACAATAATGGTATGCCATAAATGAAAAATACAGAAGCTTAACTAAAACATAAACATATTATATATCATATATAAATATAGTTTCATCTTAATGGCCACCTTTGAAGGGGTTAGAATAATGTTGAACAATCATCATTTCGTGAGGCAGAAATTCGCCATCCATAGAAACAGTATGTTCTTTAACCATTAGATGTAGGTGTGTGTAAGTGTAGCTCGAATCCTTCTTATAAAAACATCCTATTATATTTAAGATACTGAATGTTTTACAAAATAAATGAATAAAAAGAGTTTAGGGGGTTGGAGAAGCAAAATAAAACAAAAGGACACAAGTGAAGACATTACCTTAAAATCGGGTAACTCCCTTTGGTTTGAGTTCAAAGGCTTCCTTGGGAAGACTTCTGCCCACCGTGAGGCTTCAAGGAGTTATAGAGTGATGTGGAGAGAAAAAATGGGCAGGGTTTGGCCGAGCCAAAGGCTTTATATGTGTGGGTAAATAGGTAGAGGTGGGGGCCTTTTATAAGAGGAGAGGAGGGGCACTCTTGGAATGTAAAGAAATGTTACTTTATTTTAGAATGCGTTTCGGATTTTAATGTTCCTACATTGATTTGTTTCGAGGATAAGGTGATAAGAGTTCGAAATCCACCCATCCAATAGGTTTTGGACATGTTTAGGTCTTAGATTTTACATTATCTTTCCATTTTATTTAAATTGTTAAATAATGAGGTCATCGCTGCATCATCATGATGTCCTAAATAATTTAATTTATATAATGTATAAAAATTACAAAACAAATACTATGATGTACTAAATCGTTTTAGCCTTCCAATGACTATTTATAGTCAAAAATCGGACTTGTATAACCCCATTTAAAAATTGTTTTAGTAAAACAACTCATGTTTGTGTCATTTTAATTTTAACATTAAATAAAAAGGTATTTATGTCATTTTCCAATAAAAGTGGCTCCATGGGGTCCCCAAGTTGACCCATGGATTTTATTGGTCGGACATGACACATCCAATAAGGGTAGGACATATTCCAAGCTCATTTCATATTATTAAAACATTATTTTTACCTTAAACTACACTAATTACCTCTAATCGCGATTAAGAACATAAAAGTTACTATTCACCAAAAAATTATTTTAATCCCATTTAACAACAGTTTACTTCTTAATTACAACCATGTATGTCGGATTTTTGAAATTCAAAATACAAATATGGAAATATTTCATTTAAACAGAAAATCAGTTTTTGTAAGTACCACTTAGTGGTTTCACTATTCATCAAAAATTGAAGTTTTTCAGAAAATTACCAAAAATTCTCCCTAAGCTATATTTGATATTCCGAATTAAAAAATGATGTATATTTTAAAAAATTCAAAACATATAAGTTGCATTAATTAATTTAATAATTAATTCCCGCTGTCAAAACAAATCGGGTTTTTTTATGAAACGAAATGTATCAAAAGATTGACACTAGTTTAAGTCTAATTTCAAAGTGAAATTAATTCCAACAAACACTATTAGATTAAATGGTAAAAATATATTTTATTTTACTTTATAACCAATTCAAAAGATAATATAATCATATAAATAAATTAGATTAAAAAGATGTTTTGAATTAAAATACAACATTTTTCACTATTCATTAAAAATTGAACTTTTTCGAAAAAATACCAAAAATTTACACAAAGTAAATTTTGATGTCCCGATTCTAAAGAGGAATTTTATTTTGTCAAATATAACACATAAAATTGTCCAAAAGTGGATTTAAAAGAGGTTCTCCATCAAAAGGCGGTTAATCAACCTTTTAAAGAATATTAGAATGTTTACGCTTAAAATTGGATTCATTCGCATTTTTAATCCTCTAACATTTATTGTAAAAAGTAAAAATAATTTACAAACATATATAATCATTTTTTAGTTATTTCTATTCATTCCTGCCATTACAACGGCTAGGAATTGACTACCATTTAAAATAATATTATTTTATTATTAGAGTACAATGTAAGATTCCCAAGAAACTCGATGTTGCGTGTTGGGTACACCATCGAGCATAGCGTCCCCTTTAAAGTTATATAAATATTTTATTCAAAAATATGGGTAAATATGAAAATTTCATATTCTTTATTTACCTGGGGTGTTAAATTACATATTTTGATAATAAATTATTCTAAATAATTGTTTTAATGGAAAGGATATTTTCCCGAAAACATTCTAGTGATATTTAAATAAATTTTAAAATATAAAACCATTCTTTTATGATTCTTCTGATTTAATGGGTATATGATCCAATGTTTCCATATTTAAGAGATTTCTATATTGTATATTACTATGATGATGAATGATTTATGAAACCAATATCCAATCTAAAATTGTTGATTTGTTAATATAATGAATGTATTTTGATCTTATAACATACATTTATATGTTTTCATTATGTTATGGGAGGTAAAATGATTATATATCCATAAAATGCATTTGTTAAAGAAGGTGGCCTCACTAAATAATAATAAATTTAATGGAAATTAAACCTAGTTCTATTATGTACATATTCTAATATTTAATACATCAGATTGATTCTTGATTATTGAAGGATAGATTAAGGAGTGAACTAAACCCCTTATGATATACTAGTATTTGATCCATGAAAAAATACATGATTTAATGTTATTATGTGTCATTCATAAAAACATGTATTATATTTATAATACATTCTTATAGATAAATAATATATATTTATAATTCATTACTCATATGTCATATGTCTATTAATTGATATATCATTATTGTATTTTACATGATTATGATATATGAATTTATGGGTAGAGAGATTATAATTTTTATGATATTTTCCCACAAATATAAGATTCTATAGTGGTGAGTTATGATCATTTATTTATATATCTTATATTTACCCATACTAAGAATATATGGTCACCCTTTCTTATGTTTCCCCCAAACATGTAATATAGAAAGCTCATAAGTATGCTATTTAAAATAAGTGTTCGTGTTGTGATGAAATAAATGGTAGATTGTGTTGATAATTTATGTCCTACTTTATTACGGATCCTTATTTCAAAACACACTAATTCCCTATATGCCATAGGAGTTTATTATCATAAAATTTATTGATCATTTAACTAAAATTATTTAATATTTTGGTATGATTTTATGGGTCTCTATATAAACCCTATAGAGTGGATTATTCTAATATAATTTGGTAGATGATGTTAGGGAGGGGAGATTTATTTTTTGATATTATTTTTATATTTAAGAATTTATTACATTCCATACTCTATTCAAGGTAGGTACTTCTATGAATTGGGATTTTTATAACACTTCATACAAGAAAAGACTTTCAAAATTATTTATCCCTGAAAAATAACATTATTTTATAAATCATTAATGATTTTAGAAGATTTTTTATATATTATATACAATCATGAATGATTTATAAAATTTAAATTATGATGGGTAATTTATAAAATGATAATGGAGTTTCCTTGAAGATTTTAGTTGTTCAAATGATGTTTTGAACTTTTATATGTTTCCATGATATTTTTTAATGTGTTAGAGTATTATAATGATATTTATTTTCATTCAAAAAAAATTTATGCATATGTCTGGTAATATATTATATTTTTGAAGTGTGAAATTGAATTATGATTTCATATTTTTTATTTACATTATTATATGAATATTTATTTTATAAGAACAATTTTTTTATTTCTATTTTAGACTTTAAAAAAATAAAACGTGGATTAGGAATATATTTTTATTCCTAATGATTTTCTCTAAATGGATATTTCTAAAAAATATTCTAAAATGTAACTATAAGGATCTGTTTTTCATTTAAAAATTGACTCTTTAGTGTCATAGATTTACAAATTAGATATTGAATGAGTTTTGAAAAATATTATTTGTTTATTATTTATGGCCCAATTGAAACCATACATATATAGCTTAAAAAAATATTTCATATATTTATTCTAAGCCCCACATTAATAAATTATATTATATGTTTTTAGTGATATGATTTGTGGATACACTTGTATGTGTTTTAGATTAAGTATTGTAATTAGTGGGTGTGTGGAGCTAGGATGATATGATGTGATTTTAATGAATCATTATGAATTTAAATATTACGATATTATTGGAAAATACTTCTCACCTCATATATCCAACATCATGGGTATGCTAGGATACTTTCATAGAAGATAGAGATGGTTACTATTATATCTATTGTTAAAATATATTTAGGATCCTCTAGTATATAATTAATTTTAACTTTGTATTGTGTCACGAGTGAGGATATCTAGATTAACTTAAAGAGAAATAGACTTCTAACTTTATCAATAAGATGATAGTTGGTTCTACCAGAGTATGTATTCCATTATCTCATTTGATGTCTGAGAACTACCCATGACTACTTATCTTCTAATAATTAGTTTTTTCAATAACTGTTCTTATGAATATTATGATTTCTTCTTATATCTTCTGCATGAAATATTTTATCATTTTTTATTATTTAATACTCCCTAATTACTTTTCGAGTTTTTAATATATTCAACACCGAATTAATATTATATATTTATAATTATTCCTTAATTTTTCTATATTTCATTATTTTGGTTCCATCATTTTTTGAGGTTTTTATTATAAGTTTTTAGCTTCCATAATAAGTTAGAAATGGTTTTTATTGGGTTTTGAAATAAGATTCAAATATGTTCACCTAGGGAATGGGTTTATATTATTTTTCTTATAAATTATATATAAAATTTAATATGGGAAAATTCATGAGTCATGTTCATAAAGGGATGTAAATCTCTTTCCATATTTTATTTCTGACTATAAACATGGTCATTATTGGTAAATGAAATTTCTGGACTTTTGTTGATATACTATTTTTTGGTGCTCACAATCCCCACATGTCGCTTGTTCTATTTAAAATCAATATAGATTTTTAGTATTAGTTTTATTCATAACCACTAATAGGGATGGTTGATTATGGGAATAAATATTGAATTTAGATTCAATTTTAGATCATATCAGGTATTTTAGATTCATTTGATTTTGTATCATGGAAATATTGTCCTCGTTAACCTCCAAATAATTTTTTCTTTACATCATTTCAATTTATGTTTTAAAATTCTCTTTTCATTGTGTTATATATATTCATTCTATAAAATATTCACTTTTTCATAATTGTATTTTTTTAAAGCATGTCATTCCATTGTATGAACATTACATGAGAGAATTATTGTTGAGTTTTTTAGGGAATTGATTAAAAAATTGGTGAAATATGACCTAGTGTATGTGCCTAGTTTCCATAGAAATACTAGCTAGCCCATTGAGGTTAGGAACACCTTTTGAGGCTTACCCTACGAAAACTGTGTTGTCTATAATATTGGTGGCATGGACTATTTCCTATGAAAATTGAATCGTAGAACACCATATTTTTTAGGTATATTTGGTATATTAATGTTACATATATTAGAAAATGATAGGAAGTGATTGGAGAAGTATATATTTCTTTTACTCTTTTTGAGTATCAACATTACATATTATATCAAGATATGAGTCTTGAATAATGATTGATAATTATTTATACCAATTTATTTCAAGTTCGATTGAATAGTGTTTGATAATATATCAAACAAATATGTTTTCTTTGGAGATTTTCCTTGTTATTGTGGTCAAAAGGAATGATTAAAAGGAGGTTTACTATTACCATGCATGATTTGGACAACAACATGGAGCCCAAGAGCGTGGTTTTTTTTATGGATGTTTAACTAATGTCAAAAAATCTCCCAAACCATTTAGGAAAATTTGTGCACAACCAACATCCAAACACATATTTTTAAAATTGGTTTTTTTACATACAATTAAATAAGGGTATGTATCATTAGTATTTGTGACAAATTAGAGAGAATTTATATACTATATGTATATTATTTAGGTTTATTTAAATTTAGTTTTGATTTGAGGTCAAATTTAAATTGTGAGGACTGGTTTTATAAAAAATATTTTTTAAAAAAAATCAATTGAATTGTAATTATTTATTTAGGAATTGATAATTATTTTTAGATATAAAAAATGGTGTTTTGATATGATATTCATGTTATTTTTAATGTTCTTGATATTTAAATTTTGGGTTTATTAAATTTAATACATATGTATAGGTTACTAATATTTTGTAAAGAGAACATATTGACTAGTTTTGTGTAGAATATTCTTTTTCATTATAGTGGTTATAATTTTATCTCTAAAGTAATATATGGAAGTGGTATTTTTTATTATTTATTAGATCTATTCTTGGATATTTTTATTTATCTATGTGTTTTACTTATATTTTTATTATTACTTAAAACAAATCCCAATAAATCATAAGATATATATATATTGGGGTTCAAGTGTGGATTTATTAGTCAATGAAACAACCTACTCACATGATATACTAGTATAGCCTAATTATTCTTGTTTTTTCCATTTTGTGTTCTGGTTGAGACCCCTTAGGGGATGTGGAGTGTGTATATAGAGTTAAATAATCATTTAAACCCCTTTGAAAATCCTAAATCCTTGAGCGTGAGTGTCATAATTTATTTTTTAACAAAGAATCATGTCTATACTTGTGGATGAATGTTATTTTTCACAATAATGGGATATTGTAAAATTGTAGTTATTAATGAATATAATAATACAATAGTTTTTTTGTGGAAGAGTTGACAAAAAATTTAATGTATATCACATTACATCCGTTGTGTGAGGTGAAAATAATGAAATAAATCTGCCGATTCAATGAGTTAGTTCATTATTCAGTCGTGATAACACAATTTCAATCATTGTAGATTCATAATTTTTTAAATGGAATGATCTAGATCTTATATACAATTCCATATATTCTATTTAAGCCATTTTTTATGAGAAAATAAATAATGATTTCATATCATGACGTAATTATACGGTGGTTGGTAGGCCAATTTCCATGGAAACATATAAAGGATCCATATCTGCTGATATTAAGAATATAGGAAAACATAAGTATCTAAATAAAGTTAATTAGGGTATAAAATCATGATTGTATTCCACACCACTGAAAGGAAGCATTGTATCATGTTCTTCATGTCTAGTTAGTTTTTCCATTCTAGGCCCTCTAGTTTCAGTGTTCCTAATACCTTTCATCATTATGGTCGATTGTAACATAGTTTGGAATATATACGTTTAAGTAACCAAATAAAAATAAATCACAATTATATTCTCAACCTTGGTAAAAATTTAGTGATTATTTGGAGTTATTTCTTTATCTCCCTCTTCATTATTCACCTTTCATACTCATTAATTAATTTTATGTTTACATTTTGGCATATATATATGGATTATCTATCTCATGTTCTCATTTAGAGAGTAAATGATTTTCCTTTTGAATTTATTATATGTATTTGATTATATCATTTTTAATGTGTCTTTTATTTTAGAATATAATATTTTTTTCCATATTTTCTATTAATCATTTTTTATCCACCATGCTAGACGATTCAACAATCATGGGATGACACATAATAGGCCAAAATTTCATTATCATATCAATGAGTTGTCTACCTGGGAGTTGTGAATTTATAGATAAAATTGTTATTGATTAAATAACTAATTTTAATGGAATATTGATATTACTATTAAGATGAATTTTTATTCAAAATATTGGTTCATATTTAATTATTTTGAAATTCATTTACTTTTTGTGGGAATAATGTGTTATGATGGGGAGAATTTCTAGACCCATACCATTAAATTCCCTTTTATGTTATTTATCAATTATTTTGTGTTTTAGGTTCATTTTTTATAAATTTAATAATTATTTAGGTTCATTGTTTGAGAATAGATTATTTGTAATTACTTTAAAAAAATTAATCTTATTATTCAAAAACCTATAAATAATTTTAATAGGGACCCATATAACTATCGAATAGTTTATCAAATTGTTTGGACATGTCATGTGGAACATGATTTGATATCATGTTAGAGGTTAAATATCAGAACATGGTTTGGTAAATCATGTAACACGCCAAGCTTCCATGGTATGCTTCTCTTTGAATAATACAATAACGTGTGTTGTACGTAACTTCGAGGTTCTAACACCCACCACAACCAATCAAAGTAGTCGTTATGAATAGTAATAACCCCTTTTTAAAATTAATTAAATTTTATTATTAAAATTGGACTTAATTTTTGGATTCGTAATATTGATATTATCTTAGGGTGAATTTTTGGTACTTTTGGGAAACTTTCATATTTTGATGAATAGTAAAAATTACTAAATATTAATTAAAAACATCTTTTTTAATAAAAATAATTAAGAGTGATAATTTATGAATTTGAGTTGTTTTAATGTATATTTAGATTATATTTTTACATTTTTATCCAATTTTGGCCATCGGACCTAATTTCACATTTAAAGTGGACATAAGAAAGTGTCAATATTTGGATAGTTATTATTTGTTAAAAACACGTTTTTAATTTTGAAAAAGAGAATTAATATTAAATTAATTTAGGCCACTTCAGTGTTTTTAATTTAGAAAAATGGATTCCATATTAAAAATCAAGAGGTATAAACTGTTTAAATAGGTAAATTTTATTTTTAGACATTTTGAATAATTACTTCGGTAAATATTTTATTTACCATGGTTAAAGGGTAAATCCGGTAAATAAGGGAAAAAATAATATTATAATAATATTAAATTACCCTAAAACATGTCCTAAAACTATTGGTTGATACATTTCCTACCATGGGAATCATTGGGTCTATTTTTGGACCCCATGGAGCCACTTGTAAGAGATAATGACACATTATATTAATTTAGTTAAAATAAATACAAAAATGACATAACCATATATCTTTTAGAAAATAAAATGGTACATAGGGTTATATATGTTATATTTTCTACTATAAATATTCATTATAAATTTAAAAATATTTCCTACATAAGGGGATTTTATTTATAATTTTTAGACATTGAATAATTAAATTAATTTATGACATAATAATGATGAAGTATTTTCCTTATTAATGAAAGTATAAAATAATTGGTATTATAAATGTTAAAATAAATATAATTTTAATGTTTTGATGATGTCCAAAAATTTCATGGTTAATATGACATGTTATTATTATGTAAATGAATTTTTTTCTAATTAATAAAGTTCTTAAGACTTTAAAGTAAAATCAATTATTGAATAGTGTCAAAATTGAAATAAAGGAGTTTTTAAAACAAATATTATATTATTAATTGATATTACATTTCCTAAAAATCTATGGTTCAGAAAAAGGAATTATATAATTATAGGGGAATCATTAATATACCACTTTGGGGTCGCTTTTAATTATATAGTAATTTTATTTACTTTATAGTATAAAAATACAAAAAGACATGGTAAATGTAAAACTATTTAACTAAGAGTTAAATTAAAAAAATTAAGTTAATATAGTGACCCAAACCTATCTAAAACATATTTTTGAGTCCTTTTAGACCTATCCCTACCTTAACCTTTAGATAAGCCACTTTAGATCCATTATAAACCAAATATAAATATATATATAATAGTATTTCTAGATTTTCCAAAGGTGCCCCTCACCCCTCTTATAAAAGGGCACTCCCCCTTCTCTCTAATTCAAACCTTCAAAGACTTTTAGATCAGAAAAACCCTGCCCAAATATTCTATAAACTTCCATCACTTCAACCTAGAGGCCTTAGTTTGATCATAATTCCAACCTACGAACCCTTTTTGATTAAATCAAAAGGAAGAACACTAAGAAGAGGTAATGATTCCACCACCCTCATTCAAGTTCCTTTATTCTTACACTTCTTATTTCATTGTTATTTCCATTATAAAATCATAAATACAGTATATTATATATATTGTGATGTTATTATAAATCTGGTACCACCATATTCAGTATTCTATCCAACATTTTTATGACATGTCACCATACGTGTGTATGTACGGCTTACCGTCTCCACGTCGTGGTGTAATTGTTATTCAAAACATTATTATTTGGATGGGTATGATAATGATGTGTAATTGAGATAAATAATAAATATCACCTTATAAGTATTTTTTATATATGATATACCATTAAATTATATATTATTTTAATATCAAAATAATGATATTGTCGCTCGTGTGTACGTACGGACTACCATCTCCACGAACGTGATGTGATTCATTCCCCATCATATCCATTCAACTCTAATTCTCATTTAATGATTACAAATAATGTTTAAAGACTTGATATCATTCTGGATATGAGTAATATACATTCCACCCATAACATATATGACTTATGTAACAAGAAATATAAAGGAAAATGAATCTGTTAACACCCAAAACGATGATAATACTAAGATATTATTAACAATAAAACGTTAAAAATAATATATGATATCATATTAATGTATATGATTCTAGTATAATTAAACAAAAATTATTTTACAATTATAAAGGAGGTTAACCAACCCTCTACCAAGGAAAAGTACAAAGTAATGGTTTATTTCACAATCTCTTCATTATTAGAGGTTGTTTATACGTAATTATCTACTGGGACCTCTTTATCATCCACATCCACATTTCTTAAAAATGTATTTCAAAAGAATATTAATATTTTATAGACTATGGGTTAAATACATTTATACCCTTATTTTACTTTTATAAGCTTTTTATAAAGGAATATTTCTTTCGTTTTCCAAACATGGTCCTTTTTAACCTTTTTGACAGAATTAAGGTAAGAATGTCTTTTTTAACTTATATGGCTGGTGCAGCTATTTTCTGCCATTATAAAATCATCGAAGATACCCTTAAAATATTATAAGAATATTTTCAAAGTAAATATTTTCTTTTATAATTACGTGTATTTTAAATGATTTCAAAAAAGTAGATATTTCTCTAAAATAGTTTTTATTTCATCTATGTCAACATCATTTGGTGGATTTTAAGCTTATTTGAAGTTTACTTATTATGATACAAAACATCCATATTGTATTAATGTTTTTGTGATATTTTTGACTATGGATGTGTTATTTTTATACCATTCATGGTTTATGGAGAAATTACTGACATTTACTATTCAATTTTTAACATAAATGTTTATGTTATGTTTAAACCTGTTCGTATGAGGAATGCATTGGACTTAGTAAGTGATGGGTGGAGCCCGCTATAGTTCCTTGATACATCGGTAGGTCTCATGAGACAAACTACTGTCTTTGAATAACTCCTTGAAAAAATATTATTTGTAGTCTTGGCATAATGCCTTGACTATGTAGTTTTGATAGTCTGGCATTATGCATTCCATCATTATGAAAGTGGTTATTAATATTGCATGTGATTATTCGATTAGTAGAATATCCATGTGAATACATATATGGAATTATTTCATTTAATTTCTACCATATTATGTTGATTTTCATGTTTAAAAGGCTTTTTTTTAGTTATATATTGCCTTAAATTTTTATGCATATTTATGAAAGTTTACACTATATTATTATCCTTACTGGGAATCTGAGCTCATATCTTTCTATGTTTTATTTTTCGCAGGATGTGAAGAAATTTTTTACGAATGACCTGTAGGGATAGTATGACGGGATATGAGTGTGGTCTATGGAGACAATATGTTGTTGTAGTTTTTCATTTTATGATGTAATGTAAACTTTATGAATGTATCTAGTGATTCCAAGGCTACTAAACTAATCGTTCTTTCAAGACCTGATCTTTTGTGATCATGAAAATGTTATGTAATAATTCACCGACTCTGGGTAACTGGGGTTAGGGAATTATAGTTGGTATCAGATAAAGTTTAGTAAAAACCTTGGAAGCTAGATTTAGATAAACTCTGATTAGAGAACATAGACCGAAGATAGACTTTGAGGATTACTATAGAAGAACTTCTTGGAATTTTGGTATTGTGGAGATTTTGTGAGTTTTCCGAGCAATACATCCCTGTCTGGATACAAGCAGGTTGAGGCGGCTCTAACATAGATGTATATAGGGGAAAAACCCGAAAACAATGCTTTGACCTAGACTCGAACGGGAACTAGTGCATGACAACGGGCCTTGCTGCACTCTTGGTTATGACACTCTCAGGGGATATACCTAGGATAATTATCATTTTCTTTACAAACCATTATGAAGGGTTTATGAGTATATAATTCCGCAAGGAAAAAATTTTTATGATTATAGATTATATCCATAAACTGTTCAATTCATGTTAAGAGTTTTAAAAGATTGGATTTATGTATTGCGACTCATAAACTAATCTAGTGTAAACCATTGTTTAGAAATGGTTCCTAGTAGAAGAAATGGAAATAGTATCAATGCACACACACCATGTAGGGATTTCTCTCCTAATCAAGATAATTATATTAGAGCTGGTGATTCAACTGGTTCTTATCATCTAATCACCATACTGGGACATCTCACTCAGGTTATGAATAATAAACTTACCCGTATAAAGCACCCAGATCCACAGTGTGGAGGATCAATGTTTGATCGCTTAATGAGGTAACAACCTCCAAAATTCAATGGGAGTACAAATATATTAGTATATGAGGAATGGATAAATTCCTTTGAGAAAATATTCCATGCCTTGGGGAGTAGTAAAAGGGAAAAAGTTATCATGGCTGTTTATCGCCTCACTGGAGATGCTGACCAATGGTGGTCATTGATTCAAAACACAAAGTAAGATGATGAAGTATCAAATATGGAATTGAGGGTGTTCAAAGATCTTTTCATAGAAAAATACTTTCCTCGTGACCATCGTGCAGATATAGAAAGGCACATTCTGAGTTTGAGACAAAAGGTAGATGAAAACATCGCAAAGTATTAGGCTAACTTTACATGGTTAGCGAGGAATGCAGCAGATTATATACATAACCCAAGGAGTATGATTGATCATTTCATTGATGGGTTACAACCATTTCTCCATCATTCATTAGTCTCACAATCCTTCTTTTCGTACAAAGATATTGTCTCATGTGCTATCAAGACAAAAAATTAATTCTATAAGTCTTATGACTTTAAAGCAAAGAAAGAGAAGAAGAGATCTTCTGATCACTCTGGGAATGGAAATAAAGGGAAGAAGGGAAATGTTGAATATCCATCCTGTAGTAAATGTGGGAAGAAACACCCTAGTACTTGCTTTAAGGGAATAAGAGTATGTTGTAGGTGTGGTGAAAAAGGACACCAAGCTCATGATTGAAAGAGGAAGAAAGAAGCTATCGATGTTCAATGCAACAATTATAGGGAGATGGGACATTATGCATATTAATGTCTTAAGATTCAGGGTAACTTACCTCAGAAAAGGCCAAGGGATCAAGCCCAAGCTTATGTTATCACTACTGCTGAGGTTGAAGCTCTGAAGGACGTGGTGGTAGGTAATTTAATGGTTTCCTCAAGTTTAGCCAATGCTTTATTTGATTCTGGATTATCTCATTATTTCACATCTTCCCAGTTTCCTATGAAAATTAGATATTTAAAATTTGATTTGAAATGGGATTTGTCAGTAAAACTGTTAAAGGAAGTATCATTACAACAATGTTTTGTGAATCAGTCCCCATTAGATCACATAAATGATCTTTATTTACTGATTTCATCAACATACCCATGATTTAATTTGAAATAATCCTCAGTATGGATTGGATTTCAGACCATGATGAGAAGATTTATTGTAAGAAGAAGGAGGTTATGATTTTTGATGATGATGATAAACAACACCTTATCTTTATAGCAGAATCTTCACCACCAGATTCTTATCTAGATCCACCCCCAGTAGCTCAACTAAATTCAATTATCAGGGAGGAAGACAATTAAATAATTTTCGGTGAGGAAAGGAATGCTCAAATAGAGTATGTACCTATTGATAAAGAATATGTAGATGTGTTTCCGGAAGATTTACCTGGACATCCTCCAGAATTAGAAATTGGGTTTTCTATTGATTTAATTCATGGTTCAAGGCCTATATCGATGACCCCATATAGAATGGCCATTGTGGAATTAGTTGAACTAAAGAAACAACTAGAGGAATTGAGTAATAAGGTATTTATTCCCCCTAGTGTTTCTCCATGGGGATCCCCTGTCATTTTTGTTAAGAAAAAAGATGGATATATGTGGTTATATATCGACTATAGGGAAATCAATGATATAACAATAAAGAATATGTATCCCCTACCTAGAATTAATGATTTACTTGACCAACTGTATGGATATCAATACTTTTCATTGATTGAACTTGGATCTGGAAACCATCAGTTGTGTGTGGAGATGGAAGACATTCTGAAGACAGTATTTCGAACCAGGTGCGGGCATTACAAGTTTATAATAATTCCTTTTGGATTGAAAAATGAACCCTATGTATTTATGGATCTAATGATCAGAGTTTTCAAGGAATATCTCGATGATTTTGTAGTGGTATTTATTGATGATATCTTGGTATACAACAAAATATGTGAAGATCTTGAAAATCACTTGCGCATTATCCTGAAGTCTCTTAGAAGACATGAATTATATGGGAAGTTTAGCCAGTGTGAATTCTGGCTTCAAGAGATTTCTTTTCTGGGCCATATTTTCTATAAGGATGGAATTTATGTTGATCCTTCTAAGACCATGGCAATCCAAGAATGGCCAGCACCGACATGTATAACTGAGGTACGCAGTTTTATTTGTTTAGCATGTTATTATCGGCATTTCGTCCAGAATTTTTCCCGATTGGCTAACCCATTAATGATGCTCACACATAAAGGGGTTAAATTTATTTGGAAAAAATATTGTGAAGAATGTTTTGAAGAAATGAATGGAATATTAGTCAATGCTCCTATATTGACTCTACCATCGGGTAATGATGGGTTTGCTATTTATAGTGATGTTTCAAATAAAGGATGTGGTTGTGTCCTTATGAAGAATGATAGAGTTATTTCCTATACATCATGACAAATAAAATTTCATGATAAAAACTATCCTACTCATGATCTTGAGTTAGCTGTTGTAATCCTTTCTTTGAAGATATGGAGACATTATCTCTATGGTGAAAAATGTGAGATATATACTAATCACAATAGATTGAATTATATTTTCTCACAGAAAGGACTCAACATGAGGCAAAGATGGTGGCTTTAACTACTCAATAATTATGATTTCCCTATACATTACCACCTGGGGTAGGAAAATAAGGTGGCAGATTCTTTCAGAAGAAATGATCATGGAGTTTTGAAAACAATTAGTGTTGAAAGGGATCCAATTTTCATGGATCTAGTAATGTTGGATATGGGAATAACCATGGAAGGTGAAACATCGATACTTTTTCGAATGGTTTCCAAACCATATTTAATAGAAAGGATTAATAGTTCTTAGACTGATGATGAAGAATTTCAAAAGAAGATTAAATCTGTGAATGATGGGAGATTGAGTGACTTTGTGTGTGAAGAAGGAATTTTGAAATTTGGGAAGAGACTTTGTGTTCCCGATATACCTAATATAAAAAGGGAATTGCTGGAGGATGCTTATAGTTCCAATTTCTTTATACACCCTAGGAGCACCAAATTGTATAGAGATTTTAAGGAATATTTTTTGTAGGAAAACATGAAGAAGATGATTACTGAATTTGTGTCAATATGTATGATCTGTCAACAAATGAAAGTTGGATGGAAACAGCCTGGAGGATTCATTCAACCTCTTCCCATACCTGAGTGGAAATGGGATAATACCACGATGGACTCTGTCATGGGACTACCAAAGACTCCTAGAAAAAATGTTTCAATATGGGTCATTGTTGATCGTCACACCAAGTCATCACATTTTCTTGTTATAAGAGAAGATCTACCACTTGAACGTCTAGCAAGACTATATATTAATAATGTTTTGAGACTTCATGGAGTACCCTTATTGATTATTTCTGATCGTGATCCCCGCTTTACTTCAGGATTCTATAAATGTCTTCAGAAATCCCTAGAAATTGAACTTCATTTGAGCACTACATACCACCCCCAAATAGATTGACAATCAGAACAGACAATTCAAACCTTAGAAGAGATTTTTAGATATTTCTCACTTGACTTTCAGGGTATGTGGGATCAATATTTACCTTTGGTAGAATTTTCCAATAACAATAGCTTTCATTAAAGTATTCAGATGGCACCATATGAAGCGTTATACAGAAAGAGATGTCACACACCAACCTTTTGGGATAATGTTGGTGAAAGAAAACTCGTAGGCCCGGAACTTGTGGGGGGAATGATGTAAAAGGTAAAAGTTATCCAAACCCACATCAAAGCGTCTCAAAGTAGGCAGAAGATCTATGCTGATAACCGAAGGAAGGATTTGGAATTTCAGGTAGGAGATCATGATTTTTTAAAGGTATCTTCATGGAAGGGTTTTATACGTTTCGGTAATAAGGGTAAATTGAGTCCTAGGTACATAGGTCCTTTCAACATTCTAGAACGAATTGGGGTTGTAGCTTACCATTTGGCAATGCCTCCATGTCTCTCCAAATTTCACCATGTCTTCCACGTATCACTATTGAGAAAATTCATGCCTGACCCAATGCATGTAATCACCTCTGAGGAAGTAGAATTAGAACCTGATCTATCTTATTGTGAAGATCCCATGAGGATTCTTGGTACTAGAGAACATGTGGTGAGAAATCGGACGACTCGTCTGGTAAAAGTTCTATGGAGAAACCATAAGATGGAAGAGGCAACATGGGAACTTGGGGAACCTATGATGAAGAACCACCCGAGTCTTTTCATGTTGTAGTAACTTGAAATTTCAAGGACAAAATTATTTGAAGTAGAGGATAATGTAACACCCCAAGCTTCCACAATACACTTCTCTTTTAATAAAACAGTAGCGTGTGTTGTACGCAACTTCGAGGTTCTAACACACACCACAACAAATCAAAGTAGCCGTTATAAATAGTAATACCCATTTTGTTAAATTTTATATATTGTATTTTTCAAATTGGAATTCATTTCTGGGTTCATAATATCGAGATTATATTAGGGTGAATTTTTGGTACTTTTTTGATAATTTTCATGTTTTGATGAATAGTGAAAATTAATAAATTTTAATTAAAAACAACTTTTTTAATCGAAATAATTAATAGTGATAATTTATGAATTTGAGTTTTTTAAAGTATAATTATATTATGTTTTTAACTTTTAATCCAATGTTGGTCATTTGAACTAATTTCACATCTAAACTGCACATAAGAAAGTGTCAATCTTTTGATAGTTATTATTTGTTAAAAACACACTTTTTGTTTTGACAACGGAAATTAATTTTAAATTAATTTCTGCCAATTATGTGTTTTGAATTTAGAAAAATGGATTCCATATTTAAAATTAGGAGGTCCAAATTGTGTAAATAGGTAACTTTTATTTTTAGACATTTTGAATAATTACTTCGGTAAATATTTTATTTAACATGGTTAAAGGTTATATCCAGTAAATAAGGGTACAAAAATAATAATATAATAATATTACATTGCCCTCTAACATTTATTAACCCTATTGGTTGATACATTTCCGACCATGGTCATCTTTGGGTCGATTTTTGGACCCCATGGAGCCACTTGTAAGTGATAATGACACTTTATATTAATTAAGTTAAAGTAAATACAAAAATGACATAAGCATATATCTTTTAGAAAAAAAATTTACATAGGGTTATATATGATATATTTTAGACTATAAATATTTATTAGAAATTTAAAAAGATTTCCTACATAATGGTATTTTATTTATAATTTTTATACATTGAATAATTAAATTTATTTATGACACAATAATGATGCAATATTTTCCTTATTAATTAAAGAATCAAATAATTGGTATTATAATTGTTAATATAAATATAATTTGAATGTTTTTATGACATAAACAAAGTTTATTGGTTAATATAACATTATAGTATTACTTAAATGAATTTTTTTGAATTAATAGATTTGTTAAGACTTTAACAAAAATCAATTTTTAAATAGTGTCAAAATTGACAAAAAGGTGTTTTTAAAACAAATATTATATTATTAATTGATATTGTATTCCTAAAAATCTAAGTTTCGGAAAAAGGAATTATTTAATGATATTTGAATTATTAATGGACCACTTGGGGGTCGCTTGGAAGTATATAGTATGTTTATTAACTATATAATATAAAAATACAAAGAGACGTGGTAAATGTAAAACTATTTAACTAAGAGTAAAATCAATAATATAAAGTTAATGTAGTGACCCAAATCTATCTAAAACCTATTGGTTTAGTGGTTTTAAACCTATCCCCACCTTAACCTTTAAATAATACACTTTTGAGTAATTAGAAACAGAATATGAATTTATTATAAAATAATATTTCTAGCTTTCCCATAGGTGCCCCTCACCCCTCTTATCAAAGGGCACTACCCCTTCTCTATAATTCACAACTTCAAAGACTTTTGGCTCGGAAAACCCCATCCCAAATATTCTCTCAACTTCCCTCAATTAAACCTAGTGGACATAGTTTGATTATAAATCCAACCTAATGAGCCCTTTGGATCAAATAAAAAAAAGAACCCGAAGAAGAGGTAATGTTTTCACCACCCTCATTCAAGTTCCTTTATTGTTATACCTCTTCTTTATTTGTTATTTCCATTCTAAAATAATAGCTCCGGTATCATCAATATACGGTGATGTTATTATAAATATGGTATGACCATATTCATTATTCTATCCAACCATTGAATGACATGTCACTATATGTGCGTACGTACGACTTACCGTCTCCACATCGTGGTGTAATTTTTATTAAAAACATTATTATTTGGATGGGTATGATAATGATGTGTAATTAAATTAATTAATAAATATAACATTATAAATATTCTCTATATATGATATACCATCTGATTATATATTATTTTAATATCAAAATAATGATATTGTCACTTGTGTGTACGTACGGACTACCGGCTCCACGAACGAGATGAGATTCATTCCTCATCGTATCCATTCAAGTCTAACTCCAATTTGATGATTAAAAATAATTTTTAAGGACATGATATCATTCTGTATATGAATAATATACATTCCATCCATAACATATATGACTTATGTAACAAAACATATAAAGGAAAATGAACTAGTTCACACCAGAAACAACGATAATACTAAGATATTATTAACAAATCAATGTTAAAAGATCACATATGATATCATATTAATGTATATGATTCTTGTATAATTTAATAACAATTATTTCACCATTATACAGGAGGTTAACCTACCCTCAACCAAGGAAAATTACAAGGTAAGGGTTTACTTCACTATCTTTTCATTATCTGAGGTTGTTTATACGTAATTATCTATTGGGACCTCTTTATCATCCACATCCACATTTCGTAAAAATGTAATTCAAAACATTCATACTATTTTATAGACTATGGGTTAAAGTCATTTATACCCTTTTTTGACTTTTATAGGATGTCTATGAATGAATTGTTCCATAATTTTCCAAACAAGGTCCTTTTTAACCTTTTTGACAGAATTTAGGTAAGAATGTCTTTTTTTAACTTATACGGTCGGTGCAGCTATTGTTTTCCGTTATAAAATCATATAATCTTCCCTTACAAGCTTATACAAGTATTTTCAAAGTAAATATTTTCTTTTATAATTATGTGACCTTTAAATGAGTACAGAAAAAGATATATTTCTCTCAAATAGTTTTGATTTCATCTATGTCAACTTCCTTTGATGGATTTTAACCTTATTTGAAGTTGATTTATTCTGATAAAAAAAATTCAAAATTATATTGAAGCATTTTTGATATGTTTGACTGTGGGTGTGTTATTTGTATACCATTCATGGTTTATGGAGAAATTTTTGACATTTCATATGCTAGTTTTAATACGAATGTTTATGTTATGTTTAAATCAGTTCATATGAGGAATGCATTGGACATAGTAAGTGACAGGTGGAGCCCGTTATAGCTCCTCAATGCATCGGCAGGTCTCATGAGACAAACTAGTGTCTTGAATCAAGGCCTTGAAAAAATCTTATCTGTGGTATTGGCACAAGGCCATGACTATGTGGTTGTGATAGCATGGCAGTATGCACTCCATCATTATGAAAGTGGTTATTGATATTGCATGTGATTATTAGATTAGTAGAATATCCATGTGAATAAGTAAATGGAATTTTTTCATTTCATTTCTGCCATATTATGATGAAGTTCATGTTTAAAATGATTTTGTTTTAGGTATACATTCCCATAAATTATTATGATTATTTATAAATGTTTCTGCTATATTGTATTCCTTACTGGACATATAAGCTCACCCCTTTCTATGTTTTATTTTTCCTAGTATGTGAAGAAGTATTTTATGAATGACCTATAGGGATATTATGAGGGGATATGATTATGGTCTTTGGAGACAAGATGTTGTTGTAGTTTTTCATTTTACAATGTAGCGTAAACTTTATGAATGTATCTAGTGATTCCAAGGCTAATAAACTAATCGGTATTTCTATACATGATCTTTTGTGATCATCCCAATGTTATGTAATAATGCACCGACTCTGGGTAACTGGGTTCAGGGCGTTATAGTTGGTATTAGAGGAAGTTTAGTACAAACCATGGAAGCTAGATTTATATAAACTCTGATTAGATCACGTAGACCTAAGATGGAATTTGAAGATTAGTATAGAAGAACATCCTAAAATTTTGTTATTGTAGAGAGTTTTTGATTTTTTCAAGAAATACATCCTTGTCTAGATATGAGCAAGTAGAGGAGGATCTGGAACAGATGTTCCTAGGGGTAAAATCCAAAAACACCGCTTTGAACTAGCCTCGAACGCGAACTGGTGCACGACAACGGGCCTTGCTACACTCTTGGTTATGACACTCCCATGCGATATGCTTATGATCATTATCAATTTCTTTAAAAACCATTATTAAGGGTTTATGAGAATATAATTCCTCAATGAAAACATTTTTATTATTATCGATTATATCTATAAACTTTTCAATTCATGTTAAGAGTTTTACAAGCTTGGATTTATGTATTACGATTCAAAAACTAATCTAGTGTATGTCATTGTTTAGAAATGGGTCCTAGTGGATGAAATGGAAACTGTATCAATGCACGCACTCCATGTAGGGATTTCCATCCTACTCAAAATAATTATAGTGGATTTGGTGATGCAACTGGAGCTGTTCAGCTAATCACCATACTAGGACATCTCACTCAGGTTACGAATAATAACCTTACCCGTATGGAGCTCCCAGATCCGCATCATGGAGGATCAATGTTATATCACTTCATGAGAAAAAAACCACCAACATTCAATGGGATTACAAATACATTTTTAGGTGTGCAATGGATTAATTCCTTAGAGAAAATATTACATTACTTGTGGAGTAGTGAAAGGGAAAAGGTTATCATGGTAGTTTACCGCTACACTGGAGATGCTGACCAATGGTGGTCATTGATTCAAAACAAAAAGAAGGATGATGAAGTATCAAATATGGAATAAAGGGAGTTCAAAGTTCATTTCTTAGAAAAATACTTTCCTCGTGACCATCGAGAAGATATGGAAAGGCAATTTCTGAGTTTGAGACAAAAGGAAGATGAGAATGTCGCAAAGTATGAGGCTACATTACAAGGTTAGCGAGGAATGCATCAGATTATATACATAACCCAAGGAGTAAGAATTATGATTTATTTTATTGGTTAAAACCATTTCTTCATCAATCATTAGTCTCACAATCCTTCTCGTCATACGAAGATATTGTCTCATGCGCTATCAATATAGAAAAATAATTCTCTAAGTCTTATGACTTTAAAGAAAAGAAAGAGAAGAAGAGATCGGTTGATAACTCTGGGAATGGAAATAAGTGGAAGAAGGGAAAAGTTTAATATCCATCCTTTAGTAAATGTGGGAAGAAACACCCTGTTACTTGCATGAAGGGAATGAGAGTTTGTTACAAGTATGGTGAAAAAGGAAACCAATCTCGTCATTTCAAGGGGAAGAAAGAAGCTATTGTTGTTCAATGCTACAATTGCAGGGAGATGGGAAATTATGAAAATTAATGTCATAATCGTCAGGGTAACTTACCTCAGAAAAGTCCAAGGGATCAATGCCAAGCTTATTTTATCACTACTGTTGAGGTTGAAGCTCTGAAAGACGTGGTTGTAGGTAATTTAATGGTTTCCTCATGTTTAGCCAATGCTTTATTCGATTCTAGATCATCGCATTATTTCATATCTTCTCAGTTTTCTAATAAAATTAGATATTTCCAATTTTATTTAACAAGGGAGTTGTCAGTAAAAACTCTTAAAGGAAATATCATTGCAATATGTTTTTTGAATCAGTCCCCATTAAAGAACATAAATGATATTTATCGGTTGATCTCATCGTCATACCCATGATTGAATTTGAAATTATCCTATGTACGGATTGGCTTTTGGACTATGATGTGAAGATTTATTATAAGAATAAGGAGGTTATGATTTTTGATGATGATGATAAATAACATCTTATCTTTATAGCAGAATCATCCCCACCTGATTCTTATCTAGATCCACCCCTAGTAGCTCAACTAAACTCAATTATAGGTGAGGCATAGAATTAAATAATTGTGGGTAAGGAAAGGAGTGTTCAAATAGAGGATGTACCTGTTGAGAAATAATATGTAGATGTGTTTCCAGAAGATTTACCTGGAGATTATCCAGAACGAGAAATTGAGTTTTCTATTGATTTAATTCCTGGTTCAAGGCCTATATCGATGACCGCATATAGAATGGACACTGTGGAATTAGTTGAACTAAAGAAGAAACTAGAGGAATTCAGTAATAAGGGATTTATTCCCCCTAGTGTTTCTCCTTGGGGAGCCCCTATCTTTTTTGTCAAGAATTAAGATGGATCTATGAGGTTATATATCAACTACAGGGAAATCAATTCTATACAAATAAAGAACAAGTATCCCCTACCTTGGATTGATGATTTATTTGAGCTATTGCATGGAGATCAATACTTTTTAATGATTGACCTTCGATCTCGGTACCATCAGTTGTGTGTGAAGAAGGAAGACATTCCGAAGATAGGTCAAATCACTTGTGCATTATCCTGAAGACTCTTAGAAGACTGGAATTATATGATATGTTTAGAAAGTGTTAATTCTGGCTTAAGGAGATTTCTTTTATGGGAAATATTGTCTCTAAGGATAGAATTTCCATTGATCCTTTTAAGACCAAGGCAATCCAATAATGTCTAACACTAATGAGTATAACTGGGGTACACGGTTTTATTGGTTTAGTAGGTTATTATTGGTGTTTTGTCCAGAATTCTGCCCGAATGGAAAACCCATTAATGAAGCTCACATAAAAAGGGGTTAAATTTATTTGGACATAAGAGTTTGAAGAATATTTTGAAGAACTTAATAGAAGATTAGTCAATGATCCTCTATTGACTATACCATAGGGGAATGGTGGGGTTTTTATTTATAGTGATTCTTCAAAGAAAGGACTTGGTTGTGTCCTTATTCAGAATGATAGGGTTATTTCCTATGCATCACGACAGCTGAAAATTCATGAGAAAAACTATCATAATCATGATCTTGAGTTAGCTGTTGTAATCATTACTTTGAATATATGGATAAATTATCTCTACAGTTAAAAATGAGAGATATATACTGATCACAAGAGTTTGAAGTATATTTTCTCACAAAAAGTACATACCATGAGGCAAAGGTAATGGTTTGAACTACTCAAGGATTATGATTTCATGATACACTACCACCCAGGGAAAGCAAATAAGGTGGCAGATTCTTTGAGCAGAAAGGATCATGAAGTTTTGACCAAAATGAGTGTTAAAAGGGATCCAATTTTCATGGATCTAGTAAAGTTGGATATGGGAATAACCATGGAAGGTGAAACATTGATACTTTTACAAATGGTTGCCAAAAAATCTTTACTAAAAAGGATTAAGTGTTCTCCGACCAATGATGAAGAATTTCAAAAGAATATTAATGCTGTGAATGATGGGATATTGACTGACTTTTTGTATGAAGAATGAATTTTGAAATTTGGTAAGAGACTTTTTGTTCCCGATATACCTGATCTAAAAAGGGAATTTTTGGATGATTCTCATAGTTCCAATTTCTCTATACACCTTGGGAGCACCAAAATGTATAGATATTTGAAGGAAAATTTTTTGTGGGATAACATGAAGAGAGAGATTCCTGATTTTGTGTCTATATGTATGGTATGTCAACTAGTGAAAGCTGGAAGGCAACAGCCTGGAGGAGTCATGAAACCTCTTCCCATACCTGAGTAGAAATGGGATAATATCATGATGGACTTGGTCATGGAACTACAAAAGACTCCTAGAAGGAATGATGAAATATGGGTCATTGTTGATCATCTTACCAATTCATAACATTTTCATTCTATAAGAGAAGATCTATCACTTGAACATCTAGAAAGACTATATATTAATGAAGTTGTGAGACTTCATGGAGTACCCTTATTGATTGTTTCTGATCGTGATCCCCACTTAACTTCAAGATTCTAGGAAAAGTCTTCAGAAATCCCTAGATACGGAACTTTGTTTGAGCACTGACTACCACCCCTAAACTGATGGACAATCAGAAAGGACTATTCAAAACTTAGAAGACATGTTGAGATCTTGGTAACATGACTTTCAGAGTATGTGGGATCAATATTTACCTTTTTTAGAAGTTTCCTATAACAATAGCTTCCATTCAAGTATTCAGATGGCACCATATAAAGTGTTTTACAAAAAGAGATGTCGCACACCAACCTGTTGGGATGATGTTGGTGAAAGAAAACTCATAGGCCCAGAACTTGTGGAGGAAATGGTGGAAAAGGTGAAAGTTATCCAACCCCACATCAAAGTAGCTCAAAGTAGGCAGAAAAGCTATGCTAATAACTGAAAGAAGGATTTGGAATATCAAGTAAGAGATCATGTTTTCGTGAAGGTATCTTCATGGAAGGGTGTTATACATTTCGTTAAGAAGGGTAAATTGGGGCCTAGGTACATAGGACCTTTCAAAATTCGAGAATGAATTGGGGCTTTAGCATACCATTTGGCAATGCCACCAAGTCTCTACAAAGTTCACGATGTGTTCCAAGTATCACTGCTGAGAAAATACATGCATGACCCAATGCATGTACTCACCTATGATGAAGTAGAACTGGAACACGATGTGTATTATTATGAAGATCCCATCAGGATTCTTGATACCAGAGAAAAAGTGGTGAAAAACCAGATGACTCTTCTGGTAAAAGGTCTATGAAAAAACCATAAGATGGAAGAGGCAACGTGGGAACCCGAGGAAATTATGTTGAAGAACCACCCGAGTCTTTTCATGTGGTAGTATTCTAGAAATTTTGAGGACGAAATTATTTGAAGGAGGGGAGAATGTAACACCCCAAGCTTCCCCAATACACTTCTCTTTCAATAATACAATAGCATATTTTGTACGCAACTTCGAGGTTCTAAATCACACCACAACCATTCAAAGTAGCCGTTATAAATAGTAATACCCACTTTTTGAAATTTTATAAATTTTATTAATCAAATTGGACTTCATTTTTGGATTTGGAATATTTAGATTATCTTAGGGTGAATTTTTGGTACTTTTCTGATAACTTTTATATTTTGATGAATAGAAAAAATTACAAAATCTTAATTAAAAACAACTTTTTTAATCGAAATAATTAATAGTGATAAATTATGAATTTGAGGGACTTTAAAGTATAATTATATTATCTTTTTACCGTTTAATACAATGATCATCAATGTACATAATTTCACATTTAAACTGAACATAATAAAGTGTCAATATTTTAATAGTTATTATTTGTTAAAAACACGCTTTTTGATTTGACAATGGGAATTATTTTTAAATTAATTTCTGCCACTTATGTGTTTTGAATTTAGAAAAATATATTCCATATTTATAATCAAGAAGTCCAAATTGTTTAAATAGGTAACTTTTATTTTCATTGATATTGAATTATTACATCGGTATATATTTTATTTACCATGGTTAAAAGGTAAATCCGGTAAATAAGGGTTAAAAAATAATATTATAATAATAATAAATTACCCTAAAACGTGTACTAACCCAATTGGTTGATACATGTCCGACCATTGGCATCTTTGGGTCAATTTTTGTACCCCATGGTGCCACTTTTAAGTGATAAGGACACTTTATATTAATTAAGTTAAAGTAAATACAAAAATGACATAAGCATATATATTTTAGAAAACCAATTTTTACATAGTGTTATATATGTTATATTTTCAACTATAAATATTCATTAGAAAGATAAAAATATTTCATACTTAATGGTATTTTACTTATAACTTTTATACATTTAATAATTAAATTTATTTATTACACAATAATGATGAAGTATTTTCCTTATTAATGAACGAATCAAATAATTGATATTATAAATGGAAAAATAAATATAAAGTGAAAGTTTTGATGACAAACAAAATTTTTTTTGGAAAATATGACATGTTAGGATTACTTAAATGAATTTGGTTCGAATTAATAAGGTTTTTAAGACTTTAAAAAAATCAATTATCAAATAGTGTCATAATTGACATAAAGGAGTTTTTAAAAACAAATATTATATTATTAATTGATATTCTATTCTTAAAAATCTAATATTAGGAAAAAGTACTTATATAATTATAGGTGTATTATTAATGGACCACTTGGGGGTCTCTTGTATGTATATAGTATGTTTATTAACTATATAATATAAAATTACAAAGAGACATGGTAAATGTCAAACTATTCAACTAGGAGTTAAATCAAAAAGATAAAGTTAATATAGTGACCCAAACCTGTCTAAACCTATTGGTTGAGTGGTTTTTGACCTATACCCACCTTAACCTTTAAATAATCCACTTCGGAGCCATTAGAAACCAAATACTAATTTATTATAAAATAATATTTCTAGCTTTTCTAAAGGTGCCTCTCACCCGTCTTATAAATGGGCACTCCCCCTTCTCTCCAATTCACACCATCAAAGCCTTCTGGCTCAGCCAAACCCTTCCCAAATATTCTATCAACATTCCTAACTTCATCCTAGAGGCCATATTTTGATCAGAGAGCCATCTTAAGGATCCATTTTTATGAAATCAAAAGGAATAACCCGAAGAAGAGGTAATGTTTTCACCACCCTCTTTCAAGTTCCCTTCTTCTTCCACTTCTTCATTCTTCGTTATTTCCATTATAAAATAATAACTCAAGTATCTTCTATATACATTGAGGTTATTATAAATATGGTACTACCATATTCATTATTTTATCCATCCTTTGAATGACATGTCACCATACGTGCGTACGTACGACTTACCATCTCCACATCGTGGTGTAATTGTTTTTCAAAACATTATTATTTGGATGGTTACGATAATGATGTGTAATTGAAATAAATAATAAATATAAAATTATAATGATTCTGTATATATGATATAACATCCAATTATATATTAATTTAATATCAAAATAATGATATTGTCGCTCGTGCGTACGTACGGACTACCGTCTCCACGAATGTGATGAGATTCATTCCTCATCATATCCATTCAAGTCTAACTCTCATTTGATAATTAAAAATAATGTTTAAGGGATTGATATAATTATGTATATCAATAAAATAAATTACATCCTTAACATATATGACTTATGAAACAAAACATATAAAGGAAAACAAATCAGTTAACACCCGAAACGACGATAATACTAAGATATTATAAACAAATCATTATTAAAAGATCATATATTATATCATATTAATGTATATGATTCGTGTATAATTTAATAACAATTATTTCACCATTATATAGGATGTTAACCTACCCTCGACCAAGGAAAAGTGCAAGGTAAGGGTTTATTTCATAATCTCTTCATTATCTGAGGTTGTTTGTACGTAATTATCTACTAGGACCTCTTTATCATCCACATCCACGTTTTGTAAAAATGTATTTCAAAACTTTCATAATATTTTATAGATTATGGGTTAAATTCATTTATAACATTGTTTTACTTTTTTAAGATGTTTATAAAGAAATCTTTCTGTCCTTTTCCAAATAAGGTCCTTTTTAAACTTTTCGACAAAATTAAGGTAAGAATGTATTTTTTTTTAACTTATACATCCAGTGCGGCTATTTTTCACCTTTATAAAATCATCGAAGAATCCCTTACAAGCTTATAAGAATGTTTTAAAAGTAAATATTTTCTTTTATAATTATGTAACTTCGAAATGATTTTAAAAAAAGAGATATTTCTCACAAATAGTTTTGATTTCATCTATGTCAAAATCCTTTGATGGATTTTAAGCTTATTTGATGTTGATTTATTATGATACAAAACGTCCATATATAATTGAAGGTTTTGTGATATGTTTGACTGTGGATGTGTTATATTTATACCATTCATGGTTTATAGAGAAATTATTGACATTTTATATCCTAGTTTTAATACAAATGTTTATGTTATGTTTAAACCTGTTCATATGAGGAATGCATTGGACTTAGTAAGTGACGGGTGGAGCCCGCTATAGCTCCTTGATGCATCGGTAGGTCTCATGAGAAAAACTAGTGTCTTGGCACAAGGCCTTGACCAGATTTTACTTGTAGTCTTGGCACAAGGCCTTGAATATGTTGTTATTGTAGAGACCCGAAGCCTAACGTACATGAACATTACATTACTTTTGCGGAATACTTAATACATAACAAAAATACACACACAAGGATCGTAATAGTTTAGTGTCTTTGGAAACTCTGAACGTAATCTTCTAATCCTGGTGAAAGATCTTCAAAATCTCCCATAAAGATCTTCCTTTTTTTTTACCTAAAACATTTCTTTATATCCTGGGGAAAAGAAAACATAAAAGGGTGAGCTCAAATGCTCAGTAAGGGTAAACAAAAGAAATATCAATCACATAATTTTCATAAGAACATAACATTTTTAGAAATCTTAACCTGCAAAAGAGAGCATAATTTCATAACATGGGATAAATCATAGTAGTGAAAATGAAACCCTTACTTAAAACATTACTCATTGTGGCATACACACATAATCATAGAGAATCATTTCTTGTTAGTCAAGACTCATTGCCAAGACTATCTTAGTGGACAAAGTCCCTTTCTGAATCGAGTAATCCTCGTTTCAGTCCTGTTTCACTGAACCGGTATAACCTACCATTCCAGCCATGTCTATCTCATGAGATATGAAATCTTTACCCAATGCATTGGAGGGAGATATAGGTCCCACCCATCTCTTAATGAATCCTTTCTTATGTGTGCCACAAAATCATAAATCATACATCATTGCATAACCCATGTAATAAAAAATGGGATTCTTAAACAACATGACATCATAAAACCATTCATATAAGATAAAGGAATTCATAAACATAATTCCATCACAACATAGTCAAATCAATGTAAAAATATGGATAGAAACAGAACCCTTTATTATCTTATATGGAAAATAATTTTGATAAAACACTTGAATTGAATTCTTGAGGAAAATATCCTTTCTTCTTCAAAATCAATTTCTTTTCACAAAACATCATGCAATTTTAAAAGAAAGAGATTTTATTGAAAATAGTCATGAAATCTTTTAGAGTAAGCTTCATGAAAATAAGGCTTTATAAAACAGTATAAATCTGTTCGTGCCGTATAAGTTAAAAAAAACATTCTTTGTACTTTTGTCGAAAAAGTCAAAAAGTACCTCGTACGAAAAAACGACAAAAGATTCCTTTCATATTCTTTACTAAAAACTCATTGAAGGGTAAAATTGGATTTAAAATATTGTAATTGGATGGAAACAATATTACATACTGAGGGAAAATGGATGTGGATGATAAAATACACCCCAGTAAATACTTACGAATAAACAATCTCGGATAAAAATGAGATTGTGATATTTCCCTTACCTTAGGTCCAATTTGCTTCGTATATGTCCGAACCTCCTGTATAATGATTTAAATAATGTCATTGACTTATTACAGAATCATATTCATTGTTATTATATCATATATGGTTCACTTATGACATTATATTACCCGTTCTTTTGTAAATTCCATGTTAAAGAAGCGTTTTGGGTAAAATCGTTTCATTTATCGTAGGTGTTTTGACTTGTTGTTCTTGACATCATTATTACTTATATCATGATTTACTTACTTCCAGAATATAAAATATGATTTATATATCATATATATTCATTATATATATATATAATAGATAGATAAATAAAATGAAAAACACCGTTCATGGAGACGGTAGTCCGTACGTACGCATGAACGCTGTTTTTCTTTCCTTATTGTCTTGAAATGGAAGTAAGTAGATGACATACATATGTATATATATACATAAATCCAGTAGCTTTATAATGTCATATATTTCATTATTATTTCTTATATATACATTATAATCATTCTTAAATGGTTAATATGGAGAATGAATCTCATCGCGTCGTGGAGACGGTAGTCCGTACGTACGCACGAGCGATGATATCATTTCTATAAATATTGAATTGAATTGGAGTGGATTATACAATATATCAGAATCAATATGATGTTGTAATAACTATGTATAGTTATTCTTTACACCATTATACTCATCCATGTAAGGTGGTGGTGGAAAATAGATTACACCACGGCGTGGAGACGGTATTCCGTACGTACGCACGCGCGGTGATTTCTTTTTCCGTAGGATGGATAGATGGTGAAATAGGGTTGTTTCATGCTTATAATAACATATCAGTATATGAGTGATACTGATGTTATTACTTCATAATGAAACAACCTAAGAAGAAGAAGTGGAAGAAGAAATAAAGATGAAAGAATTGGTAACGGTAATTACCTCTTCTTTGAAGTGCCTCTTTGAGACCTCCTCTTAGGGCACTAAAATTGGTCTTTGAGGAAGACCAGAACCTCTAGGATGTTTCTAGGGAAGTGGAGAGGATAAACTGGCAGGGGTTGGCCGAGATTGAGTGCTCAAATTGGTGTGAGGAGGAGGGGGAGGAGGTGTCCTTTTATAGGGGAGGAGAGGGGCACCTTAGGAATATCTCAAAATATTATTTTATATTAAAGTCAAAATCGGTTTATAATGGTTCCAAAGGGTATTATTTCGAAGATAAAGTGGGGATGGGTCGAAATCCTATCAACCAATAGAATTTAGACAAGTTTAGGATATTATTTTAACCTTATCAATTAGATTTAACTCTAAGTTAAATAATTTAACTTTTACCATGTCTTTTTGTTTTCTTTCACTATATGGTTAATAAACTTACTATAACATGCCAAACGAACCCCAAATTGTTTATTATTAATATATATCCTTATCTAAGTCATTTGGCCGAACCTTAGAATTTTAGGAATAAAATAACAATTAATAATATAATATTTGATTTAAAAACTATTTTGTGTCAATTTTGACACTATTTGATATATGATTTTTGTGAAAGTCATAACAGAATTATATGTTCAAACCAAGTTGCTTAAATCAACACTAATATATCATAGTAACCTAGAAAATTAGTGGAATTCATAAAAAGTCTCAAATTATATTTATTTGGGTATTTATAACATCAATTATGTCAATATTTCATTAATAAGATAATTACTGCATCATCGTTGTGTCATACATAAATTAAATTATTTGATGTCTAAAAATTACAAATAAAATACCATCATGTAGGAAATAGTTTCAGCTTTCTAATGAATATTTATAGTCGAATTGATCTTATGTATAACCCCATATTAAAAATGATTTACTTATTAATCTTTGATTTTACCTATTTTAACCCTTCTTTAAATAAATTAATAATAAATGTCCTAATCTAATCCAAGTGGGCCTAAATGGTCATATTTTATTCCTAAGTTTGTTTTTGGTCGAATTACACTTGTCCAATAGAATTAGGATATGTGTTAGGGTAATATTAATATCATATTTACCCTTAGTTACCCTATTTACTATTAACCGTGGTAAAAAAAAGAAAAATGTTACTATTCACCAAAAAATTATTTTCATCTCATTGAACCACATTTTAGTCCTTGATATTAACCGTGTCTCTCGGATTTTTGAAATTCCATTCACAGAAGCGGTAAAATTAAGTTTTATGCAAAATTCAGTTTTTAACCTACCACTTAGTAGTTTCACTATTCATCAAAAATTGATGTTTTTCAGAACAATGCCAAAATTTCATCCCAAGCTATATTTCATATTCCGAATTCAAAAATGAAGTCTATTTTACCAAATTCATAACATAAAAGTTGCATTAATTAATTTTATAATTAAATCCCGCTGTTAAAACAAATAGCGTGTTTTTAAGAAACAATATCTATCAAAAGACTGACACTTGTTTATGTCTAGTTTAAATGTGAAATTACATCTAATGACCAACATTGTATTAAGTTGTAAAAATATATTCTAAATATACTTTAAAACCACTCAAATTAATGATTTATCACTATCAACTATTTCGATTAAAAACGTTGTTTTTAATTATAATTTCGTAATTTTCACTATTCATCAAAATATGAAAGTTATCCGAAAATCACTAAAATTTCAACCTAAGCTAATTTTGATATTCCGAATCCAAAAATGAAGTTCATTTTGAAAAATAAGATTTATAGAATTTTAAAAAGTGGTTATTACTATTCATAATGGCTAGTTTTAATAATATTTTAATAGCATATCGTTGTTTAATGAAACTCAGTATTGCGTATTACACACGCTATCGAGGAAGGTCGCGATTGCGTGTAATGCAAGGCAAGTCAAGGATGTGTGTTGTGCAAGCTCCTTTTGGTGTAGCGTACAACACAAGACATTAATAAAATTAAAAAGAATATATTTTTTTATAAAATCTTGGGCTGTTACATTCTACCCCCCTTAAAATGAATTTCTCCCTCGAAATTCGTCGGGGTTATAAATGGTTTACTATTCGAAAGTTTCTTTAATAGAAACCCACATCGTAAAAGGGAATACCAAAACTGGGCTTTAAAAACTAAAGTATGAAATGTAATGATTACCCAAATAAACTAATCACTGGGTTTCCACATAGGTGAAAATATGGATATGGAAGAGAAATATAACCATCATGTTCTGATGGAGAGTGGTAGAGAACATGGCTATGGAAAAGCCAGTAATCAAAAATCCATAGATTTGTGATGACATAAGGTACCATCTGATTCATCAGGTATAAGATCACTAGGACAACATTTTTGGTTTTCAAGATCATTTCCCTAAAGTTATAGAATTTGAATTAGAATAAATACTTACTTTATTTTGGTACAATCTCGCTGTTGTTCGTGCCTTTAACAATTTCCACTTCATCTCTTAAATAAATGAAGTTGAATTTGTTATTCGTGAAGTGTTAGCAGATCATTTGATAGAATGACGGGTCATTCCATCTGTCTCAAACAAAAGGTTAGCAAAAATTATATACATAAGTCGATCTATAGTGAGATTAATCACATATGGTTCCTAAAATGGACTTATACTTCATATATCATACTGCTTAATATAATAAAACTAGTTTCTACTAAACAGGGACTTCCTGTAGGTCAGTGGTAGGCGATAAAGGCCAGTTGCACTTTGGTTGTGGGTTCGATTCCTACAGCCTTGTCTGAAGCGATGGGCTGTCGCCCGTCCTGCAGGTTGTCCTTTTTCCAAAACTATATAACATCCCATCAATAATATCGAAAAAACTTCTATCCTACTAACTTATGTCCAACATAATCCATTCCAATATTTAGGCTTATCCATAATACTGCAGTCCATTCTCATAACATAGTGACAACGATCACCAGAGATTTAATACTGTCGTTGATCCCCACATATCATAAGATATGTCTTGTTGGTCACATTCCAAACATTCAAAGTCCTTAATCGTGTATTCTCTTGAATACCTTAGTGAAAACATGAGTGCAGTTAAAAGTTAATACTTTCCATATACCAAAATCCTCAAAATTCTATATACTCAAACCATGATATCACTTAGTCCTTATATCAATCATGAGCTCATGAATACTATCAAACATTTAATTTTCTCCTTATCCCTTCATTATGCGCATATCATCTACATTCCAAAAATATCTGAATAACCTTTCATGGATACTGGTAACATTAATCATACACTTTCAAAACACAAGGAAAGACAACAGTGTAACAATCCATAGATGTCTCTTTATTCCAAAATTACACATGATAAACATGTAATCATTCCACTACATTCTCAAACCATTGACCAAGCTTCAAAAATTCTTTCATCTCACATATCATTTGTAGTCTCTTCATCATCATCCACATAAATACTACCCATATGACCATACTGATTCTCTTCATCAGTCTTTCCCTTAGGGCATTTGTTTGCATAATGCCCATACATTCCACATTTAAAACACTTAACCATTTTTGATGTCGTAGCAATACCATTATCCTCATCCATGGTGTTAACCGACCCTTTTCCTTTGCACTTACTTGCTTTGTGTCCTTCTTTTCCACACCCAAATCATCTTCCAGTTCCCTTGAAACATTCTCCTTGATGCCTCTTCCCACATGATTTACATAGGGGAAATTGAACTTTCTTTCCTCTATGATCATCATGGAACTCCATCTTTCTCTTATTAGTCGAGTCAGGAAACTTACCAAATTTTACTTTATTGATCATGTTGTGAGATTGCTGATTCGGCATAATAATGATGTTTGGCCCTCCAAATCCCATTTCATTTGGTTGCTCATGAAGAATATCATTCCATTGTCCATCATATCCTCCATTATTGTGAATCATCTTGTTTCCAGCCATTTTCTAAAACCCAAACAGAATAGTGTTAGATGAAAAAAATCGTAATAAAGGGGGAGTAACTTAAATATCTATCATCTTTGGTTTAATCTAATATCGTTACCATAGTTCTAGAACTATATCCTATACGTATACTTATCCATAGGGGCATCCCTAGACATACCTTAGAAATATCTCTAGGGATCTTACTAACGTTTTCGCGTCCTAGTTTCCAAAGGTTGACTAAACCTTTCCTCTGATACCAACTGTAGAGACCCGAAGCCTAACGTACATGAACATTACATTACTTTTGTGGAATACTTAATACATAACAAAAATACACACACAAGGATCGTAATAGTTTATTGTCTTTGGAAACTCGGAACGTAATCTTCTAATCCTGGTGAAAGATCTTCAAAATCTCCCATAAAGATCTTCCTTTTTTTTACCTAAAACCTTTCTTTATATCCTGGGGAAAAGAAAACATAAAAGGGTGAGCTCAAATGCTCAGTAAGGGTAAACAAAAGAAATATCAATCACATAATTTTCATAAGAACATAACATTTTTAGAAATCTTAACCTGCAAAAGAGAGCATAATTTCATAACATGGGATAAATCATAGTAGTGAAAATGAAACCCTTACTTAAAACATTACTCATTGTGGCATACACACATAATCATAGAGAATCATTTCTTGTTAGTCAAGACTCATTGCCATGACTATCTTAGTGGACAAAGTCCCTTTCTGAATCGAGTAATCCTCGTTTCAGTCCTGTTTCACTGAACCGGTATAACCTACCATTCCAGCCATGTCTATCTCATGAGATATGAAATCTTTACCCAATTCATTGGAGGGAGATATAGGTCCCACCCATCTCTTAATGAATCCTTTCTTATGTGTGCCACAAAATCATAAATCATACATCATTGCATAACCCATGTAATAAAAAATGGGATTCTTAAACAACATGACATCATAAAACCATTCATATAAGATAAAGGAATTCATAAACATAATTCCATCACAACATAGTCAAATAAATGTAAAAATATGGATAGAAACAGAACCCTTTATTATCTTATATGGAAAATAATTTTGATAAAACACTTGAATTGAATTCTTGAGGAAAATATCCTTTCTTCTTCAAAATCAATTTCTTTTCACAAAACATCATGCAATTTTAAAAGAAAGAGATTTTATTGAAAATAGTCATGAAATCTTTTAGAGGAAGCTTCATGAAAATAAGGCTTTATAAAACAGTATAAATCCGTTCGTGCCGTATAAGTTAAAAAAAACATTCTTTGTACTTTTGTCGAAAAAGTCAAAAAGTACCTCGTACGAAAAAACGACAAAAGATTCCTTTCATATTCTTTACTAAAAACTCATTGAAGGGTAAAATTGGATTTAAAATATTTTAATTGGATGGAAACAATATTACATATTGAGGGAACATGGATGTGGATGATAAAATACACCCCAGTAAATACTTACGAATAAACAATCTCGGATAAAAATGAGATTGTGATATTTCCCTTACCTTAGGTCCAATTTGCTTCGTATATGTCCGAACCTCCTGTATAATGATTTAAATAATGTCATTGACTTATTACAGAATCATATTCATTGTTATGATATCATATATGGTTCACTTATGACATTATATTACCCATTCTTTTGTAAATTCCATGTTAAAGAAGCGTTTTGGGTAAAATCGTTTCATTTATCGTAGGTGTTTTGAATTGTTGTTCTTGACATCATTATTACTTATATCATGATTTACTTACTTCCAGAATATAAAATATGATTTATATATCATGTATATTCAGTATATATATATATAATAGATAGATAAATAAAATGAAAAACACCGTTCATGGAGACGGTAGTCCGTACGTACGCATGAACGCTGTTTATCTTTCCTTATTGTCTTGAAATGGAAGTAAGTAGATGACATACATATGTATATATATACATAAATCCAGTAGCTTTATAATGTCATATATTTCATTATTATTTCTTATATATACATTATAATCATTCTTAAATGGTTAATATGGAGAATGAATCTCATCGCGTCGTGGAGACGGTAGTCCGTACGTACGCACGAGCGATGATATCATTTCTATAAATATTGAATTGAATTGGAGTGGATTATACAATATATAAGAATCAATATGATGTTGTAATAACTATGTATAGTTATTCTTTACACCATTATACCCATCCATGTAAGGTGGTGGTGGAAAATAGATTACACCACGGCATGGAGACGGTATTCCGTACGTACGCACGCGCGGTGATTTCTTTTTCCGTAGGATGGATAGATGGTGAAATAGGGTTGTTTCATACTTATAATAACATATCAGTATATGAGTGATACTGATGTTATTACTTCATAATGAAACAACCTAAGAAGAAGAAGTGGAAGAAGAAATAAAGATGAAAGAATTGGTAACGGTAATTACCTCTTCTTTGAAGTGCCTCTTTGAGACCTCCTCTTAGGGCACTAAAATTGGTCTTTGAGGAAGACCAGAACCTCTAGGATGTTGCTAGGGAAGTGGAGAGGATAAATTGGCAGGGGTTGGCCGAGATTGAGTGCTCAAATTGGTGTGAGGAGGAGGGGGAGGAGGTGTCCTTTTATAGGGGAGGAGAGGGGCACCTTAGGAATATCTCAAAATATTTTTTTATATTAAAGTCAAAATAGGTTTATAATGGTTCCAAAGGGTCTTATTTCGAAGATAAAGTGGGGATGGATCTAAATCCTATCAACCAATAGAATTTAGACAAGTTTAGGATATTATTTTAACCTTATCAATTAGATTTAACTCTATGTTAAATAATTTAACTTTTACCATGTCTTTTTGTTTTCTTTCACTATATGGTTAATAAACTAACTATAACATTCCAAACGAACCCCAAATTGTTTATTATTAATATATATCCTTATCTAAGTCATTTGGCCGAACCTTAGATTTTTAGGAATAAAATAACAATTAATAATATAATATTTGATTTAAAAACTATTTTGTGTCAATTTTGACACTATTTGATATATGATTTTTGTGAAAGTCATAACAGAATTATATGTTCGAACCAAGTTTCTTAAATCAACACTAATATATCATAGTAACCTAGAAAATTAGTGGAATTCATAAAAAGTCTCAAATTATATTTATTTGGGTATTTATAACATCAATTATTTCAATATTTCATTAATAAGATAATTACTGCATCATCGTTGTGTCATACATAAATTAAATTATTTGATGTCTAAAAATTACAAATAAAATACCATCATGTAGGAAATCGTTTCAGCTTTCTAATGAATATTTATAGTCGAATTGATCTTATGTATAACCCCATATTAAAAATGATTTACTTATTAAACTTTGATTTTACCTATTTTAACCCTTCTTTAAATAAATTAATAATAAATGTCCTAATCTAATCCAAGTGGGCCTAAATGGTCATATTTTATTCCTAAGTTTGTTTTTGGTCGAATTACACTTGTCCAATAGAATTAGGACATGTGTTAGGGTAATATTAATATCATATTTACCCTTAGTTACCCTATTTACTATTAACCGTGGTAAAAAAAAGTAAAAAGTTACTATTCACCAAAAAATTATTTTCATCTCATTGAACCACATTTTAGTCCTTGATATTAACCGTGTCTCTCGGATTTTTGAAATTCCATTCACAGAAGCGGTAAAATTAAGTTTTATGCAAAATTCAGTTTTTAACCTACCACTTAGTAGTTTCACTATTCATCAAAAATTGATGTTTTTCAGAACAATGCCAAAATTTCATCCCAAGCTATATTTCATATTCCGAATTCAAAAATGAAGTCTATTTTACCAAATTCATAACATAAAAGTTTCATTAATTAATTTTATAATTAAATCCCGCTGTTAAAACAAATAGCGTGTTTTTAAGAAACAATATCTATCAAAAGACTGACACTTGTTTATGTCTAGTTTAAATGTGAAATTACATCTAATGACCAACATTGTATTAAGTTGTAAAAATATATTCTAAATATACTTTAAAACCACTCAAATTAATGATTTATCACTATCAACTATTTCGATTAAAAACGTTGTTTTTAATTATAATTTCGTAATTTTCACTATTCATCAAAATATGAAAGTTATCCGAAAATCACTAAAATTTCAACCTAAGCTAATTTTGATATTCCGAATCCAAAAATGAAGTTCATTTTGAAAAATAAGATTTATAGAATTTTAAAAAGTGGTTATTACTATTCATAACGGCTAGTTTTAATAATATTTTAATAGCATATCGTTGTTTAATGAAACTCAGTATTGCGTATTACACACGCTATCGAGGAAGGTCGCGATTGCGTGTAATGCAAGGCAAGTCAAGGATGTGTGTTGTGCAAGCTCCTTTTGGTGTAGCGTACAACACAAGCCATTAATAAAATTAAAAAGAATATATTTTTTTATAAAATCTTGGGCTGTTACATTCTACCCCCCTTAAAATGAATTTCTCCCTCGAAATTCGTCGGGGTTATAAATGGTTTACTATTCGAAAGTTTCTTTAATAGAAACCCACATCGTAAAAGGGAATACCAAAACTTGGCTTTAAAAACTAAAGTATGAAATGTAATGATTACCCAAATAAACTAATCACTGGGTTTCCACATAGGTGAAAATATGGATATGGAAGAGAAATATAACCATCATGTTCTGATGGAGAGTGGTAGAGAACATGGCTATGGAAAAGCCAGTAATCACAAATCCATAGATTTGTGATGATATAAGGTACCATCTGATTCATCAGGTATAAGATCACTAGGACAACATTTTTGGTTTTCAAGATCATTTCCCTAAAGTTAAAGAATTTGAATTAGAATAAATACTTACTTTATTTTGGTACAATCTCGCTGTTGTTCGTGCCTTTAACAATTTCCACTTCATCTCTTAAATAAATGAAGTTGAATTTGTTATTCGTGAAGTGTTAGCAGATCATTTGATAGAATGACGGGTCATTCCATCTGTCTCAAACAAAAGGTTAGCAAAAATTATATACATAAGTTGATCTATAGTGAGATTAATCACATATGGTTCCTAAAATGGACTTATACTTCATATATCATACTGCTTAATATAATAAAACTAGTTTCTACTAAATAGGGACTTCCTGTAGGTCAGTGGTAGGCGATAAAGTCCAGTTGCACTTTGGTTGTGGGTTCGATTCCTACAGCCTTGTCCGAAGCGTTGGGCTGTCGCCCGTCCTGCAGGTTGTCCTTTTTCCAAAACTATATAACATCCCATCAATAATATCGAAAAAACTTCTATCCTACTAACTTATGTCCAACATAATCCATTCCAATATTTAGGCTTATCCATAATACTGCAGTCCATTCTCATAACATAGTGACAACGATCACCAGAGATTTAATACTGTCGTTGATCCCCACATATCATAAGATATGTCTTGTTGGTCACATTCCAAACATTCAAAGTCCTTAATCGTGTATTCTCTTGAATACCTTAGTGAAAACATGAGTGCAGTTAAAAGTTAATACTTTCCATATACCAAAATCCTCAAAATTCTATATACTCAAACCATGATATCACTTAGTCCTTATATCAATCATGAGCTCATGAATACTATCAAACATTTAATTTTCTCCTTATCCCTTCATTATGCGCATATCATCTACATTCCAAAAATATCTGAATAACCTTTCATGGATACTGGTAACATTAATCATACACTTTCAAAACACAAGGAAAGACAACAGTGTAACAATCCATAGATGTCTCTTTATTCCAAAATTACACATGATAAACATGTAATCATTCCACTACATTCTCAAACCATTGACCAAGCTTCAAAAATTCTTTCATCTCACATATCATTTGTAGTCTCTTCATCATCATCCACATAAATACTACCCATATGACCATACTGATTCTCTTCATCAGTCTTTCCCTTAGGGCATTTGTTTGCATAATGCCCATACATTCCACATTTAAAACACTTAACCATTTTTGATGTCGTAGCAATACCATTATCCTCATCCATGGTGTTAACCGACCCTTTTCCTTTGCACTTACTTGCTTTGTGTCCTTCTTTTCCACACCCAAATCATCTTCCAGTTCCCTTGAAACATTCTCCTTGATGCCTCTTCCCACATGATTTACATAGGGGAAATTGAGCTTTCTTTCCTCTATGATCATCATGGAACTCCATCTTTCTCTTATAAGTCGAGTCAGGAAACTTACCAAATTTTACTTTATTGATCATGTTGTGAGATTGCTGATTCCGCATAATAATGATGTTTGGCCCTCCAAATCCCATTTCATTTGGTTGCTCATGAAGAATATCATTCCATTGTCCATCATATCCTCCATTATTGTGAATCATCTTGTTTCCAGCCATTTTCTAAAACCCAAACAGAATAGTGTTAGATGAAAAAAATCGTAATAAAGGGGGAGTAACTTAAATATCTATCATCTTTGGTTTAATCTAATATCGTTACCATAGTTCTAGAACTATATCCTATACGTATACTTATCCATAGGGGCATCCCTAGACATACCATAGAAATATCTCTAGGGATCTTACTAACGTTTTCGCGTCCTAGTTTCCAAAGGTTGACTAAACCTTTCCTCTGATACCAACTGTAGAGACCCGAAGCCTAACGTACATGAACATTACATTACTTTTGCGGAATACTTAATACATAACAAAAATACACACACAAGGATCGTAATAGTTTATTGTCTTTGGAAACTCGGAACGTAATCTTCTAATCCTGGTGAAAGATCTTCAAAATCTCCCATAAAGATCTTCCTTTTTTTTACCTAAAACCTTTCTTTATATCCTGGGGAAAAGAAAACATAAAAGGGTGAGCTCAAATGCTCAGTAAGGGTAAACAAAAGAAATATCAATCACATAATTTTCATAAGAACATAACATTTTTAGAAATCTTAACCTGCAAAAGAGAGCATAATTTCATAACATGGGATAAATCATAGTAGTGAAAATGAAACCCTTACTTAAAACATTACTCATTGTGGAATACACACATAATCATAGAGAATCATTTCTTGTTAGTCAAGACTCATTTCCAAGACTATCTTAGTGGACAAAGTCCCTTTCTGAATCGAGTAATCCTCGTTTCAGTCCTGTTTCACTGAACCGGTATAACCTACCATTCCAGCCATTTCTATCTCATGAGATATGAAATCTTTACCCAATTCATTGGAGGGAGATATAGGTCCCACCCATCTCTTAATGAATCCTTTCTTATGTGTGCCACAAAATCATAAATCATACATCATTGCATAACCCATGTAATAAAAAATGGGATTCTTAAACAACATGACATCATAAAACCATTCATATAAGATAAAGGAATTCATAAACATAATTCCATCACAACATAGTCAAATCAATGTAAAAATATGGATAGAAACAGAACCCTTTATTATCTTATATGGAAAATAATTTTGATAAAACACTTGAATTGAATTCTTGAGGAAAATATCCTTTCTTCTTCAAAATCAATTTCTTTTCACAAAACATCGTGCAATTTTAAAAGAAAGAGATTTTATTGAAAATAGTCATGAAATCTTTTAGAGGAAGCTTCATGAATATAAGGCTTTATAAAACAGTATAAATCCGTTCGTGCCGTATAAGTTAAAAAAAACATTCTTTGTACTTTTGTCGAAAAAGTCAAAAAGTACCTCGTACGAAAAAACGACAAAAGATTCCTTTCATATTCTTTACTAAAAACTCATTGAAGGGTAAAATTGGATTTAAAATATTGTAATTGGATGGAAACAATATTACATATTGAGGGAACATGGATGTGGATGATAAAATACACCCCAGTAAATACTTACGAATAAACAATCTCGGATAAAAATGAGATTGTGATATTTCCCTTACCTTAGGTCCAATTTGCTTCGTATATGTCCGAACCTCCTGTATAATGATTTAAATAATGTCATTGACTTATTACAGAATCATATTCATTGTTATGATATCATATATGGTTCACTTATGACATTATATTACCCGTTATTTTGTAAATTCCATGTTAAAGAAGCGTTTTGGGTAAAATCGTTTCATTTATCGTAGGTGTTTTGAATTGTTGTTCTTGACATCATTATTACTTATATCATGATTTACTTACTTCCAGAATATAAAATATGATTTATATATCATATATATTCAGTATATATATATATAATAGATAGATAAATAAAATGAAAAACACCGTTCATGGAGACGGTAGTCCGTACGTACGCATGAACGCTGTTTTTCTTTCCTTATTGTCTTGAAATGGAAGTAAGTAGATGACATACATATGTATATATATACATAAATCCAGTAGCTTTATAATGTCATATATTTCATTATTATTTCTTATATATACATTATAATCATTCTTAAATGGTTAATATGGAGAATGAATCTCATCGCATCGTGGAGACGGTAGTCCGTACGTACGCACGAGCGATGATATCATTTCTATAAATATTGAATTGAATTGGAGTGGATTATACAATATATCAGAATCAATATGATGTTGTAATAACTATGTATAGTTATTCTTTACACCATTATACCCATCCATGTAAGGTGGTGGTGGAAAATAGATTACACCACGGCGTGGAGACGGTATTCCGTACGTACGCACGCGCGGTGATTTCTTTTTCCGTAGGATGGATAGATGGTGAAATAGGGTTGTTTCATACTTATAATAACATATCAGTATATGAGTGATACTGATGTTATTACTTCATAATGAAACAACCTAAGAAGAAGAAGTGGAAGAAGAAATAAAGATGAAAGAATTGGTAACGGTAATTACCTCTTCTTTGAAGTGCCTCTTTGAGACCTCCTCTTAGGGCACTAAAATTGGTCTTTGAGGAAGACCAGAACCTCTAGGATGTTTCTAGGGAAGTGGAGAGGATAAATTGTCAGGGGTTGGCCGAGATTGAGTGCTCAAATTGGTGTGAGGAGGAGGGGGAGGAGGTGTCCTTTTATAGGGGAGGAGAGGGGCACCTTAGGAATATCTCAAAATATTATTTTATATTAAAGTCAAAATAGGTTTATAATGGTTCCAAAGGGTCTTATTTCGAAGATAAAGTGGGGATGGGTCTAAATCCTATCAACCAATAGAATTTAGACAAGTTTAGGATATTATTTTAACCTTATCAATTAGATTTAACTCTATGTTAAATAATTTAACTTTTACCATGTCTTTTTGTTTTCTTTCACTATATGGTTAATAAACTTACTATAACATTCCAAACGAACCCCAAATTGTTTATTATTAATATATATCCTTATCTAAGTCATTTGGCCGAACCTTAGATTTTTAGGAATAAAATAACAATTAATAATATAATATTTGATTTAAAAACTATTTTGTGTCAATTTTGACACTATTTGATATATGATTTTTTTGAAAGTCATAACAGAATTATATGTTCGAACCAAGTTGATTAAATCAACACTAATATATCATAGTAACCTAGAAAATTAGTGGAATTCATAAAAAGTCTCAAATTATATTTATTTGGGTATTTATAACATCAATTATGTCAATATTTCATTAATAAGATAATTACTGCATCATCGTTGTGTCATACATAAATTAAATTATTTGATGTCTAAAAATTACAAATAAAATACCATCATGTAGGAAATCGTTTCAGCTTTCTAATGAATATTTATAGTCGAATTGATCTTATGTATAACCCCATATTAAAAATGATTTACTTATTAAACTTTGATTTTAACTATTTTAACCCTTCTTTAAATAAATTAATAATAAATGTCCTAATCTAATCCAAGTGGGCCTAAATGGTCATATTTTATTCCTAAGTTTGTTTTTGGTCGAATTAAACTTGTCCAATAGAATTAGGACATGTGTTAGGGTAATATTAATATCATATTTACCCTTAGTTACCCTATTTACTATTAACCGTGGTAAAAAAAAATAAAAAGTTACTATTCACCAAAAAATTATTTTCATCTCATTGAACCACATTTTAGTCCTTGATATTAACCGTGTCTCTCGGATTTTTGAAATTCCATTCACAGAAGCAGTAAAATTAAGTTTTATGCAAAATTCAGTTTTTAACCTACCACTTAGTAGTTTCATTATTCATCAAAAATTGATGTTTTTCAGAACAATGCCAAAATTTCATCCCAAGCTATATTTCATATTCCGAATTCAAAAATGAAGTCTATTTTACCAAATTCATAACATAAAAGTTGCATTAATTAATATTATAATTAAATCCCGCTGTTAAAACAAATAGCGTGTTTTTAAGAAACAATATCTATCAAAAGACTGACACTTGTTTATGTCTAGTTTAAATGTGAAATTACATCCAATGACCAACATTGTATTAAGTTGTAAAAATATATTCTAAATATACTTTAAAACCACTAAAATTAATGATTTATCACTATCAACTATTTCGATTAAAAACGTTGTTTTTAATTATAATTTCGTAATTTTCACTATTCATCAAAATATGAAAGTTATCCGAAAATCACCAAAATTTCAACCTAAGCTAATTTTGATATTCCGAATCCAAAAATGAAGTTCATTTTGAAAAATAAGATTTATAGAATTTTAAAAAGTGGTTATTACTATTCATAACGGCTAGTTTTAATAATATTTTAATAGCATATCGTTGTTTAATGAAACTCAGTATTGCGTATTACACACGCTATCGAGGAAGGTCGTGATTGCGTGTAATGCAAGGCAAGTCAAGGATGTGTGTTGTGCAAGCTCCTTTTGGTGTAGCGTACAACACAAGACATTAATAAAATTAAAAAGAATATATTTTTTTATAAAATCTTGGGTTGTTACATTCTACCCCCCTTAAAAAGAATTTCGCCCTCGAAATTCGTCGGGGTTATAAATGGTTTACTATTCGAAAGTTTCTTTAATAGAAACCCACATCGTAAAAGGGAATACCAAAACTTGGCTTTAAAAACTAAAGTATGAAATGTAATGATTACCCAAATAAACTAATCACTGGGTTTCCACATAGGTGAAAATATGGATATGGAAGAGAAATATAACCATCATGTTCTGATGGAGAGTGGTAGAGAACATGGCTATGGAAAAGCCAGTAATCACAAATCCATAGATTTGTGATGATATAAGGTACCATCTGATTCATCAGGTATAAGATCACTAGGACAACATTTTTGGTTTTCAAGATCATTTCCCTAAAGTTAAAGAATTTGAATTAGAATAAATACTTACTTTATTTTGGTACAATATCGCTGTTGTTCGTGCCTTTAACAATTTCCACTTCATCTCTTAAATAAATGAAGTTGAATTTGTTATTCGTCAAGTGTTAGCAGATCATGTGATAGAATGACGGGTCATTCCATCTGTCTCAAACAAAAGGTTAGAAAAAATTATATACATAAGTCGATCTATAGTGAGATTAATCACATATGGTTCCTAAAATGGACTTATACTTCATATATCATACTGCTTAATATAATAAAACTAGTTTCTACTAAACAGGGACTTCCTGTAGGTCAGTGGTAGGCGATAAAGGCCAGTTGCACTTCGGTTGTGGGTTCGATTCCTACAGCCTTGTCCGAAGCGATGGGCTGTCGCCCGTCCTGCAGGTTGTTCTTTTTCCAAAACTATATAACATCCCATCAATAATATCGAAAAAACATCTATCCTACTAACTTATGTCCAACATAATCCATTCCAATATTTAGGCTTATCCATAATACTGCAGTCCATTCTCATAACATAGTGACAACGATCACCAGAGATTTAATACTGTCGTTGATCCCCACATATCATAAGATATGTCTTGTTGGTCACATTCCAAACATTCAAAGTCCTTAATCGTGTATTCTCTTGAATACCTTAGTGAAAACATGAGTGCAGTTAAAAGTTAATACTTTCCATATACCAAAATCCTCAAAATTCTATATACTCAAACCATGATATCACTTAGTCCTTATATCAATCATGAGCTCATGAATACTATCAAACATTTAATTTTCTCCTTATCCCTTCATTATGCGCATATCATCTACATTCCAAAAATATCTGAATAACCTTTCATGGATACTGGTAACATTAATCATACACTTTCAAAACACAAGGAAAGACAACAGTGTAACAATCCATAGATGTCTCTTTATTCCAAAATTACACATGATAAACATGTAATCATTCCACTACATTCTCAAACCATTGACCAAGCTTCAAAAATTCTTTCATCTCACATATCATTTGTAGTCTCTTCATCATCATCCACATAAATACTACCCATATGACCATACTGATTCTCTTCATCAGTCTTTCCCTTAGGGCATTTGTTTGCATAATGCCCATACATTCCACATTTAAAACACTTAACCATTTTTGATGTCGTAGCAATACCATTATCCTCATCCATGGTGTTAACCGACCCTTTTCCTTTGCACTTACTTGCTTTGTGTCCTTCTTTTCCACACCCAAATCATCTTCCAGTTCCCTTGAAACATTCTCCTTGATGCCTCTTCCCACATGATTTACATAGGGGAAATTGAACTTTCTTTCCTCTATGATCATCATGGAACTCCATCTTTCTCTTATTAGTCGAGTCAGGAAACTTACCAAATTTTACTTTATTGATCATGTTGTGAGATTGCTGATTCGGCATAATAATGATGTTTGGCCCTCCAAATCCCATTTCATTTGGTTGCTCATGAAGAATATCATTCCATTGTCCATCATATCCTCCATTATTGTGAATCATCTTGTTTCCAGCCATTTTCTAAAACCCAAACAGAATAGTGTTAGATGAAAAAAATCGTAATAAAGGGGGAGTAACTTAAATATATATCATCTTTGGTTTAATCTAATATCGTTACCATAGTTCTAGAACTATATCCTATACGTATACTTATCCATAGGGGCATCCCTAGACATACCTTAGAAATATCTCTAGGGATCTTACTAACGTTTTCGCGTCCTAGTTTCCAAAGGTTGACTAAACCTTTCCTCTCATACCAACTGTAGAGACCCGAAGCCTAACGTACATGAACATTACATTACTTTTGCGGAATACTTAATACATAACAAAAATACACACACAAGGATCGTAATAGTTTAGTGTCTTTGGAAACTCGGAACGTAATCTTCTAATCCTGGTGAAAGATCTTCAAAATCTCCCATAAAGATCTTCCTTTTTTTTACCTAAAACCTTTATTTATATCCTGGGGAAAAGAAAACATAAAAGGGTGAGCTCAAATGCTCAGTAAGGGTAATCAAAAGAAATATCAATCACATAATTTTCATAAGAACATAACATTTTTAGAAATCTTAACCTGCAAAAGAGAGCATAATTTCATAACATGGGATAAATCATAGTAGTGAAAATGAAACCCTTACTTAAAACATTACTCATTGTGGCATACACACATAATCATAGAGAATCATTTCTTGTTAGTCAAGACTCATTGCCAAGACTATCTTAGTGGACAAAGTCCCTTTCTGAATCGAGTAATCCTCGTTTCAGTCCTGTTTCACTGAACCGGTATAACCTACCATTCCATCCATGTCTATCTCATGAGATATGAAATCTTTACCCAATGCATTGGAGGGAGATATAGGTCCCACCCATCTCTTAATGAATCCTTTCTTATTTGTGCCACAAAATCATAAATCATACATCATTGCATAACCCATGTAATAAAAAATGGGATTCTTAAACAACATGACATCATTAAACCATTCATATAAGATAAAGGAATTCATAAACATAATTCCATCACAACATAGTCAAATCAATGTAAAAATATGGATAGAAACAGAACCCTTTATTATCTTATATGGAAAATAATTTTGATAAAACACTTGAATTGAATTCTTGAGGAAAATATCCTTTCTTCTTCAAAATCAATTTCTTTTCACAAAACATCATGCAATTTTAAAAGAAAGAGATTTTATTGAAAATAGTCATGAAATCTTTTAGAGGAAGCTTCATGAAAATAAGGCTTTATAAAACAGTATAAATCCATTCGTGCCGTATAAGTTAAAAAAAACATTCTTTGTACTTTTGTCGAAAAAGTCAAAAAGTACCTCGTACGAAAAAACGACAAAAGATTCCTTTCATATTCTTTACTAAAAACTCATTGAAGGGTAAAATTGGATTTAAAATATTGTAATTGGATGGAAACAATATTACATATTGAGGGAACATGGATGTGGATGATAAAATACACCCCAGTAAATACTTACGAATAAACAATCTCAGATAAAAATGAGATTGTGATATTTCCCTTACCTTAGGTCCAATTTGCTTCGTATATGTCCGAACCTCCTGTATAATGATTTAAATAATGTCATTGACTTATTACAGAATCATATTCATTGTTATGATATCATATATGGTTCACTTATGACATTATATTACCCGTTCTTTTGTAAATTCCATGTTAAAGAAGCGTTTTGGGTAAAATCGTTTCATTTATCGTAGGTGTTTTGACTTGTTGTTCTTGACATCATTATTACTTATATCATGATTTACTTACTTCCATAATATAAAATATGATTTATATATCATATATATTCAGTATATATTTATAATAGAGAGATAAATAAAATGAAAAACACCGTTCATGGAGACGGTAGTCCGTACGTACGCATGAACGCTGTTTTTCTTTCCTTATTGTCTTGAAATGGAAGTAAGTAGATGACATACATATGTATATATATACATAAATCCAGTAGCTTTATAATGTCATATATTTCATTATTATTTCTTATATATACATTATAATCATTCTTAAATGGTTAATATGGAGAATGAATCTCATCGCGTCGTGGAGACGGTAGTCCGTACGTACGCACGAGCGATGATATCATTTCTATAAATATTGAATTGAATTGGAGTGGATTATACAATATATCAGAATCAATATGATGTTGTAATAACTATGTATAGTTATTCTTTACACCATTATACCCATCCATGTAAGGTGGTGGTGGAAAATAGATTACACCACGGCGTGGAGACGGTATTCCGTACGTACGCACGCGCGGTGATTTCTTTTTCCGTAGGATGGATAGATGGTGAAATAGGGTTGTTTCATACTTATAATAACATATCAGTATATGAGTGATACTGATGTTATTACTTCATAATGAAACAACCTAAGAAGAAGAAGTGGAAGAAGAAATAAAGATGAAAGAATTGGTAACGGTAATTACCTCTTCTTTGAAGTGCCTCTTTGAGACCTCCTCTTAGGGCACTAAAATTGGTCTTTGAGGAAGACCAGAACCTCTAGGATGTTGCTAGGGAAGTGGAGAGGATAAATTGGTAGGGGATGGCCGAGATTGAGTGCTCAAATTGGTGTGAGGAGGAGGGGGAGGAGGTGTCCTTTTATAGGGGAGGAGAGGGGCACCTTAGGAATATCTCAAAATATTATTTTATGATTTCTAGAATTTTGAACTAACTCATTTTTATATTAGTTATTGATATACATAATATTTTATATTAGTCATAATAACAATCAATGAGATTCAATCTAATGGTATTATTTAAAAGGGGTTATTTTATCATTATTTATTCATACCATATTATTCTTCCGGTTCAATATTTTAATAAAAAAGAATATATTTTTAGAAATTTATACTTATATAATTATTATGAATTATTTAATTAGGATATCATCTATTGTATTCATACCATTACTAAGCATCATTACTCGAAAATTTATTATGTTTACATTCCCCTGAATTCCATGAAATTTATTATGATTTACATATTCACATATTATATAGATAATACTAATTTTCTCAATAAAAACACTATGGTGTGTTTAATATTTTTAAATATAATGTGTTATCCAAATATGTATCCAATTTTACATCATAAATAAAATATTATTTCCCATGCAATGTAATCACTTCTATAATGATCGAATGTAAAACAGTAACCACCAATTCTAGGACACTGGAGTTAGGGTCATTACAATTCGTTTCAAAGTATGTTTTGTATGAAAAGTGGGAACTAGATTTATGAAAACCATTATAATAGGATATATACCAATTATTTAAATTAATTATATCTCTAAATATATGAAAACATCCAGTTTTTAATTTTAGATGATATTATATTTGTTTCCAATAAATAATTCCATGATTAGACACTATAATAAGATGTGGCTCTAAAACAATTTTGCATATGGTTAACAACTCTAAAAAGGTACATATTTATTAATATATACCCCCACATGGTTCATAATAATGATTATTTTTTTAAAATGGGATGACACACTTAGGGGATATTAGTGGTTTAATTCAAATTTTCCTTATAAATTATCATGAATTATTTGAATAGTTGGAGATAATGAATGATACAGGATAATGTAATGTTTCATAGATTAAAATTATGTTACATGGTTTATATGTATATATATATATATATATTTAATGATTATATAGTATTACACTATAATTATTATTTCTCACAATATGGTTTTTTTCTTAGTTAGTGATTGGATGTGACATTCAGGAAAGATGTTCCACTTAATAGGTTCCAAACCCAGGGGGCCACATGGCCTGAAGTGTATCTCTTGAAACACTAGAGGCTCTCTAATGGTAGTGCGGAATGAGCATGTGTCTATGGGGATATTATTACCTAATTACCAGAGTATAGTGCATCAGATTAATACACACAATGGTAAGAATAATAAAAAATATAAGAAAACATAAAGCACTACATAAGTTTTAAAGGATGACAATAAGTAAAATGACTGGAATAACATACCATTGATGATGATATTTGATGTATCTTGTAATCACTAAACCATGGATTATCAATAATAAAAGAAAAACCTAATATATAAAAATGAAATACATAAACTATCCCAAGTATCACGAGCCTCGACTCTTACATATGATACTAGAACCATCTTAACACAACATGATATCATGTGTCTAAAGCCTCACACATTCTTATATCATAATATGCATACTTATAATCTTCCCTTGGAACCAAACAACGGCTAGATAGGGTGTGAGTTAAATCTTTATGGATAGTAAAAAAAATCTATAACATCTGACCCTTTTAATGGAAATTTAAAAGTGTGAAAGCATTTATATATATTGTAAATTAGTAAATTGTAAATAAATACCCAAGTACAAGAATCAAACCTTGGATAGTGTATGAAAATGTAATTAGTTGAACATTTTATTATTACTAATTTATAAATAAATCACACATTAGAAATAGTGAAGTTTATAAGATGTAACTCGGAAACCTATTGTGATATATATTAACGATGTCCTAAGGTAGTAACCAAGTAAACGTATGCCTCAAGGGTCACCAACTCACTAATGAATATAGTCTAGATAATGTTAATAGTTTAATCCAAGGAACATACTCCATGGAATTCTATAATAAGACACGTAATGAGTAAATGGATTTCATCCAAGGTAAAATGGGGATAAGATATGACTTGGCCCGATGGGGTTTAACCTTGGAACCAATTTATCAATTTGTTATCCAAAAAGTGCCTCCTAGGAATCTGATAATATTATCTAAGATGGCCTAAAATGTCATACTTGGAACCAAATAAGAGAAATGTATTATGTTCCATGTGGATCTCAACCGAATCAGGATACAACCTTAAATCATAATGGGGTTTTTGAGTGATCAATGAATTCTCTATAGAATCCAAGGTGAGCATGTGTCATTCCACTCCAAGATGATAAGTAATTCATATGATAATTCTTTTTCATAATGAAATCACTTTCTCATAGTGTGACAAGTCCATGTAGCATGAAACCATTCATATAATCAATTAAAGGCTTTTTCAAAAATAAAGGTTCAATATTCTACCTTCTATTAACATTGTAAGAGGTGATATAGGTTTGTAACTTATTATTCTAATACATTTTAATATGTAGAGTCATATAATGAGTATACATTTTTAATTCTTGTTTCACATTTAAATTGTAAATTAAAGAACATACATTAGCCAGTTCAACTAGTGAGAATACATGGTACATGAAATTATCAAATATAGAATTTAAATCAATACATTTAACATATAAAATATTTCCCATAGAAAGTTCAAGCCAAATAACACTCGATCATTGACTGAAATGTGTCAAAATAAATAAAATGATAGTTATAAAAAAACTTCCTACATGAGATGGATGGAGTTGTGTGTATAAGCACAAAAAAAATCAAATTTTTGGAATGACCATAACCATATGTTTCTAATTATTATAATTGTGAGGTACAAATTCATTAAATGGTGCCTGATGAAATCGGTGGGCCCTACACGACAATTCCAAAATCAACTAAATTATGGAATAAGTTATAGAACATCAACAATAGGCTTCTATGAATCTTTTCATCTAGTGTTAGACTCCAATTCATCATAGATTAAAGTATATTTGAGAAAATGGTAAAAAATCTCACACCACGATAACTAGGTTGAGAAAAATAAAGATGAATAAAGGAAAAAAAAGACACGAGTACATAAAGTTGCACATCAAACATGATAACTGGTAGCTCTAACATATCATGAATGAAGAATATCTATAGATCACTAATTTAGGCTTTCTAATTGATCCAAAAGGAGATAAATTTAGGTTCATCTTGCTTTAAATAGGATTGGGGATGAAGGGTTGGGATTAATTGATCGTGAAGGGAACAAATAAAAAAGTACACAAAATTAGCTTGTGTATGGTTTGGATTCACATATGTCCAGATCTTGAACAAACAATTAATGGGTACTTGGGTAATATGGGCACTCACATGATTAGGACAAATGATTGAATTTATCTATGTGGCCTACCTGCACTGTTTCCTATAACAGTGTGCCAAGCCCTCTTTTCCCCACAATATGGGATTTCGGGATCTTAACAAGTCCCATAATACCTTGAAACCTTCCATAACTCATTATAAATCTATATTGTGTCTAATATAATGTATTATTCAAAAAATTAAAGGATCCATATCTGAGTGAAAAATAGGGTTCTCATAGTCCCCCCCCCTAAAAGAACTCATCCCAAACATCACCATCCAAGGGTGGTAAAACACTATAATATAGAAACTCTAGCCATTGGGCATGTGAGTCAGCCTCTCGTTCCCTAGTATCATCTCATACATAGTTGGGATACCCTAGAACATGTACTAGAGGGAAAAACCAGCCTCGGAGATCCATCATAATCTAGTCAACAATGTGTACTGAATACTCATCAATTGTAGCATTGACATCTAATTCATCATCCCGGGATCAAAAGTATGCAATGGGTTGACATGAAACTGGTGATTCTATGAAACATGTAAGTCACCGTTCATGGAAGGGTACTTATGAGGATATAGTAACCGATAAGCTATCATCCTTACTCCCAATAGAATCTCAAATGGCCCTATATAATGAGGTTATAACTTCCCTTCTCTACATATACATATATTCCCTAGACTAGGTGATACCCATATGAAAACTTAAAACCCATCCTTAAAATATCCATATAAATTTTCATTTCAAAGCTATTATTATAAGAAAACTATATATAAGGGATATGATTCTCTGAAAAACTATCTAAATCAATACACATGTTCTGAGACTTTCCACTAGAACCTGTATTTTCCATTCTAACTATCCATTTATCTGATAGTGAAAATATTATCATGAAATATTTTGCGTTCCCATATCTTACTAAAATACCTTCCAGAACTATGATGTGAAATGATTGAACCTATATAAAATAAGATTATAACAGACCCAATGTAGTCATATGATCTCATGGTCACACCTTTTTTCAATCTCCTTAACAATGAATGTTTCTTAAATAATAATTAAGTGATAAACATTCATCATTCTATCAATAGAAACCCATAAAACATCAATAATTCTAGGAAACCTCTATAATCCATCTTTGATGTCCACGTCAAATTCATCACATTTCCATTACGGGGATGGTAGAAGCTGTTAAAAGCCTTCATGTCTCCAGTTCCCCACCTTAACCAACTTATAGGTGGAAGACCTATTGATAAATCTTGGTATATGACATTTCATCCCAACAAAACAATACTAGTCTAACATATCTAGATACATTTTTGAGATGCCTATTTGAACTATACATTAAGATGTCAGGGACTCTTACATCAACTCCTTTCTCATATCTATAGGAACCCAAACATTCCCATTAATAGGAATGTTGTAATCTATGTCAACATCACATCTTGATGAAAGTTATCACCTAATCTACTCTCATAGATAACCAAGTCCTCGTGATCGAAAAATTTTCTACCCCTCAGTTTCTCATGGAGGTAATAGGTAGATGTCAAGGATTAGAGGTAATACTACTTGTGAGTATCATGAAAATTGATATGCAATTCAAAAAGGGACATTAACTCTTATTCGTCACTAGATTCTCATGCGGCATGTGTCTGAGTTTTTCAACTCAATGCATAAGTAACTACATTTCCATTTCTAGGCTGATGGGAAAAACCAAAATCCAAGTAAAAAAGATATTTGACTCATCATCGCTATCTGATGTTCATGGTATGCTATGTAAAGATTTATTTGGGGATCATGTGGGTCAGGTACACCACAAAGCACTAATCTAATAGATAGTGTCTCTAGAAACGTAATTCATAGACAACAAATTCTTGATCATGGTCATGTGTTAGGTTGTTTCTCTAATGAGGCCTCAATTAATGATATCCATATGAAATTTATCTATTCTCATACATCATCTCTACTCCTATGATGATGCTTTATAAATCATAGAACATATTATATCATTTTCCATGCTCTGGAAATATATGATTGTGTGCTAAGACAATCCTCCCTTTCTACTCTTAAAAGGATTTTTCATAGGCTTCTATCCACAAGAACAAGAAACCCTTATTATTTAAACCTTTTTGAGGTGAGATAATGTATTTATAGGTCCTCTGTGGAAAACTTGTAATATCCTTCATGTCCCAAGAGACACTATATAATAATCACATTTGTGGGGTGTTCCAAGGAAACAACAACACTATCCTTTCCAAGGTAAATAGATACACCTGATTCTGAAATAATATGTCCTAATATGTGAAATTTGTTGATCTAGAAATGGCACTTAGAAATCAAGGAATAAATATGATGGTCATTCAGTGTACAGAGAATTATTTTAAGGTGTTTTTAGGGTCTACATGAGTATGAGAATACACCAATATTTCATCCACAAAGACCATAACAAATGAATAAATGTAGTGATGGAAAACACTATTCCTTAGATCCATAAAAATGGAAGGCATGTGCGTAAGACCGAATGTCATAAAAAGGTTCTCATACAAACCATACCTGATATGGAAGGCTATGTAAGGTATTTCTAATGTCCATACTAACACTTGGTGATATCCCAACATTAGTTCATTCTTAAAGAATACCCTAGATCCTTATTACTAGTCGAGGAGATCATTTGTTCAAGGTAGTGGATACTGGTTCATGATTAATTATTGGTTTAACCTTCTGTAATCTATGCATCGACATAAAATTCCATATTCATTAATTCCAAAAAAATGGGGTGAGCACCAAGAAGATGTATAGGCATTTTTAAACCCATTGTCCTCTAAATATACTAAATTATTTTTTTCGCCTAAAGCAATGATGGTGCCATACTATGCAAAGTAAGGGAAACTAGAGCCACTCCTTGAACAAGCTCAAGCATAAACTCCACATCCCTCATTAGAAAAAATCTAGAAAAGAAATAAATAAAAATTACTAAAATGATCTACAACTAGAGGAAATTTTAATTTCATAATCATGTATCATCCATGAAGATATTCTCAATCTGGGTGGTCACTACACCTAGACCATGATGATCTAGTCTTGCTCTACCATCCATGGAATCCTAGTAACCCTTATGTAGATAACTCCAACCCTCGGTCTATATAAACAATTACTTGTTCCAAAAGATGTCTAGAAAATAATGATACTGAACCAACCAATCCATCCTGATAATGACATTGAAGCCTATCATCTTGAGAACAATGAGATTACATAAGTATAGTTGTCTGACTACCTCAAAGATATACTCCCTATAATGTTGTATGATCTCTTAAAGAACTCCAAATAGTGTATCTAGGTTCATTACAAAAGAATAATACTATATATCCAATTTAATAATTTCCATGGTAGATACATAGACTATAGACTTTAAAGCACCAATGCCAAATAAAAAATTACTGTAGTATGTGTCAGTAGAGAATTACCTCATACTATAGATAGTCCCACAACACAATCCTCACGTATCAGCTATAATACATGTTACTGGTATGATCCACTGTCTAGTGGAATAGTTGGACTACTAGAATCATAATAACTCGGATAGTGTTGTTGGATATTAGTGGTCTAGACACCACAACCATGACCTCCTCTAAAGAAAATTCTTCAAGGTTCTATTCCAACTCCCTACTTGACATGGTGAAAAAGAACCCACTCCTGAAGGTGGAGCTGGTGATGATCAATTTCCACTTGATGCTCATGGAAAGGTCATGAAGAATATATGAAGATGTCAAATATGGATGAAAAACTAGTACACTAGTGGGTCTCTATCACATTGAGGATTAAAATTCACCATACATCCGCAATGTTCAAACATTATAGATATACCTACACATGTAATCTGGCTACCACTGCACTAACAAGAATCATCGAGGGAACACTTCCTAGCATAAGAATAACTACTTTTCTAACACTAAACTATTCTTATGTTTCTGGTACTGTCATTGTCTCTTAGTTTTCACTAAGTGATAAAAGATTATACACTTTATAAGAGAAATTAGGTTGGTGGAAAACATTAACCTGTGAATGAATGGAATACTAGAGCCCATCTTCAAAGAATTATTCACATGAAGGATCATCACCTTCTTGAATTGGTGAAATGTTTTCCAAATTAGTGAAATGAACTGAATACTCTATAACTAACATAGAATGATTCTCATGATGAATGAACTCTCTAGCTCGACCAGCTCTCAACATCTAAATATAGAATTAATCATAATAGTTAATCTAGAAATCAAACCATAACATTATTTCATGTTCTAACCTAGGTAATCCCATCGCACCATCGCATGGAAGAATCACATAGCATGTGTGTAGCTAGTTTGACTCTATTCAATATAGGAGTGTATATATGATCAAAGATAGGTAGGGTGAACTATATCCAAGACTCAACATCTTGTGGACCACCATCACCTAAAAAATAAAAATTGATATTCTGTTAGAACTCATGAGTTAGATCAGCCATTGTATATGTGGCTCCTAAAGCATTGTTCATGGACTGTATCAGATATAGAAAATTATCATGAAATTGAGCATCAGTTCCTGGATCAGGTATAGTAGGCAGAGCCTCATGTGGAACTCCTATTAGTAAAAAAACATAAAAGTATAAATATTACATCCCTTGTGGAAGTTAATCTTTAGAAAACTGAGTACCCAATGAATACTCCCCCAACTACCAACATATATTTCTAATTATCACTTAGTGCCTAGATAATATCTTTAGGGGTTCTAAGAGATAATGTGTCAATATTAACACACCTCATCATTTACATCCAAATATTTCATTTCATTATAATTAAATTACATGCTTCAGCAATTTACCTTTCATAAAAAATATAAGTGAGGATAAGGATGTGAAATAATTCAAATTTTATGTTTTATTTTTTTCTTATGACATGATTTTATGTTTCTATAAAATGGATTTTCATTCCTAGTGATTCAGGGACCATACTCTTTATCACTGAAAATGACACCCATTTGAATTTCTAATTAAAGGATGGGTTTAGTAAATAACTAATTCTAACATATGAGGGCCCATAACACCTCATTAATTAAAAAAACTACCACTCAATAATAGTTGCTAGAAACACAAGAAATATGTAAACTAGGTAAGGCTCAATCACCTATAACCTGCATAACAAACAATGACAGAAGTGAAATGCACCTATATAGAATGGAAATATGCATGACATGTGAATTCTAGGGGACCATATGATTCATGTTTCTATGTTTCATTCCCACATGTCATCTAGCGAAAATAAAATAGAATATTAGTGAGAAGAATATTCCAGAACACCACATAGAATGTGTATCACTCAATGGTTAAATGATATTCATAATAATTGGAAAATGTTAAACAATAATTATAATTTAGAAAAATCATCTTTTACCCCCAACATAGGTTAGAGACACCCACGAACGACTTATGAACAAGTTCCAAGCATTCCAAATCATTAATATATTGTATCCAAATAGTAATGAAGTAATAAAACCTCCATTGAAACCAATTTGAACATCTCAAACCCAAATATCACATAATAGGAACCCGGATCCCGATAGACCACATGGCCTCATACACATGTCCTCAAATTCTTGATGTTATCAACTAGCAGCGAGGGCCTAGAATGTGTATTTGATGAGACTATTCCCACATTATTAAAGTGTATAATAGTTGAAAAATATAAATAGAGGTAAATAATGGAATAAATACATGTAAACTTTTGGAATAATGAATATACACAAGGATAAAAAATAACTGAAATAACTGGAATAACATACAATAAATTATGATGCTTTTTCATGTATCTAGTATGCTGGAAAATGTTGAAAAAATATAGAAATCATACAAGAAAACCCCAATGTAGAAAAAAGAAAATCATACTCTATACCAAAAGTCACAATCCTCAACTCAGTGATCTACGACCACATTCATCCTGGTAGAGTATGGAATCATGTGTTTAAAACATTATGATTTACTTTATGAACAACTGCGTACATGTAATCTACCCTGGGAACCAAACAGTACATATAGAGAGTTTGGTATGTATCTAAGTGGTCCACTACCTACGATGTCTATAGAATCATCCCCATGTAATAGAAATGTAACTACATGAAAGAATGAATATATAAAGTAAAGCATTAGAATGTAACTAAAAACCAATGTAACTGCTTCATACCTCAGAAGATGTCTAAAGATGTAACTAGTTCCATATTTAATTTTTTCCAATTTTTTAAATAAAACACATGTTTATGATAGTAAAGGTTCCAATTTGTTACTAGGAAACATGAAATAATATTTACAAATGATTTTCTATTAGAGTATCCAAGGAAATGTCGACCTCAAGGGTCACCAAATCAGTACTGATTGTTTCCTTGTTAGGGGTTATACTATCATTTATGGAGCATAGTCTATGGAAATCCACTACAAGATTCTTATTGAGTCCAATTAGTTTATCCAAGGTAAAATGAGGAAAAATTAATGGGCCTAATATAATTAAACTATGTAACCTACTTGTCAATGCATGATTTAAGGATTGCATCCATGGCATCCTATAATATTTCTGAATGGATCCTACATTGTCATATTATACATTCAAGAACATAAAAGGATTGGGTTCTAGGTGGTTCTCAACCAAATAATGACTCATCCTTGATTCGGAATGGGGTTTCCGAGTGATGAAGACATTCCCTAAGTAATCCAAGTTGATATCGAGCTAGGACACTCCTAGTTGAAAATGAATTCATATAATATTAAATTTAGTTCAATCCTTACCTTTCATTATTGTGATAAGGCCATGTAGCATGAAACCATATAGTTAATCCATTTAATTCATTGTAAAAAGTCATGGTTCAATTTGATACCTTCTATTTTTATGGTATGGGATACTATGGACATGCAACCTATTATTAAAAATAATTTAAAAATACCATGTCGTATACTTTTTAATCCTTCCAATTTTAATTTAACATTTAATTATCAAAACGAATCACATACCTTAAGTAGGAAAATTTGGGAGTATATATGGTACTTTCCATTATGGAATTATAAATTTAAATCATGCCTTTTAATATGGAAAATATTACCCTTAAAAAGGCCAAGACAAGGTACACCCGAACGACATCTCAAACATGTCAAAACACTTAAACAAATATTATGAAAAAACATCCTACATGCGATGGATGGAGTTTTGGGCATAACCACAACAACTAAGAACATTTTTGGAATTACCTTAACCATTTGGTTTTAATGATTATTTGAATGACATATAAATTCAGTAAACATCACCCGATGATATCAGCATTCCTCACACAACAATTCCAAAATCAATGAACATAAGGAATAATCTATAGGCCACCCACCCTAGGAATGTTCATATTCCTTGTCTAGTATTGGCCTATAATTCTAGTTGGAATGGAGTAGAGATAAGAAAAAGGAAATAACAGTTACACCTTGATAAATAGAATTAGATAAATAGATATGAATAATGAATCTAATGGATGTGAGTACTTAATGTCGTGCATCCATTGTGATGAATTGAAGCACGAATTGATCACGGGTGAGGGAGATCTCTAGATAACTAGGTTAGTCCTTTAAAAAATATTAAATAAGAGAAATGGATTTTTATTATACAAGAAATCATATTATGGAAGAAGTGTGGGTTAATTAGATTATTAAGGGAAAATTGTAAAATTATCATAGAATTAGATTGTCCATGAATTGGATGCATAGTTTTCCAAACCCTGCACAAACCATGAATGGGTACCTAGTGAAGAGGGGAACTCCAATTATTAGGCCTCATGTATAGGAAAATTGTGTTCTAATCGTGCGAGTTGGTTATTCCCAAATATGTAATCCATCTGCGCGGTTAAATCTAATGATGCGGCATTCCCAAACGGTTTCATATAATAGTACAACATGACAACGTTTCCCCAAAAGATAGATTTTTTTCTCCAAGGAAGCCCCAAAACCCAATGTACCTTCACTAACTCATTAATAATTCAAATAAGGTCAAAAATAAATAATTAGAAAATAATTTAAAGGATCTATACCGGAGTGACAAACCAGGTTATAACACTGGAACCTGAAAGAATCATGTTAACATGGTATATGATAAACAAATGAGATTATTATGAGTAACCAATTGAAATGATGACTAGGGTGAAGGAAATTATGACTATTCATAATTAGTTATCATGATATATGATTTTCGTTCCACGTAATAATGAATTTTTAAGATAATTTATAAGAGAATAATGGATTTAATTATTAGCTGGAACAGATGTAAAGACCCGTAAATTTCAAGGAAATTTTTTCTTAATTTTCTTTGGAATTTTACAAGAACGCAGTTTCTGACGGCACCTGATTCCGAGGCCCGGTGTGCTCGAAATCATTTTCCGAAGTTTGGCTCGGGTACGTTTAGTGAACGAACGAGCGGGTTTTTCTAACTTTTGAACCGGTGCCCGGAATCGAATTCTGAGGGCACCGATGAAATCGCATCGCCGGTATTTGCTTAGAAATGCCTCTTCCGAAGTTGCGTTTGCTCGGTTGTGGTTTTAATTTTTGGGTTTAAAGTTAAGAAATAAAATAATTTTACGACAACTTTATTTTATTTCACTTAATCCACTTGGAAGCCACTTGAAGCCACTTAAAAGCGGCTTAATCTGAGTTGATCCGGATAGGATGCTATCCAGAAATATCCTACCCTCTTGGTAGGATATTTGTGAGGTGGGACCTGCACAAGACCCGCTGTTTCTTACCGTTAAGTAACGCACCCGCGAAAACTCATCATTATAAAAGTCAACTGGCGCGTTTTCTTAAAATCTTAACGCACCATTTAATTGGGCGGTTTTATTCGTGAATTAAATGAGCAGTTTCTTTCATTGAATTAATTCTACGAATTAATGGGTCGTTACTTACCTCTTATTCATTTGTTGGCGTAATAATAAAATAAGACCAACACGACATTTGGAGGATTACTCATTGAGAGGTTTTGTCAGAGTTCTTGAGCCTTCATCCTCCTTCGCGAAGAACGAAAAGAACACGAAGAACGCGAAGAATGCGAAGAACGCGAAGAACGCCGGTCTCCAACGAAGAACGCCGAACCCGTCGAAATCGACGACGCGACGCCGTGTGCCGCGACGTCGACGTTTCCTCTCCCGCGACGTTCTTCGGCGACGTTCCTTAATCGGCAACAAGAACCTTCGATCATCCGTTGAGGTGAGGGTTTCGGATTTCCTTTGTGGTTTTTAACTCAATAATGATTTAATTATTTTTTAATTAAATCTTTTGTTCTTGAACCTCAGAGTTCGTCAACGCGACACCTTTCCGCGACGACGCGACGATCCCCTCCTGCCGCGACAATCAATCCTCGAAGAACCCGCGCGTGCGACTCGACGAGGTTGGGATTTTTGTTATGGAAATTCCCTTATTCCCGTGAACGTTTCCTTAAATTAAAGAACCGGTTGCCAATGAACAATTTTAATTTATTAAAATTGTTGTTTCATGTGTGGAATTATTTTTTTCCCGTTGTTTATCTCTAACGCGGAGGGTGCGGGCCAAACGAACACGACCCGATAACCCTCCGTCGTTCATCGTTGTTGTGCGGATTTGGTGGGTGATGGAAAATCGTGACCCAAGGGCAGTTTTTTGATTCTGCAGTGAAGAACGGATCCCGGGAGGAGCACCAGCGCAGACGGGAAGGAAAACGGACCACCGGAGCAACTCCGGTGGCCCGCGGAAGATTCAGGCGGTGCGGGTCGCCGGCGCGGCAGCGGCCAACGGACCCGCGGCCGCACGGGTCCGGTTCGCCCGCACGAGACACGGCAGAAGCCGCGTCCGCGGTTCTCCAGCGTAGCCCACGCGGGGCCGTGGCACCTCTAGACCGCAGGGGCAGCGCCCCGCGGCACACGGCCATTCGGCCGCTCGGCTGAACCAAGCCAGGCCGGTCCGACCGGCCGGGCCACGCCCTGGCCGGACCGTACCGGGTCGGGTCGACCTGGTTCGGCCGACCCAGGGGGGGTCGGGCCGGGTCGGCCCGGGCCCGGACCCCCCGTCTTCTGACCATTTTCGGTCAAATGCCCGTAACTTGAGCTATGGGCCTCCAAACGACACTCCGTCAGTGGCAACGCGATCCTTGGATCGAGACGGTCGTTTTAGTATATCGCACTCAAGGTTTCGGAATACTTTGAGTTTGGCCAGGTTGGTTCGTACACGAAACCAACCGGGCCCTCAGAGCGGAAACGCTCATATCTTGTGCTACGGACGTCTGATTGACGTGTCGTCTACTTCGTTGAATTCCTCTAAGTGTGACGGATCTTTTGGCTCACTCCGCCCGAGGTTTGGACGCAGGTGGAGTATGGTCGGGTTGGTTTTGCCTTAAAAACCAACCGGGCCCCTAGGACGAAAAAGCCAATAACTCTCAGACCGGGCGTCCGATTGACGCGCCGTCTGCGACGTTGAGTTCCTGTTGACGATACGGAACTTTTGGATACATCAACTTTGGACTTTGTGACAGTTGATGTATCAGCCTCTCGGCTCGTGGATCGGACCCTCCCGAACGAGCTTGCTGTGTGCGGGAACCCTAGTGCTGGCTGCGACTGCTACTTCGACAGCGACGACTGTGCAGAGATCCTTAGTGGATTGCAGTGACGACTGTGCAGAGATCCTCAGTGGATTGCAGCGACGACTGTGCAGAGATCCTCAGTGGACTGCGGCGACGACTCTGCAGAGTTCCTCAGTGGACTGCGATGACTATTGTACTCAGCGATCCTACGTGGATCAGTGCTACAGGTCCTGTGTGGGCCCGATCCTGTGTGGGTCTGATCCTGTGTGGGTCAGCGCTCAGTGGTTCTGTGTGAGCCAGCGCCTACAGGTCCTGTGTGGGTCTTTGGGGGGTTAGTACCTATCGATCCTTTGTGGGTCCGACGACGTAGATGGATCAGTGATCATCTTTATCGTCATCCGAAGAAGTATACCTGTGTGAGCTGAATCCTGTGTTACTCTCCTTTGTGGATTGTGTTGAGCTATCCTGTGTGGATTTACTGTTTACTATCCTTTGTGGATTGTGTTGGGCTATTCTATGTGGATTACAGTTTACTCTCCTTTGTGGATTGTGTTGTCCTATCATGTGTGGGTATACGTTTTTGCTTTCCTGTGTGGACTGGGTTGTGCTCGGGCTCAGACGTTGGAGCCGAACGGGAATTGAAGACTTGGGTATATGTATGGGCATATACCTAAGCAGTTTCGGTTGTAACTTCGTGATTGTATCTTTAATTTGTGGATTTCGGGAGACCTTCGGGGGTCTCGGGGTCCCTACTGAGTAGCTTATACTCACCCCTGCACGGGCTATGCCCGCACTTCGTTGTGTTGGTTGCAGACGACTGACATCGTTGATCGTGGTTGAGGCGTGCGGAGCAGGACGGTACCTGGAGGTGGACCACTAGGCGGGACGCACTCGGAGCGGATGGCTGGACCGAGGAGCTGTGGAGGCTATCTGTACCCACCCTTCTGGTGGGACTTCCAGAGGACGGCTCGACGCTGCAGCTTTTCTTTTCAGTTGCTATTTTTCCCTTTCAGTTGTACTTTACAGTTGGGCTTGTATTTCCGGCCCCTTTTACTTTCAGCACAGCTTGTTACAGTTTTTACTTAGTGTTTACTTTTCCGCTTGCTTACCCTGTGGTGCTTGTTTACTTTTCAAAGGGAATTCCTTCCCTTTTTCCGGGATTTACGCCTTGGTGCTAATCGCCAGCCCCTGGCCTATGGAAGGCGGGCTTGGGGTAGTCACAGCATGGGCCCCGAGGATGGGTCGTGACAAATTGGTATCAGAGGTGGTCGGTTCTACCGCAGACTCTGATCTTTCTTCTATGTGAAGCAATAGTGTTAAGCGTATTGGGTGTGGTTATCAGTCCATGGAGTCCAGTGTTGGTGCGGCGGCCGACGTATCCGTACACCAGGACCCTGACTTCTGATTTCCGACCTAATGCACAAAAACATTGATTGCGTGTGTGTTTCAAGTTTTCTTTGTGATTACTTGTGTCAGCTCACCAGGTATACTGTTCTGACCGTGGCAAACTTGTTTCCTTTTCAGGATGGCCCCACGACGGTAGCCAGCTAGGGTTCCGAGAGTAGAGCACGATGACAGCCCGCTGAGAGACGAGGCCTCGGTACAGGGCCCGTTGACAGCAGAGGCACCGGCGGTACCTTTACTAGCCGAGCCCCCGATGCTTCCAGCGCTGATCGCTGATGATGCACGTTGCCTCAGAGCTCTGCACGAGTTCCAGTGCTAGTGACCACCTAGGTTTCGTGGGGAGACGGGCCCCCAGGCAGCTGAGGCCTGGCTGGAGGCAGTCGTTCGAGTTTTCAGGCTAGTGAGGACACCAGTAGACCTCATGGTGATCCTCGTGGCGAGCCTACTGCACGCAGCAGCAGGACGATGGTGGAGCCTGATGCTCCAGGTGCACGATGAGGCCTCTCTCATATGGATGGACTTCGAGAGCCTCTTCTGCTCAGAGTTCGTCCCGGCCACCCTCCGTGCGGTGCGCATCCAGGAGCTTCTTCAACTGCGGTAGGGCAGCTTGACGGTCGCCCAGTACGCGGCGAGGTTCACCGATCTTTCTCGCTACTCGACCGACATGGTACGGGACCCCTTCTTCCGGGCCCGGACCTTCGAGCAGGGATTGAGACACGAGATCAGGGCATCGCTGATCTCCCTCAGCATCCTGACCCAAGCAGGGGTGCTAGAGCGAGCCCTTCTGATCGAGAGCTTTCTGGCTGATTCCACAGCGAGACCTACCGCAGGGCGGCAGGTAGTGGAGTCTTCGGCAGCAGGTAGCCGACGGATGACTCAGGGTTCCAGGGAGACCAGACCTTCCGGCAGACGACCTCGGGACACTGGCTCAGCAGTGCGGGGCACACAGCGCGGAGCCAGTCTTTCGAGAGGCAGGCAGTGCTACGCGTGCGGCGGGCAGGGCCACATGGCTCGTGACTGCCCGACCCGCCATACCGAGGAGCAGTAGACGGTGGAGGGGCCACCCAGGCAGAGGCAGAGGGTCAACCGTGGCGGTCCGCAGGGAGGATGCGGATGAGGCAGGGGAGCTGGCCGAGCAGCAGGTGGTGGGCGAAGCTTTGAGGCTTTGCCACCACCACCACCAGGAGGTCATCCCCGACCACAGGGAGCTGGCGGGCAGAGATAGGCACAGCTCCAGGAAGTGGATGCCTACGACCACAGCACGCCAGAGATGATTCGAGGTATGATATGTGTCTATTCCACCCTTGATGCAGTTCTTATAGACATATGAGCGAGTCACTCTTTCATAGCTGCTGCCCTAGTTCAGAGCTCGGAGATTCCGACAGAGCCGTTGGCTCGATCCTTACGACTAGAGACTCCTACGGGAGCAGACTCGACGATTACGCACAGGTGCCGGTAGTGTGAGCTTACTCTAGGAGGCAAGAGCTTCGGCTGGGATCTTCTTGTAGCAGCGTTGAGGCCTTACGACATCATCTTGGGCATGGATTGGTTATCTACAGTCCATGCTCAGATTGACTGTTTTAGGCGCAAGGTGTGATGTGTGTGCATCGACGGGAGCAGGTTCACCTTCACCGTCGAGAAAGGAGCCTTTGCAGCACAGGATGGACTGACGCAGAGCAGAGGGCAGCCCATCACTCATTAGTTGGCTAGCCTCATCCTTGGAGCAGTTGACGTGCGGAGTCGTAGTTTTCCTGCAGTGGTGGATCAGTATGTGGACATCTTCCCCGACGACGTTCCAAGGCTACCTCCTCACAGAGAGGTAGACTTTTATATTGACCTGTACCCTGGGACATCCCCGATATCCACTCCAGCATATCGGATGGCCCCCGCTGAGCTTCGAGAGCTGCAGGTATAGTTGGAGGACTTGCAGGGCAAGGGGTTCATCCGACCCAGTGTTTCACCCTGGGCTTCCCCGATATTGTTTGCCAAGAAGGCAGACGGGAGCTTGCGACTGTGTGTCGACTATCGTCGCCTGAACTAGGTGACATTGAGGAACAAGTATCCGCTACCGAGGATTGATGACCTCTTCGATCAGCTCAAGGGAGAACGGTGGTTCTCGAAGAAAGACCTCAGGTCAGGCTATCATCATCTCAGAGTTCGAGACGAGGACGTGCAGAAGACGGCCTTCAGGTGTCGGTATGGCCACTATGAGTTCTTGGTTATGCCTTTCGGCGTAACCAATGCTCCAATAGTGTTCATGAGCCTCATGAACAGGATCTTCCAGCCATACCTTGATCGATTTGTCGTGGTCTTCATCGATGAAATTTTGGTGTACTCGACCACGGAGGAGGAGCACGCCTACCACTTGCGGGTTGTACTAGACACACTCCGAGAGCACCAGCTTTATGGAAAGGTCTCGAAGTTCCAGTTCTGGTTACGTGAGGAGCACTTCTTGGGGCACGTCATTTCTGAGGCGGGAGTTGTTGTGGATCCCGCGAAGATCGAAGCAGTGCTAGCTTGGGAGCCACCTAGGAGCGTGATGGAGGTGCGGAGTTTCTTGGGTCTAGCCGGATACTATCGGAGATTTGTGTCGGACTTCCCTAGAGTTGCGGCGCCACTCTCAGTGTTGACGAAGAAGGGGACACCCTTCGTGTGGTCAAACAGATGTCAGTAGAGCTTCCAAGAGCTGAGACAGAGATTGACCAGCGCACCTATCTTGAGGTTTACTGAGGAGGGAGTTGGATACGTAGTCTACTGTGATGCATCAGGGACCAGACTCAGGTGTGTCATGATGCAGGAGCGGGCCGTGATTGCCTATGGATCACGTCAGTTGAGGCCGCATGAGCAGAACTACGCTACCCATGACCTGGAGTTAGCAGCAGTGGTCTTAGCTCCGAAGACATGGCGGCACTATCTGATGGGTGAGTGGTTTACAGTCTTTTCTGACCACCAGAGTCTCAGGTACATCTTCTCTCAGAAGGACCTGAACCTGAGACAGTGTTTATGGCTTGAGTTCCTCCAGGACTATGACTTTGAGATAGTCTATACTTCTGGGATGGGGAACGTAGTAGCCGATGCCCTCAGCAGGAGGATGGGCATTCAGCTACTTGAGGAGGCGACAGAGAAGCTAGCCGCCTTGCAGATATCCACCGTGGATAGAGATGGAGCACCCTTCCTTCAGTCTCTCACAGTCACCCCTCCACTACTGCAGCGGGTCAGGGAGGCACAGCATGAGGATGATGACTGTGAGACGCGGCGTGCACAGATATCCTCGGGACAGGCACCTGAAGGTTTCTCCCTTGGAGCAGAGCACGCCGTCCTTTTCAGAGGACGTACCTTGGTTCCAGTCACTTTGCGAGAGGAGGTGCTGAGAGAGTTTCACACTTCTCCTTTGGAGGTACATCTTGGAGTGGCGAAGATGTACCAGTACCTCATCCGACAGCACTGGTGGCCGGGCATGAAGAAGGCTGTGGCAGAGTTCGTTTCACGGTGCCTCACCTGCCAGCAGTTGAAGGCAGAGCATCAGGTACCAGCAGGCTTGGTACAGCCCTTGGAGGTCCCGTAGTGGAAGTGGGACGGGATATCTATGGACTTCGTGACTGGACTTCCACGCACTTCCAGAGGTCACGACTCCATCTGGGTGATTGTTGACCGACTCACCAAGTCGGCACACTTCTTACCCATCAAAGAGTAGGGCTCAGTGGAGATCTTGGGGCGTCTCTACGTTCAGAAGATTGTATGGCTTCACGGTGTGTCATCGACTATCGTCTCTGATCGGGATGCTCGTTTTACTTCCCGGCTTTGGAAGGGGTGCAGGAGGCGTTCGGGACGCGGCTACGTCTGAGCACCGCCTTTCACCCTCAGAAGGATGGTCAGACGGAGAGAACCATTCAGACTCTCGAGCACATGCTCCGTGCATGTGTCCTTGACTTTGGTCGCAGCAGGGAGGACCACCTACCCTTGGTGGAGTTTGCGTACAAAAACAGATACCACTCCACCATCGGGATGGCACCATACGAGGCGTTGTACGGCAGAACTTGTAGATCTCCTTTGTGCTGGACAGACCCTGGGGAGTCAGCACTTGTGGGACCAGAGATGGTCCGGGCCACGACAGAGAAAGTCCAAGTCATCCCGGAGCGGATGAGGATAGCTCAGAGCCGACATAAGTCATATACCGACAGGAGGCGGAGGCCACTAGAGTTCGAGGATGGCGACCACATCTTCTTGCGTGTCTCACCTCGACGTGGATTATGGAGATTTGGCCGAGGTGGCAAGTTGTCTCCACGCTTCATCGGACCTTTCCAGGTCCTCATCAAGATTGGCGAGGTGTCTTATTGCCTGGCTCTACCACCTTAGTTGCACCAGGTGCACGACGTCTTCCACGTATCTCAGCTGAGGAGATACGTGCACGACCCGACACACATCATCGACCATGGGGAGCTAGACGTGGATGATGGGGAGACTTTTGCGGAGGTCCCAGTGGAGATAGAGGATCAACAGTAGCGGGTCCTACGTGGGCGATCGATTCCTCTTGTGCACATCAAATGGCAGCATGGGAACCTCCAGGAGAGCACATGGGAGCGGGAGGCTCAGATGTGTGCTCAGTACCCACATTTGTTTCCCTAGTTATGATGTATCTTTACGGGGATGTAAAGACCTGAGGTGGGAGTAATTTAAAGACCCATAAATTTCAAGGAAATTTTTTCTTAATTTTCTTTGGAATTTTACAAGAACGCAGTTTATGACGGCACCTGATTCCAAGGCCCGGTGTGCCTGGAATCATTTTCCGAAGTTTGGCTCGGGTACGTTCAGTGAACGGACGAGCTGGTTTTTCTAACTTTTGAACCGGTGCCCAGAATCATATTCTGAGGGCACCGATGAAATCACAACACCAGTATTTTCTTAGAAACGCCTCTTCCGGAGTTGCGTTTGCTCGGTTGTGGTTTTTAATTTTTGGGCTTAAAGTTAAGAAATAAAATAATTTTACGACAACTTTATTTTATTTCACTTAAGCCACTTGAAAGCCACTTGAAGCCACTTAAAAGCGGCTTAAGCTGAGTTGATCCGCATAGGATGTTATCCAGAAATATCCTACCCTCTTGGTAGGATATTTGTGAGGTGGGACCCTCATGAGCCCCACCGTTTCTTACCGCTAAGTAACGCACCCGCGAAAACCCGTCATTATGAAAGTCAACTGACGCGTTTTCTTAAAATATTAACACACCATTTAATTGGGCTGTTTTATTCTTGAATTAAATGGGAAGTTTATTTCGTTGAATTAATTCTATGAATTAATGGGTCGTTACTTACCTCTTATTCGTTTGTTCGCATAATAATAAAATAAGACCAACACGACATTTAGAGGATTACTCGTTGAGAGGTTTTGTCAGAGTTCTTGAGCCTTCATCCTCCTTCGCGAAGAACGCGAAGAACGCGAAGAACGTGAAGAACGCGAAGAATGTGAAGAAAGCCGGTCTTCGATGAGGAACGTCGAACCCGCGGAAATCGACGACGCGACGCCGTGTGCCGTGACGCCGACGTTTCCTATCCCGCGACGTTCTTCGGCGACGTTCCTTAATCCGCAACAAGAACCTTCGATCATCCGTTGAGGTGAGGGTTTCAGATTTCCTTTGTGGTTTTTAACTCAAGAATGATTTAATTATTTTTTAATTAAATCTTTTGTTCTTGAACCTCAGAGTTCGTCAACGCGACACCCTTCCGCGACGACGCGACGATCCCCTCCTTCCACGACAATCAATCCGCGAAGAACCCATGCGTGTGACTCGACGAGGTAGGGATTTTTGTTTTGGAAATGCCCTTATTCCCGTGAACGTTTCCTTAAATTAGAGAACCGGTTGCAAATGAACAATTTTAATTTATGAAAATTGTTGTTTCATGTGTTGAATTATTTTTCTCCCGTTGTTTAGCTCTAACGCGGAGGGTGCGGGCCAAACGAACACGGCCCGACAACCCTCCGTCGTTCTTCGTTGTTGTGCGGATTTTGCGGGCGACGGAAAATCGTGACGCAAGGGCAGTTTGTTGATTCCGCAGTGAAGAACGGAACCCGGGAGGAGCACCGGCGCAGACGAGAAGGAAAACAGACCACCAGAGCAACTCCGGTGGCCCGAGGAAGATTCCGGCGGCACGGGTCGCCGACGCGGCGGCACCGGCAGCCGGAGGTGGCGGCGCCCTGGTGCGCCGCCGGACGAGGCCGCCGCGGCTGAATCCGCGGCCGCGCGGGTTCGGTTCGCCCGCACGGGACACAGCAGAATCCGCGTCCGCGGTTCTCCAGCGCGGCCCACGCGGGGTCGCTGCACCTCCAGACCGCGGGGGCAGCGCCCCGCGGCGCACGGCCGTTCGGCCGCACTGCCGAACCGAGCCAGGCCGGTCCAACCGGCCGGGCCACGCCCAGGCCGGACCGGACCGGGTCAGGTCGACCCGGTTCGGGTCGACCCGGTGCGGCCGACCCAGGGGGGGTCGGGCCGGGTCGACCTGGGCCCGGACCCCCCATCTTCGGACCATTTTCGGTCAAATGCCCGTAACTTGAGCTACGGGCCTCCAAACAACGCGCCGTCAGCGGTAACACGATCCTTGGATCGAAACGGTCGTTTCAGTATATTGCACTCAAGCTTTCAGAATACTCTGTGTTCGGCTGGGTTGGTTCGTACACAAAACCAACCGGGCCCTCGGAGTGGAAACGCTCATATCTTGAGCTACGGATGTCCGATTGACGTGCCATCGACTTCGTTGAATTCCTCTAAGTGAGAAGGGTCTTTTGGCTCACTCCGCCCGAGGTTTGGATGCAGGTGGAGTACGGTCGGGTTGGTTTTGCCTTAAAACCCAACCTGGCCCTTGAAACGAAAAAGCTAATAACTCTCAGACTGGGCGTCCGATTGACACGCTGTCTGCGACGTTGAGTTCCTGTTGACGATACGGAACTTTTGGATACATCAACTTCAGACTTTGTGATAGTTGATGTATCAGCCTCTCGGCTCGTGGAGCGGACCCTCCCGAACGAGCTTGTTGTGTGCGGGAACCCTAGTGCTGGCTGCGACTGCTACTTCGACAACGACGACTGTGCAGAGATCCTCAGTGGATTACAGCGACGACTGTGCAGAGATCCTCAGTGGATTGCAGCGACGACTGTGCAGAGATCCTCAGTGGACTGTGGCGACGACTGTACAGAGATCCTCAGTGGACTGCGACGACTACTGCACTCAGCAATCCTACGTGGATCAGTGCTACAGGTCATATGTGGGCCCGATCCTGTGTGGGTCCGATCCTGTGAGGGTCAGCGCTCAGCGGTTCTGTGTGAGCCAGCGCCTACAGGTCATGTGTGGGCCCGATCCTGTGTGGGTCTTTGCGGGGGTTAGTACCTATCGATCCTTTGTGGATCGGACGACTTAGATGGATCAGTGATCATCTTTATCGTCATCCGAAGAAGTATACCTATCTGAGCTGAATCCTGTGTTACTCTCCTTTGTGGATTGTGTTGATCTATCCTTTGTGGATTTACTGTTTACTCTCCTTTGTGGATTGTGTTGAGCTATTCTATGTGGATTACTGTTTACACTCCTTTGTGGATTGTGTTGTCCTATCCTGTGTGGGTATACGTTTTTGCTTTCCTGTGTGGATTGGGTTGTGCTCGGGCTCGGACGTTGGAGCCGAACGGGAATTGATGACTTAGGTATATGTATGGGCATATACCTAAGCAGTGTCGGTTGTTACTTCGTGATTGTATCTTTCCTTTGTGGATTTCTGGAGACCTTCGGGGGTCTCGGGGTCCCTACTGAGTAGCTTATACTCACCCCTGCACGGGCTATTCCCACACTTCGTTGTGTTGGTTGCAGATGACGGACAACGCTGATCGTGGTGGAGGCGTGCGGAGCAGGACGGTACCTGGAGGTGGACCACTGGGTGGGACGCACTCGGAGCGGACGGTTGGACCGAGGAGCTGTGGAGGCTATCTGTACCCACTCTTCAGGTGGGACTTCCAGAGGACGGCTCGATGCTGTGGCTTTTCTTTTCAGTTGCTGTTTTCCCCTTTCAGTTGTACTTTACAGTTGGGCTTGTATTTCCGACTCCTTTTACTTTCAGCACAGCTTGTTACTGTTTTTACTTAGTGTTTACTTTTCCTCTTGCTTACTCTGTGGTGCTTGTTTACTTTTCAAAGCCAATGTCTTCCCTTTTCCGGGATTTACGCCTTGGTGCTAGTCGCCAGCCCCTGGCCTATGGAAGGCGAGATTGGGGTAGTCACAGCACGGGCCCCGAGGACGGGTCATGACAGCAGAAGATACAATGGAGCAATGGATATTTAATTTCCATCATTTAAAAAAAATTGAAAAAATGTAAGATAATTTCTGAAATGAAATAGGTAATTATTTGTGTGTGGAAAAAAGATAATAAATTAATTAATTTCTAATGAAAATATTTTATTTATGATGCATCAAAATAAATTTTAACCTACAGATAAAATTTTAGCTTTTTTCATAAATAAGGGGATGGTAGCAATTATTCAGATAAATTAACCATTCAAAAGGTTAAATCATAGACTAATGATGTTTTTATTTTATAAAATTTTTGAATTGAGATATTAAAACTATTTATGTTTTTGGATTCAGGAATTATTTTTTAGAAATATTTTTAAAAATTTATTTAGGTTACATGAATCATGAAAAATAAAGCATTGAGTTCGTTTTGAGACTCATATATATATTCATATAATATTAACTTATGATTTATGGATATCATAATGGGTTTCTTAATTTATAGTTTATCATATGTTCAATATCATTGATGGCCCATTAATGTTTTATTTAATTATATATTCCATTGAATAGTGACATTTTGGTTAATGTTTTATTGGGTTGAGGTATATATAACCCAATGGTTCAACATGATGTATTATATGTGGATGAAATATATGTTCAACATTTTAATGTTATTGATAACCTTTAGGGTAAATATTATCATTTATATTTTATTAATAATAACCAATTAATATTATTGGATTTCATGGGAAAAATATTCTATATAAAAAAAATTGTTGGATGAAAGTAAATTTGATGATTAACATTATTTTATAGGATGTACATCATATATAAGTAAATTTTTTAGGAACTATATTAGTATAGATTTAGATAAAATAATACCCTCATATAGGGAGAAAAACCATCACATCTATCTAGGCTACAGGGTTTGAACTAATAACTAATGAGAAATAAGGGTATAGTTCCTTTGACTGGCATACCATATGTTCTTATTAATTTTACATTGTTTTTACATAAATGATTTGATAAATAAATATTATGTTTTTCATTACAATATAATATTGTGTTTTTTATATTATTGTATTATATTTTATAACTAAATCTAACCATTTTGTTACTAGTAAATATTTTGGGACATAAAAAAGGACTTGATACACTTTGGGGATATTATTGTCCTCTAAATTTTATATTTAGTGCTTCAGACATAAAAAATAATCATGAATATTCATTTTATGGAGTATAAAATGAAGTGGAAATTGATTGATGAACAACCAAATGATAAAATTTTTCTTATGAAATATAAATAAAAAATTTATGTATATATTTTTTGGTGTTCATTATCTTAATATTAAAGGAATCTAATAGACTTCAAAAAATTATATTTTGAAAAAAAATCTTATACATTTACCTCTATTATCGATGATTTTATTTTATTTTTCTGAATTTATCAGTTTATGATTTTGTGATCATAAAATTTCCCTTAATCTTTCAGTTTCTAAATATCAATAATCTCTACAACACTCTATAATTATTTACGATTTTCTTCTATATCCCATTAATTTTTTCCCACTTACAAACTATGTAATGTGTTATTTTCAATGACTATTGTACTTACCATTCTCACTTATATTATAGAGAGTTCTATTAATAATTTGAATGATGTTTGATTTAAAATAATTATATCTTCAGAAGGGAAACCATGATTTAAAACAACATTTTAAAATTTTGATGATGTAATTTATTGATGTTGTGGATAATGTAACACCATGATATTTTAAAAGAGGAACATTATGTTCGATACAGTATATGACATCCAATAATAATAATAAAATACCAATATAATATATTCTTTAAATACGAATATTACAACATAGATGTCAAATATGTTTCTATGAATATATCTATATAAATTATGGGAATTATATTATTTACAAATGTATAAAAAAATTAATTGGATATAAATTAATTATAATGAAAAAAACGAATTTAATGTTAAAAAATTGTTTAAAAAAATTTACTCACTTAATGTAATTTTACAATTATAATTTAATTGATTTAGTATTGGTGAATGATTTTAATAAAATGTTAATATCATATATTCAATTAAATTTTTTTAATAAATATAAAATGTTTCTTTAAATTATTTAGGTATAAATGTAGAAATATGTTTAAAAAATGTATTTTTTTTAAGATGTATTATCACCTATAGACCAATTATTTTAAAATTATATTTTACCACTTTTAGAAGATATTTTGAAAAAATATCATCATTTTTTAAATCAAAATTTCAAAATTATATTATTTGGGAAGTTTTTCAAATTTTTTGAAGTAATTAATTTGTTGATGTGTTTTGGAAAAAAAAATTATTATTAAATTTAAATTTGTGTAAATAATATAAAAATAATAATTTTTTAGTGGTTATAATTGTTAAATTAGTTAAATTATATTATTATTAATGAAATTTACTTCATTTAATCCATTTAATGTTGAATTTTTTTATAAAAACGTTGTATTCAAAGAAAAACATTTAAATTAAAAATTAGCATGTTTATCGCGCTTGTAAGATTAATTTTAAGTTAAATTATACCACTTCTTTGAATTGTATTTAACAAAAATTATTCAATATTTTGAGGCATCATAATTAATAATATGTAATATTTACAGATTTATTTTGTTAATATATAATTTTAAAAATAGTAATAAATTAATTATCATGGATTAAGATAAAACATTGTTTTTACACGTTACATGTTCCTTTGTTAAAACTTATAATCAAAAAAAATAGAACATTTCATGGTAAATTTAACTTCAAAATGGATTTATTCTATCCAGGTTATCTAATATGGACTATTTTTTTCTTATAGGATAAATTATGTAATTAAATTTTGAAAATTGTTGCAATGGAAAAAACTAAAATGGTAAAAGATCGTAATATTATAGTAAAATTGAATAAATATATTAAGAACTATTTATTTATTATTTTTTGTGGAGTGGTTTGATTTTATTATCCCCCCCAATACACTATTTTTTAAATTTCTTAGGAACATGGGTTGAGAGTGACTTACCCTTACTTAATAGTTTTGAGAATTTACAAAAATGTCACTCCTCCTCAAACCTAAAATGGAAACTTATCCAGACACATTTTAATTCCTATTTAAAAAAAATATAATGGCTATACCATTAATTAATATTTAAAATGAATCCTTATAGTATTATAGTGTAACTTTTTTTACCAAAATACAATCCCCACTATCCTTAATATGAGATCAATGGGATGCTTTTCCCATTAAAGTTAATTTTCTTCACTAATATCATTCTTGTTTACTCTTTATCATATTTACATCACCCATGTATTAATAATTTCAATGTAATAAGATAAATATATAATATAAAATAATATGTTACTATGTTTATGAATGGACGTATTTTCATTTCCACATTCATCATATGGTAAACAAAACCATCGATTAAGTGTATGGCAGATTACCACCTCACGAACCAATATATTTTATTTACCAACACCACATCTTAGATATAAATATAATGAAGAATTAAATTTATATATTTCTGATATTCATTAAATAATTTTACTATAATAATTATAATATCATTTTTACCTTGCTTCCTATCAATCCGTTTGAAAACAACACTATCGCTCATGAGTATGTGTAGACTACAACCTGTAGTATGTGATATGATTTGTTGATCATTTTATATAGACATGAATGGTAACAATGAATTATTTAATTAACATGTAAAATTTATAAAATATAAATGTTATTTTATAACGGTTATTTTTTATTTACCATTCTTTTTTTCATCCATAAAAAAAAGAAAACATCAATCATGTATAGGTCTGGCCTACAATCTCCAGGAACACATTAACCCATTTTTCAATATCTAATATTATTACAATATTATGAATACATATATAATGAATGTATGTGATATTTAAATCATGGTTAAAATTATATAGAATATGGAGCGATGAATAATGTACATTTACCCAAACTACCTAACCAAAACATATAATAAAAACAAAGAATTTATTACCCAAAACAATGATTTTAACAGAGAATTGTTAATAATAGGTTGATGTATGATTATAATTAAATCATATATGTTATTTTAAATATTTTTTTAGTTTTTCAAAATAATAATAATAATTTTTTTATACAGAAATTTAGGAAACATATCAACCATGTCAAACGTGAGGTATGGGTTTCTCATCCCTCTTTCACTAAAATTAGACATATTCCATATTGACCACATATACATATTATAAGGTGTATAAAATACTCATTTTATTTTTCATTTCATTAATATCATTATCTTCGTGGTATATAATTTTTCATTTTATTTTATTTCTTTCATTTTATATGATTGCAAATTTACCAATTGGAAATGGTTTGTTGCACAATCTCATCATCTTTCAGGATTGTTAAACATTGTCTCTACATGAGAAATTATTATATCCATATATCTAAAATAAAAAATATTTTACTGTACTCTATTTATTTATATAAATTAAATATCTCCTTTCAATTTTTTCCCTTTAAGTACTAAAGAAACTAAAATATTGTTTTTGTAGAACTTCAACTTCGTTTAGTACTTCGGGAAAAAATCATTTCACTTTTATATATATGTTTCCTAAAAATCAATTTAAAAAATATTTATACTATTATAAACTCATTTTCTAACATAATATTCATGCTCACGATTTCCCATATTCCTGATATCTCATTTCACTAAATCTTCCTTTATAAGGTTCTATGATTTTTTTAATGAAAATCATTTCCTAATATTCAAGTAATTTTTAGTTTTTGATATTTATTTTCAAAGTAAAAAAAGATATTTTCCAATTTATTATTATCAATGACATTTATATCATATTTATATTAATATGAAATAATAACCCATATTTACTTATGTAAAATAGGGTTTATTTTGTAACAATACAATCGATATTATTATACTGGGTAGTATTTGCTCTATTTGACTAGGGATGTACTATATCAATACCATTCTCTATATTATTATTGATTGGTAATGATTATGATTATTTATTAACGATTATATTGACATTTCATATGACAGTTTTTTAATTTTATTATTTGACAATTATGTTTTTTCCTTTAATAAGACGGTTATCTTAGATATAGTAAGTGATAGGAAGATCAAACTTTATACCCTCAATGTATTGGTTGGTCTCACCAGACAATGTAACTTGAATATTTAGATTAGGACTTACCCCTTTAGGTAATATGTCTTATAAAGATTCTATTATAATAGTTTTATAATTTATATAATTATGAATTCCCTAATTAAGAGATTAGTTATTAATGTCAATGTGATTTTTTTGTTAGTTAATATTTATATGGACAATTTTCAATATAATTTTTTATTTATAGGGATTATTTGATTATCATTTTTTCATGTCGTATAATTATTCATTCTCATGTTATTGATTGAATGAAATGTGTTTTTTTATATTCAATGTTCCATATTGATTGTCACTCATTTAAACAAGAGAACTCCCATTATATAAAAAACCTTAACATGAAATTGAGATCACCCCTTTGATATGTTTATTTACTATAAGATTAAATTAAATATATTTCAATATATTTTTAAGGATATGCTGATTGGGAAATTGGTTTTCTCAATGATAATACAATGTTGAATTTTATGTTTTAAAATTAATTTATAAATTCATTTATGTATATAGTTTTACAAAGATACTAATATAGATCCCTTACTTTTTATAACATGACGGTTACTTCATTTTAAATATTAAAAATACAATAGTTATACATTCAAGGATCGAAGGGTTTAGTATCTTCAAAAAACTAGGATGATAGATCAATTATAGATAACAAATCATAAAAATTTATTTCAATAATTCTTTTTATCATTTTAAAATATCATTGTATCCTTGGTTCATGTAGTCAGATGATGATATACATTAAAAGGAGGGGTGAGCTAAATGACTAGAAATATGATGAATAAAAGACATGAATTGATATAACAAGGGTGAGAATAATCATATTCATAACATTATAATCATAGTATCATCATAATAATAATTAGTGAAACATTTTATTAAGGCATGGAATGTGTAAATGTATAAAAATTAAACGTCATGCATTAGTGGTAAATCCCTCATATATATCTGAACAAAGATAACATTATGTTCAACAGTAACTTTTTTTCTTAGTCATAACATCATATTCCTAAAAAGATAATTTATTATGGTCACTCATAATACACATTATCCAATGAAATTAATTTTATTACACAATTAATTGGTGTTTTTCACAATTCATGGCCTACCTGTCACATTTATTTATTTTCATAATATTTCATTTATTATTGAACAAATAATGACAATAGTTATGAACAAACCAATTGAAATAAATGGGACTTTTAAGTATTTACTAAAAAACACATTTATGAATAAACTTATGGGGTCTAATATTGAAAAAGGTAAATGATTGTTTGTATAGACATCATTATTCTTGACTGATTAATTAACAATTCAAGAGGAGTCAATGTTGTGTTTTAGAAAGAAACTTATTTTTGGAAAATAATTTTTTTGGGATTAATAATGATGTTTTAAACAAGAAAATTCTAGAGAAATATGGATTAATAATTAAATTATATTTAATTAAAAATACTAGAATATCCATACCAAAGATGTCGCCAAATATGGATGGCCAAAAGAAAATGAGTTGGGTTCAATAATCCCATTACCTTTAATCCATATGTATTTTGTCTCTTTTCAAAATCTATAATAATATAAATGGGTTTATTAATTCACTAATCAAGAATATAATTATTTTGAATATTATATATATATTTCAATTATAATCATTTTATTATATTTATTAATTTTCGTTGTTATAGTGATGTCATTTGGATATTACATTTTTATGAAAATTTTCCTATTCTTTTGAAAAAAAATTATATTCATTTATACAATAGTATAATTAATTAAAAAATTAAATAAATGTATTTATAGCCTTATATAATAGAAATATTTTATTATTAATATCCATAAGGTTGGTGAAAATAAAAGTTTTGGATGGTTTCTTATATGAGGTTATCTAACTTTTAAAAGGAACATTGACCAAATAAAATGACAATGAAGTATAGAATATAAATACATAATATTAATAATTTTTTTTTTATTTAAGATAATAATTATAATTATAAAATTATTAATAACTTAAAATATAATACTTTTTATATAAATAAAGTCATATAAGATAAATATGAATATGAAAATAAGAGAATAGTATGAAAAAAGTTACTCATTCCTTCATGTGAATTGTCTTGTATGTCACTATAATTCCTCGATGAATATAGTAGGCTTACTCCATCAGATACCTAAGGTTCATAGGGGATCAAGAGTAAGTATTTGATAATAAAATTGTCTTTCAAAATTATGGGAGTAGTGGTTTTCTATGGGGTGGGATAGGATATATTCATACTTTAGGAGACATTGTTTTTAGAAGAAAAAAATGAATAACATACTATTTATAAGGTGAACATTTTAATATAAATAATATTTACATTAAAAATCATATGTTAATTAATTACAATAATTTTATAAATATCATTCAAATAATCATTTGAATTCACTAGTTTAATTAAAAAGATATGTTGAAAATTATAAAATATTATTTTAATGTAATAAATTAAATTCTATATATTAGAAACTATATATTTGGTTTGGAAATTAATAATATTTTATTTTGATGTAAGGTTTATTAGATTAAATACATTTTTCTAAGAATAATTTTACATAAATGATAAGGTAATTATGACATCATGAATTATGTATTTTATGATACATCGATTACATGAAAAACATTATTTTTACAATTAACTAAAAAAATTAATTATTTAATAAAACTACTAATAAAATAACTCGGATGAAATTTCAATGTGTTCATCTCAAAAATGATGTAAGGACCCGACCCCAGTTTCCTGGAGTAGATGCCTTATTTGGTTAAATTATAATATATTCAAGGAATATGCAACCCAAAGGACCATGTAGTTTAGTAGATTTTGGAAACAAGATGCATAAATATGTTTGTCTTTACATATTGAAAGGAAAACAACACTAATTATTTGTATTAAAAACATCCAAGACTCCTAGATTATTCTAGCAAGTCACTCATAACTAACATATTCATATATTGGAAAAAAGAAATTTAATAAAGGGGTGTTTTAAAATGCTCTGTAAGAGATTTAAATATATTGTAAGATAACATAAACATAAACATTAGTCTAGGTTAATAATTGATTACACACACCTTTAAAAATAAAAAACTTGAACACATCATGGTAGGAATATGAGCTGAGTAAATAATGGAATAATAAAACCTAATCAGGAGTATTCTCCTTGTCGAATAACCCCATGAACACTCAATTACTACCTTCATAATTAGGGATTGCATAATGTGGTAGAACATAACAATATCTTCTAGGCCTCATGCCAAGCCATAAGTATTCATTTTGACAAGGCCTTGGGCCAAGACCGTAGAGAACCTCATGAAACCTACCAATTCACCGAGAGGCTATAGCGGGCCCCACCCGACACTTTTAATGTCCAATTCATTCCACATATGAATGGGTATAAAAAATCACAAATTCATTAATATTGAAACAAATATATGAAATGTAAATATCATGCCCCAAACATTAAGCAAAAACACTAACTATTCAAAGTAGATAGTTGGATGGTTTTATGATTGCACATATATTTTCAAACTAATAATAAAAATTCAATGAAATATGGAAGATGTTGTAATAGGATATAAACCTCAATGAACTAAAACATTCAATAAAGGATGCTGATATATATTTAGATAATTTTAAATTAGACCATGGAAAAATCAAAGAGGAAATTATTATTAAACATTATAATGTGTCCCATACCACCATGAAACATTCAAATAATAATCGCATACAATATAAAGAGAATAAGGAGTCTATTTATATGATATAACAAATGTCATTACATACACCACATGTAAGAAGTAAGTTGTGAAAGAGTAGTATATCTCATAAAATATAATGTGAGACAAGATAAGCAAATTTAATTTAGAAATAAGTGTTCATTTGTAAAATCCTTTGTATTTTCCCTAGAATCAGTTTTTAAAAAATAAATATCATAGGAAATAAAATTCTAGGACTTATAAATTATATTTTAGGAATAAATGATGTCCCACAGAAGTGAAATCATGTGAAAAGATTCATAAAATTATTTAGAACTAAATCATTTTAGAGCATTTTAAGGAAAGTATTAAAGAGAATTTTAAAGTGGAATGAAACGTTTGTTCTATTAAATCTAGAAATGGCCCAAGATAATTTTCATGATAAAATGATATTTTTAATAAAAATAATGGTTGGTTACAATAGATTCTGGTGTACACTGGAAAACTGGTAACAATTCATAAAGATCTGTTAAATCGGGTTTGTATTTCAGAAATAATTTTGAATAGTACTTTTAAAATGTGTATATACACATTAAATAATAAATTATTCTGGTTTTTAAACATATTTAAATAAAATACATAGAATTTATGAGTATTACATAACAATACATATGAATTTCATAGAGGTAATTAGACAATCAAATTAACCCAAATGAAAATTGAAGTCCGATAGGAAAACCCTTACAACAGTGAAATCAGATGATTTGTATGACAAAAAATTAATAATATTAAAATGATACAATAAATTAAATTAAAATAAATATATTAATTATATTGTAAATCAATATGTAGTATAAATACACCATACACAAAATTATAAGTGAATATAGAAAATCTCACAAAAATGTAAGGGAGATGATGAAACCCGTACCTTAAGTCCGAATGTGTTCCCATATTGAACATAAGAGACATGAATATGAAATTATAATCATTAATAAGATAATTAAGAACCTATTAAGAATTTATTAATTTTACAAAAACTCTTTTTAGTTTATTTATTTTCTTTTTAATAAGTTAATATATTGAATTCAGTCGTTCGAGAGTGTTTGTTTTCTTGATTTTCATAATCAGTTCACTTTTTTTAAGTAATGGAGTTCCTATGTAATAGTTGTAAATCTCCATAATTGAACATTAATATTTTCAATGAACATACAGAATTGTTAATTGTCATTTCTATCATTTGGTTACAATTAATGAGGTTGAATCATTAGATGAAAACCAGTTTGGTTATTTGGCGGTATTTGGATTATTATGAACTAGTTTTGTCAAATTAATTAATAATATGTACATATACTAGTTCAGTAATGTTAATTAGGATATAATACATATATTATAGTCTAATTAAACCATCTAATTTTTTTCATCACTATCAATGAAGGTGAAATTGAAGACTGAAACTTCGTCGTCCACGAAGGTTATAAATTAGAACCTCATGGGCGTTGATTTCGTTTATAAAAATAAAAGGGAGGGAGTAAGAATATTGATGAAGGTTCTTACATTAACATGATATAATTATAGTATATATATGGTAGTATAGTTATCATGGTCATTTGGAAATAGGACATGAGGAGATAAAATAGATGAGATGAACGTGAAAATAACAGAAAAGTTGACATATCCTATATGAAAATTCGGCAGCCTAACAGCGTCACTTAAAATTTCGCAAAATTAATTGATGAGAAAAAAATGGTATCTAATCATCTGGACATAAAAGGGATAGTAATATGAATAAATAATATCAAACCCCATCATATTATAATGGAAATTCAAAGAGATAACATAAATGAATTGTTGGCTAAAATAAGATGTTGAAAGGTTATCTTACCTTATAGAGTAACTTTGAGAACATGATGGTTGGGTCCTTGGTGGCTTAAGGACACCTTTTTAGGACAAATAGTGAGGTAAAAACACCAAATCATCGAGGATGAGGTATTTTTAGTGAATTAAAAATAATGGATCAGTGGGTATTTATAGAAAAATAGAGGGATGTTTTTAATAATTTCAAAGGGACACCTCATTAGTGGTTTTTGCAAAACCTTGGGATTCACCATGGTATTTTCCAATGGTTTTAAACACTTTGAAAACCACATGAAATTTGATATTGTACATAATTATACCATAATTTTATTTTAATTATTAAGTCATTATGATGTAATAAAACCACTAAAAACTCAAAAATGTATTTTTACTATTCACAAAACTTTCAAGTACTTTATGGAAAACCCCAAAAAATAGCCTATAAGATTGTATATTTATAAAATTAAAAATTAACTCAATTTTGTAAAAATAATCTTCTAAATAATATTAATTTAATTTTTATATAAAAACATAATTTATTCCAAAACACCCACTTTAAAACTATAACTCATGTTATAAGCCCTTGAGAAATTAATCAAGTTCCTGTAAAATTATCTTATAATTATAAGAAAATAAAGTAGAAATTTGTCATTGCATTTTATGAAAATAAATTTCCACTTAAAATTATTATATTAATTAGAAAATTATATTTTAAATATTTATGTCATGCAAAAATACCAATACTCACACTATGATCATGTATTCACTTTTAAGATGTCTAAATTGTATTTATGCATTCAAGGGTGATGTTTATATTTTAATTATATGATTTACTATTTATTACTATTCATTACTATTCATAAGGTTATGTTACTATTCCAAAGTTTATGTTACTATTCACCAAAATTTTTATTGCCTTATCATACTCTAAGTATCTTACTGAACGCAACCGCGTATATCAGGTTTTCAAAATTTAAATCATAGACATAGAAAAATTATGGTTACTTGACTAGGTTATAACCAAGTGTTTCTTTGTAGAGACATATTTGCTTCATTAGTTCTATAATAAATCTATTTGGAAATTCTTGGGGTGTTACATTATCCCCTCCTTACAAAATTTCTTCCTCAAATTTTGAAATTGAACTTCGGAAGTTAATGGTTGATACTTAATAATTCCCTTGTGGGAAAACTACTTCAAAAATATAAATATAATATTCTATTAATAATAATAATGATTAAATAATTGGTTACTAAAAAATGAATTCTAATTGGAAAACATGGTCAAGGAAGAAAAATCAAACCATAATGTGGCAACATTGAACTATAAAACCCATAAAATTATCAACCTAAACCATTTCATAATTTGTTTGAAATTGAAAAATATAATTATTCAACACATTATAATGAAAGCCTCTAAATTTACAATATGAAATTATCAGCAACCCTTAATCAACAAGATGCTACTCTAAAATTCACATTCCAAACCATTCAATAACATCACCTTGAATCCTCTTGAAATATAGTAATATCATGAATTACCATAAAAACCCTATCAGAAAAAATCATTCCTCTATATTCCTTATAAAAGATACATGTTATTTTATATATTTCAAAAATCCAAAAGTGTTGTAAACCCCATCGATGATAGAATATACCACTACTATACAAGTCAATAATCAGTTCCAAGGGAGTTAGTACTTATCTGAATCAATCATTTCTTCATTATTATGTCAACATGAGATATATATATTAAGGGTGGTATTTCCCTCAATCTTGGGTGTTCTAAATAGTTTAACTTCCTACTAAATCACAATTATTTTGTACCACTCACCATATGAATTTAAATCCTTAATGAAATAGTACTATAGTACAATCTTCATAAATATCATAATTATTATAACCATAACAATAATGAAAAAAATTCAAATGACATGATTCTTGACTAGAAATATTAATCATTATACATCATCTATGGTAGCATCTTAACTTGATCATTAACCAAAATCAACATTTGGGTTATATTATTTTGAGGCATAGGAAATTGATTCACATATGGTCCTATGTACTTGTAGTTGTAGCATTGAATGTAGGTAAATTATTTCCTTGTATTATAATTACTAACATGGTTTCATTTTCCTCAAAACATTAATCAAACTCCTTTTCCTCTCTAGAATATACAAATGTGTTTACTTCCACAATTATCACATGTGGGAAAATACTTATTTCTCTTCTTCCCTTTATGCATGTTTTCCCTGCCATCCACTTCTTCTTTTTCTTCCGTTAAAAACCATAGAACTCAAAGAAGTATTTACATACCTTGTCAACACATGATATTAATTAATTATATTATTAGGATAATTGGGATACAATCATCCTTTGAAATGATGGATTAAAACAATTAGAGATATGATTCTTCTTACTCTTCACATATTGTGCATTGGTGAAGTTTTCATTTTTTATTCTAGGCTCAATTTTTAATCAATTCCATATTATATTTTAGTTTCTAACATTATGAATTCTCTATGACTCTATATAGTTATAACACATAGCATAAATGTATGCATCATAAATACTATAACCATATATTTTGGTTACATTGGTATCATAAAGGCTTCCTAATGGTGGGTAAATAAAATATGACTTATTATAATTATATCCACCAGGAGTGTCAATACCAAGGGTGAGAAAATGCCTATTGTCGTTTACCATGATACCGCGAGTCAATCCCAAAACTCCTTGTCAAAGTTTTCACTGTAATGTAAATATGTTCTAGAGGCACGTCAACCTATTTGTATCTATACATGGATATATTTTGTATAAATATCCACATAATCTATTCCTTACCATTATTCTATGATTTTATTGTATGTTTTTCTTAAAATACTACCTTCGGTATTAGTTCCCTATTCTACATATTCTAATCTTGTTTCCTTTTTTTCTATTGAACATCCTTTGACACCAACTTTAAGGACCTGACACAAGTTGCCTAGAGTTGGTGCCTTATTTTATTACATTGTAATATAAAAAAAATATGCATCCCAAAGGACCAAGTAGTTTACTATATTTTTGAAAAGGTATATATCAATAAGTTTAACGTTACATATTAAAAGGAAAACAACAGTAATTTATTAATTTAGAAACATCCAAGCCTCTTAGATTATGCCTTCAAGTCACTCATAAATAACATCTTTATATCATGGGAAAATGAAACATTAGAAAGGGTTGAGTTCAAATTATACGTAAGTGTAAGAAATACGGTATGAGATAACATAAACATATACATTAGTAATGGTGAATAATTGAAAAAACATGAATTTATAAGTAATAATCATGAACACATCATAGCAAGAATATGATTTGAGTTACTAATTCCAAAATATAACATAATCATGGGTGTTATAGTAGTCAAATAACAACATGTACTTTCAATTAATACCTTCATAATGAGGGAATTCATAATTCTTGGATAACAAAACCATATTGTCAATGTCTCGTTCCAAGACCATAAATACTCATTTTGTCAAGGCCTTGTGCAAAGATAGTAGATTGTCTCATGAGACCTACCGATGCACCAAGGGTCTATAGCGGCCCCACCATAAAATTTCTATGTTTAATTATTTTTTAAATTGAATGAGGATAAATAAAAACAACATATAAATTCATATTGAAAATAATATATGAAATGAAAATAACTTTCCCCGAACATTAAGCATAAACACTAACCATTCAGAGTAATTTGATGAATGGTTTTAAGATAGAACATCCATATTAAAAATAATCATAAACCATTAAATTAAATATGGTAGAATATATAATATTAGATAACCCTAAAGTAAGTAAAATACTCAAAAATGGATGTTGACATAGATGTAGATACTTTTAAACAAGACCATTGAAAAATCCTTCAAGGAATAGTCCTTAAACATTCCAAAGTGTCTCATACCCCCATGAAACAATAAATTCATAATCCAATATAATATCACGACAATAAGGAGGATTTTTATATAATATAAAAAAGGTTAGTACATACACCACAATCATGAAGTGTGGTGTGAATATTGAATATATCTCATAAAAGATAATGTGAGAAGAGAAAAATTCTTTTTTTACTTTGGACTGAAGAGTTATTTTTAAAAATCGTTTGTAATTTTCATAAAATCAGTTTATAAAAACAAATGTTCCAGAAAATAAAATACTAGGACATTGAAATTATATTTTAGGCATAAATGATGTCCGACTGAAGTGAAATCATGAAAAAAGGATCTTAAGATTTTTATAACTAAATCATTTTAGAGCATTTTAAGGAAAGTATTAAAGAGATTTTTATAGTGGATAGACATGTTTTTTATATTAAATTTAAAAATTATACAAGAACAAATATCATTATAAAATTAGTGATTTTATAAATATAATGGTGGCTTAAAATAGAGTATGTTGTGCACTTGAAAAAGGGTAACAATTCGAAAAGATCACTTGAATTAGATTTGTATTTCAAAAATAATTTTTTAAGTAAATTTTAATACGTGTAAATCCACATTAAATAATTATTTATTATTGTTGGTAAACATATAAAAATAAGTCAATAATAATTTATGAGGAGTACATAAAAATACATAAGAACTTCATAGTGGTAATTAGACAATGAAAGTAACCCAAATGAAAATTGAAGTTTAGGTGGAAAACCCTTACAACATTGTAATCATACAATTCAATTGGTCCAAAATTAATAATATTAAAATGATAAAATTAATACAATAAAAATAATTAAATTCATGATATGCTACATCAATGTGATGAATACATACACTATACACAAGTATTAGTAGTGAATATGGAAAATCTCCCAAAATTGGATGTGAGAAGAAGAAACCCTTTCCTTAAGTCCGAATGTGTCCCCCACATGAACATAAGGTCCCGGAATATAAAATTATAATAACTAATAAATTTATTAATAACCTATTATACATTTATTTTGTTTATCCTAATTTTTTTTACTTCATTTATGTCTTTATTTATAAGCTAATGAATTGAATTCTGTTATTCCAGAGTGTTTGTTTTCTTGATTTTCATAATCAGTTCACTTCTTTTTATTTAACAGATTTCATGGGTAAGGGTGGTAAATATAAATAATCGAAATTTAATATTATTTAAAAACATCCATAATTTTTAATGGTCATTTCTACCACATTGATACATGGAATGAGGTTGATTCATTAGATGACAACCACTTCGATTATTTGGCTATATTTAGATTATTATGAACTAGTTTTGTCATATAAGTTAATAATATGTACATATACTAGTTCATGAATATTAATTAGGTAATAATACATATATTATAGTATAGTTAAACCATATAAATGGTTTAATGACATGTATTAAAGGAGAAATTGAAGAATAAAACATCGTTGTCAATGAAGGTTATGAATTGGAACCTCATGGATGTTGATTTCGTTTATAAAAATAAAATAGAGGGAGTAAAAATATTGATGATGGTTCTTTCATTAACAATATAAATTTTCAATATATATGATACTGTTGTTATCATGATCTTTTGTACAGAAAATTTGAGGAGAGAAAATGAAAAGAGATAAACCTGAAAATGAATGAAAAGTTGAGAGATCCCTTATGAAAATTCGGTAACCTAATCGCGTTGCTTAAAATTTCATAAAATGAATTGATGATAGAAAAATGGTATCTAATAATATGGAATTAAAAATTTTATTAAGGGGAATAAATAATATCAAAATCCATCTTATGATAATAGAAATTCAAAGAGATAACATAAAAACTGTTGACTAAAAGAGGAGGGTGAAAGTTTCTCTTACCTTGTAATGTAACTCCTAGAACGTGATGGTTGGGACCTTGGGGGCTTAAGTAAATAATGGGAAGACTCTTTAGGAGTTAAAACCACAATATATCCTAGGATGAAGTATTTCTAATGAATGAAAACATATGTATGAGTGGGTATTTATAGAAAAACAGAATGAGTTTCTTAAAAATTTCAAAAAGGACACCTCATTTGTGGTTCTTGAAAAACCATGGGCTTTCCCGTGGTATTTTATCATGGTTTTAGCCAATTGGGACAACTCATGTCAAATTTATTGTAAAAAAATTTACCAGCCATTTATTTTAATTATTAATTCATTATGATGTCAATAAACAAACGAAAACTCAAAACTGTATTTTTACTATTCATGAAAAATTCACGTATTTCAGAAAAATGCCAAAAATCCACTCTAAATTTTTTTTGATGTGTAGAATTGAAAAATCAACTCAATTTTTTTAAAATACTTTTATAAATAATTTTAATAAATTTATTAAATGGAAGCATAATTTATTCCAAAAAAACCACTTTAAAGCTATAACTCATTTTATAAGACCTTGAGAAATTAATCAAGGTCTATAAAATAATCTTATAATCACAAGACAATAATGTAACAATTAGTCATTACATTTTTTGAAAATAAATTTCCAATTTAAATTATTAAATTAATAAAAAAAATTAATTTAAATATTTATGTCATATTAAAAAACCAATAATTATACTATGATTGGTTTTTCACATTTACGATGTATAAATAGTATTTATACATTCATGGTTGAAGTTTATATTTTTTAATAAAATTCACTATTAATTACTATTCATAAGGGTATTTCACTATTCATAAGGGTATGTCACTATTCACCAAAAATTATGTTTTTTTATTGGACTCTAAATATCTTACTGAACGCAACCGTATATGTCAGTTTTTCAAAATTCGAATCACATAGATGTAAATATTTAGTTTACCTGACTACCTTATAACCAACCGGTGTTTTGTATTGACCTAGTGTATCATGAATTCTATAATAAATCTATTTATAAATTCTCAGGGTGTTACAAATGATATTAAATATTTTAAACTAATGTTCTAAAATAATTAATTTTAATTTTTAAAATAAAAAAATGAAATTTTTTTTAATACCGTAAAATAATGTTTATTAAAATATATACATATATTTTCAAAGAAATTTTAATCATGATAATTATTTCAGAATTAAAAAAGATATATTTAATTATAATACTAATTATAGATATTATTTATATGAAAATTTATTAGTTTGAGAATTAATTACAATTCCAATGGTTATGTTTCTATTCCTAGTGGTTAGGTTACTATTCCAACAGTCACACTACTAATCCAATAGTAACATTACCTCTACTAAATACCACTCATTTCATTCTATAAATATTTATAAAAAATCAACCCATGATTTTATATTTTCATTTATTATGTGAATGATTGGTTTACTAATATTTGGTTTTATTTCTATTGTGTTTCCCTCCGGGGAGAGGATTCTAGAAGATGTAAGAAATCTATATTTTATCATCTTAGATTCTATATTTTATTGCTTTTTAAATAATTTTAATTTTATTAATTTTCATTAGATTCATAGATTTTTAATGTAATTATAATTATTTATTAATAAATTTTTTTTTGGTTTATCTATGTGTTCTATATGTATAGAACTTATATAATATATCTTAACACAAATTTATTAATGAAAACAATATATATTTAAAAAAATATCATCATTATATCCTTAACCCCATTTGAAAATTTTTCATTAAAATTTCAGCTCAAATTCATGTTTTTGAATAGGTGAGGCTACTTCTGTTTCATTTTTTCCAATTTCTCCCACATGACCTCTTCATACTTATAGTTTCTCCACTACACTTTGAAAAGGTGAGTTTTTTGCTTTCACAGAACTTCATATCAATGGTACCATATCTTACCCATCTTATACTGAAAAGTGAGTTCATTTTATAATTGTACCATCTATAGATTTAGTATATGCGAGGTATTTGAAACGTACATCCCTATGAGAGTAAAATGTAACCAATCATACACCTAATTTATATTTGGTGGAAGTGAAAGTTGATAGGCCACTGTTTCAATATAATCAAGGATCTCAATGGGGCCAGTGGTCCTAAAAATAAAATTCCCTTTTTTTCCAAACCATCTGACTCTCTTACATGGTGATATTTGAAGGAATGATTTATCTATAACTTTAAAATATAATTTCATTCAATATTTTTCAGTATAGATATTTTCCAAAAAAATAGAGGTTTTTATATGTTTTTTGGTGGCTTGATCCAAATATATCCTCTCTAGTACATGATTTGGTCCATTTGGATTTTTTTTCTAGATTCATCCCCACTAGTTAGATTTATACATCACTTCCCATATTTATATTCTTATAGATAAATTTGAATATTTATGTGGGATCAATTATTATATGATATCAAAACTAGTCACAGATATTGATACCGTCGTAACACCCATGATATTTTTTGAGATATAATATTTTTATTTTTATTGATGTATTTTGTTTTATGCTACACCTAGATTATCTTTCTCTATATGCAACACCGTACTAGCTTGTAGTATACAGAACACTATTCTTAGCTTTTGTTACACGCAATTTCACGTTATTTTCGTAGAATTCATTTCACCGAATATTGGGTATAGATTTTGTTCTATGTATAAAATAAATATGTTTTTCTTATGTTATATTCAACTCCAATGGATGCTTTCACTACACATAACACAGACTTGGATTTCGTTACAAGCAAAATCGGTCTTCCTTGATTACTTGTGTTGAACATGATATTGAATTTCACTAAGAAACAATATATTTTTATATTATTAATTAATGGGATATAAACTTGAAGTGATGAATAGTATTAACATCATTTTTTAATTTATAAAACATTAAGATTGATCTCATATATTTTCTTGACATGATATAAGAACAAGTTCAATTTTTTCCGACAAAATAAGTATTTTTAAAAAAATGCAGTTTTTCTACCTTTTGATGGCGCACCCATTTTAAATATAGTTTTTGAAACATTTATATGACCCATTTGATAAAATAAAATTCTTCTTTTGAATATGGAAGTAAAAAATTACCTTGGATAAATTTTTGATATTTTTTTGATAATATTCATATTTTGACGAATAGTGAAAATATGCTAAAATTTAAAATATTTTTTTTTATATAGAGATAATTTATATGGTTAAATTATAAAATTTAATGGTTTTAAAGTATAAAAATAATATATATTTTCCTCTTAAAATAATTTAATATATTATAATATAATTTTCATTGAATTCTTATGTTAAAACATTTTAATCTTTTGCAATGTTTTAACTATTAAAACTTGTTTTCTGTACAAGGTAACTAATTTTAAATTGGTTTCTACAAAATCTATGTTTGGAATTTTAAAAAATGGATTACATATTTCAAATCAGTAGGTCCAAATTATGTTAAGAGGCTACTTTTATTTTTTGGTCATTATGAATAGTAACTTTGGTAATTATTTTATTACCATAGTTAAATGTAAATCATGTAATTATGGGTAAAAATAAAATTATAAAATTACACTAACTCCAGAAAAAAATAAATTGGATGATTAAAAGTTGACCCATATCACCTAAGGGTGGGTATAATTTTATTTCATTGACTACTTTTTCCTGAAAATGAAATAATTATTACTAAAACAAAAGAAAGTGATAACATGTCACTCTCTTATGTCTTATAAGTGTAATAATTTTAATTTAAAGATACACATCATACAACATCAAAATTAAATAGTAAATAGAAATAAAATTAAATTATATACATCACATAAATGTATTTATAATTTTTATATATTAAATAATTACCATTAATGATGACACAATAGTGATGTTGAAATTATTTTATTAATAGAAACATAAAATAAATAGTTTTAAAAATACTAAAAGAAAAATCATATGAACTAATTAATGTTCTCCACAAATTTCTCAAGTTACTATGACATGTTTGAAGTGTATTAAATATTTTTCTTGAATGTATATTCTGTCTGAATTTTATTTAATTTCTAATAAATTAATATTGTCAAATTGAAACTATTGACATTTTATAAGCATAACATTTTATTATAATTTTTAAAAAACAACAAAATATATAAAATTTACAAAGTGAAAATTATATAGTTGAAAATTGGATAAATTATCGATTTATGGTCAATTAACACCACATATGTAAATTTTCATAACCATTTAATATGTAGAATATTATTACCAAAATTAAAATTTAATAGAATAACTATGTGTCAATTAAAAATATAAGGATTAAATTGACATAATAAGTTATCCAAAATTAATTTTTTGATGATATTAAGACACTATATGATTTTATATTTTAATTTGGGACACTTTTGAGATTTTTTCTAGGTTTTCATTTTATTGTTAATTAATAATTTTGAGAGTTTCCTAAAGTTCTTCTCTCACCTCATTTGAAAGGGTACCTCCTCCCTCTTAAATTAAGACCATTTTGAGACTTCAATATTGGGAAAACACTACCAAATTCTATTTTAATAATCCCTAGTAACCTTATTGATATGTTGGTATTTTCAAAATATCATCTATAGTTCCATAAAACAAAATTTAATAGAGTTATGTTAAGGAAGAGGTAATCACTTCTACTGATTTTTTAAAATTTATTTATTCTTATACATCCTCTTATTTGATTGTTTCAAAATAATTTAATAACATTAGTATCACTAATATACTGATATTTTATTATAAATAAGAAACAATTGTATTTCACATTCTATCCAACCTACCAAAAATGAAATCACAATGCGTGTCTACGTACGACTAACCATCTCTACATCGTGGTGAAATCAGTTTTCTCGTGCTACTGTACATGGATGGGTATAATAGTTGAAATAATCATTACATATGATAAATATAACATGATACTAATTATGGGACATTATAAACCATCCAATTATATAATGTTCAAAAATTATGGGAAAGATATCATTGCTTATACGTGCATACGACTTACCGTCTCCATGGCACGATGAGATTCATTCTCCACGTAACCATTCAAGAATGATAATAATGTATATATAATAAAAAATAAGGAAATATATGACATAATAATTATATTTTATTTTTTAATATATATTTTTCATTTACTTACTTCCATTCAAATCCATAAGGAAATTTAAATAGTGTTCTTGCATACGTATGGCCTACTGTCTCATTGAATGGTGTTTTTCATCTCCATTCTCTGTCTATTATATATATATATATATATATATATATATATATATGTACTGAATATATATGTTATATAAATCATTTTTAAAGTATTTATATAATTAAATCAGGATCTAATTAATAATATGTATCACCCCTGGAAAACTGAGACTTAAAAGGCTAAATGCTATCTGATTAGAACTCCACAGTTATGCATGCTTGGCCTCGAGTAGTAATCAGGATGGGTGACCTTCTAGAAAGTTTCCTAGGGTGTGTGTGAGTGAGGAAAAAACACACTGAAAGAACAAGTGTTGGCCTGTGGGGACAATCATTAGTCTGATAAGCGACCCTAATGTGTAATTGTATATGTTGTGCTGGGAAGGGAACCAAGGTATTACAGGAGACCTATGGGGTCATATGATATGGTTCATGACCTGGGGATGCGGGTTGTGACAAATGGTATCAGAGCCAATACCTAGCCGGAAGTGCTTCGGAACTACCTGAGTTTGAGGCTTAGGGTATATAATGATGGTGTTGTTCTTTAAAGGGGTGGATAATGTAACACCCCTGGAAAAGTGATACTTAAAAGGCTAAATTTTACTACCCTTATCAACAAGGTGCACCTTTCTTTTTAATATCATGTCTGATTAGAACTCCACAGTTATGTATGTTTGGCCTGGAGTAGTAATCAGGATGGGTGACCTTCTGGGAAGTTTCCCAGGGTGTGTGTGAGTGAGGACGAAACACACTGAAAGAACAAGTGTTGTCCTGTGGGGAAGGCAACCAAGGTATTACAGGAGACCCATGGGGTCATATGATAAGGTTCATGACCCGGGGAGGCGAGTCGTGACATAATATCAATAATAAAAAAATCCGAACACGCTTGATAAATAATACGATTATTACCCAAAACATTTCTTTAAAATGGAATTAACAAATGAATGGGTTATATAAAGGCATAAGTAAAACATATATGATATAAAAAATATTAATAGGGCTCTATTAAAATTTAATATATTTTTTAAACCAACATACCTGACTTTCAGACACATATGGAACAAATCAGACCAATGATAAGAGATAATTTTTCAATCTCATTTTTATATGAGATTATTATATGTATGTATTTTTTAGGGATATATTTAAAATCCAAGACCATGTTTTATAAAAAAAATTCATAAAATGTTTAATATTTTTCTATATATGTTTAATGTCATTTTAACTATTTTTGATATTTACTACATTGTTTGGAAGAAATATTTCTTTTGATTACCATATGATGTACTTTTTGACTTTTCTGATAAAAGTGAGAGGATACTGTTTTTATAACTTATAAGGCATTAAATAATTTTTACATTTTCATAATGCCTTATATCCACTAAGATTAATCTATATAATTTCATGTTTATTTTCAAATAATTTTTCTTCTTATAAAATTACATGTCATTTTGAGAGAAGATAATGTTTTTATATAAGAAATGAAATTTTCATCAAAAATTAAGATCAAGTGTTTTATCAAAATTATTTTCCATATAAGATGACATAGGGTTATTTTTCTATCCTTATTATAACTTTTATTTAATTGTTTTTATGAAAGAAATTAATTTTATGATATTTTTGTATCTTATATAGATTATGTTAAGGTGGCATGATGTTTAAGAATCACTTTTCATTTCAAGGGCTGTGCTATGATAATAGATTTATGTTTTTGTGGAACATGTAAGAATAATTTAATTTTGATATAGGTGGGACTTATATCTCCATCCAATGGATTTGTTAAAGATTAATATCTCATGATATAGACATGACTGGAATGATAAATAAATCTGGTTCAGTAATTAAGGGCAAGAATGGAAATTAAATCTAGTTTTCTAATACATGGTAGAAACGACATCTAAACCCTAATTAGTAATGGACTTCATCCAATATGATTGTCTTGGAAACAATGACTTGGATACTATGGAAATCATATTATGGGATTAATGTTTTTTTCAAAATTCAATGTTTTTTAACAATGCTATTTTAACCTAGTTAGTGTTCCTTTATGATCCATGCCTTACGTACTGCCATGATTTATTCAATGACTCAATATTTTCATGTTTTTTCTTAATGTTATTTCCTTTATGTTCAAATTTTTCTGGTTTTTTTATGATTTCTATGTTTACCCTTATTGATCATTTGAGAAAACCCTTTGTATGTTTTATTTTCACCTAGATATAAATAATGAATTTTGGTAGTAAAACAGAAGGGGTAGATCATAATGGGAGTTGTTGAAGAACTTTATGCAAGTTAGAAGACTGTGTTACGAGTTTCTAAAGACCCTAAACTAAAACAATATTTGAGAGTCTGTTTATGTAATGTATTATTTTTTCCAGAAAATTAATGTAATGTCAATGTACATCAAGCTTGGGTCTCTACAGTCTGTATTAGAGTGAAGGTTTTTCCTACCTTTGGAAACAAGGATGTGAAAACATTAGTGATATCCTTAGATATATTTCAAGGATATATCTATGGATGTCCTAAGGATAAGTAAATTATAGAATATAAAATTATCTTTTTGTGATAATCATGACTAACTAAGTCTGAAACAACAGAAATCATAGATTGAAATATAATAATTAGATTACCTTACTTATGTGTTTCTAATCTATGATATATATTTCTCACACTTTTCATTCTAATATTATTTAATATCCATAAATACATAGAACATAGTGTACCAATGAATTTTTCAGATTTTATTAGTTTTGGAATTATGAAGATCAATTTCCTTTGTAAAAATTTCATGAAGAGAATCATGTATATGGTATAATTATTGGTCATATTGTTGAAGATAATGAGTTTATAAATGAAATGTGAAGGGTATGTGATTTTCGTGAAGAATTGTTTACATTAAAACTAAGAATCTTGAGTTTGAAAAACCTTAAGACCTGGTTAAAATTGTAGGTAAGAAGAAGATTATGGATCCTATGTATTGGTATAGGAATAATGTTTGATGATTGAGGTGTATGTGTTTCAGATGTCTATAATTATTTAAAATGAATCTTGAAATATATTTCATTTTTAGTATAAGTATTTAATTGAGGATTGGAAAGGGTATGTTGAATTGTTATATAGATACTGAAAATTGGTTTAAGAGTAAGGTGATATATTTGGAGAACACGTGATTAAGGGGAATATAACCCTTACTTTATCCCTTTTGTTCAGATAATGATGTTTGGATAATGATATGTTAGATTTTAATAAGTAAATTGGAAGATGGTAGTTTCATGGGAAATAATTATGGATTTATTAACAAGTGGGTTATGCTATTATGGATGAAGTATAGACCTATTTTGGAATTAAGTAAATATATCAAATATGTTTTGGAATAAAGAAACATGCATTATTTCAATAAGGATATATATTTATTTAGGTTATTACCATGACCAAAGATAATGCACAATGAAGTCATAAAAAATGTTTTTACTATGACCAATAAGATATATTTTATCTTATATGGGGGGATAAATGATGGTATTCAGATGCTTCATATATTACCATTATTGTTTTTATTGTTTTGTGAGATTGGACAGAATTATTTTGGATAAACCTAATGGTTGGAATGGAATAATTTGGACTTCAAATGTTATTTTTTAAGGCCTAAACAATTTTTTATTATTTAAGGAGTGTTATAATTGAATAGTTTTAGAAAAAGGATAACCCAAATAATGAGATACAACCAAACACATCATAAAATTTTCTGGAAATCGAACCCACATTCGAAGTGAAAAAGGTCTTTATCGCCTACCACGGGACTAAAGGATGCCCCTGGTAAGTATAAATTAGTTTTATTTTATTTAAGTTGTATCATAAATGATGTATAAGTCTATTTTTGAAACATATATGATTAATCTCAGCATATATGGACTTATGTATAAATGATAACATGCGCTAATCTTTTTTTGATAGGGAAAGATGAAATGACATATCATTCTATTGCATGATTTTCTGACACTTCAATAGTGGAAAATTATACTTTATTTCCTAAAATAGAGATGAATTTGAGAATGTTTAGGGGGCGATAAATGATGAGATTATATTAAAAAAAAGTATATATTTCTTCTCATTAAAAAAATTCATCAACATTAAGAAAAGAATCATGAAACAAAAAATTAAATCCTTGTGCCTTTTTATTTTATTAATCAGATGGTCCCTAAAATCACCACAAATTTATTTCATTATTGTAGTTGACATTCTCTAAACCTTATTCTCTATCACTACCCATCAGAATATGATGGTTAGATTTCTCTTCCATATCTATGTTTTCACTTCTCACCCATGTTATCATACATGGAAACCCAGTGTTTAGATACTACAGGTAACCATTATATTTCTAACATTCCTTTTTAAATTGATGTTTTAATATCCCTGTTTACAATGTGGGTTTCCATGAAAGAAATTGTCAAATAGAATACCATTTATAACCCCAAAGAATTTCTAGGGTGAAATTAATTTCAATAGGGGTAAAATGTAAACCCCTAGATTATATGTGATAGATTAGTTTAATTTTATTTGATGTCTTGTGTTTTATGCTAAAAACAAATTAGTTTTTTCTATACGCAACAACATATTATCTTGAAGTATACATAACACAATTCTCATCTTGTGTTACACACAATTTTAAATTATTTTGATAGAATTAATTTCATGCAACATTGAGTATAGATTTTGATCGATGCATAAAAGAACAATTGCGGGATTATGTTATATGAAATGCCAAAAGAATCTTTCACCGTACACTATACTGACATGGCTTTCGTTACAAGCAATAGTGACATTCCTTGATATCTTGCATTGTATGAGATATTCAGTTTCACTAAAAAATTATATATTATTATATGATTATTTAAATGGGATATAAACTATCCATTTTGAATAGTATTAAACAAATTTATATTTTTTTTATCATTAAAATTAATCTATTGTATTTTCTAGGCATGATATAAGAAGAAGGTCATCTTTTTCAGATAAAATAAGTATTTTTCATGAAATTTAGTTTTCCCACCTTTTGATGGTGCACCCATTTTAAATAATGTTTTTAAACATTTTATTTTAAATTTGACAAAAAATTCTTATTCAGAATCTGGATATAAAAATTTTCTTTGGATAAATTTTTGATATTTTTCTGATAGCATCCATATTTTGATGAATAGTAAATATACTCAAAATTTTAATTAAAAACATGTTTTTTCTATGATATAATTTATACGGTTAAATTATAATGTCTAATGGTGTTAAAGTATTAATAGAATATATTTTTACCATTTAATATAATTTTTTTCATTATAATTAATTTTACATTGAATTCATATGAAGAAGTATTTTTATTGTTTGTAATGTTTTAACATTTAAAACCCATTTTCTCAACAACAAGATTAATTTTAAATTAATTACTGTAAATTGTATGCTTTTAATATTTATTAATGGATTCCATATTTGAATCAGTAGGTCCAAATTATGTTAATAGACGGGTTTAATTTTTGTGCATTTTGAATAGTAACTGTGGTAATTATTTTACTACCATAGTTATAGGTAAATTGATTAATTAAGGGTAAAAATAATATTATAAATTAACCTAACTCCTTCCAAAATTCTATTAGATGAATTAAAGTAGCCCCATGTCACTTATGGATCGGAATAGATTCATTTAATTGACTTTTTTTAATGAAAATGATATAATTATTATTAAAACAAAAGAATGTGACAACATGTCACTCTCTTATCTCATATAAGTGAAATAATTTTAATTTAAATATAAACATCATACAAAATTAAAAGTAAATATTCACTAGAAGTATTATTAAATTATCTTCATCATATAAATGTATTTATAATTTTTATAGATTAAAGACTTACTTTTAATGATGACACAATAGTGACGTTGAAATTATTTTATTAGTAGAAATATCAAATAAATTGTTTTCAAAATATTAAAAGAAATATCATATGATCTAATTAATGTTCTCCAAGAATATTCTAGTTTAAAATGAAAATATTGGAGTGTATTACTTATTTTCCTTCAAATTTATCTTGTTTTTGAATTTTATTTAATGTCTAATAAATGAGTACTGTCAAATTGAAAATGTTGACATTTTCTAAACATAACATCTTATTATATTATTTAAAAATCATAAATATATATATAAAAATTTAAAAGTGATAATTATAATGTTGAAAATGTAATAAAGTATCAATTTATGGTCAATTAACCCCAAATAATTAAATATTCATTTCCATTAAAAATATAGAATGTTATTACCAAAATAAATATTTAACAGAATAATTGTGTGACGATAAAAAAGATATGGTTTAAATTGACAGAATAAGTTGTCCAAAATTTATTGGTTGTGATATTACAACCCTATATCATTTAATACTATAATTTTTGACACATTGGAGGTTTTAGGGTAGTTGTTTTTTATTTTATTTTAAATTTTTTTTTTTGAGTGTTTCCTAATGTGCCCCTCTCCTCTCTTATAAAAGGGGACCACCTCTCTCTCCCCTTCACTCCATTTTGAGACTTAAATATCAGCCAAAAACTAAAAAATTCTCTTCTAAACTTATCTTGTTACATTATAGAGGTTTTGGTATTTGTAAAAGGAAACTTTTAGTGCCGTAAGAGGAAATTTAATGGAGGCACGCTTAGGAAGAGGTAATATATTCTACCACTTCTTAAAATATATTTCTTCTTCTACTTACTATTCATTGATTGTTTCATTATAAAGTAACAACATCAGTATATATCATATAATGATATGTTATTATGAATATCTAACATCCCTATTTCAACTTCTATCCATCTTATGAAAAACAAAATTAGTGTGCCTACGTACGTTCGACTTACTGTCTCCACGCTGTGGTGTAATATGTTTTTCACATCCGCCTTGCATGGATGTGTATAATGGTGGAAAAAATAACAATATATGATTAATATAACATGATACTAATTATGACATATTATACACTATCCACTTCAATACCGTTCAACAATATTGGGAACGATATCATCTCTCATGTGTATGTACGACTTACCCTCCCCATGACGCGAACCGATTCATTATCCACGTTAACCATTCAAGAATGATTCTAATGTATAGATAATATATAATCCTGAAATATATTACATTATAATTTTACTACATTTATTTATATATAAGTTTCATTTTCTTACATCCATCCAATTGAATATGTAAATGAAAATAGCGTTCATGAGTACGTACGACCTACTGTCTCCATGAATAGTGTTTTTTTCCATTTCATTTATCTATCTATTATATATATCTATATCTATATAATAAATATAAGTGTAATATAAATAATGTTTTAAATTATTTATGTAATTAAATCATCATATATGTAATAATATCCAGAATAACAAGTCCAAACATGTATGATAAATAAAACGATAGTTCCCCCAAACGTTGATTAAACATGGAATTGGAAAATGAATGGGTAATATAATGTCATAAGTAAAAAATATGTGATATCATAAATATTATTATAGTTCTGTTAAATGTTAATAATATTTTTAAACCCACTATATTGGAGTATCAGACACATATGGCAGAAATCAGACCTAATGTAAGGGATACTTTTGCAATATTATTTTTATTTGTGATTGTTTATATGTAAGTATTTTCTGTTGATATATTTATCATCCTTGTCCAGATATTATCGAAATGTTTGAATAATTTGTTATTTGTATTATATGTATATTTAAATTCATTTTTACCCATTTTCTACTTTTACTATATGGTAAAGAAAGAATCATTCCTTTATTTACCATACAAGGTACCTTTTGACTTTTCTGGTAAAAGTATGATGAGAATTTTTTTTTAACTTATATGACATGAAGGGATTTATACATCTTTATAACGCATTATTTCCCAAAATCTTGCTCTATAATATTTTAATATTATTTTTAACTAAATTCTTTTCTTTTAAAAGTAAATGAAATTTTGTAAAAAGAAAATCTTTTTAAAGAAAAACTGATATTTTCCTTAGGAATTATGGCCAAGTGTCTTATCAAAATTATTTTATATCTAAGATGACATAGGTTTATGTTTATATACCTATTATTACTTTTATTTTATTATTTTTAGGTTGTAATTTTTTTTATGAATCCCATTTATTTTATATGTATTATGTTTTGATGGAATGATGTTTAAGAATCCAATTTTATTTCATGGATTATGCTATTATGATTTGTTTATGATTATGTGAAACATGTAAGAATGATTACATTATGAGATGGGTGTAACAAATATCTCCCTCCAAATAATTGGGTAATGATTTATATCTTATCATATTGGCATGACTAGAATGGAATGTAAAATTTGTTTAGGAATGCAAGGCTAGAACGACTGGTAAATATGGTTCAGTAATACCTGGCTAGAACGACATGTAAACCCTGTTCAGTAATGGACTTCATCCACTATGATGATCTTATAAAAAATTCCTTAGATACTATTGAAATCATATTATGGGCATAATGGTTTTCCACAATTCCATGTTTTATACTAATGTTATTTTATCATGGGTAATGTTCCATTGTGATCCACTCCTTATGTACGGCCATCATTTATTTCATTACTTGCTATTTTGATGTTCAAACTTTATATTTAGGTTTATATGTTAAAATTTATTTTGTTTGTTTTTATAATCTCTATGTTTACCCTTAATGACCATTTTAGATGACCCTTTTTATATTTTATATTCCCTAGGATATAAAGAAAGGTTTTAGGTAGGAAAATAAAAGGGGAATATCTTTAGGGGAGATATTGAAGATCTTTCAAAATGTTTCAAGATTGTGTTCTAAGTCTCTAAAGATACTAAACTAATATGATCTTTGAGCATATGTTTTTTTTCATGTATTAAGCTTTTCCTAAAATAAATGTAATTTCCATGTACGTCATTCTTGGGTCTCTACACCCATCCACCTTTAAATTCCATTGAGATGGCTCCCAGTATGTTCCCAAGTGTTTTAATAGTTCTTCTAGATTGGAAATCAGATTGGTGATGATAAGGCATAGTTAAATTCATTTGATAATATAAAAAATGTTGGATAATTCCCTATATTTTAGATGTGAATAATTTATTACTATTGAAGATTGTTGAATGTGGAACCACATGAATCCTTACAACATCATTCCCATATATCATGGAATGTTGTCCAAGAAGGAAGTCTTCCCAAATAATGATGAAGTGGGTTTTCATGGTGAGTCGATCTAGTACATCCCATATCACACATTTCTTTTGGATGCATTTGGGAGACTATTCACAGTTGTTATAATGATATTACCCCATTTTCATTTGGATATAAGAAATGGATGCATTGTCTCTTTGGATATCTATCAGTACACATTTACTTACAAGAATAGCGAGAACCTTATGATATACTCTGAAATATGTTGTATCAAATTTGAGGAAAAAATTATACTAGATAATGATACATCATGGTATATCTAGGATTTATCTAGAATTGTGAGATATGTGTATTATCCAATATCTATTTTAATTTCTCAAGAAATTAAGGAACAAAAAGGCTTATTCAAAATATAATCACAACATCATTATAAATGTTAAAATCAAGAAACTTACCTTTATTTATCATTATCACTTTCTTTTGAATCTCCATATCATCCCTTTCTACCTCTTTAATCATCTCTCAAATAGATGGTAGGGAAATAATTTGAAATAATTTAATATGTAATCACTACCATTATTATTTCTAGATATGTCCTTTTATTATCCATTAAAAATGGTTTTTATCAATCCGGATCAATGATAATGTAGTAGGTTATTTTTTTATGATAATATTCTACCTAATTCACTATTCATAGATATTAGTTAATAGAGAAATTATAATTCATGATTATATTTATCCATTTTCATTGAAGAATATTGATATCCTTCTTTGTTAAGATTCATTTTAGTGTCTTGTGATCTATATAAATTTTCCAATTTTCACTATAGAGTTTGTGACACTAAATTACCAATGTGAATATCACTATTGTTAAATGTAGATCATTTTTTTGGGTGGCTTTTCACATGGTTATAAAACTATTGGGAGTAATAGTCTATCCTTTTTTTATTCTACATTCATATGAATCGCAATCCTTCTGTTGAATCATTAATATATATATCATATATACTTCTCCACATATCAGGAATTTGAGTTAATTCACAATTATTAATCTATTTTTGAGATCCTAAAATGATACATCATAGACTTCTAATACCCTGTACATTTCCCATTTCAATGTTTACTTTGTTACATGGCTATAAATTTTTGAGAAATTTATCACAAGACATTTTTAGTACACTAGGAAACCAGGAAAAATATGGATATCCATAACACTATTGGGTTTTGGCCATTATTGAATTGTATTTTTTTCACAATTTCAAAGAAATCACCTCATTAATGATAACATTCCATAATAATGTGACTTTCTACATCCAAATGTGTCACTTAGTAAATATTGTGTACATTTTTTCTTTTATATCTCAAACATAATGCCTAGATTCTTATTATGTTCATATATTCTAATTGATTAAATTAGATCATTTTAAATAAACACTTCCATAAATTCAATGAGGTCATATCTCAAGACTCTATTCATAAAATACATGAATATTCTAGGAGTATTATGAAGTACAAAAGGATTTACTTTGAACATATAATGCCCATTACATTTACATAAAGATATCATATGAATATCTTCCTTTTTCACCTACATCTAGTGTTATATATAACTAGGATCCACCATTCATAAATAATTAATGCCTTGTTGTTCATCAAAAAAGTTATATATCATTGGTAGATTCCACTTTTTCTTTATGTTGATTCCATTGATCACCCGGTAATTTTTACAAAACCGTAATGATAAATCATTATTCATGAAAAATTATGCTTACACTCCCCAAGGTAATGTACTATGTTGTATGAACTATTTTTTAAAATGATATTATAGACTCTACCTTAACTCCTCAAGTTCCATCAAGGACATCTTATAGGAGTATTTAGATCTAAGAGTGCATCCCGGTAAATGTTCTATTGATAAAACTTACTCCAGATCTAGGGGTTGTCTGAATAACACATTGGGAAATACATCTGTGTATTCCTTGAAAATAGGTATTTCCTTTAGTTTGGTAACTTTAATTGACTCAAAAATTTTTGTGAGTTGTGATTAATTACAATTTATCGATACCCACACAATTTAGAGGATAATGTTATAGTTTTCAATATGAAAATATATTTCCCTTTCCTAACAGGCGATCCATGTTCTATTTAATAATATTCATTCCATGCCCAGAAAATCATTGACTTCTACCAAGGGAAGCATTACAATATTTTGTGGAAGGATCATCCATCATATTCTAATTATATAACAGTCTAATACATAAATTTCATAGATCACACATCTATTTTTTTTACAAACATCACTATATTAGGGTATCATATATTCTATTCTAATTTTCTATAAAAGATAAATAACATTAAAAAAATCTGTAGAAAGAAAATAAAATAAAATAATTCATATTTTTGGTAAATGGGATGTGTATCTTGTATGATTCCATGATCATTATCTAGTTTTATAGTGAACAAATATACCCTACCATTGATATTACATCTTTTAGAAAAATATAAAATACATTACACAAACACAATCTGGAGGACCATAATTGATTAATATCTTTTGGAAATAGGTATAAAATAATCTAATTTACTGAAATATAATTAGTTTCTCACATAAAAATTTCTCCATTAAGTACTCTTCATAGACATACCCTACCTATAACCGTTATATATAACCATGGGAATGGAAACTAAAGAAAGGTGGACCTCAAATGCGCAGTATGGGTAATCATGGGTGTTACGTATTCATAATATGAACCTATGGGTATGAGAAAATTATCATAATATATTTAAAGAAACCAATATAAATAAATCATTATAGTCTTGAGTCATTAAATTATTATTAAAAGTTTATAATACGTGTATTACAAGAAAATTAAAGAACATGATCCATGATATCAAAACAATGGGATAAGATATGAAATATTTACATATATATAAGCTAAAAAAATGATTTCCATAGTTGTAATGATTCAATTCAATGTCTATAATATTGTAACTATTTCATTCCCCAAACTATCATATTATCCATGGTACACTTCTAAGACCACTATGGAGTACATATTCTCATAAAAAACATGCTTCACTCACCATTCTAGTGATATTTAACTCATGATATATAAATCGTTCTCCAATTCATTTGAAAGAGATTAGGGTCCTACACATAAAATAATTAAAATCATACTTATGTGTGAAACAAGATAATAAAATTTTAGTCATATCATAAACCATGAAATTTAACAAGCTTCATTAAAATCTCATCATATCTTATGCTATGGAAAACTAGAATGTTTCATAATTAATTAATCATTTAATCATTAATTAAAATGTGTATAAATGAAAGGGTTTCATAAGAATTAAATCTTGTTATATCCCATGGAAGAGAAATTATATTCATAAAATTCATGTAATCATAATCAAATTACATTAATAAAAATAGTAATAATTTTATCTTTGGATTATATCCCATGTAATAAAAAGGTTACATCAGTGTATTTTATGTTACATGGAGAATTATTATTAACTGTAAATGAATTTGAACATTGTTTTTGAGAAAAATGACTTTTTATTCAAAATAATTTTTTTTTAAAAATTTTATGTCCATTTATATGAATAAAATATTTTAAACATATATTATTTGAATTATTAAATTCATTATATGCATTTCATGGTGAAAATATCCCTTAAACTACAAAAAAAACTTTTTGAAACTTATTAAAAATCAACTTTTACTTTTAAATAATTTATCATAAAAATTCCCCAAATTTATAGTTATCCACATTCATTATGAAAAAATTACGTTAATGGATAGCCTAAAATCATCGAGTGGTCATTAGAGTGAGAATCACTCTTTATGTTGTGTATATTAAAAAAATGATTCTTTTAACATTTTCATTAAAATCTAAACAAGCATTGTTTGGAAAACAATATGAAGATTTCATATTTTTTCCAAAAAAAAATTGTAAATCATGGGTAAAAATCACATTACTAAATGTTTTTGTAACATTTAAAAAAATTGAATAAACTTTCCTGAAATAATGTTATTTATGAAACAGATTTTTGATCAAAGAGATAAATAAAGTCATTTGTTCCTAAAAAACGTGTTTTACTTTTGTTAGGTACCAAAGAGTCATAAAATGGTATTATTAAATAATAATATAATGAATAAATATAGAATAGGAAAATAAATTCTTTTTATGGGTGAGTTATTGAAATATGTTTCTATCATACACATAATCATAAATAATCCAAATAAACAGTGAGACTATAACATGAATATTTATTAATTTGGTAACATTCAATAGTAATACCCATGAAATAATAACATGTATTAATATTAAAATTTCATTAGGAAAAATCAATCATTGTATTACTTGTCAATGGGGCCAAAAATATAGATATTAAATTAATATATATGTATAACATAACATGTGTCCCAAAATCATAAAATTAAGAAAGTTATCCCTTACTACGATAGTAATATTTTGAATCATAAGTTCCAATAAAGAAATAAATAAAATTAAACAATATAGATAATAAAAAATAAATATATTCATTACATAAAATGTTTATCTGATAATTTATACACCTAGAAAAATAATGGTGTGCTAAATTATTATTTATCTCCAAGAAATAAAAGGCAGGCTAGAAAATCCATTACATCAAGTCTTGAAATCTATCAGAATCATTAAACCCTTATTTATAATGAATTAATGTTTATTATTAATATTATATAGAAATGAATTTATCTATATCATTACATATCTATTTTTCATATGAAAAAGTATTTCCTATGTATCAGCAAATATGTTAAAGTTTTGTTTCCGATCATAATTACGGTGTTTTTCTTATATATTTTGACTTTTTATTTTTGGTCTTATTTAATATATCATGATTAAATAATATCTAAAACTTTAGCCATGATATAAATATAATATATATTAAATTAATATTTATTTATAGTAACCCACACTATTTTGTGATAATAATGAAATACACCATTCATGGAGACGGTATGTCATATGCATGAATGAACATAGAATATATATTCCAGTCAGAGTGAAAGTTATAAATGTTAAATGATATATTAAAATTATATAATAATTTCAATTTCATTTATGTTACATATATTCATTAATACCATCTTTAATACCATAAATGTAAGTATTGAACAAATCACATTACTACATGTGGCGGTCGTCCACCGTACACACAAATGATATTATAGTATTCAAAAAATATATATTTCATGATGGTATGTGTGATATAAAAATTATAGAAGATTAATTGTATCATAATTATCATATATATACAATAAATTAATCATTAATTACCAAACAGTGAAAAATGGTAATGTTTAAATGAATCACATCTTTTCGTGAGGCAATTGTCTGTTGTTCACACGAACGATGTTTTCCTGACTCATTTTATTGAAGTGGAGATTTTTATATGAAGTAAAATTTACAAAAAAAACTTTTAAATATATTCAATATACTAAGGTAATTACATACATAAATAATTATAATAATTTATGTTTCTGTTGTATGAAATAAAACAAAAACGCTCGTTGATGAATGTCACCACTTCTTCTTGTATCCTCCTAGAGTCTTCAACAAAATCATTCCTATGATATCTATATATAAAAAACCATTATTAAATCATGACATTTGGGACTAAATAATTTTATTTTAGTAGTTTTTTGGCTGAGGAAAATGTGGTTTTATGGTGGGAAATTGAGAGGAGGTGTGGTGGCCATTTATAAGTGAGGTGAGTGGGAACACATGTAATTTATTTACTAAAGGAAAGATATAGACGTTTTTTATTATCTCATGGCTACAATAACAGAACATAATAGAACATATAAGGTATATGGAATATATATTTCTAGAAAATGAGTTTTTTACCTATTTTTTGTTATTTTTAACACATGTATTTTTATTTTAACCCTCATGAACTCATTTATAACTTTATTTTGGAAAATAATTATTTACATTTATACTATTTTTAAAAAAAATAATTTAACTAATTATGGAATATAAATTATTCTAATTGAATATAATGAATCCATTTGTTCCAAATTCCATTTACAGAAGTATAAAATTTTAATTTAAAATTAATATCGCATATGTGATGTGGAGACAGTTTTTTAATGGGAAAATGTTGAAATGGTTATAAAGTTTTTGTACCAATACTCATTATAAAATTGATTATAATGACCAATAATGGACTAATTCATGTATAATTTAATTAAATTTACATAATATAAAAATTTAATATATAATTTAACGTTATAATTAAATTTTTCAAGAATGGTTTTCTTGAAAAAAAATTCGGTAGAATTCAATATTTATAAAAAATTAGCATTTTCAAAATATAAAAAAAAATAAAATTAATATAGATTTTAAATGATGATTGAAAAAATTATGTTTATTTTTTAAATATAATTGTTTATAATTTTAGAAATTAAATATAAGACAAAATCCACAAACACGTTAAACAATCATGTTTTTGAGAAGTATTTTTTAAAACACAAGATACATTTAATTTAAATATATGTATAATAATATTCACTGTATGAATCTTATTTACAGTATTTTGATATATAATGTATAAATTAAATTTTAACAATTCCTCATTTTGAGTTTTTTTAAATAATAACAAAAAATTACAATTATCCACTTTAATACAGGTATCAAAAAGTCCATCTTTTAAAACCAAAAACTAATGATTTAGCAAAACACCTTACAATGTTTTTTTAAAAGTAACTAAGTGGATTTAATAATACCAAATAACAATTATTTTAATTTAAAAAATAAATTGGAGTTTAAATTACTTAATTTATTAAAAACAATTATAGTTTTACAAAAATCCCAATTTATTATTCTTTATTGAAATTCCAATATTTTCTGAATGAACCAACATATGGCCATTTGTTAATTTCTGTTTGGTGATTCCAAAAAAAATTATACAAAAAAAAATTTGGGACCCATAAATTAATTATAATGATTTATCATAAATAATATTAAAAGAGATTTTTTTGTGAAAAAATGTTTATGATTATAGTTATTACCTTATGAAAAATTTATTGACTGATTATTATGAGTTTACAATGAAATTTATATTGATTGGTATATTTATATTTATATTCTATAAAGTGCTTAGTACTATTCATTCATACTTATTTAATAGCTATGTTATAATAGTAATAATAACATTAATATTATTTTATTTTTTGATAATGCTTTGTGTCATGTGTAATGCATTCTCTCGAAGAAACTCTATGTTCAATGTAACAGAAGATTAAAATATTATTTAATATGAGGAATGTTATATACAGTATTGTGCATATTACATTATATTTAAATGATTAAATTCATTTGATAAAGCATTCAAAAATCCTTGGGTGTAACATTTTACCCCTATTATAATGAATTTATCCATTTAAAGTTTTCTTAGTCATTATAGGTTTAACAATTTAAAATTACATCTTAGAAATAGACACCATAAAATGGGTTACTAAAAATACTCTACAAATATATAAAGGTATGTGAAAATTTTATTTTCAATAACACATGATAGGTTTAGAAATAGGAAGACATGGGGATATGTTAATAAATAGAAATATAAGAGGAAACTAACACCCAAATACTGATGTAGAGTGATTGAGAAAACGGTTAGGTGAACGTTAATGACCACAATTACATAAAACAATATGTAATGAAAAAGGTTAATGATATCAAAAAAAATTACTATAACATGAAATATTTTTTTTTTGAATATCCTTTTAATAAATTTGAACAATTTTCACAATACGATATACATACATGGTTAATTAGATTTCATAAGAATAATATTTTTATTTTTAATTTTCCTTGATCAATAAAAATATCATATATTACTCTAAGTTGTGAATTTTTCATGATTTATGCACACAATATGATCTAGAAAATAATTAAAACTCATTCATTCAATCTATAGATTAGAAAAATTAACAATGGTTATCCAATACAGATAAATAATAATTTTTTGAAGTAATATATTAATCATTAAAATCCCACCCATATATCTTCATAGAAAATTATACAAATGGTTAACCATTTGAAACGTAAAAAAACTTACAGTCCAATAAATTAGAAATAATGTAACTAAAGTCATAAAATGAAGCTTAACATTGATCCCACATATATCTTAAAGAAGCTCATTATCATCACAAACCAAACACTTGAATAATTTCATCAATTATTCTCTTGGAATATTGTAAGGACATGGATCACCATAAAACATTTTTGAAGAAATATATAATTATTCATTCCTTACATAAAGCATATAAAATTATATATATTAATTAAATCGATAAATGATGTAAAATCCATCGTTATTATCATAAACCACTTTGTCATCAATTCCTTAATCAGTTCCATAGTAATTAGTATTGTCCAATTTCCATTTTCGTTTTCAATCATCTCTTTATAAAAACATCATTATCACAATACATGGAACATGTTAATGGTTTTATTTCTATTAATAGTATATTTTACATAAATTATAACCCATCCATTTAAAAAAATTCAGGTCTTCCCCATTATTAAACATATTCTTGAAAATACATAATAAAAAACATTTAATGAACAATCATTATATATATCATCATTCATATAATATATTCCTTGAATACTAATACATTAATAATTTATCTATTTCACTTCCTTATAAAAATACCTAACAAGGAATTATCATCTTATTCTTTAATACACCCTTTCATTAATATTTCATTCATAGTATCATCATCATAAATAAGCAGTTTCTCATACAACCATGATGATTCCCTTCATGATATTTAACATTAAGAAATTGATTTTCATAATTAACATAGATTACACATGCTAGAAATTAAAAAATTAATGATAAATTTGGGTTGATGTTACTCTTATCCACTGTGTCAAGTGAAATTTTCATCTTTCATATTTAGAAAATTGTTTAATGGAATTCATTTCCATGATAAAATTTTCTTCATGAACAAATGATAAATTATACTGGGTCTTCTACCCACATTCTTGTCATATATAATTTGAATATTATTTCCTTTATGGTCTATATATGATGAACTCTCAACAAACTCTATACTTATATTCATTGGAGAGTCTGAGAGTTAGTGAATGTTAAAACTGTTAATCATCCATTCTGATAACATATAATATATATTGATAATATTCTACAATTTATTCATAATCCCATTTATATTTTCATTATAAAATATCTTGTTTCATTAAATTTCAACACCATTCCTTTTAAATACCTCCATTGAATTAGACTATAAACCATAGTGTGAGAAATAGTAATCACTATGAAAAAACAACATAATCATTAAAATTTTACTTAATGATTTTATAAATTACAACACATTATCTTTAATATATTAAATAATTGGTTTACCCAAAGTTTTTCATTTTTATAAACTATTTATATCTTATATAATGGTTCATCAATAGTTTGTGAACTTCGAAACAATATCCCCTTGGACTATTAAACCAGATGTAATACATGTCCTAATATTATGAAATATATGACGATCAATACTATCTGAATTATCGCATTTTGGACCTATTAATCTTAATTACATCTTCTATAGATCCATATTCACCTGTAGTATTGAAAATAGGATTTAATTACATGGAAACCACTCACTATATACTTTAAAAAAATTCAAGTACACATTATTATTATTTGAATCATCTTAAGAAACATCCTTAGATTCATCCCAAGGTATATGCTAATAAATATATTGATGTATCACAATAATTTATTTTATCCTAGTTTCAAATTGTTAAAAAATCATTTATTATAATTCCAACCATACAAAACTAGTTTTAACTTATATTGATATTACATTTATAATTGAATATTCAATACATTACAAAAACACAATCTCGAGGAACATAATAATTTAATTTAATTAAATACAAGGAACATAATATTATAATTCAATGAATAATTCCCAATGTATCCTATAAAAATTTCAATAGTAATTACTATTCATTATCATACCCTACATAAAACCTTTCTTCATAATCTTTTTAAATAAAAAATTTAAATGGTGGCCTTGAGTGCTATGTAAGGGTAAATAAGTGATGCATTTATGAATATTATGAAAACTGGTTTATAAGAACATTATTATATTATATTAAAACCATAACTTGTATATCAAATGTTAGAGTCTGGAATCATTCCATAATGACTAATTTTTTACAACATATGAATCATAGGTAAATAAATGAACATGATTAATGAGATAATAATGTTGTCCTGATACATTGAATTGTGGCATATATATAAGCATTGAAATAATTTTCATTTTATTCAAGGGTCACACCCATGGTTATCAAAGTGGAATTATATAAATCCCCAAAACCATCCTAGTAGTAAAGTATTACTCCAAAGGCCATCAAATATTTCAATTTTTCTTACCGATTAGGTTTACTCCCAATTCCAATAAATTTTTTCTCATGAGATATAAATATTTACCCAATTATTTTTAGGGACATATAGTTCTCACCCATAACAAAATAAAAATCATATATATGTGTTGCACATGATCCTAAAAAATTCATCATATCTTTACCCATGAAATTAAATTGTCTTCATAAATATTTCGTCATATCATAAACTGTATATAAGTCAAATGATTTATAATAATTTAATCATTTCAAAACATGAACTGAAATAAGAAGGTTCAAAATAATTGTATCATGATATACCACATGAAAGAGAAACACGTATCATAAACATACATTCACTATAAAAATTAAATCATTCAAATTAATAAATAATAATGGAATACTTGGATCGTATCCCCTAATAAATAAAAAGATATATCAAAATATGTCATTATATCTAGTAAATGATTTTTATTGATATAACACAAGGAAAATTTAATGAGAAATATCGAATTTCATTGAAAATTATGAATTAAAAATCATTTTTCAAATACTGTTATTTGAAAATAAAATGTCACAGATATAAATTAATCATTACAAAAATTAAAACATATTTTAGTAAAATATCCATTCACCATAGAAAATATTTTTTAAAAAAATTTCAAAATACATTTTTTACATTAAAAACTTCTAATTAATAAAATCTAAAATATTAAATAAAAATTTTACATTTTAAAGGAATTTGAAAAACTTTATGGAACACCTGGAATATTTTATAATTAATTATAGTGAGGAATATTATTCATGTTGTGAAAGTTAAAAAAATATATTATTTTCACATTTTTATTAAAAGATAAATGTGAATTATTTTAATTAAACATGAATATTTATTAATAAAACATAAAAAATCATGAATCAGTAAAAAATTATTTAATAAATAAATATTAAATCTTAAAACAGTATTGAAAACAATTTTTTCAAACATGGTTTTAGATATAGACGTCTATCCAACTTAAGAGAAAAATATGTTAGATTTTTATTAAAATATTTTATCATTTAATTTTAGTATCATGGATTGTAAAATAGTACTAATAGATTAAAATATAATAAATAACTATAGGGATATAAAACTCATAAATTTCATGAGATAGGGATCATAATATCTTATCATTTGCACATAATTATAAATAATCATTCTAAACATTGAGGCCCTAATGAGAAATCCATACCACTTTGGTAACACTGTCTCTTAATCCCAATGAATAAGTAATACAAATGACTATTAAAATATCATGTTGATAAATAATTTCATGTTATTAAATTTCAAATGGGATGTGTAAGCACATCATAAAAGTATATAGTTAGAGAACATAAAATATGTCTCAAAGAATGAAAACTTAGACAAAATTCCCTTATTATATTAGTAATATTTGGAATCATAAACCACAATAATGAATAATTATAAAAGATTCACTAGAAATAAAAAATATGATATTAATGATATAAAAATTCAATGGTTAATTATATACCCCCTGAAATTTAATGAGTTCTGAATTTTCATATGACCCCAACACATAAATTAGAGAATTGAAAATCCATCACCTTAAGTAATGATTTATGTCATACATGTTCAAAACACCTGTATAATAAAGATAATATTATTAGAAATCATTTAATGAAAAATATTAATATATATCATAATATAAATGATTTTCATAGGTCCTTTTATTACCCATTTGTTAACAATTCTAGGATAAAGTTACCTTTCAGGTAATAAACTCATTTCTTTGCATATCTGTTTTGATTTTTTTAATTATTCAAACTTACATTGATTATGATTTAATAATATTAATAATTTTATAAATTATATAAAAATCATATATATTAATTATATATTTATATATATATCAATCTATATAATTTAATAATGGAAAATTAAATACTCCATTAATATAGATGTTGGGGCCTACGAACGAATGGATGTTATTTTAATTTTCCATTGAAATTCAAATAATAAAATAGGAATTTTATATTATCCTTAATGAACCTTGTTAATTTCATATATATAAAATATATACATTTAAAAAATCACTAATACATTCCATATAATTGATAATAGAGTCACATCACTTCACGAGACTGTAGTCTCTTGTACACGTGAGAATCGTTATCATTTTCCCAGAAAAGTTTGATGAAAGTTTGTTGTATATAATAATTATAAAATAATATTAATAATATATATATATATATATAATTAATCAATAATTATGTCTAATAATTAGTGGTGGTAGTGGAGAAAAAAATGACATCGGTTCATGATGTGATAATATGTCGTACAAACACAAGATGATTTGGAAACTAATTTTATATAATTCAAGATAACTGTATTTCATTCCATTAATATAACAATTTCTCATAATATATAATATACTATGTTTTTTAAATCTATATATTATAATAATAATTTTAGCAGGTAGAGGATGAAATAAAACAACAATTCTCCTTAATAAACATTAAATCATCTTCAGGTACCCTCCTTCGGTTTGCACCAAAATCCTTCCTAGGATAGATTTATATCCAAAATAATGATTATATAATGAGGGGTGGAATATTAAAAAAAATTGGTTAGCTATAATCCAAATCAATATAGTTTTCTTATTTTATGATTATAGAATAAGGGTGCCCTTTTATAAGTTAGATATTGGCGCAAAAATAATTTTTTGGACCAACGAATTCAACCTATGTTTTTTTCTGATAAAATGGTTATAATAAATTTAAATAATCAATATTAGAATATATAAGGTCGATATATGGCCACAAAATGGTTGTTGGAAAATATTTCGGTAATTTTTAACACTTATATTTTTTGTTTGACCCCTAATAAAAATATTTTTTCTTTAATCATGATACAAATATTTTACAATTCTTGTAATTTTTTGTAAAAAATTTGGATGAAAAGATTATATTATATAAATAATTATTATTCCCAATATAGATACCATTTCTCAAAATTACATTCATGTTATTGGAACATTTTATTTTAAAATTATTCCCCTAGACATGAAGAGAAGATGTGTTTTTTAATAGAAATTTTTCAAAATATTATGATGTTTTTATATCTAAATTAAATGAAAATGATTATAATGAAATAAATTGAATTAATGGATTTATTATTGAACAAATTTAACATTTAATCTATTATAATATATAATTTTACATTATAAATAAAACAACTAAAAATGTACATTTTAATTAAAATTTAGTATATTTCATTGGTTGTCAAAAAATATTTTTTCCCACTAAAATTAGAAATAAATATGCATAATTATACAAATTAAATGAAAATTTCAAAAATTAAGTTTAATTTTACAATTACTGTTTTGAAAAGTGTAAAAAAATAAAAAAAAATCCGTATACATAGTGAAAATTTGGGTTTTCAAGAAGTGTACTTTTTAGCACTATATGATTTTATATTTACACTGTATAATAATAATAATTGTATTTATATTAATTAATATTTATTAATATGTTATATATAAATTATTTCAAAATATTTTTTTTAGGTGTCATTTTAATCTATTAAAATATAGAATCATGGTACACTTAAAATATATTTCAAAAACACTTATTTTAGACCCAAAAAAAACTATACTAGAATACACTACAATGTTGATTCATAAATAATTATCTATATTATTTCTTATTTAATAATACATATTTTACTTTAAAACTTAATAGGTAATTTATATATTTAATATATTTAAAAATAAATGATATTTTGACAAAAAAATTTATTTTTCCGTATTTAAGGAAAAATAAACGTTTTCCAAAAAAATAAAATAATTTTACCAAAATTTATTTAAGATATTATGATTAATTAAATTAAAAACATTTTTTTAATAATAATTATTAATACCCTATAAATGTGTTTGTTATATTTTTCATAAAAATCAATAAAATTCATTTTCAAGGAAACCTATATTAATGAATATATTTACATTAAAAAAGATTATTTATTTTTTACAATGAATTTATAAAAAATTATATATTACATAGTAAATTAATATGTATATTTCAAAAAATAGTTAACACCATTCATAATCAACTATTTAATGGCTAAATAATAATTTTTATATTTAAAATAATATTTTGTCATGTTTTGTGATCGCTCGGTGTCACGTGACATTGACTCTATCAAAGAAACTTATTACTCTATTAAACACAAGATAAAATTGGGTTTATATATAAGAAATATCTACCCAATTTTTCCTGTACCACAAAATATATAAAAGATTTAATTCATTTGGAATTTTTTTAACAATACCGCAGGGTCTAATAACATCTTTAGTGGTGATGGAATATGTTTTCATGTGATCTATTGTCTTTGGGGGTTGATGATGCTGATTACCCTCATGGACCCATTGTTTAGTGTAATAGATTATATAATTTCGTTACTCACAATAATTTAATAACAGAACCACGAGTAGTGAATTTTGAGGATACTCTATTTCCCCCATTATGTTGGTTGAACTCATCATGTCTCTTTGATATTCAGGGGCTTAGTTTCCTTTTCTCCCACACATGAATAATTTCTATGCCCCTTTGATGCAATTCACATAATGTTTCTTCCCGTAATTTTAACATGTTGGTGGTTGGATAATATTTCCACATTTTTCTTTGAACCACCAATATGAAACTTTATTTTTATCTTCTAATCCCGACCAAAAAATGGCTAATGTCTAAACTACATCTCAACATGGAGAGCATAATGAACCACTTCATCATAACTCCTAACATATAAGATATATATATCCTTGGGATGGTGTAGTTTTAAATCACTAAAAAACCATATATATTTTTATAAATTTCAATAATAAAACCTAAGGTTTACCATTCAATCCTTGTGATATTTTAATCATTGGTTTTGAATGTTTCACATTCCTTTTTGTTCAACTCTATGAATTTGATATCCATGTTTTTTAAAAGATATATTTGAAAAGAAATATTTAGAAATATTTTATTAAACATTTTACCACTAAATATCTTCCATTCAATCTTTCATATTGATATTCGTTATCAAATACCACCATTTATTGGATTCTCACTATAATCATTAGATAGATATAGTAACCATATATTTCTCATAATAGTGGTTTATAGAAAAGAACATACCTTAGATATAACTAGTATTCCACGATAAGTGGATTAGAAGATCCCCTAAATTCTACTGTTCATTGCTTTATAAATGTATAAATATCAAAATGATCCTTATTCTATAATGAGGGCCATTCCATGTGGATAAGTATATTGTTCATAGCCTTATACAACTGTGTAATTATTTTCATAATTTTTTGAACTCCACCATTATTATCATTGGGGATTTTATTTAGTTAGTCATTTCATTTTCCCTTGCTTGGGTTTGTGTCATAGTTTCTTTTAGTTCCAACCATTTTCAAAAATATAAAAAAATTTAAGAAAACATAAGTCAATTAAGCATGAATATATAATTTATTATTTTAGGCATTTAATATAAAAGGCTTATCTTAATGGACTCCTCTATTTATCTTCTTTATAGAATAATATTTCATGGATATTTACTTATAAATATAAATAAACTAAGGGTTTTACATAATTTTTTTATTCATAAAATACAAATTATGTAAATAATACATCTAATACAAGGAATAGAGACCCTACAACATTTACATGAATATTACATCATTTTAATGATAAAGAATAAAATAGTTATACATACATGGATCAAAATTTTTAGAATCTTAATAAAATTTTATAGAAAATCACTTATACATAAGAAATCACAATATTTTATATAAATCACTCTTATTTATCCTTATAAAATCTGAATTTCACCTTAGTAAATGTAGAGTCATAAATATATAAATTAATGAAAGGGGTGATCTAGATCCCTAATTAGAGGAAGAATAATGGAAAAAATTCAATATAATTTGGGTGAGATTATTCATCCTCATCACATAATAAGTATATTATCATTATAATTATCATGAGGGAAGAACCTTAAAGGAATTTAATGTGGAAATGAATAATTATGAAACATCATTTCCTAGTGGTCAAATAACACACATAGTTAAGAACAACTCTAACATCATGTTCATGAAATAAATGATTTAATAGTTATAAAAATAATATTATCAAAAAACATAGAGTCATGCTTATGAATGTAATGAATTTATTAGAAGATATATCAAATTTCCTAGTGCATAAAATATATATATAATTACAAGACCATTATTCATATAAAAATAGTTTTATAATTATTCAAGACATAAAGAATGTATAAAAATGTATCCATGAACTAAACAATTGAAAGGATTGTGTTTCTTAAGGATTTTATAAATAATACTATCCTAAATAAAATTTTAGTGTTTAAAAATGAATAAGGAAAAAAATATATGGTACAAAAATAATCATTCTTAGTGAATAATAAAAATCTTAAGATGATTAGAATATGTTTTTCTATAAATATGTTGTTTGGAAAATATTTTTATTTAGATTAATAGAGAATATATAAACATATATATCCCAAAAAAAATTGTGAAGAATAATTACATTATTTTCAATGAAAATTAGAGTAATATACATACAAAAGATGTTCTGAAAGTGGTATAACCTAAAAAAATGAGTTCGGTTCAAGAATACACTGACATTAAATCCAACTTTATTTAATATATTTTCTACCTCATGAATATAGTTAATATGTTTATTAAAAAATTGATTCATAATTAAATATTAAAATTTCTTAACATAAAAAATTTTATTCTTTTGATTAAATTTTCTAATTTACATGGTTAACGAGAAGTCATTTTGATATCATGTTTTCCTTAAAAATTACACGTTTTCATCCATTTTTATATTTTTGAATATTTTCATTAAAAATTATAATAATTAATTCCATAATCCATGGAAACATATATTTATACCATTATATTTTAAATATAAAATGTTAATAAGGTAATAAAAGAAAGTATTTGGTCATACCATTGGATTTTCTTGGTTAGGTGTGAGTGTATTTCCAAGGTTAGTGATATGGTTTATTTATCCATGAGGAGAGGGATGTTTTAAGAATAAAATATTTATGAAAACATTGATTCTATGATAAACCATGCAATAGTATTATTTTTTAAAATATAAAGAAATAGTCTAAATACTATGATTTTAAAACATGTAATCACATTATGATTTGAATTTATTTTTTTATTAAAAGGATATGGGGAAAATGAGAAACTCGTATTCTAATATAAAAAATTAAATTTTAGATTTTAGAAAGTAATTTTTTGGTTTGAAAAATAGGATTAATTTATTATAATCTCTCATTTATGAAATTAAATTTATTCTGATATACCCTCTTATTCAACAAATTATTTGGGAAATATTATATAATGACATATTAAATTTAAAATACAAGAGTTACATGAAAACATTATTTTGAAAATTAATCTAAAAATTATAGTATTTATGAAAATTAGTGAAATATAAACCATGGATAATTTTGAATTTCAACTCTTAAAAATGATATTATTTTTGTTATAATAAATTTTAAACATTACTGTTTTAAAATTTATATATTAAAATTGTGTGTTCTATAAAATACATTTAGATAGAGTTCATAAAAAATGTTGTTATATTTTCAATTAGTTTATTAAAAATGATATTTATTTTTTTGTCCTTAGAAACTTTATATTTCAATATATTACTCTTTTTAGGAATTATTCATATCACTCATTAAAATTATTATGTAAAATCACTATTATAAAAATTAGGTTACTATTCCCAATGGTCAGCTTATATTTTCAACAGTCATGTTACTAATATAATAGTGGAATTGCTATTAAAATGGGTACATTACCTCATATAAATTCAATTTCATCATTTATCTAAATATTCACTACAAATCCACCCAAGGTTATATATTATCTTTATCTATGATTTGATTTGTTTGCTAATATATTTTTATCATTTCTATAATGTTCATCCCAGGGGAGATGTATAATTATATGGGTAAGTGCAACCCCTCACGGTGATGATGTTGAAGATTATATTTTTATTTTATAGGAGACTATATTTTGTTGGATAGAATATCTTATATAATTATGGGAATTGTGGGAATTTATTGCTATCCATAATGATTCATGGAGAAATCGTGTTGACCTGGATGTTCTCTAACATTCTAAGGATTATGAGTTGGAGAAATATTTCAATATAAATGATTCAAATGAAGGTAGTAATATAATGAATGATTGATCTATTCTAGTTGATCTTGATTATGTGAAAATAGATTGGAATAAAAAAAATATTATATATTGGGATGTTCTATTGATAAGGGGACTATAAATCATGAGGAATATATTATGACCTAGAACATGTTTGAATATAAATGTAATAATCTCATGAAATATGGTTTAAAAATGAAGTTATCCAATGTCAAATGATGTTTACATAGGGTGATTATTCAAAACATTATAACATTTTTCTAAAATAGCTTGGATATTGATTTTTTTGGGATTGAAATATTTTAGTTGAAAATAAACTCTTGGGTTATCAATATTTATGAAATGTTTTCTTAAAATGAAATTATTAAATAAAATTCAACCATATAACATAACTTTTTTTATTAATAAAATATAATTTAAAATGATTCATCGTTAAAGATAATCTATTTTATCCCGTGGGATATGATTTCCTGTATCTTGCAACCATTTTATAAAGTAAATATTGACTCCAGTCTACTAGGTTCATGGTCATTTCATGGATTTTTTTGATAATATTTTCCATGGACCATTTCAATAAGGAAAAAAAGAATGTGAAGATCTCATTTTATTTAATAATATAATCTATATGTATTTGTTATTATGATTTCAATGAGGGGTGATTGTGTTGATTGCCATATAGAAATCATTTCAGAAGACATAAATTCTATGACTCTTGGAATTTTAGTAACATCTAGTCAGTTGTGTGGTACGTTGATAATATTAACCAAACCATGAATAAAAAATTTTGACATTAATAGGAAATGTTTTACTATTACATGGCTTAAAATGTGAGATGTTCATTTTGAAATTCAAAAGAAGTAATTAGATAAAATTTCTTGTTTTGAATATATTTTCTATGTTTATTTGGTGGATTATATATGATATAGTTTAATAAAATATTATAATAGATAATGGAAAAAATATGTGAGTCGGTATCACATGTAGATATACATTAATAACATATTCGATGTGTTTATTAATCACTTCTGTTTTCTACATTATTTTATTTTTCATAGTCATTGTGTTTCTTAATTTATCAGAAACTACATAATTAATGTGGGATATGACACCTAAGAATGTGACATTAGATTTATAATAAATAAGGGTTAGATAATAACTATTAAATATTTACTTCATGATAGAAAATAGTTTTAATTCTAAATATATACTAAATCTATAGAGGTGTATATAATTACCTATGAGATTATGAAACATTTAATTTTATCACTGATATTACCATGATGATAAAGTCAAAAAATATATCGGACAATATAATATTGAAGCTAGTTTCAAGAGTGGATAGATTTATATTTATGTAATAGAAAAGGTGTCTTATATGTAAATTAATTAATTAGAGATCCATCCACAGAATAAAAATGATATTGATATTTTTTAATTAGTAAAATAAGATAATTTTGAGCCTACTAGTCACAAATCCAGTGTAAATATATTTATGTAATAAATTTTAATGTTTTTTATATAGACATAGTTTTATTAAATTAAACATCTTATTTTATAAAGAGGTACTTTTTTATATGGATTATATGAATGAGATTTTTTTTATAATTGAATATTATTATTGTATATTAATTTATAGAGTGAAAAACTATAATAATATATGAAAATACACTCATTATATATTAATTATAATGACTGATTCAATATTATTTAATTACCTTTGATGAAATAAAATGAATAACGTTTTAACAAATTTTATTATTATATTTAATTTTTATTAATTATAAACCACTACTAAAAGAAACATTTCTGTAAGAATAAATGTTTTAATTGGGGTTGTGGATGATTTTATAGTATTAGTCTACAAAATTCTTATGAATGTTGTAATCTTATTTGAAGATGTATGGTGTGGATTTGAGTGCTTTGAGATGATTTAATGAATTTGTAAATAGGTTTGATTTTTTTCAATATCTATATAGAAAATAATGTAAAATATAGAGTATCTATATGATTAAATATAATTAAGGGGAGTGAAATAAGAATTAAATCCAACAATTCAAGATCAAATCCATTAAATATATCCTTCAAAAAGTTAAATATTCACATGTGGTCATATGCCTATTAGATGTAGTGATCTATGGATATTTTATGATTCAGAAGACTGGACATTAGATTAAATGATACAATAAAAAAATTGAGTGATATTATATATGAACTGGCATGCATGATATTAGATGGGGCAGAAACTAGAAAGGTTAGACTAATATGTCAATATGTATATGAAATACAATAGTGAAAGATCAATATATAAGTCGAATCAATTCTATATAATATTTAAACTTTCAATGCATGATATTAAATCATGAACCATGTATTAATAAATATAATTGAAATGGTATATATATAAATCACATGTACTCAAATAATATTATATAGTCATTGTGTTAGTGAAGTTCATTGGAATTAAATTTTATTTGAGAATAGAATGATTTTTCATCAAATTATATTATATTCTATAAAAGAAAAGTTTTCTAACATATGAGTTTTTAGAGAATATGTCATCATAGTATAAATATAGGAATTATTGATGTAATTTTATTTGTACCTACATAATATTGAACTATAATATTTAAGAGCTTCATGTGATTAATAATATCCATTTTTTCACAATGGTAAATTTTCATGAGAATTTAAAAGGTTAACATTTCATATAATTAAATAAAAACATCAAACCTATAATTTATGGAATAAAATTATAAAGGTAAATTAAATGATGATATGTTGGTCATTTAATTTAAAAATATCAATGTTTTTTGAAAACAATGATATATATTTCAGATAAGAAGATTGGGTGTTTCACATTATAGGTGAAATCTGTATATGTTATGAAATTAGAAAGAAGGATGATAATTAATCCATATTTAGTCAAATAATCACAATATATTATCAGTGTATAAAATTATAAACAAATTAATAAGAACACTATTTCATAGAAAGAAGGAGTTATAGTGAAGACGTAATTCCTAGAAAATTTATTTATGGGAAATACTAAATCAAGAATATCGAATGTTATAATAGATTTCATTGAAGAGGATTTTAAAAATTTTAAGGATAATAAATAAATAATTATTAATGGTTATAAGATGAGTTAAATATATTTTGAGAATATAGTAGGAGGGTAGTGTAGAAATTTCATGAAATAAAATTTTTCTCATGCAATCTAGGGAACTTTTTATTCATATTTACTGGTTGTAAATGTTTTTTTACATAAACAAGAAAATTATTTCAAATAAAAGGAAATTTATTTTACAATTTACCCAAGGGTTTCATGACATAATAGTTATCTATAAAAAAAATTTGGTCAAATCACTTCATTGATGATGATGTAGTATACTATGAGTAATTGTAAGATTTGTATTCTAATGTATGGAATATGCGAATATATGATATACATGAGTACAATTATATGAAAATTAGTTGAGTAAATTATATTTAAATAAAAAAATAAACATTTTAATATTTAATCAAAAAAATAAGTATAATCATGTTAAAATGAAACACTATCAACTAATTATATAGTATGGGATTATTATTTTCATTAAATAAAACATGATATTATGAGGAATATAGTGTATAAGAATATATATGTTATGAAACATAATTTTAGTGAGCATGACCAACATTCTATGTAAGTCAACATATGTTCTAAATGTGGATAAAATTAATGATGTTGAAACTATGCATATTAAAAACATAATGTTACTGAGTAAGAATAATTATTTCCACTTTATATAGTGGTTGGATGTTACGATACAAGTAAAAACATTTTAAAAGACAATTATGTGTGCACTGTACAAGCTATGAAAGTTACATACCCGTAATAAAGGGAGGATGTTTTATTTATAAGTGATCAAATTCTTTGAGAATCATTAACAATTTTTTATAGATATAACCTATATAAGAAGTGATCATTCTAGGTATAGGTTGGAGTAACATGGTAAACTGGTGGGAAACAATATAATTAAACTTAAATAAGCTATATCATTTGTTAAATAGTTTTTGGTTTAGGATGAGACCATTCCAAACCACATGTAGTAATTATTTATACCAGTGGATGATTTCTTCCTTGGAATATACAAAACCATCATTGGGAATAAACACATTCATTTGGATAAAACATACTTAAAATAATGTGTTTCCTCAAAAAAATTTATATTATATAAATTTTAAATGTTTTGTTGAACATTTGAGATCAATTAATCATAGTGGGTGGATATGTTTAAATAAAAATAAGGAATAAAATTAGTTTGAAATAATTTTAAAAACATTCCATCCCTGATTCCCCCCACTCCACTATAGTTTGATTTTAAAAATCCAATATGCACTTCAACATAGGAAAAACAATTTATTAAATAATATCATTTTTTATTTAATTATTTTATTCACATCCCATTAAATTTATTTATTTACCTTTATACCATTATATATTACTAATACAATTTTATTAGAAAAATTTAATGAATTTTACAAACATTATAATTAATTAAATAATAATAATATTATATTTAATATGTAATGAATTAAAATACATAATTTCCAAATAATGAAATTTTATTAACTGTTTCATTTTTATTTCATTCAATATTTATTTATTATAATATTATATTTTAATTTTATTAACTATCACACAACTCTAATGAATCTATCAGACACAAGAATATCAAATGGCCAAATATCAATATCCCATGACCATATTTCCAAGGATATACACAAAACAGTCATACTAAACTCATATATATTGTCTTCATAATATCTCAAAAATGATTATTCATATTATATAGTTTATATATTTACAATTTTATAATTTTTGGAAATGTTTTATTATTTTAATAGTTATAATAACCTGTCTGATATTCATGTTTAATCATAGGGATGCCAATTTCAACATTGTAATCAATTTATTTTCATAACATTTAATTCAATTAGTAATTTTACTAAATTAATTTTATATATTTATCTAGTAATGTATTTAATTTTTTTTTGTAATATTATAAAATAATGAAATAAGGTGACGATCATTCTAATTTACATTCATTTTTTTCAAAAGTTACTAGATATACATGATTTATTTAGTGACACCCTGAACAGGTACCATAATTTTATTTAGAGTTCCCCAAAACCCATAGATTCCTCAATATATAGAATACATTACCAACTAGTAGTGAGGGACAAATCCAAAGTGTTCAGAGAATATTCCCATAAATTTTGGTTCTAAAACTATATAAAATTTAACAGATATCCATAACATAATTTAAATGTAAATAATAAAAATAAGCAGAATTATCCAAAAAAATCCATGGAGATGTCATACAAAATAGGTACAAGTCACCACATAGGAAATCCTAATATAAAAAATTATTAAAATAAAACACAAAAACCTCGGAACTATATTAATCCCTAGGCCTCGTAAACTATATCTCATAATATACTTGACCTAATCAAGTCAGATCAGCTATACATTGATTTTTAAAAGTGAAATAATGCATTTGATCTACACACAGATTGTTGTTTTTATGAATGTGTAAAGGAATACACTTTAGTGGGGTTTTTTGTAGTGATACTTGTATATTTCATCATATCTATGAATATATATATATATATAATGAAAAATTAACATGTCAAACAAGTGTAAAGAACATTGTGTGATAACTATGCCACCTAAACTCTATAAATATAATTTAATCATGTTTTAACCAGGTCACCCTGACACCCGATAATACATGGATCAACACCATGATGTAATTCCAATCATTTTCTAACCATGTGTCATCATACTCGATGTATGGATTATATTAAAAGACTCATGGTATGGATTCATATAAGTCTTAAATTCTACTACTTTAGAGTAGGGTAATTTGTGCAACCACACATAATCACTTTCTCACTCATGGTTCCCAAATGTCTAATTCTCTACCAATACTATCTCACTCACAATAGCGTATATCTATTTATAATTACATATATAAAAATATATAATTCATGGGGGGTATTTTCATCAAGTCCTATATCACAACACATCCCATACCCCATCTCACACATAGAAGCCAAAATTCTATAGGTGAAACCCTTCCACTCAGGGATTCCCTATTAATATAAAGTCAATGAACTCGGTCATAGATGGCTTGACATCAATTCATTTCATGACCGTGAATCCACCTCGCTCATGGAATTCTAGTCCATTTTCCTAAATCACATCATTTTCATGACCATTCCCAAAAAATTGTGATATCAACACTACCATCACACTCATAGTATGGACCAACCATTCTATATCAGTCATGGAACTACCACTAGTCTCAAGCCACACTATATACACATTTTTCTCCTAGGGTTGGGGTACATTACTGTTGTTACCCCTTAATAGATAACCAACAAATTATATATTACATTTTTTGAGGCATGGCCTTGAGGCCCACCATCCCTCTAGATGAAATTATCACCTATAAAATTAATGTTCAAATAGGCACACACGTTTAATTGAAACATGGTCCACACATATCACACAGTTACCTAGCTCACCCATGGAACTAGTCCAATGAAACATATCCCCTCAACTCAACAAATCTCCTCTCACACATAATGTCATATAAAGGGGCCTCCAGACCCACCATAACCTCATATAATTTATAATATCTCATACCCATCACCACATGATAACACCGAATACCATAGACTCGTCTTCATTGTGAACTAATTTGGAAGGATTGATAATCTCACCATGGCCATTAATACATGAAAATATAACAATTAAAATAGTTATAATCCACATTAGAACCATCATGTTATTTCCAAAATAAAAACCCATAACCCATTCTTGGGTATATTCTCACATCTCCAAATAGAAGTCCCTTAAACCATCTCCTATAATAAAACCCTGTTAATCATATATTATCTAATTATGATAGACCCATCATTCTCAAAATACTCACTAATCCTCAAACCAACCTACAGAGGGTGTATCTAATAATCTATGGGAAGCAAGACTATCCCAGCAAATATTATTAGGAATAAGCCTCTCAAACATACCAGTATGGAATAAGAAATCATTCCCTAGGATATCAATATTACAACACATTCCACAATATTAACTCAAGCCCTTGTATTATCTTAACCAACTTCTCCACCCCATGGTTAATATGTTTTTTGGTTATTCAATTTCACATAGGTGATATATTGAAATATTTAAAACCATAATATTCCATGAACCATCTTATCTCATCCACATGGGATAACCTTAGCCCATAAAGACTCTAATAGAACCCATGAACCACACATGCATTTTGAAATAAAGTGTAATAAGTATATGGACCCATTTTAAATGGAATACCTACAAAATATATATTATTACCAAAAAATAGATGCATATAAATACCTCATTAATACTTTTCTATGCCTCATCCATTCTATTACAACCAATTGATAACAATATTCATGTCACAAACCAATAATAATTAATTAAAAATATTATAATATATTATTCATTTTAATAAAAATTGTAATTTTTTAAAAAATATCATTGTGAATAATAATCATGAAAAACAACAACAAACCTCCCATATATTTTCCATAGAGCACCCATATAAGAATCCCAAAAAAATAATTTTACAGAACATCTGATTAACCATAAATTTCTCTTATATTTACAAAAAAACCCAAAATAAAATTATGTTATGGATTTCCTCAACTAAAACAGTTAAATATTGTGTATTAACATCATCATGCATCATAATATAAAAATAAAATATTAAAGACACATTTATTTCTATAAAATGTATCATACTCATGTGGAATCAACTCAATAATCAATTCATGGTCACACTATATTAGTTCTATCCATTATAAACACAAAAAAAGGGAAACTGAGGGTGATACAAAATAATAAACTTCAGAAATAAATTTCACCCTATCATTAGGAATATAATTAGGGTGATGAATATAAGTGAATCCAACCAAACTAACCTAACATCATGTACCATGTTTCCATGAAATAAGGTGGGTTATGAACTAATTTTATTTAAGAAAATATTAACTTTTCATTAATGATATAAATATTTGGTTCTTAGTGTGAAAGTTTACAAGAAAAAGGGTATTACCCTTGGTCAATATCATTAATTAGTATTTGAACCATGGTTTACCTTATAAAGTCCTCACTTAGATTATAGAACCCTCAACCCGCCCAATTCATGGGGTAAACCACGGTTCACAATAAAAATGACTTCATGTCAGAAAAAATTTCTTTTGGGCTAGCCAAACCATCTTCCAATGCTCACTGAAGCCCAAGTATAACAAACTAGGACTCTCATTATATCCAAAACCACCTTAATGAAACATACACATTCTTGAATTGTCAATATGATTCCATTTTCTCTTAATGATCCCATTTGGATCTAAAACACACACATTCCCATAGGAATTTAAATGATTAACAACACAGATAAATAAAAACTCCACACTAAAACCATTTAATCCTTGAGAATATTTGATAATTTAGAAAAAACATATCATTAAATATAATTTTCATTTATTCAATGATAACTCAGTAATTTTTATCTCGGAATACCATCCATGATTCTACTATGCAACACCAAACACCTAACACACTATTTTCCCGAATTCAATCCATATTCTCGACACCAATTCCAATACTAATTGGAAACTCACTTCACCCGCTAACTAATAATATCATAGATAATTTTGTTGAAATAAATTTTCATAAATCTATGAATCATCCAATTCCACTACACCAAATTCTGAGACCAACTCTGAGTGTAATTCCACAGTCGTGTCATCAATATCCTATTTCAACTGCCATGGTCTACCCTAGAGAACTGAAACACCAACAATCCATATAAATCTAAGATCACCTCCCATAAAACCTGATCCTGGTTTCCAACCTCTAAATCCATAAATCACCCAATATGAATCCCATTTTAGGTATTCACTAATGAAATATATCAAATAATACAGTATCATGAAAGGTATCATTGTGTTACATTAACAATCAACCACATAATCTCACCACCTCCAAGATATTTTTAATGAAATAGTTATATACTGAACAATAATATTGTTAAAATATATAAGAATATATATCATATCCATATGAACCCAATACAAAACAAAATTGTTGAAAACCCATTCAATTATCTCATGTAATGACTGGACATGACCATACTGATCATACACCAAGAGCCAAAACCAAACAAAAATTTATATAATCATATACATGGATTTCTTTATATCATATTCATCAATATATAATGTTGTAGACCCCATCGTATGGATTTTAGTTCACCACTTCTTGTTCACTAACCCAAAAAATCCAAACAATACCCAACCTTGACAATGACCCAATCACAATCACAAATCCCACGTCACCATGAGTTCTTAAATATCACCACAAATGTACCATAATTGTGCTTATCAGGTTAATTTATAACCCAAAAATTTATTTAAGGATCCAAACATGGCCAATTCACTAATCCATAACTCAAATGACCACCCCATGTACCTATCATTCACTATATCTTATATACACTATGACGTTTCCTAAAATGAATCCCCAAAATTGACTCCCATCTCACAATAGTGATGTAATTCACCGTTAACACATTCATATATTCCACTCGTGATATTTCACATTCACTCAGGAAAAAAATGATTTATAGTCCTATAAAACCTGGAAAATAATCCAAACTCCTTATCTCATAAGTTGCATCCCACCTGACATAGTCTCTCACTCATAACCCACTAACCATTCCCTAAAACAATATCCCTCATACCCAATTTCCCATGTAATATATCCCACCAAGGAGAAATAATTAATAACTTACTACCTGGGAAACATTCCTATTCTATTATCCTTGACCTATTTTTTGATATAACTACCCTAATTGATAACCATGAACCAGAAACCCAGACATTCAATTGGTCCCTCAATCCCATCCCAATTTGATACCAACAAAAAGTCAACCATGTTCCTTTACCAAACTAGTACATGGGTTGTTGAGAATACCACTATGTTAGGTTTAGTATAATACCACCAAAAATATATATAGAAAAACCCAATATTTATTTTCAAAATACATAAATAACTAATACCATTTCCATTCATGTAGGGATCTATATTCTTGTGGAAATCTATTCCAAACATTAGACTATTCCAAAAAATATATTATTTTTTTACTAACTGATTAACAATATTTTTAAAATACATTAAAATGGGACTTCATTTTAATCCATGATGACCACCGTTACAAGGGTCCACATGATATTCCATCAAAAAAATATGACAATTCTACATAGGATAATATCATTAACATGGTATATGACACCGTATATGTTTTTGTAGATACTATAAATAAATAAAATCACAATAGGACAATCATACAAAACTATGTGTTTTGTATGTGTGACCTATATTCCAAATATATTGTATGTGTGTTGGAATAATTCCAATTGTAAAGATCCTGACCCAATATGGCAGATTAAGTGGTTAATTTATTACACTGCTATATTATACAAAGAACCACATCCTAAAGGACAGAACTATTTAGTATTTTTGGAATTAATTATATATAATTTAAACACATATTATCATTTCAAATAAAAAATAACACATATAGAATCCCATGAGAAAAAAATTATTATGCATGCATAACCTTGTATTCCATTCATAATATACATTGTGGTATCTTGGGGAAAATAAAATATAAGAAGTGGGTGATCTCATATGCTCAGTAAGTGTCATCATATTGTGGAAGCTATGATTATTTAATAAGAATAAACATTATTGAGAGTTATATAACTAAAATAACCATTTAAATATAATAATGATCATAGTATAGAAACAATAGATGAAATTTAAATAATTCCATATAAAAAACGCAATAATATTGTACTTATCAATTAATTACATCAAATATCAATTACTAATATCAAAATTATTTGAATTTATATGACTATAAATCATAAAAATTCCATCAAGGATTTGGCCGAGACACCACAAAAAAAAAAGGTAAGGCCTCAGAAATTACACAAATTAGTTCGTGATATAGGACCAAATGACACATCAAGGGGATATATAGGATATGAACCATCACATACTACGTAAAATGAATTCATCATACTAAAGGGGTAAAACATATACAATATTAACGTTCTTATTAAAAATTATCCTACAAAATGTTAATACCTTAACTATAAACCATGAATGGTTTCAAAATAGCACATCCGCGGTCAAATAGGTTATAAAATATTGTATATGGTATCATAAGAGATCAATATCAATAAATTATAAGATTCACAAAATTATTTTGACATAGATAAAAATTCTCAAATAATGTAGCTAATAAATTTCTGAGAGGAATACCATCTTTACTTTGAATTAATTTATTTAAAATATAGTCATTTAAAAAATAAGAAAAAATTATTTTAAAAGAACCCTAAAAACATGTAATGAATTCTTTAGAAAATTATGGATTGATGTCTATGAAAAAAACCATTAATTTTTTATATGATAAAAAAAATTCTTTGTTTATTTTTTTAAATGACATAAAGTACCTCATTTAGAAAAAATGATTCATCTAAAACCATTTTATACAATTCAAACTTTGATTAAAATAAAATAAAAATTCATAGGATAATATTAAAAATATTTTGAAAACATATTTATAAAACATGGACCAGGAATAAAATATTCCATATTCAAGACTAAAACATAAATAGTCTAGAATAATAATTATATGGAAAAAAACTTACCTAGTACTTTCCTTTAGTTGAATGTGATTTAACCTCTTATATAATGGATAAAGAATGTTATTAATTTATTATATAATAATATCCATATTTATTATATCATATCTTATCCTTTAATGATATATAATAGATCATTTGTTTATAATATTTGGTTTTTACCCTTGTTTGATGTGTTAACCACTTCATAATCCTATGAATGTTTTGTCACATATGTCTTTTTTCATATGAATTAGACATATTTAATTTATAAATACAATTAAATTATGATTGTATATATTATATTTACTAATTATATGAATTTATATAATCATTATTGAATAGTTAACTTGAAATGTGAATCGTATTTGGTCGTGGAGATGGTAAGCCTTACGTACGTACGAGTGACGTTATAATTCCATTTATGGTGAATGGTAAGGAAGTGGTTGATATATTAATTTTTACATAATAAATATCATGTAATATTTATTTTTTATATTAATTATATATGTTATTATACCAATCTAAATAAGTTTGCGCTGGAAAACAAATTTCCCCATGTTTTGGAGATGGTAAGTTACTCATACCCATGCACGATGATTTCAATTTTTCAAGAATGGATAAAAGGTTTAGTATGGTTTTACCATAATAATAATAATATATCAACATATATATGACACTATATTTACTACTTTAGTAAGTAAATAATACATTATGGAGAAGTAGAAGAATAAATGGACTTGTATGAGTTGGTAAAATAATTACCTCTCATTTGGTAGACATTCTTTATATAAGTTCTCAAGGGATCTAATGATAGTATTTTTGGAATAATAAGAACTATAAGACATGGATAAGGATGTTATTAAGAGATATTTTAAGGTTTTTTTTATATATAATTGTAAATATGTTTTGATTAATTGAGGTAGATAGCACCCATTTATAATTGAGGTGTGTGGCACTTTTAAAAACCCTCAAATGATAAATTAATATAAAATAATTTTCAATTCCAAATAGATATGGTGTGATTTATTTATAAAATAAGATTATTATGTTTATAAATAATCTCAAACAATTATTTTATACATTTTTAGGTCAGATTAATACCCTTACCTTTTGGTTTTGAACAATATATAAAATTATTGGGATAAATTTAACAATGTAACAACATTAGAGTGACCTTGATTCCTTTTCTTTTTCATAACTATGTTTACATGGAACTTGGGATATTTATTTGTGTAGTTCATCATATTTTTACAATTGAAACATTGCACATTTATAGCTTATTTTTTCCCTTATAATCATTAGACTGGTGAACTTTTTCTCCAAAATTATGAAATCTATAATTCCCTTCTTTCAATTACCAGAATGTTTCTTTTAATAATTTTTACATGTAAGAAATTCCTTCTTTTCATTTTTCCCCATTAGTTGTTTCTTTCTCTATTATTCTATTATTCTAGTTCATTATCTTAGAGTCATAAGATATAGTGAATTATTTATCTATATTGGTAGCACATGACATATATCTTCGAATGATGAGAATTTTTTGGAGACTATTTCCCTTCAGATGAATGGTATTACCACATCAAAGAATTGATAAATCATTCTCTTTGGATTGAATATACAATCTATAGAAATTATTAAAAATATAGTAATGTTTAATTTATATTTAGAAACATTATCATCCTCTTTTTTCTAAGACTTCACGATTATTTCACTATATTAGGTTTATTTTCATGGGAGAAATTTGTTTCTAATAAATATTTTTTAAAATCCTTTCATTCCATGTTTTTTATTTATTTATCCACCTTATTTTTTTGAATCTATGACTACCGTTGAACCTCATCTTTTGAGAGATGATAAACATCCATAACATCCTTAACCCTTTCATACTTCTCTATTTGAGTAATATATTTTATAAAAAAAATTTCCATTGCTAAATTTAAAATGGGTCTTTGGTCCCATTAAATGATTGTGGTTATAACTTAATGAATTGGACTAACATTTTTCCTCCACATTTTTGATCATGTCCCCCCATATGGGTAATGATATTGTTTATAATATATTTTAGTTATCCCATGATGGTTATATGTCTCTCAACAATAGTTGTATCTCCTATTCTAATATCATTATCTTTTATTGGACTGAAATCCATATATTGATTGTGTGCTTTGATATAGTTTACATTCCATCCACTATATTCCATTTATAAAATAATATAATACAATTTATTATATCATATCATTATGATATATAATGTATAATCTCATAACTAATGAATTATATAATGTAAATTAATAATTTAGGAATAATAATCTAAAAATAATAAGATAATATTATTTTTATATTGTATATATTTTTTCTTATGGATTAAATCTCTAATATATGTTTTCCTAAACCTATTTCTCTAGGGTTTTTTTAATCATTCTATATTGACAACTATAAGAACCCTGACCCCAGTACACTAGATTTAGTGGTTACATTATTAAATTGTTATATTATAAAATGAATATCATCTTAAAGGGATGAACAATTGAATAATTTTGGGAGACAAAATACAATCTCGAGACATAAATTTTAATTTAATATATGAAAGAAAGCATAAATAACCCTTCAATAACACCATTATTCTCATTAAATAATCCTATATATCAGTCATAATATACATCCTATAATCCTAGGGAAAATAATTCATAGGAAATAAGTGATGTCAAATGCTCAGTAAAGGTAAGCATACATGAGAAGATTTTATGAATAAACAAGCACAAATATTAAGGCAATGTGTATAACTGAAACCAAATACATTTAAACATAATATTGAGCGAAATATGGAAAGGATAAATAAAAATAAAGTAATTCCATATGAATAATCTAATAGAATTCTAGTTAACAAAAAAATCAAATGTAATATGAAAAACTATTCACATAATGAGGAAATTCATAATGTCGTACATCATAAAAATATCGTCAAGGATTCGGCCTAGACATCATACATAAATAGGTAATGCCTAAACAAATAACCAAAATAGTATGTCTCAAGAGACATATATATGCATCGAGGGTAAATTATAGGCCCCTCCCTAAAAATACTATGTATAATTCATTCCTCATATGAATGGAGTGAAACATATACAACATAAATATTTGTATTAAAAACTAGTATATAAAATGAGAATACTTTAACCATAAACAATGAATGTTATCAAAATGAAACATCCATAGTGAAAACAATCAAAAAATATTTTATATGGAATCATTATAGATTAGTCTCAATCAAGAATAAGATCCATAAAAAGATGTTTATATATATTATAATACACTAATAAAATCATTAAAAATTTACTGAGAAAAATAACCTATTTACATTGATATCATTTATTTAAAATCAGTGAATATATAAAATAATATTTTTTTATTGAAATTAACCTTATAAATAAGAAAATGATTATTCAAAAAATAATGGAGTCATGACTAAAAAAAGACACTCATTCTTTATAAGTTAAATGTACATTCCTTTTGAATTTTTGTTGAAAAAGTCATAAATTACATGATTTTGAAAATAAAAAAAAATATTCCTTTCAAAAAAAATTATGAAATTCAAAGATGGGTAAAAAATTTAATAATTCCTATGAAAATAGTAAAAAACATTTGAAAACATTTTGGAAGAAGATGGAAATGGAATAAAATATTCCCTAGATGAGAGTTACACATAAACAATCCTAAACAATAAATATAGTGTGAAGCGACCTGTTTTATGTACATTCATTTAGTGGAATGTTACTTAACCTCTTTTATAATGGTTAAATAATGTTAATATTATATACTAGAAAAATATCCATATTTATTTTATCATATATTACCCTAATAAATTTTCTTATCACTTGATTTGTCAATAATATTTCATTATTACCCCTGTTTCAGGTGTCAACTACTTAATTTTCCTATGCATATTTTGTTATGTAATTAGGGTTTCATATATTCAAGATATATTTATTTTATATAAATAATCATATAAGGTTTATAAATGTTTTATTTATTAATTACAGTCATTTTAATAATAATTATTCAATGGTAATCATGGTATGTGAATCATATCACATTATAGAGATGGTAGGACGTACATACGCACAAATGACGATATCATTCTCTTAATGAAGAAATGGGAAGGAATATTATGGTATATTTGTTTTGAGAAAATAAATATAATTTATTATTTATTATTTATATCAATTTTATGCATCATTTTACTAATCTAAATAAAGTGGTGTTGATACACAAATTACATCACAATGTGGAGATGATAAGTTATAAGTACACATGTGCAGTGCTTTTGTTTCTCAAAAGATTGATAAAAGGTGGAATATTGTTTTACAATAATCATTATAATATCTAATATTAAAAATTATAATGTATTTATTAATTTTATTGGTAACAAATACATGAATAAGAAGTATAAGACGAAATGATCTTGAATGAGTTGGTAAACCAATTATTATCCTTCAGTGGACTTACTTTATATCTCTTGTCAATGGATCTTGAGTATGTATTTTTCGAATAATAGGAACTAATAAACTTTGATAATGATGTTGGGAGGAAAAATGGGTAGGTTTTGATTATGATAGATAACTCAATGTAGTGTGAGGATGTCCATGAGGAGGCAACCTTTTAATAATGATGTGAGGGAGCCTTTGGAAACTCTCAAAATACTTACATAAAAATATTAATTTCAATTAAAAATGGATATGATGTGTGTTACTTATAATATATGATTATAAGTGGTAAAAAACCTCAAAAACAATAATTTTTAGAAATGTTTTGGTCGCATTATTACCCTTATAGTAGGGTTTTAACCCTTATTTAAACCTGTAATCTCTTTCCGGGAAAAAATGTGTTTTTAATATTTGGAGGATTTTATAGTTACAATAAAATTCCAAATGAACCATAAATGAGTAATGTATTACATTTTAAAATATATCCCATTTATTTGGGTGAATTTATTTTTGAATTTCATCTCATTTATAAAAACATTATATAGTTTAATGAAACATTAAAATCAATTTCAAAAATATTCTTTATATCACATTTTAAAAATATTATAACAACATGATATCATCAAAAAAATCGTCAATACAACCCTAAATATTCCAGGTCATCTATAAAATTTGTGGATAAAATGAATTATCTAAAATTATGTTAAATTTAATATTTTTTGTGTCAATTATTTTATATTAATGTTAATTAAAAAGTTACATCCTCAACAATTTATAAATCAGTAATGGAATTATTTATTTCCTAAAAATTAAAAAAAAATACCATATAGAATATAAACATTTTTATCATTTAAGTGAGTATTTATTGTTGAATATTTACTTCAATTAACCATATATAAAAAATATAATACATGTTAAAAACATGAGAATGGTATATTTTTATATCCTTAGAATAAAATACTATTAAATGATTAAATTCATCTATTTGGCTCTAAGAATCCAAAAAATCATCCCAAGGATGATTTTGGTCGACAATCACACATCCAATTAAAAATTTAACAATTTTACGGTAATTTTTAGAATATTTATAATATTATTTTTACCCTTAATTACATTATTAAACAATCACCATATAAATAATAATATTCATTAATAACGATTCATAATGTCTAAAAATAAATGTAACCTATTTACTAAATATATACCCACTAATCCCAAATATTTAATACATTTTTTAAAATTAAAATCATATAATTTTAGTAATTAATTTAAAATTAATTGCATTGATGGAATGAGAAAATAAGTTTTTAAAGTGAAAACGTTCAAAAGATTGGAATGTTTTTATATCCACATTCAATATAAAATTGATTCCAATAACCTAAATTGGATTATGTAATAAAAATTATTCTAATAAAACATTAAAATAATATAATTAAGTCTATAAATTATTTAGATAAAAAGTTATCTTCAATTAAAAAAAATATTTTAACATTATCCGTCAAAACATAAATCATATTCGAAAAATACCAAAAAATGAACCAATATAAATATTGATATTCCTATTTCAAATAAGAAGTTTACTTTTTCAAATATGAAGTATATATTTTTCAGAAAGTAGATATTGAAAAAGTACACCATCAAAAGGGGGTAAAACTACCTTTAAAACAATATAGCATTTTAATTATTAAATTTGGATTTATTTTTCTTTCATGTATATATAGAAATTAAAATGATTGATAGAATTTTTATCAAATTAATTATATATAAATTTTATTAATATCATTCACCAATAGTAATTTATTTAATTTTTATTGGATAAAACACATTTTTCTTATAATAATAGATTTTTTGTAGAAATATTTCAATTATATTAAATTGGTTTAATATATTTATATTAAAATAATTAGTATCCAATAAATTAAAAAATATTTCTCCATTTGTTAGTTAATCCCATTAATAACCACTAATTTATTGACTACGAGATTATTTTAATTTTAAAAAATAATACCAATAGTATAATATTGTTCATTTAAGATTGGTGTTGTGTACAATGTAAGCTATTGAATAAGATTGTTTAAAAGGAGACATACCATAAAATCATAGAATGTTACACCAGTGTTCTAAGAACTCCAACTATGAATGACATCACTTTCAAACCAATCGTATTTGATAACGTTTTCATCTATAAATGACAAATGTATGAAAAAAATTCCATTTCCATGGTAACTAGTACATACCACTAGAAAAGTGTTAAAATATCACTAGTTTGAGGAAATTTACAAGCTCCAAAAAAATATAGACAATATTTCATTTATTTCCTAAAATTTTAAAACAAAAAATTCCTTGATACACTTTTTTATGCCTTGGACGAGAACCACTATCCATATAGAGTTCTATACACCTTTGGCGCACCTCCTCACATGATAGAGGGCTTTAACTATATGGAGGTAATAATACATAAAATATAGGGACTATAACCTCTAATTAGAGTCATAAAATAGTGTAAAACTGACCAAAACCTTCATCACATAATCGTAGTATTAATAACTAAATACATAAAATTCAATAATAAATTCTATTTATACGATATATAATATAGACAATGGACTCCCACTAAGAAGAATTCAAATAATAAATTAGTAAATAATAAAAAACATAAACACTATACCCACAACTATCACTATTAATTACACACCCTACCACTAAATACCCTTGAGTTTCACTAGCCTGATCCACTACACATCCTTAAAGGAAGCAAAAACCATAAATTTTTGTTCTTCATATTTATAGAGGATCCCATGGAGTGTTTGAGATATGCATCTCTATAGTATATCATCAAGTGAACATTGTATATACCATCATATATGTGTATTCGTTATTGGAATTAATGTGTCACATAATCACATCTGACATCATATGTTAAATATGACACCATAACTTTCTATCCACCAAGTAATCATGAGTTATCCAGGACACCATGCCACATGATCATACCATATATGGTATCCAGATAAAATTGTCATTACATATCCACCCAATGCCATTATATAAAAAATATATAAAATTAATGATGTCTTAGAATAGATATTCATAAATCTTCCAACCACTGCTCTCTCGGAATTGTGTCTTTGGTCTAACCTCTCAAACTCACATTCTCGCTCAACGTTGTCCCATATCAAATGTTCGACCTCTACCATATCACTAATAGTAATGACCAAATTTCCAAAATCAAATATGTAACCCATTTCATTTATGGTGTTCTTTTAATAAAATAATGTATCACAACATATTCTAGACCCCATTTCAATCATGGTGGAACAATAACTTCAATTCCTACCACCTCTTCTATAGTTGACTTATCATGCATAATGTAACCATACCCATAATATATTGATTCAAACATTGAAAAAATATATATAAATAATAAATTTATAAAAAATTTTGATTATAACATCAAAAAATACTCATACAAGCCATGGATCTAAAGGTTTAAAATCTTATATACTGGAAACATAAATGAATTATTTCTTATATTGTGAACATTACCACATTATCTAAATCTACACTTATACATTCCATTGTACAGAATCCTCCTCAAATCATGAAGATATAAGAAAATAAGATCTAACAAGTGCAAACCTCAGTAAGATATAACATAACAAAGTCCATAATTTTTATATATTAATCACATGAAAAGAATTAATTTGAAAAAATATCTGATTCAAAAGAATTTAAAATAATAAGTGTTAAAAATAATCATGAAATATGCACATAAAATATCAATTGATGAATATTATACTGTTTAATAAGGAAATAATTAAGGAAGAATATATCATGGGAAATGGTACATGGGAATGAACATAACATAATCATAAATATAGTATTTCTTATCGATGTGATCGTGTCTACATTTTAACCCATTCAATAATAAAAATTCACATATAGCTAAACTATGTCACACTCACAATTTTTAAAGAAATATAATCACTAATAAATTTTTATAAAATTTTAATATTGTGATTTATAATCCTTTCCCAATTCACTATTGGGATATAAATTTTACACCAATATCTTAATCCATATATTTTTGTCCCACATGAAAAAAAAATCATCAGAACATAAAAAAACACATTGAATGAAAATAGGTTTCACGAAAATAAAAATTCATCTTATAAAGGAACCATTGAAATAAATTAGGTTTTATAAAAATTATAAATGTATATGATTAACTATTTATAATAAATACATGGAAAAAAGTAGTTTCAAAAAACATATTTATAACATAATTAAGTAAATATCATTCTACCAAAAAAATAACACACAAAATTAAATTAATTGTAATATAAATATATATGGTTTAAAATTAAACACATAACATTTGGAGATATAATATCATAGAATATAATGAGTATCAAATAAAAAAATTGAATGCATTTTTTATTCATTGTGTTTGAGTTATATTAATGAGTCTCTTTTCAAAGAGTCGCTTTTTTAAAAAAATATGATGTTAAAACCATTTTTTTAAGGGGGATTACTTCAAAAAATAAATTTTCAATTAGTAAAATAATATATAATCAATTTAATTGGATATTCCTGAAAAAAATAAGTTCAAATAATAACTTTTATAACTCAATGAATGTTGTTTGTGTTATCATGTCCCTTAACTTGACCATTGATTTCAATAAAAAGTGTTTTAACCTCATTTATCATAAAAACATACTTTTTAATCAACTATTTGAAAACAAAATCATGTAAATTTTTATTATATTATCTTCATTAATTACAATCCTCTTCCTAAATTATGTTTTTAGAACATATTTTCTACATTGATAGTTAATAATCTTGATCGTTCTTAATTGGGTTCATAAAAGCATTGTTGATATAACTTTTCATCCTAGATATAATAATTTCCAACCCATAAAAGGTATTATAATTGATATTTTATAAATATATACAATTTTTAAATTAAATTATAATGTAATTTTAGTCATGTATAATGAAAAAGAAAACTATAATTATCAAGTTTTGGGTTATTATTCTAACATTGATTGATTACATAATTGTGATCATCAATTCATTGGTTGAACAAAAATAATAATTATTATTATATGTTTAACATATATATTTAATTTATAATTATATACTATATGTTATAATCATGCTTGTTTGGAAGTTAAGGTAAATGATACAAAATCATTCTTAAAGGTGGTAATCCACACGGCGCACGATTTACGTTTTGGTTACTCATCGAAGGAGAGTGGTGAAGGTGGACAGTAACTGATAATTTAAGAATAATAAATAAAAAAAATAAATAATATATATATCAAAAAATACAATCCTCAATACAGACCACGAGTGTTGGTGATGAATAAATGAATGTGCCTCTTTATATAGGTTGTCATCTACACACCCACATTAACAACGATTCTTATTTTCATTATTATATATAAAAGAATAAATTATGTTTCCCCATAATTATAGAAACATATCAACACCTTAAAAATTATGAATTTATTTTCATACTATATTTATTTTTTATTCTTTTCAAAATAATTTATAAGAGAATTATTTTTATAATGATTGCATAACGTTGTTGAGACCCTAAACATCCTCTTTTGGAAATCCATGGATTTGAGTGTGTTAAGATAATTTTTAGAGAACATGGGAATTAGTGAGTTTGAATAACATCATGGAGATGATATTCAGATATGGTATCAGACTAATTTTCAATTAAATATGTATCATTGATATTATGGAATTGATTCCCCGTTTATTAATGAAGAGAAGTGGATTTTTTCGTGGAAATTATTGTTATGTAATTTTTATGAAAACATTAGATTAAATTTTAGGTGAGTTATATGAGGCAGGGATGGTATGACATGTAGGTAATACATTAAAATTTTAATTTTTTGTATAAGGTTTAATGTATATGTTAATTTCTGAAAATTTGAGCCCCTTTGACTAGAAATTTCAACACTCGTTACATTTAGTTTTTAATTTTAATGTCAATTATTTTCTTACTAAAAAATAACCAAACCCATTTTAAAAAATTTCAAAATGATGACTTTGTATTTGGACTCCATTTAACCTAATTCATTAAATAAATATTGGAAAATCTTCATTTTAAGGTAAATAATTATAGTACAAAAAAATATTATTTTATTTTAGAGTTTTTTAAATAGTAATCTTATGTATAAGTGAAATATTTTATGGTCTCATATTTTCCTGATATTGATCATTTATTTTTAAAAATATTAATTTCCCATTGTTTTAAAAGAAATCATAAATATAATTTCACCCTGAAAATGTTTAATTTAATATAAATAAATTGAAATTGTTTTCAGGTTCAAATAAAATGTTTCTTATTACCTATAATAGTAATCATAAAATTTATAAGTTTAAAATACAAATATTTGTTTCATAATCATACCATTAAAATATATATTTTATAAACTAAAGGATTATGTAAGCATTTAAGCCTTCTACATCATATTGTAATGGGATAAAAGACACCATTATTTGAAAAATATGATATTCAAATAAAAAATAGAAATTTTAACTTTAAAATAATATCATAAATATTAATGAAAACCTTAGTTTTTAAGGGAATCAATTTTTATAATATTAATTATTAATCTAACTTTTGTGTTGATAATAAATATATCTAACATGGAAAAATTTCCATTTTATGAAATACATTGCAATAATAACAATATATTTCATAGTTTCATAGATTTACTAATTGAGTTTGATGTTTAAAGGAAATTTATTTTTCTTATAAATAAATATCATAATTCTATTACCTTTATTTCTACCTTTTAAATATATGGCTACAAGACAACAGTCTATATTTGATTGGATTTTGTTGTTTCATATGGATAAAAAAGTATAAAATTTTCTTAATATTAGGGGAAAATTTTGGGTCATGAAATTCTACGATTTTAAAAAAAATCATACTCAAAAAAGTAATTAAATGATAGAAAATAAGAAAGGGTACATTCTTATCATCACATCCTTACAATTCCACACAGCCACTTTAATCATACGATTTAAACATAGAAATTAGACAAGATGATTGTTCTTTTTCCAGAAAATCATATCTCATCAATTTGAGATGTCCACGGGTTGTTATTCGTATGGGTTTTCATATTCAAGTTGCACCTCTTTAGATATTAGTAAATGTGATTGATTTTGTAAGTATATCCATAAAAATGACACATGTAAGACAACAAACACTTTGGAGTGGTGAGGATATAGCACTATGTGACATGATATTACTCTAACATGATCAAGGATCTTGAATGGGCTGATTAATCTAAGGAACTTCATTTATTTTCAAATAACATGACCATTTATTCCATGGATATATTTGAAGAAATAGGTTTTTATAAACATTAAATATTATATATATTTAATCATTGCTATCATATATCATTTATTAATATGGTTCACTTTTAGATAGTGCCAAATGGTTTGGGACATCTTTATCATTTCTTCAATATGTTCTTTTCCTATCACTATTATTTCCCCAACATCAAAACAACATGTTGGAGTCCAATATCTCATAGAATACATTTCCTAATATGGTTCCATTTGGTTGGTGAAATTAATTTTTACATATGTGAACTCTATCAAACTTAAATGACTATACCTACATCCTTGGAAATATATTAAATGGGAACACAAAATATCCTATAGATTTTAAATAGAACACTAAAACTAGCCACCTATTTTAATGTGGTAATCAATGCTAAAATTTAGATCAATCTATACAACATGGTGATTAATTTTCCCAAATATTGATGAAAATTTCAGAACTCACTATGTTATAATTGAGAAGGATACTCGATGAATCCTAACCAACACATTTTTGTATACAATTGTAAGATGATACAATGATAAAACCACTTATATATCTATAAAAATAACTAATATTTTAATATGACCAACTACAACCCATATGAAAATTTTAAAATTAGTTGTACTATAAAAATCAATGATGAAATATATGGTTCCATTTTCCAATTTCAATACATGCACGTGAAATGGTTGCATAATCCCTTTAGGATTTTATCACACAGCCTTAACATTCAGAAATACCATGAGTCATGATATATTATATATGTTTTCCTTCATCATGTTATCCCACTATAATTTTTTTATTAAATATCTATACATATTTATAATGATAGGATTGATATATAAGGATTAGTTATGTACAACATCCAAAATATCAATCTAATTTTTTTAGTAATGATGGGACACATATCATATTTCAATATTTTATAACATATTTTCTATCTATGTTGATAATTAGAGTATTATCTACCTCATTTTTTAGATCTACATAATTATTCAAGTCCTCTTTAATACCTACATAAATAGTGTGTTAAGTAAAAACTTGGGAATGGTATGAATTCACCCATTCCCTTATGAAATAAAGATTGGTTTTTTTATAGAATCATAATTGTTTTGTATTTTTTAATTTTCATTGATGATAATTTAGAATGATATGTTCTACTCATTAAATCATCCAATATGTTTAAATTTTAGAATGATAATGTATCAAAAAATAATCATCTTTTAATATATCAAAAAATATCCATTTATGTATATTAAATTTTTTATTAAGAAATACATATCAACATATTTGGACATTTTACATATCAATCATAAACCTATAATGGTAAAACTCCAAATATTCAATGAAAATGCCACTTCAAATAATTCAAAATCATGTGTCATGTAGTTTTTCTCACGAGAATTTAATTACTGCGAGGAACAAAAAATTGCCTTTTTGTTTTTCATGGGGAATCATAATAATCATTTTAATAATTTAAAATAATAAATATTAAACCCTTAAATAATACATATAATATAATCCCAATTAGATTGAGTAACTTTTCATTAATCTCATTGAATCATTCCTCAATTTTTGTTATCCATAAGAACTTATTTCCGTTTGCTGTTAGAATTGATAATTTATTTATTATCCATGATTATTTTGTAAAACAATTTATATAACATTAAGATAACTATTAGGTCCAACAGGTCATATATCAAAAGAGGGGGGTGAATCTGGGTATGATAGATTAATACACTATCCTTGGAGATCTTGTTTTATCACTATAAAAAATGAACATCTTCCTTTTTACCATATCAGCATATGAATGTAAGTTAAATTAATCACATGACACAATGATTTTACTCTGTTCACCCTCACTAGACTATGTCCAAGGGCCAAAAAAGGTAATTTGTTGATGTACCAAATCGAATAAAACTCAATTAAAAATACATGTATTTGGCTAGATCACTTCTATGTCCATGCTCACTAACTCTACCAGATAAATAGTCTTCTCACTACATTTCCAAGAGTCACTAACTATGTCTCTTTATCTAGCTCACTGATATTGGAATGGATAATTATCCTCCTCTTCCCTCACACACTGCTCTTGGAAGAGATCTACTAACTATTTATGGACTCTTAGGTCCATTCATTTTCATTAATGAATAAATCCTCAACTATAAATGGATTCTCATTAAAATAACCTTCTTCACCTATAAATGAAATCCACATTTCCAAAAACATATATTTTGAAGAAATTACGTTCATGAATTTTTTTTGTCGCTTCACAAACAACTTGTTTCTTCCTCAATCCACATAGTTCATATGCTTCGTGGAAAACCTCTCCCACTAACTGCCTCCACATTCACTTCCAGATACAGTGTTTTCATATCATCTCTATGTACTACTTCTAAAAAACTACCTCCGCAAACCGCCATAGCATTTCGCCTCTACTTATGTGGAGTTCCTTCATCTATGAACCATGTTCCACTTCATAGACCTCTTTCCTTTGAGAGAATCAGATCCCCACCAATCCCCTTCGTGGACTATTCATGTGAAATCCTTATCCTTTAATATAATTCCATACCCAAATTATTTCAACCTTTGTGGAATTATCCCTCACACACTACATTCTGACTTCACCAAATTCCATGAGCATAGAATATTTCTTATATAAATTGAGCTAAGTAATGAATGGATTATTACATCTTATTTAGGAAAATATAACCTAAAAATATGATATTGCAAAATTTTCTCCCAAATCCTCATACAACATTCACGGTATACATCTCCTTCCATGAACAAATCACCAACATGGTCCAGATACTGCCTTTCATTCATCACATAGACCCAAATCATCATATCCATTTCACTAATGAAAATCCATACAATGTATCATTGGCCTTCTATGAACCACAAGAACTCTCATGAAATATTATCTCTCCACAAACCATTCCTTTTTGGAGGTTTTTTCACCATTATCCATGATCTTCATAGTGCTGCTACGGGAAATTGTTCATTTAAGAATTTCCAATGTTGTTACACATCCCACCTTTTTCATTCCATGAATTATGGATTACAGTTTGAATATTGTGTACTCCTACATGGAAATATTCCTTTTCCAAAATCCAAACACCCAATTTTGAAGCCCAAACACCCAATTTTGAATCCCAAAAATATGGAAAAAAATATAAACTATGCCACCTTAAAAACTAATTTCGAAGACAAAAACCATGCTCATTTATAGTCTTTTGTATTTTTCAACAAACAAAATCAATCACAAAACCTATTGAGAGGACCACATGGGAGATATTTTTCCAATCAGTATCCCCCTTCGGGTTTATTGACAATAATTTCATAATTTGATACCTCGTTAAACATTTTTTCATCTTCAACCAACATTTTATTCTTGTGATTAAGAGATCGATAAAGGATTTACTCAAGACATATTATAAGACCACGTGGTTCATGCTCGAAATGAAAAAAAAAATAGTACAGTGAATTTTTTTCAATGAATCACTTCATTCCATTCTAACAGCACACATACACTGTCATCACAAACCCCTACTATTTTTATATTGAATTATCACTTCAAGCATCATAGTATTTAGAACTCCCATATATCACTACTCGCCCTAATAGCTTAAAATACCCATATCTTGCTACTCCACCTAGAAACTTCTCCCCATGACTTAAATAATACATTTTCTAACAATATTATCCAAAATTTCTCCCCCATTTTCAATGAAATTGAAGGCCACATCATTGTTGTCTACAATAGGGTAAAGAACCCACATTAGTACAATATGGAATAACACACCATACCTCAGGGATTAAGGTTGTCATACACCCACACATTTAAAGTGTGGTGAGACGAAGGAACTCCCAGAGCTAGTTGATGCCTTTAAAATTCATCTTTGGGTATGCCCTTTTTCATATGGTCAATAACCACTAGTTCTGTAGGCACATACTCAAGCATCAAAAGTATTTTCTCATAATTCTCCATAATGAATAGATACTTGATTTCAATTTTCTTTTTCCTTGACTGATGGACTAGATTATTGTTGTGATTTATAGAAAATGTTGTGTGGAAATGGATTATGATCGAAGAAATCACTTCAATTCTAATATCCTCAAGCTGCTACTTTATCCATAATAACTATGTGCATTCTTGAGTAGCCTCAATAAATTCATATTCTATGGTGATCAATGAAATGAAATATTTTTTCTTCTTTATCCAATTAATACAAAATCATCCAAGATATAATGCACCCCCTAATGTCGATTTTCTGTCATTTTTTAAAAAAGCCTAATACGTATCTACATATCCCAATAAATCTTACTGACATTTTTAATTATACATCAAAATAAAATTCATTATTACCTTGATATTCAGAAGTATTCTTTTCGCTATAAAAATGTGGGTTTCCTTTGGATTTATTAGATATCTTACTACTTGAAATGTTAAAAAACAATATCAATACATTTTGATATCATTTAAAGCAGACAACCAATGATTTTCCTGTATTATATAACATTAACCAATTTTCCTTCATCATTCCAAGATAGTTTCATCTGTGTAGCAACGGAAGTCTTCATCTCCTTGGAATTATCCAATATAAATCTTATCAAGACAACTATGGAATATTTAGACTGAGAAATGAATGTTCAATTCTTTCCCTGCATCACATGTAAATAAAGGAAACATGTTCATTTGACAATCATAGAAAATTCACATTCACATTCCATGAATTTAACACATTAAATACATTCTGCATCATCTGATCTACCAAATATTATTTCATTGACATATACCATCACCATAAACATTTGATCACATTTATTTTTGAAATACATATTGTAATAAAATCCAACATGTTGGAAGCAAGGATTCATCCATAACTAATCTAATCATGAATATCATGCTATTAGATTTTCTCTGAACCATATAAATCCTTTTTCAGATAAAAAATATGTTTTTATCTTCATGAAAGAGAAACCCATCTTGATACTCAACGCAAACTTCTTCTTCAATTACCCTATTCATAAATGTTCACATAATGTCCATATGGGAAACATTGAACATTCATTGCACTATTATGGCTAATAATAATATAATTGACTCCAACCTTGAATAAGTGAAAATGTCTCATTAACAGCAATGCCTTCTAACCGAAAGTAACATTTCCACACCAGTCATGATTTTTTCGCATCATTGTGCCTTCTTCATTCTTATTATTATGATAGACACATTTTTACCCAATGAAATTCATATCTTCTCTCCTCAAAAAAATATCGCATGTCTGATTCTTCCCAATTTTTTAAAGCTCTTTATTTATATCCTGAACCCAATTTTAATCTCTAGCTACTTCATTAAAACATTTAGGCTCTACCTGTGATATGTACAGTGTGTGTTGTAGAGTCTTCATCCTCGTTTTCTGCACTCGATCTATCTGATTACCAATTAAGTTTTGTCTATCAAATTTGGTTCTTTTTTTCTATTTTTTACAGATACTGAATTGTTCTCATCCTTTTCATCATATTAATATTATTCTTAATTATCCTCTAGAACTAAAGCTTCCCTAGACCTACTTATCTCTTTGTCACAATCATCCTTAGACTGATCAATTATTTTCTAAAGATTTTTTTTCATTCTCCACTATCATTACATTGGTACTTTTAAATACCTTTCCTAGCCACTTATTGAAGAATTTATATGATTTTATTTTCTTTGAATAGCCTATAAATATAACATCATCTCCATGGGATTCAAAAATCCTATGTTTCTCTTTATTGAGAATGAAACACTTTCTCTTAAATTATTGAATGTACTTCAATGATGGAGTCATTAGATACAATAGTTTATATGGGGTCTCCACTTCATTAAAACACTATAAAACTATATTTTATGTGTATACTTCTTTTGTCACTACATAATTCCACAATTTATCTGGAAGGTATTTCTCAATGAGCATTGTTTTATGCATGTTGATTACAATCTGATTTGTTCTCTCAACTACTCAATTATGATGTGGATTTCTCACCACTGAAACTTGATTCCTTATCCCATGTTTTTTAATATATTCTTCTACTTGAATATTTGGGAACTAATTTCAATTAACAGTTCGGATCTTATATATTTTATAACCTATAATATTTTTAACTTCTCTTCGATATCATGTAATGAAATTGAACACCATAGACAAGTTGGTAATGATTCATACCCTTTCCATTCCACTATAATCATCAATGAATATAACATAATATATCCTCTCATCATGATATCTGGGTGAAATTGGACTGCATGCATCAATATAAACCGAATAAAGCAATATTGTTTACTTTTTTTTCTTTTTTCTTTATTTTTCGTTCAAATGATACTCCCTTGTTGGAAGGAATCGCACATATCTATAAGATCACATGATAATCATGGTAGATCTGGAGAAGCCTCATAATTTTCCATATCTTCTAAGGATTTTTTTCTCACTTAGCCAAGACGTTTATTCCATATCTTATTTTATTTTCCTTGGACAGAAAGCACAAATCATCTACACCGTTCATGGTGTAGCGATTCCCTTTTGTACGCTTTCCCTATAAAACAAGAACACCATATTTATCCTTGATGATATGAAATTTCATGGAAAATTTTATGACTTGTCATGAGTAACACAATTAACTTATACATAATATGTTGTGACTAAGACCTTCCACAACCAAGACATCTTCACGTCTGATGTATTTCTCACCAAACCATGCTTTCCAAGAGACAATAATTTTTCACTCCTCATCATTACAAAATATTATGATACCTTCATTATCAAACCTAATTCCCATAACCATATATATATTTTCTATCATATTGGAGGTCATCCACCTTCAATGATTCACGTCCTAGTGTGATATGATGCTTGAACACAATCTATACAACCACTAGCTAATGAATTCTTTTCATTTTGATCCATGTTTCTGACTTCATACCTAGTATGCATTTATAATCTTTAAATTACTCAGAATATGATGGACCAACATCATATTGTAGAGTAGCAAATTAATTTTTCATTTTCAACTCATTTGATGATACATTTGTCTGCTTCTTATAACCAACCTCAAGTTTCATCAGCACTGTATTATTGATGAGAAATATCTTTTCATGTGTCTAAATCCCCCACACTAGAAACTTCAACCATAAAATTACGACTTGGAAAATTGATCAATATATGACTTCGCCTTTTTTTTTGTTCCATTGGGTACCTTTATTCTTGGGAACAAACATTTTTTGAGTGTCTCATCATTCCACAATAGTAGCATCTAATGTGGGGTATGTTATTTTTTGGTAGTAATGCACCACTATTTGTCACTTGGAATCTTTGAATCTTCTCATTTTTCTTCATTCCCAAATAAATATTCAATCTTGGAGTGGGTTCTTGTGGTCTAACATCAACCGTTACTACATTTGGTTTTTGATCAAGCCTGGTATGAGCTTTATTTGTGTTTGATTATTGCTTATGTTCTGATTAAAAACTATGATCCACATTCATCATTTATGTTTCCTATAATATCTATTTTCATAATGTTCTTTTGTCTATCAATAATTTTTCTTGATCCTTAACACTTCATCGTAGACCTATTTCACCCTCTTCATGTTCATCGATATGTTTGATTTGATCTTTTCTAATTTTAGTAAAACTATAAATCTCTATTTTCAATTCTTAAATATTGAGATTATACTCAACTACATTTTCTAAGCTTTATATCATTAATGATTTTGGTTTTTCATGTTCTTTATTCAGTTCAAACGTCTCTTCTTCATGATTATGCATATAGATTTTGGCATCATGAACCTATTTGTAATCTTTCTTCCATTTGGATCTCCAAAAATATATCACTTAAATAGAAGCGTCTAATTTACCCTAAATGTCAACTCTTAATTCAACATCTACTTATTCATTTTCACATTCTTCTTTTGTTAGATAATTTATAAAAAACATCCACCAAATAATCTACTTTATGATCCTTGCAGTCCTCCAACTCATCTACATCATATTCATCTGAACATTCAGCTACTACTGAAAATAGATTCATAATTTTGATAAACATTCTCTTAGCACTTATCCTACATGTCACATTGGATGAATACTTCTTTTTTTGGAATTTAATCATTTTTATAATCATAATCTTCAAAGATTTTAGGAAACATTACTGCAAAATGTCTAATCATTCCACATCAGAAGCATACTAGTGAATGTTTATCTTTAAAATTTCCTCCTCCACCTTGAGGATTTGAAGAGAGAAATAACATAACATCTTCCGTATTATCTTCCTCCTGAAGAACAGCAAAAAAGAAATTATCCATGCACTTTAATTCCACTTCTTCAGAAATCCCCTATTCCACAACATCAATATCATAATTTTACATTTCATATTAAATAAGAGTAATATTAAATGCTTCCAATATCATCTCTTTTTTATCTTTATCTTCCCAGATTGAAACCGTTAGATTAAACTGAGGTGGAATTTTTCTCAAGAGATTATTGAGAATCATTATATATTCAATGATTTATCCAAGACCTTGTATGTCTTCCATAACTATGTTCACCAAATCTTATAATGTATCAACAGACTCATTAGGGTGCATTTATATATCCTCATATTTTTTCATAACACCTGTATATATCCTTCTCTATCTTTTGAGTAACCATCATAATTATTCATAAACTTTTCCCACATATCATGTGATGACATAAATTATATCACCTTTGTATAAATATCATTTCATAGGGGTCACCATAACGCATTGATCCCATTAGAATCGTAATCCAATTTCCTTCGGTCAGATTCTGATAAAGAATATCATTTAATATTGGTTGATATTATATGCATTGATACTATAAATAAATCCATTAATAATGACCATATGTAGTACTGCATCTAATACCTCCATAGAAAAATATTGTTTACATAAAAGATCAGAATCCATTTGTGATTGACAAACACCATTTCTCCTACTAAGAGAGAAGAACATACTTTCAACCATTAACATTGTTACAATTTTTAGGTCCACAAGGTTGAATAACATGAAAGGGGGGTGAATTAGAGTATGATAGATTAAAAATAATACCCCTTCAGTTCTTGAATCATCATTAAAAAACACACTTCTCTCTTTCTCCCATAACAATATATGAACATAAATTAAATCATGCATATGACATGACGATTTTACTAAGTTCACCCTCACTGGACTATGTCCAAGGAGAATAAAATGGAAATCCTTCAATGTACCAAATCCACTAAATCTCTCTTCACGTTAGAATGTTCGGGCTAAATCACTTATATTCCAAGACTCGCTGCATTTACAAGATTTAGTATCTTTTCACTGCATTCCCAAGGGTCACCGCATATGTATTTTTCACAGGATCACTATCGGTGGAAAGTATCATCCTCTTCCTCTTCCCTCTCCCACTGATCTTGGAAGGGATCCTCACACAGTTTATGAATGTGTAGGTACCTTCATTTTCATGAAATCAAAAATCTTGAACTTTAGAAGAATGATATATTAAAGTAAATTATTTATCTATATATTAAACCCAAATTTACAAGAACTTTAGGTTACATAAATTTCTTTTGAAAACTATTTTTTTCCTTCATGAAACTCCTTCTTCTTCAATGAACAACATAGTGCATATGATTTGTGTACCACCTCTCTGGGAGACTGCCTTATCTTTTGTAGCGGCATACAGCCTCTATGTACCATCTCAACAAACCACTTCATCTAACTGCCTCTTTGAACAACCTCTGTGTATCTCCTCTTCTTCTATTGAGTTCCTTGTTCCACAAACCATTTTATAATTTACAGACTACTTTACTTTGCGATATTCAAATCCCCAAAAATACCCCTCGTGAACTGTTCCCACAAATTGCTTCTCCTTTCTGAGAATTGTCCCCAAGAACTACTTCACCCTTCATTGAATTCTCCCTCACAAACCAATTTTAAACTTCACTGAATTCCTATAGAAAAGATTTTTTCTTTTGAAACATTATCTAAATAATAAATGTATTAGTACAACTTATACATGCAAATAGATCCGTAAAATCAACTAATATGAGATTTTACCCAATCATTGTACCACCATTACTATGTACTACTCCTTCCTCAAACTATTTCCCTATGATTTCAATGTATTTCCTTTCATCCTTCACATTATCCCACATCACCATATCATTTTCGCTAACGAAAATCCATCCCACATACTAATGGAATTCCATAAACAAAAAGCCTTCCAGAAAATAGTCATCACTCTACAAACTATTCCTCTTATCCGGTCCACCCACTGTGCTTCACTATCTTCATATCACTACATTGAGAAGTCCTTCCATTGTTGATATTCCAATTTTTTTCAACATACTTCCTTGTTTATTATGAATAATAGAGTTTTTGGTCCACGTACTGTGTACTCCCACAGAGAAATATTCTTTTTCCAAAATCGAAACTCCCGATTTTATATCCCAAAAAAGGTGAAAAAAACCTAGAAACTGAGCCACCATAAAAACCTTCTTTGGAAAACACCAACCCTACTCATTTGAGTCCAGCTGGATTTGTAAATAAACACAATCACACAAAAAACATACTGATAGGACAACATGAGTGATTTTTTTCAACTAATAACCATTGAAAACTGTGGATATCATCCATAATTTTTTTCTGGTCCATTTCTCCACAACCAATGTATTTGAAGGTTCTACATATATACCCTCACATTTTATGACGTGAAAAAAAATATTTTAATGTTTTGAATCCAGAATTCATATTTAATGATTTTGAAATAAAAATAATCTCCTTTCACTAGGTCAAAAATATTATCCTTTAGTTATCAACATTTCATTCCATTATTTTTTAATTAATAATTATTTCATTTTTTTGGACCAAGAAATTTTTTCCAAGTAATGTCTGAAGGATCTACTCAAAAGATCCATGATGATAATATGGTATTTGGTAATTCCAAATGGTTTCACTATAAAATCATAGCAACAATACTCAGTTTGAAATATTATCTTTTTAATATCCTCCCATTTAACCTAAGGATGATGATATTCAGTCTGGTGTTCTACTGTTGATAATACAAGAGACCCTATAATTCTATCCAAAATTTCATCAATATGGAGAATAAGATAATTTTTTATCCAAGTAATATTCAGATCATGATAAATTATTCAATGACCAATCCTAATTTTTTACAAAGAGGAACGTTGCACCCAATTGTGACATATATGGGATTATAAACTACATTTCAGGATTTACATATAATTTATTCTCTAATTATTTTAATTCAACATAATCAAATATATACGATGTCTTTGAGATATAAACTGATATGAGGATGAGTTATATTGAAAAATATAACTAAGTTTAGTGGGGAATACTCTGATCATAGAATAAATAAATCATAAATAATGAGTATGTTGTTTCTTGACAACTCTCAATGTTTCAAACTATGTTGACCATAGTAATTGAACTACATGGAATATCCTAACCAAGATATTTAATATAATAACTAATTCAAACATAATGGTTCATTGTGTTGAATTCTAGTAAACCAAATCATATCATTATAGAGTGTCTATTCATGTTGGTATGTAAGCCCCTTTTTCAAGCACTACGTCTTGGTTGAGTTAATACCCAACACAATATGTTTAGGGTTATTACCCCTAGATACAACATTTACTATCCCTGAATCAACATTCATGTATCCATTAAGGGATGTATATGGTAGGAAACAAAATAATACATACATTACCAAAATATATGGTTTTAATATTAGACTTGTCCATAGAGTTTTCACTAATGTTTTCTAATCATACTCTCTAAAATAAATAAACCCCACATTGATAAAAACTGAATAGAACAAAGTTAAAAAAGCATAAACAATACCATAGTGACATGGTTTAGTTAATTTACCCCGAAATAGTTACACAACTCATGAACCTAATGGTTTAGTGTCATGTAGACTCTAATCCTAAATAGTTGGATTTCACATCCTATGAACATTTATCAATAATAGAAATCTACTCAATGTTACTCCGTTTTTCATATTCATATTCAAATCCATGGGAAGTGATTATATAATAATGGTTGATATCAAATAGTTTGTAATCAGTAAAACTAATAAATCCTATAACGGTTAGATCAAAGACACGTTGATAAGCATGACTAAAGAAATATATATGATTTAAAAGTATCTAAAATAATTATTTTTATCCATTTAATTTAAATATAGACATAACATATAATATTATGACATATTTACCATGTAATTATGAAATAAAACATGAATAACAAATCATTGTTCATGTATTTTTGTAATGAATATATCACACTCATAAAAATAGAATTTCATATCTTTATGAAACTAGGTACCTTCCAACCCATTCATTGAAAAATAAATTAAATAGATAAATATCATCAAGATCACCATTTTCAAACCCAACGAAATTATAATCCCACCACACACAATACCCAGTTAATTAGAATGATATATAGGTCCCAAAAATCTCTTTATCTATATTATTTTGTGCAACATGAAAACATCATGAGAACATAAAATAACCCATAGAAAAAATGGGTTTCATGAAATTTATAAACCATCATAAAAAATACCCATTGAAATAAAATATCATTCATTAAATATCCAAATGGAAAAAATAAAATGTTTATAAATAAAACATGAAAATAAAATTCGTTTTGAAAAAATAATTCAAAACATATCATAAATTATGTAGCTATAAACTAAAAATGTGATCAGAAATAATAAACACAATATAATAAAATAATATTGGGTGATTCATTTAAAATACCTTCATTAGATGTAGAGAATTTTTATTCTAACTAAAACTAGAATAATTTGATAATTTTTAAAACATTTATTATTCATTGTTGAAAATGTCATGTTCAGAATCTCTTTTCAAAAAATATGCCTTGTTTTTAAGAAAAATGAAAAGAAAAAAATTCATGAATGTTTAGTTAGTTCAAGGTTTTTTTATTAAGAATTAAAAAAATATATAATCTTTTAAAAATGATTATATCTTAATAAACAAGATTAATTATGAAAATAAATTACTAAATAAATAGAGTTTAGTTACATGTACCTTACATTTACACTTGCATTTCATTAAAGATATTTACCATCATTTATAATATGTAAAACCATATTAATTACCAATTTGATAAAATTAATCATAAAATTGTATATTACTTCTATTAAATAATTACAACTCGCTTCAGTAATTATACTATTGTAATCTATTTTAAACATCAGGAGTTAATAATCTATAATAATCTCAACTATTTTGATATAACTTATGTCAATATTTCTTTTTTTCCAAAATATTATAAATTTAAATCAATTAAATGTATTGGAAGTTATGTTTCAAAAAGACATAAATTTTTATAATATTATTGATGTGTATTTCTAGTCATGTTTCATGAAAACAAATACATTAGTGAAATAGATTTATGTAATTCACTAATATCAATAGATTACCTCATAACCATAATGAAATATTTTTTATCAAAAAATAAAAATATAAATGTTATATATTAAGAAATATATATTATATATAATCTAATATAAACTAAATTTTTTAATGTTTGGATTTATGAAAAAATAAAATTGTTTATTCATGGAGATGTTAATCGGAAAATTTCTCAATAAGCATTTCCAATACTCAAAAAATGATAGGGGTGAATTTGTATATTGAGTGATCATTTAATAATCATAAATACATTATATATAAAAATATTTTTTTATCAATTCGAAAATTAATACCATTAATGAGGGGTGGTGATGAAAAATAAAAAGTCACTCTTTATAGAGAATGTAATCTATGCACACACACAAATGATGATTCCAGTTTATAACAGTATATACGAGAGAATAAATAATGATTGTCTTATTATTCTAGTAAAATATAAACAAAATAATTGTTATTTTTTATTTATTATATAATGTTTATGGTTTTTTTAGAATTTAATTAATTATACTAAAATTTTATGAGATATGTTCTACCTTTTTGAGATCTTGAACTTCTCCTTGATGGAGGCCCCATAATTTGGGGACATAAAACAATTTTTTATAAAAATGGTAATTGGGTACTATAAGTAAAATAATGGAGAGAAAATTAGATTTGTGTTTTAGGTATATATAGATCTAGGTTTGGAGTATTGAAATTATGGATGAGATCCCCCTTTTATAAGTGATGAATAGTGATGTTTCTTGAGAAAATAATGTGATATAAGGGGTAGTAATGGAATGGCATGAATGATAGGTTCTCTAGGAGAGATAATTTTGGTAATACAGGTTTGTAAAAAAAATTATTTTATAATTTATTTTTATATGTATTAATTGTCTGGTCGGTTTAAGAAAACTCGTGCACCTTCGATTAATCATTTAACCACTTATTACTCTTATTTAAATATTAATCATGTAAATCATTTTATTAAAAAAAATTAGTGTCCTTGTTCTCAAATTTCAATACTATAATTAAAACTTTTGTCTCTATTTAATATAATTCATTTCATTAATATAGTAAAATATTTATTTAATTTAAATAATAAATTAAAAATTCCATTTAAATAGTGTTCTTAAACAATAAAATTTTGTATAAGATAGATTTTTTGTGCTACAAGTTCTCATGATTGTAATTAATTTATAAAAAATTAAATGAAAGTAATTTCGTGTTAAAATCAAGAAAAATAGATGTTTAACATGAAAATATTTAATTTAGATCTATCAAATGAAAAAAGACATTTAAATTACATTAAAATTATTCTTGTCCAAAAATATTTAAAATAGAATATATAAATATATATGTGTGTGTGTGTTGAAAATAAAATATCAAATTTCATAATTATATCATAGAAATAAATAAATAATTTATTAAATTATTTTATAAAAAATATCCATTCAAATATACTAATAATGAGATACAATTCACCACTTTTAGAATAAACTCTATTTCAAAACAATATGCCTAAAACTGATTTATTTCAGAAAAATTCAAAAAAATAAACAAAAGATAATATAACCATGATGACTCCAAAAATATTTTATTTTTTATAATTTCACATCCCAAATTTTATATTTTTCAATAATTAATGAAACATCTCATACAAAAATATTACTTCATGATAATATAATAGTAATTATATAATATAGTGATCCATTCCAGAATCATTTATGTCTAGTTTATTTAGAAACATTAACACATTAACAACTAGTCCACATGAAATATACATTATATCCCACTATTTTCTTCATAATTATGACTTTTATTATACATATCAATTATAACACATTTCATCATAACATAGGGAATGGGACAAATAGAAATAGTGAGCCCAAATGAAATGCATGGGTAAACTATGGGGAGATCAACATATCGAGAGCATAATAGTATAGTAACATGAGAATAGATATTTAATACCAAAATATGTATATCATAGATCATATTATTGATTCATGGAATAAATCTTGGATATTTATAAGATGTAAATCATACTGTAATTAAAGAACATGATCCATGATATATAACATTAGAATAAGAAAAAAAAATTCGCATATACATAAGATTATAACATTGTGAAAATTTATAGATAAAAATATGTTCACAAATTATTTTATGGAAATTTAATCAGGCCCCCTCATAAATATATGGACTTTAAACCATGTCTTCATATTACCCTATGGACATGAATTTAGGGTCAATGAAAAACAATGTGAACATGTAATCAGGTTCACATGTATCATATTTACTCATTATATATCCATAATTATGAAATTAATTATAGGGAGATATTTTCCCCCCAATCACAAAATTAAAATCATACATAAATGTTCCATAATAATATAAAAAAATTATTATATCAGAACCCATGAAGAAAAATGGGATTTAAAAAAAATACTCATTTAAAAACTGATGGAAAAGAGATACTTTTCATAATAAATTCATCAAATCTTCATTATATAACCCATGGAAACATAAGGATGTTTCATGAGCATTTTATCACTATATTGACCATGAATTGAAGTCTGTTTTTCAAACTATTTATCATGGTATAACCCATCGAACATGTAGTGTTTATCGTAAATATATTATCATGATAAACATAAACAATAAAAATAAGTAATAAGAATGATGTCATTTGATCATATACCCCTTAATGAATTGATAACATCAAATTTTTTAATATTTGTTAGAAAATATTTTTTAAATATCACTTTAGGAAATTAATTTGTAAACTATTATTTACACATTTGAAAAAAACTTTTAGAAACATAAGAAATTTTTAAAAAACTATTTTCTGCTAAATAATAAAGGAATGTTTTTATGGAATTATCAAACATAATTTAAAATTTTCATTCAATAAAATAAAAAATTAAATCAACAAACCATTTATTTTACGATAAACCGTAAATGTTATTATTTAATAATTAAAAACATTTAGTGGTCATGTTAGTGTAAAATGATGTACAAATTAAAACAACTATTAATTTAACATTTTCTGTAAAATGCAAATAGATATTGCTTAGAAAACTATATAAATATTATTATTTTTAACATAAATTGATGGAATCATACAAATTTATTTTAAAAAATATTGGATAGTTTTATAAACCTTATTTTTTGAAAACAATTGTACATTAGAAAAAATTATTTTTGACCCAATATTGAATAAAGTATATTTTTCATAGTTTTTTTATCATTTAAGTACATAATCAGAGGAATATAAATGAAAAATGTGTATTCTTATAACCTAACAGTAAGAAAATAAAAGTAATTTGTTTCATAAGAGATAATTCATAAGATTTTATCATTAGAAGCATACTCGTAAACATTCCCCATAAATAATGAGTTTGTAACATAGAACTCTAACAAATTTGGTAACATTAATTAGTAGTTCACATGAAATAATAAAATTAAATGATATATAAAATATAAAAAAATAGTTAAATTTAATATTTTATATGCCCAAATTGATTTATATACACTTCATAAAATATGATATGTGCATGAAATAACATATTTACCAAAAAAGTTGACTTTTTATAGAAATCCTATACTGTATTGTTAACATTTTAACTATAAACCCTCTGAATGATAGATACAAAAATTAATTTAAAAATAATAAATTTTTTAAATAAATTGATTATAAATTAAATTAATTGAAAAAATTAACACCATATAAGAGAAATAGGTGGTCAAAATGGAATGTGTCCCACAATAATCATAAAAGAGATCGAAATCCTTAACTTATTTTTAAATTTTTAAACCAAAAAAACTCACGAAAGAGAGATAATAAAATTTATATGTAAATAAAAATAATTTTTAGGATAAAAACTATATAATAAATTCGTGTATAGTATAAAAAACATAAAATAAAGAGGTGGGTAATATGGAATGTGACTCACAAAAGAGAAAAGATTAATGAAAATCCCTTACATAAATATCATCTTTATCTATACACATTATAAACACATGAATAATAAATATAATTTTATTATAAATATATTAAATAAAAATAAATATATATATTATACCATAAAATATTTTCTTATGACCTTTTATTATTATTTATTACCAATTACATGTTAAATCCATGCTTCGGGTAATAACCTAATCATTTTTCATGTTGTTATTGATGTTTTATTTTTTTAAACACACCATAATCATGGCCAAATCATATATAAAATGACAATAATTATATTAATATCATATATATTAATTATATATTCATTTATAGTAATCCTTTAATGATAGAGATTGAAAATGGAATACATCGTTGATGGAGATGGAAGGTCGAATGTTCACATGAAGACTGTTTCAATTTTCTTGAATGAAGAAATAAAAGAATTGTAAATAATATATTTAGATTTAAAATAAATTTTTATTTACTATATATCACATATATTCATTAAATGTTTCCTAATTAATTTCCATGGAAATAATTAATGTAAAATGAATCACACCTCTTCACAATATGGAAGTCCAACATACAAACAAATGACGCTATCATATACCACATGAAATGGAAAGTAAGAAGTTGAATGTGATATCAAAATTACCAAATTATAATTATTTTACTACTACTATATATAAACATTATATCCATTATATTAAAAAACCATGAGTGGTATTGAAGAAAAATGTTTTACATCAGTTTTTTAGGCATTAGTCTATCGTACACATGATCGATGTTATCATTTCTTATTTTAAAGAAGATGAGACGGTTGTAGGTCATTATGATACCATATAAAATATATGTATGTTTATGATACTCATGTTTTTATATAATCATGGTGTGATAATAATCAGTTGATGATTAATAATATATAAAATAAAATTTTTAGTTAGGTGTCATCTCACTTCTTATAACTACATCATTTATATTACACAAAAAGCCTATATATGATAGATTTCAGTCCAAAATAAGGAATCTAGTAAATATAAGATAGTTAGGGAATTTATTTGGGTATTTATTTTATGAAACAATGGTTTTTTGATGTGTTAAGAGGAGAAGAGTTGGGTTTCAATTTATATGATATTTGAGTGGCACAGTTGTGATTTTTTATTTGAAAAAGGTGTACCAATCCCCATTTCATTTAAAAATAATAAAAATGGATAATTTTAGATCCTATAAGATCTAAAATACCACTATATCCAGATAATGGGTGTTTTATAAATTTATTGGTAATTTTAACCTTTATAATTTTAGTTTTAACCACCTGGTAAACCCATTTTCATGGTTACTTTTGTAAATAATTTTTATTTCAGTCATTATTAGTTATGAGAAAATTAATTTAAAATTTTAGATAGTATAAATTATTCTAATTCCTAATGTGGAATAAATTTATCCAAATTTAACTCCTTCATGTGGTAAAATTTAATTTCAAATTAAATCCACAAATATGATAAAAAATCAATTTTTCCTAGAGAAAATATTCAAAAGGATTAAAAAAATATCATAATTAATGATAGAAATAATTATAATGACCTAAAACTATTTAAAATATATATAATTGAATTAATTTTACTTTTAAAAGACTCATAAAAAACTTTTATTATTTTTAATAGTTGAAAATGAAATGGAAATTCTTATTACAAACCATTATTTTTAAATATTCACTAAAAAAATTATCATTAAAAAAACATCAAATAAATCTAATATAATATATATATATACTGATGTTTTTATTTTCAATTACATTTCCTATAATTATTAAATATTAATTATAAAATAATTATAAAAATGTGACAAAAGTTTTTTTTAAAAAACTAATTTTTAACAATAAAATTAGATTTATTCTTATGTACTATTAAAAAAACACATAAGATTAAATATAAAATTTTTATTGAATAAATAATTTATAAATATAATGAAAATAATTCATGAAAATATATTTTTTTAATTTATTTAGGAAAAAATCATTTTTTCATATAAATTTTGTTTTCAAAAAAATATTCACTTTATTTTAAAGTAGTTTTTATTTTAGTTAATAAATAATGTGAAACCAAATAATATAATATATAAGTTTAAACAATATATTTTCATAGTATAATTAATCATATTCAAACATTCCATTCTAATGTTTAAGTGATAACTATAATATTAAATAATAAAATCATAATAGTATGTTGGGTTTCATTAAAATTCAATGTTTCATGTAATGAAAAATATCGAAAAGGTTAAATTTATTTAAAAAATATATTTAACATAATACCATTATGTTACCTTATACCCCAATAATATTTATTTTCTCCTTCAAAAATTTTCACATTGGTACCACCAACTGAAGATACCTCCATCTCATTACATCCATGAGTTCCCACATAAATTCTTCTAGTAGGTTGTTTTTTCACAAAACATTGACCAAGGGATTGTTCATGATTTATATAACATTACATTTGTAATATAAAATATCAACATATAATAAATTATAATAAATAGCATTCCCTAATTCTATATCCTTTGATCTTTTTATATATTAAGTATGAATAATATATTTTTTGGAGTCAAAAATGGAACACATTGTGATCCTGAGATAGATTCTGTGGAATCACCGAGCAATAAGTTACAGTCCTTATATGATCAATAATTACAATGTGACTGATATAACTAGGTATTATTTTCACTTCTTTCATCCATAGAGATGTACATAGAAACTCAATCTCTATATAGTCAAATTTTTTTTGGTATCGATGATTTTAAGCATAAAATTTATGTCAACTTGGTACTTCCATTTTGTGTTAATGAATGGATCTTAACTTCTCATTCATTTCATCTGATATCTCATGTCATTATATATTTCTATCTGAAACATCATTCTATTACATTGGAGTTCCATACTTGATTCTTCAATTAGAACCATAATTAGGTATCGGAGTACTCAAATGAAAGATTTTTTTATACAAAAATCATCTAGAGAATTATATTGATCACAAATAATATAAAAATCCATAAAACAATATCATAAAATATTCTCTATGGTATTAATTATTCTCTTAGACCTACAATCTATCTAATGATGTTATCCAGTGATGAAACTCAAATCCATGTGAAGTTATTGGTCAATACATCTCAAAAACATCGAGGTAGATTTGGGAACGAGTTATAATAAAATTGAATGTGGTACTCTATGAAAAATTTATACATAATGTTTATTCTAGAAAGTGGATTTGGGGATAAATCATATATGAAATGAATGAAGATCTCTAATTTCATATGGTTATTGACTATGACCCATAGTTACCTCAACATCAAATATATGATAATCTGAAAAGGTTACAAGTACCATTAATTATATGTCTACAATGTTTATAGGAATTCCTCCTAAAATAAACATAACACTTAAAATATAAAAACACAAAATGCAAAATTTCCATAAATGTCTCTTAAAATATCATTAAAATTGATATACTCGCATCACATAAAACATAAAAATGTTTTTCAATATATTTGAACATATGATAAACTATAAACAAATAAAACCCATGATGGCATACATAACTCCTTATTTAATATCACATGTAGTAATATATAGATAAAAATGATAATTCAACTTTTATTCCATATATAGTAACATATTTATAAAAAAAATATTGGATAGTTTGGTTCATCATTGTACTGATATTTACCAACATTGATTTATTATTCCAAAAACCATGAAGAGGATAATAAACTAATGAAAATTCATTAATCTATGAATAATAAAAACTTTATTGGGATCATTCAAACATAATAAATCACAAAACTATAAACTAAATATGTGAGGATAAGTTTCCCCTTATTATAATAATTCACTTAATTCATTTTTATCAAATGGTCATTCCCGTTATCATTTTTATGAAAATTAAATTATGACTTATAATCCATATTATCCATTTGATTGGGGGAATTATTCAAATATTTCCTAGATTCCTCTCACTAGAAACACTGATGTGTGTGGGATTTGAATTATAATGATATATCTCTACATTCATTTCAATAGTTATCTTATTCGCCTCACTTCGACATTCTATTACATGATGGAATGTATTCTAAAAGTCGTAACACACTCTTATTTTATTCTAGGATTCAATTGATTACATTTTCCTATATTTCAAGCATTAAGGGAAGGAAATTTCTTTACACCATATGATTTATGTTATTTCACATGATACTCGATCTTCCTTTTATTATCAAAACAATGGACCTGGTTGAAATATCCAATTTTCATTTCTACCTTCATTGATCATAGATTGACTTATTCATATCTAACAATACATCTTATAGATTACTCCTTCCAAAATAATGTTCTTAAGACACCAAAAAATAAATCAATCGTTCATTCTAGATTAAGGATTAATTTATAAGCGTACTTTTTAATTCTTATAAAAAGTGCCTTGTACGTACAAATTGATTCATCATACTTCTATTTTAGCTTAATAAATTTCATTTTCATCCATGTTTGTTGAATACGAGGGAAGTAATTGCAGATAAATATTCTGTTAATCTCACCCCATTCAATGTAGTAAATTAATTCTTCTTGAATCATTTTAATATTATATTTCTACCATTTACCTTCTTTTCCTTTGAAATTAAAGTCCAAAAAATTACATATTCATTCTCTAAACACTTGTGAATGGTAAATTTATTTCTATGGTTCAGATCCATTACTCGGTGATTAGTTGATCAGTGCACCCATAAAAATAGGGTGGAAATCTCCTCTTGAAGAACTCAACAGAACTTTATTTCATCATTCTCCTTGTGGAATGTTTATCATGATTTTTAGCTTATGAATAATGAGTTATAATAAAAAATATGTATTAAAATCCATCTCCAATAATATTCTGTTTCTTATGATGAAAATTGGTATTTTGTTCATTTCATTCAACTTTAACATCATTCCATTATGTTCAATCCATGTAATAAAACTAGAATGAATAATTTGGTAAACAGTAATCATTATGAAAACAATATAATCATGAAATATAATTTTTAGAATTTATAATTAATAACGAATTACTTTAAATATATGACCCATTATGCTTAAACTATGTTATTCATTGGCATGGTTCTAATACTTTTGGCTGGTTATTATTGAATTTTTAAATTTAAAAAATATATATCATAGGATTTATAAACTGGGTGTGTTGTACAGAATATCTTCATGAAATAGGTGATAATTGAGTCTATATTAATGATACCTTCCTGTAGTTATAACCCCAATGTACATTTTTTTTCAAATCCGCATTATCTTGTAGTATCCAGTTATCGATTTAATTTCTTACAAACCACTCACTCTATGCTTTACCGAAATTCTAAATCATTTTTATTCACATTAACTCATATATGTACTTTTCATTATACATATTCAAAGACATACACACATATATATCCCTATAGATATTTCTAAATTTTTCTCTTCCTAATTCCCAAATATTAATTAGACAATTTTATAATACCAGTTTTAATGACCAAAACATATAATATATTAATATTATATGTTAATATATGTATAGTCACTATATAAAATAATTATCCACAATAGAATTGTTTAGTTCATGTTCCTTTGAAAACAAGGAAATATAAACAATAGGTCTATATGTGAGATGCATCATCTTCCACTAAGTTCATCATAACAATCATAATTCTTATACATATCATTATTAATACCTTTCCTCGTATAATAGGGAAAACGAACACAATAATGGGAGATCTCATATTCTATATATGGAAAACATGGGAGATATCAATATGTCCTGAGCATAAGAGAATGATAACATGAGAATAAAATTTTTAAACCATACCCGTCCAATCAAAAATTATAAACATTAGTAATTGAATAATTTATTTTATTTTTTAGTTCATGATTCATATTATAAAGAATGAACATGATCAGTGAGGATTAACATTTTTTTAACTCAATTATTTTATTACATACTCATATGATTATAACATTTCTAGATTGTATAATTATGAAAAAAAATCAAACATTAAGTTAAGGAAAAGATTTATTTCCCTCACATTAACTAATTGACAAAAAACTATGTATATAAATAACAATACAAACATGAAATCCAGTTCCATGACACTAACATCCCATTACAGATCATTCAAGTATTTCCTTAACCTCACCATGATTTTTTTTGTCAATATAATGCTGAGAAGGAATTGAAAGGATACCTATACTGGTGATGTCATAGAACTGTTAGACTATCTTCTTTAACCAGTGGTTTCTCTAGGCTATAGAAGGATTTCATGCTGTCAAACTATTACAAATGAACTGTAATGGTAGTTTGTGCATACCATGAGAAGGGTTCATGTTGTGAAAGGATATATGATGTGATGATATTTTTCACCTCATGGTATATATAATCGTCAGATTTTAATCTGTGGAGACAAATTTTTCAGCGTACATGAACCCCATGGATTTAAAAAAAATTAATGAAATTAAACATTGTGTATTCCAAAAAAAGTGAATTTGTAGGTAACTGTTTGGGTTTTCTATGTCCACTCGGCTACCAGTTCTCAGTTTTTCCCAACCCAAGGTTCATAAACGATGATTTTTGGAGACATTGTTCTTTAAAAAATGATTTTTTTCCTTGTTGGATATTCATTTTGGTTTTTGTGTGTCTTTATGTGTAAGTGTCATTTCCACTTCATAATTTCAATTCACCATAATAACATCCTTCAGTTTTGTCCTCAGATTTGTTGGTCTGAAAAAAAATTTCTTCATTTTTTCTTCTAGAACCATTTTTCAACATTCATTCAGAATGTTTTTCCATTGATGGTTGTGGCACCGTGGGTATTCATTCATGGGTTATGTGGATTTTTTCATTTCAATTGACCAACCATTTTCTTAAATTTAAACTATCTTCATAAGTGGATTATATTCTAGGCCTTCATAGACATTGTTTGGATTTTATTATTGTTAGATCCCATTATGGAGGTGTTCAACATGATTTTTGAGGTAGTTGGTTCTATATCAATCTTTTTTTGATGAAACTTATGATTCTTGTTTTATAAAATAATTTTTAAAAATATTTGGAATGATTATTTTTTGTGTGTTTAATAGTGTTTTAATGAAAAATTAGATTTCCCTAGTTGTTGATAAATGGGAATAATAGTGGTATTTTTAAATCATTGAAATAAATTTTTAAAATGGCCTAGAAATGGTTTTTCAAAAAAATCAATGGATTGTAAAAACAAGCACATGGGTTACCATTGGAACATTAATGAATAATATACCATTAGGAGAACATGTATTTTTTTGTGATTATCCAGATTTTTTCTCATGGATATTTCTTCTATTTCTGAGGCTCGTTGTTCAAAGGAAAATTTGTTGATTTTGTTAGGGTGGTTTACTCATGTGGTATTTCTCTACTTCTTAGGCCTTTGTTGTAAGAACTGAATTATTCACACAATTGATTGTGGTAAGATTATTCTTCTAGTCTACCTAATAGTGATCCACGGTGTTGATGTGTATACTTACTTTTATACTTCGTGAATTAGTTATTATATCCTCAATATACATGTTCGTTTTTGTGAAAGATAAATGGAAACTATTCTTTGAAATTGGTATACATGATTTTCTTTTAGAAATGTGGAAATTTGGAATGTCTACCATGTTTTCTATAAATGACTTTACAAAATATCATTCCATGTTTTATTTGAAATGATTATTCTATAATTCTTATACATAAAATTGTTATAGACCACCTGAGTGGGATCCAATTGAGGCTGTTAGCTCACACCCTACGCACCACTTTGGTGGTGTGGAGACCTGTTTATGTCTTTCAATGTAGGTAAAGGAAAGGATAATTATTGAGGCGATGAAGTTTCTTATCACCTATGTTGGAAAATTGGTGGTGAGATGGTTTGATTCCGTCCACACTATCACATGGATTAGATATTTTGTTTTAGTCCTTTGTATTTGAGTCTTTCATTTTGAGATTTTGGTAACTTTTTCAGTTATTTTTGTTTATAATTTTTTATTATAATTAAATAATAGATTTATTATATATACAAAATTACTTCTTTCTATATGTATATATATTCCATGTGTCTTTTTAGTTTAACGGAATTCGTTACCATTATCTTGTTGATCAATGCTCGGGGTTCTTATCACTAGCCCTTGGAAATCTGGAATGCCCATAAAGTATATGGTGGAAGGGTTGGGTGCTAGTTTTATGGGTAAACTGATTCATTTAAATATAGTTTGGTATGAAAGGGAAAATTTTCACTAAGAGTCATTATCTTCGTGAGTTTTTTAGACTTGAGATATGATTTTCGGGACATGAGAGGTACATTAAAGTAAGTTCATGGCTTGTTGTTGTCATAACGAGACTCAAGATTCCATTGGAAGCTAAAAATTGGGTAACTAGGTTCGGGTTTTGTTTTAAATATAATATTATTATTATGGGTTTCTGGTTTGAACTGATTTTTGTTCTATTCTATTATCGTTATTTTTATTTGGTATGTAGTTGTATGCCTCCAGGACAACATCCATGAGTTCAAAAAGAGATATTAACTAATTCTGTTCAATGTAAATTTCATATATATTATAATATTATTGAGGCTATAGTACAGGAAGTTATTTTTGTTGATTAAAACATTCCACGAGTTCATAACACAGTTTTTTAGTTACAGTCAGGAAGTGGAGGAGAGAGATTTTGATCTCGGGAATCATCAGACATGAAGACACCGTCCATTAAAGAAATTATTGAATCCAAATAGGGGGATGAATGGATGTATATGATTGATAAAATTGTAAAATTTCCAGTGACATATAAGAATATAAATTTAAATTGTAAATAATTTTCACTCAAGGGTTTTGGTATGTGATGAGGGGATTCTATAGTCCAAGATAATAGGCAACTAGACTTGGATTTAAAGGTTTTCAAAACCTTGTTCTTCTAGGAGTTTTTTTCGAAGTATTTGACATTTGAATTGTCTCTATAGTTCATGTATTTATATTAAGTAGAGTTCTAAGTGATGGTATACACATATCGATTTACTGATTATGTCGTTTTTCTCTGGACGAGGAGAATAATTACCAGTTAAATCCTCAAAAGTACCTACAGGCTTTGTGACAGGTTATATGATCACTTCGGTTTATGTAAAATAATTATACCTATGTGTATGTGGTAGAAAGTGGTATGATAGTAGAGATGAGTGTGCAAGAAATGGTTGGGTTTTCTACCCTTTCTCTTCCACCTGGTGGCATTTTCTGTGGTGTGTATGGGAAGTAGATGAAGTGACAATGTCATCATATAATTTGTGGAGGTGGGACTCATCAATGAGAATCCTCTTCACTATCTTCTATAGCTAGAAATGTGACGTAGACTTATTTGAGATTGGCATGGTTGGACCCATAAAAATTTCTTATTCTATTCTATGGTGTATGTGCAACATCTATGGACACATTAGTCTCTAATATCAGTTCTGTTAGAACATAACCACGACTCGTTATGATTAGGGATTGTGGACTACAATGGCTACTATGGGGCACCCAAATTCATCGAGGATAAAAGGGATCCAGCCACATGCCTCGGGAGTGATTAAATTTCATGTTGTAGATGAGTTTCTAGTGGAGGTCGATGTAGGCCTACTGATTGTGAGATGTTCTATGTTTATTTCATCTTTTATAGAAATTTCATTAATTAACACTAGTGCCCCCCACTCATTTATACTTGTATTTTTTTTTGATATTCATAAACATCTAATTGAAATTATTTCATTTTTAATAGAGTATGAAGTACCTCTTGGTAAGAGGAAAAGTCAGGGGTTTCCGTGTATTTATTGTTCCTTAACGATTGAAATATTTAGGTGATCCTGGATTTTCATGTTCTTGATCTGGGATTGTTTGACATCATCATCAGTATAGATTTGTCTGTTACTCATCACGTTGAGGCTGATTATTATTGTTAAGAATGATTTGATTCTTGTTGTTGAGGGGATTTCTCTTTTGTTTTAGGGGAGTGTGTCTCGAGGAATGGTCATGGAAGACCTTCCTACCAAAATCGTAAGAGTATTTTTTTTCTACTGTTGAGATTGAGCCTGATGATGTTTTTTTTCGTCCCATTGTGTTCTATAAATTTTCAAAGGTTTTCCGTGACAAAATCTATGTTCATCCTCTAGATAGAGAGATATATTTTATGATTGATCTAGTACCAAGTACACAACAGATATCAATATATCCTTATTGTATGGAACTAGCTGAGCTCAAATATTTCAATATTCAGTTGGATGACTTGTTTCCAAAAGTATTCATTCCCTCCAGTTTTTTTCCTTGGGTAGCCCTAATGATATTTACCAAGAAGTGAAATAGTTAACTTTTGTTATGTTTGAACTATCTAAAGTTGAATTAGGAAACATATAATAAAAATTATATTTTTCATCGTGTGGATGATTATATGGATATGTTAATGGGGTAAAGGGGTTTTCAAATATTTATATTTAGTCAGGTTATCATCATCATAGAGTTTAGGATTCTGATATTCCAATGACAGATTTTAAGAACATATATAGCCATTAATAATATCTAATGATGTCTATTGATCTGAATAATTATCCCTTAGTTTTGTTTGATTTGATGGATTAGATATTAAATTTATATATTTACATGTTTTGGAAGTGTTCATGGATGATATTAAATTTTATTCAAACTCTTACCACGAGAATGAGCACTATATAAGGTTGTTTCTGAAAATTATATTAAATAAATATTTTTATGGAATGATTTTGAAATGTAGTTTATGGATTCTAGAGGAAAATTTGGTAGACAGTATAATTTCTAAAAATGGATTATCATTTCATCCTGAAAATCTAAAGGACTTATTGTCATGTAAATAACCACAAAATGACTTTGAGATATAGAGATTCCATGGGAAAGCATGATACTACTATAAGTTTTTTAAGGATTTCTCTAAAATTTCATCACTATATAATTCTGTTACAATGAAAATGTTTGCTTTTATATGGGATGTGAATTTTGAATCTTCATTCAATGAATTGAACAAAATTATGACATCGAATCAAATTTTGAAGTTTCTTGAGCTAGATAAAGGGTACGTAGTGTTATTTTATGATTATGTTTTTTTGGGATGCATTCTTACGTAGGATGGCCATGTGGTAGCCTATTGTAGAGACCCAGAAATTTCAAGGAAATTTGTTTCTTAATCTTTGGAATTTTACGAGTACGTAGTTTCAAACGGCACCTGATTCTGAGGCCTGGTTTGCCCGGAATAATTTTCTGAAGTTTTGTTAAGCATAAATTAACTCGCGTAAGCTGTTTTACGGAAAAAGTGGAATAACTCTTAAACAGTTAATCATATTAGAAATATGAGGGCACCATTGCGCTCAGGATGGTGGGTTTACCCTAGGCGCGACTTAAGTTTAGTCGGCGCGGGCCTCCAGTGAGAAATTCCAAAAATGGAATAACCGTAAATAAAATAATTAAATAAATTTTTTTATTTTTCAAATGCTTATAAATCAAAAATGGTAGCTCGGATTAAAAATCCGAGACCACCGCTGAACTCGTGAGGGCATGTTTTATTTAAGAAGTTACTAACTTTTGCAGGCACGGGCCACCAGAAAAAGTTAGTTTTTGGCCAAAAATAAAATAATTAAGTGACAATTATTTTATTGTAAAATTCATAACATCTAAACGGTAACTCGGATTGAAAATCTGAGAGTATCAATGGGTTCGATGGGGTGTGGTTTACTTAGGCAGAGCCTAACCTGGACTGGTGTGTGTCGAGGGTGACTGATAATAATTTTCTGAACTTTTTTTCGAGTACATTCAATAAACGTACATGCGAGTTTTTCTATCTATTGAACCGGTGCTCGGAATTGAAATCTGAGGGCACCGATGAACTCGCAGCACCGGTAATTGCTTAGGGGGGCCTTTACCGCAGTTTCATTTTAATCGGGTTGAATTTTTATTTTTTTTGGGATTTAGTTAAAATAAATAAAATTGTTGAACAATTTTTTTTTATATCTTGGAAGTTAAACTCTTCAAAGTGTGGATAAATGAGAGGTGGGGCCCACCCCATCCCCAACCTCTCAACTTCCTTAACTCTCTCTAACCCCCCCTTAACACCTCTCTAATTAAATGTGACAACTCCCCTTATTATGGCAACCCATCACCTCCAAATTAATATTCCATCAAAGGATTGAATTGCATGGCAAGTTATATTATGGAGAGATTTTTTTATTATTTTGGGGGTTGGAAATATTGGTGGAGGAACTCTTGAGAAGACTTAGAAGGAAGTGTTCTTCTTTGACGAAGAACTCCAACCTTCAACGAAGAACGACTCCGTCGTGAAGAACGCGGGGGATTTCACCATCGGTGCTTCTACTTCAGTCACATCCTGAAGTCAACGGAATAGACTTCCATCTTCCGCGACACCGCATTCCACAAATCAATGATGTGCGACCTTAATTACCGAGGTATGGGGTTTTTTTTATTTATGTTTACGTGATTCTTTCCCTCGAGCATAGAAGAATATTCTGTTGAGTGTTTATTCGAACTACTAATGCGGTGGGTACGGACTAAGAACAAGTCTGGACCCACCGCTAACTTGTTCTTGATGTGCGGCGGCATGGGGTCGGGTACGTGGTAACGGGAGGTGGTGCGGCGAGCGGACGGGGGGCCAGGCGATGCGGCTGGTTTGAGGCGCACCGGCGCGGGTAGCCGGGGGCAGTGCGGCGACGCGGCGGGAGGCTAGGATGGCGGTAGGCCGGAGGTGGCAGATTCGGCATGAGAGGCTGCCGGGGGAAGGCCAGGCTGGTAGGGTTTGGTGGAGAAGAAACCGTGAATGGAGAAGGAGATTGGAGAGAGAAAACGTTTAAAGGAAATAAATTAAAACTTAAACAAAGAAAAAGAATCCAATGAATAATTAGGGGTTTCCATGCTTGAAATAGAGGGAGGCGCACCAATAAATGGAGGGAGGTTCACCAATTGGAGAGAGCGGCCGGTGGTGCGTGACATTGTGTTCATTTGAGGTAAAATCAATTAAAAATAATAATATAATAATCTTATTATTATTTTTGTTGATAAAACACGTTTTCGACCACAACTTATTCGTGCGACCTCAGTTTCATGAACCGTCTACGGCAGTGCCACCCTGAATTCGAGACAGATATTCCGATTCCAATATTGAATGTCTTTTTCGGGTTTTTGGATCAGGCACCTGAAATGCTCAAATAATAATAATATATTATTATTATTAAATCTTCGACCCACCACAAATCCTGTGTGCGATGTCCGATTGGATTTCCGTCAGTGGTGATGTAATCCTGTTAATAATACGGTCGATTCAATTCTAATTTTGGATACTAAATTATGGTTCGTGGCTCGGGTCCACGAAACACCGAATAATAATATTATTATTATTATTACGGGATTTGTATCTGACATATCTCTCTCATACGGTGTCGGAATGACGAACCGTCTGTAACGTTGCGACCCTAGAATTAAGACGGATGTTTCAAGACCAATTTTGGATATTTAAATTGAGGTTGGGGAATAGGCCTCATAAGGCCCGGTTCGCTCGTGTTGCGGTGAAATGCAACTTTTTCACCGGCTATCTGTTTTGGACCAATGGGTAGTCCATCTCATGTGTTTTTCGGTATGGATCGCAATGATGTGACCGTTTTGGTTAACCAATGTCATTTGAAGGATGGTTGGGTTGGTTCGAACCCGAAACCTACTGGGACCTCGGAGCAGAAACACTTATAACTTGAGTTCCGGACGTCCGATTGACGTACCGTCGACTTTTTTGGATTAATCTTGATGGGAAAGTTATTTTGGCATACTTCACCTGAGGTTTGGATGCAATTGGAGTAAGGTCGGGTTGGATTATACCTGAAATCCAACTGGGCCCCTGGAACGGAAATGCTAATTACTCTTAGACCGGACGTTTGTTTGACGAACTGTCAGTGGCATTGGTAATCACCTTGAGAAACGGTTCCTTTGAGTATACCCCATGAGAGTCCGGGGTACATTTGTGATACGGTTGGGTTGGTTTGTACACGAAACCAACCGGGACCCCGGGATGAAAAGGCTAATAACTCACAGACCGGGCATCTGATTGACGCGCCGTCTGTTGTGTTGAGTTTCCTATGACGTGGCAGACCTTTGGGGTACATCTCCGTGGAACCTTGAAATACATGGAGTATCGACCAGTAGCTTGTGGAGCGGACCCTCCCGGTGACGAGCTAGAAGAGTACAGAAACCTAGTAGTTGGTTGAGACTTGACGACTGCAGATCGATCGACTCGGAGTGATACGGATATAATAGTGGGGTGCCCTTGGTTGCAGCGGAAGACCCACGGTGGAGGAGCGCTTGGTAGTAGCGGCAGACCCGCAGTACTCAATAGAAGGAGTACCTCTGTGGGCTATGAGGGGGTGCGCTTGGTTGTAGTGGCAGACCCATGGTGGGAAGCCCTTGGTTATAGCAGCAGTCCCATAGTACTCGACAGGTGTAGTACATCAGCAGTCTAAGGTTAGTGAGCAGTGCCTCAGAGTCGTGACAGGATCACAGTACTCGACCGAGGAGGAGCTCTTCAGCAGTTGCGGTTTCGATAATGAAAATCCAAGTTTGTGCTGAGTCAACGACCTTTGTGTTACCTCATGATTGAGATGGGTTACATGATAAATTAGGTATATGTATGGGCGTATACCAAAGTAATGGTTATCTATTGAGATCTTTCTTTGTGGTTTATCCTTGTTGGATTTTAGTGAGCCCTTGAGGGTCTTGGGGTCCCTACTGGGTATTGTTATACTAACCCCTGCACGGGCTATGCCCGCACCTCGTTTTGTTGGTTGCAGATGATAGATAGCACTGATCGTGGTTGAGGCTTGTTGAGCTGGACGGTACTCGGAGGTGGATCTCACGACGATTCGGTACCCATAGGAGACGGACGGTCAGTCGGTCGGACGTAGAGTGATGAGGAGGACATTTGTACCTACCCTTCAGGTAGGATCTATGGTGGACGATCCAGGAGATTCTTGTCACCTTTTATCTATTGTCCTTTGAGTTCTACTTTACTTTCAGTTGTAGCTATACCTTTCTGTTGGGCTTGTATTTCTGGCCCCTTTGTATTTCCAGCACACTTGTTTACTGCTCTACTTAGTGTTACTTCCTCTTGTACTCTGTTGTGTTGTTTACTTTTATAAATTCAATGCCTTCCCTTTTATTTGGGATTTACACCTTTGGTGCTAGTCTCCATCCCCTGGCCTATGAAAGCCGGGCTTGGGGTAGTCACAGAACGGGCCCCGAGGATGGGTTGTGACAAATTGGTATTAGAGGATTTAGTTCTACCGCAGAACTCAGAACACTAATCATTCCATTATGTGAATCAATAGTGTTAAGGGTACTGAGTGTGGTCTTTAGTTCAGGGAATCCAGTGTTGGTTCGGCGGCCGACGTATCCATACACTGGGACCTTGACTACTGATTTCTGACTTAGTGCACGAAAACACTGATTGTGTGTGTGTTTCCAAAAAGTTTTCCTTAAGTAATATCAAACCAAGTCATCTCACCAGGTTTAAATCGTTTGACCGTGTCACATCTGTTCAGGATGTCTCCATGCATACAATCAGTTGGAGTTTCCGAGAGAGTACTCGATGACGGCCCACCAAGGGATGAGGCTCCGGTGCAAGGCCCTCTTTCTATGTTGGCTCCTTCGGGTGGTGTACCAGTAGCACCACCACCCGTTAGGCAGCAGATTCCACCAACCATACTTGCGTACGGTGCACGCTAACAGAGCGCGTTGCACGAGTTCCAACAGCAAAGGCCTCCGATGTTACGAGGCGAGGCAGATTCCCAGGCAGCAGTGGACCGGATGGAGGCGATTGGTAGAGTTATACACCTAGTTTAGAGCTAGTAGAGAATATGGTGATCTTAACTACTGTTGTTTCCCAGTGAGTGACCGTGAGTTTGGTCCGCATAGTGTTGAGGCTTCGGTACGTGGACTGATGCCTGAGATAGTACCTTCGAGTAGTGTTCCAGCTATATCACTACCTATTGGTCAGCAGTTACAACTGGCAGTACCGGTAGAGGATTCATGTAGACTTAGTTCCTTATACATGTTTCAACATCAGATACCCCTTAGGTTCTGAGATGAGCCTGACTCACAGGAGACTGAGGAATGGCTTGAGGAGGTGGCTGAGAGTTTTCTAGAGCTTATACAGCTTCGACAGGATGACATGTCAGTAGCTGAGTATTCGTCGAGGTGTACCGATCATTCTTGGTACTTGATGACTAAATTACGATCAGTGCTTTAGAGCTCGGACCTCTGAGAGAGGTTTGTTTAAGGATATCCGAGTAATCACTCATTCCTCTATGCATTCCTACTTATGTTAGGGTGCTAGAGAGGACCTTTGTGGTTGAATGTTCTTTGGCTGATCGGTTATATCCAGTGAATGTTAGCAGTGGAAAGATACGAACTGGGGTCAGTCTCAGAGACTTGGGCGTGTAAAATGTTTCAAGAAGAGGAAGTGTTAAGGACATATGAATATGTAGAGCAGTAGACATGGAAGCAGATCTTTGAGAGAAGCATGATGTGGTGTATATTTCGACATGTTACAACCACCCTCCTTTGTAGTCCCCGTCAAGCTCAGGGAGCTGAAGGGCAGGGGAAGAGAATATCTGCATGCGGTCACGGAGTGTGACCTAAGGGATCTAAGAATGATTTGAGGTACGGTCTGTGTCTACTACAAGCTGCCATATCAATAGACATAGGTATCAATCACTCCTTCCTTCCACGAATCTTGTCACAGACCTAGAGTTTCCAGTTAAAACCACTTACTTTACCCTTACGTCTGGAGATACCTTTGAGAGGAGACTCGATTAACATACTTATGCCGAAATGTGTGATCTGACCCTTGAGTCGAGAGTTTCGGTTGGAACCTCTTGGTGACAGCGTCAAGGCCTTATGACGTTAGTTTGGGTATGGAATGGGAAACCAAAGTTCATACACTGATTGACGGTATTAGGCAAAAAAGTTTGTGGTTTACTTAAAACGATGGGATGGGTTTTCCTTGGTCAGCAAAAAGGAAAACCCAGGCAGCATAGGAACCTCTAGGAGAGCACATGGGAGCGGAAGGCTCAAATTCATTCTCAGTACCACTTTTGTTTCCCCTAGTGTGTGTTGAAGCTTCACGGGGACGTAAATCCCTGAGGTGGGAGTAATGTAGAGACCCAAAAATTTCCAAGAAGTTTTTTTCAAATTTTTTTTGGAATTTTACGAGTACGTAGTTTCTGACAGCACCTGATTCTGAGGCTCGGTGTGCCCAGAATAATTTTCTAAAGTTTTGTTAATCTTAAATTAATGCGTGCAAGCAGTTTTACAGAAAAAGTTGAATAACTCTTAAACGAATACTCGGATAAGAAATCTGAGGGCACCGTTGCACTCAGGATGGCGGGTTTACCCTAGGCGCGACTTATTTTTAGTCGGCGTGGGCCTCCTGTGAGAAATTAAAAAAAATGGAATAACCGAAAATAAAATAATTAAATAAATTATTTTATTTTTTAAATGCTTATAACTCACAAATGGTAGCTCAGATTAAAAATCTGAGACCACTGTTGAACTCATGATGGTATGTTTTATTTAATAAGATACTAACTTTTACCAGAATGGGCCACCAGAAAAAGTTAGTTTTTGGCCACAAATAAAATAATTAAATGAAAATTATTTTATTTTAAAATTCATAACTTCTAAACGGTAACTCGGATTGAAAATTCAAGAGTATCGATGGGTTCTTTGGGGCATGGTTTACATAGGCGGAGCCTAACCTCGACCGGCGCGGGTCGAGGGTGACTAATAATAATTTTCTAAACTTTTTTTTGGGTACGTTCAGTAAACGTACAAGCAGGTTTTTCAATCTTTTGAACCGGTGATCGGAATTGAAATATGAGGGCACCAATGAACTCGCAGCGCCAGTAATTGCTTAAGGGTACCTTTACCGTAGTTTCATTTTAAGTGGGTTGATTTTTTATTTTTTTTGGGGATTTAGTTTAAAATAAATAAAATTTTTGAACAATTTTATTTTTATATCTTGGAAGTTAAACACTTCAACGTGGGGATAAATGAGAGGTGGGGCCCACCCGAGCCCCAACTTCTCAACTTCCATAACTCTCTCTAACCCCCCTTGAACACCTCTCTAATTTAATGTGACAACTCCCCTTATTATGGAAACCCATCACCTCCCAAATTATTATTCCATCAAAGGTTTGAATTACATGGCATGTTATATTATGGAGAGCTTTTTTTTATTAATTTGGGGGTTGACAATATTGGTGGAGGAACTCTTGAGAATACTTAGAAGTAAGTGTTCTTCTTTGACGAAGAACACTAACCTTCAATGAAGAACGAATCCGCCGCGAAGAACACGGGGGATTTCTCCATCGGTGTTTCTACATAGGACACACCATGACGTCAACGGAATAGACATCCATCTTCTGCGACACCGCATTCCGCGAATCAATGACGTGCGACGTTAATTACTGAGGTATGGGGTTTTTTTATTTAATTTTACGTGATTCTTTCCCTCGAGCATGGAAGAATATTTTGTTGAGTGTTTCTTCAAACTACTAACGCGGTGGGTACGTACTACGAACAAGTCCGGACTCACCACCAACATGTTCCTGATGTGCGGTGGCATGGGGTCAGGTGCGTGGTAATGAAAGGTGGCGCGGAAAGAGGATGGGGGCCATGTGATGCGGCTGGTTTGAGGCGCACCGGCGCGGGTAGCCAGGGGCGGTGCAGCGGCGCAGTGGGAGGCCAGGATGGCGGTAGGCCGGAGGTGGCAGATCCGGCGTGAGAGGCTGCTGGGGGAAGGCCAGGTTGGTAGGGTTTGGTGGAGAAGAAACAGTGAATGGAGAAGGAGATTGGAGATATAAAACGTTTAATGAAAATAAATTAAAACTTAAAGAAAGAAAGAGAATCCAATGAATAATTAGGGGTTTCTATGATTGAAAAAGAGGGAGGCGCACCAATAAATGGAGGGAGGCGCACCAATTGGAGAGAGAGGGTGGTGGTGCATGACATTGTGTTTTTTTGAGGTAAAATCAATTAAAAATAATAATATAATAATCTTATTATTATTTTTGTTGATAAAACATGTTTTCGACCACAACCTATTCGTGCGAACTCGGTTTCACGAACCGTCTCCGGCAATGCCACCCTGATTTTGAGACGGATATTCTGAGTCCAATATTGAATGTCTTTTTCGGGTTTTTGGATCAGGTACTCAAAACGCTCAAATAATAATAATATATTATTATTATTAAATCTTCGACCCGCCACAACTCATGCGTGCGATGTCCGATTGGATTGCCTTCAGTGGTGATGTAATCCTGTTAATAATACGGTCGATTCAAGTCTAATGTTGGATAATAAATTCTGGTTCGTGGCTCAGGTCCACAAAACACCGAATAATAATATTATTATTATTATTACGGGATTTGTATTTGACGTATCTCTCTCATACGGTGTCGTAATGATGAACCATATGCGACGTTGTGACCCTGGAATTAAGACGGATGTTTCAAGAACAATTTTGGATATTTAATTTGAGGTTGGGGCGCGGGCCCCACGAGGCCCAGTTCACCCGTGTTGCGGTGAAATGTAACTTTTTCACCGACTATCTTTTTTGGACCAATGGGTAGTCTGTCTCGTGTTTTTTTCGGTATGTATCTCAATGATGTGACCAGTTTGGTTAACCAGTGTCATTTGATGTACGGTCGGGTTGGTTCGAACCTAAAACCAACCGGGCCCTCGGAGCAGAAACGCTTATAACTTGAGTTCTGGACGTCTGATTGGCGTACCGTCGACTTTGTTGGATTCCTCTTGATGAGACGGTTCTTTTGGCATACTTCACCTTAGGTTTGGACGCAATTGGTGTAATTCCTGGTTGGATTGTACCCGAAATCCAACCGGGTCCCTAGAATAGAAATGCTAATAACTCTCAGACCGGACGTCCGTTTGACGAACCGTCAGCCGCGTCGGTAGTAATGTTGAGAAACTGTTACTTTGAGTATACCCCAAGAGAGTTCGGGGTACAGTTGTTCTACGGTTGGGTTGGTTCATACACGAAACCAACCAGGCCCCAGGGATGAAAATGCTAATAACACACAGACTGGGCATCTGATTGATGCATCATCTGTTGTGTTGAGTTTCCTATGGTGTGGCATACCTTTGGGGTACTTCTTCATAGAACCTTGAGATACTTGGATTATTGACCAGTAGCTCATGGAGCGGACCCTCCCGGTGATGAGCTAACAGAGTGCAGATACCTAGTAGCTGGATGAGACTTGACGACTGCTGATCGATCGACTCGGAGTGATACGGATAGCCCAATGGGGTGAGCTTGGTTGTAGCGGCAGACCCACGGCAGAGGAGCACTTGGTTGTAGCGGCAGACCCGTGGTACTCAACAGAAGGAGTACCTCTGTAGGCTATGAGGGGGTGCACTTGGTTGTAGTGGTAGACCCATTGTGGGAAGCGCTTGGTTGTAGCAGCAGGCCCACAATACTCGATAGGTGGAGTACTTCAGAAGTCTAAGGTTAGTGAGCAGCGCCTCATAGTCGTGACAGGATCACAGTACTCGACCGAGGAGGATCTCTTCAGCAGTTGCAGTTTCAATAATGAAAATCCTGGTTTGAGCTGAGTCAAGGACCATTGTGTTACCTCATGATTGAGATTGGTTACTTGATAACTTAGGCATATGTATGGGCATATACCTAAGTAAAGTTTATCTGTTGAGATCTTTCTTTTTGGTCTATCCTTGTTGGAATTTAGTGTGACCTTGAGGGTCTCGTCCCTACTGAGTATCGTTATACTCACCCCTGCATGGGCTACGCCCGCACCACGTTGTGTTGGTTGCAGACGATGGATAACACTGATCGTGGTTGAGGCTTGTTGAGCAGGACGGTACCTGAAGGTGGATCTCACGACGAGTCGGTACCCGGAGGAGACGAACGGTCAGTCGGTCAGACACAGAATGTTGAGTAGTACATCTGTACCTACCCTTCAGGTAGGATCCATGGTGGATGATCAAGGAGCTGCTTGTCACCTTTTAGCTGTTGTCCTTTGAGCTCTACTTTACTTTCAGTTGTAGTTGTACCTTTCTGTTGGGCTTGTATTTCTATCCCCTTTGTAATTCTAGCACACTTGTTTACTTCTTTACATAGTGTTTTCTTCCTCTTGTACTATGTTGTTTTGTTTAATTTTATAAAGGCAATACCTTCCATTTTATTTGGGATTTAAGCCTTTGGTGCTAGTCATCAGGCCCTAGCCTATGGAAGGAAGGCTTGGGGTAGTCACGGCACGGGCCTCGAGGATGGGTCGTGACACCTATGGACTTAATCACATTCATATGAATGAAAGTAATTACCCCACTGATGATTTAGATTAGCATACAGTTATGAATGTTCTTAAATACTAGTGGAACAATATTCTTACTGAATGGTTCACAATATTTTCTGATCATAAGAGTTTGAGTTATATATTTTCTCACAAGTAATTGAATATTACTCAGAGAATATGCATAGAATACATTCATTTGATTGACATTGATATCACCTACACCATTGGGATGGGGAATGTCATTAAAGACAATCTATGTAGAAAAGTGCCATCGTAGGTTTTTTTGAAATCAAAATTGGATTGAAACAATATGGGGATTTCCACTCAATTCCAGTTGGATGGTCAAGAGGATGTTTCATTTATAGTTTTGTAATCTTTTCAATTATCATCATCTCTCACATAGTACATTTTCATAGTTAGTTGTAGTATGGTGAGTCAGTGAAATTAGAGAAATTCATTATAGTGGGGATACTATTTTTTGTTGGTCTCTCCCTTAATATTCTATGCTCTACTTAGGAAGTGGGTTTGCATAAAATATTTATGGAGAGTTTAGTATAATTTAATTATATCAATTTTCATGGTTCATTCACTTGGGAATTATAAATATGTATTATTTCATGAGATGATTATTCTGGTGGGATAGTATAATGCATGACATTATAGATTATGTGCCCAATTGTTACACCTACCATCAAGAAAAGGAAGAGAACTCAAAACCCTCTGGTGTCCATCAACCTCTTCTAGTGCCGTTTTGTAAATGGGATATGGTATCCTTGGATGTTGTTGTGGGATTACCACAAACTATCTATGGTTGTAATGCGTTCTCGGTAGTTTTTGGTCGGTCGATGAAGTATTCTCATTTCATTATATTCAAGGATTCTACTATGGTAGAAGATTTGGGTAATCTATATGTGTATGAAATTGTGAGAATACATGGGATTACATATACCATTGTTTCATATAGGTATCCTAGGTTTACTTCAAGGTTTTGGAGAATCCTTTAAGAGGTGATGTGGGATCAGGTCAAGTAGGGAACATCTTACCATCCACAGATATATGGTCATATGGTGAAAGTGATTCAGATCATGAAGGACATGATTTGTGCATGTTTCTTGGATTTCAGTGGATCATGGTATATCCATATAGTTCTAATTGAGTTTTTATACAACAACAGTTATCAATCATCGATCAGAATGGCTACATTCGCTGCACTGTATGGTCACTTGTGTAAATCAATTCCCTGTTGGAATGATGTAGAGACTTGAAGCTTGACGTACATAGACATTACATTACTTTTTCGGAATACTTATTACATAAAAAAACAGACACACAAGAACCATAATAGTTTAGTGTCTTTGGAATCTTGGAACGTAATCTTCTAAACGTGGTGAAAGATCTTCAACATCTCCCATAAAGATCTTCCCATTTTTGATTCCTTACCTAAAATCTTTCTTTTAATCCTGGGAGAAAAGAAAACATAAAAAGGGTGATCTCAAATGCTCAGTAAGGGTAAGCATGGATAAAATAAAACATACCATATACATTTGAACATAAAAAACATGAACATTAAAAATCTTGAGAAACGACATAAAACATAGAAGTACATATGGCATAGATCATAATGAAACATAAATCATGATAAAATAGCATGGGAATAAAACATGTAATTGTGGAATCCATTAAGCACATGTAATTATTTCCATAGTAGCCAAGGAATTGTTGCCAAGACCATCTTAGTGGACAAAGTCAATTTCTGAATCGAGTTCACTCCTCGTTCCAGTCCTGTAATACTGAACTGGATTAACTTACCGTTCCAGCCATGTCTATCTCATGAGATATAAATCCTTACTCAATGCATTGGAGGGAGATATAGGTCCCACCCATCTTATAATGAAATCATTTTTACTTGAGCCACAAAATAAACATATATCATTCATAATAACCCAACGAATAAAATGGGTTTCATAAACATCATCCCATCATCACATAACTCATATAAAAGAAATGGATATCATTTCATAATAATAAAAGTGAAACCATGTAAATCATAGAGACATTATACATAAAACATACACATATGAAATAATTTCAGTTTAGATGGAAAATGGTTTTGATAAAACACTTGAAATGAATTCTTGAGGAAAATATCCTTTCTTCTTTAAAATCATTTTCTTTTCACAAAATGTCATGCATTTTTAGAAGAAAATATTTTTTCTTGAAAATTGTCATGAAATATTTTTGAGGAAGCTTCATGAAAATCAATCTTTATAAAACCGTAAAAATCCATTCGTGTCGTATAAGTTAAAAAACATTCTTCTCATAATTTTTCTAGAAAAGTCAAAAAGTACCACGTACGAAAAACGACAAAAGATTCCTTTCATATCCTTTACTAAAAACTTGCCGAAGGGTAAAATTAGATTTAAAAAATTGTAGGTGTATGGAAACAATATTAAATATTTAGGGAACATGGATGTGGATGATAAAATACACCCTAGTAAATACCAAAGTATAAACAATCTCGGATAAAAATGAGATTGTGATATTTTCCCTTACCTTAGGTCCGATTTTCTTCGTAAGTGTCCGAACATCTTCTATAATGATTTAAATAATGTTATTGACTTATTATAGAATCATATTCATTGTTATTATATCATATATGGTTCACTTATGACTTTATATTACCCGTTCTTTTGTAAATTCATGTTAAAGTAGTGTTTCGGGTAAAATCGTTTCATTTGTCGTTCGTGTTTTAACTTGTAATTATTCATATGATTACATAGATCATGATTAATTACATCAATAATGTAAAACATGATTTATATATAATATATATTCAGAATATACATATATATAATAGATCTATAAATGGAAATAAATACACTGTTCATGGAGACGGTAGGCCGTATGTATGCATGAACGTTGTTATCGTTTCCTCATTGAATTGAATGGAATTAGTTGGATGACATATATATATATACATAAATCCAGTATCATTATTATGTCATATATTTCATGATTACTTATTATATATACTTTATAATCATTTATGAATGGTTAATCATTGAGAATGAATCTCATCGCGTCGTGGAGACGGTATTCCGTACATACGCACGAGCGATGATATCGTTCCCATGATTATTGAATTGAATTGGAGTGGATGATACAATATATCAGAATCAGTATGATGTTATAATAACCATATATATTTATTATTTACACCATTATACCTATCCATGTAAGGTGTTGGTGGAAAAATAGATTTCACCACGGCGTAGAGACGGTATTCCGTACGTACGCACGCGCAGTGATTTCGTTTTCCGTAGGATGAATAGATGGTGAAATAGGGTTGTTTTATACTTATAATAAAATACCAGTATATTAGTTATACTGATTTTATTACTTCATAATGAAACAACTAAAGAAGAAGAATTGGAAGAATAAATAAAGTTGAAATAATCGGTAACGGACATTACCTCTTCTTTGAAGCGCCTCTTTGAGACCTCCTCTTAGGGCACTAAAATTGGTCTTTGAAGAATCCCAGAACCTCTATGATGTTTATATGGAAGTGGAAAAGATAATTTGTCAGGGGTTGTCCTATCTTGAAGGCTCAAAGTGGTGTGAGAAAGAGAGGGAGGAGGTGCCCTTTTATAAGGGAGGAGAGGGGCACCTTTGGAAAAACAAAAAATATTATTTTATTATAAAGTCATATTCGGTTTTTAATAGATCCAAATTGATTTATTTAGAATATAATGTGGGGATGGGTCTCCATCCTCTCATATAGTAGAATTTAGACAAGTTTAGGTTTCTATTTTAACCTTATCATTTAGATTTAACCTTAAGTTAAATAATTTTACTTTTACCGTGTCTTCTTGTTTTCTTACACAATAAGGTTAATAAACTTACTATAAAAAGCCAAAATAACCCCAATTTGTTTATTATTAATATATATAACCTTATATAAGACATTTGGCCTAAACTTAGATTTTTAGGAATAAAATAACAATTAATAATATAATATTTGTTTTAAAAACTATTTTATGTCAATTTTGACTCTATTTGGTAATTGATTTTTGTGAAAATTATAACAGAATGATTAGTTAGAAAAACTTCAATTAAATCAATACTAACATGTCATATTAACCTATAAAATTAGTGTAATTCATTAAAAGCTTCAAATTAAATTTATTTGGGTATTTATAACATCAATTATGTCAATATTTTATTAATAAGATAATTACTGCATCATCTTTGTGTCATAAATAAATTAAATTATTTAATGTCTAAAAATTATAAATAAAATACCATTATTTAGGAAATATTTTTATCTTTATAATGAATATTTATAGTCGAATTTATCTTATGTATAACCCTATATTAAAAATGCTTTACTTATAAAACTGTGATTTTAACTATTTTAACCCTTCTTAAAATAAATTAATAATAAATGTCCTAATCTAATCCAAGTAGACCTAAATGGTCATATGTTATTATTAAGGTTTTTTTTGGTCGAATTACACTTATCCAATAGAATTATGACATTTTTTGGGATAATAATAATATCATTTTTACCCTTAATTGCCCTATTTACTTTTAATCGTGGTAAAAAAAAGTAAAAAGTTACTATTCACCATAAATTAATTTCATCTCATTGAACCACATTTTAGTCTTTGATATTAACCGTGTCTCTCGGATTTTCGAAATTCCACTCATAGAAGCGGTAAAATTATGTTTTATGAAAAATTTAGTTTTTTAACTACCACTTAGTGGTTTCACTATTCATCAAAAAATGAATGTTTCCAGAGAAATACCAAAAATTAGGCCTAAGCTATATTTGATATTATGAATTCAAAAATGATGTCTATTTTACCAAATTAAAAACATATTAGTTTCATTAATTAATTTAAAAATTAATTCTCGCCGTCAAAACAAATCGTGTGTTTTTAAGAAACAATAACTATCAAAAGATTGATACTTGTTTATATCCAAATTCAAAGTGAAATTAATTCCAATGACCAACATTGGATTAAATGGTAAAAATATATTCTAATTAAACTTTAAAACCAATTAAAAATATAATCTAACCATATAAATTATTGCGATGAAAAAAGTTTTTTTTAATTAAAATATAGCGTGTTTTTACTATTTATTAAAATATGAAAGTTATCAGAATAATATGAAAATTTTATCCAAAGTAAATTTTTATACCCTGATTCCAAAGAAGAATTTTATTTTGTCAAACTGAACTTATATACATGTCAAAAACAAGATTTAAGGTGGGTGCGCCATTAAAAGGCGGCAAAACTACATTTTTTGAAAAATACTTATTTTAATCGAAAAATTGATTTTGTTCTCATACCATGTTCTAGAAAATGTGTAAGATGAATAATAATGATATAAAATTAAAAATGTAGTTTATACTATTCATAACGGCTAGTTCATACTAATATTATAACCATATATTGTTGTTTAGTGAAACCTGGTATTGCGTACAACATAGGCTATCGAGGAAAGTCGTGATTGCGTGTAATACAAGCCAAGTCAGGGTTGCATGTTGTGCAAGAATCCTCCATTGTTTCATATAACAGAATCCAAATATATTTCATTTATACATTGAATATATATATATATATTTATATATATACACTCAGTGTTTCGTAGAATAACTACTATCAAAATTGTGTGTAACATGATCCAAGAACATTGTTGTGTATACTACAAGCTCATACGGTGTTGCGTATAGTGAAAGGAAATCTTGTTGTAGCTTACAACAAAAGACATCAATGAAATTAAAAGAATATTTTCCATAAAACCTCGGGGTGTTACAAATGAGGTGGGATAAGTATATTTAGTTGGACCAAGTGTGGTCCAAGAGACATTAGTGAAAATTCATAATGTACATAGTTGTTTAGTTATATCCCAAAGACGAAAAAATCATATTCGTTTTGGAGATGTCATATTCTAGTGTTTTCGATTGGGGACTGGTTTTTATTGAATGATTCTCCTCGATTGGGTCCCTATCAGCTTGGAAAATAGGGAATTTGGTCTTTGAGATATTTTGGAACATATGAGGCCACTAAATACATTGGTAAGATTTATTATTCATTATAATTTCTTGTTTAGTTGATAGGAATTCATGGTTTCTTTCACATATCTCACTACAGGAAGTGTCAATCTGATACAACTCACATTTTGATATGGTAAGAAACTGAGTTAGAGTCAGGTGTTTCTATTTTGGAGAAACAAGTTTATATCATTGACTCTAAAGTGAATTTCTTTCCTGGGAAGTCGATTCCACTTGTCATAGTTCTATAGTAACACAGATCATATTCTTATGAGACATGGAAAAGAGGGTTCAAAACCCTTTGGGTGCAGGTTACTGTAGCATTACTGTTGTGGTAATGTTGCAGCAACGGTACTGTAGATCGGTGGGCACTGTAGTGACGGAAGGGCACTGTAGCAGCGGCGGTACTGTGCGGGTATTATTGCAGCTGGGTTACTATTCACAGAATGGAAATTAGGCTAAAAATTTGGGCATACGGGCTATGTAATGGGCTACAAGCACACTGGGCCTTTGGGCTATGTAATGGGTCTCCCTCTACCCAGTTAAAAGAGGTCGTTGATTTTCTTTAATAATAAAATTGAGGCTTCGGCCCCAACCTTTAAAAAAATGAAAAAATGGGTCATTGATGATGAAGTATTGGCCTCAATTTTTTTCAGGGATTACATATTCTACATGACATCTCGGGTATGGGAAGTATTTATGGTCTGAGTTTGTAACATCTATTTTCAATCTGACAGGTATGTCTCTAACTTCATCACAGTTTCCTTTTCGGAAAGTGTATATAGGGATGAGAAAGAATTTGTATGATACCTATAATGGTGAAGTCACATATTTTTTGGACTCTCAACCTTTACTAGTAGTTTACATGGTATGTAAATGGATTTCAAACCAAGTAACTAGGTTACATGATGTGTAATGGTTTTGGGGTGCATATCATGAGAAGGGTTCATGTTGTCAATGGTTACATGACGTGATGATATTTTACACATCATGGGTCATATTATAGTCGGATTTTAATCTAACACAACTGATTTTTTGGTGTACATGAACATCTTTGATTTCACAGCATGTAAAACAATTAAACATCATGTAATTACCAAAGTAGGAAATACTTAGGGCAATGTTTAAATTTTCTGTTACCATTCAGCCACTAGTTATAATTTTCTCTCAACCTAGGGTTCCTCTCTAACAATGTTTGGAGACACTATTCCTTCCAGATCAATTTTTCCGTTGTTCTATATTCGTTGTGGTTGAAGTGAATCACTCTGGGTAAGAGGCCTTTCGGATTTTTCATTTCCATGGATCATGGTAACATCCTTGAGTTTTGATACAAGATCTATTAGTCTCAATTATTTTTTTCCATGTGACTTCACTCATATTCTTTTTTTTATTCTATTCCGAAGGCGATTTATTTGTTGGTTGTGTTTCCATTGTAGTCTGTTCTTCAGGTATGTAGATTTAATTTTTTATTTACACAGCCATTTTTTATAAATTGAATCTATCTTGAGATGTGGATTTAATTCTAGGGACTTCATAGACATTTTTATCTTTTTAATGTTGGAAAATCCGATTACGAGCACGTGGGACCCGAGTATTGTGGTTGGTAGTTCCGTCTCTAGCCTATTTTAATGAACCTTACTGTTCTTATTTCATAAACTTATTTATGAATGGAATTGTATTTTTTTGGTTCTTTGAAAAGTTTTTTTAATGGAAAATGGTATTTACATAGTTGTCGATAAATTGAAAAAAGGGGGTATTTTCAAATCATTGAAATGGATTTTTAAAATGGTCTTGAAATGGTTATTCAAAACATTGGAAAGAATTTTGAAAGCAAACACATGGGTTACCTTGGGAACATATGTGGAAGGTTTATAATGAGGCCATTATCCATATTTTTGTGACAATTATGAATTTTTTTCATGGTAATTTCCTCTATTTCCTAGTACAATTGTTCTATGGGGAATATTTTATCTTTTTTAGGTGGTTTTACTCCTGGGACATTTCTCTACTTATTAGTCCTATGATTTAAGAACATAATTGTGTAATTAATTTTATTAAGTATGAGTTTCTTTATAGTTTGACCAATAGTGATCCTTGGTGCTGATACATGTTCTTATGTTTTTATTTCATTGATTAGTTGTTTTAGCCTTCAAATGCATATTTATTCTGTGAAATATGATTTGGAAAATGTGATTTGAAATTAATATACATACTTTTGTTTTATAACTATGAGAAAGGTAAATGTTTACCATGTTTTCAATAATTGTGATTTATTAATTATTATCCCATGTTTTATTTCAAATGAGCATCTAGGAATTTTTATATAAATACATGTTATAGAAAATCTAGGTGGTATCCTAATCACCATTTTATCTAACACTATGCACACCTCTTCAGTGATGCGCATACCTATGTATGCCTTCTAATATAGGGAATGGCAAGGAGGCGTAGTTAGATGTAATGGTTTTGTGTCCGTTATATTGGATATCTACTAGTCCGATAATGGGAGTTCTTCCACTCTATCACATGTATTAGTTTTCTGGTTTTTATCCTCTGCAGATGGACTTCCCTCTTCGATATAATAGTTAATTTTTTAGTTTTTTTATTACTATAACTTTGTTACAGTTGTGGAATATATTTATTTGCTTTATGATAGTCCTTAATGATCTCTCTCTCTGTGTATATATATATATATTCCATGTTTTTGTTCTGGCTGGGATAAATCATTCTGTCTACATTGTTTTTTTTTGTTTCCTATGGGCATGTTTCATGCCCATGGAGATCATGAATGTCCCCTGTGTATGTGAAGGAATTGGTTGTAAGAAATGTATGAGGGTAACCGGGGCCAGTTCATTAAAATGAGTAACATGGTGAAAAAATAATCAAGATCATGAATAAAAATGTGAACATGTAACCAGGTTCAAATATATCATATTTTTTCATTATTTATCCATATTTATCTAATGTATTGGATAGAAATATTGGCCCCACTACTCATATAATGAAAATCATTCTAATATGTTCCATAAGTTTATAAAAATTACATCGTATAAGTACTCATGAAAAGAAATGGGATTCATCTTCATTTCATCATAGAATGACTTCTAAAAAAATTGTGTTTATAATCATTTTATCATTTCATCATTATATACTTCATAGAAAATGAAAAAGGTTCCGTAAGTATTTTATCATGGTATAAAATTTGGAGAATGAAATGGGTTTCATAAAAACATCATCACGGTATGACCTGTTATAAAATAAGTAGGTTTCAAAAAAATACATTCATGATAAAAATAAAAAATTTAGAAAATGAAAAATAATTGCATCCAAGGAAAATATCCATAGTAAAGAATGAGTAACATCAAATGATGTTATTTTAAAAAGAAACATATTTTGAATATCACTTGGTAATTATTAAGAGGAAAATATTAATTCCACATTGAAAAACACTCATTAAAAACATAAATAATTTCCAACATCCATTCCTTTGAAAATAACATTGGAAACATAAAATTAAATACCAAAAATTTATTAAAAACATTTCTTATTAAAAATAACATTTCAACCTAGAAAAATAAATTTCACTAAATTTTTTTTAAATACGGTTCATTATTATATACATTTTTACATGTAAAGTATTATATAGAAACATTCGATGGTTATGATGGCTTAAATATCATACACATTAAAACAATGGTTCTATTCACATTTTTATAAAAGGAAACAAGAATTTCATGGAAAATGACATAAATACTGAATTTAAAACAATTTTGTAAAAACGAAAACAAGGGTAAAAATGTGCTAAAATATTCATAGGATATTATTAAAAATAAATTTTTTAATTTTTTTTAAGTATGCATATACATGAAATATTATTTACAACTGAAGAAATAAATAAATTCCATTTATCATAAAAATGTTTTTTTGAACTCATTCATACATGAATAGAGGAAAATGAAGGTTAAAATATTATAATAATTTCATAAACATAGGGAAAAAATTTATTTGGTATCTTGAGAGATATATTATAGGATTTCATCATTGGATTCAAAATCATAAATAGTTCTAATAAACGGTGAGATTGAATAATAAAACTCTTAGCACTTGGGTAACATTGAATGGTAATCACAATGAGAGAATAATATTAAATGAAAAATAGAACATCATGAGAAAAATTATATTGTTTATATTATATCTCAAAATACCTATATATACAACACATAGTGGGACATAGGTGCATAGTATAACATAAGACTCAAAGAAGTCATTCTAAGGAAAAGATCCCTACTTATTTGGTTGCATTTTAACTGATAACCACATAAAATAGATATAGAAACATATATATGAAAATAAAAAATATTATCAGGATATGATTAATAAAATACAATAATGGGTTCTATATATAAACCATATATATTATTTAGTTAGTTAATTTGGCATGGGTTTCACATAAGTAAAATATGGGATGAAAATGCCTTATCGCTTTGGTAACTTTTGAATTATAAACCTAGTGAAGTTGAGATCGTAAAATTGATATGTAAATCCCCATATTTTTTAGTATAATCACCACAAAATAAATTACGTTATAGTATATATTCAAAATATATGAAAATAATTTTGAATATGATAGTTGTCTAATGAAGTTAAAAGTGAGACAAAAATCCCTTAACACAAGACTCGACTATAGTCATATTCATTAAAAAACACTATATAATAGATATAATATTATTATAAATATATTACTGAAAAATAATTATTCATATAATGATATGAATTATTTAATTACAACCTTTTATTATTCTTTTATTCCCAATTCATTCTTAAATTTATGTTTTGGGTAATAAGTGCTTTGTTTTTCATATTTGCTATGATTTTTCATTTTCATTACTAAAAATTAGATCATGAATAAATAATATGAATAATTAAAAAAAATTAAATAAATATAATATATATAAATTATAAATATATTTATTTTAATCCATTATAGTCATAGATATAAAATTAAATTCATCATTCAGGGAGACAGTAGGTAGTATGAATGCATGAACATTGTATCCATTTTCAGTAAAAATAAAATGAATTGAATTTAAATAATATATTTAACTTTAAATAATAATTTTATGGAATATATCACATATTTTAATTAAAATTTCCATTATAACATTTTATTAAATGTTTTAATGAGAATAGAATCACATCTCTTCACAAAGAAGCAATCCATCGTACACATGAATGATGTTATCATATCGCAAAAACAATTGATGGTATGAAGTTATATGTGATATCATAAATAAATATGTATATATATGATAATATATATATATATATATATTGTATATAATCATCACCATCCATTAGTTGTTTTGATAGAAAACATCTAACCTTGGTTCCAGATGTGATAGTCTACTGTACACACGAGTGACATTATCGTTTTCTATTTTAGGGGTGTGAATATAGTTGAATGTCATTACCATAACATATAAAAAATCTATATATGTATTATAATAGTTTTTTTATATAATCTTTGTTAAATAATAATTGATGTTGAAGGAGGAAGAAAAAAATAAATTTTTTTAAGGGGTGTTACCTCTTATTTGGAAAACATATATTGGTTTTCACAAAAATCATACATTGGATTCATTTAATTAAAAATTAAATAATAAAGTAATATATCTAGAATTTGGGAATTTATTTTTTTATTGTGTGGCCTAAAATGGTTTTTGGTTGTGATAATTAGAGATGAGAGTTGTGTCCTGTTATAAGTGAGATGAGTGGAAAACTTGTAATTTTATAAATAAAAAAGGTGTATCAAAGTTTTATAATCCCAAAATGATCCAAAATGGATATTTATAGATCCTATAAGATTTATGATCTGATTTGTCATAAAAAATAGTGACTTAATGGTTTAAAAATAGTTTTACCCCTTATTATTTTATTTTAACAACCTCAGTAATGACATTTTCATATAAAACATGGTATATGATTTGTAGTATTTTTACTATTCATTATGGTCAAAAAATAAGTTGACCTTATTTTATAATATTAATTCTTATGATTAAAAATATTGAATCAAAATTTAAAAATTCAACTAAATTTATTAAAATTGTTTATTTAAAATTATACCCACATAGGTCTTGTTAAAGTGGGGTTTCAATGGGAAAATTTATAATAGTTTAAAAATAAATTATATTAATATTAAATATGAAATTGTTTAAAATGATATAAATTGTAGAATAATATATTACTTTATATAACTTTACTTTCAATAATTTATTTATTGAATTTTTATTTTTTAAAAACATTTATCTAAGAGGATAATTCTTATTGAAGATGAGTATTCTTCTCTATTTACTAAAAAAATTATCTTTTCAAAAAAAATTAAAAAATATTAATCCTAGATATTTACAACATGTATATTTCAAATTTTATGTTTATTATGTAAACTTAATTTTTAAAAAGATATAAAATATAATTTTACAATAAGTGTGTGAAATGTGAAAAAACTAATATTTAGTAAAATATAGTTTTTAAGCATAAAATTGTATTTATTATAATCCTTTATTAAGAAAACACAAGAAATTAATTTAAAACATTTGTCTTAATTTATAGTATATAATAATTATTAAAATATATCACAAAAATATTATTTTAATTTATAGATATAAATGACATATGTGAGCATAAATATAGTTTCCCAAAAAAGGATTCACATTATTTTCAAATAGTTTTTATGTTCGTTTATAATAAATTAGTCAAGGATAAATTCATTATATAAACATGTTTTAACATTATATTCTCATAATCTGGTTTATACCACTCATAACCAACATTCCAATAGTTATGTTACTACTATCTTATTAAATATTATAAATTTAATAGTTTGTATCTTTTCACTGAAACTCGGTATTGTGAACAATAGAGAATATCCAAAAGATTAGATTTATTCGATGAAAATATTTCACAAAATTCCATGGGAATACATTTTCACTTTAAATTATTATCATAATATATCATACAAATTATTTTTTAGGTAATAATTTCTTCTTCTATAAACTATTCTTTAAAATTTGTGCTAATCATAAATATATCAAAAATGGAAACATGGCTATTTTGTATATACAGATTATGTATAAAATTATTTTTAGTAGTTTCATATAATTACTAATTCAATTTTATTTATAATGTGAATTTTTTAATCTTATGAATTTATATCCTGATTTTATTACCTCTATTAATTCTTCTTAATTCATTTTATATTATAAAATCAATTATATATGTTTGGTTATCGGTGCACCCTGTAGATAAATCCAAAGAACAAAATATTTATTTATGGATCAAAACTCATGTAATTACATAGATGAAAATTACATATATCATAAAATTAATAAGAATATATCTCATATATATAAGTCCACTAAATGGATACTACAATATAAAATGTCAAGGTCCCCCTCCCTCTCATTGAAATTTGAAAGCTACCATCTCACTCATGGTATATCTAGATAATCCCATAACACTCATGACGATGACACTAGTCTCAGGATACACCATGTCACTCAAGGTTCTCCCATAAATTAAGAAAAAAGATGATTACATCTCATTCATGTTGATCCTACCAATTCTTACAACTCATTTGAATGAAATTACTTTGGACCCATGACTCCCCAAGATGAAACTAACTGCAATTATAAGATCATTAAAATATGTACAGACATAATGTAGTGAATTGGGTGTATATCACATCATGTCACACACCATCTCACCATAGGTAAATATTATTATAGGAATTATTCAATCACATCAAGACATCTCATCTCACCCATAATGGAATCCACTAGGACTTCCATGCCTTAATTGATATATATTAGTCAATATCATCACCTTCCCACCATCCATCAATAAAACCCTAGCATGTACACCCATCCCAATCATGGACTTATTATGTGGGGTACAACATTGCCTCACTAGCCATGGACTATTCCATTTCATAATACTCACCCCCCCCCCATATGAATCCTTGTTTAAATTTTCCTAGATAAACCTACACTCATGCTTGTGTATCATTTCACATATCATAAGGGAGATCCCTTACCCCATCAATCATATGAAAAACCTCTTAACAGTACCATGCCACTTCCTAAGGAAAACATAATACTCAAAATTATCACCATGTCTCAATCGATCATTATGAGTGTGTCTCCCACTAAATATGGGATGAGTGACTATCCCAACCAGCCCTAGAGAACCCATTTTAGGCAACACATATCACAACTCATTCTTGCAGACATACCCATGGTAAAATTTGAAATCAACCACATATTTACACCATATCAACATATCCCTTGAGTTATCCTGAATCAGTTAATTTATATAGAGAACTAATTAGAAGAATTACAAGTCTAATTCCATCCAATATCATCTACCTAGGACTCCATAAGTCACTAGAACTTATTTAGAACCCATGAAAAATGAATATATAATTTAATAATACCTACCATGGAATATGATTTAAAGTAAATGGAACATATATCCTGATTGTGGATTTACCACATAAGAACAACATTACACCACCTTGTCCAATCACATCAAATCCTTGTCCATTATATTATAGCCATATAGTCATTTATCTGAATCTATAAAACATAAATAATTAATAATAAAAAATTAAAATAATTATTCAATTTAATACAAAGACGAACATCTAAAAAAACTCACTATTCATCATCATTCAAATGAAGCCTTATGTAACCACCTATGGTCCATAGAACACCTCTCACTCCCTCTCATGAAAAATAATATCACAAGAATAAAATTCAGCCCTCCAAATATCATAATGTTTCCAAAATCCATAAATAATATAGTGAAATATTTAACCTTAATTGAGAAAATTAAATAATGAAATTGAATGTTTCTTGATTCCTCCTCAATAAAGAACATATTAATGCCCTGTCAATTTGACCAAATTCCAGAACAATCTAGTCTATTAATTTCCATTTCCTAATAAAAATTCCCAAATTAAGGATATAGAATTAAAACACAAAATTAATGTAATTAAATGGAGTGACATACCATTAATGGATAAAAATACAATCCCCATCAACATAAATCTAGTGATAGGTAGAAAAATATATCATTTAATTGACCCCCCCCCCCCACACACACACACACACTCACATGCGCCATAAACACATGGATGACTAAAAAAGTGGATTTTTACCCAATTATATTTCAAAAAACATATCAGAAATCAAGATATGAACCATTATTTCATGTGTTAATCCATTCAAGGTAGAGGTGACCATCCCTTGGTCATATTCATTAATGGTGTGAACCATTGTTCCCACTATAAAATCCATGTAAAATAATATTCTAACACTTATCCAATGCCATTCATTGATTAAACCATGGATCATAGTGTGAATGGATTTAATATACTTTATTACAGCCTAATACACAATTTTTATCCATCAAGGCTTAACAGAGCTCCATTAGAACAAACCATACCTTATTCCACATCTAGTAAGTATCCAAGAGATTTCATAATTATCAATTTCCAAATCTAAACACTTGTTCTCAAAAATAATCACATTGAAACCCAAAAAATAAACTTCCCTCTATAATTTGTGACCAATTACAATGTAGTTCATTATATATATAAATAAAATGGGATATATACACTAAAATTGTGGGTATTTATAATCAACCCCGCTGAAATGAATTTTATTTTCAAAACCTCATTATAGAAATTAAAATAAATGAAGTATTTTCACAAAATATCACCGGGTTCAAAATTTATTCCTCAAACATAAGATCACAATCCCAAATTTTAACTGGATGAGTGGTCTCATATATAGTTTATATCTCTGCATTATTAAATTTTTACCAATCTGTTTCGTAATAGTTAAAGTTTTTTAGTCATAATAACTCCAATTAGACAATTTTGTATGTTCTTGGTTTATAATTCATTAAATTTATGCACATTTCACATAGTTCACATGGGAGCGGTTCTATAGAATTCAAAAAAATAAGATATTATCCCCATTTGATTGAGAATTTTTAAGCGGCTATTATATCATTGAATAAACATTCCCTTCATCAAAAAACTCAGAACCCTATTCCATGGTGATATTAAATTGAACATCATGCATCTTATTTCAAACTAAAAATAAAATTTAATATAATAAAAAATATATATTATGTTAATTTTTTTAACATTTAGAATGTGGTTTAATAATATGAATATTATCCACCATTTCATGAGATATATTTTGTCCTAGATTCTTATAAATTAAAAATTCATCATGAAATAGTGCACATATTTGAAGATATTCCCAGAAAGGCCCAATTTGAATACTAGGATGGAAACTATTGTTACAAAGGAATTCTACATGGAGAAGTTTTTTTATCAAAAACTCATTTGAAGTAAAATAAGTACGTTATATACAGGTACTCAAGGATTTAATGTTTTTTTCATAATAACAATATTTTTATGGATTATAAGTATCGTTAAAATCACTACTATATCAAATTCATGATGAAGATTTCTTCTGATTTTAAAGATACCCATATAATCTAATTCATATAAAATATTGAGTTATAATTTATGAATAATTTACATAATCCTAATGAATATCATATAATTTTGATCATGTATGAATTTTACAAGAATATAATTGATATATAAATACTTTTGAATGTGGTCAACCCAAAAAAATGAAAATTTATCCCTTTTATCTATTAGGAAAACCTAAAATGTAATATATAGTGGTGTTATATAATTTCCATACAATAATCGGTAATTCTGTTCACATCCCCATAGAAATCTATCATTATCTCATAGTTATATTTCATATAGTGAATTAACATATATAACTTTAAATCTTCCTCATTATGTTTCTTCACCAATAATACTCTTTAATCTCTCTATGTGTCTTTTTTCATTCAATGTGGATATATAAGGATGATCTATTTCAACCATCCAAAATATCATTCTTCAATTCTGTTATTTAAGGGACAAAAATTCATTTTTGAAATTTTTCTCTTCTACTAATTTCAATGTTTTACATTGGAATATTCCATAATTTTGGAGAGATGGTATTTATTCCTAATATTTATGATTTTTTGGTCCTTGTTTCTTAAATCAAAGAGTATTGGGTCCCATTAATTATATATCATAGATAACATAGCATGACATTTCCTAATAATTTCATCATCCACGTTACTTCCATTTCACAGTTGTAATGTAATAAGTGATCAAAATCCTTGATCATCTCAACAGATCTAATTTAGACCAAGATTAAGTGCTTAAATGTTAATATATACTTTAGGATCATATGATCAATATATAAATAAAAAATCATACAACACAAATAATATCTCAATATAATTCATTCAAATAAAACTACAACAATATCCATATAATTTTTCGTGTTATTATTCAAATAAACCATTAAAAAGAATGAGAAATTTGTTTACACTATGTCATTTTTTGGGAGAACACAACCCAATACCTTCTTTTTTGAATAATTATAATTTTTATCCCTTATCAATTATAAGGTAATATCATTATATTTTCAGTGATGAAAAATTATTTAGTATCCATGATATTGTCTTAATTTTAAATATCAAGTGAAATAGGAATCTATTTTGATTTAATATTGTAATTGGATTTTAATATTTTGATAACTATTTAAAAACATTTTGACAAGTATGCCAACAATCCAATAAAACTATTTATCTTTGTTAAATTATATTGTATTGTGAACTAATCAACATCAATATTCATTGAAACATCAAATAATATTTAATCACTTATGTTTACATTATAATATAATTATTGTTCTATTATCCTAAAATTATGAATTCTAAATTTGACATATAGATTCCACTTAGTCAATGGCATCATTATAATCAATAAATAATCTTAAATCACATCATTGAACTTAGAAGATCAAAGAATATGATAAATAATAGCTACACAAATTATATGATGTTAAATTTTGAACAATCTATTCCTCAAATCCAGGAAGATAAGTGGGGAATTTGTATTATTGATATAAATATCTATGAATTATTATTATTTGTATCAATTATTAATTTCTATATTTAATATATCAACTCTTTTAACCATTATTTTTCGATATCCATATTTAAATTCAATATTTTTGATGTATTGAGGTCTTTATAGTTTATTGATCGTATCATCTATATGAATTACTGGATACATTTTAGAATTATTTATTTTCATAATTTCATGAAAATAAATTTATAAATTCATTTTAATATCATTATTCATAAAAAATAGGATAATTGTGCCACATATGTAAGAAAATAGGCACGTAAAATATTATATTGATTCTATTATATTATATACTTTATTTATTCTAATTCAATTTGGTCCATTCTATTTGGATTCATAGATATATATATATATATAAATGAGTATTAATTTTATTCATAAATCTATCAAACTGTCTGATGTATGTCTAAGTATATCATTACGAAATTATTTTTCTTATTCCAATATAATAAATATATCATAAATTTTGAATATTCCATAATAAGTTTTCATTATTATCCCAATCAAAATATAACAAGACCCATCAAAATTGAATAACATATATAGGAAATATATAGTTAAACATGCACCAATTGGTGGTCATATAAGGAAATAATATATGAAATATGATTTTATCACATCGATAATGTATATGGGATGTATATAAAGTGATATAATTCATTTCCAAAATTACATTAAACTTCTCTAATTAGGGAATAAAAATACTCTCAAGAGTCAAATTCACCAACACATCTATCGAAGAGGTTTTATAAACATGGGGTGAAATAATCATACCACATAGGGTTTTAACCACTAATAAAAATACTAATCAGTTGGCTATTGACTTATTCATCTTCTAAAGACATCCTGATAATAATTTTTCGGTGGAAGAAAAAATAAATAAATTAAAACAAATTTGGGCTAGTATATGATTTTACATTTTCCCATATAATGTTCCTTACTCACATTAGTTGTTATCACTTAATAGTAATTTCCTTAATCAATTGGATTTAGATTAATTTAAAATCCATTGTTAAAACAAATCTTTGGATTAGTGTGCTATTTCTCATAATTTTAATAATGCATATAATTTAATCATCGAGGTTTGGGAATTTTGATTGGTTACATTTTTTAACAAGTTAATTAGTTTGTATCCTCACATATCATTGTAAATAATGTATATGACATAAATTTCTTCCACACATAAAACATTTCCCCATTGTTTTGACTAAATTTCCTACATGATTATTCTAATTTTTTTATGTTGGAAGATGTTGTTCCCTTTCAACATATTTATTTTGAATTGATATTCCATGAAAATATATTTTCCTCTAATTTCCCCCAAGAAAATGAGAATAAGGGGAGCATATAGTTTTTATTTCAAACTTGAAAGAACATCAAAATATATATGTATAACTAACAATAATACATATATATGAGATCTTATTTTGATTTTTTTATCTGAAACTAAAATCATCATCAAAATTATTTTTTAGGTCAATGACTAAACAAAAATAATCCAATTAACGTATCATTATTTTTTTTCATGGATACTAAGGTATTTATCCTTTTTTTAATTCAATTCATTCTCTCTGTAATTTATTTTAATGAGTATAGGGAATATATTTTTTGTTATATAACTTACTCTACTCCTCTGATTGTATTTATTTTAATTCACTCGATTTTTTATATTGTTAACTATATTTCACAATAGAAAAGTTAAAATTCTAATTGATAAATAGTTAAAAATCTTTTTCATTCCCAAACACTGGATAATGGAAAATATTTTTTCTGTTGTACTAATAAATTTCTCTATAATTAGAAGAACATTAAAACCACTAATAGAATTTGTACATTAATGCATTACAGACTCAATGAAATTCTTTTCAATTCTTGGTTTACATCTAAATATATCACATTTCATATCATGAAAATGATATATTATCCTTGATATAAGAATTATCTATCTAGATCCTTTTAATGTTGGGTGTAAAATTTCATTTTATGTCACACTAATTTTTATCTGAATTTCAACCAATTCTGGTACATGAATAATAAAAAGATAATTTTATTTTAAGAATTCTAATATCCATGGTAATCTTTAATATGATAATTCAAATCATCCCAAGTATTCTTATAATTATTATACTTTTATTTAAACATATAATATATAAGGTTCCTATTATAAAACACTTTGTTTATGTAATAACATTTTTTTATTTCCAAAGTCAGATTTATTTTTTCCCATTTTATTTAAAAAATAATCCAAAAAATTAACTAATTGTCATGTTGATAGCAACTGAGAATAACTAATCATGACATACATAAATATTACATCATTTTTGAAGAATTTTCATTCTATTTTATAATAAATCACACTCCAAAACATATATTTTTATTTTATATGTATATTAGATATATAACCAAAATAATATATTAATGTTCTTAAATATCTCATGTAAATTGTCTCCACACATGACCTTATTATAGATAAACCACATATAATACTTTTCATCCCTCCCTAATGAATGGTAACTTTTGAAAAGTGAGATCCGATACTCAGTATGTAGTGAAAAAAAGATACATAATTCAATGATCATCAATTATTGTAAGAATATCATGTGGGTATGATTATATAATTGATGTGTGGGAATATAATGTAAGAAAATAATTCCCAATAAAACTATTTCATAAATCATGAATCATAATATAATTCTTTTAGTATAACTTTTAATATGCTTCATTTTAATGTTGAATCATTCTAAATTATCTTAACAGTTGAAAATATAAGATAATAATATTCCATAAAATAAAATTGTTGAATCAAGAAGGGGAACACTGGTAATCAGATAACACCATTCTGTATATCATTTTTCAATAACTGTAATATGACCACATTATTTACTGATTCCAAGAGTTTTTTGGTTTCAATCCCCATTCCTTATTCTTTTTTGAATTTTGTTTCCACTACCTAGTCCATTTAATGTATTATAATGACATATAAAAAATTACCCAATTTATTTACTTGATTTATAATCTTGGTCACAAACATAATATAAGGAAAATAAATATGTAGTTATGCCACACGAACATGGAAGCAATCATTATTCCATAATATATTATTTAAATCATGATAAAAAAATTGGTATCATAAATCTTGTATAATAAATTTTCATAAGCTATATAGAGAAATATTATTGATAGTATCACTAAATATTTTCCTCAATGAACTATAATAATGATAAAACAGTAATGATTAGTATGAAAAAAAATTAAAAGAACATTCAAAACTATTTCGAACAGAAAAATGGAATATGCTATAATTTAATAATAATTTTAATTTTTAAAATTAAATAGCTTCCCATTCAATGGCCATATAAAACAAATGATAATGTAATTAAAAATAAATTTTATTAATAGTTATAACTATGAAAATAATCTTTTTAATTAAAACTGTTGAAAACTATAGGTAAATGTCACCATATAGAAAATGATATAAAATAAAACTTATATATATTTCTAATAATAAGGTTATAAGTAACAAAGTACATATCCATCTGTACTAAAAATTATATGAATTTATATGGGGAAATTTTTGAAAATATGGACTTTTATTAGAATTGTTATTGACTGAGAAGAAGTGGTAGTGTCACAACCTCGTACAAAAAATCCTTTCAGTTGAATTGTGAACCAAAGGGAGATGAAATTGTGATGACCCAGACTCTCTTGGTCCTTCCCTTTTCCAAAATCCAGGTTTTAAAGGAGTGGCGTCTCGGTGAGACCGATCGGTGAGACCGATCGGCGAGACCGATCGGCGACACCCGTCCTTGTCTAGTTTTTTCCAGTAGCGCTCCTTTGCGCAAATAGGGTTTTAAACCCTATTCTGACTCGTTTAAGCGTGTTTTTAAGACTCGTAACGCGCATAAGATCTTTAATTAAATACTTAATCAATTCATGAGTCGGCTTAAACCACCCGACCCCTTTTTGTGACAAGTGGAGCCACGTGGTCAACCCACAACCCCCCGCGCCTTACGCGATTTCGCTTTTTCCCCTTAACCGTCCCCATATCTTATAAACTAAGGGTTAGCCGTGGTTTCTCTTTTCTCGATCATGGCTTTTCACAAACAGCTTCTGGTGCATCGGGCACATCGTTATCTGTAAAGTTCCATGCCCCGGCCTAAACGCCGATCATCTATCAACAAGTAGGGAATTTCTCCTTTTCCTCTCTCTTTTGTGTATCATGTGGGGTGGGCGTGCTTTTGATTCTGAAGAATTGGGTAAACCATACCTAATTAAAGATAATGAATGAATTCTATAAAGAAAGAGGGGGGTTGTAATCGTTGATGGTGTTTTATATTTTGATGTTGTTTCTTCTATGACCGTCTTGCTGAGTTGTGTTGGCTTATGCCTCCTGAAAATCGAGGCCGTTGGTGGTCGTTTTTTGTGCACTAATGAACCCTGCTGATGTTTTAAATGGATTGTTTTTTGTTGTAAACTCCTGCTGTGAAAAGTGAATTGGTTAATCACGTATATCCGGATGAATAAATTGAAAGCACCAGGATCAACCCTTCTGTGATAACTCCTGGTTAGAACACACGGAATTTGAATCATGGAGTGTATTAAGTCGTTTAAATCTGAAAATACCTTCAAGGACCTGCTTGTGTTGGTGGTGGTAGTTGGTTGTTTTCCTTTCGGGCCGATTGCTGGAAATGTGGGAGGGAATGGGATCCCCTGTTCTTTTATACCCTCGGTGGTCATGTGAATGTGGTGATGGGATCTCATGTTGGTATGGATTCGGTGGTTGTGAGTTTTAAATCCGGGTGGTTACTCGTTTATATCACGAATTGGGGTGGAATCCTCTGTTGTTGAGAACCGGGTGTGGACGTTTTGGTTGTTGTTTGAATTTTTACTTTCCTAGACTTATGCCTATGCCTACTAGTTTCCTAGTAGTTCTTAAATGTAAACATTATTACTGAATGTGAAATAAGAAAGGGGACAAATGGGTTGTTAGTGTGAGTCGTGACTCGGACTTGAGTGTTGTTGTGATCTGTAGGCTGTCTGAAGAAAAACCTAGCTTTGGGTGACTGATTGTTACCTATATATATATATATCTATAGCTTTGTGTTTCTTATTCTCGCCCCACCCAAGTTGAGCACTTAGTACCGAACACCCCCATTTCATGGGGGAGGGTGTTTTTCCCAATACTATTCTTAGTGGGTAGTTATTAGCTCCTTTTCTGCTCTTTTTCTGCTCCCTTTCCCGGATAGCCCAAGTATCATCGGGTAGGCTGTGATGACCTGAAGTCCATTATTAGCCCAAGAACCTTCGGGCTGGGTAGTGTGGTGGTTGGCCAGGTGTGTGCGGCAGGTGGTTTCCCAAGTGTCTTCGGGATGAGGCCCAGGTGTCTTCGGGCGTGGCAGTGTATTTTCTAGCCCAGGTGTCTTCGGGCGTGGTGGTGGTTGTTTTGGTCTAGGTGTTTGCAGGCGTGGTTATTGTGACAGTTGTGGCCCAGGTGTGTGAGGGCGGGATTTTGGTAGTGGGACTGCGTGTGGTTGTGGCCCAGGTGTGTGTGGGCAGGATTTCGGCAGTGGTACTGCGTGTGGTTGTGACCCTGGTGTGTGCGGCCGGGTGTGGCAGTGGGACTGTGGTGAGAATGGCGGGATTGGTCTGATGTGTAGGATGTCTCAATAACTAGTGGGAAAGTGGCGCGGGGTACCCAAACATCGATGTGATCTTAATATATATGTTACTTGAGTTGCGTTATTTGGGGAGTGTGCCTTCGTGAGGCCTGGGGTGGATAGTTTACCTTGATAGGTGTTTGGTTTACTCTTTTTCTCACGGGACTTTAGTACGTTCTCCCACTTGTGCACGAGAGTCTTGGTCTTCCCTACTGAGTGTACTTGTATGCTCACCCTACGTATAGAAACTGCTTTCAGCTTTCCAGGGGGTCTTCGGGGATCACGTAGGACCTTACTAGCTCGGACCTTTGGAGCAGTTGCAGTTGTTGTTTTTCTTTTCCCTTTGGTACTTACCTTGTAGTCACCTTTTTTACTTTGTGTCTTTTACTTTTGAAACATGCATGTGGAAATGGTTTACTTTTGGCTTTACTTTTCTTTATGCCTTGGTGTTGTTGGGTTTTCTTCTCCTTATCTCTCAATCCTATAAAATAAAAAGGGTAATGCCTTCCATTTGTGAGAAATTTCAATACCCTTGGTGCTAGTCGCCACTCTGGGACCTATTGAAGGCGGGTTTCGGGGGTCATTATCTCTCCTTCAACTTAAAGAAGGAAGGGCCTAGCAATCTGCTGACCCTTCCCTTCTTTTGGTGAAGGCGGGTCATGACAGAATGGTATCAGAGGAGATGGTTGAGAGATAGGATGGAGTCTAGAGTTAGGCATAGTGAGGATTGTATGGGATGGTAAGGAAACAGTGTTGGGTGACCTTGGTGCGTGAATTAGGCCACGGAATACCGGCTAGGACAAGGGATTTTAGGGCCCCCCGTGATCCGATGCAAGGACTCTGGACCTACCGAACGACAAAGTGAGGCCACACTGATTGCAGGGAAGAGACCCTAGGAAAGGTACATGCATCATAATGACTTGTGTTCTTGTGTTTCTGGGATGTCTTGGGAATTAAGAATAAATTATATTTTAAGAAGTTTTAAGGACGATATTTTGCACTACTTGGGCTTAGGAATTCCTTGTTTACCTTGCATCTATGGCACCTGGAAGGCGACCATGTGTGGTACAGGCGATCGAGGCCCCGGAGACTACTTTGGCCAATTGGAAGAGAGATTATTGAGAGGAAGAGGATGAACAGTGGCAGAAGACTCTTCGAGCCTTCCAGCGACAGGCCCTTGAGAAGTATGAGGGCAGCACCTCCGATATGAAGACGGAAGGCTGGCTAGAGGAGCTAGTTATAGCCTTCGGCCTGATTCGGGCCCCGACCGAGTACTGGGTTCCTCTGGCCGTTATCCAGATGTGGGGAGCGGCACGTCAGTGGTGGATGCTTTACCTGGGGGAGAGGAGAGAGTCTGAGGTGGCTTGGGTGGATTTCGAGAAGGAGTTCCGGGCGGAATTCCTCTCCTCGACGATGAAGGCAGAAAAGAGGCAAGAACTACTCTCCCTCGAGCAAGGGAGTATGTCTGTGAGAGATCTAGGGATCAAGTTCAAGGACCTCCTACGTTTTTCTCCACACCTCTTTCCTGATGAGGAGTCTCGGGCAAGACGTTTAGAGGAGGCACTCCGACCCTCCCTCCAGTATGTTGTTACCCCCTTTACCATGCCGACGTACTTGGAGGTCCAGAAGAAGGCCGAAGTGGTGGAGAGGATGCATGATCTAGGGGGAGTGTCACGAGAGGGGATCCAGCTGGGACCATCAAAGGGGAAAGCCGTCAGCACTAGGCCTCCAGTGTCAGGACCCTCTAGGTTCCGACCCGCAGGGAGCAGGCTGCAGCAGTTTCAGTTTCGATCCCCGGGCCCTCACCCTTTTCCTACGGGCCCGGGACTGCGGTGCTTCATCTGTGGGAACCCTGGGCATCTTCGGAGTCATTGCCCAGACCGGGTGCAATACAGCATTGGCAGTCAGCCCCAGCACCCGCCCTAGCAGCAGCTTCCAGCCAGACCTTTCCAGCAGCAGCAGCAGGGACAGCGAGCTCCCGCTCCTCCGAGGGCATACGTAGGAGGAGTCCGACCTCAGGGAGCTCCATAGGGACCTTGACCAGGGCGTGGTCGGGGAGGTGGCCGATAGCCGAGGGGCAGGGGAGCTGGGCGTGGACAGTTGCACGCTGCAGAGGCAGTAGTTCCAGCAGGGTCGGAGGTTGTTCGTGGTACGATCAGTATGTTTAGCACTCTTGCTTATGCTTTGTTCGATACCGGAGCTTCGCACTCCGTTGCACCCAAACTAGCTCGTGCCTTGGGTCTAGATGCCAGGAGACTTCTAGTGCCCCTGGTGTTGAGCACACCAGTTGGAGGTCAGACCGACTTTTTGTTCGTTTGTCGGGGATGTAGACTGATGATAGGGCCACATCAGTCGGTTCGGGATCTTTTTCTGCTACAGATTCAGCCATACGATGTCATCCTAGGCATCGATTGGCTATTTTTTGTGTGCACCGTCATCGACTGTTTTCGAAGAAGGGTGGTGTTCTCAGACTTGGACATTCTGCGTGTTACCTTTACCGGCGATTGGAGCAGTCCGAAGGGAAACAGGAGAGAGGAACCTCTCCTCTCCTTGTTGACCGAGATGACAGTGGAATCAGTAGATGCTAAAATGGTGGAAGTGCCAGAGATCATCCGTGAGTTTATGGACATCTTTCTTGAGTAGGTGAAGACTCTACCCCCTCGACGTGATATCGAGTTCGGGCTAGACCTACAGCCCGCCGCTCGTCCAATCTCGATGGCTTCTTACCGGATGGCACCTTCGGAGCTACGAGAGTTACGGATACAGATTGATGATCTGATGAAGAGGGGTTATGTTCGTCCGAGTGCGTCACCGTGGGGTGCTCCGGTCTTGTTTTCAAAGAAGGCAGATGGTGGTCTTAGGTTGTGCATAGACTATAGGAGGTTGAATCAGGTGACGATCAAGAATCTCTACCCTCTTCCAAGGATAGATGATCTTTTCGACCAGCTGAAAGGGGTAGGATGGTTCTCGAAGATCGACCTGCGGTCTGGGTACCACCAGCTGAGGGTGAAAGAGAGCGGCATCCCGAAGATAGCGTTCAGTTGCAGGTATGGACACTTCGAGTTCGTAGTCATGACCTTCGGTGTTATGAACACCCCGGCTGTGTTCATGGGGCTTATGAACTCCATATTCTGGGAGTACCTGAATCGGTTCGTGGTTGTGTTCATCGACGACATCCTGGTCTACTCTAGATCAGAGGACGACCACGTAGAGCACCTGAGGACAGTTTTGGAGGTCCTCCGACAGCACCATCTCTATGGGAAGTTGTCAAAATGCAAGTTCTGGACATGAGAAGTTCACTTCCTCGGGCACGTGGTGTTTGAGCAGGGGGTAGCGGTCGACCCATCAAAGGTTGAGGCAGTTGTTTCTTGGGAAGCACCCAAGAATGTGGCAGAAGTCCGAAGATTCCTCAGGCTGGCGGGTTTCTACCAGAGATTCGTACCCAACTTCTCCCGAGTAGCAGCCCCTTTGACGGCTCTGACCAAGAAGGACCAGGCTTTCGAATGGAGTGAGCAGTTCCAGTCAGCCTTCAGCTATCTAAAGGAGGAGTTGGTCAGTTCCCTAGTGCTGAGATTACCAGAAGAAGGGGTGGCCTATAAAGTATTCTGTGATGCTTCGGGATAGGGCCTGGGATGCGTGTTGATGCAGCGATAATGGGTGATCTCTTATGGGTCCAGGAAGCTGCATTCCCATGAACGTAATTATGCCACTCACGACCTAGAGCTCGTAGCGGTCGTTTTTTCACTAAATTTATGGCGGCACTACCTCATCGAGGAATGCTTTGTGGTCTTCACGGATCACAAAAGCTTGAGGTATATCTTCTCCATGCGGGACTTAAACTTGCGACAGTGGATATGGGTGGAGTTCCTCCAGGATTACGACTTCAAGATCTCTTATACTGAGGGCAAGGGCAATATGGTGGCCGATGCCTTGAGCAGGAGGACGCAGAAGGATGTGGTCCGAGAGTCGGCGGATGCCTGGGAGGCAATAGGAGAGTTGGCTGCCTTACACCTGGATGCAAAGATGGATAGCGGCAGAGGCTGCCTGTATCAGATGATAGTGCAGTAATCCCTGTTTCAGCAAGTGGAGGAGTCTCAGTGGGGAGACCTAGAGTGTGAAGTGATGTGTGACCAAGTTGACCAGGGCAATGCTCCAGAAGGATGGACAGAGGATGGTCAGAACCGGATGCTTTTCCAGAAAAGGTTTTTTGTCCCGGAGGCGATGCGTGGCAAGGTTCTCAGTGAGTTCCACAACTCACCCCTAGCGGTACACCCAGGAGTTTCCAAGACGTACCAGGGTTTGAAGAGGCAGTTTTGGTGGCCCGGAGTTAAGCGATCGGTGGCAGAGTTTGTGGCCAAGTGCCTAGTGTGTCAGCAAGTGAAGGATGAACACCAAGTTCCAGGCGGCCTACTACAGCCCCTAGATGTCCCCGAGTGGAAGTGGGATGACATCTCAATGGATTTCGTCACGGGACTACCCAAGGCCCAAGGAGGGTACGACGCCATCTGGGTGGTAGTGGACAGGTTGACGAAATTGGCTCACTTTCTGGCGATCAGGGAGTCGAGTGTTGTGGATGCTTTGGCACGAAAGTACGAGGATGAGGTGGTGCGGTTGCATGGAGTCCCAAGGTATATAGTCTCGGATAGGGATGCACGGTTTACCTCGTGAGTATGGAGAGGATTGCAGCATGCGTTTGGAACCCAGTTACGCCTTAGCACTGCTTTCCATCCCTAGACGGATGGACAAACAGAGCGCACCATCCAGACCTTGGAGGATATGTTACGAGCTTGTGTTCTGGACTCAGGAGGATCGTGGGTTCAATACTTTCCTCTGGTAGAGTTTTCCTACAACAATAGCTACCACTCTACCATTGGCATGGCCCCGTTTGAAGCTTTGTATGGGAGGCCATGTCGTTCGCCTGTGTGTTGGACCGAAGTATGAGAGGCAGGAAACCTTGGTCCGGAGGTGGTGCAGAACATGACAGAGAAGGTTCAGCTCATACGGGAAAGGATGAAGGCGGCCCAAGACCGATAGAAGTCGTATGCTGATACCAGGAGGAGGCCCTTGGAGTTTGAGGTTGGGGACCACGTGTTCTTAAAAGTCTCCCCTCGGAGTGGGTAGCGGAGGTTCGGCAAAGGGAGTAAGCTTTCTCCCAGATTCATCGGACCCTTTCAAGTGTTGTGGCAGGTCGGCGAAGTGGCTTACCAGCTAGCGTTTCCACCGCCGCTACTAAGGATACATGATGTCTTTCATGTGTCCCAGCTCCGTCGGTATCTCCACGACGATTCACACGTCCATGATTGGGGTGAGGTGGACATCGAGGACGATGTGAACTTTATGGAGAGACTAGTGGTGATCAAGTATCGCAAAGAAAAGTTGCTTCGCAGGCGAACCATTCCCTTGGTTCGCATGTTGTGGAGACATGGTGGGCTTGAGGAGAGTACGTGGGAGAGGGAAGCACAGATGCGTACCCAGTACCCAGAGTTGTTTTATGTTTTGTTCCTTGTTGTACCTGTTGTGATAGAACGTTTTGTCTTTTGGCTATGAAATGTAATGGTTTTCTTCCTCTGCTTGTGTGTGAAAAGCCCCGGCTATGGGGAAAGGGAGAACCCGACCCCTAATCAAGATGCATTAAGGTGGATGTGATTAAACCCATGCGGGCGAGTCAGTGCCGCCCAAAGCGGATAATATCTTGACATGGGGGAGGAGACTCCCCAACCCACATGCTTGGAGGTTTGGCATGGTATGTTGCTTGGTTCGTGATAGGAATGTGTTCTTAGTTAAATATGAGATTCACTCTTGAGAGGTATCTTTAGGGGTGGTTTCTCGGACCCACCCTTCCCTTCTAGGTTGTTTAAATTCTCGAGGATGAGAATAGTTTGAGAGGTATCTGATGTGATGACCCAGACTCTCTTGGTCCTTCCCTTTCCCAAAATCCGGGTTCTAAAGGAGTGGCGTCTCGGTGAGACCGGTCGATGATACCCATCGGTGAGACCGATCGGCGACACTCGGCCTTGTCAAGTTCTTTCCAGTAGCGCTCCTTTGCGCAAATAGGGGTTTACACCCTATTTTGACTCGTTTAAGTGTGTTTTTAAGACTCGTAACGTGCATAAGAGCTTTAATTAAATACATAATCAATTCATGAGTCGGCTTAAACCACCCGATCCCTTTTTGTGACGAGTGGAGCCGCGTGGTCAACCCACGACCCCCCACGCCTTACGCAGTTTCACATTTTCACCTCAATTGTCCCCGGCTCTTATAAACTAAGGGTTAGCCGTGGTTTCTCTTTTCTCGATCATGGATTTTCACAAATAGCTTCTGGTGCATCAGGCACATCGTTATCCGTAAAGTTCTGCACCTCGGCCTAAACGTCGATCATCTATCAACAAGTAGGGGATTTCTCCTTTTCCTCTCTCTTTTGTGTATCATGCGGGGTGGGCGTGCTTTTGATTCTGAAGGATTGGGTAAACCAGACCTAATTAAAGATAATGAACGAATTCTATAAAGAAAGAGGGGGGCTGTGATCGTTGATGGTGTTTTATATTTTGATGTTATTTCTTCTATGACCATCTTGCTGAGTTGTGCTGGCTTATGCCTCCTGAAAATCGAGGTCGTTGGTGGTCGTTGTTTGTGCACTAATGAACCCTGCTAATGTTTTAAATGGATTGTTTGTGGTTCTAAACTCCTGCTGTGAAAAGTGAATTGGTTAATCATGTATATCCGGATGAATAAATTGAAAGCACCGGGATCAACCCTTATGTGATAACTCCGGGTTAGAACACACGGAATTTGAATCATGGAGTGTGTTAAGTCATTTAAATCTGAAAAAACCTGCAAGGCCCTGCTTGTGTTGGTGGTGGTAGTTGGTTGTTTTCCTTTCAGGTCGATTGCTGGAAATGTGGGAGGAGATGGGATCCCCTGTTCTTTTTTACCCTCGGTGGTCGTATGAAAGTGGGGATGGGATCTTCTATTGGTATGGATTCGGTGGTTGTGAGTTTTAAATCTGGGTGGTCACTCGTTTATATCACGAATTGGGGTGGAATCCTCGGTTGTTGAGAATCATGTGTGGACGTTTTGGTTGTTGTTTGACTGTTTACTTTCCTGGACTTATGCCTATACCTACTAGTTGCCCAGTAGTGCTTAAACGTAAACATTATTACTGAACGTGAAATAAGAAAGGGGAAAAATGGGTTGTTAGCGTGAGTCGTGACTCAGACTTGAGTGTTGTTATGATCTGTAGGCTGTCTGAAGAAAAACCTATCTTTGGGTGAGTGCTTGTTACCTATATAAATATATATCTGTAGCTTTGTGTTTCTTATTCACTCCCCACCCAAGTTGATCACTTAGTGCCAAACACCCCCATTTCATGGGGTAGGGTGTTTTTCCCAACACTATTCTTAATGGCTAGTTATTAGCTCATTTTTTGCTCCCTTTCCCGGATAGCCCAAGTATCTTCGGGCAGGCTGTGATGGCCTGAAGTCCATTATTAGCCCAAGAACCATCGTGTTGGGTAGTGTGGTGGTTGGCCAGGTGTGTGCGGCAGGTGGTTTCCCAAGTGTCTTTAGGATGAGGCCCAGGTGTCTTCGGGCGTGGCAGTGTATTTTCTAGCCCAGGTGTCTTCAGGCGTGGTGGTGGTTGTTTTGGCCTAGGTGTTTGCAGGCGTGGTTATGTGTGACAGTTTTGGCCCAGGTGTGTGCGGGCGGGTGTGGCAGTGGGACTGCGGTGAGAATGGCGGGATTGGTCTGATGCGTAGGATGTCTCAATAACCAATGGGAAAGTGGTGCAGGGTACCCAAACATCGATGTGCTCTTATTATATATATTACTTGACTTGCGTTATTTGGGGAGTGTGCCTTGGTGAGGCCTGGGGTGGATAGTTTACCTTGATAGGTGTTTGGTTTACTATTTTTCTCACGGGACTTTAGTACGTTCCCCCACTTGTGCACGAGAGTCTTGGTTTTCCCTACTGAGTGTACTTGTATGCTCACCCTACGTATATAAAACGGCTTTCATGTTTCCAGGGAGACTTCGGGGATCACGCAGGACCTTACTAGCTCGGACCTTTGGAGCAGTTGCAGTTGTTGTTTTTCTTTTCCCTTTGGTACTTACCTTTTAGTCACCTTTTTCACTTTGTTGCTTTTACTTTTGAAACATGCATGTGGAAATGGTTTACTTTTGGCTTTACTTTTCTTTCTTCCTTGGTGTTGTTGGGTTTTCTTCTCCTTATCTATCGATCCTATAAAATAAAAAGGGTAATGTCTTCCATTTGTGAGATATTTCTATACCCTTGGTGCTAGTCGCCACTCCGGGACCTATTGAAGGCGGGTTTCGGGGGTCATTATCTCTCCTTCAACTTAAAGAATGGCCTGGAAATATGCTGACCATTCCCTCCTTTTGGTGAAGGCGGGTCATGACAGAAATGGTAATGAGAAATATAAAATCCAAAAAATACACATATAATAAGAGAAAAATTGTGAAATATAATTAAATTATGTTAAATTTCCCTAAATTATAATTTAGTCCCATACAGTCTCAATTTTAAAGTGACGTTGCAAAATAAACAATTAAAATTACTACTATATTTCATAAATGTTCATTGAACTAGTGTTTAATAAAAATAATATTTAATATAATATATATATGAATCATATTTATATCAATTTTATTTTATATACCATATTTATAAATAATTATTATATATATACAAGTTACATAATGTTTTATTATATCATTACATATCTGTATATTTTATTGTGTTGTGTAATTTTTGTAATAATTATGTTGATCAACACTCAATGATTAAAATTTAATCATTTCTAGATTATTAAATGTATTGGTATATTTTTTTAATATTTTTTTATTTTCATTTTTTTGGATGATATAATTATGGAATGAAATATGTAAATCCATAACAAGCATGTTCTGAGTAATGTTCCAAGAATAAAAGTTTATTTAATAATTTTTAATAATTTTTCATTAACCCTTAAAAGACAATATTTAAATAATTATTGGTAAACAAATATCATCTATTTAGATTATTAATTTCTTGATACCAAGACTCAAAGAAAATGATAGAACTATTATATCTTTGGTCATATATGTGATTGCGCTAACCCAAACAACAATATGTTTCACTGATGAATGTGTAGTATTAAGATATTTTAAATTGATAATTTCATTTTTAAAATGAATTATTGTTTTAATATACATTATGTAGAGTGGATAATGATAATTATAGAGTTTTGATATAAAAATTTTATTGACTAATATTTTCCAGAACTAGAAAATATAAATGATGAATCCACTCTTAAAAAAATGTTTCATAGGAACGAAGGATTTAGGCATTAATATATGGACTAAAGACAAAAAAATTATGAATAGGAAATTATTATAATATCTATTCATTTATATTCAACAGAGAAACTATGGGAATTGATGCTATGATAGGGGTATATGAGTGGCCCGTTCATTTGTGAGTTTTTAATTTCTATTAACCAAATGCACATTCTTTAAGGTGTAAGGATGACAATATACATAGAATGTGGATCCAATGTAGAAATATAATAAATATATCTCATAAATATCCTCATAAAAAATTAGACAAATATAGTGATAATATATACAATAAAATATTTATTTAACAATTTTACCTCATTTTACTTTTACAATTTTACCTAAATTTTTTCTTCAATAACACAATTGTTTACTAAAAAATTAAACTCTCACACATATAAAATTTCATCATTACTATTAGTGATGTATAATCTATATGATTCAATTAAAAATTCTAAACTTAAAAATTTAACTTCCAAATGAAACATGAATGAAAAATAAGTTTTTTATAAAAATATCATTTACACATTATTGTTTCTTAATAATATCATATATAAACATCCAATTAAATGAGAGTGATCATATTTCAATACATCTAAAATTTATATTTCATTATAATAATCCTTTAAATGTGATCAATTTAATTTATTGGTATTAAAATATAAAAAAATTAGAAAATAGAGTTTGTTGAAAAGTATCTGTTCTCAAAATAAATTATTTGAAACACATTAAATTAAAATTATTTATTTACCACTTTTCAATTCAATTTTATGAATAAATTCATATAAGACTCTTTATTTGAAATTTTTTAACAGATTTTATCATTATTTAATAATAATATTAATATTTTCTAGTAAATTGAAAAACAATTATACTAAATAATTCAATATAATTATTATATTTCACATTCATTTAATAATTTATTTTTATATTATTTTATTATAATGTTGATAATTAAAATTACATAACATACATGAAACTATTTCATAATATAATATATAATGATCACATATACCCTAGTCATAATTATAAAAACATATATAAAATGATAATATTATATTCTAATTTTCGGTGTTGTGTAAATATCTAGAATCATTCATCTTCTTTTCTAATTTCATGTTTGTGGTTTTTATAATATTTTTTACATGTTTTATTCATTATATGGTCATTGTTTGTTTTATTATTTTCATAAATGATCATGTTGATGGGTAACTAAATATTGTGCTATTTTTATTTTCACTATGGTCTAATACCATAGTAGTTATTCTAATTATCATTTCATTATTTATCTGGTAAAATATTTCATTTTACAATTTAATTTTTAACCATAATGAAATAATAAATTGTTCATTTTTTAGGTTTTTCATTTTCATATCATATCAAACACAAATGATTTATTTGAATGTAATTATATAAAAAACATTGAGGTGTTACAACCTCTATGGAATATATAATAGTTAGGGTATAATAATTGAAAATGAGATGAAGGGGTGGAATGAGGGAGAGCGGCGATGATGACGACGAAGCACGATGACCTAACCCTAACGCGATGGATGATGCAGCAGCCCCTCCTCCTCATTCGGGGGAGGGGTCTGATCTGAATCTTGCTGATGATGCTCGGGGAGTCTAGTCCAGGGGTCTAGGTTCTTTCTATTTTTCAGGTACGGTTTCTCCTCTATTTCCCAGTATATGTGTTGCTCCGAAGGTCCCTGGCCGCTTCAATGGCCAGCCCGTTGTTCCAATATCCATTCAAGAATTCAATGAAGTGTCTTAAATGTTTTCTATGGCCTTCGTTACAAGATTTGTGCGGCGACGACCTTTGGTGGAGGTCTTTTCCAATAACGTTAATGAGTAATGGGGATTATCTCAACGAGTGTATGATGGGATTTTGGGGTCACGACAAATCCTCCTCTACTTCTCTATTGAGGATGATATGATTAGAGCCTGGTCAAGTGCAATTAGATATGTTCATGGTTTTTATTTTCATCTTATCCATCATATGAATCGGGATTCTCCAACCTTGGCGATTTGGATTCAACTTCCTGGGTTTCCGCTACCTTTCCAGAACCTTGGATTTCTACAGTCAATCGGGAACTCCATTAGATGATATCTCTGTTATGATCATCGGATATCTTCATTATCACACCCAATGGCTGCATGGATATGTGTTGAAATGGATTTATAACATCCACCACCAGAGTTGGTGTGGATTGTGATTGAAGGGGAGTACAGGTATGGTAAATCCATCCTCTATGATTCCTGAGTCAATTTTTTTCTTTCTGTCATAGACACGGGCACTGGGTATCTGAATGTCACAAGCATTCTAAACATGGGTGTCGTGCTGGACTTCCAGCACCAACTGAGGTGCCTATAGCGAAGGTGGTGAGGGTTGAGGTATGTTTTGTTTCAGATGGGAATGATTAAAGGGCAGAGGGAATGGAGACTCCTCCTTCTGGTTCACCTAATGATCAAACAGGTGGGATGCAACATGCTGATCAGGTTAGTCTGCCTCAAGAACTGCCTGGAGAAGGGATACATGATCATGCTGGTTGTATTGAAGTCGATCTTGGGGGGAGTGAGTCCTTAGGTGTTGAGAAAGAGGTTCCTACCACTGCATCAGGGCCGTCTGTTTTAGAAATGTTTGGGAGACTGAAGAAGGACCTAGGAATTGTGGCTTTACCTGGTGAGGTAGGAGCAGTTGATCAGATGTGCAAGAGTATTGAAGGCAAGAAGAATAACCCTTCCAAGGATGACACACACTCTCAAGGTAAGTATTGGGAGAATCCAAACATGCATTTTCAGTATATGGGTCGTGGTCTAGTGAAGATTGGGAATACATAAGCAATGGAAGGATATATATACATGTACAGATCGTGATGTACTTGATGGTCTAGATATCTGCTTGAAGAATAGCTTTGCTGGTCTAGAAGAGTCAGAACAGATGGATGTGGTGATGGTTGTGGACACATGTCAGTCTGGTAACGACTCCCTCGCACTTGTGGACTATGATAGCGCTATAAGGGACAATAAGGCGAAGGAACCTGTTAAAATCCAGAATCGTGCCATGAATATGGGTGCTGAGATTGAGCAGATTCTCTATGGCATAAATGGAAAGCTGCAAGAAAGCAATCGACCGCTGGGTATGAAGGCCAACTGTCAAGTCTATGCAGTGCACCTTCTTAAGAAATGGGGGGATATCGTGGGAAGTGACAAGGAGAATGTGACTCCTAGTTATAGTGTCATTGTTCAAGGCAAGGGTAAGAGGATATCCGATAAAGAGATGATCGGGTCTAACCCAATCAAGAGAAGACCAAGAAAAGATTATTCTGATTTCCTGAAACCAATGACAACCAGGTCTGCATCCCGGATGCGCAAGGATATGGTTACTAAAGTGTGTGATGAAACACATCCACCTAAGGCGAAGTTATCTAAGGAGATGCTGCAACGTAAAAAAATACCTAGAATTTTTCAGGAAAGCTGAGCCGTCTGAATGAGAGTCAGCTGAACTGGATGATGAGCTTTCAGATTATGGAGTTGGGAATGGCATTGACATTGAGATGATGTAAGATTTTATGTTCTGTTTGTGCTGATGTACTTCTTCTTTCTATTAATAATTTTGGGGATCAAGTTCTTCCTGATCTGAACCTTTCCTAGTATAATAATTTAAAATAATTTGAATCTAATACATGATCACCATAATTTAATGAAGATTGTTGATATAATATATGTTATAATTCTTATTGGGTTATGTTCATTATATGTTTTTTATTATTTTTGTGGATTTAATGATAAACACAATGGTATTTTAATGGTTCCTTATATAACACCTACAAATTTTAGTGGATTGTTTAATACTTGTAAAGAGGATATCTCAAGTGTTATTTCATAATTATTTTACTCAAGAATTTTCTATTGAGGCATAGAATGAAAGACTTTTTGTATGCTATTCATATTAATATTCACTAAATAAAGGTTTAAAATATGATGACAAATCTAGCTAATTAATGGTATTCATAAACTGTTTTTATGCATGTTATGTTCTGAAAAAACCAATGACATAATTTATTCAAAAAAATACATACACTAAAATCACTTAATAATGATAATCCATGTTGTTTCATGAGTTCATTAACCATGTATAACTATTTCATCCTTCATGATATGGTTTTGTAAAATAATTTTTTAATCCAACAGAAATCCTTTAACCCAATAAAAATAAATATACACCAACTATCTATGGGGATTCTATTGAATCATAATCCATAATCATTATTTCTCATTAAAATTGAATATTTTATCTTTTCATTCATAATTCAACAGTTATTTAGTCAAAACACATCTAACTCTCACAAAAAATGTTCAGGTTATGGTGTAACATCCATTGATGGGTCATGATGAAGTAAAAACTTATTAAACCCTCTAATTGTTTTACAAGCCTCTTACAATTTCTATAATATCACTAACATTTTATTTTTCAAAACAATTAAAATTTCATCAACCCTTTTGGAATATCACTCAACATTTTCCCATTTATTAAAAAATTAGACTAATATAATTTGAAACCCATTGTTATAACATTTTACAAGTTTTTTAGTCTTTATTCAAACATTATCCCCCTTTGGTTTTGTTTTCAGTCAAATGTGTCTCTAATTTAAATAAATAAATTATATAATAAGCTCAAAATAAAATCAAATAAATCAATAGCCTCTATAAATCTATGAGTGTTGTGGGTAGGGTACAATGACCAATGATTTGGAAAAATATCCCTACATTTATAAATACCTAAAATCATTAACCTTGAGAATCAACATTTTAGTTTATTTAAATTTTAAAGACCCTGTCAATCATATATTACACTAATATTATTTTTATATCATCCTCATGTATCATATCCAAACCTTAACATTTTCCCCAAAAATACAAAATATAGAATCTCCCTTGAGATGATAATCTTAACCATTTATGAAAATTCATGCACTACTTGTTGATCTCCATGGTATATATCCCTTCTTAAAATAATACTTTCATTCCTTAATTTTAAAATCAATCATCCTTTATTTCTAATTTTATAATTCATCAATCATTAAAAATTAAAACAATAGGTAGATTTACACTAACAATTGATCAATATTGTTATAATTTAAAAGCATATTAGAAGATATAATATCTAAAGCATCTAAATGAAATGTTTAAGGATGAAACTAATACACTAGTTATAGATTTTTGTCAAAGGTGAAGGAAAAATTCAATTATATTGAACACTTCCATCACATGATTCTTTTATCTAAACTTTATTGTACTGTTCACTCTTAATCCACCATGCCTTTAATAAATTGATACAAAATTTCCTTATTATTGATATGATTATATTATACCAAATTCATTATCAAATTAATATATTTATTTCTCATAGTGGATAACTATATATTCCATCATAAATATAGAATGATCCCTATTTATAGTTCAACTTCAAAAGAAAATGAGTGAATTCCATTATAGCTGAAATATTTATTTTTTTCTCACGTAATTAGATGGATGATATTAAATGGTGATTAACCTAAAAATACACATTATTCTGAAAAACAATGTTTCTCCATAAGTGGATTCACTATTCAAAATATATCTATCAATGGCTATATATTAAAAAAAATAAAAAAAAATTCTTTAATATATAAAAAAGCGCACAATCAAGAGTAAAATGTATATACATCATGATCATATTCATAATTTTCATATATTCCATATTTATTTTACATTAAAAATGATCCCCAAAATATATTTAATAGAAAATTTCCTCACTTGTTAGAATTATAACGGCCCATACCACACAAACATAAATATTAATTCGAAATTTGATAAGTATTCATTAAAAAATGTAATGAAGCAACACCTTGACCTTATAGGTTTAGTGTCTTTAGAAACATGGTAAAAGAAATAATTTTTCATAAGACATCTACATTTTATCCGGTTTATTTCTTCATAACTACACAATGTTTTGAAATATATTACATAATACCCTTCTTCATGACATAGGTAAAAGATACAAATGAAATGGGGAGCTATTATTCTTAATAAGGGTATACCAAGAAGAAATCAATAATATCACAATCTTAATAAATAAGAACATAACATTTTAAAATATTATATTATATATGAATGATCATTATATCATGACATGGGATAAATCATAAAATATTATAAGAATCAGTCATTGTAATCCCAAAATTTAAAACATAACACATAAAATTATGTGGCATACACTTATTCATAGAATATAAATTTATATAATTCATGGAACATTTCTATGACTATCAAGTAGACAAATTAGATTATTGAGCTAAGTTCACTCCGTGTTCCATCCCTTTATTATTGAACTGAGATCATTTCACACTACATCCATGTTTATCTCATGAGATATGAATATTTACCCAATTAATTGAAGAGAGATATAGGTTTTATCGACATCATAATGAAATCATTCTGACCTGTGCAACAAATACATAAATCATTTTACATAGAATAACCCAAGGAATAATATAGGCTTCTTAAACAACATTTTGTCACAACATATTCCCTGAAAATATTGATTACATACATAGAATTTCATTATAAACATTATCAAAACATATGAATAATAGGGATAGTATATTTGAAATATAACCTTATTAAATGGTTCAATCGTATAATGAATATAATTTTTATAGAACACTTGAAATTAATTCTTGAGAAAAATATCCTTTCTTCTTTGAAAATTATTTCTTTTCTCAAAATGAAATGAAATGTTAAAAGAAAGTAATATATTTGAAAATAAAACAAAATATTATAAATTAATATTTTTAGAAATAAGTTCCTATCAATACATAAAAAACTATTCATGTTATATAATTTAAAAGAAATCATTTTTATGGTACATTTTTCGGATAAGTCATAAATTACCTCGTATAGAAAACAAAAAAATATACCTTTCATTCCATTTAATAAAAATTCACCAATATATAAAATTGAATTTATGATATTGTATAAGAATATAAATAATATTTTTCAATATATATTTATGAAATATGGACATTGATGATAAATACACTATAGTAAATACTTATGTATAAGAAATATCAGATAATAATGAGACTACAATGATATCCCTTACCAGGGGTCCAATATCTATTGTATGTATCCTAAACTCATGTATAATCATTTAAATAATTTCATTTACTTATTCTAGAATAATAGACATTTTAATGTAATCATTTATGATCATATTATTAGTCTGTTGGCAATAAAATTTCATTATTACTCGTTATTCGGGTATTACTGGATTCGTTTTCTTATCCACCTTTATCTAATAAATAACAGTTCACCTTCTTAGTTCATTGATATATTATTCATAAAATGATATTTATATAATATATACCTTGTTTTTATTTATTATATACATTAATATGATCTTAATTTATTTTATATTATATATATTGAATCACATCGTCTCATGGAGATGGTAGGCCGTATGTATGCATGAGAGACGATATCGTTCCAATAATTATGAAATATTATGGATTTCGATGGAATATATTTTGTTCCAGAATCAATATAATGATATAATAATAACATATAGTTATTATTTAAATCATTATACCAATACAATTATGGTGGTGAGGAAAAATAGATTACACCACAGTGTGGAGACGGTATGTCTTACGTCTACATGTGTTGTGATTTCATTTTTCAAAGGATCGATAAAAGGTGGAATATGGTTATTCCATAATCATACTAATATATTCTTATATAAGTGATTCTACATTTTGAAATTTATAATGGAAACTACTCATAAATAATAATTTTAAGATGAAATAAGCTTGAATGAATTGGTAGAAGAGATTACCTCTTCTTCGATGATCTCCCTCTAGATCATCTCTTGAAGCACTAGGGTTGGTTTTTGGAGAAGACAGGACCCACTAGAAAGTGAATAAGGAATTTGAAAAGTTAAATCGAAAGGGGATTTCTTAGCTTGAAGGTTAAAAATGAAGTGAATAAGTGAGAGAGGAGGTTCTCTTTTATAATTGAGTTGAGGGGAACTTATTGAATCTTGAGAAATATTATATTATAATAAAATCAAACCACATGAAAATCCTAAAAACTTTCTAATTTTAAATATGATATGAGATAAAATTTTAATATAATAAAATAATAAATTTTAGACAAGTTATTATTTTAATTTACATGCTATCATTTTAGTTAACATGTTGTAATTCTATTTAAATTTTAACTAAGGTAACATATAATTCAATATTAAAATGGTGAAATGTATACTTATTTTTTGTACATTAGTCCATAAATAAATAATTTAGAGCATTTTAGACCATGAAATAATTATTCTATATATTAAAAAATGATTTCTGGTTTTTAAATAATTTACTGAAGTATTATTTTGATAAACAATCAATAGTGTAAATTTTTTACACAATTAAAAACATTGATTTGTCATAAATTTAAGATAATAATTTTACATAAAAAATATTTAATTATTTTACTAATAGGTAAAGTTCATATAAATAATTTTTCAGATTTATTAATTGTCTGAAATTATACTTATTTGTAATTAATAATATCATTTATTTGTTATATCCATTAATAAAATAATTACTACATCAGTTTTGTTTAATTATTTAATATACTTTTGTTGGAATAAAAAAAAGAAAATAAAGAAAATAAATACACAAGATTTTAGATTAATACTTTTAGTCAAATATATCTTCTATAAAATCCATCATTACAAATGTTATATGTATTAAAACATGAATGTGACAACTCTAACATCACTTTAAATAAAATATCATAAGTGTCGTAATCATTCCCCTATGGATTAAAATGGTCAATAACTCTACCATTGGATGATTATAGTCGATATATACAAAACAAAAAATATTTTTCAAATGCTTTTGTTTTTAATTGTTATTATCATTTTAATAAAAAAAGTATTTTATTGAATTCTCATCAAATAAATAATTTCTTTATCATCAATGTACTATAATTTCTGGTAATTATGTATTTTTTTAAAAATGAAAATAAAGTAAAATGATATGGAAAAACATTATTGATTTCAAAAGAGTATTTATAATATAATTTATCTTATATATAACATTTAATTCAATATAATATAGTTATTAAAATTTGAGTAAAACATATTGAACATTTCTTAAAATTAAATAAATTAAATGTCCTAATCTAATTCATGTTGCTTCCAAAAGATACCATTTAGACACAAGGATGATTTAGGTAGGAATGAAGTCATGTAATTATATTAGTAAAAGTGTTGGGGTAAATTAAAAATATTATTTTTACCCAAAATTACTCAAAATACCCTTTTACCATATTAACATACATTTATCGAAATTACTATTTGTGATGCCCAAAAAATAATCATATTTAAATTATTTGGAACTACTTATTCTAAAGATAGAATCCTTTTTCTCCAATAAATAACATATATTCTTTATTTATTAAATTAAAGTTAATTTTATTATTGGAATGGAAAAACAGGTTTTAAAAGTTAAAATAATGTAAAAGATTGAAAGTTTTTTATATCTAAATTAAATGTAAAATTAATACCAATAAGAAAAATTATATTAACTGATAATGATATATTTTATTTATAGTTTAAAACCCTTAAATAATATAATTTTACCTTATAAATTATTCCGAAGAAAAAAGTTATTTTAACATAATATTTAATATATTTATACAATTCATAAATACTTGAATGTTATCAGAAAAAAATGAAAAATTCATCTGAGGTAAATATTTATATCACAATTCCAAATAAGAGGTTTATAAAGACATAAAATAATTATTAATGTGTAAAATTTTTAATTAAAAAAGGGTTCTCTATTAAAAAGATATAAAATTACCCTTTTTCAATAAATATTGGTGTTTATACAAAAAATTGGGTTTATTCATACCCAAGGGAAAAAATATATATTGGATGGATATAAAATAATTATTAAATAAATTTAATATTTATTTAATTAATTTTATTTAATTATTGTAATTCAATTAACTTTATAATACAAAAAATACAAATATTTCCCAGTTTAAAAAATTAGTAGCATATAAATTCATGATACATTTTCATATGCTTGTTATATTTATTCTTGATAACTAAAAAATTTTGTTATAATGGTAATTTTATAACTAGGGTTTCTCTTGGTTCATTTAAACAAACAATTTTGTGGATTAAATCAACTAATGAATTAAAATTATTTGAAAAAAAATACATAAAATCATCCGGGTGTTATATTCTACCCCCCTTAAAATGAGATTCGCTATCAAAATTCATCACATGGATATCAACAGATGAAGATACCTCTTCCTCATCACATCCTAAATTTCTCACATATCTTCCTAAAATTTTTCATCCCTCCATAAAACATTAACTAAGAGAGTGGTCTTGTTACGCATAAATTTTTCTCTATGATCAAGAATCTCTATCGTTTGTTATTTAAAAGAATGATTTTGCTCCAGTGGTATGACTTCAAAGTTTAGTAAAATTGAATTATCTTCTATGTATATTCTCAAAAGAGATATAGCAAACACATCATGAACATAAGAGAGATTTGGTTGCATATCCAATATATATTCTACTTTACAAACATGGTCTAGAATTTCAAAAGGAACGATATAACTAGGACGCAGCTTTCCCTTCTTTCCAAATCTCATTACTCTCTTCCAAAGGGATATTGTTTGAAACACCTCATCACCAACTCGAATATCTAGGTATTTTCATTGGTTGTTAGAATAAAATTTATCCAACTCTTAGCCACTTTTATGTGTTATTGAATAGATCTGGTCTTCTCTTCCATTTCATTAATATGATCATATCCAAATTTCTTTTTTTCCCAAATTATTCTCAGCTAGTTGGAGTTCTACAAATCATTCAATATAGGGCTTCATTAGGATTTATCTAACCACTATATTGAAATCAATTTTTGTAAAACACTTCTACCAAATGTAGTTGTTTATCCAAACATCCTTTGAAATCCATAGATTAAGATATCAACAGGTCTTCTAGAGTTTGAATTTTTTTCACAGACATACTATCTTAACACGGATGATATTTTGTGATAAAACATAACTCTGTATCTAGATCTTACTGAAGACTTCTCCAAAACTTCAAGGCAATCTTTGGATCTTGAAGAGATATAATGGAATGTTTTAATCCTTAAAATATTACCACTTCCTTTATATATATATATCGTGAAAAGCTGATCAAGAGAGAAATCCGCTCTAATATCAATGAAGTGTGCTGATATTGTAAGGAAATAAACTATAACAAATATAAAATTATAAAGATTATATTTTTTGGGATGTCTGGTGTAAAATTCCATAGTGATGTTTTCCCATTTATATTCTAGTATGGTTAGTGGTTATAACATCCCCTAGACTTCTGTCTTTCAGAATTAACTTACTGAAAAACCGAGCAATGAGAGACATATTCAGCAACATCTATATTTATACTATCCCTCAAGATATACTTTTTTAGATCCATATAAATCTTTGAGCTTCCAAGATGAATATATTTAATGAAGAACTATGAGCCTTATTCAATATTTCCTTCTTTAATTATTATATGGGAGGAAGACATAAATGGTTCTGAACCCTTATTATTACATAAAAATCATGTTTTAATTCAGGAACATTTCTCACCTTCTTTTTTAGTTATATATCATCCTTTTGTTTCTCCATAGACATCAATATTACAGATGGTTGATCATTCATTTTTAAAAGATAATATATGTCTCATTCCATTAAAAATTTTAGTTCCATCCTTCAAAAATCTATAATTATTAGATCTTTTTTATCTGCATTATAGATATGCTAGCATGGTGCTTTTGACTCAAAGCATCTTCTTTCTTTTTCACTTTCTAAGGGTGGTAATATTTCGGGAAGTAATATGTTTAATCAACTCCAACCATCTTATTGGGTTTATATTTAGAACCTTTTAGGTGAAAATTTACATTAAACATTTATGATCTGTATAAATATAACACCTTTCAATATAAAGAGAATGACTAAAAATATTTAATTCAATGATTAACAAAACTAACTCCAAATAATTAGTTGGGTAATTTTGTTCATGGATTTTCAATTTTCATAAAGCATAATCTATTACCATATTATTTTTCATGAGAACACATCCCAACCCCTTCTTTGATGCATCGTTATAGATCACAAACCATTATCCACTAAAAGGAAGTGTAAGCATAGAAGAAATAGCTATCCTTAATTTTAGCTATTATAAATTATCATCACATTCCTCTATAAACATGAACATATCTATTTCTGAGTCATCTTGTTGAGTGGATTACATAGACATGAAATGTTTTTCACAAAACATCGATAATATTCATCTAATACAAGAGGACTTTGGAAATCAGTTACTTTCGATGGACTTTTCCTACATTCTATAACATCTGTTTGTGCTAGATCCATATATATCTCCTCTCTTTAATATTTGCGACACAAAAATAAAAAAAAAATTAGGAAAAAATTTACACTTGGTAATGTTTTCATAAATCTTTTCCTTTCTCAGGTTCAACAGTACAATTCTCAAGTTATCATCATCTTCTTCATTTATCTTGGAATAAACCAGAATATCTTCAATAAATAAAACCATAAATTGATCAGTATTGTTTCTAAAGATTACATTCATTATAACCATGAATATATCAAGGGAATTATTTAGACCAAAAGGCATAACTATAAATTCATAGTGCCCACACCTTGTACGGAATGTTGTCTTTCGTATATTCCCCTTCTTGACCCTTAATTGATGATATCATGAATGAAGATACATCATTGAAAAGTTTTGAGCTTAGTGTAGTTGATCTAATAGGTCATCAATTCAGGTAATAGGGTATATGTTATTGAGATTTATCTTGTTATGTTTTAAATAATCAATGTAGTGTCTCATTAATCAATATTTATTCTTAAAAAAATAGGATCACCCCAAGGTGATGCACTAGGATGTATGAATCCATTGTCAATATTATCTAGGAGATTATTCTTAAATTAATATAACTCAATTTGGGATATTATATATGGTTTCTTTGAAATAACTTTTTGACCCATTATGATTCTTATTGAAAAAACAACTTTGTGATACTGGGGAAGAATTGGAAACTCTTCCAAAAACATATAAACAAACTCCTATAAAATATGTGTATTCATAATGGTGAGTTTTTCCCTGATCATTTTAGAAATATAAGCTTCATTTATAGAAATAAAGACTCATAATTAGGGTGAAATATCAACTTTATGTTCATACTCATCGTTGCATCACTTGATGATCATACAATGATTCTTCATAATAAATGTCACATCCCTTCTTTGGAAAATGATATGATCTCCATATAAGGATAGCCAATCCATTCTGAGAATCATATTAAATTACACTAAAGGAGGTATCACAATATTTTCAGAGAATAAAATTCCCATAAACATTAACTGGAGAATATTTATAAACATTTGATGTGATTGATGTGAAATTTGGATTTGGAACAACTTGCTAAACATCTATTTTTTATTTAATATTGAGTTTCCCATAGAAAATTATTTAGAAATAAATGATTGGGTGGATCCATAATCCAATAAAACTTTTTCTACTTTATTGAGGATGGTAATGGTACCTTTAACTACTTCATTATAGTATTTCAAATCTATAATAGTGATTGCATGTTATTTTTTTCATAGTCCTTAATAGTTTTCTAATATCTATCATCATCGAAAACCCTTGGATTAGTAAATTTGTTATCATAATTCACCATTTCCTTCTCTTGTATAATTTAAGTGTAGAAGGTTCATTTTGTTTATCCTTTTCTCTATTTGCAACATTTGACATTTTTTCTAATCACTTCGGTATTCAACTACATCATGTCATTCTCTCCCACACTTAAAACATTTTCATGTCCCTTTATGAAAAAATTACCCTTGTTTCCTTCCACACATTGAGCATAAGGGAATACTCAACATCTATTGGATATGGTCATTATAATTTTTATTGAATTATATTTTTTACTTCATACCAAACACATTATATTCATGGATTACTCTAATCATCATCTCAACCATAACAGCACGTCAAAAAATTTCCTCTTAGCTACTGAAGCCCCTAATGGATAATTCCCTTCATAGACGTGGTTTTAATCCTTTAAATAATCAATGAATTTTACTCTTAGGTTGGATAAAAATTACAGAAACATACCTTGAAAGTCTAGTATAAAAGTATTTGTAGTTACCAATTGATTCGTATCCCTTTTTCATAAACTAAAGTAACTCATTATACATCATTTTTTTAAGAGTATGATGAAATTACTTATTGATAAATAAGTTGTTGAACTTACCCCATTCAATGGATTCAATTTCACATATTTACACATATTATTGATAATGTTCCACCATTGATCATATTTACCTTAGAAAAGGTAGAATGCTAAGACAACTTTACCATCTTCAGATAATTAGAGAACTTCAAATATTCTTTTATTGTTAAAGATCCATTTTTCCAACATAGGTGGATTAGAAGACCTATTAAAATAAGGTGGTTTCTCCTTCATGAAAGACTAAACCAAATTGTGTTCCCTAATTTTTTTATTTAGATGTCAAGTATGATTCATATCATGAGAATTTTGTGTGAACATGAGTTAATGGTTTTTTATTCTGGATCCATTAACTTTTTTTTTACTCAAGAAAATAATCATAATATTTCCCCATGCAATTATCATTATCGTGGTTCCGTCGAGTTTCGGCCATTGACTAAAACCAAGAAGCATATTATCAGGAACACCAATCATAATGGGAAAACCATGTAATCAAGAATAAAATGTATATTTTTGAAAAAATAGGTTTTATCCTACATTATTCAAAATAATTTCTAAAACACTGGGATTGTGACCTATATATTGACATATCCTTAGGGTTTTTACTGGGCTTTTCTCATCCTAGTTTCTAAAGGATGGCTATAAATGTTTTCATATACCAAATATAATGAACATACTTTACATTCATTGATATTAATTTAAAATACCACTAATATTCATTAAAAAATAGAACAAAACCATTCCAGGACCTTATAGGTTTTGAGTCTTTAGAAAATATGAAACATAAACAATTGGTCCAATAGATATATACATTTTATCCCACTTATTTCATCATAACTGCACCCATTTTTTATAATATCTTACATAAATCACTTATTCATGACCTAGGGAAATAAAACATATTAAAAGGGGAGATCAGATTCATAGTAAGGGTATATAAGAGAGATATCAATCATATCATACTCATATGACATAAGAACATAACATTTGAAAATATTATCCTATATATGAAAGCTCATGATATCTTGACATGGGATAAATCATAACTCTTCATAAGAATAGATGAATGTAATCCGAAAATTCATAACATAAGGAAAAAAAATTTGGCATATGATTAAGAACATAAAATAATGTTATAATATTCTATGATCTTTTCTAGGACCAGAATAGCATAGAAAATCCATTAGTAAACTGAGTTCACTCCTCGTTGCAGCCCTGTATTACTATACTAGAATCATTTCTCTTTCTAGCAGTATCTATCTAGTAAGAAATAAATATTTTACCAATGAATTAGAAGGAGATATAGGTCCCTTAAATATCTTATTGAAATCATTCTTACATGTTCCAAAAAAAATAGAAATCATTCGTTATAGCATAACATAATGAATAAAATGGTTCTTTTAAACATCATTCCACCAAAATAAAATCCTTGGAAAATAAATGGATTACATAAATAGAGATAAATAAAAAAACAAATCCTTATTAATAATAGGGATATTATACATGAATAATAACCCTATTAAAGATTTCCGTCTTAGATAGAAAATAATTTTGATAGAACAAGGGAAATTAATTCTTACTGAAAATATCCTTTTTTGTTCATAAATGATTCATTTTCCAAATATGATAAGAAATTTTTAAAGAAAATTTTTTCATTGGAAATAAATTTGAGTTATTTTAAATGAATCTTCATCGAATGAAGTTGTAATAAAAAATTATAAATCCTTTCATGTCGTATATGTTAAAAGAAATCATTATTCTTATATATTTTTCAGATAAGTCATAAAGTAAATCGTATCAGATATAATAAAAAATTCCTTTCATAACACTAAAAATATTCACCAATTTGTAAAATTGAAATTATATAATTTTATAATAATGTAAAGAATGTTTTTGGAATAAATATTTAGTTATCATGGAAATGAATGATAAATATATCCTAGTAAATACTTACATATAAACAATCTCGGTTAATAATACGATTGCGAAATTATCCGTTACCTTAGGTATGATATCTATTATATATATCTGAACCTCATGTATAATGATTTAAGTAATATCATTGTATTATTCTATAACAATTTTCATTTTTATTATATCATACATTATCATATTATTATTTTGTTAATAAAATTTCATTATTACTCGTTATTCGGATATTAATTTGCTTCTTTTTCATACACATGTTTTTGTCGAATAACTCCTGGTTATCCTTATTCTGTCATATTTATATCATTAAAAAATAATATTAATAGAATATATATAATATATATTCACTCATTATATAAAATTATATATTCATGATTTAATTGAGATCTGGTAGAATGAATCACATTGCATCGTGGAGATGATAGGTCATATATACGTACACGCGATGATTTCATTTCCATAATTATGAAATTGTATGGATGTGGATTCTATATATCCTATTAAAAAATGAATATCATGTTATAATAAGTAAATATAGTTAATATTTCCATCATTATACCCATCCAAGTGAGGTGGTGGGGAAAACCCTATATCACCATGGCATGGTGACAGTATGTCGTACGCACGCATGCACAATGATTTCATTTTTTGTGGGATGGATAGATTGTGGAATATGATTGTTACATAATCATAATAAAATATAATTACATATATGATACTGAATTTATTAATTAATAATGAAAATAACTTATGAAGAGGAAGTATAAGAAGAATGGAGTATAGAATATTTAGTATATGATATTATCTCTTATTTGATGAGCTACATCTAGATTACCTCATAAAGCACTAGGGTTGGGCTTTGGATAATACCAAACCCACTAGAATATGAATATGGAAGATGATATGGGAAATGGGTAGGGTATGGATGTGATTGAAATTTTAAAATGAAGTGTATAATTGAGGGATTATGTTCTCTTTTATGACTAAGATGATGTGCACTTATGGAATCTCATAAAATATTAATATATACAAAAATCAAACAACATAAAAAATCAACCAAGATGTCCTCATTTAAAATATGTGTTGCGGTATGTTTGTAATATAATAAGCCAATAAATTGTAGAAAATGATTTCTACCAATTTAAACATATCACTTTAATGAACACTTAGTTATTCAATTTAATTTTTAACTATGGTGACAAATATTTCAATATTAAAAGGTTGAAATATTTACTAATTTGATATAAATTAGACCATAAATAAATAATTTTGACTATTTTTCACCATGTCCTAAATATTATATATATTAAAAAATGTTTTAGAATTTTAAATATTTTATGAAAACATTATTTTGATAAACAAACAATAGTTTCATTTTCGACAAAATTTAATTATTTGTTTTTTAATAAATTTTTGATAAAAATTTCACTTAGAATTAAATATTTTATTATATTAAAAAGTTTTCAAGTTCATATATATGTATTTTGGATATATTAATATTCACAATTTATATTTCTTTCAATATTTTAAATAACATTTATCTGTTATCTCCATTAATAAAATAATTACAACACTAGTTTTTTTAATTAGATAATATACTTATTTTTTTAATAGAAATTTAAAATAAAATACTGAAAATAATATAAATCATCTATATTCATTGATAATACATTTAATATAATATATATTCTAGAAAATCCAACATTAAAAATGTTATATTTTTTAAAACAAGAATGTGAAAACACAAACATCACTTTAAATATAATATTATAACGGTCACAATCATTTCTATATGGATCAAAATTGTTACTAACTCGACCATAAGATTAATATTTTAAATATATACTTGACCAATAATATTTTTTCAAGTGTTATTTTTTTAATGGTTATTATCATTTTATTAAAAAAATTAATTGATTTCTCATAAATTAAATAATTCTTTCATCATTAACATATTATCCATTAATGTAATTATATATTTTATGTGAATTAAAAATAAATTTCCATTACAAGGAAAGACATTTTATCATTAAAAATAGTATTTATAATTGAATTTATCTTCTTCATAACATTGTACTAAAAATGATATAGTTTTTAAAATTTGAGTAAAACATATTTGACTTTTCATTAAATAAGTTCAAATAAATGTCTTAATCTCACCCAATTTTCATTAAAAAGATCACATTTCGACACTAGGATGGTTTAGGTCCTAAAAAACTCATCTGATTATATAAGAAAAAGTGTTAGGGTAGATTTATAATAATATTTTTACCTTTAATTTCTGGATTTACCCTTTAACCATATTAATAAAAAGATAAAAAAATCTATTCATAATGCCCAAAATAGCTATTTTCATAATTTGGACCTACTTATTTGAAATATGGAATCAATTTTTCAAAATTAAAAAACAATATTTTCAATAATTTAATTAAAATTTATCTCATTGTAAAAATGAGAAAATAGGTTATAAAAGATAAAACATTACAAAACATAGAAACGTTTTTATATCTAAATTCTATGTAAAATTAATAATAATGACCAAAATTATTTTAAAAGAATAAATATATACTATTTACACATTAAAACCAATCAATAATATAATTTAACCATATATAACATTCAGATGAAAAAAAATCATTTAAATTTTTGTATGTTTCTACTATTAATCAAAACAAGAAAGTTATTTGAAAAATATCAAAAATTCATCCATTGAAAATTTTTATATCTAGAATACAATGAAGAAGTTTTTGTGATCATATAAATATTATTTTTTTGTAAAAAAATAATTTGAAATGGGTTCACTATTAAATGAAGGTAAAATTTCCCTTTTGAAAAAAAATATAGGTCTTTATACATAAAATATGGTTTATTCATACCATATGACTAAAATATAAAATGGGAGAATATAAAAAATATTTTATTAAATATATAATATATATATTTCATTAAATTAATTTAGTAATTGTAATTCATTTAATTTATTAATTCAAAAAACAGAAATATTTCCAATATAAATAATTGGTATCCAATTAATTCACCATACATTTCCATATAATTGTTATATTTATTCCCACTAATGTCAACACTAGATTATAATAGTTATTAAATAACATGGGAATCTCACAATTCATTTAAAATCATGATTGTGTGTAATTAATGTTACGAAATAATTAAAATTATTTAATGAAAATATTTCATAAAATCATTTGGGTGTTAGATGGGTGATGAGAAACAATATACTAGTCATCCTTTAATAAATAATCGGATCAACCACTCATCCTTATTTATTATTCCCATGATTTTTCTTACCATATTTAAGGATGAAAATTTTTTCTATCTTGCATCTCATGTTCCTTAGGAAGCTATTTAACATTATAAATTTGTGGGAATAAATTATATCCCCATTTTTAAGTAAGTTAGAAACCCAAAAATTATTATATGTTTTCCAATAATCAATATATCAAATTAAATGATTAAAAAATATGTATATTCCTCCTCTGATTTCATCTTTCTACATATAAATATAAAATCATCAACATATATGTGTACCATAACATTATTTTTATTAATTTATTTCACATATAAGATTAGATCAGCTTCGCCACTCTTAATTTCCATCTTTCACAAGAAAATTTATGTTGTGAATATCATGGAGATGGTGCTAGATTCAAACAATAAAAACATTTTTAAATATATTTTTTTTCATTTTATCCAATTTTTATATAATCGTTTTGTTTTATTTAAACATCCTCTATGTTATATCTATTCAAGAATATCACACTCACATCTATTTGAAAAAATTTGAGTCCACGCTATATTTCAAAAGAAAAAAATATTCATATAGTCTAATATCTCCCAAATGTGGTGAATTTATCATCCATAATCTATCCTACAAGATATTGAGTATATTTTTAAAACTAATTGTTCCATGCATGTAAGAAAATTTCATTGGTCATCTTATTTTTTCATTAAACCCTCATTGGTAATGATAATATTGGTATCTTTCATCCACTCTTTGAGATCAATAGTTAGCGTATTATCAATTATATATAACTCCAATTCCAGGGAATTCAAACCTAATTCATCATATAATAATTATTATAGTGATGATGTATCCACTTTATATAATCATATATCTTAATCTACATGAATCATCCATTATGATTCCCTTAGATATTACTTCCATTTAATGATTATTAACTCACTGATCTAAATTATTCTATTTCATATATTAGTCGATGTTTTTAATTAGTTAGTGTTATATTTCTATTCCTAGTAAAATTTAAAATCCCTCACATTGGGCATTCAATAACATTATAATTTGAGCATATATATTTATCTCTACAGGAAAAAAAACATTGTCCAGATTTAAACATTCCCATAATATATTTTTCATAATAACATTGTCATAAATTCTACCTATAGTTTTGTTCATTATCATGTTGATTCAATTATTATATTTACTTTTGTCAAATCATCATAAGAAGAATATATTATTATCCATGTCTATATACTTTCCTAAATTTACTTCATTATTATATATATATAACCTATGACGAAATAATTTAAATTTTTTCATTGATTGATTTTATTGTATCACTTTTCATAGGATATTATTTTATTCATAGGACCTATAATTTCTTATTTTTTAATATATATAAATTATTACACCCATACTTTCAATAGTTCATTGATATTCTAGTATTTCCTTGTAACATCATTGTGAAAATCCTAGTTTGATGTATGCTTTTCATTTTACTCTATATTTTATGTTATAGATTATTTAGGATATATCATTGGGGTTTTATAGGGTTTTGGAGTTAAAATTTGGATAGATAATTTCATTTCATCGTGGAAGTCATCACTATACCATAGAGTATTATTTTTTTGTGTGAGGTGGATTTGGTAGTATAGAGGCTTGAAGAAGGGATTTGGTGATATTATTTAAAAAAATAGGTTTATTCCATAGGAGTATTGAAATGTGTTATAATATAGTAGGAATCATTCAGGATTGTTGATAGGTCTATTTATCTTGAGGTAGTTATGGTGTAACATATATTATAGATCATGGTTGAACCTTGAATATATGTTCTATAGTGTAATAGATACCTGGGATCATAGATACATGGACGAGGTAATGTATATGATTCATATAGGTATATGGTTTCTACACCATGAAGCTAAGATGAATCATTTCCTTCTTATTTATCATTCGTATTTTGTGTAATTTTGGTTGTATTTCATCATGGCCTCATTCCAATGTTTATAGGATCTATAGAATTGATTGTTTCATATATCATAATCACTCTTTTGAACATCCTTATAATGGTTTGGTGTTACCAAATTCACAAAATAACCTACTTCTTGTCATCATACTATTGTGAATTATTGGATGTTGCACTATCATCAGCTTGTTTCTAGTATTTATACAAATTTTGGAACCACTGTAAATACTTCCCTTCATAAATCCATTAAATCAATTTATTTTTATTTTGTAAAAAAAATTATGATTAAGTAAGCTAACATGATTCTTTATGTATGGGAATCTATAGGGATGTTTTCGGGTTTTACTACAATTTATGGTTACTGACTTTCTACATATCCACTTTGGTGTATATGAAGACTTGGTCTTCTATGATACATAAAATAGGAATATTTGAAATTTCTAGAGTAGAGATTATTTATGTTTCATTCATGGATGTATCATCTTGTATATTTAGAGTTGGTTAGGTCATGGAGTCTAAATCGATGGAAAATTGGTCCATGAGTCATGGGTTCCTTTGTATTAGTGATTATCATGTTATTTTCATTACTTTTGTGTTTATCCTAATATTAATGTTTCATTTTATTTTCAGTTTTATAATTTACAAATCATGCATCATAATGTTTTGGTTTTATAGTTCTATGATTATCATGAACGGTTTTGTTTGTTCAAAGGGAAAATCATCCCCTAATGATTTCATAACCCTATTGAATTTGTTTCCAGCATTTGGTCTCTAGGAAATATGACCTATATTTATCTTCCCTATAACATATTCCAGGAATATGAATAGGGATTAAAATTATATAAGTGGTATAATAACAACGACATTCCATATAATATTATATTTCATTATTAATCATTCACATCAAGGGTTTGCATTAAATGAATTACATACATATCTAATCTAATTTCCAATAAAATATTTTAATGGAAACTATTGCAAGAGAATCAATGTATTCAACCCACCTTCAATCAATAATGGGATTAATCAACCCTAATAATTTAATCCTTTATAGAATACTACAATAATTTGAACTTTGATTAACTGGATAACTATATACCATCTTTCTATAGTTAGAAACCTATATCAATAGTTATATGTTGCTATAATCATTATATAAGATATCAAAATTTAATTTCATGAATGAATAATTCCGTTGTGAGAATATACTGTTCAAAATATACCTAATTAATATAATTTATAATAACATCCATTACAAAAAATATTATTTTTATCATTAAACAAAGAAAATAAATAACACAAAAAGTTTCCCCAGAGATAGAATACTGTCAATTAAATATAATGATGAAACATGAAACACATTCAATAATAAATATTCCATCAATAATTTAATTTCCATTAAATAAAATATTAAAATAAATATAAACATGTAATAATTCCCATTTTAGTCCCATTATATCCATAATTATAAAGAATTTCTCAGCATTGATTATATATCAATTTAACACTACAGTATGCTATCATATTGGTATTATGAAATAATAACTATAAAATGATATGAAATCATATATTTCTCTCTCTTTGATAATTTAAAGAAATAGTCACAATCATTAAATAAAATTCATATTTTTATTTCAATGTTCTATTTTTTTCTTATCAATCATCAAATACTATTATCTACTACATGGGACAAATCACTAGATTGTATTGTTGAAATTTTTATCAACAACATAAAATATATATTTCTTTACATTATTAACTAATTATAAGATGATTAGAATTATCTATAGAACGTAATATTATTTCTAATTAAATTTTGTATAATATAATAGTAAAAATATAACACTAATGTGTATGTAATAAACATATATTTCATTTCTTAAAATATTCTTAACACGTTAAGAATATTTTATATTATACATAAATTCATCAGTTTAATTTTTTTGTTGAAACAGATTACATAATAAAAAAATTTTATCATATTCTACTGTATTGATGTCCAGTTTTCTAAAAGTCGTATTGTTTATTTATTTCATGTTATTATTTCCTTCTGTTAAAATTTTTGTCTCATGGAATTTCTTATCAATGTATGATCTATTCAACATACATAATTAAAGGACATTTGAATTGGTTATGTGGGGAATTAAATTAGAAGATATATTTAATTTAGAATTAAATAGAGGGTCTCAATATAATTTGTTAGATTTATTTCAAAATGATGAATTTTTTATGAGAATATCATATCTAAATTTGATATATTCTCATTCCCATATCTAAAGTATAAATTATCCAAAACCAAATCATTTGAGTTTTTTCATTCTCCTGTAATTAATATGAACCTACTCCTACATTATAGAATTTTATTCATCACTTTCCCCTCATATTTTATTGATTTTATGTTCTTCAATCACCATGTGAGAGTTAGGGGATATATAACTCCATATTACTGTATACCTTGACAGTCTGATTTTAACATACTTTTCACTCCACCATTTTCATAGATGAAATTAAATATAATCATAAAATAATATTTCAAATAATATCTTGAAAAAAGTATATATGATAATATGGATGTGTAAATTAGTGTGGAAACAATTAATGCATTGTAATTTTATTAATGAAATATTATAATTTAATGAATTAATATAAAAGAATAAAAATTTTCTAAAGATTATTTCTTTTAAAAATCACATTTTCTTTCTTGATATAGTTACATATTAATTTCATGTTTAATTATTATAAATAAATTCATTAAAATAATCGAATTTTCGAAATTTAGGTATATTTTAGCATGATAAAAATTGTAAAATATTATCTTTATTTACTATAAATTATTAATAAATAATGAATATAAAATTGCATGCAATGTAAAACCCCCTAAATTAAGTAGTACACTTTTTATTTCTATATTTTATGTTATGGAATTATAATTCAATTTATCAAGAATTTGACAGATGATTTTGGATTTAAAATTCAAACAAGATAATTTCATTGATCTATGATAGTTTTTATTTCACCGTAGAGGTTTTCTTTGTAGAATGATACATAGTAAAATGAAATGGAGTGTTATTGAGGTATTTTCGTGATTCTAGTAAGATGGAATTTTATTTAACTGAATATAGGATATAATATGGTGTCATGTATTATATTTTGTTTAATTTTGGTTGTTTTATTGATCCTGAGGTAGCTATTATTTCCCTTAATATATGTCATGGATGAACCTATTATAGAATTTTATTGGTGCAGTGGATTCACTTTGAGATAGAGACATGGAGGATAAATTTATGTAGTTTTATGTGTTTTGATAATGTGGTTCAGTAGAGATAGTCTATGATATGGTCTTATTATTTAAATTATTGATTCAATAGTGTGTCCTTGTTCATTAGAATTTGAATGTACTGTAGTGGTTCTATTAAATGTGACATCATTCACTAGTTTAGTTGATCTCCATTATATATTGTGTCCTGATTCTCAAATGTGGTTTTCATTAGAACTGTTTTTGTGTTGTAATATTCCTTACAACATATATTCTGATAAAAATTATCATGTTTCAAGAAATATATATTTTTTTCTCTTAATCTTCTAATTTATAGTTTTCCTATAAATTCATGAAATCCATCAAACACGGTCATTCATCATGCTTTTATTCTTGGTTTTCCAATTCACTGAAACATTCACATTGATCCCAATAGAAAAATATCCAATAATATATTCTTCACAGGAAGGGGTAGTCTAAATATATTATTAATATATTGAAGAAAAATAATAGAACTTCAATCTAAAAATTTGGTGGCTCATTGGAATATTGTATTCCTTTATTTTAGTTTTCATATAATAACAGTTTTTAGGACATGATACTTATTGATCTGTTTGATACATATTATGGTTATCCTTATCACTATCCACTTGATTGAGAATAAATGAGAGAAACTTCAGTAATTGTTCCTAGTCATATCTATGAGACTATATAATATATTATGATGAATGTAGAGTTGATGGTAATGTCCCATCAAATAAAAAAAATCATATGAAAATCATCATCATCACCCATTATCTTTTGATATAGGTGACTAGGTTTTCCTAAAAGTATTGAAATTATTGGGACATCGACATTAGGAATTGTATTGGAAAACAACCCTTCAATATGTTGGACTAATTTATATTTTATAGTATATCAACAGCATTTCATATCGATTATATTTCCTAATAAATTTTAGTGTCTCCCAAAATGTTTTACATGTTTCTCAATTGATGATGTACTATATAAATCATAGTCATATGATTAGATTAGAACATGTTACTCATATGATAGATGTGATTTATATTCATAAACTAATTTAGAATATATATATATATATATATAATTCCCTTAAAAATTACAATCATTCCCTTGGTATAAGTTCTTTTTAGATATACTCAGTTCCAAGAGGATCCATGGGAATGAGATTAATTCAAACTAGAGGAATGGACATAAAACCACCAATAAAACAATATAATAAATAATTCCAAACACAATTATCCAATTGGATTGGAGAATATGACACCCCCAATTTGAGGTAATACAAAATTATATTCTTTATTTTATTCAATGGAATAAGTATATTATATATAAGGATGTTTCTATATGGTTTAATAAAGCATAACCTAGATATAGAAATTCCTTATTGTGTTTTCTGGTTCCAAATTCCATAGAGGGTTTCATTATTTTTTTAGGATGATCACTATGTCATAGAGGATCAAAGATGCGTTTTTATGATATTGAAAAGTATGTGGATTAAATTGTGGTAATTCAGATAATGTGTGGATCCCAATAGGATCACTAAAGAGTTTTAGTATTTTTTGACTCTAGGTAGTTTTTTTATGTCCTTAAGCACCATTTTGATTAATCATACTTAGATGATTTGAGGTACGGTGGATACCCTATAGATATAGATTGGGAGGAGGGAATCTAATTGGTTTTCCAGGTTATAGGGTTATTGTCCCATGGAGCTATGATTTATTGTGGAATTATTCTTTATTCATCGAATAATATGTCTTGGTAGTTCATTTATTATGTTACCTTTTTCCATTTTTTATAAGATATATAGTATAGAATCCAAAATTTAATTGATACTGTTTTGAGAGACCCCATTATAGGGTAGTATTCTTCAATACATTATAGAATATTATCTATGTTTACTTATTGTTGTGTATGATAGGGTGTTTTGTGGTCCTCACATACTCCATTTTCTAATAAATTTCGGATCACTATACAACCCCTTAACTCATATATACAATATCTCAGTTTTTAGGATATCCACATTCATCCTTATATGTATTTCAAAACCACTATTCAGGTTATATATCACTATATTCAATAGATATGTTTTTATAATCACATATGAGTTTCATATCTATCATAATCTATAGATATTTGAATTCTAGAAATTATTCTCAAGGATTCTGTGAATGATTGATCTTGAAAATAAAGATAAATGAGATAAACAGTTTAGATCTATTCGATCATATGATGATTCTTCATGTGGTATATTTTCAAAGTATGAGTATTATCCCTTTTTAAATTTCTATATAATGTAATGGAATTCATTTATATAAATAAATTCATAATTACATTGATAGAAAAACTCATGTTGAATCTCAACTAAAAATTAGTCATTCTAGTGGATCTTGAAAACATGTGTTCTTAGTAACTCCCATAACATGATTAAAAAAATTATTTAATAGCCTCTATTAATATAAAAATTGGGTTTGGTGTGACAACATGAAAAAAGCATGGATGTGGGGTGAATTTATACTATCATTATACGGGGACTTATTGGTATAAACATAGAACTGGATGTAAGAATAGAGTCCTAGGATGGAATATCATCATGATAAAAAATTAATGAATGATGGTTTTCTACTCATGAGTATAGGGATTTTCATTTTTTCCTTATGGGTGTGTGTTTGTTTGTTTGTGAGAACATGAAGTATGAATTATATGAGGATTAAAATATTATATAAAAATAATTTTATAAATTAAAATTTATTTTTGATTAAAAGATTTAATATGATTCCTTTTATTTTATAAAATATAAAGAACCCAATTTTTTAGTGGAATAGATGGGAAATAATGGTGGTTTTATTTCTAGAATTTTATGCTCACCCCATTCATATACACATTGATGAATATGTAGATGTTGTCTTCCATGATATAGAAAATGGGGAAGTATTGTATTTCTCTAGTGTAGGTTATTGAGTTTGTTTTCATAAAGGTATAATTTTGGAACATTTCAGTTGGTCATGTTTTGTGTGTCTGGAGTAGTTCAACCTTACTACCATAGACATTCATTATTTTATAGATATAATTTTTATATCAATTTATTTTTTATATTATTACACAAATATTCTAATATGTTTATTTAGTTTTATTATTTACTTAAAATGAATCATATGGTATCAGATTGGTGGTTATATAATTTCCAGAATGGTTGTTTATGTTTCAAGGGAAAATCATCCTCAAAGGCATAGTAATCCTATAGAATTTATTGAAATTCATTGGTCCATGAGGTATATCACCTACAGTTATTGAAATTTAATTTAATTATAAGATAATTGAAATGGGTATCTATTTAAAATCCTTTTCCAAATTATTAAACTTATAGGGATTCCATTCTATTAAAGGATTTTGTTGTGTTTTATTTTTTATTATTCTCTATGCTTCTTGTCTTTATTTTTGGTGTAATTTTTCACCTAGACATAATTTTACACCCTGATTTTATATAATAAATGATTCATGATCAACCTTATGGGTTTATTATAATCTCTCCTCCAAAAATTTTATCATGCACTCCATCATCTCTTTATTGTTCAATATGTAAATGATGTAACATAGTTTATTATATTCACCCTCAAAATGATAAAATATTCTCATCATTTTTTCTATATGTTTCATTAGTCCAAATGAATAATTATAGATTATTTATATGGTGATTGATGTCTATTACTTTTTATATTATAAGGGACTGACACCATAACCACCTAATAAATTTAGTAAATTTCATGTCTCAATAATGATACATATTTAGAATATCTATCAATATATTTAACCTTGATAGATTCTATATACATAGTTGATGTAATACATTGATTCTATAGGTTTTCATACTCTGTTATACTGAGGAAATTGTTTTCTCGTTACAATATATGTGATATAGATATACATTTATTCTCTACCAATACATTAACGAATTTCACTATATTCCATTAATACAGCATTCCATTCAGTTGAATGTTTCATTGATTCAAAAGTCATATGGTCAGATTAACCTCAAATTTTTAGTTTAATGTCCATCAATATAAAGTAAAACTGTAATTTTCAACTCATCTACATAAATCCTTATCTTTTTTACTACCTTAACTGTCAATTCTCAATCTTTCCCAAATCAAATTATACCATTGAAAATGAATTATAATTATTTAATATATTTATATTTACATTCATAATGTTTTAATGAAACCTATTATGTTACTAAATAATAATATTTATTATTTTGTTATGAGACATATTCACTATGATATGCATCCAAGCAATATTTTTTTATTCCCACAGAATTCCTATTTTTCTTAGGATGAATAATCATCTCTCTTATCTAATATCACAGTGATTAGTGTATTTAAATTCCTCCTCATCTAAGGGTGATAATATATTTCTAAAGGGAAAAAAATATTTAGTGTCACTTTCATTATTCTTGTCCTTAACAAGACTAATTTTCACTTCATCCTTTCTTTTATTTCATATATTTGTTTACAATTTTTATATACTAAAAATAATATTCATTGAACAATTTTTTTATTTCAGATATATGTTATGTTCTCATAAAAACATATTTATATATATGATCTTATACTATCATTTAACAATAATAAAAATTATATTAGTTTAGTGTGTGATTAGTTAGTCATTAAAATAACACGTAATTGGTGAAAATTTAGTTTTATATCTATCAATAAGTTTTTGACCACTGAGTATCTCCTTGTTTTTTAATATTATAATAATGATTGAGAGTTATCACATAATATTTACTTTTATTTTTTCCCATTATAATGGGTCCTATAATGATAAATAAATAAACCAAAAATCCAATTCCACTTTTACTATTGTATTGGGTTATATGATCATTCAGCACCATCTCAACATTTGTTTTCCTCATTCTGTCATTTTCTATATTTACTCATTTGAAAAAATTCATAAATAATCCATATTCTATGAATGAGATGATTAAATATTATATTCCATTTTCTTAATCAGAGTGAGAACATCCTCTTCAACGGATTCAGAACATTTTTATATAAAAAATATTATAATTTAGGGGGAAATTTACCCAAGATTATTCATTATCATTCATATCAATATCCTAAACATACATAGTTTATTCTTGATGAGATACTCATTCCACTAACAATTTATAAATGGGTCATATTTTTATTTAACAATTTATATATTATGAATACTCATTAAACAATATAGTAATATTCTTTTCATGCAATGAAGGCCAGTTTTCTAAAGGGAACTATAACATTAATCATTTTGATCAAAAACACTTTCTGATTGACCTTATTTCACTATTTAATATTGATGTTTCTTCATCATATCCATAATTATATCTTAAAATACCATTTTAGTTTTGTTACACATTCATAAAATCATTCCTCATTATCATCATCTTGTAGTCTCAATTTAATCTTTCATTGAAACTTATAAATAAAAGTATTTATATTTTTATGATTTTTTTAGGGGAAATATTACTTCATATTAATTATATATCTCAACAATTATATTATAAATCATCCTTCCATATACATCCATATACAATATGAAAAAAAATTATATAATAACATGATAGAATTTAATTTCCATGAACCATCCATTACCCCACTTGAACATCAATGTCATTATATATTGAAAATGATTATATAAATCATCTTCTCATTATTTTTGTTTCACAATTATAAATCTTCTCCAAATCGTATAATTTAAAATATTTTCATAAATATATCATTTCAGTTTTTTTATTTACTTAAGGTCCATATACTATATTTATATTATGAAAATAATAATTAGATAACATTAAATGGTTTCTTACATAAAGTGTTATAAACATTGGGTTTTATAAAGTTATATATTTTCATCATAATTTCTGTCACAATATTGACATCTTATATCGCATCCCAAATTTTATGAATTACTTAAACACAAATGATGATTAAGTTAAATTTAAATTCAATATTGTATCTCATATATATCATAATATTATAAAATTATTATATATCACTTTAAACATAACATATTTAATATTACTATATATTTCAGTGGTATTTTCTAATTTATTTCAAACTGGTTTATTTAGCATATAATTGAGAACCATAAGAATATATGATTCTATTTTATTCAAGATATTTTATTTCTTATTTAATCATTGAAAAAATCATTTTCATATCTATAATAGACATGGATATATTGGTTACCTCACTCACGTGAATTACATGGATCGAAGAAAAGTAAATATCAAGTATGAGAGGACATGGAAATGATATTAGTCTTCTTATCATAATATATTAATTAAATCCATTAAATAAGTGTACACATTTTTATTTAATTACATTTTTCATCGCAATTAGTTTTTAAATTGGATTAAAAAGACATTACTTAATGATATAATACTACTTTTTTCGAGGAAAATATCCTTAAATCAGTCTAAGTGATTGGTGAGTTAGGGTTTAACATCTCTTTCACATAAATCCAATGATATACAATAATTTAACATTTATTAGAATGAAATAATAATAACACAACCAATAAAACTACAAAAAATAATTAAATACTAAAAAAAATTAATTAAAAAAATAATAAATAATAAATACAATGAAAAATAAAATTTCAACCAATTTTACAATAAAATAAACATCTAAGGATTTATTTTTGATGATGTATTAATATAAAAATATTATATACACAATTTAGGATTTCATGATTTTATATGGCCTCACTACTGATCTTATAGATGCATCTTATATTTATCTTTCAACTCACTACTACAAGAAATGATACATATAAATATATACAAAATTTCCAATAAAATGAATTTTCACATTAATGATTAACACCACACAATTAGGTTTTTATTAATTTCATTTTATTTCCTATATCAAAAAATGTATCTTCAATTATCTTCTTACACCATGTATTTCGTCACTTTATTCCCTATGTTTCTAAACTGTATATGAATGCATAGTCTTCACTCCAATTCTAAAAACATTAATTTCCGAAAATAAATATTGAAAATTAATAAATTTAAATTTATCACTTTTTGATGATTATTTCACAAATCCCATTTCCTAATAATCTGTTTAAAACTGTAATGATAACGAGAATATCAAATAATTTATGAAAATTTTCAATTTTGAATATAATCAATAATCTATATGAAACTGATATATTATCAATTCTTGTAGAAAAATGTACATAAAACACACCATATTGTGTTTTTTAGGATAATCTGATGGGATAATTATATGGAAACATTAAATCTAAACAATAAAAATAAACTTCATTATTAAAAATCTTGAAAATCTTTATGTAGTCTTCCAAATATGTATAAATCTCATATCCATAGTTGTGTTTTATAATATTTTATTGAGTTATATAGTATGTCAGTATTAACCACAAAAAAACTAAAATTATTATCCTTCAATTATATGATTTTATAATTCCTATAATATATATATTATCAAATTTTATTAATATAATGAAAGAACTATGACATGATTATATTCATTATGGCGTCAATTATATATGAACGGTTAGCCATTTCATTATACATAGTATATTAGGAATGATGTAATCGTATTTGTTGTTCGAAGCCACTATATTTAATCCAAGAGAGACACACCATTTCATTATGTGATCAACATTGTACTAGAATAAAAACTCCAAATTTATCAATCCTTGTCCATAGCCTCGCATGATTTCCATCATTCAATTTTGATTTACTTTAAACACATACATCATCCACAAAAAGACATTAATATTATGGGGTGACCTATATTATTTTATCATTAAGTAGCCATAACCCAAAAAATACTTATAAATTTATCTAATTATTTTATAATTTAAATAATATCATAAAACGGTTAATTTATAAAAATCAAACCATCACCTCTATCTATTAAGATTAAGTCACCCCATTCCCAATTATATTATACCAATGGTTTCAAAATTTAAATTTTTTTCAATTCAAATCTCCTTGGTTAAAATATTATCAATGTTAGATAAACTATATTCCAATTCAAAACCACATTTTCCCTTTATCATGAATGAATATATCTTCTCAATAATATCACACACTCTAACAACTTCTTTTTTCATATTTAGTCAATAAAAATATATTTTAAAATTCTAATGATAAATATTAAATGTACACAATTATAATCATCTCACTTGATTTCCAAATAGAAATATAACATATGTTAAATTCGTTTTCATTAACTAGGTATATTAAGTACATAATAATAGAGTATGCTAATACAATTTCTAATTGGTAATAAATTGTCAATTATGTATAAATGGTTATTCATTTGAAAAAAAATCTAAGAGATATGATCTTTTAAAAAAAGACATGATTAATGGAAGAAGATAATGGAATCAAATAACTATTCCATGATTCATGACTGTAAAAAAATAAATCATAGAATATAAACATATAACAATAAAAGGATGATAAAAAAAGAAGAACATATAATATGGAAAATTTATATAAAGGAATTAATCCCGACCCATGGTGAAATAACATTTGTATGTGGAATGACCAAGGAATTTTTATTGATAAAATAATATAGAGTAATTATAATATTAAAAATTTATAATCATATTATATCATAAGTAATTCCTATTAATGTAAAAAAAAATTATAGTATACAAAAATAATTGCACATAGTCTATAAAATAATAGAAAATTTTATCTCTCTTAGGTAAAAGGATAATAGATATAGACAAATGCATATTTCCCATGGAATAATAGGTAACACTAACCAAATCATGTTATAGGTATATTGTATAGGGATATCTAAATTAGCATGATTATATAATGAATATGGGTAACTAACTCTAGTCTATGGCATCTTATAAAAGGCTAATAGTCTCGGATCTATAGAAAAGTAGATAGAAAAAACTGGTTATGGTCTAGCATTATGGATTAGGAAAACATTATTTGGTATATGTAATAATAGTATCATGTGATACAAATGATTTACCATGCCAATGATGGGATACATAATTATGGTTCCTTCCTTGGATATATGATATATTATTGCATATATAAAGCACATGAACATAAAAATTATTAAAATCATGAACCAATTAATGTCATAAGATAATTATCCAATTAAGATAGTATTTTTATATAAAGGACATTAATTAGACATAAATGGAATCCAAATAGGGAAATTGGATGGTACCATAAATATCAATTCATTTATTCCGAATATATTATTTTAATTACATGATTTTATAATATATAAGATATTGTTAGGTAGTTTTATCAAATTTGATTCCAATGTAATTGAATTATTTTTTTATTTTGTTGAAAATTCTTAAATTTAAATGGAAGTAATTATATTGAATTCATAATTTATAGATATATTGAAAAGTCTGTTACTCATTGGTGGTATAAAATTATATGTAATATAACTGTTGAATTTATCATTTTATAAGAAAAAACCAATGGCTGTATTTCATCAATACCCAATAGAATAATTAACAAGATATTTAATCTTACTATGGAAGGAAATACTTTCTTATGTATTCTATATAAAATAAGAATTACCCTTTTGGACTAAAATATCTTAATTTCCATATATAAAGAGATATAATTGCTTCTATTGAAAGGATCCTTTTGTGGATGGTATATATAAAAATGTATTGATAAAAAATAACCATCATAGATACAAGATCATAATGGATGATAAATGACATAACTAATCAATAACCCCATATGAATTCAATATCAATTGGTCTATGAATATTTTTGAGTTTGGATAACCTTACATGGATCAATGGTTCATTTATATAGGATAAAGCATTGTGAAAAGGGTATAATAAGGGGAACTGAGAAATCATTCATTCAATAAAATTCCATATTTTTATTTTATAAAGGAAAGTTAAAATAAAGTGTAAACGTGAACCAATACAATATATGAAACTCCCTATAGTATTAAAAACAATGTAAAAATTATAATCACTTTACAATAATTACATCATGTTTAAATCATTTACCATTTATAATCTATATTCAATGCCAAAAAAATTTATCTCTGTTTCATCATGGATGAGATCCTCAAGTACAGTTTCCACCATTTAATTTTAAATGATATATTATTCAACACATTACATTCCTTCATTAAATACATGAAATAGAATGTGATCATATGTGTTAATCTATTTAACTTGTTCCTTGTTTATGAGGAAATAAATCTACCATTGGTACATTATGTTGACAACTTGTAACTAAACATTGATTCCAAAATATTATTACAACATCTCCTATATGGAATGAATATGTAGGTGAAAGGATGACTTAGACTCAACATCTCATTTTTTCTCATATCCTAATACCCTCCATCTTCAAGTTGGATTTAAATTCTAGAATACTTTTCAGTTTTTATTGATCATGCTATATCAATTGATGTTTAAACATTATCTTATGTTTCCACTTATTTCAAGATATTTATATGGTTTCTAAGACTCGATTTATTCTCATATGCACTAGTTCTTTTTATTTTGATATTATGTTCCTTATCTTAGATTGGATGTATTAATCATTCTAGTTTGGGGTCTTCTTTCATTTATAAAGAGTCTAGTCGCATGAATAAATTGTAACCCTCTTTATGTTCTTCACATTGGGTCTTTATTATGATTTATTATTCTTATATGTGTCAAATTCATAGGATATTGGGGAATGTTCATCAACCCAGTGATCAATATCAGCATTAGGACTAGAATCTTGATGAATCTCTAATATCCAACCATTAACATTCTTCCAAGAAGGTTAATCTATATTTCACTTTTTTAATAATTTTATATACTATAGATTCTATAATAATCATATCCCCCCCTAATATACTAAAAATAATATGAATCTTTTTCACAATAATGATATCCTAATCATCTATTTCTTTATCTATGTACCTTAATCCAAAAGAAAAACTTAGAACCATCATATTAAATGACTTTTATGATGATTTTATTTCAGAATATTGTATGGAATTATGGATTGAAAAATCCCTATGAATAAAATCATAAAATATAAAATTGTTACAATGTTAAAACAATATGATTCTTACCAAATTACCATGAGGCTTTCAGAACATATTCTTACCATCATTCTGAAACATATGAACTAACCAGGCCTTTTTATTTTTTTGTATCCACAAATAATTAGTCATATAATTCTTATAGAAACATTTTTTGACTTCGAAAAATGAAAGAAAAAAAGGAATGATCTTTTCTAGGGACAATTACAATAAACTCAATAGAATTTTTTCCTTTACAAAATGTAATTATGTAACACCATATTTTATTTCGTTATGGAATGTTTTATACATTGTTTGAATTTTCTATTTTTTTTGTTGGCTAGCTATTTCCAAGATGGAATTGTGATGATAACAATAATGGGGAAGTCATTTTCTAAAATTTTCATCATAAAAACTATTGATCTGCATTTAGTTGTGGATTAAAATGTTTTGTAAATGGATTACATGATCTGTAAGGGGATTACAAGACATATAAACATCACAAGGAATATACCCTGAAATATATAGATAATGTAAATGGTTACATTCTGTGTATGGTTTATACTTCCTGAAAATATTAAAAAAAAAAATTTTATTAAAAATGAAGGAATTTTTCTACACATGTGGGACTCAAAAATTACATGAGCTTTAATTGGGTTACAAACCATGTAAAATCCCTAGTGTTGATTTTAAGTTGGTAGTTATGACGATATCCTTACTTCCATTCTCTAGGATTCCATTATCTCATCCTATAGGCTCTTATTATGATATTTTAGATATCTAAAATCCATTTTGATAATTCATTCATAAATTGGATATCATTTTGGTTATGGTGAAACTTTTAGAGAATGTGTTATTCGTATATCATAAATTTTTCTCCCAATTTTATCTATGTATAATGATATATTTTCATAGGATTGATGGATCATAATTATTTTTGACGAATCATACTCTTGTTTCAGGTTATATATCTTTTATACCATCGTTATTCATTGGCGAGTCCTGTTGTGGGCATTGAGTATACATTAAAAATGTAGGTGATTACATTTATTATCACCCAGTTAAATAATCCTTGAATTTATTACTGATTTTAATTTATTTGAAATGATTTATTAAAACAAAAATTGGATTTGAATTGTTATTTAAATTGATAAGGTATGGATTTTGGGAACTCCCCACCTCCCATTCCAATGGAATTGGATATAAAGGTATGCTTGAAATTGATGGAAATTTTTAAATGATTGGTGAATTAACAGAGAAAAAACTGTATTAAATTGATATTATAAAATAAAAAAATATTTTTTGTTTGAAATGGAATGAGTTGATGGAAAAAATATTATTTGGATTTGAAATGATTTTGGATTATTGAAACAATATATGGGGATAATTTATTTTAAAATGATTTGAAATATTTTTTCCATTATTGATTGATTGATCGAGAACATGCGAACCTAAGTAGTTAGTGGGTTTTTTTAACTAGGACATAAGGATAGTAATTCACTGGTAAAGGAATAATGAATAAAACTCAAATAAAAACCTATTTTGAATATCTTACCACTAATAGGATGTTTATGGGTCATATTCAATATGATTTGGAGGGATGTGTGTATGCATACTTTCTTTTATCACTGATATGATATGCGTGAGGATACTGTAACTATAAACAATTATAGGGTGGGGAAGATGACCATGTTGTATTATTGCGACTATTTTGATATATATTCCAATGATTATGAAACATCTTTACCCATACCTAGTTATTTATATAAAATATTTTATAATAAATGATTACATAGGACATCATTGGAAACGATTCCATTATTTGAAATAAAGATCATGTTTTGTTTCAAATATGAAATTATACATCCATTCTACATTTCCTTAAAATTGAAATCATGGTTTGGTTTTTTTATAATGGAATGTTAAAACAGAACACATAGTGAGACCATAATAGGATTCATAGATCACACCCTACCTTTTACATCCACAATCTATATAATTTTTCTAGCCAGGTCAGAGTAAAAAAGAAATAATCTCTTGGAGGTGGTAGTTTTTTGTGATGCATTTTGGAATGGAGTGATGTGTCAATTGGGATGTTGGGATTATGTTGTCTATTATATAGTACATGGATAATGTAATATTTATGATTTTGATATAAATGTTTGTATTTTTTTCTCCTTATATAGTTTTTAGAATATTGATATATATCATTACCTTCCAATATTTTTTGTTGGATAATTGTTCGCTATTTTATCTCTTTTGATGTCCCGTGTGCATCACCAACCAGTGGATATTTGGAATGACTTTCCTGATTTGTTATTTAAGGCTTGGTTATCATGTTAATATGGTATCTAGTCTATTTCCTGACATAGTGGTATCTATGGTGCATGATATGAGTCTTTCTATGATGTTAGTATTCTATTTATGGATCTCGTTAGGATTATAAAGGTAGTTACTGGTGTGTGAATAGTAAAATCTCAATTCTACAAGCCTTGAGTCACCATGGGTGGTTTGGGAACAGTGTGTTGAGTATTAGTTCTAGTGTTTTCCACACTATTCAAAGGTTATTTGAAATCAATTTCATGTTTTATATATTATAGGATTAATTTCCCCTTTTCTCTTGTTTGAATTTTTTATTTGAGAACACGTATGATGTATTCAATGTATTTTGATTATTTTTTGTAGCATCATGAATATATGAAGATGTGTGAAATTGATCTATGAGTAATATATATATATGGTCCAATTTAATAAAATACTCTCATATACCATTATCAAGTTGAGGTTATTGTGTGTGTTGTATATGTTCTGGGGGTAGAAACCTATATTTGTACTTAGGAAAAAATTGTGGATCCTCATATAGATGAATATAAGAATCATGATTAAGAGTAGCATCCCCATAAATAAATTCTATTCCATGGATCTAATGATCCTTAAAAGGATAAGGATAGTTTGAGAAAGATGACGATTCTCATTGACATTTTGGAAACTAATGAAGTTATAATGGTAAAATGTACCACTATTAATCTTTACCCCCCAAGTATGGGAGGGAGTCACTTCAAGGTTATAGTGAATAATCATGATGTTTTAGAGTTGAAGTTAATTGATTTTTTTCACTAACCAATTATATCAAGATTCTATAGTGCTAGATAATGCAATTGTGTTTTTTGAACATGATTTGGATAACAAGACCATGAAGAAATATGTAAAATGATTACCTGAGAATGGGAAGTTTACACCTGATATTATATAAAATTTGAAAAATTATACTCAATGGTTTTAGATTATACATAGATATGAGAATCACTATATGGTTTTCTCACTGAATCTCTTTTCTGAAGGGATAATTCTAGATAGAGAGTTGATGGAAAAACTCGATATGGTTGGTATGTTTATTTTGTTAGGTGTTCGTTTCTCTCATAGTACCATTTCTATTAGTCCCCATAAATGGAAGAGAAATAATGATGATACCCCAATTGGATCTCATTATTTGGGTTCAACTAAAACTCATTAGATTCTTAGTATATTCCCTTTGACATTTTTCATGTGTGGCAATCTTGGAAATTCAAAACGGGTTTGCACTGAAACACCCAATATATTGGGTTTCTGTGTTCTCTTTGGAAATTTTCAGAAGTTATTTACATTTATTATACTCGAAGTAGTGGTATAGGCTCATCAGCACCAAAAAGAAATTTTTACAATCATATTATTCATTCTCAAATGGGTTCCAACCACAATCTTTAATAATCAAGCTTCTTCACTTGGTGGATGAATCATATGATGAATGTAACAGGACTAAAAACAATGTGAGGTACCATCACTATAGATTCATCTTTATTCACTGATTTATTTGAGGTTTTTGGATCTCATTATTTCATATCTACACATATTATGAACATGTTAAATCCTTATAGAGATATTATATCTTATGATTTTGATATTATTATCCCCTTCCTAATGAAGAGAGAGAAGGTTTTTTGTATCTATGTAAGTGTGATCTATTTATTAAAGTTATGTTTACCTAGGATTTCAGGTTCTTGACATGAAACCTCTTTTTATCATTTTTTGGATGGATTAGATCATTTCTAATAAATCAGCAATTGATTGTTATTTTTTATGGGTCTCCTTTATTACACTGGATGGGGAGTGTCATATCTTTCAAGGAGAATGGGATCAGTAGTCGAGCAGAGCCAAACCATTTTTTCTAGAGATGTGGAATGTATTATTAGTTTTATCATTTGAGATGGAGTAGAAAATATTTAAGGGGTAATCTCCCTATAGTGATCATCAAGTTATGTAATTTTTTTTCTTATACAATTTATGGTTTTCATTGGTATGGGAAGACAACTTTTCTATTGATTTAGTGTCTGGTCCTCAACCAGTATTTATTTTATCATACCACATAAAACATGAAAAAATGAAATAATTGAAGAATTAGTTTTCGAAACTATTTTTGAAATTATTTTATTCCCTAGTGTATCACATTTGGTGGAGCATGATATCTTTAATAATAATGTTGATGGAACACATCACCAATGAGTTGATTACAGAAAACTCAACTGTGCAGTGGTAAATAATAAGTATTTATTACCATGAATTTATGATATGTAGGACCCATTTTTAGTGGTGAACTACCTCTAAATGAATTATCTTATGTATAGTAAATAAATTTTGTGAATAAAATAATTTATCGTTTAAATAACCACGTTTTGGTGCATTTGTAACCATTATTAGCATCTTTTCATGCAATTTGGTATATCTAATTCAGATGCAGTCTAAATGGATTTGATTAAAAGGGTCTTTAATTAGTTTATTGATGCTTTCCTTTTAGTCTTTTGGATGAAATACTGGTTTAATCTACATTAATGAATGATTATACGCATCATTTGAGAGGTATTTTGGAACTATTGATAAATCAAGGACTTTATACAAAACTATTGAAATGTGATTCCCGAATTTATGAATTTATATTCTTAGAACATATGGTCTTGGAACATCGTATTTTATTTGATCCTAAAGAATATTAAAACTATTATTACATGAGAGAAACCACATAATGTATATTGTATTTTTAGATTCTTAGGCTTGGATCTATATTATTTCTAGTTTGTGAAGTATCTCTCAAGGGTTGTTTTTTATAATGGCCGCTCTAACTTATAAGGTATTTAACTTTCTATGGGATGAGAAATTTCAGATTTATTTTTTTAGATGCAATATGTTTTTAATTTTATGATAGTATTGACTCTTCTAGTGGCTATGAAAGTTTATGTGGTCATATTTGATGCATCTGATTTGGGTTTGTGTTCTATTCTAATACAGTGATTCCATTTTATTACATATATATCTCAGTGGATTAAGATACATTACAATAATTATCTAACTCAAGACACTGAACTTCTGTCTCTGAGGAATACACATAAGATCATACAACATTAGCTTTTTGTAGAATGTTTTACTGTGTATTTTGACCACAAGATCTAGAGTTGTATATTCTCTTAAAATGATTTGAATCTCCCTAATATGTGTTGGTTAGAGTTCCTAAAATATATTGTTTTTGATATTTCCTATAAACCTGGTAAAGGTAATGTTGTTGATGATGTTTTGATCATGATACTTCTGATCCAAGACATGAAAGAAACAACAAAAGTGAGTAACTTGATGGCTCATTTTTCATAGTTTCATATTGGAGTTCAAAAAATAGAGTATATGGTTGTATAGGAAAATGTTCTATTGAACTCCCCTCTTCTTGAGATGGTTCTTCAGGAACATCATCTTGGTGATGAATTTTGTGGCACTAGGAACTCTTTTTATGGTTGGGATATTTTTTTTGTGTGGTCATTCTAGACAGATGGTATCCTATGTTTCCAGAATATGTACATCGTAACATTTATTAAGAATAATGTTCTTATGATAGGTTTCCATGATTTCTAGTGGTAAGTGCACCATCAACCAAAAATATGTTCTATGACATGAGGTGACAATTATGGCGGCCGGGTATGAGGTGAGACATCACATATATTATTTCCCACTACTATTCTATAAAAAAAGATCAAGGCCCATTATTAAATTCCTTTGGTTATTCATCAACCACTTCCAATTCTGATAAGCAAGTCCGATGAAATTTTTATGGACATTGTTGGGGGGATTCAACATACCTATAGAATGAAAAATATATTATGGGTTGTGATAGATAGTCTTACTAAATTGGCTCACTTAATTTTCATTCATGATACATACAACGTTGTGGAGATGGTTGATATCTATGTGATAGTAATTTTTCATTTTAATAGAGTTCAATCTGCTATAGTATCATATAGGGATCTCATGTTTTATTATCATTTTTTTCAGAGGTCTTCAAGAGGTACAGGAATATCGTGTTAGTTTGAGTATAGTACCATCTGACGAAGGATGGGAAGTATGAGATAGAGGTATATAGATTATAGAGGACATTCTTTGTGACTGAATCCTCAATTTTGTTGGAGATTGGTGTGACCATTTTCAACTAGTTTATTTTTCTTATAGTAATAGGTTATAGTTCATGATCATGATTTATCTTTTTGAGGACTTGTATGATAGGACATTTAAATCTCTTTTATATTGGATTTAGATTAGGTAATGTTCCTTGGTTGGACAGAGCTTGGATCATGAGATAGAAACAAAAATTTAGTTGATACATTAGAGAATGGTGGTGGAAAAGATCTGGTATAAGTCTTATGTTGAACGGTGGAATGTGGCATTGAATTTTTGATATGGTAACTAGGTGTTCTTGAATGTTTAAAATTGATTAGGCCATAACTATTTTGGTTGGAAATGGAATCATGTTCCACATTTTTGTGACCTTTTGGTATTGTAGACAAGGTGGGGATAATTTGATACTGTTTATAAGTAACATCACAGTTTATGTTGATATATATTTTGTTCCATGTATCGATTCTATGAAAAAAAATGTTGATTTGTATCATATTTTGAGATGGAGTTTTCTTGATGCTTAACCAGGTTTATATGTGACTGATCATCTAGTTAAGATAGTTTATTTTCAGACCAATGTACATTGTTGGAGGCCATTACCTTTGGTTTGAGTGCTATAGTATAAGGTTTCTATACTGCATGAAATTTGGATGCATGAGTAACTAATGGGAGTGTAGTGGATTCAAAATTTTTATATGGAGACTTTACTGTAAACATTTTGGAACATACATATTTTATGGCTAGGATATTGTAATACCCCAATACATATGTAACATGTATGTTTTATCATATTATTTAGTTTCTTTTTTCATTTCTTGGGTAATGTTAATAACGTATTAAAAGGATGCCTATAATGCCCGAGTTAGGAATTTATTATAATTTTAAGCATAAAATATGTTGTTTTATAGTCTAATGGGGATTTATGATCTACATATGTAGATTACATGATCTGTAATCACCACCTACCAAATACGATGAAACAGGTACACATAATGCATGGATACATGTCTTGTACAATTTACACACTGTGTAGATATTAAAAATTATCATTATATTAAAAATCAATGTGCTTTTTGGTGCATGTGTTACTCGATAATTACACAATGTGTAATTGAGTTATGTACCATTTTAAATCATGTGTGTTGGTTTTAAGAAGGTATTTTAGCTGAAATATTTATTTCTATCCTCTGTGATTCCTTTCTCTTGACCTATAGGATCTTTCTATGCAATTTTATAAATATTAAATACATCTAGATCATATGTTCGATCATTGATCTTCATGTTGGTTCTAGTGCATCACCCTAGGAATGCAGTCTTCCAATCTCTTCTGTATCTTTCTCTCTTTCCTTCCTATATTTTAATAGATCATTTATTTTTTTATATATCTATACACAATGTTACTGAATCATCATTATTAATTGAGTTCCAATATCTTCTTTGACATTTTTTTGTTACCAAGTCCTATTGAGGTAATTGTGTTTCCATAAAAGAGATAGTTTTTTCTACCAAAAATTGGCCAATTTATTATACCACGAATTTATTGTTGTATAATATTTCATTCAATTGATTTTTGTAAATCCCAATTGGATGTGAATTGGGATTTAATTATATATGGTATATATTTTGGGAACCCCCCCCCCCCCAATTCCAATGAAGTATGAGATTTGGGTATGTTTGAAATTGATTAGAATTGGGAATGTATTTTTTAATTACATTTCAAAAAAGTTATTCAATTTGTTTGATAAAAACCTATGATTTGTTTTGGTTTAAAAAGTCATGAAATGATAAAAGTTCTATTTTTTGTTATAAAATAAAATTTCCATATTGAAACTAAAAATGGGGGAAAAATTTAATATATTTGAAATAATTTTATCATTTTTTATTGATTGATTGATAATATTCGACACAATATGGTAAGTGTGTTATTTATTACAAGTTCTCTTGGATTTTAATTACATGGAAATGGATAGAAAATTACTTCTCTAAAAACATAGTTCCATAAATTTTATCCTATATAGGATCTTTATGTGTCCTATTTATCATGGTCTGATGAGATGTGTGAACACATACATTCCATTATCATTATGATGAGATGTGTGAGGATCCTATAAAAATAAAATATCAAACCGCATGGATGATGACCAAAATTTTATTGTGATATTTTTATATATATTCCAATGATTTAGATACATATTTACTCATTCTTAGTGATTTATACATAGGTTTTTAGATAATTTACTTGTTTAATTTATTGTTTTAAATGTTTAAATTATTTTAAATGAAAATATTATTTATTGAATAGGAAATTATAATTTCATAAATATTTTCTTTATAATATAAAGAATGATTTTGTTTATTTTTATGAAATCTTATTATTGAACCCATGCTCAGACCCTACTAGTATTTCAAGCACATCCTATCTTTTTTCATCATGTGTTTTTAGATTTTATCCTTCAAAGTATGAAAAATGTATATGTTCTTCTTGGAGGAGGTGGTTTTTCATGATCCCTTGGGTCATGAATCGACATTTTCTTTGAGATGTTGGGTTTAAATTGCCTATTGTTATGGAATATTATTGATGTATTGCTTTTGCTTTCTTAAAATTGCTTAGTTTATGGTACTACCACCCTGAGATGTTTTTATCATACTGAATTGAATCTTAATCTTACAATATTTTTTTGTCTAAAAAACATTCCATATTTTATGATGTATTATTTCAGTTTCTAGTAGCCGACCCATGGGGATCAGGAATTCCATTTGGGATATGTTGTTTTTGGATTTGTTATCAGGGTACCAGGATATATGGACTAGTATGTGACACATTTCAATTTTAAATGAGAATGAAATGAATTCAACTGTATAGTAGCATAAAGGGGGGAAGATATAAATATTGTATCCTCTAGGTCTCTAAAAAAAGGGCTATTACCAATCAATCAATATATCCCTCTTACTGGGATATATAATTATCATAAAAACTAGATGAAATGTGACTACCTATAGGGGAAGCAATAGACTATATTCCAACATATGCAGTTACATTGATACACTCCACACTGATTTGATCTTTTAGGACATGCCAATGTCCCACAGATCTGTACCTACAGACCTATTGAAGGTAACCAAGTTGATCGAAATTAGAGTGGAATTATACCTTTCACTCAATGAATACATATTTTAGAAGGTGTTTTTTCAGTCTAAATCTCTATCAAAACAAAATATTCCCTTTTTGATTCATCTAGTTTCAAAAAACTATTTATGAGATATGCAGTCAAAATGTGATTAGGAAATATTGTCTATGTACAAAAATCTTCCCCACTTGTTTTAAATAAACTCAAAATAGATGGATATTGAAAAGGTTGTTGATGTACATTAATAAATATCCAAATGAATGTGGTTTTTTGATCATGTTTTATAAAAAATACCCCTTGATTAGGGACATATAATAGTCATTAATGAATCTTAGGGTGTTGTAACAAGAAAAAACCATGTCATCTTCCTTTGTAAGATGATTGATGAAATTATTAGAATATAGTTCTACATATAAGGCCCCAGCCTAAAACATTACTTAATCTTGGGTTATTTCTAGAATCCACATTGACTATCTTTTCAGGTTTAGAGTTTTAGAGAATTAGGACATAACTATTACATCTCAAAATATTAGAGAGTAGACACTTATACTCAGTTTCCATTTTTTTTATAAAATAAAAACTCTTAAAAATAAAGATGTCGAGTTTCATGTTTTAGATAGCATGTATTTCTTTGATCCCATCCTTGACCCAATTCATCTTTAAGTCATGTGGGAAAAATTCAAAAACATGGGATGAGCATAAAAATCTTAGTAAGGTATATAAAAATATGGAAAGAAAACATTAGTCCATGTATACATAAGAATAAATGAAAACATACTTTTCTCATTAAACATAAGCACTTAACATACCTCATGAAATCAAAAGATTTATTAATAACTCATAGAAATAATAATACATAAAGTTAACTTGAGGCATTCATAACATTTTTACATAGGGAGTAACCCTCATGGTTACATTTGGAATACATGTCCCAGTATATTCCCTAAACCTCTTCGAAGAAACCTTAGTGTTTAACTCCTTCGCGTTACCCAATTCATTGTAGAGCTATCTCGGGCTCACCTGCCCTTAGTTTTTCACAGAACTACCCGACTTCATAAAAAATTCCCAAGAACCGTAACATAATCGTATCACATAAAACATGCATAAAAGAAACATAACATTTCCATATTTCAATCACAAGATATCAATACAACACATTGATATAATCAAAACATTATCAAAACCATTTTCAATACCAAATTAAGAGAAAAGTAAAACATGGTATTTATTTTTCATCTAAAAAATTTATGGCATGTAGAGGAAGCCGATACTCAAATAATGGTCACGGCGGCGGAGAAGTCATTGTCGCTGCATACGTAAGAAAAAAACATTCCTTTTGTCGTTTAGTAAAACTATTCATTCAAAAATATTCCTTTTGAATGAAATTAATAGTCAAAAGGGTTTATTATACAACTAATAAAAGAATTTTGTATATAAATTGAAGTATTCCTCAATGAAAGGAGATTGAGAAAAAAGTCCCTTACAAAGACGGTATCCTTAGATTAAGGATAAATCAATTACATAATTATGTGTGACAAATATAAATACACCCATTATAAGTTGATATTAAGTGTAAAACAATCATAGGTCATCGACACATATTCATATCATTACATAATCAAGAAGTAGAGGTTTCACCCAAAGAATTGAAATTTGGTTAAGAAGTTCCCTTACAAAAATTTGACATCTTAACGGCGTCACTTTAAAATTCAGAAAATGAATTGATGATAGATAAAAGGGGTATCTCATCACTTTGACATAAAATTTACAGTAATAAGGATATATAAGAACATATCCCAATATAAGAAAATGTAAATTAAAAGACCTAACAAAAGAAATCTTTTTGAACAGAGGAGGGTGAAAGGATCCCTTACTGATTTGGTTACCCACGAAACAAACACCCTATGACAGAAGGACCATAAAATGTTGATTAAAATACCCATAAATGGATGTATATTATTAAAAGTGTATAATAATGGGTATTATATACACCACTCAAAGGATATAGTGGTATATATAGCATAAACCTCAAGGGAATAAAAAGTGAGATAAAAACCCCTTACCTCGTTGTAATAAATCGAGTCGTATGACCAAAAGATAATAAGAATAAAATAAATCACATAATACCTTAAATATATATAGAATTATGATATTATATATCAAATTTTAATACACAATACACCACATGCAATAAATAAGTGGCAAACAATGGAAATCTCACAGAATTAAAAGCGAGATAAGAAATCCCTTACCTCAAGTCGGACTTGTCTTGTTCATTTAATTATATTCCTGAATAATAAACCATGTTCAATTTATAATTTCTTAAGGACATACTTTAAAGTTTATTATTCAATTTATATCACATATTATCATGTTATAATAATTATTTAATTATGTGAGTTTATATCATACGTTTTTTTGATGTTCGGTACATGAGTCAAAAATGAACTTGTTTGAAGAGAATTGTCCATGTAGTTATAATTACATCAACTCTGGAATGGTGTTCATGATTTAAATATAATATATATCTAGTATATATGTATTTAATAATATTACATAATTTTGTAGATAATAAATTAAATGTACCGTTCATGGAGACTGTAGGCCATACATACGCATGAACGCTCCTTTCATTTTGTTGTCATATTAATGGATTTAAAACTAAATGAGACATAGATATATTATAATTACAGTATTATATATATGTTATATATTTAATATAACTTCATTAATTACATTATTTATAAATTCCAAGTTTGGCATGAATGAGTCACATCACTTGAGGGGTCGGTAGTCCACACTTCCTAATATGAAATTATCGCAGTTTTACAAGATGAAAAGCATAATGATGTGATCTAAAAAGAAAATTCAAAAGAAAATAGAAAAAATAAATACCATATATATCGTATATAAATACCTTCACATCATAATGGCCACCATGAGAGGTGTTAAAAGAAGATTGATCAATCATCGTTTTGTGAGGCTGTAATTCACCACCCACAGAAACAGTATGTTCTTTAACCATTAGACGGAGGTGTGTGAAAGTGTAGGTATAATAATTATCATAAAAAATCATAGTATACTGAGGATACTAGTGTTATTATGGGATCAAATAATAATATGATATTGGTGAGTGAATAATGAAAATAAAAGAAAGAAACTCGAGAGAAGACATTACCTCTAAATCGGGTAACTCTTTTTGATTAGAGCCAAAGGCTTACATGGAAAGACTTCTGAACAAAGTGAGGCTTATAGGAGTAAGATATGGATGTGGAAATACAATATGAGGAGATTTTGTATGAGACAAGGGCTTGAGATGTGTGGGTAAGGGGGTATAGGTGGGGGCTTTTTATAAGAGGGAGGAGGGTCACTTTTGGAAAGTCTTGAAATGTTGCTATATTATAAAATGATCTTCGGATTTTAAAGGTCCCAAAATGATATATTTCAAGGATAACATGATATGGGTTCTAAATACACCCATACAATAGGTTTTAGACAGGTTTATGCTTTATATTTTACCTTATCTTTTCATTTTATTTAAATCGTTCATTAATGAGGTAATCACTGCATCATCATGGTGTCATAAATAAATCTATTTATTTAATGTCTAAAAATTATATAAAAATACCAAGATGTAGGAAATATTTTTATATTTCTAATTACTATTTATATTCTAAGAGATAATTTATTTAAACGAAATTAAAATTGTTTTACTTAGGATATACCAACCTTTGTTATATTTCTATTCTTTTTTATAAATAATTTCATAAATGTCCCTATCACACCCATGTGACTCCATGGGACCTCATGTTTTGTATAAAGCTTCAAATGGTCGGCCATGACTCAAAAAACAGGATTTGGACACATTTTGGGGTCATTTTATATTATTATGATATTATTTTATTACCCTTTACTACCCGATTACTAATTAATCACGATAATTAAAGATAATTGTCGTTGTTAATTTCTATAATGACCAAAAACAAAAGAGTTATAATTTCATAATTTGGACCTTATGATTCCAAATATGGAATCCATTTTACCAAATTCCAAACACAGAAATTAATGTAATTAATTTAAAAAAAATCTCATTTTCAAAACCAAAGATGGGGTTTTAAGATGTAAAATCTATCAAAAGATTGATTTTTTTACATCAAATTTAAAAGTGAAATTACATCCAATGACCAAAATTGTATTAAATGATAAAAACATAATTTAATTACACCTTAAACCCAATTAAAATGACAATATAACTTTATAAATAAATTAGATGAAAAGGCAATTTTGAATTAAAATGCTCTATTTTTCACTAATCATTAAAACATGAACATTATCAAAAAAATACCAAAAATTCACCCTATGTTATATTTGATATTCCAAATTAAAAAATTAGGTCCATTTTACAAAATTAAAAACATATAAGTTTCATTAATATAGTTTATTCCCGCTGTTAAAACAAATAGCATGTTTTTAAGAAACAATATCAATCAAAAGTTTGATACTTGTATATATCCATTTTCAAAGTGAAATTAATTATAATGACCACCATTGGATTAAATGTTAAAAATATATTCAAATTAAACATTAAAACCAATTAAAAAATAATCTAACCAAAAAATAAATTTGATTAAAAAGGGGGTTTGAATTAAAATACATTATTTTTCACTATTCATTAAAAAAAGAACTTTATCGTAAAAATACCAAATAATTACACAAAGTAAATTTTGATGTCTTGATTATAAAGAATGATTTAATTTTTTCAAATATAACATATAAAATTGAAAAAAAAGTATATATAAAAATGGTTTTCCATCAAAATGCAGTTGATCGACCTTTTAAAGAATATTAGAATATTTATGCTTATAATTGGATTCATTCTCATTTTAAGCCTCTATCATTTACTGGGTAATTGTTAAAATATTTAACAGACATATATAATCATTTTGTAGTTATTTCTATTCATTCCCACCATTAAAATTCTTATACATTAACTACCATTTAAAATAATATTATTATATTATTATCATGCAACGTAAGATTTCAAGGAAACTCATTGTTGCATATTGGGTACACCATCGAACATAGCATTCCCTTTAAAGTAATATTAAAAATTTATTCCCAAGTATTAATAAATATGAAAGTGTCATATTTTTTATTTACCTGGGATGTTACATCCTTCCCCCTTTTGGGAATTACGTCTTCATAATTTTAAAATCGGGCTCAGAAACTTCATTGAAAGCCCCACATCGAAAAATGAATCAATAAAACTATTATTTTAAAAGAAATAAAGAAAATTACAATGGTCACCCGATACAATATATATGAGGATTCCATGAAAACATGGATATGGAGGAGAAAAAAGTGTCAAGTTATGATGGAGAGTGATAGAAAATATGTCTAGGAGAAAGTTAACCACCATAAAATCACAAACATGTGATGGGTTAAACGATATTTAATTCCCCAGCAGGAAAATTTAATAGACAACATTTTTATTTTAAGTTACTTTTCATTTAGGAATTTATTTTTGATATTAACTAAAACATAATGAAACATACTTACTTATCATGTAGACTTTCATCTCTTACTATATTTCTTATACAAACTCATATTTTCTCCAAAAGATGAGTATTTTGGATGACTTCTTCACATTAATAGCACTATAATCAACTTCATGAGAATTACCTAACCCACAAAATATAAACTATATATTTACCATGTCTTTAGACCTTAACCAAAACCAAAATTGTTAGTACAAGATCAGATAATCCCCAAAATAATAATCATTTATAAAAAGAAATACTACTCTTAATCTCTTAAATTCAACAAAAAGAACCCAAGTTTCATGAAAGACCTTTAAATAAACAGTTATCCATAAAATTATTCAATGTAATCAAAACTAATATTGAAACCCAAATCTTTGAAAGATTTAATCACATAGTCTTCCAGGATAAATCTTAACATTTATCTCCAAATAACATCAGTTACTCTTAAAGTCTCGTATTGAAAAGTAATTAACCTAATCACATATCTTCCTTGATAGGTCAAGAATTTCCATAGATAATCCAAAATAAACTTATTATTGAATCATAAAATCAGATAACTAAACATAATTTTTCATACTAACCAGGGATTTCACGTAGTCCAGTGGTAGGCGATAAATACCAGTTGTACTTTGGTTATGGGTTCGATTCCCATAGCTTCATCCAACACGATGGATTATCACACGGTCTACGTGTTGTCCTTATTCAAAAACTATATAATTTTATAACATTCCAAAAAGAGATAAATTCATCAAAAATAACCATAACATATTTTAACCACAAAGGTTATCTAATAACTTTCATTTTTTATCCCAAAAAGTATTAACCGGTAATTGCCTCAAATTCAAGGATCATATAAACCCAAATGGTTCTTTATAACTATATCCACAAAAGAAAAGATAATTATTCCATGAATAAAATTTTCATATATCAAACATCAGGGTTACACATACTATAAAAATTCTTCTAATGTAATCTTATCATCAAAAGAGCCTTAATACTTTTACAAATTTCACCACCCTAAAATCTATCATAATTCATGAATACCTTATATGTTGACTTCTTACTTATTCAACATTCTTCATGATCCATTTACAATTCATTTCCAACTTATTCTGAAATAATTATTTCCTACAAACAAAATCATGAATCATATCCTAAGATTCAATAATAGGAAAACATATTTTAAGAAATAATCCATACCTTTCATTGGTCATTATCTGTTTTATCATCCTTAATCGGAATGGAATTAGGAATTGGTAAACAAATATTTGTACGATCCTGGTGATCCCATTCCTGAAACTTCTTCGTAGGACATGTGTTTGAATAATGACCATACACACCATATTTAAAACATTTATTTGATCCTTTAGAAAGAACTTCTTTCCCTTTACTAGAGCCAACTAGATGCATCCTTTTTCCATGGCAGGTTCTTGCTTTATGACCTTTATATCCACATTTATAGCATCTTTCTGTCCCATTGAAATATTTTGCTAGGTGTTTCTTTCCACATCTTTGACACATAGGTTTTTTAACATACATACCTTTATGATTATTACCAGAACTTATGTAGGGATTTTATTCTCACATATATCATGTCTTTTAAAAATCACTAAGGTTCAGGTGGTCAATCATGAATCTAGTTAGTTTGTTGAGAATAACCACAAGAGTTCTCATTTCAGCTCCCATATCATTCAGTTGCTCGTTCAGAAAACCGTCACAATTTTCTTCACATCCAATGTTACTTTAGTGCCTACTAGATCCATCCATTTACTAAATCCAAAATGGTCAGTCTGAGAATACCAATAAAATCATCATACATTACTAAGATATAAATATTCATGTTATCTTAAACTCATTCACTTTATCTAAAAAAACATGTGACCCTTTCTAAAATCCTAACTATTATAGTAATGTCACTTAAGCTTAAAGAATACCCTAACCTCTAAAGTTATCTAAACCGACTTATGATACCAACTATAAGGACCCAGCCTTAAATATTACTTAATCTTGGGTTATTTCAAGAATTCACATTGCGGATATTTTCAGGTGTAGAGTTTTAGAGAATTAGTACATAACTATTACATCTGAAAAGATTACAAAGTAGATAGTTCTACTCAGTTTCCATTTTTTCATAAAATAAAAACTCTTAAAAAGAAAGATGTCTAGTTCCATATTTTAGACAGCAAGTCTTTCCTTGATCATATCCTTGACCCTATTTATCTTTAAGTACTATGGGAAACATTTCAAAAACATGGAATGAAAATAAAAATCTTAGTAAGGGATATAAAAATACGAAAAGAAAACATTATTCCATGTATACATAAGAATCAATGAAAACATACTTTACAAATAAATCATAAGCACTTAACATACCTCATGATATCATAATATTTATGAATAACTCGTAGAAATCATAATACATAAAGGTAACTTGAGGCATTCATAACATTCTTACGTAGGGAGTAACCCTCATGGGTACATTTGGAATACCCATCACAGTATATTCCCTAAATCTATTCAGAGAAACCTTAGAGTTCAACTCCTTCATGTTACCCAATGCATTGGAGAGCTATCTCGGGCTCACCCAACCTTATTTTTTCATGGAACCACCCGAATTCATAAACAATTCCCAAGAACCCTAACATAATCATATCACATAAAACATGCATAAAGGAAACATAATATTTCCATATTTCAATCACAAGATATCAATACAAGACATTGATATAATCAAAACATTATCAAAACCATTTTCAATACCAAAGTAAAATAAAAGTAAAACATGGTATTAATTTTTCATTTAAAAAAATTTATGGCTTGGGGAGGAAGCTGAAACTCAAATAATGGTCACGGCGGCGTAGAAGTCATTGTCGTCGCATACGTAAGACAAAAACATTCCTTTTGTCGTTTAGTAAAGATCTTCATGTAGAAAGATTCCTTTTGAATGAAATTAAAAGTAAAAAAGGGTTTATTATACAACTAATAAAAGAAGGTCGTTTATAAATTGAAGTATGCCTCAACGAAAGGAGATTGAGATGAAGTCCCTTACAATGACGGTATCCTTAGTTTAAGGATAAATAAATTACATAATTTTGTGTGAAAAATATAAATACATCCAATATAAGAGGATATTAAGTGAAAAACAATCTGAGGTCATCCATACATATACATATCATAACATAATCATGAAGTAGAGGTTTAACCCAAAGAATTGAAATTGGGTTAAGAAGTTCCCTTACAGAAATTCGACAGCCAAATGGCGTCACTTTAAAATTCAGAAAATGAGTTGATGAGAGATAAAAGGGTTATCTCATCACTTGGACATAAAATTTATATAAGTAATTATATATAAGAACATATCCCAACATAGAAATATGTAAATTAAAATACCTAACAAAATAAGTCTTTTTAAAAGAGGAGGGTGAAGGGTTCCCTTACCGATTCGGTAACCTATGAAACATACACCCCATGAAAAAAGGAACATACAATGTTGATGAAAATAAATACAAATGGATGTATATTACTCAAAGAGTAGAATAATGGGCAGTACATACACCACTAAAAGGAGATAGTGGTAAATATATCATAAATCTCACAAGGAATAGAAAGTGAGTTAAAAACCCCTTACCTCGTTGTAATAAATCGAGTCGTATGACCAAAAGATAATACGAATAAAATAAATCACATAATACCATGATTATAGATAAAATAATGATAATATATATCAAATGTCATTACACAATACACCACATGCAATACATAATTGGTGAACAATGGAAATCTCACAGAATTAAAAGCGAGATAAGAAATCCCTTACCTCAAGTCCGACTTGTCTTGTTCATTTTTTTATATTCCTGAATAATAAAATTTGGTCAATTTATAATTGCTTATTTAATTCCTTTAAAGTTTATTATTCAATTCATATAACATATTGTCATGTTATAATAATTATTTAATTATGTGAGTTCATATCATATGTTTTGTCGATGTTCGGTAGATGAGTCAAAAATGAATTTGTTTGAAGAGAATTTTCCAGGTAGTTATAAGTACATCATATCTGGAATGGTGTTAATGATTTAAATATCATATATATACATTATATATGTATTTAATAATATTCCATAATGTTTGGAGATATTAAATGAATTGTACTGTTCATGGAGACAGTAGGCCGTCCGAACGCATGAACGCTACTTTCATTTTTTTTTCAAATTAATGGAGTTTAAAACTAAATGATACATAGATATATTATAATTACAATATAATATATATTTTATATAGGTAAAATAAGTTCATTAATTACATTCCATATAAATTCGTTGTTTTTCATGAGCGAGTCACATCACTTGAGTGGCCAGTAGTCCACACTTCCTCGGATTAAATTATCGCAGTTCCACAACATGAAAAGCATAACAATGTGATTTATAAAGAAAATTCAGAAGAAAATAGAAAACATAAATACCATATACATCATATAGAAATACAGTGACATAATAATGTCCACCATTAGAGGTGTTAAAAGAAGATTGACTAATCATCATTTTGTGAGGCAACAATTCGCCACACACAAAAACAGTATGTTCTTTAACCATTAGACGGAGGAGAGTGTAAGTGTCAGTAGAATCCTTTTAATAAAAAAATCCTAGTATATTGAGGATACTATTTTTATTATGGTATCAAATAATAAGAAGATATTGGTGAGTGAAGAAGGAAAATAAAAGTAAGAAACTCGAGAGAAGACCTTACATCTAAATCGGGTATCTCTTTTTGATTTGAGCCAAAGTCTTCCTTCGAAAGACTTCTACCCAAAGTGAGGATCCTAGAAGTAATAGAGGGATGTAGAGAGATAATATGAGTACAGTTTGGATGATCAAAGTGCTTGAGATTTTTGGGTGAGGGGGTAGAGGTGGGGGCCTTTTATAAGAGAGAGGAGGGTCACTTTTGGAAAGTCTTAAAATGTTACTTTATTATAAAATGATTTTCGGATGTCAAAGGTCCCAAAATAAAATATTTTGAGGATAAAGTGATAAGGTTTCGAAATCCACACATCCAATAGGTTTTAGATAGGTTTATGCTTTATATTTTACCTTATCTTTTTCATTTTTTTAAATCGTTCATCAATGAGGTAATCAATGCATCATCATGGTGTCATAAATAAATTTATTTGTTTAATGTCTAAAAATTATAAAAAAAATACCAAGATGTATGAAATAGTTTTAGATTTCAAATGAATATTTGTATTATTATATATAATTTATGTAAACAAAATTAAAATTGTTTTACTTAGGATATTCAAACCTTTGTTATATTTCTCTTCTTTTTTAAAAATAATGTCATAAATGTCACTATCCCACCCATGTGACTCCATGGGCCCTAAATTATGGTATAAATATTCCCATGGTCAGACATGACTCAAAAAAGAGGATTTGGACACATGTTGAGGTCATTTTATATTATTATGATATTATTTTATTACCCTTAACTACCTCATTACTAATTAATTACGATAATTAAATATAATTATCGTCATTACTATTCATAAAGTCCAAAAAAAGTTTCTTAATTAAATAATTTGGACCTTCTAATTAAAAATATGGAATCCATTTTACCATATTCCAGAAACAGGAATTTTATTAATTAATTTAAAAAAAATCCCGTTGTCAAAACCAAAGACGGTTTTTTAAGATGTAAAATCTCTCAAAAGATTGATTAGTTTTGACATACAATTTAAAAGTGAAATTACATCCAATGACCAAAATTGTATTAAATGATTAAAACATAATTAAATTACACCTTAAACCCAATTAAAATGACAATATAACTATATAAATAAATTGGATGAAAAGGCAATTTTGAATTAAAATCCTGTATTTTTTACTATTCATTAAAAAATGAACATTATCAGAAAAATACAAAAAATTCATCCTAAGATATATTTGACATTAAAAATTCAAAAATGATGTCCATTTTACAAAATTAAACACATAGAAGTTTCATTAATATAGTCAATTCCTGCTGTCAAAACAAATAGCGTGTTTTTAAGAAATAATATCTTTCAAAAGATTGATACTTGTTTATGTCCATTTTCAAAGTGAAATTACTTCTAATAACCACCATTGGATTAAATGGTAAAAATATATTCTAATTAAACTTTAAAACCAATTAAAAAGAAAATGTATCCATATAAAAATATTAGATTAAAAAGGGGGGTTTGAATAAAAATACAACATTTTTCACTATTCATTAAAAATTAAACTTTATCGGACAAATACCAAAAATTTACACAAAGTAAATTTTTATTTCTTGATTCTAAAAAAGGATTTTATTTTGTCAAATATAAAATATAAAAGTGACAAAAAGTAGGTTTAAAAAGGGTTTCCTATCAAAAGGTGGTTAATCGACCTTTTAATGAATATTAGAATATTTATGCTTAAAATTTGATTCATTCGCATTTTAAGCCTCTATTATTTATTAGGGAATTGTTAAAAGATTTAACAAACATATATAATCATTTTTTAGTTTGTTCTATTCACTCCCACCATTACAATGTCTAGGCGTTAAATATCATTTAAAATAATATTATTATATTATTTGTTTACAACGTAAGATTTCAAAGAAACTCATTTTTTCATATTGGGTACGCAATTGAACATATAATTAACTTTAAAGTAATATTAACATTTTATTCACAAATATTAATAAATATGAAAATGTCATATTATTTTTTTTCCTGGGATGTTACAGTACAACTACTGAATACTATTTAAAATATCATTAATCCAACATTATTTTATTAATAGATTTAATAGAGGTCCAAATAACAAAAAGTAAACCGACAAAGAGTGATTGAGAAGTGTGGAAGCCTATTAGTACTATGAAAGAGAAATAGGGAGTTTGGGATAGTCTTATCCAAAAAATGGAACCTTGTGTTGGAGTTAAATTCATGGAAAAGAAGGGAGAGTTGAATAATTAGTGAATGAAATGAAAGGGATGTATTTTTTACCTAATGAAAATCATTGTCCCTCTTCAATGGGGAAGATATTTTAGTGAATACAATCATTTTATGAACAATTAAGATAGATTCTATTGCTTGATACCGCATAGTTTTTTAGAAATATCTCATCGATTGTGGATTAATTGAATGAAATAATATTGAAAATTAAATATTTGAATTACAGGAAATTTTTTATGATTATTCAATCATTTTTCCTCTTTAAATAATTTATCTACTAAAATGTATCATAATTATGACAATGGGGTTTCTTCTTGATGAGATTATGGGCTATGTTATCAATATGTTGTTTTGATATTTTTTTAATAATTTTATCATCTTAAGGGTTTAAATAAAAGGATTTAAATAATGATAAAAAATTATTATAAACCCTATAAATTAAATTTAGACATTATAATTCAAAATAATGATATATTGACTATGTCAGGTTGATAGTAATAGCATTGTACAAGAATTGATACTCAGAAATTATTTTTATCATTTCTGGAAAATGTTTTGAATTTTATTATCCAAATTATACCACAAGGGATTGATTTAGTCACCTAAATTTTCATGCAACCATATCGAGACCTAAAATGGGGTTGTTAATCCATATAGGAATGTGATTTGATCAACAAAATACCTCTGAGAATCCAAAATTAATTAAACATGTTTTGATTAATCGGAAGAACTCACCAAATAAAATATAAAAAAAGAACATTATTATATAATCATAAGTTGAATACACACTAAAAAATTGAATAATTTTTAAGCAATAATAAAATATTTCTACCTAAAATATGAAATCATTACTTAGTATAATTTAAAAGAAATATTTTTTCAACAAAAATTGGAGAGGGGCGTAGGACATTCCCTTGGTAGTTTTTCTCCCACCACCACATGGAGTTTATCTGATAATTTCATAATTATTTCATTAAATAAATTTTCCTCCAGGTAATCTTCTTTACTATACCTCAATACCTCAATCAAAAAATCATTTTAAATGAAGTGGATTTTAGAAAATATAGTGAAAAGGGAAAGAAAAATGCATTACATCTTCTTTCCTACAAATCTTTTAATGATATCTACCTAGTTAGATGATCAATAACTAAAATATACCTCATTTTTTATCTTTAGAACAATTATTACTCAATAATTTCTAAAACATGTTTTATAAAGATGATATGTTTTTAAAGAAACATAGGAATGTCTAGTTAAAACAAAAATTATCTACTTCACTGAAAAAGTTAGCTACTATTATAGAAGATGTAAAAATTGACTGAAGTTTTTACATGAATTTTATATTCAAAATTGATGGAATTCAAGGCAGGAAATTCTATATTAAATGGATTTTTAAAGAATTTGCACAATTTGAATTCATTGTACAATACATTTTAGAAATCATTTATGTTCAATTCAATGAACCCCGTTAGTTTCTTTTATTAATTTTTTTTTCAATTCACAATGGCATTTACTCTAATTTCCTGTTTTTTTTAATAAAATTTTATATAAAACACTTATATTTTATAAGAAATAGTGGAAATAGTAATTTGAAAAGAATGCAGAAAAAAATATATACATATGATGTTCCTCCATATAAAGGAAATTCTTATAATTTCCTCATTATTCATAGATTATATGAGATGTAAAGACATGAAAAAAACATGTGGGAATAAAGTACCCAACCATGTTTTTATAATTCTATAAAAGACATTAGATTTCCACCTAAAATATTCTACTATGAAACATAGATTAAAAGAAAAATATAAGTAATTGATATTTTGTTGAATGATAAGAAGGAATAATAAAAATAAGGAGATGAGAAATGTGCCTTGATTTGAACCCCCACATTGGTGCTAGGTTTTCCATGCAACAACACAAGTTGTTCTAGATGATGATCCCCAATCTATATTTGGGTGTGTTTTCTTCCTCTTGAAACATCAAAATTAAATTTTAAAAGTGTTTTTTATATCTAAATTTTTGTAGAAAATCACATTGGAAAACAAAAATAATTTTACCTCAGTGTATTTTTGTTCCCAAATACGTAGTGGAATAGAAAACACAATATATAGAAATATTTAAATACATGATACTCAAAACATTCCTCCCAGGGATGTGGAATTTTAATTCAAGGATATAGTTTATCTTGATAAATGTTTTCTACATTTAAAAATAACATGGTACAATAATTCTCAAATGTAATGGTATAATCTTAAATGGGTAAAAATATTATCTCTTCAATTTCATCTTTAACTTCACCTTATTCTGATAAATGTTTCCTCACAAAATATGTGGGAAAAATCAATAGAGATAGAAGTGGTTAAAAATTTATAATCAAAATAATATATAATAAGTTGATAAAAATTTGAGACGTATCCATGGGGCTTCTTTGGTTCCATAATCTTTTATAATAGGATATTAGTTGCTCTCGAAGATGGTTATATCTATGGTTCCTCCAAATATTCTTAATTAATTAATGAGTCAATTTTATCTTATTATTATTCTATTGTATGATACAATATTTCTTAGTTTTAATCATAAAAACATGGGATTTGACATATAATTCTGTTTTCATCAAATTATCCTTAAGAATATTATAAAAAACTCATTTTATAAAGACACAACTATTGTTATGTTAGTCATAAATTCATCCATTAAATTTTAAAAAGAGAATAAAAATCATCATTTAAACTTTCACATAAAAGGTTCTTCAATATATAATGTATTTGGGACAAGATTTTTAATTTCATGAAATTTTTATTGTGACATTAGTTATATAAATAATTTTAATTATATGAGACAATTTTAAATTTGTTTTATTACTTCTTGAATAATAGAATCTTGGTTCTGATACATCAAATCCATTTTCTTATTAAGAAAACATATTTTTTGATCATGATAATATTTTATTATATTGTGAAATATTTTTTAAAAATTAATATTTTAAATGACCTCTATGAATTGATTAGGAAAATTTTTGATTATCAGGACAAGAATATGGATATTCATTATGAACATTAATATTTAATTACATTTAATTAGGTGTTAAAATCATATAAATTCAAAATAAAGTAAAATAACAAAGGAATCCTCCAAAGAAATGGTCCCAATTGTTAATGAGGTTTTAGTCATGTTACTGCAATCAATAGCTTACAATATAAAATATATCATAGTAGTGGCCATTGTGTTGTCTTATGAGCAGGTTATGTGATGATTTATTGAACAATCAATTTTTTAATTTTAATGTTAAATTTATTGTTATGTGTGATGGTTCCAAAGGAGAATTTTTTTAAAAAAAAAGATAAAAAATAATAAATTTCTATTAGATTTTAGTAATATGTAGTATGATGGTTTAAAAAAGGTATGTTGAAGTATAATATAGTGGAAAATGTTTGAACTTTGTGCACTTGATTTATCATTGTCAATAAATGATTGAAAATTGAATTAACCCATGTATAATTAAAAACCTAAAATTATACACCTAAATTTCATAAAAACCATATTAAGGATTAATTATGGTATTGCATCCACTAATGAGAGTGATTCGATTTCTTAAAGACCTTTGAGGAGACAAAACTAGTTTGACATTTTGTGGTCAATAGAGAGACCTCACCCAATGCAGTTTTGAGAACAACAAAATTATTTTTTAGTAATAATTGGATTAAAAGTATATAATATATTAAAAATAATAATAAAATTTTATCCTTGAATTATTAAATCTATTTCATGGATAATATTAAATGAATGTGTTTACAACAAAAATAAATAAACAAAAGGGAGATAATATTAAATCTTCACATCCAACAACTAATTTAATTTTATCCTTTCAAATATTGATTTACTCAGAAAATTTATATCATTCAAAAAAATCACCTCTATTATATATCACTCCCCAAATATATCTATATTTATAAATTATTTTGAGTTGAAAATTTATAGTGAACAAGGGATGAAATTAGGAAATTTAGTTTTTATCCTCATAATGTTGGGCCAATTTCATCAATGTTGGATCCCAAATATATACAATACCTTATTTAATATTTTCAACTCATATTAACACTTCTACCAAAAAAATATAAACCTATATGAAACATGGATAAATGTTATAACCAATTCAGTGGAGTTAATATTTTCTACTTTATGTCTCTCTTCATTTCGAAAACTTGGTTTTATCCATCAACTATATTAATTAGTGAATATATCTATTATGTTTAATGGGAATTTGAAACATGGATTTCAAATTTATATTTGGTTATAATCAACTCATTTATATGTCTATAAATTATTTCATTCCATATTTACTAAATTTATGAAAATTCAATTTTACAATTCATCCTCAAAATATTAATGAATATTTTTTCAAAATGATTGATTCAATACATATTCTAGTATGATTATATGAATCATAATGGAAAATTGATCCTACATAATATAATATTCATATATTTATTTTTATTATAAATGATAATAAAAAATACCCATGTGATAAAACACTGATAAAATTCCAGAATTATGTCACTTTTTAAAATTTTTCTAAAAACACATTAAAATTGCTAAAATGGTAGAATTTATCTTAATTATAAAAATTGTATAGATTAAATTATTTAAATATCAATTAAAATAAACAAAAATATCTCCTCTATCATAAATATAAGATTAAAATTTATTCTAAAAAGAAAACAAAAAATATAGAATGTATAGGTAGGAATATGGTACCTCTATTCAGACATCATAAGAGCTTGTAAAATGTATATTATGGTAAAAAAATGTGTAATATTCCATTAATATTACATTGATATGATTTAAATTAAATTTAAATATAGTTTAATATGTATATTATAAGGGTTTTTTTGTGAGAAATCTTGAATTAATCCCAAATAGAAAACAAATATAAAAAATTAACGAGCATTATTTTTGAAAAATTAACGACTTATTAAAAGGGTATAATGAGAGGAAATGAGTATCATATTATTAATAATATAATAATAGAATAAAAAATATATATATTTGAGTTTGGAAAAAAATTAAATATAGATTCAATTTTTTGAATTGAAAAATTAAAAATATAGAATGAAAAGGGATGAATATGATACCCTAATTTTAAAAAAGTACCAAATTCTAAAAAATGTATAAAGAGATGAAATGGGATGTTTCACGAAAATAATATCATAAAGGATGGGTGAAAAATTAAATTTAATATTGGAAGAAAGTTGATATGAACGGTAAAAGTGATTATTTCAACTAATTTACAAATAGATTGAAATGAGGTGGTTATGAATTTCTTCTTTTACATAATAATGGCTTCTTGAAATTTTATTATGAATTATAATTTCTATCATATAATATATTTTATATTATAATGATAATAATAAAATATATTTATAATAATATATTATAATTAAAATGGTGATAGAAGTATTTTATAATATAAGAATCATAAAATAGAAATTATGAACTATGATTTTGTAGGCCTTTCTTCATTTTCATCTGATATATAAAACCAAGAAACTGAAAACATATAATGTCCCGTTATATAAAGAAGGGTGTAAAATTTGGTAATATTATTATATCCAACTATTGGTTAATGGGTTTATTATAATAATGAGGTTCATATTGCTATCTTTCTTAGTGAAAATTTTGTACATATCTATTAAAATCAATTAATAAAATTCAGAATGGTAGTTTAGTTTAAAAAAATTTCAAATAAATATTTATCATAGATGAATAAAATAAAACTCGATATATGAACCTCAAAATAAATTTATAAATAAATATTTTTAATATAATCCTTATGAAACATTCTAAATTTTAGTTGACATATCTACAATAAAGGAAATATTATATATTTATTATTTTGGTATTATTTTGTTAGTTCCATAAATGAATTATTTTTACAAAATGTCAAAATAATTATATCATTTGAATCATTGTAGACCACAATATTTATCATACACTAAATCAACAACCTCATTCTCGAATACATTTTCCATTTCAATCATATAGCTTATAATTTTTCCATGCTACACTGAGAATTATAGATCAATTTTTTATAAATTTTTAAAGAATGAGAAATTCAAATCCCTAGAAAGATGTATAATTTCTTATGTTATACATAATGGATACTATCTTACAATGAACACACATTTATTCTAGAAAACTTCATTATAATTTTTATAATAAAAAAGAAGCTACCCCACCATCTCTATGATATCATGATCATACAATAAAAAAATATTTTTTTAAACTTTATACATCAATGACTGAATGGAAGGGCTGAAGAATTTTTCAATGTGGTATACAATTTATTCGATTGTTTCTATTGGTTGATAGTCAACATGGTTCAAAACTAAAATTGAGTATAATGTCAAATTCCCAGAGTGATTTCAAATTTTTTGCTGTCTAAATTTCCTACACTTTTTCTAAGAGGATAAATACTTCTATAAAATGATACACCAACTTTATTAAATCTAATATTATTTATCTGAAATATATAAAAAAATATGGAATTTTAGAAACCTATAAATTTTATTTGGAAATAATATTCTATTAAATTTGTCTTATATACACATTATATTGTCTAAAATGAAAATATAAAAAATTATTTAAGAGATATATTGATGGGTAACAATTCATCTACATGGTTTAAATTTTAAAATTATACATTAATTACATAAGTAAATTTTTTATATTTTTAATGGATAGAGAAAGAGAGCACCCAATAATGTTAAACGGCTTTTAAATGATTATATTGATATGAAACATCTTGTGGATCGTTTTCATTCCATGTGATGATGATAGAAAATTTATAACAGATTTTGAGAATGGAAAATATATATCATACTCATACCAAATGTCAATCTTGGAATTATTATTAAGAGAAAATGTTTATATTTATGTCATGACCCATCCCCCGGGGCCCGTGTCGTAACTACCCCAAGCCCGCCTTCCATAGGCCAGGGGCTGGTGACTAGCACCAACGGCGTAAATCCCTATAACTAGGAAGGAATTGTCTTTATGAAATGTAAACAAACACATAACCAGAGTACAAGCGGAAGAAAACACCAAGTAATGCAATATAACAAGTGTGCTGAAAGTACAAAGGGGGCCGGAAATAGAAGCCCAACAGTAAAGTACAAGAAAAATACAAAACAGCATGAAGGTGTCAAGCTGCTCCTGGATCGTCCTCCGGAGTCCCTACCTGAAGGGTAGGTACAGATGGCCACCTCAGCTCTCCACGTCCTTCTGTCACCTCCGAGTACCGTCTCGTCGTGAAGTCCACCTCCGGGTACCCTATCGTCGTCAAGTCCAACTCCGGGTACCGTCTCATCGTGAAGTCCACCTCCGGGTACCATCTCATTGTCACGTCCACCTCCGGGTACCGTCTAGCTCTACAAGCCTCAACCACGATCAGTGATGCCCGTCGTCTGCAACCAACACAATGTAGTGCGGGCGATGCCCGTGTAGGGGTGATTATACAATACTCAGTAGGGACCCCGAGACCCCCAATGGTCTCCCTGAATCCACAAAGGATAAATCACAAAGAAAATATATAATCACGAAGTATCATCCAACTCTACTTAGGTATATGCCCATACATATACCTAAGTCATCAAATCCAGTACAGCTCTATCTCACGAGCTCATGTACAGCCCAGTCCACTCAGGGAAGTATAACTTAATCCACACAGGAAAGTATGATCCAATCCACACAGGAAAGCATAACTAAATCCACCCAGGAAAACAAGATCCAATCCACACAGGATATCAAGTCAATCACATCGAAGATAACGATTGAAAGTCAAGACTCGTCTCAAACCAGTATTTTAATCATGATGTCGAAACCATAGCTGCTAGGGAACTCCTCCTCTATCGAGTACAGTCGGCCTGCCACTACAACCGAGCACTTCCCACTAACCTTGGACTGCTGTAGTACTCCACCTGTCAAAACGGTGGGCCTGCTGCTACAACCAAGCACTTCCCACCATGGTTCTGCCGCGACAACCAAGTGATCCCCCTCATAGCCTACAGAGGTACTCCTTCTGTTGAGTACCACGGGTCTGCCGCTACAACCAAGCGCTCCTCCGTCGTGGGTCTGCTGCTACAACCAAGCGCTCCCCACTGGGCTATCCAAAACACTCCGAGTCGATTGATCATCATTCGTCAAGTCTCAGCCAGCTATAGAGTTCCCACACATAGCACGCTCGTTCCTAGAGGGTCTGCTCCATGAGCTAAAAGGTTGATACATAAACTATCACGTAGACCAGATTTGATGTATTGCAAAGTTCCGTCACGTCAATAGGAACACAACTTGATAGACGGCGCGTCAATCAGACCCCATGTCTGAGAGTTATTGGCTTTTTCGTCCCAGGGACCCGGTTAGTTTTTAAGTCAAACCAACTCGACCGTACTTCAACTGCATCCAAACACTACTACAAATACACCCTTTATCAGCGCTCAAAAGGGCCTTTAACAGCGCTAGGAAAAGCGCTGTTAAATCCAGCGAAGATAAAGGGGGGTCCCCTTTATCAGCGCTCAACAAAAATTGCTGATAAAGACCCCTTTTATCAGCGCTAAAAAAAGCACTGATAAAAGTACCTCTTTATCAGTGCTAAAAAGCGCTGATAAAAGTACCCCTTTATCAGCGCTTTTATTAGCGCTGATAAAGAGGTCCTATATCAGTGCTTCCTTTATCAGCACTTTCATTTTAGCGCTGATAAAAGTTAAAAAAAATTAAAAATAAAAATAAAAAATTTAAAAAAAATTTAAAAAAATTTAAAAAAATTTAAAAAAAATTTAAAAAAAATTAAAAAAATCATGCCAATCGTGGGGGGGGGGGGTTATAGCGCTTGATCCCCCCTTTTAACAGTGTTTTTTAGCCCCTCCAGCACCCACACGCACCCCCTCCACCCTTTATCAGCACTAGCCCCCAACATCCACCCCATGCGCGCGCCTCTGCCTCCAGCAGGTTTTGAACTTGAGACCTCCCCCCTGCACGCCAAAGCCCTTACCACTACTGTATTTTGATTTGTATGCTATTTCATGATATCTATATATATAGTTATATTTATTCGTATAGTAATATATATTTATATTAATATATATATATATATATATAGTTATATTAATATATATATATATATAGTTATATTAATATAGATATATATAAATAGTTATATTAATATATATATATAGTTATATTAATATATTTATATATAGTTATATTAATATATATATAGTTATATTAATATATATATAGTGATATTAATATATATATATATAGTTATATTTATATATGTCTTTATTTATATATATATAGTTATATTTATTCATATAGTAATATATATTTATATTAATATATATATATAGTTATATTAATATATATCTCTATTTATATATATATATAGTTATATTTATTCGTATAGTAATATATATTTATATTAATATACATATATATATATTGTTATATGAATATATATTTATAGTGATATTAATATATATATTTATAGTGATATTAATATATATATATATAGTAATATTAATATATATGTAGTTATATTAATATATATATATATAGCTAGATTAATATATATATATATATAGTTATATTAATATATAGTAGTTATATAAATATTCACATATTGGTATTTTAAATAAAATGGATATTAGTTATTATTTAGATAGAGCTAATAAATTTTATATGTAAATATGTTTAATTATTTATTTTAAAAATTAAATTTTTAAGTGTGAATATATAAAAAATATGTACATATAGTTATATATTTGATTATAAATAGCAGTGCATTATAAAAAATGATAAAATTTAAAAGAAATAATATCAATATGAATGTAATACCTTGGAATAAATTCATTCCCCACTAAAAAAGCCAATAATACCCCCTCAAACAAGGCTGAAAACCCACAAAATGTTAAAAAATATGGATACCCCGACTAAAAACTCTGTTTTGGAGGCCTTCTTGGCCTCTTTTGGCCTTGAAAAACGCTAGACCAGGGCTCTCCTTAATATTAGTGACGTAGATCTTGTCGCAGTCTTCAATTTGATATGTTGTAGAGCTCAAACGGACACCCGGATCAAACGTTATGGCCGTTTGAAGTTTGAGTTGCGTTTTCAACTTATTTTGGACCGTTTTTTAATTTTTTTTAATTTTTTTAGTCTTCAAATTGTTATTAAATGACTACTACTCCCTAATAATTATCAAATTATTAATTAAAAATATGTTTTAAATTTCTTAAGAATCCATTTTCACTAAATATATTATATATTAACTTTATTAAGTGTTAATGTACATTTAGACTTATCTAAAATATATTTAAAAACTATATATTATATCTATATCAATATAAGTATATTTATATATTAATATATTAATATATTTTTTTTAATTTCTTTTTTGAATTCGACCCTTTATCAGCGCTAAAAAAAACCGCTAATAAATGGGTACTTTTATCAGCGCTTTTTTAGCGCTCATAATGGCACCCTTTATCAGCCCTTTTTTGAGCGCTGATAAAGCCCCCCCCCCCCCTTTATCAGTGCTTTTTCGTTAGCGCTGATAAAAGGGGGGCGCTGGGAAAAAATGTTTTTGCGGTAGTGAAACCTCGATCGGAGTAAGCCAAAAGGACAGTCTCACTAAGAGGAAACCAACAAAGATGACGGAACGTCAATCGGACATCCAGAGCTCAAGTTATAAGCATTTCCGCTCCAAGGGCCTGGTTTGTTTCGTGTTCGAACCAACCCGGCCATACTCAAAAATCTCTGAAACCCTGAGTGTAATATACCAAAATGACCGTCTCGATCCAAGGATCACATCACAACTGGTGGTGCGTCAATCGGAGGTCTGTATCCTATGTTAAGGGAGTTTGAACGAAACTGCCCGTAAACAGGGGGGTCTTGGCCCGGTCTGACCCAGCCCAGTACCCCCTGGGTCGGCCCGAACCGGGTCGGCCCGACCCGGGTCCAGGTCTGGCCCATTAGGGGGCGGCCCAGCACGGATCTCACGGCCCGGCCCAGCCGGCGCGGCCCGACCCGGCGCGAGGGTCCGGCCTAAAGCCAGCGGCCCGGCCCGCCACGGGCGGTCCGGCCCAGTGCGGTCCGACCTAGCACGGGCCGCGGCTCGGCTCGAGGATGTGTTGGACGCGGAGGGGGGGTGTCGTTCACCCCCAGTTAACCGAAAAGGCGCGGCTTTAATGTCGCGCCCCCCTAAACCCGGAACGGGTTTTCCATTCCGGTCTGTCGCGGCTTAGCCGCGGCATTCTTCTCTGGCAGCGCGCCACCGCTGCCGCTCTCTGCGGACCACCGGACGCACACCGGTGGTCCGTTTCACCCACCGTCTGCGCCTGGAGTCCTTACGGGACCCGTACTTCACTGCGGAAACATCAAAACACTATCGCGGTCCCATTCCATCATCGTCGTCAATCCGTGCACCAAAACAAATCTGCAGAGGGTTGTTGGGCCGTGTTTTTTCGCCCTGTGCCCTCTGCGTTAGGTGTTATCAATTGCCAGTCATTTAAAATACATGCTTTTAATATTGACGAGGGTATAATTTATTCAAGTATAAATTATACTAATATCATACTAACAAATGCTCAAGCACGTGAGATAAAAATCACTCAAAATAGAATTAAACAAATTTCCCCTACCTCGAAGAATTCATTGAACGAGGATCGTCGCGGGAAATTAACGTCGCGGAATACAGCGTCGCGGAACGAGGCTTCATAAACGCCATCGGTGCTCACCCGATGAAGGACGCGGTGTCCCCCTTTCTTTGACGTGGGAAGAGGATCGAAGGTGGGTGCGTCGTCGTTCTCCGGAAAAGGCGTCACTCACCGGCTGCGGAGAGGAGAAGAGACGGCACGGCGATCTCCCCTTGCGGTGACGGAATTCTTCGTCGTAGACTCGGCGTTCTTCGTGAAGGAGATGAAGTTCTTCAACCTTAGAGTATTTTCTTCCAAAAAACTCAACACACAACCTCCCACCCGAATAAAATAAAGAATGCTTATTTTATTAATAAATTCCATGCCTTTTCAAAACTTAAAAATTTTCAACTCAAAATTAAATTAATTGGATGGCATTAAACAATCAATTTAATTGTGAGAGTTGACATGTCATAAAGTGGGGAAGGTGGGTGTGTTACACATTTATGGGGGGTAGCCAACATAAAGAGGGATTTTAGGGCATTTGAAGGGATGGGGCTCATGTGGGCCCCACATCACAAATATCCTAACAAGTGGTTAGGATGTAGTGGGTCCCACTCAACTCCCAAGCATAGGTTATAACTATTTAAATTAGAAATAAAATTGTGGTGCAAATTTTATTTCACTCTTTAATTAACCCAATTATTTAACAACACCACCCGAGCAAATGAAACTCCAGAAATGGTCTTCTTAAGTAAATATCAGTGTTTCGGTTTCAACGGTGCCCTCAGATTTCGATTCCGATTACCAGTTCAAAGGATAGAAAAAACCAGTCCGCTCGTTCACTGAACGTACCCGAGCTAAACTTCGAAAATTGATTCTAGGAACACCGGTCCTCAGAATAAGGTACCGTCAGAAGCCAAAGACTCTCAAAATTCCAAAGAAATTAAGAAAATAAGTTTCCTTGAAATTTAAGGGTCTTTACATTACTCCCACCTCATGGCTTTACGTCCCCGTAAAGCTATAACACAAACTAGGGAAACAAAAGTGGGTACTGAGCACGCATCTTAACCTCCCGCTCCCAAGTGCTCTCCTGGAGGTCCACATGCTGCCACCTGATGCGCACTAGAGGAATCGACCGGCCACATAGGACCCGCTCCCGTAGATCCTCGATCTCCACCGGGACCTCCGCAAAAGGCACCCTGTCATCGATGTTCATCTCCCCATGGTCGATGATATGTGCCAGGTCATGCATGTATCTCCTCAGTTGAGACATGTGGAAAACGTCGTGCACTTGGTGTAACTGAGGTGAATTTTTCAAGTGGTAAACCACCTCTCCTACCCTGTTGAGGACCTATAAGGGTCCAATGTAGCGTGGAGATAACTTTCCACCCCGGAAAAATCTCTGTAATCCACGTCGAGGTGAGACCCGTAGGAAAACGTGGTCGCCATCCTCGAACTATGGTGGTATCCGCCTCCTGTTTTCAAAAGACTTTTGTTGGCTCTGAGCTGTCCTCATCCGATCTTGGATGACCTGGACCTTCTCTTGTCCTACATGAGCTACAAAGATTTATTCTTTGATGATAAGAGAAATCTGATCTCATCCCCTGGATGAACCACGTTCTTTGCCTAATACTGTCAATCCCGACATGGATGATAGTAATACATACCAAGGATGATGTCGTAAGGCCTCGATGCTACTACTAAGAGATCCAACTGTTACTCTGGCCTCCAAGGTTTGAGTCACACTATCGGCATCAGTGTGTGGTCACTGGGTCTCCTTCAGTAGGTATCTCAAAAGTGAGGGTCAAGTCAACAGTTTTAACCGAAACCACTTAGTACACAAAAAGAGAGGAAGAAAATGTCACAAGGAAAAGTGTCTTTTATTATTGCAGCTCAAGTACAAAGACACACACCAATGACAACAAGGAAACTAGAAGTACCAAGATCAAAGGTCCCATGCCTGGAACTAGTCCCACTCCTGTCCATCTGCTCTTGGAGCTTCATGGTCATAAGCCTCATCTGCCTGAAGCTGAGCTCTCCCATGTGCACATGTTCCCTGCGGTCAGTGTGGACCTCCTAGTGGTGGTGGTGGAAACACCTCGAAGAGTCTTCCACCTCCAGCTGCACAGCCATCTCCCCTTCCTCGGTCCCCTGCTCCTTGCGATCCACCTCGATCGAACCTTTGTCTCTTCCTGGTAGGTCCTTCTTTTATCTGTTGTTCATCTGTATGGCAGGTCGGACAGTCGCGTGCCATGTGACCAACCCCACCGCAGGAGTAACACTGTCCGCTCATGGTAAGTCGTTCTCTACCCCGGGTGCTTCACACACATGATCCTGTGTCATGCGGTCGACCACCTGTAGGCCTGGTCCTCTTGGACCTCTGCGTCATCTGTCTACTGCCCGTTGCAGAAGACTCTGCTGCATGCTGGCTATTGGTAGGTCCTGCTGCTGGAGACTGCTCAGCAGAGAAACTCTCCACTAAGAGGGCTCACTCCAACACCCCTGTCTGTGTCGGGATGCTATGAGAAACAACTGAAGCTCTAATATCTCACCTGAGCCCCTTCTCAAAGGTTCGGGCCCTGAATAACGGGTCACGTACCATATCTGTAGAGTAGCGCGAGAGCTCGATGAACCTCGCTGAATACTGCGCCACCGTCATGCTACCCTGCTGAAGATGAAGTAGCTCATGTATGTGCAACGCTCGAAGGGTGGATGGTACAAACTCTGCCCGGAACAGGCTCTCGAAGTCTGCCCACAGAAGTGATGCCTCGTTGTGCACCTGGAGCAATAGGCTCCACCATCTGCCTTCTGCTTCCTGAAGGAGGCTGGCAGCAATGATCACCATGAAGTCTGCTGGCATCCCTACCAATCTAAAAACTCGAACAACAGCCTCCAGCCAATCCTCGGCTGCCTGAGGGTCCGTCTCCCCGCAAAACCTGGGCGGTCTCGGATGCTGAATCACGTGCAGTACACTAAGGCGACGTGCACTCTCAGCGGCTGGGGCTGGTGGCATCAGTTGCTCAGTGGGTAGAGGTATCGCTGGTGCCTTCTCTATATTAGGGCTCTGCACCGAGGCTTCGTCGCTCGGTAGGCTTTCGTCTTGCACAAAGCTCGGAACCCTAGATGGCTACCGTCGTGGGGCCATCCTGAAAAGGGATAGGTGCTCCATGGACAAAACAGTATACCTAGTGAGATGACACAAAGTAATCACAAAGAAAAATTTTGAAACATACATGAAATCAATGCTTTCATGCATTGAGTCGGAAATCAGAAGTCAGGGTCTTGGTGTATGGATACGTCGGCCACCGCACCAACACTGGACTCCCTAAAATGAGAACCACACTCAATACCCTTAACACTATTGCTTCACATAGAAGAACAATCAGAGTCCTAAGTTCTGTGATAGAACCAGACTCCTCTGATACCAATTTGTCACGAACCGTCCCCCGGGGCCCGTGTCGTAACTACCCCAAGCCTGCCTTCCATAGTCTATGGGATGGCGACTAGCACCAAAGGCATAAATCTCTATAAATGGGAAGGCATTGCCTTTATGAAACGTAAACACACACTCAACCAGAGTACAAGCGGAAGCAAACACTAAGTAAAGCAATATAACAAGTGTGCTGAAAGTACAAAGGGGGCCGTAAATACAAGCCCAACAGTAAAGTACAAGAAAAAGACAAAACAGTAGGAAGATGTCAAGCTGTTCTTGGATCGTCCTCTGGAGTCCCTACATGAAGGGTAGGTACAGATGGCCACCTCAGCACTCCACGTCCATCTGTCACCTCCGGGTACCGTCTCGTCTTGAAGTTCGCCTTCGGGTACACTCTCGTCGTCAAGTCCACCTCCGGGTACAGTCTCATCATGAAGTCCACCTCCAGGTACCGTATCGTCATCACGTCCACCTCTGGGTACCATCTAGCTCTACAAGCCTCAACCACGATCAGTGATGTCCGTCGTCTGCAACCAACACAACGTAGTGCGGGCGAAGCCCGTGCAGGGGTGAGTATACGATACTCATTAGGTACCCCGAGACCTCTGAAGGTCTCCCTGAATCCACAAAGGATAAACCACAAAGAAGATATACAATCATGAAGTATCATCCAACACTACTTAGGTATGTGCCCATATATATACCTAAGTCATCAAATCCAGTATAGCTCCATCTCACGAGCTCATGTACAGGCCAGTCCACTCAGGGAAGTATAACTTAATCCACACAGGAAAGTACGATCCAATCCACACAGGAAAGCATAACTTAATCCACCCAAGAAAACAAGATCCAATCCACATAGGATATCAAGTCAATCACATCGAAGATAATGATTTAAAGTCAAGACTCAGCTCAAACCAGGATTTTAATCATGATGTTGAAACCATAGCTGCTGGGGAACTCCTCGACTATCGAGTACAGTGGGCCTAATGCTACAACCAAGTGCTTCCCACTAACCTTGGATGGTTGTAGTACTCCACCTGTCGAGTATTATGGGCCTGCTACTACAACCAAGAACTTCCCACCATGGGTCTTCTGCTACAACCAAGCACTCCCCCTCATAGCCTACAGAGGTAATCCTTCTATTGAGTAACGCGGGTTTTCCATTACAACCAAGAGATCCTCCGCCGTGGGTCTACCACTACAACCAAGGACTCCCCACTGAGCTATCTGAAACACTCTGAGTCGATCGATCAACAGTCGTCAAGTGTCAGCCAGCTCTAGGGTTCCTGCACACAGCATGCTCATTCTGGGAGGGTCTACTCCATGAGCCAAATGTTAGATACGTCAACTGTCACGTAGACCAGAGTTTATGTATCTCAAAGTTCCGTCACGTTAATAGTAACACAATGTGACGAACGGCGCGTCAATCAGACGCCCTGTCTGAGAGTTACTGGCTTTTTCGTCCTAGGGGCTCGGTTGGTTTTTAAGTCAAACCAACCCGACCATACTTCAAATGCATCCAAACCTTGATCAGAGTAATCCAAAAGGACCGTCTCACTAAGAGGAAACCAACAAAGTTGACAGCACGTCAATCGGACATCCGGAGCTCAAGTTATAAGCGTTTCCACTCCGAGGTCCCGGTTGGTTTTGTGTTCAAACCAACCCGGAAATACACAAAGTTCTCTAAAACCCTGAGTGTAATATACCAAAATGACCGCCTCGATCCAAGGATCGCATCGCAACTAGTGTTGCATCGATCGGAGGTGCGTAGCCCAAGTTATGAGCATTTGAACGAAACTGCCTGTAAACAGGGGAGTCTCGGCCCAGTCCGACCCGGCCCACAACCCCCTTGGTCGGCCAGTTAGGGCACGGCGTGGCCCAGCCCGCACGGCCCGGCCTGGCTCGAGGGTCCGGCCCAGCACCGACGGCCCAGCCCAGCGCGGGTCGTGGCTCGGCTCGAGGCCGAGCTGGACACGGAGGGGGGGGTGTTGTTCCCCCTCGGTTGATCGAAATGGCGCGGCTTAAATGTCGCGCCCCCCTAAACCCGGAACGGATTTGTCGTTCCAGTCTGCCGCGGATTAGACACGATGGTCTTCTCCGGCGGCGCGCCGCCGACGCCGGTCGTCGGCGCTGCCGCTCCGGGGAGGCGGGCTGCTGCTACTCTCCGCGGACCACCGGACACACACCAGTGGTTCGTTTCACCCGCCGTCTGCGCCTGGAGTCATTACAGGACCCGTACTTCACTAAGGAATATTCAAAACACTGTCGCGGTCCCGTTTCATCATCTCCATCAATCCGCACAGCAACAACTATCTGTGGAGGGTTATCGGGCCATGTTTGTTTGGCCCGCGCCCTCTGCGTTAGGTGTTATCAATTGGCAGTCACTTAAAACACATGCTTTTAATATTGACGAGGGTATAATTTATTCAAGTATAAATTATAATAACATAATACTAACAAACGCTCAAGCACATGAGATAAAAATTGCTCAAAATAGAATTAAACAAATTTCCCCTACCTAGAAGAACTCGTCGAACGAGGATCATCGTGGGAAATTGACGTCGCGAAAGACGGTGTCGCGGAATGAGGCTTCGTAAATGTTGTCAGTGCTCGCCCGATGAAGGATGTTGTGTCCTCCTTTCTTTGATGCGGTAAGAGGATCGAAGGTGGGCACATCATCGTTCTCTAGAAAAGGCATCACTCACCGACTGCGGAGAGGAGAGGATACGGCACGACGATCTCCCCTTGCGGTGACAGAATTCTTCGTCGTAGACTCGGCGTTCTTCGTGAAGGAGATGAACTTCTTCAACCTTTGAGTATTTTCTTCCCAAAAACTCAACACACAACCTCTCACCCGAATAAAATAAGGAATGATTATTTTATTAATACATGCCATGCGTTTTCAAAACTTCAAAATTTTCAACTCAAAATTAAATTAATTGGATGGCATTAAGCAATCAATTTAATTGTGAGAGTTGACATGTAATAAAGAGGTGAAGGTGGGTGTGTTACACATTTATGGGGGGTTTCCAAAATAAAGAGGGAGTTTATGGAATTTGAAGGGATGGGGCTCATGTGGGACCCACCTCACAAATATCCTACCAAGTGGTTAGTATGTAGTGGGTCCCACTCAACTCCCAAGAATATGTTATAACTATTTATATTAGAAATAAAATTGTGGCGCAAATGTTATTTCACTCTTTAGTTATCCCAATTATTTAACAACACAGCCTGAGAAAACGCAACTCCAGAAAGGGTCTTCTTAAGAAAATACTGGCGTTGCGGTTTCAACGGTGCCCTCAAATTTCAATTCCAAGCACCAGTTCAAAAGATAGAAAAAACCCGCTCGTTCGTTCACTGAATGTACCTGAGCTAAACTTCGAAAATTGATTCCGGGAACACCTGACCTCAGAATCAGGTGCCGTCAGAAGCCACAGACTCGCAAAATTCAAAAAAAATTAAGAAAAAAAATTTCCTTTAAATTTATGGGTCTTTACAATTTATATCTTGTAAGATATTTATATTCTGAATAGAATTTCTCATTCATTTCAATATATTTAGAAACCTTGTAAGATACTATATTGTGTAGTTTTTTAAGAGTAATATGTAATTATCATACACTAGTTTTGGTTAATGCTGGCCTATGATGACACATATACATAAGTGTACCATTCATTAGTTGATTCAAAAATAATATAATTTCTTATATATGATTCAATCAAGATATAACAGTTCCCAGATAATATGTTGGATGAATTTTTTATCATGTTATACGATTCATCATTCATTTAATTTGGGATATCCAAAGGTAAACCAATGATTAGAAGGCATGGGAATCTTGATAGATAGTAACTTCTTTCTGGAAAAAAAATATTAGGGCAAGTATCTATATATAAATTTTAATTAATATATATATATATATATATATATATATATATATATATTCATGTGGTGAATGTTTCCCAACAACATTGAAAAAATGTGATTTATTGAAGAGTTATTACTGTATAAAATAATTATATATTTTCTTCAAATTGAGATTTATCACTCTAAATCATGTGGAGTATATCATGTGATGATTTAAAATTTGATACTCATTCCATGTTTTAAAAATATTTTATTAAAAAAATATTTTTGTTTATTAACTAATTTGGAAGTATTAGGATCATAACTGATCGAATTATAAACAATTTTCCAAAGTAACTAAGGGAATGTGAATACTTTGTAGAAGACTGATAGGTTACAAAGAATGATTGGTTAGGGATTTTATGGATGACAGTGATGGATAAAAAATATAGGAATGTGAATATTGAAAATATAATAGATTGGAGAGGTTGATACAATTCATTCAAAATGTTGAATTAGACTAGATTTTCATTAAAATGTTCATAATGATTGAACATACTCTGTCAAGGTTATGATGGATATGATTCTATGTCTTGAAGGTGATTTGATTATTTTCAAGGAACGTACTGCTAAGCAAAGTAAATCTTGCAATAAGGTTGGGAATTGGTTATACAATGTTAATGATACACTTAAGAGTCATCTAGACAAACAATATTAATTTGTATAATGGTTAAATAAAATCAACATTCTATATCAAAAGATGATTGCTGATTTGAATGAAAATCTTGAAAAATTTCAAAGACCCGATACCTCTTAGGGAATAGCCTCTGAACAACTTCAAATTTTAAATTAAAAATTAGATAATTAGAGTAATGAAGTTGTTTCACACCCAAATAAAGATGTTATCCTAGAAAAAACCTACAGACATAGGTTGAATGATTTCAATAAATTGTAAGAAATGCATAAAGATCTGGAAACAAATATTCAGTTTCATAATGATAGGCTACTGAAGCAATAAAGGATTATTTCTAAACAAGATAAGAAGTGGAAGGGTTAGGAATAAACTCTTGAAAATTACATAGAGAATATAAAGGAGTTCAAAAAATATGAATCTTATGTTGTTCAATCTTTTGGAAAAACAAAAGTGGAATGAATGATGTCTGCATTCTTGATGTAATTTAAACCTTTTTTTCAATTAAAAGTATATTTCATTTTACTCTATTTTTCTATCCTTTTTCAGGATATAAATATGTTCCCTTATTCTTCTTAAAAATAAAAAAAGGGGTAGAATAGTTTTGAAAAGAATAATTTCATTAATATCATATTAAGGGTGTGAAATCTCAAGTAAAATTAAATTTAATATGTTCTCTTGTGAGTTGTTTAAACCAATGGTGGAATTATAAGTATTCAATATTACTTTCAGAATAGTTATTATACTTAAAGGAGATAAATCATTATTGTTTTTTTTTGTTTTTTGTGCTTTCCAAAAAGGGTGATATTGTTGAGTCAAATGTGTTTTGACTTTTCCATCAATCATTTTATTTGGAAATAAAAAATTACACATATCGTAATCACATATATTGTTTATCATGTATGTTGTTTCACATACATAATCACTGACATTGTTTTTCATGTATAATGTATTCTTGTCATAATCATGTATGTGGTTTTACAACATAACCAGATAGATTGGCATGTATCATAATCACTTGTATCGTTAGCAATTCATGCATCTTAATAACGTGTATTGTAACATGTTCATGTGTCATAATCACTTGTATCATAACTTAGTAATGAATCATAACCACATGTATCATAACCAGGTCATGTATCGTAACCATGTAATGTATCGTAACTAGGTCATGCACCATAACTGCATGCATCATAACCATGTGCATTGCAACAACATTATGCATCGCATCATAGTCATGAATCACGGCCAGGTTAGGTATTGTATCATAGTCATGAATTGTAACCAGCATATGTAATATAACTAGGTTATATTCCATTATTTTATTATGCATTGTATTTAACCATCGTAACAATATTAAGGATTTTAATGTGGTTATAAATTGTAATCAAGATATGTATTGTTATCAAGATAAGAATAGTAACCATGTTGTGTATTTTAGTTTTGAAATTCATTAAAATATTATCATAACATCGATATCGATTTCATGTTTATCATACTCATTGTTTCGTACCTTTCAGCTTACTATTTTCTAACCCAAAACAATTTCATCAAGTTGGTTGTTTGCCAATCAAAATGATGTCATCTATTCTGTTTATTTTGACCATTGTAATGCCATGTGTCCATGTCCCTCTCACTTTTTTAGAGAAATATTAAATTTGAAAAAAATATAACTGTTGGAAACTAAGGCCAATAAATAAGAGGTCATTCAAACTAGAATACACAACTTTTTTCATCTATCAGGTTCTATAGCGAGATGTTGTAACTTCTCTCTTGCATTGTGTGAATGATTTGATGATACAAGAAGTTAATGGCTTGTTCCATGTTCTTTTATTTCTATAAGTTAATTTTTTATCATTGGTTTGACTGATCATTATGATAATGATTAAGGGATTCCGGAAGATATGAAGATGTGATGTCAATCTTCGTATCGGGGGTTTTCAATTATAATAAAGATAAAGGTTATGATTGCCATATTAATCGAGGGATTCCAAGGATAGGAAGAGAGTACTGTTGATATTCCTATAGAGGGCTTACCAAGGTTTTGGTAAGATAGGTCTTTTATCCTAGGTGATAGGATACCTTACACTTCGTGATAAAATAATTTTAATGCCAATACATTCTTCTATTATTTGTAATAGAATGACAATTGAATTTTTTTTTATTTGTGTCTATATCCAATTCTATATAAATTGTTTAGATGACAATTTTTTCGTTACATATTGTATTAGTAGATTCTATATGTTTTATGGTAGAATAATTTACATTTTTATAACTCTAATCATTTTATTCAATTCAAAGAAAGTTTTTTCATTGCTTTTAGTATTACAACATGTCTTATCCATCGGATCTAGGAAATGAATTGTCAATTGTATTGGTTGCGAATTATAGTAGATTAAGACCACTTAAACTAAGTTCTTTCTTAAGTGTTTCAATATAATGTTTTTAAACCTACAACTAAACCCCCCCTCTGTTGTATCATTCCATCTAAAATACATATACATTTATATTATGATATAACAATTTTGTGATTTTTCATATCATCTTAGATGTCGTTTATTGACTAGAACTGAAATCTAATCCATCATTCAAACATGATGTCTTCCATGTATCCCTATTGAGGTTGTATATAGAACACCAAAAAATGTATAGAATCAAGAAGTTCTACCTTTGGAAAATCTTCTTTCATTTGAGGACCAGGTAGTAAAATTCATATATCCTAGGGATAAAGTTATATGACATGGGAAAAATGACCCTGTTAAGGTGTTTTGGTGGAACCAAATGTTTGAGGAAGTCATGTGGGAACTAGAGTAGGTAATGAAACAGAAATACCATAATGTTTTTAATTTGTATAAAATAATATTTAATGGTTCAAATTTATGAAGTGCTTATATGTAATGATCTAAACTATCATAAATGAAAAAACATTTTTGAATGAAGAAATGCCTTCATATGTAATGTACTTATAGAAAAAATAGTCACTATTATGGTTTTTTTACTACTATGAATCATAACCATTCACATAGTAGTCATTCTATAATGACCAATATGATTATTATATTTTATGTGTTATGAAAAGATATTATTGACATAGATAAAATAAGTGTTGGACCTAACTAGAGTATCATACCCTATAAAGTCTATATGACATAGAATCTAAGGGAGATGGTACAACATTGATTTTTCTATGACCAATCCTAATCTAAGATTCAAAAATATATTATTGTTGAATCTATTTATATGATATGTTCATGTTTATTGAGATCATAGCCAAAAAAAAATTATTGAACCACCCCACAGAATTTTCCCAAAAGAACACATTACCCTTAATTTATATGTTGGTATAATAGTGGGATATGTTTATAAACCCTAGTAATATAAATATTTATATTCACCATTTCAATGAAATAATTATTAAATTAATCTATTTTTATTATAATTTTTATAAATGATTTTATAATAAATTTTATAGAAATTAGATATCGATATGACAAAATACAAATTATCTATTTGGGATGTATAAATTATTTATTAATACATGATTCTTTAATTAATTAATTAATTTTGAAGGAAATTTTATTTAAATAAAATAGTATTATTGGAATATTTTTATTAACGTATCAATGATAAAATAATCTAATAATTTCTACTTTACTTTTAATAGGGATAAAAATGTTTCTAGTTTAGAAAAAATCAGTGCTTTTGTTAAATTAGCGTTTTAATATAAAATATGATGTTATCATATATTGAAAGTTATTTTTTAAAAGATAAATTATTTTCTAAATCATAATAATAAAAATATTCAATTTTCTATTTCTTAAAATTTTGTAATACAACCATGTTGGTGGGTAAAAATTAAATTTGATATATATTATGAAATTATAATATCCCAAAAGTGATATAATAAATTATATAAAAGGTATCCACAACATAATATTTATTACCCTTTAAAATAATTAGTTTTTATGTTATTTGAATAATTTTTTTTTATAATATTGAATCCTTAAAACTAATGATACATTATATAGTTTTAAAATCAATTCTTTGTGAATAGAACTCACATCCATATCCCCAGAGATGTTATTTTAATATTTCTAGTTCATGGGCCTCTAAAATATTTCACTCCTCTCCTATTTGGTAGAAACCATCAGAAAATCGAAGATAAGGTTTATTTATTTTCATATTTTTATTATATAAAGTTTAAAACCTATGTATATAAATTATTAAAGAATTTACCAATATTTTGATATAAATTACTTCCCTTATTATCACTCCTATTCAATGAAACCCCATTGATCATGCATTTTTTTACCCCCCCTCTCTAAACCCCTTAGTAATTTTTCTAATATCTTATGCTACTCCTCCAATGATTTTAGAGGAACCCTATATTATAAATATATTCTCTCCTTTTACTATTTATTCATTAAATTTAATTAGATTATAAAAATAATATTTTTAATATACTTATGATATCCATGTCATTCAAAAATATTTTTCATTCTCATTAATCCTTGATGTTAATCCTTATATAAATAAATTTTTTAAATCATCATGTCAATTTATTTTCCAAACCTTTATGTATTGAATACTGATTCCCATATTTTAACAATGGTGTTCACATAGATATACATAAAATTCATTGATTTTATAGATTCATGTATGCAACACACACCACATAATCACGTGAATAAAAGTGATAAAATTCATCCTTATGTTGTATAATCTATGTGACATAAAAATGCATGTAGATAATTAGAATGTTATAGATGGGCCCAAAATTATATTACTCTCCAATTAATTAGGTAATGTTTTTTCTCATGATATACCATTTATGGTGAAAGGGTGGTTATGGAATGCATTCGTTGTTATGATTTCTTATTACTTATCATTTATATGTACATATGTTATCATGATTTATGTTTTTTCCACATTCCAATATCTACATGACATTATCATCATGTAACATGATTTTATGTTCATTTTTTTTATTCATACCATTGATATGTCACATTGATATGCCCATAGAATCTTATGTATTATTTTCATCATGTTATCTGTTGATTTCCCCTTAATGGTATTCACATATCACCCATTTATTTTATACATCCTAAGGTTTTCTAGAGTAGTTTATAAGGCTATTGAAATTTTAAATTATTTGTTTGGTTTTCTAAATAATTTTATTTCTTTTAACTTTTATATTATTATTATATTTATCCAATATCCAAAATTAACTATGGAATATGATCAATTTGGATGTGATTTATTGGGTCCTTATATAAAAAATCATGAAATAATGTGCATAAAAAATATGGCTTGTCCAACATAATGTATACAGGGATGAGTTTGTGTGATTGATTGTATCATACATTGAGTCTACAGGGATGGGTCGATGAGAAAAAAGGACCTCCCAATAGTCTAAAACGAATGCTCAATGTTCATGAATTGGAATTGCACATGGTATACATTAATTGAGCACTGTGATGGAGACTCGATCAAGATATGAAATTATTCATAGGTGATAGAACTCCCTCGTGTTTTAATATATTTATCCTAGGTTATAGGAAAATGACTATTCCATTTTCATTTTATTAATTGGTTGAGGATTGTATGATTCCTTACTTTGATTCTATTAGTGTAGGAAGAATATGTTTTTAGTTGACAATGACATTTCATCTTTGTGTATTGGCCAGGATATTGTTCCAATTTACGTATACATTCTTTTAAGTGGATGATGCATGTATTTTCTATGTTATAGTACAAGATAGACTTAGTAATATTGTTGAAGAACATATTGAATGGGTTGTTCTAATAGGTGGTTCTCGTAATTGTGTATTATAATCCAAGGTGGGATAATTTCATGGAAATAAATATACATTATATTTGTATATCAGGAATATATGAATGATCATAATAGAACTCAATATTTTAGAGCCACTACGGATACCTAAAACATCTTTTGAATCACCCTATACTAGTACAAAACGATTTTATTTTGATATACATGAGTAAAAATTCATGTTTCTATTATCACTCAATCAACTCATGAATCCAAAATTACTGTATAGGTTTAGTAGGTTATGGAATCTAATGATTCGATGAGATGTATGTGAGTTGGGCTAGATTATGTGTGAATTATTCTCATTTTTTGTACAGTTTGTGTAATATCTATTGGTTCCAACAAATTTATATTATTATTTTTTATCTACAACTAAAATAATTTTTTTTAAGTTATCATATATACTATTTTTCTAGTTTTTGTTCCTGAATTTAGTGGCCCATTGGGCTTCTAATTTTATTTTTACTATGTTTTGGAAGTGTTCGTTATAATGATGGGTCATAATGAATTTTTTGTACATAAAACATAACCATTAAGGGTTATTTTAGTTGTTTTGGTCTACCTATGACTTTGTTAGTTACTCACCACTAGTCGATATCCACTTCTGTACAAGTGAACTGGATATCTTGTAGAATCCCCATGCCTTCTTCATTAGGTCATCCTAAGATGGGTAGATAAAAAGTGATAACAGAGAAGTTTCTTAATATATTATTTTTTAATTGGATTTGGTGTTTGGTTTTTATTACATGAGATTTAGATCGAGTTTATTACTATCACACATGATATTTTTTGAAACCCATGATTCAATGTGAAGTCCAACTCTGATAATGTGCCATCTAGAAAAAATGAGGTATTGGATTGGATAGATAAAACCAATGTTGAATAATGATGATCATGATGAGTCATAAGGATCTGTTGGGAGATAGTGAGTTTTACATTCATCTTGGTATTTTAAATCTAGGGAATCGATACAATTGTCGATGGGATATGTTGTTTGATCTGAGGATTCAAAGAAATCCAAATTAAATGATAAAACCTTTAATTTATTTTATTTAATTAATATTTTAAATTTGAATAATAAATTAAGATTAATATGACGGTGTTTTTTCATTTGTGATGGTTTTCATGGCCTCTATAGGGAAATAATTTTTTTGGATGTGCAGGTTTTCTAAAAAATACATTTTTAGGGAGAAACACTATATGTAAAATGAAAAAATTTGTGGTGGAATATACCAAGTGTTTAATATATTTTTTAATATTTTATTAACTAATAAATTGAATGTGGGGAAATTGGTTTGAATATGGTTTTGTATTTTTAGGTTTTCTGGATTGTGTATGGAATTTGATTTCATAATTTGATTTCAAATTTATTTAGATATATAATGAATCAATGTAGAAAGGGAGATTATAATCCATGAATTTTTGTGTGGTTTTGGTTTTATTGAAATCCCCTTGGATTTTAAGGGGTGTTTTGAAAACTCAATAGAACATTATTTTGTGTAATATGTTTAGAATGGGGTCTAATATAATATATGAGTTTAGTGTTAAAATGATTTTCTTGGATTTTTTGTTGGTCGGATGTTCACTGTGTTCTTGATTTTTTTTTTTTGTGTTTTTCCTGATGTGTTTTCGTAGAAATGACCAAGTGGGATCATGGGGTGAGGTGAATTGGGGGAAAACTAGTTCAATTAGAAATTATTTTTCTTATTCATAAGTGCTTAACTAGGGAATACATGGTTCATTGTTTTTTTCATTTCACATGCATAACGGGGATGATTCTATATATCTGCTTATGGTAGGATCATGGGTGGATTATTGATAATAGACTCATGTGTGCTGGTTTGTGTATTGATGAAAATTTTAGGATATTTCTTGTTGGAACACTACATTGTTTTTAGTTTCTAGTTCCTTTTTTATGAAATCATAATTGGTTGGAATGTGGTGGTTTTATTGTCTTATTATGGTGTGAATAACCTTATTAATGGGTGAAATAGATATTTAATCATTTTTGAATGGAATATATGGTTATGATTCATCAATTTATTGGTGTTAAAAAACCATGTTTCATATTTATATAACATTTGATGGATGGAATGATTTTAGAACTGACTCATTTTTGAAACAAATCATATGACATGTTTAATGGGGAAAACACTGTTTTATTACATGTTTCATGTTCTAAGACCCCATGTTGATTCATGACTCTGGGAGTGAAACCCTATTTCATCTCCTCATTCAAGGGGTAAAAAAATATTTCATAATGTGATTGAGGGGTTGTTTAATGTTATGATATATAATGAGTTTTTACTATGGGGTTTCAATTCTTAGAATAGACCATGATGTTTGTACTCTAGCTCATGGGAATGACATGAACCAACATATGGGATAGTTACATAGAATTTAGAGTTAGTGGAAGGTGTATATCTATTAGGGTTTTCCAACACAAGTTTTGGAAAAAAAATTAATAGATATAACAAAATATAAACCCTCTATCATTATATTTGTGATAACATATATGTATCTAGGAAGATACATAAGATCAGAAGCTGGATTTTATCATGTGTAGATGGATTATGTTTATTTAGTTCCATTTTTAATACCGAATTGTATATTCATTTGTATTGTTACATGCATTTTGTGCATGAAAAAAAATCAATTTATGTGGTTATAGTCATCTATTGAGAAAAAATATCAATATTATAGTGGAAGTGATTTAGGGGGGATTCTGTCCTAGAATGTGCCAATGCATTGGGTGGAGTACGATAGGGGATGTGGTATTTTTCTAAACCAACTGAATTCATACATCTAGTTATAGGTTAAGACCATTGTATATGAATTTCCATTATATTACATTTTATCATGGTGAATGGGATCATGTTTCTGTAATGTACAAAATTCTATTGTATTTTAAGCATCATGGGTGGGTGATTTTGTTGAGTTTCGATAGTTGAGGTTGAGTGCTTTTAGGAATTGAATAATTGGCATTTAACATTGAAATGAATTCGTTCACTCATATTCTATATTAATAGATTCATTTATGATGTGATTGATGATATTGATGGATAAACCTATATATTTTTAGAAATGATGATGATAATGGACCTAGTTTTGAAGTTTAATAGTGGAAACATACTCAGATTCAATATAGAAAACATAGAATGTTAGACAATAAGTGATGACCATGGTAGGTATGATTTATTGGTAATAAAAATATTATTTCTTATTGACAATGATAAGTATACTAGTGGTGAGTTAGTAATGAAATACATCCTTATTAGATGGAAATTTATTAGGGAATTATTTTTTTCATCTAGAAAGGATTGTTTTTGTAACTAGAAATAATATAGGTGTTCTGAGTATTTTAATATCCTTAAGATGTCTCATTAGATGAGTTTTAAGACAATGGTGGGGTCCTGTGTGTTTGGGAGGATATCCTAGTTGAGTTTAGTGGATTGTATTCTATAAATTCTAGTACAAAAAAGTTATTAAAATAATTAATTGTTTATGTTGGTTAATATTAATAAATGTTGAACATTTCTTCATTATATTTTTTAGGTAATTTAGTAGATAAATGATTTATAAAATTTAATGTTAGTCTAATTGTATAATAAATAATATAAAAAACGTTTTCTATATCATTTATAAAATATCCAATGTAGAAAATCTGTTAATAAAATCATGAGATTGATAAATAATTTTAGTTATCCTCTCCTGACTTCTAACTTAATACAAACAATAATTTATCATTGAATCCACTATCCACTAATATATATAGTACTTCCATATTTCCTCTATTAACATTTCCAACCTCAAAAAACATTTTCATTGTCATCATTATTGACACCATAGTCCTCGTATCCCCTTCATTTCTATGATTCTCTATTACCGTCGTCTTCAACTACACCCTCAATATGATTATTTTATTATAATGAATATAATTATATTATTATTTTAGATATATTTTCAAAGTCATTCATTCATTTACATATAATTTTTTTATATATTATTTATATTTTACTATGTGAAAAATGATATATTATAGAATTTTTTTCAGTGATTCATTATTACGTGATGAAAATATTATGCATCAAATTCTCATAATGAAACAAATTTATATGAGATATTGTAAACCATCAACATTTTTTTCATTTTATGTTTATAAAATAATAATTATGGAACATCATTGGAATTTTTTTATAATATTGTATAATTTATAACATTGATACATTATAAATCTATTTCATTTTCTAGAAAACACAGTCAATATCATATCATAAATTTTCTAATATATACGTATATATATATATTTATAATTATTTGTTAGACATTAAACTATGATTTATAAACATGTTTTTATATTCCCATTTAATATTGTAAAACTTTATAAATAATTATTGATAAAAATAAATTATTTTTCTTTTTATATTATGATATTAATTTATATGATTATAAAAAAAGTATTTTTATATAATTATCAAAATAAAAATTAAAAGTAACAAAAAAAATTTAAAATTATAGCCAACCATTTCAAAGAAATAATAATATTTTAACTTTTTTACTATTCTATTTATATGAATTGTTTTATTTTTTTTATTTTAATATTTTTATTTACATTTTGAATTATTTTACATTAATTTGTTTTTATTATAATTTTCAAAGGTAAATGTAAAATTCAATTTAAATATACAGTATCTTATATTCAACACATGAAATCTGTAATAGATTATTGTGATTTTTAGTTTTATTAATGAAAGGTGAAAAATTTATGAATATTTAGAAGAATTTTATGATTTTATTTTAATTTTCTAAAAAAAGGTTTCAAACAAAAACATATTTTACTATCTCTTCTTGAAATGTTATATATGAGAATGTTTCCAAATAGATAAATCAATGATCATTTAATTTTTTACGATTTTAATCCGTGTTATAGTGATTGGATTTAGTAAGGGTGAATTGGTTAGAATTCAATATATATTGATGATGGCGACTTTCAAGATGATAGGTTTGATCAAATTTATGAAATGATTCATAATACTACAGTATATGAAACAGAGAAATAATAGATGATTGAGAACCTATATAGTGAATCTTGAAATTGAATCAATGTTGTATAAAATTTAATATTTATTAGCGGTGTTTATATTTATTAAATTGAAATTCATAATTAGATAGAGTGATACAATATTTTTACAAAGCTAATGAACTTTTTAAATTCATTCCTTCTTAATAAAATTATCATATATATTCAAATTATAAAGTGAGGAATGTATTATTTCAATTGTAATTAGTGTACATGAATATATATTCCCACCAAAATGATTTTTCATTATATTTTAATTTGTATAATGGATTCCCATATTGTCATTAATTTGGGAAAACATTGTATATGTTGAAAGAAAGCTCATAAGACTATTTAGTAGTTACTAGAAGTCCTCCTATGGAAATTTTTTATCTTACTAAAATTCACATTTAAATATTTTATTTTCAAATTCAAATCATGGGAAAATGATAAGATAAAATAATGTGTCAATGTATAAAGTAAAATTCTATCATCCTAAAAATTATCTAAACTAAAATAAAATTGATAAATAATTTCATACCATCTAATGTGAAGTAAGAAATCATGGTTTTTTATTTCTCACTTGGAAAATCAATCCATATCAAATCCATAGAATCAAACATAGTTAATGGCTTGTTTAATTGGTATTTTTAAACTAATCTCTTATTTTTTATTTGAAATATAAATATTTCATATTGATTTAAATGATTTTGAGACCATGATTTTTTACAAGTGATATTTATGTTTTATTGTCACCAATAAATGATGATTTGAATATTTTAATGGAAGAAGGTTCCAATTTTTTAATTCATAAAAATTAGAATATTTTTAATTACATGCAATAATTATATTCACTATAAATTAAATTGTATTGTATGTATTTTTTTAAAAAATAATATTTTTGTGAAAAATTCTAGAATTTTTTTAAGGAAGATAATTCATATGTGCAACAAAAACATGGGAAAAAAATAATATACATGGTTCATAATAGGTTTTTTCAATAGATCAAACTTATTTATTATTAAAACGGAATTAAAAAAGTAATATTAATTTGATATTATACCAAAATCATTTTCAACAACTAATTATTTTAATACGTTGAAAAAAATAATGTCGCATTCAGAAAGATAAAACAATTATAATTACAGAAATATATTTAAATTAAATCATATTGGTTTTTACCTACCAGATTAGATTTATCACAAAATTTATAATAACATTGATATAGTAGATAATGAAAATAATATCTATGATATTTTGATTACAATGCTAATTCATATTAAAATGAAGACTAAATATGAGATTAATGAATGTTTGGAAATATTATCAATGTGAACACATTCATAATAAGCTTTGACTCTTAAATAAATGTGATAATACCTACCTCAATATTTTCATAAATTATCCAAGGGTGAGAAAATTATTTTTTTCAAGATAGATTACTGTGTTAAAATATCACTTTGATTCAAATTTAAAAAGAATAATTTATTGATTTTATGTTATTAGGAATGAAATATATAGAATTTCATGATTTATTCCAATATCTCCTGGTAGTTTCATTTCATATGAAAATTCCCTTTAATGTTAAAATAAAAATTGTAAAGTTTTTTTATTTCATCAATTACCTAAATAAAATTGTAATTGATTTGAATTAATTAAAAATATTGGACGACGATCAGGATTATTTAATTTTTCAAGAGTAAATTTACATTCAATCACCTTTTTTGATATCATTAGGTATTCAATGGATTTATCTATAGGAGAAATAAGTATTTTTTTTACAATATATCTACATTAAATGTATCATTTATAAAGGTATATAATAATATTTTCAGGATATATTATGAATCAATATCAATTAAAAACATCCAATGTTGATATGTATATTTCTAGAGAGGCCACAATGTTTTATGGAAAAAAACTATTCTACAAAGCTGAACATCAATTTCCTTAAAATTAACCATGAATATGTCAGTTTTAGGGTATTGGGGATCTATTACTAGAATAAAAAATTATTTACTAGTGAAAAAAAAAGTAGGTTAATTTATACATCATTAATAACATGGATGATTACCATCTATATATCACATTTCATATTACGATGATAAAACAACATTATTGAACATTTAATGATATGTGGATATTAAATGAACATAAATACCATTTTGATAGATTAAAAAAAATAAAGAAAGATAAAATGAAAAAAATGAGATTGTTATTGATCTACTCATTAATAAATTTGATAACATGGTATGGGTCTGACATTAATGTATATAAATATAATACAATAATTAAATAAAAATATTAGTTAAGAATATTATTATATTGTTATATATATAAGAAATGAGTTATTAATACACAAAAGAAAAAAATATCTCTAAATAATGTTTATGTTTTCGATTAATTAATGAAATATGGGTGAAAGATTATTTTAAATTTCATGTTCTGATTATTAATTGAAAATTGGTTATTGATAAAAATGGTGTAAATCCTGGTGAATTTGGTATGAAAATACCCTACATAAATTGATTATAAAATATTAGAGATATTTTTATCATGGAAGCACATGAGGGAAAAATATTTTATGTTTTCGATCCATCAAATTTGAAGTGGTATGTCATTTTTCCAGAAAATTAATTATATTTTGGAGATTATGAACTAGATCCCTATAATGATTTATATGATTTCACTACTTCCATGGGATGATTATCAGTTAATATTAGTGAAAATGTCATAGACAATGATTATTCTATATAGAAATATCATGATGAAGTAATATGTGAAAACAATCAAATAAAAGTGTTCTAATATTATATATAACATTTATTTAGTTCATGTTTACCTTTTTACATTTTATAAAAATTTAGATATATTAGTTTTAAAATCATTGATATAAAACACATATTTTCTCAAATATTACTAATTATATGTTTAGGTTACTTTATCTTCTTTTATATATTTTTTTAATTATTCAACATTTTATGAAATATTAATATTTTTATAAATTTACACATAAGATTTTTTTTCTTTTCTCCATATCATTTTATGTTTCATATTTTTTTTAATATTATTAAAATTTCTAACTACACAAAATATTTTATAATGTTTTTTAACATTTTTTTATTTTATTAAATAATTATTATAAATAATAAAAAAACATGTTTATATTATTTTATTTGTTATTAGAAAATTTCACAATTTTAATTTTATTTTATATTCAAAATTTGGACCTGTATATTTTTTGGAAATTCTTAATTAAATTTTAAGTGTTATTTCAAATCAAAGAGCTTAGTTACCTTTATATTTTTGTGGAAATTTATACATACTTCTACAATAGATCATCATTATCCTTTTACACTGATAACATCTACTTTAAAAGGTAGGAAAAAGAAATCATTGGTTAATAAATAGTGTTTAACACATTTACCAAATTTATCAGTTTCCCATTTCTAGTACCATTGGATATATATTAATTAAAATAATAATTTTAACTTATGGGGTCTTAATCAAAATAATATACAAATATTTTTCCAATTAAATATAGAGATAAAATTTACATTTTTATTTTTGATTGGACAAGTGTCATCAAATAGAGACCATCAGAGTTATTTTAAAGAATTTTTATAGGACCAGTTATTATTATGTTACTTATTATGATAGGTTCTAACTAATATAGTATTTTATCAAATATTATCTGATGATATATGAAATAACTAACACTAGATAATTTATATGAAAATTCTTGTCTTCAGTTTATAGGGGATATAGGGATTTTAAATGAACCCCCCATATGTTTTCATTTTTTGCGGAAAGACAAAATGAAAATCCATGTGATATATATCCTTTTTCAAATGAACATACATGGATGAAAATTGATGAAATTAGATGAAAATAAAAATTATTGGAAAGTCCAATATCGTATTTTTGATGTTTTTTATAATAATGATCGTAAAAATAATTTTTATATCCATAATTAAAATCAATTTAAAAGATATTTTCCATATATCCAATCCAAAAACATATAACCTCATACATTATCTCATAGAGAGTATATGATTTTGGAAGAATAAATAGGGGCATAAAAATTCTAGTAATAGGAGAGTTGAGTCTTCTAGATTCATTGAGGATGACCACCCTTCCGCAAAAATATACATGATAAAAGTAATATGCCCCAAATGTGAACACAAGAACATGTCTTTAAAATTATTCAAGGGATACTGGTTGAATAATAGTGAGTAATTTATATTATTAATGTAATTTCATCACTTTATATATTTTGATTAATTTTTTTAAAATAATATACATAGGAATCCCTTTAAGAGAAGAGTACATAGTGGTCCTACATACCTATGGGTTGGAATGATATTTAAAATACTTTATTGTGAATGCCCAAACACATAGTTCAAAAATGTGTTTACAAGGTGTTTGTATCTATCAAAAAATTATTTGGTTATTCTCTATCTTCTTCTATGGTGGATGTATATAAATGAAATATATAATCATTTTAATATAAAATTAATGAGATAGGTAAAATTATAGAGGATTTGATTAGAGATTATGTATAGTCAATGTTACCTAATTTTGAAATATAATTCAAGGCTACATATCGTACTCCCTGATAATCATATAAATATCTCACTCCTCCACCTCTTCCGGCATTTCAAAATCACACACCACCTCTTCCACAGATTCCCGTCTAATGTGGGTTAATTTTTAAGGATTTCTAATATAATATTGTTTAGTGTTAGATTATGAATTAAATTGAAGACAAATTACGTCATCAAAGAATATAGATATATTAGAATATGGAAATGATATAGGAAATTTAAATAGACTGCAATGAGTGCCATTTACTATAGATGGGGTGACTATATTTTAACAATTTATCAACCAATTTTTTCATTGGACATCCAATCATGTCTGTAAAATTACAACAAAATATTCATATATATTATTTTATTATTTAACATTTCTATTAATTTTTATTTAACAATCATATATATATATGATACTGTAATGGTAATGACATGTTGTATATAATATGAAAAGTACATTCCATTGTGACTTAAAATACTACTTCATATGGAATGGTTGTATTTTTAGAATATTTATCCTTGATTTTTGAGGTCTATCATCTTCCAATATATTTTTACATTTTTTGGTGTAATGTTACATTTATGATTTTAATGAGATATATCATTACTATTTAATATAAATATTTTTTCCATTATCACAATGAATATCTTTTGTATGTTTTTTAATAATCATATTTTATTGGATTACATTGATTTAATGAAACTAAATACATATTTTTATGTTTTTTAGGTATGTTTTTGAATTATTAACTATGTGTGATGTAACATAAAAATATTTATTTTTTTTACCCTCACATTAATCACTAATATCATAGTTATTAAAATATCCATAATTAACTATATAAATCTATGTAATACATAAAAATAATGAAATTAGGTATTGGATAATTCCATATATGAATTAATATAATACACATATTTATTACATGTTATGTTGCTGAACTAAATAACCACTGATTTTTTTATATTAGTGTTCATTACATGTTCATTTTCTTCCTATCCTAAACCAATTGCATCTTACCAGATATTCTCCATAGATGAAGATGTGTAAGAAAATTTTAGCAAAATATCAAACATGTATGTTTGATTATTTGAAGAAATATATATTTTATTGACATTTAATTTTACTTTATATATATTATTTTAAAACATGTCATCAAATAACATTTGATATACTATTAGAAAAAATATCGAAAATGTCATATAATGTTGTACAATAGTGTATTTTTATTTATATTTACTTTTTTCTACAAATACATAATAAAGTATTTGGAATTCAAAAAAACTTTTGAAAAAATAAATTATTTGCAACGATGAACAAAATGCACATATTATGTACAAATATTAGTGTTTGAAATAATTTCAACTATGTTTGTTATGAAATTATAGAATAGTTTTTTTTTATCAACATTTCATATATTATTATTATAGGTAAATTAAAAAAACATGATAAAGGATTTCTAGTTAATTTGTATACATTGTATAAATCTCATCGTTATTATGAACAATACTGTAAACACATGAAAACAACGTGTGAAAATTATATCATCGGTTTTATTAGGATTTAGTTTTTTTTAAATACTTTTTAATGTTTATTTTTTAAATTTAAATGTCGAAATGAAATGAACTGTAAGAACCCAGTTCTTATTCTTGAGGTACAGGTTTCTTATTCTCTCTGTTCCTTAAGTGTTTTTGAGAAAATAAGGAAAATGGGGGAAAATCCTAAATTTTGTGACTACACGCCGTGTAATTTTCCGCACGTCGTGTACTTTGGCCATGTGTAAAGGGTACACAGGGCGTGTAGGCCGGTCGACGATGATGGGTGTAAAAACCGACTATACACCATTTAGTGGTTGTTTACACACCATGTATTGGTTGTTTACATGCCGTGTAGTCAGTCGGAAGATAGACAGTAAGGCGGTGGCTAGCTGAGTGACAGTACACACTGTGTACTTAGGTATTAAACGCTGTGTACTCATGTCGACAGATGAACAGTACCATGCTGGCGAGAAGTCGCTGAAGGAACAGTTAAAAAAGGGAAAGTGCACACCGTGTAGTCTTTTTTTCGCTTAAAATGGGTAGTAGCATCCCTTGTTCAAAAAATTGGCTTATAACATGAGGAGGTCTTGGGAGAGACAGCCAGAGCTTCGTAGATCACCCGATCGAGCACCGGGAATCCAATTCAGCCTCTTTCGATCTCGTTGGAACTATACGAGCGAGTTCTTCCTTCTTCGGGAACCATTCATACCAATTCTTCCTCTAAGGGAAGTTATTTAAGTTTGAATGAGATTTGTTTTACCTCAAATCTATGACGTCCTTGGATGATATGAGGAGCATCGTTCACGTATACCGATCAGGGGCGATCGAGGTAGGTGGTCTGGTGTTTAAATTCCAACTGTTGTGTGTTTTTGTGTACCATTGAGCTACGAACCCATTTTTGGGGTATCATATGGTTGAGTCCTTGGCTGTTTAAATACCTAGAATTGTATAGGTGATTAAAGGTGGTTGTAAACTTCTTTTTGGGATCGCTGCTTGGATCCAGGACCACCCCAGGGGTGTGTTCCTCTATTTAGCCGTTTGGATAGGATACCTGAGGGTATTACATAATTATAATGAGTATTGAATTTCCATGAGAGGAATGCTATGTAAATTGCATGTTAATGATTTGGGCTCGGCCTGGTTACTTGTGCCTGAGGGCAGTGTTTTACTATAGCCTGAGGGCATGACTATATTAGCCCGAGGGTAATGTTCTATTTCACCTGAGGTTAGTTTTTTACTTTATCCTGAGGGCATGACTATATTAACCTGAGGGAAATGTTCTATTTATCCTGAGTGAAACAATTCTTGTTCCTGAGGGTGGAGACTTATATGCCTGAGGGTGACACTTCGTATGCCTTAGGGCAATATTTGTTATGCCTGAGGGAAATTTTTTGCGGGTTCGGACTCTGATTACCTGAGGATGAGGATAGTATGTCTGAGGACACGACTATTTAGAATATTCACCGAGGTGTTTTCATATGAATACCTACCAATCCATAGCAAAAGCTTGGAGGTGATAAGTAATAATTAAAATGGAAATGAAAATGGTAAAGTTAGATACTTTTGAGTACTGCTTAGTTTATTGCATTTATTATTGCACACTGTTGTTGCACATTTTCACTAACAGTTGGGCACAGGCCTTTGGTGGATGCTTACTAGGATTTATTTCTCACACCCTATTTGGGTTCATGTCTTCAGCCCCAAACATATTACATTTCTACAGGTATGAATATGAGAAAGGGTCCCTATACAGGTACACGACAGTTGCTGAGGTGTAGGGGGCATGGGACTGAGCATAGGCTCGCGATGCTACTGAGTTCTATTGCACTATTTTTCCTTCATTAATTTACCTATACCTTCCAGTGTATTGTATTTTATAATGACATGTTCTAGCTATTTTCGTAGAACTAGAGACTTGTTGCATCATTATCTACATAACTTATGTTTCTCTTTTACTATAGCTTCTCATTTCAGTTATATATGTTTTACTTCTTCCAGTATTGTCATATGTTTGTTCTTTTATTACGTTGTGCTACACTTTGACAAATGAAAGAATAGTTTCCCTATTATCAGACATGGGCCCTCGCTGCTAGTCGGTAGCCTCTGGCGTTTCGTGAAATGCGCTTGAGGTCATGTGACCAACCTGGTTCGGGGCACCCGTGGAGTGGTGCCCGAATTCGGGATGTTACAAAGTGGTATCAAAGGCGGTTATTTTCTTTGACTTTCTATTTGGAGCCTCATTCAGGGGTAGGATGAAAATTCTAGTTGGTAATAAGCTATGCCTGGGAGTAGCTAGCCCACGTATAGGGAAAATCCAATTTACCTCATGTTGCAATTTTATTGATTTTTCAATTTGCAGTTGATCTGATTTTCACCGTTAGGTGACGCATGTGTTATTTTTCTCTTTATATGTTATCAATGGGTTCTATTTAGTTGAAACCTGATGAGAAGAGGGTATTCCATCTCATGCATCATTTAGGAACATGCTAGAAATCACATTCCATGCATAGTTCAATGCCATGTAGATGCATTAGAAATTGCATGTTGTTGTGCTCGAAAAGAATGTTGTTGTGATACCTGCTTTGATAAATACCTACTATGTGATAGGGTATTTTTTGTGTTATCTTGTTGATAGGATGGAGTCCAAACATTGGTTTTTGGGGAGTATGGGCCCTCAATGATCGGAATTTGGTGGATCAATGACTTGTTTACTTGTTTATGACATGTATAAGATGTCAAACTTTGATTCGTGGGGAGTATGTCCCCTCACGGATCAGAATTTGGAACTTAGATGTTTTTTTCAGTATTTTATGGGTTTCATAGTAGTATATGAGGATTAATGTCTGGAAAACCCAGGGTACACGCTGTGTAGTTCCTTGGACACACACCGTGTGTTCTTCTGTTTGGGAAGAAATGAAAACTTTTTGAGTACACTCTGTGTACCCTCAGCACACGCCATGTAGTATCTTCTCATGTCATAGACAATGTGGGTGGGGACACAGGGAAGGGAAAGGCTTGGGAAAACCACACCGTGTAACGTATGTACACACCGTGTAGTGTTGACCCGGAGTCCGCCCATGTAACTAACAACATGGACGGAGGAGACCTTGAGACATACATGCTGTGTCCACCTTGGAACACGCCGTGTAGTCTGACCTCGGGACCCGGCCGTCTAGCTAACAAACACGGGTCAGTGTTACCTCTTCTTGAACATGTCATGTACCTGAGGGACAAACCATGTAGACCTTACCAGTGGGATTCCTTGTGGACTTAGTCGTGTGGCTTGGGAAACGGGGTGGTGTACACGCCATGTGCGGGTGTAACACGTCGTGTGGTGTCAGCCGATTAGTTGGCCGCCTCACGAACAACACAGGCAGTTGGAAATTAAACCATACACGCCATGTAGATTCTATACACGCTATGTAGTCCTGTTCAAGTGAGCCGTATGGCTTAGCCGTGTAGAAGGACTTGGGCAGGGAAGAAGTATTTATGTACACGCTGTGTATTTAGAAGGCACGCCATGTGTTTGGTGTGTTACAAAGCTAGTTTAAGCTGGGGTACACACCCGTGTGAATGTATCAAAATAACACAACGTGTAGTTTTATACATTCCATGTAGTCAGGTTTTGTAAATTTTTAAAACTTTCCTTCTTTGTATTCTTGTTTTCGGTCTTTGATAATCTTGATCTAATGTGTGTGTTTGACCTTGTAGAGTCATGGCGCCGAGATGACCACACGTTTTTTTATAGGAGAGCATCCACGATTATACTCCAGAGATGGTCGGCCATGGGATACCTGTGGATCCTCCAGTAGAGCCATATGTGGTTCCAGCTGTCATACCAGACACAGGTGTGGATGCGCAGTTCCATGAAGGCTTCATGCAGTTCATGCAGACCTTTCAGGGAGCACCGCGGGGTGCCACATCTATGGAAGAGCTGAAACGTATCTTCTAGCAGCAGCATCTGCCTACATTTTTAGTGGATGGAAGACCAAAGGCTATGGAGTCTTGGCTGGATTCATTACAGACTATTTTCGAGCATCTTGAGACTCCTCCAGGGCGGAGGTTCATACTCGTGACCTATATGTTGTGTGACTCTTCCAAGAGGTGGTGGGATGTTACCACCCAGTCATAGCATTATAGAGACATGGTGTGGGAAGATTTCTTGACAGCATTCTATGACTTCTTCTTCCCAGGGATGATGAGGGAAGATAGTGCTTGAGAGTTCATGAATCTGTTGTAGGGCGTTATGTCGGTGATGGATTATTCTGCTCATTTCACTGATCATCAGTGTTTTGCACCCGTTCTGGTGGGTGATGAGACATTGATAACTAGACTCATTGATGATGGTCTTCAATATGACATCGACGCACTAGTGAATGTTTTCAGGTTGCCTATTGTATATGCTACTGTAAACCAGACACTAATCACCGAGCAGAATCTACAAGAAGCTAGTGGTGTGGGCCATGGAGGTTCGACACCAGTTTCTTGTACTATTTCTACTAGCAAGGGGAAGATACATATAGACTTATCTTACGGTGGAATTACCAGACAGAAGAATGTTTCAGGTGGCTAGATCAGGTGCTACCAGTGTGGTAATGAGGGGCACAAGAGATCATAGTGTCCACGTGACCCAGTGGAGTGTCGAGATTGCGGAAATATGGGTCATCTGCGATGCTTTTTCACGGTGTTTCTACCAGTGGAAAGTGAGAGGGGTTCTGTACAAAATCCGTGTGCGGGATTAGGACCAGTAGCTACTTAACAGTCGGGAAACTGGAATACGTCAGGGCGTGCAGGCAGGGACGGTGGTCATGGTCATGGTAGCCAGACGCCAGGATATCAGAGGCAGCAGGGCGGGATAGCTCAGTGTAGCCAGGATGTGTCGCAGGGCCGCAGCACTGGGTAGGCATATGCAGTGCAACAGACCCAACAGGAGTAGGATCCCAAACCTTCTACTTTCAGAGGTACAATTCTAGTAGCTTCTGTCTTATCTTCAGTACTTTTCAATACGGGTGCTACACATAGCTTTGTATATTTTCTTCTTGTGGAGAGACTTGGGCTCTGTGTTTCTTCTTCTTCTGATGTTATGACGCTAGACACTCCGTTGACAGTCAAGAACTGATATCCCTTACCAAGGATTAATAATCTTTTTGATCAGCTTCAAGGTGCACCAGTGTTCTCTAATATTGAATTGATATCTGGATATCATCAGTTGAACGTAATACCATCAGATATACCCCCATAGCCATCACGATTATGTATGGTCTATATGAGTACATGGTTATTCCATTCAGACTCACAAACGCACCAGCAGTTTTCATGGCTCTGATGAATCGTGTATTCCATCCATATCTAGATTCTTTTGTGGTAGTATTCATGGATGATATCATTGTGTACTATCACACTCGACACGGCCATGCCACCCATCTTGAGATTGTATTGAGTACACTGAGAGAGCATTGGTTGTATGCTAATCTCTCAAAGTGACACTTTTGGATGGACCAGATTCACTTCTTGGTTCATATCATCTCAGAGGTAGGAGTTTTTGTAGACCCAGAGAAGGTGAGAGTAGTAGTTTCCTGAGAGAAACCTAAGAACATGTTTGAGATGCGGATTTTCTTGGGGGCTGGCTGGTTACTATAGGCATTTCATACAGGACTTCTACCGCTTAAAAACACCGATGAAGGGTTTGACTAAGAAGGGTGTGACGTTAGTTTTGACGGAATCTTGCGAGACATCCTTCTAGGAGTTGAAGGGAAAGTTTATAACAGCACCAATACTGATACTCTCAGAGTAGGGAAAGAGTTATACAGTTTACTGTGATGCATCAAGTATTGGGCTAGAAGCTTTGTTGATGTAGGGCGATCGAGTTGTTGCATACAGGTCTCGTCATTTAAGGCCACATGAGAGGAATTACCCGACGCATGACCTCGAGTTGGCTGTAGTTGTTCATGTGTTATGTTGTTGGAGACATTATCACATGGGAGAGAATTTTGTGTTTTCCACCGACCACAAAAAGTCTCAACTATATCTTTACACAGTGTGACTTAAATATGAGGTAGTGAAGGTGGGTCGAATACCTTAAGTCCTTCGATTTTGAACTCGCCTATACACCTGGTAAGGGTAATGTAGTTGCTGATGCACTGAGTAGGAAGACTTAGACACAGGCGGTTCATGAGGCCAGTGGTGAGTGGCAGCTTATGGATTTGTTCTGTGAGATACGTTTGGAGGTGCACGACAATCAGGGGAAAACCTATCTTTCATCTTTAGCTATGACTTCTACCCTCATGAATATAGTGAGGATGAGATAGCAATCTGATTCAGAAGTCCTAGTTCTACGGGAGTTGGTGGAAAGTGAGGACCCTCCTCTTAGGTGGATGAAAGGCGATGATGAGGTACTACATTTCCATGGATGAGTGTGGATTCCAGGGGATATACGCGAGGAGTTGATGCAGGAGTTTCATGCTTCTGCTTTTTTAGTTCACCCTGAAGTTACCAAGATGTACTGTGACTTGAGGTGTCAGTACTGGTGGCCAGGTATAAAGAGAGAAGTAGCTGGTTTTGTTACGAGATGTTCCACCTGTCATTAGGTGGAGACAGAGCATCAGAGGCCAGCTGGACTATTACAACAGTTACCCATTCCATAGTGGAAATGGGATGATGTCGCGATAGACTTCGTGAATAGATTACCGAGGTCACCTCGAGGCAATGATGAAATGTGGGTTTTTGTGGACATACTCATGAAGGTAGCTCACTTTTTGCTGATCAAGGAGACCTTAGGTGCTAACGACCTCGAAAATATGTATATCTAAGAGGTTGTACATCTTCATGGGGTTCCTCATTATATCATTTCAGATAGGGACACACATTTGACATCTTGTTTCTTGCCGGGTTTCTAGAGGTCACTGGGTACACAGGTGCTTCTGAGCATAGCTTACCACCCTCAGACCGATGGTTAGTCATAGCATACGATATAGGTGCTATAAGACATGTTGCGTGCATGCGTCCTAGACTTTGGGGGCTCCTAAGAGAAGCATATACCCCTGGTCGAGTTTTACTATAATAATAGTTTTTAGGAAACTATTGAGATGGAACCTTATGAGGCTTTATATGGTAGTCCATGCCTATCACCTTTGTGCTGGATGGAGGTAGGTGAGGCAACTTTACTAGGACCACATCTCGTGCAAGAGACTTCTAAGCAGGTCCAGTTGATTCAGAAGCGGATGGCTACTGCACAGTCTCATCAGAAATATTATTATGATTGCCATAGATGACCCTTAGAGTTTGCGGTCGTGGATCTAGTTTTCTTGCGTGTTTCATCAAGGATGGTACACAGGTGGATCAGGAGACAGTGTAAACTTTCACTAAAGTATGTGGGGCCATTTGATATTTTGGGGAGCATCGGGTCGGTTGCCAATCGGTTCCAGTTACCACAGTGGTACCGGGCCATGCACGACTTCTTCTATGTATCTCAGTTGTGCCGCTATCATTCAGACCCATCTCACCTCTTTCATCCAGATGAGTTTGAGCTTTAGATAGATGCATCCTTTGAAGAGAATCTGATTCATATCTTTGATAGGAGCATGAAGGTTCTCCGAGGCTGGTTAGTTCCTCTCGTACAGGTGCTATGGCAGCATGGCTGAGTGCAGGATGAAACCTGGGAGTGGAAGACCGACGTTTGTGTTCAGTGGCCATAATTATTCTAAGCGTTATCTTCACCAGCATTGGAAGGGAAATTCGGGGAGAAATTGCTTTAAGGTGGAAGTTTGTAAGAACCCAGTTCTTATTCTTGAGGTATGGGTTTCTTTTTTTCTATTTTCCTTATGTGTTTTTGAGAAAAGAAAGAAAATGGGGGAAATCATAAATTTTGTGACTGCACACCATGTACCTTTCCCCACGTCGTGTACCTTGGCCATGTGGAAGGAGTATATAGGTCGTGTAGGTCGGTCGACGATGATGGGTGTACAAACCGACTACACGCCGTGTAGTGGGTGTTTACACGCCGTGTAGTCAGTCGGCAGGAAAACAGTAAGGCGATGGCCAATTGAGCAACAGCACACGCTGTGTACTTATGTATTACACGTCGTGTACTCATGTCGACAGATGAACAGTGCCATGCTAGTGAGAAGCCGTCGAAGGAACAGTTAAAAAATGGAAAGTATACGCTGTGTACCCAATAGTACATGTCGTGTAGTCTGTTTTTCGCTTAAAATGGGAAGTAGCCTCCCCTCTTCACAGAATTGTCTTAGAACCAGAGGAGGGCTTGGGAGAGATGGTCAGAGCTTTGAAGATCACCCGATCGAGCACCGGGAATCTGATTCCACCTCCGTCGATATCATTGGAACCGCACGGGTGAGTTCTTCCTTCTTCGGGAACCATTCTTTCCAATTATTCATCTAAGGGAAGTTATTTACGTTTGAATAGGATTTGTTTTACCGTATATCTACAATGTTCTTGGATGATCTGAGGAGTGTCATTCATGTATACCGATCAGGGGCGATCAAGGTAGGTGGTCTGGTGTTTAAATTCCAACTTTTGTGTGTTTTTGTGTACCATTGAGATACGAACCAATGTTTGGGGTATTGTATGGTCGAGTCCTTGGCTGTTTAAATACCAAGAATTGTATAGGAGATTAAATGTGGTTGTAAACTACTGTTTGGGATCGCTGTTTGGATCTAGGACCACCCCAGGGGTGCGTTCCTCTATTTAGCAGTTTGGCTAGGATACCTGAGGGTATGCAATAATTATAATGAGTATTGAATTTCCATGAGAGGAATGGTATGTAAATTGAATTTTTATTCTTTGGGCTCGACCTGGTTAATTTTTCCTGAGAGAAGTGTTTTCCTATAGACTGAGGGAATGACTAATTAGCTCGAGGGAATGTTATATTTCACCTGAGGGAAACACTTCTTATGCCTGAGGGCGGTGACATCTGTTCCTGAGGGTGGAACTTTGTATGCCTGAGGACAAAATCTGTTATGCCTGAGGGCAATTACCTACGGGTTGGGACTCTGATTACCTGAGGGTGAGGATAGTATTTCTTAGGACACGGCTATTTAGAATATTCTCTGAGGTGTTTTCCTTTGAATACCTGCCAAGACGAAGCACAAGCTTGGAGGTGATAAGTAATAATTAAAATGGAAATTAAAATGGTAAAGTTAGCTAATTTTGAGTACTTCTTGGTTTATTGTATTTTTTATTGAATACGGCTATTGCACATTTTCACTGACAGTTGGGCACGGGCCTTTGGTGGGTGCCTATTGGGTTTATTTCTCACACCCTGTTTGGGGTACTGTCTTAGGCCTTTAACAGATTACATTTCTGCAGGTATTTATAATGGAAAGGGTCCCTAAACAGGTACATGAGTGTTGTTGAGGTGTAGGGGAGCATGGGACCGAGCTCAGGCTCGCGATGCTGCTGAGTTTTATTGCACTATTTTTCCTTTTTTAATGTACCTTTACATTCCAGTGTATTGTATTGTAGTATGACATGTTCTGGATATTTTCTTAGAATTAGAGACATGTTACATCATTATCTATATAAATACTAGTTCTATTTTACTACAGCTGCTCATTTTATTTATATATGTTTTACTTCTTCCATTGTTGTCGTATGTTTGTTCTTGAATTCTGTTGCGCTACATTTTAACAATAGAGGGAATAGTTTTCCCACTATCATACCTAGTCCCTCGCTGCTAGTCTTCAGCCTCTGGAGTTTGGGTAAATGCGCTTGAGGTCATGTGACCAACTGGGTTCAGGGCACCCGTGGAGTGGTACCCAGATCTGGGACGTTACATGAACAAAGGATATATATAAATTCTTATTATGAAATCATATTTCTGATGTTTTTTTATAGTTCCTTTTTGTAGTAATTTTGTCCAATATAATGTTTTTGTACTGATGGGGTAAATTATTAGAAAATAAATTAATAAATTAATTTTTTTGAATAAAATTATTATATTACTAACATGAAAATGTTTAAAATGTGATATTTCACATACGTTAGATTATAACTAACATTTAAAATATGTTTTTATTTTGGTTATTTTTAATAAACTATAAGAAATGTTAAATTTCAAATAATTTATACCATAATATATGTGAATTACCATTAATATTATCAAAATTTTTTTAAATCATCATTGATGGATTATTTCATAACTACTGAAAAATTATTTTTCACATTAGATAAAAAAAATCAATGTAAAAATACAAATTCACAAATTTTTATGTAATAATTTTTCTATATTACTTTTGTTATGTACCAATGAATATTCATTTACAACCACTTTTCACTTTTGAATGTAGTAGTTAAAGGAAATTATTGATTTGAATGGTTCGTTCATTCCTTGAATTGAATTCATGGGATTAATATTGTCCATTAAAGTGGTCTATGGATGAAGGGGTATATTAAAAAAATATTCATGGTGTATGTTTTCAGATCACAACGTCAAGCATTATGACTTGATTTTTAATAAAACATATTGGGTTTTTAAATTAATTATACATTATTTTTTCTTCTCTCAAGCTAGTGATGATGTAGTGATGAATGGACCACATCTTTCCCTTTCTAACAGCATTTCTCTTGTCAATTTTTGGATGGTTTATCAATGAAAATATACATGTGCTCTATTATACACTAGTACATGTTTCCCCTTTTAATTCATAGTTGATTAGCATAAATTATAATGTTTTCCAATAAAATATTAGAAGGGGACCGAATAATCACATTACTTCATGGGGATTTCATATGATTCTCATAGAGGATGTTTGTGAAGGTCGTAAATAAGATTTCATTCATTATTTTATGCATTATAGATTTTTTTATATAGTTTATTTAGGGGATTTACTTAGTTTTGGATCAATTTAAGAAAAATAAGAATTTTTTTTGATTTGGTATTTTCTAGGTTCATTGGTTCATCGATAGTGTATTTCATGTGGTTTCTCATGATTACATCATCAATGAATATCCTAGGGAGTCTGATATCAAAAATTCCATTTTTATTTGTATTTTTTAATTGATAAGTAATTATTTTAATGATTCTTATGGATGATAAGGATTCCCATGGAATCAATGGAAGATAATGAGGTCTTAGATGGGTTTATCTAATCATTTGTTATAGTAAGGGGCCTCGATCTATCTACATGTCCTGGATAATTGGTTATTTTACATTCATGTACCTCAATATTGTAATCTTTATTACTATTTCATTTATTTTTTGAGTTATCTGATAAGGATGGGATTTTATTTCTTTATCCTAATAGTTTACATGTGCCACATAGATAATAAAATGGATTGATAGTGTCACTTTGGCCAAATGAGAATTGGTGTCCCTCTTTTTAGATTTTTTTATGTTTGTATTTAATATAAAAGGTAAAATGGATTTTATTTTTGAGTTTATATTAAAACGTTTTTTATGAAATTTAATTTCATAGAAAAAGATTTGATTTGAAAAAATGTTTTGAAATGGAATTTCAAAATGGTTTTTGGAACATGATTTAATTTTGGCCAAAGACTTAGCATGAGAGTAACATTGTTTGGTAAATTTTTAAATGGTTTTTATAAGTACTATTTTATGAAATTTTCATGTGGAGGATATAAAAACATATTATGGTCTGTGATTTTCAATTTGACCACATGAGGGTGATGCACTATCTTGAAAACCATGGGTAACATTTGGGCTTCCCTTTTTGAGTTCTCATGGATTGTTTATGTTTGATGGATGTGTAGTGTGCATAAAACCCATTGAAATTTTAATGTGGATTCAAATTAATGGGTTTCTATATGGATATGGTAGAACTCATGATAGGTCAAGATGGGTCATAATTGTCTATTAGATATAGGATAACGTTATGAAGGAGTAGTTCCCTTCTGAAGAGTTTCTGATCTTTGATATGGGTTATGGTCCATGTATGTTGGATCCTAAATGTGATTCATGTTACTACCCTATAGTCTGTGATTATGGGTTTATACCCATAATCCCCCCTAACAGACTATTAAAATGGTATGATGTGATTTATGTTGGTTACCAATATTTTTTGGTGTTGAGTCAATATGATTGATTTTGGACTCCCCAAACTCTATTGAGATGGAAAAACATGATTCAATTTTGATCTCTATAGAGTCTTTGAGGATTGGTTTTTATGACTAATGGGGATCTTCAAATTCTATGGGGATGGGTTTCAATGAATTATATAGACATTAACATTGTAGGATTTATTGTGGATGACCCTAGGGGTAGGGAAAGTGAATTTCATGACACACAAACAATTAAAATCCATCATAATAGAGAGGATGTTTTAAGGGTTATGAATGTATGTTGGATCCATGTTCCTTAGAGTAGTGGGATAAGGATTTTATTACCCCCCACCCACCACTATATGATATTTTGTTCAACTTAAAAAACACATAGAATGAAAACCACCATAACTCATTAAGTATGGGTCGGGATGTAATATATTGTGACGTCATCCCTTTATGAAGGTTCCAAAGGAAGGTATTGAATGGTTATGGTGGATTATAGTATGGCGTTGAATAAGATATTATATGTGTTGTGGTATGAAGTAAATCTTGACATGGTGACAAATAATGTATGTGCCTATGTGTATAGGGTGTTATGTTTCATGGTTGTTGTATATTGTAGACACAAATACACACTATATTTTTATTTCCTGAACATTAACATGATCATAGAAGAACATAGTATTATTGAGGCCCTAGGTTTACTTATTAGGTTGTTGCATTGCCCCTGTACTGGAACTTGTAGCATGGGTTTCGATGTACATTGGTTAACTACCCTATTTCTACTCAAGGAACAGTTATTGGATGGAGTCAGACACAAAGTAAATGATTAAATGGTTGTAGAGTCTATTTAATTTGAATGAAAGTATGTGAGTGGGTTACAAATTAATTTATTATATTTTTATTTTATGTTTAGTAAGTGTATTATCTAGTTGTTTATTTTTATTTATATGATCCCGTGTTGTTAGATACTTATCTATTCATTACATCATCATATTAACTATTTTACTAGTTTCATTTCTAGATAGTGGTGCCCAAGAAAGCTCACAAATATTTTCATTGGGATTTTAGGGATATATGTTATATAGATGTGTTACGTTGAATATCCACTACAATCAATCCTGGAAATTGATTTTTTATTTTTGATTTCATATTCTCTATGACGATTTTTAGGCCCTCATCACTAGTTGAAATCCTCAAATGTACAAGTAAGTTCACCTTAGGTAATGTATCATCTACATGTGGGCACCATTTAGATGGATCGAGCTGAGGTATTATTAGTCATACTTTTTCATATAATGTAATTTATCTGCAAAAATATAAAAAAAGTATTGGGAAACACATATATCAACTAATGCAAAATTAAAATTAAAACATGGTTAAAGGGTACATCATCATTAATTATTTATAAAAATTATTGAACATAAAGAAATTATGTTATGTTGGATTAAAAAGGGGTCCATACAAAATTGTAATTTGGGCATTCCTCAAATAAAATAGGCCAAACAAAATCATTCAAATAATTTATATGATTAATAAATTAACTACATCAAGACTGAGGAGGGACGAATTATACAAATTACTCTCATCTTGGAATATGTTTTTCATGAGTTGTGTCACGAACCAGGTCGGGTCGCCATCCGACCCGGTGCCCGACCCGGTCCGCGGCAAGGCCCGAAGGGCGTTCCCAATCCCCACGGGCTGGCACAAGTGCCCGGGTATCAAGTTTAACAGGTGGGAACGGTTTTACCCAAAATACAAGACAGAAAAAACCAACTAACAAGATAGATAAACTGAAATTAGAAATAGACAACGAAACATGCCTTTAAACTATGAACAAGTTTAAGGTTTACAACTCGAAACAATAACTGAAAAGAAAAGACGAAGGCGGAAACTAAAACTCATACTCAACCTCCCGGCAGAAGTGAGACCACATCAACACCATTCTGCATGAGAAGCCCAACTGCAACCTGAACCACCATCACTGAGCACGAAGTCGAAACCTGGAATACAGAAGAAACAGAACCTACATACACCCAAGGGTGTATGCAGGGTGTGAGCTAAAAGCCCAGTAGGATGCCACCGAGAAAAGGTTCCATGCGACAACATCAAAAGACAATTTAAAGTGCTTATTCAAAATTCTAACTTAAAAATTCTTTTAAAGAAAACATTTACAAGCTAAACGCTAAAAGAAAAACATTAAAAAGAACTCATTTAATGGACACGATTTTTAAAGGGGAAGAGAAAAGTTCAATATGGGAACACACACACATCCTCACACAAACACACACACCCATACTCACACACACACACACACATACTCAAGTGGTCTTCCATATGCCGACGGAAGGCACCACGCCAAAGATGGTAGAGCACTACGGGTAAATCCCCTAAGGTTCATCTAGCTCGAGTGGGACCCTAGAAACCTCGTGTCTCGGTGAAACGTGGCTTAGAAGGCCACGACCCTCAGCAAACGTGGCTTAGAAGGCCACGACCCTCAGAACACGTGGCTTAGAAGGCCACGACCATCAGATATCATGTTTAGTTAGTGTTGCAATCGTCAATCCAGCTAAGTGAAACAGGGACGACACCCATCCGGTTCACTAGCGCACTAGTTCTAGTCTGCCCACCTAGATACCCAGGGTTTCCCTTGTGCTCAAATAAGTTTCACATTCACATAATGTATATCGCTTCCACATATCTCAAACCAAACAAAACATTACACACACACGTCACCATTTGCATACCCAAACACCATAAAAAAAAACACACACGCACACCAAAACCTTTTTATCACATAGTCCAGATCACTTGCGTGACTTGATAAACTATTTAAACAATTAGAAGAACATTTCAAAATAGCCCAATAAGAGTTTTCAAATGAGACATGTCCAATTTCACAAATAATAATACCTTTAAAAACTTAACACACACAAAATTCTTTCAAACACAACTCCCGCGCTCCACATATAATTTAATAAGTGCAATTAACAATTTTCAAAACACTTAAAATTAGAAAGCAAAGGTTTGCACTACAACGACGAACCTGATTTCATATATTAATATCACTTTAAAACACACAAATTTTAGATGCCAAAAACCATTTGAAAACCAATTGCACATCCCAACCCTTCTAAAACATCATTCGCACCCATAAAACATACTCAAGGTTCATAATAAAAATTAACACGTCAAAATTGTTTATCTCCTTTAAAAGGAAAACTCAATTTAATCACCCTTGCACCTCAAGCGTTCTTGAAAACCCAATTTTCACACCTTAACCAATTAACCAAAATACATATAAAGATTTCAAAAACTAGACGCACATGAAATACATTGGAATTTACTTAGGAACAATTCAAATTCATCAAATCTGAAAATCGAAGCATGCCTAAAATAAATTTCACATCACACAAATTATCATTAGAAAACATTGCAATTTAATTAAGGAGCAATTTAAATCATCAAATGATGGTATAGCACGGAACCACCTACCTCAAACGGGTGCGTGAAACGACGCGGCACCGAATTCCCGACGAACAACGGTCACTGTAGGAAACCGTCAAGGGGCCCTAAAACAGAAAATCGTTAATAAACTTAGTAATAATATAATAGAATAATAATAATAATATAATAACGATAGTAATAATAATAGTAATAATAATAATAATTATACATAATAATAATAACAATAACATTAATATTAAGCATATTAATAATAATAATAAAAATAATAATAATATGATAATAATAGTAATAACATATTAATAATAATTATTATAAATAATAATAATAACAATAATAATAATATTATTATTATTATTATTATTTACATAATTACAATAATAACATATTAATATTTATAATAAATAACATCTTAATAACAAAAGAAGAAATAATAATTAATTAGATAACTTAGAGTAATAAAATAAAATAAATAAAATAAAAGAAAAACATACCTGCGCTGCGCGGAAGGAGGTGGCGCCGAGCAGGGGTGCCGGAACGGAAAGAAGAGGAAGGAAAGAAAGGGAAGAAGAAGAAGAGAGGAGGAAGAAGAGAAGAAGAAGAAGGGAGAAGGAGGAGAAGAGGAGAAGAAGAGGAAGAGAAGAAGAAAGGAGGAAGGGAAAGAGAGGAGGCGCCGAACAGGCGCGCTGGAACAGAGGAGAAGAGGAAGAAAAGAAAGGAAGAAGAAGGAGAGGAGAGGAAGAGGAGAGGAAGAAGAGGAGAGGAAGAAGAGGAGAGGAAGGAGAAGAGAAAGAAGAAAGAAGAAGAGAGGAAGAAGAAGAAAAGAAGAAGAAGGGAGAAGGAGGAGAAGAGGAAACAGGGGGTTGCGCCGGCTGGGGTGCAAGGGAAGCAGCAGGTCGGCCGAAGGGCTGTCCGAAGGAGGGAGGAGGTTGCGGCGGCGTTCCGGCGAGAGGTAGGGCTGCGGCGGCTGGTCAGTCCGGCTAGAAGAGAGGAAGGGAGATGGGGAGTCCGGCTGGCAGGGAGGAAAGGAGGTGCAGCGCTGGACGGCGGGAAACAGTGCAGGCGGGGGGGGGGGGGGGGGGGGGGGGGGGGTTTTGCCGCCGGAGGGGAAACCAGGACGGCGTCGGGGAGCCAGGACGGCGGCACGGGGTCGGCGCAAGGCGGAGGAGCTGGGCGGAGGGGGCTGTGTGCACCGCCGCGTGAAGGAGGGGTGAGGCCGGGTGCGCGGGAGGCCGAGGGGAAAAAGGAGGAAGGGAGAAAAAAAAAAGAGAAAAAAAAGAAAACCGAAACGGTGTAACAGAATTTGTTACAGGAGAGAGAAAAAAAATAAAAATAATAAAGTAATAAATAAAATAAACAAAATTAATAATAACAAATTACAAAATTTATAATAAAATTAAAAGTAAATAACAATAATTATAATAGTCAATAAAAATTTTAAAGACAATAATAACAATTACATTATAAAAGTTATATATAAAATAAATAAATAATAATAATAATAATGATAATATAGTATTAGCAATATTGATAATATATATATATTTTATCAATAATAATAATGTTATCAAAACAATTATAAAGTTAATAATAATATTATTATATTGATCATAATAAAATAATGATACTAATATTATAATAGTAATGATAATGACTTAATAATATATCATCAATAATACTATCATAATAATAACAATGAAAATAATAATATAACATTGACGATAATGAAATAACCATGTCATAATAATAACCAAAACCATGAAAGTTCCATCCAGTATTCATCGTTCGAGCATCGGCACTACGTGTCGAGCGACGTGAAGTAAACGCGCGCTTATCAGCACCTCCGCAATTATTCCCCAACGACTCAGCCCACACTTATCAAAGCGATAAAATCAAACTGACAACATAAACTCATGAAATAAAAATTTAAAATTAAACGCATACCTCAAAAAAGTCCGGGCGTGACAATTCTCCCCACCATGAAAACTTTCCGCCCTCGGAAAGCCGCAACTAAGGCTGAGACCCAAAGCAGGAAACGGCACCCCACTAAGGATCAAAATAGGGCTCCCACAAACATCAACCAAAGAGAGAGAGAAACATCGTGCTCAGAGAAAGTGACTTAAAGACAACATCAAGAAATGCATAAAAGACTTTCCGATATGTGTCGCTCACCCCAAAAGCTAGAACGCCTCCAGCCGATTGTTTTAGAAAACAAACTATTGAACCCACAAGGGCTAACCTCACACGCCAAAACACCTCAAGCACTCTGAAACCGAAACCACACCACTTGGCTAAATTGAAAAAAAGGTCAAACCACGTCCTCGGAACACTCCTATCACTTATCGACAAACCATCTTTGAAAACAGAAGCTATAGATCAACATGGGGAAGCTCGAGGGGCTCCCCACCATTAAGAAGTCACTGATGCTCGAAAAGAGAGTGGACAACAGACAGGGAAGGTTCGAGCGGACTACCCGCCATTAAAGAAAAGTCCAGCACTGATTCATCCTAGAGACATTCGTGTGAGACTCAATGTGGGTCTCCCCACCATTAGAACTGACAGCAGATACGAAACTTTAGAAATTTCTCGATGGGGGCTAGGCACCCCACCACAAGGGGCGGGGAGGGTCGGGCCCAACTACCGGGCGTCAAACCCACAACCCAAGACGAACCAACATCTTCACATCCCTAGATGAGTTCCATTCCAATTTGATACCAACTTACCCAACACATCCCATAGGGACAACTAAAAACGATTACCTTTGATGGAACGCAACCCTCAAGACCTTAAGATAATGAGACGACCGCGCCACCTTATAGCCACATGGAGCCTCACGCACCCAATCGGGTCGTTCGGATTGGAACCATAGAAAACAACTTTAAATTGCCTTCACCTTTATTACCGACGGCAGAGATAACACTAGGGTCTCATACAATCCTGGGGTTCCTGACTACGCGCCAGCTTCACTCCGAGACCTATGGCTGGAGCCCTGATGTTTGAAGCATCTTCTGCCTCGCAGTCAGGTATTGAAGACTCTTGAACGGAGCTTCTCCTTTCGGTGTAACACGCAATCCTATTGCACCTGAGGATACACCATCAGACACAACACACCATGACATCCAACTGATCATACACAAAACATTAACCAACATAAGAGCTGCAATGGTGCATGCGCATCACCCATTGTCACACTGGATGAGAACACGACACCACAAATCGTCACCGAACATGACCATTACTGTTGAGAGGAACATTATACGGAGAAGGACTTCAAACTAGGTCTTAAACAACACATGATTCCTGCAATTGACCGTAGCATCCCCATGTGACTGGGTCTGCCACACTAGTGGCCTAACGTAAACCTCTTTCTTAAACAAGACAAACCAAAGATCAGAGGTCATTTAGAATGATAGGCTACACTGACGACTTAGGGTTGCTTCCAAACCACTGTTGATTATCAAAGAGGTCTCACGCTGCAAGACGTCACCGAACATGACCCTTGCGGCTAATGTAAACACTACCAACCATTCAAAACATCGATAAGCACTGACACCTCTCAAACGCCTTCACCCTTCCCCACTGGAATTTCTTTCGCCGTTTCTAGGGGAAACCTTCAAGCGTAACGACGTCAAATTTCATACTCGATGACTCAGGGAACTCAAAGAAACCAAAACTCTGTTCAACTCCCCTCGCATCTGTCATCCCAGTGCGAGAGGATCCACTTAGTTGTAAAAAGTAAAGGTGGGTTTAATTCCAGAATTCAAAAAGAGAATCCTTCGATCAACTGGAGTGTCGGCCAACGGGGAATTCCCCGTAGTCATACTTCAATCACATGCCAATGCTTTATGGGGGCATACACTAGTCAAGAAAGAAAACTATGGACCCAACCAAACTGGTCCAACAGTCAAGACATACCACAAGCAAACACCAAACGTGCAGGGGAAACCACTGCAAGTGCTCCCCGATGTACTCTTCAAAGGAATTTACTAACCACACGCTTACATACCAACTTACAAATAAGAACTCAAACTCGGGACATAAACCATTCAGAAATAATACTCAGTTCAAAACGCCACACATCCAACATCTCAAAAACACAAGGACACGCCACACAAACACCGTTTACTAAAACACCAAACATTTTCTTTAACAAGACATTTTAAAAATAAGCAAAGCCAGTAGATTGCACAAACACCAATGGCGTCCCGTGAGCTCCGCACATGCATGTTCCCGTGCCGCACTGGCACCCACCTCAAATTCATCCAGGCACTCATCCGCTCGTGCCATTAACCCTTTCTCTTTCCATATACACTTATGCATGTGGTCGCCCACGAGAACACCAAGTACCAAAACCAAACCTTTCCATTTTTCCAGAACCAAAACATCCAACCCAAATTTTTCAAACCTTCCACATCATTTCATTTTTAATGTGATTCATTTGAAAACATTTTCTAAGACCAAAACATTTTAACTTAAAAACCAACTTTCCACAAATCCAAAACAATGAGACGAGAAACGACGCAAGAGAAAACTAGTGTCAGCGGGTGATTGAAGCATATGGTTGGCGGCCATACGCCAATCACGCCACTGGCCACGGAGAGTATTTTAGGACAGTGTCCCCGGCTCCACAAGGTTTGCCAGACCCTACGAGCTCACTAAGACCACTGGCCCCACTCTCTTTTCATTTTCCTTAAGCAAGATTAACCACACGGAACAATGACTCGGACAAAACCCAAATTACTTTGGTAACTCGAGTCCCTCCACGAGGTGTGCTGGCCAGGCACATTGCTCGTAGCTAGAACGTTGAGTTCCAACAACCTTAAAATTGGTCGACTCTGACTCCATCTCAAAAGCAAACGACCCAAGAGAGCAAACCTTGCCCTCTGATACCATTTTGTCACGAACCAGGTCGGGTCGCCATCCGACCCGGTGCCCGACCCGGTCCGCGGCAAGGCCCGAAGGGCGTTCCCAATCCCCACGGGCTGGCACAAGTGCCCGGGTATCAAGTTTAACAGGTGGGAACGGTTTTACCCGAAATACAAGACAGAAAAAACCAACTAACAAGATAGATAAACTGAAATTAGAAATAGACAACGAAACATGCCTTTAAACTATGAACAAGTTTAAGGTTTACAACTCGAAACAATAACTGAAAAGAAAATACGAAGGCGGAAACTAAAACTCATACTCAACCTCCCGGAAGAAGTGAGACCACATCAACACCATTCTGCATGAGAAGCCCAACTGCAACCTGAACCACCATCACTGAGCACGAAGTCGAAACCTGGAATACAGAAGAAACAGAACCTACATACACCCAAGGGTGTATGCAGGGTGTGAGCTAAAAGCCCAGTAGGATGCCACCGAGAAAAGGTTCCATGCGACAACATCAAAAGACAATTTAAAGTGCTTATTCAAAATTCTAACTTAAAAATTCTTTTAAAGAAAACATTTACAAGCTAAACGCTAAAAGAAAAACATTAAAAAGAACTCATTTAATGGACACGATTTTTAAAGGGGAAGAGAAAAGTTCAATATGGGAACACACACACATCCTCACACAAACACACACACCCATACTCACACACACACACACACATACTCAAGTGGTCTTCCATATGCCGACGGAAGGCACCACGCCAAAGATGGTAGAGCACTACGGGTAAATCCCCTAAGGTTCATCTAGCTCGAGTGGGACCCTAGAAACCTCGTGTCTCGGTGAAACGTGGCTTAGAAGGCCACGACCCTCAGCAAACGTGGCTTAGAAGGCCACGACCCTCAGAACACGTGGCTTAGAAGGCCACGACCATCAGATATCATGTTTAGTTAGTGTTGCAATCGTCAATCCAGCTAAGTGAAACAGGGACGACACCCATCCGGTTCACTAGCGCACTAGTTCTAGTCTGCCCACCTAGATACCCAGGGTTTCCCTTGTGCTCAAATAAGTTTCACATTCACATAATGTATATCGCTTCCACATATCTCAAACCAAACAAAACATTACACACACACGTCACCATTTGCATACCCAAACACCATAAAAAAAACACACACGCACACCAAAACCTTTTTATCACATAGTCCAGATCACTTGCGTGACTTGATAAACTATTTAAACAATTAGAAGAACATTTCAAAATAGCCCAATAAGAGTTTTCAAATGAGACATGTCCAATTTCACAAATAATAATACCTTTAAAAACTTAACACACACAAAATTCTTTCAAACACAACTCCCGCGCTCCACATATAATTTAATAAGTGCAATTAACAATTTTCAAAACACTTAAAATTAGAAAGCAAAGGTTTGCACTACAACGACGAACCTGATTTCATATATTAATATCACTTTAAAACACACAAATTTTAGATGCCAAAAACCATTTGAAAACCAATTGCACATCCCAACCCTTCTAAAACATCATTCGCACCCATAAAACATACTCAAGGTTCATAATAAAAATTAACACGTCAAAATTGTTTATCTCCTTTAAAAGGAAAACTCAATTTAATCACCCTTGCACCTCAAGCGTTCTTGAAAACCCAATTTTCACACCTTAACCAATTAACCAAAATACATATAAAGATTTCAAAAACTAGACGCACATGAAATACATTGGAATTTACTTAGGAACAATTCAAATTCATCAAATCTGAAAATCGAAGCATGCCTAAAATAAATTTCACATCACACAAATTATCATTAGAAAACATTGCAATTTAATTAAGGAGCAATTTAAATCATCAAATGATGGTATAGCACGGAACCACCTACCTCAAACGGGTGCGTGAAACGACGCGGCACCGAATTCCCGACGAACAACGGTCACTGTAGGAAACCGTCAAGGGGCCCTAAAACAGAAAATCGTTAATAAACTTAGTAATAATATAATAGAATAATAATAATAATATAATAACGATAGTAATAATAATAGTAATAATAATAATAATTATACATAATAATAATAACAATAACATTAATATTAAGCATATTAATAATAATAATAAAAATAATAATAATATGATAATAATAGTAATAACATATTAATAATAATTATTATAAATAATAATAATAACAATAATAATATTATTATTATTATTATTATTATTTACATAATTACAATAATAACATATTAATATTTATAATAAATAACATCTTAATAACAAAAGAAGAAATAATAATTAATTAGATAACTTAGAGTAATAAAATAAAATAAATAAAATAAAAGAAAAACATACCTGCGCTGCGCGGAAGGAGGTGGCGCCGAGCAGGGGTGCCGGAACGGAAAGAAGAGGAAGGAAAGAAAGGGAAGAAGAAGAAGAGAGGAGGAAGAAGAGAAGAAGAAGAAGGGAGAAGGAGGAGAAGAGGAGAAGAAGAGGAAGAGAAGAAGAAAGGAGGAAGGGAAAGAGAGGAGGCGCCGAACAGGCGCGCTGGAACAGAGGAGAAGAGGAAGAAAAGAAAGGAAGAAGAAGTAGAGGAGAGGAAGAGGAGAGGAAGAAGTGGAGAGGAAGAAGAGGAGAGGAAGGAGAAGAGAAAGAAGAAAGAAGAAGAGAGGAAGAAGAAGAAAAGAAGAAGAAGGGAGAAGGAGGAGAAGAGGAAACAGGGGGTTGCGCCGGCTGGGGTGCAAGGGAAGCAGCAGGTCGGCCGAAGGGCTGTCCGAAGGAGGGAGGAGGTTGCGGCGGCGTTCCGGCGAGAGGTAGGGCTGCGGCGGCTGGTCAGTCCGGCTAGAAGAGAGGAAGGGAGATGGGGAGTCCGGCTGGCAGGGAGGAAAGGAGGTGCAGCGCTGGACGGTGGGAAACAGTGCAGGCGGGGGGGGTTTTGCCGCCGGAGGGGAAACCAGGACGGCGTCGGGGAGCCGGGACGGCGGCGCGGGGTCGGCGCAAGGCGGAGGAGCTGGGCGGAGGGGGCTGTGTGCACCGCCGCGTGAAGGAGGGGTGAGGCCGGGTGCGCGGGAGGCCGAGGGGAAAAAGGAGGAAGGGAGAAAAAAAAAGAAAAGAGAAAAAAAAGAAAACCGAAACGGTGTAACAGAATTTGTTACAGGAGAGAGAAAAAAAATAAAAATAATAAAGTAATAAATAAAATAAACAAAATTAATAATAACAAATTACAAAATTTATAATAAAATTAAAAGTAAATAACAATAATTATAATAGTCAATAAAAATTTTAAAGACAATAATAACAATTACATTATAAAAGTTATATATAAAATAAATAAATAATAATAATAATAATGATAATATAGTATTAGCAATATTGATAATATATATATATATTATCAATAATAATAATGTTATCAAAACAATTATAAAGTTAATAATAATATTATTATATTGATCATAATAAAATAATGATACTAATATTATAATAGTAATGATAATGACTTAATAATATATCATCAATAATACTATCATAATAATAACAATGAAAATAATAATATAACATTGACGATAATGAAATAACCATGTCATAATAATAACCAAAACCATGAAAGTTCCGTCCAGTATTCATCGTTCGAGCATCGGCACTACGTGTCGAGCGACGTGAAGTAAACGCGCGCTTATCAGCACCTCCGCAATTATTCCCCAACGACTCAGCCCACACTTATCAAAGCGATAAAATCAAACTGACAACATAAACTCATGAAATAAAAATTTAAAATTAAACGCATACCTCAAAAAAGTCCGGGCATGACAAGTTGCTATATATCCTCTTTAGGTAGAGGTGGGGCCTCACATATTTCAAATATATCCCTCACCATTTTTTTGAATAAACCAAATTTAATTTTAAAAGAATGTGTCTATAGTGTTATTGATATTGAATAATTATTGCCCGAAAAGGTAATGTGTGAGTCAACCAAGATACAGTAAGAAAATGAAATGAAAAACAATATAGATAGTGAAAAAACTAATAGTTTGGTTTTGAAAATCATTATGTATCCCCATTTTACAAAAATAAATTCATAAAAAACATGATGCGTGGTATCTTATATAGGGATAAACCCACAAAATTTACTTATATAAAATTTTTTACCTTATAGTGAAATTATTTAGAAAAAATGTTATAATTAAGTAAAAAATAGCATTTCAATGTAAAGTGATGAATGGTATGATAATTAAACACCTCACTAAACAAAATTAAGAAGATCAAGGTTACATTAAGAATCTTATTAAAATAAAATTAATTATATACATGGTTCGAAAATAGATAGAAGTTTTAGTCACATATTTCGTGATCAATGATCAGAATATTTTACAAGTGATATATTGATATATTAAGACTCTCATAATTCCACATTAAAAAGAAGTAATCATTATTGAAAATATGATAATGAACAATTAATTATGTGTTCATATAAAAAAGAAATATTTATAATGATTAAGGCTTTATATATAAAGAGGAATAGATATATAAGTTTTATTTTCTTGTAATGAAAATAAACATTTTCATTAATTTTAAATGAAAAGTGGTATGGTTGGATTATATATCTTGTTATTTAAGGTCATGTAGTTCAGACACATTTTATCATTATAATATTCTATAAGCATAAATGTAATAATATATTGTTTAACATCATGTGGTAGTGGAATGATTAATAATATACCTTAATATTATGTGGTTTGGATATTTCAACAAAATATTATTTGGTCATATATCAAGCACTATTTAACCTATACATGAAAAGTAAGTTTTAATGCATCTTAGGTAATGGTTCGGTTTTAGTTGGAGAAATGTTTTCTATATATATGATCTTCAAAATTAAGGAACCATTATTGTTAACCATGTGCATAATAATAGTACAATCTAATTTATATTCAAACAATAGTGGATTATTTCCATATATTCTTAGTGATCGAATATCTATTTAAAATTATCTAAAAATAAATGAGTTAACAGGAAATCAATATTTATGTGGTATTTAATATGGGGTTTATGATCCCCTATATATTGTTTCATTTATATCATTTTTTAGGAATGAATATAAAATTATACCCTATTACCTTGTAACCTTGTATATATAGTCTCTTAGTGAAATATGATGAATGGGAGTGAGAGAAATGGGACCTCCATAAGTAACAAAACATAGGACATATACACTAGGGAATGCAGAGTCAAATAATTAGAAGTTATTAATATATTATGATATTTTTTTGACTCATTGGGGAGATTATTGAGAATAATCTTATTATTTTAATCCAACAAAATTTATCAGATAAATATGTTAGTTTTTTTAATTCATCTTATTTCTTTTTATATTTATTAATATGATGTGAATAGTTTATTAACAATTTAATGTACATTGACTATAACTTCTCAAACTATTATATATAAAAGTTCATGTAATTATCTATGATAATTATATATATAATAAAATTTTTAGTTTATATTTGGATTTATGCATGTAATTACAGTTTTTTTTTGTAATCTATTAGGGGTAAAACTTAATCCCATGTTTAAATTAAATCCATTATTATAAAGATACTTAAAAACTATTATTAAATAATTTAATAGTAATGTCCAATTAATTTAATACCCCGTGAAAAAAAGATCAATGTTTATTTGGATTATCTTTGTAATTATTGTGGCTGATAGATGTTGTTTTTATGAATTGTGAATTTATGAAATTTCATTTAAAGAATTTTATATTCTTTAATCTTATAGAGATAATAGTAATGAAGAATTAAATTTTGATAAAAATTAATGTTTCCCATCTTATAGGTGTTATATACACTATAAATGACTTTATCAGTGTAGGAATTTACCATACATTGAGTCAAACAAAGATAATATCATTGAATCCCTCTATATAAGGGTCTTCTAAGAAATTATACCAATAAAGGGAATAAATTTATTTTTTCACCTATACGTTACCTCATTATTGGTGTAATTATGATGTAGTATCCCAATCAATAGATAGTCAAACACTAGGGTTGTCCAATCAATTAATATCAATATATGGGTTCACATTTATTTTTTGCACATCATTTAGTTAATTTTAATCAAAACATTCAATATGTTTTTGTGCACCATTTTTTGTTTTATAACATTTTCGTCCAAATTGATTATAGATTGATCTAAAATAGCAATATTATTTTATTTAAAATTATTATGAGTTGGGAAATAAGCCAAATTTGGATTATTAGGGAAACAAATAGTTAATTCTTATGTATGATCAAATATGAATAATATAAATTATTTGTTAATTACATTATCATTATTAAAATAGTGATCACAAACTCTAAAAAATATTTTATATGAAAATAGAGAATCATTACTCCAATGAAATATTTGGGACAAATTATGAGGGATTGTTATTCCTATTCAATATTAGGTTGTAACTCCTTTAATATGAATAATAAATTCATTACTTCCTCCATGTAAGTGAGAAATTTTATTCAAATGATTATCGTGTTTCGGTCTATATAATTAATTCTCATGCTAGGAGGACTGTCATATTCATCGTTGAAGAAAATTTCCCATGATTATGGAATTTTTTTAATAAAATATACCTCATTATATATAAATTATATATCAGTGGTGAGTTAATTAGATATTGGACAATCTTCTAAAAAAAGATCAATAAACATACCATTAATTTCATTACATGAAAATTATTGAATATAGACCATTTGATGTATCACCAACTCTATTTCTAGTTGAAAATTAAACATTGAAATATTCAATGTATTATTTAATCTATCAAGTGTTGTAAAAAAAAGAATCATTATCATTAATGTATTGATGATATTATAAAATGAAAAAAAATATGAGAATATAGTTACTCTCATTATAAAAATTGAAAATATCTATATCTAACATAGTTTTACTAAATTAATATAGATTATTCACATTACCTTATAAATTATCATGAGAAAAAGAATAAACAAGATATAATTCCATAAATAAAATATAGTTCTCAAAGCTTATATTATTTTATAGGTCGAATAAAAAATTTAGTATAGATTAGGTATTAGTAAATTACATCAATTTCATTATAATTATATAGTGAACCATTTTTCATTAACATGTTAAACGGTAGACATCATATAGTTAGGTTTGTATTAAATCATCTGATGTAACTAAAGAATATATGGAATCCTCTAACAGCTTGGAAGTACTATATATGTTTTATTGAAATCATATCAATGTTCTCATTAAGAATAAAAGGTATTCATATGAATCCAAAAATCATATAATGTTCTCAAAGAGATTATATTATTCTCATTTTCAGTAGTTTATATTTAGAATATATTTATTGAATCTTTATTATCACTAATTTGGTATCAGTGAAATGATCATAATTTGGTTGTATGTTAGATAAAAATGTTTCTACATAACACTATAAATTACAAATAATTACTTTAATAAGTGTATAGTTTTCATTATTTTTTATTTCATCTTGTAAGGTTTCAAAAGAATTCTTAAGGGTGAATATATTAATTTGATAATTGTGCACTCCTTGGGGTTATTGTATTATTGGGTATCATTAATAACCAAGGGGATAATATTTATTAATATACTTGATATATATATATACATAAGTACCCCTTATAACAAGTTTCAATACTATCAAATAATTCATTGATTATAATTATAAAAAGTATCATTTGGAAAATGATGATTGAGATTATTAATTTTGATACAAAATGTGATTTATTGGTTCTTAGTCATAACTAGGATAATATTTTGCTGATTAATTTTATATTTTACTTCCCTAATTTTTTATCCTTTGTTATTATCTCTATATTTCCCAAAAAAAAATTGATTAACGAGTGATGTTCATTCACTATACTACGTTCTTATTAGTATTTTGATTAAATAGCTATACAAAGTGATGATGAACGACCTAGGTTTCTAATATTATTTCCAAAATATAATTTTAGGAAAATAAACCACATTTAACATTGTGAAACATGTTATATAATCCTAATCCATCATGAGGTATAATTTGACAAAACAATATCTATTTTTGATCATTACTGGTTCTTAAATTCACGAGAATCAAACCATATTAAAAATTTGAAATTACTTCTTTAAAATGATAAGGATATTTTCATAAATCATTTCTATTTAATGAATAAGGGATAAATGGTTTGGTTTTCTTATATTCCAAGGGTGATCACTTATCTAATCCATCAGCATATTTATATAAGGTATTGTTTTTTAGATAGAATATATAACCCCAGGAAACATTATATACCATATTGATGGTTGAAGTTGGTCAATATATTTGTGAAGATAGATTTTAATAATATATCATGTCTGAATTTCATGTTTGGGTTAAATAATAAACGAAACTCATACACTGATAAACATCTGTACTACATATATTTGGGGATGTGATTTTAATTTTCTTTCATTTTATAAGATGTTGTACTTCAAAAAGTATATAACCCATTTTTGTAACTAAGGTATTTAAATTATTGATCCATTATTTTTATTTTTAATAAAACAATATTTCAATATGTAAAATAAGTTACACAAATTATATATTTCACAAGTATTAAAAATTATTTAATTTCACCCCTAGAATATTTTTTGGGTGGATTTATAGATACCACCTTCTCATAAAAAATCTTCTCCATATATTTGTATAACACATGGGACATATAATGAAAAAATCACAAGTCAAAATAAATCTCTATGGGATGAAGATAAGTGGTAATGGAATAAAATAAATTAACTAGATATTACTAGAGCAAAAAAACTCAACAATTAGTGAATACATTTTCATGTCCACTATATATATTATAATTCCATACACAAATAGAAAATAAACAATATAATATAAATTTTATAAAAAAATATGAAATGGAATAAATCCATCAGGTTATCCTCCATTCATATTCTATATCAATATGCCATTATTCAACTACAACCTCCACAAAAATGAAACATCCACCAATAACTTTAACTAAATGTAATAAAATACTATTCTGTGAAACATGTAATGGATATATTTTATCTAAATAACCTGTAAACATCCATGTGACTTTATGATTCACCATCCATTTTAAAAAAACATTCTCTAAGTGTAATATATGGTTGTATAAGAAACTGAAATATTAATATGTGGGATTAGAATGGCTAAATAGAAATGTTAAAGGAAACCAATCCAAGTTTAATATCATTAAACGGTTTATACATTAAATAATATTTAAAAATACATTTTTCAAATTATGTTTTATCATTATGAATGTATACGAATACCACATCCTAAACCTTTGAAAATTATATTTTCATTTTATTTTAAATGAAAACAATGAATTCTGAAACATTTCATTATATTAAATCTCTATTATTACAAGCGCTAATCAAACCCCTATTTATGAAAAATGTTAAGGTAGCTATATTTTAGGTTTTTCTATAGAAAATAATTATATTAGATATCAGTAACCAAAACAATTAAAAATATAAATTTTCATAAGTATAATAAAATGATTTGAATGGTAATAACAAGTAAGTAACAAAAAACGAATTATCAAAAAGAATTCAACATGGAAAAACCTAGGTAAAAATGTTTTGGGCATAATCCTTTTATCATTGTACACTTAATGATCAAAAAATAATAATATTTCACATGCATGAGACTCTATGAAATATGAATAAAATTTTTTATAGGTAGAAAATTCCATATAACGTGATTTTTAGTTAATGTTGTAGAGTTATATAGTTTCTATTGATGGAAACCCAATTCCTAATATACTTTTCTTAGTCATCCCACATATAAGCCAAGGGTTTCCCATTTCGTATCCCATGATAAAATAGAAATGTTAATAGGGGTAACCAATCTCAATCATAGATAAAAACATAGAAAACACCAAACAATATTCCACATCCATACACCACAAATGTAAGCACCTTCTTTAAGAATTACAATAACATTGAATATTGTGTTGATTTTATTATAACATGTAGAATAATTTTATGAGATTAAATTGGGTGTGAATAACCTTTTTGAAAATATTATATATTATTCCAATTGATACATATTATTATCTTCAAAAGTCTATTTTAAACATGTTTGAACAATATGTCAATTTATTAATAAAAATACAAAATCTTTTACCTTTCATTTTCTCATTTAAATTTAAAAATATATACTTATATGTATCATAAAAGGAAAATTCACATAATATCACTTTAATTTGTATGTTTATTAATATATATATATATACCAATGTTTAAATGTATAACTAAAAAATACAGATCAAAAACAATTTCATACCACACATTTTTTTCAAAACCGAATATGGAAAATATTATAAACACATGAATGTACACTAACATAAAGAATTAAATTTTAATTATATATGAAGTCCAAAAGGACATTTATAATTACACATATTACTCATAAGGTATATTCATTTAAAATAATTGGTTCTCATAGAAAGTGAGAAACAATTTTGAAATATATTTTTTAATAGAGAAACTATTCAAATTTATTAGAAATCAAGAAATATCCTTACAGTATACCTAGTTATTACACTAACTTAGCCAATACTCTTATTATAAGTGAAATAAATAATATTAAATGAGGGGTATGTTTTATACATTTTCCCTCTTTTTTAAATGCATGGTTCTATGAAGACATGGTCCTCTTGGAATATGGAATAGTTAAAATCCACCAATACCACAAAAAATAAGTTCTAGATAGGTACCATGTGGATGCATATACTAATTTATTTCAAATAAAAAAACCCAAACACGAAACAAGGAGCTCAATGGTGCGATATTCTCAATGGTCAGTAAAAAATGGAAAAAGTGATGTCTACATGGTATATGAGAGGTTTTGGTGAGCATCCAAGCTCTTTCAGCTCCATTGAAACCATATTAACATGATCATGGTCCCATTTTTACACCCACTAATCCAAGATACAATGTGAAATAATTAAATAATTAAATAAATGGATAAAATAATCATAAAAATGTGGCCCCAGGTATGGAAATTCTCTCAACAATGACACTTTCTACCCCCAAAAATCCATGAAACTACATGTGGATGATAGATAATTCAAAAAATGGGATGTTATATGATGTAATTTTCTCAATTATAAATAATCAAATGAAAAAACACATCTTGGTCCATATCATTGACCATAATTATTCAATAAAGAAAACCATGAGAAATCCTTCGAAAGAAAAGAATCCAAAAATTATAACACTCAAGTACTCTCCACAGTATATAATGTTTCATATTATCATGGTTGTATAGAAAAAAATTATCTCTTGGTAAATTAATACAAGAGTTAAATCACTATTATCATAAAAATTTGAAACAATTAAGCAAATGAAATTCTTTATTCATAATTTCCAAAAAAAAATTAAATAAATCATGGAAGAAGTTATAATCAACCAAAATAATAAACCCAAATCAATATTAATTAAGTTATCGATGTGATAATAAATGAAATTTGGGATTTAAGATATTTTTTAAGATTCATCAACATCCAAAAATACTTTAAATGAAATTATAAAGCACCCAAATATGTCCCCAAATAGTTCACTACCCCCAAAATAAAACATAAAAACTCCAGTGGGTTCTAAAATCATAGAAGGGATAATCCCACAGATGAAGAAAAACCATAGAAATAATAATGGCACTTTCAGAAAATTGGAATAAAAAAATCAAGCCTTAACATAATAAATATGATCTCTAGTCTCATTTTAATTATGGATACAATGAAAATTCTCTCAAAACACTAACCCTTGATGAATCCCTCTGGTAAAAACACATGAAACCCATCCAAGTCACTACAAAAACAAAATTTTGTCTCCTTACAAAAAAAATGAAATAATAATGTAATAATCCTTGTTAAATGTAATTTATGGTTTTATATTTTTTTGAGGTATAGAATGAATTGGTTTAGTCTCGAATTTATTTTAATGTTATTGGAATGTTTTAGATGTTTTTTAAGAGTTCATTGATGGACCAATTTCAAGAGAAATTTAGAGTATTCCCTAGTAAATGGTGTGAGGTAAAGAAGATCTCTATACGAAGGTTCTTGTATACACTATTTGTTGAAAATACCTTGATGTAACCATGAATATTTTGAATCTTTAATTTATCAGGCATTCACAAAGATGGTTCATGGTTTTTGAAATCATCTATTTAAATAATTCAGTAGAAATAAATGAATAAAAAATAATATAATTTTAACCCAGAACTCCCCTTAAACCCTTATTCTTATTTCCATTTATTAGGAACAAAAAATCTATCCATCCTCCTGGGAATTTTTTGGATAGTCTTCCTAGATGTTTCGATTTCTAAATATATTTCAAATATTGGATTTATGAAATCAAAGGTATGTACTCTATTCCTCTAACAAATTTTTGATTGTTGTAATTTTTCTCAAATAAAACACTAAATAAAGGCTCTTATTCTCATATCTATGGTTTGGATAATTTTTTCATGAGAGGGATTGTTTATTAATTTAATTGAATGGAATAGGAACCTATATCTATATAGATATTTATGTGATTATTTGGTAATAGAAACTATCTTATGTTGGGGTATTCTCTCACAATCTACTTAATATAGAATGTGTAGGCACTAGATTTCTGAAAAAAAATCATTTGACATGGATATGACTTGTGGAATATTTTTTTTCAAACCCATGTTATTTCATATCATTAAATATTATATTATGTGTGATTACCACAACATGTTTTATTAAAGGGTAAAAAACACTTTAAAAAATGATGGGTGTGATAATATATCATAGATAATATTTTCATGAGTATATGTTGTATATATGTAGGGACATGACGGTTCCAAAATATTCATATGGTCTATGGGGGTCATTATTTTACAACCAAGTATAAATTTGAGTATTTAAATATGGGTATTCCGCTCATATGTCGGGACTATTCACATGAGTGAATCATGAATGGATGAGTGAGTTTTTGATTAGTTATGTGTTCTAGAAATTATTTTATAATACAATTATATAAATATAATATTAGTACAATATTATTAATATTAATTTAATTATTTTTTAAATAAAACTATGAGATAACATGCCTTTATCATTGTGGAATGTGTATGATTTCATTAGTATTTCCTTCTAAGTCAATATACTCAACCCATATATATGCACTATCGAGCATATGTAGATATTTATTATCATGATATATGTAAGTGAAATATATTTTAATTCACAAGAGGATACAATGATATTATGTCCAAGGATAATGAGATATATATATTGGACGTTGGTTGATCTAGTGTGTTTGGAGTTGTTCCACAACAAAACCCAGAGTTTTTTATGTCTTCAAATTTTTGGTTTCCAGATTTTTATCATCTAATGCTATTACAATATTTTTTATGCTTTTATTTTGGATATTTATTGGTATTTATTTACATCAATAAAATTGTAGTCCCTTTTGATTATATTCACTATTTCATTTTACCTATTATGTTTGTGGGTATTTAGAAATTATCCCAAAAATACATCTTATTCCATTTTAATTTATTATGTAAGAATATAAATATATTATAATATAAAATTTTATTATTACCATTTATTATATCTTTATTAACAATTTCATGTTAATGTTACGTTTCAGGTTGTAACAAATTTATTTTCATATAAGTTTTGATTTGTTTTTATTTACCATATTACATTGGTCATGATATAATATAATCTATAATGTTAAATAATATATAAATATAATATATATTGAGTTTATATTTATTTAGAGTATTCGATTAAATTTAGTCAGGTAAAATGAAATACACCTTTCATGGACATGGTAAATCGTATGTATGCATAAACATTGTTTCCTTTTTATTGTGATATTAAATAGAATAAAGGTAAATCATATATTTCTTTTATATAATCATTTTTTCCGTATTTATATATCATATTTTCATTAATCTCATCCTTAATATCTTCAATGTAATGCATGAATAAATCACATCATTGCGTGAAATAGTTGTTTTCCATACACATGAGCGACATTATATTATTCTCATAAAATGGAAAGAAAAATGTTATGTAATATATAATAATTAAATAAGAATAATAATATCATAAATTTTATACATAAAAAATAAATTTATCATAATGTTCAGTCATAAGAGGTTGTTATGGAAAAATGAATGATATCATTTCACAAGGTGATAATCTACCATAAAATTGAACAATGATTTCATAACCCATTTTATGTTAGTGGTTACGGTGTTAAGTGATGAATATAACATAAAAATATATAATTATTTGTAATATATATAGACTATTACGTCATCACGATATAGTATCAATTTAATGAGGTGGTGGAATAAAAAACAAAAATTCTTAGGGATTACATTACCCCTTGTACATGTATCCTCCTTAGGTTTTCACCAAAATACATCATAGGTTGTATTTATAATTCAAGGACGTAATTTGCAAAGTTATTTTTTTTTTGGATTTTCTAAACCAAAATTATATAAATTTATGGAGATGATATGGGAATGGGTGGCCTTTTATATGTCCAGTGATAGGCACAATTATAATGCTTTGAATGAAATATTTCAACCAATATTTATTCCATGTTAGTAAGATCCAATAATAGATATTTCTTAATCATAAAAGCGATATTGTCAAAATATATTCATGAAATATTTGTTTCAAATTTATTTGGTTATTTTTATCACTTATTTTTAAGTTTAACCCCTGATAAAATAATTTCTAGTTTAACTATGGTAGATAATTTTTACTATTTTACTATTAATTTTGGCCAAAACATAAGTTGAATATAAAAAATAGTAAAAATTATGGTTAATAATAATATGGAATCTATTGTTCAAAATTCCATTAAACTAGGTGTAAAATCGTAATTTAAAATTAATCTCATAAATGGATTGATTATGATTGTTTGTAAAGGTAAACATTTCAATAAAATTAAAACGTTTTTATATTTAACATCAATATGAAATTAATAAAATGAACCAAATTTTATTAATGGATGTATAAAGAACCAATATTAATATTTAAACAACATAAAATATAACTGATCTATATAAATAAATTAATCAAAAAAATATATTTCAATTAAAATTCAGTATTTTCACCATTCAAAATCAATTTTGTCTTCTCTAAAAAGTCTCCAATATTGACCCTAATGTAATGCTGAAATTATGATTTAAAAAAATAATTTTATTCCTTAAAATAAATATTATAAAATTTTAAAATATTATATTTAAAACAAAACCACTAGACTTGAGAAAAAAATTGGTTTTCAAGACCAATATTTTTTTATGAACAAACTGGTTTTAAAATAACTCTATTTTAATTAATAGATATTTTATGAATCCTAACTATAGATTTTATATATAATCCAGGTTTTTTTAATCATTCACATTAGGTTTTATTTTAGTTAATTAATGTTGAGAAACATTATGCACTTTAAAATGTTTTCCCAAAAAAACCCTCTTTTAAACCTAAAAATAAGAACAATTCCAAAATAAACATGATTAAAAAGTAATTATATAGATTAAATTATAATAAAGAATAATAATGTTAATTGAAAAAATATTTTTCAATTTAATTTACTTAATTTATTTAAATTAAATTTCTAGTCAACAAAAAAATATATTTTACAAATTCACGGAAAGATCAGTGTTTTCTGGAAAAATCTCACAGTTTCATCGTAAGTCTATTTAAAAATGCTAATTATAATTTTTTTCATTTTTTTAAATAAATATTCAATAATATTTATAAATTAATTATAATATATTGTCATAATAATCAATTTTTAGGAAAAAATATTATTGATGAATATAATTACATTATTAAATTTGAATGATTATTTTTTAATAATTTGTAAATAAATATATATTCAGTAGGAAATATATTTTAATATTTAATAAATTAGTTAATATTATTCATACCTTCCTATTTAGATTATAACTTATAATGATCATATTTAATATAATATTTTTTCATTATTCGTTGATGCTCGGTGTTGCGTGTCACTCAAGCTCTTGAAAAAACTCATTGTTTTTTGTAACATAAGATAAAATTGGTGTCTTATATAATAAAATATAAAATCATTTTTCATGTAACACAAAATTTCAAAAATATTAAATTCATTTTAAAATTAAAATTAAAAAAATATCGGGGTGTAACACTCCGTGATTCGTATAATTAGTTTTATTCTCTCCTAGGCTACACTTGATTTATACCCTCAAGGATTTGATGTTATAAATGAGATTATTAATTATTATCATATATAAATTAATTCTAGTTTATCTATCCTTATAAATCAATCATATAAATAATTTAGTAATATATTGGAAAAATATATTTATTTAAAATACCATATGATGTTATTTGGTTATATTAAGTAGAAGTATTCATTTTTTAGTTAAAAGGGAAATCTGAGGAGTCTAAGAGTGGATGTTGTTGTACTGTTCAACAGCTATATTGACATATTCCATTAGTTCCATACAATATAAAATCATCTATGTGAATATAATGTGGGAGTTAAATTGTATTATACCTAAATATTCATACGACTCATGTATAATTTCATCTTTGTTTATGATTATGCTACCTCGATTACTTTTGTAATCATTTTCCTCATGGAAATAATGTTATATTTTTTCTACCACGGTATCTCTTGTGTAATATTGTACATATAATTGGTGATGTAATCAAATAAAAATATGAAAGTAATTATTTCAAACATAAACATAATCTCATCCTAGAAGGAAATTTCATTGTAATTTTGAATCTTGTTCGTTATTTATTACATACCATTCACTTTAAAAGTAAGAGGCAATGCTAACAATATTTTGAGGTACCATTATTATTTCATCTTCTATAGCTATGTAAAATATTCATATAATATTCTCACATATTATTATATAAATTGGATTTATTTATTAATTATCATTAAATTTTTATATTATTCCTTATATGATATTGATCTCAAATATATTGTGAAATAATGATTATGGGTTTTAAAAACTTCTGATCACATTGTGGACAATAATTGATAGTTGTGTGCGATTTTTTTTGAAAGTTTTATCTCTTATAATGATAAAATACACACTTTTCATGGTGATAATGATTTTATATCAGGTGGAGTAGGCAATATCTTTTATATATTTATATATTCACTAGTCGAATATTAAATTTTCTTATAGATTACAATGAATTGATTACTATAAATAAAAATATATTTTCATGAATATTTTTATATAATTTCAATGTGAATATTTGAATTGAATACCCCAATAGAGGGTGGTTGGGTTCTTTATATATTTTCTCCCAAATAAAAATATCATTTCCTTACATTAATATTTAATGACATCAACTAAAATGAACGAATAAAATTTTATTTTTAATGATTATATAGAATATTTTCAATTTTCTTAAGTTTGTCACAATGTGGTGATCAATGTTTATTTTAATGATGGATGATGAAAGTAACTATCATTTTATAGATTATGAAGAACTCAACCAGGTGATTTGTTTAAAAAAATTCCATTGAATTTAATTAGTTAATTTTTTTATCAGTTTATGGGATTGAGGTGGTTCTAAAAAATCCATCATTTGTCATGATATAAATAGTTTAGGTTGAAAGGATAAAATTATACAAGAAATAATTCATAATTATAAATGATCTCCATAAGTATCGTATTTTTCTCTTTCATCGTATGAATTCTCATGACGTTTTCATAGATGTAATTAATCATATCCTTTATAACTACGTAGATAGACTTTTATTGAATTTTTAATTTATATCTTTTCTTTCTACAAATCAAAAAATGATAAAAAAAATTGCATCATGTTGGTAAATCTATATATTCATTTTATATATTTAATATTATTTGAAAACACTTTTGGATTTTGGAAGAAAAATATTTGGTCATATCACATTTGAAATTAGAATTTAATTGGATCTAAAATTTGTTGAAGTAGTCATGTCATAGGAAATCATTGGGTCTATTAGAGTACTATATGTAATTTGTTTACGATTTCCTTATTCGAGTATCATTGTTGGATCATTTAACATGAATGAGAGTTAAATTTAAATATAATAAATAATTATAAATATTTTTTAATATGTTTAAGAATATTTTAACATATTCTCATGTCTCAATTTGTTCCTAATCCTGGTATGTACAACATTCTATATTTTGTTTCCTAATATATAGGTTTGGGTGCATTTTTATGGTGTATGATCATATAGTTGATTGTGGAACTCTTTAATTATTCCATCATCAATGTAATGACACAACCCATAATGTGGAGTGGGTTAAATTGATGAATTTATTGATGACCTATCAGAATTATTAATTTATACATACAATTAATGATTACACAAATCGAAAGATTTTTATATACATTCATTCCTTGAATGATATAAATAAAAAAAATTGTTAATTGGGTGAGTATGTTCAAACCTTTTATTTCTATATGTATTACACCTTATGTAATGTAAATGTATTTTATATATCTCTGAATATGAAATTTCATATATTAGGAAAGATATAATCAAAAGAATAGTGATTTTTAATGATTTTTTATTATTGAAATATATCATTATATAATAAAATAGTTGGATCATATATTCTTTTTAGTGTGGATTCTACTTAGAAATTACTAAATCAAATAAAGCTTGAACTTATGTTCAATCCATATTTCTAATATATTTGGGAAATTTTAAATGGTGGCGAGACTGGGAGTGATTGGTCATGATCTCTTAATATAGTAATATAAATAATGAAGATATTAGTGATTATTTATCTAATAGAACGTGATATTATGAAGGATGTATATTATTCTAAATGGTTTGATCCCCATTTTCCCACGAATATGTTTTTTGATATCATGTATTGAGAAAGTTTTCTTGGGAAGAGGCATTGAATTTTTTGTATCTTTTCATTGTTCCATCATTGTTAATAATTGAAATCAAACAACCAAAATATTGCTTGAATTTTTTTAGACCTTATAAAATCTATTTGGATGTGGTATTATATATCCTTTGATTTCATAGTTTATTTTTTTTATCATCTAATTAAAAAAACTTCTATCATCAATGATTTCATAATGATATATGTACACTTTTTCAATTAATGAAATGTACATATATTGAGAACCTGGGAGATATATAATTGTAAGATATTTAGAAATATATTGAGTTCCATTATAAATTCTCCCTCACTGACAAGGAAATTTATTTTCATTATAAAATTCTGATAAGTTAATATTAATTAAGTAAAATAATGGTGTTTATAATTTTGGACCTCAATTATTCCATAGAAATCATGTTCATACAACATATCATTCATAAAAAATATATATAAGTTGCATTTATGTATAATTAACAATATAAGTTCATAGAATAATAATTTTCCAATGATTTAATTTTAATATAATTATAATTAAACATATTTCATAAAAATGTATACATTTAAGGATATATGTGGTTTGTCCATCAACATATTTCTATATTTTTATGAATTTAGATAATATTCATAATGGGAAATGATCATTAGGATTTAGAGACTGAATAATATTAAATTGATTAATTAGAATTTTCTAATTTATTAGATATTCAATAAAAAAATTAGTCAATTTTATTAAATGTTTTATCATTTTATGGGTGTTGAGTTGTTCATTATAGAATTTCCTCATATGGAAAATTGAGGTCTATTAAAAAATGTAATATTATTCCAAGGTTTATTGGTCTATTAATGTGAAAGAATCATATTAATATAATATCATTCCAACTATCCCTAGCACAATAATTAACATCAATTCACACCATGTTTCATATATCCTGGTCAAATGAATTCCATATCGATCTCATTAAAATATTTTAGTAATTTTATTTGGACATTAAATAAAAAACATCTACAGTAGAGATACCAATTATAATTTTGTATCATCAGAAAAAAAAATCAAAAATAATGTCAATTCCCTTTATTCATCTTCATTAGAACCATAGAAGGAGTCCATAAATTTTCAGAGTTTGATGAATTAATGACATATCAATAGATTCATCTATTTTCATATTTTTAGTCATGATGTACTTATAATGTAATAGTGGTATGATGGGAAAACTAATGACTACATTTATGATATGGTCAATTATTCAATTTTGTTTTTATTTTATTATATGAATTTAAACATTAAATTTAAATACATAGCAGATAACTTAATTTTCATTAATGGTTTTAGAATCAAATGTGTACTAATATACTTTTTAATAGGACTATGAATTTTATTTGAAATTGAATAGTTTATAATTTGGAATATCAATTAAAATAATGAATAGTCATTTTTATCCAAACCTTTTTATGTCACTTATAAGATATTATTAACCAATAACACAATTATTATCTTGTTTCATCAGTCATAATAACATGATTATTTGTGTCTCCTTAAAAACAAACTATAATTGAATATTTTATCCTCATATTTATTCTCAAGGAGTTCATCCTTTCTATTACCCTAGTAAACCATGGTGTTGAATTTATGGAGAATATTTTTTTATAAATTTCTTTTTTTTTTGTTCTATGGTTTGATAAGTTTTTATCCTACATTTTATTTTGATTATTCAATAACAAAACGCTGGTTTTAATGGTTTAAGGTAAGAGTCTATATGTTATTCGTTTGGTTTGACAAAACCCTTTATACAGATTTTTTTAATTATTTGTTTTACAAATTGTCATTACTTAAATTATCCTGATGATATATTATTGGTTATCAATGACATTTGTCACGACCCGTCCCCTGGGGCCCGCATCGTGACTACCCCAAGCCCACCTTCCATAGGCCAGGGGCTAGCGACTATCACAAAAGGCGTAAATCCCTAGTACTGGGAAGGCATTAGCTTTATAACTGAAAACAAACACAACCAGAGTACAAGAGGAAGCAAACACTAAGTGAAAACTATATAACAAGAGTACAGAAAGTAAAGGGTCCATAATACAAGCCCAACTGTAAAGTAAAAATACAACCAAAAGAAAGTACAACTAAAAAAGGGACAAACAGCTGGAAGGTGAAATCATCTCCTAGATTTTCCTCCGGGGTTCCCACCAGAAGGGTAGGTACAGATAGCCTCCTTAGTGCTCCACGTCCATCCGCCTCCTCCAGGTTCCGTCTCATCATGAGGTCCACCTCCGGGTACCGTCTAGTCCTCGTACACTCCTCCTCGGTCAACATTGTTTGTCTTTTTCATCCAACACAACAAGGTGCGGCCATAACTCGTGTAGGGGTGAGTATAACGATACTCAGTAGGGACCCCGAAACCCTCAAGGTCTCACAAAATCCAACAGGGATAAACCAAAAAGTAAGATTTCAACGGATAACCATTACTTAGGTATATTCCCATAAATATACCTAAGTTATCAAGTAACCCATCTCAATCATGAGAAAAACACAAAGGTCACTCAATCAGCTCAAACGAAGATTTTCATTCACAATGTCGAAACCACGGCTACTGGACAACTCCTCCTTTGTCGAGTACAGTGGGAATGCCGCTACAACCAAGCGCTTCCCACTGACCTTGGACTGCTTAAGTACTCCACCTGTCGAGTACTATGTGAATTATGCTACAACCAAGCGCTTCCCACCATTGGTCTGTCGCTACAACCAAGCGCTCCCCCTCATGACCTACAGAGGTACTCCATATGTCGAGTATTGTGGGTCTGCCGCTACAACCAAGCGCTCCTCTGCCATGGGTCTGCTGCTACAACCAAGTGCTCCCCACTGGGCCATCCGAATCACTCCGAGTCGATCGATCAATAGTCATCAAGTCTTATCCAGCAAATAGGTCTCTGCAATCTGCTCGCTCATCACCAGGAGGGTCCTCTCCACGTGCCACAAGCCGGTACTCCAAGTGTCATGAATTCTTACGTTGAAGTATCTCAAAGGACTACCTCATCATAGGGGTCTCAACACAATAGATGGTGCGTCAATCGGACACCCGGTCTGTGAGTTATTAGCATTTTGGTTTCAGGGGGCCGGTTGGTTTTTTAGGCTCAAACCAACCCGACCGTACTCCAACAACTTCCAAACCTCAGGTGGGGTATTCCAAAAAAATATTCTCATCAAAAGTAAACCAACATAGTTGACGACACGTCAATCGGACGACTGATCCTTAAGTTATAAGATTTTCCGCTCTGAGGGCCCTGTTGGTTTCGGTTTCGAACCAACCTGACCATTTTTTTAAAGTTTTCCAAAACTCACTAAGAGTATCGAAAAAGGACCGCCTCAACACGAGAATCGTAGTGCTGCAGATGGCGCGTCGATCAGACACACGGTCTTGAATTTATTCTCATTTAAGTGAAATGGGCCCGGCCGGTCAAGCCCGGTGGGCTGGCGGGTCGGCTCGTCCTAGCTCAGTGGGTCCGACCCAGCTAACGGGTTGGCATGGCCCAATAATGCGCGGCTCGGCCCAATAATGCGCAGCCCGGCCCAGTGGGGCATGGCCCGACCCGGGCAACTGTGGGTCGCGACTCGACCAACTGGCCGAGCGATGGGGAGCGAGGGGGCGCGACCCCCCGACTTGCCGAACCGGCGGCATCGCTCTCCTGCCCGGCTGGCCGAAGCCGGCTGGCATCTCCAGTGTGAGCGGATAACTTGGGTAGGCCGTTGTCCGTGGCACGCGGCGCCAAGCAGTGTCGCGGCCTCCTCCAGCCTGACCGGCCGACGAGTCGGCCGGTTCTCCCACTGAAGCGGCCCATGGAGTGCGGGCCGCAGACCTTTTCAGCGTGGTGCCTTGGGGTGTTGTGGTTCCACCAGCTTGGCCGGCTACGGCGGGCTGGTTCTTCTTTGGCCGAGCGGCCCGCGGTTGCGGGGTTCGGTTCTTCCGCACGTAGCCGGCGTGCAGCCGCCATTACCTATGGTCACCATCGCTTCCGGTCACCATCACCTCTCCCGACACCGCTTCCATCTTTAATATAAATGTGGATCAACGGAGGGTCGTCGGGCCATGTTTGTTTGGCCCGCGCCCACCACGTTAGGTGATAACAAGAGGCCAAGATGATCACTTTCATTCAATAATGACAAGAGTATAATTTTATTAAACTAAAATTATACAATCCCCCTACCTCAAATTAAGTTTCGTTCGTAGATGGAGTTTTGGGGAGGCGGCATCAACTCGTTGACGTTGGGGAAGAAGGAGCCTAGGATGGCGTGTCATCGGCATTCCGTGCAGTTCGATCCTTCTCCTCTGACTTGGCTGAAGATCGAAGGAGATGATCGTCGTTCTTTGGCGGTCCATCGTTGGAAGGACGGTGTTCTTCGTCGAGAGAGAATGATGTTCTTCGTGGAAGAATGAAGCTTCTCTAATTCTCCAAAGGTTCACCAAAAAAATATTTTCTAAGGGAAATATTATAATAGACTTCTCCAATTTTAAATAATTGTCATGCAAATCAAATTAATTTAAAATGAGAGGTGCCAATTATAATATTTTCCTTAGCGAATATTTTTGTGGGGAACCTTTGGATAATTAGAGAAGCTTCATTCTTCCATGAAGAACATCATCCTATCTCGATGAAGAACATCATCCTTCCAACGAAGGACCACCGAAGAACGATGATCATCTCCTTCGATCTTCGACCAAGTCAGAGGAGAAGGTGTCACCCGCATGGAACGCCAACGACGGGCCATCCTCGGCTCCTTCTTCCACGATGTCAATGATTTGACGTCTCCTCCCCACGAATCCATCTACGAACGAACCCTAACTCGAGGTAGGTGGTCCGTATAATTTTAGTTTAATAAAATTATACTCTTTTCATTGTTGAATGAAAGTGATCGTCTTGGCCTCTTGATATCACCTACCACGGAGGGCGCCGGCTGAACAAACACGACCTGACGACCCTCCGTTAATCCACATTTATATTGGAGACAGAAGCGGTGTCGGGAGAGGTGACGATGACCGCAAGCCACAACGACCTGAGATAAGGGTGACCACGCACCAACCACATGTGGAAGAACCAAGGCCCGCAACCCCGGGCCGCTCAGCCGAAGAAGAACCGGTCGGCCGTAGCCGGCCGGGCTGGTGGAACCGCGGCGCCACAAGGCACCGCGATATGAAGGTCTGCGGCCCACACTCTGCAGGCCTCTTCGGCAGGCGAACTGGCTGGCTTATCGGCCGACCGTGTTGGAGGAGGTCGCGGCGCCGCCTGGCACCACGTGCGGAGGACAGCGGCCCGCCCAAGCAGGCCCCTCGCGCAGGAGAATTCCACCGGCTTCAGCTGGCCAGAAAGGTGGGAGGCGCCGCTCGGCACCGCCATTTTAGGAAGTCGGGGGGCCGCGCCCCCCAGCTCTGCGTCGCTCGACCAGTTGGTCGAGCCATGGCCAACAGCAGGTCGGGCCGCGCCAGCCAGGCTGGGTCATGCACCCCCTTCAGCAGGACTGCGCCCTTGCGCGGGCCGGGCCGCCTGACATGGGTCGGGTCGTTCCCCATCGGTTCAGGCCACACATTATCGGGCTAGGATGACCCCTTAGTCAGGTCGGATCCACCGCACTAGGATGGGCCGACCCACCAGCCCACTAGGCTTGACCGGTCGGGCCCATTTCACTTAAACGAGAATAACTTCAAGACCGCACGTCTGATCGATGCGCCGTCTGTGGCATTGGGATTATTGCGTCGAGGCGGTCCTTTTGCGGTACTCTTAGTGAGTTTTGGACGACTTTGAAAAAACCGCCGGGTTGGTTCGAAACCGAAACCAACGGGGCCCTCGGAGCGGAAATTCTTATAACATAAGGACCAGACGTTCGATTGACGTGTTGTCAACTACGTTGGTTTCCTTTTTATGAGATGGTTCTTTTGGAATAATTCACTTGAGGTCCGGATGTTGTTGGCATACGGTCAGGTTGGTTTGAGCCAAAAAACCAACCAGGCCCCTGTAACGGAAATTCTAATAACTCAAAGACTGGGTGTCCGATTGACGTGTAGTATATTTCATTGAGACCCCTATGATGAGGATGTCCTTTGAGGTACCTCAACATGAGACTTCGTGACACTTGGAGTATCATCTTGTGGAACATGGAGCGGACCCTCCCGGTGACGAGCGAGCAGATTTCAGAGACCTGTTAGCTGGATGAGACATGACGACTACTGATCGATCGACTCGGAGTGATTCGGATAGCCCAATGTGGAGCTCTTGGTTGTAGTAGCATACCCACGGCGGAGGAGCACTTGGTTGTAGTGGCAGACCTGTGGTACTTGATAGAAGGAGTACCTCTTTAGTATATGAGGGGGAGCACTTGGTTGTAGCGGCAAACCCATGGTGGGAAGCGCTGGGTCGTAGAAGCATTCCCACAGTACACGATAGGTGGAGTACTTCACCAGTCCAAGGTCAGTGGGAAGCTCTTGGTTATTGCGGCATGCCCACTATACTCGACAGAGGAGGAGTTCTCTAGCGGTCATGGTTTCGACATCGTAAATGAAAATCCTGGTTTGAGCTGAGTCAGTGACATTTGTGTTTTTCTCATGATTGAGATGGGTTATTTGATAACTTAGGTATATGTATGGGCATATACTTAAGTAACGGTTATCCGTTGAAATCTTACTTTTTGGTTTATCTTTGTTGGATTTTGTGATGCCTTGAGGGTCTCAAGGTCCCTACTAAGTATCATTATACACACCCCTACATAGGTTATGCCCGCACCTCCTTGTGTTGGATACAGATGACAAACATCGTTTACCGAGGCAGACTGTATGAGGGCTGGACGGTACCCGGAGGTGGACCTCACGAAGAGACAGTACCCGAAGGAGACGGGCAGATGTGGAGAACTGAGGAGGCTATCTGTACCTACTCTTCAGGTGGGATCCCCGGAGGACGATCCGGGAGCTTCTTTCACCTTCCATCTATTTGTCCCTTTTTTTGTACTTGCTTTCAGTTGTATTTGTACTTTACAGCTGGGATTGTATTCTAGACCCTTTAGTTTCAGTACCCTTGTTATACTGTTTTCACATAGTGTTTACTTCATCTTGTACTCTGGTTGTGTTTGATTTCAGTTTTAAAGGAAATGCATTCCTAGTACTAGGGATTTATGCCTTTGGTGCTAGTCGCCAGCCCCTGGCCTATGGAAGGTGGGCTTGGTGTAGTCCCGATATGGGCCCCGGGGGACGGGTCGTGACAAAGTGGTATCAGAGGAGTCGGTTCTACTGCAGGACTTAGGACTCTGATCTTTCTTTTCTGTGAATCAATAGTGTTAAGGGTACTAAGTGTGGTTTTCAGTTCAGGGAGTCCAGTGTTGGTGCGGGCGGCCGACGTATCCATACACCAGGACCCAGACTTTTGATTTTCGACTCAGTGCATGAAAACACTGATTGCATGTGTGTTTTCAAAATTTTCTTTTAAGTCATCTCAGACCAAGTCATCTCACTAGGTATAGTCTTTTTACCATGTCGCATCTGTTCTTTCAGGATGCCTCCCCACGGATGACCAGCTACAGCCCTGAGAGTTGTACATACTGACAGGACACCGAGCGACAAGGCCTCAGTGTAGGGCCCCCTTCTAGTTGAGGCACCAGCGGAGGCAGCAGCAGTACTACCACTTCCCATTGGGCCACTGATGCCACCATCCCTACAGCAAAAAGTGCATGCTGCTTGAGCACGCTGTATTAGTTCCAGCGCCAGAGGCCACCCAGGTTCAGGGAAGAGATGGACTCTTAGGCGACTGAGGATTGGCTGGAGGCTGTGGTGAGAGTCTTTATACTGATAGGGACACCAGCTAACTTCATGGTGATCCTTACTGCCAGCCTCCTTTAGGTATCATCAGGCAGATGGTAGAGCCTGATGCTCCAGTTCCACGACGAGGCGACACTTCTATGGGAAGACTTCGAGAGCCTGTTCCGGGCGGAGTTTGTACCATCCACCCTTCGAGCGGTGCGCATACAGGAGCTACTGCATCTGCAGCAGGGCAGTATTACAATAGCACAATACTCAGTGAGGTTCATAGACCTCTCGCACTACTCTACAGATATTGCATGGGACCCGTTCTTTAGGGCCTGAACCTTAGAGCAGGGGCTTAGGTTATAGATTAGAGCTTCAGCTATTTCTCACAACATCATGACGTAGACAGGGGTGTTGGATCAATCCCTCCTAGTGGAGAGTTTCCATACTGAGCAATCTCTAATAGTGGGACCCATTACTAGATGACATGCAGCGGAGCCCTCTACAGCTGGCAGTAGACAGATGACACAGGGGTCCAAGAGGACCAGACCCACAGGTGGTCGACCGTGTGACTCAGGATCGTGTGTGAGAGGCACGGGGTGTGGAGAATGGCTTAGCAGGAGCGGACTGTGTTACTCATGTGGCGGGCTTGGTCACATGGCATGTGACTATCCGACCCGCCTTGCAGATGATCAGCAAAAAGATGAAGGACCTCCCAGGCAGAGCCAAAGGTTCGATTGAGGTGGACCGCAAGGAGTAGAAGACCAAGGTAGAGGAGCTGATGGTGGATGACACTTTGAGGTGTTTCTACCACCACCACCAGGTGGTCCACCCTGATTGTAGGGAATGGGTGGACAGGGGAGAGAATAACTTCAAGCAACTGAAGCATATGACCATGGAGTTCTAGAAGAAGGTGGACATGAGTGGGATTAGTTCTAGGCATAGAGTCCTTTGTTCATGATGTTTCTAGCTTCGTTAATGTCATTTTTGTGGTTTCTTTGTGTCTCTGTACTTTAGGCTGTAGTAATAAAAGACACTTGTCCTTGTAACGTTTGTTTTCTTTCCTTTTGTGTGGTTGATACTGAGAGGTTCTGGTTAAAACCATTGACTTGACTCTTATATTCTATATTCCTACTGGAGGAGACCCAGTAAGCACACACTGCTTCCGACAATGTGATTCGACCCTTGGAGGTGAGAGTAACAGTTGGATCTCTTTGTAGTAGCATCGAGGCCTTATGACGTCCTCCGTGGAATGAAATAGTACCGTTTATGTCAGTATTGACTATATTATGAAAATAACATGGTTCATCTAGGGGATGAGACCATATTTCCCTTTTTGGAAAAGGATAAATCATAGAATCTCTTGTAGAACGTAAGATAAAAAGGGTGTAGTTGAATTCTTTACAAATGTCTAGTCACACCCATAGTTTGTTCAGCGAACGGTTTTCAGTTTACTCTAATATCAAAAGTCTCAAGTGTGTCTTCTTGTAGAAGGACTTGGACCGGAGATGGTGATGTTGGATTGTGTTCCTCCAGGACTATGACTCCAAGATAGTCTATACTCCTGGGAAGGGGAATGTGGTAGCAGATGCTCTCAGCCGAAGGTCAGGCATTCAGCTTCTAGGAGAGGCGACATAGCAGCTAGCCATATTTTTTATATCCTGTGTGGATAAGGATGTTGAGGCCTATCTTTAGTCACTCCTACAATCATTTAGTAGAGTAGGCGAGGTGTCTTACCACCTAGCACTTCCACATCAGTTGAACCGGGTGCACGAAGTCTTCCATGTATCTCAGCTGAGGAGATGTGTGCACGACCCGTCCCACATCATCGACCGCTGGGAGCTGGACATCGATGATGGGGTGACATTCATGGAGGTCCTGGTGGAGATCAAGGATCGATATGAGCGGGTCCTACGTGGACAGTTGATTCCTCTAGTGCACATTCACTGGCAACATGGGAACCTCCATAAGAGCACATGGGAGCGGGAGGCTCAGATGCATGCTCAATACCCCCTTTAGTTTCCCTAGTTTGTGTTGTAGCTTTATGGGGAAGTAAAGTCCTGAGGTGGGGGTAATGTAAAGAATCATAAATTTCAAGTAATTTTTTTTTAAATACTTTGGAATTTTACGAGTCCACAGTTTCTGACGATGCCTGATTTCAAGGCCTGGTGTGCCCGAAATCAATTTCTGAAGATTTGTTTGGGTATGTTCTGTAAACGTATGTGTGGGTTTTTCTATCTTTTGAACCGGTGATTAGAATTGAAATATGAGGTCACCGATGAACTCGCAACACCAGTATTCGCTTAAGGGGACCTTTACTATAGTTCTGTTTTGTCGTATGTGGTAGTGAAATTTTGGGAATTCATTAAGACTTAAATAAAATTTTTGTGTAAAATTTTTATTTTAAGTTGAAGTTAATTCCTCTAAAGGGAACTTGGAGGTGGGGCCCACACCCAACCTAACATCCCATGGGAGGATATAACAAAGGTTTGTGGGGCCCGCATGAGCCCCTAACCCTTCAACTCCTCCTTTAACACCCTTAAACTCCCTATTAACACCTTTAATAAATTTGTTTTGACAACTCCTCACCTCAATATGGTGGATCCTCTCCACATCCCAAAAATTGATGATTCCAACCCATTTAATTATTAATTAAATGGGTTGGAATCATCAAGGTTTAGAAGGTGGAGATGTTCCACCATAATGAGTGGAGGAGTTGTCAAACAAATTAAAGAAATGTGTTAATATGGTGTTTAAGGGTGTTAAAGGTGGAGTTGAGGGGTTAGGGGCTCGTGTGGGCACCACCACCCATTTTAATATCCTCCCATGGGAAGTTAGGTGGAGTGTGGGCCCCCCTCCAACTTTCCTTTGGAGGAATTAACTTCAACTTAAAATAAAATTGTAACACAACAATTTTATTTATGTCCTATTGAATCCTCAAAATTTAACTACCACATACGACAAAATGCAACTGAGGTAAAGGTCCCCTTAAAAGAATACTGGCACTGCGAGTTCATCGGTGCCCTCATATTTCAATTCCAAGCACCGGTTCAAAAGATAGAAAAACCCGCACGTATGTTTACTGAACTTAAACAAAACTTCAGAAATTGATTCCAGGCACACCGGGCCTCGGAATTAGGTGCTTTCAGAAACCGCGGACTCGTAAAATTCCAATGTATTTTAAAAAAAATTCCTTGAATTTTATGGGCCATTAAAACATTATATAGTTTATATTTTACAAAAAAAAATTGTATTTCTATTGAACATGGGTATGTTTTTACTCAAACTATTGTTTTGGGTACATAAAATATTTAATAAAAATATTTATGGAATACATTATGACATATTTGATGTAAAAAAATTGAAATTAGGAATTATGATTGAATTTTTAAGTAGGTATTTTATGAATTTATAATATGTTTTCATTATATATGGCATGTTTTTAGTGAAAATTATTTTTATTGAGAATATAAATATTTCATAATTATTTTAATTGCAATTATTGATTTTATCATTTAAATTTTTGATATTGATATGTAATATTTCAAAGAGAACATGATTTTTTTATTTGGTTTTGGTCAAAAAGTGGAATTTGAGTTTATTTTTATTGTTGATTCGGTTATTTGTGCATGAATTGATTTATAAATTTGTTGGAATCCTTGGGTAGGTAATTAAAAAATTAGATCTTAGTTATACTATATTAACATCAAGAATATTTAATTTTACTAGTTTAAATTATTTCATTACATAGGGTATCTCACTTCTGATGAATTCAGGTTAATCAGTGGTGTTTCATATGATATCATCAAATATAGTTACATAATAATATATAATAAGTAAAGAAAAAAGTTCTATCTTTATACGAAAGGTAGTTCTCATATGTCTTGTTTTATATTATTTTGTTTATTTTATGATTTTCTAAGTAGCCCTTCAAATTTAATTTTATAGTATTGTTTTTATGAAATTTGAGTAGTTTCAAAAAGAAAGTTTTAATTTTTTTTATTTTTATATATAATCATTACATAATAAAGTTATTTAATGACATCTATATCGAATGAATCAATGTCAATGAATCATCATAATACCCTATAGGATATGTTACCACTCTCAACATATATAAAATTAATTTTATGTAGACTTGGATTTACATTATATAATAATACCGAAATAATTTAATTATTATAGGGGAATAGCATATGTATTCTTGAGCTATAATGACTAAGATTATCAATGAGTGACCTTGTGTGAAATAGAGCTATATCTTTTGAAAATGTTACACATATTAGATTATTTTGGGCTGTAACATATAAAAAATACATCAATCATCTCTATAATTTGTGTCTTATATTTTATTTATATTCATCATGTGTCACATTGTTTTAATTTCATTATAATTACATATTTATTTGGTTTAAATTTCATTGAATGATTATATCATATTTTTTAAAATTTATATTTGGATATTTGATAAAATAAAACCTATATAAAAATTATATGGAAACCTCTAGAGATTTCACTTTCTACCCATTACACATACACGGTGTAGATAGTGATATGTGTATATATAGCAGCTTCACACTTATTTTAATCATGCATTGGGTTGAATTTGTAACATCCCCATATGTTGTGATTTTTTTTTAAAAAAAATTAATTAATTTGATATCATGCATTAAAAACAACAACAAGTTAAACATTTGTTACATATACAACCTTGTTAATATTATATATCATGAAACAACATATTAATCTTATCGGGCTTGCAACACTAAGTTATCTTATATTACACACAACAACATTTATAATAAAACCACGATATACTATTAATATTATTATTTAAACATGATAGTTATAACCAAGAAATTAAAAAATGGGAAATGAATACTAATATATACATTTATGAAAAAAAAAATTGTTGGTTTTATATAAATAAAATATATTTATTAAAAAATACATGAATTTTTAATAATTTCAACTTTTTTTTGAAAATACTATTTTTTCAAAACAAATATTTTTTTTCATTTTCTGAAAAATAAGATAATTAATTTTTTTTCTTTTATAAATTTATTTTGATTAAAATAACTAAATTTTTGAAATGATTATATCAAAATTTGGTATGGATAGATTTTTGGAATTTTTCGAAAAAGTTTTACTTTTTGATTATTTGTGAAAAAAATATTTTTAATTTTAAACTACATTTTTTATTAATTAATTTATAAATATAAGTTATATATTAAATATTTTACAATGTAAAATTAGTTTAGTTTTATGGATATTAATCTAATTTAGGACTTAGGAATCAATTTCACATTCAATTATGATATAAAAACATTCTTAACATTTGATCATTTTCTATTTAAAAACCCACATTCTCGTCACATTAACTGGGTTTTTTAAATTAAAAATTTTCTCTTAGGTTAATTAAATTAAGATAATTTGATTTCATATTTGTAAAAATAATAATATATATTATATAATAAGTGATGTTATATTTTTTTACCAAAATGAATAGTCAAATAGTAAAAAATATTTGTCACGATTTGGTTGAAAATTATTTTACCAGGGATTAAACAAAATTGATATAGGTCAAAATGACTCAAAAAATTTACAAAACCCATTTAATGGAAATATTTAAACATTATAACTTCTAGTATATATATGGTTATATTATGTTTTCCTGTTAATGTGATGAATACATGGGTGGAATTCTGTCTTTCATAGCAATTACAAGTGTTCCACTTACCTCACATATAAAAGGCCCCCTGTTATCCTATCCTCTTCAAACATTCAAACCCTTATTTCATCCTAGACCTACCCAAATAAAATCCAATATTCCAACCTTTCATCAGCTAATCCATATTTTTTCATATATCCCACATAGTTGGGATTTAGGTTCAAGCCTAATAAGGATATCCGAAGAAGATGTAACATTAATCAACAAACATTTTTTATTTCTTCCTCCACCTAATTCAGTTTTTATTATTGAATAATTATATTATAAACTCAATATAATAAATATACTAAGATTTTTTTTATTTCATAAACTACAAACATGTCCATTTAAAATAAATGGGATACAAAATCATTATTCTTGTCTCCAGAGGACTATCGCCTCATGAGCTTATGTCATTCGTTTTTTAATTATCCCTTTTCACGGTTAAAAATAATGATGGATTTATTATTTATATAATATCTTTATGATATTATTGATCTTATGGATTTATTATATCACATATACCTTCATTCATTACATTTTTTTGGAATATGACAATATTTCTTGTGTTCACGACGTACTACCACCTAGCGAAGCAGTGCATTATGTTCAAGCATAAAATTAAAGGTACTAAAGATGAGTCTAATAAAATTATATTAAATATATTATATTAAAAAATTATATAATGATAATATATAATTTTATTCACTTTTTTTAATCCAAAAAAAGGTGGAAATAGCATTCATGCATACCTGCGACTTTCCATCTCCAGGAATGGTGTAATTCTATTTTTATCACTAAATTTTATGGATTACTATAAATACATATATAATATATAAATATATGTGATATTTATGTAAAAGATTTAATTATGTATATTATAAAACCATTATCAAATTAATAAGATCCAAAATATAACAAATCAAAACATATATGAAAAAGAAAATAGGTATTACCTGAAACATAACATTAACATAGAAATGATAATATATAGGTAATAAATGATCATATGAAAATAATATATGTTATTTAATATATATACATATATACATATATACATATATTAATAAATATAATATGTATAAAATATTATTGGTTTTTTATATAATAGGTTTTAATGTTTACTATGAAAGTTAAGACATTAGGTAAATTCTTTTCTAGTCTCTAATTTATTTCTGGGAGACATATCAATATTCACAAAACATTTTTATCATGAGGTGTATGTACTACCCAGAGAAAATATATATCATAATAATATTTATTTTTAGGATTTTAATTGTTTAATTTTAATTTTTTTCATTATTTTTTATTATGAATTAAAAAATTACTAAACCTGAAACAAATTTTTTCATAATATTCATTCATTAAGATGTATGTTATGTTATGAACCTATATTAATTCATGAGGAATATATAAATATCATTTTACATATAATATCATAAATTTATTTATCCCCAATTTATTTCATGTTCCAATTTATTTTATTTATTCATGGGTATTATGATTCTATCTTACCAAATTGGTAATAATTTTATGGTACATTGTAATCATATTCGAGGGTTATTATATTTATTTTTCTAATGATAAAATATTATGATCCATATCTCGAGAAACTATTGATTTTATTCCCCTCTAGTTATTCATGATATTTTCATGTAGTAGTATTGTTTTCCAATAATTTGGTACATAAAATTACTAATAAAAGGTTTTTATGAAAAGATAACTTTATTTTCTTTCTTCATTATAAATCCATTTAATACCAAAACCATGATTTATATATTTCTTTTAAAAAATTTATTATTATTCCTCTATTGTTTTTAAATGTCATTTTTTAATATATTTCTTATTACCAAAAAATGTAATGTAATTTTCATACCATTTTCCTAACAATTCACATTTGGATTTTACTAAAAATATTAATGTAATATTTGTTTTAACATGTAAGACATAGATGAATAATCATGTCATCATAAATATTAAGTTCTTTGAATATTTTTTTATAAATTATCATGGATATTTTTAAAATATATTTTTTTATACAAATTCATAATTTAAATGATATCATTCCCAATAAGGGTTTTAAATGATAGTTCAATATCATCATCTCTTTAGTATGACAGTCGTTGATATTTCCTATGACTTACTAGAGATATGATCCAAGGATACGATTATTATTTTTCAACTCAATGGTTTTTTCTTATAATGTTATGTCTTTATAAAATCCATTTGTCTTCCATGGGGTATACCTTGATAAAATGATAATTAAACCAACAACATTACATAGATTATGTTGTGATGAATTAATGAAATGATTATGAAACCAATCTATTTTCTATAGTTTATGTTATAGTGAAATGGTTTCAAAACACATATCATTTCATGGGTTATGAAATGTTTAATATTAATAATCATTTGGAATAGATAAATATTGTATTCATTATGAGATGGTTGGGACCTATATCACCATCTGATGAATTGGGTATTGATTTACATCTCATTCGGTGGATAGAACTACAAATCTAATGACAGAAGAATGACACACATGGACATTACATTACTTTTGTAGAATAATTTATACGTTACACAAGGAGACACCAAAAGACCATAATAGTTTAGTGCCTATGGAAACATCTTGGATATTATTTTAATTTTGTGAAAGATCTTCAACATATCCCACAAAGATCTTCCCCATTAGTTTTCCTTCCTAAAAGCATTCTTTATAACCTAGGTAGAAGAAAAAAATGAAAAAGGTGAGCTCAGATGCTCAGTACTGGTAAATAAGGAATAAGTTGTAATAAATAGTAATAAATAGTAAAAAATAGTAAAAAATAGTAATAAATTGTAATAAATATAAATAAATTGTAAGAATTAGTAATAATTAGTATGAATTAGTAATAATTAGTAATAATTAGTAATAATTAGTAATAATTATTATTAATTTTTAATAATTAGTAATCATTTGTAATAATTAGTAACAATTAGTAAAAATTAGTAATAAATAGTAATAAATAGTAATTAATAGTAATACATTGAAATAAATAATACTAAATAGTAATAAATTGTAATATATTGGGATAAATAGTAATAATTAGTAATAAATAGTAATAAATTGGAATAAATAGTAATTAATAGTAATAAATAGGAAAAAATATGAATAAATAGCAATAATTAGCAATAATTCAAAATAATTAAGAATAATTAGAAATAATTATGAATAATTAGGAATAAAGGGCAATAAATAGGAATAAATAGAAATAAATAGCAATAATTATCTATAATTAAGAATAATTATAATCAATTAGGAATAATTAGTAATAAATAAATATAATTATTAATAAATAGTAATAAATTGAAGTAAATAGTAATAATTAGTACTAAATAGTAATAATTAAAAATAATTATTAATAAATAGTATTAAACAGTAATAAATAGTAATAAATAGTAATAAATACTAATAAATAGTAATAATTAGTTATAATTAGTAATAAATCGTAATTATTAGTAATAAATAGTAATAACTAGTAATAAATAGTAATAATTAGTAATAATTAGTAATAATTAGTTATAAATAGTAATAAATAGTAATAATTCGTAATAATTAGTAATAATTAGTAATAATTATTAATAATTAGTAATAGTTATTAATCGACTAAATATACTAATATTAGGTATGCCTCTAATCCACGTGTCCCTCCCACCATCCTCCACGCTACAACGAGGCATATATTACACATCGACCTCCCACGTACATCCACTACTCTCACTCCATTCCTCTTCATCATGACGATGCCCTAGGTTTCTCTTTCACCCTTCGTATGCTTCATCTTTACCTCTTATTCCCCACTCCCTACTCTAGGGTTCCCACACCGGGCAGCAGCTACGCTGGCCCTCCCACCATGTAGTGGGTCTCCCCCCTTTTGGTCACGACCACCGTGAGCCGACCACCCATGGACCGACTTTCTCCCTCGGTGGCTGTCTCCTATGATTCTCCGCCTGTCTCCAACCCCAACACCCCATTAGATTTCCTTCACCTCCTCCTTTAGTCGACAATATGTGTAGCCTCCTCTGGCCGAGAACCCTCGGTGTGTGGCTCAACCTCACTGCTACTTCTGCTTTAAACATGCCCGATCGTCGAGTCCCCACACCATATCCAACCTCTCACTACTAGAAAGTAGCCATATACCCATGGTTTGGCTTAAAATCATGGGTATAGGTATAGTATACTAACATATACCCATGTTTTGGGACAACACCGTGGGTATAGATTTATTTTTGATGACCTATACGCACGGTTTTCCAAAACCGTGGGTAAGGGTGATTCTTTCAAGGCCTATACCCACAGTTTTGTAAAACCGTGTGTATAACTTTGGTGGGGGGAAAATTCTACGGGAAACAAAAAATATTTGTTGGGAAAACATATACCCACGGTTTTACTTCCTATACCCACAGTTTTAATTAATATATTTTAATAGGTAAAAATATCTGGACAATTAAACTGCCTAGCACGGTTGGTGAGGCGCTCTATCTTGCTTCAGGCGGTCTTGGGTTTGAATCACGCAGGTTTTTTTCTAATAGAGAGAGGTATAATAATATATTTGATTAAATGTGGATTTGTTAAACCCCAAGCTGCATAGACTGGTTGGTTCACCATGGTAGACAACTATAGAAGGACTGGGGATCAAAACCCACAACCAACATTTTATCCAATATTAATACGTATTAATATATTTAGCAAAATATTGATATATGTAAATGTAATTGGTGTAGCGTAGTGGTATGACACTTTGGATGAAACGTGCAACACTTTGAGGTCGCATGTTCAACTCTTCTGACTTATATTTTTTGTAAACTTAATACCCACGGTTTTAAAATCGTGGGTAAAAGCCATTGATAGCGTGGACAAGGGTAGAGAGGATTTGAGAGCATGGAAAAAAAAGTTGTACCCACGGTTTTTCAAACTATGGGTAGAGGCTGGGGACCCATCCTGACGCCTCAGCTTCCCACAGTTCCCAAAACCGGGGGTATATGTCATTTTTACACTAGTGTCTTCTGCCACGACCGACCATAGATCTAGAAAGCCCAGACCACTTCAGGTTACATTCTCATGGGTCGAGGTGGGACAGTGGGTTATTGACTGAGTTTCCTCCCTTCATCACACCAGCAAACCACGCACCTCCATAGTGGATGTGACCAACCACCTGCCGAAAGCTTCAGTTTTTGCCTCCTCAAGCTATCTTTTTCCAATGTGCACACCTGACCAGAAGCCTTGGATGCCTCCGGCAACTCCCCATGTGAGGTAACCCCCTGCATAACACCAGGCCTCCCTATAAGAGGTTATGGTGTGACATGCCCTTAAGATCATTACATGAAGGCTTTTCATAACAAGGGGTTCGCATGATCAAAATCCGTGAATGAGAAATTGATGGCTCAGTTGAAGTTGGTACATGGAAATCCTGGACTACTTTGTATATAATCTCGTCCAATCTGCTTAATTATTTGTTTGAATATTTCTTAATTTAATAATTATTTTCATATTTGGGAAGTGGGATGGCTCTCTAAATAGAAGCTAATTCATGGCTTGGAATCATATCTATTCAATGTGTTCTTTTCATTATTGGTCGAAGGCAACATCATGTTTCGATTTATTTAGCCCCCTAGTGCCATTTCTATCTCAGGGTCTATTAGCATCACCTTCAAGTCTCCGTCAAGAATGTGTTTTAATGGAATTATGTCATTTTTTGTTTCAAAAGCAGATGTATTATTATTTATATCATATTATATGAAATATATACATTGTTTCAACATATTTTTAGTTATTTTTTAGAGTATTATCACTATATTCATTCTTTATCATGATCTCAAGTGTGTGTATAACTGTTACTGCTTTTTTAAAACCATATTATTTCCACATGTTAGTTATTGTTTTCCCAATCACTGCTCTATAACATTGCTGTAACAATTTTGTATATTGTCCTAAACTTTTAAAGGTGTGTTATTTCTATAGTTTAATCATGCTTAATTGTTTTATATAGTTTTCTTGTAGGTATTGGAATCTTTAAGTGTGTTCCCCAAAAGAGTTTAATAACTTCACTGAATGGTACCCTTTTTTAACCATTGATTCAAATTACTCTTTACTGAAGACTCATCTCTTTGTTAGTTAATTACAAATACAACACACTACATTCTTCTTTGTCATTCAATAGTGATTCATGTTTGCATTTTTATATTTTGTTTCAATAGTGAAATCATAATTTTTTAATTTTTATTCATATTATTTTCATTATATTTCAGAATTTGTTGAGTTATTTTCTTATTATTGAATTGGTTTTGATTCTCCAGGTAGATGATATTGTATCCTGATTACCAAAGAAAGTATAACTGATGTGATACAAAAAATTACAATTCCTTTTAAACACTTGATCCATATAGTAAAACTAAATGCAACTTCTTGACATATAATCATCTCAAGGTTATGAAGGTACCATCATTTCTTTTAAATGAATTTCAAGAGTCCAACATTCTTTCGTTAAAGGAAATAAATGTGGAATATATGAAATGAAACTTTTTTATAAGATAGAAAACAAATTTATAATTTTCCATTAAATACTTTTATTTATATTCATATTTTTATTTATTTACACTCATTTTCTTCTCATGATGCATTACTTTTTTTATGTTGTCAATGAGAAATGATGTTGGTCATATCAGAGTGAATAGATGGGATATGTAAATTCAATATGCCTTTAATCTTACCAGCCATCATACGTAGAGGATGACCTATATTTGTTGTTACTGAAGTAAAGTGACTGAGGGATTCAATTTTACTATCCATGAAACTATTCTCTTCGATAAAAAAAACATCATTATCTAATATCAGGTTTTTTTCATTCAATGAAACTTTTTCCAATACTTTTTAACAAAAATCTAGATTAAAATCCATAGATAGAACTGTTAAGGATATGAATTGTTCAGTTGACATACTAGAAGTTGATTTTATATTCATATTAATTCCTTATGATTCTGAAATTATAGAACTGTTTACTTTTTATTGTATAGGTTTTTAATATCAAGGGATTTGATATTGCAACCTGATTACCAAAGAAATTTTAAATAGTAAGATATTGACAAATAAATTTCCAAATTCATTCCAACACTTGATCTGTGTTTTTAAGCTACATGAATCTTCTTCAGATATACTATTCTAAATCTGATAATGGATTCATTGATGGTTATGATGGTTAGAGATGATCTTCCATGTATTGTTGTGTTCTTAGTCCTTGAATTAAAATTATCCACTAATTGTAAAATTCATTGGTTGTGGTGGTGATATTATTCAAAATTTATCATTTTATTTTATTCAATCTATAGTTATCCTGCTTGAGAATAATTCTCTTTAATGTTTGTAAAATTTACACCCTATAGAATAATTATAGAAAAATAACTTGATTTTATTCCTAGTCAAACGTTTTTCTCATGTTTCTCAGTTTCTTTTTTCAAGAAGCTACCCATCATCATTTAATTACATAAATGTATTTAATACAAGTATTGGTTTAGTGACATGTATTGAAAATGCAATATTTTATTAGAATTGGATGGAAAAATCAGGCAGTGGGCACCACTATCTTAAATGATAGGTTCTTATTTTATATGTAATTGTAAATCACTCTTTCTACTATGATATATGCAAAAACATTTGGTGATGTATTTATATTCTACACTTTATAAGACAATTTTTTTATAATTTATGCTGTTACACTTTCATTTCTTTGTTTGTATAAATATAAATTCCAAATTTTTAATCAATACACTACTGATTCACTATTACATTAGGATATGATACAATAATTAATATTTTAATATGTTTTCAATGTGAAATAAAACTAATATATAAAATTTACTATGATTTTAATTCCATTATAGAATAAATAACCATTTTAACCATTATCATGTTTATTGTAAAAATATTTATTTCATGATTCTGATGATGAAGATTCCTATGGAACAATAAATTTCAAATGAAGAGTGTTTTTTCATACATACCTGATTTAGATGAGCTAGTTTTTCCTTGGCTTATTTTTCAGATGGTATGTTGTACCATTTATTATAGTAATCAATCATAAAATTTTTTCTGTCTTGATATTTGTCCTATGACACTATTCATCTTTTGATTTCTTCATTTCTAGAATTTGAATTATCCATTTCAATCATTTCCTATCCAATTTTATTATAATAATAAGTATACCTATTCAGTGATTTTAATATATTGATTATTCATATTTTTTAATAATGTTGAAATATAGTATAATCGAAATAAAATTAATAATTGAACCATATCACCATGTGATATTCACATTTCATATTTTTATTATTACAACATTAGTATTTTGTTTTATTTATCTTTCACTTATTATTTTATTGAACGCATTACTATTTTTGTGAATGAAATTGAAATTAAATTCAAATCAGCATCCTAAAAAATTATAAATTCTGTTACTTTTATTTTAACCTTTCGTTCTTTAACTATTTTTTTGGAGTCTCTATATTTTATCTACTTCTATTCCATTATAATGTGCGACTATTTTCTAATTAAAATTTATTAAACATTATTGTTTGTTCTCAAATTTTACAAATTTTATTCTCTTATTTGATTCCTTTTCTATAATTTTATAACACTAATTTTCTTTTATAGTATGTTCCAGGTAAGGAACCCTTATGCTCTATCATCAAAGGGTTTCTATTGGTTCTTTCTTGATACAAGAACACTAGATTTTGAATGTATAAATCCAATTCATTTTCAACATTCGACTGTCTAATTAATTCTAAAACATTATGTTTTTTATAGATTTTTCCATATATTTATCTCCTTTCCCATTTTTTAATTTCCTCCATTCTATATTCTTTAAATAAAATTATGACTGCAGCAGAGGAAATTTTTCTCAAATTCTGAAATTTCATTTATAAAAATAGAACTACCATTGCATTGAAATAATTATTTCATCTTTATTTAAAATGATCATTAGAACAATATATCTTTACCACTATGTTGTAGCACTAATTTTGGGGTCATTAAATCAACCGTGTATAATTGATCCACTCATGTATATATATGTACTATTTATTGACTATTTTTTATTACAAGTTTATGATTGTAAAATATGAATTTTTTTCTCATTTTCATTTGTTTGGACCATTTTCAATTATTTTCATTATTCATTAAATCATATTACGAATGCAACATAATTAGACATAAATCACTCTCTTAGTTGTCCAAAGACATGAAGCATCGCCAGACACCTTCTTCTCATCCACCACCAGGTTACCTCCATCATTCATTGGCACTCTATCGTACCCATCCAGTCTTGACAAAGAATCAATCTCATCAAGTGGTGTTCTCTAACCCATTCATGACCCGTTGGGAATCCCAGGCCCTACTGCTTGCTTAGGCCATGTATCGTTCCCTAAGAAAAAAACCAGCATCCATGTACACATTCTGCACCTGGCATATATGACTCATGTTTATCTCCTCAGTGCTTTCAGCCACCCGTGTTATCTTTGGGCCCCCTACAGCTTCTTGATTCTATACAACAGGCATATCTAACCTCTAGAAACACTGTCCATTTCCCTTTATGAACATCAACACCATGTGATATCTCTCTTTATAGTATTCTAGATAAACCAGAAAACACATATGGTGATGAAACAGGTGAGGAAATTATCAAATCTATGATTACTAATTGTTCGACTTTTGAAAACAAATCATTATTCTCCCAAGTAAGCTTTGATATTTTGTTCTTGAATGTAATATTTTAGTTGGATAAATGTGTGTTTGCATGAACATAAACACATATATATTTATTATCAATTGTTTATTCTCTACCATATTACTTCTGAATTTTAGGAACTTTTTTTCATTATTAGTTGTAGGATATAGGCTTATGAAGCAAATTAAATATGCAGCCAAAGTACTCTTAATACACCCTTATTCTTGAAGATAAAATTTTTGCATGTTCGTTTATTTATTTTCATCATAATATAAATTTTATGTTCAGATGTGTCTTTTAACATTATTCATTCTTGGGGTTGTACATATTGAACTTCCTGATAAATATGTTCATACATTTATCTAGATTGTCTTTTCTACTAATAAATGAGGATATGATCATTACAACAACGATGCATGAGAACTTATGTCAAGAAATTATATTAATAATAGGGATTTCCCTCACACTATGTGACTACAAAGTGAACCAAACATACTCTAAAAAAATTACTCGTGGTTACAATTATCAACCATGTATTTGAAAACAAATCATTCATGTATAGAAATGATCTTATGTGTCCTCAGTTTCCAAAAAAACTGTAATATGTTACTATCACACATTTAATTTTCATGAATCAATGATAATTTTAATTATTTCTTATTACAAATGTATGATACATCATGTTTTTTTATTTCTCCATGGTGAAAATAAAGTTTCATTCATTTTGATATATACTTCATGATACATCATAATTTTCGGTATTTTTTACATAATGTATTTTCTTTTTCATTCATTTTCAAATATAATTTATTATAAATGTTCTTATTTTTCATTTCCTTTCATTATTATCTATCACTAAAGTTGTAATTTCATCATATTTTTAACTAATTTTCATTATTAACAACTCAAACTATTAAAACACTTATGAAAATTAGATTTGAATTATAGCATCATGCGTATGCACTGGCGGAGTAGTAGTAATTAGTAATAATAAAGAATAATTAAGAATAGTAACAAATAATTAGGAATAATTTGAAATAACTAGGAATAATTAGGAATATTTACGAATAATTAAGAATAATTATGAATAATTAGAATAATAAGAAATAATTAAGTATAATTAGGAATAATTAAAAATAATTAAGAATAAATAGAAATAATTAATAATTATTTGGAAAAATTATGAAAAATTATGAATAATTTGGAATAATTTGGAATAATTAAGAATAATTATGAATAAAACCTAAGGTAATAAATTTTAATAACTTGTCACAATTTCTAGTGGATTGGCGGCACTCCTTTTGCTCGATAAATATTCTCCTTTCAACTCTCATTGACTCAATATAGTATGAAAATTATGTTTCTACGTATATATATCCAATAGAGTATCCGTAAATCCACTGAAAATTTTGTCTCCCATAATTAATGGAAATTATTCTGAAGGAATTGTAAATATTTATCATCTTTTTTGGATAGTGTTTTTATAATTTTAAATTATTTAAAAACAAACATGATTTTATATTTTGTAGAAAAATATTGAACAAATAATTCGACAACATTCATTATTAGATGATATCTCTTTGATAAAACACTATAGAAATGAAAACAATTATGGTTTAAATCATGTATATATTGAGGGTGTTGATGATTTCTTATCATTTTCACCATTAAAACCAGAATTTGTTTCAAAAGAAACAATTAAGTGTCCTTTATAAAAATGTGATCTTATAAAATTTGACGCATTTGAAATGGTTGGAGGACATCTCTTGCATTTTGTTTCTCAATCAGATTATGTTTTTTGGTATCTACACAGTGAATGCAGTTCCATAAAAGAAACTAATAACTTGATTCTAGATCCATTAGGGTTTAAAAATTTAGTACATGATGCTGTTGGTTCATCTTTTCATCAAACCGAAACTTCAGATGATATTTATTTACCTCTTTTGTTGGAACCATTCGAATTTTAGGAGTTGTTGAGGTCTAATGAGGATTAATTATATCCTAGTGGAACATATGAAAATTAAAAGTGGTTGAAAATTTTATGGCTATTAAATCAGATAATTCATTGTCAAAAATTTATTTTTATTAGATATTTTATTTTGATAAAACAAAATTACTTGAAGAAATGTGTTTCCTATATATTAATTTTAGAGGAAGTGGCTGGTTCATAATTTGGACCTTATTTAATGGAAGATTCATGCATGTGTAAATGATTATCTCTTATATTATGGTGAAAATGAGTTGTTTTATAGTTTTCCCACATGTGGACTATCATGGTAAAATAGAGCTCAAACGGGGATGTATGGATCAATTCCTATAACATAGTTGTGATATTTCCCCCTTATACCCAGGTTGCAGCATTTATTTATGTCTCAAAACATAGCGTCAATGATGTCATGGTACAAAACCATGATTAAAACAGATAAAGTCTTGGATCGTCAATCTGATGGTGATTTCTAGAATCATTTTGGCTGACTGCATCCATCTTTTCCTTTATATTAACGAAATGTGTGATTGGGTCTTTTTACTGACGGTTTCTATCCATTTGGATCTTATAGTAGTTGGTATTCTAGATGACCTATCGTTATAACTCTGTACAAATTACTTACATAGATGTTGATGAAGGATCCTTATATATTTTTAACATTATTAATCCATGGACATCAAAAAATAAATAATGATGTTTATTTGAAGCCATTGATTGATGAGTTATATTCATTATAGAGTAATGGTGTTAGTACATATGATGTTGCTGCGAAAAAAAATCATATGAAAAGTTGCATTGATGTGGACGATTAGTAACTTCCTGGAATATGGCATGTTATCTGGCTGGAGTACACATGGTCCAAACTCATTTTTTTATTGTATGAAAGACAACAAATCCTTTATGATTTTCCATGGAAAAAACCTTACAATTTTGACTGTCATCACATATTTCCTCCAACTGATCATCCATTTCAGAGGAACAAATCTCATTTCAAAAAATGCATAATTGAAAGGGATGAACCTCCAAAAATGATACCAGGTGCATGGTTAAAATCATTTGTATTTTCATTAACTCTAATCACATTTGGGTCAATAGTAAACCAACAGAATGTTCACGGCTATGGGAAACAACATTATTGGATAAAACAGATCATTTTTGGGCTCTTCCATATTGATCTGATTTGCTAATCCTCCACTTATCGGATGTTATGAATATTGAGAAAACTATTTTGATAATTTATATCATGTTGTTTTGGATACATCGATAAAACCATAGATAATGTAAAGGCACAATTATATCTTTCCCAAATTTGCAGATGAATTGAACATAATCACTTTTGAAATGTCAAATCATAGAGGTTAATTAATCCAAAAGTATCTTATACACTATCCAAAGAGAGTCTCTTATTATTTTCTTAGTGGATTAAAGATTTGTGACATCCAAATGGTTATGATTCTAATTTGGGAAGATGTATTAAGAATGGTCATATTATCATATTAATAAGAACTGATTATTATGTTTTAATTGAAATAATTATGTCGATTGGATTTAGTGGTTTGTTGAATTATATGATTTGGCATTTGATAACTGAAATATTAAATTTTATTCGAGACATTTTTGCAGTGGCAACAGACTACGATGAAATAAGAAAACTAAAAGAAGGTGTTGTTGTAATTATATGTAAACTGGAAAAAATCATCTCACCTGATTTAATTGACTCTATTGAACATCTGATATTACATTTTCCACATTAAGCTAAATATGGAGGTCTAGTTCAGTTTCCCTGGATGTACCCATTCAAGAGATGCATGAAGAAATTGAAGAAAATAGTACATAACAAACAATCAGTTGACAGATCAATTGAGGAATCATATTTACAAGAGTAAATTTCTGTTTTTTTCTCTCATTATTTTGAATTTGAATATCCATCAAAAAAAATTGCATGGGACTGAACGAGGGAATGTTGATGATGAAATGGAAAATAAATTATCAGTTTTTTATTATCCAGAGCATGGATTCGGTGGAGTTAATTAACGATGGATTTCAGATGATGAGCATCACAGATATTATACATATGTTCTGCCCAACTGTGAAGAAATAAAATAATTTGTATTTTGAGTGCTTCTATCGCTTATTCTATGATTCTTGTTATAATGTGTAAACTTAAATTATTTTAGGTTATATGATAATCATATTAAGAAATAGCTTCCTCAAATTATATCACCTGCTATTGAAGAACGCCGAAAAAAAATTCTATGGCATCAAAAACTGGTGACATAAATTATTGATGGCTTAACATATCAATTCAAATTATTATTTATTATATTGATATTTTTTAAAAAAAAATCTATTTTCTCAACATGATGATAAAATTGATAAGAAACTATTTATATTGAGTAACTCACCATCTAATATGGTTAATTATTATTATTCATATGTGGTGAATGGTTTTTTATTTCATAAACGTGCATATATGGAATCAAAAAAACAATGAATAGTAGGGTTTTATTGAGAGGATCGCATCATAGAGAAACTGAAATTTATTTTTATGGCATGATAGATGAAATTATTTAACTGCATTATCTAGGAAAAAATTACATAACAACGTTTAAATGTCAATGGTTGGATACTAAGAGAGGCATGTGTGTTCGTCTGATTCATGTAATCATAGATATTAAATATAAAAGTCTTTTATAAGAAAATGAACAATTTTTACTAGATCAATAGGCACATCAAATATATTACACAATGTATTGTGCTATTTCAAGAGACCTGAGTGATTGTTGGGGAATAAAAAATGAAATCTTAGGAAAATCAGTTTACTCAGACTAAATGTGGTTCCGATGAAGTACAAGGAATTTAAATTTTTCAAGACACTAATCAAAATTCATCTTTTTCACAGAGACATGAATATCAATGATGATATCACATAATTAAGGGATGGTGATAATGAGGATGGTAATGATGTTTTTAATGAATTTAAAATGGAAAGAGATGATGAAACTTAAACTCATATGGATATTTATGATGCTGATGATGAATATGAAGTCATAGATATCATCAGATATAAAGATGATGATTAAGTTGAACATAGAAATAGTTAAATGCTGATTATAATCATAAAATACATATATCTATATGTAATAGTTATTTTTAAATATCTTCTAACAACAATAATTTTTTGTTTCTGATGGACCCTGATCTATTTCTCTAGTTGCTCGAGGCTGAGCTACATTTGGATGAGAAGGATTTGGATTCATCTAACCCTCACCCAACAGGTGGTTTAGGGGGTACGCGAAGGGGTTGGGGTCTTATACGACTGATGATTCCTGACCCTATCCTCGAGCGACATCCATGTCATCTCTTTGATCCAAGCACATGGAGGTATGGTAACCTTTTTATTTTAGTTAGCATTCATTAATTTATTTATATACTAATTTCTTGATTATTTATTCTTTTTTCATATTTTTTCCCATTTAGGTATTGAACATGGGTGTGCTATCTTGCACAATTATTTTTCTCATCCATGGAGCACATGGGAATTGATTACCATTGATGTGCATCTTGGAATGTTTAATCATTAATTGATACGTAAATAAATAATATTTATTTTGAAATTTATTTCATTAATAACTTGATATTATAAATTATTTGTAGGTTTTATGGTATCTCATCGATGATTTAATGCATGATGTTATCCTTGAAGCAAGGGAGGTGTTTATGTGTGAGCATTTCCATCAGTTTTTACGCAATTTGAGAAGGACAACCATTAAGAATATTAGAGTGATGGAATTTGATGAGTCATGTAGAGCCCACTGACCATTGTATATTTAATCTCACGTTTGGGATGAATTATATTCACTCTGGTTGAGTCATGGATTTCAAAGGATATATTCATTGGGTCGGCAGATCCAAGGGAGACAGGAGGTAAAGCATCGAGCTGGAAACCATAAATTCAGTACTCATATAGAGCATCTAGTAAATATATTTTTTAAATAATTTATATAACATTGAAAATAAAAAGTTTATTTTATATTAGTATATGTAGTTGAGAATACCGATATTAAAGAGTATGACATTTATTAGAGGATGTACCATGATCCAGTCACTCGAGAGAATAGAAGTGACCACCATCGTTAGATTATGGTCAGTAATATTTATTTTTCAGTTTGAAAATTAATTGTATATATTATTTTCACTATTTTAATTTAAAATGGGAACTGAAGGAGTCATATGAGTCCATGAACTCTCAAACATGGGTTGAGAGTCAGGATGAGACTACTGATCAGAATAGTGCCCACCATTTCCATGAGGCGACATGGATGTAGGTGACCTAATATTCTTTTACAAAGGGCCGACTATATGGTATCAGTTCTCATTTGACTCTTAGGACATATTATGGTACTGTTGTGATGTCGGCGTCCAACTCGGGAGGATATCGTGGAAAGACATCATCTTCTGTCTCACATTATCAGGAGTAGTTGCGTACTCAGACTGAGCTTATAGAGAGTTTGCAGAAGTAGTATGAAGAGATGAACCGGTAACAACATTAGATAGATGAATATATGCATCAGCAGTAGTAGCAGTAGTAGCAATAGTGGTATGAGGAGACTATGCGTCGATGGCAGTATCAGCAGCATGAGGACGATTTGCATCAATGGCAGTAGCAGCAGCTCGATTAGATGAAGTATTTGTGTCATCTGACTCGAAGATTAGGGATTGAGTTTCCTCCACCATCTTCTCCAGCTCCTCCATCTCTTCCATAAGACTATCCCTTAGTGATATTATTGTGATGTTAAAAACATTTGAATTCAACATTTGTTTTAATATGAACGATTTACAGTTTTTGTCTTTTAGATTGGTGTGAATATTTCATAATTTAATTATTTTTTATTATTTTAAAAATTTTATTATTTTATTATTTATTATTAGTATTATATTTTGTTATGTGTTTTTATTTTAATAATAATAATGATAATAATATTTTTTTTAATTTTTTATTTTTTAGTGAATATAAGGAATTTTAATATTTTCTATTTTTTATTATTTTATTAATATCAATGTTATTTTTTCATTAATCATAATTTTAATTAATATATTTTTATTAACTATTTAAGAACAAACCATTTGCGAAGGGACTCAGTCACAAATATATTATATATGTATATATATATTAAAACATATATGCGGTGAGTTATTTTATGGTCGCAAATACATTTTTGTGATGGGCCCATCACAAACGGATTTGGTATATATAACATATATTAACAGAGTTCAATTTGTGACAGGATGGCTGGCCTGTTGCAACTACATTTTGTGATGGGTCCATAAAAATAGGTTCTTTTATATATAATGTATTCAATTGGAGATATATTTGCAATAAGACAGCTTCCTGTTGAAAAAAATATTAGTTGAGATGACATTTTCAGCAACGGGCTATTTGCAACGAGACCCAGTCGCAAAAGAGTTTTTACAATAGGATCCCCTTGAAAATGGCTTAAATTTCAGTAGTGATAACATATAAAAATATTTATTCCTAGAATAAATCTTCTTTGTTTATAAAACATAAATCACAAGGGAACATAGCTATAAAAAAATTGTGTTTGCATAAAATATTGAATTATGGAAAACATGTAATCACATAAAATATTTTCTATACAAGCCAACTATAATTTCCAAGACCATCATAGTGTAGAAATTCCTTCACTGAACTATGATCAGTCCTCATTCAAGCCCATTATTACTAAACTGGGTTTAGTTACCTTTCCATCCCTATATTATTCAACCGATATCATTTCTCGTTCTACCCCTATATATCTCTGCAGATATAAACCTCTTCCCAATGCCTTGGAGATATACATTGGTTCCACCCATCTCATAATGAAACCATTCTTATATGTTTCACAAAAACAAAAATCATTCATCAATGCATAACCCATGGAATAAAATGGTTTTCTTAAACACCATTCCATTATAACATAATCCATCAAGAAAATGGATTTGATAAATCAAATTCCATACTAAACCTAATGAAACCATAACAATAATAGTTATAGTTTACTTGAAACATAAACCTATCAAAATAATAGATCATAGATGGTAAATAAATGTAATAGAACACTTGAAATTATTTCTTGTAGAATTTATCCTTTCTTCTTCAAAAATGTTTTCTTTTATTAAAATGCCACACAATTTAAAAAAAATAATTTATCTAAAAATAAAATTCAAATCATGTAATGAAAGTTTCAACAAAATAATTTATTATTAAATAATAAACATTCAATCACATTTTATAATTTAAAATAATACATTATTCTTAAATTTTTGTTGTATAAGTGAAATAGTACCTCCTATCGAAAACAAAAAAAGATTAATTTCATACCATTTAATAAAAATTCACCGGTGGGTAAAATTTAAATTTAATCATTTTATAAGAATAGAAATAAAATTTTGGAATAAATATTTTGGAAAAATGGACATGGATGATATATATACCCAAGTAAATACTTACATATAAATAATCTCAGATAATTATAAGATTTTCCAAATTATATCATAACACTTTATTGTTAGTCAAATAATATGCCTCATAAAATAAAAAATATTATATGAAAATTTAAATAATATATACATCAAAAAATGAATCCTAAAAAATATTCATGGGAAGCATAACACCATAGAAAAGAAACTGGTGGTGTATAAGGCATATGTCACACAGAAAAAAATGTGAGGCTAAATAATCCATTACATGAGGTCTGGGTTTCATTGTACATGTATGAACCGCTTGTATAAGGGTTTACTAAATTTCATTAAATTAGTTCAAAATAATATTCATTTTAATAATATCATATGTAATCATATTATTACCCGTTTTGTACCAACATTATTACTCATCCATCAAGTATTAACAGCTTCATTTTATTAAACATGTTTTTGCAGATAAGTTCTTGTTACTAATATTAGGTTATAGTTATATCATTCCAAAATTATATTAGTATATTATATATCATATTTATTTAATATATTAATTTATATAATCCTGGTTTCATTAATATCATGTAAAATGACTCGTATCACATCATAGAGATGTTAGGTTGTATGTACACACCAACGATAATAACATTCCCATAATTATGGAATGGTATTGATGTGTATGGAGTATATAATATTTAAGAATAAATATCATGTTATAATAATAATATAAATTAATTATTTCCATCACTTCATAAATCCATGTAAACTGGTGATGAAAAACATATTACACCGTGACATGAAGATGGTAAGCCTAACTTACACATGTATATGGATTTAATTTATCATATGATGAATATGTGGATTATAGTTGTTCCATAATAATAATAAAATCACAAAATATAAGTTTCACCATATTTGTTACTTTTTAATGAACAAACTCATGAAGTGAAAATAGAATAAGAAATAAATTTTTAGAGAATCGGTAGAGGAGCTTACCTTTTCATCAACGAGCTTTCTCTAGATATCCTCTTAAAGGATCTAGAGTTGGTCTGTTAAGAAGACCGGATCCTCTAGAATGTGAGTAAAGAATTTAAGAAAGTAAATTGGTAGGGTATAGCTGAAATTTAATGCTCAATATGATGTGAGGTTGTGAGGGAGGATGTTCCCTTTTTTAATTGAGGTGAGGGGAACATTCTGAATCTCCAATAAAAAATTATAATAAAATTAAAGATAATAAAATCTAAAAAAATGTCATATTTTTTAATATAATATGATATAATTATTTAATATCATCATCCAGTAAATTTCATAGAAGTTATTCTTTCAATTTAAACCTTATCATTTTAATTGACACTTAGTTATTTTGTTTAATTTTTAAATTAGGTAACAAATATTTCAATATAAAAGGGGTTAAAAATTTAACTATTTGATGTAAATTAGACCATAAATCAATAAATTAGAACATTTAAACCATATAATAATTATTATTTATATTTTAAAAGAATATATTATTTTATAATAATTTAATAAAACATTATTTTAAAAATATATCAATTCTGTCAATTTTGGCAGTATTCGTTTCATGGATTTTTTTCAAACATCAAGATAAGATGTTAACCAAAAAAAATATATTATTATATTACTAATTGTTCAAGGTAATCTATAAAATTTATTTTATATATTAATTATCAAAAATTATATTTATTTTTTAATAGTTTTAATATCTTTTATTTGTTATCTCTGTTAATAAATTAATTGCAACATTAATTTTGTGTAATTATTTAATATAGTAATTTGTTGAATGAAAATAAAAAAATATGACTAAGATAAATCCTCTATATTTCATAATAATGCTCAAAAAAATATATCATTTTTAAAATCCTACATAAGAAATGTTATATTTATTAAAATATGAATGTGACAACATTAACACCACATTAAAATAATATTATAAATGTCATAATCATTTCTATATGGCTCCAAATGGAAAATAACTCGACCCTTGGATGATTAAGGTCGATATATTTCCGTCCAATGATATTTGGTCATGCAGTTTGGACTTTTACTAGTTGTTATCATTTTAATAGTAATTATATTATTGATATTTCATCAATTAAATAATTTAATCATCATTAATGTATAAGTCATTAATGTAATTACATAGTTCATATAAATTAAAAATAAATCACCATAATAAATAAAAACATTTTATCCTTAAAATTAGTATTTATAGTCAAATTTTTATTCTATATAAACATATGTTAATTATGATATAGTTATAAAAAGTTGAATGAAACATATTAAAATTTTATTTAAATAAAATATATTAAATGTCATAAAGTCATACAAGTGGCCACCAAATTATTAGATTTTGACATAATGATGAATTAGGTAAAAAAACACATACAATGATATTAGTACGAGTGTTAGAGTAATTTTATAATATTTTGGTCACCCTTAATTACCTGATTTACACTTTTACCATATTAATAATAATTAATGATGTTTCCATTTATAATGCCCATAAAATAAAATAAATATATTTACATAATTTGGACCCACTGATTCCAAATATGGAATAAATTTTTAAAATTTAAAAACAAATAATTTTTAGTAATTAATTTAACGTTAATCTATGTATCATAATGAGATAACGGGTTTAATAGTTAAAACATTACAACAGATTGAATTTTTTTTACATCTAAATTAATAATAAAATTATTTAATTTGGCCTAAAATATATTGTCTGATAAAAATATAATAATTTTTTACTTTAAATACATTCAAAAATATCATTTATCTATATAAATTATTTCTATAAAAAAAATTGTTTTCAATTAATATTTAGTATATTTAAACTATTCATCAAAACATGAAATTTATCATAAAAATATCAAACATTCATCATAATTAAAAAATTTATATCATTATTTTAAATAAAAAGTTTATTTTTTCAAATTTAATATAAAAAATTTAAAATATATATATATATAAATTTGTATGCCATTAAAAGGCCGTAAAACTGTATTTTTTGATAAATACATCTTTTATACAAAAAAATGATTTTATTATTATATCATGTCTATGAAACATATAAGATGAATTTTAATTATTATATTGAATATATTAAATATATATTTCAGTAATGGAATATATAAAGAGTTATTTTATTAGTTTATAAATTCACTTATTTTTGTTTAAATACATTTTTTGAAAAATATATCCTTTTATTTAAAAGGGGTTTAATTTTTATTTATAATTAATTGATCATCAAATAATTAACTTTATATATTCACATGTAATTTATATTTTCATAATTTAGTTAATAGTGTCCATATCTTACATTTAATGTCTAGGTTATAGGGTAACAAAATAATATTTACTCGTTTGATTAAACTCGATATTGCAGGAAATGAAATCTATAAAAAAAACATGTAATTGTGTGTAACACAAGGAAATAATAGTGATGTATATACCACAATATGTTATGGTTTTGAATGTGGTGGAATGTCATCAGGGTGTAGCGTACATCACAAAAAATTAATGAATTTTAAAAAACATAAATAAATAAAATAAAATAAAAAATCTACCTCATTAAAATATCTTGGGTATTACATTGAACCCACGTTAAAATGAAGTTCACCCTTGAAATTGAACTAGTTATAAAAGGATTAATACTTGAATGATTCTTCTATAGAAACCAACTTTGCCAAAATGAAGACTAAAACTTCCTTTCAAAAAGGAATATTTGGAAAATAACAGTTACCCAAAGTAAATTAAAACTTGGTCTCTACATAGGATATCATAGGTGAAGATTGGGAATGGAATAATATCATAGATAATCATAGAGATTCATAAAGTTCAATGATCACAAGAAAGTTGGTGATCCAATGAAAGGTAACTATAACAAAACCATAAACTAAAGAAGCGTGAAAAAGGTCATTGATATCATAAAAATGATAATAATGAGACACCCTTTTATATCACGGTCCCTTTTCCTATTGTTGAATAATATAAATTAGATTATATACTTACTAAATTTTGTTATAATCATAACATTTGTCATGCCTTGAACAATTTCCACTCCATATCCTTTTCAAAGAAATGAATTTTTTTTCATTCATATATCTATATCAGATCTTGTGATCCATAAATATACTGATATTTCATTCCGTCTGACATTATCAAAACCAATGGTTAGAAGATGTTATCAAATAATCATAAGTCCACCTATGGTGAGATGATGATTTATTATAACAAACTGAATCAGAAGTTTGAAATAAACATTTTGTAAATTGATAAGATTACAATCCATATGAAAGATGAAAATATAAAATTTTATAAAGAGGATCACTAACTCAGCTTAACATTTATCCTCATAAATCATAAGTTATCTCTTATTGGTTAAATTCAAAACAAGTAATCACCTTCATCATGTATTCTCTTGAGTTGTGGTAATAACATTAATTACCATATAATCATATTGAAAATATTCAAGTATCTTTATTCAAAAGATTACTGTAGATATTATTTAAATCCCTTAAAGTTATATATATCATCCATAATAGAATAAACCCTATGAAAACAAATCCATAATTAGATCCCAAGAAACTAGTATCATCCAATTTACTTATTCGTATCCAATATATGTTTATCCAAACATCATTATCTTAACATAAGGGACATATTAAGCGTTATATTTCCTTTAATCATGAGTTCTAGAAATATATCACCTTACCCTTAAATAACTTGTATAAATCTTTAGAACTAGTCAACATATCTTTTGTGATCCATAATAAAAAACTTATACTAAAAAAAATTATATATTCCATGACTCTTTTTACATATTCATTGAATTACAAAACATATACACTTCAATCATCATACTTCATTCATAATCCACTACTCAAGATCCATCATCTTAGTATTTCCTAACATAAGAATCATTTTTTATGGTTCCTTAGCCTTAATCTAACAATTCTTCATAGGTTTAATTTAAACATCAATTTTATAAAATCACATACCTTTCACTTTTATTTTACAATTTCTTTATCATCATCACTACAACCCTTACACATACCTCCTTCAGAATTATCATCATGATATTACCACATCGGGAATCGATTTTCATAATTCCCATAATTTCCACTTATGAAATATTAAATTTTAACCATGTTATATCAGTTCTAGCTATTGATTATGACCAGCGATCAATGTGTGATAAACAATTATCATAAATGAAAATATTATAATAAAGGTAAATTATTTATAACATTTCAATCTAGGATATCTTATGTTTAATTCTAGGTATTCATGATCATTTTAGAAATTATTGGATTGTAACTTATATTTAGACTTATCCTTAGGACATCCTAAGACATATACTTAGAAATATCTCAAGGGATCTCACTAAAGTTTTCTTAGCCTAGTTTGTGAAGGTTAAAAAAATATTCCCTATGGAACCAACTCAAATAATTCAAGATTAATGTACATTGGCATTGAATTAATTTTTTGGAATACATTATACATTATAGTAAATGATGCCAAATGACCATATTATTTCAGTGCCTTTGTAAATATTGAATACATTATTTTAATATGGGGAAATATCTTCTACATCTCCCAAAAAAATAATTCCCTTATGTTTTCCTACCTAAAACATCTGTTTATATCATAGGGAAAAGAAATCATTTGAAATGTGTGAGATCCGATGATCAGTATGAGAAAATAGGGAAAATAAAAAAAATAGTAACATAAGAAGGCAATAACATAAAAATAACTTTTTAATATCATACCATGTATAACACATTTAAAAATTGTGAGTTATTGAGTGAATCTTAGTAGTTCATAAGGCACAAATCATAAAGTAACATAATCGATGAGAAAATAACATTATCATAAAACATGGAATTCTATAAAATACATAAGCATATAAAATCATTTTTATATTATCCAAGGCTCATATCCAAGACCATCATAGTGAAAAAATTCATTTACTGAACTAAGTTCACACCCATTTTTAACATTGTATTATAGAACCATGTTTACTTTCTATTACAGCCATGTGTTACTAAACCGATATCATTTCCCATTCCATCCCTATCAATCTCATGAGATATAAATCATTAACCAATGAATTGGAGGGAGATTTAGGTCCCACCCATCACATAATGAAATCATTATTACATATGCCACAAAAACTTAAATTATTCATCATAGCATAACCCAAGAAATAAAATTGGTTTTTTAAACATCATTCTATCATAACATAATACATGTGAATAAAATGGATTTTATTAATAGAATTTTATAATAAACATAATAAAATACTTGGAATAGTAGATATACTATAATTAAAACATAAACCTATTAAATAATTCCATCTTAGATGGAAAACAATATTGATAGAACATTTGAAATTAATTCCAAGGAAAAATATTTTTTTTGTTTTTCAAAACAGTTTTCTTTATTAAAAATTACATGTAGTTTTAAAATATAATAATTAATTTTTACAAAAAATATAAATATTATACAAGAATATTTATGGAAAAAAAGGTTTTATGAAAATAAAAAAAATATTTTCTTTCTATATAAGTTAACAGAATACATTTTTCTCATACTTTTGTCAAATAAGCCATAAAGTACCTCAGATCGAAAATGAAAAAATATTAATTTCATACCATTTAATAAAAATTAAAATGTGGTAAAATTTAATATTAAAAATTATAGAATAATATAAATAATATTTTGGAATTCATATTTAGGAAACGTGGACAATTATGATAAATATACCCCAGTAAATACTAACTTATAAACAATCTCGGATAATAATGAGATTTTCAAAATTAACCCATTAAACATTAAAATTGGTTGAATATTGTGCCTCAAAAAATAAAGAATATTATGTGCATATTTAAATACCATATTATTTATAATTAGAATCACAAAAGCATACTTTGGTAACATAAACACCACACAAAAGAATAAGGTGGTGTTTAAGGTATATGTCCCACAAAAACATAAGTGTGGCCAAATAATCCCTCAATGTAGTTATGGGTTCATTTGTACCTATACTAACCTCATGTATAAGGTTTTAAATAATTTAATTATCTTATAATAGAGTCATGTTAATTTTTTTAATATCATTATTAGTCCCATTATAACCTATTTATTCATATCATTATTACTCATCAATTGGGTATTAACTGCTTTATTTTCTTATGCGTGTTTGGTTGGATAAGTTCTTATTCATCTTATTAGGTTATAGTTATATCAATAATGATTGAAATTATTATATTATTTATCATATTTGATAATTATATTCATTTATATAATCATTCTTTAATGAATATCATGTAAAATGAATTTCATCATATCGTGGAGACATTAGGCCATATGTACGCACGAACGACGATATAATTCCCATAATTGTTGGATGGTATTGAAGTGGATGGTGTATATAATATTTCTAAAGAAATATTATGTTATAATAATAATATATATTTACCCATCTAAATAATTTGGTGATGATAAACAGATTACACTGCTGTGTTGAGATGGTAAGTCATACGTACGCACGGATGGTGATCTTGTTTTTTTTAGGATGGATAGAAGGTGGAATATGGATGTAACATGACCATAATAAAATCAATGAATAAAAGTGATAGTGTATTTATTACTTTTTGATATAAAACCTCTGGAAAAATAATTACAAGAAGATATAATTTTGAGAGAAGCGGTAGAGGAGAATATCAGTTCTTCTATGAGCTCTCTCTTGATCTCCTCTTAAAGGCACTAGAGTTGGACTTTTGAGAATACCAACACCTCATGAATGTGACTGAGAAATTTGAGAAGGTAAATAGTTAGGGGAAAGATGAACTTAATGATTCAATGTGATGTGAGGTTGTGAGTGAGGATGTTCCCTTTTATAATTGAGGCGAGGGTCACATTTGGAATCTCAAAAAATATTAATTTATAATTGAATAAACCACATAAAAAACCTCAATAATTTCATTATTTCAAAGATAATACAAGATAAGGTTGTAATATTATCAAAAAATAAATGATAGACACTATTTTATATCAATTTAAACATTATCATTTTAATTAACAATTATTAATTTTGATTAATTTTTAAATAAGGTATATATTATATCAATATTAAAATGATGTAATATTTACTTATATTATTTCAATTAAACCATAAATGAATAATTATGACCATTTTATACCATATATTAATTAATATATATATTTATAAAATATTATTTGATTTTAAAATTTAATAAAACGTTATTCTGACAAAAAACAATAGTGTCAATAATTACACTATTCATTTCATAGATTTTTAAAGATATCAAGATAAGATTTTAACCTCGAAAAAATATTTTATAATATCCCTAAGGGGTCATGTTCATCTCTTAAATTCATTGAATATATTAATTATCCAAAATTATATTTATTTGCAATATTTTTAATATCATTTATTTGTTATCATCATTAATAAAAAAAATTACATTAGTTTGGTGTAATTATTTAATATAATTATTTTTAAAAAAAATTAAAAAAATGTACTATGATGAAGATAAACCCACTATTTTACATAATAATACTAATAATCGAATATATATTTTGGAATATCCTATATTAAAAAAAAAATTTATCAAAACATGAATGTGATAACATTAACATAATTTTATATAAAATAATATAAGTGTCATAATCATTTCCATATGGATTCAAATGGAAAATAACTCGACCCTAGGATGATTATGGTGGATATATATTTTACCAACAATATTTTTTTCATGGGTTTTGGTATTTCAATCATTATTATCATTTTAATAAAAAATATATTATTGATTTTTCATCAACTAAATAATTTCTACATCATCAATGTATAAGCATTTAAGGTAGTTTTTTATTTACTAAAAATTATAAATTAATTACAATGATAAATAAGATCATTTTATTTTTTATATGAGTATTTATAGTCATGTTTTTCTTCTGTTTAACCATATGTTAAAAATGAAATAGTTATTAAAATTCATGTGAGTCACATATAACTCTTCTTTAAATAAAATATATTAAATGTCATGCTCTCATATAAGTGGCTTCCAAAGGATGAAATTTCTACCCAATGATGATTTATGTCCAAACACTCTCATCCAATGATATTAGAAAAATAGCTTCTGTAATTTTATTATAATATTTTCACCCTTAATTACTGGATTATCCTTTTTACCTTCTAAAAAATCGATGTTAATATACATAATGCACAAAAATAAAAGAAAAATAATTTGGACCCACTGATTAAATATATGGAATCCATTTTTCAAAATTCTAAACACATAAGTTCCATTAATTAATTTATAATTAATCTTGTTTTCATAATGAGATAGTATGTTTTAAATTTTAAAACATTACAAAATATTGAAATATATGTTCTTATAAATCCATAATAAAATTTATTACAACGACATACAATATATTACCTGATAAAAATATAATCTATTTATAATTTAAAACCATTCAATAATATAATTTATCCATCTAATTTTTTTTAAGAAAAAGTTGTTTTCATTTTAAATTTAGTATATTTTTACTGTTCATCAAAACCAGAAACTTATCATAAAAATATCAAAACTTCATCCAAAGTAATTATTTATATCCCACATAAAAATAATATATTTATTATTTTAAATGTAATATAAAAATTTGAAAAAACAATATTTTGAATGGGTGTGCCGTTAAAAAGATGCAAAACTACATTTTTTTAAAATACTTCTTTTATCCGAAAAATTGAATTTGTTATTATGTTATGTATAGTAAACATATATGATGAATTTTAAATATTATATTTAATAAATTAAATATATATTTAATTAATATAATCTATCAAGAGTTATAATAATATTTTATAAATTTACTTATTTTCATTTAAATAGTTTTCTGGAAAAACATATCATTTGATATAAAAAGGGTTTTATTTCCATTTATTATTAATTAGTCACCAAAAAATTATTTATATACATACATGTGTAATTTATATTTTCATAATTTAGTTAATTATATTCATATCTTCCATTATAATGCCTAGGTTATAAGGTAACATAATAATATTTATTTATTTTCTAAAACTCAGTATTGCATGATACAAAATCTATCAATAGAACTTGAAATTGTGTGTAACATAGGCCAATCAGAGTTTTGTGTATACCGAATGCTGATTGGGTCTTGCATCTATAATATTGTTATCTTGGTGTCACTTATAACATAAGACAACAAAGAATTTTTAATAAACATAAATATATAAAAGAAAATAAAAAAAATATCTCATAAAAATCATAGGGTGTTTCCATAACAGAGAGTGATACCGGTACATTAATAGACTTTTCCCACTATTATGGTCTTGGGTGTGGACCATGTATACTAAAATGGTCTTAGAATTGAACCCATTTCACTAATATAACATTTCCAATGATCCTGTTCTAAAATAGAAATTATTTTTTATGCTTATGTGTATGCCAAAAATTTATGCCTTATACCAATATTACCCTCTCATGGATCGTGTTATTTGATTCCCTTATTATTTATGTCTTATAAACATCCAATCAATATTCCATGACTCATTATTTTGATCATTGATATGTAGGGTATGGATTTCAAATGTTATGCTCGTGTTCTCATACACTTATGTTCATGTTAGGAATAAATATCTCTCATGTTTTACCTTAATAAGTATATGTTCTCACCCTTAATTATATTCTATTTCCCTATGTATTTATGAAATATATTACATATGATATTTTACATAAGGGTTATTGTTATGCATATTATAGTGCTAGATGGTGCATTTTACCTAAGGACTAGATTTCTATGTTTCAAGGTTTCCATTTGCACTATATTATTATGGTCCTCAGGTATCTGTTTTTATAATATATTAACCATTATTAATTAATGATGTATTATATATGTATGACAAGAACTAGTTTCAATATAATTAACCTAGGTAGCTAGTATGATTTTCATATCTTGACATTTTCCTAGTAGTATACTACATCACTTTAGAAACTATTCCACAGGAAACTATTATTTCAAAAATAACATTGAAACCTACAAATCCAATTTATGATATCATTGAATGAATTCTCAAACATGAAAACATAAATTTAATTTTTAATAAAACTTTAATATTATATAAAAACATTCTTATATAAATTATTCATCCATAAGATTTAACTAATAACTCAAACTAATAAGCACCCCTTTCTTTATGTCTAGTATAACCTGGTATTCTCTAACTCCACTAACAAACCAAAAAACAATTCATTGAAAAATCCTCACCATAAATCTTCTTATACCTGGTAATTACCCTCTCTAATTTTTTGGATTAAAATCACCTACTTGTATAAGATACTGTAACTCTTTATTATTTATCACTATCTCTAGTAATTTGACATACATGATAGTAACAAATACATATTTTAATAAATTATTTTTCTATGACTCTAAATAACCATAAGAATATTCCTAGAAAAAATATATATTCTTTAACACATTTAATACCTATTAAACACATATGAAATGATTAATTGACACTAATACTAATATTTCTCCATGAATTTAGCATTTCCGCACACATAATGACACCAAATGATCCCGTTACACACCAATAATGATGTCCCAAACCTAATTATATCCTTGAACTTTTAATTAATAAGATCAAAATTATTATAGAGAAATTAAATAATCTAAGAGATACTTTGGCCCAACAAAATTGAACAGAGAAATTGCATGACTTACAACCCCGAATTCATAATTATTTTAAGAGTCTCTATATGGGAGACTTAATCTATTTCATGGTAATTGCATCAATATTACCTTAAAGTTGTAGGTGTTTTCAATAGTATTTATAATTAAACGTCATCAAAACTATATCCCTATAACAATATATCTCCTCAGATAGAAATCGTGAAAAAGATATAACAATACCTGAGTCCTACCTCTTGTAGGCCACAGGTTGGTGACAAGCTTCGAGGGTATAAAAATCACACATATTTTTGGTCTTACCTTAAAAATAATATGGGATCTATTGATAGAATAATAAACCAACATGAAAATCCATCCCATACAATTATGTTAAACCCAAAAAATCCTATAATTTTCGAAGAATTTCAATAAATACAAAAACAATTCCATGTAAATTACTAATGAAAAAACCTATGTAAGATATTAAATATAAATTTCAAATCCTTAGCTAGTTATACCCAGATCGACCCATGAAGTCATCTTGAAATCCTAAATAATAATTTAAATATGTAGTGTGGGAATACCTTGTATATTGTTTCGTATCATACCCATACTCTCATTGAACATTTTAAAATATAATATCAATGTTATTATGAATAAATAGTAGAACCAAAATTTATCTAAATAGGTAAACAATCTAATCCCAACATCACCATTTTAGGGCCACCATATCATGAATCCAATATAGTAACATAGTTTCAAAATAAAACTTTAAATTATTCACAGAAGATTCTTATAAACTGATTTTCCACTTACCCACCCCAACATCAATATTTGTGTTCTCCCAAAACTTTGGACATATCACGTCACAAACCCATCCATGTCTAATGTTGTTCAGGACATATCCCTACCTACCCAACCCTCACAGTTTATGGAATTTGGTACTATCATCAATCATAATCACATCATATCAAAAAACTAATCACATTAATAGGGATTGAGGCTATCATGAACCTGAAGGATGTTAACCTTTTTCCCTCCTCCTATCATGTAAGACCCCCACCACATAACACATCATTATCACCACATTGAAATCTCTAATACCAACCTGTATCATCATATGGTAGTCTCCAACACCAATCCATATCATCTATTTTTAATCTCTAACACCATGTCATATTATCACTAGGTATTCTCTGACACCAACCGATATCATCAAAATATAATCTCCAATACTAACATGTATTGTCATAGTTGTTGAAGGAAGAGTGGGGAAGAGGAGCTAGACATCCATCCATATCTCCACCAAAACAGATACTCAAAAAAACATATGACACACAAAATAATTTGGAATTTTAATTGTTATACAAATCAATTGGAGTGTATATAAAAATAACAAACATTATATGATAGGTAGATTATACGTAATACCCAAACAATGGGTTCTAATCAACTACAATAGAGAACTCAATAATACTACCATTTCACCACATGATATTTGTCAAAACTATCTGCACCATAATTTGCATCACAACACCCAAAAACCATACATAACCTCATTATTACACTTCCAATAATGTATTCTACCATTATCCAAGTTTTAAATTGTTTCCCCAAACACCTATTTAATAATACATTCGTTTACATTTACACAACCATTCTCATAATTATTCAATTCATTTTGAAAAATTATCACACATTAATTAAATCCCATTCTTAAGCATCTACCAACCAAAGTTATATCACTTTTATAATTTCAATTTATTATATTGAAGACCAGGAAACTAACACAACAACACAATATAACTAATAATCCATCTCACATCAACCAACACCATAGCACCACATTAGCCAAAGACTCTCACTATAAGGATCACACATCTCAACCACTACACATAACACATACTACATGATCAATCCACCTCACATCACCACCACAACACATAAATACCACCACATGACACAACTACCACACATCACCACCACCACACATCCTATGAAAAATACAGAACAACTATATCACATAACCACCACCACACATCACAACCTCCACACAACACCACCACCGAACATCCCCACCATCACATATCACAAAAAAACCACCATAAATTACTAACATCACAGATGGAAACACAATCTGCACAATCACACACAAAACTAAACCCTAGAATCTATGATTTAGGTGCAAGGTCTTATATTTCCTTAAGTTATTATTTTGCATCGAAATTCCCACAAAAATTCTATATTTCCAAGGGTAACTAATTCATTACCCAAATATACATGATTATACATTTTATTCAAGGTGATATCAAGAAATAATGCAATGTGTTTCTAATATACATATAAACTATCACACATGAAAGGCTCTCATCTATTTCTAGTAATTTTAAGAAGAATGTGTCGTGATAAAAATAAACTTCAAAAGTTTTAAAACATGATTTCTCTCTATTCATATCATTTCTATGTTAATCCAATTAAATATATTCATTAATACAACTCTTATTTTCTTCCCAATGTAAGGAGAAAACTATAATCACCACATGATGATAAATAGGGTGAGGATGAGGATCTTATACATCAAATGATTTATCTGTATCAATAAACAAAACAATTTCGATGAGAAATAATCAAAAGTGCACAAAGATGCTTGGAAACATAAAATCAAAATAAACAGTGCCGAAGAAGAATCAAAAATCCATTATAAACATTACAGAATAATAAAAAACTACCATAATTAATTATTGAAGTGAACCTAATGAAAATGGAATTGAAAATTAGACTTAATCACCATGGATTGAAAAATATAAACCTATAGAAGATAAAGATCAAGGATGGAGGTATTGAGATGAATAAATCACTAAAAACACAATAGTTCTTCCACTCTTTTAGGAAGAATATAGATACATATAAGAATTTTGTTTGCACAAAAATTTATATACATAAAAGGGATCATCTCATTCAAGGTTTGAAACCTATATTTGTGTCATGATTTTTCTATATCCATCTAATTTAATAACTGAAACATATTCCATACATGGATCTATTAAAATCATAACCCAATGATCATTTGCCAATTTTCAAGGTGCCTCACCCTCAAATTAATTGAAATTGTGTTTTAATAATTCATGTATTAATTTAATTTAGTAAAAAGCACCCATATGAAACTACAAATAAAGAATCATGAGCTTCCATGATGAGAACATCCAATTACATATTTAACACATGATTAGGTCCTAAACCACCCATTTTATTGGAACTGTAGCTCTAACCCCCATCAAACCCTCCTTGAGGCTCCTTTTAACACCTTTTTCTACAAAACTATGAATTTAATGGGATAAGAAGTAGCATATTGTCCCATTATATACCTCATAAATTACTCACATCCTAGATATCCCAAACGAAACCTGTAAAGGAAAGGGATGAGTATGAACAACCAAATCTTTAGATACCTCTCATGGATCTCTTTACACTTCATATATAATCACCATCCAAAAACAACAATCCAGGACAAAATGAAAACAAAAATTTTCACAAAACCACATCACCATCTTTCAACAACCATAAAACATCCATCATCTACATAACTACACACATAAATATTTCATCCTCTATAAATCCATAGCTATTAACGCATTCAATTGTCACATAGAACATCCCAAAGAATAAAAATTAAACAATATGACCATCAATATGAATATATCTTCTATTTTGGGTGGTATACACTCACCCATGTAGTCTGGAAACATATTTTAAAAATAAAACATCATTATTATGTAGTGTTTTTCCCTATTCATATTTTTAAAACCACAACAGACACCATCAATAATGGAAATTTACTATATCATAAACCAATATAGATTATATGTCACATCAGCAATAATAAAAACTTAAAAAAACTCAAAATAAATGTGTGTAATGGTCATGAATATGTTCCACATGATCCCATGTACTATATTCTAGGGTAAAAATCCTCCAAAACACCTAAACCAAGGGGATGGTTCATCCGTAGAACAATTTCTCTAAAAAATCATTTATCTCTACTATGCACTTCATTAACATCAAAACATCATTGATATGGAACTATCTTTAGTCATTTAATTAAGACATATTATGAAGATATTGATGAATATAAGACATGTAAAAGATGTCTTTTATCATTTACAGTCATGGTGGATGTTTCAATTGACACTCCACACCAACAACAAGGGCGAAAAACACAAAAGTATTGACAAAATGGGGAGAAATCTTAATCTCCATTCCAATCCTTGGATGCCCCTATCGAGTGGAAACACTTGGGAAACCATGGTCTATAATCGTAAACTCAATGGAAATCTTCATATGATCAATATTGGCCTTATAATGGTTGTGTGACTCCATAAGACACCCTCATCAAATCTAGATCTTCTTAGTCATGCTCTAAACCACATTTATCCCATGAAAGATTGACTCCCCTACCTTAGTGTGACATACTAGAGAATAACACAATATCCCATAAAATTCCTTCAATATTTCCCATTCCAAAATAAAATCTTGGTATATACTATTGATATAGAACACAACTGAAGGTGTGATATTTTCTTAGGATCCACCATTGTTTAAAATACTACCTCACAAAATATCCTCTAACATCTATATATTCTAATCTTTCTCCCCATATCCATAATGTTGAGAAGTAGGGCAATGGAGAAATTGGGATAAAAAAGAACATTGTATTCCCCTTTTAAACTATTAGGTAAAACAATTATCTTGATTAGAGATAATGATCCTCAGTACACAATGAAACCTAACCATAATATCCTCATATTTACTCACCCAAGCATCCATGACAATCAATTCACAGATCATATTAAACTAGGTTGATATTCACATCTAATCCAAAATCTCTCAAACCACAAAACAGCCCCAGGTCCGGGGGTGTCTGTTAAATAAATCAATAGCTATTTACTCCCACATCCACTTGAGGACATATAGTTTCTTGAAAAAAACCTTTGGTTATATGGTTGTCAAAGTTCACATATTTAAATACTAGAAACTTTACCAAAAACTAATCCATTGAATGATTAATCCTAGATCGCCAAAGCTACCTCCTAGACAAATGAAAAATATTAGTTATATCTTGATTCACCAATAAGTTTGATATATCAAAATCATGAAGATCTACCTTATGAATTTACAATGGAATAATTAGCCTCTTGTAATACATCACCCAATTTTTATCATCATCCATAGGTTATAATATATAATCACCATGGACAATGAAATATCACATCTCATATGCCTCTAAGTATTCCTAGTATGACTCATCTACCTGCTACATAATGGATGATGCCATTATTTTTGTGTAAAGACATCCTCATCCACTGTATTCCTCATCATCATGATGAATCATTGTAGGATCCTCTATCCCTTCCAAAAATTCATGGACTCTAACCTCATCTAACTAGGACATTAAACTCAATGAATTATAAAAAATGCATTTTCATTAAAGTTTCTAGGGCATATAGTAGAAGTGTGCGAGTAAGGAATTTTAAAATTTTCATCGCTATAGAGACGTATCATCATCGTCTCAGATGATCAATGCCCCAGTATAGATCCTATGATCTTATTTGAATTAAATAAGAAATAAATAAATAAATAAATGAGTACATTTATTGAATCGTGGCATGTTCTAATACAACTTGTCATCAGTGATAATTAGTTTGATGATCTGAAGATGTACTCCTATAGATCTCTCACACATGATTCATGAAACTTCTCGAACATTAGTCATCAAATTACGAGTGATAGCAGTGTTCTTAAATGATTCCATTGATGTCGTGATGATCACCACAACTCTATTCCAAATATATATGAATATATCCTTTGATCAAATCCTTGAATTGTGTATTTATCCCATGATGATGTAGGAGGAGGAGAGTGGATCTCTTTATATATAGGATAAATGAATTCCCTATCACCTTATAAGTGATATCCTTATGTACTGATATAGTGGATGTGCAAAATACCTGGTTAGGGCTCCCAAACCCCATATATTTATTCTCCACTTAAGATGTAATAAATAAATATTCATGTTGAACTAACCATGTCCTTATATTATTTATATTTTAACACATAATTGTAAGATAAATTAAATATATTACATTATTAACCTATATCATTTACATAAATCATAATTCATGATAATATTAAATGATCCCTTAATATTTAAGATATTATTCATTAATATTATGTTATTAAATTTTATTTCATGAATTTACATAAACACTTATAAATAATTTTAATAAATAAATTCAATACCAATTATTATTCCCATGATAAATATAAATTTTTTTTTCTCGATGATCGATACGTGTTGGGAAACTCACAGAACCTGTGTTGGATCCCACCATGTCACGTGTCCCTATAATGTAGAATATGGAATAATCATAAATGAACTATTGTGTATGGCCCTTTAAGATCATATCTCAATAGAAAAAAATAATATTCAAAAAACAAGAGTGAAATTTGGCAACCCATCATGGTCCCTAAAAAGATATGGAGTATTTATTGCAATGACTACCAACCTATAAACATGCACATTTTAATGTGATATCTTTATCATATAATATCTCAATAAACCTAGATGTACACATGTTTCATTATCCTTTTATTGATTTATAATTTATGGATCTAACAGGACTGAATTACATTCAACTGCCATGGCTATGGATTTAATTAATGTACTACCATCCTGATTAACTAGACCAGATATATAACTTCCACTGATTAGAAGTGAAAAATCATACCTTTATCATTCACCTAATTTCATACCACTAATGACGCTCCCCACACAAACTACCTCTCCTTGAAATCATTTCCATTATTTTAGCCTTACATCAATGTACACGATCAAATTACACACATTGATAATGATATCAAGTCTAGAGACCAATGCATGTACATAGATAGAAATGACTAATGACACCCAAAATTTGTGGTGTTCTTATGGTCTGTCCTCCTGATCTCACAACTGGAGATCACAATGTGATAACTTCATCAAAATAAATCTCAATGCTTATGAGACCCCATCACCTAATAGTATTACTTCTACTGTGTCTGGTTAGTAAGATGTATATAGACCATATGACCATTGTTTATTGTTAATTTCATAGTATCTTGAGGATCTCATTATACCCAAGTATATTTTATAACCATTTGATATGACATTTAATATATGGACATTATATTTTCAATATTGGATGTTGAAAAGTCTACAATATAATGGTAAGTGTACATCATGAATACATAACTTTATACACGATATGGTAATCAAAAGTACAATTCAAGTTGGTTCTAGGGAACCCACTATTACAACACTCTCACTTGAACTAGATCCAACTTGATAATATACCTTGTTATCTCTCACATGAAAAAAATCATGTTTTCTCTAAGTAACAGATTAAGTTTCTAGATCTTCCATGATTCCACCATGTGGATATTCTAATATGTAAAACCTCGTCTACATGAGTAAAAAATCCCAAAAGAAGGTATCCCAGAGTGTATCCTTTGATACACAGTCAAAAAAATACATCTTGGATAGTACCACCATCAGAATTATCATTATGATAATACCTCACTTAGTGAAATTCCATGAACTGGAACAAATAATTTTATTTAATAACTACTTCATAGATATCTCAGAAGCTACAACATAATAGATTATATAGATACGGATACAACAAGATATTATGAGCTTGTCTCACTCAACACCTTAGCCTGACTCGATATTAAATCAAATTGATCCAAAGGGAGACTTGTACATATACCCAAAAAATTAAGATCCTTTCTTCTCCAATGAATAGGTACATATATATTATACTTGTGGATGTCTAGTAAGATAGTTCTGAATGAGGCAATTTCATTACTCTTGGATATAACTGATATTTTCCTACTATAATGTATATATTGGAAACATCATTTCCTATAAATATAATGCAATATATGATTGAACCTTCTATAAATAACATGTAAATAAACTCACCACTTAATCTCCTCCAATTACACTTCATTTTAACATGGAGAGATTTATTCCTTGTGACACTTGTAACAATTCTTCTCTTGAATTGCTACAACATGTATTTCCAAATACTATATCACTATATGTATGACAGACTAGGTTCACAAAACTGTTAGATCTAACATAATAAGTCCTAATCCCTAGAACATAGGTTTCTATATAAAGTCAATAATTAGATAACTTCTTTTATTCTGGTCTTAACTAACTATATGACTAATATCAGTTTTCCATTTTTTTTCAAACATATTTATATTTGAAAATTATGGTGCTCCTGTTAACCTTTGGTGGAGACATGGAAAAGATATATTCCAAATGAAAATTCTATGATCGAGATTATTACAATAATTTAATTGGATTGAAGTAACTAGAACCCTTAGTGGTATTCTGTCATGTCACTATCCCTTCATGGTTGAATCATATAGACTTGTTCCACAATGGTTGGTCCTGAAATCCAACTTCCAATTTAAATGATCATAGAAGGTAGCTAGGACAAATCAAATTCTAATGGATTTGGGAATACCAATTTGATATTTCCAATCAAGCCTTATTAGTTTTGAGATTTTACCATCCATGTATCATCTCACATGACTACTCATAGAATTATTCAGAATAATAATCCCCATTGACCTTTTGATACATGGAATCCATTACCAGAGTTTATTTGATCTTATCAACATTAGTTTTTTTTTAAACTACATACTTGTAGGATTTATTATTATTAATGAATAGTGTATCACCTAACATAGTGTAAATAAAATAATCACTATGAATTTAACCTTCCTATATAATATATGTCATTGGAACATACTCATTCTATATGCACTTGCAGAACTCATTCCCATGAAAACTAATTGTTCATCTACGTCATTAAATAAATACAAGTCAATATTTCACACACTATATAAAGTAGATATGTGAACCCATATATATAAATATAGTCTATAACATGACTAAATCCTTTCTTTCCTAGGGATTTATTCAAAATCTTACAAAATTGTTAGGATAATAACATAGATTCACAATTTGTCTATCTTTATTCGAGTTTGTTTTTATCCTTAACAAACTCTATGTATACAAACACATGTTCATCAGAAATTATGGATTTTCCTCTTACTATGACATGCATGATATTCATTTTTCATTATATTTGGTAAATGGTTATGATATATCTCTATTATTTTCAAATAATGTCTTGAAATATAATAGATGTTTTTGCAATTAGCAACATTAAAACAACATACATCATTACCTTGATGTATAGAATGTGCATTTAGGAATTTCTCCACACAACATTTTGTTGATAAATTTTATCATTTTGGAATTTTCATTTATCCTCTTTATTAACATAAATGTCGTGATGTAAATAAGGTATTGTGTATTTTATAATTAATCCTTGCTACATTATATTGATCGATGATTCTTGGTCAGGATATTATTAATCATGTCGACCGGATTTAAAACCTATTTTATGACCATGAACATAATTCCTTATCACATTACCATATTACTTATAAGAATATTTGTGTCATACCATTATTTCAAAAGGATGATTTTTCCAAAACTAAATATGTCGATAATACCAATGATGTTTTTCTATATTGTGTCAAAACACCAATCAGGGTATATCCTTGATGATCACTTTTAATTTTTCATGAATAAGTATTATCATTCCATAACTAGGTAAAATTGTTACATTTTATATTAATCGCTTATTTTATATTAATCATGTATCACTGAACAATTGAATGAGTATGATATTCCATAAACAAAATTCATTCATAACCCCGAAACAATGTCTCCCAGTGTCTAATAGAAACATGAGATAAATATTTTGGATAAACTCAATAATAGTTAGTCATAAATAATTATCTTTGAAATTATAAGTTTTTTGTTTCTCACCCCTGATTTAAGAATCACCCTTGCTCATCCACTTAGAGAATAAACCTATATTCTAGTAACATTTATATACATACTAGGGTAATGTATTAAAATACACATATGTGATTAGAATATTGTATTTTATACCAAAAAGGTATGTAAGAAAAATTAATTGATGAATATACACTGAATTTAGAATTGGGTACTTGATTATTTAATTTATTTCAATGAACATGTAATTATATAAATTAATTTCATGATATTCAATGAAAATAACATCTTAATAATTAACAAATATCAATTAATAGAATGAAATTTTGAATTTTTCATTAGAATTAATTTTCATTGTATTCTTCTCTATTATTTTCAATTTATTCTCCATATGAATTAATGATTAATCATAATTTCATATTCTTATTGACTTTGAAAATATTACCAATATAGTTAATGAATCATTTACTCAATAATGATAGTTTTGTAACCTAAAAAGATACTTGATTACATGGGTGAAAATTATATGATAGCAGAATGTATTGAAAGATCATAGTCAACATTTCAAATTTACACATATCCAATGTAATCATTACTTATTGATATCTTGCTTCACTTTATCTTAAATAACTTCTCGAAGATGAGACTACAATTATATCCCCAATTCTTTGGTGTGGCGAATGCAACAAGCATCAGACATTGATGTTAGAGAAATTAAATTACCATTATATGAATAACACATGAGTATCCTGTATGTATATTTCTCACAATATCATCTTGAGGTGGCTTAATAGGTATATGGATATCGGCACCTTGAACTTCAAATATCATAGTAGTGTCTGCAAGTTCGTGTGCTACACACGGAAATCCATGCTATTTTAGGCATTTACATTGTCTAATATTTATTAGAGTATTTCTTGTGGTATTAATTTCCATTATTCTCTTAAAATAAATTCTAGAATATTAGTACTTTTATATTGATTATCTATTTATTTTTTTTGATTAATTAATTAAATCATTAAATATCTTTGACTATTTTATCAAATTCTAGAATCTCTCTATACTAGAATCTGAATACTCTGTCGCTTGATTATTCACATGGAATGGATAACTAAACCCACCCCCCAAATTCTAAAATCATTGTCTATGAAACCACATAGAGGGTTCAAGGTGGGAATTTGACAAGCCAACCATAATAACCTGCAATTCCTTGATATATTGAGTGAAGTCCCAGCTTCTAAAATCATAACCCTATTTACACAATTATTTCATTTAATATGATTTAAATCTATATTTGGCCAATCCTTAATGCATATTTAGTTATGTCAAATAATAAATCGCATAATAAATCCTTGGTAGTATGAGGTATCATTACCATAGGTTGACAAGCCCCCGTACACATGGTTTTGTTCATATTCTTGTTATAGAATGTTTTATGAATTAATATTTCTATGTGGGTTTTCTATTTTTAATAGAATGTAATCCATTTCTAGGAATATGTTTATATTATGTTGTCGTTCTCTTAACTAAACATTAATAGAAAAAAATTCATCACTTATTTATTCATTTTATTTTCATATAATTTTATGTGATCTCATTATAAATAATGGCATGCATAAAATAATAAATAGTTCATAAAGGAAATAAATTACTCAATTGTCCTTAATCATCTAATATTGGTTGATCTATTTAATCTTAATGAATCAACCATGACCTAGAGAAGTCATAACTGAGTTTTTTCATAACACTTGATATAGATAATCCCTTGGTCCCGTGAGTCCACATCTCATCTGAGGTAGCACCTCATCATGGTGTGGTCCACATTTCATCTAGAGGTCGTTTCGACTTGGAGGGGTTCGTGTCTTATAGCATCATCATAAAATGTACAAGAATAATCACATGAAAGAGAAGGGGTCATGGGGTGAAATATACAACTAATAAATTGGACGTGCATGCCCTTATACATATTGATTTAATATGATGATGTACAAACCATCTCAAATTAATTACATATTACAAACCTCACACACAAGAATAAATAATTAAATGAAATGAACCAATTAATAATTGGTTTGATCTATTGCTAAGGACAAGTCTGTTTTAAATTAATTTATTAATATAATTAAATTCAAAGAAATATTAAGTTTATATCTTAAATATAAATTAAAATAATTCAAAATTAAAATAATTTATCTTCAACAGTTCATGAATTAGTTTTATGTTAAATTCCAAAAATTAAATTAATCAATTAATTTAATTTAATTTCAAAATTAAAATGATTATATTATAAAATAAAATTATTAATTTTTTGAACTAATTTATTTATATTAAATTAATTTATTATAACACTAAAACTAATATAAGTATCCAAATTAATTTTCTTGCTGAAATATTAATTTTCTTGTTACAAAATTCAGTTGCATGCCTGATTCGGGTGAGGATGAAAAAGACTCACAATGCCTCTACTTTTCGTGCACATCCCATACAAGGTGGTTCTGGGTCTGACCCATTTTGATCTATTTCTGGTTGGTCGGGACACATTTTAACAATGGATCTTTAGATCCATGCTGGGATATAGTGATCCATCTAGGTCATAGTGAAAGGAATGATGATAGAATGGTTCCAGCTGAAAAGGTTTAGGTGTTTCATTGATGTAAACTATAAAGGTGGTTGGGTTAGGGATTGATAGTATCTAGGTATGTGCACAAAAGTGTTGTTTTCATGGGAAGTGGGTCTAACGGGTATAGAAGTGATGGCTTCTGGCATCGCTCTGGTGGTGGTCGAATGGTGCCTCAATAAGGAGGCACCACTCGGAGATGGAGCAGGCCAACAATGGAATACACTGTCAATGAAGGAGGATCCTAAAGGGAAAAGTCTGACCGAATTATGGTTGGGAAAGGGTATCTAAATCTTTAATAAATGGTCTATCAAATTTATTAATAATGTAATAAATTACTGTATAATATAATAAATGGTCCAACAATTAATATAGTATGTTATTAAAAAACTCTTCATCAATAAATACAGTAAGTTATAATAAATATGAGAATTTATTATACATGGATTTAATGTATTATATTTAGTTTGAATAATTTATTTTTTACATTTTATTGAAATCAATCTCCACTAATAATATTTGTTGACAGAGTAAATTGTGGTGGGTTCTTGATGGTTGAACCCCCTATAAATATAATCCCCCTGCACTCGGAGTATTAAGGAAAAATACACCATCTATATCATCATGTAGAGTGTAGAAGGAATTCAGGTTTTAATTTGATCATTTATTATTTTTAAAATGGTTGTAGGTAAGTAAAATGTTTCATTTATTAATGAGATTCTTCCAATCCTAGAATTATACAATCTTTAAAATTTCTTACATTTTGTATCAGAATTAATTATACCTTTGTCTTGTAAAAGATCTTCTTACACTATATTTTACCAGAAACACTTTTATATTTTCATGTTTGGATATGACAAATTTCCTTGTGTAGCTTCATCTTCTTCATTTCTTCATTTTCGATTATTAAAGACGTTTTACACATCCTTAATTCATTAGTCATTAATTTTTTGTAAATTTTATTAAAATTGGGTTTTACAACAACATTCCAAATTAAATAAAATTTACAAATTCAGTAAAATCACATTAAAATGTATCTGAACTTGTTGAAATTTCAGTAATTAATGATATTTATATATCTTTATTTTTATTGGATGAAATATTGATTTAATTTTCATAATTTTCCCACAGGTATTATAAATATTAAAATATTTAATATTTTTTCATATGGTTTGTTGAATTTTCAAATTATAATTCAAAAATTTATGAATTAACTATCAATTTATAATTATATTATTCTTGTAAATTTTATTAATAACTATGTTTTTCCACACCATTCGTGATTTAATTAAAAATTACATATTAATTAAATCTCATTAAATGTTATATAAAAAATATAATAATTTTTATCCACATGATTTTTTATTATATTTTTAGATGAAATATTAATATTTAATTATCATAATTTTCCCATTGGTATTATAAAAATTAAAAATTTAATATTTTTTCATATGGGTTGTTGGATTGTCAAATTATAATTCAATTAATGAATTAAATTATTAATTTATAATTCATGATTGTTTTCATGAATCTATTATTTTAAAAATTCACCCACTAGTGATATTATATATTTTAGACTCATGTTGATATAATTTATTATGTAATTTATTTAATTTGGACTATCAAGAGATTATTCAATATGCAGTTATGTCATCTGTATTTTCTAATATTTATTGTGAAATTCTTGAATTAATGTATGACAACTATAAAATTTGCAAGGACATAATTATTCTTCATTTGGGATAGAAGGATGTTGATTATTTTATTCAGAAAAGTATAACTACATGTAGTTAATAATAATAGCACACTATATGATATATCACTTTATGAACATTAGGAGCAGTCAAACCGTCTAAGTACGATGTTCATAAAAACAACACTATGTGCTAGCATTCGTGGTTCAGTCGATGGGCATATTAATATTTGTAACATGCTAAAATCTATATATGACCAGTACACCTCTTCAGTGAAAGAATTAGCAAGCACATTAATCATGATGTTCTCATCTATGAGACTCACCACCATGAATGGTGTACACAAGAACATCATGCACGTGAGGGATATTATGGCTAAAATTTAGAATCTTGAGGTTGAGATATCCTATCTATTTCTAGTGCATTCTATTATCAACACTGTAAAACCTCAATATAGTTTATTTAATATCTATTATTACACACATAATGATATATGTTCAATTAATGAATTAATTACTAAGTGTGCTCAAGAGGAGTAAAGTCTTGTGTTGGAAAAGGGAGAAACAAATATGTTGAAAATGAAACAGAAACATAAGGGTCAAAAAATTCAAGCCAAAAAAAGATGAAAAAGAAATTGCTTCCTCAACCAAATATTAAGAAGGAAGTCATTAGTTTTTTCTCCAAAGGAAAAGGTCATGTAAATAAACGTTGTCATAAATTTCAGAAATGGCTTGAAAAAAGGTTTTTCAATCTCATAGGTTTGTTATGAATAAAATAAGATTAATACAATTTATAAGACTGGGTGGATTGATTCTGGTTCTATGATCCATATTGTGAATACCTTGAAAGGTATGTAAAACCTATGAAAACAAGTGGACAGAGAGCTTGGTGTGTATTCAGAAAACAATATGTGAAAACATGTGGAATCCATGGGGACATGCACTTTAGTATTATCCATTGGGTTTACATTACTTTTGGAAAAGGCATTTTTTATTCCATGTTTTTTAAGAAATGTTATTTCAGTTTCAAAACATGTACCATTGGGTTTTACATTCAGTTTTCCTGAAACTAATTTTCCATCGATATTTGGAAATGACGGTGTTGGATGTGTTACACTTAAGGATGAGCTTTTCTCCATTTATTTGCAATGAAAAATTGATAATGATAACATGAATGTTTATAATGGAATTAAAATATATGTTATAAATTAAAACACTTCTTTCTTATGGATCCTAATATTAGTTCATACCTCAAAACAATAGATTCAAAGATTATAAAATAATGGGGTACATAGTAATCTTGATCATAAGTATTTTGTAACCTGTGTGGATTTCATTAAGAGAAATAAAAACAATAAATCAAATAATGGTGAAAATATAAGTTCATCGATAATAGAAATCATACATACATACATAAATATGTATCTCAGATATGGATTTACATAATCATATATTCTTCATTTAGTTTATTCACGACTAGTCATGATATATGTATCTCTATTTGATTTAAAATAAAAATAATGCAATTGAAGCCTTTAAATTTTTTAATGGTAAAGGAGAGAAAAAATGTGGTAAACAAATAAATATCGTGAGGTCAGATCAAGGTGGATAATATTATAGGAGATACATTGGGGATGGAAAATTTAATGGTCCATTCGAAAGGATTCTTCAAGAAAATGGAATAGTTTCAAAATACACTATGTTAAGTTCACCAGACCAAAATGGTGTAGATTAAATAAGTAACCGAAAGTTAATGGACATGGTAAAAAGTATTCTTAGTAACTCTATTATACCTAAATTCTTTTAGACGGATTCACTAAAAGTGGCATCATACTTTGTGAATCGGTTTCTAACAAAGGATGTTTCAAAAACAACTTTTAGATTGATTAAGGGTTGGAAACTGAGTTTTCAACATACACATTTTTTGGGGTGTCCTTCCAAATTGCATATTTATAATACACGTGAAAATAATTCTAATCCTAGGACCATTAGTGGCTACTTAATTGGATCTTCCAAAAGGTATAAAGGATATCATTTTTATTGTCAATCATTAAACACTAGAATTTTGGAATCTAGAAATGTAAAATTTCATGAAAATGACGAGATTAGTGGGAGTTATTTTATCATAAAAATCACGATGAAGACCATTTAGAATATCAGCCCTCTAATTTAGGTGATATATTTATAATTGTTAACAACAACCATTATTTTCGAACAAATATCATTCCGCAAATGGTGGATGATCATCCTTTGGAACAAATAGTTCAAGAATAAGAAACCCAGGAACAATCAGTTGAACCACAAATTCCTCAATTAAACAATGGTGAAACATTTAGAATATAAACATGGATGATAAATCCATAAATTTCATGTGATTATATATTGTATCTACAAGAATATGACTATAATATTGGAGCCGAAAATGAACTCGAAACATTTTCACATGCCATGAGTTGTGGGGAGTCAAATATGCGGTACGATGCTATGATGGAGAAGTTGAGTTACATGATGATTAATGATTCTTAGTACCTTGTAGAGTTTCCATTTGGTGTAAAAACTATTTTATGTAAATGGGTTTTTAAAACCACAAAGAATTCATTGGGCAATTTTGAAAGTTACAAGGCTCAGCTAGTTGCTAAAGGGTTCACTCAAAAAGAATAGAATGATTATACTCACACGTTTTATCCAGTATCAAAAAAGAATTCCTTACACATCATATTTTCATTATTATCTCATTTTTATTTTTAATTAAAAAAAATATGTGAAAACTTATATTCTGAATTGTAATCTAGATGAGGAGTTTTTTGTGAAACATCCTAAAGGATTCCTCACTAGTAATGGTGAGAATTTGGTGTGTAAGCTCAAAAGGTCTATCAATTTTTTAAAATAATCATCACAATAATGGTATTTAATATTTCATTATGTAATTAATTCATTTGGATTTAAAAAAAATCATTATGGATCAATGTATATACAAGAAGGCCAGGGGGAGTAAAATATGTTTTCTTGTTTTATAGGTAGATGACATTTAACTTTCCAATAATGATAACGGTTTTATATATGAGGTTAAACTGTTTCTATACAATGTTTTGAACGAAATATATGGGTGATTCAACGTATGTAATTTTATTAATGATTCATAGGGATAGGTTGAGAGGCATTCTAGGTCTATCTTAAGAAACCTATATCAATAAATTCTTAGAGAGATTTCGTATAGTTGAATTTGCACCATATATATCACCCATTGCTAACGGTGATAAATACATCTTGAACCAAATACCTAAAAATTATTTTGAATAAGAAAAAATTAAATACATCATTTTTTCTTATATTGTTGGTAGTTTAATGTATGCTTAGGTCTGCACAAGTCATTACGTTACATTTTTAGTTGGAATGTTGTGGTGTTATGAGAGTGATCTGGGTATAGACCACTGGATTTCTATGAATAAGGTATTGATATAACTCAAAGGAACTAAAAACAAAATGATTATATATAAACGCACACACAATTCGGAAGTCATCAGATACTCAGATGCAGACATTGCGGGTTATGTTGATTCATGCACATCAACTTCAAGATATTTTTATAAATTGGATGGAATTGTGTCCTTGATAAGTGTCAAATAGATTCTAATAGAAACTTCTACTATGGAAGTTGAGTTCTGTTCATGTTTTGAGGTATAACATTTATTATAAATGTACCATATTAATTTATTTTGAAGAATTTATTTATTACATTGATGGCAATCATTCTCCATTAATACTCCTTGTCGATGGAGTGAATTGTGGTGGGTTCTTGATGGTAGAATAACCTATAAATATTATCCCCCTTCACTCAGTGGATTAAGGAAACGTACACCATCTAAATCCCCATGCATAGTGTATAAGGCCTTCAGGTTTTAATTCGATTATTTACTATTTTTACAATGGCTAGAGGTAAGTAACATGTTACGTTTATTGAAGAAATTTTTATGATCCTAGAATTATACATTATTTTAAATTTATAACATGATGTACTTGGGAGGTGGTATTGGCATATACGTGACCAGGGGTCGGCTGATATGAGGAACAGGGGTGACAGGATACTAGTAATGGAGGTGGGAGGAGGGTCATGGGTGGAATTGATTCTTTTTAGAGATGAATATCCCCTTGGGTTCCCTTGTTTAATTGGATTTCTTATTGGGATGGGGAAGCAGTATACAAGACCCTGTTTTTTTATATAATTACATCCAGAAGAATAAATTCTTAGTTTTTCTAATTATTATTGGTTTTTATTCCTTTGGAAGAAAATTGAATATTTTATATCCCTTTTTTATTATTGAAATATTTCCCGGATAAGTAAGTATCCACCTTTTGTTAAATGATTCCAAGAGATTCAATCCCTCATCGGAAAAAAAAATGTTTCACGTCCAGTGTGGTACCGGTCTTCAGATTCTGACAGGAACATGGTCGTAGTCTAAAAATTTGTCAGTAATAGTTTCAAAATTATTACACAAACAAATATATAAAATATTATTTATTAATTTTTTATGGTATCATCAAATTTTGTATCGATACCTAAAACAATTAATGGAAATAATTTGGTCATACAGAATTAGATCGATGTATGGTCTATTCTGTTAGGACTGATTTAAATATCATTACATTATTTAATGCATATTACATTTTATTTGTATCATAAAATCTTCATGATCCCTAACATTCCAATTAACAGTATTAGGTTGTGCAGTGGAAGCCACTGGGCCCATAATTTAAATACTTTCATCACTATAGAAATGTAACATCGTTGCCTCAAACTATTCGAGCACCGTTATAGATCTGAGGATCTCATGTGAATTAAATAAGCTAAAAATAAATACTAAAATGTGTACCTTGATAGGTTTGTGTCATGTTCTAGTACAGATTGTTTTCATCCATAGTTTCTTGATAGATCTGAATCCAAACCCTTGTACATTTCTCACACATGTTATAAGAAACTACAAAAATGTTGATCGTCGAATTCTGAGTGCTAGCATGGAGCTTCAACAACTCCCTTCATGTCGTGGCAATCACCTAGACTCCATTGCAAAGACTCATGAAGATTTACTTGGATTTAATCCTTCAATGGTGTCTTTATCTCTCAATGATGAGGGAGGATGAGATAGGATCTCCCAATCCAATGCAAAAATGAATTTCATTGAACTTTAGAAATGAGCTCATTATGTACTTATATAAAAGATGTGAAAGATGCACGGTTAAAGTTTCTTGCCTTTATATATTAGTCATCCACATAATAATTAATAAATAAATAAACATGATGAACTAATGACATCATTTATATAGTTTATATAATATCACATGGTTATAATATATATTAAATATATTTTGTGATAAACCCCTGTCATTAACTCGACTCGTAATTCCAAATGATATTAAATAAACCCCGAATACTCAATTTTATATTCATTCATATAATTATTTTTAATATTATTTCTTGTATTTACTTATATACATGTAAATGAATTTAATAAATAATATCAATACCAATTATTCTTTACTCAACTAATTTAAATTTATTTATTTAACGACGATCAATAAGTCTTGAAATCTTTGACCCTATCGTGGGGCCCACCATGTTCTATATCCCTATACATAAGAATATTGAAGAATCATAAAAGAACTATCATGTGTGATCCCTCTATGGTCTTATCTCAATAACATTGAATAATATTCACAGGACAGTAGCAGAATCTAGAAACCCATCATGACCCCTAAAATGATAAGTAGTTATCATAGAAACGATAACCAATTTACTTACACACATATTGTAATATAATTTATTTTTAATACAATGTCACAATAAATCAGGATTCACACATTTGTTACCATCCTTTTTGCTTAATAATTTTTTGTTCTAACTATACTAACATACCTTTGACTACCATGACTGTCATGAACCAGATCTAGTCACCGTCAAGACTGGCACTCGAACATGCCCATGGAATGTCCCGAAGGGCGTTATCGATCTCCATGGTTGGAAAAAGTTCCCATTTATCACAAAATGAAATTTTGGAATGACTTACCCAGGTTTATAAACCTAACACAACAAACAAATCCAATATAACAAATCTGGATAATTTTCAAAACAAACATTATTTTACAAAAATTCATAATTGAATTATATAATTTAAAACAATTCTCAAAGACTACAACGAATAAAGAAACCAAAAATGGATATCCCAAGAACCTCGTCATGGAAAGAGGCACCACCCTTAGTCCATCTCCATGACAGTGCACTAACGAGGACTGCTAGAAACCCTAACCACTAGCACTAAGATCTTTACCCAAACCTGCAACAAAATAACCTACTCTACATACACCCAAGGGTGAAAGTTTTTTGTGATAAAAAGCCCAGTATGATTACAAAACTAATATATTATATTTGATAAATTTTGAAAGACAAAAATCATGCATGTTTTAATAAAAATGAAATTCTAAAAAAAAAATTAATGAGATTCTTCTTTAAATAAAAACAGTTCTCAAGTGGGATACTTTAAAGAATAAAAACTTTTAAATAGACCACCAAAGCTACTGAATTTTTCATCCAAATATACCATATGCCAAGGGTGATAATAAATAATACAATGAGCATAAGAAATGGGAAATAACCTCTAGTCACTAGCTCATTGTGGATCTTAGGTACCTCATATCTCAGTGAAAGTAACCATACAAATATCTGTTCTCATGCACACGAGCCACTAGTAGTGATCATACCCATTACCTATTGTTTCCCAAAAATCATAATTATTATCATATTTGTATAGTTAGTGTTTTTATTGGTAAAAATTCTACATGAAATTGGGGCCAAACCCCACGGGATCACTGGAATCCTAGTACACGTCAACCCACATAGATACCCTAGTTTTCTCTCCTGTGATCAAACAAGTTCCACAAGACATGAAATAAAATTTTCATATGAAAATAAAAATTCCAAGTCACACACACACCAGACATCCCATGCACATGTCACATAATAATACATTCACAAACAAATATTCATTTTTACAACATACTCACACAAAACATCCCACAAACGTGTTTTGAACCTTTCTTGCAATTTCATAAATCATTTCAGAAATTTATTAAAAATTTTAATTTTTTTTGACATATTAAATCACCAATTTACCTTTCAAAACCCCATAATATTTGAAGTGACTCACCAAATCAGAACATGTTCATTCTTTTCCCGCATTTATTAACTCAATAAATCACTTAAAATTTTCATAAAACAATCCCTATGGGTATAACCATGTTTTTCACAAAAAACACATTTAAAAACCTTCTTTCTAGGGAAAAATCTCTGCAATACCAATTAAAAAATAGTTATCAGACCTAGAAACATTTATTAATCCATTTTAAATTTTTATCAAATTACCTCAAATGATACAACCAAAGATACACATAGAAAAACACATTTTCAAACAAATATGAAACATTAAAACTAAATTATTAATTAACACTAAAAAAATGGTTCCCGGACCAAACATAAAGTAAGAGGAGAATGATAAAAAATGAATAAATCAAATATAAATCATGATAGGATTCTTACACATGGATCCTCCTACCTTTTGTGTCAAAACACCTCTTCATTGTGCGAAACATCAACCGCACCACCGCCGCACCATGGGGGAGGTAAATCCAACCTATAACCCCTTTTTTGATCAAAAACCACCAAATCAAACCCTAGGTACGAACCCTAACTTCTGTAAATTTTAGAACATCATGAAAGAGGGAGGAAACCCCAAGGGGAACGAAGGAAATTAAGAGAGAAACAGTAAAATGAAGAAATAATTAATAAAAACCCCAAATAGACCAGTATCTAAAATTCCAAACATCCAAAAATGTGTTTGAGGATCTAATAAGGTTGATGAGGTCATATGACAACTGAAATTAAGCAAAAAAAGTTAAAATTGATGGATTTGTAAAAATAACAATTTACCTCTTCAAATATGGATGATTTGAGACATCTTGAGATGTTTCTCCCTAATTCGTGATTAATATTAGATACATTGTGGGAGAGGAGATCATAAGGTTCACCTTGAGTAATTTCACTAGGGTGAGAGTTTTAATCACAAATAAAACATAAAAATTGAATGAGATGTTAAATATCTAAAAATATTAAAGCTGGAAATGGGATTTCGTGCTAGCCCAACACTGTAATAAAAATAATTAATTAATTCATTATTATTGATTCATATGGAGTTAAAATCGATATGTTGGTTTTAATATACTAGTGTATGACAATTGTAAAGTGGAATGGGTTTAAAATGTTTAAAAATTAAGGATTCATAAAATAAAAAAAATTAAATCTAGAAATTGGCTTACGGTTTGGCCCATATTTTGAAAATCCACCATTTCCACCAAAATTTAGGGGAAACCCTCAAAACAATAAAATAATGGAAATAAAAAGAAAAATACATTTAAATAATGTCATGTATGTAACAATTCTCCCCACATTAAAACATTACACCCTTGGAAATCCATATCAAGGCCAATAGAAAAAACCAAAACCAATCGAAAGGCCTAAATGGACTCCTTTTCCATGTTTCATCCACCCCCGAAAGGCCAAAATACCTTCAGTGACCAATTAATGAAGGAATACTCTCAAAACCCAAAAAATACACAATTTTCCTGAAAATACCAATCACATTTAGACTTTATCCCAAAACAAAACTACTCAAACACTATCCAAACAAGACTCAAGAAATTTACCCAATCGAACAACCACAAAGAATAATGATACCCTTTCCTTATTATAACTAAATCATTGGGATATCCCCAGTCTCAATGTTTTTTCATGGAAGATTTTGGTTGTAAGAAATCTATGAAAGAGAAAACCTACATCCAAGAGATGACCATGGAAAATATGAGTTACTAGTATGAGTAAAGACAAATGGGATCCCCACCATAAGAGACAACAATATTTTTTGGAGACAGAATGAAGACACTAACTGGGGGAGGCCCGAACAGACTCCATGCACAAGAGGTCGACTACCATTTGAAATTTCAAAAGGAATATACATGATACTCATAATGGGTCTCCCCACCATAAGAACCAACCATCTTAACCAACCAGCATGGTCCAACACAGAAAGACCCTGAATTTAATGAAATGGGACAACTGTATGGTTAGTCCATAGGGTTTGGGAAACCATGCGCTAAACATGGGGATCCTTTTATATGCATGGTTTTCTGGGGCATGGTTACTACTAACCATGCACTTAACCTATCTATCCAAATTCCAACCAATCTCTAAAAACTCCCAATGGGGGAAGGAATATCATTGGGTGATAACATGGACACAAGTTCCACCCACCTCTTTCCATAGAATCGGAACAACATGAGAAATATGAAGACACTAGAGGTTTAATATAATCCCATATTACATAATGAGGATAGTAAATTGTAAAAGGGTTTGAAAAACTTTGTAATTTACCTTGACTACACACCATCTTATCATCAGAACTTACGACAAGAGCTCAAAATATTGAAACATCATCAGCCTCACGGTTTGGATTTGGAAACCCCTAAATGAAACTTATTCTTTCGGTGCAAAAAAAACTACACCGCAACCCTATATGGGTTCACCAATACATAACACCATGCAAACCATAGTCTACTATAAAGTGACATTTTTCTGAAATAAGGGCTTAGAAGATGCAAACACATCAACCCCTATTTTCTTTGTGTGAGAAACAATAGGAGAAAAGTATATATATATATATATATATATATATATATAGAAACACCATCCTTTAAAAAAATGTTTTTGAGATTTCCCGAAAAGAGACACACTTATGAAAAAACAAAGACTCACAAAAAATTTCACAACTTAACCTTTAAAGTCAAATGAACACCTGACATCACAAGGCATCACCTAACATGACCATTACAACAGATAGAAGCATTACACAAAGAGAGACCTTATGAAATATTCCAAAAAATCACACAATTGTAGAAAGTTACCATAACAGCCACTCATGGCCAAATTTCCCACACTTGTAGTTTAATGTGAACATGTGCCTTGAAGAGACTACAAAGGATGTAGAGGCCCTATTAGATACCATCCACACTAACAACCCCAGAACACATCCACCTTTGAAGAATTAGGTAACTTAAGAAACTAAGATCTCTCTAAACCTTCCACGAGCACTCTCCCACTACAATAGGATCTACAAAAACAATAAGGGAATGGGTGTAGACTGAATCTACAAAGATAGAGAAAAAGATTCCTTATATTGATCAACTAGAGGATCATCTAACATAGAAAAAATATAAGATGCACTTCACCATCACAGAAAGTGTTCTAGGAAAATATCCCCATCAAAACATGGCTTTCCAGGCCTTGCAATCTAACTGAGACCATTGACCCAGCTCTCTTTTCATTCCCCATAATCATTATTAAACCAATAAAACCAAAGGACCCAAATAAATCCCAACTTCCCCTGGAAACTCGAATCCTGCCCTGAGGTGTGTTGTCCAGACACACAACCCATAACCAGATTATAAATTCCCAAAAGTCCTAACTCCAGACTATCCCAACTCTTCCCCAATTACCATAACCCAATGATATTGAACCTAACCTCTTTTGATACCATTTTTTCATGAACCAGATCGGGTAAAACAGGCACCCAACCTAGCCTGTGGCAAAGCCCGAAGGGTGTTCCCAATCCCCTTGGGATGGCGGAATTACCTAGGTATCACATTATTAAATTTTGGAACTATTTACCCTAGCTTATAATAATAAAAAATTAAACAAATTCAATATAAAAAATCTAGATTTTTTTTCACAACAATAATTCTTTTAAAAAAATTCATAATTTAATTACATAATTTAAAAAAATTCTCAAAGACTATAACAAATGAATAAACCAGAAATGTAAATACAAAGTACCTTCTCATGTTAAGGGGAACCGACCTCAGGCCATTTGTATGACATTATTCCAAGAAGGACCGCTAAAAACCCGAACTACTGGCACTAAAATCCTTAGCCAAACCTGGGACAAAATAACCAAGTCTCCTTACACCCAAAGGTGTAAGTAGGGTGTGATTCAAAGCCCAATAAGATGCCACCAATAAAATATTCCATGTTATAAACATTAAAAGACAAAAATCTTGAATGTTTTCATAAACATGTAATTATAATAAGAATTTTAAAGAGATACAACACTAAATAAAAACATTTTCCAAGTATGCTATTTTAAAAGATCAACACTTTTAAATATAATTCCAACACTACTGAATTTTTCAGCCAAATATACTGTATTCTAATGGTAACAATAAATCATCTAATGATCACAAGATAAGGGAAGTAACCCATAGGCACTTGATCATTGTGGGTCTTAGGTGCCTCGTATCTTAGTGAATGTGACCACACAAATATATGTTCTCGTACACACGATCCACGAGTAGGGATCATACCCATAACCTACTGGACCCCCAATGTCATCATTATCATCATTATCATCATTATCATCTTTATCATCATTATAGTTTAGTTAGTGTTTTCATAATAAAACTTTTTACATGAAATTGAGGCCAAACCCCACTGGATCACTAGCATACTAGTACACATCCACCCACCTAGATACCCTAGTTTTCCCTCTTGTGCTCAAACAAGTTCCACAAGCCATGAAATACGATTTTCATATGAAAATACCAGTTCCAAGTCACACATACATCGATAATCCCACACACATGTTACATAATACTCTATTTACAAAAAAATATTCATTTTTCACAACATACTCACACAAAGCAGCCCACAAACATGTTGCATGCCCTTCTTGTAATTTGATAAATCATTTCAGAAATTTATAAAACATTATAAAAATGTTTAACATCTTAAATCACAACTTTATATTTCAAAAAAAATCTTAAGTGAACACACTCACCAATATAGTACATGTAGATCCTTTTCCCACTTTTCGTAATGCAATAAGTCACTTACAATTTTCATAATTCAATGCTAAGATGAATAACCATGTTTTGCGCAAAAAACCCATTTCAAACACATATTTCGAGGCCAAAATCACCCCAATACCAATAAAAAAAGAGTTGGCATCCCTAGTAACCTTTATTAAACCACATTCAAATGTTATCAAATTACCACAAATGATACAAAAAAAGATACACATGATAAACACACATCTTCAAACAAATATGAAACATTGAAACTGAATGCATAATTAGTACTACAAAAAATGGATCCTGCACCAAACATAATGAAATAGGAGCATGATAAGAATATGAATGAAGAAAATCAAACTTCTCTTAGGATTCATACCCATGGAACCACATACCTATTGTGTCAAAAAACAAATTCGTTCTGTGAAATTTCGACTGCACCACTGCCACACCATGAGGGATTAAAATCCATCCTAAAACCCTAATATTTGACCAATAAGATACCAAATAGAACCATAGATATGAACCCTAAATTCTGGACTTTTTATATCATCATGAAGGAGGGACGAAAACCAAAATAGAAAGAAGAAAATTAAGAAATAAACATTGAATTGAATAAATCATGGATAAAACATCCCAAATATACAAGTAGATGAATTTAAAAATATCAAAAAATTTAATTAAGGTTTTAATAAGACTAAGGAGGTCATGTGAGAACTAAAATGGATGGAATAGAGTAAAAATTAAAGGGGTTATGAATGGATCAATTTACCTCTTCAAATATGGATGATTTGAGACATCCAGATATGTTTCTCCCTTATTCTCACTACATATGAGCTGCTAAGAGGTGTAAGAGAGCATGGGGGTGCACCTTTGGTATGTGCGATCGGGTGAGATTTGGAGTCATCGAAAAAACATAAAATTTTAAGGAGATATTAAATAATTATAAAACTATTTCAAAGAAAGAAATGGGATTTTGGATAGCCCAACACATTAATAAAAAAACTCAAATCCATCATTATTATAGACTCATATGGGGTCCAAATTTATATGGGAGTTTTAATATACCAGTGAATTCCAATTGGAAAGTAAAATGGGTGTAAAATTTTGAAATGAAATTTATTTCTAAATTTCGAAATGGGATCAAGGTTTGGCCCAAATTTTGAAAACATAACATATCCACCAAAGTTCATGGGAAACCCTAAAAAAATCAAGAATATAAATTAAATGAACAATATAATTACATGTATTAATGGATTTGAAAATTATCTCCAGCATAAAATCTTCCTCTTCGGAAAGCCATAGCAAGGCCAAAAGAAAAAACCAAACCCAACCGAGAGGCCCAAATGGACTCCTTTGCCTTGTTTCGCCACCCCCAAAAAGCCAAATCACCTCCAGTGATCAATTATGGAAGGAATAATATCAAAAAACATGATACACACCACATTACTGAAAAAATCAACTAGATTCAGATTTAATCACAAAATAAATCTTCTCAAACACTATCCAAACAAGACTAAAGCAATTAACCAAACGAACAACAACAATGAAAAAGGTTTCACTTACCATGCTCTAACGAAACCATTGGGTGATCTCTAATATCATCATATAACCAAGAATGATGTGGTAGGTAGATTTATCCCAACAAAACTATCTACCACCAAGCCAAGAATAATGAAAAATCTAAGTTACTAGTACGAGTAGACACAAATGGGCTCCCCACCATAAGAGACAAATTAAATTTTCTTAAGACAGAATCAATAAAATAACAGGGGATGCCTGAGCAGACTCTTAGTTACAAGGGGTATAATTCCATTATAAATTTCCAAATTAACTTACATGAGAATTGTAGTGGGTATCCCCATAATAATAACCACCCATCTTAACTAACCAGCTTGAGCTGGTATAGAAAGAACCCAAATTTCAAGATTTGGGATGGCCACATGGTTAGTCTGCACGATTTGAGAAATTGTGCACAAACCATGGGTATCCTTTTATCTGCATGGTTTTATTGGGATGGGTTACTACTAACCGTGTGCTTATCCTTTCTATCAACATTTTAAACCATTCTACAAAAAATATAAAGGGTGGACGAATAACATTGGGAGATAACATGGACAGAAGGTCCTCCCACCTCTTTCCATCAAAAGGGAACTACAAAAGATAGATAAAGACATCAGAGGTTTAAAATACACCAATATTTTATAATTAGGATATGAAATTGTACAAGGGTTTGAATGACCAGATGATTTTCCATGAATACGCACCAGCTTCTCTCTATGACCTATGGCTGGAGCTCTATGGATTGAAGCATCTTCAGCCTCAAAGTTAGGCATTGGAAACCCCTGAATAGATCTTCTTCTTTCGGTGCTACATCCAACTACACCACAATCCCATATTGGTTCACCAAGACATGACACACTCCAAAATTTAGTCTACCAAAACCTGACATATTTTTGAAACAAGGGATTAGAAGATCCATGCACATCACCCCTTGTTTTCTTTGGATTAGAAATGGAAGGAGAAAATGATATATATATATATATAGAAACACATTCCTCTAAAAATGTTTTTTGGGATTTTTGAAATGGAGACAAACTTCTAAAAAACAAAAACCCGCTAAATATTATACAACATCACATTTACAGTTATGCAAGTAAATGACATCACTAGGTGTCACCAGACATTACCATTTATACAAGTAGAATCATTAAATGTAGAGGGAACTTTGGCAACATTCTCAAACATCACACAATTATTGAAAGTGTCCATAACAACCTCTGATGACCAGATTTCCCATAGTAATGGTTTAATTTAAACCTCTATTTTGAAGAGACTACAAAGGACCCGAAGGCCCTTATAGACAACATCCATACTAAAAATCATAGACCACTTCAACCTTTGACGAATCAGGTGACATAAGAAACTATGGTCTCTTTTAACCATCCATGAGCACTATCCCACTACAAGGGGATCTATAAAACCAAAAAGATAAAGGGAGTAGACTCAATCTACAAAGCCTGAGAAAAATATTCCTTTTATTGATCAACTTGAGGATCATCCACTGGAGAAACAATATAGGATGCAATTCAGTTGTGCATTAACTCTTAGTGGGGGCGTACCTTACCTAATGAGAGATCTACATGACCCAACTATGTTGGTCCATTAGTCAAGATGTGCCACAAACCATATCCAAACTCATGAAGGGATCCTCCGTAAAGGATTACCAAAACATTTTTCATAAGGAGACCACTAACCAGGCCTTCAACCCAACTTACCAAATAAACACAAACCCAAAAAATCATTCAAAGAAGAGGGGTTCCTAGACACAAAACATCCCACAATGAAAACATTTCCAAAAAAACATAATACACACTATCCCATACCAGTCATTAGGAACTCATGGTTTCCAATAAAATCATATCTTTGAAAATAAATGGTTCAATGTTAAGTGTATCCACTAATGGTACCCCGTGAGCCTCACACATGCATGTATTTGTACCACACCAGGAACCCTTCTCATATCCATCCTAAAACTCATCTAGTCACACCATTAAAAATCTATCAAACCATATAAACCCATGTATGTGGTTTCTTATGGAAATAAAAAAGGATAAAACAAAAATTTATTCCACTTTTCAAAACCCCAACAGTCATCCAATACTTAATTTTTTTCCTCAAGACCGCTAACCACAAAATCAAAATCCCAATTCACAGCTTACAAAATATTTCAGAATGTCACAATCATTCAAATGGAAAACCACATTCAATTTATTCATATCTATTTCAAAAAATCTTGATCCCTTTCAAAATAAATCCGATTTTATGAAAAACACCATTTGATCAACAACCATTTATTATAAAAATCATCTATTCTTGTTTAAAATAAGGTTCCAATGATTTGTAAAACATTTAAAAATATCACCAATCATTCAATAAAAATTCACATTCAATGGATGTATGTTTATTTCAAAACATTTCATCCCTTTTCAAAATAATTCTAACTTCAAGAAAAATTATATTTTATAAATACTTATTAAATTGGGAGCTCAAATCTTCTCATTTTAAAACAATATTCTAAAATTTCATAAAAAATTTCAAATAATCAGTAGATACCAAATCAAAATCCATTTCCAAACTCCAAACATAACCACAAAAAAATTTCATCCCATTGAAACACCATTCAATAGTTTATAAAACACTATTTAAAACACTTTTTCAAAACCAACATTAACATAATTTCATGAATTTAAATGTAGTCTAAACACACAATATTCCATTTCAAAAACAATTATGAAAATTCTGCTCCACCATTTCAAAATTCAAACCATTCACTTTTTATTAGAATATAATTTCAAAAAAAACTTGCGCTTCCTAAAACCATTTTGTTTTTTCATTAAAACCAAACATCCATGATTTAAAAACTAAAGGAAATAAGACAATGTGATGGGAAACTAGTTTTTGTGAGTGAATTGAACATATGGATGGAGGCCATATTACAATTACTTCACCGTCACAGAGAGTGTTCTTGGGAAATATACCCATATCCACATTTCTTTTTAGGACCTGCAAGATCACTAAGACCATTATCTGAACTCACATTTCATTTACCTTAATCATAATCAAAGAAAGAAAACCAAATGACTAAGATAAATATCAACTTCCCATGGTGACTCGAATCCCATCATGAGGTGTTCTAGTCATGCACACTACCTATAACAGAAATGTAAAGTCATGAAAATACTTGCTCCAAACTATCCTGACTCTTCCATAGCTAACATAACCCAAAAAAAGTGAACCTAACCTCCTCTGATACCTTGACTGTCACAAACTAGATCAGGTTTCCATAAAAACCAACACTCTACATGGCATGTGGCAAGGCCTAAAAGGTATTCCTGACCCCCCTGGGCTGGCACAAGTTCTTGGGTATCTAAAAATATAATTTGGGAATGATTTACCAATGTTTATAAACATAAAACAACAAACAAATCCTATATAATAAATCTGGATTTTTTTCAAAACAATCCATATTTTACAAATAATCAGTATAGAGTTATATAATATAAATCAATTCTCAAATACTATTGAAAATTAAGAAACAATAAATGGACAACCAACGAACCTCCTCATGGAAAGGGGCACCGCCCTCAAGCCATCTCAATGGAATTTCACCAAGAAGTACATCAAGAAACCCGAACAACATGCACTAAAAGTTTTACCCAAACCCACGACAAAATAACCAAGTCTATTTATACCCAAGGGAGTAAGTAGGGTGTCAGAAAAATCCATGTAGGATTATACTGCTAAAATATTCAATGTGATAAACATTTAAATACAAATATCATTCAATTTTCTATAAACATGAAATGATAATAAGATTTTTAAAGGGATGAAAATTTAAATAAAAATAGTTTTCAAGTAAAATACTTTAAAGAATCAACACATTTAAATAGAATGAAAAAGATACTGAAATTATAGCCAAATATACCATATTCCTATGGAAATCATAAAGTATCTAATTAGGAAAAGCAATACGAAATAACCCCTGGGCACTAACTCATTGTGGGTCCTAAGTACCTCGTATCTCGGTGAAAGTAACCATAAAAATATATTTTATCGTTCTCAAGAGCCACATGTAGGGATCATACCCATATCCTAGTGGTCCCCCAACATCATAATTATCATCATTATAGTTTATTTAGAGCATTCATTTTCAATCCTACAATGTGAAATTGGAGACAAACCCCATGCGATCACTAGAATACTAGTACACGTCCACCCACCCAGATACATGGGTTTTCCCTCTTATGCTAAAACATGTTCCACAAGCCATGAAATGAAATTTTCACATGAAAATACCAGTTACATGTCACACACACACACCAAAAAGGACACACACATGTCACATAATACTTTTTTCACAAACAATTATTTATTTTTCACAACATACTCACACAAAACAGCCCACAAACTGGTTTTCCCCATTATTGAAATTTGGTAAATCATTTTAGAAATTTATTAAACTTTATAAAAAAAATTACTTCATAAATTACCACATTACCATTCAAAACCCCATCTTAGGTAAACAAACATACCAAAACAATACATGTACATCCTTTTCCCATATTTTTTTAACTCAATAAATAATATAAAATTTTTATAAAACAATCCTAAGGGGTATAAGTATGTTTTCCACTAGAAATCCATTTAAGAAGCCTATTTCATGGTCAAAATCACACCAATACCAATACAAAATAGATGTGTCACACTTAGATACATTTATTACACCACTTTCAAATGTTATAAATGTACCAAAAATGATAAATCAAATGTTACAAATGGAAAACACAAATTTTCAAATAAATGTGAAACGTTTAAACAAAACTCTTAATCAATACTACCAAAAATTGGTTTTTGCACCAAATATAATGTATGAGGATCATTATAAATATATTAGTTAAGAAAATCAAACTCATCTCACGATGCTTAATTTTTGAACCACATACATTTTGTGTCAAAACCCCATGTCGTTGTGTGAAACTTCAACCGCACCACTGTCGCACCACAAGGGACTGAAATCCAACCTAACCCTCTAATATTTGACTTGAAAGACCCCAAATCAAACCCTTGGTACGAACCATAACTTCTGCACATTTTAAAATTTTATGAAAGAAGGAGGAAACCCAATGTTGAAAGATGTAAATTAAGAGAGAAACACTTACTAGAATAAATCTTGAATAAAACGACCCAAATACACTAGTAGAAATCATTAAAATATCCAAAAATGTATGTGGGGTTCTCAAAAGTCTTATTTTGTTATTTGATAAGTGATACAGATGGGAAATAGTAATAATTAAAGTAATTATGAAATAAACATTTGACATCTTCAAATCCAGACGATTTGAGACATCCATAGAAGTATCTGACAAATTTTCAATTAATATTAGCTCCAAAGTGGTGGACGAAAGCATGTGGATGGTCTTGGGTATGTGGGCTTGGGTGAGAGTTGGAATATACGAAAAAACATAAAAATTGAAAGAGATATTAAGGAATGAAAAAAATATTTTAAAGTAGTAAATTGGCTTTCGGGCTAGCCCAACAATATAATAAATTATCCCAAATCCATCATTATTATCGATTTATATGGGGTCCAAATTGATACGGTGGTTCTAATATATCATGGGATTCCAATTGAAAAGTGGAATGGGTGTAAAATGTTGAAAAAATAAAGAAAAAAAATTATTTTTAAATCTGGAAATGAGCTCTCGGTTTGGACCAAATTTGGAAAACACACCATTACCACCAAAACTAATGGGAAACCACTAAAAGAAATAATGAATGTAAATTAAATGAAAAATACTTTAAAAATAATTCATGTATGTGACAATGACCATTGGTTTAATGAAGTTATTTCCTTCCTGATAAAATAGGTTAGAGATATCAATTCCTTGACTTGGATGTGAAAAATATTATATTGATCATTCAGCCAATATCATACCACTCGGGATGAACCCAACACAAACTGCATCCCCACAATATCATTATTATTGCTTTTTATTGTCATCAAAGTACACAATCAAATAGAACACCTTGATAATGATCTCAACTCAGGAGACCAATAAACATTTTGTAACACTCTGACCCTAGCTACCCAAAATCGGTGCATTATTACATAAAATTGGCATGATCCTAAGGGATCAAATCCCGAATGACCGATCAGTTTAGTAGCCTTGTAAGTACTATATGCATTAATAATTTTTACATTACATCATGAAATAAAAAAATCAAAAACATTTTTCCCCTTTTGAACACACTTATATCCTTAGCCTTTCCATGCAGGTCAACCATAAAATGCTTCTTCACATGCTAAGATAAATAAAAAATAGAAATGGGTGAGCTCAGATTCTCAGTAAGGATATCAATATAGCAAAAACATTCATAAATAAGCATAAACATTTTAGGCAATTTATAACACTAAAACAAAATCCTTTTAAACATAAACTTTAGTATACTATGGAAATGATAAAATGAAATAATTCCATTTACTTATTCACATTTATATTATACTAGTTGAATAATCACATGAAATATCAAATTCCACTTTCATAATGATGTAATGCATGATGCCAGACATCATAACCACATAGTAAAGGCCTTATTCCATGACTACAAATAAGTTTTTGTCAAGGCCTTGTGACAAGACACTGGTTTGTCTCATGTGACCTACTGATGCATCAAGGAGCTATAGTGGGCTCCACACATAACATACTAAGTCCAATTCATTCCTCATATGAAAAAGTTTAAACATAACATAAACATTAGTATTAAAACAAGCATACTAAATGTCAATAATTTATCCATAAACACTGAATAGTGTAAAAATAACACATCCATAGTATAAAATATCACATATCCATAAATAAAATATGGATGTTTTGTATCATATTAATTCATCTTCAAACAAGCTTAAAATCCATCAAAGGATGTAGACGTAGATGAAATCAAAACTTTTTTAGAGAAATATATCTTTCTGTTATGAAATAATTTAAAAAGTAATATAATTATAAAAGAAAACATTTATTTTGAAAATATTATTATAAGCATGTACTGGAAGCATTGACGATAATATAAAGGTGAAAAATAGCCACACCCTCTTTATAAGTTAAAAAAAGTCATTCTTACCTAAATTTTTTCGAAAAATCCATAAATAACCTTGTTTGGAAAATGATTGAAAGATTTATTTCAAAACATATATGTTAAAATAATGGTTAAAATGAATTTAGCCCATAATATAGTAAATAGTAAAAATGTATTGAATTAAATTTTTATGAAAACACGGATGTTGATGATAAAGAGGTCTCAATAGATACTTACGTAAAAACAGCATCGGATAATAAAGAGATTGTAAAATTAAACCATACCTAGTACTTTTACTTGGTCGAGGGTACATTAATCTCCTGTATAATAGTTAAATAATAGTTATTAAATTATAAAAGAACCATATAAGTAAATATTATATCATATATGATCTTCTAATATTACTTTGTTAATAATATTTTAGTATTATCGTCGTTTCAGATGTTAACTTATTCATTTTCATTTTTTTGTTTTGTTACATAGGTCATGTTTTTTATTGATAAGATGTATTGAATTAATATCCAGAATGATATTATGTTCTTAAACATTATTTTTCATCCTCAAATGAAAATTATTTTTGAATTATTATGATGGGGAATGAATCTCATCACATTCATGGAGACGGTAATTTGTACGTATGCACGAGAAAAAATATCATTCAATTGAAGGTGAAATAGTATATAATTGAATGCTATATAATATATATAGAATCATTAACATGTTATATCTATTATTTACATCAATTATACATCATTATTATACCCATTCAAATAATGAAGTGTTTGAATAAGAAACTACACCATGACGTGGAGACGGTAAGTCGTACGTATGCACGTATGGTGACATTGTCATTCATATAATGGATAGAATAATGAATATGGTTGGTATATTTTTTATAATAACATCATAGTATATATAATATACTGGATATATTATTTTAGAATGAAAACAACAAATAAAGAGGTTGTGGAAGAAGAAAAGAACATGAAAGAGGTGATAAATATTTACCTCTTCTCTGGGTTCTTCCTTTTGATTGGATCAAAATGCCTTTTTAAGGTGGATTTATAACCAAAGGAAGGCCTCTAGAATAAAGGTAGAAAAGTTGGTAGGATATTTGGTCAGGGTTTGGCCAAGCCAAATGGCATTGGAGGTGTGAAATTAAGAGAAGGGGAAGTTCCCTTTTATAAGAGTGGTGAGGGTCACTTTAGGAAATGCTTTAAATATAATTTTATAATAAAATCATTATCAGTTTAAAATGGATCAAAAATAATTTATTTAGAGGATAAAGTGGGGATGGGTCGAAAAACTCTCAACCAATACGTTTAGACATGTTTAGGTCACCATATTAACCTTATCGTTTAGATTTAGCTCTTAGTTAAATAGTTTGACATTTACCACGTCTCTTTTGTATTTTTATATTATATATTTAATAAACGTAAAATAAAAAACCAAGAAAACCCCAAGTAATTAATCATTAATTTATATAATCTTATCTAAGTCCTTTTTCCAAACTTTATATTTTTATGAAAATTTTCTCCATTATTAATATAGTATATTTTTTAAAAACTCAATTATTTCAATTTTGACACTATTTTGTATTTCATTTTTTTAAAACCATTAAAGCATGATTACATTGAAAAAAAATTATTTAATCGACCCTAACATGTTATATTATCTTATAAAATTAGTGTAATTCATCAAAAGTCTCAAATTAAATTTATTGGGATATTTATAATGTCAATTATTTTAATCTTTCTTTAATAAGGTAATTACTACATCATCATTGTGTCACAAATAAATTAAATTCTTTAATGTCTAAAAATTATAAATAAATTACCATTAAGTAGTAAATATTTTTATCTTTCTATTGAATATTTATAGTCAAATTTATATTGTTTGTAACCCTATATTAAAAATGTTTTAGTTATTAAACTTTAAATATAACTCTTTTAACTCTACTTTAAAATAAATAATTATAAATGTTCTAATCTAATCCATGTTGACCAAATGGGATCATATTTTATTCTTAAGGTTGTTTTTTGGTCGAATTACACTTATCCAATTGAATTAAGAAATTTTATATGGTAATTATGATTTCATTTTTACTCATAATTACCCTATTTACTTTTGATCATGGTAAATAAAAGTCAAAAGTTACTATTTACAAAAAAAAATATTTTTATCTTATTGAACAAAATTTTACATACTGATATTAGCTTTGTATCTCAAATTTTTGTAATTCAAATTAGAGAATCAGAAAAATTATGTTTTATGCAAATTTTCAAATGCCCCTAAAAGGTGGGTAAAAGACAGTAAAATGTTCAATAAAATATTATATATCAAAACATTTTATAAATTTAATCTAATAAATTAAATTGAACTTATATTGGTATTATGTATCTATTTTAACCTAAAGTAAATTTAAATAAAATAAATTATTATTTAAAAAAAGGCGGTTTTAACCAATAACGCGGTGTTTTTCACTATTAATCAAAAATTGAATTTTTTCAGAAAAATACCAAAAATTCACTCTAAGAAAATTTAAATATTTAGAATCCAAAAATTAAGTCCATTTTGAAAGATAAAATTTATAAAATTTAAAAAATTGGTTATTACTATTCATAACAACTAGTTTGATTGGTTGCGGTGTGTTAGAATCTCAAAGTTGCGTACAATGCAAACTATTGCATTATTCAAAAGGAAAACATGCCATGGAAATATGGGTGTTACATTCTCCCCTCCTTAAAATAAATTTGTCCTAAAAATTTCAAGAATATTACTGCATAAAAAGATTCTGGTGGTTCTTCATCATATTTTCCTCTGGTTCCCACATTTCCTCTTCCATCTTATGGTCTCTCTATGGAAATTTTAGTAGACGAGGCGTTTGGTTTCTCAGCACTTGTTCTCATGTATCAATAATTTTGATAGGATCTTCCCAAAAAGAAAGATCAGGTTCTGGTTCAATTTCCACATTGTTGAGTATATGCGTTGGGTCAGCCATGTATTTTCTCAATAGTGATACGTGGAATACATCGTGAAATTTTGGAGAGATTTGGAGTCATTGTCTAATGATAAGCTACAACTCTGATTCGTTCTATAATTTCTAAAGTCTCGATGTACTTTGGACTCAATTTACCCTTCTTACCGAAATGATTAACACCTTACTTGGATATACCTTCAATAAAATATGGTCTCCTATTTGAAATTCCAAATGCTTCTTTCGGTTATCAGCATAGTTATTTTGCCTACTTTGGGCTGCTTTGATGTGGGTTTTGTTAACCATCACCTTTTTCATTGTTTCCTCAACAAGTTCTGGTCTTATATGTTTTTTTCACCAACATCATCCCAACAAGTTGGTGTGCGACATCTCTTTCCATATAACGCTTCATAGGTGCCATCAGAATACTTGAATGGAATCTATTGTTATAGGAAAATTCTACCAAAGGTAAATATTGATCCTATATACATTTAAAGTCATGTGAGAAATATCTCAAAATTTATTCTAAGGTTTTAATAGTCCATTAAGATTGTCCATCGATTTGAGGGTGGTAGGCAGTGCTCAAACAAAGTTAAGTATCTAGGTCCATATAAATACTTTAAAAGAATAATGAAGTAAAACAGGGATCATGATAAAAAACAATCTATAGGGGTACTCCTTTAAGTCTTACCACTTCATTAATATATAGTATTTCCAAACGTTCAAGTGGTAAATCTTATCCTATAGCATGAAAATGTGATGACTTAGTAAGACGATAAATAATGACCATTATTGCATCATTCCTTCTAGGAGTCTTTGGTAGCCCCATGACAATGTCCATTGTTATATTATCCCATTTCCACTCAAGTATGGGAAGAGGTTGAATGAATCCTCCAGGCTCTTGCCTTCTATCATTCACTTCATGAAAAACCATACATCTTTACACAAAATTACCAATATCCCTCTTCATTTTTTCCCACCAATAAATTTCATTCAAATATCTATACGTCTTAGTGCTACCATGGTGTATAGAGAAATAAGAGCTATGAGCATAATCCAACATTTCCCTTTTGAGATCAGGTATGTTAGGAAAACAATGCCTCTTCCCAAATTTCAAAATTCCATCTTCATATAAAAAGTCACTCAATCTCACATCATTCACAGGTTTAATCTTCTTTTGAAAGTCCTCATAATCAATCTGATAACTCTTTATCCTTTCTAGTAAAGATGGTTTTGCAACCATATGAAAAAGTATTGATGTTTCACCATCCATGGTTATTCCTATATCCATATTTACTAGATCCAAGAAAATAGGAACCCTTTCAACTCTTATCTTGTCAAAAACTCCATGATCCTTTCTAATCAAAGAATATCCCACCTTATTTTCCTTCCCTAGGTGGTAGTGTATAGTGATATCATAATCCTTGAATAGTTAAAGCCATCACATTTTCCTTAAGATGAGTTCTTTTTCTGAGAAAATATACTTCAAACTCTTTATATCAGTATAACACTTGCACATTTCACCATATATATAGTGTCTCCATATATTCATAGAGAATATTACAACTGCTAACTCATGATCATGAGTGGGATAGTTTTTCTCATAAATTTTTAGTTTTCGTGGTGCATAGGCAATAACTCTATCATTCTACATAAGGACAGAACCAAGTCCTTTCTTTGAAGAATCACTATAAATAACAATCCCATCATTCCCTGATGGTAGAGTCAAGATGTAAGAATTAACTAATCATCTCTTATGTTCTTTAAAAAAATTCTTCACACTCTTTTGTCCAAAAATATTAAACCTCTTTATGTGAGAGATTGGTTAGTGTGTTATCCAAGCGGGAAAAATTCTGGAGGAAATGTCGATAATAACCTGCTAAACCAATAAAACTGCGTACCTCAGTTATACTTGTCAGTGCTAGCCATTCGTGTATTTCCTTGGTCATTGAAGGATCAACAGAGATTCCATCCTCATAGATGATATGGCCAAGAAAAAAATCTTCTGATTCCAGAATTCACACGTTCTAAATTTTCCATATAATTCATTTCTTCTAAGAGTCTTTAGGATAATACGCAAGTGATTTTCATGATCTTATTATCTTTTTGAGTATATCAAAATATCATCAATAAATACCACTAAATATTCATCATGAATTTCCTTGAAAGCACTATTCAACATATCCATAATGACAGAGGGTGCATTAGTCAATCCAAAAGGCATTACTATAAACTCGTAATTCCTATACCTAGTTCAAAATGATGTTTTCAGAATGTCTTCCTTCTTTACACAAAACTAATGATATCCATATTGAAGGTCAATCATTGAAAAATATTGAACTCCATGAAGTTGGTCGAATAAATCATCAATGTGAGGAAGGTGATACTTGTTCTTTATTGTTAATTGCATTGATCTCCCAGTAGTCTATGCACAACCTCATCGATCCATCTTTCTTCTTAACAAAAATGATAGGGGATCCCAATAGAGAATCACTAGGGAGAATAAATCCCTTATTAATAAATTACTCTAGTTGTTTCTTTAGTTACACTAATTCCAAAATGTCCATTCTATATGGTGTCTTTCATATAGGCCTTGAACTAGGAATTAAATCAATGGAAAAATCAATTTTTCATTCTAGAGGATGTCTAGGTAAATCCTCTGGAAACACATCAACATATTCTTGCGCAATAGGTGCATCCTATATTTGAATATTCCTTTCCCTTAAAATAGTTATTCCATTATCTTACTCCCCAATAATTTAATTTAGTAGATCTATGAGGGGTGGATCTAGATAAGAATGAGGTGGTAATGTTTCTAATCTAAAGATAAGGTACTCTTTGTCATCATCAAGAATTGTAACCTCCTTCTTCTTACAATAAATTTTCCATTCATGGTAATAAATCCAATCCAATACAAAGATTATATCAAATTAAATCATGGGTATGATGATGAGACCAGTAGATAAAGAATATTTATATACCCTTATGGGAACTGATTCACAAAACATTGTTGCGATAATAATTCCTTTAAGAGTTTTTGACTGAAAACTCCCTTGTTAAATAAATTTATAAATATATAATTTTCTTAGAAAACTGGGAAGATATGAAACAATTTGATGATCCAGAATCAAATAATGCATTAGCTAAACATGAGGAAACCATTAAATTATCTACCACCACGTCTTTTGGAGCATCAACCTCGGCAGTAGTGATCGCATAAGCTTTTCCTTTCTCCCTTGGACTTTTCTAAGGTAAGTTCCCTTGTCTCTTAGGACATTCATTTTCATAACGCCCCTTTTCTCAACAATTCTAGCATTCAACATTGAAGGCATATTTCTTCCCCTTGCAATCACGAGCTTGGTGTCCTTTTTCACCACACTTGTAACAGACTCCCATTCCCTTTAGGAATGTACTGAGGTATTTTTTCACACATTTACTGTAGGATTTATATTAAATTATTCCATTCTTCCCCTTATTTCCATTTCCATAGTGCTCATAAGATTGCTTCTTTTCCTGCTTTTCTTTAATGTCATAAGACTTAGAAGATTATTTTTCTATCTTGATAGCACATGAGACAATATCTTCATATGATAAGAAATACTGTGAGACTAATGGTCACCGGATAAATGTTTTTAACCCATCAAAAAATTGATCAATCATACTCCTTGGGTTAGATATATAATATGCTACATGCCTTTCTAAAATTGTAAATTTAGCCTCATGCTTTGCGACATTCCCATCCTTTGTTTTCCTTAGACTCAGAAATTTTCTTTCCATATCCGCTAGATGGTCACAAGGAAAGTTTTTTTCTAAAAATAATCTTATAAACTCTCTACATTATATAGTTGATACATCTTCATGTTCTTTAGTTTTTCTGATTAATGACCTCCATTGATCTGCATATCCCGTGAGGCGATAAACTTTCATGACAACTTTTTCCCTTTCGATACTCCCCAAATTGTGAAATATTTTACCTAATGAACTTATTCAGTGCTTAGATTCCAATGGATTTGTACTCAGATTGAATATTGGTGGTTGTTGCCTCATGAAGTGGTCTGACAGTGATACTCCACATTGTGGATCAAGGTGCTACATCTACTTAATCGTATCCAGATTGGGATGTATTTCTTGGAAAACTCACAAAATCCCTACAATACCAAAATTCTAGGATGTTCTTCTATACTAATCCTCAAAGTCCATCATAGGGTAGTGTTTTATAATCATATTTTTCCTAAATCTTACTTCCAAGGTTTGTACTAAACTTTCTTTGATACCAATTATAATGCCCCTACCACAGTTACATAGTGTCGGTCCATTATTATATAACTTTGGCATGATCACAAGGGATCAAATCCCAAAAGACCAATCATTTTAGTAGCCTTGGAAGTACTAGATACATTCATAAGTTTTACATTACATCATTAAATAAAAAAACATCAACTACATTTTTCCCCTTTTGAACACACATATATCATTATCTTATCCCTGCAGCTCAACCGTAAAATACTTCTTCACATCATGGAAAAAATAAAACATATAAAGGGGTGAGATCAGATGCTCAGTAAGGATAACAATATAGCAGAAACATTCATAAATAATTATAAACATTTAAGGCAATGTATAACACTAAAACAAAAGCCTTTTAAACTTAAACATAAACATAATATCGAAAATATAAAATCAAATAATTCCATTTACATATTCACATGGATATTCTACTTGTCTAATAATCACATTCAATATCAATAGTGACTTACATACTGATGGAAGGCATAATGCCAAACTGCATAACCACGTAGTCAAGGTCTTGTGACAAGACTACAAATAATATTTTGTCAAGGAATTATTCCAAGACACTAGTTTGTCTCATGAGACCTACCGATGAATCGAGGAGCTATAGCGGGCTCCACCTGTTACTTACTATGTCCAATGCATTCCTCATATTAAAAGGTTTAAACATAACATAAAAATTCACATTAAAACTAGCATACAAAATATCAATACATTATCCATAAACAATTAATGGTGTAAAAATAACAAATCCATAGTAAAACATATCACATAAACTTAAATACATTATGGACATTTTGTATCATAATAAATCAACTTCAAACAAGCTTAAAATACATCAAAGGATATTGACAAAGATGAAATCAAAACTTTTTTTGAGAAATATTTATTTCTATTTTGAAATCATTTAAAAGTCATATAATAATAAAAGAAAACATTTATCTTTAAAATATTATTATAAACTAGTATGGGAATCTTTAACGATGATATAACGGCAGAAATTAGCCACACCCTTCGTATATGTTAAAAAATACATTCTTACCATACTTTGGGTGAAAAGGTCATAATGTCCCTAGTTTGGAAATCGACGAAAAGATTCCCTTCAAAACATATATTTTCAAATAGAGGTATAAATTATTTTAACCTAGAGTATAGTAAATTGTAAAATGTTTTAAATAACATTTTTAAGAAAACACGGATGTGGATGATAAAGAGGTCCCAGTAAATACTTACGTAAAAACATCCTCAGATAATAAAGAGATTGCGAAATTAAGCCTAACCATGTACGTTTTCTTGGTCAAGGGTATGTTAAATTCTTATATAATAGTTAAATAATTGTTATTAAATCATAAAATAACCATATAAGTAAATATTATATCATTATGATCTTTTAATATTTCGTTGTTAATAATATTTTAGTATTATCATCATTTCAGGTGTTAATTGATTCATTTTTCTTTATATGTTTTGTTGTATAAGTTGTGTTTGTTATGGATATGATGTATTTGATTCATATACAGAAATATATTAAGTTCTTAAAAATTATTTTTAATCATAAAATGAAAATTTTTCTTGAATGATTACAATGGGGAATGAATGTCATCGTGTTCGTGGAGACGGTAATCCGTACGTACGCACAGGTGAAAATATCATTCAACTGAAGGTGAAATCGTATATAATTGAATGTTATATAATATATACAGAATCATTAACATGTTATATTTATTATTTACATCAATTATACATCGTTATTATAACCATCCAAATAATGTAGTGTTTGAATAACAAACTACACCACGACGTGAAGACGGTGAGCCGTACGTACACACGTATGGTGACATTGTTATTCATATGATGGGTAGAATAATGAATATGGTTTTACCATTTTAATAATAACATGAAAATATATATAATATACTGGAGTTATTAATTTATAATGGAAACAACAATGACAGAGGATGTGGGATAAGAAAAGAACTTGATAGAGGTGATGAAATATTTACCACTTCTTCGGGTTCTTCCTGTTGATTTGATCAAAAGGGATCCTTAGGTTGGATTTATGACCAAAATAAGGCTTCTAAGATTAAGGGAGAAACTTTTAATGGTTATTGGGGCTGGGGTTGGCCGACCCAAATGGAAATGGAGGTGTGAAATTAAGAGAAGGGGGCGTTCCCATTTATAAAAGCTGTGAGGTTCACTTTAAGAAAATATTGAAATATCATTTTATAATAAAATCATATTAGGTTTCTAATGGCTAAAAAATTATTTATTTATAGTATATATTGGGTATTGGTATAAATCCTCTCAATAAATAGGTTTTAGACAGGTTTAGGTCACCATATTAACATTATCTTTTAGATTTTTCTCTTAGTTAAATAGTTGGACATTTACAATGTCTCTTTGTATGTTTATATTATATGGCTAATAAACATACTATAACAAGAAACGAGAACCCCATGTGGTTAATTATTAATATATATAACCTTATATAAGTCCTTTGGCTGATCCTTATATTTTTAAAAATATTATATCCACTAATAATATAGTATTTGTTTTAAAAACTCAATTATATCATTAATTACACTATTTAGTATTTGATTTTTGTTAAAATTATAAGATCACGATTAATTAGAAATAAAATTATATAATCAAACCTAAAATTTAATATTAACCTATAAAATTCGTTTAATTCATCAAAAGTCTCAAATTAAATTTATTTGTATATTTATAATATCAATTATTGTAATCTTTCTTTAATAAGGTAACTACGGCATCATCATTGTGTCATAAATAAAATAAATTATTTAATTTTGTAAAAATTATAAATAAAATACCATTATGTAGGAAATAGTTTTATATTTCTAATGAATATTTATATTAGAATTTATATTGTGTTTAACCTTATATTAAAAATGTTGTAGTTATTAAACAATGAATTTAACTCTTTTAACTCTTATTTAAATAAAATAATAATAAATGTATTAATCTATTCCATGTGAAACAAAGAGGGTCCTATTTTATTCATATGGTTTTTTTTTCGAATTATACTTATCCAATATATTTAATACATGTGTTAGGGTAGTTATGATATCATTTTTACCGTTAATTACCATATTTAATTTTAACTCTGGTAAATAAAAGTCAAAAGTTACTATTAACCGAAAATTATTTTCTTCTTATTGAACCAAATTATAAATACTTATATTAACTGTGTCTCTTAGATTTTTGATATTCAACTCAATGAAATGGTAAAATTATGTTTTCTTTAAATTTGCAAATGCTCTTAGTAGGTGGGTAAAAGACGGTAAAAAGTTCAATAAAATTTTATATATCTAAACTTTTTATAAAATAACTTCAATGAATTATATTGAACATATATAGGTATTATGTTTCTATTTTTTCCTAAAATAAATTTAAATAAAATAAATAATTATTTAAATAAAAATTCTGTTTTAACCAACAAAGTAGTGTTTTTCACTATTCATCAAAAATTTAATGTTTTCAGAAAAATACCAAAAAATCACCCTAATATAATTTCAATATTCTAAATCAAATAATGAAGTCCATTTTGATATATTAAATTTATAAAATTTCAAAAAGTGGGTATTACTATTCAAAACTGCTAGTCTGATTGGTTGCGGTGTGTTAGAATCTCGAAGTTGCGTACAATGAAAGCTATTGCATTTTTCAAAGGGAAACATACCGTGGAAGCTTGGGGTGTTACAAATTTCCATATATAAAAACAACCAATGTCACTATAAACCTATGGTGTTCTTATTGGTGGGTCTATCATCATGATCTTAATAATAGAGATCACCAACAAAGATCATGATGAGAAAAAGTCCCAATGCTCATGGGTCCCCATCACCTGATAGTCAGACATATATTGTGTCTAGTTAGTAAGATTTATCTAGACCATTGTTCCTTTGTTTAAGACTAATGTCATAGTATATTGAGGTTCACATTATAGCTTGGGGCAGTTATGGCCTTTTGATACAAAAATTATCCAATGGACACTACGATTTTAGTATTGGGTGTAGAAAGGTATCCACTATAATGGTAAGTGTACATAAAGTATAACTTCCTGTATACATTTCTTGGTAATCAAAATTAATGTTCATTTTAGGTCAATGAAGCCCACTATTATAAAATTATTATTGTTTTACACATCTCAAAATAGTAATGCTAGAGAAAATTCATCAGCTTCCACTAACATTGATTCCAATCCCATTACGAGATACACATGGTCCATGAAAGATTCAATGTTCTCACCTTTGAGGTATTTTGTATACAACATTAGTGAAAATAAAATATTCACCAACTCCATATCAGGGGGGAATATTTACTCTATTGGGATCATAAAATCCAATAATTATAAGATTTCTCCACCCACTTCTATATAAAGAGACATCCCAAGCCCATGTTGGATGTGTCAATAGAAACAATTAACTTCACACCCACCTCATGAAACCAAAGCCATGGGGAACTGATCAAATTCTCATTTAGTTAAATAAATTCTTCCTGACACTGATTAGCATAAAAATTTATTGTTTCCCTAGTCAATGATATTAGTGGGGATATAGTATTATAAAAATTTGACCAAAAAAAACATCTGATAATAGCCTTAAAATCCTTGGAACAATGAAAATATACCTTTTTATTGGGATTTTCCAAATAAAACTACCTCAATAATTTATTGGTCCATATAAACACTCTAATATGGAACCAAATTCTTAAGGAAATGCACATATCACTTCTAAAAAATAAACTATGAGAGACTGCCATAGATATAGTGTTGTCTACTGTAATTCCCTGACATCAAAAGCCCAGAGCCGGTGCATTATTTTAATATATTGGCATGATTACAAGGAATCAAATACCAAATGATAGAGTAGTTTAGTATTTTTATAAAAACATATTCATACATAGGTTCAAAAGAACAACTTCAAATGAAATACAACATATATTTTTTATTGGGAACATCCACCACTCCAAGATTATCCCTACATGTCAGTCATAAAAAACATCTTCATGTCCTAAAAAATTGAACAAAATAATGGAGTGAGATCAAATGCTCAGTTAGAGTACGCAATACAATAGAAGATATCCTCGACATGAACATTATACAAGGTGATTAACTAAAAACACAATCCTTTTAAAAACAAACTTGAACATAAAATGGTAGAAATATGAGTTGTGTAAATATTTCCATAATAAAACATAATCATGGGTATTATACTATTAAAATAGCCACATGAACTATGAATTTATAGCTTCATAATGAAGTAAATTCGTATGCTGGAAGTTATGAAACATATTATAAGGTCCTCATCCAATACATCTAAAAATGATTAAGTCCTCGTCCAAAACCGTATATCAAATTGGGAAAGGCCTCGGCCAAGTCGCCGATTATTTTCCTAATGAGAACCAATGATGCTTAGTGGGTATATAACAAGCCCCATCCATCACATTATATGTCCAATTTAGTCCTAATATGATTAGGGATAAACATAAAAAAAAAATACATTCATATTGAAACTAATATATGAAATGTAAATAACATTCGTCGAACATTAAGCATAAACTCTAATAATTCAGAGTAAATTGTTGAATGGTTTTAATATATCACATCCACAATCAAACTAATCATAAAACATTCAATAAAAACTGGTGGATGATATCATAAGAGATTAACCTTAATGAAGTAAAATATTCAACAATGTTTTTTGACATAGATGAAGTTACTTTTAAATGAGACCATTGAAAAATCTTTGAGGGAAATAATACATAAACATTTCAATGTGTCCCATACCACCTTGAAACATTAAAATCATTATACCAAATAATATCATGAGAATAAGTACACTCCTGATATGATATACCAAAGGGAAGTACATAAACCACAATAAAGAAATAAGTGATGAACAAGGCATATATCTCATAAAAGTTAATGTGATATGAGAAAAATCCTTTTTACTTTTGAAAGAAGGGTTCATTTGAAAAATCATTTATATTTTCCATGAAGATAAATTTTAAACAAGAATAAACCATAAAATAGATCTTTGAAACTATATTTTTGGAATAATGATGTCCCACTGAAGTGAAATCAAGTAGAAATAGTTCTTAAGATTCATTAAAAATAAAAAATTTAAAATCTTTTTAAAATAAGTATTAATGAGAATTTTAAAGTGGAAAGGAATGTTTGTTCTCCTAAATCCAGAAAATATCCAAGATAATTTTTCATTATAAAATGAGTTTATTTATAAAAATAATGGTGGCTTAAAACAGATTCTGGTGTACACTTGAAAACAGGTAAGTATTTGAAAATATCTCTTGAATCGAGTTTGGTTACCGAGATAAAAAATTTTAATGGTCCTTTTAAAACATGTTAATAACCATAAAATAAAAAAGGATTCTAGATGGTAAAAACATATTAAAAATTCAAACATAATATATGTGGAGTACATAATAATTAATAAGAATTTAATTGAGATATTTAGAGAATAAGAGCAACTAGAATGAAAATGGAGGTTCGGGTGGAGATCTATTACCACTTTGTAATCAATTGATTTGTCTGCCCCAAAAAAATAATATTCAAATTATAAATTGAATAACATGAAAATAAACATATTCATTATATGTTACATCAATGGGATGTATACATGCACCATACACAATTATTAGTAGTGAATAAGGAAAATCACACAAATATGAAAGTGTGGTGAAGAAACCCTTGCCTTATGTCTGAATGTGTTCTACTCTAGAACATAATCTCCTGGAATTTGAAATTGGATATATTAATAACATAATTCATAACATATTTAACATTTATTAATTTATCATGGTTTTATTAAAAACATTATGTCCTTATTTATTAGTTATAAGATTGAATTTCATCGTTCTGAAGTGTTCGTCTTCTTGATTTTAATAATCGGTTCACGTGTTTTTATGTAATGGAGTTCATGTAGAATGGATGTAAATATCTAGAATTGAATTTAAAAATTATTTATGAAAATAAATATGTGTTAATGGACAATTACTTCATTTGGTTACATGTAATGAGGATGAACCGTTAAAGGAAATATTAATGACATTCACTTTGATTATTTTATCGGTATGTTTATAATTTGGAAATTTTTTATATGGTTTAATAACATGTATTTATACTAGTATATTAATATTATTTTGTATATAATAAATATATTTTATTCTGGTTCAACCAAATATTTTTTAATGACCAGAAAATAAGGATAAATTGAAGAACGAAACTTCGTTGTCCACAAAGGCTGTAAATTAGAACCTCACCGACTATGGTTTCTTTTATATAATGAGAGAGAAAGAGTAAGAATATTGATGATGGTTCATCCATTAACAAGATATAATTACAATAAATAAATGATAATAGAGTTATCATGGTCATTTGAACAGTGGAGTGGAATAGGGGATAACAATATAAACGAACTTCAAATGAAATGAAAGAAATAAAATGTTAATTTACATCTTGAATCCACCTAATTGAGAGTCTCTTTATGGGAAGGGGTTTTGGTATTTTGGAAATTACATGAGCTTATTGTAAGTGGGTAGTGACTATGTAAGGGTATTTGGGAATAAAATTTAAGATCCACAAGGCTTAGATGATTGAGGTGAAGAGGGAGTGAGGGGGCAGGGTGTTATAGGGGTGGAGAGGAGTAAATTTTAAATATTTTATTCATTATTTTATTAATTACCTCAAGACAAACAATCAGGTTGTTTCATGTGACCACTAATATTAATAATTTCACGTGATTTAGAACCCTTTGGAGTTACATAACTCATTATGTCGTAAATATTTTATTAATTGATAATTTGTATATACAGTATTTTATTGTATTTCACTATTCATAAAAAATTACAGTGTTTCATAAAAATACAAAAAATTTACCCTAACCAATATTTTACGTGTTGAATTCAAAAATTAACTCCATTTTTTGAAAATTATTTTCTATATATTTTAAATTCCATTTAAAAAAATCAAAATTTATTTAGAAAAAACAACATTAAAACTATAACTCATTTTATAACACCTTTAAATATTAATCAAGGTCCCACAAAATTATCATATAACTATAATACAATAAAATAACATTATATGATTACAATTTATGAAAATAGTTTTCTATTTTAAATGTTTAAATTAATCATTAAATTTTAATTATAATATTTATGACATACAAAAATATTAATACTTATACTATGATTGTTTTTTCACTATTAAGATGTCTAAATTTTATTCATACATTCATGGGTGAAGTTTCAATATTTATTTGAAATTTACTATTCATTACTATTCATCACTATTCATAATTGTATGTTCCTATTCATAAAGGTGTGTTACTATTCACTAAAAATTACACTTGTCTTATCAGACTCTAAATATCTTACTAAACGCAACTATGTTTTCATTTTTTTGAAATTTAAATCATAGAGGTGTAAAAATTATGTTTAAATGGCAAGGTTATAACAAAGTAGTGCTTGTAGAGTCTCAGTGTTCCATGCATTCTATAATAAATTTACCTGTAAATTCTTGGGGTGTTACATTATCCCCACCTTACAAAAATTGCATCCTCAAAATTTGAAATTGAACTTCGATTTGTTAAAGGTTGATACTTGAAAATTACCTTTGGGGAATCCCACAAAAATAATATGGTTAAAATATTTTATTAATAATAGGTTATGGAAATATATCAGTTCATACAAAACAACACATTCTAATCAGACAACATTGTCATGGAAAAATAATCAATGCATCATGTAGTGACATTAAACTCTAAAACACCATACAATGATCAAATTAAACCATTTATTAAATGGTTAAAAATTCCAAAATATAATGATTCAACACATTATAATGAAGGTCTCTAGATTTCGATGATGAACTTATCATTAACAATTAATCAACAAGATGGAACTCTAAAATTCACATTCCAAACATGAGGATAACTTCATCAGGTATCCCCTTGAAATAGGGAAATAACATGAATTACCATAAAAACCATATTGGAAAAAATGCATTCTTCTATATTTCTTATTTAATATAAATTTTTTGGATATATTACTTAAATTAAAAAGTGCTGAAAACTCCATTGATGATACCATATACCTCTTCTTCACAACTCGATAATCAATTTCAAGGTAGTCAGTACATATCTGAATCAATAATTTCTTTATCATTATCTCAACATCATATATATATTATGTGTTTCCTTTCCCTAAACCATGTTTTTTTCTAGAAAGTTTAACATTATAATGAATCACATTACCATTTTACCATTCATCATATGACCATAAATCCTTAATGAAATAGTAGTGTCATACAATGATTATATATCTCAAAATTCGTACAACAATTACATTACTGACAAAATATACAAATGACATGATTCATAACTAGGAATATTAACATTCATACTTCATCTTTAGTAGAATCATAACATAATCATTATCAAAAATCCTCATTTGGGGTATATTGCTTTGACACTTGGGACATTGATTCACATAGTGTCCCATCTCCCTGTAGTTGATCAATGGAATATAAGAAAATTATTTTCTTTTCTTGAAATTATGATCATGGTTTCCTTTTTCACCACACATGAAGAAAACTCATTTTCCTCTCAAGAAAATACCAAGGTATTTCCTTCAACAATTATCACATGATGAAAAGAACAAATTTCCCTTCTTCTATTTACCCATGTTTCCCTTCCACCATCTTCTTATTTTGCTTCCTTTCAATGACATAGGACTCAGAGAAGTCTTTACATACCTTGTCAACATATCATAATATTTCCTCATATGATGAGGATACTTGGGAGACAATCTTCCTTTGAAATGACTGTTTAATACCTTCAGATATATAATCTTTCTTACTCTTTGTATCATATGCATTGGTGAAGTTCACATTCATTCTACTAGGCACCATTTCTAATCAATTCCATACTATATATAAGCTCATATAATAATGAACTATATATATCTCTAATCATGGTATAACACATAATATAAATTTATGCATCATAAATCCTAAAACCATATTCTTTTGTGACATTGGGGCACAAGTCCTTCATAATTGTATGTAATAATATTATGAATTTAGTGAAGCATATCCACTGAGAGTGGAGAACCAAAATTCCAGCAAGGCCCCTTGTTGTGCACCAGTTCCCCTTCGAGTCTAGCTCAATGTGGTGTTTTCAGATTTTACCCTTACAAACATCTGTTCTCGAGCAACCTATACTTGTTCTTATCTACAAAGGGATGTATATTCTTAATAGACAATGTAAACTTTTGCATAAAAAAATCTAGTTTTCCATGTATTCTTATCCCCAAATCCTATATTTGAATTATTTTTTTACTAATCTACTTTTTATAAATATTGTTTCCATGTTTTCTACTAATCTTACTTTGATACCAACTATAACACCTTGTCCCCAAAATCCTAGAGCTAAAGCATTATTTTAATACATTGCCATGATTACAAGAAATCAAATTCCAAAGGACCATGTAGTTTAGTAGTTTTGGAAAACCAGATACATACATAAGTTCAACATTACATCATGAAAATAAATACAACATATAAGTTTTATTAGAATATCCACCACTCCATGATTATCCATGCAGTCAGTCATAATAAACTTCTTTATGTCCTAAAAAATGAAACATAAGAAAGGGGTGAGCTTAGATTAACAGTAAGGGTATGCAATACAGTGGAAGTTATCATAAACATAATCATTATATCGGGTGAATAACTAAAAACACGTGCCTTATAAAAATAAACATGAACATAAAATGGAAATAATATGAGATGAGTAAATATTTCTATAATAAAACATAACAATGGGTTTTCTACTAGTCGAATAGACACATGAAATATGAATTTATAGATTCATATTGATAGAAATGCATATTTCAGACATTCTAAAACATACCTTCAGGGCCTCGGCCAAGACATCTAAATTTTATTAAGGCCTCGGTCAAAACCATATATCAAATTTGGAAAGGCATCGGACAAGTCCACATCGATTTGACTCATGAGACCCACCGATGCATCGAGGGGATATATAGGGCCCCACCGATCACATAATAAGTCCAATGCATTCCTCATATGATCTGGGATAAACATAAACAACATATACATTCATATAAAAACTAATATATGAAATTTAAATAACATTCCCTGGACATTATGCATAAACACTAACCATTCAAATTAAATTAGTGACAGGTTAAAGATAGATCATCCGCAATCAAATTAATGATAAAACATTCAATAAAACATGGTGGATTATATCATAGGAGATGAACCACAATGATTTAAAATATTAAGCAATGTTTTTTTGACATATATGAGTATACTTATAAATGAGACCATTGAAAAATCATTGAGGGAAATAATCCTTAGACATTCCAAAAAGTCTCATACCACCATGAACCATTCAAATCATAATACCATATAATATATTGTGAATAGGGAGACTCTTGATATGTTATACCAAAGGGTAGGACATACCCCACAAGAAATAAATTATAGGTTAACAAGTCATATATCTAATAAATGTTAATGTGAGACGAGAAAATTTGTTTTTACTATTAAAAGAAGAGTTGTTTTGGAAAATCATTTATAATTTCCATGAAATTTGTTTTTAAAATTGAATATACCATAAAATAAAATAATAGGATAGTGAAATTATATTTTAGGCATAAATTATGTCCCGCTAATGTTAAATTATGTAAAAATAGTTCAAAATACCCTTTATAAATAAAACATTTTAGAGAATTTTAAAGAAATTATTAAAGAGAAATTTAAAGCGGAACGGCGTGATTGTACCCTAAAATAAAGAAATTACTCAAGATCATTTTTCATGATCAAATGAGCATTTTTATAAAAATTGTGGTGTTTTATAATCGATCCTGTTTTACACTTGAAAACGGTTATGAATTTGAATATATCCCTTGAATTAGGTTTGTTTATCAGGATATATTTTTTGGATGATACTTTTAAAACATGTAAATAACCATAAAATGAAAAAGGATTCTGTATTTTAAACATATATAAGACATTAAAAAAATCAATGTGTGTCAAATAAGAATAAATAACAATTTAATTGAGGTATGTAGAGAATAAGATTGTCCCAAATGAAAATGGAGGTTAGGGTAGAAATCCCTTACCACTTTGTAATCAATTGATTCATATGCCCCAAAATTAATAATATTAAAATTATATGTTTAATACCATGAAAATAAACATATTAAAGATATTTTATATTGATGCAAATTACACATACACCATACACAAGTATTAGTAGTGAAAATGGAAAATCCCACAAAAATGGAAGTGAGATGAAGAAACTTTGACCTTAGGTCTAAATGGGTTCCAATAATGAACTTATCATCCTAGAATATGAAATTATAATTATTAATAAATTAATTCAGAACCTAATAAACATTTATTTATTGTATCTTGACTTTATTAATCCCATTATGTCCATATTTATTAGTTATAATATTTAATTTCTTCATTCTGGAGTGTTCGTTTTCTTGATTTTCATAATCAGTTCACATGTTTTTAAGTAATGTAGTTCATGTTGAATGGTTGTAAATCACCAGAATTGAATTTACACATTATAAATGAACATTTGTAGGTGTTAATGGTCATTTATATCATTTTTTCACATGGAATGGGGATGACCCATTAGACTAAATATTATGGACACTCACCTCGATTATTTTAGAGGTATTTTTATTATTTGGAAATAGTTTGGTCATATGATTTAATAACATGTACATATACTGGTCCATGAATATTAGGTATGTTATAATAAAAATATTTTAGTTTGGTTCAACCATAAAAATTGTTTCATCACAAGTAATGAATCATAAATTGAAGAACGAAACTTCGTCGTCTACGAAGGTTGTAAATTGGATCCTCACGGACAATGGTTTCGTTTATAAAATAAGAGGGAGAGTGTAAGAATATTGATGATGGTTATTCCATAAAATTTCAAAACTTCTATTATTTGGAGGATACAGGAGTTATCATGGTAATTTGTACATAAGAGGTGAGGAGGGGATAACAATAGAAAGGAACTTGAAACGAAAATGAATGAAATAAAATGTGAACTTACCTCTTGAATCCACCTCCTTTAGAATCTCTATAAGGGAAGGAATTTTGGTCTTCTGGTAAGACCAAGAACTTCTTGTACGTGGGTAGTGACTAGGGAAGGGTATTTGTGAAGAACATTGAGGATATTTAAGGCTAATAGAAGTGAGGAGAAGAGGTAGTGAGGGGGGGATATAGTGGAGGAGAGAAGTAAATTTTGAATATTTTATTCATTATTTTTTTAATTCCCACAAGAAAACAAATAGTGATATTATATGTGACCCCTAATAGTAATAAGTTCTTGTGAGTTTGAACCAAGTGGCCTTACATCACTTGTGATTTCATAAATAGTGTATTTTACAGATAAATTGTATATACGGTATTTTACTGTATTTCACTATTCATAAAAACATTCAAGTTTTTCAGAAAAATACCAAAAATATACCCAAACCATTATTAAACATATCGAATTAAAAAATTAACTTCATTTCACGAAAATAATTTCCTAAATATTTTAAATTTAATTTTTTTTAAAAACCTAATTTATTCCAAAAAAACAACATTAAAACTATAACAGTTTTTTAACACCTTGAAAAATTAATCAAGGTCCCATAAAATTATCTTATAACCATAAGAAAATAAAATAAAAAATTATGGTTTCATTTTATGAAAATACATTTCCAATTTAAATTATTATTTTAATCATAAAATTGTAATTAAAATATTTATGACATATTAGAATACTTATAATTATACTATGATCATTTTTTTAGTTTTAGGATATCTAAATTGCATTTATACATTCATGGGTGATGTTTCAATTTTGTTGGCCAATTTACTATGTATTACTATTCATCACTATTCATAAGGGTAAGATACTATTTACAAAAAAAATTTGTTTTTCTCATCAGACACGAAATATCTTACTGAATGCAACTATATATGTCAGTTTATCGAAATTCAAATCATAAAGGTAGAAAAATTATGTTTAAATTGCTAGGTTATGACAAAGTGTTGTTTGTAGAGACTCAGTATTCCCTGAATTCTATAATAAACATATATGTAAATTCTTGGGGTGTTACATCAACAATACTTTAATACAGCTATGAGATGATTGACATGCTCTTACTCTAACATTGTGTAGATAAAAATATATTCAATGAATAAGATGAAAAATTGGTCAATGACCTCACAAAATATGAAATTAATGATACATATGAAAAAGATGGCACGTTCATGAAACCCAATGAAATTACCATGAACTCAAAGTGTCCACATATTCTCCTGAAGGAAGTCTCAAGATATCCTCATTATTTACCATCATCTAGTTGTATCCACAACACACATTGTTCTTTAAAAACTAAATGGATCTCTTTGGCTGGATGAACCAATCGTCCAACCTATAGAAGGGGGTAACTGTTATTCACTATCACCTAATTCAACCTTTGGAAGTCTATGAAGAACAGAAAACTACCTTACATCTCCTTAGATTACAACACTGGAGAACCCTAATTAGATAAACTGATTCATATGAAACACATTTGCATCATATCATAAACAAACATCAATAACTCTCAAAGGTTTGTTGAAGCCATATGATTGAGAGACATCAATATCATAGGTAACCCCTATTGATTCTTCATACCAAACAATACATCACATTTAGGGGGGTTTTCCATGACCACATTTATAAAATTTCTTATAAGTCTTCCACATCCCTTCAAAAATCCTCAACTTCACCTTCCAGTTACTAATCCTCTAACTATGACAAAATATTATTTTCTTTCCAACCACCCAATTAATAACACCACTCACCAATGAATTCCAATCAATCACCCCAATCAAAGTAAAATTAAACTATCCTTTATAAATATTCAGTTATTGATGATATATTCTACAACCAATCAATGGAAAGGATAAAATTTTATTATTATACTACCACAAAAGGAACTCTCTAACTGATTGGTTCTACCCCATCACAGGACTACATCCCCGAAAAACATTAAACTATGTGTCCCCACCACCAATAGGTATATATAAAACCATGGGTACTGAAATAAAATATATGTCATATACCAATTTAATAACAAAATTAGAATAAATAAATTATTCATGGATTCTATATCAAAGAAGGCATAAATAATGGTAAACGTTAAATAGTTGTACACTAGAAAACCTCGAGCCATGCTACCACTCTCACCTCCATCACTTGAATCTAGCCATGATGTAATCCTAGGAATATATATTTTCAACCTACAATACCATGAACTAGAATAAGTCCCTATGGAAGAGGAATATCATAATCCTTCCCTTTAGAAATTCAATCTTCCCTCGACTTCTGAAAATGTTTAGGTGGTCCCATGTGTGGGAAATTCTTCAGTGGAAACTATTTATGCTTCTAAAAAGTATCCAAACATCCCATTTTAAATGTACCTCTATGATCCATAAATAACTAATCCTAGATGTTTATATTTTCCCCAAATATATATCAGAGAAATGAGAATAATTTACAAGATACTCAGAAACCACTAGTATAGGAATTCAGTGAAGGAATCTACCACGATCGGTTTCCCTCTAGTTGGCACCCTTAGTAGCCTATCTCTTATGAATCACATCCCAGATAAAAAATACACTCTAAAACCTCTAAATTATTCTATAAATCTTAGTACATGGGAACAATATATTTGGGGACTACATACTTGGACAATAGGTGTAGTGCCTCCTCCAAATTTAATTCTATAGACTCTTTATCATGGACAACATACTAAGAAATTTTTAGGTAATCCTTAAATCTAATTATAATCCCTAACACACTCAAGATACAATAATGAAGTGATATAATCTATTACCACTTTTTATCCTACATCATTGATGATCATTATTCCAAGTAGAACTCTTAAATGGTTGACCCCAACACATCTTCCTCTTTATTTTAAAAAAGATATAACGTCAACCATTTATTAATAGCTCCACATATGTAAATATAAACAAATTTTTCTAAAAAAAATTGGTCTCAAATCAAATTAATGGAAATCTCAACCTCATCCAACCAGTGATCCACTTCCAAATCATGGGTGCTTCACCTCATACATCTCTTAATTATACTTCTAAAACACCTACATGTCCTTATGAAATTTTTCATCCTTCTATTTATAGTTAATAATTAAATTATAAATATTATTATCTAGTTGATCTTGTACTACCTATGCTACTAATGAACAATGACCATCATCCATTCTTGAAATGATACGAGATACCCAAATTTTGATAGCATAAATTTTTTTTAATGATTATTTAATCAATTTAATCAATATTCCAATAATCACCCATTACTAAAATGAATAATATTAAGAACTATTAATGTACATATCATTGGTATCTAACCTACAAAAAGTTTCTCCTCAAATATAATTTCAATAATTTCATATTTTTGGTATCATATAACATGTGGTACTAAAATCTCATGTCCTAGCTGATCCCTTGACCATATGTCACACAACAAGATTAATTGAAACTATTTACCAACCAATTAATGAAATATTACTACTTCCTAACACCAAATTCCATCCAAGTTCACAGTCAAAACCAAGGATTCAACTATTTCATGGCTTCCTCCTTGAAAATTTTACCTCATGTGTCGTAAATAAAGGAAGAGAGATAATGACCCTGGATTCCCACCTCATGTAGGCCCTAGGTTTTTTAATAACAACAAGGGTATTAATGTATCACATATTTGAGGTGTTACCAAAATTATAACATAGGATCGAGATATAGTGTATCAACCACCAAAAATATCCTTCACATAACATAAAGATAAACCCAAACCATCCCTCAATGCATGAAAAATGAGAACAAATACAAAAAGAATAACCTAGTAAATTAAAATGCACATGTCTTGTGGATGTAAATCAAAACCATCTCTAAATCCCAAAATACTAATGTATAGCATTGTGCCAATTTTGTTTTTCAAAAAGCAAAAAAAACTATTTATATATATATGTTGAGAAAAACATGTATACTCAGTAGGATTATACCAGAGGTCTCAAGTGCAGATTTTTTAATAGAATACTAATGTTCCTTTGGAAAAATAATACAACCAACATGCCTCTAAACAGATCAAAAAACCAATCCCATCCACACCATGGAATATATATCAAACCACATGTCCAATATAATAACACAGTATCAATATAACATCATGATATCTTCCCTATAACTATTTCCCTCATTATTTTTATCTCTTACAACCCAACATAAAATGTCATATTCACCTATAACTTCTATACATTTTGCATCACGTTACCATCCATACCTACTGTGAGTCAAGCCATATCCCCACCTTACCCACTCATGCATGGTCACAAATAAGTTTCTACCATTAGACATCATCACAAAACATCCTCATCCCATCACAACACAACCCCATCAAATAACCATGACAGTAGGTTATCTTAATTGTGAAGGACATCAACCTCATTACCTAGTCATACCACAAATGAACACAACCACAAATCACATATTCAATCAACACTAAGAAACCACCAACACTAACTAGTATCATAATTTGGTAATATTCAGAACCAACCAATTTGTTGAGCTAAATCCACTGGAATACTCTATAATGCCATCATTGCACCACAAATAATCTATCACAACTATCGCAATAATATTATGCATGACACTAGAGAAACACCACACTTAACCATTAAATTAATCATATAATTACAATTTCCAAAATTAAAAAAAATTATAAGTTTCTACTAAGTCTTATTTATTAAACCATTATTTGACATTTAAATAGCCCTTTAATTAATAGTTTTACTCATTTAAAAAAATTATCACACAAAAATTCTATATGATTTATATTCATCTTTTAACTCATTATATTTAATTTTCAAAATTATAATTTACTCAATGTCTAATCTAGAAACTAAAAAAACCATATCATAGAACACCTCATCCATCTAAAATTCATGACCACCATCACCTGACACAATCCAAGTCATCTAACCAGATTAACTACATGTATCATCCACTAAACATCACAACCACCTTATAACACAACCATTTAATATCACTACTACCACATATGATGAACACTATGAAACATAGCTACCATACGTCACCACTACCATACATCATAACCACTGAAAAAACACAACCACATAACATCACTAACACCACACATTACAACAACCACACAACATAACCACAACACATCACCACCAATACAAGTCACAACCACCACACAACACAACCATTTCACATCACCACTTTCTCACATTACAAACACAACACAACAAAGCCACAACACATCACCACCATTACACAATGAAACAAAACAATCAAAACCAAACACAACACACAAATGTGGATTCCATGATTTAGGTTCAAGGTCTCTCATAACATTATGTTTTTATTTAGCATGGTTACTCTAAAAAAAATACATATTTCTATGGGAATAAAATTCATTGTCAATATATAAGTGATTATCCATATTACTCATGGTGATATTATAAATTCATGAAATAATTGTCTCATATTAATATCTAATATAGAACATCCAAAGTTCCGAATAGATATTAATTTTATAAATAGAAATATAAATTCAAAATCTAGATAATAATAACAAAAAATCTGTAAAAGATGCAATTTAACACTATTACCATCAAATTTAGATTAAGAAACCTCTTTATCTTCATCTAGATACCACGAACAATCATCCCAGTGGAATAAAAAAGTATTCAATCCTCATAAATTCCTATAAATAAGGGAATAATGATGATCCCCTACTTCAAAGGTTAGTTCTAAAACACTATTCAAAATATAGAAAAATTGAAATAATCATAAGACTACTAACGCACAATAAAACCTCATATAAACCAAAACTATATTGAGAAATCTAAAATAATATATCTAAAACACTCTAAAAATAGAGAAATAACACCACTAATTATTTCAAAAGATAAAAAGAGTAAAATGAGATAGTAAATTGGATTTACTCGCTATAGATTTCCAAATATAAACCTCCATAAATGAAGGATCAATCTAGAGAGAAAGGGGTATAATGTTTCTCCAAAAACACTTGGGATTCCCATAGGGTTTATGGGAAATGAGAGAGAAATAAATTCATGTGGGTGAGCCGTAAAATTTATAGATAAGTGGGTCATCAACTCAATTATGGTGTGAGACATAGATTAAAGAAAAGAGTTTTTATGAGGACATCCTATTAAATTTGTGGAATATATTCATGATTTCAATCCCTCTGATACTAAATTCAATAAACATACACCAATTCGTATAGTACCTCATCCCCAAATTAATTAATGTAATGAATTTCTATTTCCTATCATGTGTTCATTATACATAGAAATCCCATCCCAATAATTATTTCTTGAATATCTAGTATTCAATATGCATGAATCATATCATTTTAATCAAACATATTGACATTATGAACCACCAATTACTAAAAATATTCATCTTTGAACTCCATTGAACATGCCTCAGGCCACCTCCAAAAACATCCAACTCTAATGCTATCAATGTAATGGTGTATGAAGGAACAAACCATTAAAAATATGATTCTAAAATTCAAAACTAATTAGTTTCTGAATAGATTGTCTTATTTTTAATGTAAAAAAATAATATAGATATAATTCATGATTTATGAAATTCCTTATCAACCTATAAAAAAATGGAGAAAATATAAAGTTATAGTTTTAATGTAACATCTTAGATTTTTCAAGTATTTTTTTAGATATTATATGGTTTAATTTTGGGATTAGTTGATGAGACAGTGTGTGATTTTGAGTTTTGACGTTCCTAGAAAAATTTTTAAAAAAATATTAACCATTATAATATAACATGCATGTGATTTTTGTAAAAAGTGAAATAACTATTAAATGAGTGATCGAATGAGAAATTTGAGGGAACTTTTGAACTCAGAATAGCAGTTTTACCCAAGACAAGACTTATAATTGTTGATGTGGGCCGAATTTGTAAAATTTGACGCAATATGTAACAGTGATAAACTAATTTAATGAAAATTATTTTATTCAACACAGAAACATTATTTTTATTAATATCTTGTTAGGAATTCAAGGTTATCACCACAACCCTATTACTTCTCTAAGACATGGAGAAATAAATCTCCCTAAAAATTTGGAATAGATCATTGATCGATGATCGCTTCTTATCTGATTCGATGGAACATCATAGACTATGATGACACATCGATCATCCTTCATTAGCGATTGATCCAAATAGAGGAATGGGGGTTGATTTATTTTGATTTTACACCATTCATGATATTCTATGAAGAAATTGAATAAATTAATGAACAGATTGATCTTTAGTTCGATTGTCTTGTTGAATATAACTTTTTTTGCTAGTTATCAGGAATTATCTTACCCAAATTCTCTACGGTTGATTTTTAGAAAATAAAAATTGGCCAATGATGTTAAAACATCATTCTTGTGCATTTTCTCCATGTGTTCTTCAAGTTATTTTCTATTGGGCCCCCTTGGTTTAGATTCAACATTCCAAATGGATTTGAATGTGATCAGACCCCCGGATTCAATGAAAAGTGACAGTAGAGACCATATCTGTGTAGATCGGGACCTGAAGAACGCTGTTATGCAACTGTTTAGAAATTCAGGCATTAGAGGAAGAACGATGGTTTGTGAAATAGAAGGCAGTGGATACCAGCACCAGTGGCTGTTTGATGTGGTGGTAGTGCCATGTGGGACTCAACGGGTAGTTTTATGACGTGGTGGGGGTGGCCAAATGGAGTTTCATAGGTCGATATGGGATACCAAATTTAGAGGACTACCCTTGCTAGGAAAAATAGCGTAGGTCTGTCCTTGCAGGTTGGGTCTGACCTATTGGGCCAATTTGGATCCTGTTTGGACCCAAGGAGACCAGAGTAAGACCGCACCATAGTTGACCATGATAGTTTACTATGATCCATGATCACTCCAGCTTCTTCACTACAACTGAAACTAGGAAATTGCAGACCACCGTGATAGCTGGTGCTATTGAGACATGGTCAACCACGATGGATGTGGAGCGATCAACTTCCATGGTCGATGGACCGACTGTGTCGATAGTCCATTGGCCCAATGAAGCCTCTAAAATTTTTAATCAACCATATATTTAAAACAGTACAATTGTTTAACATGCCATCGATGGCCTTGAAAAACTGACAATGTGAAATTCTTTTTGAGATAATGTGGCTAGTTTTTATCTTGGAGATGTATAGTTTTGGAGAATTCCATTAGTCTTTTACTCAAGGGTTCAATACGATATTATATCCCCGTTTATTCATTGTAGTCCCCTTGAGAGGTCGAGCCCATGCAAGAGTTATGGTATCCCTCTATAGGACTAGAGTGATCCTCTATCACCCCTAGTAGAGTCTTGTGGAATCAACATAACCTCTGAGATAAGGGCATTGGTGCTCCATCTACCATGCCATATCAATAGGGTTAGTGGTATTCTCTTGGAATGATCCCCAATGTTACGATCCACATCATTATGGTTAGTTATATTCTCTAGTAACAATCCCCTATGTGGCGAGTTGATCCTATTTGGGTTAGTGGTATTTTCTAAGAATTATCCCCATTTTTTGTGTCATAGTCTTCTTTCACAAATGTGTTTTCTCTAGGAAGGGCCCAAATGAGGTAGACCACTTAGTGAGTGTCTCTAATTTTATCATGTCTTGAGGAGTATGTTATCATGAAATGATCATGCTTCGAGAAACATTATGTGGCTGGTAATTGGTTTGGACTAAACATAAGATATCGTGTCTTCTATTGAGTATATCTGGATGTTCTTGTTATATGTGATGTAGGCAAATACATGTGTGAAGATGAATTTACCTTCCTTTGTGGTATTTACTTTGTGGTATTTCCTATGTGATATTCCATTTTTTTATAGGTTTCCTACTAAATATAGTTTTACTTACCCCTGCATGAGTCTTCCAACACATTTCATGTCTTATGCAGATGATCGACCTTTCAATGAAGTTACAGGAAAGCCTGGACCATGCGGTGATTTGTGAGATCTGACAGACTGAGGTGTGTTTTGGCAGCATTCATACAATAGTCCCATTACATATTTTCTTATAGGTTGGACATGTTCTTACAGACAGTTTTCTTTTGGTGGTCTTGTTTTTGACCCTATTTACTCTCCAATACTTTCACTACTATACTCTAGTTGTGGGATATAGTGGTATTCGTGCATTGATTACTTAGTGTTTTTAAATTTCAGTATTTGTGTCTTGGATATGTGTGTGTGTGTGTAGGTACATTAGGATAATGCCTCCCATTTGTGGGATATTCCTACTATGTTATATTCAACACCCCTAGACTACTAGAAGAGATTTTGGGGTAGTCACAACATAGAAACCATTGGGTTGGATCATTACAGAGTGTTATCAAAGGGGGTCAGTTATAATCTAGGACTAGGAGTCTATGATATTGGTTCTTAGAAATATTGTTTAGTGTTTTGAGTTTGGATTGTATAATATGGACTCTAGTGATGGTGAGGCAGCCGACTTATCCATACACCAGGACTATGGAAACCTTCTTTTTGACTCAATAAAAGAATGCACTAGTTGAATCAAAAAATAATTCTACAGTAATCATATAGGAATGGTTGAGTTTTCCATGTCCTTCTTGAGTCATCCCTACAAATATACTCTATTGACTATATTACATCTATATTTTTACAAGATGCCTCCACATAGAAAAATATCCATGATTCCATTGCATGATCACGAGGATGATCATCCTAGTGATGAGGCATCAGTACAAGGATAATGTAATTGAGATAGAACATCTTGGTGGATTACCACCTATACCACCACCAATCTGGAAATAACTACTACATGCACTACCATTCAAGGATGCATAAAGACATAGTTCATTACATTAGTTTCAGAGGATGAGACCTCACAGGATTCAGGGTGAACTAGACCCCAATATAGCTGAAGATTAGCAAGAGGCATTCACCCATATTTTCCACCTTGTGAGGACACATGTAAACCATATGGTTTTCCTTATTGTGATTCATTTTTAGTGATATTTGTGGTTATGATAGAGATTAGTAACTCAAACACATGATGATATGACTATCTCCTAGATATACATCAAACATCTATTAAGAGATGATTTCTTTCTGGACATGATTCTTTTAGTACACATATTGGATCTTCTGCTTCTATCGTAAGGTACAATGACTACAGCAGATTATTTGAAAAATTTCAGAGATCATTCACGCTACTCCTTAGACATGGTGCGAGACCAGTTCTTTAGGGCTCGATCCTTTGAGCAGTGCTTAAAATAGTACATCATGGAATTGATGGTATCTCTTATCATTTTTAATTAGGATGGGGTACTTGGGTGAGCCTTACTACTGGAGAGATTTTTATCATAGTAGACACTTGAAGTGGGAAATGGGTAGCTGAGACATTGGCAGAAGGTAGATGACGATGTTCATAGAGACCCAAGTGGTACAAAAATTTCAGGAGACCACACTAGGACTCAGTTTCCACATTGTAGGTCTCCCAAGTCAGATCAAATCATCCTTGGGATAGATGGTGTAACACATGCCATTATTTGGGTAATATAGATCTAGATTTCCTAAACCACCATATTTTTGATCAAGGAAAGTCGAGGTACCGCTAAGGCAGAGGAAGAGACATGAACAGGGTGGTTTGCAGGGTGGAAGACTTGGCAGAGGAGTAGGCTGGGAAACATGAGGTGGATGGAGGTTCAACCTATTACCGCCACCGCCCACAGGTTGTCCACGCTAAGCTTAGGAAGCAGGTGGATAGAGATGAGGACTAATGCAAGCAATGTAGGCTTATGACCATGAGGCTCTATAGATGATATGAGGTATGCTCTTTGTATTTTCCACCTTAGTTGTACATTTTATAGAAATAGATGTTAGTCTATCATTTCATACCACCAATCTTGTTCAAGACTTGGATATTCTAGTTGAACCCTCAAGTTGACCCTTATGCTTATAGACTCCAATGGGAGGAGACTCGATGATCTCACCCTTGGGTTGATAGTGTTACCTAACTCGTTGAGGCGAGAGTCTTTGTTGGGATCTCTTGGTTGTGATGGTAAGGACATACGATGTCATTTTGTGTATGGACTGGTTATCCATAGTGCATTCTCATATGGACTACTTTAGGCACAGAGTGTGGTGTATCTAAATTTATGGGACTATTTTTACGTGTTTTGGTGAAAAGGGATCACAAGAAATGTATGATGGACTCACACATAGGATGGTGTAGAAAATTACACTTCTATTGGATGGAGTCACCCTTAGTAAATTCGATGATATGGGTCATTAGTTTCTTATAGTGGTGGAGGTGTACAAGGACATCATTCCTATGGATGTTCCTGGTTTAACTCCCCACATATAGGTAGACTTCTTCATTGATATAAAGCCTATTATGGCTCTGATATCTACAAATAAATATCAGATGGATCCCAACGTACTTCATGAGATGGGGGGCACATATGAAGAAATTAAAGAGGAAGGGATTTTTGAGACCCAGTGTTTCACATTATGTAGCCCCCATTTTGTTATCCAAGAAGGTAGATGAGAGCATGAGGTTATGTGTAGAATTTCAGCTCATGAACCTGGTGACCGTGTAGGATAAGTATCCACTACCTAGAATTGATGAACTCTTCAATCAGTTGAAAGGGGCGTGTTGGTTCTCTAATTTTAACCTCAGATCTGGCTATCATTAGCCATGAGTACGGGACGAGGATATACCGAAGACATCCTTTAGATGTCATTACAGACACTATGTGTACTTGGAAATGCCGTTTGGAATAAAGAACTCCGTAGAAGTGTTCCAGAGACTCATGAACATGATATTTAATTCTTACATAGACTGTTTCATGGAGGTCTTCATTGATGACAACTTAGTGTACTCAATGCTCGAGTAGGAGATCAAATGACACATGTGGATGGTCCTAGAACCACTCTGAGATAACTACCTCTACAAGAAGATTTTTAAGTGTAATTTATATATTTTTGAGGACCATTTTATGGGAAACAACATTTTAGTGGATGGATTTGTAGTGGATTTAGAGAATATTGAGGTGGTGCTTACTTGGGAGCCACCTATGAGTGTCATTGATGTGCGATGTTTCTATGAATTGACACAATTCTATAAAAGTTTTTCACCCAACTCATCCAAAGTGGTAGAACCCTTGATTCATTTAAATTAAAGGGATAACCTTTCGTGTGGATGGAAAAGTTCCCAGATAGTTTTTAGTAAGTGGGAAAGTGGTTGAAAAGCGTTCTCATATTGAGAGTTCTAGAGGTGTGTGATGAGTATATATTTTTCTATAATACCTTAGGAAATGGCCTTAGTTTGGTCCTGAGGTATAGGAAAGTAGTTACTACCTATAGTTCACATTATTAGATACCACATGAGATGAACTATGAGAACCATGATCATGACATAGCATCGGTAGTCTTCTTATTGAATATATGGTTACACTACATGATGGGTGAGTGATTTTCATATACATTAACCACAAGACCCTAAATTATATATTCTCTCATTAGGATCTGAACATGAGATAGGTATGATGGTTAGAGTTCCTCTAGGACTATGAATTTGAGATTTTCAATACACCTAGAAATGGGAACATGGTGGAATATGACCTCAGCATGAGATCATGTCCACAGTTTCTGAATGAGGTGTTAGGGACATTAATCTCATTATAGTTATATTTTGTTGAAGGATATGGGGTAGCTTACCTTCAGTAAATAGTTTTCTCCCCTCCATTATTATAGTGAGTTAGGGAAGCACAACTTGGGGATACTGACAATGAGACTTCACATGCTCAGATGTTTATAGGCCATGCCTATAATGGATATTTGATAGTTAGAAAGAATGTCGTCTTTTTTAGAGGGCACATAGTAGTTCCAGTGGCATTATGGGAGGAGGTTTTGAGGGTGTTCTATACATCCCCATTAGTGGAATAACCTGGTGTGCAAAATATGTACCATGAAAATCAATGTCAGTTTCGGTGGACATGAATGGTGAAGGGAGTTGTAGAGCTCATTTCACGATGGATTACTTGTCTTCAAGTGAAGGATGATTACTAGGTTCTAGCGGGTCTGACACAACCCATTGAGGTTCTAGAATGGAAGTGGTATGGGATATCGATGGTCTTTATGATGGTTTTACCATGTACATTTAGGGGGAACGATGCCTTATGGGTGATCATTGACTGAATCACCATGTCGGCCCACTTTCTAGATATCCAATAGAAGAGTTTTGTAGATACCTTTGGATACCTCCACATGTAGGAGATAGTTTGAATCCATCAAGTTTCATCGACTATAGATTCAAATTGTGATTATCACTTTACATCCAGATTGTGGAACGGATTTCAGGATTCATTTGGGACTCAGTTATGCATGATCATAATGTTTCACCAAAAAAAGATGACCATACTGAGTGGACCATTCGGGATCTAGAGGAAATTTTGTGGGATATCATGATAAACATTGGTTGCATTTGGGAGGATCACTAGCCTCGGGTAAAGTTGTCATAAAACAATAAATATCATTCCACCATCTGTATGGCCCATTATAGGCCTTGTATGGATGACCCTACAGGTCACCACTTTCCTCAATAGACCATGAAGATTCATCATTCATGGTCCCTAAGTTGGTCCAAGATACTACAAAAAAGGTAATGATTATCTAGTAGTGAATAAAGACTATACAGATCCATCAGAAGTCTTATGATGATAGGAGACAAAGGCCTTTGGAGTTTGAGGTAGGATACCACATGTTCTTTAGTGTCTTAGCTCGATGTATATAATGGATATTTGGTCGGGGTGGAAATCTATATCTGAGTTTCATTAGTCCTTTCCTGATACTATGTAGATTTGGATAGGTGGCATACCACTGGGCGATACCTCTATAGTTAGAGTGGGTACATGATATCTTCCACATGTCATAGCTGAGGGGGTGCGTGCATAACCCATATCACGTCATTGACTGTGGAGAGATGTAAATTGAGGTTGTGGTAAATTTTGTGGATTACCCCATGTAGATCTAGGATCATTAAGAGAGGATCCTTATTGGGTGTTCGATTCCTTCGGTGCACATTCGATGGATGCACATGAATCTCCAGGAGAAAACATGGGAGCGGGAGGCTCAAAATCATGTTCAGTTCCCTTATCTGTAAGAGTAGTCCTTTATTTTGGATTTTGGGGATGTAAATCCTCAAGGTGGGGAGAATGTAACATCTTATATTTTTTATATGTTACTTTTAGATATTATATGGATTTATTTTGAGACCAGGAACTTAGATGTTATATAATTACGAGTCCCAGTGTTCCTGGAACAATTTTCTAACAAATATTAAACTTTTTAATAGCACGCATGCACAATTTTCTAAAAAAACATGAATAACTCTTAATCAGTTGAACAGATCAGAAATATTTTGGCACCATTGAACTCATAATAGTATTTTTATACTAGTATTGACTTAACATTTGTTGGTTCAGGTTGACTGGGAAAACATTTTTGTGGGAAGTAACAGGGAAAAAATAATTTAATTAAATTATTTTATTCAATGCAGTGACACAATATTTTTTATTAATCTCTTGTAAGAAATTTAGGGTTATCACCATAACCCTTGAATTACTCTCATATGTAGAGAAATATTCCTCTCCATCAAATGGTGATGAATCATGGATCAACAATCAATGCACAACCGATTTAATGGAGCCTCATTGGTGACGACGACACATCAATCATCCTTCATTATTAATTGATCTGAATTGAGCTAGGTTGGTTGTTTCTTTTTGATTATCCACATTCTTAATTTTCTACAATGAACAAGAAAAAAAATGAACATATTGATCCATGGTTCAGTCATCTTGTGGAATATGAATATTTTTGTAGGTAATCGGTATTCCTCAAACCGAAAATTCCCACCCATGATTGTTGGCTAAGAATGCTTGGCTAATGGTGATAATCCTTAATTCGTGTCAATTTTCTCCTTTTTTATTCATTTTCTACACTGTTGGACCCCCATGGTCATAACATGAATTTTCAATAGGATATAAATGTTATAAACCCACAGATTGGAGGCAAAGCATCAATAAATACCCGATCAATGTAGATCAAGAACCAAATAACCCAGATCTGCAACCGCATTGAAATTAAACCATCCAAGAAAGAACAGAAGCTAATGGATGGAGAGGTGACATGTGGTGGGGAATCCCTCATGCCAGTGGGTTGGGTCTAACCCAGCAGTCCTAGATAGACTCGATGTGACCATAGCAGGACTCGGCCATTGTCGACTGTGAAGAAAAGTCACTCCGGCTACCATGCATTACTGGAAGTTGGGGCGGCAGTCGACCAATAGGGTATCTCAAGCATCCATGGCGTGACCGACCTCCACAGTCAGTGGACCGACCATGCAGTCAGTACACATGCACAATAAACCCTCTAATATTTTCAAGCAGTCATAATTTTTAAATGGTACATCTATATGACTTGCTATCTATGGAATTGGGACCCTAATGATGAGATGTATCTTTTGATTTAATGTGGTGATTTTTAATCTTGGACCAGTATATGTTGATAGATATCCATTGGTCATTTCCTAGAGGACTTAGTATGAAATTACATCCACATTATTGTATTATAGTCCCCTTCAAAGGCCAATAACCAAATAGAGTTATGGTATCCCTCCTTGGGACCGGAGAAATCATGTATCACCCCTAGTATACATTAGTGGAATAGAAGTAACCTTAAAGAGTCCGGAATTTTTCCTTTATCTAGTAGGATGGATCACTATGGTTTGTTGTATTATCTAGATAGGATCCCCTATGTTATGAACCACATCAATAGGTTTAGTTCTATGATCTGGGGTGGATACCCTACTTTGAGGGTTGATCCAAATTAGCATAGTGGTATTCTCTGGGAAGGATCCCATATTTGTGAATCATAGTCTTACTTATCTAATGTGTTCTCTTTGGGTAGGCCCCAAATGAGATAGACCTCTTAGTGAGTGTCTCTGGTTTAATCATGGCTCGAGGAGTGAGTTATAACACAATGAGTGTGCTTGGAGAATAATCATGTGGCTAATAATTGGTTATAACTGACCTCCAGATTGTGTGTCTTGGATTGAGTATATCTGGATGTTCTTGTTATATGTGTTGTAGACATATACTTGTGTGGGGAAGACTGTATATTTCTTTTGTGGTATTTTATTTATAGTATTTCTTTTTTGGAATTCCTATATTGTTCTAGGGTGTCATAATGTGTATTGTTTTACACACCCATAAACGGGCATTGCCGGCATGTGTCGTGTCTTGTGCAGATGATCGACCATTCAATGGAGGTCTAGTCATGCGAGGATCATGCGGTGCTTTGTGAGATCAATTGTATTGAGGTGTGTTACTGAGTATTTAAGACGACAGTACCAATATATATTTTCTTATAGGTCAGACATAAGGATATAATTTTTTTTCATTTAGTGGGATTTGTTTCCATGTTAACTTTCTATTACTTTCACTATCGTACACTTTTTTAGGGATATAGTGGTTTTCATTCATTTTTTACTTAGTGTTTTTACATTTCAGCACTTATGGCTTGGAGATGTGTGCATGCATATAAGTACTTCAGGATAATGCCTCCCATTTGTTGTATATACCTACACAGTGCTAGTAGCTAGCCCATTCCTATTGGAGACAGACATGGGGTAGTCGTGAATCAGGCCCCACTGGAATGGTTTGTGACATTTAAGGGGTATCATGTTATACAATATCATCTAGAGTATGATGAGATACTTACATTATAATATATTTTAGTTTTTTTAAAAATAACCAATAAACTCCAATAAAATTTACTCATGATATCTATTGAATTGATAATAAGTAAATGATGTAAACATAAACATAAAACATTCATTATCTATTACTTCTAAAAAATGTTTCATTCAATTCCCATTGATATTTATGCACTAGAAACCATTATCTATAATTATAAGCAGACATTTCAAAATATAATTTTACATTAAAAAACATATTTTGAATATGTTTCTATAAATCCATCAGTGAAGAAATTATAAAAAATGTTGGCTATAAATTTATTGTTTAAGTGGTGGTAAAAAAAATAATTAAACCAGTTTTAAAATATATGTATAGAAAGGAGAATCATTAGAATTGAGAAATATTGGGGTACTTTATGTGGCTCATGTTTTGGATATTATATATAAGAAATTATTATTATTGTTTTCTTTATAATAGGCCCAAGATGAGCATCAATAAATATATCTTAAGGGGAATCATCTATGGGTGAATTTTAATCTTTTGAAAAATAAAGGACGGAATTTTCACATACACTATCACATAAAATAAAAATGTGTATTTGATAATTAATTATAATATTTTCAAAAACAATGAATATATAACATAATAAAAAGTACATGGACATTTAGTTTTTGGGCACCACCAACACAAAAAAGTCACTATGGGATTCACACAAGCTATGTCCCATCCCATTAATTCCAAATTACTAATATTATCCTTAGATCATATGTGATCTCTTATTGGTTTTGTAAGATGAAATTTGGATTATATAAATATGAAATTTTTTACATATTATTTTTATTATGATTTTATTATTAACGGTATTTATGTATATTTGAAAACATTATAAATTTTAATATAATTAATTAATTAATTAATGATGTTTTCTCTTTATATTGAGTTATGGATGAAAATAAATTATTAATTACCTCTAATAATTTTTATAAGAGTTGTGAATAATACTATTTAAAGATATAATTTCCTAGGAATTTTATTTTTATATTTTTTTGTATTTTTTTTAAAATTATTTAATGTCATTAATTAATAATATACTAACTAAAATAAATCAACAATAATTTAATTATTAATAAATGATATGAAATGAAGAAAAAATATGTTTATGTTTTGAAAATAAATTATTTTTCATTAAATGGTTTTGGTAATATTTCTATGTGGATATTATAAATAATTTGTTATTCATTTAATATTTTAATTTGTAAAATATAATTTAATTTTTAAAATTAACTTTTCAAAATTATCTTGGGGTGAATTCTGTTATTATTTTTGAAATGGTGGATTTTTTTCATGAATAGTAAAAAATATAGTTTTTAAAAATACATTCATGTTTATGAAATAATAATTTTATATAAATGAATTAAAATATTATAAAACCCTTTGTATGCACAAAATATGTATTTTATAAATAGTGAATTTATAAATATTATTTTTAATTTAAAAACATATGTTTCACATTTAGTAACCTATGTAATGCTTTATTCTAATAAAATAAGTACTTGTGACCTAATTCCTTAATTATGTTATTAAAAGGTTAAATTAAATTTTGGATTGATATTATAGTCACATAAATCTAGATTTTAGTTTTAAATAAATAAATGTTAGGAAAATCAATTCTATATTTAATTTTCATGTAAATTTAACTTTATTTAGAGAAATGATTTTTTGAAAAAAAAACTATTTTTCATTGAGTGTTTTACATTTATATTTAATGAAAGTTTTGAATCCTATTGAAATTTAATCGTGTAAAATTGATTCCATATTTTTAAATAGTAGATTTTTTTGATATGTTTCTAATCATTTGAATAATAAAAATATGTAATAATTGTAAAACATGGTCTATGTGGCATGGGTTAAATGGGTTTAAAGTGTTAACATTATGTAATATGGTAAAAAATATCACAAACTCATATCCCTTTTCAAGAACCCTCCCCACAAGGTGTAACCTCCCTTGGCCAACAATGGGAGAAGAAAGATAGCGACACCTGAGTCCCACATCCAATTGGTCCAAGGTTGGTGACTGGAACTTAGGGTATAATAAATAAATAAATGGGAGGCATTATCCCCTAAGAAAACCCAAGAAAAAGAGAGATATATGACCGAAACCAACCTACTCTTGTTTTTCTCAAATATAAAATAAATTCTATCGTAAAAAAATGTAATGATGTAAAAGACCTACTATAAATAAAAGAAAAACTAAAAGTACCAAAATAAAAGGGTAAAGGAAATTATGACCTTGAAGCCAAAACAACTATTGAAAACCACAATCTAGTAGTAATCATCATGACATCCAACATGCTCCCAATGACATTAAATAAATAATTTTTAGATACATAGGTTGAGTATAATATTATACTCAATAGGATCCTCTATGGAGCCTCTCGTAAAAAAGATAAATAAATCATGATAAAGCGCAATGAACAACAACTGAAACTCACACATCCCCTAAACATGTATACTATGTCCCTAGCCTCCCCATGCCTACTCTCACCATGTATCAAATAAAAGAGAATACAATATAATAAATAATATCAAGGGTACCCCACTACCATTTCCCCACTGGTTTTCCCCTCTCCCCTAACATCGTACGGCCAAGGAATATCTCTCAAAAAATTATAGCCCGCAGACACTTGGGTGAATAATCACAATGTGAATCTAATGAAACACACCCCCACATCCATGTAACTAGAAGTAACTAGGTTTTTTTGAGAGCCACCAAAACCCATAAAATGTGTATCATACATCAGCTATTAAACCTCAAGACATCACATCCCTTGCATTGAGTAAGGATCCTCTTCCCCTAAAATCCAATACCCATTGTACCTATAGTATTTTGTAGGAAAATATATCCAGAATACATTTATTTGAAATAACCACAAGCCATTGCAGCCCACAACACACAAATATGGGTAAAAATAAACACTTTGCATACCAACACCAGTAACGCGCAAGACAATATAGTAGGAACAACAGGGATAGTCATACATCCATCCTCCCACTTGGATGTTGTGGAAAACACCCCCATGGCTAAGAATCACATGGTGTTTTACTTCCTCTAACCCAAACGGTGGAGTATAATATGAGAACAAAAAGAATTCATGTCATAATATAGATCAAAATCAAACTATGTGAATAACCTTGTCTCCGAATCAACTGAAACTGACATCTCTTGGACTTCCAACTGCCACTAGTAAGTCCAGATATCTTATATAAAAAAAGAATTTATAAATCTATATTAAATAACATTATTCCTTTTAATTAGTTGAAATTTAATTTAATTAATTTATTAACTAATTAAATTTTCTATATTACATTACATTATCATCTCAACAATGTTCCATTCCCCCTAGAATAAGAAAACTGAGTCTATGAATTCTCTGAATAATAAATTGAGAATTTCATCACACAAAGATCCAACCACATAGGATTAAAATTTATTCATTTATTAACATTATCACTTTCTATTTTAATAGGTACTCTATGAAAACATCCTATGATACCCAACACGATATACAAACAATTTCATCCATCTTCATAAAATAGTGGGGAAAGGAAAGATGACAAAAAAACAACCTATCCATCATCTAAAAAGTAGATTCAAAAAAGAATCCTAATTTCATATCAACATGTAAGAACATATTTAACATCTTCCATCATCTCAGGTGTCCTCCCAAACACCCAAACACACATCCCGATGTATACCTCTTCCATAAGAGTTAACTACTGCCACAAAATTCAGGCCTCGTTGCCCCACATACCACAACCGAACTCCACACTTAGAAATCCAAGGCTTCCATCACATCTGAGACTCCCTTCCCCATATCATAATGATCTTACTTAGATAACATAACATGAATAAGGAAACAAACATATCTAATGGGAACTTGGCCGTAAATAATTTCATTCATTATTTACAAATAATGAGCCATCATGGATCCAAATCAGAAGTCACTAAGCATTTACAAACAAGAAAGAATCTGAGGTCCTATAAAATATTTATCTATTATTAGATAACCAATTCTTATTCCCTCATTAATTAACTGATTCACTGTTTCTTGGTTCTAACTACAAGAAACCAAAGCAGAAATTTTGCGCAAGATGTCGCAACTAATTAAACAATTAATTTTGTGTGACTTTAATTGTTTTATCAACAAGAATCCATATGTCTCTCATCTTTATTAAATTACATTATCACATAAAATATCAAATCAATAAAATATTCCTAGAGCATTCATTTTACAACAAACAAGATACATTAAACATTCATCATTAATCTTTTATATAATTAATTGTTAATTAATTATGGTTTTATTTTCTTTACCAATTCTACATTGTAAATCATGCATCTTAGGTAGATTGTAGATACCACACTATATAGAAAATCATGAGGCAGCCCATTATCATTGCACAATAATAACATCACCATGATATCGATATGAATTAATTAATTCGGTTCAAATAATTATTTGATTTCCTTTGCCTCCAAGGGGATAAATAATGCTTAATATACGATCACACATATGAAAAATAGAATCAACTAATATCATACCTTAAAAGGCAGTGGACATTCTTCGCCTAAGAATGGACTAACGTTGTAGATCCTGATCTCCTCTCCCACAAGAACTGCATCAACCAGAAGATATCGTGCCAAAACTATGTCGACAAACAACCAACAAAACACCATTAGTTACATGAAGATCAATCTCCATCTGATGGAAATGATTAATAAGAGGAAATAGACATATGGTATCATAATAAAGTATATAGATCATACCTTGGATCGAATAAGGATCACTACAAAATGAAGTATGGAATCTAATGATCAATCCATGAAAACAAAATCTCCATATCGTCGATGTGTGGGGGGGTGATGGTCACCTAGAATCGAGATAGTGTTGACGCACTCATAGGGATTTACAAACCCGAGTGGTTAAATATTTTTAAAACATACAGCATTGGGTAATTACACAACATATAATCCCATTCACATTTTCTAATCATCAGGGTTCAATTTCCACCAAAAAATGCATAACATTTTTATATTATATAATCCCGGATTCATTATACATGGTGAATCCGACATTAATATCATGTAACATTTCATGGTGAGAAATATACCTACTTCATCTTTTAGTAGTCGAGTCCCTCTGGAATTCCTCTGAGCCTCTTTAAAGCACCTTGGCCTTTGTACATGAGAAAAGGGTCGATCCATGGGGATCTGGCCCTTAAATTAGATACCTTTGAAGACATTATCATCCTCAAGAATCCTAATCCAACCCAGAGAGGATACCAAAAGGATTTGTCTGAATAGATACCATGCGGTATACCTATCTTGGATCCCAACACAACATGAACTCAACCACCTCACTAAGGTAATAGCGAGAAACCATGAAACAAGAATAACCTGCTCGTGACCATTATCCTAGAGTATATACAACACAAAGGGAGTAAACCACAACAAGAAAAAAGAAAAAGCCATCTAAAAACCAGAAAATTTCTAGAAGCACAAAATGAGCAGCATTAGAAGAGATGAGATAAACATCAAACGGCTTGCGGTAATGAGTGTGTAATAGAGGCTCACATTCCAATGAACTCTTCTCCACATTAGTGAGCTAACACAAAACATGAACCAAAGATATATGATTCCTACAAAACACCTTCTCCTAGAAGAAATAGATCTCTACATAATAATCCTCAAAGGTTGTATCATCATCAACATTGATCTCACCCAAATCAATGATTTAAGTGTCTTCATGAAGATAAATATAGAGTTGTGACATGTGAAAAACATCGTGTGTCTTGATAATATATGGGGGAATTTTAATCTCATATTCTAACTGTCAAAAATGAGTTATAAATTTTAATAGACCAACAAAATCAGGAGAAAGATAACTCCAATGACCAAAATGTCACTTCACATAATGGGGAGTCACCTTAAAAAACACATGACCCCCAACATCGAACTCTGAATGTCTCATACTATGATCATCATGAGATTTATGGTCATATTGCACAATCATCATCCTCTCATGAATCACCTAAACCATCTCCATTGTATTTTGTACCATCTCTGGATAGATAATTGCTAACTCTCGGACCCTAGTCCATCATAATGGAAAATTCAAAGGTTATCCATACAAGGACTGTGCCATGACAATGGTGGAGTGAAGAATATTTTTGTATGCGAAATATACCATGGTTGGGTTCCTCATAAACAAACATCCAAAATCTAGGACTCAAGAGATAAAAATTTCTTCATGTTTCAAGATGTCCCACTCTGTCTGATCATCCGTTTGAAGTTGAAAAGTAGTTATAAGGCATAAAAAATAACCAAAATCATGAAGAAGAAATATCCACACCCTATTGGTAAAATGAGGATCTCGATTGGAGATGATCATCCTGAAGAACACTTGGAGTCTTAGCCCCTCCTTCGCATATTGGGTCGATAAATCCTCAAATGGGATCAACTCCTTGATTGATATAAATTATGATGACTTCATAAAATGATTCATTGCCACCCATATAGCATCATAGACTCTATGATATTGAGTTAAATCAATAAAAAAGTTCATCAAGATTTCCTCCCATATCCACTGAGGAATGTCTATATGTTGGACCAAACCACCAGTAACACGGTTCTCAGACTCCACCATATGGAAGACCAAAAACCGAGACCCAAACTATACTATTGCATGATTCAACCTTGGACACTAAAACTGACCTCTCAAATCTTGGTTCATCCTTTTCACCTAATAATTTACTGCTAAATATGAACTATATTACTCTTTGAGAACAACCTTAAAAATCTCGCAAAGACTAAATTGTATGCCCTAAAAAATTGGTGTTATATATCATCATTCTTGTCATTAGGCCCCCACCACAATCAAATCGGTCCCTCCAGACCCCCACCTAAAGATCCCCCAATTGGGACTCTTCCACATGTTTCACCAGATATGACTACACAATCAACTGAAAAAGAAAACATCTACCCCAAAATTCTCTATATATATAGATGAAATGGATAATGTTCTTTGATCACTATTCAGGAATAACCATATTCATGAACTAAATAAATAGGAAAAATTCTTCTCAGTGCGTTGATCACAACATTCCCCATTTTAGGTGCATAGGAAACCTCAAAGTCATAGTCATGAATGAACTACAACCATTGATACTAGTGCAAGTTGACATCATGTTGGGAGAAAACATGCATCCAGCTATTATGATCAGTGAAGTCCATAAAACTCTTACTGATGAGGAAATCCCCAAAAAAACCTTGGAAAATAATTCCTATTCCAATAAAAAATTGTGGGTGTAATAGTTATTCTAAGAAGGATTTCACTACCATGTACCATAAAAACAACCAATCTCTGCTACTTCAGAACAAATCCCAAAACATGATGAAAAAAATCATAGGAAACCTCAAACTAAACTCTTTCTATTGGAATAAAAAGTAATTAATCACTAAAAAACATATCCTCAAGATACTCAAAATATTACTGACACTAATTAATCCATAAGAACACCTAATACTTTTAGGTCAATGTTGCCAGATGATTTTAAACCTGTGTGAAATCAAATCTGAACCTAATGTAATATATTGTAAGGGAAAGTAATCTTCACACCTCTTTCAATATCATAGAGGATTCCCAAGAAAAAACTTCTTATATCTTTGACAGATCTATATATACTCCCAACTGGAATACAACATTCCCCATGAAATAGACATCTTGGGCCCAAAACTCACACTAAGGGAACATACCAAACAACTTATCACAATAAATAACTCCCTAAATAGAACACATATTATAATCATTCTCATTCTCAGATGTTGAGTGGATAGTGATTTTTTCAATGAAAATTATAATAAAATTTTCATGGTACTCATGGAATATAGACATCAATAACTCTATGAAAACAACTATATAATTCATTGCACCGAACGACATCACAATAAACAAATAGTTCCCATGATTACAACAGAAATAAGTTTTCAGGATATCCTCATCCTTTACACACATCTGATGATATCCTGACCACAATTAAATTTTCAAAAACCAAATTACACCCTCCATTTGATCAAATAAATCCTCAATTCATATAAGAGGATATAATTACATCATTTTAATTTGGTTCAAGTAATGATAATTGATACATGATTGAAAACTTCCATCAACCTTCTTCGCAAACAAAACCGCTGCACCCCATGGTGACACACTCAGCCAAATGAAACCACACTACAAGAGACCATTGTGATATATACACATCCCTCTCAACTCCAAAGGTTTCATCTTATAAAGAAACATCAAGATATGAGACACGCTTGGATGTAGTTTGATCCCAAACTCTATCTCACATTGAGGGGGTAACACCACAACCAATGCAAAAAATACATTAGGGTACTCTTCAAAAACACTAGGAAACACTGACTATTGAACCTCCTATGAACTCATCATTATCTCATCTATCATGGATGATAAATATGAAACACACCTGTAACCTATCTGAAGGCCCTTCTCACCAACAAACACGATTGGATCTCCATTAGTATCAAAGAACAGAACCTTCCTCCAAAAAAATCCATGATATCCTGAAATAAATATAACCAATCCAGGTAAAGTGTGATTTTATATGGTTGTATCCATAAACATTCAAAATATAACCAGGAGTGTTTCTTCCCAATAATTAGTTCAAGGTCTCTATATACATCAAACATGACATCTCTATATCTAATTGGCATAGTCAACACCAAAGTGAACTTGAAGTCTCTATACCAAAATTCTTAAATCATGGAAAAAGGCAGGAAATATGAAGGACCTTGTCACTACCAAATCAAAAAGGTCATGCACCCTAGTATAAAACAAGAAAATGGTACCTAGAAGAGCATATGGCACGTTTTGAACTAGAAAATTAATAGCATGAACCCTACCACTACATGCTATACGACCTCTCTGACAATGACAAAGACCACCTCCTTGGTTGCGCTCAACTCTCTCAAGATAGGGATTATTCCAATGATATACTCTACCTACCCTAGATACTCTATGATTATTCAAAATTAGGTAAACCTACTAATTCTACATCAACTGAAACATCCTCATCAAAGGAGGTTGATGCGGAAAAACTAGCACATGATGACCTCTTAGAAAGGTTGGGAACTCTCACCACTGATGATGTTGACTTCCATAAGAAAAAAATTCTTATGATTCATTGGCATATTACTAAGTGACACTTCCCAAAGATAAATGATAAATTGAGTGTGGGTACCTATTCATAGCTAATCAGATGTTCTTTTGACCAAACAGTAAGGAAACCTACACTACATATCTTCTTTAAAAGGAATCTTGCTGAGTATCCTGTCGTGATGATATGGTTCAGGCTTCTACCATCTCAATAAACCCCATAAGCACCTCTAGATAAATCATTAGTATAAACTATTTCACCTAGAGATATATATACGGAAGTAAATATTCCTAAAAATGCCTCACCCTAGCATCCTCATCTACAAACATTTCTGATGAATATCATATAATGTTCTTGAAACGGAACTCAAACTCTCGTACAATAGAGATCCACTGCCGAAGGGTAAGAATCCCTTGCTGAATTGCAACATTCATGGCTTATTATTGGATCATAGATATGAACTAGTCTTATAACACCTATCACATGACTGTGAAATCCTTTTCATATCTGAGGAACAAAAACCACCACTACCTCATAGCCCCACGCAACATAATCACAACCAATGTTACCCAGTGCTCCTTCTAGGAACAGATTGATCAAAATGCTATCTCAACCTCTTCCAACTAGTCATTCTTGATTTGATCATAAATGAAGATTTCATTCCCCATAAAACACTGGCACTACCACTCTAAATATTTCCTCCTCCAATTTTTTTCATCTTTATCCAATATCACGTTGAACTCCAATGGCATAGAATACAAAATATCTTCTCCAAAAAACATATCATGAACCAGATCAATTTGCATTCAAAACCAAAACCTGACCCAGTCTTTGAAAATACCCAAATGGAATTCTTGATCCCCATGGGCTAGCACAAGATCTCAGGTATCATAAACTAGTGTTTGGGAATGATTTACCATAGTTTATAAACATAAAACATCAAACAAGGATGAATAAACCAAATCTAAAATTTTTCATGAAGAAATATTAAAAAATTATGAATTTAAATACATTGGTTTATACAAGGACCAAAGACTAATACAAGGAACAAAATATAAAAATAATAGCCCAAGAAAAACCTCATGGAAAGGTGAAATTCCCTCAAGCCAAATCCACTACACCGAACCATGAAGGACCACTAGAAACCCGAACCACTGGTTCTAAAAATATTTACCCAAAACTATAACAAACATTACCAAGTCTACTTACACCCAAAAGTGTATGTATGGAGTGAGCCTAATACAAGTAGGATTCCACCCAAAATGATTCCACATGATAATCATTTTAAGATGAAAATCATGTAATTTTTTTAAAAAAAATAATGCTTGTAATAATTTCAAAGCGATGCCACAACAAAATGACAACATTTTTCAAGAGGTAACATTAAAGAATGATCACTTTTAAATAACATGCACATGATACTGAATATTCCATCCAAATACACTGTATAACATTGGTATGTATCAAATATATAATTATCACTAGTTATGGGAAATAACCCTAGGCACTAGCTAGTTGTGGGCCCCCAGTACCTCCTATCTTGGTGAAATGTAACCATAAAAAATATTTTTTTCTCATGCATGATCCACTAGTAGGGAAGATAACCATAAACAAATGGTTCTAAACATCATCATAATAGTTTATTTAGTGTTTCCATCATCAAAATTTCTATGTGAAACAAGTATGAAACCACTGGGGATCACTAGAATACTAGAACATGTATTCCCACCTAGATACCCATGTATTCTCTATTCTTATCAAAAAAGTTCTACATCTTATAATGTACCAATAGAACGTGAAAATTCCATTTACAAATAAAACACACACCAAACAGACCAATAGCATGTCACAAAATGCACCATTCACATTCAAATTCATTTTAACATCATACTCACACAAAAGAGCCCACAAACATGTTTCACAACCTTCCTAAAATTTAATAAATCCATTCAAAAATTCATAAAACATTATCAAAACATTTTACATCACATATTATCGTTTTAACTTTCAAGAACCTGTTTTAATAGAATATTACCACCAAATAATTACATAAACATCATTTTCACACATTGAATAACTCAATAAAAATTTACCATTTTCACAGAACACGTTCAAGATGTATATCAGTGTTTTACGCATAAAACCGATTCAAAAACCCTCTTTCAATTCTAGAAGAACAAAAAAACACAAACAAAATAGTTTTTTCTGTCTAATACACATTTCATAAACCTTTTTATTTTGTTATAAAATAACCCCAAAAGATAACATAAGAGTTACACAACAAAAACACACCATTTCAAGAAAAAATGGAACTTCAAAATTAAATGCTTAACCAATTCCATAAAAAATATATTTTTCACAACAGAAAACATATGTGGAACATGATAAATATTTAAATCATGACAACTAACTCATTAAATAAGTATCACACATGGAATCACCTAGCCTTTTTGTCAAAAACCTTAAATCGATGTGCGAAATTTCAACCACACCACTGATGAACCACATGGGAGGGAAAAAGAACCTAAATACACTATATTGATCCATGAAAATCAAAACTAAAACCTAATAATTAAACATTAGTTTTTGGAAATTTGTAAATTCAAGGATGAAGGAATAAACCCAAATGAAAAGGAAGAAAACAGATAGATAATAACTTACTTTAATAAATCTTGATGTTTCCCCATCAAATATCCCTTCAAAAATGAGTTCCATGGTAGATTAAGGAAGCGTGGACACCACTAATAGATGTGAGGCATGAAATTGAAATTAAATGGCTACAATAGGGTTTATTCCTCAAGGGAATAATTGGAATTACACCAATATTTTTAATGTGCTAGACACCCTGCATGGTTTGTCTGGATAGTTTAGTAAACTGTGCGGGCAATCCGTATGACAATTTCTTTCAATCCAAAAACATTCCATTTTTCTCCATATTCAAAGGGGAATGAAGGGGGAATTCAAGGGGACCTTAGGGGGTTCAAGGGTAGTATAGGTATAGAATGATAGGCCATGTAAAAGAGGAAATTATTTCCCAATATTTGAAACATGTCACACCCGATATGTAATGAAAATGACCAAGAACTGAAATGAAGTGAAGAATAATAATCCATGTGTGACAATTCTTACCACCATAAAACATTACATCCTCGGAAATCCACTATAAGATCATATTCTAAACAAAACTAATTACTACTTACACCTCCAAAGGTATTCCCAGATAATACTAAATGAAAAGACAACAAGGAAACAACTAGGAGGGAATGAGGGATATTAACACTATCAAAAGAACCTAATAGACTTCCCCAGTTAGAGTCACCCACCGAAAAAAAACACCACCAGTTGATCAAACAAAGCGAACAATAATATCGCAAAATAAAATAAACAACACATTCCTGAAATGGTAAAACCTAATCAAATGAAATCCCAAAACAAAACACCTTAAACACAACCAGACAAAGATCATGAAATTTACCTAAAATAATTATCAAATTAAAACAAAGTCACCACAACATTAATTCAAAAAAACATTGGGAGTGATTCAATCACAAAGTTTAAACAAGAATTATGTTGGTGGATAGATAGATCTAAAAAATACTACCTATCACCTAGCCAACACAATGAATAACTGTTTTATAGTACTGGAAGATATGGATGGTTATAACACACAGTTTCAGAAACCATGCGGAACATTCTATCTAAGGAAGAAAACATGCATGGTTACTTGGGTTGAGGATCACAGCCATGTAGAGGCTATTTGGTAGGTTATGCCTCCTACAACACAGTTTTCTGGTCAGGTGCATTATTACCACTAACTGTACAAAAACCAAGCACAAGGCCCTGCCCTCCGAAAAACATACATTTAAATCTAAAAAATACAAGGATACTCTATGGGGAAATCTAGAACAACACCTATGAACAAACCAAAACACCAAAATAAGGATATTTGGGTGGAATACCCACCATAAAAGACAACTTCATTTCATGAGATATAACCTAGACCACAATTGGGGATGCATGAACGAGCCCCCTCTATAAGAACCAACTGTATTAACAAGCTAGCATGGGTTGACACAAAAAATACCCGATATGACCTAATCCCCACTATATGGGCAGTCGATCATTGAAACTCCATATAGTAGAGACACTAGATGATTCAACACACCCACATGCATCACCATAATTGATTAATCCCAAACACGAATAAGATAAAAAAGATCCTACTAAGTTATTCATACACGAACAACCATACTGAGAATTTCACCCACAAAAATTCAATCACTCAAGGCTTGAGAAAAAAAACCACCCAGCCTTATTATAACCAAGGAATAACTTACTCACTGGCATTGATTGCAACCCTGAGGGATAGATAACAGAAATCCTTTTCCACCATATCGGACCACTTGGAACAAAACCACCACATCAAAACGTCAAACTGTATCTAAATACCACACTGGAGATATAAGTTAAACCAAGATCCCATACACCCCTTTCATTTCCTGACTACATGCTAGATTAAATATGGTACCTATAGCTGAAGCTCATATTATTAATTCATATCATGCTTCGTAGTCATGTACTAAAATCAATGGATATAACTTCTTCGTCTTGTGTCAAAAGAGATTAACCATTATCCAACATCATAAAAAGAACAAAAAACACCCCTCCTATCACTTACCTTATCATGGAACCTTCACCATGATAGGGACTTAAGAGATTCACATGCATCACCTATTTAAATACAAATTAGAGACATTATATGAATGAATACATGGAAGACACTTTCACTCAAAACAAATAATTCATAAATTGTCTAAATAGAAACACAATTTCATTTAAGCGAAATCCCTTTAAAGGTTCCACATCATCCACCTTCCTCACTGGAATTCACAATCACCATTTATAAATAAAATATATAGACACAACGATTTTAGATTATTCCTTTAATGATTAAATAATCTCAAGAAACATAGGGAGCCGAGGTGTATTTCAACCTTCTACAAACACTCTCCCACTACACAAAGATACACTTACCTGAAATATAAGAGTGGTAGACTCAATATCCAATGGTCAAGAAGAAAGTCCATATGTTAATCAACTTGAGGATCTTACAATGGAGAATTTCCTATGGCTGCACTTCAATCGTGCATTATTTTATTATGGGGGCATACCCTAGCCAACAAGAAACCCAAGGACCCAACGAAGATGGTACATTGGTAAAAAATTCCCACAAACCAAAATTGAACACATGAGAGGAACAACCGCAAGGGATTCCCAAAACATTTCTCACAAGATACCACTAGCACACACATTAACCAAACTCATTGGTTAATCAAAAACCCAAAACTCTGTTCAAACAAGCAGGGTTCTCGAACTCAATACACACCACCACAAAATTTCCAAAAACACATAATACACACTACCCAAACTAGTCATCAATACATAAAATTTTCCTTATAAATGTTTTCTTTAAAAATAATTGGTCGGACGTTAGTGTAAACACCAATGGAACCCCATGGGTCCCACATATTCATGTTTCTATGCTACACCAGGAACCATCCTCATTTCCATTCTAGCACTCATCCATCATTTCCATTATACATACATACTCCCATGTAAATCCATGAATGTGGTCACTCACAGAAATACCAAATGATAAAACAAAATTTCCTTCAACTTTTTGAAACCAATACATTCAATAGACACTACATTTTTCTCAAAACTACTAGTCACAAAATCAAAACCCAATTCAAACCATAAAAACCATCTTAGAAAATATCTAACCATTCAAATAGAAAATCACTTTCAAATCATACAAGTTAATTTCAAAACATCTCTCCCCATTTCAAAACACTTTTATTTATAGGACAAACTCCATTTCCTCAAAACCAACTAATTAAAAACTAATTTATCCTCATTTAAATCATAATTCCAAAAATTCATAAAACTTTTTAAATTACTATTTATTATAAAATCAAGATCCATTTTCAAACCCCTCATATAAATTCTCAGACATATCATTTCATTCAATCTACTTATAATAAACTCAACATAATTTAGTCAAATCCATTTCAATTTTAAAATATAGTTGCCATAATTTTCAAACAAGAGTTTTCTAGAATGATTCTCTAAATTCCAAAATATATTTATTTAAAATAAGGAGAAACTTGTGCTAATGGATAACTCAGACATATGGTTAGAGTCCATATTCTAGTCACACCACCATCATAGAGGGTGTTATAGGATAATATCTTGGGCTCCACATTGCTTTCTAGGACCTGTGAGCTCATTGAGACCATTGCCATAACTCCCATTTCATTTCCCAAATAATTAACAACCCTAAGAACCAAAATACTCAGATGAAACCCAAATTCCCCTAGTAACTCAAGTCCCACCATGAGGTGTGATGTACATGCACCTTACTCATAGTAAAAACATTGAGTTCTGACAATCCCATCTCTGGTCTACACAGACTCATTACCAAAAAATATGACCCAAAAAAACAAACCTACTCTGATACCATTTTGTCATGAAACAGATATGATCGCTATCAAAATTGGCTCTCAAACTTTTCTGTGATAAGACCCAACGGGCGTTCTTATCCCCACAGTCTAGAACATGTTCTTGAGTTTCATAAAAAAATAGTTTGGTAATGATTTACCCAATTTTATATTCGTAAAACAACCAACAAATATGAATAAACTGAATCTAAAAATTTACACCAAACAAGTCTTCAAAAAATTCATAATTGAAATTCATAGGTTTATACAAGACCCAAATACTACTACAAGGGAATAAATAAAAAAATATTAGCTATAGTACCACCTCATAGAAAGGGGTAATTCCCTCAATCCATCTCTACATCACCACATCACAAAGGACCGATATAAACCCATACCACCGATTCTATGAGCTTTTCCCAAACCACTAAAAAACATTACCAAGTATACGTCCACACAAAGGGGTAAGTAGGATGTGAGCATAATCCCAGTAGGATTCCACCCAAAAGGATTCCATGTGATAATCATTTTAAGATGAAAATTTGGAATGTTTTTATAAGAAATAATGTTATTAGCTATTTCAAAGTTATGAAACTTCAAAATGAAAATAGTTTTCAAGAGGTAACATTAAATAATGAACACATTTAATTAAAATACACACGATAATGATTTTTCTAGCCAAAGTATCCATACGCCAATGGTTATTATAAAATATACAATGATCTGTAGTCCTGGGAAATATCACTAGTCCCTAGCTAGATGTGGGCCTCAGGTACCTTGTATCTCGGTGAAAACTAACCATATCAAATAAAAATTATTGTGCACAAGCTATTAGTAGGGAACATACCCATAACCAAGTGGTCCCCAAAATCATCATAATATTTTAGTTAGTGTTTTCATTACCAATATTTCTATGTGAAACATGGACATAACCACTCGGAATCACTAACATACTAGTACACATCCACCCACCTAGATACCCAAGTTTTCCCTCTTGTGCTAAAATGAGTTACGCAACTTATAAAGTAATAATTGGAACAGAAAATTCAACTTAAAAATAAAAAACACAACAAAAATCCCAAAATATTGTAACATAATACTATATTTACTTTCAAATTAATTTTAACATAATACTAACTCAAAACATCCCACAAACATGTTTCACAACCTTCATATGGTTAAATAAATAATTTCAACAGTTCATAAAAGATTATCAAAAAAAATTACATCACAAATCATAATTTTATCTTTAAAAACCCATTTTAATAGCATAATACCACTAAAATAGTACATAAATATCTTTTTCACACTTTGTATAACTCAATAAACAGTCTACAATTTTCATAAAACACGTTGATGATGTATAACAATTTTTTACACAAAAACTGATTCAAACCCCCTATTTAAAGGCCAGAAGAACAAAATAACACTACAAAACCAGATTAGGGAGTATAATCCACATTTAATAAACCATTTTAATATTTTATATAATGACCCCAAAGGATACTTAAAGAGTTACACAAGAAAAACAGCCAACTTCAAGAAAAAAATGCTACTTTAAATTTAATGGCTTAACCAATTCCATCAAAAACAGATTTCTCACTACACGAAACATATGAGGAAAATTATAAATTAGTAAATCAAGTAAACTAACACATCAAATAATGTTTACACATGGAATCACATACCTTTTGTGTAAAAAATTCCAAATCTATGTGCAAAACATCAACTGCACCACCGCCGCACCACATGGGAGGGAAAATAAAACTAAATCAACATGATTGGGAAATGAAACTGAAAAATAAATCCCAAGAATGAAAACCTAGTTTCTAGACATTTGGAACTTCAATTATGAGGGATGAAACCTAAATTAAAAAGTCATAAAACAAAGAGAGAATCATTTACTTGAAAAAATCTTGATGTTTCCCCATCAAATTTCTCTTCAAAAATGAGTTCCATGGGAGATTGAGTTTCTTGGAGAACTCCCATTGCTGTGAGGTACGAAATAGGAATGAAGTAGGCATAATAGAGGTTTTTATAATATAGAAATTGGAATTACAAAATGATTTTTAATGTGTTGGAAACCCTACATGGTTGGGATGTATGGTTTACTAAATTGTGTTACCAAACCATGCGACATGTTCTGTCCACCTAGAAACATTCCATTTTGCTCTATATTTAAAGGGGGCCAAGTGGGAATTTAAGGAAAACATAGGTTTGATTCAAGGGGAGTCTAGGGATGGAATGATAGGCTATGGAAAAGGGGAAATTTTTCCCCACGATTTCAAACATGTGACACCTGACATGCGAGAAAAATTCCCATGAACCGAGATTAAGTGAAAACTAATAATCTGGGTGTGACAAAACTAATAACAACATCAAGCTAAAGACATGCCTAGAAGAGGTAAAATTATTAGACATTTTAATACTACAATATGGATTACATTAAAATTAATTAATTATTTTATTTTATTTATTTTAGGTTAACCAATCCCAAGTTATACTCATTCAAATATAGGATAAAATAAGAACGATGCATGATCATTCCTATGTATCTTCCCCACAACATGTATCATTATGTTGAATTTTAATTTTAAGATAAGGTCCAAACATCATAACATAGGGGTCCCTAAATATAATTTCTAATCCAGTCTCCCGTGTTTACAATACTTTTTAGACAGAGCTGATAACGTTACCCTAACATCCCATGCAACAACTCTTGTGCCTAACTCCAATCTTCATCTTATCCCTCAACCAGACATCTGATACCACTCAATCACCAACCCCTCCCCACAATTTGCACTACTCATGGGGAGAAAATGTGAGAAGATAGATATTGAAACCCGAGTCCCACCTCTAGTAGCCACCATGTTCGCGACTAACACCAATTGGATAATAAATACGCAGATGGTAGATATTACCCTATATGAAAATACCTTCGAAAAAGAGAGATAAGGAAGAAAAACCCAACTCTTTTTTCCAATCCAATATAAAAGAAAACCCTGATTTCACATATGTAATTACATGAAATAACTACTACAAATTAATGAAAAACTACATGTAATGGAAGTAAATTGCAAAGGTGACAATTCCCACAAAGACCAAAACAGCTCCTACAAACCACAAGTTAGTAGTAACCAGCATGATTTTTAACCTGATCCTACTGAAATAAAAGAAAATATTTAAAAAAACATAGGGTTGGTATAAAATTATACTCAGTAGGATTCTCCATGGACCCTCTCATGAATAAGACAATGAAATTAGGAAAAATAACAATCAATAACATGTGAAATTATCTCATCACCTAAACATGTATATTATGTTCCTAGACTCTCCATGGATACTCTCACCAAGTATTGCATACAAAAAAAATATTATATAAAACATATTATTAAGGGTAACCCCATAGAATTTCCCCCATAGTTTTCTTCTCTTCCCAAATTCCACACATCCTGAGAATCACTCCCCAAGAAAACTAGCCCACAGACACCAATGTGAAGCACCACAACATGCACCTCACACAACAAACCACAACTTCCATGTAACATAAAGTAACTAGTAAGTTTCTGCGATCCACCATAATTTTTATAATGTGTATAAGGAATCATGTGTTATACTTTAATCAATCACATCACTTACAATTAGTAAGGATTATCAACCCATCATATCATATACACATTATACCAAGAGTTGTTCTTATAAATATATATCCAAAATTCATTTGAGTGAAATAACTACAGGCCATTACAACCCTATACACACATATATTTAGAAAACAAACCATTTTGCATAAAAACACATGTAACTACCACCAGAAGAGATCAGGGCCAAAGGGGTAGTCATCTATCTATCCTACCATATGAATTCTGGGGAAAACTTACCCCAATATAAGAATACAATGGTTTTTTGATTCCCTAACCGACTAGGTGGGGTATTATATGAGAAATGAATTTATATGGTTCAATATTTCTCAAAACCACACTATGTGCATAACTTAGTCTCAGAATAAATTGTAGCTAATGTCTATCAAACTCTTGGCTTCCAATGCTATGACCAAATATGTGCTAAGAACAAAACTATTTATAGAACAAAATTAAATAACTTTATTATATTTCATCTGTTTCAATTTTAATTAATTAATTCATTGACCATTAATTAACAATTATCATTTTCCACATTAAATTTCATTATCATCAAAAAAAATTATATTCCCTCTATGCATAAGAAAACTGATTCCACAGCTTCTCAGAATTATAACATTCGTATTTCTTCCCAGTATGGAATATCCCCATAGGTTAAATATTTATTCATTTATTAAAATTATCACTTTCCATATTTCCAGGTACTCTAGGAAAACATCCTAAACTACCAATCATGGAATACAAATATGAACATTAATTCACCTTAATCAGTGGGAAAGGAAAGAAGATAAACAAAAAAAGTATGTCAGTCAAACAATATATTAAAACAATAATACTCCTTTCATATCTATTGGTAATCCCAGTTTTACCATGTTCCATAATTCTCGGTGTCGTCCCCAATGCCCACATGAACATCTCAATGCATCCCACCACCACAGGGGTCAACTACTTCCACAACATCTGGGACTCCCCCCCCCCCCCACATACCTAATCATCCCTCTTGGTTCATCCCTACTAGGATAACGTCAAATACAAGCCTCCCACCCCACATCACATGTATTTTATCTAGAGCACATCACATGTAGTAGGAACTGAACATAGAAACTGGGCTCTTGGACATAAATAAAGACATTCAACCTTCACACACAATGATCCCACAGAGATCAATATAACAAGGAACTCAACCTTTACAAAAAAGTGGGAAACTTATGATCAATAAAGAAATTATCTTTTATCACACAACTGATTCATATTTATCTTGAATTAACCGATTTGAAATTTATAGGTTCCAACGATGGGCAACAAAATAATAAAGCTACTAGAAGCTATCATAATTAGTAAAACAGTTAATTAATATGACTTTAATTCATTTATCAACAATATTCCACAAGATTCACATACTTATTCAATTACATTATCGCATGGAAGGTCAAATCATTTAAAAATTCATGCAACATTAATTTTACAACATAATGGATTCATTAAACATGCCTCTTGAATTTTTTAGCTAGTTAATTATGAATTAATTCTGAAATTACATTATTTACCAATAGAAAAATATAATTAAATCATAACTAGAACATTGTAGATACCACACTCTCTATAAAATCAAGAGGCAACCCATTATCATGGTATAACAACAATATCGTATTGCGATCAATACCAATTATTTAATCTGATTCATATAATTATTAGGATAATTTAATTATAATACAAGTAGATAAATCATGATCAATTTATGATCACACATAAATAATATAGAATAAATAAATTCCCGAAATCAAAATGGTGTCAGAGTTTTTTTCATGAGAATGGGAAAACATTGCATATCCCGATCGCATATCCGATAAAAACTGGATCCACCCAAAGATGTTATGCCACTAGTGTTCCAAAAAAACATCGAAAACCACATTAAAAACATGGATATCAATATATAACATGTGTAAACATATTGGAGAAAATGGATCGAATAAATCGCAATGACAGAGGCACAACACACCTTCAATAGAATATGGATTACAACAGATTGAAGGAGGGAAATACAGGTCAATATTTAATAGATAAATAACAAAAACATCGATGGGGGGGTTCTGAATCACTTGGAATAAGGATAGAGGTGCTATAGCCAGAGGTTTTCACAAATATGAGAAGTTAAAAACGTTTAAAACATAAAAAATCATAGATTTAAAAGACGTGTAATCTCCTTCATGTCGTTTAGTCATAATGGTTAAGATTCTTCTAAAAACACATCCTATTTTTATATTTTTAAACCCTAATTAATTACACATCATGAAACAATGTTTCACATTTTTCAAAATTACAGAACATAAAATATACCCACATCCATCGTTTAGCAGTTGATTCCTTCCAGACTTCCTCTAAACCTCTTCTGAACACCTCACCCTTCAAAAAAGAAGAAATAGTAGTGATATATGGATCTGGGCTGTTATATCTCTTATTTTAAAGGATGATTTTATTTTAACCTATAATTTACCAAATTATTTTTTATGTTTCATTGGTTCCACTTGTCCTTGAGAATAGAATTTATATTATTTTATTTTTATGAGTATTTACAAGGGTGCCACTTCTATCACCAATAAAAGGAGATCATCGCCCCCGCACTTATCCACACACATTAATAACATTATCTATAATAAACTCTAATGAACTATAATTAAAAAAACACTTATTTTTTGTCAGAGTGGAATCTCAGTAGTGGGGTAAATTGAGTTCCTACTTAAAATTTCTATTAAAAACTTAATGATAATGATTTAACTATTTTGAAACAACCTAGTTATTTAAGGCAGCAGAGACATAAACATTTAGTTGGTCAACATGTTTCTCAAAGGGTGATTATTCCTAAGTTGAATCAGTGTAAAACACTTATTCAACTTTTGAAACTTGTTTATTGAATTAAACACATACACACACTAACCAGAACAAATTATAAAAGTCAATGCAAAATAGTTTTTTGGTTTTGAAATTTTATGCATCAGAAAATTTATAAAATAGTGTATTAATAAATATAGTGAATATCAGAGTAAATAAAGTGTTTCAATATCAAGACGATACATAATCCTCTCCACTTTCCGATCATTTATCACCAAGAAGTTTATATAAATAATAAACATGATACATATCCTGTATCAGGATTTATAATAGTTATCCCAAACTATCTAGGGCTCACACCCTCTACTATATTTCTTTGTGGGAAAATCAAACAATACAGACCACACATGGTCTCTATCATAGTTATACATGGGAAACAAGGTGTAAGTGAAGTTTGATATGAGGATTTTCAGTATCCTCTAGTTCAATCACATGAGACAGAGTGTGCAACATACAGACACACACAATTCTCAGAAATGTAAAATAAAATAACAGAACAGAGAAAATATGATAATATTGAGTTTAAAATGATCTATGTGGTTTTAGTTCAACTCTTGACTCCTTGGAGTGATGAAATTTTAGTTCGAGTCATTCTCTTGAAGTTGTCTTCAAAACAGAGTGCCGCAACTCCAGGTTCTAGCTTTCAGGAACTGAGTGTTCGGCTTCTTGAGTTGACAAATAATTGGAGAAGCAATGACGGTAGTCTTAAATTTGTTTTTCAGAAATGATCTTCATGAGGCTATGGGGTTTACAATATAAGTTTTGGACGGTTCTTCTTTTATCTAGAGAGTAATTTCTTTCTCATGTATTCCTTTCTCTTCACTTCCCTACACTTTTTTCAGTACACACTTTTCTTCTTTGGACTTCTCTTTTATATTTGAGGTCCGATGTTAGGAATATATAAACCACATGTAGTCCTCTACTTACCACATACTATCCCCAGATATAGTCTCTTGATATGTCTACAATCAGCATTAATTAATTTCAAATGCATTAAATTTACCAAATATGACTGTTAGAATAATCTTATGAATTAGAAAAAGTATGGGGTAAAAGAATGAACATCGATAGACTGGTAATGGTATCCTTCAGCAGTGGCCTTCTCAACGATTGCCTTCAGTGGTGACCTTTTATTGGTGACCTTCATTAATGATCATTCCATCGGTGACCTTCATCTGTAACCTTTCATCGGTGACCTCCATCAGTGACCTTTCATCAGTGAACTTTCAATCGGTGACCTTACATCGGTGACCTTTCATCTATGACCTTTCATAGATGACCTTCTTCGGTTACCTTTCATCGGTGAACTTCATCGGTGACCATTCTATTGATGACCATCCATCAAAGACCTTTCTATCGGTGACCTTTCTACTTTGGGATATTTTTTATTGTAAGCATAAACAAGAGAGTAGAGAGATTAAAGATACATAGTTATTACTTCATAGAAACTATAAATATTAATGAAACACGATTATCATATTAGAGAAAAATGATTATCACATAAGTGAACATGATTTGAGATTATCGAAATAGGCGATTCCAACAATCTCCTCCTTTTTGATAATCACAAATAATGTTAGTGAAAATTTAGATTTATTTATTATTGGTTCAGGGTTAATCACATTTTTTAATATCTTCAGTAGTGTGAATAAGTTAAATTAAACCACGGTTGCAATGGAAATTATTAATAGTGTATATATGCAAAGATTCTAGTCAACTTAAAACATATCCCCCTTAATAATTCTCCAAAACACCCGCCCTTTCTGATTAACAAAAATAATGGATGACAAAAAGAGATAAAATATGATTTTATTAATAATGATGCAAGAATAAAAGATACAAAATTTTTACTAATGATCCCTATCAACTAAGACATCCCATGTTCAATACACATCAGATATGTCCAAGAGAGGTTAGTCTTTGGAAGCAAAGGAGTTAGGTCTGGAAGATGGAGGGATATTCTTATTTATGGTATTGAGCAGTGTAGGAGGAGCTACTATAGAGGCATAAGTATACCTATAGTGAGTAGATCTCTAAGGAATCATAGGGTTCAAGTGTCTGATAGCCTGTGTAGGAGTCATCAACGGGGCAACACTGGTAGATCCTTCGACAACAAATGAAGAAGTTAAAGCTAGAGGAACAATGATGAGATTGCAGTCCACATAGAGGAAGGGTAAAATATTTTTTCTGAAAACAATAACAATACCTCCTCATTTATCCATGGATAAGATAAAATCATCTTTATTCTCCATACACTTATCTATAAAAGGAGTTAACTCTCTAAGCCTGCAAACCTAATCCTTAAATGCATGAGTGACAGGTGGGATCCTCAAGTTCTATAATAACAGCTTAAAGTGACATCCATCTGATTCTTAGTGTACACCCTTTTGTAGTAGAAATCAACTTGTTCTTTGATGGCCTTCTAATCGTGAGAAGATTCCCTGAGATAATCTCCCATAAGCTTATGAATTTCTATGGTAGTAGAAATGAACTTAGTCATAGACCGAGGATATGAATTACTTTCACTACAGAACTTCTCCACTCCTTCTTTGGCAACCATTATGAAAGCTTCTGGATCAATAGGAGGAGAGGCTAAAGAGGTAGCAGATGAACACAGAGGTGCCATAGTAAAATCCACTATTTATTTTAATGATTTTGGTCAAACCACTAATTAATATCTTTATATAATCATCCTTTCCACTCAAATGTGCCTCCATAGACATCATAAAGGCCTCAAACAAAGTGACATTATACCGAACTACACTTTTAACATACTTAAGGTCTCTATCCACAAGAACCCTTGAATCCAAAGAAAAGTATAAACTACAAATTGACTGCTTCACAAGTTCTATAGACTCTACCAAGTTTTTGATCTGATTCTGAAAATCCTTCACTTCATGTAGGAAATTTGAGTGAGATGTAGAAATGACTCTTTCTATGGTAGATGATACAACTTTGAGATTCAGGGCCACTATTCTTTCTATCTCAAAATATCTTTAATCAAAGTGTTTCTTCAAATCTGATTTCATGGATTCTAAATCATCCCTATTCACATTACCTCAAGGTAAAAGCACTACTAAAAAGACAATGGTGGTTTCTGAAACATATAGAATTGGAGGTCTTCTGTTAGGATTTCCATCATCAAAGAGTCCCTTATCTAATCCCAAGACCATGAATCCAGGGTCTTCTGACTAGTCTTCTATTCTTTAAACAGCAACAAATGAACCTGTGGAAACAGGTTCCTCCCCCTCAAATGGATCATTCTTTTGATAAATTACATCCATATTTGTTATACCTATTTGATCTACTGCATCAACAGGAGATTCCACTGCAACTTCCTCTACAGAATATTTAACTACTGCCAATGCAATTCCATCATCAACCGAATCAACAACCTCTTCATCTATACATTCTTCCATTTCTATGTAACCTACCAAACGACTGAGACATAAAAATTCCTCTTTACTATCATCAGCAAAATTCTCAAAATCATCATTACTAGATTTGGTTTCATCTTCCTCCTATGAGGTCTCTCTAATGTCTTTTAATACATTTTGATCTCTGTCTTCTTTATTGGTTTTTTCATCATCATTGTCCCTTAGGACAATCTCCCTTCTAGGAAATCTTTTTGGTGGGATAGGATCCCCAAAAGATATATTATTGTCATGAGGATTTTAGGGAAGGTCAAGATAAATACTATCATCTATAGAAGAATCCTATAATTATTTCATAACAGTAGCTTCCTCTCCTTCATCAATGTATACTGTCTCTAATTCATCAGGCTTTAGACTAGGATCTCTCTTATTCTTAGTCCTACTTGGATGAGTAATAGGGTTTAATTCCTCATACATCTTAGCTTATTTATTCACCCATTTTCATTTCCAAGGGTTCTAGTTTATCTTTGTCAACATGCAAATTGTCTTGGTAATGCAGAAGTTTTCCCTTAAAACTATTGTTTCCTTTTTATTTCCAGAAACTCCATTCACATTCAATATCAATGATTTCAATCATTCAAGAAACAAATCATTGGATTTGGAATTGGGCTTGTCATATACTTTAATTGAATCATCAGCAATAAACACAAATTTATCTTTTGTATATTCTTCAATAGATACAAAAGAAAATTTTTCCTAATACACCAGGGTAAAAAATTCCCTTCTCCTAGGACTCAAGAAATTCTAGAAAAACATAACTATTAAAGTGTATTCTCATTTTATTTCAGTAGCAATCAATTTCATAGGGATCGCATTCCATTTCAGTTCATCCAATGCTTCTTCATAACAGAAGAACTCACTAGTGGGAGGTATCACTCTTTATTTCTAATCAAAATGCCTTTCATGTGGGACTCTTAAACATTCACCCCATTTAATAGAGGAGAAGCTCACACTTACTCTATTTTCCTTTTAAGACATTATATTCTCATTCTCTGAATGCCCGAACATTAAAGAATCCTTGACCATTTTTACTAGCTTCATGTAATAGGGTCTATTGTTATTCTCAAAGAATTTGATCCAATTTTGAGCTTCAAGTTCCATCATCACTAGAGACCTACTTGATATTATCCATTCTAAGCATAATTCGTTTTCAACCACTATTTCCATCTTCTAAAAATTTGTATTGATTACCTTTTCCACTACCTGGATTCCACTATTGGACACAGCTCGAGGTCTCTTAGGGTTCAGTGCATATCCTTCATCACTGACTATCGGTCTCTTCAATCTTTCCATTTGAATTTGGAGCGATTCGAGGGTTTAAGTAGGAGGGAAGGTTATATGATTATGGAGAAATAGGTTCGGTAAAGGATTCAAGTAGAGAGAATTGTGGTGTGTTCTTTATATTTATCATTTAGGGATCAGAAAATAAATCATGTATAAGAAATAAGTAATACTAAAAACGTTTCATATTTCTGTAGAAATACCCAAATAGCTAGAAAAGTCGACTATCAGTAAGCTACCAACGGTGAGGTCCCAACGGTGAGGTACCAATTGTGAGGTCCCAATGGTTAGGTCCCAACGGTGAGGTCCAACAGTGAGGTTCCTAAAGGTGAGGTCCAATGGTGAGATTCATAACGGTGTGGTCCAACATGGAGGTTCATAATGGTGAGGTCCAATGGTGAGGTTCCTAATGGTGTGGTTCAATGGTGAGGTTCCTAATGGTGAGGACCAATGATGAGGATCCTAATGGTGTGTTCCAATGGTGAGGTTCTTAATGGTGAGGTAAAATAGTGATGTATAAGATTAACATTTTATCATTCCTAACTCATGTTTGATGTAATTTAACATCTCATAACTGAAAGGCTTTGTGAATATATAAGCCAATTGGTGTTCAGTGCCAAAGAATTCAAGAGTGATATCACCTCTTTGATAATGATCTCTCAAGATGTGATATCTCATATCAATGTGATTTGTCATAACATGAGATACTGGATATATAGAGATGTTAATAGCACTTGTATTATCACACTTTATTGGGACATGTTTGAATTGATATCCATAATCAAGTAATGTGTGTTTAATCCACATAATTTGAGAATAGAAACTACCAGTAGCTATATATTAAACTTCAGCAGTATATAATGCAACATAATTTGTTTCAGTAGACGCTGAAAAGTGATCAAGTGCTGAAGAAGGTTTCGAAACGACAAAGAGAAGTCATTTTCTAACCCGGGGACCCCGTCTGGGGGGGCCATAGGGGCCGCATGAAATAAATTCATAGGCACGTGAAAAAATTATGTCCCGCAGGGAATGTTCTGGGATTCGTGAAAGGGCTTCGGCGTGGGCGTGAAATATTTCACGCCCTGCCCCGTACAGTTGACATTTCACGTCGTGGCTTGCATCGTGCAATTTTTCACGTTGACCGAGTTTCTACACCTCCGGTATCCTATAAATAGAAGGCGACCCCTTCCACTTCAGGGCTGAAGAATCTGAACCATCTATCGTGCGTGAAATTCGTCTTCCGCGAGCGAGAAGATGGACTCTAGGTATGGTTCTATTCGCACCAAGTCGTCTCGGGGTCCCCCTTCGTGCAAGATCCCCATGGTTTAAACTGAATTCCAATCCCTTCCAGGTTCTCCATTTGTGTGCAATCCATTCCACTTACACACAAGCCGACCAAATTGTGTGCAACCCCTTCCATTGCATGCACCCTGGCCAATTGCATGCAATCCCGAAAATTGTGCGCACCCCGGTCATTGTGCACATTCTCTCCCACTTGCACGCACTTCCTCACCTTGCGTGCAATCCTTCTAGCAGTGCGCAAAACATCAGTCCCAATTCCACACAACCATCACCAATTTCGTTCCATCTCGGTGTTTTTAGTGTCGAGGTCATCTTTTTTCGCAAAACCCTTAAATGTTGCACGCTATTCACCTAGGACCCCTCACTTTGGTGCTCCCCGGGCACCCCCCCCCCCTGCGCGAGTGCCCGATGTTCTTCTTATGGATGCCATTCGCGGGTGTCTCTCACGCCCCAGCCATCCACATCATGCACTGTTTTCCCGTACGACCTTCTAGGCTCGTATGAAGTAACTTCAATGTCCTTTGGACGACACCGCCCATTGCGTTGCTTTGCCTCATGCTTCTTCACATAGGCACGCTAACGACCATTGATTCTTCGTATATCCACACTAACATAGAACCCCCCCCGATGGTTCGCTCCAAGACGCCCCTTAGCTACGGCGTCACCGGTGCCTTCCCTCCCACAAGGAGCTGAGGGTACCAGTTATGTAAGCTCTAGGGGTGCGTAGCACACCCACCTTGTATGAGCTGCAGGATGTTAAACTTCCAAGCACCATCGTCCCCAACCCATGACGTTAATCTCTGACCTTGCCCCATGTCTCGCACGCAGGGTCCCCCGCCTTGGACATTCTCCACGCCCACTCGTCTCCATAGAGATGGGATCAACCCCCACAGGGGATGATATCCTCCTTATTAGAGTGGAGTTTGTCCGTGATAAAGGGCCTTCATCTCATCGTAAGCCCCTATATTTTATTGCTGGAGGTAGCATCCCTACTCCTCATTTCTTCTTCGGACCCCAGGGCCAGTGAAGGGCATGGTGGGAAAGGGGTCTCCTCCTTTCTTTGGTCCCAAGTCCCTCTCCCACTGCGCTTTGTCGCCACAGACTTCCATCCTGGAGTAAGCCTCGACTTCTTAGGCTTCAAACCATGTGTAATCTCCTACTTCATCTTTGGGTTGCCCCATGCGTAAGCCCCACTCCATGTCCCATGGACGCACCTTTCATGACGTGATCATCAGGTCTCTAATATCTCTAGTTTCTCACACTGAGCATGAATTACGCGAGCTTAGATCAAGCACTGACCATGAACCAACACTTGGTCCGCCTCAGAGTGTAAGCCCCATACCATCCCGAACTCTGGGGACTTTGATCCATGTCAAGGCATGGTATGTAGGAAGCCTCCATGAGGTTCAAGCCCGCCACCCAATCGTCCCGACCATGTTGGTCCACCAACAATTGGGCCACCTCAGAGTATAAGCCCCATACCATCCCGAACTATGGGGACTTTGATCAATGTAAAGGCATGGTATGTAGGAAGCCTCCACAACGTTTAAGCCCACCACCCGGTCATCCCGACCATGTCGATTCACCAACACTTTGGCCACATTAGATTGTAAGCCCTATACCATCCCGAACTACATTGACTTTGATCCATGTCAAGGAATGGTACGTAAGAAGCCTCCATAAGGTTCATGCCCCACAACCAACACCATGGGCCGCCTCAGAGAGTAAGCCTCATACCATCCCGAACTACGGGAACTTTGATCCATGTCAAGGCATGGTATGTAAGAAACCTCCACAAGGTTCAACCCCACCAATTGGTTGCTCTGACCCCCTTCACGTCAGTTCTCCCCCATCCCGCATGACGTTAAACTGTATCCTCCATCTGAACTATGTGGTCTTTGATCCATGTAAAGGCATGGTACGTAGGAAGCCTTCATGAGGATCAATCCCATAACTCGTGTCTCTTCCTGATCTCTCCCTCGAGCCCATGTGTCTCAGGAAGCTCATGCCCCATCCCGGAGGTTCCACTTACTCCGAGTCCCATCCATGCGTCCATTCTCACAGGTTGCCTCCTTAGGTGTCCCGTCGTCTCACTGAACTATGTGTCCTTTGATTCCTTTCCATGTGGATACATAGGAAGTCTCTTCGAGGCTCAAGCCCAAAACCATTGTCACACCATGGAGGTTCCATCCCATTAGAAGAACGTTCGATTACCCATCCTGATTTTTACCTGAGCCGCCACATCCTAGTGAGATCATGCCACCCTGTTCCCCGTTCTGTTTGACAGCATTCTGGAATCCACCCACGTGTTGGCCCCAATATCGGTGTTCCCTCCAGGGGGTTCCTCCATCTGATCCACTCTAATTAGTGTCCTGATCTATCTGATCCATCTCTGCTGGAAGTTAAACTCGCAGCATACCCTGTGTTAAACATGGAAAGCTAAGGAAAACCTCAGATACATGCCCATGGCATATGATTCCCTGCGTCTGATGTGCGATGCCTCGGGCTTCCATGCCCTCGAGAAGCCCTATAATAAGGGACAGAAGATAGACATGCCAATCCCCCAGCGTCAAGACACACCAGTGGTGCCCAACGTGACTAATCCTATAACCGAAGGTTGCTGCCCTAACCTGACCCCTTGGAACGTCCTGACAGAAGTAGCGTAATTAACTGGTTTCCATGAAGATATGGAATCAGGAAGAGTTTCACGGACACGTCTTAAATCTATGAGGGAGACCCGGACTAGGTAATGATCTCCGAGGAGGAATACATGGAAGGAAGAACCGACATCCCATCATCTCATTTCGATCAAGGAGCAGACGTCCCTGAATAAGGAATGGATGTCGCCCGCCTTTGGAAAGCAAGAATGCGGGGCAACAGTCGTGCGCCCTCTTCTTGATGGAGGCGCGCACCCCGATGAATGCATTAGAAATAGTTTCATACTACACCAAGAAACTAGTGACTTTTCCAAAATGTGACAGGTTCTAGAGGATCCCTTTCTATATAACTTGCAACTAGATAAGTCAGCATCTAAATAACATATTAAATCAAATGATTTTCCTCTTGGATAAAATAGTATTAAGTTTTTTGTATACTTGGGATATTTAAAAATCCTTTTAACAGCTGTTAAATGAATCTCTATGGGATTTTCATGAAAATGAGCACACATGCATACACTAAACATTATATCTGGTATGCTAGCAATATGATATAGCAAACTCCCAATCATACCTCTATAATTGGTTTGATCCACTGATTTACCAGTTTCATCAGTATCCAACATACAAATGGTACTCATAGGTGTATCAATACCTTTATTACTATCCAAACCAAAAAAATTTAAAAGATACTCAGTATATTTACTTTGATTTAATATAAAACCATTTTAATTTTGGAAAATTTTAAATCCAAGGGAAAATGTATGTTTCCCTATTAAACTCATTTCAAATTCATCTTGCATCATTTTTGAGAAATCAGTACATAATGAATTTTTATAGGATCCAAAAATAATGTCACCAATATAATTCTATGCTATCAAAACATATTTGGAAATACTTTTAATGAAATCAATCGGATAATCTATTACATTAATAACAAATTTTGAAATAATAAAAGAACTAAGTTTATCATACCAAGATCTTAGAGCTTATTTTAGACCATATAGTGCTTTTGAATGTTTAAAAACATGAATTGAAAAATGGGGATTTGTAAAACCAGAGGGTTGTTCAACAAATATATCCTCAACTATGTACCCTTTTAGAAATGAACTTTTGAAATCCATTTGATAATGTTTCAAATTCAGATGAGCTGCATAAGCGAGTAATATTATAATGGCTTCAAGTCTAGCTATAGGTGAAAACGATGAATTTTTGTCTATTCCTTCTTCTTGACTATAACCTTGTGTAACTAGTCTAGAATTGTTTCTAACAATGTTTCTAGATTCATCATTTTTATTTCTAAACACCCATTTAGAGCCTTTGGACAATGTGTCTTTAGGTCTTTCTACTAATTCCCAAACATTTTTTCATTCAAACTGATTTAATTCTTCTTGCGTGGATATTACCCAAAATTCATCATTGATAGAATCATCAATATTTTTAGGTTCAAGATGTGAAAGAAAGTCTTGATGTTCAACCTGGTTTCTCAGAGAATCTCTAGATTGTATTCCTCTATTTAGATCACTTACTAAAGCATCTAAAGGATGATTCTTGAGGATTCTAATACCTCTAGAATGTGTTGAACTAGACTCGTTTTGGTTGTATAAAGGTTTATATTCACCATTCTCAAATTTTGGAAAATTTCCAGAACTGGTTGTTTTCACTATGGGTTCACTTTCTTTATCATTAAGGACTAGAATTGACATATCTTTCTCAATTATTTCAATGATGTTATTGGGTTCATGTAGACCAGTCTCATCAAATTTGACAAGAACTGATTCTTCAAGACATTTGGTTCTCTTATTTAATACTCTATAATATTTACTAAATATTGAGTAACCTTAGAAAATCCATTCCTCACCCATGGAAAAAAACATGTTATGATTATCCTTAGTGTTAAAATTATAAAATTTGTAACCAAAAAATTAATTTACCTTAGGATTCCTATTATTCCATAGCTCATAAGGGGTTTTCTTAAGAACAAGTCTAATTAAAACTGTATTTTTGACGTAATAAGGTGTATTAACAGCTTCAAACCAAAAATATATAAGTAGATTATACTCATTTAGCATAGTTCGTGAAATCTATTGAAGTTTCCTATTTCTTCTTTTTACGACACCATTTTGTTGAGGTGTTATAGGAGAAGGGAAATTACGATTATTACTATTTTGGGATCAAAAAGATTCAAATTCCTGATTTTCAAACTCACAAACATGGTCACTTATCAATGTTCTAATTCTAAGTTCACTAATATTCTCTACATACTTGGAATATTTAATGAAGTAAGAATATGTTTCACTTTTTTGAGCTAGAAAGTATACCAAAGTTTATATAGAAAAATCACCTATAGTAACATAATAATAGTGATTCCCATTCAAATTTGAAACTCTAGATGGTCCAAAGAAGTCCATGTGAACCAACTAAAGCGGATGAGAAGTAGAAAATTCTTTCTTTGGTTTGAAAGAAACATTGTGTTGTTTTATTTTTTGACAAGGATTACAAACTTTGTTATGTTGGAATTCCAATTTAGGTAAGTCTCTAACTAAACTGTTCCTAGTTAGTTTATTAAGTGAGTTCACATTGGAGTTTCCTAATATTATGTTCCATAACTGGGATTCTTTATGAAACACATTTAAACAATAAACATTCTTCTTAACAAAAAAATTTAAATCAACTGCATATACATTTTCATTTCTAAGAGCATTGAATATCAAATAATTTCTAGAATTAAAAAAATTGCATGCATCATTTTCAAATTTAACATTGAAACCATCATCACACAATTGAGAGACACTAAGTAGATTTTATTTTAAACCATCAATAAAAAGTACATTTGAAATTAATATAGTATTAGGGTTACCAATTCAGCCTAAGCTGACAATCTTCCCTTTAGCATTATCACTGAATGTGACATGTCCACCATCAAATTTCATTAGGATCTTGATGCATGAATAGTATCTTGTCATATGTCTTGAACATTGGTTGTCCATGTACCATAGAGTTTTATAGGATCTCATCAGACAATTTTCCTAAAAAATAGATTAAGTGTAGGGTAACCTTGGTAACATGGTTTTCTTGGGTCTAGATAGGTTAACATGTAATGCTTGGGGGACCCACACTTGTCTCACAGTTTTCCAATAATCAATAGATATGTTCGGAGACATGAACACCTTGTTTGGCCCTTTAACTTATTGTTTTTCAATAGATGGTCTATAACATGAACTAATAGTGAACTATGCAGATTTTGTAACAAATTTATTTTTAACAATCCTTCTATGTCCTGATTGATATCCTAGACCAGTTATATATTTTGTAGTAATTTGTTTCACTATAAACTGAGTCATGGTATCTCTACCTGCAGAAAACATCTCAAGAACTTTTTTTAATTGCTAATTTGATAATTTAGGTTCGGTATTTTATTTTAATAGCTGAGCACACCATTCTTTCTCTATATTTATATCAGACATATAATTAGAATTTAAATCATGTTGACTTTTCAATAATTTATATTTATCCTTGATTTCATTAAAGGTATCCTCAAGCATTCCACAGTATTCAAATAGTTCATCTTTAGTCATATTCTCATCATTATATGATTCACTTTCATTCCTAGAATAATAAGCATTAGGTCTAAAGGAATTTGGGGTTACGTTAGATGTATCTGTCATGAAACACAAGTTCATGTTAGTTCTTTTCAATATTAGAAGTGTCAGATCCACTGGAGCTGTCATCTGAAGCACTCCATGTATCTTTCATATCCTTTTTATATCCCTTTCCCCTATCTTCATATATCTTCGTAAATTTCAGCTTGGGGAAATCGGCCTTCACATGGCCTTTTAGTTTACATTCATAACAGATTACCTCATTTGTGTTTTTATTCCATTTTCGGTCCTTTTTCCTCTATCCTTTACTGTCATATCTTCCATTATAGTTTGATTTTATAAAGAACTTCTTCTTACAATACAACTTTTAGAATCTCCTAGAACGATGATCCATCTCATCATCGTCGTCTGAGTTTGAGTCTTCACTGTTGAAAGTTTCTACAAGAGCTTGTATTTTTCTTTATCTTTTCTCTTTATGCTAGCAGTCTTGAATGATATCGAATTATTTCTTGGTTCTTCATTAGCTACTTGATTTACCTTAATCTCTTCTTAGTACATGATAAATTTTCCAATTAGTTATTTCACTGGTAGCTTGCCTATGTAATAGGATTCTCAGATTGAAATAGATGTTCCTCTCCATCTATCAGGTAGGCATCGAAGTAATATCATAATCTGATAATTGTTGTCCAATGGTTTCCCAAGCAGACTCATGGTATTCATTATTTCATTGAACTTGAGATACATTTCAGATATATGTTTATCAGGAATCATTTTAAAATTATCATATTTAATAGTATATATATTTAATCGCATTTCATTAACATCGGTGGTTCCCTCATGTGAAACAACCAAAGTGTCCCAAATATCAAATGATTTTTTACAGGAAGACATTCTATTTAATTATTCATCTCCTAGAGAAAATTAATGTGCTTTCATTAATTTTCAGTTATTGTTATATAATGATTTATTCAACTGAGACCACGTGTCTCTAGCAGTAAGAGGTAAAGCTTGTTGTTCTTCAATTGTGTCCCAAATTCTAGGACCCATGCATACTAGATACATTTTCATTTTTACATTCCACTGAGCATAGTTATTAACATTAAAAAAGGTGGACTATTAGTAGAAGCACCCTCAACTCTGTTATCCATTGTTATTTAAAATTTTAAAAAACATAAAATTTAGATATGATAGAAATTTTATGATCATAATGATAAAACTAAAACCACAGTTGAAAAGAATTTGAAAATGTGAACAATAGTTCTTATAGTAGAAAAAATAATCATCCTCTCATATCAAATGTTGGTCAGAGTGGAATCTCAAGAGGGGGGGTGAATTGAGTTCCTACTTAAAGTTTTTGTTAAAAACATTATGATAATGATTCCAAAATTTTGAAACAACCTAGTTAATTAATGTAGTAAAGATATAAATGTGTATTTGGTCAACATGATTTTCAAAGGGTGATTAGTCCTCAGTTGAATAAGTTAAAAACACTTCTTCATCTTTTGAAACAAGTTTACAAAATTAATCACATACACAATCTAACCAGAACTAACTATCAAAGTCAATGAATTTTTTTTTCTTGTTTTAGATATTATAAGCAGCGATAAATAGACAAAATATAGTATTACTAAATATAGTTCATAGTATATTTAAACAAGAGGTTCAGTCTCATGCCGATAATTAATCCTCTCTACTTGGTGATCACCTACTACCATGTAGTTTATATAAATAATAAACATGATACACATCCAGTATCGGGCTTTAGAATAATTTTCAAAATCTGTCCAGGGCTCACACATTGTACCACAGTTCTTCATGCAAAAAATAAACAATACATACCACACACAGTCTCTTCCACAGTTATAAGTGGGATACAAGGTGTAGGTGAAGTTTGATGTGACGATTTTAGGTATTCTCCAGTTCAAGCATAGGAGATAGTGTGTGTAATAGACAGACACACACACTTCTCAGAAATGTAAAATAAAAGAACACGACAGAGAAAATACGATAAGGTTGAGTTTAGAAAGCTCTATGAGTTTTTAGTTCTATTCAGGACTCTTTGGAGAGAAGCAATTGTTGTTCGAGTCTTCCTCTAGAATTTTTCCTCAAAATAGAGTTTTGTAACTCCAGGTTCTAGCTTTTAGGAATGGAGGGTTCTACTTCTTTAGTTGACAAAGAGTTGATGAAGCCCCGAAGGCAGTCTTGAATATGTTCTCTAAAATTGATCTTCTTGAGGCTCTTGGTTTTACAACATATGTTCTGGATGGTTCTTCTTTTATCTAGCGAGTAATTTGTTTCTCATGTATTAATTTCTCTTAACTTCTCAACACTCTTTTTTGGCACCCACATTCTTTCTTTGGTCTTATCTTTTATATTTGAGGTCCGATAGTAGGAATACGTAAACCACATGTGTTCATCCATATACCTCGTAATGTCCCCAGATACGCTCTCTTGATATGTCTAAAATCTGCATTAATTAATTTAAGAAGTAGAAAATTAACAAAATATACCAGTTAGAAGAAACATATGAATTTGACAATGTATGGAGTATAAGAATGAGCATCGGTAGGCTTGTAATAGTAGCTTTCAATGGTAGCATTCTTAATGGTATCCTTTAATGGTGACCTTTCATCACTGACTTTCATAGGTGGACTTTCTATTTGTGACCTTCATCGGTGTCCTTTCAATAGTGACCTTCATCAGGGACCTTTCATCGGTGACCTTTCTATCGGTGACCTTTCATCGGTGACATTTCATATGTGACCTTCATCTGCGAACTTTAACCGGTGACCTTTCTATCAGTGACCTTTCACTGCTGACCTTTCATCAGTGACCTTTCATCGGTGACCTTCATCGGTGTCCTTTCTATCGGTGACCTTTCATTAGCGACCTTTCTATCGACGGCCTTTTTACTTATAGAAATTTTGTACTATATGTTTAAACAGGAGAGGTGTGAGATTAAAGATACATAGTTATTACTTGATATAAACTAAGCATATTAATGAATCACGGTTATCATATAAGAGAAACATGATTATCACATAAGTGAATGTGATTTGGGACTTTCAAAAAAGGGGAGTCCAACACATATCCATGACCTAGAGGAATCTTTATTCAGAAAATATCTAACTATGAAAGATTATGGAAAGATCTAAAAGATGAAAACCTATGCAAGAGGTGATTATTTTAATCGAGGTCATTCAAATTAATTTCTTCTTTTACTTCCTCATAATATTTTAAAATCATAGTTATACATTTAAATAATTATCATCACTATACTAAAATTTGGTTATATTGAGGGTAAAAAGAATTTATACTTCCCTTCAATCAAATACTAAATTAAAATGTCAACCATTTGTATGTTCATACTACAGCCGCTAATGAGGACATATTTTATATTTCTTAATCATCGTACAAGGAATATTATACATATGATTTAAATTAATATGTATAAATAATATTATATTATCAATCTTCTATATAATTCAAAATTTCTAAATAAAAAACATCTTCCTACTCATGGAATGGTAACTAAATGTTCATTTCTTTGTAGGTTTTATAACATACATGACCATTTGATATTATGTTTTTTTCATAAATTATAAATAAATGTTATGTAATGGAAATATTAATGTTTAATGAAAAATAAATGATGTTTTAAAATTTATATAATGTTTATATATATATATATATATCTACAAATATTTTTTAAAAAAATAATTAAAATAAAATGCCATCTAGTAAGAAACTTGCATGGGAAATGGTAAAATTATCAAACAAATAATGACTTTAAGAATGCATAATTAAAAAATTGATATTAAAAAATTATAATATAATTTTTTATGATAAGTAAAATATAAATGGGTTTTTTATATATATTTATAATAAAACAAAATTTATTTCAAATGGATATTATAATAAATCTAACTAAGTGGATGACAAAGGTAAATGTTTCTCATCTCAAACATCCTTTAGCGATACATGTTTCATATTATGCACATATTTCTAATTATATTGTATATTTTTTTAATCTATAACATATTATATCATTATTCACACTTAAGGGAGGGCTTCAAATCCAGCTGTGGCGGCGTAGGGGTTATTCCAGGTTCCCGAAGTTTATTTCAGATCTGGTGGCGAAGGCAGGGGCAGGGCTCGGGGTCCGGCGACGGCGGCTCGTGGTGACGGCAGACGACGATGTTGCAGGAAAGGAAGCGGTCCGGCGAGGCTCAGAGTGGGCTCTCCGCGATCTTCAATGGCAGTTTCGTAACGTTGGTCGTTGTGTGTCTGCCTTTGAACTTGCTTGACCAGATCCCCTTCTTCGCTTCGCGCGGTAGATTCAGTTGATTTCTGAGCTTGGCCATGTGTTGATTTTTCACTGATGTTGCTGATATGATTGGTGTGTTTTTGTGCGATGACGATCGAATAGAGTTGTGGCTGGATTTTGGATTCTGTTGGTGGATTTGAGCTTGATGTGAAGCTCATGTCCACTCTTACACTGCTCCGCTTTCAGTTCTATTGCTCCATTTCAGGTTCTTTAGGTGAGAGTTTTCCAAATAGGTTTTGAGATGTGATTGTGCAAGTGGTAGGGTGTTTGAGGAGGCATGTCATGATATAGACCTCCCCTTGTGATTTGTTATTTGCAATTTGAAATTTTGGGGCCATGGAGATGAGCTTCGTTGTGGGTTTTGACTGCGTGTTCCTTTACACTTGCTTCAAAAAAATTCATTATTCAAACTTAATTAATGGTATTTAATGTTTAATTTCAAGTAATCCTATTTCATTATGTTTTCATTTAAATGTAATTTAATTCTTTTGTGAATTATTAAATCAATTTTCATTCATTGGGTCATATAACTTCTTCATTGATTATTTTATTACAATATTATTTTTTTATAAATATTAATTGATTTATCCATGATTTCACTTTTTCAAATATAATGTTTTTCCATAACCACATACCTAATTTACTTTTACACCAAATTCTATGATCATTGTAAGGGATTTGTCATTACAACATTGTTTTATAAGTCAGTAAGTTTTATATTGAAAGAAATAGCACAAAAATCCATATTATTTATATTTTTTATAGAATGTTCTAATATATAAATAAATAAGTTTTTAAGTTCATTTTAGTTATCATTGTCTTTGTTGAGAAAGGTATAAAAATGATTCATTTTAAGGTTTTATATATTGGTTTATTTTGACATCCATTACTAACATGTGAAATGAATATTTTTTTTGAATATCGGTTCCTTGAATGAATTTTACTATATCTTTGTAATTACTTAATTATTAATCATCCTTTTCCAATTTCTATGGTTTTTCAAATAAAATATAATTTCCATTGATTGGTGTTTTTTTAAATGTTACCTATGGAAATGATGTTTATTACTATATTTCCATGACTTCATCTATTGATTTTATAATTTTTTTAAAATTTTCATAAATCATTGAAGGAAAATTTATTTAAGGGGGATATGATCTAATAATTTCTTCCACATTTATACTCATGATTGTTTAAAATTTATTTTTAAATAAAATTTTAAGAAACGCATTAATTTTTCCAATGTTGATTATGATTTAAAATAATGATGAAATATTTTAAGAGGTTTATGGTGAATCCAAATACCTATATGTTTTCTCATGTAATACTTATTATAAATTGTATAAGATGATGGGTTAGAATAGGATATAATTCTACCATGCATTGGGTAATGATATATTCTCTAACTCAATTATGCTGGAATTAACATATTATACGCAATTAAATAGTTGGGGAATATGATTTTACATGGGTGATGAATATAATATCCCCAGATACTTTCATGGTTTATCTATTAATGCTCTTAGTTTTAATGGATTTATAAATAAATGGTGGATTGTACACGGATCATTATTTTTTACTTGTGAATTTTATCTAACGTCATATCAAATCTTTATACCATGGCTCTTGATTAATGAACAATTTATTAATTTGGTTGAGCTTCATATTTCATGATCATATACGATGATTATGATCTCATACAGATATTATCATTTTATTCCCACTAATTATCCATGATTTTTATTAAATATTCTTACCATTATAAATCATTTGAGATAAACCTTCATATTTATATGTTTTCCAAGGTCATGATGAAAATTATAACCTGTGATATATACATAATGGTATCATGTTGGTGGAAAGTTTTAGAAGTTTTTAAAGATTTATTGGGAAATAATATGTTCCCAATATAGTGGGAAAATTTATATTGTATTAGAAAGATATAACAATTATTATATCATGTATTTTCCAAATTCTCTAAAAAACTATTTAAAAAATTTATTGGGTATATATGCGTCTAATTTTTTTTATATAGTAATTATTGATGGTAAAATATTGGCATCATTGGTTGATGTTAGAACCAGAATATAATAAATATTTTTTAACATTGAATCCAACTGTATGGTTATGGGGTGTTATAGATGTTATCATTGTTGGATTTAGTTGAATTAAGAAGTTATAGTGTTATTGGTTGAGGATAATTTATGATTTATTCGTATCATCATGGTTTGATATGTTTGAGGATTATTAAAAGTGTAAAGGCATTAAGACCTTTTTTATGACTAATATTATTTTATAATATGGTGATTAATTATATTTTTGGATATTTTTATTGTGTTTTAGGAAGAACACATGATTTAATAATAGTAGCATTTTTGTTTGTTATCTGATTTGATGTAATAGTTTTTTTTAATTTTTTTTAAAAACAATATCATATATTTAAAGACACGTGACAAAGAATATATAAAAAATTGTGGATTATAATGTGATTTATTGTCTAATTAATTATATTGATTTTTTAGAATCTCACTATAGTTTTGGAAACATTATACGATTAAGGTGAATAGATAATAAATCCAACTATATGATTTTTTTAGTTGATATTACTTGATGAAGATGTATTTAGCTATTTCTTGGAATAATATGATTACATTCCATTTAGAAGAATATTAACATGTTTAAATGAATTATGGAAGAGGTTTGTTGATATTAATGGTTCAATAGATTTTGAGTTAATATAAATATGTTTTTTAAAGAATATATGAACTTGATTTCTCTGGTTTTTGGTTTTCATATTTGGTTAAGAATATATTTCATGGTTTCTGGTGTGTATATAATGTTAAATAATTTAATGGTGTTATTTTTTATATTGAAGCCATGTTAATTCAAGTATTTCATCTACATATGATGGTTTATATAATTTGGTTAATAACTTTTAGCAAGATAGTATTTTTTTCTATATGGATCACAAGATGAGGAAAAACCTTGTAATTAATATATAAAATGAATAAAAATATATATTCATGGAACTTGAAATCCTTCAAATGTTTCTTTTTCATGCATTCAGTATGAAAAAACCATCTTAATCATTCATGAGAAATAATTTACAGGTGGAAACTGAATGAAACACTCAATCAGTTAGGAATCATTTAATTATAAACTAGAAATAATGTGAGATATCTATTATTGATATTCTATAGATATAATAAAATCAAAAAATTATTAATTATTATATAGAGAAAACTAATCAAATATTATCTAATGTTTTTGTTAAATCATTAACTTATATGTGTGTTAAAATATTAAATGTCTTCTTTGACATGTAACATCTTTGTCAAGGTACATCCCTCTTTTATTTATTATGAGACTATATTTCATGTTTTCATGGTGTAATTGGTTGCTTGGTGGAATTTCATAGTGAACTTACCTTAATGGGTGATCTATATGGCCACCAACTATCTAGTTATGTCAACTAACATTCCAATGGCATGATCATATAATAGAATTCCTATAGAAAATACCATATCAAGGTAATGACCCATGTATTTATAGAATAATAAAATTTTCATTTATATTACTATTTATGAATAAGATATATTTTTTACATTAAAGGGGATTCTTTTTCTGATAGTGTACTACACACGCAACAATTGGTTTCTTTGAAATCTTATGTTGCACACAACTTTGAGTTATACTAAAAAATAATATTATAATATTATTATTTTAAATGGAAGTTAACGCCTAGGAGTTTTATTGGTGTAAATGAGAAGAAATAACTAAAATATGATTATGTATTTTGGTAAAATATATTTAATTTTATCCAATAACTTTTAAATGATTAAAATAAGAGTTAATATGATTTTAAGCATGAAATTCTCAATTTTATTTAAAACATCGTTCTACCACCTTTTAATGGTGAACCCTATTCAAATATAGTTTCTAATACCTTTATATGTTCTATTTGACAAAACAAAATTTCTCTTTAGAATCGGAACATCAATATTTACTTTGGATAAATTATTGGTGATTTTCTGATAAAGATTGCTTTTTGGAATAGTGAAAAATACCGCATTTTAAGTCAAAACATCCTTTTCATGTAATTTATTTTTATAGCTATATTATAGTTTTAATTGGTTTCAAATTTTAATTGAAATATATTTTTATAATTTAATCCAATGTTGTTAAATTTATGTAATTTCACTTTTAAATTGGATATGAAAACATGTCAATCTTTTGATTGTTATTACTTCTTAAAAAACCAGTTTTTTGGTTTTTACAATGGGGATTAATATTAAATTAATTAATGCAACATATGTGTAACAAATTTGAAAAAATGGATTCCATATTTGGAATAATATGGTCCAAATTTTTTTAATAGGTACTTTTAGTATTTAGACATTATGAATAGTATCTTCAGTAATGATTTTATTTACCGTGGTTAAAGGGTAAATCCGGTAAATAAGGATAAAAAATAATTTTATATTAACACTAAACTAACCTAACACATGTTCTAATCCTATTTTATGTGATATTTCGTACTATGTTCATTCTTAGGTCACTTTTGGGACCCCACGGATCCACTTGGATGTGAACATGAGATTTTATAAGAATTAATTTAATGTAAAGAAACATATAACATAAAGATGTATGTTTTCCTAATTTTTTTATATGGGGTTTTAAAAAATATATCTTATTATATATATATTAATTATAAAAATAAAAATATTTATAATATCATAATATTTTATTTATATTTTTTAGACATTAAATAAATAAAATTCATTTTGACATAATGATGATTCAGTGATTATTTCATTAATAAAGGATTTAAAAAATGATTTTATTAACGCTAAAATAAATTTAATTTGGTTATTTTGATGTCATCCACGTATTTTATGGTTGATATTGAAATTTTATCTTTGTATTAATGAATTTTTTTGAATGAATCATGTTTTTATTGATTGTTAAAAAGTTATCATATGAATAGTGTCAAAATTGATAATATTCATATTTTAAAATATAATTTTTTTATTAAATATGATAAAATTCTAAAAAAATATTATTATTGGCTATATGGTTATTATAAGTCTAAAATTTTGTTAATGACTCTTTATTTGGACATTTTCATGTTTTTGTAACTATTTTGATTCTCAAAGTGTTAAATTCTTGATAAAACGGTAAGAGTAAAAAATGTTAAATCAAAAAAATAAGGGTGAAAAATATAAACAACCTCTTTAATTCTAATTGGATGATTTTATTTCGACATATATTCATATTATATTAGAAATAAATGAATTGTTTCCCATTTTTAATTGAAATATAATTTATAAGAAATTAATATTTCTAGACTTTCAAAAAGTGCCCATCCTCCCTCTTATAAAAGGCCACCACCTATACCCATTTAATCACACCTCTCCAGACCCTTGGATTATCCAAAATTAACCCAAATAAGCTCCCAACATTTATTTATTCCCCATAGAAGCCTTACCTTGGTAGAAGTCATTTCAAGAATTCCTTTGGCTCAAATTAGAGGGAGTTACATGTTTTAAGAGGTAGCGTCTTCTCTCAAGATCCTTTCACTACTAGAAAAATGAAATATATCCACATATCAATATCCACACATTAATTTTTATGTGGATATAGGTAAGATAAATCCATGGAGAGATTTTACCACGTGGAAACAATTGCTTATAATTTTCTTATCCCACCCTCAGGCTCTGGTTTCCTCTCCCACCCTCACACTAGATTTTTCCTCTCTCAGAACCCTTATCCTCAACAGATATTCCCCCAATCAATTCTCCCTCATCAAATCCTCATTTAAATCTAATTTTTGGTTCCATAAGCCCTTATCATATTCTCTATTCTCATTTCCTCTGTCCCTCTCACATTCTTTCCCTCCTCCATTACCTTCTTTGTGCGTTCCTCCAACCTTTGGTGCATTGGCTGCTACATTCCATCTTTGTAATCGAGATCCCCATTCTCCCCACAATCAAACTACCCCTATTTGTGAATGAGCTCCCCCTTTTAATCCACAATTCATTGATTTCACTTATGTTATGTTTCATTATGTATTATTTACTGTTTCTATAAATTTTTCATAAAATTGGTGATCTATTTCAGTTCATTAGTTTGGGTTTATTTATTAATAGACGAGTGGGAAGTGATAAGTGTTATGGTTTCACAGGTTGTGTTATCGAAGATCTTGCGGTTTTGTTTCTTTGTTTATTTTCATTTTTTGATCATTGCATCAACCTTTTTATCATATTATATTTATGTATCTTCTTCTACATTGTTTTATTTCAATTATATCTATATCCTTTTATAGATATTTTTTTATAATAAGTTTGTAAGAATTTTTAATTTTTTTCCTTGTTTGTTTATAATTACATTAATATTCATGGGGAAATCATTCCCAAGAGGGTTTTCCAAATACCCATCTACTAGTTTCAAGCTTTGGAGTATTAGGAACCCCCTTTGGGCTAGTGGTGGGTTAGATTATCTGCTTATTAAGATGATATCTCCATGATGGTTCATTATAAATGGTATTAGATCCTATGATTCAATATAGCCCGAATGGCCTGAAGAATTTATTTATTTTTAGTTTATTAGGGATAATCCCCCTTTTAAGGGTTGAAGGGGAACTCGTACATGACCCATAGGCCCAAGGCATAAGGCCCGACATGACTTGCATTACATGACCCGAAGGCTTAGAGGTATACCATACCTAATACATGACCCATAGGCCCAACCCACCAGAACTGCCCCTCCCCAGCTTTTTGCATCATTGATCGCATAGCTCCTCACTATGTATTACTGATCGGCTAGCATTTCCTCATACAAAGCTACACGGTGCCTGTTCCCGATGGAAGTTTCCATACCCTCTCATTCTTCCAATCCGATTAACTCTACTTCTGTTGACTGCTATTCTTGTTGCTCTGATCCTATTCTAGGGCCTTCTCTGTGTGAATTGGGCTACTCTGTGGTCTCAATGGCTCGAAATCCATATGGCCTGAAGGACATTGATGGTCCGATGGCCCAAATCGGGTGAATAGATCCAGCTACTATAGTACCGAACAATACCTACTACAACACTGCTAGTACTACTACAATAATTAAGAAAATCTCCTCCACCTAGGTTTGAACCTAGGTCTCTTGGATTCCAAGCAGGAGCCCTTACCACTCGGGCACGGGCTCGTTGGCCTATGAATCAATATAGGGACCTTGGTTCTCTAATCCATCTCATGTTATTTGGGGAAATTGGGTATGATTTAGATAGGATTTTCATGAGGACTTCCGTGTTTGTTCATGAGTGGGTTCTTAGTCACCACCCATAATAATGACACGTGAGTCCCCACAGATAGTGGGGTTTGAGTTATGAATTTGAAATTTCACATTATTTTTTTTGATGATGTGAAAATCATCATTTATATTGTGTGAGTTACCATAGGGCTCAAAGTAAATTTTGTGATGGGATTTTTTTTTCATTGTCATTATGTTAGTTCATCCAGTTGTATAAATAGGGATGTGAACAAACACTCAACCTTAATGAAATTATCGGGATGTTTTGATAAATAGCCCATAACCTATCTAACTATATGCCTCAGTAATCCATGGTTCTGTATCCCATTTCACTAGATATTTAGAATACCCTTTAAAAATTTAATGCAAAAGTAGCTCAGTCTAGGTGGGTCTTAATATATGTTGATGATGTAAATTGGTTTTTACATGTATTTTTTTTGTTCCCCCATTTACGTGTGATTGTTCAATCCATTATTGGTAAAATGTGAGTTTTTTATTGAATATTATTTCGGTTTGAAATGATGATTTTTTTCTTGCCAACAAAATAGTTTTTAATTTCGTTAATGATTTTTGGTTTGGGTTTAATACAAATTGTTTTCTATAAAATTGAATTTCTTTTCCAAGTTTTTATTTCCTTTTTTATGTTGGTTGATTTGGTTATTGAATCTGGAAAATGTTTTAGTTATAAAAATACATGTATATAGAATTGTATGATAACTTTAGATCGCTTGGGTTGTGTCCCATAAAATGTTTTTTGTTTTTGTTGGATGATGATGATGCGGTTAATATTTAAAACAAAAATTAATTGTGGGTTAATTTTATGGGAATACAATTTGGAGAATGGTATTTTAGCATTCCCATTAACTCCTTATTTTTTATGGGTATTAGCAATTTTTAAAATCAAAATAAAATATTTTGGAACTCCCAACTGAATGTATAATTTTAAATTAAATAAACTTATTTCCAATGATTTTTTTCTTTTACAATAATTGGAGTTATCAAAAAATCAATTTATTTTGGTAATGTAGTGTTTTTTAAATACATGTGATTTTTGGAATATGGGTTTCCTTGTTTTCTTGTTCTTTATGGTTTTTGTAGCACCCTGAAGGTTGTGACCATTTGATCTTATTTTTGAAACATAAAATATTTTGACATATGTTTTTATTTTATTAATTCATGCCTCCCTGAAAGGTATCGGGTTAAATTGGAGTGTTTATCTTCATGGGTAGTCATTTCCTTATTCTTGGATCTGGCTAATTTTTTTGAGAGAAGAGTAAATTGTTTATCATTTTTCCATGATTGAAGGTAATGTTTATAAAACGTTGAAGTGAAGAGAAATCTCCATATTATTGGAGGTTTTTGTCAGTTTTGGGGATTAGTGCATGATTTTAGATCCTTGTATCCTTGACTAAGCATCCAATTGGTATAACCCTTTTGGTGTTCATTAGGTTTCACCTAATGTGGTTTAGTTGATCTGGTTTGCTCAATCCATAATGTTTATATTTCCATGTATGGATTTCTAGGATATATTGGGCTTGTGGTGAGAACCATGGATGATTTTTATCTCATCTTTTAGATATGGATTCATCTTGGTGTGTGTTCTTTAATTTCCTAGTTATATCATGAAAATATTTTTGATTATCTACTAGTGGGTGTCAATTTTTATTTTATTATGTTTATGATGTGAGGGTAACCTCACTAAATGGTTTTAATTATCCATTTCCATTGGAATATGAACCTAATTTAGGTTCTATGTATTTTCATAATTGACTAATGTATTTTTTCAATTCATTGTTTTGAATTTTTTGAGACATTGTAGTTTTAGGTAACCTAGAATCTTGACATCTAGTTGTTTTAAATGTAATGCTTCTGGAATGATTTTTTTAACTCGATATGGCGATCATGAAGGTTATTTGTCTTTGGGGTCCTCCAAGTATTCCTTGTGTCATACATTCTTTATAGAGATGTGATTATTTATGGATGTTAATAATTAATGTATTTTCAATGATTTTTAGCTAAAACATTAACTTCCATTTCTATGGTTGTTTTAAAATGTATTAAATCAGTAGAACACATCTAATAAAAAATGTATCTTAGAATACTACCGACTAAGAAAAATGTAATTTGGTCAACTATGTTAGATCAACCTCCCAAACACTAAATATTCAAATAGTGTTCCCATTAATGGAGGTGAAGGTGGAAGGTTTGTAATGAAAAATATGTTGATCATAGAAAAATAAACAAGAAAAATAAAAGAAAAACCCCTTGAAAATGATGTGTTGAATAGAAAATGAATATGGTGTGGTTGGAAAAAATATTCATGTTATGATAAAGGGGATGCAAGTGCACAATAAAAAAATTCCATTACATTAATGTGGTGAGTTCAACAAAGATAAACAATAATGCATACAAAGAAGAGGTGGTAATAAAAGCCTATATGTTCATTAAAGGCATATAAAATAGACAAAAAATAAATACAATTGTAACGAAATACATATCTAACACAATTTAGGTTCACAATAGATAAAAATTAGGTAGTATGAAGATCTAAAGTCTCTAGGTTCACATCCCTAGGCTCCCGCCTCAGGCCCTCCATATGAGTGTCCTTCTCATCGGGAGAGAGAAACATAAGATGGTTGGTATTATCAATAGACTGAATTGTTACCTATTATGGATAATGTTAAGCCAAGGTGAAATAGGAAACCGATCTAGAATGGGTTGGTCTAAAATAAGTGGAGTCTAACATGGGATACTGGGTGCAGCCTGCTCATATAAAACTAGGGAACTCTACATTGTAGTAATAGTTTGTGTTAGAGTTTATGTTGATGTCTACACATTAAGTAACATTATAATCTCAAATATTTTCTGGTTTAGGTATTATGGTTAAAAAAGGAGTTCTCTGTAGCTTTTTGGTTGGAATGTCCCTTCCCCATGCTTTGGTAAGCTAGAAAATACTCATGTTGGGCAATCGGGATGCTTTTTTTTTATTCAAACAGAGACATGAATTGGTCACCCAATTCATGCCCCAAAAAATATTTATTAAAACAAACGTATTACAATTCATTCTTGAGGTGTAATTAATTTATGGAAACCTAAAAATTTGAGTGCTACATGATGAAGGATCAAAAAGGGGCAAACAGAAGCTCACTCAAACTTCTAAAAACATCATGACTTTATGTAAGAAAACACATCAGAACAAGGGTGCGACAACTCCAAGCATGCTTCAATTACTCAGGAAATGATGTCATCAGGTGAAAAGAGAGAAGAGAAATGAAATAAAAAAAGAATCAAGAGTTGAAAAAAACAATGTGATATCAATATTTAAATGTGATTGCATTATCGAATATATAGAACTCCCTTCAAAAGAAGATCAAACACATCTAGATAGGATGAAGTAGCAAGACTTGGTGCACTCAAAATAGGATAAAACCAAGTTTTTGCAAAGAAGGTTCCTGCCAAAATCCATGATAAGAAGAAAAAGGGGATATTTGTGTAGCCAACATGGATGAAAGAGGATTGGTCTTCCCAAATTGGGTGACTGATCACAAAAACCCACACAAAAAAGATGCCTGATTGTATCTTGTATCCTTCACACATGATGAGAAGACAACTTTCAGGGGAAGTAAAATCTAGTAGCTTCAATACAAGATCTAGAAAGTGAACCAGAGTGATAGTGGGTAAATATGGTTTGGCCTGGGAAATAGATACCCTCTTTTTAGTCTCTTTCTAGGTGATGCTATGTCAAATAGTTCCTTGATATAAATCGTCATTCTCAATAAAAGTGTACTCGGGTGCCCGCTCATACTATTTATTGATCAATATATATAGTCCCAACATAAGTAGATTATTAAAATCAATAAAATATAAATGGAACATGTATGATAGTGATATTGAGTCCACGACGATGATGTGGTTATATTCCATATGTGTAATAATGTTTCCTTCCACTTGTGTAACATCCTTCCCCTTACCTACTAAATTGGGAATGGGAAGAGGTCTTATTAACCATAGGTGGAATCCCTAGAACATAAAATTATATAAATATGATCTAGGGGAATACTATATCATTGGGTTATGATTTTCCATGAGATTATAATAACCTACTTAAAACGATACAAAAACAACTAGTTCTATATGATGCATTTAATGAAATAAAATACAACCCAAACTAGATGTAATATTAGAGTAGTGGTTGGAATCAAATAAAATATAATACAAAGACATGAAAAAAATAATGAAATCAATGACACTAATGTGGCATAAACATTGGTATAACCCCAAACAAGCACTAAGATGCAACTACATGTTCTATTCCTAAAACATTTTAATGCATCACTAGAGATACATGACACCATAACTTTATATAAATTATTCAATTCATCAGTTATTGAATTTTTAGGTATGGTGAGGTTAATGATAAATTATTGATATGGTACAATAGAAATAAGGACAAAAAGAGATGGACATTATATCTCCTTTGAATTAGTGATGGTGGTACGATCTAGGGGGTTGGGGTGGTGTAGGTGGGGTTAGAGAATGGTTGTGGGGGTAGGGGACTGGTTTGGGGGGATGGGGATGGATTCGGGGCAGGTTACTGTGTGGGGGGGGGGGGGGCTGGTGTGTGCTAGAGGTTTGGGGGTTTAATGGATGGTTTTGGGGGGTGGATTAGTGTGGGGGAGTGTAGTGGATGGGGGTGCTTCGGGGGGGGGGGGGGTATGGTTGTGGGGGACGAGACTGGTTTTGGGGGGTGGTTTAGGGAGATTCTAGTTTGTAGACAGGGGTGGTTCCAGGGGGGTTGGGGGGGACTGGTTTTGTAAGAAGGGGACTGTTTTGGTGGGAGTCTAGTATAGGGGAAGGGGTAGGGGTGGTGAAGGGGGGTTGGGGTGGGGGTGCACCGGTGGAGGTATTGGGGGGGGGGGGTGGTTTGGGGTGGTTTGGGGGGAGGCTAGTACAGTGGGAGGTGGGGTGTTGGTGCAGTGGGGGTTAGGGGATGGTTGTGGGAAAGGGGACTAGTTTTGGGGGAGGGGGCTGGTTTGAGGGGGAGGATAGTACAAGGGGAAGAGGGTGAAATATAAATCATGTTGGGAATACACCTCCCATATGGATGTCAGTTTCAAACCAATGAACCTAGTTGATCATATATTCCATATACTTTATTCAAAACAAGAACCTATTTCATTATTTTAATTCTATAATTTTCAACAACTTTATGATCATTTTTTAGTGGGTTAACTACCACATAAATTTTTAGATTAAAATTAACATATTTATTTTTAATATAATCCATTCATATAAAAATTCATTTTCTCATTCGCATAGACACCATAGAACTAAGAATATATAAAACAATTTTTCATTATCCTTCTCTGGTTGATATTTTAATTATTCACTGCATCTAAATTTCAAAATTAACATAATTTATGTTTTTTATTTATCTATTTTGATAGGGAACTTTTCATTTTTCTCTCAAAAATATAAAAAATCTTTCTATGATCCCATGGTAATCAATTATATTCACTTTCGGTGTCATTATAATCTTATTCAAACATCATTTAAAGATAACAAGTCTTCTTAATCATTAAAAATTTATTTCCATTTTCCTAATATGGTTACATCTTATTACTGATTTCTGTATTCATTATCCAATTGAACTTATTTGAGGACATATATTCTTATTCAGTCTATTATACCTCTAACATTTTAAAATATATATAAAATTGTCTAATTACTCAATACATGAAACACTTAAATGTATATTTTCTAGTATATCTACCTTTTTTCCTTTTGGAAACAATTTATAATATGTGACATTGTCTTATCAGACTACACCACAATATATCTATCTAAATATGAATCTTTACATTCATCCACTACCACATTATAATTCTTCCCATTAAAATCATGACCTTTAGAATTTGAAACTTTATCATCAAACATGGTTATAAAGATATGAAACAACTTCTCTAAAATTATTAAATCCTATAGAGATTCTAAAAAATTTACGATAGATCTCCAAATATCATTAACATTGGTGAATAAATCATCTACTAATTCTACAAGAATTAGTATAGATGAAAATAACACCAATAATATTGAGTCCCTATTATAAGTAATCATCTTGAGAGTGGTGAATAGGTGAAAAATTATTTTTTTATTCATCAATGGTGAATCCTTTTCCATATCCATACACAAAATATGAAAACAATGACATGTAATGTTCACTATTAAAAAAGAATAGCTACATCCAGTGCATAGAATTTTATTTCCCATTACTATATGATTGCTTATAAATAGATTACAATGAGAAATTTTTAGACATGAAACTAATGTGTATACAAATGATTTTCAATTTGTATAATGTGCTCCCAAAGTACCAAATTGAATGTGTTGTTTTAAAAATAAAGAGGTTTATTAATGATTATGTTATTTATTATAGGGATGTACATATCAATCTGAATATTATTTTTTCACTGTAGGATATGGATTAATGTATCATTTATCATGTACAGTTGACACACTAATCACAGATATATATATATATATACAGATTTTATATCTCATTTTATCAAATTATTTTCTTATAGGTTGTTTATTATGATGACATCGGTTCTATACACCACCATCAATGAAAGTGAGTTCAACATCAAGTTTTGGTAAGGTTTATTGTGTTTTTATTATTTGGGACAATTTTAATTAGGGAATTTTTGATTTTCGGTATACTTATATTTTTGCAGTGCATTTTGGATTTCATTGAGGTGTATTTGAGTCACTATTGATGAACTGATACTTGTGTATGCATAGGTGGGAATATACATATATAAGTTCTCCCTTTATATATATTCACTCATGGTAATATGAATTTATAAACTGGGGCAAGGTGTTCTTATATATAGATATGAAAAATTTATACATATGTAAGTGTAATGGAGTATATGCATGTATAAACATATATCTAAAGACCACAATTGTGCATATTTTTCCATGAAAATATGTATGAAGGGGCTATATGCTCTTATATATATGTGATGTTCCATATGCGTGCATGTGGAAAAAAGGAAGATTCAAGTTGTTGTCATCAAAAGCAATGTGCTTTGAGGTTGTGGTAAGTTCCCTCTACCTAAACCATTAATTTGAATTCTATAATTTCCTAATTGTTTTAAAAACTTTTTTTTATAATTGATTTTGTTTTAAAAATGGTTTTCTAATAACCACAAGATTTTCCAATGAAGAATAACAATATATACCTTGTACTTATTTATATATTCTTCTCAAAGAGGTTAAAAAATGCTTGTAGTTTTTATATACTATAAAAACAGATCTAAAAACTGTACATTGTTCATCCTTAGATTCATTCATGATCTCATTCAACTTCCCATAAAATTCATCATAAATGACCACTATATAATTTGATAGATATAATAGTTACAATACCAATATTCTTAACATATTCTATGGTTTCATGGAACTCAGCCATAATATTCATTTTGAATTAATGCATACGGAATAGTGTGAACATATCACACTATAGAAATTGAGTCTGTAAGGATACAAATTTCAATTTTGAGAGAAATTGATCAACTCCACTCTAAAAAAGTAGAACAACTAAAGGTTATGGTATGGAAGTTATATATGGTGGAATCCATTTAATGGAGTCAAACAAAATTAATACAACAATTTATAATGTGTGAAGGATTCCCTTCATTTCAGTCCTGAAAGACTTAACTGCATCAAAAACATCTTGCGACATGTACAATTTCACCATTGAAAGATTTTGGAACATGAACCTTTGAGATAAAACCATATCACCAAGATCATTGAACTCATAAATGGTACTATAAACATCCTTCAAATATAAAACTAGAAAATTTACATCATTATGATCTTTGAAAATTACACAAGAAAAAACTTTTTCATTTAGAGGGAATGATTGAAGATTCATAGTGATCTTTGTTTGGGTAGTCATTAACCAAACCAACTTGTCAAAATAAAAATTGGTAATAGAGGACTTATTAAGTACTCTAATCTCATCATTAGTATAATTTAACTTTTGTTTCATCTCATTATAATATCCTCAAATATTATCAAACACATTTAGAATATAGGTGGAAAAATTACTTTTTATAACTTTATGAGATCATACTCATAAGGGGTGATTCCTATTTCCCAATAAGAGGTAGTGATGATATAGGTGTTTTATGAGAATGTATAATATATTCCATAACCATGTCCTTAGTTTTATCTCTATTGGCATGTGATCCATGGATAATTGGATCCATTAACTGATGATACCCCTCAAGCTTCCTTCTACAGTTTAAACACCACGCATAGTCACAATTGGACATTCTTTAGGAATAAGAACTATTGTATCAATAATTTTTTATTCATTTTACAATACGTCAGGGGGTGTGTTGGGTGGGTAGAGGGGTGGGTGTGCAGGCAGGGGGAAGGGTGTTGGGGGTAGGGGTGTGCTAGGGGAAGAGGGTGGGTGTGTGTAGGTTGGGGGTAGGGGGAAGGGGCATGTTCTGGGGGAATGGGAGGGGGTGTGCGGGAGGGGGGGGGGTGATGTGAGATAAGGGAAGTGGGTGGGAATGGATACATTTTCCATAAAACCATAATTTGGTCCAAGGGGATGATAAATCAACAATCACGCCATTTACAATATTTTCTTCAGTTTCCCAAACCAATAATAATATAAACATAAAGACTAAACTACATAACTATGACTCAGACTACATTGATAACATTATAACATGACCCAAATCACTTGCACCCAACATGGGAAATTGATGAGTTATGTGTTCCACTTAAATACATCCCCTCATTTTTGTTGGTGCATTTTGTTTCTGTGGTTGGAGAGGATTTGAATATGCAGATGACCTGTTTTTCTCTCTTGAATTCTTAGTATGTTTCAGTGAGGTTTCCATGATGGAGGGACAGAGGGAGGGGGAGGGTAGGGGTGTGAAGGGGGGAGGGATGGAGGGTTGGGTGGGTGCAGGTTTGGAGGAGTGAGGGTGGGGTGTCCAAGATTGAGGGTGGGGGTGTCCAGTGTCCAGGGGGAGAGGTGTCCATTCTTCAGGGGGAAGGGGTGGGAGGATGCAGATGGGGAGGAGAGAGGGTAGGAGTGTACAATGTCTAGGGGGAGGGGGAGGGGTGTCCAATGTCCAAGTGGGTAGAGGGGTGGGAGGGTTCTAGTGGGGAGGAGGGAGGGTGGGGTGTTCACTATGGAGGGTGGGGGTGTCTATTGTTTAGTGGGGAGGAGAAGGGGTGTTTAGGATAGAGGAGGGTTATGAAGGGTGGGGGTGTCCAATGTCCAGGAGTGAGAGGGTGTCCTAGAGGGAGGGGTCTGCAAGGGGGTTTGTCCAGGATGGAGGGGTTTCTAGGAGGGGGGTGTTGTCCAGTGTCTAGGGGGAAGGGTTGGGAGGGTGCATGTGGGGAGGGGGGAGGGGTGTCCAAGAGGGAGGATGGGGTTTCAATGAGGGATGGTGGGGGTGTCCAGTGTATAGGGATGAGGGGGAGGGTGGTCTAGGAGGGGGTGGTATGTAGGGTCGGGTTTCAAGTGTCCAAGACAGGGGGTCTGCAGAAGGAGGGGGGGGGGTTGTCAAGGGGATGGGGAGAGAGGGTGTAGGTGGGGTGGGTTGTCTAAGAGGGAGGGTGTGGGTGTCCATTTCCTTGTAAAGACGGTTGTACAGGGGGGAGGTGGGTCCATGAGGGGTGGGGGGGGGGGGTTGTCAGGGGCTATCTATTGTCTATGGGGAAGGGGTGAGAGGGTGCAGGTTGGGAGGGGGTGTCTAGGAGGAAGGGTGGGGTGTACCGGGGAGGGTGGGTGGGGGTGTACAGTGTCCATAGGGGATGGGGTGTGTAGGAGGGAGGGGGTGTATATAGTGTGGGGTGTCGAATGTCTAGGAGGGAGGGGGTTTCCAAGATGGAGGGGTCTATAGGGGGGAGTATGGTTCCAGAAGGGAAGGGTCTGCATAGGGGGTGGTGTCCAATGGCCCGGGGGAAGGGGTGTGGAGGAGGTGGGTGTCTAGGATTGAGGGTGGGGGGTCAAGGGGGAGGGGTGTCAATGAGGGAGTGCAGGGGAATATGTATGGGGGGTGTGTATAGTTTCGAGGAGGGAGGGGAGGTGTCCCGAAGGGAGGGGTCTTTAGGGGGAGCTGGTGTTTAGGAGGGAGGGGTTTGCATGAGAATGGATTTATACGTGGGAAGTGGGGATGTCAGGGGGGGATATCTAGGGGGATTTTCATGGGATATGGGGTTTTCCATGGTAGTATTTCCATGGGGGTGGGGGCGATATGGGCGATCTAATGTGGTGGGGGGGGGGGTTCTGTGAATGGGAGAGGGTGGAGTCTATTTTTTGGGGGGGAGGGGGTGGTCCTAGGGGGCTGTCTAGGGGAGAGGGTAGGGGCTATCTGGGGGGGCTATCCAGGAAGGGGGGCTCTCCTAGGGGGGCATTGTAGGGGGATGTGGGTTGTCCAGGGGGGCTAAATGGGGGGGAGGGGGTGTAGGTGGTGGGCTTCTGTCAGGGAAGTGTGGTGGGGGGCTGTTATTTTATTGATTTTCAAAACCTATATCCATAGTTTATAATTGTGGCTATAGGAGTATTGCTACAGTTTTTAATTATGGTAATAGATATACCTCCACAGTTAGAAACTGTGGCACTAATGCGTGTCCATCCTCTAGTATAGACATAGTTATAAACTGTGGATATAATGATATTACCATGGTTTAATCTGTGGATGTATACCTATTTCCACGAATCAAAAACATGGATATAGTTCTAGGCCTATATCCACACCGAACGTTGACACAGTTCCGCAAACCATGGCAATAACCCCAATTTCCAGTAGTGTTTCCTTTATTTTATTTCTACCCTCCCTATTATATTATTATTGTTTTTTTACGTAACAATAAAAAAATATTCAACATACTAGGATGTTTTATGAAATGTATTTTAACTACACTTACACACACCTCCATCTAATGGATACGAACATGCTGTTTCTGTGTACGGCGAACTGAAGCATCAGGAAATGATGATTTTTCGATTTTCCCCTACCACCTATCATGGTGGCCATAATGATTGAACTGTATTTATATGTGATATATATTATATTTATATTTTTTTAATTCTTCTGTATTTTTCTTTTAAATCAAACTTTTATGCTTTCTATAATGTGTAAATATGATAATTTCATTTGAGAACGTGAGGACTACCGCCCACTCAAAGTGAAATGAATCATTCATGACATGCATGGAATGTATAAAGGATGGAGTTAATGAACATATGTAACATATATAACATATGATATTATACTATAATTATTATATATTTATGTACCATTTATTTTTCATTCAATTTATTAAAAAATGAAATGAATGTAGTGTTATTGCATAAATATGACTTAACATCTCCATGAATGGTGCATTTCATTTTATATATCCATATTTTATGGACTATTCTAAAGACATATATATTTTATACATATTATACTTAAATCATTAATAATACTCTATAGATGATTCACTTTTGACTATGAGTACAATTTATATCAAAACAAGTTCATTTTCCACTCAAGTACAAATTTTGAAAAAATGAAAGATATTAACTTAAATAATTATGTAATTTTTATAACATTATAATAAGTGAGATAAAATAACAATAAACATGAAAATGGTTCTAAAGTAATTAGAAATTAACTTAAGTTTATTATTCTTGAAGAATAGGGATCACATGTGACAAGTCAGACTCAAGGTAAGGGACCATTTCACCCTCCTCTTTAAGTCAAAGACTTATTTTATGTTATGTATTGTAATTTCTATTTTGATAGGTGGGGATATGTTCTTCTATAACCTTATTTTTGTACATCTTTTTTCCAAGTGATGAGATACCCCTTTTTCTATCATCATGTAATTTTGGAATTTTTTATGTGACGTCGTTGGGCTGCCGAATTTTCGAATGTGAATTTCTAAACTCAATTTCCTCTAATTGAGATTTATGCATACTTAATTGATTATATTATTCCAAGATTATGTGTGGAATACCTGTTTATTTATTATCTGTGGATATACTATTTCTATACATAGTCACCCCATTGATAAATTTTAACGTCATTTATTATAACTTTATAAGGGACTTCATCTCAATATCCTTTAATTGAGGCATATTTTGATATTATAAACCAACTTATTTTATATGGTGTATAATTATACCTTTTTTATTTTATTTTAATTTAGTTGTTTTCAGAAGAAATTTTTTTCTGTGATGTGTTTTACTAAATGAAAAAATGAATGTTTCTTTTAAATGTACATGGAGACAATGTCCTTTTTCCTGTTGTGAGAATTATATTATACTTGGATTCATTAACAAGACATAATGATTTTAAAAGGAAAATAAATACCATATACCCTTTTTATGTATTTTGGTATTGAAAATTATTTTGAGAATAAATTGATTAGGTTAATATAACGATATAATATATTGTGACTGAAAAGTGGAAATGGAATCTTCTAATTATGTTTGTTTTATGTGCTATGAATATGTTATGGTTCATAGGATTTGTTTGTGTATATGGGTGGTTCTGTGATAATCCATGGGCAGGTGAGCCCAATATATCTCTCCAATGAATTGGGTAATGTGACAGAGGTAATCATTAACATTTCTCCTAAGTGATTTAGGGAATATGTTGTGATGGGTATTCTAAACATAACTCCATAGATATATCTGAAATCAAAAAATTTAAGTATGTTATGGATGCCAGAAGTTACCTTTATGATTTATGTCCTCAGTGTGTTATTCATAAATCATATGATTTCATGATGTATGTTAAAGAGATTATATTTTATGATTGATAAGTATGGTTTCATTGATTTGTATCTATTAATGAACAAATGTTTTCATTCTTTATGTTATATTCCTTATTGAGATTATTTTCTCATCCCATGTTTTTGAAGTGTTATTCATAGGGTATTAGGAAGGTTAAAAGAAATGAATGATTCAAGAATATTTCTATCAAGAATATAATTCTTGTTTTATTTTAAAGAATTTTTTTTAAAATGGATTGAGAAGAAGTGTCTACATTGTAATTTTTGAGATGTAATGTAATAGTTATGGCCTAATTTTCTAAAACACTAAACCTAAAAAGATCCTAAATATTGAATTCTTGACTTAACTCTAATTATGTAATTTTAATTCTTGGTCCTTATAATCCAAGTAGTGGAATCCCATCGACCAGCCAGTGGTGCTTCTAATGGTGAAAGAATTATTTCTTGCACCACCAACTAACTGTTGGATTTTAGATGGGATGCTTATGTATGGTTTTTAGTCTATTAATATAGTATAACCTTGTTTTAACTCTATAATCCGACTTATACTAACACAATCCGATAATGTAACAACCAGGGTTTTTTATGAATTATTATTATTTTAATAAATTAAATTTATTTTATTTATTTTGATTTATGTTATACCATGTTAATCTCATGTTATAAAAAATACCATGTTATGCTTGTGCTATACACAACACTGGTTTAGCTTGCATCACACCCAACATTGTGTTTTAATAGATCCATGACATATTAATAATTTTGTTATTTAAATGTGAAGATTATATCTTAGACATTAAAATGTGATATTAGTATTAAGAAATATGTTTTATATTGTCACGACCCGACCTCGGGGCCCGTGCCGTGACTACCGCAAACCCACCTCCCATAGGCCAGAGGCTGGTGACTAGCACCAAGGCGTAAATCCCGACAAAAAGGGGAATGCATTGCCTTTAAAAAAGTAAACAAACACCACATAGTAAGCCAGCAGAAGCAAACACTAAGTAAAACTGGGTAAAAAAGTAAGTGCGGAAAGTAAATGGGTCAGAATACAAACCCAAACTAAAAGTAAAGTACAACTGGAAAGAAAGTACAACAACTAAAAGTAAAGCAGCAATGTCGAGCCGTCCACTAGAAGTACCACATGAAGGGTGGGTACAGACCGCCACCTCATCTCCTCGGGTCCAGCCGTCCACTCTGTGTACATCTCGCCCAGTGGTCCACCTCCAGGTACCAACTGCTCCACTAGCCTCTACCACGATCAGCGTTGTCCGTCGTCTGCATCCAACACAACGTAGTGTGGGCATAGCCCGTGTAGGGGTGAGTATATGCTACTCAGTAGGGACCCCGAGACCCCCGAAGGTCTCCCAGAATCCACAAAGGATAATCCACAAAGAAAAGATACAATCACGAAGTAACAACCAACACTACTTAGGTATTTTCCCATACATATACCTAAGTCATCAATTCTCGTTCGGCTCCAAAATCTGAGCGCAAGTTCGATCACGTCCACATAGAAGTACGACCCAATCCACACAGGATAACACAACCCAAGACACATAGGAAATCAAGTCAATCATATCGAAGATATTGATTAAAGTCAAGACTCAGCTCACACAGGTATACTTCTTCGGTGATTGAGATGATCAGATACAACCTCCGATTCATCTAAGCTGGGACCCACGTAGGATACTAAACCAGCCAAGCTGCCGAACCCACATAGGATTTCAGTGCAGTCTTTATTGTCGTCGAACCCACATAGGATTTCAGTACGGTCTTAATCGCTGCTGAACCCACATAGTATTTCAGTGCAGTCTTCATCGCCATCGAACCCATATAGGATTTCAGTATGGTATTCATCGTTGCCGAAACCACATAGAATTTCAGTGTAGTCTTCATCACCGTCGAACCCACATAGGATTTCAGTACGGTCTTCATCGGTGCAGTCGCAGCCATCTCTAGGGTTCTCGGACACATCATGCTCATTCCAGGAGGGTCCGCTCCACAAGCCAAGGGTTCGATACATCAACTGACACGTATTTTGGAGTTGATGTATCTCAAAGTTCTGTCTCAACAAGAGGAACTCAACGTGACAGACGATGCGTCAATCAGACGCCCGGTCTGAGAGTTATTGGTTTTTTCGTTCCAGGGGCCCGGTTGGTTTTTAAGTCAAATCCAACCTGACTGCACACCAACCACATCCAAACCTCGAGCGAAGTAAGCCAAAAGTTCCGTCTCACTAAGTGGAATCCAACAAAGTCGACAACACATCAATCGGACGTCTGGAGCTCAAGTTATAAGCGTTTCCGCTCCGAGGGCTCGGTTGGTTTCATGCTCGAACCAACCCAGTAGTACCCAAAGTTCTCCGAAACCTTGAGTGTAATATACCGAAACAACCGTCTCGATCCAAGGATCGCATCAAAATTGACGGTGCGTCGATCAGAGGTCTGTATCCCATGATACGTGCGTTTGAACGGAACTTTCCGGAAATATGGGGTTTTGGGCCCGGACCCACCCAGCCCAAGACCCCCCCTGGGTCGGCCCAAACCGGGTCAACCCAAACCGGGTCCAGGCCTGTCCCATTAGGGAGCGGCATGGACCGGTGGGCATGGCCCGGCCCTGCCGGTGTGGCCCGGCCCGGTGGGAGCGTCCCGGCCCGGCCGGCTCGGCCCCGCCCGGCCTGGGCGGCCCGGCCCGGCCAGGGGCGGCTCGGCGCCGGCCGAGCGGATGCGCAAGGGGGCGGCTGCCCCCTTGATTGAAGTCACGACCCCCGCGTGGGGGCCGCTCCTTGCCAGCGACGCGACGCTGGCCGCCGCGTCTCCCACGGATCCCGCGCAGCCGCGGGATCTATTCATCCCACTGCCGTCGCGGCTTCAGCCGCAGCGGATCCTGCCGGCGGTGCACTGGGGCGCCACCGCCTTCAGCCTCCGGCGCCGCCGCACTTTCCGCGGACCACCGGACGCGCTCCGGTGGTCCATTTTGCCCTCCGTCTGCGCCTGCGACTCTCCCGGGATCCGTAGATTACTGCGAAGGGTTCAAAACTCCTTTGCGGCCCGATTCATCATCGCCCGTCGATTCACACACCAAGAACAGAGAATTGGTGGTTTCGGACTTGTTAGTTGGTCTTCAACCACCGCGTTAGTAGTTCAAACATCTTTCAATAATTTAAACACATGTCGAGGATTTAATCCACATAAAATAAATTAGACCAAAACCCCTACCTCAAGGTGCCGTTGAACGAAGGTTGGTTGCAGAAAAGAACATCACGGAAGAAAGTTCTGTAAGCGTCATCGGCGTCACGAAGAAGAGGATCGTCGGCGTCGCGGTACACGGTGTCGCGTCTTCGATCTCCAAAGATTCAGCGTTCTTCGTCTTCCTTCGTCGGAGGCCGGCGTTCTTCGTCAGCGACGGTGCGTTCTTCGCATTCTTCAAGGAGGAAGAACATTCTTCAAGATGTAGAGATTTTCATCTTCAAATCCTTCTTACACAATGAAAATAAAATAATAAAATAAGGATTTGCCTTATTTTATTTCTCATGCCAACTGTTTTTGAAATTCAAAAAAAGATCACAATTTAATTATCGAGTGTCGTCCAATTAATGAGGTGTTTAATAATCCAATTAAATGCGAGAGTTGACTTGGAATTTAAGAGGGGGGTGCAGGTGAGTTACCATATTAAAAGCACGTGGGAGGTAAAAAGAAATTAAAGGGGTGGGGATCGTGTGGGCCCCACTTCACTAATATCCTACCTAGGAGTTAGGATATCAGTGGGTCCCACTCCAACCACCATTCCTAGGTTAACACTACTTAGAATAAAAATAAAATATGTTGCATAATATTTTATTTTATTCTTTAGTTAACCCAATTAATTAATAACCTCACCCGAGCAAACGAAACTCCTGAAAAGGTGTTATTAAGCAATTAACAGCACTGCAATTCCATCGGTGCCCTTAGATTTCGATTTCGAGCACCGATTCAAAAGTTAGGAAAACCTGCTCGTTCGTTTACTAAACGTACCCGAGCTAAACTTCGGAAAATGATTCCGGGCACACAGGGCCTCAGAATCAGGTACCGTCAGAAACTGCGTTCTTGAAAAATTCCAATGAAAATAAAAGAAAATTCCCAAGAATTTTATGGGTCTTTACATTACTCCCACATCAGGACTTTATGTCCTCGTAAAGATACATAATAAACTAGGGAAAAAAATGTGGGTACTGTGCACGCATCTGAGCCTCCCGCTCCCATGTGCTCTCTTAGAGGTTCCCATGCTTCCATATGATGCGCACTAGAGGAATTGACCAACCACGTAGGACCCACTCCTGTCGATCCTTGATCTCCACCGGGACCTCCGCAAAGGTCGCCCCATCGTCAGGGTCTTGCTCTCCATGGTCAATGATATGCGTCGGGTCGTGCACGTATCTCCTCAGCTAAGATACGTGGAAGACGTCGTGCACCCGGTGCAACTGAGGTGGTAGAGCCAGGCGATAAGCCACCTTGCCTATCCTGCTGAGGACCTGGAATGGTCCGATGAAGCGCGGAGATAACTTTCCACCTCGGCCAAACCTCCGTAATCCACGTTGAGGTGAGACCCTCAAGAAGACGTGGTCGCCATCCTCGAAATCCAGTGTCCTTCGCCTCCTGTCAGCATAAGACTTCTACCGGCTCTGAGTTATCCTCATCCGCTCTTGGATGACCTGGACCTTCTCTTTCGTGGCCTGGACCATCTCCAGTCCCACAAGTGCGGACTCCCCATGGTCTGTCTAGCACAGAGGAGATCTGCAAGGTCGGCCGTACAATGCCTCGTATGGTGCCATCCCGATGGTGGAGTGGTAGCTGATGTTATACGTGAACTCTACAAAGGGTAGGTGGTCCTCCCACCTATGACCAAAGTCGAGGACACATGCACAGAGCATGTCCTCAAGAGTCTAAATGGTTCTCTCCGTTTGACCATCTGTCTGAGGGTGAAAGGTGGTGCTCAGACGTAGCTACGTCATGAATGCCGCCTGCAACCCCTTCCAAAGCCGGGAAGTAAAGCGAGCATCTCGATCAGAGGTGATAGATGATGGCACACCATGAAGCCGTACGATCTCCTGAATATAGAGGCGTCCCAAGCTCTCTACTGAGCCCTGCTCTCTGATGGGGAAGAAGTGGGCCGACTTGGTGAGTCGGTCGACAATCACCCAAATGGAGTCGTGACCTCTGGAAGTGCATGGAAGTCCAGTCACAAAATCCATAGATATCCCGTCCCACTTCCACTCCGGGACCTCCAAGGGCTGCACCAAGCCTGCTGGTACCTGGTGCTCTACCTTCACCTGTTGGAAGGTGAGGCATTGAGAAACGAACTCTACCACAACCTTCTTCATACCAGGCCACCAGTGATGTCATCTGAGATTCTAGTACATATTCTCCACTCCTAGACTTACCGCTAAAGGGTAAGTGTGAAACTCTCTCAGCACCTCCTCCTGCAAAGCAGCTAGTACCATGGTATGTCCACTTAAAAGGACATCGTGCTCTCCTCCTACGAAGAATCCATCAGGTGACTTTCCCGAGGATATCTGCGCATGCCGCGTATCACAGTTAGCGTCCCCACGTTGTGCCTCTCTGACTCTCTACAGTAGTGGAGGAGTGATTGTGAGTGACTGAAGAAAGGTTGCTTCATCTCTATCCATGAAGGATATCTGCAAAGCGGCTAGCTGCTCTGTCGCCTCCCCGAGTAGCTGGATGCCCGTCCTCCTGCTGAGAGCATCAACTACTACGTTCCCCTTCCTAGGAGTATAGACTATCTCAAATTCATAGTCCTGGAGGAACTCGAGCCATCGCCGCTGTCTCAGATTCAGTTCCTTATGCGAGAAGATATACCTGAGACTCTGGTGGTTAGAGTAGACTGTAAAGTGCTCGCCCATCAGATAGTGTCGCCACATCTTCAGAGCGAAGACCACTACTGCTAACTCCAGGTCATGGGTAGCGCAGTTCTACTCATGCTTCCTCAACTGATGTGATCCATAGGCGATCACGGCCCGCTCCTGCATCAGGACACATCCGAGTCTGGTACCTAATGCATCACAGTAGACTACGTACCCTACTCCCTCCTCCGGTAGCATCAAGATAGGCGCGCTGGTCAATCTCTGTCTCAGCTCCCGGAAGCTCTGCTGACATCCATCTGACCACACGAAAGGTTTCCCCTCTTCATCAAAGCTGAGAGTGGTGACACAACTCTGGAGAAGTTCGACAAAAACCTCCGGTAGTACCCAGATAGCCCCAAGAAACTCCGCACCTCCGTCACGCTCCTAGGTGGCTCCCAAGCTAGAACTACCTCGATCTTCGCAGGATCCACCGCAACTCCCACCTCAGAGATGACATGACCCAAGAAGTGGACCTCATGTAACTAGAACTGACACTTCGAGAGCTTTCCATAAAGATGGTTCTCTCGGAGTGTGTCTAGTACAACCCGCAAGTGGTAGGCGTGCTCCTCCTCAGTGGTTGAGTATATCAATATGTCGTCGATGAAGACCGTGACAAATCGATCGAGGTATGGCTGAAATATCTTATTCATGATACCCATGAACACTGCTATAGCATTGGTTACGCCGAAAGGCATAACCAAGAACTCATAGTGGCCATACCGACATCTGAAGGCCATCTTCTGTACGTCCTTGTCTCGAACTCCGAGCTGATGATAGCCTAATCTAAGGTCTATCTTTGAGAACCACTGTGCTCCCATGAGCTGATCGAAGAGGTCATCAATCCTTGGTAGTGGATACTTGTTCCTCATGGTCACCTAGTTCAGGCGACGATATTCGACACAAAGTCGCAAGCTCCCGTCCGCCGTTTTGGCGAACAATATCGGGGAAGCCCAGGGTAAAACACTGGGTCGGATGAATCCCTTGCTCTGCAAGTTTTCCAGCTGTACCCGTAGCTCTCAAAGCTCAGCGGGAGCCATCCGATATGCTGGAGTGGATATCGGGGTTACCCTGAGGTACATGTCAATATAAAAGTCTACCTCTCTACGAGGAGGTAGTCTTGGAACGTCGTCAGGGAAAACGTCTGCATACTGATCCACCACTATAGGAAAACTAGGACTCTGCACGTCAACTGCTCCTCGGATGAGGATAGCCAACTGATGAGTGATGGGCTGTCATCTCCTCTGCGTGAGTCCATCCTGTGCTGTAAAGGCTCCCTTCTCACCGGTGAAGGTGAACCTGCTCCCATCGATGCGAACACACCGCACCTTGTGCCTAATACAGTCAACCTGATCATGGAATGTAGATAACCAATCCATGCCCAAGATGACGTCGTAAGGCCTCGACACCGCTACAAGAAGATCCTAGCCAAATCTCTAGCCTCCTAGAGTAAGCACACACTGCTATCACCAGTGTGTAATCGTCGAGTCTTCTCCCGTAGGAGTCTCTAGCCGTAAGGATCGAGCCAACGACTCTGTCGGAATCTCCGAGCTCCGAACAAGGGCAGAGGCAATAAATGAATGACCCGCTCTTGTGTCTATAAGAACTGTAGCAAGGGTGGAGTAGACACAAATCGTACCTCGAATCATCTCTAGCGCGCCGTGGTCGTAGGCCTCCGCTGCCTGAAGCCGAGCCTGTCTCTGCCCGCCAGCTCCCTATGGTTGGGGTGGACCTCCTGGTGGTGGTGGTGGTAAAGCCTCAAAGCGTCACCCACCACATGCTGCTCGGCTAGCTCCCCTGCCTCATCTACCTGCTCTCGGAGGACCACCACGGTCGACCCTCTACCTCTTCCTAGGTGGCCCCTCAACCGTCTACTGCTCCTCTGCACGACGGGTCATGCAGTCACGATCCATGTGGCCCTGCCCGCCGCATGCATAGCACTGTCTGCTCCTCGGAAGGCTGCCTCTGTGCCCTGTTCCCCACACCTCTGAGCCAATGTCCTGAGGTCATCTGCCTGATGTTCCGGTCCTCCTGGACCCCTGTGACATCCGTCGACTGCCAGCTGCAGACGACCCTGCTACGTGCCGCCCAGCGGTAGGTCACACTGCTGGCGTAGGCTCGGCAAGAAAGCTCTCTATGAGAAGAGCTCGCTCCAGTACTCTTGCCTGTGTCAGAATGCTGAGGGAGATCATCGATACCCTGATCTCATGCCTCAGTCCCTGCTCGAAGGTCCAGGCCCGGAAGAATGGGTCCCGTACCATGTTCGTTGAATAGTGCGAGAGGTCGGTAAATCTCGTCGAGTACTCGACGACTGTCAGGCTGCCCTGCTGCAGCTATAGAAACTCTTGGATGCGCACCGCATAGAGGGTGGCTAGGACGAACTCCGAGCAGAAGAGGCTATCAAAGTCCGTCCATAGGAGTGATGCCTCGTCGTCCACCTGGAGAATCAAGCTCCACCATCTGCCTGCTGTCGCGTGCAGGAGGCTCGCTGTGAGGATCACCATAAGTTCAGATGGTGTCCCCGCTAACCTGAAAACTCACACAACTGCCTCCAGCCAATCCTCGGATGCCTGAGGGTCCGTCTCCCCGTGGAACCTGGGCGGTCTTTGACGCTGAAACTCGTGCAGCACACTAAGGCGACGTGCACTATCAGTGGCTGGGGCTGGTAGAATCGGTGGCTCAGCGGGTAGAGGTACCGTCGGTGCCTCCGCTGTCAAAGGGCCCTACACCGAGGCGTCGTCGCTTGGTGGGCTGTCGTGTCGCACAACGCTCAGAACCCTAGCTGGCTGCCATCATGGGGACATCCGAAAAAGAAAGAGGTGCGCCACGGTCAAACAGTATACCTGGTGAGCTGACACAAAGTAAGCATAAAGAAAACTTTTGAAACACACATAAAATCAATGTTTTCGTGTACTGAGTCGGAAATCAAAAGTCAGGGTCCTAGTGTACGGATACGTCGGCCACCGCACCAACACTGGACTCCCTGGATTGATAACCATACTCAATACCCTTAACACTCTTGCTTCACATAGAAGAAAGATCAAATTTCTGAGTTTTGCAGTAGAACCGAACTCCTATGATACCAATTTGTCACGACCCAACCTCAGGGCCCGTGCCGTGACTACCCAAGCCCGCCTCCCATAGGCCAGGGGCTGGCGACTAGCACCAAGTCATAAATACCGACAAAAAGGGGAAGACATTGCCTTTAAAAATGTAAACAAACACCACAGAGTAAGATAACAAAAGTAAACACTAAGTAAAACTGGGTACAAAAGTAAGTGCGGAAAGTAAATGGGCCAGAATACAAACCCAAACTGAAAGTAAAGTACAAGTGGAAAGAAAGTACATCAAATGAAAGTAAAGCAGTAATGTCGAGCCATCCACTGGAAGTACCACCTGAAGGGTGGGTACAAACAGCCACCTCAGATCCTCGGGTCCAGCTGTCCGCTCCGTGTACGTCTCGCCCAGTGGTCCACCTCCAGGTACTGACTGCTTCACTAGCCTCTACCACGATCAGCGCTGTCCGTCGTCTGCATCCAACACAACGTAGTGCTGGCATAGCCTGTGCAGGGGTGAGTATACGCTACTCAGTAGGGACCCCGAGACCCCCGAAGGTCTCCCAGAATCCACAAAGTATAATCCACAAAGGAAAGATACAATCACGAAGTAACAACCAACACTACTTAGGTATATGCCCATAAATATACTTAAGGCATAAATTCTTGTTCAGCTCCAACATCCGAGCCCAAGTTCGATCACGTCCACATAGGAGTATGACCCAATCCACACAGGATAACACAACCCAAACCACATAGGAAAGTAAGTCAATCATATCGAAGATATTGATTGAAGTCAAGACTCAGCTCACATAGGTATACTTCTTCAGTGATTGAGATGATTAGATACAGCCGCCAATTCATCTAAGCTAGGACCCATGTAGGATACTAAACCAGCCAAGCTGCCAAACCCACATAGGATTTTAGTGTAGTCTTCATTGCCGTCGAACCCACATTGGATTTCAGTACAGTCTTCATCTCTGCCGAACCCATAGAGGATTTCAGTGCAGTCTTCATCGCTGTCGAACCCACATAGGATTTTAGTATGGTCGTCATAGCTACCGAACCCACATAGGATTTCAGTGCAGTCTTTATCACCGTCGAACCCACATAGGATTTCAGTACGGTCTTCATCGCTGCAGTCGCAGCCAGCTCTAGGGTTCCCGTACACAGCATGCTCATTCCGGGAGGGTCCGCTCCACGAGCCAAGGGGTCGATATATCAACTGAAACATAGTCCGGAGTTGATGTATCTCAAAGTTCCGTCTCAACAAGAGGAACTCAATGTGACAGACGGTGCGTCAATCGGACGCCCGGTCTGAGAGTTATTGTCTTTTTCATTCCAGGGGCCTGATGGGGTTTTAAGTCAAAACCAACATGAACGCACTATAACTACATACAAACCTCAAGAAGATTAAACCAAAAGTCCCAGCTCACTAAGAGGAATCCAACAAAGTTGACGGCACGTCAATCGGACGTTCGGAGCTCAAGTTATAAGCGTTTTCGCTCCGAGGGCCCGATTGGTTTCGTGCTCGAACCAACCCGAATGTACAAAAAGTTCCCTGAAACCTTGAGTTTAATATACCGAAACTACCACCTCGATCCAAGGATTTCATCGCAACTGATGGTGCATAAATCGGAGGTCTGTAGCCCAAGATACGAGCGTTTGAACGGAACTGTCTGGAAATAGGGGGTTTTGGGCCCGGACCGACCCGGCCCAAGACCCCCCCTGGGTCGGCCCGAACCGGGTCCGGGCCCGGCCCATTAGGGAGCGTCCCGGCCCGGTGGGTGAGTCTCGTCTTAGCCGGAGCAGCCCGGGGTGGCTCAGCGCTGGCCGAGTGGGGTCAGCTCGGCGTTGGCCGAGCGGACGTGCAAGGGGGCAGAAACCCCCTTGATTGAAGCCACGGCCCCCGCGTGGGGGCCGCTCTTTGCCAGCAACGCAATGCTGGACACTGCATCTTCCACGGATCCCACACGGCCACGGGATCCATTCATCCCGCTGTCGCCGCGGCTTCAGCCGCGGCGGATCCTGCCAGCGGCGCGCCGACAACGCCTTCCATAGACCACCGGATGCGCTTTGGTCGTCCGTTTTTCCCGCCGTCTGCGCCTGCGGCTCTCCTGGGATACGTAGATTACTGCGAAGGGTTAAAAATGCCTTTTCAGCCCGGTTCGTCATCACTCGTCGATTCGCACACCAAGAATAGAGAATCAGTGGGTTCAGACTTTTTCGTTGGTCCGCACCCACCGCATTAGTGGTTTAAACGTCTTTCAATAATTTAAACACATGTAGAAGATTTAATCCACATAAAATAAATTAGAACAAAACCCCTACCTCAATGTGCCATTGAACGAAGGTTCATCGCGGAAATGAACGTCGCGGAAGAATGTTCCGTAAGCGTCGTCGGCGTCACGGAGAAGAGGATTGTTGGCGTCGCGGTACACGGCGTCGCGCCGTCGATCTCTGAGGATTCTACATTCTTCGTAATCCTTCTTCAGAGCCCGACATTCTTCGTCGGTGATGGTGCGTTCTTCACGTTCTTCAAGGAGGAAGAACGTTCTTCAAGACTTAGAGTTTTTTCTCTTCAAATCCTTCTCGCACAACGAAAACAACATAATAAAATAAGGCTTTGCCTTATTTTATTTCTCATGCCAACTATTTTTGAAATTCAAAAACAGATCACGATTTAATTATCGAGCGTCGTCAAATTAATGAGGCTTTTAATAATCCAATTAAACGCGAGAGTTGACTTGGCATTTTAGAGGGGGGTGCGGGTGAGTTACCATATTAAAAGCACGTGGGAGGTAAAAAGGAATTAAAGGGGTGGGGATCGTGTGGGCCCCACTTCACTAATATCCTACCTATGAGTTAGGATATCAGGGGGTCCCACTCCAAACACCATGCCTAGGTTAACACTACTTAGAATAAAAATAAAATCTGTTGCACAATATTTTATTTTATTATTTTGTTAACCCAATTAATTAATAACCTCACCCGAGCAAACACAACTCTGGAAAAGGTGTTCTTAAGCAATTATTGGCGCTGCGATTCCATCGGTGCCATCCGATTTCGATTCAGAGCACCGGTTCAAAAGTTAGGAAAACCCGCTCGTTCGTTTACTGAACGTACCCAAGCTAAACTTCAGAAAATGATTTCGGGCACACCGGGCCTCGGAATCAGGTGTCGTCAGAAACTGCGTTCTTGTAAAATTCCAAAGAAAATTAAAAAAAATTTCCCTTGAATTTTATGGGTCTTTACATATATAATAGTTATAATTTTTAATATAAATAAAACATAATGATAATAAAATACTTAATTTTCAAAAAACTATTTATATTTTTCAAAAATACTATTTTCAAAAAAATATGTTTTCTTCTATTTTTATGAATAACAAAAAAATTAATTTTGGAATATTTTAGACATTAAATTTTATAAAATAAAATAACTTTTTTTTTTCAGGAAGAAAAATTTATCTCAGGATGATTTTCTCATACTTCTCTAAAATGTTTCTTTTTTTGATTAGAAGTTGAAATACTAAATTTTAATTGAAACTATATTTAATTTAATTTATTTAGAAAGTAAAATTATATTATAAATTCGTTTTTATTTATAATTATTTAAAATATACATATATTAATCCAATTTAGTTAATTGGTATCAATTTCATATTTAAATTAAATATAAAAAAATATAAATATTTGATCATTTTCACTTTAAAAACATTATTTATTGTTATATCTAAAATATTATTATTAAAATAATTATTCCCACTTTTATGAATGGACATCGAAAAAACTTATTTTTTTTCTTTGGAATAAAAATAATTTATATTTTATAATATGTTCAACTAATTTTAGTTACCAAAATAAATAGTTACTGCAATGAAAATTAGTTATTGCAGTTAAAGATAAAATGTGTTTACCGAAAGTTAAACTAAAAACTATAAGGCTAAAAATAACCTATAAAATTGTCTAAAAACTATCATCTAGACATATTTTTACATAGAAACCTATAATATTATATAATATTACATTTTGGACCTTTATGAAGAAACAAAAATGTGGGAGAAGTCAATTATTTTTAATTATACCATGTATATCCTCTCCCCTAATTATAAAATGCAACCAAATCTCTTATATTATTTATACATTAAATCTACATTGGATAAAAAATACCTTGGAAAATATTTTAAATTTTATTCTATCCTTATCCTACATGTCTTATTTTGGTATAAAATTCATCCTATGATGGATTTTACTGAAAAGCTACAGATGATACCCCAAAAAAGAGGTAACATTCATCAACAAGTTCTTTTATATAATATCATCCTAAACCAACTTAAATTTATTTTGTATCCTTATTATATAATAAAAAATAAAATTAATAAAATTTATATTTTTTTATTAATTTCGTGACCTGAAACTATCTGTACTTCCATAATTTTTTGTGTGAAATAATTATTCGTGCATACAGCGGAATACTACCTCATGAACTGGTGTCATTAATTTTTCTAAGAAAACCTATAGAAGATTGTAATAATAGAGAATATATTTTTTATATGTTATATCAATTATTTTTAAGATTGTATTTTGATATTTTAATTTTTATATGTTACATAACTTCATATTTTCTATTTTGAGGTGATACAATAAAATTTTTCATGTGTACAGAGCCTACCTCCACATAAATGGAAGTAATTTTTTCACAATATAAATTGAATTTATAAAGGATTGGATTTATAATTATTTGTTATATATATGAAGTAAAGATTAATTTTTAATGATATTATATATCATATACTTTTATTTGTTTCAACCTAATAAGAAAGTGAAAATTAGAATTCATTCATACGTATGGACTACCATCTCTATGAATGGTATATTTCATATCCTAACATTTTTTTATTACTATAAATACATATATACTGAATATACATTATATTTATATAATTCTAATCATTCTAAATAAAATGTAACCATTATCAAAGTATGATGACCAAAATTATAACAAATCAAATCATATATGAAAAACAAATTCATTTAACCCTAGATATAAATTTAACATGAAATAATTAATAAATATACAATAAATATTCCTAATAAATTATATATGTTATGAAATATATGAATATGGTTCTTAAATAAAATTTTAATGAACTTAAATTTACAATGAATGTCAAGACATAACCTTAGGGGTTACTGTCTCAATTTCCCTTTATCGAGACATATGATATTTTATGAACCTATATTATTTCACAAGGAGTATATAAAGAACCTTTGAAATTTAAAATAATATGTTTATTCATCCTATTAATATTATATTTTTACTTTTATTTTATTCCATCATAGGTATTATGATTCAATGTTACCAAAATCATTGGAGTTTTATGTTACAATCACACCATTTATATGGATTGTTTGTGATTAAGGGTCATATTTAAAAATATAATGATATTACACTTCATAACCCTCATCAATTTTATGCTCATCATTCATTATATCTTCATGTAATGGAACCATTTTTCAAATCATTCATACTTGAAATTAATTAGAAATTATTTTTAAACAAATTCAACTTTATATATATCTTCTGTAAAATACCAGTTATCTTATAAACCAATTTTTGTAAAAATGATTTAAAAAATGTAATATTACAACATTATTATTTTTAAAATAAATTTATACAAATTTTTTACATTTAAATGAAATTTAATGAAAATTTTATGTTTTTACCTATACAATGCTCATTTGGCTATTACCAAAAATTTGAATGGATTTTTCATTTTAACATGTAAAGAATGAACAAAATTTTATTATTTTAGGACCAATCATATCATGGAATATTAATTTATAATTTTTCATCACTATTTTCAATGAAAATGGTTTAAAAACTGTTTTGCGTTTTGATAATGTTTTTTTCAAACAAAAAAGATATTTTCTTCAAGAAATGTTTTTAAATGGTCTATCAAAATTATACTATATATTTTATGACATATGTTGGTGTTACATCTTCTTTAGTAGGTATATATTAAAGTAATTCCATTCATAGTCTATCTACAAATGTTTTATGTTTATATGGATTTATGTTTTTGAAACTCATTTCACATCAATAGGTTATACCAGGAAGAATTGCATATAAAACACGCTTTATTTCATGGGTTAATCTGCGATTAAAGTATTATCAAACATGTATAATTTATACAAGTTATGATATGATTAATTTTTTACGATACGAATTTATTTTTAGTGGTTATGATATGATGGCTCTTTGTGATCTTATAGGACACATAAATAAGGTTTTCATTATTTGATATGTTGGACCTATATCATCTTCCAATGAATTGGGTAAAAATTTATATCTCATGAGATAGATTAGAATTAAATAGTGAGTGAACTATGTTCATCAAAATAAGACTAGAATGGGATGCAAAATCATTTTTGTAAGACATCGCTCAAATGGGTAGTGAACTTGGTTCAGTAAGACCGATCTTGAATAGGGAATGAACCTGTTTTATTAAAAACCTATTCAACATTGATGGTAATGGAAATGAGAATTTATAAAAATGGAATTAAATTATTATAATTATGTGTGTGACACAAAATCCTTATCTTATAAAAACATTATGAACTCATAGATCATGTTATATGATTCCATTTTTGTTATTTCTTTATGTACTGCAAATATTTATTCCACGACTCAAGATTTAGATCTTTGATATTCAGGGTATGGTTTTTAAAAGTTATACTAATATTCTCATACCCTGATCCTCATGTAATTCATACATATCTTCCTAGTTTAACCTTATGGATCATCTATGCTCACTCTTTATTATGTTCACATTCACAAGGTTATGAATAAATTTATTATGTCAGAAATATCTATGATGGTTTTTATTCATGATGATTATAGTGGGAGATGATGAAGTTTAATTACGTAATAGTGTTTAATCATCCATTTTTCTAAAGGCACAAAACTATTACGGTCCCCATGACTATGTTTGTGTAATATAGTGAATATTCATAAAAACTATGTAATATCTATGTATGATAATCTAGGGAATCTATAATTGTTATTAGATGAGAGTTTTATTAAACATTTGTAAACTATGATGAGAAAACTATAGTGATATCCTTAACTACATATCTAAGGGTTTGTGTAAAGATGAGTAAATTATAGAAAATGTCTTCAAGTTTTGGTTATGAATAGAGAGAGTGGTTTCATAGAAATATATATGAGCTTGTATACTGCATGAGGATGCGGATCTAGAACATATTTACTTGGGTTTATCAAATTTGATAACATTGTATTGAGATAGACTAGATCATGAACTAGTGCATGATAATGGGGTTTGCTGCAGACCTAGTTTGAAACTCCCATTGGATATAATTTGGAAATTCAAAAACACTTTATGAACCATTATTAAGTATTTTAATATAATATAAAAATGAAATAGACATGATAAACCTAAGGTATCATAGATTAATGAAATAGGTGTCATGATTTAGACATCCTATGAGTGACTTTTCAGGATTATGTGGTTTAACAATCTATTTTTTTCACAATTATATATGATTTTAAACAATGTATGGAACATGAAGAGACCATGATAATGTTGACTATGACGGATGATGAAATGATTTCTGTCTTGGGAATCTAAAAGTTGTGGTACCTGGAATGAAAAATATTTTTTATATTCTTAAATGATATTCTCAATATATGAATTAATCTATACATTAAAATAAATAGAATAGGGAACAATATTTTATTTATTATTTTATGAGACAACCCCAAATTTATTTAGTGGATCCATTAATAATATAGTTACTAAGTAATGGATCTGTATCACTGAAAAGATATTTTCCATTATCTAGAGTTATGAACATAAAGAATTAATTTTGAAAATCTAATATTTTAAAGGTGAATAATATCAATTGTGGAATATTATTAAGAATATAATGAAACATGGTGAAATTAAATTCATGGATTGGGTTATGTTAAAACAATTATTATTTAAAAAGTACTATTTTTGTATTCTTTATATGAATATGGAGAAGGATTTCTTTGAGATAAATAAAAAGGATGAAAAATCATTTTTCACTAATGAGTAAAATTTTACATGACTTGGGAGGTATACTTTTGGTGTTATCATGTAACATAAATTTAAGGATTGTCAATTATTAAATGGATTAAAATAAATCAACCAATGTTTTTTTCCATAAGATAATTCAGTCGTTATAAATATATTTTTTATTTTTCTTTCATGGTATAAATGGTGATTGGAGTTAATTATTAACCTCATTATTCTGACATGAATAATAAGATGGAGTTCAATGAAAAATATAAAAACCATGGATAGAATAAAATGGTCTTTCCATAATGTTCAAATTGTAGGAACAATCCTGGAGGAAATTTCTTAAGGGGAATAGTAATTATCGTCAGTGTGAAAGGTAAGGTTATTGGGAAAATGATTTTTTATTTGATGGGAAGAAGATGACTAATCATGTGAATAGAGAGAATTCTATAGAGAATGAACAACCCATACATTAGTACATCAACTGTGTGGATAATTTTCATTAATCTAACCAGTGACCAAACCCAAGGATTAATGATGGTGATCAATGTCAGCAATGTCTTATGATGAGGGACAAGGTGAAATCTCATGTGATCACTATTTTTGATGAGGGGTGTGATAAAAACATGGTGAAAGGAACCCATACCACCCACTCTAGAACTGATATTATCTTACTTTAATCTAGATCTATCCATTATTTCATATCAAAATATGTTTATAAGAATATCAAGTTTCCAACCAATTAATAATATATGGAATTGGTTATTGAAACCCCTAATGGTATGATGATCACATATCAAGATAGATATTCTTATATGGTTGAAATTTATGGAAATGTACTTCCAATGAATTTTTTCATTCTTCCTATGGTGAATTTTGATGTCATATTACGCATGAATTTTCATTCTCCACATTAATTCCACATCAATTATCATGTAAGGGAATTCACATTTGTTATTACAAACAATACAGTGATCATATATCCATGTGATAATATGTACAAACATTCAGTGGATATTACATCAATTGAATGGGTTATAAGTCCCATTTAGTGGTGGTGTTTATTATATATAGTTTGGGAGAAATGTGACATCAATGATATGCCTATTATGAAAGAATTTGATGATGTTTTTATAGAATACTTGGATATTATTCCACCATGGTGTGAACTTGAGTGGACAATGTAACTTAAACATAGTTCGCTATAAATTTAAAAAAATACCTATAAAATGGCCCTGATTGAGTTGTAGGAATTGAATTATAATCTCTTAGAAAAACATGAAATGGGATTTAATTATCTACGTGCGTGAGCTTGGGGTTCAACTATTTTTATTTTGTTAAAAATAAAAAAGGTTTAATGCAACTATTCATTTACTATTAAGAGATAAATAAGATCATGATCAAAGAAAATTATCACATACCACACATTGATGATCTAATTAATCAATTGTGAAGATATCAATAATCTTTGTTTGACTATACTTCATTCATGATATCATCAATTGAGGTTTGAGAATGAGGATATACCCAAGAAAAAATTCCATACATCGGTATAAAAACATTAAATATATATTGGTTCTATTTGGCCTTAGTAACTACCCTAATATCATTATGAATTTAATGAATATAGACAATAGTGATTACCTTGATTAGTTTGTGGAAATGTTTACAGATGGTATTATAATATAATAAAATAGATGGTTATATCATGAATATCAATTGATAATATTAATAAATACCCTAATGAAAGAGAAACTATATGAATTATTTACAAAGTATATATTTCAATGCAAAATGATTCCATTTTGGTCATATAATGTCATGATAGGGTATATATATAGATCCGTAAAATATGGAGTATTTTGAATGTTTTCAAAGACTCACAATGATGATTAAGAACCTTATTATTTTCTAGTTTATCTAGATAATATACACATTCTTTAGATAATTTCTCATTAATATATAATTAGATCACCATGTTAACTCAGAATAGATCCATGTTCTTATATATAGATGAATGTGTAGAAAATATCTACAAACTAAATAGATAGTTAGTTAGGGATCCTATGATTAAATTACCCTATAGTGGATAAGGGTATGTTATATATAGTGATTCATACAATAAGGGTTTGGGATGTGTTATAATTTCAAATGAAATGGTTATGGATTATGCCTCATGAAAACTGATGGTCCATGACAAAACTTACCTAGCACATTCTTTGAAGTTAGATATGGTAATTTTTTCATTACTGATATGGGGGAATTATCTTTGTAGAGTATAATAAGTTATATATATATATCGATCATAAAATATTAATGCTAATATTTACACATAAGGAGTTTAATACTTTCCAAAGATGATGGTTATATATGATTACTGATAATGACTTCTCAATACATTACAACCTTTTAAATGTAAACAAGGTGACTAATTTTTTGAGTAGAAAGGATCATGCTTGATTATCCATGATGAGGATTACAAAGATCCAAAAGTTTTGAATTTTTAATAGAAGGATATAGAAATCTTAATAAAAGTAGAAATATTATCTTGATTAGTTTAATGATTAACGATATATCCATGTGATGATTAATGATGCATAGAAGGATGATATAGATTTTCCGGAGAGGGTTAGAAATATTAATAAGTTTAACATTGATCATGATGGAATGATAAGTTTTAGGAAACCTGTATGTATTCCATCCATACCTGAAATGAGTAAGGACTTATTAAATTAATCTCATAGTACATAATTATCTAATCTTCAAGGAATTATGATGATGTATTGGGATTTTGTTTAATACATATGGTGGTATGGCATTAAGATAACTATCAAATTGGTTCTTTTACCATTTTTTGTTATTTTAGTAAGTTAATTATAAATGATAAATTTATACGGTGATATAGAATTATTGTATCATACCATGATGTAAATGTGAGAACATTATCATTGATTTGGTCATTGGACTCCTAGAAACTTCTACAGTGCATTATGTTATATGAGATTAATTCAATCGCCTTACTAATTTAAAAATCTTCACCGCTGTTAGAGAAAACCAATCTCTGGATTATATTTCCATGATATAAATTAAATAAGTTTCATGGTTTCATGGAGAAAAAAATTTCATTTTCATTGATATGGATTTTAGGTTGAGATAAAATTTAAAAAGAAGTCTCCAAAAATATATCAATAATGAGCTGTGTTTCGATACTTCATATCATCCACGTACATATGGTTGTTTTTTAAGAACATTTCAAACGAGATAGGATATGTTGAGATCTTGTTCTTTATATTTTAATTGCTTTTTGATCAAAAAATTTCTCCAGTTGAGTTCTCTTACTACAATAGATTTAAATAAATACTTATGATAGATCACAATGAATCTCTCTATATAAATAAATGTAGCGATCCAACATGCTAGAATAAAGATGGAGAAAAGAGGATATAGGTATGTGAGACAGTGTAAGAAATTCCATAGAAGGATAAAGTAAATCTGACAAACATGAAGGAAACATAATATTATAAGGAATGCTAAGTAGAAAATAAATATATTTTTCTAGTATTTTATGTTGGTGAAAATTTGTTTCTATGTATTTCACTATGGAACAAGGCTATGATATTCATGAATAAAGGGAAACTGATCCATAGATATATTAGTCCCTTTGAAATTATTGATCCTATGAAGATGGTATCCAAAATATTAGATAATCCATAGAATCTATATCAATTCCATGATGAGTTCCATGTATCACTTCTGGGGTAGTATATACATCACCCTTAAAATATACATGACTCAAAGGTCATACCGTTTTAGAAATATCTTTATTATTAAGAGAAATCGATGGAGATTCATGAACGTACAAAAAATGTTCTATAAAAAAAATCACATAGAAAGTCAATGTTTTATGTAAGACCATATGTTTAATAATTCTATGAGGTAATATTGGGATATTATGAGGTAGAAGTGTCTTAATTCGTTTTTATCGAATGAATTAATTTTGATAGAGAAATAAATTTATGGGGTAGAATAAAACACCGCTAGATTTTATTAATTATTATTTTTCAAAATTATTAAATTTATCTGATGCATTTTTTTTCATGATACATTAATTTAAGATTGTTTATATGAAAAACTATGTTAATTATGTTCCACTTGTAACATTGGCTTAGTTTTTTCTGCAAGAAACACTGAGTTTTGTCAAAAACAATATATATTAATTAATTATTTATTAAAACATTAACATTATAACATATTTGTTAAACCATTTGAAATTAATAGTAATAACTATTTTATATAATAATTCAGAATGTTTTTATAATGAAAAAAATGAAAATATAATACATAATTTTTAGAAATCTTTTTAAATGTTTAAAAACAAATTAAAAAAAAAAGATTTTTTTAATAATATTAAATTAAAATTTAACACTTTTAGAAAATTAATTTGATTATATGACTTCAATTTGAATTCACAATTTCAATATTTTCAATTGGTCAATTTTATATAATTTTTTTTAAAAAATTTAATTTCTTGATTAATAGTGAAAAATATTAAATTTTCTTTGAAAACAACATTTTTCTTTTATATAGAGGTAAACTAAATAATTAATTTTTTCTATCATTTAATTAGTTCAAATATAAATATAGTAATACAATTATTTAAATTGGAATCAATTTGACATTGAAAGTTGATATGAAAAGTTGTAAACTTTTTATCATATCACGTTAAAAGCTTGCTTTCACATTACATATGTGATATTAGTATAAAATTTGTTTATTTCCACGTATGTGAATGTAATTTGAAAAAATGTATATATTATTTTATATAATAGTAATTTATAATTTATAATATGGTGAACATAATTTCTTACAAAAATTAATAGTGAATTCATTAAAAATTAATTACTCTGGTGAAGGTAAAATTGGGTTTACAACGTTTAAACTAAAAATAGAAGGCCAAATATAACCAATACACATGTCTAAAAACACTTTTTTGGGAATATTTATATCATTAAACATACAATATTTTATAATTGTACTATTTTTCCTTGTGGCATTTTGAAAATATGGGACCACTGAAATCTTTTAAAAAATTTATAGTGTGCAATCTCCCGCACTTATGAAGGGCCAACCAATCTCTTCTTATCTTCACACCTACAAACATCCTTGCTTCATCCATGAACATCAAAATACACTTACCAACATCACAAACCTCATCATAGAATCCTTATATTTGTATTTATGCATATTATGAAGTCATCTAGTGAAACATTAAGGGGGATACCCAAAGAAGATGTAATGTTCATCAATGAGAACTTTTTTTTTCATTTACCAATTTTATTTAATTTTATAAAATTTGTATATAATTACCTAATTATATTTTATATACAAATATTTTTTATGATAGGTTCTTTTTAAAAAAAAAATCTCCACCTAAATGAATTTGGTTATGAAATCAATGTTTTCCTGTACAGTGGAGTACAGTCTCATAAACCCATGTCAATAATTTTTCCATTACCACCTCTCAGAGATAGAAATTTTGATTGATCTATAATTTTTATATGATATATATAATTTTTATGGTTTTAATATGATTATATAATTTATATATCAAAAATACCTTCATACACTTCATTTTGTGGGGATATAATAAAATTGTTTATGTGTACAGTGGACTACCACCTCATGAAGGGATGTGATCCATCCACACAATACATAGAATGTATAATGGATGGTTTAAAAAAATAATTTGATATATGTGAACTAAATATTATTCTGGAATGATAATAGATATCATTTAAATTTCTTCCATTCAACTCAACATGAAAATGAAAAATATTGTTAATGTGTACATACAAACTACCATCACCATGGATGGTGTATTTCATTTCCTATATCTAAATTTTATATATTAAAAACAATACATATATAATGAATATATAAGTCATTTTTATTATGGTTATAATTATGGATAAAATTAAACAATTTTCAAAGTAACATGAGGAAAATTATAACAAATCAAATCATATATAAAAAAAAATTAGTTTTTACGCGACACGTAACATTAACATGAATCATAAATAAATGGATAATAAAAGATTATAGGAAAATAATATATGATATTATATATTTGAATATGTTAATGTAATTGATTTATAAAATTAATATATTTTTTATACATGTGGTTTTAATGGGGATGACGGAAGTCAACACTAAAGGTAATTGATTTTTGTCTTAATTTTTATTTATTGAGGCATGCATTATGTTATCAATCGATATTATTTACAAAGGTGTATATAAAACCCATTTGACTTGTAATATCATGAATTTATTCATTCTCATGATATTTAGTGTTTTATTTAATGGTATTATTTCTTAAATGTTATGATTCTTGGTTACCATAATTTTATGAGTTTTTCATTACAATCTCACAGTTTATTAGGAATGTTTATGATGAAGTCTATAATGTTGAAATATTATTATCTAACTATTATAAAATCATAATGAATATTATTATCCTGTATTTATTCATGATATCATAAAATAATGGAACATTTTTTCCACTCATTTTAACTTCAAAATATTAATGATTATCTTTAATAAAATAAAAATTATTTCACTCTTCTTCTAAAAATCCTTTTTCTTCAAGAAAATTGATTTTTAAATTATTTATCATGAATTAGTAATTACACTATAATGGTTTTTAAAACAAATTTTCTCATATTTGTATTCTAAATGAAATTTTAATGAAATCATTAGGTCAGTTTCAAAAATAATTCCCATTTTTCATTTATTAAAAATAAGAAAGGAATATCCATTTTTATATGTACAACATGAATATAAGAGAATAAAGTAATGAAAAATAAATAATTAGATGAATCCATTATATGTTTTTAAGGTTATTTTAATTGAAAATGTATTTAAAATTTTTATGTTTCAAACAATCATTCTTCAAAGTGAAAAGGTTATTTTCCATACGAAAAATTGTAATTGATCTTTCAAAATTATTTCCCATCTAACACAAAATATATTGATGCTACATTTTCCTTATTAGGGATATTGTCCAATGAAAACATACAAATTATTTATCTAAATGGGTTATATCTTAGTTATGTTTTATTTATGAAACTCGTTTCTATTCTATGGGTTATTCCATAAGGAATTGGTTATGAATCATGCTTCATTTCAAGTGTTATTTTAGAATAAAATGATTATGAAACCGTTCTATTTTCTAAAAACTATTATATTATGGAATGTTTTTATACCCATAGCATTTAATGGGTTATGATGTAATTGATTTTTATGATCACATGGAGCACATAAATATCCTTTTCATTATGTAATGAGTGAGACCTACATATATATAAAATATATTGGGTAAGGACTTATACTTCATGACATAAAAAGGACTTGATGGGGAGAAAAATAGATTTTGTAAGATATCATTATAATATTGAGTGAACATGTTTAAATAATATAGGGTTTGAAGATAGTGTGAACTCGGTTTAGTAGGACATGGAATGAATGGGGAGTAAACCCGGTTCAATAAAAGACATTTTTTTGCTATGACAGTCTCTTTAGCGAGACTCGAATAATTTGGAAATAATTTTCTAGGCTTATGTGTATGCCACAAAGTCCAAGTCTTATACCAATGATATTCTCCCATGCCATGTGTCCTCTTATTCCCATATGTTTCATGTACTGTGAACTAATAATATTTATTTTATAACTCAAGATATTGATCTTTGATATGTTAGGTATTATTCTCAAATGTTATTCTCATTCTCTCTTACCCTTATGCTCATTTTACTCTTATATATTTCATTTTTTTACCTTTACTGAGTATCCAAGATCACCCATTATTATATTTCCTTTCCTTGAGTTATAAATAAATGTGTTATTTTTGACATGTATAAGATGGGTGCTAGTTGGGATGATCTTAGTGGGATATGATTTACATTACTTATTGGGTAGTGTTTATGTTTCCATGTTTTCAAAGGAACTAATGTATTATGGTCAGCCAGAATTATTTTTTTAATGTAATTAATATTCATATAAAACGATGTAATATTTATGTATTATAAGTATATTTAGATATATATAAGGGACATTTTAGAGGAATTTATTTAGTATTCTTGTCCTTATTGAACTTCTTGACCTGTCTGTTTTATCATGGATCGATTTGTTCTCATGAAATTGGTAATTTTAATCTATTTAATTATTTAATTAATAAACTCTTCAATTTTAATTGGATATTTGATATGTTTATAATTTATATAAATTATTTTATTTTTCTCCCATTGTTTTTTATATATCCATTATGTTTTTTCAGAAAATTGAGATTCAAATAATTATTTTAATATAAAAGGGTTGTAATGATTTTTTTAATGAAATTATATAAGCCATTTGAAACATTTTTACATATATAAAACATGTTATCCATAGGAACCTAATATAGGGTTTTAATATTTTTAATTTACCATTTTTCCATAGGGTATTCACAAATTGGGGTTTTCTCTATTACAAAGGCCTATTGGTTCTATGGAATTAATTATTTGACACTCTATGGGTTTCATCCAATGGAATGTTCATATGGTATATAGGCTCTATGTTATAGTGAATTTTAGAGATAATTATGTATTAAAATTATTACTAAATTATAAAATACCTGTCTATCTGAAACTAATTTTATCCATGGATTAATATCCATTATGCAATTATTATTTTTGGCTTTTATTTTCCTATAGCATTTACATTAAAAATATTTTATTCTTTCAGGAATAAATTATTAGAAAATGTTCATTGAACCATGTAATATATCATATGATTTGTACATATTAAAAAAAAGAAATTATATTATCATAATGTTATATAAGTGTGAAAACAAATTCAATCCATGTTTTTCATATATTGATCATAATTAGAATATTTAGAAGAAAAATTCTAAAGAAAAGTTGGCTGGAATCATATTGGGGTTATTTTTCTCACAATATGAACACTCTATTGAGGTTTTATATACATTTTTTTAAATTCATGGAAGGGAAAATTTCTATAGTTATGTAGTGATGAATCATGTTATCAATTCAGGGTTATAATGTGATGAGATTATGGGATATTTCCAATGTATCATATAGAGTAGCTATCTATTATTTGGGATGCTTTCGGTTCTGGTCATAGACATGTACCTTGGTTTTGGAATATTTTCTAGTTGAATTTCATCCACTAATGGTTTTTTGGGATTATGAAATATTCTATTTTTTATATGTATATATAAATTTTTTCCTTTAGTGGTTAAGAAAATCATTACCTCTTGTAAATTTATTAAGCATGGGTGCTAGTCTCCATCCCATGAGAATTATAAAAACCCATCTTGTCTTACCATGTTATAGTTTAAAGCCTCTCATGAGGGGTTAGTTAGGCCATTTAATAAAATTTTGTTTTAGGGAGGATTTATAATCAGATTCATCTAGCCATGGGAAGCTGGTTGGAATGAGATAGGATCCTCGTGACATATGTTATATGTTACAATAACTTTACTTAACATCTCTCATCGTAATGAGCTTATGATGGGTTGTCTGTCTCCTATATTGATTTTAGATGTAGATATTTGTTTATGCTTATGTTATTTTGGTTAGAAGAATGATTATCTCATTTTATAATTGTATTATAATGATTTTTGTATATAGAAATAGTCTTTTATGACATCTTCTATGGATTCCTTAGGAGGGTGAAGTGGGATATACTTTTCAATGGAATCCTAATATCGATATGAATCTAATTGTGGATATCGTGGGCATAGTTTCTATCATTGAGTATAGTGTACTAACTTTTTTACATTCAATCTAATGATTTGAAACTAGAATATGAATAAGAATATTACCATGAAATATAGTTCATATGCCATAAGCCCTTTTTAAGGGTTTCAATAAACCTCATGATGAAGAAGACTAGTTATGAAAAATAATAAGATCTATTACATGTTTATATTTTTCATGACCAAACTCAAAAGAGATGAAGCTGAAACTACCAAAGCCTGCCACCAATAGATCATGGTCTAGTGATCAACATCATGTTAGCATATCACACTTGTGGGCTGAATTTACATAATGAACCTGTATGCATGCACATATCTTCAATCCCATAAAATGTTAAAATGTAAATAAATTGATAACAATGCATGAAAAAATCTCTAATCCCATATTCATATAATGAAATATTGTTTTTTAATGAATAAAAAATTCAAAATTCAAGCCCTCCCAAATGGAATTTATTATATGGATTGTTTAGTAGAAGGTATTTTTTGTCAATGCAACACTATTATATACGACAAACATTCAAGTAAAATCTAAGATGCACCTAATCCCATCCTTAAGTGGAATGTGTAAAAAGGTTATTCATCTTTATATGATTAGAAATGGGTGGGATGAGGCCATGCGTGGGTGAATATGAACCAACCTAGTAAAACACCCATAAATTACCAAATCGAAAGAATTAAGAGTAGTTTTCTCATCAATCACGGGTATACCAAAACGATATAAAACATAATGATAAATAATGATATTCTATATATACTCATTAATGATTCAGAGTTTCAAAATATCTAAAACATTGTATGACATATATATACTATGAGGTTTCAAGGTAATTCTCATCCAGGATATCTCAATCCATGAGCCCTACCATACCTAATGAAACTCAACCAAGAGATATCCCTCATTAGGTATCACTAAATTGATAAAACATCCCCATCGTCACATAGATCATGATTTTCTGGTATGAACCACTCCCTGAGTGAATCTACCATAGAAAAATCTCATCACAGATGTCACACACTCTAAGTCTAGTCGAGAATTAGTACATAGAAAATTGATAGGTTCAAGTTGAGATATTCACCCCATTGGATGAATTCCCCATAGTAAAGAACATATCTCAATACATATCTAGGGGTAAACATTCGAGAAATCACAAGGGGGACACCAAAACCGACATGAAACATCTTCATAGATATGGTATCAAGGATTCATTATTATTGGTCAGAACAATACCACAGTCCCTGCCTAAAGAATCACGAATAAAAAGTGGCTTGTTTTTTCGTCTAAGAGGGATACATTCTCCAAGACACTAATGGGTTTATTTAGGTGGGATAAAAACAAATCATTCTATAATAAGGGAACTCATCCTCACTTCACTAATTAATAAGAAACTATATAGGGGTCACCCTCTATAATTATAATGGGATTTTTCATCAATCCTAAAAATGAATAGACTAAATAGAACACACAAAACCTATACTTGAACATGGAAGCTCACATAATATCACAATGAGGCTAAGATGAGAAGAATGGGGATTCTAACCTGTCCTCAAATTAGTACATGAAATTTCGTTATGGTTATATAGTATGTCTCCTAAAGCCTAAAAATGCATGTTTCTCATAGTCACATGAAACACATTTAAAAAATTATATGGTCTATCTACGAAGGGTACATGATGTGTATGTGTTGATCCGGAACTCAACATGTTTTTCTTCCCATGGCTATGTACATGGACATATCCATGTACATGAAAATTCCTATGTACTCCAGGCTTCCTATATACTTCCAATATACATGTTTTTTTTGGGGCCACATGGACACCTAGTATAGCATCCCGCCATTTTATAACATAAACTTTCATTTCATTACACGGAACTGAGGATCGTTAAGGTTTAGTGTCTTGGAAACAAGGATCATAATACATAAAAAAAACATAAAAACATTCTTCTTAAACACTTGAAAGGATTCTCCTTTAGTTCATCCTATGTTCATTATGCATCTCATAACCTGGGTACATACATCAAAAGAAAGGGTGAGCAGAAGGCCCAGTAAGGGAAACAAGAGAAACATTTTACAAGTGAACTTGAGATACTTCAATAAGGACATGAAAAGAACTTTAAGGCATGAGAAAGAAATCATGAGATACATCGTAATAAAAATAATCATTTTTCATAACTAGAAGATGTGGCTACAACATTTAATATTGACAATCATTTCGTTTCACCAAGGTCCATCCCCAAGGTGTCGTTAAAAATTACCATGGTTATTCACCAAGGCGTCGTTAAAATGGTCATCTCTAGAGATTAAGTCTTTACCCAATGCATTGGAGCGCTATCAGGGTGCACCCTTAAATTTGTCTTTATTTTCATGTGAGCCACATATATCATCATCAAACATTTCATAAATAACCCATATAGCATAAAACAAATGGGTTTCATTTCATAATCATAACGTTTCAACAACTGCTTTAAAGACATGATCTTTACGTTAGTTTAAACCCACGGAAATGGAAAGCGGGTATCATGTATGTAAATCACAGAATTTAAAATATAACATTTTTATATATATGTGAATACCCCTTTAGAAATAGGAGCTTTGAGTATTCACTTTATAACATAAAATAATTTTGAGAAAAGAGAGGCATTTTGAGACGAAAATTCTGCAGCATAACGGCTATGTTACAAGGTTTTAGAAACTTTGAAAAGAGAGGGAACATGGGTTGAACAATCATAATTGACCCATAAAATAGTAGAGGGACAGAATAAGAAGTATATATGGACATGGTGGTGCAATTTCAAGGACATACCATTTGAAATGAAAAACATGGAAGGAAGACAAAAGTTTGATTTCTCTTATGAAAGTTCGGCAGCCTAACGGCGTTACTTAAACTTCAAAATACTGAATTGAAGAGATCAAATTGGGTCTCTCATCATATGAACATAAGAGTCCAGTATGATAGGTATAGATATCATACCCCAACATAACAAAAAGGAACTTGAAGGAATTGACATGAAAGTAGAACTTCAAAACGAGAAGGGTGAAGAACCACTTAAAAATTCGGCAGCCTAACGGCGCCGCTTAAAACTTCAAAATACTGAATTGAAGAGATAAAATGGGGTCTCTCATCATATGAACATAAGAGTCCAGTATGATATATATAGATATCATACCCCAATATAACAAAAAGGAACTTGAAATAATTGTCATGAAAGTAGAACTTCAAAACGAGAAGGGTGAAGAACCACTTAAAAATTCGGCAGCCTAACGGCGCCACGTAAAACTTCAAAATAATGAATTGAAGTGATCAAATGGGGTCTCTCATCATATGATCATAAAAGATCAGTATGATAAATTTAGAGATCATACCCCAACATAATAAAAAGGAACATGAAAGACTTGAATGAAAATAGAACTTGAAAACGAGGAAGGTGAAAGAATCCCTTAAAAATTCGGCAGCCTAACGGCGCCACTTAAACATTCATAAAACGAATTGATGAGAGCAAGGGGGGTCTCTCATCATATGAACATGAAATAGGCAGTAGGATGAATATAAAAGAACATCCTCCCACATAAGAACATGGAGTATAAAAGAAATGACATAAAAGAGATTACTTGAAAAGAAAGAGAGAGGTCGGATCCCTTACCTTAAAATGTCACTCTTAAACCTCAAAGGTTGGGACCTTGAGGGCTTGGGGGAACCTTGGGAGGACTCCTTGGGAGGTAAAGAGACCAGAAATTCGTTGGGAATGAGTGGGGAGTCGAATGGATGAGAGGAGGGCTTCGTATTTATAGGGAAAGTGAGGGGACAATGCATTAATGGCCAAGGGACACCTCACATGTGCTTTTCTCAAACCCATGTGCTCTCCCTTGTCATTTATCATGGAGTTAGGCCACATGGGGCCCCCAAAACAATAATTCATCACCCTTGGCCGGCCAACCCTCAAAAGATCTCATGACATCATCATGACACCGTTATGATGTCATTAAACATACCGAAACCCTAAAACTGTATTTTTACTATTCACTGAAAATTCAACTTTCTCAGAAAAAACCCAAAATTTCACATTAACCAAATATCAATGCTCTGATTTCAAAAATGAAATCCATTTTATAAAAATAATTTTCTAAATATTTTTAATTTAATTTTTAAATAAAAACACTATTCATCAAAAATTCATTTTTTTCAGAAAAAACCCCAAAAATTACCATAACATAATATCGATGCTCTGAGTTCAAAAATAAAGTCATTTTTATAAAAATAATTTTCTAATTATTTTTAATTAAATTTTTAATTAAAAAACACTATTCACCCGAAAAAAACTAATACTTGAATAATAATTAATGAAACCGTTATTTAACTATTTTATTGAATCACATTACTTAATCAAGGTGCCTAGATTATTTTAAAACTTTCTTTAAGTGAGATTACTAATCCATTTGGTCATATTACTAATCCTAATCATAAAATCACTATTCATAATTTACTATTCATCAAAAATCAAGTTGATCTTATTAGACTCTAAATTTAGTACTGAACATAATTGCAGAAGACCATTTTTTGAAAATCATTACACATTTTAAATTATTTAGGGTTTACATAAACATATTTAAAATATCCTTTTTCTAAAATTCATCAAAATATGCATGCTATATTTATCCGGTCATTTCAAAATTCATAAACTTCATCATAAGAAGAAATCCCAATTTTTATTTAAAACAAGGATTACACAAGGTAGTTACGGTCTCGTTACATAACCCCTTATAATACCAGCATAGGACCTAAGAGTAAGGTGTGCTAGGGTGATAGAAGCTTGGGGCGGCTCAGTCAACATTGGCCGAGTAGTAATTTCTATCAGTTTGAACTTCTCACGAAGGCGATTTCGTTCCAGCTTCACATGATGAATTTCGGCTTGGATTTGATCCAGAGCAAAGCCTAGTGGTGCTACCTCCTTCCCAAGCTCTGTTAGATGGGCTTCGATCGGTCCAAGACTACTAGGTGAGGCCATCGAATCTTCTTTCTATAATAATTAACCAAGATTACTTATATTTAGAGACAATAATCAAAACATTTTGTTCACAGCGGTCATGTTGACCGATGGTTATATAATAGTAAAAACCCACTGATATCATTTTAATTATAATCATGTTTATCCAATAAAACATTTTTGTTGAGTATAACAATAACACATAAAATTAGGAAACAAAATTTATTTAAAAAATTTCGGGTCGTTACACCTAGACATGTATTTACTTTAAGTTTGGATCCATCCAACACATGTCGCATGGTGTGTGACTTTTAGAACACAATGCATAACACTACCTGGTCTGTTGGGTGTGTACTCCCTATACAATCCAAGATAGTCACCAAAGTGACACATGGTGTGTGACACATGTCACATAGCATGTCATCTTTATCACTTTGTGGGCATCCAATCAATGTATATAACGTTCTACCCATAATATGCTCCTCTGGACTACATTCTATGTAGATGGGTTTTTCAAAAAAACCTATGGGATCATATATATTTTATTGCACTTACATATTAATTTAGATATATATATATACTAACCAATGATCAAAAATAACAATCCATCAAATTCCTTACATCATCATCGATAGTCTTTTAATAAATCCTACCATTGAGAATCATCCCCCATTTTAACTCTCTTATTCGGTGTGCCATACAAAGTCCAGGGGTCTTAAATCCAACCCCAAACACTCATTATTATCATACCCCATGATTCTAATTCTAATATTGAAAACAACACTTTGGAAACAATCCATTTCTTAAAATATAGAATTCATAACTATTGTCTTCTGGGTATTCATTTATCCATTGGCCAAAGGAACACTTTTAATGTATGCTTAAAGGATGGGTGGAAGAAACCATAAACAAAAAACATGAGGAAGAACCTTGTATTTTTTCATTTTCAACCTCAATCAGTTTTCATAGAAAAAAAGAACAATGTGGTATAAACATAAATTAACAATCACATATATGTTTTCCCTAAGTCCTGAAAAAGTACCCATTACCACAAAACAACAAATCTATGAATCAATCCATTATTCTATTAACTCGTGTATTTAATGGGATAAGAAAATGGGTATAAATCCCAAAAAAGAATCCTACCTAGATATTGGATCGATCCCTAATGAATAATAGTATTAAATTTTCATCATTTGTGATATTAATGAACTCCTTTAGTGCATGATTCTCAATTTGATCTCAATATGCTGTCATCATCTATAGATCTTCCATCGACACATCTCAATCCCTATGATATGATAAAAAGTCTACAGATTAGGTATAAACATATTTAAATAGAGGATTCCAGGTCACTATGTTGAAATAAATAAATAAATAAATAAATAAATTTAATTAAAAATACTATTAGTTCTCAGGATTGAACTATATTAAAACACTTGAATCCATCAATGATTATGTCACCCATGGAGTAAACCCCACATTTTCAAATCAATAGTGGTTTGATATTTTTAATCGAAGAATCTATTAAATAATTACTCCATTATTATAGGAATTTTTTTTGTGTGTAATATTAATATATTTAATATTTATATAACACCAATTATGGGATCCTCGGGCCTCAAAATCTCACATTGTCTCATCTCCTTGCTCCATAAATACATTTTGTAATATTCCAATTTCCTAAATGGAAAAAATGAAAAAATACATTATTCCTCTCATCAAGGACTTTCATACTTAAAATGAAAAAAATATAAAAAAAGTTATTGATTCTGAACTGTCAATTGGCTTTCTCACTCCCCCGAGCCTCCTTGATAGTTTTCTATGCTACAAATTGACACACACCAAAGGAAACACATTCACACTAATTATATTTCTTTAATTGGTCCCCAACACCACCAGGTCCATTAAAAAACACCACTATTATGTCCCCACATAACCATGTAAATTTCAAAAAATGATTCATGAACATACCTCCTCAACATTAACATGTGAAGAACACTAAGAAACCAAAACAACTATAGTTCTATGGTTAAGAGGTACACCACCTTTATAACCTGACACATAAGTAGGAAAAATACATGTCCTAAAAAACATGGTCATATACCAATTCCCTAAATATACATCTAAAACTCATAAAATCAAAAGGCATATATCATTGGTCCATAAATAAATTTTAACATTTTGGGAATTCCTCATCCTTCACTAGATGAATTGGTCACTTAAAACCATCACTAGGATAGAAACTAGTACCCATGCACTGTCACCCACTAGCATAGACAATAATTATAGTGGCATAAATGGTCCCTCAAACATTTCATAAAAATGTTTCTACAACATTTGTGGAGTGATAGTCACTAGGATACAACCCCCCCCCCCAATGGTTGGTGAACCTCCCTACTATGGCCCAAAACAAACATGTGATCCTAAAGTATGTTCAACAGAACCTTAATAGTCTACATTACCTTTCTAGATTACTAGCATAGAATACTATGATAAACTACAACTGATCCCCCAAATGATTCCCATATCATATCCCTAACCATTCTATGATGTCAGTATCATTGTCTGAAATGATCAAAAGGGAATTCCATGATTCCATATTTCCTCCAACATCCCCAGGTGTCTCAAATTCTCCATAAATATTTGTTGTTCATCACATGTAGAGAGTCAGGAAAATAAGATTTAAATATAAATACCTTATTTAAATACCTTGACCACTAAACTGATTCTATGTGATCTTTGTAAATCATTACCTTTATTAGATGTACGACTATGGAAAAACAACCCCTTAAAGCTACCATACATACATTTATTGGTGCCACCATGTATCTTTGAATATGGAATATAAGATATACGCCATTTTAAAATACACAAGAACCTTATTCTATGGATATATGGTCATAAAAAATCTCACAAATGATATTCTTGAGTCATACCTCGCATTCTTTTTAATGATGTGGAGCGGTAGAAAAAAGCGACTAGAATAAAAACCACACCATCCTCAGTTGAATAGGGTGCTCTAACTCAGATTCTAAGAACACATGAATGTCATAAAAGAATAATTTCATTAACTGATCCAATAAGGGATAAGAATCACATATAAAATAATTACAACTCTGAAAAGTCACACAACATTCCTTCGGTTATCAACAAATTCCTAAATCAACTGATGTGGATTTTCAAATACAATTCTTAGTAAATCATTCTCAAAATTCTAACCTAGTAATAATACGTCCTATGTTCAATATTGAGAACCACTTATTCTTAAACCACTAGTATATGAACTCAATAATTCATAGTTGTTGGTACACCTTCTCATGTCATCATGTTCATATTAATAAAATTCACACCTAACCACATTCAATAATCCCCCTACTTGGAGAAAAAAAGGGACTCCTTGGAAAACACACTTGGACTTATAAATCCCTTGCTCTACATACTCATGAAACTAAATCCCAATATCTCATAACATCATGGGATAATTTGATACACAAGATCTAATATAATGAAATCCCATGTTAATGTTCAGAAAAAAAAACTAACTCTGGATGGGGAGGTAAACCTGAAATATCCTCAAGATATACAACCTCATTCACTTTAACTGTTATAGGAAACATAAAGATCAATGAATCCACTACTCTAATGGTAATAGTAGACAACTAATAAAGAAGATGATATAACCTTTTATGAATGAGCTCATATTCCTCTACATGGGATCACTCCTTATTAATGGAGGGAAAATACATCCCTGTAAATTGAATGAAATGATCTAATCAATGGTAGAAATAAGATGATCATGTATAGTAGGAAACTAGTCTATACTATGGAAAGCCTCATAGGGTCTCACTAGAACTTTTAAGGGATTCCATATGAGTATTTCTAACCCCAAATAGAGATTGGTCACAAAATTAGTAGAAGAGTGTAATCATGAACCCTCTCTATAGGATATTCAAACACAAGGGTCAAGAAATAAGGATTCACTTATATAAATATGTCTCTAATAGGGGATAAAATATGGGATAAGTGTCTCATGAATACATGTGAAAAATGAAACTATGAATGTGATGACACATGTTGTATCATAAATCACACTCAAAGACCTTATGATATCATACTTCTAGGAACACATAATTTATGCTTCCATCATATTTACCAATAATAGGGATTTATCTTAAACATTAGAATACCAAACAAACTCAACCAAAAAAATTCAAAGTCACTCATACACTACAAAAATTACACTATATTTATTCAATGTAATTGACTAACCTTCATTGTTTTGGATCACGTATCAATATTGTGTGTTAGTGTGGGAATCTTACCTCTCCCTTAAATTTTTATAATATTGAAAAAAACATCCAAAATAATAGGATCTACCAAATACCTGCATCTTTTGCGAAAATACATGACCAAAGGAAGAAAATCTGTCTCTCATAACTTCTTCTAATAGTATTACAACATGAGCATATGGGAAATAGAATAAAATAAAAAACACTCTTGGAGCCTATGGGTGATAAACCTCTTGCACCTGTATCTCTCCAAGATTATGACCATTATCTTCCATTAATTGAGTGGTCCACCTAGAGTTGTTGAAGGATGAATCAAACCAAATTATCTGCCACCTTTTTATCCTCCCAATCTCCTCCCTCACATCTTATAAATTAGGGACCACCTTGATCAAGTATCCACCTATGCCCAAAAGACTCTTTCACTACCTCTTTATCTACATCAAAACATGTTGGAAAATAATTTATCATAATTATTCTCCCTTCACAAGATTATCGATGTTTTCGCCTCAAAGAACTGCTGTATCCTCGATATCTCTGAAAAACCCAATTTTTTTTTAGAATTATATCACACACCTGATATCAGTATGTCTTACTAACACTGTATCTCCAATGAAACCTACATAAAAAGCTTTTGATATGTGCTCAAACCAAAATAATCATCATCTAGAATTGATATAAATATCCACGACTGAATTTTATGTATTTTATCCACCTAAACCAATGATGGTGGGTATATGAACTGATCAAAATGATAATTTTACACCTATTGAACATCCTAATGAATTATATCCTCTTGAATAACACTAATTAGAGAGGCCTTGTAACTAATTAATTCAAAATCCTGACTCTATTGTGGAATCCCCACTGGATTTTGTTGTTATTAAATCATAAAAGAGGAAAAAACATACCACATTCAATGAGTATATCTAGTGAGGCGACTCAAAATGGTAATAGAAATAAAATTTCATTCTAATATGATGCAGCTAACAATATTTTCCTAGAAACTTATGCCTCCATATAATAAGATAACATGATGGATAATAGATTCCTGGTTAAGATTGACATCATCCACCACACTGACACTAGATCCTAGAGCATCAATTATAAACTCATTACATTTTAAAAAAAATCACTACTAGTATAACCAAACCATCACCTGTAAAATAAAAAAATTCAAAACTTCTATCTATAGTTAGAAATAGGGACATATAATACCACTTAGTGATTAACCTACATGTAGGTACTTGAGACACAACAACCCATGCCTGCATCTAAAAGTCCAGGTGTTAGCGACCCATTCAACGAAGGAATATCACACACATGGGTTCCATTTTATTTATATACATGTACACAGAAAATCATCACAAAGACCATAAATTGATTTAATATGATGATTTTGATAATGATGAATGCACTAAACAATTATCCCACAATCAAAGTATGATATAATTTACTAGAAATAATAAAAATTTAAAATATAAAACACCACCCAAAACTGGAATATAATGACCAGCCTTCTCAGAAGTAGTTGACTAATATCAATTCAACAAAAGTATATACCTCATTCGGTCCATCCCAAACTAAATTTAACTTTCTTCTAGTCCTCTATATATGATTTAAAAAGGATTTTTGTCTGCATAATAAATGATATATGAGATTGAGTTTTCACTACACTAATCAGAAGGAGGCCTCAGATGGGTCACCCTCTATGATGAGAATGGGATTCTACCCAGAACTTGCATTGGAATGGACCACAAGGAACACACTCTGCATATAATGTCCCAAGTAAACACACAACAGATCAAAATAAATTTGGGATAAAATGATTGAGGACACCAAAATATCCTCCATGGAGAACATGGTGTGTACCTATGGGTACACATCGGGTCTCACTAATCCTCCAACTACCCTTGAATCTCATGAAAACGACTTTCATTTTGTAAAGTACATGTTCTATACACTCATCCACACAACATGTAAGATTTGATATGGTACTGAAGGTGATATTATTCCTAAATCCATGTATACAGGGTCTTTCCCATGTAATTGGGCTTGAACAAGTACATGAACCTATCCATGTACTATAGCCTTCCAATGTACATCACTAGTTTATGATGTGTGGGTCCACATGGCACCTGGGAATGTAACCTTTTACATAGTGAGGCATCTTCCACATATTACATGTCATATGGATTTGGACACATGGTATTTAACCATTCATAGCTCTAGTGTGTTTACTCTCTATAAACATTGAGTTACCAACAATGGGATATTATGAGTTGGAAACATTTCTCATAGTGTGTTATCTTTATCCATATATGGAAACCCTAGTGCCAAAAAAAGAGGAATATATAGTTGGTGTTCCTCTAAACTACATGACTTATAGCCAAGTTGTTTATAGAACCTTCATGATTTTCCACTCCTCTTTTCTCATGCCTCCTGGTTTATTTGGATATGCATCTAATCTCGAAACAAAATAAAATATCTTGATCCATGTCATCCCTTATGTCACCATCTAGAGGATACAATCAATTCACACTACTAGGGTGTTTTACACTATGATGCCTCTCTAGTGTCGAACAACATACTCAAATAGAGTGTCTCTAATAAAACTTGAATTGCGTACCATTTTCATGCACCAGAATACCATCAACAATTCTAAAACTAGATCCACGATAATGATCCACAATGCCAATAATGGAACACAAAATTATTCTCTTTCAGGTATTCATCGATCCACCATACATATGAACACCAATGAAGAACACACATTGAATAGGGGAAGAAAACCATAAACCCAAAACTTGGGTAATGATCCTTAGCCATTGTTCCATTTTCAGCCTCAATCTGTTTTCACAGGAATGATGAAATATGGGGATCAACATCAATAAATAAAAATTTAACAATTACCCCATATATCACAAATAATATCATACACACAAAACCACTAATCATTGAATCAATCCATTAGTTTAATAATTCATGTTCATCTTAGGATAAAAATAGTCATAAATCATTAAAACACATTTCCTACATGGAGTCTTGATCAATCACGAATGAATAATAGTTTTGGATTTCAATCATTTTTAACATCCACAAACTCTATTCTTACATGATCCTTGATCTGGTCTCAATCTGGTTTCATCTACCACTAATCGTCTAATGATACCTTTTAAAGGGATCCACTCAATCCATAGGGTATAAGACTAAACCAAGGAGTTATCAATATCCTTTTTTAAATAGTGGATTCTAGGTACTTGTGTCAAGATAACCAAACAAATTAATTTATTTTAATATTTTATCCTAACATAGGATTTTTTCGAGGCACTTGGTGTCGAAAAATGTTATACCTCACCTAATGTAAAACTCATGTTATAAAATAAATAATGGTATCAGATTAAAAATATGATACTCTATTTGGGAGTTATTCCACTTTTTCAAGAAATAATCATGCTCGAGATATTAATAAGTTTAATATTTTTAAAACCTAAATCCCAGGGTCAACAGACCTCAAAATCTCATGTCGTCTCAATTCATGTATCTGTAAAAATCCATAGTAATTTCAAATCTCGTAAATGGTAAAAAATGATCCATTAAAATATTCACATATTTAATTATTTATGTCCAAAAAAAGAACCCACTGAAAGAAATGCGGTGATAGTGAACTCTCTTATATGGCGCCCACTCTCATGAGCTACCACAATAGTGTCATATGCTTCCAAAAAACAACATTGAATGAAAAAAATTCCCATGAAGGTTATTTTTGATAACATTACTTAAATCCACTAACTTTATGGGAAATGGAACTCCACTCTAATAGACCATCTTATCGAGGTAGATATCAAAGAACAATTCATGTACATACCCCCTCATCTATGACATGGGGAGAACATTAATAAAACAAAAATAGTGTAGTCATATAGTCAATTAGCACACCACATCATTACTCCTACACATAAATAGTAAAGAAAAAAGTGCCTAATAACCCTATATATAGTTGAATTTCTGAGAAAAAATAGGAAAAAAACTCCAATGTCCTACACTGATTATCAATAAATTACAATTGAAATTTCTGGGTTTTCATCATGTACCCCAGGATGAACAACACCATTATGACCATCTCTGAAACCAAAACTAGGACCTAATATCTCCATCCCAAAGGCTCTATCCAAAATGAAAGTTACCTTGATGGTCCATCAAACCTAGAATAAAAATGTCGCTACACTTTTTGTCGAGTGGTGGTCACTAAGTCACAAAACTCTACCAATGGTAGATGATCATACTGGTTATGGTCTAAAATTGACATGAATACCTCAATTATTATCACCATAACATAATTAGTCCACTTTACCTAGCCATTTGAATGAGGTAAAACATTATTCTCAACTACAATTGATTCCACAAATACTTACCAAATACTCACCCTAAATGTTCAATAAATAATTATCCTTGTATATAATGATTTATAAGATAATTCCTTGATAACAAACTACCTCTTGCATGAACTGGTATCCCAAACTCTCCATAATGATCTATTGGTCATCACCCTCAAATAGGAGAGACAACACGATTTTGACTAGAAAACATGATTCATATTCCTTAGCTACTCAACCAATTAAAATATATCATGGAATATCATCAACTCAACAAGATGTAATGCTAAAGAAAAACAACGCCATCCGGACCTCCTTCCATAGAGTGACAAGTGTAACACCATAAAATTATGAAAGAATGATATTTTTTTAAATCACATTTATGAAACAACACACCTAAGGTAAATGGGAATATAATATCCCAATAATTTTAAATATATTTATTATTTTAAATAAAATTAATCTATTATATAACTTTTATTACAATCAATGGGATGTTCATCTTGTGATACATGTTAAAATGAATTTCATTGATAGATTGGGTTACACTCAAGAATGAGTTTTACCAAAAAAATGTAGTATTATTATTCACCCTTTGACATTAAATTTATATTTATAAATTTGATTTTGAAACTTATGAGCACATATGGTAGAATATATTCTTTAATAATTAATTATAAATTAAAATAAAACAAATTAATTATAAAAAAAATGTTTCTTTATAAAGAACTATTTTTCGGTTCCCAAAGGTGGTGTCTATTAATAAATATAATTATGTTATATTAGTGAATGATATTAATGAAACTTATATTATATATATTCAATAAATTATATTTAAAAAATTCAAATATATTTGATATAGATAAGATAAGAACAAACACATTATTATGCATAAAATACTATATTTTTTTAAAGGCGATTTTGCCGCCTTATAATACCGCACATGTTTCAAAATTAGATTTCGAATTTTTTTTACATATTATTAGAAAAAAAATTAATTTTTTAAATGTTAATGTTAAAATTATATTGTGATAAATTTTGGTTGTTTTTATGAGAATATTAATTTTTTATGAATACTGTAAAGTCTTGAATTTTATTTAAAAATTCAATTTTTATCTTAACAATATGTAATGTTAAATTATATTATGAATATGTTTTAAAGTAAAAATAGATAAATTATACATTAATTGATTAAATTTAGGTAATTTTAATAAAATTAAATTTCAACATGGATATAAAAACATAGTAAACATTTTAACATTTTTAAATTAAAACCCACTTTCTCGACCTGTTTGTGGGGTTAATTTTATATTAATTACTATCATTTTTGTGATTTAAATTTTGAAAAAATAATTAAATATTTTTAATAATAATGTTTTATAATTAATAATATGGTTAACATAACTTTAGTCAAAAATTATTACTAAAAATGTTAAATATTATTAATATGGATTAAGAGAAAAACAAAATAACCATGAGACTAAACTTTAACCTTATTGGTACAAATGATATGAAAACATTTTAAAAAACCCATTTTATTGAAAATTTTAAGCCTTATAACTCATTTTATAAATTTTGGTGAATTTTTGGAGTCACTGAAGATGTATAAAATGTGGATGCAATTCCGTCTTTAAAAATTTTACATGCTTCCCACTCAACCAACTTATAAAAGGCATCTTTGTATTCCTATTCTTCCCATCACTGAAAATGATTTGGTTCAGAATATACAAAAAAAAACACCCCAAAAATTACATCCCATCATTATATAATCCTTATCATGGGCCTAAATCCATCTTAGGAAGGCATTAGTGCAAACTTAAAGAGGGTACTGAAAGAATAGATTTTGATTTTCAAAAATATTTTTTATATTATTTCCTTATATACCCCTTTAATTATTATTATATCATTATTATTTAATAAAATAAATATTTTATATATAATTATATGTATTAATGTTATAGTTAATACCAAAAACAACACACACTTCCATCAAATTGGATACACAATTTTTGTTACTATGTACAACAGACTATTGCCTCAAGGACCAATGTCGTTCTTTGTTTTACTACCACCAATCATGGTTTGAAATAATGATGGATGTATAGTTTATATTTAATAAATATTATATTTATAATGAATTTTTGATTATTTAATTATCATATAACACTAAATTCTTTCTTTCAATATTTTGGGAATAAGATAACGTCACCCCTGCGTACGACAAACTACCGCCTCACGAAGCAATGTGATTCGTTTAAATATTATATAAAATTTATTAAAGAAGTATTTAAAAAATAATATGTGATATATATGAAATAAATATAATAATGAAATAATAATACAAAAAATATATCATTTATTTTCTTTCTTATAATAAGGTAAGAAAATGGAAGCAACATTCATGTGTACATGCGACCTACCATCTCTACGAATGGTGAATTTTATTTAATACCATAAAATTTTATGGATAACTATTAATAAATTTATGGTGAATATTTATAATTTTTCATGATTTTTTAGATTATAGATATGATGAAATCATGATATAACTATGAGGAAAAAATAATAACAACTGAAAACAAACATGAAAAATAAGGAAATTAACACCAACAATATGATAAATAATGAATGATTATTCATGAATGGTTAATAAAATGTTATAAAAAAATGATACACATATTAATATTAATATTTTATAAGTTAACAACACTATTAAAATAATTATAAAAGAGGTTAATTCTATTTTTAGAAAACAAAATCTTAATGAATGGAATTTCATCTCAAATTTATATTCAATTTAGAATTATTTGTTTTTATGCACCATTTAAATTATATATGGTGTATATGCTTCCCCATTGACATGTAAAATCATAAGACATTTTCAATTCATTGTATTTTAATTTTGAAAAGTAATTATGTAATCTAAGGTGATTTAACTTTAAAATTACCAAGTGGTAAAAGTTACCGTAGAATCTCAATTCCTTTTGTGATTTTAAACCTTATCATGACCCAATAACATTATTGTAATAAATTTTCTTTGGAAATTACATATATTTTAAATATATGTGTTATTTTATTATGGATATAATTATTTTATAAATCATATAGTATTTTTATATATGATTTTTTTTATTTTATATGATTTATTAAGGAATATTGGAAGATATATGTCCTTTACTCAATATAGATATTTGATAAGTAATAGTTTTTAATAATTTAAATTTATTAATAAAAATGTGAGATTTTTTTTGTAAAATAAATAAAAGGGTTTGGGAAAGATTAATTAAATCCCAGTAATGTGTTGGTAGTTCATGAGATGAATTAGTTTTCCAAATCAGATGGGTTTCTTCCAAAAATGTAAACTGTGTTGTAGATATATCATGAAGGTACCTATCATGAGGGTATATCATGACTGTTCATATATCAATAATTTTTATTTACATAATTATTTTTATTCCATGTTATTATTGTATCATGTACAATATCCTTGTTATTGTTTCAATGTCATGTTATTATTATATGGCATTATTGATCTTCATTTATTTCTTCCATATTTTTCTAAGGTTATTGATTAATTATAAAATGTTTCAGTAAATTACCATTCTATGATAATTACTATTTATTGAATTTTGATAGTTTTTTATGTACTTATAATTTACTGAGAATTTGAGTTCACCATTATTTTATTTACTTTCTTATAGAAATGAAGGTAATTAAATGGAATGAGTTTTCAATGATGTTGAGCATTTTAAATTATTATGTATTTTTTTCTATTTATATTTTAAATTTTTTATCATGTATATATCTGGTTTCTAAAAATTCTATACTTTTTTCCCATGGGGATTTTGATCTTATATCTACTCTAATATAATTAATTAAGGTACCAACAATAGGCTACTAGGTTCAGGGTACTAGAGTTGGTATTAGAGAAGGTTTTGAAAAAATATAGGAAAATAGATTTAAAAAAGAATACATTAAGAAATAATGTCATAACATATACATTGAGGATATTTATAGAAGAACACCCTAATGTTTTCGTAAGGTAGATATTATAAGGTTTTTTCTATCAATGTGTCTTTACACGGATACTACAAGTGGATATTATTTTGGAACATATGTACCTATGGGTAATAACTCTGAAAATTTCATATTAGGCTTAACTCTTGAATAAACTAGTGAATGAAAATGATCCATACTCCATAGCAGGTTTGAGACTTATGAGGGATATTAATAAGATAATTCAAAATTTTAATACAAAACATTAGTATGGATTTGAATAGATTATGTCAATAAATTACCTTTGTTAAATCCTATAAAAAGTAAGGTCCTTTTTTGAAATAAAATAGATGAAGTATTTATGTGTTGGGATTCCAGAGTTAAATTGTATAAGTATTTTTATCAAATATATTTTGGATAAAACTATCTTGAAACATCTATGGATTGTGTTAAAATTTAGAAGAAAATGTGTTTTAATTATCTAAATAGTTATTAATATCATAACATGATTACAATATTAAAGGTAATAATAATTTCAAATATATTAAAACATATTTATAGGTATTCTGTGTGGAGGGTTTACCAATATTAAGGATATTTGTGGAAAATGTTTTGGCAATAAAACACATTATTTTGGATGATTTTTTATTGGAAAATTTATTAAGGGAATAATTTCATAACATTTTATAGAAAAAATATTAATGCTATAGATAAACATTAGGGTTAATACACATATAATATTATTAGACATTTTTTTAAAATAGTTTTACTTAAAACATTAGATAAAGGGATAATTTATGATTAATTTTATTTCAAGGATTTATATTATATGTTTTTGGAAATGTTATATGAATTACAATAATATGGTTTATAATAAGGAAAATCCACATTATGGGTGGAAACCCATTGCATCCAACAAGGTGGTGTGTCTTTAACCCATAAACAAGAGATTATAAGGGTTTAATGCCTACCACTGGACTAGGTGATGTTTTATTCAATATGTTATTGTTTTTAGTAAAAATATTTTATGAATAAATATTAATAATTAACCAGTTGTATTATATTTGTGGTTCAGTGATTAATGTATAAACCATTTTGGTTTTAGAAAATAGTTTTAGTTAAATGAAAAAGTAGTCATCTTTTATGGATCTTATTATCAATTAAAAGTGATTTTTATTACCTCTTTCATAAAAAAGTTATTTATGGATATTAATTTCTTGTAATTGGAGATGAATTGGAAATTCATCTAAGAACAATAAATGTAATGAATTTTTTATCTTTCTTTATATTCATAGCAAGTAAAAGAATTATTCAACATTAGGAAAATTGTCTAACAAATGTAATCCCAATACGTTAATATTTATTAAAATGATAGTCTTTTAAATCATCATAGTTTTTTTGGAATTCTGTCCCTTAACATTCTATTTATAATTCACCCCTTTTGATAATTAAAATTAGTCACTTTATAAAATAATTTATAATTTTAGTCCAAGTTTATATCTTCACATTCCACTAAAATTTTCATATGTATAATCCTAGCTACATTTTATTCCCTATGTTCATTGTAATTTCCATTCCTTTTTACTAATAAGATATTATATTAGTGATTTTATGATTTTAGTTTTTAAAAACATGTATAATAAAATTTAAAACCTAGGATTAAAAATATCATGTTTAAATTGTGAGGATGTAATTTATTTAAGGTACAGATAACGTAACACCCCAAAATACTGGAATAATAACATTTTATTCAAAAAAATGTATGAAACATAAAGGAATTAGAAGAGAATATAATATATTGATTCATTATATAAGCTTTACTATTTTTAATAAATTCAATATATTTTATATCTTGAATTCTGCACAACGTTATGTTTATATTGCAATATAATCAACAATGATTTTCATCGATAGTTTGTGTTACACGTAAGACCGAGTTTTATTGAATACTATCAATATTATTATAAAATCATATTAATTAATTTTTTATATATATTAATTATTAACTATCTTATGAACACATATGGTTGAATTTATTGGTTAATAATTAATTATAAAATAAAATTAAAACCAATCAAATATAAATGAAATTTTTTTATAATGAAGTATTTTTATGTTACCAAATGAGATTTATCATAATAAATTAAATTAATAAATATTATTGAATGATAATAATTAATTCTATATAATATATATCTAGTAAAATATTTTTAAATTAAACAGATATATTTGGTAGGAATAAGACTAGAACAATCCCAATTTTATATATTAAAAAATAATATTTTTATAATGATATTTTTCTATCTTTTAATGGAAGTCGTGTTTTAAATATAAATACCGTATCTTCTATAAATTTTATATGAAAAAATTAAGATATTTTTGAAATATTACATTCAAAATTTATATTAGGCTGATTTTTTTTTTATTTTTCTACGAATTTTCATTTTTTATGAATAGTGCAGAATACCTGACTTTAGTTAGAAAATAACATTTTATATAAAAAAATTATAAGTTAAAATATATGTAAATTTACTTTTAATGTCAAAATATATCATTTAATAATATATTAATCCAATTTAGGTCATTGAAATTAATTTTATATTTCAATTGGATATAAATCCACAGTAAACTTTTGAACATTTTCAGTTTAAAAACATGCTTTCTCCTCTCATTCATGAGATTAATTTTAAGTTGATTTATATAAATTATTTTTTTTGAAATTGGATGAATAAATTAAATATTTGGAATAAAAAAATTATAATTTCTACTAATTTAATTTTTTTTACATAAATGATTAGTTGATGAAATTAATTTTCATTACTCGAATTAACGAAAAAACCAATTTATCAAGGACTTAACATTAAACATGATGAGAAAATTTACCAGTAAACATATCAAAAACAAATTTTATGGCCATATTTTGACCTTATAACTTCAATTATAGTGTTTTTTGAATTAATAGAGGAAATTTACATGGATGAGACATGATTTTAATTCCCTCTTTCACAAATTTAAAAGTATTTCACTCATCCCACTTATAAAAGGCCTCCCCTCATCGACTTATTAAAACATTTAAAACTAGTTTTTTTTAGAGATGACCTTACCAAATAACTCCCCAAATCCTATACCTTAATTTTAGTATCCATATATTGGGTTTATACCCAACTTATGAATGAATTAGTTTAAACCTATGTTAGATTCTTTATGAAGATTTAATGATTTTATAAAAGAATTTTAATTTTATATACTTATCCACATACTAAAATTATTATTATATATTTATTCATTAATAACCTCTATATAATCAATGTATTTATATTTTTTTATGCTATTAGCACTACCAACAAACACACGCAAATCCATCAACTCAGATACACAATAATCATTATTGTGCACGATAGACTACAACCTCGCAATCTAATGTCATTTATTCTTTAGTTACCACATTTCATGGTTAAGAATAGTGATGGATTTATAGTTAATATATTATATGTTTTATATTTAAAATTTCTTTATTCTTTATGAATTATTATATAACACATACCTTTATCATTTCCTTTTTCTTTGAATACAATAACGATGTTCTTTTGTATGGAAGAAAACCACCTCATGAAGCGATGTTATTAATTCACACATTATATGGAATGTATTAAGGATAATTATAATAAAAATATGTTAAATATATGAAATAAATATGACACATGAATAATAATATACATATATATCATTTACATTTGTTTCATTTTATAAAATAAAAAATGGAAGCAGTGTTCATTATAACGTAGAACCTACTGTCTCCATGAAAGGTTCATTTTTTTCATATTAGCAAATTTTATAAAAAACTATAAATAAATTTATACATAGAATTTATGATATTTAAATAATTACTTAAATTATATATAAAATGAAATCATGATCATATTAAGAGAGACAAAAATAATAAATCCAAACATTCATGAAAACATGGAAATTAACACCCAAAACATTTTAAATAATGACTGATTAATATTGGAAAGGTAAAAAGATGTTATAACTGAGTAATATATTATATGTTACATATTATTATGGTTTTTTATATGATAAAAAAATTTATATAACTATTATACATGTTGTTTATACGATTTCAACAAAAAGTACTCGTAAGGAAAGGGATTTCATCTCAATTTACATTCCATAAGGACTTATTTTTTTATTCACCAATTCAATTTTATATGGTGTATAAAATACCCCATTTACATGTAATATCAAGATTCATTCATAATTTATGTAATTATATTTTCATCTTTGAAATATCTCATCCAATGGAATTTATCTTAATAATTACCATTTGGTAAAGGTTATCATACAATCTCTATTCCTTTTTTGACCATTAACAATCTTTTGAAACAATAACATTATTATAATTATTTTTAATTGAAAATTACATTTATTTTTAATTTCAATATTCTTGTATTATGGATAATATTTCTTCATATACCATATTCCATTTTTACATATGGTGTTTACTTTGATGGTTATAAGATTTATCGGGAAAACATTGAAAAATATATATCATTTACTCAATATAAATATCTCATATGACACATTTTTATGGATTAAATGGATTAATAAATAAATTAATAATGTTTTTAACATGTAGTAAATGGTTTAGGGACCTATTAATAAAATCCCATCTATTCATCGGTAGTCTCACTAGACAAATTAGTTGGACAAATCAAGTGGGTTCTTACCGACAATCATAAACTACCTCAATGATAGATCCTAAATGTAATTATCTTGAGGGTAGATATTTATTTTTCAAATGTGAATAATTATTTATTCCATTATTATTGTTATTACATGTTATTATTTGATTAGTTATAATATCCATTCTCATGTTTCAATATCATGTTATTATTATATGGAATTATTGATCATCATTTATTTATTACATATTATTATTATGTTATTGATTAATTGGAATGTGTTTCAATAATTTACCTTTAAATGATTATGAATATTTATTGGTTTTTGATATCTTCTTCTATACATAATATTTATAAATCATTTTATCTCACCCTTATTTTGTTTCATTTCCCCAATAAATATTTGCAATGATTTTTCAAATAATGACAAATTTTTTGATTCTTTGGGATTTGAATCACATTTCTAAAAAACACTAATAATGTCACCAGATTTATGATACTTGGGTAGGGTTTATTACAACTGGTGTCATCATCTGTCATAAATCAACCACGACAAACTCTGCAGCTTTTAAAAATTCGTTAGAAACATATCCACTATATATCTAGTGATATAACATCTCATAATAGATATAACTAATTCTTACATTCCTGGATATATAAGGACATTAAGGGATAAAAAAATATCAATTACAGGTAAACCAAACCACCCTTAGCTATTGATCATTCTCAAATATGGACTATGATCACACATGAATATGAAAAAATAAGAGTACCATAAACTGATCTATGAAGGGTTAAGGGTATTTTTCAAAATTATTAAAACTCTACAAAGGTTCACATCTTGTTGAAGGGTACCAACATGAGCCAAGAAAATAATGGATTTAGAAATCAATTCTTGGAATATTATTCTTCAAAAAAAGATCTGATTATAACCATTATTGAGGTCATGTTTAAGAACCACATAACCCCAAACAACTTGTTGAAGAAATAAATGATTCTCAGTTTTGGATAATCTTTCTTGTTTGACTAGGTTCATGTGACAACAATTTACACTAAACCTAATGAACATGTCTTCTATTTATGAGAAAATAACAGGGACACCTAGGAAATAAAACCAGGTTTTAATAAGTACCTACTATAACAATTCATCCAACAATATCCCTAGCTCTCATAGATTCACAAGGTCTTTTGATATCCAAGCATAGATATGAGTCATCCTTGTTTTATGTCCATATAGAAAACAAAATCTCTATGGTTGGGTAATAAAAAATTCCCTCAAGATGGATTGACTTATTTAACAACTCCATCATTAAAAACATGAATGTTAAATAATCCACAACTCCAAGGAAAATACATTCCAAATAATAAGGAATCAGTTATACCCTCCTATAAATGAAGTCATACTACTTTTCCAGGGATCACTCTTTATCATGGGAGGAAAACATATTCCCTAGAAACTGGTGTAGGATCAATATATAGTTGTAAATGTATACAATATGTCGCAACAAAAGAGGGGGTGAATTATAGGTTTAAAAAAAATTATTTAGACTCTTAAGAAGAAATTTACTTTAAGATATCATAAACTAATACAATTCAAAAAGACTCTTATGAAAAAATAAAAATGATCGACCTGTTTCTAGATCGAATAGATATATTATGATATCAAAGATTATTAAAAAAAATTTATTTGAATTAAGTAAATGTTTAGAGTATAACAGATTTAAATGATTCTACAATTAAATTTATAGAATCCTTTAATACAATATACACTATATGTTTCATAATTATAACAATTAAAATAGAAAAGAATATGTATAGAAAAAGAAAATATAAAAATTACATTTATATTACAAATAGTTTCAGAAATGTAAGGGGTATTATAATTATTTTATCCGAAAGGGTATGTTATCCTTTCAGAAAGGATAAAAGGTATGTCTTATCACCACCTAATTAATCTTTCTATATAAAGATTGGAATGTTTGTCATCTAATCAATAGAAGCCCTCAATTAAGAAGGTAATCGGCACCTCTGTCTTTCAAATATTTGAAATACCTCGATACAACGATTGGAAGAATCATATTCCTATACATAGAACCCTCGATCGTTATCACAATAATTAGTTTCACAAAAAATACAAAGAACATATTGAAATACATGAACTAGGAACAAGTTGTTCATGTCTTGTATCTTCATGGATTTTCGCATGAAGAAAGAGAGATGTTACAACGTCTCTCTCTAGAAATTAATTAACAATAGTGTCTCCCATATTCAATTACTTAAGTATTGTATCTTCTCTGGTTAAAATAAACATTTATTTATAGGTTGTCTGTCAAACGGTCGTATTTTATTTCAGTAGTCATATTTCTCTTGAATAAATGAAGGGACATGGAAACATAGCATTATAACAGTCAAAACAAAATAGAATACAAGACATCATTTTTATTATTATACAACTAAATCCATGAAATAATTTTGGCTAGAAAATAATAAGTACAGATATATGAATTATTGAGTATGATGAATATATAAAACAAGAGTAAAAAGTTAATGAGAAACATGTATGTTGTATTAGATTAAGACATGAGTAAAATGAATTAAATGAGTATAGTGAATAACATGGGTACAATACAAAACATAGTTATGATGCATAATATGGATACGATTCATAATTAGGTTTCATAACTATACTTGTGGGTATGATGTAAAACATTATATGTGGTTACAATAAAAAACAACATATGTTGTTATGATGAAAAAGAACATATATGGTTATGATGAAAAAGAACAGACATGGTTACGATAAAAAACATCATAGGTTGTTATGATGGAAAACATCATATTTGGTTATGATGAAAAAGCTCATATGCAGTTACGATAAAAAAACAACATATGTGGTTATGATGAAAAAGAAAATATATGGTTACGATGAAAAAAACATATGGTTATTATAAAAAACATCATATGTGGTTATGATGAAAAAAATCATATGTGTTTATGATGAAATAGTATTAATTTGTGATATCAAAAACTAAAATATGAATGAGAAATTTGAAACAAATTTTGACTAAACAATTTCCCCATTTTTTGAAATCACGAAACAAAACAAAAAATAAATTCTTATATCTCCCTACGTTTAGTGACTCTTATGATAGTAATAGTTAATACTAATAATTCAACTTTAGGATAAAAATTATATCTAAGGATCATATATTCATTAATTCATCAATTCTTATGAGTTCTCCCCCTTAATAAGGTATTCTTTATTTTTTCTTTTTTATGGGAAAAAATATTATGTATAAAGAAATTTCTTTTTTTCCAAATTATTCTACACCAGTGGGATTTTTAAAATGGATAAGGGAAAAAATTATTTTCCTACAAGGATTTATAGAAACCAAGTATAAGAAATAATAAAAATTACTTGAAATGTAATAAGTTTTTATTATAACAAGAGTTCAAAAAATTCATTCCTTCTCCTTTTGTTTTTCCAAGAGTTTGAACACAGACAACTTCATCATATTGAACTATTTTCTATCCTCCATCAACTTGTCAAGGTATTCTTGTCGAGCCTTCATCTTATAATCCTATTATTCTATATAACTTTATTATTTATAGATACTTTCTTTAGGAAATTGATTGATTACATCCTGTGTATTGAACTTTACATCTTGGGAATTGTAATCATTTATATTGACTATGTATTCCTTTTATATTACTACAACTCTATTTAAGAGAAATAAATACTATTACATCCATTTTCCAATTTTTCATTTAGATGTTCAATCTATTTCGAGGATATTCTTTTTTAAGTACTTCCTCTTTCAATGGATTCTACTTTTTCATTAAAATTAGTGACCAATGTTTGGTATAATGAATTGAGATAATTTACACTCTTCACCAAATAATCATAAATATCCACATGAAACATGATATTTTCTTCAATATTTTTCGACCACTAAACACATTTTTTTACAAGACATGCTATCCTCAGCAGCACGTTCTTTAAACACTTTAAAATCTAATTAATGATACAAAAACCTATCCATCAGAATATTGAGGGAATTGATTAATTCATTATGACTATCAAAAATGATATCTTTCATAGAAGCAATTTTTTGAAAGAACAATATAATCATTTATAATTTTTTCAAGGCTTGTTCAATATTTTGAAATCTCTTTACTGTGATTTTCCATTCTGAATTAGTATCTTCATTGTATTCTATAAGATCTCCAAAATGAGTTCTAGTGTCTATAATTTTATCCGGTTGATTATGATTTTTATCAGATTTTTCGTATTGTTCTTTATCTGATATTTGAATAACATTCTTTAATGTATTATTTTTAGAAACTCTTCTTGATTATTGAGGATCAAGAGATGGAAACATAAAGGATGTGGCTTCTGATGATTATGCTGATTTATTTTTCATATTTGTAGCTTCATTATTTTACACTTATTCTTATTCTTATTCTTCTTATTTGTCACCTTATTCTTCTTCTACATCACTTTCTTGATTGAGAATTTCTATAGATTATTTTTTAGTTGACTATTTTTCTTTCCCTTTTTCTGTTGGATCCAGTAGGTTTTGAAGTGTTGGTTCCCTTATGACTATTCCAAATTTGGATTCTTAATCAATCTTTAGAAGACTATAAATATCAATAGCTTGAGCCTTTCTCTTTTTTATTATCTTTTTATTTTCTGATTCTCTTAGGGTTTCTTTGGTTCTTCTTCTCTCATACAAGGATTCTGTAGGGACTAATCCAAATTTTGGATCACATTCTTTTCTTTCTGCCTTATCCACCCTTTATTCTAATATAACCTCATCTAACACTATGTTTTGTTTCATTGATTTCATGGGGTTGTGGTGTTAGATAACATTATTTTTTTCGATGTTGATTTGGATGGATTTGAATGTTTTTCAATCCCTTCATCAATTTATTTTTTCTTTCTAAACTTATGGATCCTTCTCAATCTTCTTGGATTCTGGATTGAATCATAACATGAGTCTTCTAATCGAATCTTCACTAATGAGAGGCTCCTAGAAAGTTTTCGGATCTGACATAATTGACACATAGAACAAACTTATGCATTCATTCCAAAATATGCTCAGGATAGTGGGAAACATGATAATCTATGATTTTATTACACCATATTTAATTTTATTAATGGTTAGGATAATAAAACCCATGAGATTGAACATACTAATATTTACTAAGTAATCAATAACATATGCATCAGAGACTTTGAAGGTTTTCTTATCACCGATTCTCAGTACTAGGAAACCTTGAATCCAAAGGGCTATAAGACAGTTGTCAAATTATAAATGATTTACCTTCCTCTTATCATCATGAATCTCAAAAATAGATTCTTATAATTTTCTTTTATCAATAGTTCCATCCAATTCATGAATGTTTTGGAATGAGTAAAGAGCATCTCTCTCAGTTGGAACTCCTAGGAAAGAGGCCCCTTGTTTAAAAAAGTATTTTCATTTCATATCACACATAATAAATGAATCCATGAGTCCATCATGTGTTTCTATTTTATTTTATAATTGTAATAATTATTCATGAAACAAAAAATATTGATCTGATTCAAGTCTCTCAATACATAGGGATTCATATCCTTGTAAAATTTATTATCCTTTTTAGAAAAGAATCACAAGTATCATATAGTTCCCATGAAACTAACCTTTCACCACAAAAGTTTATAGCAATGAAATATTTTGGATACATTTGATTCAGATATGAAGCAATTGACTCATATATTAAAGACCTGAAAAACAGTCTCAAACACTATGGTTTTTCTTGGTTATGAAAGTTGATGTCTTATCTAATTACTAAAAAAAATATGATATTTGATTACAAATAGTGATGGATATTTATAGAGCATAAAAACATTGGTAAAATTCATAAATATTTCATTGTTGGATGGGTAGTGGTTATTTTAAAAACTAATATACAATGGAGATTATATCAAATAGATTCAATGGGTTATAATGGATTTGAACTCTTGTGGTTTTAAAAATTGAATTCCGATTGAATATTATAATAAGTTAAATGAAAGAAATGAAATACCAAAAATTTTAAATAAAATAGAAAATATAAGTTTTTAGAAGTTTTACCTATAGGTGTAATAGAATAGATATATTGGTTTCAGTATATTGTTATTCAGGTAATTATACTCTCATGTACTATTTTAGAATGAAATTACTTGTAATAATTATAGAATCCAAAAAATTATAATATTCATGAAATGTAAAGCCGATAAAATTATAATACCAATAAAATTGTAAAGCCAATAAAAACATGAAATTGATAAAACATGAAACTGATAAAATATAAAACAGATAAAACATGAAAATTATAAAATGTAATGCTGAAAACATATAAAGCCAATAAAATTCTAATACTGATAAAACTATAAAACTGATAAAAACAAGTAACTGATAAAAACATGAAACCGATAAAACATAAATCTGATAAAAACATGTAACTGATAAAACATCAAACCGATAAAACATAATGTGTACTCCCCCTTTGAGAAAAGAGTAACTTAATTGAAGAAGATGGGTTAAAAAGAATTATATGTAAATGATTACTTTATAGTGATCATTCCTAGCTTCTATTTAATGTATTCAAATCTATCAAAAGATAATTGTTTTGTGAAAATTTAAGAAAGTAGTCTTGTGTTCTGAATAATTTTAAAATAATATATTCTATTAATGTGTGTTCTATTGAAATGTGATGCCTAATATCTATGTGTTTTTTACATGAGTGATGTGCAGGGTTTCTACATATAGAAATGGAACTTGTATTATCACATAGTATTTGAGTTTTGGAAAAACTCATTCCATTGTCAGTAAGTGTGTGTTTCATTTACAACACTTGTGCACAACAACTTCCAGCTGCCACATATTCAGCTCCAGTAGTGGAAAGTTCTACTGAATATTATTTTTCATGATAAAGAAACTACTAAATATCTTATGAAATGACAAGTTATAGAGGTACTTTTTCTATCTATTGTACAACCACCAATGTCATCATCAGAAAATAATATCAAAAATAAATCATTTCTGTAAGAATAAAATAGACCCAAATCTACAGTTCCTTTTAAATAGTGAAAAATCATTCTTACAACATTAAAATTGGATTGTTTTGGATTTTCATGGTATATTGAACATAAGAATAAGGAAAACATTAAGTCTAGATAACTAGAAGTTATGTATAGTTAGCTTCATATCGTTATTCAGATTTTTTTATAAATAGGTTTCCTAGTTTCAACAAGTTCAATAATATTTGAGGTTCTGATTGGAGTACTAATACATTTTGTGTTGTCATATCCATAATTTTTAATTAAATATTTTACATACATTTTTTGGGATATATAGGTTCCTTCTGGGTTGTTAGATATTTAAATACCTAAAAAAATTAAACTCACCCATTATACTCATTTCAAACTCATATTTCATGAGATTCTCAAAAGAATCAGTTAGGAAATTCTGAGTTTATCCGAATATAATGTCATCAACAAATATTTGAATAATAAAAATATTTTATTTAAAATGTTACAAAAAGTGTTGGATTAATAGTTCCTTTTTCATAATTGTTTTGTAAGTAAAATCATGTAAGCGTATCATACCATGCTATATGGGCTTGTTTATGGCCATATAAATATTTTTTATGTTAAACAACATGATCAGGACTTTTTGATTCTACAAAATTAGGAGGTTGTTCTAAAAAAAGCTTCTTCTTGAACAAATCCATTAAGAAAAGCATAGTTTACGTCCATTTGAAAAAGGATGAAGTTAAAGAATTCTTCAAATGAAAATATAATATGAATAGATTAAAGTATATATACCATATTATATGTTTATTCATAGTATATTCATTCATGTTGATTATATACTTTAAAAACAAATCATTCTTTATTTATTATAATGACTCGAATTTCATCACATTTATTTCTGAAAACCCATTTACTCTAATTATATTTTTTTCTTTTGTCCATTCGTCCAAGGTCCAGGCTTTATTCCTTTCAAATTTATTTAGTTCATCTTGCATTTCTTTAATCCATTCCTCATCACCTATGGCTTAATTTGAAGTTTTAGGTTCAAATTTGGATAGAAAAGAATGATGATCTATTTTATTTATCATGTAATTTATTTTGAGTATAGGTTGATTTACATCACCAATGGTATTATCAAAACCATGATTCCTAAGAAACAAATTATTTAGGTATTGTAAATCCTGTTCATCAAAATAAGTTTGAAATTATTATGGTGTAAATATTGCAGAAAACATTTCTTGAGTTTTTCCCTTATTAAAAGCATTTATAGTCAAATATTGAAAATCAGTTTGGGAAAATAAATCTGTTAATATAGGTAGGGGTTGTTTAAAATGAAATAGATTAGTTTCATCATATTAAACACATACTGTTTCTTCAATAGTACATGAGTTTTTTTTAAAAACTATATATACCTTAAAAGAAGTGGAATAACCTAAAACAATTCCTTCATTAGATATGGGTGAAAATTTATGTAAGTCATATTTATTATTAAATATTAATACTTTTAATCCAAATAATTTGATGTATGAAACATTAGATTTTTATCCAGTACATAATTCAAAAGTTTTTTATTAAGAAAAGAACTAATTAAAACTGTATTTATATTTTAACAATTAGTAATTACAACTTCATCTTAGAAATTCTTAGGAATTGATTATTCATTCAATATGGTTCTTATCATTTCCTGAAGAATATGATTTCTTCTATTAACAACACCAATTTGGTGAGGGGTTCTTAGAGAAGAAAAGACTTGAGTAATAACTTTATTACTACAAAAGGATTCAAAATATGAATTTTTAAATTCTCCACCATGATCACTTAAAATAGTTATCAGTGATAGGTTTTTCTCATTTATAACTTGAGATCTAAATGTTTAAAAATAGGAAAAAGCTTAAGATTTAATTTCTAGAAAATAAACCCATGTAAATATCATGTAGTAATTAACTAAAACAAATATATAGTATTTTCATCCCTTAGATCCAGTTTTTTTAGGCAAAAAAGATCCATGTTCACTAACTGTAATGCATTAGTAGTTGAAACTTCACTTATAGATTTCAAGCTAGATTTATGTTTCTTAACATACCAACATGGGTCAACAACTTTTGAAGAATCAAACCTAATATTCATTAGATCCATAAAAAGTTTTTTCTTTGAGAGTTTTCATAGTTTTTTAAGGTTACAATATCCTAACCTGCTATTCCATAGTAATGATAGGTTTTCCATTACACGTAATAAAGTTATGTCTTTTCTCCTAAGGTATTCTATGTTAAGTGTGTATACATTCCCATTCATAGGGATAGAGATACTGAATTCATCCTTGCAATTGTGAAGTAAACATAATTCATTCCTAAAATTCATGAGGAAACTTTCATCACATAATTGACTTATGCTTTTAAGGTTGTTCTTAAGACCTTCAACAGAAAAAACTTTTGAAATTAAAAATTTTCCTAAAAGAACAATATTACCTATAACAATTACCTTTCTTTGATAATTATCTCTAAAGGTCCCTATTTCAATATTTATTTCAAAAATCATTTCAATGAAATATTTATTTCTAGTCATATGTCGAGAACATTCACTATCTATGTACCAAATATTCTTATTGTTGGTACAATTTTTGTTTTCATGAAAACGAAACAATTAGATTATCGGAACCCAAACTTGTTTGAATATGAAAATGTCAAATAAAAGATATACAGGACACTAATTTTTTTAGAAAAATGATCATTAAAAGATCCTAAAAATTGGGTTTTATTAAGGTAACAATTTCATTCAGAATGTCCACAACTTTGACACTTAGTGAAAAAATAGGGCACTTTTAGGTACAAAATAGTAATGTATAAAAATAGGTTTTGAGAAAGAATAACCTATTCTAGAATTATTTTGTAGAGTATTACATTGATAATACATCTTGTAAAATATTTCTTTACCAGATTTAATGTTTAATAAAAGTCTTTTAAGAGAAAAAAATTCAGATTTTAGCCTAATGACTAAATTTTCATTCTCACATTTCTTTGGAATTGGTTGTTTTTTATAAATCATTTTTTAAAAAACAAGTTTTAAATTGTCCATTGAAATTTTATCCCTCCCAGAATTTATTCTATAAGGTTTTTTGAAAATATTACCAAAATTAAATGTTTTCTGATCATGATCATTTGAATGATCTGATACTTCACTTGTAAAATTGATATTCTAGAATTTTTCTTTATCAAGATTTTTCTTGAGTTTTAAATTCTCATTATCAAGTAGTTTGGAAAATATATATACCTATTAAAAATAAATTAAATTATCCTCTACTGAGGAAGATTCTTCTTCAGAATAGTAAGAATATTTCTCATATGGGTAGTTGGTGTTTAGTGATACATTTCTAAAATATTCTGCATTGTGTACCTTATCTATGAGAAAATTATTTTCAATAGTTATTATTGTTAAAAGTCCAATATTCATCTTACTAAGAGATTAATAGTTGAATATTGGTATGATGAGTCGCCACCAAAGGCACTCCACGTATCATTTTATTTCAAGAAATTCTTATTCTTACACTTGGAATACATTTTTTGTTTCTTTTAGAATGTTTATGTTTTCAATATTTTTTTGCATAGTATAATCCAGTCTCATATGACCTAATATTTTACATTCATAACAAGTAACATCTTAGACTATCTTATCATTTTTATCTATATATTTGAATCTATACTAAAAATATATTTTCCCACAATATTGTCCATTCTTCGAGCAAGATGGGCATGTTCCTTCTCTGAATGATCATTTTCACTGGATATAGATATATAAACAACTTTTTTAGCTATAGATTTTGTAACCCTTTTTGAGTCAGGTATTTAGATGTATAAATAAAAGATACACTTCTATTACCATTATTTTTCATACTAATATCTTCATATCTTTTTATTCTGGTCTCCTATTGTAAGAGAGTACCAAATAAATCATCAAGAGTGATTTGAGTAACTTTATTGTTCTCATCATTTGTTATCATTTTTTATTCATTCTATTTGGGAATGATATCTATTATTTTTCCACAATAAATTCACAATAAATACCATTAAATCAAAAATATTGAAGACTATTGACGAGAGTCATAAATATTTTCTTCACTTTGCAAACAAGTTCACCATAAGGAAATAAAAAATCCATTATATTCTGCTCAAAGACCGACTCTTCATGTTTCAATAACATTAGATGTACCAAAATGTGTTACTTTTAGTATCTTCTAGATACTGTTGGCTTTTTTACATGATGGTATCAGACAATATATATTTGTCATCACTGAACACAATAGAGTGTTACATACCTTGTAATTTAGTTGATATTCTTTTTTCACTTGGTTAGTAAATGTTCTAACATCCTTGTATGGAATTTTGAAATCTCCTGAGAGCATCAAAAAATTATCTACTTTGTTATTAATAAAAAAACCTTCATTCGATCTATCTTTTACTAATAATCATTCCCATAAAAAATTGGTGGTCTAGTTGAGTTTTAATTATCAATTGATCCATTATTCATTCCTATCATCTTATAAAACAACATGTTTTCACTCAACACTTTAGTATAGTAAGTAATTATAATCGAAGGATTTATAACAAAAATATTTTTATCTTACATAATGAAATAAATCATTTAGAAAAATTAATTAAAACCTACTCTGGTACAAATTTTAGGATTAATATATAGATGTAAATGTATATAATCTGGAACAATACATGAGGGGATGAAATATAGGTTTAAAACTATTGTATTTAAACCCTTATAAAGAAACATTGTTTAAGATATCTTAAACTAATACAATTCACAAATACACTTATGATACAATACAAATAATCAAACTGGTCTAGGATCCGATGGATATAGTATTTTTTTTTGAGAAGTGGTGACATGAACTGGTGTCCCAATCCATGCCCCATAAGGAATTTATTAAAATCAAAATAAGATGTGTTAAAAATTCGAGGTGTAATGTACTTACACCAGCAGGGAGTAATCCGGGGTACAAGATAAAGGAATTAAACTTGTAAAGACCCGTAAAATTCAAGGGAAATTTTTTATTAATTTTCTTTGGAATTTTACAAGAGCGCGGTTTCTGACGGCACCTGATTCCGAGGCCCGGAGTGCCCGGAATCAATTTCCGAAGTTTGGCTCGGGTATGTTCTGTGAACGAACGAGCGGGAATTTCTAACTTTTGATCCGGTGCTCGGAATTGAAATCCGAGGGCACCGATGAACTCGCAGCGCCGATATTCGCTTAAGGGGACCTTTTCCGAAGTTGCGTTTGCCTAGGAGGAGATGTTTAATTTTCTGGATGAAATGAAGAGTAAAATAAATTTGTTATACAATATTTATTTTATATCTTAAAAGTGGTTATAATCTTTTGTTGGAAGTTGGGTGGTTTAACCACCTAAGAGAGGATTAAGGTGAGGAGGGGCCCACCCGAGCCCCACCTTTTCAAATTCCCTAACTCCCCTCTCTCCCTCTTAAAGGCTTGTCAACTTAACATTTATTTAATTATACAACTCATGTATAATAAATAAGTGAGTTTAATTTTGAGTTTTTGAAATTAAAACTCTTGAATTTCAAAGGTTGGGTTGTGTTAATAAATTAAGTGTAAGCTTAATTTATTTTTGGGTTAGTTCCTTTGTTACTTGAGAGGATTGGGAGAATCGTTGAGAGACTTGAAGATCTTCTTCGTCTTCGACGAAGAACGTGAAGAACGGTTCTTCTCCGTCAAGGAACATCGATCCCACGACCTTTGAGACTCGGCGTCCCAGATTCTTCCGTCTTCATCTTCCTCCTCGACAAGGGAGAAGTCGCCGACCGTGGTGATCATCGCCGACGACAACGTACCTCTCTTCTTCGTTTTAGCGACAAGTGAAGAGACGTCGTTTCCTCCTCGGACGCACCCCGACGTCCACGGAATCTACGTCCGACGCCGCGACGCCTTTCTCCGTGATAACCGACGTGCGACGTCATTTTTTCAAGGTAGGGGTTGTTGTTATTGTTTATTTATTTATCCTTGTTCGTGGTTCTAGCATGACTAAAGTGAGGTTTATAATTTTGTGTTATTGTTTAACGTGAGGGGGCCGGACCGCATGAACACGGCCGAAACCCCTCCATCGTTCTTGTTGATTTATCTTGCGGGTGGAAACAAGGTGGCGTGGTGCCGTCGCACCACGCGGATAATCGTACGATTATATTGCGCGGCGCCGTCGCGCCGCACCGTGGAAGAATCATCAAGAACGCGACGCCGTCGCGCCGCGTCAAGGGGAATCGAAGGCGCGGTGGAGGGGCGCAGTGCCGTCACACCGTGCCGGACGACGAACACCGCGGCCGGTTCCGGGCCGCGGCGGGACGAGAAGACCGGCGGCCAGGCCGCCGGCGTCAGAAGCCGGAAAAAGGGGACCGGTTTACCGGTCCCGTTGGAGAAAAATCGGCCGGCCAGGTGGCCGGCCGGATGGTCAAAATCCGGGGGAAATTAATCCCCTGGCCAGCACTAAAGCCCCCCCCCCATTTAATTGGGGGGCGGTTTCCTTGGGGGGGGGGGGGCAGGTGGCCCCCGCGGTTTCTTCAAGCAGGCCCCCACGAGGGGGGCCGGTTTCCAAAAGGGCGCGGCATAATGCCGCGCCGCCATCCCAATCAAGCGGGGGCTTAGCCCCCCGCGCGCTGCCTCCGTGCGGCGCCAGGCCACCGCGCCGCCGGCCGGCCGGCCGGGCCGGGTCGAACCCGGGTCGGGTCGACTCGGTTCGGGTCGACCCGGTTCGGGCCGACCCAGGGGGGTGGGGGGGGGGGGGGGTCGGGCCGGGTCGGCCCGGACCCGGACCCCCCGTTTCGAATCGGTTTCGGTCTTTTGGCCATAACTTGAGCCACGGACCTCCGATCGACGAACCGTCTGCGAAAACTCGATCCTTGGATCGAGACGGTCGTTTCGGTATATTGCACTCAAGGTTTTGGAACACTTTGAGTTCGGCCGGTTTGGTTCGTTCACGAAACCAACCGGGCCTTCGGAGTGGAAACGCTCATATCTTGAGCTACGGACGTCCGATTGACGTACCGTCAGCTTTGTTGGGTTCCTCTTAGTGAGACGGTTCTTTTGGCGTGCTCCGCCCGAGGTTTGGATGCAGGTGGAGTACGGTCGGGTTGGTTTTTCCTTAAAAACCAACCGGGACCCGGGGACGAAAATGCCAATAACTCTCAGACCGGGCGTCCGATCGACGCACCGTCTGTTGCGTTGAGTTCCTGTTAACGATACGGAACTTTTGGATACATCAACTCTGGACTTTGTGACAGTTGATGTATCAGCCTCTCGGCTCGTGGAGCGGATCCTCCTGTACGAGCTTGCTGTGTGCGGGAACCCTAGTGCTGGTTGCGACTGTTACTGTGACTGCTACTGCTACTGCTACTGTGACTGCGACGACGACAGTACAGAGATCCTGTGTGGATTCGACGACGATGACTTCAGCACTCAGCGATCCTACGTGGATCAGTGCTACAGGTCCTGTGTGGGCCCAATCCTGTGTGGGTCCGATCCTGTGTGGTTCTTTGTGCTCAGCGGTCCTGTGTGAACCAGCGCCTACAGGTCCTACGTGGGCCCGATCCTGTGTGGGTCTTTTGTGGGTGTTAGTTACCTATCGATCCTTCGTGGGTCCGACGACTTAGATGAATCAGAGATCATCTTTATCGTCTTTCGAAGAAGTATACCTGTGTGAGCTGAATCCTATTGCTTTCCTGTGTGGATTGTGTTGTGCAATCCTGTGTGGATTACGTTTTGCTTTCCTGTGTGGAATACGTTTACTTTCCTGTGTGGACTGAGTTGTACTTGGGCTCGGAGGTTGGTGCGTATTTGAAATTGATGACTTAGGTATATGTATGGTCATATACCTAAGCAGTGTCGGTTGTTACTTCGTGATTGTACCTTTCCTCGTGGTTTATCCTTTGTGGATTTGAGAGACCTTCAGGGGTCTCGGGGTCCCTACGGAGTAGCTTATACTCACCCCTGCACGGGTTTTGCCCGCACTACGTTGTGTTGGTTGCAGACGACTGACAGCGTTGATCTTAGCTGAGGCTTGCAGAGCAGGACGGTACCTGGAGGTGGACCACTGGGCGGGACGTGCTCGGAGCGGACGGCGGGACCCGTGGAGCAGTGGAGCTATCTGTACCCACCCTTCAGGTGGGATTTCTAGTGGACAGCTCGGTGTAGCGGCTTTTACTTTTCAGTTGTTGTTTTCCCTTTTGAGTTGTACTTTACTTTCAGTTTGGGTTTGTATACTGGCCCATTTACTTTTCCGCACTTTCAGTTGTACTCTGCTTTTGCTTAGTGTTTACTTTCCGCTTGCTTACTCTGAGGTGTTTGTTTACTTTACAAAGGCAATGCCTTCCCTTTTTACCGGGATTTACGCCTTGGTGCCAGTCGCCAGCCCCTGGCCTATGGAAGGCGGGCTTGGGGTAGTCACGGCACGAACCCCGAGGGCGGGTCGTGACAAATTGGTATCAGAGGAGAGTTCGGTTCTACCGCGAACTCTGATATTTTCTATGTGAAGCAATAATGTTTAGCGTATTGAGTGTGGTTATCAGTCCAGGGAGTCCAGTGTTGGTGCGGCGGCCGACGTATCCGTACACCAGGACCCTGACTTCTGATTTCCGACTTAATGCATGAAAACATTGATTGCGTGTGTGTTTCAAAGTTTTCTTTGTGATTACTTATATCAGCTCACCAGGTATACTGTTCTGATCGTGGCGCACCTGTTTCCTTTTCAGGATGGCCCCACGACGGCAGACAGCTAGGGTTCCGAGAGTTGAGCATGACGACAGCCCACCGAGCGACGAGGCCTCGGTGCAGGGCCCTTTGTCAGCAGTGGAACCGGCGGTAGCTCTACCCGCCGAGCCCCCGATGCTTCCAGCACCAGCTGCTGACGATGCACGTCGCCTCAGCGCACTGCATGAGTTTCAGCGCTAGCGACCAACCAGGTTTCGCGGGGAGACGGATCCCCAGGCAGCAGAGGACTGGCTGGAGGCAGTAGTACGAGTGTTTAGGCTAGTGAGGACACCAGCAGACCTCATGGTGATCCTCGCTGCGAGCCTACTACACGCAGCAGCAGGACGATGGTGGAGCTTGATGCTCCAGGTGCACGATGAGGCATCTCTACTTTGGACGGACTTTGAGAGCCTTTTTCGCTCAGAGTTCGTCCCAGCCACCCTTCGTGCGGTGCGTATCCAGGAGCTTCTTCAGCTGCGGCAGGGCAGCATGACGGTCGCTCAGTACTCGACGAGATTTACCGATCTCTCGCGCTACTCGACCGACATGGTACGTGACCCATTCTTCCGGGCCCGGACCTTCGAGCATGGTTTGAGACACGAGATCAGGGCATCACTGATCTCCCTCAGCATACCGACTCAGACAGGAGTACTGGAGCGGGCCCTTCTGATCGAGAGCTTCCTTGCTGAGTCTACACCAGCGCAGCGACCCACTGCAGGGCGGCACGTGGCAGAGTCATCTGCAGCAGGCAGTCGACGGATGACTCAGGGGTCCAGACAGACCAGACCTTCGGGCAGACGACCTTAGGGCACTGGCTCAGCAGTGCAGGGCACACAGCGAGGAGCCAGTCTTTCGAGAGGCAGACAGTGCTACTCGTGCGGCGGGCAGGGCCACATGGCTCATGACTGCCCGACCCGCCGTGCCGAGGAGCAGCAGTCGGTTGAGGGACCACTGAGGCAGAGGCAGAGGGTCGACCGTGGCGGTCCGCAGGGAGGAGGAGGACGAGGCAGAGGAGCTGGACGAGCAGCCAGTGGTGGGCGACTCTTTGAGGCTCTGCCACCACCACCACCAGGAGGTCCACCCCGACCACAGGGAGCTGGCGGGAAGAGACAGGCACAGCTCCAGGCAGCAGAGGCCTACGACCACGGCGCACCCGAGATGATTCGAGGTACTATCTGTGTCTATTCCACCCTTGCTTCAGTTCTTATAGACACAGGAGTGAGTCACTCTTTCATAGCCGCTGCCCTTGTTCAGAGCTCAGAGATTCCGATAGAGCCGTTGGCTCGATCCTTACAGATAGAGACTCCTACGGGAGCAGACTCGACGGTTACGCACTGGTGCCGGCAGTGTGAGCTTACTCTAGGAGGCGAGAGCTTCGGCTGGGATCTTCTTGTAGCAGCGTCGAGGCCTTACGACGTCATCTTGGGCATGGATTGGCTATCTACGGTCCATGCACAGATTGACTATTTTAGGCGCAAGGTGCGATGTGTACGCACCGACGGGAGTAGGTTCACCTTCACCGGCGAGAATGGAGCCTTAGCAGCATAGTATGGACTTCCACGGAGGAGAGGACAACCCATTACTCATCAGTTAGCTAGCCTCATCCTTGGATCAGTTGACGTGCAGAGTCCTTGTTTTCCTGCAGTGGTGGATCAGTTTGCGGACGTTTTTCCCGACGACGTTCCAGGGCTACCTCCTCGCAGAGAGGTAGACTTTTATATTGACTTGTACACCGGGACAACCCCGATATCCACTCCAGAATATCGGATGTCCCCCGCCGAGCTTCGAGAGCTACGGGTACAGTTGGAGGACTTGCAGGGCAAGGGGTTCATCCGACCCAGTGTTTCACCCTGGGCTTCCCCGATTTTATTCGCCAAGAAGGCGGACAGGAGCTTGCGACTTTATGTTGACTATCGTCGCCTGAACCAGGTGACAGTGAGGAACAAGTATCCGCTACCGAGGATTGATGACCTCTTCGATCAGCTCAAGGGAGCACGGTGGTTCTCGAAGATAGACCTCAGGTCAGGCTATCATCAGCTCAGAGTCAGAGACAAGGATGTGCAGAAGACGACCTTCAGATGTCGGTATGGCCACTATGAGTTCTTGGTTATGCCTTTCGGTGTAACCAATGCTTCAGCAGTGTTCATGGATCTCATGAATAGGATCTTTCAGCCATACCTCGATCGGTTTGTCGTGGTGTTCATCGACGACATTCTGATTTACTCTACGACAGAGGAGGAGCACGCCTATCACTTGCGAGTTATACTAGACACACTCTGAGAGCACCAGCTTTATGGTAAGCTCTCGAAGTTCCAGTTCTGGATACGTGAGGTCCACTTATTGGGACACGTTATCTCTGAGGCGGGAGTTGCAGTGGATCCCGCGAAGATTCAGGCTGTGTTAGCATGGGAGCCACCCAGGAGCGTGACTGAGGTTCGGAGTTTCTTGGGACTAGATGGATACTATCGGAGATTCTTGCCAGAATTCTCTAGAGTTGCGGCATCACTCACAGCTTTGACGAAGAAGGGGAAACCCTTCGTGTGGTCAGACAGATGTCAGCAGAGCTTCCAGGAGCTGAGACAGAGATTGACTAGCGCACCTATCGTGAGGTTGCCCGAGGAGGGAGTAGGGTACGTAGTCTACTGCGATGCATCAGGGACCGGACTCGGATGTGTTCTGATGCAGGAGCGGGCAGTGATCGCCTATGGATCATGTTAGTTGAGGCCGCATGAGCATAACTACGCTACCCATGACCTGGAGTTAGCAGCAGTGGTCTTCACTCTGAAGACATGGCGACACTACCTGATGGGAGAGCGCTTTACAGTCTTTTCCGATCATCAGAGTCTCAGGTATATCTTCTCGCAGAAGGAACTGAACCTGAGACAGCGGCGATGGCTCGAGTTCCTCCAGGACTATGACTTTGAGATAGTCTATACTCCTGGGAAGGGGAATGTAGTAGCCGATGCCCTTAGCAGGAGTACGGGCATTCAGCTACTTGAGGAGGCGACGAAGCAGCTAGCCTCTTTGCAGATATCCTTCGTGGATAGAGATGGAGCAGCCTTCCTTTAGTCTCTCACAGTCACTCCTCCACTACTGCAGCGAGTCAGGGAGGCACTGCATGGGGACGCTGACTGTGAGACACGGCGTGCACAGATATCCTCGGGACAGGCACCTGGTGGTTTCTCCCTTGGAGCAGAGCACAACATCCTTTTCAGAGGACGTACCATGGTACTAGTCTCTTTGTGAGAGGAAGTGCTGAGAGAGTTTCACACTTCTCCTTTGGCGGTACATCCTGGAGTGGAAAAGATGTACCAGGACCTCAGACGACAGCACTGGTGGCCGGGCATGAAGAAGACAGTAGCAGAGTTCGTTTCTCGATGCCTCACCTGCCAGCAGGTGAAGGCAGAGCATCAGGTACCAGCAGGCTTGGTACAGCCCTTGGAGGTTCCGGAGTGGAAGTGGGACGGCATATCTATGGACTTTGTGACTGGACTTCCACGCACTTCCATAGGTCACGACTCCATCTGGGTGATTGTTGACCGACTCACCAAGTCGGCACACTTCTTACCCATCAGAGAGCAGGGCTCAGTGGAGAGATTGGGACGTCTCTACATTCAGGAGATTGTGCGGCTCCACGATGTGCCATCATCTATCGTCTCCGATCGAGATTATCGCTTTACTTCCCGACTTTGGAAGGGGTTACAGGAGGCGTTCGGGACGCGGCTACGTCTGAGCACAACCTTTCACCCTCAGACGGATGGTCAGACGGAGAGGACCATTCAGACTCTCGAGGACATGCTCCGCGCATGTGTCCTCGACTTTGGTCGTAGCTGGGAGGACCACCTACCCTTGGTGGAGTTTGCGTACAACAACAGCTACCACTCCACCATCGGGATGGCACCGTATGAGGCGTTGTACGGCCGACCTTGTAGATCACCTTTGTGCTGGACAGACCCTGGAGAGTCAGCACTGGTGGGACCGGAGATGGTCCAGGCCACGACAGAGAAGGTCCAGGTCATCCAGGAGCGGATGAGGACAGCACAGAGCCGGCAGAAGTCATACGCTGACAGGAGGCGGAGGCCACTGGAGTTCGAGGATGGCGACCACATCTTCTTGCGGGTCTCACCTCGACGTGGTATTCGGAGATTTGGCCGAGGCGGCAAGTTATCTCCGTGCTTCATCGGACCCTTCCAGGTCCTCAGTAGGATTGGTGAGGTGGCTTATCGCCTGGCTCTACCACCTCAGTTGCACCGGGTGCATGACGTCTTCCACGTGTCTCAGCTGAGGAGATATGTGCACGACCCGACACACATCATTGACCATGGGGAGCTTGACGTTGACGATGGGGTGAATTTTACAGAGGTCCTGGTGGAGATAGAGGATCGACATGAGCGGGTCCTACGTGGGCGATCGATTCCTCTTGTGCGCATCAGATGGCAGCACGGGAATCTCCAGGAGAGCACATGGGAGCGGGAGGCTCAGATGCGTGCTCAGTACCCTCATTTGTTTCCCTAGTTTTGATGTATCTTTACGGGGACGCAAAGCCCTGAGGTGGGAGTAATGTAAAGACCCATAAAATTCAAGGGAAATTTTTTCTTAATTTTCTTTGTAATTTTAAAAGAGCGCGGTTTCTGACGGCACCTGATTCCGAGGCCCGGAGTGCCCGGAATCAATTTCCGAAGTTTGGCCCGGGTACGTTCAGTGAACGAACGAGCGGGAATTTCTAACTTTTGATCCGGTGCTCGGAATTGAAATCTGAGGGCACCGATGAACTCGCAGCGCCGATATTCGCTTAAGGGGACCTTTTCCGAAGTTGCGTTTGCCTAGGAGGAGATGTTTAATTTTCTGGATGAAATGAAGACTAAAATAAATTTTTTATAAAATATTTATTTTATATCTTAAAAGTGGTTATAATCTTTTGTTGGAAGTTGGGTGGTTTAACCACCTAAGAGAGGATTAAGGTGAGGAGGGGCCCATCCGAGCCCCACCTTTTCAAATTCCCTAACTCCCCTCTCTCCCTCTTAAAGGCTTGTCAACTTAACATTTATTTAATTATACAACTCATGTATAATAAATAAGTGAGTTTAATTTTGAGTTTTTGAAATTCAAACTCTTGAATTTCAAAGGTTGGGTTGTGTTAATAAATTAAGTGTAAGCTTAATTTATTTTTGGGTTAGTTCCTTTGTTACTTGAGAGGATTGGGAGAATCGTTGAGAGACTTGAAGATCTTCTTCGTCTTCGATGAAGAACGTGAAGAACAGTTCTTCTCCGTCAAGGAACATCGATCCCACGACCTTCGAGACTCAGCGTCCCGGATTCTTCCGTCTTCATCTTCCTCCTCGACAAGGGAGAAGTCGCCGACCGTGGTGATCATCGCCGACGACAACGTACCTCTCTTCTTCATCTTAGCGACAAGTGAAGAGACGTCGTTTCCTCCTTGGACGCACCCCGACGTCCACAGAATCTACGTCCGACGCCGCGACGCCTTTCTCCGCGATAACCGACGTGCGACGTCATTTTTTCAAGGTAGGGGTTGTTGTTATTGTTTATTTATTTATCCTTGTTCGTGGTTCTAGCATGACTAACGTGAGGTTTATAATTTTGTGTTATTGTTTAACGTGAGGGGGCCGGACCGCATGAACACAGCCGAACCCCCTCCATCGTTCTTGTTGATTTATCTTGCGGGTGGAAACAAGGTGGCGTGGTGCCGTCGCACCACGCGGATAATCGTACGATTATATTGCGCGGCGCCGTCGCGCCGCGCCGTGGAAGAATCATCAAGAACGCGACGCCGTTACGCCGCGTCAAGGGGAATCGAAGGCGCGGCGTAGGGGCGCGGTGCCGTCGCACCGTGCCGGACGACGAACACCGCGGCCGGTTCTGGGCCGCGGCGGGACGAGAAGACCGGCGGCCGGGCCGCCGGCGTCGGAAGCCGGAAAAAGGGGACCGGTTTACCGGTCCCGTTGGAGAAAAACCGGCCGGCCAGGTGGCCGGCCGGATGTTCAAAATCCGGGGGAAATTAATCCCCCGGGCAGCACTAAATCCCCCCCATTTAATTGGGGGGCGGTTTCCTTGGGGGGGGGGGGGCAGGCCCCCCCCCCCCGGTTTCTTCAAGAAGGCCCCCACGAGGGGGGCCGGTTTCCAAAAGGGCGCGGCATAATGCCGCGCCGCCATCCCAATCAAGCTGGGGCTTAGCCCCCCGCGCGCTGCCTCCGTGCGGCGCCAGGCCGCCGCGCCGCCGGCCGGCCGGCCGAGCCGGGTCGGACTCGGGTCGGGTCGACCCGGTTCGGGTTGACCCGGTTCGGGTTGACCCGGTTCGGGTTGACCCGGTTCGGGCCGACCCAGGGGGGGGGGTCGGGCCGGGTCGGCCTGGACCCGGACCCCCCGTTTCGAATCGGTTTCGGTCTTTTGGCCATAACTTGAGCCACGGACCTCCGATCGACGAACTGTCTGCGGCAACGCGATCCTTGGATCGAGACGGTCGTTTCCGTATATCGCACTCAAGGTTTCGGAACACTTTGAGTTCGGCCGGGTTGGTTCGTTCACGAAACCAACCGGGCCTTCGGAGCGGAAACACTCATATCTTGAGCTACGGACGTCCGATTGACGTACCGTCAGCTTTGTGGTGTTCCTCTTAGTGAAACGGTTCTTTTGGAATGCTCCGCCCGAGGTTTGGACGCAGGTAGAGTACGGTCGGGTTGGTTTTGCCTTAAAAACCAACCGGGCCCCGGGGACGAAAATGCCAATAACTCTCAGACCGGGCGTCCGATCGACGCGCCGTCTGTTGCGTTGAGTTCCTGTTAACGATACGGAACTTTTGGATACATCAACTCTGGACTTTGTGACAGTTGATGTATCAGCCTCTCGGCTCGTGGAGCGGATCCTCCTGTACGAGCTTGCTGTGTGCGGGAACCCTAGTGCTGGTTGCGACTGTTACTGTGACTACTACTGCTACTGCTACTGTGACTGCGACGACGACAGTACAGAGATCCTGTGTGGATTCGACGATGACGACTTCAGCACTCAGCGATCCTACGTGGATCAGTGCTACAGGTCCTGTGTGGGCCCGATCCTGTGTGAGTCCGATCCTGTGTGGGTCTTTGCGCTCAGCGGTCCTGTGTGAACCAGCGCCTAGAGGTCCTACGTGGGCCCGATCCTATGTGGGTCTTTTGCGGGGGTTAGTTACCTATCGATCCTTCGTTGGTTCGACGACTTAGATGGATCAGAGATCATCTTTATCGTCTTTCGAAGAAGTATACCTGTGTGAGCTGAATCCTATTGCTTTCCTGTGTGGATTGTGTTGTGCAATCCTGTGTGGATTACGTTTTGCTTTCCTGTGTGGAATACGTTTACTTTCCTGTGTGGACTGAGTTGTACTTGGGCTCGGAGGTTGGTGCGTATTTGAAATTGATGACTTAGGTATATGTATGGGCATATACCTAAGCAGTGTCGGTTGTTACTTTGTGATTGTACCTTTATTCGTGGTTTATCCTTTGTGGATTTGAGAAACCTTCAGGGGTCTCGGGGTCCCTACTGAGTAGCTTATACTCACCCCTGCACGGGTTTTTCCTGCACTACGTTGTGTTGGTTGCATACGACGGACAACGTTGATCTTAGCTGAGGCTTGCAGAGCAGGACGGTACCTGGAGGTGGACCACTGGGCGGGACGTGCTCGGAGCGGACGGCGGGACCCGTGGAGCAGTGGAGCTATCTGTACCCACCCTCCAGGTGGGATTTCCAGTGGACAGCTCGGTGTAGCGGCTTTTACTTTTCAGTTGCTGTTTTCCCTTTTGAGTTGTACTTTACTTTCAGTTTGGGTTTGTATACTGGCCCATTTACTTTTCCGCACTTTCAGTTGTACTCTGCTTTTGGTTAGTGTTTACTTTCCGCTTGCTTACTCTGAGGTGTTTGTTTACTTTACAAAGGCAATGCCTTCCCTTTTTACCGGGATTTACGCCTTGGTGCCAGTCGCCAGCCCCTAGCCTATGGAAGGCGGGCTTGGGGTAGTCACGGCACGGACCCCGAGGGTGGGTCGTGACAAAACTGTACCAAAGAAAAAAATGTAGCCAGGCTCATCATGATAATGGTAAAACACAAGCAGAACATAGTGTAAAAACTTGAAGACAACCAGGACAACAGCCTCCAATATGAGACATCATGCTGGAAATCAATCAATCAAAAGTCCTTCCAAACAGCATCTAGTTTAACTGCTCATTATATGAGCACAGCAGTGTTACTTCCATTTGAGACTCTAATCCATCACCCAAGCGCTTCCTAATGATTCAACATGTTCACATTGCAGACATCTTTCAATGTGTTCCATATCATACTAATCTCTTCATCAAAAAAACAAAAAAACTGGGAGCCTCCCATAAAAGTCAGGTGATCTCTTTGAAGGCAAATTAGACAGAGAACTCCAAATAAAAATAGCAACCAAACAAGAAGATAAACAGGAAATCATGATAGGATCCTGAATCGAAATGAGTGAGATCTGCACTGAGTTGATCCAAAAGACTCATCTCATACTCAATCAGAATACCACTGACCAGATCAGAACCAGTTCCAAGAAAGAATATAATATAACCCAAATATCTCAGCAGCAAAACAGTATATAAAAGCCCAGGAAAACTAGAAATAAAAGTCTAAAATAACAATCTGAAGACCAGAGTAAAATATCCAGCAGAGAATGAACCATGTAAGTGGCCTAAAAAAAACCAAAAGAAAGCAGTCTTTTACTAAAAATCCTTTGAATTGATGACAGTCAATAAATCTGGAGAATGGGACAGAAAACTCTAAAACAGGTTTAATCAAGACAAAATCATCAAACAGGTCAGATTCAATTTGATTTTCTTTTCATCCTTGATTTTTCAATGGAGATGGATCTTTTAATATAAAGATATTGCTCCTTTGAAATCTTACCTTCCTGAAGCTCTTGCTGAGCAATCTGCTGTTGCCTATCCATATGCTTGATCCACTCCTGAAGATCATGTTCATAAAAATGTTGCGAAAAGTAGTACAGAACAGTACTAGAAAGTGATTCTTGAGGCTTATCCTGAGGATCATTAGCAGGTTCTGATTTGGGAGTCTCAACTTGAGGCTTCTCTTGGGAAGTTTCTACTTGCTCAGCTTTAGAGATGTCCACTGATCTAGTAACAATGGTACGCTCTATGTTTGAGTAGTCTTTGTGTCTTCTAGTTTTTTTGGATGTGGAGTGATGTAGCCATCCTCATCTACCAAAGGTTTTTTACAATTTTTGCCATATTATTTAAGAAAGATTCTTCTATCTGAACAGATTTTTCAGCTTCCTCAGCATTGGAGTCTGATACATCATGATCCTCTTCCCCTGAATTTTCGTTAGGTACAACGATATCCTTTTGTTCTTGAAGGGGAAGGGGAATCTGAGGTTCGGTTTTCTTAGAAGCACTAGAGTGCTGGGATCCAATATGTTCAATCCTAGAGGGAGTAATCACATTTTCAATGACCACATTAGTAAAATATGAAAGTTGATTTTCAGAATTATGAGCATGATCCAATCTACTCGCGCAGACTTTTTGATCAACTTGAGCCTTATGACATTTTTCAACCCAGGTGGGTTTTTTAACCTTGGGACAACCCTGATTCTTGCTACAGAAATTAGAGGGATGGCCAAGCCTGAGACAGTTATGGCAATAGTCAGGCAATCTCTCATATAGAATCTCCTGAGAGAAACCAAGTTTACCACTCTGAATCCAAATATGTGAAGGAAAGTGTTTTGAAACATCCACTTCAACACAAATTCTTGCAATAGAAGGCCTAGAAAGTGTCTTTGTGGCATAATCAAGTCTAAATGGACTACCAATGAGCTTAGAAATAGGAAACAATGCATTTTGATTAAATAGGTGCAATGGCAGTTCGGGAAAACCCAACCAGATTGGCACAACTGGCGATTCAATGTGCGGATCAAACTCTGGATCCCATTTTAAAACTTTCATAAAACAACCACCAAAAAAACATGATCTACGAACCCATAATCTATAATATTCAGCTTCAGTCCGGAATCTAAAGATTATATGAGTAGAATTTAGGAATCCTAAGTTGAAACCCAAAAATCCCATGGATTCAAGCACAAAACGAAGGTATTTTAGAGAAGGATTTCGATTTGTGAATTTTCCAATGAGGGTAAAGTGAAAATCCTCGGCAAGAGACCTTACCTCAGTTTCTGAGAAGGAAATCGCATCCTGCCCTCTATACCGAAAGAGCATGGGCGAGATTTTGAGCTCTGAAGCCTCAGCCTTCTGAGGAACATCATCTATGGATCTTCCAGCAACCACATCTGCAAAGGATCTAACTCGAAGATTAGGGTTTTTCACTTCTGTAGGGTTCGAGAGGTTCAGCTCTACGGACTCCATCATGTTTGACGATGGATATAGTATGATATAACATATTATTAAAAATAATTTTATTTGATTAAATACAATGATCAGAGTATAAAAATTGTAAATGATTCTACCATAGAGCCTTTATAATCATTTTATACAATGTGTATTGAATGTATCATAATTAAAATAATTAAAATATAAAAAAATATGAATTTAATGTCGAAATAAAATTATTTGTTTTCTATTATAAATAACAATGGAAAAGTGTAGGGTATTGCAATTATTTTATCCGAAAAAGTACGGTATCCTTTTACCTAGGATAAAAGGTCTTTCTTACCACCCCTAGGTAATTCCTAAATACTAATATTGGTATGTCTATCTTCCTAACCGTAGAATCCCTAGATTATGAAGGTAATCATCACCTCTGTATTTCAAATACATGAAAGCTATCGATACAACGATCATAAAAATTTTCTTCCTATCCCCGGAATCCCTCGATCGTTATCACAATGATCATTCATACAAATAAATACACAGAACATATTGAAATAGAATAACTAGGAACAATTTGTTCACATCTTGTATATTCAAGGACATTCTCACAAAGAAAGATAGAGGTTACACCATCTCTCTATAGAACATAATTCTTAATAGTGTCATCTATGTTCAATGACCCAAGCCTTGTATCTTCTCTGGTTCAAATGACCTCCAATTTATAGGCCTCTTATCCAATGATCATATTTGATTTCAACGTTCATATTTCTCTGGAAAACAAAAAGGGACATGGACACTTGGCATTATAATAGTCAAAACAAAAAAGAATACACAACATCATTTTGATCAGTATATAACAAACTCCCCGACATCATTTTAGTTATAAAATAATAAGTACATAAATATTAAAGAATGAGTATGATGAATAAATAAATAGTGAGTAAGAGGTTAATGAGAAAAACGTATGCATTATTAGATTAATACATGAGTATAATTCATTACATGAGTATGATGAATAAGATAGGTACGATTCATAATATAGTTACGATACATAACATGGTTCTGATGCATAACATAGATATACTTCACAATTACGATTCAAAAAAATACATGTAATTATGTTGAGAAACATTATATAAGGTTATGATAAAAAATAACATATGTGATTAATATGGAAAAATATACCTGGTTCAGATGAAAAAGAATATATGGTTATGATAAAGAACATTGTATGTGGTTACAATGAAAAAAAACATATGTGGTTACGATGAATAACATTATATGAGGTTTTGATAAGAAAAAAAACATATGTGGTTATGATTAGAAAGAATATATATGGATTTTATGAAAAAGAATATATGGTTATAATAAAAAACATCAAATGAGGTTACGATGAAAAACATCATATGTGGTTATGATGAAAAATTAGTAATTTGTGATTTACAAAACAAAATTGTAAATGGGAAAGTCAAAAGACATTTTTACTCAACAACTACAATAACTACTACACTCACTTGTAGAAATAAAATTATCAAGGATATAATGGAACCATTCCATTCTTAGGAAAATATCATCGGTTCTCACTAACACTACAAAGAGAGTGCATGCATGCCTCTCTCTCTCCTTCCAGATTTAAGTCACACTATCGGTATAAGCTTATAATCATTGATCTTCTCTGCTGGAGAATAAAGAATAAGGTTCAAGATAAAATTCATCATTGGTTTCACTAGGTCTTGAATATTGATTATTCTTACGGATTAATGTCTCATGAATACATATGAAAGAAAGTATTGGGGAAGTGAAGAGACTCATCATATCTCAAACCGCACTCAAATCCTCTATTAGATCCTACTTTTCTATAAATCATACATTCCATTTCATGAATTATTATTAGATTTAGGGATTCATCCAATTTCTAAGTAACAATACCTTAAATAACTATTAATAAGAACTCATTCACCACACATAGATATTATCCTCTATTGGTGACACTAAGCCAGCCGCACAGTTTGGGATCACATCTCAATAACATTCAAGGTTGGTAAATTTTTATTTATTACATACTTCTGCAATGTCATTACAATAATTACCAAAATAGATCTATAATACATCTTTACATCACTATGAAAATACTTTAACAATGGTGGAAAATAGTATCATGTACATGTGTTTAATGGTACTACAAAAAAGTGTAAATGGGACCCAGAACCTGCCTTGAATCACTCTAGGAGACTATGGGTAAATATTATTTTATTTAAAAGGCTATACAAAATTCCCACCACTATCCTATCATGCCTGTAGTGTTCCACCATGTGGGGTGGTAGCTTCAATATAAAGTGAATGCCAACTTCTTCCACTTCCCCATAAACTCCATCACATCATTTTCCCCACAAACTTATTTAATCGAGCCACTGCATCTACCTAAGATATTTTTCACCACCTCTATTAATGTAAAAAAATGGATAGTACAATACCATTAGGAATTTCTTCCCATAACAAGAATATTAATATCATAGCCTCTGATATTTCCTAGTGATATTACAAAAAAGATCATATTTTGTGACAATCATTTCATTTCTGCTATCAGTAGGTCATGTTAAACCTATATCCTGTAGGATACCTACCTTGAAATATCATTATATACTCTCAAATATAGTGTATCATCATCCATCACTGAAATATCCATCCATAACTCAATATGACATGATTCATCCACAAAATCCACTTATGTTGGGACTGTGAACTGATCAACAGGATAAAGTGATTCATGCTTACCATCCCAAAGAAAGAACAAATCATCGCTAACCATTTTTAGGGAGGCCTCATCATTCATAAATTATAACTCTCAACATTACACTAGAAACCTCACTGGATGTTGTCATTGATACATCAATAAAGAAGACAGAACATAATGTGGTTAATGAGTATATCTGATCAGATTATTAAAAAAGGGGATTGAAACCAAAAAAAATTCCAATATGATTAATTTAACAATGTTTTCCCTATAATACATTCCTAGATATATCTATTCATCATTAAGGATATCAGATTCTTGATGAATGGATACATCGGTCGTGACGGTAACATTGAAGTCCCTATCCTGAATGCTAAACTCAAAAATTTTTAACAATGCTTACCAATTTCCCCCAAAAAATGGTAATGTAGTCAATATAAAATCCAAAACATTATCCTAATATAGAGGATACCACCTCTAATACAACCCTTTCATGACCTGAATCGATGGGGATCGAGACACAAATACACCATGCATACCTCTAATAGGCTAGGGTCAAGCTACCAGTGAAGATTAGGCATATCACAGACATGGGAAAAATTTTACTAATTCACCTATATGTATAGACACATATATAACCCCATAAAAAGATAAAATGTAAAGAAATTAATAATAATGAATGCATACATCAGTAATCTGGCAAGCATAGTACATCATAAATTATTTGAAATCATAAAAAATACCAAAATACATGCACACCAATATGTGGAAAATAATTCATAACAAACTAAAAATTAGGGGAATTGTATAAATGAAACATTAGTATACACCTAGACCTTTATTGAAAGAAATGATCTCTTCCTACTCCAAGACCTCGTAAAAAAAGATCATCATCCGTATAAGACATGACATATGAGAGTGAGTCATCACTACACAGATCAATATGATTCAGACATGGGGTCCCCTTATATGTATAGAATGTCATGATACCCCAAAACCTCATAGGAATGGACTATAGGGTACACATTCAACCTATAATGGTCTATAGAAGATCATGCATGATCACAACAATGTTTATCTGAGAGGGAGGAATCTGACATGTCCTCAAAAAAGTAAATGGAATGTCTCTATTGGTACACATAATGTCCCACTACTACTGGTTCTAATTTTAACTCAAACTCTCATGGTATGTATTAAAACAATGTATATATTGAGTCCACTCAATGTAAAAATTATGTAGGTTTCACTCTAGCACTCATCTTCCTTTTTTTTCAAGTCTATGTACGCCGACCCGTGACTGTCTACTTGGTCTTGTCTAGTTACACATCTCTTCTCATATACTATGGCCTTCCCATGTTGATACCAAGTACATTTCTTGTGGGTCCATGTAGAAACCTAGGAATGTACCTTATGTACACAAAGAAATATATTACATGTATTATATGGTATGTGAAATGGAACTGATGACATCAAAAAATACATGTCATCTTTAACATAATCTTATTATACATTCCATTATGTCCTTTAAAGTTCCACACTACTTTAAATACATGTTAAATGTTTTTTCATCCTTACACCTTTTTAGAAACACATGTTTCATAAAGAGAAGGAAACAAAACATCTGTTACACTATACTACACACCTTGTAGTTGGGTTTCTTAGAGAACCCACAAGATTTTCATTGTGAAATTTCTTATTACACCAAATTCCATCATATCTATCAAAAAAAGAACAAGAAATTGTGGATATCTATCAATGTGATCCTATATATCACTATAAACTACATTCTAGCCATTACCAATACTCAGGAATTCACTGTTATTGCACGTATCCACTATTTCATGCCATACTCAAACAGGGGGTCACTAATAGAGTCATAATCACCTACCAACGTCACGCACCATAACCTCACCACTTAACCCAACCCTATATCTCTATAAATTATTAATTACATTATATATGTAATTAGAAAATATTTTCTTTTGGGTATTCATCGATCGGCCAAAAAAATAAATAATCACGAAGAACACACATTGAAAAGGGGGAGAAAAACATAGAACATGAATGTGAGGAATGAACCCCAACATTTTCTCACTTTTGGAATTGATCTGTTGTCTTAGGAAATAATAGTTAATATGTATCAACATCAAGAAATATATAGATAATAATTATTCCCAAATTTCACAAATAAAATCGTACTCATAAAACCAAATATCTATGAATCAATATATTAGTTTATTACGTATTGTTCATAATGGGATAATAAATTGAGGATAAATCCACACAAAAAATTTTATATTGATTTTTTCTAGATTATATATTAATGAAGATACTATGTTTCCATTGATTGTGAGATCCATGAACACAATTGGGGAATGACCATTGATTTGATCTCGATCCGGTGATGTATTCTAGGTTTCCTACAATGAATGGATCCTAATTATTACATGTTATAGTGACTAACCCTATGAATTAATAATATCCATGTCTAAATATAGGATTATAGGTCATTTTGTCAAAAAAATAAATAGATTAATTAAAATATTGTATTTTATTATTTAAAACTGCGCTATCTATTTAATGAAATGCATAATTCCAAAAATGATTATGACGTTCCTAGGGTAAAACCAAAATCTTGAACACAACAATGATATCATATTTCTAATATGAGACCCTTTTTGGAATTATTACAGTATTTTTTTAAAAAAAATTAAATGATATTAACATGTTCAATTTTAAAACATAATGGGACACCAGACTTCAGAATCTCATGTTGGGTCATTGCCTGCCTTCAAAAATATTAATAGTAAAATTCTAAAGACATAAATGGAAAAAATAAAAATATCTCATAGATATATGGATTAATTAAGGTTACGTGACCAAAATTTAATCTCGAGGGTCCAAATAAGAGGTTGTGGTACTTTATGGATCAGGAGAGTAAACACATGGTCATAATATAGAAATGAAACTAGAATAAATTAATTTATAATATATATATGGAATCATTTATTATGGTTATGTAAATAGAATTCCTTTCATTTTAGAAATGATATCATTTGGTGATAGAATAAACAAACCATTTTTTGAGAATGTTTTTCTATATGGTTAGTGATGAATGATAAGGTGAAGGATTAGAAATTCCTATAGGGATTATGAACTAATATCCAGTAAATATATATATATATATATAATATCACCACCCATGTTGAAATGGTCGATATGGATTTGATGGTGGGAATTTATTTTCCCTAAATATTTTCTTTTTTGGGTTTCCCCTTCCATCTAGTGAAAATTTTTGTGTCATAAATGAGAAGAATATGATGTATCATTATAATAAATGAGTTAGTGGAGGTATATATTTTTAATAGCCTCTTAATACACACTCAACTATATATACTATTTAATGATTGAACTACTATTGGATTAGAATATTAGATCATATATAATTATCTTTCCCCACACCACTGTTCACCATCAATGCATGTGGTCACAAAAGTAACATGTATAGATTCTTCTAGGCTCTATCCATTTACCATTATGAACATACATAATCAACTCCTTAGGTAACTAGGGTGTATACATATACTTCAATGTCCATTGGGCTTTAGAGACAGGCCTCCGGAGTAAAGCTATTTCATATAGTAGAGGAGCTTCATGAAGAAGTTAATTTGAGTCTGGATACAGTAAGAGGTACAACAATTTTATATTCTATAGAATATTTATTTTTGATATTGGTTCCATGGGATATTTTATAGCTTCCATAATTTATGTATGTTCTAAAACATATTGCATATATTGTCTCTTATGTTATGGATTTGGTAACACCTCAATATGAAATGAAGGATAATGGGATCCATTATCAATTCTGTTATCTTTCAATAAGAAATGTTGAGTTAATCATAGACATTATATTTTATTAGTGTTTTTTTCAATGTAATAATGAGTATGGATTGGTTGGATTACCACTGATCCATTATTTAATACTATCATCTTCATGATTTGTTATTTTATTTTCATGGGAGCTCCATGTTTTTTTAGGGAGAGTGGGATCCACAATCTAGTCTCACAAGACCTTCATCCATTGATATTATTAATCTGTTTGTCCAATAATGTGGTTATGAATAATTTTTTATTTTATCATGTTAATATTAAATTATATGTTAAATGTTTTCCCAATATTATGCAAAATATTTTTTTATCTTCCACCAGAAAGAAAGGTAGTGTTATCCATTGAATTGGTTCCTTGAATGAATATGGGTTCTCAACCCTGTTATCATATGGATCTTGTTTATTTAGAGGAGATTATGTTTGAGTTGGATGAACTTATAATGAATGTATATGTTTATCCAAGTGTTTATTTTTTTGTGTCCCTATACTCTATTCCATGAGGGTTGATGGGTATAGTCTTATATGCATAGATTATCTGCATCTGAATTAGGTAAATGTTAGGAATATATTTCATTTTCCCTATATGGATGAATTGATTCAGCAATTAAATTTGGAAATGTGGTTTTAAAAAATCTACCATCAGTCGGGAAATCCTTAGATTAGTGTTTAGTACCCAGATATCTAGAATAATTCATTTAGGAGTAGGTACAGACAATATGATTATATCATTATGATTTTTTTCCCAAAAAACTATCCTATAGTGTTAATTGTATTGATGAACTAGATATTCCACATGTATCTGGATACCTATTTTTGGCATTCATGGTTGATATCTAGGTTGATTAAAGGACTATTAAATAGAATTAATACCATCTAAACTCTATTTTTTTAATATTGAGGAGTATATTCTCTTACCAACATTTATAAAAATATAATTTATAGGTCAAAAAGTGACATTCTGGAGGATTTTGAATTTAGAAAATTGACTTTTAGTGGGACATGAAATGGTGATGTTTATCTTCTGTTAGGAATAACCACAATATGCCTTAGCGATAAAGTAATTTCTATACATGTTGGGTACTTAAAACAATTTTTAAAATATTTCTTAATGATAGAATCACCAATAACTACTCCTAATCACCAATAATTACTCTTACACGGAAATAGTTGAAACTAAAATATGATTATAATTTACTATACTATTTTAATGACTTAAAATTTAATTATACAAAAGATTATATAATAATCCAATTGAAACCTGATAAGGGTTATATGGTTTAATATGATGCTTCTAGGGATGTATTGGGATGTTTTCTTATACTGGATGAATTTTTGGCAGAGTATAGGTCCTTTCAACATCATAAATATGAGAAGAATTATCCCACTAAGGACTTGTAACTCCTTACTTTTATGCACGCACTTATGTGTTGAAAACTCTATATTTTCATGTAGGGTTAATAGTCTATTATTAAAAAAAATACTTGAGTTATATATTTTATCAGAATGTAATGAACCTTAAAAATATGTGATGGATGGAGTACCTCTACACATTTTAATTTAACATCACCTATTCCCCTTTAAAAGGAACTATTATTGCTGACACTGTTAGTTGGAAATTTCCATATCATTTCATTTAATAATTGAATTAGGTATGGTCTCTTATGAGGATTTTTCTCAGTTGAATCTCGATGCAGTATTGGATGGTTCAGGTCTATTTCAATAAAATGTTATGTTTTCATCATCTATACTTGATTGGATTATATTATAATAGTACAATGATGTGATTTTAGATAAATAATTTAATCCTTATATGGTGATGACATCATCCCTAGATGATCTCTCTACTTTGATGGAATTATTCCATTCAAGAGTCATTTCATCATCATTTTTTCTATTATAATTCCAAGGTAGTATGATTTCCACAGTTTTTCATAGGTCACTCATCCTATAACTAGAAATATGTATGATGATATAAGACAATGTATCTGGTGGATGAGAATAATGCATGACATTATTGATTATGTGTCTCACTATTACACCTTCCTAATGATTAAGGTAGATAACCAAAAACCATGTGGTTTTAATTGACATATTTTTTTCGAGTATGAAAATGATATGGGTTTTCCATTCATTTCATATTTGGATTAAAACAAACACTATGAAAAAATAATTCAATCTGATTTTTAGTTGATCAATTGTGGAAATCAACTCATTTATTATAGTTAGCCACACCTTCATGATTAAATGTATTGGTATGTTTTATATGTAAAATTTATTTATGTTTCATGGTGATACTCCAACCATTGTCTCTAAAATGGCTCATATATTTACTTCTCAGTTCCAGAAAGGTCTCCATGTGGGAAAAATGACTCAGGTTCTGATGACTATATCGTTTCTTCCACAGATGGATCACCAGATAGAGAGTGGTATTCATATTTTTGAGGGTATTTTTTATGCCTATATCATAAAACATTTAGGATATTAGAATATCAATCTAGCGCTGGTTGACTTGAATTATAATAATAGTTACCAATCATATATCATAATAGATACGTTTCGGCAATTATATAGACACATATTTAATATTTCGAGTTTGTAGATGCCTCTATCATTTCATTAAGTTTCATTATATATAATTCAATGAGGTTTTAGGATTTATGTTGATGATTGATTATATATTACAGTAAGAATAAATTTTATGCAGGTTTTTGATGTCATATTTCATAGTTTTCAATTGGTGATTATGTCTTATTGAAAGTTTACCTTCAGTTTCGGTCACTAAAATCTATAGAAATATGGGATATTGGCTCTAAGATATATTATACCATTTATGTAACCATGTATAAGTAATATATAACATATCTTTTGGTGTTACCATTTTAGTAGACAGATATTCATGATTTTTTCTATATATAGCTAGTCAAGAAGTATCATCCTTTTCCTTCCCATATTTTTAAATTGGAAGAAGATTATTTGAAGATAGAAGTGTTTATTGTGAAGAATCCAGTGGATATTATGGACTCTCAAATAAATTTTCAGAATTGGAATTATTCTCCATTGGTCATATTGTTTTTGTGGCATAAATATGATTCTCAAAATACATGGGAGTGTGAATCATCAGTTAAAGGGTAGTGGTGACACCTCTTGTTGGGACCATCCTTATTTTAAAATACTTTTATTGGATTTAAATTCATATGGTGGGGATAAATTAAACTTCTTTGTTTAGTTAGATCTCTCTTTTTTGTTTTATGAGACTGTATTTTATGATTGAGGGGTGTCATGGGTGACTCATTAGAGATTCAAAGTGTCATTGACTAAACATTTGCTATAAAAGGCCACATTATAGACATTATCATAGTGGAAAATTGGAATTATGTTATTAATTCCACTATCTAAATGATGGGTCTTCTATTAATCTAGTAATTCTTTTTGGATCCATTAAATTTCTATTAAAATCCAGTGTTTAGCCAGTGGTATCTAGAAAAACTGGTTATATATGGGTGTTTTAGTCATTTATTCCATTTAAAACGTGTTTTAACACCTTAATCCCTCTTATTTGATCACAATATGACCAGGGATCATGAAAAGGAATCCCTTCAGTGTTTTATGATCCCTTAAACATCATCTATTGATGTTATTATCTCAAATCTTTTGTATGGAATCAAATTTGAATTTTTGATCGATTTTACTTTTTTATTTCTTGATCTCTTAGATTGGATGTTGATCTCTGGTAAATTAACCTAATTCATTGATCTTGTTATGTTTCTTATGTTTTATACTTTATATTCAATATGATTTAGTTCTCAAAGACTAAATCTGGATTATTCAAGTGAGGATCTAACATTCTATGAGGTATGTGATCTCATATCTTCTATGATAACATTGTTCTTATTGAAACATTATTTTATCTAGTGTAAATCAATTTTGATTTCCTCTTATATATTTCATGTGTATTACCCATTATTTCTTTACATGGATCCCATTATTTTTCTCATGCAATCTCTAGTGTGAGGTATTTTGTTCTATATCTGGACATTATTTGGTGAACTGTGAAAGATATTTTTTTCTAAATGGTTATATAAATGTTGATTACCATGATCATTGATATTAATGATATGTTTTCATAATTTTTTTAAATGTTTGGTTTTACCTTTATTTTGGATAAATAAAAAGGTCTCAATATAAATATGAAATTATTTATGAAATTTTTTCAATGTATAATTTTTAAATAAATGTTTGGATTTTAAATTATATTATGATATTCAATAAGACATAGGAAACATTTTGATATAAAAAAATGTGATCCTTAGGTACCTTGTATGTGGTTTTATTATCTTTATTTTTTCATATCTCTATAGTTTATTCACTCATGGGGTTCATAAATTACTAATGTTATCTTATGCTGATTTCCACTATAACCTAATTTTTTTCCCATTTACCTTGTTATGGAAATGATTTTAATAATTATACATGCATTTATGAATGGTTTCTTTGAAACATTTCTTTGACATGTGTCATATAACATCGACATGAGATCTCTGAAAATGAAAAATTATTTTAAAATGTATTGATACGAATGAAAAAACAACTTTATAATACCATTTTTTATATATTTGGAATTTTTGGATTGTTTGAAATATTATTATTATGGATCACATGTGTGGGATACTACATGGAATTTTTTTTCAAAACTTATACATTACCTATTGGATGCATAAAAATTAGTTTTTAAATAAATAAAAGGAAGGTGTCAAAGTGAAATGGCGAGGTTTCATGTCAGCTGGTTATGAGTACCAGGTGGTGTAATGTGGGTTATTTCCCACATATCAAATAGAGTAGCTGACAGTAGTTTGATATTTCATTAGTTTTTTAATATAATTTTACCTTTTTTAGGACTTATCCCATTGTCAATTTCTATCACTAATAGTATCTAGGTTATGGAGTATTCCAATTGGTTATTTTATTTATATATTTAAAGTTAATCTCTTATAGGTTGGAAAATTCATTCTCTTTTAATATTTTGGGATTCCTAGGTTCTTGTCTTATACCCACTAAGAATGAGAGTTTTTTTTCATGTTATGTCGTTGTAAGGTTTATATTCTAGATTGATTTGTTTTCTAGGCCATGTCTTGATACAATTAACATTTATTTAAGAATTAAAATTTCCATTTTCTAAATATAGACATAAAATTTTTATTCAATAAGTAATGAAGTTAATATGGATTAAAAGATATTTCATTCCACATATGAATAATTATTTCAACTATAAGTTTCCTATATTTTATTTTAGTTTAATATTTATTTATTAGGTTCCTATAAATTAATGATTTTTCAATTCCTTTCTCACCCCTTAGAAATGATTCTGGTAAAGATTTTTTATCCCTTAATTATCAAACCATAGATAAAAATTGCATGTTTTAAATTTATTTAAGGAGGGATAATTTAACACATTGATATTTAAATATATATTTCTCAATTAAATTAATATATTTTTTATTATTTTGTTTCATAATCATGATAGAATTATTTAATGTAACCTCCAAAAAATAGTTTTTTTAATGTGAATATATAAATAGAATAAAATTTACTTTTAAAACTATTTACAGTAGAAAAGTATGTTCATAATGAAGTATGATCCCCCCTTATGAGGTATATATTTTCATGCTAAGAATTGATATAGTTTCACATGGTATTTCCCTAACCTCAGACCATGATAATCATAAACAAGTATGACTTGATTGAAATACTTATTGTAGAAGCTCATGATCATGAAAATCACCATGATGTCCATGCAAGTATAATCACCCATGAAAACAACCAAAATTTATTATCTTACCCTTAGATCATATATGAATGTATTACAAGGTTTTATATATAAGAATTAAAATAATAAAAATAATAAATTATATACTTATTAAATTTTAATGGTTTTTATTATTATATGTATTTTATGCATTTCCTAATTTTATAAAATATATTTTTAAATAACTATTTTATTAATAATGGTTTCTATTATGATAAAAAAATATATTAAACTCATTTTAATCATATATTTATTCAATTTTCATGGTTTTAGTAATGAAATTATTTAAAACAACATTTTCCTAGGAATTCAATTTTTTACATAATATATTTTTTATAGGAAATTATTTTAATGAAATATAATCATAATATATTCAATAAAATAAATAAACATTAATTCATTTATTATAAAAATTTATGGAATGAAGATATATCATTTATATACTTTATGAATACATTTTTTTCATAAATGGTTTTTTTTGTGTGAGGATATTAATATTAAATTACGACACCATTATAAATATTATTTTATAAAATTGACTACATTTTTGATAACATACTGTAAAAATTATATACGAGTAAATTTTGAGGATTTTTATGATGTAGTTTTTCTAGGTGAAGTGAAAGATGATGTTTTTACCAATATGATAACGTTTATAAAATAATCATGACATATGAATGGATTAGAAGTAATTGAAAATTTTTTATAAACCAAATATGAGTATAAAGTATAAATAAATATATAAAAATATTACATTGAATTTAGAAAACTATATTTGAAATATTTTATCAAAAGTAAATATTTTTTACTATAAAAAGCATTTTTAATCATATTTTAATTAATTATTTTTATTTTTAGACACATTTTTTTATTGATTTTAAAGTCACATAACTCTCTTTAGTTTATTAGTACTCTAATAAATTACATGATAATCAATTTTATACAATATTGCTATGTAAATTTTTTTATTAATAAAATAAATTTTTAAAAACAAATTTCCATTGTATTTTTCTTATTAATAATTACAGTAAATCCTAAATGCTCTAAAAAAATCATTTAAAATTGAATCTATATTTGGAATCACAATGTTAAAATTATTTAATAATTTGAATTTGAATTTTTAGTTTTAAAAATAACTTATTGCAGAAAAATTTATTCATCATGAAATCTGCTAAATGGAATTAAAGGTGTCAAATCTATGTAATATGATCATAAAATTTAACAAATCCAATCTATAACTTGATTGGATGAGTTTATTTCAAACTATAATATCATTACGACAAAATATTATTTCCTTCATACCATTTTACCTTAACTGTAAAATTTATATTATGTTAATGTTTAGATTTTTTATATGGTTGTCACTCCTCTCACCTATATATAATGAACATCACCAATTCAATAATCCACCCACTTTGAAGTAATTTTCATTAAAAATATCATTTAAAACCATATGCTAATGGAAAATTTAGTAAAATATTTATTATATAGATATCCAACTAGGGATGCCAAATAAAAGGGAATAATCATAACCGATCCCATTCAAATTTCATTATTCGTCCACCTCCTAAAAATATTTCCTTACCAAACATGTATAATTATTTTAGTGTTTTACATATTAATTTTTTTTCCAATTCAAAAATTATAATATGATCTTGTTTTTGTCTATTTTACAACACATGTGAACATTGTTATATTGTTTATATCATAAGTGATTAAGGAATGTTATGTACAGGTAATATTATTTAATAATGATGTGTTTATTATTTTTATTAATTTTATATTTATATTGTATATATATATTTCTTAATAAAATAAATTCATTAATTAAAATCAAATCTTCTAAAACATGGATTTTGTATGTATCCATGTGAAATCTAACAATATGTTTCAGGAAATATCCATAATAAAAGAGAATCATATCAGATACTTACATAACATATATATATATATTCATTAGGATGTTTAACTATGCCCCGGGTGAATGAACTAAAATTCTTGAATTGAAAAATGAATGTTAATCAACACATTTTAGAAATTATCATTATACTTCCCAAAAATTATTAACAAATGTGTATTATGAAATTATAAAATAATTGTATCTATTAATAAAAATGTAAATTGTAAAGACCCGGAAATTTCAAGGAAATTTTTTTCTTAATTTCATTGGAATTTTACGAGTCTATGGCTTCAGATGACACTTGATTTCGAGGCCCGGTGTGCCTGGAATTAATTTCTGAAGTTTAGCTCAGGTACATTCAGTGAACGAACGATTGGGTTTTTCTATTTTATGAACTGGTGCTCAAAATTGAAAATTGAGGGCACCAATGAGCTTGTAGCGCCGGTAATTGCTTAAGGGGACCTTTACCGCAGTTGCGTTTGAAGCGGGTTGAGAATTTTTTTTGGAGTTTATTTAACAAGTTAAATAAATTTGTTAAAACAAATTTATTTCTAAGGAAGTTTAATCCTCCCATGTGTGGATATATGAGAGGTGGGGCCCACACGAGACCCATCCTCTCATCTTCCCATAACTCTCTCCAACTGCCCCACTTATCACCTCTTCAATTTAATGTGACAACTCCCCTTATTATGAAAACCCTTCACCTCCCTAATTAATATTCCATCAAGGGTTTGAAAGCTAAAAGGGCATGATAGTTTTATATATGGGGGACCCTTTACTCAATAATGGGTTGGAAAATATTTTGGAGAACCTTTTGGGAAAACTCTGGAGAAATTTAGAAGAGTTCCCTCCTTCCAACAAAGAACGTTCTTGAAGAAGAACAATGCGTCATCCACGAAGAATGCCTCCGATGAAGAACGTGAAGTCACCGACGACGTGCCTTCACATGTTCATCCTCCGCGTCAAGGGAGGAGACACCACCATGGGGAATGTCTCCATCGATGAATACACTTCCTCCGACGTCAACGGAATCGGCACTGATCTTCCGTGACGTCCGATCATCGCGACACTTGCCTCTTTCCACAGCTCAATGACGTTCGACGTCTTTCAGAGGTAGGGGATATCTTTTCTTGTTCAAGACTTTATCATTGTTCTTCGTTGCTTAAGGTATTGGACGCATTTTATCATCGTAACGGGAGGAGATCAGACCGTACGAACATGACCGATTCTCCTATCCTATTCTTTGTTAAACTTCAATGATGTTGGAGAAGGAGGCACACGGTGCCGTTGCACCGTGTGGTGATCGGCAGGGAACTGCAGCCATGCAAGGCCACGACGAAGGCGGTGCAGTGTCGTTGCACCGCACGGGGACGAAGGGGACCACATCCGGAGTGGGCTACAGCGGTGGTGGTGCGCGGCACCGTCGCGCCGCGCTGGAGATGCTGAGAAAGGCAGCAGAATAGAGTCAGATCGCGACGGAGGGCCGCGGCGCTGTCGCACTGCACCGAAGCTACAGGAGACGCGGCGGAGGGGCGCGGCGCCGTTGCGCAGCGCCGGTGCATCAGGGGTCGCGGACGGAGCGGGCCATGGAGGCGGGGCGCAGTGCCGTCGCACCGCGCTGGTGGAAGAAATCTGTGGCCTAAGGTCGTGATAGGCTTGGAAGGGTGGCCGGCCGTGCCGTCCGCCGATGCCATCAAGAGGTGGGACCCAAGGGGGGTCCCGCGGTCACCCAAGGGGCCAGACATTAAGGCTGGACGTTTCATTGAAACCAGGGGGTGTAACACCCCCCCAATCCGCTGCTAGGGCGGGCCCCTATGGGCACCACCACTCCTGCCGGTCGGCCAACCACGCAGCTAACCGCTTGGGCCAGCCGGGCCGCCCGCGCCGGGCTGGGCCGCGCCCAACTGGGCCGACGACCGACCTAGGAGGTATTGGGCCGGGTCGGATCGGGCCCAAACCCCCTATTTACAGACCCTCTTCAGTTAAACACTCATATCATGGGATACAGACCTCCGATCGAGGAACCATCAGTTGCGTAGGATTCCTTGGATCGAGGCGGTCATTTTTGTATATTACACTCAAGGTTTCGGGAAACTTTGGGTATGGAAGGGTTGGTTCGAACACGAAACCAAACGAGCCCTCGGAGCGGAAATTCTTATAAATTGAGCTCCGGAAATCAGAATGATGTGCCGTCAACTTTGTTGGATTCCTCTTGATGAGACAGATCTTTTGGAATAATTCACATGAGGTTTGGACATATTTGGAGTAAGATCGGGTTGGATTTTATCCAAAATCCAACCTGGCCCTTGGAACGGAAAAGCCGATAACTTTCAGACCGGAAGTCCGTTTGACGAACCGTCAATGGCATTGGTAATCAAGTTTAGAAACGATCCCTATGAGTATACACTATGAGATTTCAGGGTAAAATTGAGATATGGTCGGGTTGGTTCGTACACGAAACCAACCGGGCCCCTAGGACGAAAAGGCTAATAACTCACAGACTGGGCGTTCGATTGACGCGCCATCTGTTGCGTTGTGACCCCTGTGACAAGGAGGTCCTTTGTGATAATTCTTTGTGGTAATTTGTGATACTTGGATTATAGACCAGTAGCTCGTGGAGCAGATCCTCCCAGAGATGAGCGTACAGAGTGCGGAGACCTAGTAGCTGTGGACCTGACGACTGCTTGAACGATTCGACTTGGAATGAGTCGACAGGCCCAGTGGACGAAGCGCCTGGTATTTGGCGGCAGACACATGGTGGACGGAGCTCCTGGTAGTGGGCAGCAGACCCATGATACTCGGCAGGAGGAGTACCTCTGTAGGATATTAGGGGAACTGTTACTGTGTTTGGGCGGTAGACCCCTGGCGGGGAGCACTAATGTGTTTGGGTGCAGACCCGCAGTACTCGAGAGGAGGAGTACCTCCGCAGTATAAGGTTAGTTAGTAGGCCCTCGGAGTCATGACAAGGCTACTGTACTCAACGGAGGAGGAGTTCTCTAGCATTTGTGGTTTCAGTATCTTTAATGAAAATCCTAGTTTGAGCTGAGTCAATGACCTTTGTGTTTTCCTCATGATTGAGATGAGTTACTTGATAACTTAGGTATATGTATGAACATATACCTAAGTAGTGGTTATCTGTTTATTTCATATCTGTGTGATACCTCATGATTGAGATGGACTACTTGATAACTTAGGTATAAGTATGGGCTTATACCTAAGTAAGAGTTATCGGTTTAGATCCTTTTTTGTGGTTATCCTTGTTGAATTTAGTGAGACCTTGAGGGTCTCGGGGTCTCTACTGAGTATCATTATACTCACCCCTACACGGGCTATGCCCGCACCTCGTTGTGTTGGATGCAGACGACACACAACGCTGACGGAGGCCGAGAGTTCGAGGACTAGACAGTACCCGGAGGTGGACCTCATGAGGACTCAGTATCCGGAGGTGGACATCACGACGAGACGGTACTCGGAGGAGGTTGACGGGTGAGAGCGTTGAGGAGGCTATCTCTACCTACCCTTTAGGTAGGATCCGAGGTGAATTACCTAAGAGATGCTTCTATTTTCCAGCTATTTGTCTTTTCTGTTGTAGTTGTACTTTTCAGTTGGGTTTGTATTCTGACCCATTTCCTTTTCAGCACTTTCTTTTGTACATAGTGTATTACTTCTACTTGTACTATGTGGTGTTTGTTTGATTTTTTAAGGGAAATGCCTTACTAGTTATCAGGATTTACGCCTTTGGTGCTAGTCGCCATCCCCTGGCCTATGAAAGGCGAGCTTGGGGTAGTCACGGCACGGGCCCCAAAGACGAGTCGTGACACAAATATTTTTCTATTATAGGTTTTTAATAGATGAAAATGTATTATATAGAGATGTTATATAACATATAACTACATGGAAGACCAAGGTAATAATTTTTTTGTCTCAAACATCCATCTACAATACATGTTTTGTATTGTGCAATTATTACTATTTATAAGGTGTGTTTGTTACAAAATTCAAATATTATTTAAACATTATTTCATTATTCACTATAATTGATGTTCTGTTTTATATTTATTTTGTCTTTTTTATTAAAATATTTTAACAGTCAAAAGAGGGATTCATAAATATTTTTTTTACTTTTTTTATATAACTACTTTGTTGACTATATTATTCAATGATTATATGTGTTATGGAATCTAATAGTTTTATTTTTTTTACGCTATTTTTATGGGGAATTAAAATATTCACATAATCACTTCATTTTTTGATTATTACTTAAAATATTATAATATTTTAATTTTTTTCCATAAATATTTATTTATAATTTTCTAGTTTTTTCCATTGAAATATTTATCTTTCATATACATATAAATTAGTTTGTTTTTATAATATTAATCTTAATATGGAAGTTATTTTTTGAGTTTATTTTACACTATTTTGAATTTGATTACAATGTCATAAAAGGTAATCATTTTAATATTTTCAAAATGGATTACACTTGAATTTATTTCTAGATGTTGGGAAAGAATTTTCTTATACATTTATGACTTGAATTAATTTGTGAAATAATTTATAGTTTTATAATTATTAATCATATATTCTATATATCTATTAATTATAAATCAAAATCATATTTCCATTATTCTGTGAATTTTCCATATTTACAACCTTCCAAAAAATATTATCTTTCTCTTTCATTTTCAAAGTATATTTTAATTATTATATAAATGTTTTATCTCTCTATATAAAAATATTTTGAGGATTATTATGTTTTACAAGGTATATTCTATAATGATTCCTTATACATACCTTTTTGGTAATCCTTATAATAAATTTTAATGATTTTTTCATGGATGACATTTTTTTTCACGAGTTATTTAATATATGATGTAATTATGGATGGTGTTTTTATTTGTATAATGAAATTAAATCCATATCGGGTTTTTCATGTTATGGGCAGATAGATGATAATTTTTTATCATAGGATGTGGGTCAATAAGTCATCAGTATTTACTTATTCTCAACTGAAATGATGTTGTAATTAATTTTTTATATTATATTCCATTATGGGAGTATAAGAGTGAAAAAAACTGTTTAATATAACTTCCTAAGATAACGAAATGATTTTTCGATGCTTTATATGAGTATTAATGAATTTTTTAGAAATGGATGATTTTTTATGGCTCATGATTGTGGATTCATATGTATTTTGTGATATTTTATGATAAATAATTATCCAATGAATCATTATTGATTATTTTTGTTATATTGGATATTATTTAAATATTATTTGATCAAGTACCATCATTATGTTATAATAAAAATATGCCATTTTTATTAACAGATATGTTTCACATTTTTATCAGTTATTATGACCCTTGGTGTGATTTTAATATCACTTTTTTTCATGTCTTCTGAATAAAACAATTATTAATATTGGGATATAATATGTTATTTTTATAGTTGTAAATGTGTCCATTAAATTAGATATTTATGGGTTTTTTAATTATTGGTTTTTTAAAATTCACTAAATCTATAACGATAAAATATCTTGCGTATGTATGTGTCTCCAAATTTTTTATTCATACTGTAATTAGGTATGGATTTATTTGGTTTTATAAAGTTGGTATTAAACCCATGATGTATGGAATATTTTTGTATAACTAAATCCATGTGTATGAGCCTGGAGTGCTATATCCATGGCCTTAAAAATGTAAAAAAACACTCAATTAATCCTTGTTTGAATAAGAGTGATCTATTGTGATATACAATTATACAATTTAATTATAGAGATAGTTCATCCCCTAAGAACCTAAATATTGATAATCTTTATAAAAAAACAATACTTAATTATTTCATAACTCTAATAAATTGAGTTCTTAAACATCTTATCATATAATATAAGAATCAATTCATGGTCTCATAATTCTACTTCTAAGAGGTTTATACCACACTAAGTTATAGGTATAAGCTCAAAAATAAAAAATATCATCAGTCATCTACAACATAATTCCTTTAAACATGTCACAAGAGTTATCTCATTAATTCCATAAAAGTTGGATCCAAGAAAAAGTTGTGCGATACACTCTTACAATATATCATTTATCTATTTTTTGAAATAGTATATTTGTGAATTTGATTACGTTAGTGATTGATAAAAATATAGATAATCATATAAATTACTAAATATCATTTTTTCAAGAAATCACATGTTTTAGAAGCTCTATGAATGTATGAAACATTATTGGGTACACTATATCTTGATAAAACATTTCTTAAAAGAGAAATATGATACATATTCAAAATTGTCATCTACTAATAAATTCTAGGATCATGGTCTTCCCCCACTATACGTTTCAATTTTTTTTAGAAGCATCTTATGCGCATGTAACTAAAAAGAATTTTTTAATGTGAAATTTCATGGGACATTACCAATATAATTTCTAGTGTTTTTGGTCATGATCCACTACTAACTATTATGTAATGTAGGTTTTTATAAAATGATATGACCATAAACTAAAAATATTTTTCCCTTGTTAAAATCCAATCAATGTCCTTGAATATAAAAAATACAATTCCAGTTAAACATAATTCCATTAGCCCAACACATTTATAGAACACAAGGTTTCATCATTTCTTAAAATATTATCTATTTTTCATTGTATATCCCTTTAAAATAAGTAAAAATGAATGTATTTATTGGTTACCCCCTCATTTAATATCATATTGAGTTTCTTTATACATGTATAATACTATCACAGTTCTTAAGTTGATTAACTATAATAGATACGTACCATTAATCACACTAACCATCTATTAAATGAAAATTTTTCAAATAACTCCAATAATTTGAACCCAATGTTTCTTTAAAAATTATTACATTATTACTAGATACTAGTGATAGAATCCCAAATGACTAAAAAGTTTAGTCTTCATGGTAAACTAGATACATTCTTGAATCCCATTTTAAATTTGTAAAATTAATATAAAACATTTTATTTTCATTAGGACCATCATAAATACATCTATAATATCCTTTTATATCAATCATAAAACCCTTCTAAGATTCTTGTGGAATTTAAAAATAAGAAATGTGTGAAATCAGATCCCTGATAAGGCTATTCATATAAGGAAAACTAACATAGAATAAATACGACGTGAATGATATTACTAGAATCAATAATTATCAAATAATTCCATATAAAAAATCACATGAACTTGATATTTACCAATGATTATCATAAATATATAAATAATCACATGTTCATCATTAACTGATCTCATACTGATGGAATTCAAAATGTAAGTAATCTTAAACATTCCACTGAGCAGTTGCACCAATACATCTATATAAATGTGTAAGGAATCACCTAAATACACACCTTATTTTGTCTCATGATGCCTACGAATGCATAAAGGGTAATGAAAATATTTATCCAATCCATCAATTAGTAATCCAATTGAGTCATCATAATAACCAACAATACAACATAATCATTGTTGGAATCCTCTTGTAATAATCATGTTTTAATGAACAAAAATCCTATTAAACCTAGTTAACTCCTCTAAATTATATCACAATCATGTGTATTCATGCGTATTATTTTTTAAGTAGTATCATGCTTTAAGAAGATCCATTCAAGTTCTTAATTTCTCTAAATTAAATTTACTTACATTATACTATCTTTTATCTACTCTAACAATACCTTCTTTGAAAAATGATTAAGTCCAATATATTTTATTATCATCATTGCCTAAGTCTTAATAAAGTTACTTTGAAAAGACTCAGACACAGTGAAGCAGACACCGTGAAGCATACACTATGAAGCAGACATCGTGAAGCATACACCTTGATGCAGACACCATGAAGCAGACAACGTGAAGCAGACACCGTAAAGAAGACACCGTGAAGCAGACACCGTGAAGCAGATACCGTGAAGCCGACACTGTGAAGTAGACACCATGAAGGAGACACCGTGAAGGAGATGCCGTGAATCAGACACTGTGATGCATACACCGTGAAGCAGACATCGTGAAGAAAACACAGTGACACAGACACTGTGATACAGACACCGTGAAGTAGACACCATAAAGTAGACACCATAAAGCAGACACCATGAACAAGACACTGTGACCATGAAACACCAGGACCACGAGACACCGTGAACAAGACACTTTGACCACAAGACATCGTGAAGATGAAACCATGTGATGGAGACACTGTTTCCATGAATTACTATGACATAGTTTCTTAAACTATTTTCTAGTTTGCCAACTTAATCTCTAACGGTCGTATTTAATGATTTTAAATGCACTGACATAATTAATGATTCTTTTTAGACATATTATCTGACAGTACAAGGTATGATGTGTGTTATCCATGAAACCTATCATCTCAAACACATGAATTCCATGATAAAAGCGAAGTGTGTCCAAGAATAAAAGAATGATTATAAAATAGAGAACAAGGATGTGAGCACGACAACAAAGAAAACTGAGAAAATTCCTAAAATAAATATTGTCACATGCATGCAACCCGGATCTTCTGAACAACATACGATGTACATTGGAATTCAGATAACATCTTCTCACTATCAAACCTCACAAAGAACAAAAGATGAATCATGACACTCTGTTTTCTAGATGAGGACTTGATTTCTGTATCTATTTCATCTCAGAAGTCCAGAGCTGCAAAGACCAACACGTAGTGCACTTCTAAACCTATCAAATTCTTTCTGCTCTGTTGTGTATATTTTATTAACGTTTGATCAGAGTGTGTATATATATAGCAACACACTCTGTCTCCTGTACTAAACTGAAGGATATATAATATCCTTACTCAAACATTCTTTTACTCTTATGTATATCCATTAATAAGTGTAGAAGAGGTCCATGTGTGGCCTGGTAGTTTGTACCCACAAAAAACTATGGAAGAGGTCCATGTGTGTCCTGCACAGTCTGTGTACTGTTGTTAACCCCGATCAACAGTGGGGATCAATGTTTTATATATAAACTACTTGGTGGTAGGTGATGACCAAGTGGAGTGGATTAGGTCTCGGCATGAGACTAAACCACTTGTTTCATATCTGATGTACTGCATAAATTAGTCTTCTCTGTTTTATTTCTTTATTATTTAATTCAGAAATCACTAATTTCCCATTGATAGTTAGTCTTGGAAAGAAGTTATAACTAGCTTGTATTAGTTTAATAACTTCAAAAGTAATATTAATAACACAAATTAAGATTACTAATAATTAATCAATCTTCTAAGAAGTTACTTAAATAGTCACACTCTTATAATAGTATAACCTTGATTAACAGGGATGCAAATAATCTTTAGGGAAACATTTTTCTAGAAATACTTTTTATAGAAATTTTTATTGTTACTCAATTCACCTCTCCCATCTCGAGTAAACAAATCCAACCAACTTTGGTATCAGATGGTTTGTTTTTTTGGACTCTGTGTAATCTTATTCAACTGTGATTGTAGCCGTACTTTGAAGATTTGTATATTTCTGTTATTTCTAAATTTCTATATGTTTTAAAGTAATACTTTATTATAGATAATATATTGGGAGGTTCTACAACTAATAGACCACCATTCTTTAATGGAACCAACTATGCTCAATGGAAAATTAAAATGAAAATGCATTTAGAGAATACGAGTTTTGAAATTTGGTCATCCATTATTGATGAATACAAAATTCCTACTACTGATAGAACCACATGGGATGAACCTACCAAAACTTCCTACAATAAAAATTTCAAAGATATAAATTCATTATACGTTTATTTAGGATATGAAGAGTTTAATAAAATTTCTTTTTGTAAAACTGCACATGAAATTTGGGATACCCTATCTGTCTCCCATGAAGGAACATCTGGTGTAAAATAAATGAGACTTAATACTTTTACTATCAAATATGATAATTTTAAAATGAAACCTGATGAGCCTATTTCTGACATGTATCTTAGTTTCAATGAGATTATCAACACAATGATTTCTCTTGGAAGAGAATTCACTACCAAGGAATAGATAATAAGAATTATTAGATGTCTACCTGATAGGTGGAGGGGAACCTTTTTCTCTTTTAGAGAATCATGCGACATCAGAAAGCTACATGTAAAAGAACTCATTAGGAAAATGATGATTATGAAGAAGAGATAAAATTCAACAAGGAAGAGTAGGATGAACCAAAGAGAAAATATGTTGCATTCAAGACCACCACCTCTAAGCACAAAGACAAAGGGAAAATGAAAGCTTTTGTAGAAAGCTCCACCAGTGAAAAATAATCACCTGACAGTGATGAGGATATGGATCAACTAGCCTGAAGATTAAAATTATTTTACAAACAAAAACTTTATCAGAAAACCTAACATCAAGGGAAAATATGAACAAAAAGGAAACTAGATGAAGGACTGGAAAATAAGTGAAAAAACTAATGAAATTGTCTGCAATGAATGTAAGCACAAAAGACATATCAAGGATGACTGTCCAAAGATAAAGTAAAAAAATAAATATGAGGAAAATGACATGAAGTATAAAAAGGAAATGAAAGAAACATGGAGTGCTTCTAAAGACAGTAATAGTGACCCAGAGACATCACATGATGAACATTCCAACAAAGCCAATATGAGTTTTATGACAAACACATCTGAGGTAACACTGGACTCTTTTTTATATAATTCGTACTATTTTGATGATGAAAGTGACTTTGAAAAAATGACTAATGAAAAAATGTTTGAATACTGTAACATGATTGAGGAGAAATGAAATGAAATAAAAGACAAATATAAATCATTGAAGAAACAACATGATCTTACTGTGACTATTAAATCTGAACTCACAACTGAAAAGGAGAAAAATTCTCAACTTCTCGAAAAAACAATGAATTAAAAATGTTTAATGTGAAATCAAAGAGTGACATAGAAAAGTTTTCTAATGTAAAAATACCCTTACCCAAATTCTAGGAGAAAAAATTTCCCTTAAATAAAAATCTGGCATTGGTTATCAACCTAGAAAAAGAAACCTTGGTACAACAAATTTTGTTTCAAAATCTAGGACATACAATTTTACTCCCGGTTCTAGACTCAAATCAACCAATTCCATCAATGATACATATTCTACTATTTCAAATTTGTGTCAACCAAATACAATTTATTTTTTAAATACTTTACATAATACTTATAAGAAACCTATGAGGAAAATATGGGTTCCTAAAGCACTTATTACTAATATTACTGGACCCAAACAAATATGGGTGCCAGAATCTATTTTTTCTTAATATTTTTGAAAGAAAGCTACATAAAGAGATCCTAAAAGAGTCTATGGTACTTGGATAGTGGATTATCAAGGAACATGACATGATACTACTCATGCTTCAAGAACCTGATAAATTTAGATGGAGGACATGTCACACTTGGTGAAAATTCCAAGGGAATGATTATTGGCCTTATCCAGATTAGTAACTCTAACTCAGTTTTAATTTATAATTTACTATTTGTTGATGGTTTAAAATATAATCTTCTTAGTATCTCACAATTATGTGATGATGGATTTCATGTTAGATTTGAAAATTATTCTTGTAATGTCTTTAATTTTAAATATGAATTAATATTTTCTACATTAAGAAATGAAAATGTATATTCTGTTAATTTATATTCTTTAGCTTCAAAAAATGCTTCATGTTTAAGTGTATTTCATAATGAATTTTGTCTCTGGCATAAGGTATTAGGACACTGTAATGTTCACTCCCTTACAAAGCTAACTAGAAAGGTACTAGTTAAAGACTTACCCAAACATGAGTTTCCAAATGAAAAAGTGTGTAATCCCTTTCAAAAGGGACAACACAAAGTTTCTTTCAAACCAAAGAAAGAAGTGTCATCTTCTAACCCTCTTGAACTGGTTCACATGGATATTTTTGGAGCATCTAAGTTTTATAGTTTAAATGGGAAGCACTATGTTTATGTTTCTGTAGATGACTTTTCTAGATATACATGAACTTTCTTTATAGCTCACAAAATTGAAGCCTACTCTTATTTTACTAAATATTCCAAGTATGTAGAAATGTTAGTCGACTTAGAATAAAATCCTTTAAAAGTGATCATGGTCGTGAGTTTAAAATTCAAGAGTTTGAATCCTTTTTGTCACAAAATGGTTATAGTCGTAATTTATCTGCCCTTAGCTACTTAAATGTTTTTGGTTGCAAAGTCTATATTCATAATACCAATGTAAATCTTGACAAATTTGCATCCACAAGTAATGAAGGTATCTTTTTTGGATATTCCATGTCAAGTAAATCCTATTGAGTGTTAAATAAAATAACTAAATGTGTAGAAGAACATGTTCATGTCAAATTTGATGAAACAGATCCACATGATCCTAAAAGAATCCTAGAAAATCTGGAGGATGATATATCAAATTTGAACATCAATTCAAAATCATCAAATTATTATGTGAAAGAATCTGTGAAAACTTCCATCTCTAGAAATTTATTAGAATCAAATCACTATGATCCTGAATCTGTTGACAAACCTGAAATCTCTAGTCCCTCTTTTTATAGAACTATTAAGACCCTTAAGAACCATCCCTTAGATGCTGTTGTAGGAGACTTAGAAAAAGTTACACAAACTAGAGCTTTTCTTAGAAATTAGGTTGAACATAAAGTCTTATTTTCACAACTTGAACCTATAAACATTAATGATGTTATCAATGATGAATTTTGGGTGATGTCTATGAAAGAAGAACTTAATATTTTTGAAAGAAACAAGGTTTGGAAACTTGTTTAAAGACCCAAGGACACATTCACCTTAGGCACTAGATGGGTGTTTAGAAATAAGGTAGATTAAGCTGGTAACATAGTTATAAAAAAGGATGGATTAGTCTCACAAGGCTATAGTGAAGAAGAAGGAATTCACTATGAGAAGACTTTTGGAACAGTATCCAGTTTTGAAGCCATCATAATCTTTCTTTACTATGTTCCACATCTTAATTTCTATCTATATCAAATGGATGTTAAGAGTGAATTCTTAAATTGGTATATAGCTGAGGATGTTTTCGTTTAAAAACCCCTTCGATTTACAAACCCCCATTTTTCAATTCATATTTTTAAACTATCAAAATATTTATATGGTTAAAGCAAGCTCCAAGTTCTTGGTATGATATTTTGAGTACTTTTCTTATTTTTAAATTTTTTGAAAATGGAATAGCCGATCCTACCATTTTGATAAATTGAAATTTTAATGATGTTTTAGTTGTTCAAATCTATGTATATGACATTATTTTTGGATCTTCAGAGAATACTTTATGAGTTGATTTTTCTAAAATGATGAAAAACGAATTTAAAATGAGTTTAATGGGTGAATTAAATTTTTTTCTTGGATTTAAAATCATTTAAAATAATGATGGAATTGTTTTAACTCAAATTCAATATACTAGAGATATTATAATACGTTTAGGATTGGATAACATTAAAATTAGTGACACTCCCATTAGTACCACATGTAAGTTAGATCTTGATGAAGATGGAGAATATGTTGATCAAACCACTTATAGATGAATGATTAGATGTTTACTCTAATTAACTTCTAGTCATCTGAACATTATGTTTACTGTGTGTGTGTATGATGGTTTTCATGCAAATCCTAAGGAATCTCATTCAAATTCTGCAAAGTGAATTTTCAAATACCTCAAGCATACATCCAATCTAAGACTATTTTATCCTAAAGGACAATCATTTGAATTAGTCAGTTACTCTGATGCTGACTTATGTGGCTGTATGTTAGATAGAAAAAGCACCTATGAAATATGTCACCTTTTAGGTAAGTCACTAGTATCATGGTGTAGTAAGAAACAAAATTCTGTTTTATTATCTACTGCAGAAGCTGAATATATAACTGCTGGCAGTTGTTGTGCCCAAATTTTGTGGATGAAACACACATTACTAGATTATGGATATCAATTCAGACATGTACCTATAAATTGTGAAAACACAAGTGCTATTAACATCTCAAAAAATCTTGTTTCACATTGTAGGAAAAATCACATTGATGTAATACATCACTTTTTGAGAAATCATTATAAAAAAGTGATATAACTTTGGAATTCATTGGTACCGAATATCAGCTTGCTGATATATTCACCAAACCATTATATTCTTAAAAAATTGACTACATCATACATGATCTAGGAATGATAATTCTCAAATATATATCTTAATTTTTATTGTTTCATGTCCTACTGTTCAATATCTTACTGTTTCGTGTTTACAATATCACGATTAGTATTTTGTGATTACTATCTGACAGTTACTATCTCATTGTAACTCACATTGTGAAGTTCGATCACTGTCTCACCATGAAGTTCATTCACTATCTCACTATGAATCTCATTCAATGTCTCATATTATTGTGCATTTACTATCTCACCATAATGACCAGACACCATCTCACCATAAAAATTCATTATATATTTTTTTTTGTAAAAACCCATATCACAGTAAATATTTTCCCCCTTCTCTATTTTCTCACATTTTAATTTTTGTGACATTTGGTAGTCCTAAATGATAAAATAAAGAACGTATCACTTGATTCTTCACTCGGGGTTTTTTTATACTTACTCATTTCAAACCCATATTCATCCTTGAAACCCTTCTCTCTCTCAAACCCTCAATGAATGCCATGGATGAAACTTCCTTCATCGTTGACACCTGACAAGCGCAACTCAAAGAAGAAGAAGATTGCAACTAATCTAACACACAAAGGACCTTTAAATCCTAATATAGTAAACTGCATTGATGTACCGAAGAAAGTGATTTTCCCCAAATGGATTCTATCAAGTAAGTCTCTGCTATTAAAAGTGTTAGAAAATCAAGTCTTGTTAGTGTGGTTCTCAAAGAAAGATAGACCCATCTACCCTAAGTTAGTGGCTAAGTTTTACCTGTACGTACAGTTCTCTTTTGATTCTGGTGGTAGTTATGTTTTAGGAAGCTAGGTCAATGACCAGAGATGCTCATTCTCTTTGAAGTTATGGGCCGCATGCCTTAGGATACCTCATGAAGGCATCTTTGAGGATTATCAGAGAGGGCCTCCACCATCAACCGACTTATTTGATTTGGAAGATGCTCTGAAATCCTTAATTAGAAATAGAACCAAGAGGAGGGCCATTGCTACTGAACTAGATGGAGAATCAAGGCTCTTTTTCATGTTTATTCCGAATCTGGTTATCCCCCTAAAAAGTGATTTTGCTGTTTTAAAATATGAAGATGTGATTATGATCCACCTTATAAAAAATGGGAATAAGATCAACCTTTGAATGTATATCATTAATCATATGTGTGAGCTGATCAAAGCCACATCCAAGTAAACTTACCTATTTTACTCTCAGCTTATCTTAGCCATGTTTCATGCCAAAGATTTGGTTGGACCTAATGAGGAAGTTATAAAAGACTGTGAGTACTTCCTTTCAAAAGTAATCACCAAGAGGATGTAAATAAACTAGAATCCTTGGAAAATGGAATGGGTGGAAGACAATGATAGAGTTTATGAGAAATTCAATCCTGTGGAGTATCCCTAAAGACCAAGAGATATTTCTGATCCTGGTTGGGAACCAGATGAGATTGTTGAGTATCCTAAAGAAGTGGATGAAGATGATGAATTTCCATCTAGGGAAGCTGTTTTTGTTAAAGAAGAAAAGACTATTGTTCCTCATGGAGTTCTTGAAGAAGAAGTCCCTACTCAGAAAGAAACTGTTAATCTGGAAACTCAACCCAAGTATGAGACAAAATCAGTTGCCAAATAATCTAAAAAGCATGCCCTAGATGAACCTATAGTGGAAGATCCACCTGTTATGCAAGAAGTCAATCTTGAGGAACTCCCAATGGAACAATCTATTCCTGAAATCATCCCTTTGACTGAAGAATGTATTAAGCTAGATTTTTATATGGCTAGAAAAGAAATTAGTGAGGAACTTAGAGATGATTCTGTGTAATTATACAAAGATCATATGATTCTCAGTTCTGAGAAGGAGGAACCTGTTGAGGGGGGAGCAAACCCCAAATCTCGAGTCTATTGAGGCATCACATCCGACTGAGTCAAGTCCTGTAGATTCTCGGTATATGTTCCCCAGTTTCTATGATTTGGATGACTCTCATCAGGTTTCAACAACCGACCTTGTACTTTCCTCTATATTCTATTTGAAATCAGTCTCCAATATCACTCCTGAGAAGGAACTTGATGATGCACCAGTCCCTATTCCTGAACCATTATTTGATTGACCATCTTTTGTGAGTAAGGATGATTTGAAGGAATTTGGTGCTACCATCCTATCTGGAGTTGGGAAACTCATGAATACATAACCTCTTCCTGTGACCAATTTAAGTGATAGAGATGACTCACTATTATTGGAGATAGTTATTTGGAAAGTACAACCTAAAATTCTTCATGAGATTCAGGAAGTAAGAGTTGAAAATAAGTTGCTTAGTAATGAAGTGAAAACCCAAATAAGTATGGTTGATGACATGTAGAGAGAGCTGCATTCAAGATTATAACTTATTACTCCTCCTATAGAACATGTTGTTCCTCAAACCCCACTGGTTGTTGTGTCTTAGATTAAAACATTTATAGATTTCATAGATGAAAAGATTGCTGAAATTAACAATCAAATTGTGAACTAAATGCGAGAGCTTGTTGTCAATTATAATAAACACATTGATGAGTATAACAGGTGTCATAAAAAGGTGCTAAACCAACTCAAATATATAACCACAAATGTCAATGCCTCTAAAGAATCTGTTTAATCCTCTAAACCCTCCATAGATAGTGATCTTATCAGAATTGTAGTCAAAGAAGAGCTTCGGAATGTACTCAGTGGTTTCAATATGGCTTCTCTATTTGAAGTTGTTGGGAACAATGATAGAGTTATTGACCTAGTACAAAACCACTCAAAAATTGCTAATGATTCTCAGCAAGAGATTGTCAAGAATGTGGATTTTTACTTCAACAGAATCTTCTCCAAGGACGATATGACAAATCATTTCAAGTATCTTTTAGAAAATCTGCGGATTCCTCCTGTGACTCAAGCTTTCAAGACCCAAGTCCAAAAGCTCACAGAGTTTACTCGATTGGTGGAAAAGTTTATGGAGAACAAGTATGATTTTGAGAAATCCATTAAGTGTGGTAGAGAGATCATTATAGATTTCATCAAACCCCTGAGGACCTATATTCATGACCAGAGTATAGCCATTGTTGCTCCAGCGGCTGCACCTCTAAGACCTGGGCTGCCTACCATCACTTTTTCCCTAGCCTCCACTTCTTTGTCTATCAGCCAAGCACTAAGTTAGATCAGGACTGTGATTCTTGATCGACAACTGCTAAGATCTTCTACTGTTCCTACTTTGGCTCCATCAGTCTTCGAAGCCCTTCCTTTACCCTGTTTATCTACCACCTCACTCCCTTCTTCTATCTCGACCAGTTCCCCAATGGCTTCCTATTTTTCCACTGCTGCTAAAGGAAAAGTAAAGGCCATCCCCTGACGAAGAACAATGATTACTCCTTTTTTATAGGCATAATATTACTTTTGTGTTTCTCTTTTCTTTGTACTAGAACTTCAGTTCAATTAATGTAATGTTCAATTTTGAATTCTCTTATTCCATCTTTTGGATAATCTCAAAAGGGGGAAAAATTTCTATATGTTAGCCATTTATCTCTACAGTTCATTTATCTCTGTAGTTGAATCCAATATACACATTGACATTACATGATTTGTGGTCATCAAAAAGTGGTATATGTTAGACTTATCATGTATTAATCATGTTTTAATGATCACAAATCCTATTAAACATAGTTAAATCCTATATATTATATCACAATCATTTTTATTCATGTGTATTATTGTTTAAGTTGTGTCATGCTTTAAGAAGAGACAATCAATATCTTAATTGTACTACATTTAGTTTAATGAATTTATAATATTTTTGATCTACTCTCATAATTACTTCTTTGAAAAATGCATAATTACAATCCATTCTATTATCATCATTGCATAAGTCAGAATATAGTTTCTTTAAAAAAACTCAGACACCATGATGCAGACACCATGAAGCAGACACCATGAAGCAGACACCGTGAAGCAGACACCGTGAATCAGACACTGTGAAGCAGACACCGTGAAGCAGAAACCATGATGCAGACACCGTGAAGCAGACACCGTGAAGCAGACACCATGATGCAGACACCGTGAACAAGACACCGTGACCGCGAAACATCGTGACCACAAGACACTTTGAACAAGACACAATGACAAAGCATACACTATGAAGTAGACACCATGTGAAGGAGACACCATTTCCATGAAATACTATGACAATGTTTGTTAAACTATTTTGTCTTTTGACAATTTAATCTCTAATGGTCATATTTGAAGATTTTAAATGCATTGAAATAATTAATGTTTCTTTATAGACATATCATCTGATAGTATGAGGTACGAGGTGCAGTATCCATGTAACCTGTCGGCACCAAATAATGCATTCCATGATAAAAGTGATGTGTGGACAAGAATCAAAGGGTGGTATTGAGTGAATGAATTAGGGTGTGAGCACGAAAATGAAGAACCCTGAGAGAATTTCTAAAGGAAATATTTCCACATGCATGCAACCCGACTCTGCTGAAGATCATATGAAGTACATTGGAATTCAGAGAAAATATTCGCTCTGTAGAACCTCATGAAGAACACAATATGAATCATGAACCTCTATTTTATAGAGGAGGACTCTAATTCTGACTCTGTTTCATCTCATAAGGCCAGATCTGCAAAGACCAACACTCATAGCACTTCTAAACCTATCTAAATATTTCTGCTCTGTTGTGTAGATTTTATTAACTTTCGATCAGAGTGTGTATCTGTATAGCAACACACTCTATATCCCATATTAAACTAAAGGATACATGATATACTTATTGAAACATTATTTTACTCTTGTGTATACCCACTGATAAGTGTGGAAGTTGTCCCTGTGTGTCCTGGTAGTTTGTACCCACGAAGAACTGTAGAAGAGGTCCATGTGTGGCATGGACAGTTTGTGTTCTGTGGTTAACCCTGATCCTGGGTGTGGATCAATGTTTTTATATATAAACTTCTTGGTGTCATGTGATCACAAAGTGGAGTGTATTAGGTCTCATCTTGAGACTGAACTACTTGTTTCATATCCTTTGTGCCTCTTAAATTAGTCTTCTCTGTTTTATTTCATTAATTTTTAATTTATAAATCACTAATTTCACTTTGATAGTCAGTGTTTGAAAGAATTTATAACTGTCTTGTCATTGTAGAATAACTTAAAAAGTAATATTAATTACACAAATTAAGATTATTGAGAATTAATCAATCTTCTAAGAAGTTACTTAAAAAGACAAACTCTTATAACAGTATAACCTTGATTAACTGGGTTGTAATTAATCATTGGAGAAACATTTTTTTCGAAATACTTTTTACAGAAATTTTTATAGTTACACAATTCACCCCTCCCCTCTTAAGTAAACTACTCAGACTAAAAATCATCATTCCTTAAAATCAATAATAGTCCACACTAAAAGAAATGGTATATGGAATGAAAGCACTTTCATTATTCAAATTGGTCATAAGATATAAAAATAAATATTGCTGAATGTATATCAATAGTATATCCTTAGAAAAGTTTAAATATTAATAATAGATGTTGAAAAATATTCAAATACATTTAAGGGATCGCTAGAAACATTATTCAGGAAATAATCATATTAATTTGAAATAACTTATTTAAAATATTAAAAACATCCCAAGTATTATTGAATGAAATATCATTGAAAATAAGCATTAATATTTATTAAATTAATCATAGAATAAATGTTCATTAAATATTTCTATAAATTACCTTCATGATTTTTACATTAAAATAATTATTTATTTCACAGTAAAGATTCAAAATTTCCGCATTTTGTAAAATGAAAATAAGATTCCCTTTAAACCATTTAATAAATATGAAATCATTAGAAAAAATGTTTGTAATATTTTATCGCAGAATAATAAAAGTATTATTTAGTACATATTAAGGAATATGTAGACATGGATGAAAGATAATCTTGATCTAATAGAAAAACAAAGATGGTATTCCATATAATATTAATTTTATTTTTTAAGGACCTAATGAGAGGAAAATAAAAGGAAAAAATATTTTATAGAAATAAACCATAGAGAAGAAAACAATTTGGTTATATGAAATAAATGTTATATAATTCTCCCAATGGATAAATTAACATAGAAAATATTGAATAATGATGAGATCTTGGAATAAATTCATACCTTCAGCCTGACATTTATTGTATTTTTTTTGAACTCCTATATAATAAATATAGATTTATAATATTTTCATTGAAGAACCATATTAATATATATATATATATATATATATATATATATATATCATATCACATATAATTTACTTATACCATATTATCAAATGTTTATTAACAATTCATTATGGAAATCAAAATTTTACGTCATAATTTCTTTATTTTTAATGTTTTATTTGGTTTCATGGTTTTGGACCTCCTATTTTAATCATGATTACATTATATAAGTTATTTTTATAATTATATAAATATTATAAATATTAATTATATATATATATTTAGAATCACCCATAAAAATAATTAGAGATAGAAAAATAAATTACAACATTCTTAGAGATGGTAGGTTTTACACACACATGAGAATAATGTTCACTTTCTAATAGATGGAGTTAGAGAAACATTATTAATACGTCACCATTAAAAATTAATTATTATAAAATATATATAAAATATTTTTGAAATCAATCCTCATTAACATACATATAATGAGGAAATGAGAAACATATCACATCACTTCATGGAGGTGCTAGGCCACACATACGCACGAGTAACATTATCATTTTTCAGTGACAAGAAGTTATGAAGGAAGAAATGATATTATATATATATCAGAATAATAAATTTATAAATATCATGTATAAAAAATAAACACATCATAATACCCATCCATGAAATATGGTGATGAAAAATTAATTGTTTCACATTATGGAAGTAATAGTCAAAATATATGTTGGATAGATATTTTAACATAAAATATTATATATAATATAGTGTATACACATTTTAGTATATTTAAGATAATGATGATATTATATAAATAAGGAAATGATTTATTTATAAGAGGTAAAATAAGAACTAAAAAAAAGAAAATAATCAGTTAAGGTGATTGTCTCTTCATTAAATAAACTCCATCATATGTCCTCCTTTGGATCCTAGGGTTGATCATTTTGGAATAATAGTAATAATAAAACATGGATATAGATATCGAGGAGGTTTTTTTAGAGTTTTTCTAACATTGATGGATCAATGTTGTTTACATCATAGAGAGAAGGGGTGCCCTTTTATAAAGAAGGGAAATTACAGACATAAATTTCAAAAGAGATTAAACTATAATTAAGTATTTATAAATCTATATTATTCAAAATGTCTATATATTATAATTTAAATATTTAAGTATTAATTTATAATCATAAATTTAAATTTAGATAGGTTTTTGTGTCATTTTAAATTTCATCTATTTTTGACAGCTTGGTTTACTTATTATAATCACAAATGAAGTAATTATATTTTAATAATATAGGGTTCTAATTTTTAATATAAGGTAAACATTTTCTAATAAATGGACATGTTATGAAATAGAATATTATATATTTCCCCTTTTTCCATTTTTATTTTTTTAGAAATTAATAATATATTATTCTTATTAAATATCATTATTATCATTTTTGACAATATTCATTCAAATTGTCATTAAATACAATGAGAAAAATATATAATTAGAATATAAATATATATAAAATACCTAATATGTTATATTTTTCATAAATATTATTGATAAATATAAACTCTTTCATTTTTTTAAACGTAATATTTTTAAAATAATTTTTTTGTATTAGTTGAATAAATACTCTATTTTTGTTGTCTAATAGAATGATGTAATTATTCAATTACATAAAATAAAAAATAAATTAAAATGATAAAAAATTCATATTTCAAATAACCATTAAAACCCATACTTATCTTTTATTTATCCATTAATGATAATTAATTTTCATAAAATTAAGGAAATTTACTTTTTTTAATGTTTTATTAATATATTATGAGTTCCATAATCAAAGGAAAATAGTTCCACATGGATATAGATATTATGAAGTGGTTGAATAGTTTTAAAATAAACTCATCCACTATGATAAATAAATATTTTAGATGAATTTTAAATCCTTAACTTAATGTTTGAGAAATTGTTTTTACTTTTACCCATACTGATGTGAGAGTAATTTACCAAAGATATTATTTATAATGTCCAAGAACAAGAGAGTCATATTTATAAATTTTTACACTTTTGATTAAAAATACATAATCCAATCTTCATTATTCATTTTAACTATGTTAATTGAATTAATTTTAATATAAGTGTGAAAATTCTATAAAAAACTCTTTTTTAGAGAAATACATTTTTAATCATAAAAATTGATTTATTCATATCCCATTCCTAGAAAGAATTATTTATTTTTATAACATTATTTTTGATAATATATATATATTTAAAATAATTCCCTTAATAGTGATCAATTTTATTTATTAAGATATACACACAATGTGATTAAAAAATAATTTTATTGGAAAAATATCTCTCTTACATTAAAATTATTTAATTTTATATTTATAATCCATTGATAGAAATTTAATTTAATTTATACATGTGTAATCCATAATTTTTTTGTAATATAGTTAATCTTATTCATAATTAACAATATAAAAGTTGTGTTATAATGCCATATTGTATTATTATTCATTTAAAATCAGGGTTTCCAATATCCCAAGATCTAAAAAAATCATTTAAAGATAAATATGACATGAAATCTCAGGGTGTTACTTTTTACCCCCACATAAATGAATTTTTCCATTGAAATTCCTTCAATATAAGTGAAAAATTAGGATATCCCGGCTTCATTACACCATTAGGTTCCTATATAGCTTCTTTTAAATTTTTATTCTCCTAAAGTAATTGAAATAGGTGTGCATTCTTCATCTATAAAACACTATCTCTACAATCAATGTTTTTAATAATTGTTTTTCATAGAAAATATCAATCTCTAGTAGTAATTTTTTTACATGTGATGGATCAAATATTTATTTCTTTTTGGGAGATAAATGGAACACCTTTTGAACATGATAGGGGATCGATGGACGTGTTAAATGAAAAGTTATTCTCCCTACTCGATTAAGAATCATTTAGCAGAAAATATTACTATGTCTCATCATTCTCATAATTCATAATATAATAACATTTTTAGTTAGATAATTCATTGAAATACTATCCCACTAAAAGGGCCTAATCGGGATCAACATATCATTATGAGGGGGAGTGGGTGAATTAGTGGAACCTTTTTATTTTATGATATAATTCTTGATTAAAAACATTCATGTCATATTATAGATTTTTGACTTTATTGAAAAATAGACATTAAAAAATCCATAGTAACCCAAGTATTTAAATGGTTCACTACTGAATAAAAGTTTCTAGTACTTTATTTGGTTTAAAAATAATCCAATACAATACAACCCACTTGAATACGATATTTTTTTGTGGATAAAACAAGTAAGCAATACCCATTGACTTGTGGATATCTATGATAAATAAAACATTAAATTTAATTCATCTAACCTGAATTATATAATTTTTTTTTGTAAAAAGTATATAAAAAATAACCAATTGGTTCTGAAAATGTTAGTATGATGTTTCAATATATTCCACTTTTCAAAATTTTCAACAAAAATGATTCTTCGTTTTCATACATAACAGTTGGTAGAACCACCTTTTCTAGAATGTGTATAAAATCTTAATCTTTTTTCTTACTCTAATTCTGTAGTCTAGGAATATTTTTGAATATTTAGTCCTGAATCATTTCTAAATATCATTTTATTTCTCTTAATCAGTTAGTGTTATTTCCTAGTTCAATCAAGAAAAACCTAAATGAAAGCTCATATGTTCACATCTTATATCCAGCAAACATTCTTAAGGAAATTCCATCTAGAAACCCTTCTTATTCCAACTCAATAAATTATTTCTCTCAACCTCTACCACAAATTAATAGTGTTAGAGTATTTTTTACATTTACCTATATTTATAGGTTCACCATTAATTTAATGGGAAGGAATATAAATTTATTTTCTCACTCAAAAAATTCCATAAAATTGAGTTTCACTTACATTTATAATTTCATCATATTTAAACACTCATAGATTATTCTTGAATCTTATTGAGTCACCATGAAACTAACCACAAAAATAGCCTTCTTTCGAACCTAAAATAATTTTTTTGTCTAATATAATTTCCTATTTCAGTTAAACACATGAAAGATTAAGGACATACCATTATGATGTTCAAGATAACCATGTTCTTCCATTAACATAATTTAAACTTATAAAGTATTTAAAAACATTAATAACACTTTATCATCAACTTCAAAAAAATTCATATTTCCTTCATTTTTTCTAAAAAACCTAAACTAAAGGATTTTGTGTTTAATAAAGTCCCACTTATGATGATTCATTAGTGTAGACTATTTTCTGAAATATCCTTACCCAATAAAAAACATTCTTTAATTATTAAAATATGAAAAATATTGACTACATTTTTTAACATCATCAGAGGGATCAACCTCTAGGCATGTCCAATGTATTGATCTATGGAAATCATTTTGGTTATCCTTACTAATTACATAACAAATAAATTTCACCTCTAATAAAACTCTACAACTGATTCCATAATGATATCAATAAATTATCTCATGAATTAGTGAGAAAATATCCTATGATAAATCGATGGTATATCAGATCTGATTGACCGATATCTATAGTAGTTTTCTTCCAAAAATTAGAAATCTATAGTGCATTGAAATAATTGGTGTGTGCAATGAGTCTACCAGGCCATGGGATAATTCGATCAGTAATTATACCAAACATCTATCTTTATCAAAAAATATATTCATAGACAAGAAAATATTTCATCATACGACAATGATATCTTAAGACTCTATTGTTGTATTCCATTTCCTTCCAAAACTACTATTTGTATCATGACTTCTTTATGATGTTTGGAACATTAAGATAGAAAAAGAATTTTTTGACTACAAATAGAATGTTCTATGGCATCCAATCATTTCATCAACTTATTTATTTTTATTATAAACTCAAATCAATTTCTTGACCATTAAAAAATTTCAACACATTTCTCCCCCTTTTTTTAAAAATAATGGGTAACATGTTTTGAGTGGACTTATGATGTTGTTGACTTTCAAAACTACAATGAAACATATGAAATGGTATTTAATATCTTTAAATACATTCAAACTAAAATAAAACATCTCACATTGATGAAGAAAATAATTCCAGATGCAATGTTAGACAAAATTACATTACCCAAAAACATTTTCATTATATAAAACTACTTTTTATTGAAATTATGAAGAAATTTTGGTCGAAAAATTTAGTCTATATACACTTTTTTTGGATTACCAACACATATATAGTGAATGATTTTTCGTAATTACAAAAAACAAACTCCAATATCTTATTTCAACATCTAGAAATCACTTAAAGGAAATGTGGTTCCAACTATAACCCCCTTTTGATTTTTTTCAACCTTGGATCATAAATAACTGAAACCTTTTTACATGAGAAATGGATTACAAATCATCAATTCTAAGAAATTTGTAGTGAACTCATTTTAAAAATATATAATAATTGAAACAAAAAAAATGTTGTTCTTAAGTAGTGAATTAAGAATACTATTCATGAACATCACACATAAAACATTAAAACCTTTTGATCATTCCTATTACAAGTTCCCTACACATAATTCAACATTCTCTGAAAAAAATTTACACACGATCATGATAAATTCACAAACTCCCCACAAATCTCTTTAAAATATTTCTTCATTAAAATTATTATAACATATCAATGGAAAGAATTATGGATCGTATCACCTACTTGACAAACATTAACAAAAAACAATATGATAGGGGGATAGGATCAAATAACTCAACATTGTAGGAAAAAATGTTAGACACTAATGTTCATTATCATTTTGAAAAATGATTCCTTTGGTATGGTTTATTGAAAATGACTACAAATTATTCCATTATAGGAACATACTCCATCATGAGATCATTATACTCCACATCCAATTTAAGGAAGTGATATTGTATATCAATATGTTGGAATGAGAATATTTCCTAGGATTTATTTTTATATTTATTACACTCCAATTATAATAACCCCAATGAAGGGGTAACTTCATTTCGACTATTAAATCTTGTTTCTGAGTCTTCACACACATAAGTTGTGTTTCCTATTGAGGGAAAAAAATATATTCATCTTCATCCATGAAAAGAGTAGAATTATTATTTTTAGTATGAAAAATCACAGAAAATTCACCCATAATGCAAACAACACAAGATGTGTATCTTCTATTATACACACTTCCTATCAAATTATCACATTTATATCCAAAAAATCAATTATTTCTAATATGATGTATCTATGTTTTCAATATGTTGCGCCTCTGATATATCTGATAATTAATTTTATTATCAACCGATTTTATTCCTTTTGATAACTTTGGAACTATAAAATAAGGATACAATATAAACTATTTCAGGTTATGAGATTTAATATAAGATAAGCTTCCAATCAGCTTTTGAAACTCTTAAGAGTTAACTTCTTTTCCCTATCCATATTTACATAAAATAGTTCTAATTTAAATTTGTGTGCAAACAAGTTTTGAATTTTCCATTACATACATCTCAGAAGTTCTTTAGAATACTTCTCATAGGAATGAAAATTTTATTTATTATTTTGAGAGATTTTTAATCCAGGAAATTATATCACTTCACTGAACATAGAAGTTTCAAAAAACTTCACAATCTCTCTAAAATAACCATCACATGTTCAGTAATTATCATAAAAAATAAGAATGAGGTAAATAATTTTACTTTCATAGATATAGAGGTTACTACTAACTCTTCATTTAATGAAGCTCAACTTCCATAAATAGGTATCCAATTTAGAATACTATGATCTTACACAAATATTTAATCCATAGAAATTTTTCTTTAACTTTCACTCATAACTTTCATACTTTTCAATAAGAAAGCCTCATGATTATTAAATATAAACTTCTTAATCATGTTATCCATTTAGAAATGATAATTTCACATCCCTTTGATAAATGGTACAACTTCACTATGTAGCAATTGAAAGAAACATAATGATTGTTTCTAATCTTGTGATTAGATAAAAAGTACCAAAAAAATATTTTCCATAAATCTATGAGTGACCACTAAAAACAAATCTTTATTTTTTTGTTATCAATTCACCATCATCATTAAAATTGTTCTATAACTCCCACATTGTGAAAATAATATTTTTTTTCATTTGGTTTAGGTACCAGTTACCATGTATCATTCTTACCAATCTAATCCATCTATTCATTCAAAACCCAACCCAATTTCTCATGCTCAAAAGATTCATTAACATTATTAAGCTCAACATTTGAATATATTGAATTATTGTAAACAAAATTTTATGGTCTAATTATTTGAACCTTCTTTCTGATCACTGATGATATTTTGAGATTTCACCTATTTCCCCAATCTATGATGATATGTATGATGTTCTTCTTTGTCAATATAAATGACTGAGTCTTATTATTACATCTATGTGGAACCAAAATTGTTGAAATTGTTATCATGTTTCTAAATATCTATTATTTCATCTTATTAATATTCTGCTTCTATAGGTATTTTTGAAACACATTTCCCATTCTTTCAATAAATTTTATATCAATAGAATAAAAAATTTATCTTATTTCTTTGATAAAAATTCTATATCCTCTCTTATTTGATGAATAGAAAAAAAATTAAATATTTACTACTTTGATCAAAATTATAATGATTTACACATTTTTTATTATGATACAAGGAGTCCAAAATAATCATAATTGATTCAATATTTTTTTTATCATTTTATATTTTTTTAAGAGTTATATGGTAATATTTTTTCTAGAAACATATGTTATTAACATAAATTTCTAACTAATCATTATTCTCCATATGTATTGAGAAAGAGCATGTTCTAGTAAAATTATTTTCCACATATCTACCAAGCATATATTATTTATTTCTCTGACACCGTTATTTTTTCATGTCTATGGTGAAGTAAAATAATTTTGAAATTGATGATTCTCAACACCACATATGACTTATACATTATTGTATTCACCACATCTGTTCATAACTTCATCACAAAGTAATCACAATATTTTTCATCTCTCGTCCTTAAGAATTCATAAACCTCCTCAAATAATATGATTTATGTTTCAAATACCTAAAAAAATAATGTGAGTAAAATCATCAATAAATAAATAAATTTATTTTCTATGAAAGTTGACTGTTTACTCATTTTTTCAAAAAATATTTGAATAAATAAATTCTAGTGGTTGATTTGATTTTTTTAACATTATTATGCATTGTGTTTATAACGTTTCCATCCCAAAAAATTCAACAAAAATAATTTGTTCATCATTTCAAAAAAATATTGCAACTAAAACATTATCACATTGTTAACTTCCTGATTTTATCTTCTACAATTGATCTTATTACATCAAGATAAGATAGAAAAAATTACAAGTATAACCAACTTGAAATAATTTCCCTTTTGTTAGTTTTAATTATTTTACCATTTTCCCATATTAAAATCATTTTACAAAAAAACATCTTAAAAAACATTATTTCTTGCATCACAATGTTTTGAAACACTCATCATGTTTTGTTTCAAACCATTAAAAAACATGGCCTTATTGGATTTAAAATTTTCTTACCCAATAATAAAATATAAAAACCCTTTGATTATGATATAATCATAATTTCTAAAACTCAGTATTCATTATTTTAAATCATTCACAATCTTCAAAAATTTTAAATTTCCTATCATATGAGAGGAACACCCACTATCAAGAATCTATGGTTGTTCTCCATTTGAATCCTAGAGAGAAATTTCTACAATAATATTTTTTTCATTAAAATTTTCATCATTCATATTCATCTTCATATAATTGTTAAAAAAATTATTTCTTGTATATAAAAAATAATAAATCTTTTTTCAAAAGGTGAAGGCTCTTCCCATATTTCAATAATATTTCCAAAAAGTTGGAATCCATTTTCAAAATTTAGAACATCATTCTCAAGATTCCCTATTTTAGATTGTGAGTCCCCATAAAAACATGTTTCCTATAACTCACGGGAGAATTTTGTTGTGTTTGATTTAAGAAACACATATTTACTTTAATCCCATATCCATGATATTTCCATTAGTAGAAATAAAAAGAATGATTTCTTCTAAAACTGGTATATTGTATGAAGTTTTATCATTTTTTATTAATATTATTACCATTCCCATAAAAAAATTTATGTAACCTATCCATCATGTAATGACCCATAATTTGCTACATCAATTTGGATTTCTTCATAATTTTCTGAAAATCATAATTTGTTGAAATAATTGTTATAGATATAGAAATTTTAAAAACATGTGAATACACAAAATTGTTTTTGGACCTATGAAAAATTTTATATACTAACCTTTTGTTATGAATTCCATAAAATTTGTAATCAACCCTTGAAGATAAATATTTCGGTTTTTATTAATATTAATCTTTCATGAAAATTCTCCAATATTAGTGATATAGTTTTCAAAACTTATAAACCCATGCTCAATATTAGATGACTTTATCTATACATGTTAAAAATAATCATTATTTTCTATTAACAAAACCTCAAGATGTTCATTCATATTAATTTATATTTAAAGAGATTTATTCAAACAAAAATACTCTTCTAGTAACTCATCACTCTATTCTAGAACACATTATTGATTTTTTGTTGTAAGAAATTCATTTAACAACATATTTATTTCTCTTTCAAGTATTAAAATCATTATTAAAAATTATTTCAGATATATCTTTAGATTAGACTCTAATTTAGTCTCTTATCTTTCCCATGATTAAGATGTTTACATTTAGACATGTTTCCTATAAGATCATTCTTTCCTATTTTCATCATCATCATTGTGTCACGACCCCCTCCCCACAAAGTGTACCCCTCCTGGGCCGGCAATGTGAAAAGGGAGATAATGACCCCCCGAGTCACGCCTCCAGTAGGCCCCGGGTTGGCGACTAGCACCGAGGGTATAATAACATACAAATGGGAGGCATTACCCTCTAAGAGAACACACGCAGAAGAGAGAGATAGAATAGACTCCAATCAACTCAAACTCAGAACTGAAATACAAAAGAAACCCTAGTACATATATGAAATGTCATGCAAAATTACTACAACTGAAAGGGAAAAATAAAAGTACCCAAAAGAAAGTAAAACGGCAGCGACCACAAGCCCGAACAGCTCCTCCTCCAACCGCAAGCTAGTAGTAACCAGCTTGATCTCCAACCTGCTCCAAGTGACCTGAAAAACAGTTTATATGTACATAGGGTGAGTATAACAGTATAATCAGTAGGATCCTCCCCAAGCCTCTCATGCAAAAGTAAAGAAAGCATGCTAAAGCCCAATGAACAACAAGTGAAACTAACTCGTCACCTAAACAGGTATACTATGTTCCCAATCTCAGCATGGCTACTCTCACCAAGTAACGCATACAAGAATATAGCATATAATAAAGAATATCAAGGGTACCCCGCTACTACTTCCCCATTGGTTTGCCGCTTTGCCCCAATGACATACGTCATTTGCATCTCTCTCCAAAGGCCTGCCCGCAAACACCTGGGCTAAGCTCCACAATCTGCACCTCATGCACCACAAAGGCTTGCCCGCAGACACCTAGGTGAAGCACCACACTGTCCTCACAACCAAAAGTAACCAGGTAATTTCCAGGAGCCACCACAGCTCGCATAACATGTATCATACGTCAGGTATAATACCTCAAGCCATTACAGCCCATACGCCGAGTAAGGATCCTCAAGCCATCATAGACTATACACGTTACACCTATAGTAGTCCGTAGGATACTATATCCAGAATATATGTGTGTGAAATAACCACAAGCCATTACAGCCCTCTACATACATATATGGGGAAGGCTAACCACTGTGTATCTACCAAGATAAGAGAGCGGGGCTAAAGGGGGTAGTCAGCCATTCAACCTCCCATCAGAATGTTGGGGAAAACACCCCCCAGGGCTCAGAATCCCCGGGGTGTCAGTTGCCCTTACCGACAGGGTGGAGTAGCGTATAGAAACACAAAAAGTACAGAATATATAAGTAACTCACATCCACACTATGGGCATTACCTAGTCTTAGATACAACTGCAGCTAACGTCTCTCAGACTCCAGGCTGCTACTTCTAAGACTAGGTATCCTATAAGCACACAAACATTTGAAGAGATTTATTAGATTACTCCATTCTCATTTTATCGGTTCCACTGTACATTAATTAATTCTTTAAACATTAATTATGAATGAACAATTCCACATTAAACTGAATTGACATCACTTTCAAAAACAACTGCTCCTTTTTAAGATTCACATCACCTTTAAATTCCAGTATCTCCATCCCCGTGGATTTTCACCATTTAATCAACCATTCATTACAGAATTACTTTTCCATATTCCCAGGCATTCTAGAAAAGCATCCTATGCTTCTAAACACGAAGGAGGCTCAACACGGTGAGTAGATATACTACCCGTCAAGTCTTTACCGCCTATAGAAAGAGCATAGACCCATTTTTCCTCGAGAGGCTAAACACGGAAATCACGTGGCATACCCCGCGCGTCTTCACCTCCTTAGGAAGAAGGGTAGCGAGACCAGCTGCCTTGAGTAGTGGGGAAAAGCAAAGCAGATTAACATTAAAAAAAACCACAAGCATCCAGCGACCACATCCATCCCATTACATCACCCCTGGTGTCCTCCTCGACACCCAAATGCATAACTGATGCATATCGCCACTCTAGGCGTCATCCACTGCCATAACCACAAGGCCTCCACGCCTCCACATATCACAACATCCATCCAGGCTCAATCATAGCACAAGCATCAGAAAAACAACAATCAGAACCATGGGCCCTTGACCCTTTAGAAAACAAGAGGGTAACTCAGAACCCCTTTAAAAATTCCCACATAATCTGTTCTTTAATCCATATTGAATTGGCAGATTTGTTATTCGTAGGTTCCAATCACGGATACCTAATCCGCAAGCTATCACAATTAAATAACCATGCTTACTTCCCTAATTTGATTATCCTAAAATTAGAACAACTACAACAATAGCAATAACCAGATTAATTTACATGCCTCTTTATCTTCATCCAATTAATTCCAGCTTTACGTTCATTATCAATTTCTATCATGAACGAACAACAAATCAATGAAAACATAGATAACACTCTATCTAGAAAAACATGAGGCAACCGTTATCACGGTATAAAGAAACAACATGCGATCAACCAATTCTCTTAATCCGGTTCAAGTATTTAATTAGGTCAATTTAATTGTGATCCAAAGGGATAAATCATGCTAATTATACGATTGCACATATACAATTAGAGAAGCCATGAATACCCTACCTCAAATAGTTCCTCACGTTCTTTATCCACACAACAGGTCACGATCCTCCCCTCGCGACAACTGTATACACCGGAGGATGCTGCGGTACGACAGTACCAACCAACCCCAAGAAAACCCATTAGAATCTTGGAAATTATATGGTATAATTATGGAAAGGAGGATAGGAGAAGATAAACCCCAAAAGAACGACGATACAACATACCTTATTGGGAAGATTGACCGACACAGTTCGGTTGCATCCAAAACAGAGCAGAACCAATCCTAGGAGTAAAGATTGATTGTGAAACTCCTACGGGAAGGATTGAAAGGTTCTAGTGCCTCTTAGTTGAGAACAAAGTGAAAGAACAAGGGAGAATGATATCTCATCCCTTTTTGAAGGTTAAATGGGGCAACAGTTTAAGATCCAGTTAATTCTCCATTAAAAACGGATCACATTAACCCACGCAGTTTGACCAAGTAAAACATTCCAAGCCTTAGGAACAATTAATATAGGATTTATGGAATTTTAAACGGACTTAAGAGCCCTTAAAATAAGGCTTTAAATGTATTTTACGTCAAAGGAAACGTCAAAAGGGGCAAAACTGTAGGAGTCTGGAAACACTGTTCACCCACTGTTACTGTACATGAAACCAATCTGTGAAACCGATCTGTGGAACCGATTTGTCACACCGATCTGTGAAACTGATCTGTCAGACCGATCTGTGAAACCGATCTGTGAAACTGATCTGTCACACCAATCTGTGAAACCGATCTGTCAGACCGATCTGTGAAACTGATCTGTCACACCGATCTGTGAAACCGATATGTCAGACCGATCTGTGAAACCGATCTGTCACACCGATCTGTGAAACCGATCTGTCAGACCGATCTGTGAAACCGATTTGTCACACCAATCTGTGAAACCGATTTGTCGCACCGATCTGTGAAACCGATCTGTCGCACTGATCTGTGAAACCGATCTGTCCCACCGATATGTGAAACCGATCTGTCACACCGATCTGTGAAACCAATATGTGAAACTGATCTGTCACACCGATCTGTGAAACCGATCTGTCAGACCGATCTGTGAAACTGATCTGTCACACCGATCTGTGAAACCGATCTGTCAGACCGATCTGTGAAACCGATCTGTCACACCGATCTGTGAAACCGATCTGTCGCACCAATCTGTGAAACCGATCTGTCACACCGATCTGTGAAACCGATTTGTCACACCGATCTGTGAAACTGATCTGTCACACCGATCTGTGAAACCGATCTGTCAGACCGATCTGTGAAACCGATCTGTCACACCGATCTCTGAAACCGATCTGTTAGACCGATCTGTTAAACCGATCTGTCAGACCGATCTGTGAAACCGATCTGTCACACCGATCTGTGAAACTGATCTGTGAGACCGATCTGTCATACCTATCGGTGAGACCGATCTGTTACTATTCATAAAACTGGAAACACTGTTCACAGAACTGGAAAATTGGCAAAGTGTTGGGGATAAGTCCCCTTGACCTCCCGGAACACCTCCAACACCAAAATTCCACAAAGTAATGGACCGGAGAGGTCTAGGCCATTACATTAGATACCTCTCAAAACATTCTCGTCCTCGAGAATTTAAAACCAACCCAGAAGAAAAGAGGGGTCCGAACAACCACCCCATAAGATACCTCTCAGGGGAAAAACCACCATGTGTTGTTCGAAATCTGGAACAAAACTACGACATCCGGGAGTATGAGAACAAACAATCCATACCCAAACAATTCATTCATAACATCACATGAAAAGTACATAAATAAAACATGAATGGTCCAACCACAAAGAAAACATCATTACTTGAAAGGAGTTAAACATTAAACAACTCTAGGTACTGAGCACGTATCTGTGACTCACGCTCCCAGGTACTCTTCTCCATGCCACCGTTTCGCCACAAGACACGAACTAAGGGGATAGAATGCCCACACAACACCTTCTCCTTGTGTTCTTGGATCTCCATAGGTCGCTCCTCGAAGGTTGCATCATCATCAATATCGATCTCTCCCCAATCGATAACATGAGATTCATCATGAAGATAACGACGGAGCTGTGATACATGGAAAACATCATGTATCCGACTCATATGAGGGGGAAGTGCTACTCGATATGCCACAGCTCCAACATGAGCTAACACCTCGAAAGGCCCAACAAACCGGGGAGAAAGCTTACTTCCACGACCAAACCTTGGCTGCCCACGACGGGGAGTCACCTTCAGAAACAAATGATCCCCAACATTAAACTCTAACGGTCTCCTTCTTTGATCAACATATGATTTCTGACGATCCTGTGCTATCTTCATCCTCTCACGAATCACCTGTACCATCTCTGTTGTATTCTGCACTAGTTCTGGTCCGAGAATTGCTGACTCTCCGACCCCAGTCCAGCACAATAGAGAACGGCATGGCCAGCCATACAAGGCTTCAAACGGCTCCATGCCGATGGTAGAGTAAAAACTATTATTGTAAGCGAACTCTACCAAGGGTAAGTGCTTCACCCATGAACCTCCAAAATCAAGAACACAAGAGCGCAACATGTCTTCAAGAGTCTGTATGGTTCGCTCTGTCTGACCATCCGTTTGAGGATGAAAAGCAGTGCTAAGGCACATTTGAGAGCCAAAAGCATGATGGAGACCTCTCCACACCCTAGAGGTAAAATGAGGATCTCTATCAGCAATGATCGTCTTAGGAACTCCGTGAAGCCTCACCACCTCCTCCAGATACTGCCTCGATAAAACCTCCACTGAGCTCGACTCCTTGATTTCTATGAAGTGGGCCGATTTAGTTAAACGATACACTACCACCCATATAGCATCATGTCCTCCCGGAGCTAAAGGTAAACCTGTAACAAATTCCATTGAGATGTCCTCCCACTTCCACTGAGGAATCTTTAATGGCTGGAGAAGACCACCAGGAACACGGTGTTCGGCCTTCACCCTCTGACAGACTAAACATCGAGACACAAACTCTACCACTGCACGCTTCAGCCCAGGACACCAAAACCAACTCCTCAAGGATCGGTACATCTTTGTCACACCAGGATGTATTGCTAAGGGCGATCTATGGAACTCTCGGAGAACCGTCTCGCGTATCTCCAAGGGAACAAAAAGCCTGCCATGATACAACACTCGGTGTTGTTCATCCTCCGACCAACCATCAGGGGCCTCTCCATAAACAACTCTGTCTCTCCAAACTTCCACCTCTAGATCACCCAACTGAGACTCTTCCACCTTCTGCATCAGAGATGACTGCACCGTCATCTGGAAAAGACAACCTCTACTTCCAACCTCTTTCATATCAAGATGTAATGCTGACAGTTCCTCCATTACTCTCCAAGAATCACCGGATTCACGCACAGCATCACTACGTGACTTTCGGCTCATCGCATCAGCAACAACATTTACCTTCCCAGGTGTATACGATATTTCGAAGTCGTATTCCTGCAAGAACCCCATCCACCGACGCTGCCGCAAGTTCAAGTCCCGCTGAGAGAAAACATACCTCAAACTCTTATGATCGGTGAAAACCACAAAGCGCTCGCCAATGAGGTAATGTCTCCACAACTTCAGCGCAAACACCACAGCTGCCAACTTAAGATCATGGGTGGAATAGTTGCGTTCATGGGGACACAATTATCGGGACCCATAAGAAACAACTGACCTTTGTTGCATAAGAACACAGCCTAGCCCTAGATGTGAAGCATCACAAAAAACATCAAACTTGACTCCCTCCGCTGGAAGACAAAGGACTGGAGCACTTACCAACTTCTCCTTTAAATATTCGAAAGCTGCTTGACACTGATCAGTCCATATGAACGCTTGATCTTTCTTGTTCAAATCTTTCAGAGGAGTCGCAACTCGGGAGAAATTGGCTACAAACCTCCTATAATAGCCTGCGAGACCAAGGAAACTTCACACCTCTGACACAGTCTTTGGGGCTGCCCAAGACACTACTGCTTCTATCTTCGATGGTTCCACAGCTACTCCCTGTTGGGACACAACATTCCCTAAGAAACGAACTTCTCGAGCCCAGAACTCACACTTGGAAAACTTCCCAAACAACTGATGTTGGCGAAGAACTACCAAAATGGCTCATAGATGCTCTGCATGATCTTCTTCAGATGTAGAGTACACAAGGATGTCATCGATGAAAACCACAACAAACTTGTCCAGGAATTCACGGAACACAACATTCATCAACCCCATGAAAACAGCCGGAGCATTCGTCATGCCGAATGGCATTACAACAAAATCATAATTCCCATGATGACAACGGAAAGCAGTATTTGGGATATCCTCATCCTTTACACGCATTTGGTGATATCCTGACCACAAGTCGATCTTTGAGAACCAACTTTCACCCTTCAGTTGATCAAATTGGTCATCAATCCATGGAATAGGATAGCGATTCTTTATTGTCACTTTGTTTAATCGACAATAATCGACACACAACCGCAAACTGCCGTCAGCCTTTTTCACAAACAAAACTGGTGCACCCCACGGTGACATGCTTGGCCGAACAAAACCACACTGCAACAGACCATCAAGATGAATACGTAGCTCTCATAACTCATAAGGGGTCATCCTATAGTGGGACATAGAGATAGGAGACGCTCCTGGCTGTAGCTTGATCCCAAACTCGATCTCTCGTCGAGGGGGTAATGCTACAACCTCTTCGGGAAATACATCATGGTACTCCTACACAACCCTAGGAAATGCCAACTGCTCAACCTATGAAGAATATAACATCATCCTAGCCATCATGGATGATAAGGAAGGAACTCATCTATGACTCATTCAAGGATCTCTCTCACCAAAAAACACCACTTCCTCTCCATCTTCATCAAAGAAAATGACCTTCTTCCTGTAGCAATCCACAATAGCCTGCACCGAATACAACCAATCCATGCCGAGTATGACATCATATGGTTGTATTCATAAACATAGGAAATCTCCCCAAGAGCGGTGTTTCCCCAACACTAGCTCACAGTCTCTACATTCTTCAAACAAGTCAGATCGACCTCCAACTGGCGTAGTCAACGCCAAGGGCACTGGAAGCCTCTCTACCTCAAGTCCCAAAGCGTGGACAAGGGCAGGGGATATAAAGGAGTGTGTCGCTCCTGAATCAAACAAGGCATACACTAAGGTAGAAAACAAGCAAAGGGTACCTCGAACGACATCTGGCTCGCCTGGGGATGGCAACGCTAGAGCATGAAGCTGACCACGACCTCCTCCACGGCCTCTCTGACCCTGATGACGACCACCACCACGGCCGCGCTCTACTCTCTGAGGACGGGGAGCGTCATGGGGATGTCCTCTACCTGTTCCATCTACCCTCTGGTGATCTAAAGCTGGTGCAACCTGCTGCTGCTGCCTTGGCTGGAACTGCCTCAACAGAGGAACCTGGAGTGGAGCACCCGGTGCACGATGACTGCTCTGAAAAGTCGGGAACTCCCGCTGCTGATGACCACAACCACCACAAGAAAAACAAGCGCCTGATCCCTTGGAATAGGCATGAGAGTTGCTGCCTCCGTAGAAACGAGATGGGAAGGGCTGGGACCTACACCCAGGTGAACAAAAACTCTTCTGTCCTGAAAACCGGGAACCCCGGACCACAACTCTGCTTCGTGAGGAATCATGACGATTCCCCTCTCATGATGATCTAGTCCTAGCCAAAGTCCTCTCAACAACCTCTGCCCTTGCCAGCACCTCAAGATATGTCTTCAGCATAAATGGGGTGACCTGGCGCTGGATCTCGGGATGCAAAGCCTCTTCAAAATGCCTCGCCTTGGCCTCATCATCTGGTAATAGGTTTGAAGAATATCGTAGAAGGTTCCTAAAACGGATTCCAAACTCTCGAACACTGGAGCTCCCCTGTCGAAGGGTGAGAAGCTCCTGGCGACTGGACACCTTCACAGTCGATGAAAGAAACTCGACTCTAAACCGGTCTCGAAACTCCTCCCATGAGATCGCTGACTCCTCACGATCACCGAGGAACAAGAACCACCACTGCCTCACTGCTCCACGCAACATCGTCACAACCAAGGACACCCAGTGTTCCTTCCGAGCACGAATCGAACTGAAGCCTATCTCGATCTCCTCCGACCAGCCTTTTGTGACTGCATATGAAACGGAGCCCTCGTACTTCTGTAGACTTTGGCACTGAAACTCTCGAAGTGTTTTCCTCCAAGTGTCATCTTCGTCAACCTCTACTCGGCGGTGATCTGCTGGAACAGCCTGCTGGGCATCTTCTGCGCAAACCTGACGAGGACGTCGACCTGGAGCCATACCTGTAAAATAACAGCTATTAGAACTCCTAAGCCTAGAATATGGAATATTCACATTAATTAATTAATTGTTTTGTTTTATTAATTTTAGGTTACCTATCCCAAGGTCTACCCATTCAAACACAGGCGCAAAGAATAATGATGCATGATCCTTTCCTAGGTCTCTACCCTGCAACCAGTATCACTTTGTTTAGTAGCCATCGTAAACTTAAAGGTCCGTGCAAAAGATCATAGGGGGCCCTGAACGCCTATGTCTCTGCCGGTCTCCAGTGTTTACCCCACTTGCTAAACATGAATGACACCGTTGCCCTACCATCCCATGCATCCTCACCTGTGCCTAACTCCAAACTCCATCCTATCCCTCAACCAGACCTCTGATACCACTCTGTCATGACCCCCTCCCCACAAAGTGTACCCCTCCTGGGCTGGCAATGTGAAAAGGGAGATAATGACCCCCGAGTCCCACCTCCAGTAGGCCCCGGGTTGGCGACTAGCACCGAGGGTATAATAACATACAAATGGGAGGCATTAACCTTTAAGAGAACACATGCAGAAGAGAGAGATATAATAGACTCCAATCAAATCCAACTCAGAACTGAAATATAAAAGAAACCCTAGTACATATATGAAATGTCATGCAAAAGTACTACAACTGAAAGGGAAAACTAAAAGTACCCAAAAGAAAGTAAAACGACAGCGACCACAATCCCGAACAGCTCCTCCTCCAACCGCAAGCTAGTAGTAACCAGCTTGATCTCCAACCTGCTCCAAGTGACCTGAAAAATAGTTTATATGTACATAGGGTTAGTATAACAGTATACTCAGTAGGATCCTCCCCAAGCCTCTCATGAAAAAGTAAAGAAAGCATGCTAAAGCCCAGTGAACAACAAGTGAAACTAACTCGTCACCTAAACAGGTATACTATGTTCCCAACCTCACCATGGCTACTCTCACTAAGTAACGCATACAAGAATATAGAATATAGTAAAGAATATCAAGGGTACCCCGCTACTACTTCCCCACTGGTTTTCCACTTTTCCCCAACGACATACGTCATGTGCATCTCTCTCCAAAGGCTTGCCCGCAGACACCTGGGCTAAGCTCCACAATCTGCACCTCGTGCACCACAAAGGCTTTCCTGCAGACACCTGGGCGAAGCACCACATAGTCCTCACAACCAAAAGTAACCAGGTAATTTTTGGGAGCCACCACAGCTCACATAACGTGTATCATACGTCGGGTATAATACCTCAATCCATTACAGCCCATACGCCGAGTAAGGATCCTCAAGCCATCATAGACTATACACGTTACACCTATAGTAGTCCGTAGGATACTATATCCAGAATATATGTGTGTGAAATAACCACAAGCCATTACAGCCCTCTACACACATATATGGGGAAGGCTAACCACTGTGTATCTACCAAGATAAGAGAGCGGGGCTAAAGGGGGTAGTCATCCATTCAACCTCCCATCAGAATGTTGGGGAAAACACACCCCTAGGGCTCAGAATCCCCGGGGTGTCAGTTTCCCTTACCGACAGGGTGGAGTAGCGTATAGAAACACAAAAAGTACAGAATATATAAGTAACTCACATCCACACTATGGGCATTACCTAGTCTTAGATACTACTGCAGCTAACGTCTCTCAGACTGCAGGCTGCTACTTCTAAGACTAGGTATCCTATAAGCACAAAAAAATTTGAAGAGATTTATTAGATTACTCTGTTCTCATTTTATCGATTCCACTGTACATTAATTAATTCTTTAAACATTAATTAAGAATGAACAATTCCACATTAAACTGAATTGGCATCACTTTCAAAAACAACTGCTCCTTTTTAAGATTCACATCACCTTTAAATTCCAGTATCTCCATCCCCATGGATTTTCACCATTTAATCAACCATTCATTACAGAATTACTTTTCCATATTCCCAGGAATTCTAGAAAAGCATCCTATGCTTCTAAACACGAAGGAGGCTCAACACGGTGAGTAGATATACTACCCGTCGAGTCTTTACCGGCTATAGAAAGAGCATAGACCCATTTTCCCTCAATAGGCTAAAGACGTAAAGCACGTGGCATACCCCGCACGTCTTCGCCTCCTTCGGAAGAAGGGTAGCGAGACCAGCTGGCTTGAGCAGTGGGGAAAAGCAAAGCAGATTAACATTCAAAGAAAACCACAAGCATCCAACGACCGCATCCATCCCATTCCATCACCCCTGGTGTCCTCCCCGACACCCACATGCATAACTGATGCATATCGCCACTCTAGGCGTCATCCACTGCCATAACCACAAGGCCTCCACACCTCCACATATCACAACATCCATCCAGGCTCACATCACAACACAAGCAGCAGAAAAACAACAATCACAACCATGGGCCCTTGACCCTTTAGCAAACAAGAGGGTAAATCAGAACCCCTTTAGAAATTCCCACATAATCTGTTCTTTAATCCATATTGAATTGGCAGATTTGTTATTCATAGGTTCCAATCACGGATACCTAATCCACAGGCTATCACAATTAAATAACCATGCTTACTTCCCTAATTTGATTATCCTCAAATTAGAACAGCTACAACAACAACAATAAGCAGATTAATTTACATGCCTCTTTATCTTCAGCCAATTAATTCCAGCTTTACATTCATTATCAATTTCTATCATGAATGAACAACAAATCAAAGAAAACTTAGATAAAACTCTATCTAGAAAAACACGAGGCAACCGTTATCACGGTATAAAGAAACAACATGCGATCAACAATTCTCTTAATCCGGTTCAAGTATTTAATTAGGTAAATTTCATTGTGATCCAAAGGGATAAATCATGCTAATTATAAGATTGCACATATACAATTAGAGAAGCCATGAATCCCCTACCTCAAACAGTTCCTCACGTTCTTTATCCACACAACAGGTCACGATCCTCCCCTTGTGACAACTGCATCCACCGGAGGATGCTGCGGTACGACAGTACCAACCAACCCAAAGAAAACCCATTAGAATCTTGGAAATTACATGGTATAATTATGGAAAGGAGGATAGGAGAAGATAAACCCCAAAAGAACGACGATACAACATACCTTATTGGGAAGATTGACCGACACAGTTCGGTTGCATCCAAAACAGGGCAGAACCAATCCTAGTAGTAAAGATTGATTGTGCAACTCCTACGGGAAGGATTGAAAGGTTCTAGTGCCTCTTAGTTGAGAAAAAAGGGAAAGAACAAGGGAGAATGATATCTCATCCCTTTTTGAAGGTTAAATGGGGAAACAGTTTAAGATCCGGTTAATTCTCCATTAAAAATGGATCGCATTAACCCTTGCAGTTTGACCAAGTAAAACATTCCAAGCCTTAGGTACAATTAATATAAGATTTATGGCATTTTAAACGGCCTTAAGAGCCCTTAAGATAAGGCTTTAAATGTATTTTACGTCAAAGGAAATGTCAAAAGGGGCAAAACTATAGGAGTCTGGAAACACTGTTCACCCACTGTTACTGTACATGAAACCGATCTGTGAAACCGATTTGTCACACTGATCTGTGAAATTGATCTGTCAAACCGATTTGTGAAACCGATCTGTCACACCGATCTGTGAAACTGATCTGTCACACTGATCTGTGAAACCGATCTGTCAGACCGATCTGTGAAACCGATCTGTCACACCGATCTGTGAAACCGATCTGTCAGGCCGATCTGTGAAACCGATCAGTCACACCGATCTGTGAAACCGATCTGTCAGACCGATCTGTGAAACCGATCTGTCACACCGATCTGTCGCACCGATCTGTGAAACCGATCTGTCCCACCGATCTCTGAAACCGATCTGTCACACCGATCTGTGAAACTGATCTGTCACACCGATCTGTGAAACCGATCTGTGAAACCGATCTGTCACACCGATCTGTGAAACCGATCTGTCAGACCAATCTGTGAAACCGATCTGTCACACCGATCTGTGAAACCGATCTGTCGCACTGATCTGTGAAACCGATATGTCACACCGATCTGTGAAACCGATCTGTCACACCGATCTGTGAAACTGATCTGGCACACCGATCTGTGAAACTGATCTGTCAGACTGGTCTGTGAAACCGATCTATCACACCGATCTGTGAAACCGATCTGTCAGACCGATCTGTGAAACCGATCTGTCAGACCGATCTGTGAAACCGATCTGTCACATCGATATGTGAAACTGATCTGTGAGACCGATCTGTCAGACCGATCGGTGAGACCGATCTGTTACTGTTCATAAAACTGGAAACACTGTTCACAGAACTGGAAAATTGGAAAAGTGTTGGGGATAAGTCCCCTTGACCTCCCGGAACACCTCCAACACCAAAATTCCACAAAGTAATGGACCGGAGAGGTCTGGTCCATTACACATTGTCTACTTCATTCCTTTTTCAAGCACAATTCATAGTATAGTTCCAAACAATTATACATTCAAAACATTTGAATGATTTCTTTAATAATTTTACCATCCAATTCCTCCATTATTTATTAAAGGAAACATTGATAAAAATGTAGTAAGATTGTTACTAACCTCATTTTCATATGTAAAATCACCACCTCTTATTCTTCTTAAAGAATCCTTAATGATTTTCTATTTGTGGATATATTAAATAAAATTTATCATTCAAAATTTTCTTTTCATTTCATAACATTAACCCTTCTCATTTCATAAGTAGTAATATTACTATAAATGTCATTGAATGATATTGTTTTCGTACCTCTATAATGACCCAAACAATTATTAATAAAAATTATATTTGATCAAATTAAATTTATTATTATGTGAAATGGTTATATAAAATATTCACTTACTTGGTTTTATGTTTCTGGATTTCAAAATACCATTATTAATTGTTACTGTTGCTAATATAGTGGTATAACAATGACCACTAGATTTGTATGAATATAAAGCTTTAAAAAATCCAATTTACTAAAACAAACGAAGCGATGGCCTCATCCAGTTGAATTGCTTCATAAGAATCATGTTTTTCAAAGATCAAAAATGAGGTGGCATCACTAGGCTTCACATTGGACCAAGCACATGTCGAGCATCAACATGCTATTCTTGAAAGAACCAAATTATGGGAGAAGTGAAATTGGTAGAGATTACCACCTGAGTGATGTTATCTGAACCATACCAAGAGTTTTTAACCACCACACACTTTACACTTATGTATTATGAGGGTGTTATAAGGGGTTATGTAATTTTATCATAACGTTATGATTATGTGTATTGTTTTTATATATAATAATGAATATACATTCATTTTATTATTGTAACATTGTAAATAAATTTTAGAGAAAAAATATGATTTTTTTAGTTAAAATTCAATTATGAAATCTATTTTTTAAGGATGAAAAACAAATTTTCTCCCATTAAGGCCACTTACATACAGTTGTTACCATGCCAAAATTCTGTAAGGGATCTTTTCATTTCTCAATTCTGTCCATTTTTTTTTGTTGTTATTCCATTTTTTATTAAATTAAAAATGTTATAGTATTACTCTTAAACTACCCCATACTTCCCTACTTATGTTTTATTAAGAATAGATCCATTTTTCTCTCATTAATGCATCCCATGTACACCCATTACCATGCTAGAATTTCGTAAGGGATTCCTCTCTCTTCATTTACATTCATGAAATTATTTTACATTATAAAAATAAATTCCATTACATATGTTGGTACATGCACATATACGACCCTATTACTTTCTATTTCATGTAAATTTGATGAGATACCCATTTCTCTCTCATCAACCCTTTTTATTAATTTTTATGTCACGCCGTTATGCTGCCCAATTTACATTGCGATTTTCCAAGCCAAAGTAATTGTGTAGTGAAAACCATTTCCATTTCTCTATGAAGGGTATTCACTTTTAAAAACATATACTTATCGATTATATAGTTTCATGTATGTATGAAACATTATTTTATAATGGAAGCGATGAAGTTGTTGAATGATTCCATGTTTTATGATCCATGTGGCCCACATATGCAAGAAAAGAAAGTATTAAAAAGGGTGAAACCTGATAGCGCTACAATAAATTGGGTAAATATTAGTATCATGATAAATTAAGTGAAATTAGGGTTTACGCAGGATAATTCTCATGCAATGAGGGTTTACTCATACTCTATGTTCAATAATCCTTGGCATATGCTAGTATCATGTTTAATGTTGATGCTACATTTTCATGTTATGATAATCATGTTATATCACACCTTTATGTTCATGTTTCTTTTATACACCATTGAAATGAATATTTATTAACATGAACTATAGTCTTCATGTTATGACTTTTTTACTACCTTACTGGGATTTATAGCACACCCTTTTCTAATGAATTCCCTTAGGTTATCCCATGCAATGTTATGTATGAAGGAATGTTGTGGTCATGTAAAAGATGTTTTCAATAATTATGTGTTTTTATTTTTTTAGTTGTTATGTAATGTTCCTAAGCCCCAAAGACACTAGAACTCTCGATATTCTATTTTTTTTATCAAATGAAGTGTTTATGTAATAAATTATGTTTAAGTGTGAAATAAAGAGCAGGGTTATTATAGTTCGTAGTAGAAAATAGTTTTATTTATTATTGGGATTAAGATTAAAAAATCGAGTGAATGACTTTGGGATAAGACTATGTATAATAAAAACATTCCAAAATTTTGGTGATTATTGAGTAACTGGTTTATCAAGAAAACACATCAATTTCTGGATATGAGAAGGTAGAGGCAGCTCTGGAACATATGTATCTAGGGGGAAAACCTGAAAACACCTCATTAAGATAAACTCAAATGAGAACTGGTGCATGATAACGGGCCTTGATGCTATCTCAGTTACAACTCTCATGGAGGATATGATTTGGTAAATTCAGAATCTTAGTATGAACCTTTTTTTAGGGAATCAAAAAATAACCTAGGAATATATGTTGGGATATAGATCATTGATAGCGTATATTAAGGACAATAAATTTAATGTTAAGGAAATAAAAGTATTTTACAAGTCAATTGTTTTTGTCTTTGGATTAACCTTTATGTGTTACCACTATCTTCCCTTTTAATCCATCCAATGGTCGATAATAGGAGGACTCATGCTAACAACTGATGAGACGATTAATGATACAACATTAATAATGAGATTCCCAACCCGATGGGAGCAGGGATCATGAACTTTTTCGAGATACTCTCTTAGTTAACTCAATTTTTGATTAGAAACAAGGGTCAAGAGGAACATTCAACCCTCCCTAAGAAAGAACAAGTCACAATATAGAGATTAATGAGACAGAGGCCTCCTATTTTTAATGGATCATCTAATCCATCAATCGCCGAACAATAGATCAAATCCATTTATTAGTATATCTCCATCCTTAATTTCTCCGAATAAGAGAAGGTACATATTGCTACGTATTATATTGAGGGTGAAGATGATCAATAGTGTACATTGATAAAAAATATGAAGCCCGAGGAGGATATCAAGGCGTTGGAATGGAATATTTTCAAGAAAATGTTTTTCAAAAAATATTTTCCTCACACCCTTTGACTTTTGATAGAATGGTACTTCCATTCCCTATTGTAAAAAGACGGAAAATACATCCGAGAATATGATGAAATATTTACAAGGCTTTCACGATACACCTCTAGCTTTGTCGTTATTCCCTAATGCAAGTTTGAATGCTTCTTTTTTGGAATAAAACCTAGAATATAGAAATACCCAGAAATACATGACTTCAAGATCTATGAAGAAATTGTTCGATGTTTCCTCAAAGTAAAAATGGAGATATAAAAATCTCATGGGTATCATGGGGATAATAAATGTAAGGTGGACATAAATTCTAGTGGTATAATGGATAAATCCAATGGTTCTATAAAAATATAGCACCCTACTTTCCAAAGGGGTGGAAAAAGGAACAACAGTAATTGCATGAAGGTGATGTAGAAATGATTTAGATGTGAAAAATAAGGGATTATAGCCATTAACTACTGACAAAAAACCCGTTGCTGTGATAGAGGAGAGGAATGATCTGTTCAACCCTCAATGAACTGTTCATTGCTTAAACATCAAATTACCAGGGAAATTTGCAAACTAGTTCCCTAAGAAAAGGTTTTTCAGAGGCAACCAACAACCTCCAAGGCAGAAAGGGTGAGCCTTTTCCATCACTACTACCGAAGTGAACCCCGAAAATGATATGGTGATAGGTACGCTAGTTATTTATTCAATAATAGTTAGCATACTTTTTTATTCTAGTTCTATGCATTCTTTATATCCCAAATGTGTAGTATAACAATACCAACATGTCCACATGTTATTGAAGTAAATATTTTGGTGAGATCGACAAATGGGGTAATCATTGAATCCATGAATATAACTCATCCCCTATCATAATTTTTGGATTAAACTTCTCGACGAACCTCATCATACTCGCTTTGGTGGAATTTGATGCAATTATTGGCATAGACTTTCTTTCCTTATATAGATCCAACATAAATTTCCATGAGAGGGAAATCACTCTCCATATGGAGAATAGACCCCTAATTCTATACTAGTATAAGGAGAAGGATGAATCTTCTTTCGCACCATCATCTCAAGCTTGGATATTACTGCCCTATAAGCATGCATATCTGGATTAGATGATTGAGTCCAAGGAATCACCCATCCTTGATGACATGCCTATTATAAGGGAATTCACTAAAGTGTTTCCTGAGGAATTTCCTGGTCTTCCTCATAGAGGAAATGACAAATTATCAAATGATATTATACCTGGGGCATTGCCAATATCCAATAGTCCATATAGAATGGATGTTGTGGAACATGTTGAGATGATGAAATAACTACAAATGAATCTCGGTAAGGGGTTCATATGACCATGTGCTTCACCATGGGGTGCACCGGTCCTCTTTGTCAAGAAGAAAGATGGGTCAATGCGCCTTTTCATTGATTATCGTGATCTCAAAAAAATCAAGATAAAGAACAGGTATACTCTGCCTCGAATTGATGACTTGTTTGATCAACAATGTGGAGCACAATACTTATCCAATGTAGATTTACAGTTGGGATATTACCATGTGACGGTGAAGAAGGAGGATATCCCCAAGACTAATTTTTCTATAAGATAAGGGAACTATGAATTCATAGTAATGCCTTTCATAATCCCTAATGATCCAAAAATCATTATGGACTTGATGAATATAGTCAGTGGATATTACCATGAAAAATTTCTAGTAGTAATTATAGATAATATTATAATATAATCCAAAACCAAGGATGATCATGAGGCGCATATAAGCACTATACTAGAGACCTTGCGATAGGATAAGATCTATGAAAAGTACAGAATGTGTGAGTTCTGGTTGAAGGAGGTCACATTATTTGGTCATATCATCACATGTAGTGGGATATATGTGGATCCCTCCAATATAGCTACAATTTTGGTATGGTCGAGGCCATCATTGGTAAAGGATATCCATATCTTCCTAGGGATAGCTGGATATTACCACTGATTTGTGATAATTTATTCATGTTTTTCAAACCCTCATACCAAGCTAACTCAAATGGGAGTAATGTTTTCATGGAGTGATGAATGAAAATATAGCTTCAAGGATTTGAAAAGGATGCTAATCACTACGCTCTGTGCTCACACTACCCACAATTGGATAACTTGTTTTGGTATTTAGTGACACTTCAAAGAATTAATGGGGCTTTGTATTGATGAAAAATCAAAAATTCATTTCCTATGGTTCAAGTAAATTGATATTTCATGAGAAATAATATCCATCACCTGATATGGAGTTTTATGCAGTAATCTTCTCTTTGAAAATTGGGCGACATTTCCACTTTAGGGAGATGTGTGAAATATACAAGGATCACAAAATAATAACCTATATATTCACACAAGAAGAGTTGAATATGCACCAAAAAAGAAGGATAAAGTTGATAAAAGACTGTAACTGCTCAATCCATTATCACCATGGGAACTAAAACAATGTGACATATGCTTTAATTCGAAAGGAACCAACAATTCTATCATTGGAGGGAATTGAAAATGATCCAATCTTCAAAGTTTTGATGAGGATGGACATGGTAATCATAAATATGGGAACATCGTCAATCCTTTCACAATTTATTTCTAAAATGTATTTTTCGGAAAGGTTAGACGATTATCAAAATGATGATGTGGGAATTCATAAGAATGCAGAAACTATCAGAGAAGGGAAATCCTTGATGTTCAATGTAAATAAATATGAAATTGTGAGATTTGGGACCATACTATGTGTTCCACCAAATTCGGAGTTAAAGAAAGAACTTTTGGATGATGTAAATATTTTGAATTTCCCAATTCACCCAAGAAACACAATGATGTATCGAGACCTCTGGGAGAATTATTGGTGGGATAACATGAATAAGTAGATTTCTGAGTATACATCCAAGTGCCTGGTATGTCATAAAGTGAAAGCTAATAGGTAGAATTCTAAGCGGATGATGCAACCATTACCCATACTAGAATGGAAAGGGGAGAAAATCACCCTGGACTTGGTCAATAGAATTTTGAAGAAATCCAATAGAAACAATCCTATCTGGGTTTCTGTTGATCTTCATTCAAATACTACACACTTCATTGCAATTCGAGATGATTTCTCATTGGACCAACTGGAATGGATATATATGAAATAATTCATAAGGATAAATGGAGTAACACTATCTATTGTATATGATCGAGATCCATTATTCACCTCTATGTTCTGTTAGAGTCTTCAACATGCTCTGGATATTGAGTTGAACTTCTGTACAGATTATAATCCTCAATCTAATGGAAAATATGAGCGGAGTATCCAAAAACCTGAGGAAAAGTTGAGAGAATGATCAATAGACGTCAATGTAATATGAGATCAATATCTTCTTCCAATTGAGATCTCTTAAAATAAAAATTTCCATTCAAGCATCCAAATGGCTCCTTATGAAGAACATTATGTGAAGAGTTGAAGAACATCGACATGTTGGGATGACGTTGGGGAGAGAAAACTCCAAGGTCCAGAAATGGTCAATGAAATGGTGGATAAGTTTAAGACCATCCAGAAACAAATTAATACTTCTCAACGTTGAAAAAAGTACTATGGTGATAATCATCAATGACACATAGATTTTGATGTTAGAGACAAAGTATTCCTCCATATATCACCGTAGAAGAGTGTTTTGAGATTTGGTAAAAAGGGAAAGCTTAGTCCATGGTACATCTCCCCTTTTTATATATTTGGTCTCATTGGAGTAGTTGCCTATCGACTAGCACTCCCACCAAACCTAACTCAAGTACATGATGTATTCCTTATATGACTCTTAAATAAGTACATACTTGACCCATCACACATACTAAATCAAGAGGAGGTACAATTAAAGAATAATCTCAATTATGAAGGGAATCTGGTGAAGATCTTAGATCGTAGGGAAAAATTTCTACGAAATAAAACAATGCCCCTCGTGAAATTATTGGGGAGAAACAACAAGTTCGAAGAAGGCACATGGTAATCTGAGGAAGTGATGAAGTAGAGTTACCCAAAACTATTTTAGTGTGGGAAAAGGATATTTCGAGAGAAAATTTTATTAAGGGGGGAAGATTATATTGACCCAATCATTTATTATTGAAAATTACTCCTGATAAAATTAAATGTCTTATTATGTAAATTGGATATATAAAATATGATGTTCCTTGGTTTTAGGTTTTTGGATTACCAAATACCTTTAAAAATTATTACAATTTCTAACATAGTTGTTGAACTGTGATCACGTGATTTGTATAAATATATGGATTTAACAAATCCAATTTACATATACAAAGGAAGCGATAACCTCATATAGTAGAATTGCTCCATACGAAACCAATATTTTGGTGCTTTGAAAGGAGGTGACATCACTAGTATTAACTATTGACTAATCCCAAGCAGAAATTAAACATGTTAATATTGAATGGAACCGTGTATGAGAGAAGTGGAAGTTGGTAAAGATTACCACCCAAGCGATGTTATCCGAGCCACCCCAAGAGTATGTCACTATCGCACACCTTACCATTAGGTATTATTTAAGTGTTATAAGGGGTTATGTAATATGACCCTATCACTATGAATATGTGTATTGTTTTTTATCGAATAAATAATATTCATTCATTTTCTTATTGTTACTTGGTAAATACTTTTTAAAGGAAAAATAGTATTTTATTAGTTAATATTGAATTATAAAATTTATTTTGATGAAATAATGGATTTTTAATGAAATAATATTTTAATATAATATTATTACTAAATTACTTTTTATTAGATATATATTATCGTATAATTTTGTGAATACAATTGTTATTTTTATTTCGGTTTGGAAAATGTTTTTGTCAAATCACCTGAATTTATGAATAATGTTAATTTTTATTTTAAATGTATAAAATCACATATTTAGAAAATTATTTAGATAAAATGAATATTATTTTTTGGATGCATATGTCTAAATTATCTAATGGTGAATTTTTTATAACTTTCTGGGACAGTTGATTTATTGGGTAAAAATTAAATACCTTTTAAATATATAATGTGTTTTATGACATAATAATTACTCAATAATGATGTAATAAAATTATATAAATGGTTTTTATTGCCAATATATGTTTACCCTTAAAATAATGTGATTTTATTATTGTTTGTTTAATTTTATGGTTCCTTAGTGGACCCTCCAATACATATAAAACATTTAACATTTAAAATGATTTTCTTGAGAGTGTGACTCTCCTCTACATAAGAAAGCCTAATATTTTAATAATTTAGGAAATTTTAATTATAACTTAATTTTTTCCACTCCTATTTGGAAAATACCCTGGGAAAATACCATAGGATCGATTTTGGTTTTGATTAGTTTAATGTGTTGTGTTGAAAACAAAAATAATAATGAATTCCCTATATTTTACCATATAAACTCACCCTAGATACCACTTCCTCTTCAATAAAAGAGTTTAGAGATCCCACAACTACTTCCATACTCTCTATAAAATCATCCCAAGGTTTTCCATGCTCATAATAAGTCTCTCTCATGGACCTACCAAGCCTTTTGGATCACACTTCCGTGTAAGGGATTTCTTTTTTTCTCAATTTTTTCCCAATTTCATTATGTTGTTAGGACCTATTAATTTTAATTAAAAAACATGGGGTATGATTTCTTACTTCCCCCATACAACACTCTTTATGTTTTAATTATTAGATAACAATTTCTCCCACATTAATGCCTCCCATGTTTACCTGTTACCTTGCCAAAATTCTGTAAGGGATTTCTTCCTTTCTCATTTTTGTCCAAATTACATTATGTTGTAATACCATTTTGTTTTAAATTAAAAAATTTAAGTTATTATTTTCAACTACCCTATACTCATATACTTATTCAATTTATTAGATACCCCTTTTCTCTCATTAATGCCTCCAATGTACACACATTTCCATACCAAAATTCCGTAAGGAATTTCTCTCTCTTCATTTACATTCAAACAATTATTTTATATTATGAATCTAAATTATATTATATTTGTTGGTAAATGTATGTATATGACCCCCTTACTATAAATTTCATGTACATATGATGAGATATCCCTTTCTTTCTCATAAACTATTTTTATGAATTCTTATGTCACGCTGTTATGCTGCCCAATTTACTCTACAATTTTCCAAACAAAGTCATTGGGCAGTGAATACCATGCCCATTTCTCTATCAATGATATTCAACTTTATGCACATTCAATTGTCGGTAATATATATTTTTTATGTATTCCACATTACTTTATTAGGGATTAGATGATAATGTTGAATGATTCCATGTTTTATAATCCATGTGGCACACATATGAATGAAATGAAATGATTAAGAAGGGTGCGACCTAATAGCCCTCCAATGCATTGTTTAAAGACAACTATCATGATACTTCAAGTGAAATTCGGTTTTAAACATGATAATTCAGGTTCAATGAGGGTTTATGAATGAAAAATGATCTATGATCCTTGGATCATTCTAATATCATGTAAAATGTTGATGCCGCATTTCCATGTTATGATAATCATGATATATAATGCCTTTATGTTCATGTTTATCTTATACAATATTGATAGGTCTATTGCATAACATGTACTATATTATTCATTTTATTCCATTTTCTCCCTTATTGTGCTTTATATCTCACCATTTGTGTATGCATGTCCTCAGGTTATCCCATGAAATCCAAAGTACGAATGAATGATGTGGTCATGTAAAAGAAGTTTTCATTAATGATGTGTTTTTAATGTATTAAGTTGTTATGTAATGTTCCTAAGACCCAAATACACTAGAACTCCCAGTTTCCTATGTTTTATCCAGTTATTTTATGTTATAAATTATGTTTAAGTGTGGAATAAAGAGCAGGGTTGTTAAAACCTATATCTTCAAAATATGCACACAAGCATCAAACATTGTAGGAAGTATTATAATGATATTTTCAACAGTGTTTTAATCTTCAATATTCACACCTAGAAATATTATAGTATTAACAGTGTCATTCTCCTCGGTAAATAATTCACCAATAGATTCTTACACACCCATTTTGAGACCTCTATACTTCAGAATCGGTATTTGTAACATTGCCTTCTTCTCCTTTTTATTACCTTCAAATATATATTACATCTTCTCCAATATAGAATTATTAGTTAATACTCCCTTCATATAAGGAACTCACTCACTTAACATTATGTTATTAATTTATTATTATCACTTATATTATTCTCAGGATTCTTGTTGTCCATATATATATGATAAATCATTTCAATAGTAGGAGTAAATCCACCTATTGAAATTTCATAACATCATTACCAAGAGAGATATGATATAGAAACATTCTATCATTAAATATGTGATAGTTCTTTAGATAAAATAATAGAATCCCATTAATGTTCAAAAAATTTAAATTCTCCATAATATATTCTCTTCAAAAAAATTAGGACAAATAAATAGGATATATCCATACACGTGTGTAGTGCTATCATCAATGAAATAGTGGGTGTGATTCTTCTTGAAATAACGATGTTAAAATAATTTTTGAAATAAGAATAGAAAAAATCATTAGTTTGTTTCTAACATTTCATTGTGATACTTCAACAACATCTATTTTATAATTATTAAATAGAAAAATTATTCACATTCCTACTTAGAAGTTGGTAGAAACGATATTTATGGACTTCTTATGAAAATAGAGTTTCGTTAATTACTATGATTGTTCTATATAATTATCTAGTTCATAAATAATTATAAATATTTAGTCTAAAAATAAATCTATATCACTTTTTTATTTCAGTAAATCAGTCTCTCTGATTGCACAATCTGATCCAAAAAATCATGATTGCAATCTCTTCCTTACACATCTTATATCCAAAAATCCTTCATCATGAAATTAACTCTATAAAACATTTTTCTCTAAAATAAAAACCTTATAACTCGTGATCTCAACAACATGTGAAGAGTGTTAGAGTAAATTGAACACTGACCATCATTTATAAGAGCACCTGAAATTCAATTTATAGGAATTTTTTTATTATACTACTCTACAAAATTATATAAACATGAATTTCACATACATTTCAACTATATCATTTTCCATTTCAGTAATTCTCATATATTATGAATTCATATCAAATATTCACGAATGTTCCTACAACTTTATCCTCCATCTAACTTAATAAATATTTTTTGGTATTACATAATTTTTTATTATGATTAAAAACATATAATAATGAATAATTATCATTTCTATGTTCTAGATAAACAAATTATTACATAAAAATAATTTCATCTTATAAAAAATTATAAACAATTACATAATAAATAAATAGTACATTCATAATATTTCACATTTCCTAGATTTCATTAACAAAAAAATAGAATGATATATACTGAATTTGATGATGTTCATCCTCTGATGATTTATTTGTTTCAACTAATGTACACTGACTCTTGACCCAACAAAATACATTCCTAAATTATTATAAAATGAAAATTATTGAATACATTTTTCATCTTAATTATATGGATTGGTATCTCATCCAATATAATGGATCGACCTCTATTTTTCATTTGTTCTATCAATCACAACAACTTAATAGCTCGTTTATTCCCCTGAAATAAAAATACATCCAATTTCATAAATATAATGATTTTTTCCTGATGAATCAGTGATAGAATCTCCAGTGGTAAATTAGTGCCATATCATATCTTATGGACCTATATAAACAAAAAAATAATTTAATAACTCAGAAAATGGTGGTGAAATCTAATAATATATTCATATGACGAGTTATCGCATTGGACGGATTATTAATTCAGTACTAATAGAAACCTATAAATTCATCCAAAACAAATATCATAGAAAATTGAATATTTTAGCATTTGGTACATCCTGCACTGATGAACTGAGGTCAGAAGGACTTTTCTTAGTATTCTATTTTATTACACAAAATTATGATTGTATTATGATTTCATTGTGATGTTGAGAACATTTGGATCAAAATATCATCATTTTATAAATAATCGAAAGGTCTATCACATCCCCTCATTTCAACACCTTCAGTATTTCTATTAGAAATTGAAACCAATTGCTAATCCATTGATAAACTCAAAAACATTTTATCCCTATTATTTCACAAATCTAGGATCACACCTTTTCAGTTAACTTATAATTTTGAGAACATAAAAATATAATTGAATCATATTACTAGTATATAATTTCTTGAATGTCATTCAGACTCTGATACAACATCTCACCATGATCAAAAACATCATTTTGTATGTATTGTGAGATATAAAAATAACATTACCTCGAAAAAATCTTCATAACATCTAGATTAATTTGATGTAATTTCTTAAGAAATTCATGTCTTTTATTTAAAACCCTATACTCCATCCAGTAGATCCAGAAAACATACAATGTGAATGTATTTCTGTAATGGAAACTAAACAAAAAAACACCAACCACCTTCCTTTGTCATATGAAAACCACTTCCATCCAACATGGTCCCAACACTAAAGAATTTTGAGTTCGAAATTTAATTATTGATTGTTAGAAAAAACTTATGTCACATTTAAGATACCTTGATGTGATGCTAAATGAATATAAATTTACCTACCATTTCATTAGCATGATCTGGTCAAAAAATATTTTTTTCATTAAAATTTTCCCACTATTTTTGAGTTATGTACATTTTTCCATTGAGGTTCTCATAAGGAGACATATAAATACATTATTTAGAGAAATTATTGTAAGAAAATTCAACCAATGGAGGGTTTTAATTCAAAAAAACATTTTAAATCCTTTATAATGTTATCATCATGACTTATAGAGTTAGAATTGTTCTCTTACATCGAATATCCATCTAAGGGTGATAAGAATTTAAAAAACCTAACTATGTATCGATTTATTGTCTATGATATAACCAAAACATCATGTTAAATCTAATATACTAATTAAATACAATAGAATGTCGTTCCCCATGAAACTTAACATGTCACATCATGTATATTTTTTAATATGATCAAATTATATATCAAATTTAAGAAAATTAATATGTATTAACATTATGGGGTGATCTACTAAAATCCAAATAAATTTATGGTATTTTGAATTTTGGGGATTATGTTGATAAAAATATATGGTGATGTTTTGCGATTTTCATTATAGTATTTTTATTATCTTTTGTATCACCTTATAAATATCTCTCTATTCATTAATATTGTAACAAAAATAGAATTGAGATATATACTCTCAAATATCACACATCTTGTTTTCCAAAAAAAATTACTATTTTATACCAATATAAATCATTAAACATCCAAGATAAATAGAGAATTATGAACTATGAGAAACACTAAATATTTTCTTCTTCAATATATTATTGATGGAATACATACATGGTTTTTAAAAAATATTATTCCATCAGGATCATGGTGGAATTCCAGATCATTCTATCATATTTTCTTTAATTCCATATATTTCATCTATGCCTTCTTAATACACATGGGTGGATGGATAAAAATTTATATGAGAGTGAAAATATATATCCCCTTTCCTCATGATTATACGATCAATTTTATACTAATCCAAAAATGTTATATCTCATTTAATCCTCATTATGGAAAAAAATCTATGGTATTTCTGACTGAGAGCATTAGTCACCTTGTTTTCCTTCCCATGGTGTTTATTTATTGAGAATTCATAATATTTGGTTGATTACATCTATCTTCTCTAGAACATATTTAATTCTTTTAGTGTAATTATATTATTTATGATTTTATTATCAATATATATATGTTACACCCCAAGCATCCATGCCACGTTTCTCTTTGAATAATGCAACAGATTGCATTGTACGCAACTTCTAGTTCTTGCACCCCATGGCCGATCAAACTAGCCATTATGAATAGTAATACCCGCTTTTGTAAAATTTTATAAACCTTATTTTTTAAAATGGACTTCATTTTAGGATTTTTTATATCAAAATTAGCATAGGGTGAATATTTGGTATTTTTATAAAAACATTAAATTTTTTATGAAGAGTGAAGAACACTGTATTATTGTTTAAAACCTAATTTTTATTTAAATAATTATTTATTTTATTTAAAATTATTTTATATCAAAACAGATACATAATTACTATATATTTTCAATGTAATTCATTTTAATAATTTTATAATAAAATTCGATGTGTAAAATTTTATTGAAACATTTTTAAATTTCCATAAAACATAATTTTACCACTTTTGTGAATTGAATTTAAAAAAACTAGAGACATGGTTGACATTAGTATGTATAATGTGGTTCAATTAGATGAAAATATTTTTTATTGAATAGAAACTTTTGACTTTTTTTACGACGGTTAAAAGTAAATACGGTAATTAAAGATAAAAAATGATATTATAATTACTCTAAAACATGTCATAATTCTATTGGATAAGTTTATTTCGACCAAAATCAACCTTAAGAGAAAAATATGATACTTTTTTCCACTTGTATTAGATTAAGACATTTATTTTTATTTTATTTAATGAAGAGTTAAAAGTGTTAAATTCAATGTTTAATAACTAAACCATTTTTATACAGAGTTATATATAAGATAAATTTGACTGTAAATATTTATTAGAAAGTTGAAAATATTTTATACATTATTTTATTTTATTTATAAATTTTAAACATTAAATAATTAAATTTATTTATGACAAAATGATGATATAGTAATTACATTATTAATTAAATATAAAATAATTTGTATTCTAAATATCCAAATAAATGTAAATTGATACTTTTTGTGAATTAAAATAATTTTATATGTTAATACGACATGTTAGGATTTATTTTAAAAAAATTAGAAGTGATAAAGTTGTTATTATTTTTACAAAAAACAAAATTCCAAATAGTGTCAAAATTGACATAAATGAGTTTTTAAAACAAATACTATATTATTAATTGATATAATTTTCTAAAAAATATAAGGTTCATAAAAATGACTAATATAAGTTTATATATGTCATTAATGAACCACTTTAGGTTCTCTTGGATTTTTATAGTATGTTTATTAACCATTTATTATAATAATACAAGAATACATGGTAAAAGTTAAACTGTTTAACTAAGAGTTAAATCTAAATGATAAAGTCAATATGGTGACACAAAACTATATAAAACCTATTGGTTGAGAGTTTTATGACCAAGACCCACCTTATTCTATAAATAAAACTTTTTTGAGCCATTATAAATCAAATATGATTGTATAATAAAATAATATTTCAAGATTTTCATAAAGTGACCCCACCTCTCTTATAAAACATTACTTCCTCTTCTCTCAACATCACACCTCCATATCCATTTTTATCAACCAAACCATACTCTAATATATTCCAAACTACCCTAAATTCTACCTAGATGCCTTACATTGATCATAAATCCAACCTACTGATCCATTTTGAACAAATCAAAAAAAAAAACACCCGAAGAAGAGATAATAATATCCCCACATATTTCATCGTTCTTTTCATCTTCAACTTCTTCTTTCATTGTTGTTTCTATTCCAAAATAATAACTCTAATAAATTATACATATTGTGATGTAATTATAATTATTGTACAACCATATACATTTTTATATCCATCCTATGAATGAGAAGTTTCCACCCGTGCGTACGTACGACTTACAGTCTCCACGTCGTGGTGTAGTTTGTTATTCAAACACAACATTATTTGGATGGGTATAATAATGAGTATAATTGATGTATATAATAAATATAAAAAGCTAATGATTATTTATATATTATATATCATCCAATTAAATAGAATTTCACCATCAATAGAATGACATTTTCGCTCATGTGTACGTACATATTACCGTCTCCAAGAAAGTGATGAGATTCATTCTCCATCGTAACCATTCATGAATAATTATCTTATTAAGATTTAAAATAATTAGTAATAACTTCATATAATTCTGGATATGAATTAAATACATCCTATCTACAACAAAAATGGCTTATGCAACAAACTATATTATGGAAAAAGAATTAGTTAACACCCAAAACAATGATACTACTGAAATATTATTAACAAATAAATATTTAAAATTCATATATGATAAAATATTTATGTATGTGGTTATTTTTTAATTTAATAACAATGAATAAACTATTATAACAATGTTTATCATTCTATTGATCAAATAAATTTACAACTTAAGGGTTAATTCTATCATCTCTTCATTATCCAAGTTTGTTTATACGTGAGTATCTATTGTGACCTCTTTATCATCCACATCTGTGTTTCGTAAAAATGTATTTCAAGGAATATTTACTATTTTGTAGACTATGGGTTAAAGTAATTTATATCTTTTTTTGGATTATTATTGAATTTTTATAAAGGAATCTTTCTATCATTTTCCAAATAAGGTCCTTTACGACCTTTTTGAGAAAATCAAGGAAAGAATGATTTTTTAACTTATACAATGAGTACAACTATTTCTTCCATTATAACATCTTAGAAGCTTCCCTTACAAGATTATAATAATATTTTCAAAATTAATGTTTTCTTTCATAACTATGAGACTTTTAAATGATTTTAAAATATAAAAATATATTTTTCTCAAATAGTTTTGATTTCATCTATGTCGACATCATTTGATGGATTTTACACATGTTTGAAGTCTATTTATTATGATTAAACATTCCATATTGTGTTAAAGGTTTTGTGACATGTTTGACTGTGGATGTATTATTTTTATACCATTCATGGTTTATGTATAGGTTATTGAAATTTTTTATGATAGTTTTAATACGAATGTTTATAATATGTTTCAACCTTTTCAAAGGAGGAATGCATTGAACTTAGTATGTGTCAGGTGGAGCCCGCTATATCTCCTCGATTCATCAGTATGTATCATGAGACAAACTAGAGTCTTGGCACAGGGCCTTGACAATGTCTTATTTTCATTCTTGGCATGAGGCTTTGACTATGTGTTTATGATGTCTAGCATTATGCATTCTAACATTATAAAATTGGATATTGATATTAAATTTGATTATTCTACTTGTAGAATATCCATGTGAAAAAGTAAATGGCATTATTTGATTTAAATTTTCCATATTATGCTGATGTTTATGCTTGAAAGGATAGTGTTTTAGTCTTATACATTTCCTTAAATGTTTGTTCTTATTTATGAATATTTCCGCTATATTGTTATCCTTACTAAGCACCTGAGATCACCCCCTTCTAAGTTTTATTTTTCCCAGGATGCGAAGAAGTATATTATGATTAACCTATGAGAATAGGCTAAGATATATGAGTGTGTTAAAAGGGGATTCAATGTCGTTGTTTTTCCATTTCATGATTTAATGTAAAACTTATATACGTATCTAGTATATCCGAGGATACTAAACTAATCATTCTTCCAAGATTTGATCAATTGTGATCATGAAAATGTCATATTATATTACACTGACTTTGGGTAACTACGGCCAGAGAGTTACAATTGGTATCATAGGAAGTTGAGTAAACAACATGGAAATTATCTTTTGAAAAACTCTAATTATATAACATTTCCTTTATATTGACTTTGAGGATTAGTATATAATAACAACCTAGTATTTTTTGTAATGTAGGGATTTTGTGAGTTATCCAAGCAATACATACTAGTCTGGAAATGAGTAGGTAGAGGCGTCTCTCGTACAGATGTACCTAGGAGTGAAAACTCTGACAAGGAGTTTCGGGCTTGACCAAGGGTATCTTAGTACACAACAAAATAAATTTTTTCACTCTTGGTTACGACACTCCTGGGAGATTTTCTTAGGATAATTCACATTTTACTTACAAATCACTATAAAGGATTTTTGAGTATATACCTCCTAAAAGAAAACATTTTTATGATTATAGATTATATCCATAAACTATTCAATTTATGTTAAGTGTTTTAAAAGTTTGTAATTATTTATTGAGATTCATAAACTAAACTATTGTATGCCATTTTTTTAGAAATGGAACCTATAGGAAGGAATGGAAACCATATCAGTGCATGTAATCCATGTATATATTTCCATCCAACCCAAGAAAATTATTGTGGATCTGGTGATGCAACTGGTGCTAAAAAACATATAACCATACTGGGACAACTCACTCAGGTTTTGAATAATAAACTTACCTATATTGAACAAACTAATCTACAACGTGGATGTTCAATGATACACCAATTCATGATGAAACTACCAACAACATTAAATGGAAGTTCAAATATTTTTGTATCTGTGAAATAGATAAGTTCCTTAGAGAAAATATTTCATGATTTGGGGATTAGTGAAAGGAAAAAAGTTGTTATGGCAGTTTATCACCTCACAGGAGGTGCAGATCAATTATGGTCATTAATTAGAAACACAAAGGATGATGGAGATGTATCAAATATTTAATTGAGAGAGTTTAAAGAGATTTTATTAGAAAAATACTATTCTCCTGACCATTGAGAAGATATGAAAATTAAATTTTAATGTTTATGGAAAATATAGGATAAGAATGTCACCATGTATGAGGTTAACATTACAAGGTTAGCAAGGCATGTAGTAGATTATATATGTAACACAAGGAGTAAGATTGATTTATTCTTTGATGGGTTAAAACCTTTTATGTATCAAGCATTAATCTTATAATCCGTCTCAGAGTACGCTGATGTTGTCTCATTTGCTATCATGAAAAAAACATAATTATCTATGTCTTGAGACTTTAAAAAAAATAAAGAGAAGAAGAGATCTGATGAACACTCTAGAAATGGAAAATAAGGGGAAGAAGGGAAATGTTGAATTTTCATCCTATAGTAAATGTGGGAAGAAACACCATGGTACTATCATGAAGGGAATGTGAGTTGTTTACATGTGTGGTGAAAAAGGCCACTAAGCTCATGATTGCAGGGGAATGTAAGAAGTTTTCAATGTTGAATGCTACAATTGTAGAGAAATGGGCCATTATGAAAATAAATGTCTTAATCTCCAAGAAAAATTACCTCAGAAAAGGACAAGGGATAATATAAAAGCTTATGCGATCACTACTGCTAAGGTTGAAGCTCTGAATGACATGGTGGTAGGCAATTTAATGGTTTCCTCAATTTTAGCCAATGCTTTATTTGATTCTGGACCATCAAATTATTTCATATATTACGAGTTTGATAATAAAATTAGATATTTCCAATTCTATTTAACAAGGAAGTTGTTAGTGAAAACTCATAAGGGAAGTATCATTGCAATAAGGTTTTGTGAATCAATCCCCATTAGTTCATATAAATGTTCTTTATCTGTTGATATCGTCATCATACCCATGACTGAATTTGATATAATACACAGTATGGATTGGATTTTAGACCATGATGCGAAAATTTATTGTATGAATAAGGATGTTACAATTTTCGATGATGATAAGAAGTACCTTGTATTTAGAAAAGAAACACCACAACAAGATTATTTTCTAGATCCACCCCTGTAGATATACTAAATTATATTACTAGGGTGTTATATAGTGAAATAACTATGGGTGAGTAAAGGAATGTTAAAATAGAGGATGTACCTATTGTGAAAGAATATGATGATGTGTTTCCAGATGATTCACCTAGACATCCTCCATAATGGGAAATTGAGTTTTCCATTGATTTAATTCTAGTTTCAAGGCCTATATCGATGAACCCTTATAGAATGTACATTGTTGAATTAGTGGAAATAAAGAATCAACTATGGAAATGGATTAATAAAGGATTTATTCTCCCTAGTGTTTCTTCATGGGGAGCCCATGTTATTTTTGTTAAGAAGAAAGATAGATCTATTAGGTTGTTCATTGACTACATAGAGATCAATAATATAACAATAATGAAAATGTATCCCCTTCCACGCATTGATGATTTATTTGAACAACTACTTGGAGCTCAATATTTTTCCAAGATTGACTTTTGATATAGATATCATCAGTTGTGTGTGAAGAAGGAAGACATTCATAAAATAGTATTTTCAACCAGGTACGGGCATTACGAGTTTACAATAATGCCTTTTGGACTGACTAATTCACCCTATGTTTTCAAAGATCTAATGAATATAGTTTTCAAGGAATATCTTGAAGAATTTGTAGTGGTATTTATTGATGATATCATGGTTTACTCTAAAATATACAAATATCATGAAATCACTTGTGTGATATTATGAAAATCCTAAGAGGAAATGAATAATATGGGATGTTTACCAAGTGTGAATTCTAGCTTTAAGAAATTTATTTTCTTGGACATATTGTCTCTAAGGATGTAATATTTGTCGATCCTTTAAAGACCAAGGCAATCCAAGAATGGCCAGCACCGACAAGTATAACTGAGGTATGCAGTTTTTTGGTTTAGGATGTTATTATTAGCATTTTGTCCAGAATTTTTCTCGATTGGCTAACCTATTAACCAATCTCACACTTAAAGGGGTTAAATTTGTTTTTACAAAAGAGTGTGAAGAATGTTTTGAAGAACTAAAAAAATACTAGTCAATGCTACTATCTTGACTCAACCATCGGGGAATGATGGACTTTTTATTTATAGTGATTCTTTAAAGAATTGGTTGTGTCCTTATGCATAATGATATCATTTTTTCCATTGCATTATGAAAGATAGAAATTCATAAATATAACTATAACACTAAAGATATTGAGTTAGCAGCTGTGATCTTTTTTTGGAAGATATAGAGACACTATCTTTATGGTGAAAAATGTGAGATATATACCGATCACAAGAGTTTGAAGTATATTTTCTCATAGAAAGAACTCAATATGAGGAATAGACGATGGCTTGAAATACTCAAAGATTATGATTTCACAATACAGTACCACCCAGGGAAGGAAAATAAGGTGGAAGATTCTTTGAGTAGAAATTATCATGGAGTTTTGAACATGATGAGAGTTCAAAGGGATCCTATGTTCATGGATCTAGTAAATATGAATATGGGAATAATCATGGAAAGTTAAATATCAATAATTTTTTCGATGGTAACCAAACCATATTTACTAGAAATAATAAAAATTACTATGACTAATGATGAGGACTTTCACACGAATATTAATGCTATGAATGATGGGAGGTTGATTGGCTTCATATATGAAATATAATTTTAAAATTAGAGAATATACTTTGTTTTATTGACATACCTGATATAAAAAGATAATTAATTCATGATTCTCATAGCTCCAATTTCTTTATACACTTTGGATTCACTTATATATATAGATATTTGAAGGAACATTTTTGGTGGGACCACATTAAGTGTGATATTTCTAATTCTGTGTCAAGATATATAGATTTTCAATAGGTTAAGGCTGGAAGAAAACATCATGGAAGAGTCATGAAATCTCTTCCCATACTAGAGTAGAAGTGGGAAGATATTACGATTGACTTTGTCATGAGGCTACCAAAGACTTCTAGAAGGAATGATGCAATATAGGTCATTGTTGACAGTCTTACCAAGTCAATACATTTTCTTGCTATAAGAACAGATTTTCCACCAGAATGTCTAGAAATACTATATATTGATGAAGTTCTAATACTTCATAGAGTACCCCAATTGATTTTTTCTGATAGTGATACCCATTTTACATCATTATTATATAAAATTCTTTAGAAGTCCATAGATACTAAACTTTGTTTGAGTACTTACTACCACCTACAAACTGATGTACAATCATAACAGACTATTCAAACCATATAAGACATGTTGTGACCTTTCTCACACGACATTGGAGGACTGTGGGATCAATATTTACCCCTAGTATAATTTTCCTATAATAATAGCTGCCATTCAAATAATCAGATCGCACCATATGAGGCGTTATATGAAAAGATATGTCGCACACCAACTTGTTGGGATGAATTTGGTGAAAGAAAACTCATAGGCCCAGAACATGTTGACGAAACAATAAAAAATGTGATGTTTAACCAATCCCAAATCAATGTAGCTCAATGTAAGAAAAAATGCTATTTCGGTAACCGAAGGAATGATTTGAAATTTTATGTAGGAGATCATGTTTTCTTGAATTTATCTCTATGTAATGGTGTTATACGATTCAGAATAAAGGGAAAATTAAGTCACAGGTACGTCGGACCTTTCAAAATTTTTGAATAAATTGGAGTTGTAGATTACCATTTAGAAATGCCTCCAAGTCTCTCCATAGTTCATGATATGTTCCACGTATATATTTAGAGAAAATACCCAACTGACCAAACACATGTACTCACCTATGAAGAAATAGAACTGGAACATGATATGTCTTTTTATGAAGAGCCTATCAAGATACATGATTCTAGAGAACAAGTATTGCGAAACCAGATGACTAGTATTGTGAATGTTCTATGGGGAAACAATTAGATAGAAGAGGAAATGTGGGAACCTGAGAAAAACATGATGAAGAAACACCCTAATATTTTTATGCTGCTGTATTCTTGAAATTTTGTTGATGAAATTTTTTGAAGGAGAAAAGAATGTGACACCCAAAGATTCCACGATATGTTTCTCTTTAAATAATGCAATAACTTGCGTTGTTTGCAACTTTGAGTTCTGGCACACCACGACTAATCAAACTAGCCATTATGAATAATAATATGCACTTTTTAATATTTTATAAATTTTATATTTCAAAATGGACTTCATTTTTGTATTTATATTATGAAAATTATCTTTGGGTGATTTTTTGGTATTTTTCAGAAAGCATTCAATTTTTTGAGAATAGTGAAAAAGACTGCATTATTTCTTTAATCCTAAATTTTATTAAAATAATAATTATTTTTATTTAAAACTATATTATGTAAAAATAGATACATAATATCTATATAAGTTCTATGTAAATTGTTAGAGTAATTTTTTAATAAAATTAGATGTATAAAATTATACTGAACTTTTAAAGCATTTTACCCACCTTCTGGGCACATTTTCAAATTTCCGTAGTAGATAATCTTACCACTTTTGTGATTTTAATTTCAAAAACCCAAGAGACACGGTTGGAATTAGTAAGTAAAATGTGTTTTAATAAGATGAAAATAATTTTTGGTGAATAATAACTTTTGATTTTTATTTACCACGGCTAAAAGTAAATTGGGTAATTTATGATAAAAATGATGTTATAATTACCATAAACCATGTCCTAATTATATTAAATTAGTGTATTTTGACCGAAATAAACCTTAGGAATAAAATATGATCCTTTTAGTCCATTTAGATTAGATTAAGACATTTATTATTATTTTATTTAAACAATAGTTAAAAGTGTTGTTTTCAATTATTAATAACTAAACCATTTTTATTAGAGGGTTATAGAAATTGATAAATTCCCCTATAAATAATCATTACAAAGATAAAAAAGTATTCCTACATTATTTTATTTATAATTTTGAGAAATTACATAATTAAATTTATTTATGACACAATGATGATGCTGTAATTACATTATTAATGAAAGATTAAAATAATTGATATTATAAATATACAAATAAATTTAAATTGATACCTTTGATTAAATCCACTAATTTTATAGGTTAACATGACATGTTAGAGTTTATTAAATAAATATTTTTCAAGGTGATAATGTTTTTATGACTTTCACAAAAACAAAATACCAAATAGTGTCAAAATATACATAAATGAGTATTTAAAAAAATATTATAATATTAATTGATATAATATTCTAAAAAATAAATGGTTCGGCCAAAATAATTAGATAAGGTTAGATATATAATTAATTAACCACTTGGGGTTTTAAATTATTTTTTAATTTATGTTTATTAACCATTTATTATAATAATACAAGAATACATGGTAAAAGTTAATCTATTTAACTACAAGTTAAATCTAAAAGATAAGATTAATATGGTGGCCTAAACATGTCTAAAATCTATTGGTTGAGATATTTTCTACCCATACCCACCTTATCCTAGAAATAATAAATTTTGGATCCATTATAAACTTAATATTATTGAATAATAAAATAATATTTCAAGATTTTCCTATAGCGACCCTCACCTCCTTTATAAAAGGGCACTTCCCCTTCTTTCAAAATCACACCTCCAAATCCATTTGGCTTGGTCAAACCCATCTAAAATATCCTCCCAACTACCCTAAATTCGATTTAGAGGCCATATTTTGATCATAAATCAAACCCAAGTAGTCCTCTGGATAAAATCAAAAGGAAACACTCGAAGAAGATGTAATGATTTCACCACCTCTTCCAAAGTTATTTTCTTCTTCTACTTTCTATTTCTTAGTTGTATATATACCAAAATAATAACTCTATTAATTTATACATATTTTTCCATTATTATGAATATGGTATAACCATATTCATTATTCTATCCATCCTATTAATGAAAAGTCACCATACATGCTTAAGTACGACTTACCGTCTCCATGTCGTGGTGTAGTTTGTTATTCAATCACTTCATTATTTGTATTGATATAAAAATGAGTATAATTTAAGTAAATAATAATTATAACATGTTATTAATTCTGTTTATATGATATACCATCCAATTACATATTATTTCACTATCAATATAATGATATTTTTTCTCGTGCGTAAGTACATATTACTGTGTCAACGAACACTATGGGATTCATTCTACATCCTAACCTTTCAATAATAATTTTCATTTTATGATTTAAAATAATGATTAAGAACTTAATTTCATTATGGATTTTAATCATATACATCCTATCGATAACAAACATGGATTATGTATCAAATCATATAAAGGAAAACAAATTAGTTGACACATGAAACAATGATACTACTGAAGTATTATTAACAAAAAAATATTAAAAGAACATATATTATATAATATTTATGTATTTTATTATTTTATAATTTAACAAAAATTATTTTACTATTATACAAGAGTTTAACATTCCCTCGATGACGGAAAATTACAAGGTATGGGTTAATTCTATAAACTCTTAATTATCCAAGGTTGTTTATACATGAGTATCTACTAGGACCTCCTTATCATCCACATCTGTGTTTCTTAAAAATGTATTTCATGACATTTTTACTATTTCCTAGACTATAGGATAAAATCATTTATACCCTTGTTCTACTTTTTATAATTTTTTATAATGGAATATTTCCTTCATTTTCCAAAACAAGGTTCTTTACAACCTTTTCAACAAAATTAAGAAAAGAATGTTCTTTTTAACTTATACGGAGAGTGCAGTAATTTTTCGCCATTATAACACCTTCGAAGCACCCAATACAATATTATAAGAATATTTTAAAAATAAAATTTTTCTTTTATAATTATTTGGATTTTAAATTATTTCAAAATAGAATGAGATATTTCTCCCAAATAGTTTTTATTGCATCTATTTTAATATCCTTAGATGGATTTTACACATGTTAGAAGTTGATTTATTATGATACAATCATCCATATTATATTGAATGTTTTGTGATATGTTTGACTATGGATATATTATTTTTATACCATTCATGATTAATATATAATATATTAACATTTCGTATTCAAGTTTTAGTACGAATGTTTACATTATGTTTCAACCTTTTAATATGAGGAATGAATTGAAATTAGTAAGCGATAGGTGGAGCTCGCTATATCTCGTCGATGCATCAGTAGGTATCACGAGACAAACTAGTGTTGGGGAACAAGTCCTTAGCAAAAAGTTATTTTTAGTCTTGGAAGGAGGCCTTGACAATGTGGTTATGATGTTCTACATTATGCTTTCTATCATTATAAAATTAGCTATTGATATTACATGTGATTATTCGACAAGTTGAATATCCATTTGAATAATTAAATTCCATTATTTGATTTACATTGGACATATTATTCTGATTTTAATGTTTAAAAGGCTTGAGTTTTAGTCTTATATACTACCTTAAATGTTTATGCATATTTATGAAAGTTTCCGCTATATTGTTATCTTTAATGAGCACCTGATCTCACACCATTATATGTTTTATATTTCCAAAATTGCGATGAAATATGTTACAATTAACCAGAAAAAATAGGATAAGGGGTATGAGTGTGTTAAAATGGGACTCAATGTCATTGTTTTTTCATTTCATGATGCAATGTTTAACTTATGTGTGTATCTAGTACTTCCAGGTATATTAAACTGATCAGTCTTTCGGGATTTGATTGATTGTGATCATGATAATGTTATGTAATATTGCACCGACTCTTGGTAACTAGGGTTGGGGCATTAATATATATATATATATATACATCACACCTTTCAACATTCTCATAACCCATAACCATCTAAAATTAAAGAATTACCAATAATAAATCCAAATTATGAACATGGTAAAATTCTTTATTATTTTTTAATTATAAATATGAATATTCTATCAACATGTAATAATATAAAAGGACCCATCCATGTGTTTTGTTTTATGAATTGATATGAATCATAAACCCTTATCTTCTATAGATTAGTGTATGAATTGGATCACTGACCAATTATCTCTCAAATTCATTGAAATTCATTTCATATTCATTTGTCCACCAGAATTTTACCCATTCCCAAGTCATTATAGTCGGTGTAATAGATTGTAATGATAAATATATAACATGCAATTAGTAGTATCCAGTGAACTAAAAGAATATATGGATCATGGTTACCATTGTTAGTCTAGGAAATTACTCAACAACGCCTATCTTTGAATGATCAATCAATATACACTCACATGAGATTTTATTTCCAACGAATGAATCATTAAAAATCAAAAGTCGAATCATGGTAAATTTAGCATATTAATTATCTTTCTAAAGGGTATTCATCCTAATTCATATATGTTGTCCCTGTTATATGCTTCTCATTCAATATATATGAATATCATAAGTAATCATACCAAAAATTGACCATGGTAATATCTAATAACTATTTTAATTAAATCCATGAATGTTATATAATAATTTTTAAGTATAAATGGATTTAAAATATATTCATAATTAACATATCTCAAATGGATTCTTTTATGGGGAATAATCTCCATCATCATTATATAATGATGTCCAGATCAATGATCTATCATGGAAGAATTTAAATCAAATTTTAATTTATTAAAGAGGTCATCATATGGGTTATATGATACATGTTCTTGATAGTGATATTTTTACCTTCTTGATAATCAATTAAATGATTCATTGAACCATATTTATTCTTGACAAAAAGAATAGGTGGATCCTATGGAAAACAACTAGTCTAAAAGATACCATTATCAAGATTCTCATATAGTTTCTTCCTCAATTAATAAATCTCAATCAAGGAAATTATATATAAAATATATGGAATAAATATATAACCATTTATGAGTTCTATTTAAAAAAATCTTCACGATTGGGGGGTATACTAAGAATGTATTTTGGAAATATATCATCATATTCCTAAAAAATTGGCACATTTTAAATTTTTAGATTTAACCAAACTATTTACTATAAATACACCTTATGAATATGTTAAAAATAGATATGATGGTATTAATTTCTATTATGTTTTCATATTCATAATTTAACTAATATATGATATATTTTTTATCCAAAATATCTAATGTATCATCCCTATATAGGAAATTGATATGGATTATATAATGAGATTGTGAATTCATCAACAAAATTACATATAATTCATATAGGGGAATGATAAAAATATTAATAGGAAGAACATTCACATAAACTTATATCAGATAGGGGGTATGTACTATTGATGTCGTCATCCAACCATTTGTATTTTTCACCACCAACTCAATATCAAATCCCTTATGTGGTGACATGATACCCTAAAATATTTCGTTAGAATTAAATGGGTGCGTAGAAATAGATTCATATAAATAAATTTAAATCATCGAGTGGATAATTAGTCTACCATTAATTATCTAATTATGAATTTTCATAGCTTCTATATTAATATCATAATATTTTCTTTCTACCATTGTCTTATTTTTTCATTTTTCTATTGACGTTTGACGCATTGGTTGGAATAGTTCCCCATATACATACAATTGAGGCACTAAAATATGATGGATTCTTTCATACCCTTCATTAATTATCATAATGTAATTATATTCCAAATATGAAGAAAAATATATTTCACATTAATCATATACCAATGTGTTTCCATCCACAAGTATCACATGTGTGAAAATTACACTTTCTCTTCTTCCACATATATGATTTTTTCTTATCCTTTCACATCTTCTCTACCATTACTTAGACTCTATAAGATATGTAGAATTTTTTATATTCCTTGATATAAATTGATACTATATAATCATAGGATGATAATGTTTTCAATCATATTTACCATAGAATTATTGGTTTAATCCCATTGAGAAAATGGTTAATTTTTCTCTTTTGATATCATATATATTATAGAATATTCCTTAATAGCCTTGTAATGTTATCTTTATACCTAGAAATATTTTCAGATTCATTTTAACTAAGTCTCAATAATTGTATCATCATATTTTTTCTTTGATCATGAGAAAAATATTTTCCTATAAAATTATCAAAAAGTCTATCCACTCCATTAATTTTATTTCCTCATCATCCTAGGTGTTTTTAATTAATACCACTAGTGATCTACATCCTCAGTGAGATGATAAGATGTTATTAATTCCTTCTTTAATTCATTTCTCATTGAGAAGTGAAATGTGTTTTATAATTAAATTATTCTTTACATAATAAAAAATAAATATGTGGTTCCATATAATGATGTAGGTTTTCATTAAATGAATCATCTAAAAAAAATTTCATGACATTGTGGATCTGTAGGTTTCTTTATATGGGTAAGGTTATTTTTAATAACATGTGTCAGATAGCATAATATAGTTATAATTTGTTCAGTTCTATCTCCAACTCCATGTTCATTATTCCTCCAAGGATTAAATTCCTAACACATATTACGTGTATTAATTCCATGTCCAAATATTCCACAAGGATCTATTTGTTGATAATTATATGTGCAAGATTATATAATAACATTGTGACTCATTACTTATAATATTGAAACTAGAGAAACAGTTAACATAAATTAACAAAGTTAATAATAACTAATTTTATTATCATATTCTTAGTTTCATTGAGAAAATTATCAAATATTACAAAAATTTGAAATCATTCAAAATGGTTTTAATGAAAATGTGAATTAACCCAAGAATGTCACTAAGCATTTTTCAAACCAGGTTTGGTGTTAGGAATCACTGACCGTTCTCTACAATTATTGATGAGATACACTTGGACAACACATATTAGTGTTATTACCACAAAATTCATCTATGAAAAAATGACATCCATTGTACTAACAAAAAAGTTTTGTATTTCTTAGAAAATCACAAAATCTATTCCTTACCAAAAAATTTAGATGGTATCGTATACATTGACTTATCCTCATAACAAATTTTATGTTTACATTCCATAATCTACATTTTCTTGAATATAGTTCCCATGGCCTCTACAAAACGTTCTTTGATATCAACTATGATGACCCCAATCCTAACAGTATAGTGTTGGTGGTTACAATATTACATTGGTAATGGATAAAATGGATTGCATCCCAAAAAAATAAATAGTTTTTTAGTATTAGTATAATAGATACATGATTGAATATAAAATTACATTAAAAAAATAATGAAATATATTATTTTCTTTTAGTTAAAAAATATTTATTCTAGAATATCACTAAATATCAATTGCAATACACTCACTAAAATCATAGGGAATAAAAATATATTAATGTTGTGATATATGATTCCTAGTAAGGGTATACATACAATACAATATAACATGATACAAATAAATAATGAAAAATATGGATAAAATATATGATGACCAAACAATTTCATATAAATAATCACACTATCTTGAAATATATCCATGGATATCATAACTATTCCAATAACCACAATAATATCAATAACAGATTTCATAAAGATGGAATCCATAATGTTGGACATCTTAAACATAACATCAAGACTTCATACCATGACATATTTATAAGTGGTTTCATCCTACACTAAATTCCCAACCTATTTGTCACATTAGAACTACCGATTCATTGAGTGTATATGTTATACTAGGCCATAACTATCACATAATTAGTCAAATGAATTCATCATATGAATTAAACATACAACATAATCAACATTCCAGAAAAATTAATTCAAATCTATATTAGAAGAAATTATATAAGAATGTATGTAAATTTACCATTCAATTAAACCTTAAACATACAATGAAATATGGTGGATGGTACTATTAGATAATATATATTGAAAAGTATAATATCCCAAAAATGATTTTGACATAGCTGAATATATTTAAAAATCATTACTATAAATTCTCATGATTTTAAAAACCTTTTCACTATTAAATCACTAATTTAAATTATAAAAATTTCCCAAATATTATAGAAAAAATTTCCATTGAATATAAATATTGAAAACTACAATGAATACTTCAAATCATTATCAGGTTATGATGGTGGGAATTTATATTCATATGGGGTACGTTAAATCAATTATTATTCATACATTTCTAGTAAAAAGTCAAAAGTACCTAACATAGAATATGACAAAATTATTAACATTAAAACATTTTTTAAAAATTGAAAAAAGGTAAAAATGTTTTTCATATATCCTTATGGAATTTTAAAACCACCATCTTATTTTGTTGAAAAAATAAGAACATTGAATATAAATATTCAAGATCAATTATATAAAGTTTGTTTAGTTTAAAAAATATATATTGGTATCATGAGTACATAATTAGAAAAAATTAAAGGAAAAAATTTAATTTCCATTAATAACCACAGTATAAAAAAATTATTTTCCTATTATAGAAATATCTGAAAATTTCCCTAGTAGAGTCTTAAACATAAATAATCTTTACTAATATCAGTATTATGAAGAAAAACCTTATCTAAAGAATTACATCCTTAGATGGTGTTTGATTATAAATTATAATGAATATATAATTATTATATATATATTTAGGAAAAAAATATATTAAACCATATATTATTTATATATAACCTTTTATTAGCACTTTATTTACAATTCTTTGATAAAATTAATTTCATAGTTGATAACTGCTTCATTTTTCATGTATGTTATGGTTCAGTAGTTTTTATCATAACATGATGATTATTGTTAGATGTTATCTATATATTTAATCATTATATAGATATAATATTTAATAATTATATATATTTAGAATCACTAAAAAATTAGATACACCAAAATGAATTACACCTTTCATGGAGAGAGTATGTCATATGTACACATGATCATTGTTTTCAATATTCAACATATTTTAAAAAAAATATATAAATAAAATTCAACACTATATAATAATTATTAAATCATATATAAATTAAATATTTAATAAATTTATCATTATTACAACTCATTTAATGAGGAAGTGAAAAAATAACATCGTTTCTTGGAGGTTTTAGACCACACTTACACATGACTAACATTGTCCTTTTTTAACTGATCGGTTGGTAAGCATAATTATGTGATAATGTATTTTTAAAAGAATTATAATTTAGTAAATATAGAGAATAAAAATTAAACCACAAATAATACTCATTGATGATATATGGTTATGATAAATGAATTGTATCACTATATGGTGGTGGTTGTCCACATGTACCAACAAGAGATAATTTCACTTCTCATTTAATAGAAAAGAGGATGCATAATGGTTGTTTAATTATAATAATAAAAATATAATATATTTTGGATAATGAAAATATAATTTAATTTTGAATGCCATAGATTTATAGGAGGTAAAAGATGATATAGAAACAATTTGATCAGTTAAAGATGTCACATCTTCTTTGAAAGAACTCCTTCAGATCTCTTATTAAAGACCCTTGACATAGTATTTTGGTATTAAATGACCATATAGAGTGTGGAATAGGATATTAAGGAGGGGTTTTATTAGGTTTTGGTTGAGTTAAATGGCCTAATGTGGTGTAATGATAATAGGAAATGGTTTTCCAATTATATGGGATGGAATGAACACACATGGATTAACAAAAAAGGTTAAAAATAAATTAATAAATCATCATTAAAAATTATTCAAATGTATATGGAATGTGAAAAAGTCTCTAGGTTCAATAATATAATCATAAGAATAATATTAAATTGTATTGGATATAATTTTAAACTTTACTATTTGGTTTAACCCCTTGGTTATCCAATTTTAATCACAACCATGATAATGAATTTATAAATATTAAAGGGTTTTAATCTTACATAAACGATTAAAAATATTTAATAATTATAAAATAGGTGAAATTTTAAACCATAAATTATACACAATGTCCTAGTTCAATATTTTTATTACATTTAAATAATTTAGTAATATATTATGATCATAAAACATCATTAATTAGATTTTTGATACTATTCATTTTATTTGAAATTAATATCCTAAAGAAAATAATGGAATTGAATTATAAATACTTCACACTTCCCTAATATGTTGTATTTATTTAATTCTGTTTAACACTCTAACTTTCCCAAATTATATTATTTTTAATATTTCTAAAGTCATTTATTTTATTTTATATTTATTTAATTAATAACATGATGATTTTTTATAATCATTTAAGGTGATTATTTAGTAATTAAAAATTATATGTAAATATAAAAATATATTTCATATAACTATTTATAATTTAACATAACATCTTATAATCCATATAACGAAAATTTAGTATTATTAAAGTCAAGGGAGTGACATTTTTTTACCCTTTCCTTATAATAATAAAACTTTAATAATAAAATAAAAATAGAACCAAGTGGCCATATGATTGAAAAATGGATGGAAATGTTAGAACTCCAGTAATCCAATAAGATAAATGTTAACATGAGATTAATTTTGAACCCTTAACCCAATGTTTTAACCATATTTTACAAACATTATTGATACAAAGATGGTAATAATTTTTCATTTTTACTATGAATAGTGGATAAAAATTAAAAAAAGAAAATATACGACATAATATCCTTTAGATTTTAAATACGGTTTTAATTTTTTATGATTCGGTTTCGAAAACAGGGAGAAAATATATTTATAAGAAGGGAGAAAATTTTGATGAAAATAATTTTTAATACATTTTTAATCTTGAAACTGGATTTTTTCATATCTCATGTCTAGAATAAAATATTAGATATCGGTTAAAAATTTATGTTGAATATGTTATATATAAATTTAATTAAAATCATTCACCAATAGTTATTAGTTTAGTCTTTTATTATAAAACTACTTTTCTTTCATAAATGTGTTCTCTTAAAAAACACCATTTTTATGTTCAAATGATTTTACTTTCGGTTTTTTATCAATTAATATCCAATGAATTTATTTTATAAATTTTAAAATATAATTTTTTTATATTTAAGTTAGTACAATTCAAAATTTTCAATTAAATGGATAATTTATAATTTTATTTTAATGACTTGGATTTTCCTGGTTCAATTTTTAGGAAATTATTAAGAATATTATGAGACTAGTTGCTGAGATGGCATGCAGTTCCAAGGATCAGAGTTCCCGGAATGATCCATCGAAAAACGTTAAGTTTTTAAATAGTGAGCGTAAGAGGTTTTCCAGAAAAAATGTAAGAACCCGATTTTTTCTATGAAATACTTTGGAATATTCTTGATAATAATCCAGGGCAGCGCCTTCAGACGGCGTGCGATTCCGAGCCCTGGAGTGGCTGGAATTAAATTTTCAGTGCGTTCACACTAGAAATGCTAAATAAATGTGATAACTCCTGAACGGTGATCCGGATCATAGATCCGAGTGTACATATGGGTCTGGAATGGTGTGTTTACCCTAGGAACGACATAAAACTTGTCAGGGCGGGATGTTTGGACCCCTCGCTCGCTTCTGGAACGTTAAACGGATTAAATAAATTAAATTAATTTGTTTAATGTTGAAAGGCAGGTATCACTTAAACGGTTGCTCGGATTGGAAAACCGAGGGAACCGTTGAGTTCGGAGCGTGCCGTTTACCCTAGGAGGGGTATAAGTTTCACGGGCGCGGGCCTTTTGTGAAAAATGGCCCTAAGGGTGTTTTCGTAATTTGGCACCCTCGGGCATTGAGTTTAATAACTTTTGAACGAGGTCTCGGATTAAAATTCCAAGACTGCAGTTGTGCTTGGGAGGTGGTGTTTACCCTAGGGGAGGCTTAACCTCGACCCCGTCGGGAGTTTCAGATGCGGGTCTTTTTGGGGGTTTTAAATTAATTAAAACATTAATTAATTTATTTAAAACCTCCCCCCTTCTCCCTTGAACCCCCTGGAAAAAACCCTCCCCTATCCTCCTCCATCTCTGGCGAGACGGTCCAGCGAGGTGCGGTGATGTCGGCGGATCGACGCGAAGCTCCGGGCGAAGCCCAGCGAGGTATGAGGTTTTGGTTTACATTTTTATTTCCGGACCTTCATTTCAATTCAATTATAGCATTGAATTGCCGTCGATTTTGCAATCAAACCCCATAATCTTGTAGTATAATTTGTGACCTACCCGGCAAATCTTTCGGATCGAAAATCCGAGTTCGGAGGTGACCGCGGTTGTTCGCCGAAATCCGTGGGTTTTTTTGGAGATGTTTCCTGGCCGGATTTGGGAACAACGGCGGCGGCTCCTCTCGGCAGGCGGCAGCGGAGCGGGCTACGACGGCGGAGGCTGCGACTCGTAGGTGGCAGACGGACGGGGGTCAGGGGCATCGGGCGAGCGCGACGGAGGGCAGCGGCGGTTGGCCGGGGCGCGCGGTCGGCGAGCGGGGCGCCAGCAGGGTTGTCGGCCACTGGCGGCGACGCGAGGGAGCAAGGACCCGCATACTGCGAGTCCTGTTGGCACGAAGCAGAGACCGACATCGTCCGGTCTTCTGGGAATAAAACCGGACCCGAGGCGGGTCTGGTTCGGCTGGAGTGGGCATTGGCCAGCCGGCCGCGACGGTTCGGACCGGGCCGGCCGGGGTGAACCGGCCCGGTTGGCCCCCTTATATTCGGGGGGCCGTAACTTCCCAACGGCGCGTCCGTTTGACGCGCCGTCTACGGCGGTAGATCCGTATCGACGAGACAGTCTTTGGGAGATGGTTTCGGGAATTTTTAATTCCCGAAATGAGGGGCTTCGGTAGCACGACTCGTGCGTTAAGTAAGTTTGTCTTGTTTTCGGGGGTCTTGTTTTGAGCGGCGCGGACGCGTCCAACGTTCGATTTAAGTGCCGTCAGTGGCGTTGGAACCCTGGCGTCGAGGCGGAGGTTTCACGGGTGGTTCCACGCATTGAAGCCGGAGTTGAGGCGTGGGCCCCATGGCCCGCCTTTTGAGCTGCGCGCATCTTTTAGCGACTTTTTCTTCGGACGTCCGTTCGGGGCGTGCGAGTAGTCGATGTTGGGTGTTTTTTCGAGGGCATCGCGTTGGCGCAGTCTGCCCGCTGTAATTCAGCACAATGGTGTGGGGCCCACGAGGGTCGTTTGGGCGTCGACGGTGATTTTCCATCTTTATCACCGGGTGACCGTTTTGGACAAGTGGATAGTCCATCTTATGTGCGTTTTTGAGAGGATCGCAATGGTGCGATCCGTTCGTTGAGTTTCGGGACCGGGTTGCGGGTCCCACGAAGCACCGCTCGTGTGCGGTGCACCAGAATACATCTTTTTCTCCGGATATCCGTTGCACTCAAGTGAGTGGTGCTTTTGACATGCTTTTTCGAGAGCATTGCGATGGTGTAGTTCGCCCGACCTTTTTTGGAGACGTGGTGTGGGTCCCACCCGACCCGGCTACGGTGAATAGTACCCTTTTCACCGGGTGTCCGTTTTGGGCGATTGAGTACTCAATCCCATGTGTTTTTCCGAGGGGATCACAGTGACGTGATCCGTTGGTTCAGTTTCGGGATCTTGGGGTGGGCCCCACACGGGTTTGGTTATGATGAATAGTACCTTTTTTCACCGGTTGACCGTTTCAGGCGAGTAAGTAGTCTATCTTGTGTGTTTTTCCGCGAGGATTACAACGGTGCGATCCGTTTGGTGGTGCAAAGACTTATACATGATCTTATTAAATGTTGAAGCATGAAAGGTGCTCCGGTGGCGGTTCGTCCTACCATGTTTGTAGCGGACCCTTGGCGTGTGGTCTCACACTCTTGGGAGAGTGATATAAATGGTTCACAAGATGTGGTTGGCCGTGCCTGGGCCGTTGAGTTGGAGATGCTACGTCATGCCTTCACGTTGACGTTGGGTGCTGTGCGCACGATGGCCTTGGTCTGAGACTGTGGTATACTCTGGGAGTATACGGAAATGCTTGGAGGTACATGTGGTTGTTCATACCTGAGAATGTTGGTGCGTTCAGTTGGGGTTGAGATGGGGCCACACGTTGTGTGGGCCCCACGTGCGTGCCGGGTTCTGCTTTGCATACTTTGACCCCTCGCGATGTAGAGGGTCCCTCTGTGTGTTTGTTTGACCAGCAGGGTGGAGTTTTTCCCCTAGCTCTGTGCTCGTTGGTTGACCAGTAGGGTTGAGTGGTCTCCCCCTAGTTTCGTTCTCAATGGATTGGCCGGTAGCGGTGCTAGTGACACCCAGTGCTGGAACAGGCGCTGAACCTCTTTTGGGAGAGTTGTTCTGGAGCTGGGTGATTGCAGGATACCCGCTCCGTGTGCAGTTGGCCAGTGTTGTACCCTCTAGTGGAGATGGCCAGAGCAGTTCTGAGTTTACCCTCCAGCAAGACTGGGCAGTGGGTTACTCATCGGCTTCTAAGGTCTACCCTCCAGCAGAAACTGGGCAGTGGGTCACCCGACGACCTCTTAGGGTCTACCCTCCAGCAGCGACTGGGTAGTGGGTTGCCCGACACACTTAGGGTCTACCCTCCAGCAGAGACTGGGCAGTGGGTCACCCGATGACCTCTTAGGGTTTACCCTCCATCAGGGCTGGGCAGTGGGTCGCCCGTCGTCTAGTTCCAGGTCTACCCTCCAGCACGGCTGGGCAGTGGGTCGCCTGCCAACTTATTCCAGGTCTACCCTATAGCGAGGCTGGGCAGTGGGTCACCTGATGATGTATTAGGGTTTACCCTCCAGCGGGACTGGGCAGTGGGTCGCCTGATGATGTATTAGGGTTTACCCTCCAATGGGGCTGGGCAGTGGGTCACCCGATATCTGGTTATGAATTACCCTCCAGCAGGGCTGGGCAGTGGGACACCTGTTGGAATTCCAGGCTCAATCATTTCTACTAGGCTAGCCTATGGTTTTCCTCCGTGATCACCAGAGCGGGACACCTGGTTACGGGTCAGTGTTGTGATGACCTTGACTTTGAGCAGACCTCTCGACTGCGGGGCAGTGATGAGTTGCGGTTGACGTTCCCCCAAAACTCTCAAGTACGAGGAGCAGTTTTCCCCACTAAGACGCGTTCTTGTGACGCGATCCAAAACCGTGTGGGCGAGTCAGTGCCGCCCAAAGCGGATAGTGTCGAAGTGTGGTGATTGAGCCCCTTGGCTTGCGGTTCGGGGCAGACGTGTGGGATGCTGGGCATCAATGGAGTTTACTTCTGGGACTATTGGAGACTCATTTTCTTGGGCTGAGCTACGGGATGGAGATCCCCTTACGACGTTGTTCGGGCTTCTCAATTGAGCATAAGGATATGTATATACCTTGTTCGAGTGCCCACTTCTTGGGCTTGGTTACTCTCCCTCCAGGAGAGGTGAAGACGCGCGGGGTATGCCACGTGCTTTCCGTGTCTAGCTTCTCATGGTTGGATGAGTCTACTCTCCTGCTATAGGTAGAGAAGACTCGATGGGAAGTTCATCTTCTCTCCGTTTCCAGCTCCTTGTTCCTGGACGAGTCTACTTCCTTTCTCTTGTTGGGTTGAGCTGGACTCTTTACTGCACTTTCAGTTGTACTCCTCTACCTTTCCTGTTCGCTCTACTGCTCACCCTTCGGTACCTCCTTTGTTTCATCCTCAAGCCTTTGGGGTATCCTACTAAGTATTTTTATACTCACCCCTGCTTGGGCTTTGCCCACACTTGGTGTAACCTTGAAGACGACGGACAGGTTGGTCGTGACCTCAGTGGAGCACAGGAGTTCGAGAGCTTGGACCGCATACGGTGGTCATGGCTGGGTTCTAGGTGGGAGACCCGTCAGTTGTTTCTTTTTGTTTACCTGTTTCCGGGTTGTGTCACTTTTTGGTTGGGCACATGTTTTGCTCCTTTTCTTTTCAGCTTGTACTTTGTACTGTTTAGAGGTCGATGCACTTTTGGTGGTTTATATATAGCAGTTGCACTTTACTCTGCTTGTCTTTTCTTTTACTCTACACTTTTGCATTGAGTGTGCTGCGTGTGTGTGTGTACAGGTGCTTAGGCAAAGGCCTCCCTGAGTTGTTGTGCCTTTGGCGCTGGTCGCTAGCCCCTGGCCTATGGAGGTGGGCTTGGGGTAGTTGCGGCTCGAGCCCGGGTAGGTTCGGGTCGTGAAAAAATGGTATCAGAGGTGGTTCGTTCCTTGAGACGTTGTGCGGACGTCCCTAAAAGAGGAATTGGTTGGGATATAGGGCAACAGTGTTAACGTGTCTCGAGAGCGGCTCTCAGGCCAGGGAGTCCAGTGATGGTGCGGCGGCCGACATATCCATTCACCAGGACCCTGATAACCCGCTTGTCGACTCGACATGCTGAGACACTTGTTGCAGGGAACATTTGGTTTGTGCATCACATAGGACTGAGTCTTGACTGTCCTTCTTGAGTCAGCTCCCCATCGTCGTTGTTTTATTGGTATATACATGTATGCTCATCTGACCACGACACTCCTTGATAATATTCAGGATGTCTCCGCGAAGACAGCCAGCACAGATACCAGCTTTGGTGTGTGACGACGACCCTGTGAGCTACAAGGCCACAGTCCAGGACCCATCATGCGAGCCCTTTCTCCGGGTGGTCCGGTAGCAGCACCCTCACCTGTTGAGAAGCAGGTAGTTTCAGTAGAGCAGGCGGAGCTTGATCGCAGGTTGAGCGCGCTCCGTGAGTTCTAGCGGCAGAGACCGCTGAGGTTCAGTGGTGAGCCAGACCCTCAGGCATCAGTGGTTTGGCTCGAGGCAGTGGTTTGCCTTTTCAGGCTTGTGCAGACGCCGACAGATCTTATGGTGGCTTGGGTAGCCAACCTTTTCTGTGGAGCAGCTCGGCGTTGGTGGATTCTGGTGACTCGGTTCCTTGACGAGTCGTCGCTTTCGTGGGACGAATTTCTGTTGTCATTTCATGAGGAGTTTTTCCCCTCCTACTTGCGCTCCGTTCAGATTTAGGATCTCCTGTAGTTTCATAAGGGAGGGATGACGGTGGCCGAGTACGCGGCTAGTTTTTCAGACCGTGCATGCTTTTACCCGGACTTGGTCCATGGCGACATCCTCTGAGCGCGAAATTTTGAGCAGGGTCTCCGCCGAGAGATTCGTGCTGTCGTAGTACCCTTGGGCATTTCCACATATTTCGTGGTTCCAGAGCAGGCGTTGGTGACATAGAGCTTCCTGTCATGTTTTGCGGTTGGTAGTGGAAGTGGGCATGACGGAGCCGGGACGTCTGCCGTAGCCAGCAGGCGCCAGAGGATAGGACCTCGACGCAGGTGGCCTTTCCATTGTCGGTTTCGGAGACGTGGTCGTATGCCACTGTGGTGAAAGGGGGTAGGGCCTTAGCCAAGGATTCCCTTCCGAGAGTGGATCCTGGGCCATGTTCGTACACCACAGTGGCACTAGAGGGCACAAGGGCAGACCAGAGAGCGCCGATGTTATGCTTGTGACGGGCGAGATCACTTGGCACGAGACTGCCCGACCCGAGTTGCTGGGAGCTTCAAGCAGGCAGCAGGCACACCACCATGGCAGAGGCAGCGCCGTGATCAGAGTAGTGTCCAGAGAGGTGGTGCTATCAGAGGAGCGAGAGGAGATGGAGGTGTGGGACGACATTACGAGATCTCCCCATCACCACTAGGCGGTCCACGTCAGGCTCCAGGAGCTGACGGTTGGGACCACAGACAGTCGCGAGCTTTGGAGGTCTACGATCCTGCAGAGCATGTGATGGTGAGAGTTAACCCTTGTGACTCTTCTACTTTTTGTAGTATAATTGTTAGGCTATGCGTGTGGAAGGCTTTTCTCCCTGCTCCTTGTTTGAGGTGTTACCAGGGTGATGCATGGCGTCGGGTGTAACCCTGTGTTGGTAAGGAAAAAGGCGTGAGACCTTTTCCTTTCGTCGACGGTGTTGACTCCTTCGCTTCTGAGCGTGTAAGAGAGTCTTCGTTGAGAGACATCGACTGTGAAATATTGCATGAACAGATATCCTTGGGTGTTTCACCATATGGATATTCTGAAGGAGGGAATCACCGGGCCTTATTCCAAGTGTGGGTGGTGATTCCAGTCGCGGCGTGTGACGTAGAGGTTTGACCGGGAAGGTGAGCTACCCCCGAGAGCGTTCGGGCCATTTGAGACCGTGCAAAGGGATGGCGAGGTACCCTACCGCCTTTCCCTAACCCCAAAGTCTGGAGTGGGTGCATGACATCGGCAAGGGATGACCTCGCATGAACGGATAAATCCTTTGGTCCGTGTGCGGTGACGCAGAGCTGTGCTTGGGTTCTTCTGGGTATGGGAAAGCCAGGTGTGGGATTAGTACCCTCTGTTGCTCCCTAGTTTTGCTTTTCGGGGACGAAAAGCTTGAAGGAGGGAATGATGTAAGAACCGAGTTTTTGATATGAAAGACTTTGGAATATTCTTTATAATATTCCAGGACAACGCCTTCAGACGACGTGCGATTCCGAGCCCCGGAGTGGCCGGAAATAAATTTTCAGTGCGTTCACACTGGAAACGCTAAATAAATGTGATAAATCCTAAATGGTGATCCGGATCAGAGATCCGAGTGTACGGATGGGTCCGTAATGGGGTGTTTACCCTAGGAACGACATAAAACTTGTCGGCGCGGGATGTTTGGACCCCTCACTCGCTTCTGGAACGTTAAACGGATTAAATAAATTAAATTAATTTGTTTAATGTTGAAATGCAGGTATCTATTAAACGGTTGCTCGGATTGGAAAACCGAGGGCACTGTTGAGTTCGGAGCATTCCGTTTACCCTAGGAGGGGTATAAGTTTCGCGGGAGCGGGCCGTTTGTGAAAAATTGCCCCAGGGGCATTTTCGTAATTTGGAACCCTCGGGCGTTGAGTTTAATAACTTTTTAACTGGATCTCAGATTAAAATTCCGAGGCCGTCGTTGTGCTCGGGAGGTGGTGTTTACCCTAGGGGAGGCTTAACCTCGATCCCGTCGGGAGTTTCAGATGCAGGTCTTTTCGGGGGTTTAAAATTAATTAAAACATTAATTAATTTATTTAAACCCTCCCCCTCCCCCTTATTCCTTGAAACCCCTAGAAAAACCCCTCCCCTCTCCTCCTCCATCTCTGGCGAGATGGTCCAGCGAGGTGCGGTGATGCCGGCGGATCGACGCGAAGCTCCGAGCGAAGCTCCGCGAGGTAGGAGGTTTTGGTTTACGTTTTTATTTTCGGACCTTCATTTCAATTCAATTAAAGCATCGAATGTCCGTCGATTTTCCAATTAAACCCCATAATCTTGTAGTATAATTTGTGACCTACTCGACGCATCTTTCGGATCGAAAATCCGAGTTCGGAGGTGACCGCGGTTGTTCGCCGAAATCCGTGGGTTTTTTTGGAGATATTTCCCGGCCGGATTTGGGAACAACGTCGGCGGCTCCTCTCGGCAGGCGGCGGCGGAGCGGGCTACGGCGGCAGAGGCTGTGACTCGCAGGAGGCAGATGGACGGGGGTCGGGGGCATCGGGCGAGCGTGACGGAGGGCAGTGGCGGTTGGCCGGGGCGCGCGGTCGGCGAGCGGGGCGCCAGCGGGGTCGTCGGCCACTGGCGGCGACGCGAGGGAGCAAGGACCCGCATACTGCGGGTCCTGTTTGCACACCGTGGAGACCGGCATCGACCGGTCTTCTGGGAATAAAACTGGACCCGAGGCGGGTCCAGTTCGGTTGGAGTGGGCCGCGACCAGCTGGCCGCGACGGTTCGGACCGGGCCGGCCGGGGTGAACCGGCGCGGTTGGCCCCCTTATATTCGTGGGGCCGTAACTTCCCAACGGCGCGTCCGTTTGACCCGCGGTCTGTGGCGGTAGATCCATATCGACGAGACGGTCTTTGGGAGATGGTTTCAGAAATTTTTAATTCCCAAAACGAGGGGCCTCGGTAGCACGACTCGTGCGTTAAGTAAGTTTGGCGTGTTTCCGGGGGTCTTGTTTTGAGCGGCGCGGATGTGTACGACGTCCGATTTAAGCACCGTCAGTGGAGTTGGAACCCTGACGTCGAGGCGGAGGTTTCCAGGGTGGTTCCGGGCATTGAAGCTGGAGTTGAGGTGTGGGCCCCACGACCCGCCTTTTGAGCTGCATGCAGCTTTTAGCGACTTTTTCCTCGGACGTCCGTTCGGGGCGTGCGAGCAGTCGATGTTGGGTGTTTTTTCGAGGGTATCGCGTTGGCGCAGTCTGACCGCTGTAATTCAGCACGATGGTGCGGTGCCCACGAGGGCCGTTTGGGCGTCGACGATGATTTTCCATCTTTATCACCGGGTGACCGTTTTGGACAAGTGGATAGTCCATCTTGTGTGTTTTTTTGAGAGGATCGCAACGGTGCGATCTGTTCATTGAGTTTCAGGACCGGGTTGTGGGTCCCATGAAGCACCGCTCATGTGCAGTGCGTCGGAATGCATCTTTTTCTCCGGATATCCGTTTCACTCAAGTGAGTGGTGCTTTTGACGTGCTTTTTCGAGAGCATTGCGATGGTGCAATTCGCCCAACCTTTTTCGGAGATGTGGTGGGGGTCCCACCCGACCCGGCGACGGTGAATAATACCCTTTTTACCGGGTGTCCTTTTTGGGCGATTAAGTACTCAATCCCATGTGTTTTTCCGAGGGGATCACAGTGGCGTGATCCGTTGGTTCAGTTTCGGGATCTTGGGGTGGGCCCACATGGGTTTGGTTACAATGAATAGTGCCTTTTTCACCGGTTGACCGTTTCAGGCGAGTAAGTAGTCTATCTCACGTGTTTTTCTTCGAGGATTACAACGGTGTGATCCGTTTGGTGGTGCGGAGCCTTATACACGATCTTATTAAATGTGGAAGCATGAAAGGTGATATGGTGGCAGTTCGTCCTACCATGTTTGTAGCGGACCCTTGGCGTGTGGTCGCGCACTCTTGGGAGAGTGATATAAATTGTTCACAAGATGTGGTTGGCCGTGCCTGGGCCTTTGAGTTGGAGATGTTACGTCACACCTTCACGTTGACGCTGGGTGCTGTGCGCACGATGGCCTTGGGCTGAGACTGTGGTATACTCTGGGAGTATACGGAAATGCTTGGAGGTACATGTGGTTGTTCGTACCTGAGAACGTTGGTGCGTTCAGTTGGGGTTGAGATGGGGCCACACGTTGTGTGGGCCCCACATGTGTTCCGGGTTCTACTTTGCGTACTTTGACCCCTCGCGACGTAGAGGGTCCCTCTGTGTGTTTGTTTGACCATCAGGGTGGAGTTTTTCCCCTGGCTCTGTGCTTGTTGGTTGACCAGCAGGGTTGAGTGGTCTCTCCCTGGTTTTGTTCTCGATGGATTGGCCGGTAGCGGTGCTAGTGACACCCAGTTCTGGAACAGGCACTGAACCTCTTTTGGGAGAGTTGTTCTGGAGCTGGGTGGTTGCGCGATACCCGCTCCGTGTGCAGTTGGCTAGTGTTGTACCCTCCAGTGGAGATGGCCAGAGAAGTTATGAGTTTACCCTCCAGTGAGACTGGGTAGGGGGTTACTCATCGGCTTCTAGGGTCTACCCTCCAGCAGGGACTGGGCAGTGGGTCACCCGACGACCTCTTAGGGTCTACCCACCAGCAGAGACTGGGCAGTGGGTCGCTCGACACACTTAGGGTCTATCCTCCAGCAGAGACTGGGCAGTGGGTCACCCGACGACCTCTTAGGGTTTACCCTCCAATAGGGCTGGGCAGTGGGTCGCCCGTCGTCTAGTTCCAGGTCTACCCTCCAGTAAGACTGGGCAGTGGGTCGCCTGGCGACTTATTCCAGGTCTACCCTCCAGCGGGGCTGGACAGTGGGTTGCCTGATGATGTATTAGGGTTTACCCTCCAGCGGGGCTAGGCAGTGGGTCGCCTGATGATGTATTAGGGTTTACCCTCCTGCGGGGCTGGGCAGTGGGTCACCCGATATCTAGTTATGAATTACCCTCCAGCAGGGCTGGGCATTGGGACACCTGTTGGCATTCCAGGCTCAGTCCTTTCTACTAGGCTAGCCTGTGGTTTTCCTCCGTGATCACTGGAGCGGGACCCCTGGTTACAGGTCAGTGTTGTGACGACCTTGACTTTGAGAAGACCTCTCGACTGCGAGGCAGTGACGAGTTGCGGTTGACGTTCCCCCAAAACTCTCAAGTACGAGGAGCACTTTTCCCCACTAAGACGCGTTCTTGTGACGCAATCCAAAACCGTGCGGGCAAGTCAGTGCCGCCCAAAGCGGATAGTGTTGAAGTGTGGTGATTGAGCCCCTTGGATTGCGGTTCGGGGCGGACGTGCGGGATGCTGGGCATCGATGGAGTTTACTTCTGGGACTGTTGGCGACTCATTTTCTTGGGCTGAGCTACGAGACAGAGATCCCCTTACGACGTTGTTCGGGCTTCTCGATTGAGCATAAGGATATGTATATACCTTGTTCGAGTGCCCACTTATTGGGCTTGGTTACTCTCCCTCCAGGAGAGGTGAAGACGCACGGGGTATGCCACGTGCTTTCCGTTTCTTTCTTCTCGTGGTTGGATGAGTCTACTCTCTTCTTATAGGTAGCGAAGACTCGACGGGAAGTTCATCTTGTCACTGTTTCTATCTCCTTGTTCCTGGACGAGTCTACTTCCTCTCTCTTGTTGGGTTGAGCTGGACTCTTTACTGCACTTTCAGTTGTACTCCTCTACCTTTCCTGTTCGCTCTATTTCTCACCCTTCGGTACCTCCTTTGTTGCTCCCTCGGGCCTTCGGGGTATCCTACTGAGTATTTTTATACTCACCCCTGCTTGGGCTTTGCCTGCACTTGGTGTGCCCTTGAAGACGACGGACAGGTTGGTCGTGACCTCAGTAGATCATAGGAGTTCGGGAGTTTGGACCACGTGCGGTGGTCGTGGCTGGGTTCTAGGTGGGAGACCCGTCAACTGTTTATTTTTGTTTACCTGTTGCCGGGTTGTGACACTTTTTGGTTGGGCGCGTGTTTTCCCCTTTTCTTTTCAGCTTGTACTTTGTACTATTTAGAGGTCGATGCACTTTTGGTGGTTTATATATAGCAGTTGCACTTTACTCTGCTTGTCTTTTCTTTTACTCTGCACTTTTTCATTGAGTGTGCTGCGTGTGTGTGTGTACATGTGCTTAGGAAAAGGCCTCCTCGAGTTTTTGTGCCTTTGGCGCTGGTCGCCAGCCCCTGACCTATGGAGGCGGGCTTGGGGTAGTTGCGGCTCGAGCCCGGGTAGGGTCGGGTCGTGATAAAAAATAAAATAACTATTAAATGGTTTCACAAATCAAAAATATGAGGGTACTATTGCATTTGGGATGGTGGGTTTACCCTAGACATTACTTAACTTTAGTCATCGCGTGTCTCTAGCGAGAAAAACCAAAAATGGAATAATCGTAAAAAAAATAATTAAATAAAAGTACTTCATTTTTTAAATACTTATAACTCGTAAATGGTAACTCATATTTGAAATCTAAAAATACCATTGAGCTCATGAGGATGTCTATTCCTTAGGAAAATCCAAACATTGGTCAGTGTGGGCCAACTGTGGAAAGTAGTTTTTAGGACATGACTGTAAATAAAAAAATTAAATAAAAATTATTCTATTATTAAAATCCTTATAACTCATAAAAGGTATATCAGATTGGAAATCCAAGAGTACAATTGAGTTGATAAGGATGTTATTTTCTTAGGAGGATCCTAACATTGGCTGGCACATGCCAACTGTGCAAGGTAGTTTTTGGGACATGACCATAAATAAAATAATTAAAAATAATTATTTTATTTTTTTAAATACTTATAACTCATAAATGGTAACATGGATATGAAATATATGAGTAGTTTTGAGCATATGAGGGTGATCCCTCCTTAGTCATACCCTAACACCACTAGCGCTAGTCGAGGGTAAAAATAATAATTTTAAACTTCTAGTGGACAATAAAATAAACATAAAAAAGTTTATTTTATATCATTTTTGACATTTCAAACTGTGGTAATGTAGCAACACATCGATGGATCAACCCTTTCTCATTTTATAAATTAATCAGTTTGGAAAAGTTTTTTCAAAGCGAAACAACAACACTAAAACACATTAATGTGTTTAATCCATTAATTGTGGATATGATCCAGAGTTATAATTCATAACACTAGAGAATTATTCTAGAGTTTCCCTAAACCAAGGAGGAGGTGAATCCCTCACTAGGGAAGATAGATCGAAGGTTGGCATTCAATAAAGTCGTGACAAATTGACGAACACAGATGGAACAAGGATCGACATAGTGGAATGACTTCAATCAACATTAGCAAGTGATCCAACATGACGTAGGGGTTGGTATTTCTAATTTTGTATTCCCTCATTTCTAATTTATAAATGAATAATGTGGATCAACCTATGAACATGTTTACCAGCGACTCAATCATTATTTCGGTCAATTTTGACTGCTAGATGATTTTGTAGAAGTTTAGTTTTCTGTATTGTTCCTATTATCTTAATTCTTCTAACAGATCAAATCGAGTATGGAATGAATAAATGACCATGTTTTGATTATTAGGTTTCTATTTGTGCATTTATCCCCCACTTTCTCAATATTCTTCATGGGATGATGAATAATCCATCGTTGCACAACCGTATTGTGGTGTAACAATTTGACATCATGGATCTAGGATAGCCATGGAATGAAGAAGGTGAAACGATGACAGTGGTGATCAGATTGAGGTGGTGTAGGAGATATTTTATGAGAATTTATTCACACCGAAAAGGTTAGTGACATGGGTTTGAACACTTGACGATAGATAGGTGACCCGAGAACTCTTGGAAGTCTTTTAGACTAAAGAACGAACCACCAGAGCATGATCGGTGGACCACAGATGGGACTACCGGTGGTAGCGGCAACACACGGTGGTGTCCATGTACTAGATAACGGAAGTAGAAAGCCACATAAGCTTCAGAATTAGATGCATTTACGTTCCTATCAGTATGAAGGATGTCGCGACAGGGTCAGCTATACCCGTAGCTTATGTTGTTAGTGGGATCGGTGGCTAGCTGTGTAGTGTGTAGCGGACGGGGCTGACTGCCACGTCTGGGCTGTTGAACCGACCTGCATCCCAGTGGGATAGGTTGGATCATGTGAACCAGGATAGTGTGGTAGGCTGGGTAGGACCCGGGTTGGGTAGGTGGACCCTGGGTCGGGTCAGGTTGGGTTGGTCTGATCAGGTTGGATTTGAATGAGACACAACCTACCCCTTTTAAGTAAAATATGCATAACATCCAAATAGAGCATTCGATTGATGATCTGTTTTGTAGTACTGGGACATTAATGATGAGATAGTACTTTTGAGATACTCCATGTGAGTTTTGTCAGATGTTGACTGATGGACTAATAGTTTCAAGAGAAGTTCCTCCCAGTACAAGCACACTTGAGCAGGAATTAGTCTGTTTCATAATGTTGGTACTCCTCACATTGTGGGAGAGTGTTTGTTTCCTTTGGGTATTTTCCTTCAGGGGTGTAACTACCCCAATATAATAGGGTGTGGGTTCGTGGGGATGTTTGTGATGGAAGAGTAGGTACCCCCATGTGGAACTAGGGATTAGGTCCTCTATCAGAGGAGTCTCCCATATATGACTAGGGCATGGGTTCTACATATCTAATGTAAATAGAGTCAAGACTCCCCTACAACGTACGAAAGATATCCTCCATGATGGAATTTAGTACTCTCATTTTTTTCTAGGTAGTGGGTCCTCTACACGTGTACTGATAGGGATGGTACTCCCATGTTGTACTAGGGCATAAGTGCTCTATTCACTGAGTAATAATACCATAAAACATAGGGTGTAGGTTATCACATACAGAGTTGTAGTCCCACATCCAGAGTAGCAGCGTGGAGAAGGTCTAATGTTAGAGTTAGAACTCCCTCAAATTTCAGACACATTTGCGAGGAGCAGGCCCATCCACTTAATGAAAACGTTACCTAGATAGGAGCTAGTTCTCAATCGATGGACTAAGGATTGGGACCCTTCTTATAGGATCAAGAACGATTTTCTATGATAGTTAGGATCATGGATCACTCATATTTGTATAGTGGTAAAGGTTGGCCTTACACATGGGTTTAATTAGTCTTGTGTTGGGAACCAGATCATGATGACTGAACCTCCAGTGCTCGGCACTAGATCTAGACCTAGTAGGATGTTACCAATGGATCACTTTATCATGGACGACCCATTATGAATGGTGAGTTGTTATCGATTGAGTATACCACTCGGATGTGTTCCATATTGGATGGCTATGCCCATGGAATGTGTTTCTTCTGGATTTATGTGTTTCCATTAGAACCTACGATTAGATTCATCTTGCTGGATATAAGGTTTTAACATTATGATTCATAGTGTCTAAATACAGAATACATGTACTTTATTGGTATATGTTTTGGAATATACCTATGTAGAGATAACAATGAATTTCTTTGTGTTTTTCGCTTGTTCATTACTTTTTTTGTTTCGGGGTGTCCTACTGATTATTGTTTTACTCACCCCTGTATGAGCTTTTGTTACAGGTTCTATGTATTGTAAAGACATTCAACCCTTTGAAGAAGTCCAGGGATGTCCAAGACAAGGCAGTTCTTAGTAAGATCAGACAGACAAGGCATACTCCTATAGTTTCGGGCAGCTACCTTCACCCACCCTTCAGGTAGGGTACTCAACAGACAAGCAGTAGGGACTTGAGGTTTTACTTATTTTTTGTCTTACTTTTTGTGCGATTCTATACTGGCACAATATTCCATATTGTACACTACTTTTGGTTTCACTCTGGTTGTGTTTTACTTTGTAGTCTTCTTGCATAAATTTCTTCACTTTTACAAACCAACATCTTTGGTTTTGAGTTGTATGTGTGTGTGCATGTAGATAGGCTAATGCCTCCCATTTTTGGGATATGCCTACTCGGTCCTAGTCCTTATGCCATGGCCTATCAGATGTGGGTTTGGGGTATTCTCGACACAAGTAATGGGGGTGGGTCATGGAAAATTTGTATTATAGGAGGTTGGTTATACGTTAGGACCATAGTGTCATGTTCTCGGTATGGGTTGAATTGTGGCAATGTTAAGATGTTTTGAGTTCGAATCCCAGGGCAGTGGTTCTAGTGTTTTTGGGGAAACTGACATATTCATTCACAAGGGCTCTAATAACCTATTTTTTACTTAGTGCTTTAACACACCATTCACTTTTAAATAAATGGTACATGTATTATATAGACAGGGTTTATATTTTCCATGTCCTTTTTTAGTCATCTATTTATATTTACTCTTTTAATTGTGGTCTATCTTGATCCATTTAAGGATGCCTCCACAACAACTGCCATAAAAGAATCTACAATGTTATTGTGATAATGATCTACTATGTCATGAGGCTTTAGTTCCACAAACTGAATTTGAGACGTTTCTTCTGGGTGGTCTACTGGTGCCACCACCACTCGTAGAGAATCATGTTTTACCGATATTTCGGGGTAACAAATGCACACATGATGATTGTGCTATAGGATTTATAGAGGAAGCGACCTTTGAGATGGCAGGTTGATCAAAACCCCGAGGTAGTAGATTACTTGACTGATGTAGTCACTCGAGTTATATAGTGATGTCACCTCCCGATCAGATGGTGGTCCTAGCTACGAGGCATCTTCCAGGCTCTACGGAACACTGGTGGAGCTTGCTGATACAGTCGCCCGATGATGTGGCTATCACTTAAGAGGAGATCGAAATAATCTTAAAGGAAGATTTTTACCCAGCCAAACTAAGGTCAGTACGTACCAAGGAGATTATGTAGCTTCAACAATGGAACATTATAGTGGCATAGTTTTTGGCGAGGTTGACCATTTGTTCACAGTACTCCCTTGACATGGTGAAATACCAGTTTTTCAGAGATCAACCCTTAAATAAGGTCTTACACTAAGAGATTGGAAAATTAGTGGTTCGTCTAAATATTCCCAACTATGATTATGTGCTGGAGAAAGCCCATGTGGTCAAGAATTTTCTGGATGGGTAACAGATGGATGTGACCCACAAAAGAGATCACGAGATAGAGGCATCTTCCGGAGATAGAAAACGATAGGTGATGGGATTGCGGAATAAGAGGTATACCCATTACCAAACTCATATGTGTGGAACTATGGTGTATAATAATCACTGAGTAATAGAACTTACATAGGATATGCATTTTTATGATTTATATGGTTGGGGGAATCTCGCTAAAATTTTTCCGACCCATCGTGTCGCTAAGAGGGAAATGAATAACAAGCGGCCATACCATAGACAATGCTAAGATAATGGAGTTCCACAAGATGATGACGACGTTGAGGAGCGGGAAGAGAAGTAGGTGGTCCACACTAGGCTTTGAGAGCTGAAGGACATGGGTGAGGATAGCTGCATGCGGTCATGGCATATGACCCAGATACTACAGGATATATTCGAGGCACAACTTGTTTCTTTTTTATTTTTACAACAATATAATTGGATAGAGGTACTATTTGTCCTTCTTTTTCAATGAGTTTCATTTTAGACATAGAAGATTTTTTTCAACCGTGGACATTACCCTCCTGCTTAGAGACTCCTACTGAAGGAGACCCGATGATCACACACTATTTATGATAGTGTCACCTGACTCATGGAGGTGAGAGTTTCGGTTGGGATCTACTAGTTGTATTTTCGAGATCTTATGATTTTATTATTGGTATGGAATACTATTGTTCATACCAAAATTGACTATTTTAGGCAGAAGGGTAGTATTCACAGTAATGGAACGAGGTTTCCTTGGTCAGTGAAATGGAATTCCATGTAGCGCCAGGTGGACTCTCAAATATGAATTGAAGAAAAAAAGGGATCCTTCAAGTATGATCATTTCCCTTGGTGTGTGTTTGGATGTTGCATAGAGATATTATGAGGAGAACATGGGAGTGAGACACTGAGATTTGTGCACAATACTCTCACCTTTTGATCGATTAAACCTTGTTTGGATTTTTGAGGATGTAAAGCCTTAAGGTTGAGAGAATGTAACGACTAATATTTTCCAAATTAGTTTTTTAGAAAATTCTTGGGAAGACTGGGAGACCGTGTTCTAAGACAGTATGGGATTCTGAGGCCCAAAGTGCCAAGAATTAATCATCAAAAAATGTTACATTTTTAAATAGTGTGTGTGAGTGGTTTTCTTGAAAAATGGAATAAAAATTAAATGGGTGCCCATATCAGAAATAAGAATCCATTGTTGCATTCATGATTGTAGGTTTAATAGAGAAGGGACTTAACATTAGTCAGCGTGGGTCTCTAGTGAGAAAACCTAAAAGTGTCCTAACCATATATAAAATTATTTAATAAAATTATTTTATTTTTCGAATCCTTATAACTCTTAAAAAATAACATGGATTGGTAATCTAATAGTATTGTTGAGTTAGTTAGGATGTTCTTTCCATAGGTGGAGCCTAACATTGGATAACGAGGGCCAAATGTAGAAAATATTTTTTTGGACATTATTGTAAAAAAAAAATAAAAAAAAAAAAATATTTTATTTTTTAAAACCATATAACTAATATAAAATAACTAAAATTATAAATTTAATAGTACCATTTATCTTGTTAATATGTGATTTACGTAGGTGGAACTTAATATTGGATAACGTGGGACAAATGTGGAAAGTAGTTTTTGGGACGTGACCGTAAATAAAATAATTAAATAAAATTATTTTATTTTTTCAAATCCTTTATACTCATAAAAGATAACATGAATTTTTAATCTGACTGTATCATTTATCTCGTGAGAGTTTGATTTTCTTAGGAAGACCTAAACTCGACTGGTGTCGGTCAAAGTAAAGAAGTTAATTTTTGGACATTTAATAGTGAATAAAACAAACTTAAAAAGTTTATTTTATTTCATTTTTAATGTTTTTCTCCGTGGAGATGTTGTGGTGAAACGATGGAGAAACATGTTATCCTTTCATAAATGAAGAAGCATGGAGACTCTGTATCAATGAGAAACATTAACTTTAAAATTCATTAACGTGTTTCCCCCAAAAATTGGGGGCGTGGTCCAATGTTAGAATTCATAATGCTAGGGAATTCCTCTAGAGTTTCCCTATGGAATGGAGAAGAATACTCTCTCGTCGGTGATGACGGATCAGAAGTTGGGATTCGATCAATCAATAGTTAATTGATGAACACCAATGGAATAAGGATTGACATGGTAATGTGACTTCAATAAATGTCTGCAAGTGATCCAACTCGAGGTAGGGGTTGTTATTTTTTAATTTTCCCCCATTCATGATTTATAAATGAAGAATGCGGATGAACCCACAAACATGTTAACATGGAACTCAATCGTTATTAGGGTCGGTTTTTACTACAGTATGATTTTGGAAGAAATGAGTTTTATGTATTGTTTTGGTTATCAAAATTCTTCTAATGGATCAAATCAAGTCCAGAATGAACATACAACCAATGTTCAATTTTCAAGTTGCTTCATTTTCTTTCCTCCCCCCCACATTCATTATGTTCTTAACTGGATGAAAAATGGCCATTAGTTGCACGACTGTATCATTGTATAATGATCTGACATCATGGATCCCGGATATACCTGACACGATGAAGGCGAAACAATGAAGGTTGTGATCAGATCGGGGTGGTGCATGAGATATCACACATTAATAGATTCACATTGAAAAGAGATCATGGAGTGGTTTCGAAAACCTGGTGATGGAGTGTGTGACCCGATGACTCTGGGATGTCATATAGATTGATAAATGGACCACCAGAGTGCATTCTGTGTCCCACAGATGGTCCTACCGGTGTTACAGAACCGTTGGAGACATGCTGTGGTGGTCATGTACTAGACGACGGAGGTGCCATGTCACAACGATGGTGGCGACATACATTTCTACATGGCTGTCTGTGTGGAGGAGGTCACGAATTCGAGCCGAGATGGGGTAAGTTAGACCCATTAATCATGTCGTAGTTATGATCTGGGGCCAGCTGAGCTGACCACATGGCACAGAGAAGACACGGTTGACCACCGTGTCTAGGTAGTTGAACAGACTCGTGTCTGAGCAGGACATGTTGGATCAGGGGAGCCGCTGTAGCAGGCCAGGCTAGACCCAGCTGATCATGTCAGACTCAGGTTAGGTAAAACCTAGGTTGGGTAGGTGGAACCCAGGCTGGGTTGGGTCAAAGTTGACCGTGTCCCAACTAACCCATTTTCAATAAAACGAGAATTACTACCTAATAGTGTATTTTATTGATGAGATGTTTGTGGCATGGGGACCCTCTTGAAGAGACGGTCATTTTGAGATACTCTATGTTATTTTTTTTGAATGTTGACAGATTTCCTAATGGTAAGAGGAGTATGTCCTCACAGTATAAAAACACTTGAGAGGGAATCACTATGTTTTGTAATGTTGGGACTCCCCACGTCGTGGGAGTGGGTTCGTTTCCTTTGGGTAGCTTCTTCTGAGGGTGATACTCTACTAAGGGACAAGGGTGCGGGTTCTTAGGCATGTTCATGCAGGAAGGGTAGGTACTCTCTTGTGGGACCATGGATCAGATACTCTATCTGTGGAGTCAGTACTCTTATATAGTACTAGGGTGTGGGTCCCCTATGTCTAATGTACATAGAGTCAGAACTACCCTACACAGTAGGGTGTGGGTCCTCTATGATTGGTGTCAATACTACCCCTATTGTTCCAGGGAACCGGTATTCCAAACATGAATTGACATGGTCAGTACTCCCCTATCATACTAGGGCACGAGTACTCAAGTCATTGAGTAGTACTCCCATACCGAGTAGGGTGCGGGTCTTCAACATAAGATTTCATACTCTGATGTGGGATCTGGGTGGGTCCTTCATGAGTCATACTAGGATGTGGGATCAGGGTGCGGGTTCTCACATACATATTTATACACCCTCTCCTTGAGTAGAATAAGGGAGCGAGTCTTTCATTAGATTTGGAGCTCCCTCGGCTATCAGACATTTTTTTGTGGAGCCGAGCTGTGCACATGATGAGATTGTTACCAAGATATGATCTAGTGTTCCCTCGATATAATTAGGTTTTCTCAATTCCATATAGGAGAAACATTGGTTTCTTATGATGGTTAGGATAAGGGCTCCCTCATTTATGTATATGGGTGAGGGGGGCCTCTCCACTTGGGTTTCCTTAGTGTTGCGTTGGCTTCATGACAATGATGATTGAATGTATGGTGCGGAGCAGTAGAGTTGGACAATGTAAAATGTTCTTGATGAAGCACATTCTCTCAGATAAACTATTATAAATGGTAGAGTTGTTCCCAATGGAGTGCAACACTCGAACGGGTTCTATCTTGGATGGCTGAGCACATAGAGCATGTTTCTTAGGGTTTTATGTGTTTCTTTGCAAACCTATATTGTGAATCATGTTTCTAGATATGATGTTGGAACCATATGGCATTTAGTGTTTGAAACAAGTATATTTGGATGTTCTTGGTATAAGTATGTTTATATACCATTGTAAAGCTGACTGTGCATTTCATTGTGGGTTTTTTCTTGTGCTTTACCATTGTGGTTTCGATGTGTCCTACTGAGTATTGTTTTACTGACCTCTACATGGGCTTTTCCAACATGTGTCATGTCTTGTGCAGATATTCGCCACTTTGACGGGTCCAGGGAGGGCCATGTCATTGTGGTGCTGAGTGAGATCAAACAGACGAGATGCACTCCTATGACTTCAAGAAAATACCTTAACCCACCCTTGATGTAGGGTTTTGGAAGATGATCTAGAAGGACTTGGGGTTTAACTTGTGTTCTATCTTTCATTTGGTGGCCTTTTATACTGGCCCTATTTTCCAATATGTAAATTACTTTCTTCTTCACTCATTTTGAAATTTACTTTGTGCTTTTCAGGCATAAATTACTTGCATTTTTCATCCTATCATCTTTGGTTTGGAGTTGTGTCTATGTGTGACGGTAATTAGGATAATGCCTCCCATTTGTGGGATATGACTACTCGATGCTAGTTTGTATCCCCTGGCCTATCAGAGGTGGGCTTGGGGTAGTCATGACACAGGCCTTGGTGGACAGGTCTTGACAATTATGCTAAACTAACGATTGTTTACACCGGGGGTTTTGTGTAACTGAAGCTATCATAAAATTTATTGGAAGTGAAATATATCATAAATTATATGGGTGTAAAAATATTTGTTTGTCAAAAACAATGATTCACCAAAAAAATCACATGACTATGTTAAATCAGTGTGCTTACCCTAAACTCTCACACATTATGGCATAGACACTACTATGGGGAATCACATTCTTTTTTACCCAACTAAAAAAAATACATTTCACTATCTAAAATAGATTTATTTTCTAATAAAATATCTATAACTCATATATATATATATATATATATATATATATATATATTTAGAAACCATTAGTATCAAGTGATGAGTTTCACAAAAATTACAAAAAATGGTTTTAATTAAATATTATGACAGTAATATGTACTCATTAAAACATCAATTAATTCATTGTTGACATGTTACATATAAAAAATTCCTATAAATTTACAAAATATTTTTAATCAATATCATTTTTGTTATGTAAGGCACTATTAAAAAATATTTGAAGAAAAAATGGTGTATTTTTTTCATGAAAAAATATTAATATATTTTAAAATGTGTTTTCTCAAAATTTTTTATTATATATTTTTTAAAAACATAGAAAAAATAAAATTTACCAATAACGTAATTTTATAAACTTGTAATATGAACCATTATGTCTATTATAATTGATGAAAAAATAAAAATATTTCTTAAAACTAAGACCTAGTGTCTTATCAACTTCTGCTACGTCATACATGAGAAAATAAATCAAAAGGATCCCTCACACCTATGGTTATTGACCCATACATCCATGGAAACTTTAGATTCTATGTTAAAGTGGTTAATAATTCCTTTAATTTGATACATATTAGGCCTCAAACCATCCAATATATGGTTTGAATATCATTTAAATCTAAAAAAAACCACTGTAATGTAATTGATGGCATATCAACCCGGAATGTCCATTGATATAGTTTAAATTACCACACACTACAATAATACTCCTTAATGAGAAAATATTAATTAATAAGTGTGAGGTTATATGTTTTTCATTTGGTAACCATTCACCCGCAATTTGAAAAAACAAGGTTAATGACATATGTTTCATAAATACTGTAATTACCTTTATATATATCATATATTACTAAAATTGAAATAATTTCATATACATTAGAGAGTAATAATTATTTAAATTTGAAAATAGAAAATATACCCTCTATTTTTATTAATAAAAAATATCACATTAATCTAATCATAATATATAAGAATCCAATAGACATAAAAAAAAGGGAATACATGTTTATATATTAGAAATAATTCTTTTAAATTATATTCCCATTTATTTAAATTTTAATTAGGTCCTAGAATACTAAATTACAAGATCATAATCCATTAATACTATAAGAATATATCCACAAAACTATATTTTTTACAATAAATAAATATGTTAAATAATAAATTCCTTATGATTAAAATATTGTGTGTATGTATGTGTACATAAATCAATTGGTCACAAACAATGGTGTCCTAAACCAAAAAAATTATACATATTAATAAATTAATTGAAAAAAACTAAATTTCCTAGTTACATAATATATAAATATAGTCAGGGAATAATAGTACTCCTGTTATATTCTATTACTATTATAGAATTGTAAAACACAAACCCCTAATGTTGGATTCCATTGTTATAACTGATTAATTCTTTAACCACCATACCTACATAGTGGAATTCACAAGGAATACAAATACCATAAACAATAATAGCTCTAAATCAAGATAGAAATACTATATAAATGTGAGTGTATATTTACATGTATACATTATAAAATATATATTGTATATAAAATTTCTAGCATGTTTATGCTTTTCATAATTGAACAGAAACATGTAAACAAAGTCATGGATTCAGAAAACTAGTCCAATTTCATATATACATATAATATCTAGTTGATATAAACATACCAACTAACTATTATCTTCATTAATATAAAATATATCAAAAATATGATTATCTATTTTAAAAATAAAAACATGGAAAATAAATGGAAATGAAACACAATAATATAAATAAATATTATAAATAAAAAATTACCCATACTAAAAATAATAAATGGATTATAGTACCCATATAATTACATAATAAAATAATCAAAGTTCCCCATTCCCCATATAATTTTCTATAATAGATTATATATATTAACTAAAACAATAATTATTTTTAAATGTGGAATGAAATAATAAATTGTATTTTTAGTTAAAATAATATACACTATGAAATTATAAAATGAATAAAATAGATAATGAAATATATAATCATACAAAAATAATAATCCATTAAAATTATTTAAATGGAAAATACAATTTCAAAAATAAATTTTAAATGATATATATATAAATATATATCCAACTATTTATTCCATTTTCTCATGATGCAATTCACATAAATAAACATTAGCGTATGAAAAGAAGAATGTATGTTCCTATCTTGATATTTCATCACAATCTTACTCTAATGTCTACTATGGTGTGGGAAAAATTGAACTAATCTATCTCAAGGTGAGTGATTACTAAGTGATGAGGAATTTTAAACATAATCATACATTCTTATAAATAATATACCTAATTAACCATTAAAAAAATAACATTTTCAAAGTGATTTTACCTTTTATATGCACAAATAAGTGATTTTAATTCTAATTTTAGACATGTTTTGAAATTTATTTTGTGAAATGATTCTTAAGTAAACTAAATATCATAGAATTGGGTAATTATAGTATAATTCTTGTGTTTATAGTGAAATAAATCTCAAAATATATTTCTATATATATTATCAACCATCAGTGTAGATTTTAATGATTATAAAATAACTAAAAATAAATTTATGATCATTAACACATTGAATTAAAATAAGGAATTATGAAAAAAAATTAATAATGAAATTTTCCATAAAATATTTTTATTATTAATTCTATAATAATCTAAATCAATTAGTTTTCTATTTATTCCATAGTAATCATATTCATTATAATAAAATTCATTAATTTAACCTAATCCAATTTAAATATTCTATGAATGTAAATAATCTAGATCAAGATCATTAATTTTAAACATAAAATAAAGAATTTAAAAATAATATAATACATATAATTTTACCCTCAAAATTTTCATTGAGATCCTACACTAATTTAAATATATATATAATATTTTTTATTATGAAATATGAATAAAAGATCAAAATAATTACATATCAAATATTTTTCTCATGAATTTAATATAAAAATAAAGCTCCCATCATTTTATTGTTGATTTATTACCTCTTTAGTGACTACATACAATTAATCAAAAAAATAATAAATTATTCATCAATTTAATAAAATATAACTAAGAATTAATAAGTGTTTTAAAATTTATGAATACTCAATATTGTACTATGATTGCTTAAAATGAATTCAATATATTGGGGCCATCAAAGTATCTCTTAGAGATCCCCAATTTAATCTTCATGATTTCTATGAACTCTAACTCTACTTCTATTACTGCCTCTCTTCTTCACTCGTTGAAGGTTCAAAAATCTGGTCATTCATTTAAGGATGTTATTGTTCATCCATCCATGAATCTGATTGCAGAAAAATAGATTCTTGAAGGTAATGGGTCTAGTGTCTAGATTGATTTACATGGTCATGAAAATAAAATATAAAAGGATGAAAAATATTTTTATCTTGAATAATCAATGCATGGTTATTCTAGATAGTTTTATGTGCAATTTGGACCTTTGGAATAAAAAGGTGTCACAGAAAATGGCTCACTCGCTTTTGTTGAAGAGAACTATTCTCTTATCCCACAAAGGATTGCGAAAATGAAACCAATATATTATAATTGTATTGTTATCTCAAAAAGAGAATAATAAGTGAAATATGTAAGATATTTGACTCCATATTATTATATTCATGGTTATTGGTGGTTGGGGGATTTCATCTATCACTATGAGATTTTATTCATGTAATAATTCCTTCTTCGGAGCTTGAGATGAGTGCTTGGGTTATAAGGATGGTCCCTCTCAACCTGGTTTTATGTATATACAAAATTGGGACTCGAATATCAATCCTGTAACACCTGGTAACTCTTAAAATCAATTATGGATTCAGGTTAATGGTCTCGATTGGTATCTATAGAATCATCAGATCCTATGGGATATATCCCATGTTGTAGGAGTCAAAATTAAATTTAAAAATGAAATATAATGAGATAGGTATTTTCATTATGCATATGTTCTTATTAACATAGACCTGAATATAAATATTTTTGACACTATTGTCTTGAGGGATGATTTTTTGAATTTAAATATATTTATTGATATAAAAATTTTCTTGAATTTTTTAATAAATGATTCAATATTGGACATTCTATTAATAGGTACAGAAAGAGATTTAGGTATGATCATTATAGAATGACTGAAAACATGATTAATAATTTTATGTCTAATATTACATTACCATATTATTTAAATGTCAAAGTTAATTTTCATAATGCTAGCAGTGATGATTTTATTGTAAAAAAGTGATCCTCTTCATGTTTCTATAGTTGAAAAGGATGTGATGCTAAATTTATAAGGAACTGATATTAGTGATAGTAAATATATTTATGTTGATATAATGTTTTTTAGTAAAAAAAATAGGTATAATATTTCTATTTTGGTTGTTTCTAATATTGGTAACCAAAATATTTACATAGTACATAAAAATACAAATATTGGGAAATATATTATGACAAATAATGAAGTATAAAATTATCTAATGAAGATGTTGATTGATTTTTTCTTTATGTGTGATTTTAATTATATGTCTTATTAGATGATGATTTTGAAGTCATATACAGTGCATGATCAGATGAATTTTGTATTGGATGCTGATTCTTCTAAGGATGGTGCTTTGAGTAATCAACAAGATACTGTTTTAGATTATGCATCACCATATGATATATCGCATGCAAAGATAGGGTCATTTTTTATTAGTATCATATTACATGTCACATGCAGGATGCTTCCAAAAGTTATGTATCTATATAGAAGGATACCAATGATGTTGTTTATCAATATACTAGTATTGTATAGGATAGTGCATTTTTTGTGTCACCTATTATGACTATTAAAAATGTAATCAACAAAGCCTCTAGTGGTAGCTCTCACGGAGCTTTTAATGACCAATATACTATTACATTAGATGTTTTTCTAAATGAATCAACAGAGTTAGGTACCTCCTCATATTACATTAATTAATAATGGAAGAGTTCGATTCTTGGTAAATTAGGTCAATATATACCTTGAATACCCCCTTGTGGTAAGGTATATTTGGTAGATTTGGTTGATTTCCCAATATTTCTTGATCCATTTTTAGTTTTTATGTTATGTGTCATTTTTTAAGTGATATTATTTTAATGTGGGATCTTCTGCATCTTTTTTTTATTTTTTCTTTGATAAATAATATTGGGACTTTGTTCCCTACCTCTAATGTTCAAAAAAATGAAATAAAATTATTAAATTTAATGATATGTTTAATAATATCCATTTTTAGAATGAAAAATAACATGAAAAAAATACATGGTAATTGATGATATATATTTGAAACTATAAAAAACTATATGAAGTGTCCAATGATATACACCAAAAATAATTAGAAAACATAGAGTAATATGCTGTGGTCTCATAGAGTCATGTTATAATGAATTTATCTTAAACTAAAATGATGATATTTTTAGACTGTTGAATGTCTTGTTTGCATTTATATAACATCTCAAGTATTCTATAAAATGGAAAAATTATAACATTGGTACTTTGTGTCATTACTCTATTAAATGGACAAATTATATAACGGAAAACAATACATTCATTAGTCTAAAAATATTATTTCATTACCGATGTAATAGATATCCATGATGGAAATATACTATGTGTGTATCATATCTCTCTCAAAAAAGCATTATGGTAATCATTATAATTCTAAAAAATGGTAGTGATCGAATTATACAAGCTGTATAATGGTTATTTTGAATGTGTGTAATTGTTACTCAAAGATCATAGTTATTATGTAATGTAAATCTAAAATATGTAAACATTAGTATGTGTAAATAAACTATTCCATGAAAAGATATGATCAAACATAGTGAAACTGTAAGGTGACCAGTAATGGGAAACATTATAAGATAAAATTCCATGTGATACATGGTAAGACAATTGATCATGTGAAGTTTGATGGATTGACTGTGAGGTCTACATAGTCAGATGATCAAAAACATAATGAATGTTCGGTTTTATATAAGATGATTTTAGATACATGCATATGAAACAAAAAATTATGTCTCAGAAATGATATTTATATTTTTCATGAAAGTGAAATGAAATTCTAATTGATCACAATATAATGATTCTAAAAATTATATTTTCATATTAAAATAAATATATTGATTCCATTACTGATATTGGTAGGTTGTTGAATAATTAATATTTCAATGAAAATACTTACATAGGAATGGATTTATACTTTGTGAATTCGAATTATTAGTATGGATGAAAAAATATAATGATTAATCTTTCTATAAATAAATAAGAATACCAAGATATGGTAAGAATCCAATGGCTGTTTTGGTCTTAAAGGTGATAAATACATCATATATAGTTACATGGTTATATTAATAGACTTAAATGAACTTGGATTTGTGGAGAATATGAGTTTATATAAATTACAATATAAGTTTTATTGTTTTACTCATTATTATAGTCATTCAAAATTATTTTGAATGAAATATAACTTATCCACATGATGATTTGATGACCCATGAGTGGAAGAAGATCCTACAGAGAATTCAAGGTTATTAAATGAGAAATAATATAGTTTAAATAAATGGGAGGAAAAAACCATGTATTATTATTTGAATATAAATTCAATCAGGTATCAAATAATCTATAATTAGAAAAATAGCGAGAACCCACACACACCTCTATGCAAGAGAATTTTTAGAGCTTGATACATTAATGTTTTTAGGAAAAATAATGAGTCAATGTTCAGAAAAAATTATTCAATTTTACATAAAATTATTTTTTTTACTAAAGATAATATAATAACCCCTTATGTACAGATATTTTTGATAATTAAAATTTTATTATAATAAGTTTTTAGAGATCTTGAAAAATTGTACAGATGAATACGAGCTGATCCAATCTTTTTGTGGTGGGAGATCAAATAACATCTAGAAATGGAGAATCAAAGAGTATAAGGATATCACTATATATGTTTACGATGATAGATAAGAGGATTGTAATTGTTTTTTCTAAAAATTTACTAAAGTATTCTAATTAGGGTGTCCAATAAATCATTGGATAATTGCAATTAAGGTGTCCACCCAATTAATGGATATTCATAACTAGGGAATCTAACCAGTTGTATTGAAATGTTATTGTAGAAGGTAATCTATATTTTTATGTCAAACCAACATGAAAATGGGTTAATTTTTATATCAAACCATTTAAATATTAGGTATTACTATATCTTTCATTATCAGTTCACTTATAGTGAGGCTATGATATTATATTGAGAATTTAACTTATAATAATCCAAGTAGAATTCTTATATATAGACAATCATAATTAATTAAATAGAATTGGTGTTCCCATATTTTATGAGAGGAATTATTAATTTTTGAGGAATATGAAACTACATTATCTCATATCACTTGGAATAGAAGTTAGAGATATTAAAATACTGGGGTTTCTAACCATTTTTGATAGAGTTACACTGAATAAAGTTGATATGGGAAATATACATAAAAATGGAAAGGCCTAAATTTTTTTATTACTTCCTCCATAATAAAAGTTAATAAAAAACTCACAGGTCTTCAAACTACAAATGAGATATGAAGAAATTTATGTGCGGTAATGATGAAAATATAAAATTCTAATAAGAGAAAATAAAATTCTAGAGGAACCAATTAAAATACCTAATGATGGATGATTAAGAGAATATTAATGAATACTTTAAATGGTAAAAAGATATAGTTTACAATATTTGATAGTTTGGGGATGTATTAAAAAAGTCTATAATTTTAAATAATTTCATGGGATGTTTTCTAGACATTGTTTACTTAGTAATATTAGTCCTTAGAGAAAAATTATACTAAATAATTGTAGTTACACATAACATATTCTTAGTCTTCGAATTAATAAAGGCTAAATCTATCAAAAATAAATAAAAAACGAGTTATATTAATATTCTATGAGAAAAGTAATATTAAATGAAAATAATTGGTATAATAAAGTTATTTTAAAGATGAGTAAGAGAAAGTGGGTGCTATGTAGATTTTTTCTATTCATTCATGGAGAATAATTTTTTTTAGTAGATAAGAACAAATGTCCAATGTTCACGGATTTTGAAATACATGGTCAATTTTCAAATGATTTTCCAAAATATGTATGAAAATGAATCTAAATATAACAAGGAAAATATGATCTTCAACAATATAAGATGGATAGGAAAAAATAAGAAAAATTCTATCTGAATGAAAATAATTTGATAAGAATGAATGTGAACGATAATTCATTACCAAGTTTATGTTTAGATAATGTGGTCAATTTCCATGTGTTGATTTAAAAAGGACGTGATTTCTTTAGTATTTATGATGATGGTAAGAAAATATATATAATAGAATATATACCAAAAGATTATTTTTATGAATTTCTTGATAAAAATAATCTACTAAAAAAAGTTAAGAGAACGTAAGAAAATAAAAATAAAAATTTACCTATAGAGAAATATAAATATTATTGAAGGGAAAAATCCATTATTAATAACAAAAAGTATAATATGCTAATGGTGGTGAGAATGAAATGGTGGCATCTGATCAGGAGGAAAGTATCACTAGAAAAAAAACACGATATGTTTAAGATAGAGAATATATGCCTCATAGTCCAATTTTGTTGAACACATTAATATATGATTTGAAAAATTTAGTGGGTATTAGAGCTAAATCTTATCAAACAAGTGAGAATAATTTTCACATAAAGTAAAATAAATTTTAACCAAATTATTTTGAAAATATATATTTTATATAGTAGATTTTAAAATAAAATTATAGGAGGTTTGGACCATCATGAATGAATAGAAATATTCCACACTGATGGAATGAAGCAATTTTATATCAAAATTACTTCTACTTTAGAAACTAAAGGATTATAATTTCATAGTATATCATCAATATGACTCTGGATATATTTTTATGGAATCTAAAATATCACTATTTGATGGTTATTGTAGGTGTCATAAAATGAATGGACATATTGAAAACTCTTGATTGAATAAGAATCAATTTTATACAATATGAAATTTATTGATGCACTGATATTCATAAGGAATACATTTTATTTAATCATATTAAAATTGGGTTTTCAGATATATTGTGATGATTATACAACAAAAAATGTCTTTAGTTGGTATTTTATTTTTATTGGGAGGGATAAGATGTTTGAGCACCAACTGGGTGACTCGTATGGAAATTGGAGGCATTTGGACATTTTTTCATGGTTCATGATACTGCTAAGTCTCCCAAGGTGGGAACCCCAAAATCCAAAAGACCATGCAAAGATTGGAAACCCAATATAGAACCTTCCGCAGGGTCTCTGCAAGGTTTTTAAAAACTTTCAAACCCTCTAGGAAACTGTGTGGGATGTGCTGGTTTTGAGGAAGAGGCTTTCCAAATGGATTCCAAACTGTATGTACTGGACTTGGTATCCATGAACCTCCATTTAATTTGATAGAACCTTGAGTATAGTTTTCACACTATTTAACTAAATATTCACCATAACCATGTAAAAGTTAACAGGCCTTCACCCAAATTCAATCAACCTACCATACCCATAATTTGACTAGGGATTTAGACCCCTTACCGCACTAGGATAGAGGGGGGTTTCCAATTAATGCTCCCTAGAATCATTTAAAGGATCATTCAACAGTCTAAAAATATTATGTCATTACCAATGTAATAGAAATCCATGATGGCATTATACTATGTATGTTTCATATCTTTCTCAAAAAATAATTATGGTAATCATTATAATTTTACATAATGGTAGTGATTGAATTATACAAGTTTTGTAATGTTTATTTTTAATGTGTGTAATTGTTAATTAGATATCATAGTTATTATGTAATGTAAAGCTAAAATATGTAAACATTAGTATGTGTAAATCAACTATTCCATGAAATGATACGATCAAACATAGTGAAACTATAAGGTGACCATTAATGGGATAATTTATAAGATAAAATTCGATGGGATACATGGTAAGAAAATTGATCATGTTTAGTGTGATGGATTGACTGTGAGGTCTACATAGTCAGATGATCAAAGACATATTGAATGTTTGGTTTTATATAAGATGATTCTAGTTACATGCATATGAAACAAAAAATTATGGCTCATAAATGATATTTATATTTTTCATGAAAGTGAAATGAAATTCTAATTGAGTATAGTATAATGATTTTAAAAATTATATTTTCATATTAAAATAAATATATTGATTCCATTCCTAATATTGGCAGGTTGTTGAATAATAAATATTTCAATGAAAATAATTACATATGAATGGATTTATACTTCGTGAATTCCAATTATTATTATGGATGAAAAAATAGAAATATTAATGTTTCTATAAATAAATAAGAATACCAAGATATGGTGAGAATCCAATTGCTGTTTTGGTCTTAATGGTGCTAAATACATCATATATAGTTAGAGGGTGATTTTAATGGACATAAAAGGGCTTGTATTTGTGGAGAATATGAGTTTATATAAATTACAATATAAGGTTTAATGTTTTACTCGTTATTATATTCATTCAAAATTATTTTGAATGAAATATAACTTATCCACATGATGATTTGATGACCCATGATGGGGAATAAGATCCTATAGAGAATTCAAGGATATTAAATGTGAAATAATATATTTTAAAAAACTAGGAGGAAAAAACCTTGTATTATTATATGAAAATAAATTCAATCAGGTATCAAATAAGATAGAATTAGAAAAATTTTGAGAACTCACACACACCTCTGTGCAAGAGAATTTTGAGAGCTTGATTCATCAATGTTTCCATGAAAAATAATGAGTCAATGTTCCGAAACATTATTAAATTTTACATATAATTATTTTATTTTACTAAAGATAATATAATAATACCTGATCTATAGATATTTTTGATAATTAAAATTTTATTCTAATAAGTTTTTAGAGATCTTGAGAAATTGTACAGATGAATACCAGCTGATCCAATCTTTTTGGGGTGGGAGATCAAATAACATGTGGAAATGAAGAATAAAAGAGCATAAGTATATCATTATATATGTTTACGATGATAGATAAGACGATTTTAATTGTTTTTTCTAAAAAATTACTAAATTATTCTGATTTGGGTGTCCAACTAATCATTAGATAATTGCAATTAAGGTGTCCACCCAATTAATGGAGATTCATAACTAGGGGATCTAACCAGTTGAATTGAAATGTTTTTGTAGAAGCTAATCTATATTTTTATGTCAAACCAACATGGAAATGAGTTAATATTTATATCAAACCATGTAAGTATTATGTACTACTATATCTTTCATTATCAGTTCAGTTATGAAGAGTCTATGCTATTATATTGAGAATGTCCACTATAATAATCCAAGTAGAATTCTTGTATATAGAAAATATAAATTAATTAAATCAAATTAGTGTTCCCATATTTTAATGAGAGTAATTATTAATGTTTGAGGAATATGAAACTACATTATCTCATATCACTTGGCATATTAGTTAGTGTTATTGAAATAGTGGGGTTTCTAACCATTTTTGATAGAGTTAAACTAAATAAAGTTTATATGGGAAATATACCTAAAAATGGAAAGGCCTAAATTTTTTTATTACTTCCTCCATAATAAAAGTTAATAAAAAACTCACTGGTCTTCAAACTAAAAATGAAATATGAAGAAATTTATGTTCGTTAATGAAGAAAATATAAAATTATAATAAGAGAAAATAAAATTATGGAGGAAACAATTAAGATACCTAACGATGGATGATTAAGAGAACATTAAATACTACTTTACATGGTAAAAGGATATATTTTACAATATTTGATGGTTTGGTGATGTATTAAAAAGTCTATAATTATCAATAATTTCATGGGATGTTTTCTAAACATGTTTTACTCAGTAATATTAGTCCTTAGAGAAAAAGTATACTAAATAATTTTAGTTTCACATAACATACTCCTAGACCTTGAATTAATAAAGGCTAAATATATCAAAAATAAATAAAAAATGAGTTATATCAATATTCTATAAGAAAATGAAGAATAAATGAAAATAATTTGTATAATAAAGTTATTTTGAAGATGAGTAAGAGAAAGTGGACATTAAGTAGATTTTTTCTATTCATTCTTAGAGAATAAAAATTGTGTTAGTAGATTAGAAAAAAATGTCCAATGTTTAAGGATTTTGAAATACATGGTCAATTTTCGAATGATTTTTGAAAATATGTTTGAAAATGAATCTAAATATAACAAGGAAAAAAGAATCTTCAAAAATTTAAGAAGGATAGGAAAAAAAGAAGAAAAAATTAATCTGTATGAAAACTATTTGATAAGAAAGAAAGTGAATGATAATTCATTACTATGTTTATGTTTAGATGATGTGGTCAATTTCCATGTGTTGGTTTAAAAAGGATGTGATTTCATGAGTATTTATGATGATGGTAGGAAAATAGATATACTGGAATATATACTAAAAGATTATTTTCATGAATTTCATGATAACAATAATCTACTAAAAAAGTTAAGAGAATGTAAGAAAATAAAAATAAAAATATATCTTTAGAGAAATATAAATATTATTGAAGTGAAAAATCCCTTATTAATAATAGAACGTATATTATGCTAATGGTTGTGAGAATGAAAGGGTGACATCTTATCAGGAGGAAAGTATCACTGGAAAAGAAGATGATATGTTTAAGATAGAGAACATATGCCTCATAGTTCAACATTAGTTGAACACATTAATATATGATTTAAACAATTCAGTGGGGATTAGAGCTAAATCTTATCAAACAAGTGAGAATAATTTTCATATAAAGTAAAATAAATTTTAACCAGATTATTTTGAAAATATATATTTTATAGAGTAGGTTTTAAAATAAAATTATAGGAGGTTTGGACCGTCGTGAATGAATATAAATATTCCTCACTGATGGAATGAAGCAATTATATATCAAAATTACCTCTAATTTAGAAAAAAAAGATTATAATTTCATAAGATATCATCAATATGACTCTTGTAATATTTTAATGGAATCGAAAATATCACAATTTGATGGTTATTGTAGGTGTCATAGAAGGAATGGACATAATGAAAACCCTTGTTTGAATAAGATTCCATTTTATACAATATGAAATGATTTAATGCACTGATCTTCATAAGGAATATATTTTATTTAATCATATTGAAATTGGTTTTTCAGATATATTGTGATGATTTTACTACAAAAAATGTCTTCAGTTGGTATTTTATTTTTAGAGGGAGGGGTAAAAAGTTTGAGCACCAACGGGGTGACTCGTATGAAAATTGGAGGCATTTGGACCTTTTTTAATGGTTCATGATACTGTTAAGCCTCCCATGTTGAGAACCCCAAAACCCAAAAGACCATGAAAAGCTTGGAAACCCAAGATAGAACCTTCCTCATGGTCTCTGCATGGTTTTTCAAAAAATTCAAACCATCTAGAAAATTGTGTGGGAGGTGCTAGTTTAGAGGAAGAGGCTTACCAAATATATTCCAAACTTTATGTACTATCCTTAGTATCCATGAACCTCCATTTAATTTGATAGAACATTGAGTATAGTTGGAACACTGTTTAACTAACTATTCACCTTAACCATGTAGAAGTTAATAGGCCATCACCAACCTTCAATCAACCTACCATACCCATAATTTGTGTAGGGATTTAGAACCCTTACCACACTATGATGGAGGAGAGATTTCCAATTAATGCTCCCTAGAATAATTTAAATCATCATAAAAATTCGGAGAAAAAACATCTGGGCAACAGGGAACTTGACACCCATTCACTACTACAAAACACGCCTTTAATAGCACGCGTATTTATCAGTGCTATAACAAAACGTTGATGAATGATATATTTATCAGTGCTAAATAATGCATTGATAAAAATAGTCTTTTTTAAGTGTGTATTATTTATAACTAATAAATTAAAACCTTCATCATCATTATATTTTTATCACTGATAATGATTTTCATTAACTGCACATGATTCTTAGCACTGATAAAGGGTATCCTTTATCAACGCTTTATTTTTAGCACTGATACATGGTATCATTTATCATTGCATTATTTTTAGTGCTGAATAATATTTATATAAATAAAATGAAATAATGAAATATATAAAAAATAAGAAATGTGTTTATTAAGAAACATATTACAATTTATATTAATTAAATAATTATTGATAAAAATGAATACATTGATTATACATTATTAATTAATTTTACATTTTATTAATTATATTATTATGATAACTAATGTTATTAAATTGTATATATTAAATATATATATATATAAATTAAGGTATATAAATATGATTTATATATTAAAAAATATTTATGTGCTTTACATTAAATATTTATATGTTAATTGAATAATGGTTTATAATAAAAAAAAATATAGAAAATTATGACTATAATTTCAAAGTACTCGACATATAATTGAATGTCATTTGATTTCTCAATTAAACATAGATTAAATGTGTGTTACATTTAGTTTACATATTCTTATTTAATGAATTTTTATATACAATTCATAGACACCAAATTTAACAATTTTTCCAATATTGTTAAAGTGCACATAATCTTAATTTATTCAATTTTACTCAATTTAAACATAGATGCATGCACATCAATGGATATATTCATTAATAATGTTTGAAATATATTTGTAAAAATTATTTATAAATAAATATATTTATAAATTTACAATCACTATATTTATACAATTATATATTTCTAATTATAAATAAATAAATATTTATTTAAATTTATTTATATGATTATAATAAATAATTATTTAAATTAAAATAATTATTCAATTTATAATAAATTTACATAAATAATGAATATATTTTATATATTAATATTTATATATATTTAATAAATATATATGTGTAATTATATAAATATATATAATGCTATAAATAATATGTTTTTTAAATACTTCTATAATTTGAAATAAATACTTATAAAAATATTGATAAATATATTTAAAACATAATATATTTTCTTTATGGATATTTAAATATATTTTTTACGTATTTATAATTTTATATAATTTTTAATTTATATTTATAATTCTAAATCCTTTGACATCATTTTAGTGAAAAGAACTGATAAAAGAATCATTATTAGAATTTTTTCTACACTGATATAGATGATGATTTATTAGCACTAAATAATGTTTTGATAAATGGAAGATTTATTAGCGCACAAATTTTAGAGTTGATAAATATCAGTTTTATCAACGCTTTTTTAAAACTGATAAATGTGCCCCGATCTATTTTAAAAACAATACCCATTTTCAAACTCATCATGATATTAGGAGATTTCAACAGATGCCACCAACATCCAGTGCTCCTACTTGGTGAGTCAATGCTTGAATCCCACCACTCAACTACCACCAAACATCTCATCCAACAATGAAAGAGGGTAACTGATTTTCTTTAACCTATCGAGGTAGGCCTTAGGATTTTCTTTGTGTATTTTTTGTTTTTTACATTTATTCTTCTATGTTTTGTTAATGATCCATTGTTAATGACATGTTGTTTATGATTTATTTGTGATCTATTGTTTAGGGAATGATTTGATGTACATTGTTTGTATTTAATAATGATGTATGATTGGTTGTTTATACCAACTCATCTATTGAATCTTGATAAAAATAGGGCACTACATTTTAATATTGGGATTTATCTTGATGTAGTCTTGAACATGAAATTTTAGATATTGCAAGACATCTCTTTCACTAATTGCAGTTAGGGTTCTCTTATCAGTATATCAGATGGGGGATTTAATATATTTTTTCATATCATGGGGTCCAATAGTTATTTTATTTTTTGTCATTGTTCCAATGATACATGTATCCAATGATACTTCTAGTTTTTGGATTAGGGTGGAGGACAGATAAAGGGTTCTTTTACTCTGTGCACTCGCTACTGGTATTCTGTGAACATCTGCCAGAAATTGGGTTTCATGTTTTTATCAACATTATTTGGTATCATGATGAATTTTTCTCTTATATTGATGCTTCCTACACTTTTAATCTTCCCATGTTATTTCATTAAACTCATTGACAGTGAAAGGAAATTGAACCTCGTGCATCTTTTTTGTGTTCTTATTTAAAAATTTTATAGGGCGTAGGTTGTCAAACAAACTCATTCTCAATATTTTTCAAAAAAAAATCACTTCATAAAATCATCATTTTTAACATCTTAGTATGTCTTACTTATAATTTCCATCTTCTGATGAAATTTTATTATTTAATAACTCCTCGTGAAACCTCTTACAACCTATTGATCTTCTCAAACCATCCAAATAAATATATTTCTCAACGGAATATACATTTCATTGAGTTCACATTGGTTACCTACATCAATTATAGTTAAATATCACCTAATACAAGAACAAGACACACAAACTATAGGAGAATGGGTCAATACCCTTGCATCTGTACCCACTGTTTAAGAAAACTGTGTGTATAGGTGGTATTTTTTATCTTACACCCACAGTTTTTATAAAACCATGGGTATTGTAACGATGAATAAAATATTTTATCTAGATAACCCTCTCTATTTTCATTTCCAACCACACATATCCCTCAACCTGGCCTTTCCTCCCTCCAATCCCCTTCTCGACCTCAACATCCCACCCACACCTCTGCCTCCCAACCCCCACCTCCCTCCCTCTGCCTTATCTACTCTGCCTCCACTTTTGCAGCCACCTCATCCTATGTCTCCTGCCTCCGCCTCTCGGCCCTCACCTTTGTCTCCACAGATGCCTTCAAATCCACAGCCACCTCCACCTCTTCCTCCTCCCAACCTCCTCCTAGTCTCTTCCTCCACCTCCTCCCAGCATGTACCTCCTCCCGGCCTCCACCACCCAGTCTCAAAAGGAATTTGTATTCTTTTGTGTACTCTATTGATTTGGGGATTTTGTTATCACAGTATCTCACCTTTTGTTAAATCTATACTAGTGTTAACTATTTCATATTTTAAGCTTCCAACTGTTGATGAAAATTGAACATTGTCTATATATCTCACCTTTTCCTATTTTCAGGTTTCTTTCCCATTTGATAATTTAATGTGCATGACCAAAATATTTGATACTAATTTATATCTGATCACTACAAACCACTCGACAACTATTCTATTTTAATCCCTTTAAGAAAACACTAAGATATCATTGCTCCTAAACTTTTCAACATTAATCAACTGAATCAAAGCTAAAACACAAAAATCCTTCATTTGGAATGATGTTGATAAATCCCACTATAGATCTAATAATAATTGAATGCACAGTCCCTTTATAAATATATCATAAACATATAATAGTAGGATGATAAAGAAATCATCATTCGACACTTTTTTGATAGTAATAGTGAATTGAGCAACTTTTTATGAAACACTATTTAACCATAAAATCATTGAATTTCTGGTTACATTGATTTGGTACATTTTTCATTCCATATAAACTATATTTGTGATAAAATAACAAGTCTAAAATCTTATTAACATTGAAACTAGTTGATTCATTCATGTAAATTTATACTTCCAAATCACCATGTAGAAATGATAACTTTACATCCATTTGTTCTAAACATAAATCACTGATAGAAACCATTCTTATGATTTTCTAGAATGTAGTATGTTCTACTACTCGTTATAGTTTCTCACTGAAATCCACTCTCTATTTCAGTTGAAATAAATTCACCAACCACCTTCATTTATTACATTTAATAACATAAACATCTTTCTTCAATCAAAATAACCATTTATTTTCCATCACATTATTTCCACATGGTAATCCTGTCACCTCTTAGGTTTAATTTCAATATAATAAATCCATTTCTTCCTCCATAGATAAATTCCATATACTAGAATTTCATAATAATGTTTCCACCTCAAAGATTCCATGTTCTCTGCCATCCATTATATGTAGAAAATGAAAATAATTTCCTTATATTTATAAATTTCATTTGAAATTGAATTAAAATCAAAATTCTATATAAATCTTCCACTTCTGGTGTAACCGATTTTTAATATAAACTTTTGGAATATGAACACCCAGGGATCTGCTTTAGGCCTTTAAAGGCCTTGAGAATTTAGGTATATCTTGCACTTGTTTATCATAAAAAATGATTGTCCCATCATATAAATTCAATGGAATTTGAGTGATTCCAAATTCCTCATCCAAATCGACTTGAGTATGGCCAATGGATTCCATGAAACCTATTTTAATCTATGTTATGTTTTGGTATTTATAAAACACCCATTCATAAAAGAGAAGGTTTCAAGCTCTAAGAATCTTCAAAATTTTCTCATCCTAACGGGGATAACCAAATTTCTAATATCTATGGACTATAAATAAATAATTTTTTCAATTATCCAAAATATTTTCCCTCTCCTCTGTATCTTTGTTAGCATATGGTAGATAGTTGATTAATTTAATATGATGAAATTTTATTGGTTTGGTAGACCATAACTACTCCAAAAAAATTTCTTACCTTTGTTTATATAGTTATATTGACTAAATAGATAATAAAATTTAGTTATTTCAACCATATTTTATTAGATATAGTAGAATGAAACCCCATGTTTCATTACTTCTCAATTAATATTATGTTAAACTATTTGGCCACAAATTTTTATTCCAGTGTACCATGAAGAATTTTCTCATGCATAATTACCTTATTCAAGAAATATTTATTGTGGTCTCTTGTATTATATTCTTCACCATTATTTGATCCTAGAAATTTTATATTTCTTTTGGTCTCTCTATCGACAATGGATTTAAAATTTATTAAAATTCCAAATACGTTAGACTTATACATCAAGAAATAGATCTAAATTTTCTTATATTTTTATCAATAAAATTGAAAAATATAACCAACATCCGTGATACTATTCTGGGGAAGGTCCATATACATAAAAATTAACAAGTTCAATATTTTTCCTTAATTTTTTATTATATTAAACTAAAATAAAACCATCCTTTGTTTCCTATGTTTGTAACCCTCACTATTTATGAAATTATTATGATTAAGCTTTAATACAACCTTTTCAGAAAGAACCTTCATATTCATATAACCAAGATGACAAAGATAATTGTTTCACAACTCGAGACATACATTATTTATAGTTCTGACCACAAAACATCAGTATGAACATTTGGTTAGATACACCATTCTTTCCTTAACACCCCGCTCCACAACCATTAATCCTTAATTTACATTCTATACAACATTATAATAATTAGCATCTTATCCCTCCTAATATATCTTTCGAAAAGAAATGGTAATTGTTTTATAATCCTAGGATATGTCATACTTACTTCAACATGAGAATGAATACATTTGACATTAGAACAATCACATTACCCTTTCTACAAACATAAAGAACCTCATCAATCAGCAATTTTACCTTGCAGAATCTGTTGGATACATAATTCTCTATAGACCCATGATCTGATGTGGAATGAAAATATTCTTTGGAATAAACTATCCATGCTTCCATAGGATTATAAAAAAATAACAAAAAATAATTTATACCTTATACTGACTTTAAAGAACTAGAACTTCCATAAACTGATCATTCATAATTTGATTTACAATCCTTATAATCATTCTTGAAATTCCTGTTATTAACATAGATTAATAAATAATATATAAGTCATTTTAATTTACCATTACATTCATCTATAGACTTATTATAATTAATTTGACTCATTTTTTGGTTGGGAGACCATCCTCTAAAATATACAATAATAGTATTTCTAGACATTCTTAGACATCCCTCCACCTAATTTTTCATTCGAGATTAAATTAAATACTTCTTGAAAAACTTATTTTTAATAGAGTTTTTAGATAAATCGACTATTGCCTCCAAAATCAGCAATAGATTTGAAAATGAAATAAATTCCCATATATCATTTGTGAATGTTAATTTCAAAAATATGAGATTACTCTAGAACCTGTTATATTAATTAAAATGGTTTTAATTTGGTCCTCATTCAGTCAATTCATTCCAAAAAATATATCATCATAATAAACTTGTTTAAATGTCTAGTTGTTTCATACATGTCTTCCAAGTTATTCATTAGTGTTTGAGTTGTTTTATTCTCTATAATGTCAAAAGCAAAATTCCTCACCAATTTCACAATAACCATTCTTAGTGCCACATGATCTAGCCATTCCTATTATGATTTATCTATATTCTCTAGTTTAATTCTTACTAATGGAATACTTATTGTTGTGTGGATGTTTTAATCATCCATTTGCATCCTCTATAATTTGTAGCAACTTTAGTAAAACTTATTATCCCTAATATTTAAATGAATCAGGTATGGACGTATGAAACACTAAGAAGTGGGGACGGTCATTGTGAATGAATTTTTAAACAAATTTAATATTCTATATCGCCTTTCTTATTTATTGTATTATAGTTTGATAAAATGGATATCTCATTATCCTTTATCACTTTTTGTTATTCATAATATATATCCAAATACACACACGCACACAAAGTATACATTGATTTACATGTATCACTACTGAATAATAGTTTTTTATCTTTAGTGTGTGTGGGAAACCACTATAGACACGTCACATTATGTTAATACACCTACAATATATAACAAGATTGGAGTTCCCTTGAAATTTTTTACTATATTGTCACCTAAAAATTCATTATTATGCATGAAAAAAATATTTTATTCTCCCTTATCACATTTGGAGTACTACTTGAATCTTATTCTTTATCCTCTATTACATAAAGAAAATCATGAAAGTATCACCCTCTTCCACTTCGGTATAAAAAATAATATACACACTTCTTCATTGTAGAAAAAATTAGTGTTTCACCTTATTCTTATTCATACATTTCTAAAAATTAGACTATATTGAAGCCTACACCTTTTTTTATGTTTCTTTGCAACATGAAAAAAATAAAATATACATTATCTTGTTATATCATCAATAATGATACTAGTTTTCTACCTCTTTATAATCGAATATCTGAAACATATAGTTAGTGACTATGTCAGATCCCCTTCCCATTGAAAAAAAGATGTTCTTATTTATAAATTTGAACATCGATCACCACACACTATTCTCTTTCGATGACTCACAGTCATTCTCTATCCCCCTAATTCATCACTCTTATCATTCCATATACTAACCAATAACTATGTCTTTTTTTCCTTCTATTGTTTATAAAATTGAGAAAAATTATAGAAATATCAATTGTAGAATTTCTTTTGGGAATTTAGTGTTAAATTTATACCTTACCTTTGAAGAAATCCGGTGCATCTAATTTATTCATGTGAGTTTCTTTCCATATATTTCCCCAATCATATGTTGTATCAAATGATGTTGAAAACCTCAATTTTTCTATTTTATATTAGATTATTAGAATAAAAATATATTATTGATAATTACATGGTATGAATTTACACTACGGGTAGAATATATGAATGCTAAAAATCCCAAGTTTGTTTTGTTTTGTAATTGAATCAGATTTCTGTTGATTAGTTTAGAAAATAAATATTTGTTCCATTCAATTTTTTGGTTGTTAGTGATAAGGTTTCATCCAGGTGAGAGTGGAGTGACTAGTAATTCAAGATACATGTTTTATTAATTTCTTGTTTAATCCTAAATGCATGTTTTTACATTATCTAATATTTACTAGAAACCTATTTTATTGGAAAAATAATGTTTTTTGTTAGCATAAATGAATATATAAGTATTAATTTCACATAATTGACATTACAATAGTTGTTAATCTTATGTGATTCTTATAATCTCCCAACATTCTTCATTGATGAAACTTTAACAAGTTGTTTTCTCAAGATATGAAACAACTTTATATTTGTGGCATATTACGTGTGCATTGACTTCTTGAAAATAATGGGGTAATCGATATGGCTAAAGAATTTGGTATTTCTTTTAGATCAGTAAATTTTAGAACTCCATTCAACACACATTCATATTTACATCAACTGATGTAAGAAGCATTACTATCTTCTAGTATTCCAAATAAACCTCTTCAATTTCTACATCATCTTTTAGAATTTCTTTTCAATACGTGATTCTAGAAGAGAATCCTTAGCATCTATTGATTTAATTTCTAAATTCACATTCCAAAAATGTACCCCTCATGTTTTTTGTTCATTTTTTAAACTAAAAACATTCATATAAATCTCTATAAATCATAGAAAAAATACATCTTTTATACTCAACACCAATCATGAATTATTTTAAAATATTCCTAATGATAGTTACATTAAAATATCAGTATAGAATAATCTTAAGTAACATCAATAATATCATTCAAAAGACCTCAAATTATACCAAATAGAGAAACCTAAGGTAATACTTTGATTATATCACATACATATAGTCTTCTTAGCTATTACATAATAAACGTGTAATCTTAAGTATCACTATGAGAATCTATTCCACGTTCCTAATATCTTTGATCTTCTAGTAATGTTTTATAATATTTGTTAAGATTGTCTCATTTATCCTCCATTGATGATTTTACATTGAGGGATCTGTACTTTATCTTTTGGATAAACAATAGATTTTTTATATGAATCATCTTTTGAAAATGTATATGCCTTCATTATTCACTTCAATAATCGTGGGTATATTATTCTAGTGTGATAATATACTCCCATGGGTTTGAAAAATATGTGAATGGATGTATTCCCACAGTTTATAAAACCATGGGTATAGGATATACCCATAGATTTAGGGGCTATATTGATAGTTCCAAATGGTGGGTACAAGTGATTTTTCTAGTAGTGATGGTTGACCTGGAAATAATTATTTTAATAATATTAATAAACTAATTAGTATAATTGGTAACATTATTTTATAAATATTCCATTACCTTCAAAATAGTGAATATATTCGAATGAATAAAGGTAAAAATAAGAAAACAGTCCTACAATCCAAAATGAAATATACGGTTTTTTCCTTCATATATAGATTTTTTAGTTTTTCTTAATTTTCATACAGGTCATCTTGAGTGTATTTAAAACATATCCTCTATTGTATCACTAACCGAGAACTGAAAAATCTCTATTTATGAACCCAAAAGGGTGGATATGACCTAAAAATGGATGGATTATAATCATTTGACAAACCATTATAAAGATAGTGCTAAATATCTCATCATGTTTTCAAAAGAGCATGAAAAAGACCCTTTTAAAATCTTCTATCAGTGTTTACGTTGTTGTTATTCAAGAATAATTAGTCCAGAAGAGTTGGTAGAATATTTGATTTGTCACAACATAGATCAAAGCTATAAATGTTAGACTAAACACGGGGAAAACTAAATGTGGACATCAAATGAGAAGATACAATTGTTAATAAATCATTTAATATGAGTTGTTTTTAAAAGATGACAGAGATTTCATGGACAAAATAACAATGTAAATTGAAGATGACCTTCATGATTGTCTGTAGCTGTTTGAGGGGTTATGTATCTATTTTGATAAAAACTTTTATACTAGTTGTACTAAATACACAACATTTTCATATGTATTAAAGTTATATAATGCGAACGATGGCAACGGATGGAGTGACACAATCATTCTTTAACGTCTTGGTCTTCTAAAAGATATTCTACTAGATGAAAATAAACTACCATGAAAAATATATGATGCTAAATGAATGTTATATCCAATGGGTATGATCTTAAAAAAATAAATGTTCGTCCAAGTTATTTTATATTTTTCCACAAGGACCATAAATCACACACGAAATGCCCTATGTGTGGAACATATTGATTCAAGAAAAACGAATCAAGTACTTTGAGATGTGTGTGTTACTTTCCTATCATTCCATTTATTAGAAGACTATATAAATTTCAAGAAACTGCAAGATAATTAACATGTAATGTAGATACAAGAATTAAATATGGTACGTAATGTCTTATAACAGATTCTCCTCAATTGATAAAAATTGGTTACGAGTATCTTAAATTTAGAGATAATATGATAAAATTTAATCATTAATTATCTATATATGGAATAAATAATTTTGGTGTATAGAGTAGTAATCATAGTACATGGCCAATCATGTTGGTAAAATATAACATTCCGCCATGGTTATGCATGAAGCATAAATACATTATCTTGTATCTACTTTTATCTGGACCAAAGTAACCTGGTAATGATATTGTTGTTTATTTGTCTCAATTGATTGATGATCTGAAATTGATGTGGGGTACAAATGTTATAATGGATTATTCTCATAGAGGTGAAAAATTCACATTGAGGGACATGTTGTGACAAATGATAACTGACTTCACCACATAGAGAAATATATCAGGCCATAACATTAAAGGCATGTTGGTGTGTCACATTTGTGAAAAACACACATACTCAGTTTGGTTAAAACATTATTCAAAGGATATGTTTTTAGGACATTAATATTTTTACGTCGATAACATAAATACAAATCCTAGGTGACAAAATTCTATGGGGATATCAAACAAGGTAAAACACCATCTCAAGCAATGGGCAATAAACTATTCAAAAAAGTAAAAATATTGAAACTATTTTTGGTAAATAATTTTCAAAAAAACATATAAAATTAGGTTATAAGAAGGGTTTAATTTTCATTGAATTGATATATTAGAAATGATTTTATTTTAGACATTTTTTTGATGTCATGAATATAGAAAAATTGTATCTGATAATTTTATTGTAATTTTACTAAATGTTCCTTGTAAATAAAAAGATGGAATCAAGGCTAGGTAGGACATAATTGAAATCAAGATAGGGGAAGAGTTGAAACCAATGAAGGAAAAAAATGCAAACTTCTCTTCCTCTAGCTACTTACACTCTATCCATAATGGAAAAATTGAAATATATTCATTTCCTTATCTTTGTAAAAGTTCCACTACAGTATTCATCAAATATCAAATTGTTGTGTCAATGACTAATTTAATGTTTCCAAGACTAAAATATCAAGACTATAATGTTTTGATGAAAGATATAATGACTATTTCTTTCCATTACATTATTCCTCAAAATTTACAACATACATTAACAAACAATATTTCTTATTCAAATCCATATGCCGTAATGATGTAGACCTGAAGAATTTTTCCATCATTAATAATAAAATTTCAATCATATTATGTGAATTTGTAATGTTTTTTCCACCATTATTTTTTGATATAATCGTCCACCTGATTGTTTAATTGGTCAAAGAGGTTCAACTATGCGGAGTTTCCCTTTACGGATGGATGTACCCCATTGAATAGTATATAATGATTTCAAAAGGGTATGTCAAGAATCAATGTCTTCCAGAAGGTTGTATTGCAGAAATATATATTGTTGAATAATATGTTGAATTCTATACTAATTACCTATAATATGTTGAAAACATCATTCTCCCAACGTATCATCACAAGAAACACCTTATGGGCGATGGAATTTTCGGAAATGATGTTGTTAAAATTACATTTAAAGAGTGTGAGAAGACACAAATTTACATATTACATAAAAGTGAATATGTTTATCAATACATTGAATCCCACAATAAATTTTTTTGTGATTTGAATTCATCAAGTGATAATAGATGTACATTAGATTCACATAATAAAAAATTTATAGGATGGTTCAATGATCAAATTTATAAGGTGATACCTGAATATACGAATTCAATTGCTGAACGAATTCAATCCCTAGCCAGAGGAACAAATAAAAATTTTATTTCCTACACTATATTTGTAATAAATGGTTATATGTTCTATTCAAAATAACACAATGAATTTAGTAATATGAAGAACAATGGAGTAATTCTTATGGCTGAAGCGATGCATATATCCAGTTCCCTGGATAAGAAATCCAATTTATGAAAATATATCATATTCTTGAATTATTGAATAAATATACGAGTTATATAATACTACATTTTAATTTCTAATTTTCCGTTGATAATGGGTATACAATATCAATGGAGTGAAATTTGATGAAATGTGATTTTTGAAGTTGAATTTCAATATAGAAGGTGAAAAGAATGATCCACTCATAATGGCATCACATATAGTGAGTCTATATTATGTATCTCATCCAATAAATAAGAATTGGTCAAATTTCTTACTAGTGGATAAAAAAAATGTTGACTCAGATGATAATTCTATCGAGGATGACCATTTCATTGGGATATCACAATTAGTTTATGTTAATCCCAATAAATACAGTGGATTGTATGTCAGAGAGGACCATAAAGAGGGTATTTGGAATATTAAAAGGGGAACCAAATCCTTGAAAGTGTTAAACAAGAAAGAGTTCAATGAGAAGTTATGTGATCTTTTATATATTATATTTTTCCTCATAATATTATATGTAATTCATGAATTGAAAAAATATAAAGTAAATGTTGGACTAATCATGTAGAAAATGTCTTCTATATATGATGATGTTACTAATCCCTCATAAGAACAAACTATATTGAAGGAAAACCTTTAGAAAGATATAAAGGTAATGTTATGTTATAATTTCCCTATTTTACCAAAAAATTATATAATGGAACATTTATTTCATTTTCATTATTCCTTCCAATGTTAGTTTATATTATTACAAACATAATAATAGTTTTATTATATAGGTGTGTTCTTTTTCTAGAGCATGGGGTGGTTTGTTCAGAAATAGGACGAGTCTGGTCAATATTAAAAGACAAAGGGACATTGATGTTTTTGAATATATGTAATAATTTATAATTATGTAATTGTATAATCCAATGTTTCAAATGTCTATAATATAGTGTTTTTTCTTGTATTTGTGTTATAAATTTAATTTCATTTAAATTCTGTATTGGGACATGTTTTTCTTGATATTATACGTTTTTATGGTGTTGTGGTGTACTATAACAACACACTCCAGTGCTGCTGCAGTGTACAATAACATCACACAATAGTATACACCTTTATCAGTATTTCTAAAAGTGGTGATAAAAGACTAATTTATTTTCCCTTTTAGGAGCAATGATAAAGGAATCCTTTAGTGGTGCTAATATAAAGCACTGTTAATGAGATATTTATTATATCTGACTGATGTGCAATTTATCAGAACTTTTATTGTGTTGATAAATAAAAACATTATCATTGTTGATAAAATTCATAGGCTTTTAACATCACAGAAGTTATCAGAACTTTTCTAGCGCTGATAATGGTTATTTCAAGAACTGTTAAAGTCCAGTTTTACAGTAGTTATTCTAGGTAAATTTTTGAGGATTTATCTTGTGGTTGTTCGGAGTTTTTCTTTTCATTATCATATTTAATGAAAATTTTATGTATTAAAAATTGTTTCTCATCATTTATTCAATGGTTACCTAATTACCTTCATGTGTTGGGGTTATGAACAATGTAGGATCATTGATAATTATTTTCCATGTCGTGTTTGTGTTGTTTCTTATTCCTCTCATAAATTTCCCCATAATCTCTTTTTATATCTCAAAAGAAACTCTATATCAAACTAATAATGTAGTTTCTATGAATCTCAAGAGAATTTATGACATGTAACCCAATTATCATTGGGTGGACATATCTTCTCCGAAGGGACTAATTTCATAATGTTTATAAAAAATAATTTTCATACCAACAAATTGTTCCCTATTTACATAATCAAAACTCACCAGACCAATGGATTTTCATTACATTTGAAACCTAGAGATATAATTTATTATGAAAAAAAACATAGGAAAATCTATTATTGATTATCATTGCAAACACCTATAGTGATGATGTATTCTATTCATTGATCGTTAAAAAACAAATATTTCATTTTTACTATTTTAAAATATAATCCATTCAAGAATTTAATGTGTTAATAATTCATCCACCAGAATAAAACCTCACAAAAACCAAATATTGACTCTAAATTATGAAATAATTCACATAATGAATTAGTATTGAACAATTATTTCACATTAACTATCTCGGGGGATCAACCCCATACATACTCTATACTAATAGTGAGAGTGGGTAAATCTATTTGGACTACATAAAGATACACTTCATCCAGAAAGGCACCAAATTATGGTTCTTTTTCCAAGAATTAGTTAAACAATATTTTTTCAATTGGAATTCTTCTAATTAAGTGAATATAAAAACTATAAACTTTGAAAAATTCTGTTCTTAACACATTTTTTTATTTTTCCATTTTACATTTGGTATTTTGTTTTGAGTGGTGGAGAACCATAGGTGTATGAGACACAAAATTTCTCATTATAAAAAAATCTATTTAGTTGAAAAACTATTGTTTTCCCTGAAATTGTTTGAACATCATCAAGGTGAGGTTTGGAACTTATAAGACAACACAACCTGAATGGTCTAATAGAAAATTATGAAAAGAAAGACCCCACTACTATCCATGGAGTTTGATATATTTTTTCACACAATGGGAATCAAAACCAATAGATCTCCACTTATGGTGAGTTGAATCTACACACTTTGATAAATTTTAAAGAATACATGTCACAGAACCATTTGGGACTGTGAGCTAAATTTTTCCCAGAATATAGATAACAACAACCCCAAAAATATCTTTCACCAGAACCACTACCATATACTCTTCAATATCGATGTCCCTATTTTTCACAAGAGTAGTTGTACATTACTCAACCTCCACTAAAATAAATGCCTCCACGATGTACCAATATAATGCAAGTTCTTCCCTCTAATCATATAGTATATACCAGTATTGTCATATGACTAGCACAACCCATGATTTTGAGATTAAGATGGATATCATACAGGTAATTCAATCTATGGTGAATTTCAGGGGATTACTAAGTAAATACCCCAATTCTAATCAATTTAATTTTCTAGAAATATGTGACACAATCCCTTACCATAGAGTCTCCATGTATTTCATTTATCTTCACTTATTTTTAATCTCATTAAGATTAAAAAACAAGATGGATAAAGGTGTTACCTCGTCTCTCCATTCTTACATGGGAGTCCTTATCTCATGCTTTTTGGATCCAATATATTCCTCCCTCCAACATAGTGACATTGTAGAATGAAATTCACTATTTTCCACAGCATGATAAAAGTAATTGTATGAGTCATGGGATCACTTCAAAGAGATATTGAGTAATTTTTCTCATCATGGACTTCTATTTTGTATGGAATTATGAACCTTTTATAGTGGTTTGACCACAAACACTAAATAAGTGGTGGATGAAACTACTGGAAGAATTATCATTAGAAAATATATTCAGGATATTTTTTAGCTATTATAAGAAATTCCATCCAAATGATTCCAATGAAATTTTAATTGAGGAACTAAGAAGAGGGGCATGCATAATATTGTTTCTACTATAATTTACTGTACCCATATTGATTTCATGTGAAATAAAATTTATTCATTTAATCCTAAAACAATATCAAAAATTCAAGTGGTTAATCATCCAACATGCAATAAATGTGGTGAAAACCATTTCATGGTTGAATGATCGAGTAAAAGTTACATCCCCTCAAGAATTCAGGTTAGTTATGTTTCATTGAAATGAGGGCCAAAAACATACCCTCAATACCAGAACCTGGCATGGTAAGAAAATTGGTGCTTGGTTTTCAGACAACCACAATAACATCCTCATCCTCAACCTCAAAATACCTCTGGTTATTGTCAAAAGAAGTATAAAAAATTACAATTCTAGACAATAATAGTTGAATAAATATCATCAAGTATCCTCTCAAAATAAAGGGTATTTATAACATCAACTGATACAACCTCCTCAATATACAAAACCTCAGCAATCTACACAACATTAACCTAAAAATGAGTATCCATAAATATCTAGAAGAGATGATTTCTAAGATCATTACAATATATGAGAAAATATTTTAGAATCCAAAGGTATTCATTCAAATCCTCAAAAATCAGATTGGATAGATTTCCAATAAAATTTCTTCATGGTAGTTGAGAACCCTACTGGGTAACTCCTAAAAGAACCCACAAGAGGAATCTAATGTAATGGACTTTAGTAATGGGAAAGAGTTACAATAACCTGTACTTGTATAGTAAGAGGATTTTTAAACTAAAACCAATATATATCTACTCAATCTATAGAGCATAAAGTTGATGTCACCAATCCCCCATGATAAAAATAGTTTTGAAAATGGAAGGATGATACACGTGATAAATGAAAATAGTTGGGCAATACCAATAAACCCAAAACACCATTCCTAGAATGCATAATGAAGATGAAATTAGACAATAAATTTGGAAAAATTATGGATGTGTTTAGGAAAATTAATATTGGAATTCCCTTCATAGAGGAATTGACTCAAATTCCCACCTATACAATGATGTTGAAGGAAATCCTGTCAAATAAATGGAAGATGTAGGATTTTGGAACCTTTCATCTCAATAAAAAATGCTCAGAAGCAGTTCAACACACCATTCCACCAAATCTATATGACCTAGGATGTTTTACTATCACATGGCCAATTGGATCTTGTGACTTTAGAAAATATCTTTGTAATTTTGGGGCTAGTGTCAATTTGATTCCATTTGTTGTTTTTAATATTCTTGGTCTGAATGATCTAAAATAAACTATTGTGAAATAACAACTAAATGATCAGTCCATTAAGTATCCAAATGTACTACGTGAGGACGTGCTAGTAAAAGTGGGGAAATTGATTCTTCCAGATTATTTTATCATTCACATTATGGAGGAAGATTTAGAGGCATTGCTGATTTTGGGAAGACCCTTTTTGGAAACTGGAAAAGTTTTGATATATGTTCACTAAGGTGAATTTATTATCCTAATATGGGATTAAAGAGAATCTTACAATTTCCTCAAAGATTTTAAGAAAGGTTCATCCATGGATATCGAGGACTGATGTTCTTTAACTATAGTTGAAAATTATTTTTCTTGCATGGGGGTGACATGGGTTGTTTCTCATTTTCTGACAAACTAGATTTAGCAGATATCCAACCCGAACACAGACTATGGGAACTGAAGCTTATTACATGACATAGTTGTTATTATTGGAAGTTATTAGTGAGTATATATATCCAAGAGATGTTTGATGTGGAACTAATTATTACCTCAGTTCATCAAGCCCCACAACCTGAATTGAAACCACTCACATACTCTTTAATATATGGGTACATGGTTGATAATAACATGCCACTAGTAATTCTTAATTCATCTCATTATCAAGTTCAAGGGAAAACAATTTTATATTTTGTAATAATTTTAGAGACCCAAATCCTGACGTACATGGACATTACATTACTTTTTCGGAATACTTAGTATATAACAAAAACACACACACAAGGATCGTAATAGTTTAGTGTCTTTGGAAACTCGGAACGTAATCTTCTAATCGTGGGGAAAGATCTTCAATATCTCCCATAAATATCTTACTTTTTTTTTACCTAAAAACATTTCTTTATATCCTGGGGAAGAGAAAACATAAAAGGGTGAGCTCAAATGCTCAATACGGGTAAACAAAAGAAATATCAATCACATCATATACATAAGAACATAGCTTTTGGAAATCTTAACCTGCAAAAGAGCTCATAATATCATAACATGGGATAAATCATAGAAGTGAAAATGAGATCCCCATAATCATAACATGAAACTTGAAACTTTGTGGCATGCTCACATAATCATGGAAAATCATTTCTTGTTAGTCATGACTCATTGCCAAGACTATCTTAGTGGACAAAGTCCCTTTCTGAACCAAGTTCACTCCTCGTTTCAGTCCTGTATCACTGAACCGAAATAACCTTCCGTTCTAGCCATGTCTATCTCATGAGATATAAAATCTTTACCCAATGCATTGGAGGGAGATATAGGTCCCACCCATCTTATAATGAATCCTTTCTTATGTGTACCACATAATCATAAAACATACATCATCGCATAACACATGTAACAAAAATGGGATTCTTGAAACATAATGACATCATAAATCAATTCATATAAGATAAAGGAATTCATAAAAATAATTCCACCACAACATGAACAAATCAATTTAATAATAGGGATAAAAACAGAACCCTTTATTATCTTAGATGGAAAATAATTTTGATAAAACACTTGAACTCCATTCTTGAGGAAAATATCCTTTCTTCTTCAAAAACATTTTTCCTTTCATAACATGTCATACAACTTTAAAATAAAAGAAGTTGATTAAAAATAAACTTTAAAACTTGTAAAGGAAGCTTCTTGGAAACAATGTTTTAAAAATCCATTCATGCCGTATAAGTTAAAAAAAACATTCTTCGTACTTTTGTCGGAAAAGTCAAAAAGTACCTCGTATGACAAAAGATTCCTTTCATTGATATTACTAAAAACTCACCGAAGGGTAAAAATGGATTTAAACAATTGTAGGTGGATGGAAATAATATTACATATTGATGAAACATGGATGTGGATGATAAAATACACCCCAGTAAATACTTACGAATAAACAATCTCGGATAAAAATGAGATTGTGATATTTCCCTTACCTTAGGTCCGATTTTCTTTGTTCGTGTCCGAAGCTCCTGTATAATGGTTTAAATAATGTTATTGACTTATTCCAGAATCATACATATTGATATGATATCATATATGGTCATATTATTAGCTTCTTGTTAGTAATATTTCATTGTTACTTGTTACTCGGGTCTTTATAACATTTTGTTCTTATGCGTGTTTTGTCGAATAAATTCTTATTCTTATCTTTAGGTTATAGATAATTCATTTCCAAATGGTATTAGTGTAGTATATACCATATTAATTCATTAAATTCATTTATATAATCATTATGAAATGAAGATCATGTAGAACGAGTCGCATCACATCGTGGAGACGGTATTCCGTACGTACGCACGAGTGATGATATCGTTCCTATGATCGTGGAATTGTATTGGAGTATATATATATTATTTCAGTATCAATATTAATTCATAATAATCATATATAGTTACTCATTACACCATTATACCCATCCTTGTAAGGTGATGGTGGAAAATAGATTACACCACGGCGTGGAGACGGTATTCCGTACGTACGCACGCGCGGTGATTTCTTTTTCCATAGGATGGATAGATGGTGAAATAGGGTTGTTTCATACTTATAATAACATATCAGTATATGAGTGATACTGATGTTATTACTTCATAATGAAACAACCTAAGAAGAAGAAGTGGAAGAAGAAATAAAGATAAAAGAATTGGTAACGGTAATTACCTCTTCTTTGAAGTGCCTCTTTGAGACCTCCTCTTAGGGCACTAAAATTTGTCTTTGAGGAAGACCAGAACCTCTAGGATGTTTCTAGGGAAGTGGAGAAGAGATTTTGGCAGGGGTTGGCCGAGCTTGAGTGCTCAAATTGGTGTGAGGAGGAGGGGGAGGAGGTGCCCTTTTATAAGGGAGGAGAGGGGCACCTTAGGAATATCTCAAAATATTATTTTATATTAAAGTCAAAATCGGTTTATAATGGTTCCAAAGGGTCTTATTTCGAAGCTAAAGTGGGGATGGGTCGAAATCCTATCAACCAATAGGATTTAGACAAGTTTAGGGTATTATTTTAACCTTATCAATTAGATTTAACTCTAAGTTAATTAATTTAACTTTTACCGCGTCTTTTTGTTTTCTTTCACTATATGGTCAATACACTTACTATAACATGCCAAACGAACCCCAAATTGTTTATTATTAATATATATATCCTTATCTAAGTCATTTTGCCGAACCTTAGATTTTTAGGAATAAAATAACAATTAATAATATAATATTTGATTTAAAAACTATTTTGTGTCAATTTTGACACTATTTGATATATGATTTTTGTGAAAATCATAAAAGAATTATATGTTCGAACCAAGTTGATTAAATCAACACTAATATATCATAGTAACCTAGAAAATTAGTGTAATTCATAAAAAGTCTCAAATTATATTTAGTTTGGTGTTTATAACATCAATTATGTCAATATTTCATTAATAAGATAATTACTGCATCATCTTTGTGTCATAAATAAATCAACTTATTTGATGTCTAAAAATTACAAATAAAATACCATCATGTAGGAAATCATTTTATATTTCTAATGAATATTTACAATCGAATTTATCTTATGTAAAACCCTATATTAAAAATGTTTTAGTAAATAAACTTTGATTTTGACTCTTTTAACTCTTCTTTGAATTAAATAATAATAAATGTCCTAATCTAATCCAAGTGGGCCTAAATGGTCATATTTTATTCCTAAGATTGTTTTTGGTCGAATTACACTTGTCCAATAGAATTAGGACATGTGTTAGGGTAATAATAATATCATTTTTACCCTTAATTACCCTATTTACTTTTAACCGTGGTAAATAAAAGTAAAAAGTTACTATTCACCAAAAATTATTTTCATCTCATTGAACCACATTTTACTTACTGACATGAACCGTGTCTCTCGGATTTTTGAAATTCCATTCACAGAAGCGGTAAAATTAAGTTTTATGAAAAATTCAGTTTTTTTAACTACCACTTAGTAGTTTCACTATTCATCAAAAATTGTTGTTTTTCAGAACAATGCCAAAATTTCATCCCAAGCTATATTTCATATTCCAAATTCAAAAATGAAGTCTATTTTACCAAATTCATAACATAAAAGTTGCATTAATTAATTTTGTAATTAAATCCCGCTGTTAAAACAAATAGCGTGTTTTTAAGAAACAATATCTATCAAAAGATTGACACTTGTTTATGTCTAGTTTAAATGTGAAATTACATCCAATGACCAACATTGTATTAAATTGTAAAAATATATTCTAAATATACTTTAAAACCACTCAAATTAATAATTTATCACTATTAATTATTTCGATTAAAAAAGTTGTTTTTAATTAAAATTTAGTAATTTTCACTATTCATCAGAATATGAAAGTTATCCGAAATGTACCAAAATTTCACCTTAGGGTAAATTCGATACTCCGAATCCAAAAATGAAGTCCATTTTGAGAGCTAAAATTTCTAAAATTTAAAAAGTGGTTATTACTATTCATAACGGCTAGTTTTAATAATATTTTAATAGCATATCATTGTTTCGTAAAACTCAGTATTACGTACCACACACGCTATCGAGGAAGGTTGCGATTGCGTGTAATGCAAGGAAAGTCAAGGATGCGTGTTGTGCAAGCTCCTTTTGGTGTAGCGTACAACACAAGACATTAGTGAAATAAAAAAGAATATTTTTCATAAAATCTCGGGCTGTTACATTCTACCCCCCTTAAAATGAATTTCGCCCTCGAAATTCGTCGGGGTTATAAATGGTTTACTATTCGAAAGTTTCTTTAATAGAAACCCACATCGTAAAAAGGAATACCAAAACTTGGCTTTAAAAACTAAAGTATGAAATGTAACGATTACCCAAATAAACTAATCACTGGGTTTCCACATAGGTGAAAATATGGATATGGAAGAGAAATCTAACCATCACGTTCTGATGGAGAGTGGTAGAGAACATGGCTATGGAAAAGCCAGTAATCACAAATCCATAAATTTGTGACGATATAAGGTACCATCTGATTCATCAGGTATATGAGAACTAGGACAACATTTTTGGTTTTCAAGATCATTTCCCTAAAGTTAAAGAATTTGAATTAGAATAAATACTTACTTTATTTTGGTACAATCTCATTGTTGTTCGTGCCTTTAACAATTTCCACTTCATCTCTTAAATAAATGAAGTTGAATTTGTTATTCGTGAAGTGTTAGCAGATCATGTGATAGAATGACGGGTCATTCCATCTGTCTCAAAAGGTTAGCAAAATTTATATACATAAGTCGATCTATAGTGGGATTCATCATATATGGTTCCTAAAATGGGCTTATACTTCATATATCATACTGCTTAATATAATAACACTAGTTTCTACTAAACAGGGACTTCCAGTAGGTCAGTGGTAGGCGATAAAGGCCAGTCGCACTTCGGTTGTGGGTTCGATTCCTACAGCCTTGTCCGAAGCGATGGGCTGTCGCCCGTCCTGCAGGTTGTCTTTTTTCTAAAACTATATTACTATAACATCCCATCAATAATATCGAAAAAACTTCTATCCTTAAACAATACTAACTTATGTCCAACATAATCCATTCTATTCTTTAGGCTTATCCATAATACTGCAGTCCACTCTCATAATATAGTGAAAACGATTACCTGAGATTTAATACTATCGTTAATCCCCATATATATGTCTTGTTGGTCACATTCCAAACATTCAAAGGCCTTAATCATGTATTCTCTTGAATACCCATTGAACCATAGTGAAAACTTGAATGTAGTTAAAAGTTAACACCTTCCACATACCAAAATCCTCAAAATTGTATATACTCAAACCATGATATCACTTAGTCCTTATATTAATCATGAGATCATGAATACTATTAAACATTTCATTTTCTCGTTTTCCCTTCATTATGCTCATATCATCTTATTTCCAAAATATATCAATCACTTTGAATACCACATCAATAAATATTGGAATACTCAATGATACAACATTATTTCGAAATCCCATTACATAAACACTTAATCATTCCACCACATCGTTGTCATATTCAATATTGCCAATAGTGATCGCATGTGATTTCCCTTTGTCCTTTGCCTTCAGTGGTTGCTCATGTTGATCATCACTAACCCTTGGATTAGGGCAATTATTAGCATAATGCCCCATTTCCTTGCACTTGAAGCATTGAAGTGTTGGTGGTGCGTTCTCTGCAGTGTTTGCTTTATTCACATCATTAGAAACCCTTTTTCCATTACTTCGACACTCAGCTGCTCGATGACCTTCTTTTCCACACTTAAAACATTTTCTAGTCCCTTTAAGACAATCTCCACCATGCTTCTTTCCACACTTTGTGCATAAGGAAACATTCATCTTCTTTTCACCATTATTCTGAGATTTCTCCTTGAACTCCATCTTTCGTTTCTTGTCAAAACCATGAGATGGATATGTAACACCAACTTCCATTTCTACCTTGATAGCACAACGCACAATTTCTTCATAGCTACTGAAGTCTCTTATAGCTAATGCCCTTCGAAGACTTGGTTTTAAGCCACTGAAAAATCGATCAACTTTACTTTCAGGTTGGATGATAATACCAGAAGCATACCTTGCAAGTCTTGTAAAATTTGCTTCATAGGTACCAACAGATTCATCGTCTCTTTGCTTCAGTTCAAGAAACTCTTTCTCCATCTTTGTTCGAAGAATACGGGGGAAGTACTTACTGAAAAACAAGTTCTTGAACTCGTCCCATTCCATGGACTCAATTTCATCTCTTGGCCTCGTATTCTTGATAAGATTCCACCATTGATCAGCTTCACCTTCCAAACGATATACTGCTAAGATGACTTTATCATGTTCAGAACATTGAAGAACTAAAAATATCTTTTCAGTAGTACTGATCCATTGTTCAGCCACAAGTGGATCAGAAGACCCACTGAAAGAAGGTGGACGTTGCCTCATGAAGGACTCAATAGAATATTGTTCCCTTCTCTGCTCATTTGGAAGTCCAGAATGATTCATAGCTTGTGTAAGTATAGCAATAAGATTTTGCACTCCATCTCCCATAACATTTGTTTGTTCAGGAGGGCAATCATTGCATTTTCCATTGCATTGATCAACACGGTTCTTTCGGGTTCCAGCCATCGTCTAAAACCCAAAAAGAATAGTGTGAGAGGCAAAAATCATGCTAGGGAAAACAACATAATAAAGGGGGAGTACCTTCAATATCCAACATCTTAGGTTTAATTCTATGATCTTTAGCGTAATTCTATTACTATAACCTATACGTATACTTATCCCTAGGGACATCCCTAGACATACCTTAGAAATATCTCTAAGGATCACACTAACGTTTTCTCATCCTAGTTTCCAAAGGTTGACTAAACCTTTCCTCTGATACCAACTGTAGAGACCCAAAGCCTGATGTACATGGACATTACATTACTTTTGCAGAATACTTAGTACATAACAAAAACACACACATAAGGATCGTAATAGTTTAGTCTCTTTGGAAACTCGGAACGTAATCTTCTAATCGTGGGGAAAGATCTTCAATATCTCCCATAAAGATCTTCCTTTTTTTTACCTAAAAACCTTTCTTTATATCCTGGGGAAAAGAAAACATAAAAGGGTGAGCTCAAATTCTCAGTAAGGGTAAATAAAAGAAATATCAATCACATCATATACATAAGAACATAGCTTTTGGAAATCTTAACCTGCAAAAGAGCTCATAATATCATAACATGGGATAAATCATAGAAGTGAAAATGAGATCCCCATAATCATAAAATGAAACTTGAAACTTTGTGGCATGCACACATAATCATGGAAAATCATTTCTTGTTATTCATGACTCATTGCCAAGATTATCTTAGTGGACAAAGTCCCTTTCTGAACCGAGTTCACTCCTCGTTTCAGTCCTGTATCACTGAACCGAAATAACCTTCCGTTCCAGCCATGTCTATCTCATGAGATATAAAATCTTTACCCAATTCATTGGAGGGAGATATAGGTCCCACCCATCTTATAATGAATCCTTTCTTATGTGTGCCACATAATCATAAAACATACATCATCGCATAACACATGTAACAAAAATGGGATTCTTGAAACATCATGACATCATAAATCAATTCATATAAGATAAAGGAATTCATAAAAATAATTCCATCACAACATGAACAAATCAATTTAATAATAGGGATAAAAACAGAACCCTTTATTATCTTATATGGAAAATAATTTTGATAAAACACTTGAACTCCATTCTTGAGGAAAATATCCTTTCTTCTTCAAAAACATTTTTCCTTTCATAACATGTCATACAACTTTAAAATAAAAGAAGTTGATTAAAAATAAACTTGAAAACTTGTAAAGGAAGCTTCTTGGAAACAATTTTTTAAAAATCCATTCATGCCGTATAAGTTAAAAAAAACATTCTTCGTACTTTTGTCGGAAAAGTCAAAAAGTACCTCGTATGACAAAAGATTCCTTTCATAGATATTACTAAAAACTCACCGAAGGGTAAAAATGGATTTAAACAATTGTAGGTGGATGGAAATAATATTACATATTGATGAAACATGGATGTGGATGATAAAATACACCCCAGTAAATACTTACGAATAAACAATCTCGGATAAAAATGAGATTGTGATATTTCCCTTACCTTAGGTCCGATTTGCTTTGTTCGTGTCCGAAGCTCCTGTATAATGGTTTAAATAATGTTATTGACTTATTCCATAATCATACATATTGATATGATATCATATATGGTCATATTATTAGCTTCTTGTTAGTAATATTTCATTGTTACTTGTTACTCGGGTCTTTATAACTTTTTGTTCTTATGCGTGTTTTGTCGAATAAATTCTTATTCTTATCTTTAGGTTATAGATAATTCATTTCCAGAATGGTATTAGTGTAGTATATACCATATTCATTCATTCAATTCATTTATATAATCATTATGAAATGAAGATTATGTAGAACGAGTCGCATCACATCGTGGAGACGGTATTCCGTACGTACGCACGAGTGATGATATCGTTCCTATGATCGTGGAATTGTATTGGAGTATATATATATTATTTCAGTATCAATATTACTTCATAATAATCATATATAGTTACTCATTACACCATTATACCCATCCTTGTAAGGTGATGGTGGAAAATAGATTACACCACGGCGTGGAGACGGTATTCCGTACGTACGCACGCGCGGTGATTTCTTTTTCCATAGGATGGATAGATGGTGAAATAGGGTTGTTTCATACTTATAATAACATATCAGTATATGAGTGATACTGATGTTATTACTTCATAATGAAACAACCTAAGAAGAAGAAGTGGAAGAAGAAATAAAGATGAAAGAATTGGTAACGGTAATTACCTCTTCTTTGAAGTGCCTCTTTGAGACCTCCTCTTAGGGCACTAAAATTGGTCTTTGAGGAAGCCCAGAACCTCTAGGATGTTTCTAGGGAATTTTAGAAGAGATTTTGGCAGGGGTTGGCCGAGCTTTAGTGCTCAAATTGGTGTGAGGAGGAGGGGGAGGAGGTGCCCTTTTATAAGGGAGGAGAGGGGCACCTTAGGAATATCTCAAAATATTATTTTATATTAAAGTCAAAATCGGTTTATAATGGTTCCAAAGGGTCTTATTTCGAATCTAAAGTGGGGATGGGTCGAAATCCTATCAACCAATAGGATTTAGACAAGTTTAGGGTATTATTTTAACCTTATCAATTAGATTTAACTCTAAGTTAATTAATTTAACTTTTACCGTGTCTTTTTGTTTTCTTTCACTATATGGTTAATACACTTACTATAACATGCCAAACGAATCCCAAATTGTTTATTATTAATATATATATCCTTATATAAGTCATTTGGCCGAACCTTAGATTTTTAGGAATAAAATAACAATTAATAATATAATATTTGATTTAAAAACTATTTTGTGTCAATTTTGACACTATTTGATATATGATTTTTGTGAAAATCATAAAAGAATTATATATTCGAACCAAGTTGATTAAATCAACACTAATATATCATAGTAACCTAGAAAATTAGTGGAATTCATAAAAAGTCTCAAATTATATTTAGTTTGGTGTTTATAACATCAATTATGTCAATATTTCATTAATAAGATAATTACTGCATCATCTTTGTGTCATAAATAAATTAACGTATTTGATGTCTAAAAATTACAAATAAAATACCATCATGTAGGAAATAGTTTTAGATTTCTAATGAATATTTACAATCGAATTTATCTTATGTAAAACCCTATATTATAAATGTTTTAGTAAATAGACTTTGATTTTTACTCTTTTAACTCTTCTTTGAATTAAATAATAATAAATGTCCTAATCTAATCCAAGTGGGCCTAAATGGTCATATTTTATTCCTAAGCTTGTTTTTGGTCGAATTACACTTGTCCAATAGAATTAGGACATGTGTTAGGGTAATAATAATATCATTTTTACCCTTAATTACCCTATTTACTTTTAACCGTGGTAAATAAAAGTAAAAAAGTTACTATTCACCAAAAATTATTTTCATCTCATTGAACCACATTTTACTTACTGACATCAACCGTGTCTCTCGGATTTTTGAAATTTCATTCACAGAAGCGGTAAAATTAAGTTTTATGAAAAATTCAGTTTTTTTAACTACCACTTAGTAGTTTCACTATTCATCAAAAATTGATGTTTTTCAGAACAATGCCAAAATTTCATCCCAAGCTATATTTCATATTCTGAATTCAAAAATGAAGTCTATTTTACCAAATTCATAACATAAAAGTTGCATTAATTAATTTTGTAATTAAATCCCGCTGTTAAAACAAATAGCGTGTTTTTAAGAAACAATATCTATCAAAAGATTGACACTTGTTTATGTCTAGTTTAAATGTGAAATTACATCCAATGACCAACATTGTATTAAACTGTAAAAATATATTCTAAATATACTTTAAAACCACTCAAATTAATAATTTATCACTATTAATTATTTCAATTAAAAAAGTTGTTTTTAATTAAAATTTAGTAATTTTCACTATTCATCAGAATATGAAAGTTATCCGAAATGTACCAAAATTTCACCTTAGGGTAAATTCGATACTCCGAATCCAAAAATGAAGTCCATTTTGAGAGCTAAAATTTCTAAAATTTAAAAAGTGGTTATTACTATTCATAACGGCTAGTTTTAATAATATTTTAATAGCATATCATTGTTTCGTAAAACTCAGTATTACGTACCACACACGCTATCGAGGAAGGTTGCGATTGCGTGTAATGCAAGGCAAGTTAAGGATGCGTGTTGTGCAAGCTCCTTTTGGTGTAGCGTACAACACAAGACATTAGTGAAATAAAAAAGAATATTTTTCATAAAATCTCGGGCTGTTACAATAATAATAAAATAATGTATTGGTTGGATAGTTTATGACTTTAAGGGAATCTGTGCAACCATAATCACACAGAAGAAGTTACTTGTGGAAGCGGACAAGCCCTCTCGGAAACTGCATTGATGGTTAAACACTCCGATGAAGGAGGTTTTGAAAAATAAGTGATCAAGATTTTTGATGAAGGTATTATATACCCAATTAATGATATCCCCTAGGTGAGTCCCTTACAAGAGGTTCTAAAAAAGGCAGGTATCACTGTTAGTTCCAATGAAAATAATGATCTTATACCAATAAGGATGGTCAATAGATAGAGGGTTTATGTGGATTATTGAAATCCAAATGATCTTACATGAAAGGATCACATCCCACATCCATTCATGGATCAAAATTTTTAGGTCTTGATTGGGAAAAAAAAATTATATTTCTTTTTAGATTGATACTCTAAATATGACCAGATCTCTATTTTCTCAGAAGATTAGATGAAATGTACCTTCACATTCCCATATGAAAAATTTTCATATCGAAATATGTATTTTTGAAAGTGAAATTCTCTAGCCACCTCCCAATGGTGAATGTTTGATATCTTCCTGGGCATGGTGGAGAAAACAATTGAAGTATACATGGATGATTTATTGTTCTATGGAAAATTGTTCAACACGTGTTTGATGAATTTGGAATTATTTTTGGAGTGGTACGAGCCCACAAATATTTCGTTGAATTGGGATTAATACCATTTTATAGTGTAGAATGTAATTTTAATAGGCCACTGAATCCTTGATAAGGGAATTGAAGTATATCCCCCATGTATTGAAGTGGTATCATACTACACATTCAAAAAAATTTCCGATCAATATAGAGATTTCTGGGAGAAGTGTGATTTAATAGAATGTTTTGCGTGATTTCTCAAAGATATCCTAACTGCTATACAATATCATTTCAAAGGATGATATCTTTTAATTCTATGAAACATATATTTTAGTGTTTCATCTTTTGAAGAAGATACTAGTTGAAGACCCGATCAAGATTTCTCAAAACTAGAATGTAATATTTTAATTTATGTATGATGTGAGGGACTATGTTGTGGGATTAGTTCTTGGTCAGTGGATGGATTGTATAATCACGCCTATATACTATGACATCCTAGTTGTATATAAAGCCCAAATAAACTACACTACCACCCAGAATAAGATGTTGAATGTAGTTTTTTCATTCGAAAAATGACACTCATATCAAGTGAAATCAAAAGTCATTTCTTCTACGGACCATGCAACACTCAACTACTTCTAAAAAAATAAGGATACAAAGACATATATAATTTTTTGGTTGTTACATATCAAAGAGTTTAATTTTTAGATTCATAACTAGAAATGGAGTTAGAACATACTTGTTTATCATCTCTCCCACCAAATATTACCCCATTTGGAAAAAAGGATATGATTGTGAAATCAAGGAAGACTTTCCGGATGAGTACATTTTTTTAGTTGTATCCTCACTGTTTCCATGGTTTGCTGACATCACGAATTATTTAGTTACCGGAGTGATCCACCATGATCTAAATTTTTAGTAAAGGGGTAAATTTTAGTTAGATGTAAATATATATTTTAGGGAAGACAAACTTCTCTTCCTCTCATATAGAGATGGAGTAATTCGCTGTCATGTCTTTGTAGATGAACTCAATGGAATTACTCAAGTTTTAACACTTCACCGGTTAGGAGGAATCATGGTCTAGACCAAACTGTCATTAATATTTTTTAATATATAATTTCTAGCACACAATGAATATGGATTTTTGAAACATTGTGGCTTGTTGAGATAAATGTCAACGGATAAGTAAGATTTTGTGATGTGCTGAAATACCTCTACACCACATCCTTAATGTTGATGTCTTTGATGTATGGCGTATAGAAATAATGGTTCCATTTACACCATCATATGGGAATACATACATTCTGGTAATTGATGATTATGTGCTTATATGGGTTAAATATGCTTTCACGACACAAAAAATAGGAAAAGTAGTCATTTTATTTTTGAAGAAGAATTTTTTTACAGGTTCGGTATTCCATGGCTTCTTATCTGTGATAGGGGGACACATTTGGATTATTCATTTAAGATGGATGTTCTAATGAAGTAAGGCGAAAATTATAACTTTGGGACACAATAGCATCCTCAATATCATGGCCAAGTAGTGACCTATAATCTAGAAATTAATCAAATCCTGGAAAATACTATAGGGGCCTCTAGAATAGATTGGTCCATGAAGATATATGGTGCCTTAATGGAATACCGTAATTATTTTAAGATTTCATTGGGAATGTCCCAAGTACATTTGGTCTATGGAAAACCAAGTCATTGAACAGTGGAACTTGAGTAAATGGAAAAATGGGATATTAATGGTTTAAATTATAATTTTAAAGCTGTTGAAGAGAAATAAAAATAATAATTACCCATGCATGATGAAATCTAGAAATAATCATATGAAAATTCCAAGCATTACAAAAAGAAGACAAATGCGATTCATGACTACCTGATTTACATGTAATCATTCCAGCTCGGTGAGAATGTATAATTGTTTAACTCATGGTTATGATTGTTTCAAGGAAACATGATATCTCAGTGGTCATGATATTTGAATGTGGTCAAAGTCACCCATCATGGTGTGGTGTATTTTTTTTGAATAATATGGAAAATCTTTTAAATTGAATGGACAATGTATAAAAACCTATTATCAAATTAAGGACTGGTTTGGAAGGGTCTCCACCACCAACTTGGGTAATTAGAGTTGTAACACCCTGACCCTAGTAAACCTGAGATGGTTCATTATTACAATAATTGGCATGATCACAAGGAAATCATGTCTTAAAAGACTGATTAGTTTAGTAATATTGGAAACAAGATTCATATATAAGTTAAACATTACAAATTGAAAAGAAATACAACACTAATTTATTCCATTAGAAACAACCAAGCCTCCTAGATTATTCCTGCAAGTTACTCGTAACTAACTTCTTCATATCCTGGGAAAATAAAACATAAGAAAGGGGTGAGATCAAACCCTCATTAATGGTAAGAAATACAACATAATATAACATAAATATTAATCATTGTGAGTAATTGAAACCACATTCCTTTACCAATAATAAAAATGAATACTTTTATTGAAGGAATATGAACTGAGAAAATAATGACATAATAAAACATAATCATGGGTATTGTACTAGTCAAATGACCACATGAACTATCAATATTATTTTCATAATGAGGGAATGTATAATGTTGGACATTCTGAAACATTTTGTCATGGCCTCGACCAAGACGTCTAAAAATGATTAAGGCCTCAGAAAAAACCATATATCAAAATGGGAAAGGCCTCATCCAATTCTACATCTAGTTGTCTCATGAGACCTACCGATGCATCGAGGGGCTATAGCGGGCTCCACCCGCCACTTACTAAGTCCAATACGTTCCTGATATGAAAAGGTTAAAATTTAACATAAACATTCGTATTAAAACTAGCATACGAAATGTCAATAATTTAACCATAAAACATCAATGGTAAAAAAATAGCACATCCAGAGTCAAACATATAACAAAACCTTCAATACAATATGGAATTTTTGTATCATAATAAATCCACTTCAAATAAACATAAAATCCATAAAAGGATGTTGACATAGATGAAATGAAAACATTTTGTATAGAAATTCCTCTTGTGATTTTGAAATCATTTAAGATTAACATAATTATAAATAAAACATTTATTTCAAAAATATTTTTATAAGCTAGTAATGGAAACTTTGAAGATGTTATAACGGTGAAAAATAGCTGCACCAGCTGTATAAGTAAAAAAACATTCTTACCTTAATTTTGTCGAAAAGGTAAAAAAGTACCTTGTTTGGAAAACGACAGAGATATTCCTATATAAAAATCTTATAAAAGTAAAAAAAGGGTTTAAATGAATTTAAACCATAGTCTATAAAATAATAAGAATGTTTTGAAATACATTTTTAATAAACATGGATGTGGATGATAAAGAGGTCCCAGTAGATAATTACGTATAAACAACCTCGGATAATGAAAAGATTATAGAATTAACCCTTACCTTGTACTTTTCCTTGGTCAAGGGTAGGTTATCCTCCTTTATAATGGGGAAATAATTGTTATCAAATTATAAAAAAATTATATACATTAAAATTATATCATATATGATCTTTTAACATTTCTTTGTTAATAATATCTTAGTATTATCGTCGTTTCAGGTGTTAACGAATTCATTTTCCCTTATATTATTTGTTATTGAGTCATATTTTTTATGGATGGGATGTATCTTATTCGTATCCATAATTATATTAAGTATTTAAACATTATTTTCAACCATAAAATGAAAATTAGTCTCGAATGGATACGATGAGGAATGAATCTCATCGCGTTCGTGTAGACGGTAATTTATATGTATGCACGTGCGACAATATAATTCTTTTGATAATAAAATAATATATAATTGAATGTTATATCATATATAAATAATCATTATAATGTTATATTAATTATTTAAATCAATTACATGTCATTATTATACCCATCCAAATAATAATGTATTGAATAACAATTACACCCCGACACAGAGACGATAAGTCTTACGTACGCACGTATGGTGACTTTTCATTCAATGGATGGATAGAATAATGAATATGGTTGTACCATATTTATAATAACATCACAGTATATAGAATATACTAGAGTTATTATTTTATAATGGAAATATCAAAGAAATAGGATGTGGAATAAGAAAGAAACTTGAAAGAGGTGATGAAATATTTACCTATTCTTCGGGTTCTTCCTTTTTATTTGATCAAAAAGGATACATAGGATGGATCTATGACTAAAGGAAGGCCTCTAAAATTAAGGGAGGATAGTTTACAGGGTATTTGGGAAGAGGTTTCCCGAGTAAAATTGCATTGAAGGTGTTAATTTGAGGGAAGGGGGGTGCCCTTTTATAAGAGGAGTTAGGGGCACCTTAGGAAAAGCTAGAAATATTATTTTATAATAAAATCATTTTCGGTTTCTAAAGACTCAAAAGTGGATTATTTAAAGGATAATATGGTTATGGGTCGAATAATACACAAAAAATAAGTTTTAGACAGGTTCAGGTCTCTATATTAACCTTATCTTTTAGATTTAATTATTAGTTAAATAGTTTGACATTTACCATGTCTCTTTGTATTTTTATATTATATGGTTAATAAACATGCAATATACATCCAAGAGAACCCCAAGTGGTTCATTAATGTTACACCTATCATTATATAAGTCTTTTGGCTGAACATTAAATTTTTAGGAATAGAATATCAATTAATAATATTATATTTGATTTAAAAACTCTTTTATGTCAATTTTGACACTATTTGGAATTTTGTCTTTGATAAAATCATAATAGCATTATTACTTCGAAAAAAATTAATCTAACCAACCATAAAATGTCATATTAACCTATAAAATTAGTGTAATTCATAAAAATTCAAAAATTACATTTATTTGGATATTTATAATATCAATTATTTTAATATTTTATTAATTAGGAAATTATTTCATCATCGTTATGTCATAAATAAATTTAATTATTTAATGTATAAAAAATATAAATAAAATACCATTATTTAGTAAATATTTTTATATTTATAATTAATATTTATATTAGAATTTATCTTCTATGTAATCCTATATTAAAAATGTTTTAGTTATTAAACAATTATTTTTACTCTTTTATGTCTTCTTTAAATAAATTAATAATAAATGTCCTAATCTAATCCAAGTGGACCAAAAGGATCATATTCTTGTACTAAGGTCATTTTTTTGTCGAATTAAATTTATAAAATAAAATTAGGACATGTGTTGGGGTATTAATAATATCATTTTTACCCTTAATTACCCTATTTACATTTAACTGTGGTAAATAAACAGAAAAACATACTATTCACCAAAAATTATTTTCATCTTATTGAAAAAAATTAATTACTTATATCAACCATGTCTCTTATATCTTTGAAATTAAACTCACAGAAGCGGTAAAATTATGTTTTCTGTAAATCTGCAAATGCTCCTAAGAGGTGGGTAAAAGAAGGTAAAAAGTTCAATAAAATTTTTATATATCTAAAATTATTATAATATGACTCCAATGAATTACAATGAACATATATATGTATTATGTATATATTTTTACCTAAAATTAATTTAAATAAAATAATTAATTATTTAAATTAAAATTTGGTTTTAAACTACAACTCAGGGTTTTTCACTATTCATCAAAAATTGAATGTTTTGAGAAAAATCCCAAAAATTCACCCTAAGATAATTTCGATATTCCAAATATAAAAATGAAGTCCATTTTGAAATATAATATTTATAAAATTTAAAAAGTTGGTATTACTATTCATAACGGCTAGTTTGATTGGTTGTGGTGTATTATAACTCAAAGTTGCGTACATCACACACTACTATTATTCAAAGAGAAGCAAACTGTGAAAGATTGAGGTGTTACATTCTCCCCTCCTTAAAATAATTTCTTCTTAAAACTTTCTATAGTCTTACTATGTAAAAAAGACTCTGGTGGTTCTTCATCATTAGTTCATCGGGTTACCACGTTGCCTCTTCCATCTTATGGCTTCTCCATATAACTTTTACCAGACGAGTCGTCTGGTTTTTCCAAACTTGTTCTCCTATATCAAGAACCTTGAAAGGATCTTTACAATATGACAGACCAGGTTCTAGTTCTTATTCCTCCTAGGTGAGTACATGCATTGGGGCATGCATGTATTTTCTCAAAAGTGATACCAGGAATACATTGTGAACTTTGGAAAGAATTGGAAGCATTCCCAAATGGTAAGCTACAACCCCAATTTATTTTAGAATTTCAAAAGGTCTGATGTAACTGGGACTGAATTTACCCTTCTTACTGAAATGTATAACAACCTTCCATGGAGATACCTTCTAGAAAAAATTATCTCCTACCTAAAATTCCAAATCCTTACTTCGGTTATCTACATAGCTCTTCTGTCTACTTTGAACTTCCTTGATGTGGTTTTGGATTACCCTCAACTTTTCCATCGTTTCCTCTATAAGTTCTGGGCCTATGAGTTTTATTTCACTAACATCATCCCAACAGGTTGGTGTGCGACATATCTTTCCATATAACGCTTTATATGGTTCCATATAAATACTTGAATGAAAGTTTTTGTTATTGGAAAATTCTACTAGAGGTAAATATTGATCCCACATACCTTGAAAGTCAATTGATCATGATCTAAACATGTCTTCTAAGGTTTTAATAGTCTGTTCTGATATTCTATCAGTTTGGGGGTGGTAGGCAGTGCTCAAATGAAGTTTAGTATTGAGGGATTTCTAAATACTTTTCCAGAATCTTGATGTAAAATAGGGATCATGATCCGAAATAATCGATAGGGGTACTCCAGGAAGTCTCACAACATCATTAATATACAATCTTTCTAGACGTTCAGGTGGTAAATTTTCCCTTATATAAAGAAAATGTGCTGACTTGGTAATACAATCAACAATGACCCATATTGCATCGTTTCTTCTAGGAGTCTTTGGTAGTCCTATGACAAAGTCCACCGTGATATTATCCCATTTCCACTCAATTATGGGAAGAGGTTTGATGACTCCTCCAGGTTATTTCCTTCTATCTTTCACTTGTTGAAAAACCATACATCTTGACAAAAAATCAGAAATCACCCTCTTCATGTTGTCCTATAAAAAATGTTCCTTCAAGTACCAATAAATCATGGTGATACCAGGGTGTATAGAGAAATTTGAACTATGGGCATCATCCAACAATTACCTTTTTAGATCAGGTATATTGGGATCACAAAGTCTCTCCCCAAATTTCAAAATTCCATCTTCATTTACAAAGTCACTCAATCTCCCGTTATTCACAGCATTAATCTTCTTTTGAAACTTCTCATCATCAGCCTAAGAACTTTTTATACATTCTAGTAAAGATGGTTTGGCAACCATTTGAAAATAATTGATGTTTCACCTTCCTTGGTTATTCCCATATCCATATTTACCACATCCATATATATAAGATCCTTTTAAACTCTCATCTTGTTCAAAACTCCATGATCATTTATTCTCATAGAATCTACCACCTTATTTTCCTTCCCCAGGTGGTAGAGTATCGTGAAATCATAATCCTTGAGTAGTTCAAGCCATCTTCTTTGCCTCATGTTGAGTTTTTTCTGTGAAAAAATATACTTCAAACTCTTGTGATCAGTATAAATGTCACGACCCCCTCCCACCAAAGATGCCCCTCCTGAGCTGGCAATGGTGAAAGGAAGATAATGACCCCCGAGTCCCGCCTCTAGTAGGCCCCGGGTTGGAGACTAGCACCAAGGGTATGAGTTTCAACAAAGGAGTGTTATGATCTTGAATTAAAAAAAACATAAATGAGAACATTTAAGTAAAACCAGAAACATCTCTCTTGATCTCTGGCCTTGCTAGGGTTTCCACTTCTATTGCATGAAACTGTCTGTGTCCCACTCCTCTGCCGTTCTGTTGACGTCCAGGTGCCATAGTTGTTCGGTAAACAGGGAACGCATAAGCCCAAGTAGTAATGAAAAACTCAAAGTTTTAATTATCATTTTATTTCAATTTCGTTCCCAGAACACCCAAATCAAGTAAAACACAAACATGATGATGCATGTACCTTCCCTAGGGTCTCTACCCTGCAATCAATATAGTCTCACTTGGTCGTTCGGTAGGCTCAGAGTCCTTGCATCGGATCACGGGGGGCCCTAAAATCCCGTGTCCTAGCCTGTCTTCCCTGGCCTATGTCACACACCAATATTAACGAACACTGTTGCCCTACCATCCCATGCAATCTTCACTGTGCCTAACTCCAGACTCCATCCTATCTCTCAACCATCACCTCTGATACCATTCTGTCACGACCCCCTCCCACCAAAGATGCCCCTCCTGAGCTGGCAATGGTGAAAGGAAGATAATGACCCCCCGAGTCCCGCCTCCAGTAGGCCCCGGGTTGGCGACTAGCACCAAGGGTATGAGTTTTCACAAATATGGGAGGCATTGCCCTTTTAATGTTATTAACACAATTCCAACTTTAATTGTGGAGAACCGCACAACGCCTCCTGTACAAGGTCACACCCATGCACCCCATGCATTTCATTCATTTATAATTTATTACATGAGGCTCATTTATTATAATTTATTCCTTTATAACTTATTCCATGGGCCTCCCATCATTTTATTAAATATATTCGATTTTATTTCTTATATTTTACAATGATTAAATTAAAACCATTTTATCTAATTAACACCAAATATTTTCACGCCACCATTATCAATTATTATTATAAAAAAAAATTATTATTACAACACGTGTCGTGTTTGACCACATCAAATTTTTTTACAAAGAAATGGACCGGAGAGGTCCGGGCCATTACACCACAAAACATCAATAAATTTCCCGAACACATGGCTTGAGGAATTCCTTCTCCCATGTCGAGATATTATCCACTTTAGGTGGCACTGACTCTCCTGAGAGGTATCTTGAGGGGTGGTTGTTCGGACCTTTCCCCCTTTTATGGGTTGGTTTTAATTATCGAGGACGAGAATGTTTTGAGAGGTATCTGGTGTAATGGCCCGGACCTCTCCGGTCCATTTCTTTGTAAAAAAATTTGATGTGGTCAAACACGACACGTGTTGTAATAATAATTTTTTTTATAATAATAATTGATAATGGTGGTGTGAAAATATTTGGTGTTAATTAGATAAAATGGTTTTAATTTAATCATTGTAAAATATAAGAAATAAATTCGAATATATTTAATAAAATGATGGGAGGCGCATGGAATAAGTTATAAAGGAATAAATTACAATAAATGAGGCACATGTAATAAATTATAAAGGAATGAAATGCATGGGGTGAATGGGTGTGACCTTGTACAGGAGGCGTTGTGCGGTTCTCCACAATTAAATTTGGAATTGTGTTAATAACATTAAAAGGGTAATGCCTCCCATATTTGTGAAAACTCATACCCTTGGTGCTTGTCGCCAACCCGGGGCCTACTGGAGGCGGGACTCGGGGGTCATTATCTTCCTTTCACCATTGCCAGCTCAGGAGGGGCATCTTTGGTGGGAGGGGGTCGTGACAATAAATATCAAAATTTTCACCATAGAGATAATGTATCCATATCTTCAAAGCAACGATTACAGCCGCTAACTCAAGATCATGAGTACGATAGTTTTTCTCATGAAGTTTTAGCTATCATGATGCATTGGTAATAACCCTATCATTCAGCATAAGAATACAACCACGTACTTTCATTGATGCATCACTATAAATAACTAACCCATCATTCCCCGATGGTAGAGTCAATACAGGATCATTGAATAATCTTCTCTTTAGTTCTTCAAAAAATTCTTCACACTCTTTTATCAAAACAAATTTAACCACTTTTCGTGTGAGCTTCGTTAATGGGTTAGCTAACTGGGAAAAATTCTGGACGAAACTTCTATAATAACTTACTAAACCAATAAAACTGCATACCTCAGTTATACTTGTCAGTGCTGGCCATTCTAGGATTGACTTTGTCTTAGAAGGGTCAATAGAGATTCCATCCTTGGAGACAATATGGCCAAGAAAAGAAATCTTGTGAAGCCATAATTCACACTTGCTAAACATCCCATATAATTCATGACTTCTAAGAGTCTTCAGGATAATGCGCATGTGATTTTCATAATCTTCGTAGCTTTTAGAGTATACCATGATATCATCAATAGATACCACTAAAAATTCATCAAGATATTCTTTGAAATTTCCATTCATTATATTTATGAATACAGAGGATGCATTAATCAATCCAAAATGAATTACTGTAAACTTGTAATGCCAATACCTGGTTCGAAATGATGTTTTTAGAATGTATTCCTTATTCACACACAATTGATGATATATAGATCGAAATTCAATCATTGAAAAATATTGAGCTCCACGAAGTTAGTTGAATAAATCATCAATTCATGGAAGGGGATAATTTTTCTTTGTGTTTATAACATTGATCTCACAGTAGTCAATGTATAACCTCATTGATCCATCTTTATTTTTTTTAAAAAGGACAGGGGATCCCCATGGAGAAATACTAGGGAAAATAAATCCCTTATTACTCAATTCCTCTAGTTATTTATTTTGTTCCACTAATTCCACAACGGCCATTCTATAAGGGGTTTTTGATATGGGCCTTGATCCAGGAATTAAATCAATGGAAAACTCAATTTCTCATTCTGGAGGATGTCCAAGTAAATCTTCTAGAAACACATCAACATATTATTTCACAATAGGTACATCCCCTATTTGAACATTATTTTCCTCACCCATAGTTATTTAATTCTCTTACTCCCCAATAATTGAATTTATTTGAGCAACTGGGGGTGGATCTAGATAAGAATTTGGTGGTGACGATTCTGCTCTAATGATAAGGTGTTCATTATCATCATCATCAAAAATAGTAACCTCCTTCTGATTACAAATTTTTTTTACATCATGGTCTAATATCCAATCTATACCAAGGATTATATCAAATTAAATCATGTGTATGAGGATGAGATCAGTAGTTAATGAACATTTATATGACCTAATGGGAACTGATTCATAGAACATTATAGCAATGATACTTCCCTTAGGAGTTCTGACTGACAACTCCCTTATTAAATAAAATTATAAATATCTAATTTTCATATGAAAATGGGAAGATATGAAACAATGAGATGATTCAGAATCAAATAAATCATTTTCTAAACTTGAGGAAATAATTAAATTACCTGCCACTATGTCTTTAGAGGCTTTAACCTCAGCAATAGTGATATCATAAGCTCGACCTTAATCCCTTAGCATTTTTTGAGGTATGTTTCCCTAACTCTTAGGACATTCATTTTCATAATGTCTCATATCCCTACAATTGTAGCATTGAACATTCGTAGCTTCTTTATTTACCTTACAATCACCAGGAAGATGGCCTTTTTATCCACATTTGTAGCATAATTCTTTTCCTTTTAGACAGGCACCAGGGTGCTTCCGTCCACAATTATCATAGAGTGGAAATTCAATTCTTCCCTTATTCCCTATTTCCACATTTCCTTTCCTAGAGTGTTAAGAAAATATCTTCTTCTCTTTCTTTGCTTTAATGTCATAAGAATTAGAGAATTCCTTTTCTGTCTTGATAGCACACAAGACAATATATTCGTACGTTGAGAAGTATTTTGATACTAATGGTCGACAGAAAAATGGATTAAACCCATCAAATAAATGGTCAATCGTACTTCATGGGTTACATATTTAATCTACAACATGCCTTGCTAACCTTTTAAAGTTTGCTTCATACTTTGCGACATTCTTATCTTTCTTTTTCCTCAGACTCAGAAATTGTCTTTCCATATCTGATCGATGGTCATGAGAAAAGAATTTTTCTATGAAAATTTCTTTAAATGCCCTCCATTCAATATTTTATACTTCATCATTTTCCTTTGTGTTTTTTAATTAATGACCACCATTGATCAGCATCTCCAGTGAGGCAATAAACTGCCATGAAAACATTTTCACTTTCACTACTCCCCAAGTCGTAGAATTGTTTCTCTAAGTAATTTATCCATTTCTCAGCCACTAATGGATTTTTAATCCCATTGAATGTTGGTGGTTGTTTCCTCATGAAGAAAACTAAAATTGATCCTCCACTTTGTGGATCAGGGTGCTCCATACGGGTAAGGTTATTATTCATAACCTGAGTGAGTTATCCCAATATAGTGATAAGCTGATCAGCACCAGTTGTATCACCAGAACCACTATAATTGTCTTAAGTAGGAGGGAAATCCATACATGGAGTGTGCGCATTGATATGGTTTCCATTCCTTTCACTAGGATCCATTTCTAAACAATGGAATACACTAGATTTGTTTATGAATCACAATACATAAATCCAAAATTGTAAAACACTTAACATAAATTGAATAGTTTATCGATATAACCCATAATCATAAAAATGTTTTCTTTAAGGAAGTATATACTCATAAATCCTTTGTAATGGTTTTTAAAGAAAATGATAATTATCCTAAGCATATCCCCCATGAGTTTCGTAACCAAGAGTGCAGCAAGGCCCATTGTCGTGCACCAATTCCCGTTCGAGTCTTGCTCAAAGCGGTGTTTTTGGGTTTTACCCCTAGGTAGATCTATGTCGGAGCCGTCTCTACCTGCTCTTATCTAGACAGGGAGGTATTTCTTGTAAAACTCACAAAATCTATAAAATACCAAAATTCTAGGATGTTATTCTATACTAATTCTCAAATTATATCTTAAGGCTATGTGATCTAATCAGAGTTTATATAAATCTAGTTTCCAAGGTTTGTACTAAAATTTCTATGATACCAAATGTAACGCCCCGACCTTAGTTACCCATAGTCGGTTCATTATTACATAACATTGGAATGATCACAAAGAAATAATGACTCGAAAGACCGGATAGTTTTGTAATCTTGGAAACAAGATTCATACATATTTTCAACTTTACAACTTGAAAAGAAATACAACATGAATTTATTCCATTAAAAACATCCAATACTACTAGATTATACCTGCAAGTCACTCATAAAAAACTTATTCATATCCTGGGAAAATGAGACATAAGAAAGTGGTGAGCTCAAACGCTTAGTAAGGGTATGCAATACAACAGATGGTGACATAAAATTTAAGCATGGTGAATAATTGAAATCCCATGCCTTTACCAATAATAAACATGAATACTTTAATATAAGTAATATGAGTTAAGTAAATCATGCCATAATAAAACATAATCATGGGTATTATACTAGTCTAATGACCATATGAACCATCAATATTATTTTCATAATGATGTAATATATAATGTTGGACATTCTGAAAAATTTTGTCAATGCCTCGACCAAGACGTCTAAAAATTATTAAGGCCTCGACCAAAACCGTATATCAAAATAGGAAAGACCTTGGCCAATTCCATGTCCAGTTGCCTCATTAGATCTACCATTTCATTTAGAAGCTATAGCGGGCTCCACCCATCACTTACTATGTCCAAAACGTTCCTCATATGAAAAGGTTGAAATATAACATAAACATTCGTATTAAAACTAGCATACGAAATGTCAATACATTAACCGTAAACCATTAATGGTATAAAAATAACATATCCACTATCAAACATATCAGAAAACCATCAATACAATATCTTAGTTTTGTATCATAATAAATCAACTTCAAATAAACTTAATATCCATCAAAGGATGTTGACATAGATGAAATCAAAACCTTTTTTAGAGAAATATCTCTTTATATTTTGAAATAATTTAAAAGTCACATAATTATAAAGAAAACCATTATTTTGAAAAAATTCTTATAAGATATTAAGGGAAAATTTGATGATGTTATAATGACAGAAAATAGCTGCACCTTCTGTATAAGTTAAAAAAACATTTTTACCTTAATTTTATCGAAAAGGTCAAAAAGTACCTTGTTTGGAAAACAAAGGAAAGATTCATTTATAAACATATTATAAATGTCAAACAAGGGTATAAATGAATTTAACCCATAGTCTGTAAAATAGTAAGAATGTTTTAAAATACATTTTTAAGAAACATGGATGTGGATGATAAAGAGGTCCCAATAGATAATCATGTATAAACAACCTTGGACAATGAAGAGATTGTAGAATTAATCCTTACCTTTTACTTTTAATTGGACAACTATAGTTAAACTACTGTATTAGGGTTAAATAATTGTTATTAAATTATATAAGAATTATATATATTAATATGATATGATATACGATCTTTTAACATTATTTTATTAATAATATCTTAGTATTATTTTCATTTAGGGTGTTAACAGATTCATTTTCCATTATATTCATTGTTATGTGAGTCATATTTGTTATGAATGGATATATCTTATTCATATATAAAATTATATTAAGCCTTCAAACATTATTTTTAACCATCAAATGAAAATTAGTCTTGAATGGAAACGATGGGGAATGAATCTTATATCGTTCGTGGAGACGGTAATCCGTACGTACGCACGAGCGATACTATCATTCTTATGATATTAAAATAACATATAATCGGATGGTATATCATATATACACAATCATTATCATGTTATATTTATTATTTACATAAATTACACATCATTATTATACCCATACAAATAATAATGTATTGAATAACAATTACACCACGACCTGGAGACGGTAAGCCGTATGTACGCACATATGGTGACATTTTAATAAAAAAATGGATAGAATAATGAATATGGTTATACCATATTTTAAATAACATCACAGTATATAGAACATACTGGAGTTATTTTTTTATAATGGAAATAACAAAGAAAGAGGATGTGGAATAAGAAAGAAACTTGAAAGAGGTGACGAAATATTTACCTATTCTTCGGGTTCTTCCTTTTCATTTGATCAAAAGGGCTCATTAGGTTGGAATTATGACTAAAGGAAGGTCTCTAGGATGAAGGGTGGACAGTTGAGAGGGTATTTGGGTAGAGGATGGCCGATCAAAATGGTTTTAAGGTGTGAATTTGAGGGAAGGATGAGTACCCTTTTATAAGAGGGGTGAGGGGCACATTAGGAAAATCTAGAAATATTATTTTATAATAAAATCATTTTAGGTTAATAAAGGATCCAAAGTAGATTATTTAAAAGTTTAGGTGGGGATGGATCGAAAACCAATCATCCAATATGTTTTAGATAGGTATGGGTCACTATATTAAACATATCTTTTAGATTTAACTCTAAGTTAAATAGTTTGACATTTACCATTTCTCTTTGTATTTTTATATTATATGGTTAATAAACATAATATATACTTCCAAGAGAACCCCAAGTTGTTTATAAATGATAAATCTATCATTATATTAGTCTTTTGGCCTATAATTATATTTTTACGAATAGAATATCAATTAATAATATAATATTTGTTTTAAAAACTCTTATATGGAAATTTTTACACTATTTGGTATTTTGTTTTTCTGAATATTATAACAACATTATTTCATCAAAACAAATTCATCTAACCAACCCTATTATGTCATATTATCCTAGAAAATTAGTGTAATTCATAAAAAGTCTCGAATTACATTTATTTTAATATTTATAATATCAATTATATAATATTTCACTAATTAGGTAATTACTACATCATCATTGTGTCATAAATAAATTAAACTATTTAAGTTCTAAAATATATAAATAAAATACCATTATGTAGTAAATTTTTTTATATTTCTAATTAATATTTTTAGCCAAATTTATCTTATGTGTATCCCTATATTAAAAATGTTTTAGTTATTAAACATTGATTTTAACTCTTTTAACTCTTCTTTAAATAAAATAAAAATAAATGTCCTAATCTATTTCAAGTGGACCTAAAGGGTCATATTTTATTTCTAAGGTTGTTTTTGGTCGAATTACACATATCTAGTAGAATTAGGACATTTCATCTACCCGACCATTTAACAATTCACACCATGGTAAAAAGACACCTCCGATTGACGTGTCGTTCGTCCGAACCTTTCAAAATTCACACCACAATTGTTGTCTTATGATTTCATGGAATTCCGAGGGCGTTTGGGTGTTTTTACCTCCAACGCACCCTTTTAGAGCACGCCTTACTACTAAAAATGACACATTCGGTCGTACCACATGTACCACATGTCCGATGGACATACAATCTCCATATACATGTCACGAATAATATTTCTATTGTTTTCGTATGGTTTCAGGTCATTCAGAGAATGTTTTCTCTGAATTCAACCATCATACGCCATTTTGGTCTTTTATGACTCCGAAAACATGTTTTCCATCACCGTAGTCAAGCGACACCTCTGATTGACGTTCCTCTTACCCATCCATTTCAAAATTCACAACACGGATGTTGTCGTATAATGTCATGGAATTCCGAGGTCAGTCTGGTGGTTTTGACCACCCAACGCGCCTTTTTAGAGCACGCTGAACTGCTGAAAATGACATATTAAGTCGTACCACGTGCACCGCATGTCCGATGGACGTTAAATCTCATCCTACATGTCACGAATAAGATTTATATTGTTTTCGGGTGATTTTAGGTCATTCGGAGCACGTTTTCCATGAATTCGACTATCACACGCCGTTTTGGTCTTTTATGACTCTGAAAACGCATTTCTGGTCACCGCGGTCAAACAACAATTCCGTTTGACATGCCATCTACCCGACCATTTTAAAATTCACACCACGATTGTTGTCGTATGATTTCAAGGCATTCTGAGGTCATTCGTGTGGTTTTGTCTACCCAACACACCCTTTTAGAGAGCGCTAAACTGCTGAAAACGACACATTCAGTCATACCGCACGTACTAAACATCCTATGGACATGTTGTCTCCTCCTACATGTCACAAATAATATTCTTATTGTTTTTGTACGGTTTTAGGTCCTTCGAAGCACGTTTTCACTAAATTCAACCGTCACACGTCGTTTTGGTGTTTTATGACTCTAGAAATGCGTTTTCGGTCACCGCGGTCAAACAAAACCACCCATTAACATTATGTCTACACAAAAATTTCAAAATTCACGCCACAGTTGTTGTCATATGATTTTATGGAATTCTGAGGTCGTTCAGGTGGTTTTGACCACCAAACAGACCATTTTAGAGAGGGCTGAACTACTAATAACGACACATTCGGTCGTACCGCACGCACCGCACGTCCGATAGATGTACAATCTCCTCCTATATGTCACGAATAATATTTATACTGTTTTCATGTGGTAGCAGGTCATTCGGAGAATTTTTTCTTTGAATTTGACCGTCACACGCCGTTTTGGTCTTTTATGACCCCTAAAACGCATTTCCAGTCACCACTGTCAAAAAACACCTCCGATTGACATTCCATCTGCCCGAACATTTCAAAATTCACACCACATTTGTTATCGTATGATTTCATGGAATTCTGAGGTCGTTTGGTTGGTTTTGACCACCCAACGTTCCCTTTTAGAGCGAGAAAAACTACTGAAAATGACACATTCAGTTGTACCGCGCGTACCGCATGTCTGATGGACGTGCGGTCTCCTCCTACATGACACGTATAATATTTATATTGTTTTAGTGTGGTTTCAGGTCATTAAGAGCATGTTTTATCTGAATTCGACTGTCACACACCATTTTGGTCTTTTCTGACTCCGAAAACGTGTTTCCAGTAACCGCGGTCAAATGACACCTCCGATTGATATGACTCTTACCCGAACATTTTACAATTCAGACCACGGTTGTTGTCATATGATTTCAAGGCATTCTGAGGACATTCAGGTGGTTTTGACCACCCAACATGCCCTTTTAGAGCACACTGAACTGCTGAAAAAAAAACACATTCTATCATACCGCGCACACCGCACGTCCGATGGATGCGTCGTCTCCTCATACGACTCAAGAATTATATTCTTATTGTTTTAGTGTGGTTTTAGGTCATTCGGAGCATGTTTTCTCTGAATTCGACCATCACACGCCATTTTGGTCTTTTTTGACTTCGGAAACATGTTTCCGGTCACTACTATCAAAAGAAACCTCCGATTTATGTGACTTCTTCCCTAACATTTCAAAATTCACACCACAGTTGTTTTTGTATGATTTCATGGCATTCTGAGGTCGTTCGGGTGGTTTTGACCACCCAACGCCCCCTTTTAGAGCGCGCTGAACTGCTAAAAATGACACATTCTGTTGTACCGCACGCACCGCATGTCCTATGAACATTTCGTCTCCTACTAAATGTCATGAATAATATTCATATTATTTTTGTGTGGTTTCAGGTCAATTGGAGCACGTTTTCTCTAAATTCAACCGTCACACGCTGTTTTAGTCTTTTATGAATCTGGAAACGTGTTTCCAGTCACCGTGGTCAAATGACACCTCCGTTTGACATACCGTCTACCCAACCATTTCAAAATTCATACCATAGTTGTTGTCGTATGATTTCATGACATTATGAGGTTGTTCGGGTGGTTTTTACCACACAACGCACCCTTTTATAGCGCACTGAACTGCTAAAAACCATACATCCGGTCGTACCGCGCGCACCGCACACCCGATGGATATGTCGTCTCCTACTACATGTCACGAATAATATTACTATTTTTTCGTGTGGTTTCAGGTCATTCGGATCACATTTTATCTCAATTAGACCTTCACACGCCGTTTTGGTCTTTTTTGACTCCCAAAACGCGTTTCCGGTCACTGCGGTCAAATGACACCTCTGATTGACGTGCCGTCTACCTAACATTTTAAAAATCACACCACGGTTGTTATCGTATGATTTCATGGAATTCTGTGATCGTTAAAGTGGCTTTAACCGCCCAACGCGCCCTTATAGAGTGCGCCAAACTGCTAAAAACGACATATTCGATCGTACCGCGCACACCACACGTCCGATGGTTGTGCTGTCTCCTCCTACATGTCACGAATAATATTCCTATTTATTTAGTGAGGATTTAGTTCATTCAAATCACGTTTTTTCTTAAGGGGATAATGGCATAATGACTAATTGGCCTAACGGTCAATTGGCCTATTGTATAGTTGTACAATTGGAATAATGGCATAATGGCCTAATGACCATTTGTTCTAACATCCAATTGAACTTTTAGCCAACTGGCCAATTTCCCTAATGGCCTAACAGCCTAATGACCAATTGGTTTATTGTATAGTTGCACAATTGGGTGGGGGTTGTCCGAGGGTGTGGGGGGGGGGGGGGGCTGTCCGGGTGTGTGTGTGTGTGTGCGGGGGGGGGGGGGGGGGGGGCTAATGACCATTTGTTATAACATCCAATTGAACAATTTTTTTCACATGCATCTATAGTCTCATATGTAAAACCAAAGTTCTTTTTCAACTTACAAGCATGGTAATACGACTCAGGAATATTAGCGTCAACAGGAAGAATGTCTTCCAATAACACCAAAAGCATGTCGAATGATGTGTCTGACCAATGATTCAAAGTCTTCAAATGCAACAACTCCACGATAAACAATAGTTTGTTGTAATAATTACATCCAGGATATAATTATGTTTTTACATCATCAAGTGCTTCATAAAACCTCCTCAAATCACGATCTAAACCAGTGCAAAGATTTATCTCCCCAGTCTCAAGATTCTGGATGTCAATGCCTTCAGGATCCAAACCATGTGCCATTTTAGTAAGCATTTCATGCATTGTATCATTCATCCTTGCATAAAAATCCATATGATATACATTAGTATTTTGAAAACGTACATATTCTTCTCCATGACGAGTCAAACTCTTACAATTTTTCAGAAATCCATTAAAGAATAGATTCCTCCTCACAATATCTTGTGTGAATTGATATCTGTTAGCACATTTTCTACATGTACAACTAATATAGTCACTTTCAAATCCTATGGTTAAGTCAATAAATTGCATAATGCCATTGAAATATTCTCTAGAAGTTCGATTTTAAAGATCAATCCAACTATTATCCATAATAATATATGTATAACAAAAATTTACACAATACTTATTAAATTTTCATTTTTCAAATCAACTATATTTAAAATAAATACTAATCAATTGTTTGTGAACCATTGATAAAATAATAATGTAAGTGAAATCCCATGTCATACTTGATTGTGCTACAAACATGGAATTGAGGGTAGCCGAAGGTGGTGTGGTGAGGGAGAGAAGAGGCAGCGAAGGGGATCCGGAGCGAGAGGTAGTGCGGTGAGGGAGAGGACGGGCGGCAACGACAGCGGGGAGCCAGAGGAGAGGAGGTGGTGAGGTGGAGACGGTGCCGCGAGGGTGGGATGATGAGGGAGGGGACCAAGGATAGCCGGGAGCCAGAGTGGACAGGTGGCAGTGGTGAGGGGACGAGTAGCGACCGTGCAGGGAGGGAGGGGACCGGGTGGCGGATGTGCGGTAAGGGAGGGGGAAGTGAGGGAGGGGACGGGCGACGGTGGTGTGGCGAGGGAGGGGGACGAAGAGGGAGGGGACGAGGGCTGGCGGGGAGCCGGAGAGGAGGGCGGTGAGGGGACGGGGGATGGGCAGAGAGGGGGGGGGGGTGCTGTCCAGGGTATAGGGAGGGCTGTCCTGGGTGCGGGGGGGGGGGGGGATATCTGGAGTGGGGGGTGGGTGTCTAAGGTTCGGGGAGGCTGTCTGGGGTGCAGGGGAGCTATCCGGGGTGGGGGGATCTCTAGGGTGGGGGGGGGGTGATAGGGCAGAGGGATGAGGGCAGAGGGAAGAGAGGTCGGAGACCAGAGGGGGCGTAGGGTGGAGGCCAGAGGGAAGAGGGACGCCAGAGGGGATGGAGGGCAGGGCGTAGGATGGCCGGAGGGCGGAGGGAGGCCGAAGGGTGGGCAGATTTGGAGGGTGGGCGGAGCCGGAGGGTAGAGGGCGGAGGGCGGGTGGAGGGCGAAGGCCGACGAGGGAGTTGGGCGGCGAGCGTTGGAGGGAGGTGATGTTGCGCGGCGATGGGGGAGGGCGCGTGGGGGAGAGTGGAGGGAAGCGATGGGGGATGGAACACAGTGAGGTTGAGGGTTAAGGAGGAGGGCCCGCGAGGGGTGGGGGGTGGCGCCCGAGCCCCCATTTTTTTTGCCAAATCTCAGCAACCACCAGAGGCGGTCTCAATAGGGATTCTATAGCGACCCCCATAGGCAGGTACCCAAGTCAGGGGCCTTCAAAGCCCAATATTATTGTAGTGTTTTAACTGTGGTAAATAAACGTAAAAAGTTACTATTCACCAAAAAGTATTTTCATCTTATTGAACGACATTTTACTTACTAATATCAATCGTGTCTCTTGTATTTTTGAAATTCAACTCCCAGAAGTGCTAAAATTAAGTTTTATGTAAATTTGCAAATGCTCCTAGGAGGTGACAAAAAGGTGGTAAAAGTTTAATAAAATTTTTATATATATAAAACTATTATAAAATGACACTAATGAATTACATTGAACTTATATAAGTATTATGTTTCAATTTTTACCTAAAATAAATTTATATAAACAAATATAATATGTCATATTAACTTAGAAAATTAGTGTAATTCATAAAAAGTCTCAAATTACATTTATTTGGATATTTATTATATCAATTATTTTAATATTTCATTAATTAGGTAATTACTGCATCATCATTGCGTCATAAATAAATTAAATTATTTAATTTCTAAAAAATATAAATAAAATACCATTATGTAGGAAATATTTTTAGCTTTATAATGAATATTTATAGTCAAATTTATCTTATGTTAAGCCCTATATTAAAAATGTTTTTTTATTAAACATGGATTTTAACACTTTTAACTCTTCTTTAAATAAAATAATAACAAGTGTCCTAATCTAATCAAATTGGACCAAAGAGATTCATGTTTTATTCTTAAGGTTGTTTTTGGTCGAATTATACTTATCCAATAGAATTAGGACATGTTTTAGGGTAATAATAATATCATTTTTATCCTTAATTACCCGATTTACTTTTAACTGTGGTAAATAAAAGTAAAAAATTACTATTCACAAAAAATTATTTTTATCCTATTGAACCATGTTTTACTCATTGATATTAACCGTGTCTCTCAGATTTTTGAAATTCCACTCACCAAAGTGGTAAAATTGAGTTTTATGTGAATTTGCAAATCCTCCTAGGAGGTGGGTAACAGACGGTGAAAAGTTCAATAAAATTTTTATATATCTAAAATTATTATAAACAGACTCCAATGAATTATATCGAACTTATATAGGTATTATATATCTATTTTGAACAAAAATAAATTTAAATAAAATCAATAATTATTTAAATAAAAAATTCATTTTTAAACTATAACTCAATGTTTTTAACTATTAATGAAATATTGAAAGTTTTCAGAAAAATACCAAAAATTCACTCTAAAATAATTTTGATATTCTGAATAAAAAAATGAATCCCATTTTGAAAGATAAAATTTATAAAATTTCAAAAAGTGTGTATTACTATTAATAACGGCTAGTTTGATTGGTTGTGGTGTATTAGATCTCGAAGTTGCGTACAACACACGCTACAATATTATTCAAAGAGGAGTGTATCATGGAAGCTTGGGGTGTTAAAAGAGTCCCAGTCATGCCAATATCGAGACATTGAAAGTATCACTAACTAAGAGGTACCCTGTAATTTCAAAAAAAAATTCAAAATAATTGTTTTCTCGTGTGTTCTTACGGGTTCATGTTAGTGCGTTTTTCATTATTTTTCATGTTTTAGTCATGAGATAAATTCAATGTGATAGATATATTATTATATATTATTTTTCTTAACTGAAATACCCTATAGAAATATAAAATAATCGTTTAAAAATAATGGGGGAAAAGTTTTTCCATATTAAAGGACTTATTTTAATTTAAATTAAGGGAACATCCCAAATTTTTCATGATAGATCCAAATGCATGGTTTGCGCATGGTCAAACAAACCTTACCCACAAACCATGCGCAAGGGAGTGCCATTCTAGTGTCTTATATCATGGCTATTTCATGGTTTTCCAACTGTGTGGATACTCCAGGAACCTGTGTGAAAAGAATAACCCCTTCCACCATCACTTCACACATTTACCTCATGGTTTGTTAAACCGTACGCTTAAACTGTGCGGCCCTTTTAAATACATGAAATTTTTAAATCCTAATATTTTCTTCCACTATAGAAACCAAAAAATTGTGCAACACCCCTCCAACCTATCACGTGCATAACCACCATTTCCTTCTCTTTGAACCTCTAGCCCTTTCCCATTCCTCCTTTCAACTGATATTCACCCAAGGTATGTTATCTTTACTCATCATCTTATTCTTCTCCCCTCATTCTTCTATAGGGTTAGAGTGTCATGACTTTTTCTATATCACCTTTATCAAATTTTTCCATTTTTTCTCCAATTCTCCCTTCTTCACCTCTATTTTTCTAAACTATTCCGCCACTCAAATGCACATCCATGATTTTTCAAAACCCTGAAATTGATACTCAATTTTTTTCATATTTGTTATTTTCCATAGTTTCATTAAGTTTATTACAATAAAAATTATATTATATATATATTATTGTTTTCATGTGTAAAATTTATCTTTTTGTAATCCACTGCCTCCATGATTACTAATCCCATCTCTATGGACTCGTCCAAAAAGAGCTCATCCTTCCTACTCTGCCAACCACCTTGGTCTGCACCTCAAATTTAGTTAAAAAGCATAGAACAAAAATTATCATGTTTTTGTCACTTGTGACGTTAATGGACACTCCTACTTCGTTCCAAAAATCTTGATGCTCCGGGTATCTTGGATGTGATGGAGAAGCTTATTTCACAAGGGCACCTCACAGTAAAACTTATTGTGTAACAAAGCACAATAAAGAAAGGAATTTGTTACGACCATCTAGTGCCACGATTGATATGATGATAACGGGGAGGGTTCTTGAAGGATGGTGAAGGTGGAATTACTTTTCAGAAAATGAACCGTCACATTAATTCTTAGTTGGATTAATTTTCTATATTTGTTTGGAATTATGATAAAATCAATTTTCAGAGTGTCAATTATACCAAAGTAGGCTGAGAATGGGATCCTGTGGAGGTGAGATATTTTTGTCCTGCCACTTTCCATCCTGGAGATATTTTACATTCCATAAAATTCCATGGTATCCCAACTATTTATCCACATCCACCGTATAGTACATGAATCTTCAACCTTTCCATCATCTTCACCCAATACCATCATAAAATTTTCTCTAATAAAAAGAGAAAAATTTTTGTTGGATGTTAATAACACTCCTCCTGGAATACCATGGCCTAAATTTTGATGAGGATGGATTCATTAAGATAAAACAATACTTTTTTTAATATTAAAACACTATGTTGCATTAGAATGTTGTAATATGATGGAAGCCATTACTAATTTAGAGGATAGTAAGTGGGAGGCTCGGATAACCCCCAACCCACCTGTCTCTCACAACTCTTTACCCTATGTCAAGGATTACCAAACCCCACCTCATCCCACCTCTCTGTAACCTATAAAAAAACTCATCCTTTCCCACATACCCACCCATGGAGGGAACCCGATATGGAAGCCTTGAACTCTTCAGAATGTGGTATAAATATTCATATGCTATTTTTGATTGGAATCATGAGGCTACTTGGTGATAGGGGTAGGCATCTACATGCATGATCTCCTAAAAAATGATCTTTATTATCCACTGACATTCTAGACTCTATCTATTTAAATGTATGGTGATTCCACTTTTCATCCAGATCTTTCCTAGAGATCCTCTCTACCATGAATTCCATCAAAATCAACCCCACTGAAGCGATGGAATTTGATCCAACCATTGTTGATTCATCTTGGGAAAAATCATCCCATGCGTAGTTCTGTGATCCTTCCAACTTTGAACCATCCATTGGATGGCACCGATTATCTTATATTTTCTATTGCTTTTTTCTAAATGCTCTCTCATGACTATTTTTTTTACTTCATTTTTTTTCTTGTTACTTTCTCTGTCATACATGGTGTGATTATATGCTTCTACTTAATTACACTTTCTACTACTATGATATTATAAATTCACTCTCTCATGTTTCCCTATCAGGAAAACATGTCAATCTATTTTTATGACAAGAAGAAACATTTTACCTAGGTGGGATCTTGCACACTAACTAATAATCCCTATTTGACTTTTATCCAGGGTAGTTTTTTGTTCAAACTTAAATTAAAATCCTTTCATTTGTTTGTACCTATATTTCATTTTTATTCACTAACCACCCTTCTCCACCTTACCACATATATAGGGAACCATGTTTTATTTTTATAGTTGGGAGGGAAACCTTATATGGAATCCCATTTTTTCATTTCCTTATACTTACCTAGGATGATATGTTTTTCTAAGGGGTTCTGTAAAAAATTATTATAGGTTCCAGACATGTATATTGACTAGATAAAATTAATTTTGGATAAATATGGTTGGAATTCCTCATATGTATGGATTGATAAAGTCATTATCAATATGAATAAACATTTTATCACATGGTGTGTAACTTATTGATATTCATTCATAAAAAATTTTGTTTAAAAATGAACATTTTTATGGATTGGTTTAAATTCTAGCAGCCCTTCAAATGGAAGTAAAATTATGCATAATATGAGGTAAACTATTGAAATTAATGATGCCACACTAGTGGTTATTATGTGGTCATAATTTCATGTACTCTTTTCAATATCCCTTAATTAATCACGATTAGATGTGAAAAATTCGGACCAATATTAATTCTAGTATCTCATCCCAATGAAAAAAATTCAAGATATGAAAATTCATGCCCAAATTTATTGATGACAATTCATCATTTTTCAAATGATGAAAGTCATTAAGTTTGTGTGGATTAAAAAATTTATTTCCCACCATTTGGTGATTAAAAAATATGTTTCTAACCAAACCAAGTGTATGATGAGATGGAAATGTAGGTTTGATCATTTTTTGAATGAATATAAACAATTTTAGTTATAAAAACAATGATTTAGGAAATAATATTTGGAGGTTCAGAAAAAACCTTTTTTTATTGGATAATTTCTAAGATTGACGGGTTATGAAGAATGAATGTAGTAATTTAAATAATAATTAATCCAAAGTCATTATTCATTTACTTTATCGAAGCTGTGACATTTCTACCTATTTCATTGTAACCCCTCTGTAATGATTGTGAAGGACTTTGATTGAGGACGAATAATCAATCAAGTGTGGTGGATGTTTATACACTGATGTGTATAAATAATTTCCATTCATTTATGATTATTGAAAATGGTTTCTCAAATAAATAGTCATGATTTTATAACTTAAATGTGTCTTTAGATATCAATTTATTGTAAAAGGATGGTCTATGATGTTTCAACACCAACCGGGAGAATATGAAGGCACTTGGAGGAATTTGGATCCTTTTTCCATGGTGCATTCTACAGCTGAGTCACCCAAGCCAAGAACCCCAACCACAAAGAAAATTCGGATCTTGGTGCACAGATATAGAACCTCTATCACCATCTCAGCATGGTTTGAAAGACCATACAGACCCTTCAAAAAACAATTTAGAGGGTTCAAATTTGTAGGCAGAGTCTTACAACATGGTGTCTACATGTTTTTCATACTATGTGGACCAGCCTAGGTACCCTTGTGCCTCCATTTCATTAGACCGAATATTTAGATTCCTAAACACCATGGGATAGTGGGGTATTTCCAGATAATGCTCTATAGACACATTTTAAATATCATCATCATCTATAGATAAAAACAAATTGGAAAAGTGGAGGTTAAAACCCATTCTAGAAATGTTTTGGATGATTTATCTTGTGGTCTTTCGGAATTTTTATTTTACATATCAGCTGTAATAAACATTTTATGTAATAATATATTGTTTTAATCATTTATTTTATGTGTAACTAATTCTATTTATGTTTTCATAGTTGTGGGAAATATAGGTTCATTAATAACTATTTTTATTGTTTTGTTTGTGTTGTTTCATATTCTTATTAAAATTTACCCTATAATACCATTATATATCATTCTGTAAAGTCTGTATCAGACCAAGAAGAGAGATTATAAGGATCTCCAAGTAATTTATTAGATTCAAACACATTATCATTTGGTTGACATGTTATATTTGAAGTGACTACATTCATAAAGGTTATGAAAATCAATTTTCAAACTAAGAAATTGATCTCTATTAACTTAATCGGAGCTCACCCAACCAAAGGATTTATTCTTGGTTTTAAACCCATATATTTGAGTTATTGTTAACAATACAACACAAAAGGAAAATATATTCTCAATGATTTTCAAAAACACCCATATCCCTAATGAATTACTTCAATTAATCGTTAAAAACCCAGTTCATGATTTTTTCCTATTTTAAAATTTTGACTCTTCCTGAATTTATGGATTTAATCATTCAACTATATGAATAAACCTTTAAAAACCTCAAATATTGAATCTATACTCAGAAAAGTATCACTTAATTAATTACGATTCATGAAATTGAGCACAATAACTCTATCTATGGATCTACCACCATACATATTCTATAATAGTAGTAAGAGTGGGTAATTAAATTTGGGCCACTAAAAGTAACAGTTAGGACCGAATGACACCAATAATCAAAGAGAATTTGGAGACAAAGTGAGGAATGACGTGATGTGAGTGAAAGGAATGAACATATCTACTATAAAAAAATCCAGTCAAAATATGTTTGTATTTTTATAAGAAGAATTCTATAGATTAAGAATGGATATTCATAATGTCTATTTATGCATGACTTTTGACCTGTAGAATGTTGTATATGATGGTCATGAAATCTCTTGTAAAAATATATCAATCAAATAGTAATATAAAAAAACCAAACAATGATGAGAATGTAAAAATGATGTTATTAATAATTTGGCCAGAATAAAAGAAGCTTCTTAAAAGAATGAAGGAAGATGAGATAAAATCCAATGCTAAAGGAAAAAAAATATATTCAAAATGAATAGACCAATGTTATCGATGAGTTAACTAAAAGTGGTGAGTTTGAAATTCAAAATAAGCTATGTGAGTGTTAGGAATTTTCCACTAAACATAACATAATCTAGAGTTACGTTAATAATTTTACTTTTATTCACATTGAGTATCTTTATAGTTTTAGAGTTTTAGTGAATTATTCTATAACTCACACAAAAAAAAACCATATAAATACAAGGTGTAAACTTATGAATAGTTTACAATTTTAATATAATCTAAAAATTTTAAAATAAATAATGATAACTTTTATGGAAACTCTTCATGACTATCATGATGATTTATTTATATCCCTTACACATCCTTAGATCCTATAAAAAACATTATAATTACGGTATGAGAATGAAAATATCAATCAGGTATATAAAAATTAAGAAATTGTTTTTTCATTAGAACACCTAAAACATTATCACAATGAAAAACTTTTTACCATTAAATAGTAATCACATTCCTTAAAAAATAATTTCATTTAATACATTTTTTTGTAATAACAATATTACCATAAATCCCTTAGAAAGAATATAGAATAACCAAAGGGGGAATATGGAATCATTATACTTTTCAACATTATAAATGGAATAACCAAATATCCAAATTCCATACATATAAATCTTAAAATTGAATATCTATATGACTGACTTCAATACGAATGCATTGGAGGGATTTTATGGACCTACCTACCATTGGTTTATCACAGAATGATACATTATTGGATTATCGTAGAACAACATGTCAGATGTCCATCTACCATTATATAATAATAACACACAAATGATTTACATTGTAAACATTTTACTCGTAAAATTTAAATTTAAATCAGAGGAAAACATTTCATTATATTGAATCATCAATACATTTTCAATAACCATTTTTAATAATAAATAATACTGAGAAAAAAACGAATAAGGGTTTATTCATCTTTTAAAAACATGAAAGATTATAGTGGGAGACAAATACCAAAATTGAATTAAAATTTCATTTATAATATTCTTTTTATATATATATAAATAAACATGTAAAATATCATCAACAATTTTTAAATAGATGAAATTGTTAAATATTTATATATTAAATGCATCCCATGCCACTTTGATCATTTAAATTCCAAGACTTGTGAATTAATAACTTTTAATAATAAATTAAATTACATCATAATTGATAAAATATTTATCTAGAATGTAAAAAGGGTTGTATAGAAACCATATAAAAAATAAACGTACATATCATCAAACAATTCCACAATGAATAAATATTGAGATAAAGTCACTTACAATTGAGGTAACATATGAATAAGACACCCCAAAATTAATAATCTAAAATTGAAACATTTACATTCATTAAAGATAAAAAAATTGATAAATTTTTCAAAATTGGTAGTAGATACACAAAAAATAACTAGTGATTATGAAATTTATCTAATGTATATAAAAAACGTGAGATGTCAATCCCATACCTTGGGTCTGATATGTCACATGTTACATTATCTTTCTCAATAATAAATTTATGTAAATTATTTACTATATTGATAAAAAATTTCATGTTTATTATTACTTTTATTTCTCTTATTACAATGTTTTAAACAATGACATGTACAATTCAGTTTAACTCGTGTGTTTTGGCCATATTCAGTTTATTTGTCAAACACGAGTTTGGTAGGTCAACTTTGGTCAAAAGGGTAATTATATAAAAAATCATGAATAATAATCATTATTTTATTTTCATATTTATAAATAAGATACATATTTATAACCAATCATGAATAATAGTTATGATAAATGAATAAATGTAACAATCATTGATATGATGGGTGGTACATATGCATGAGTATCATTCCCATATTTTAATTATCATTATAGAAAGAATGTAAGTAAAATTTATCGTTACAAAATGACAAATATGTCCTAAATACCATGTTATTTATTCATATATATTATATAGAAAAATTTTGTGATGTAAAATAAATCACATCTTGTCGATGCGGTCGTAGTCCACACGTGCATGAATGGCGTTATCACATACTCAGTGTGTGAAAGGATAATAAAGAAAATGAAATATTATAGTTTTTGGTTGGTAATTATGTCATTAAAATCATATAGATTTCATGTATGTCATGTATGTTTAATTAAAAACAACATGGATACATTGCTTGTAATGTGTGAATGTATCAAAATGCTTTTAGGAGGTGGTATTCCATTAGTTCACAAACAACATTATCATATTAAAAATGAAATTCATGATGGTATGTGTATATAAAAATTACCAAAGTATAAATATATCATTAATAATATATATATATATATATCATATAAAAATACTTTTTTCATCATAATTTTCATTCATGATTTTTGATAAGGGAAAAATGAATTATATCTTTACGTTAGGCGGTAGTTCAGCATACATGAATTATAATTTTCACCCATTTTATGGAAGTGTGTGTAAGTGTAGAAATAACACTTAACATAAAAACATATTAGTATATTGAATATATATATATATACATATATTATTATATAATAATTTAATAATTATAAATTAATGGAGTAGGTAAAAAACAATGTAAACATGCATATTGCTGATAGTTGCCTCTTCTTCTGATAACTCCTTTTAGTTTTCACCAAATGATTTCTTGGAGGGCTACATGACCATGTTGAGGAATAAATGGTGATTTTAAGGATGTTGTAAGATTAGTTAAATAGTTCCATTCTGTTTATATGTGATTTAGAGTTTTGAAGAAGTGATTTGGACAATATGTTTTTTTAAGTGAAAAAATGACCCATTGGGTACTATTGACAATATTTTAGTGCTCCCTAGTTTTAATTGTCCCCCATGGTTTAAAAATAGTTCATTATAAATACTTATAGGTTTAATGGTGTATATATGTCCATTATATAATTTTTTTTAAATGTGTATGGTCGTGGTAACACCTTATTTTCCATGTTTATTCCTTAATTAAACATGTTTTCCTTAATCACTATAAATAATTTTAACTACATTCACTAATATTTTGGTAATTTTTTTCGTTATTAGAAATTATAAAATATAATTATTAAAAATATTTAATACATTTTCCAAATTTCAATAAATTAAGTGGTAAAAATTAAATTAAAATTATTCCAATATACGGGAGGGAAAAACATCTTTTTTGGTAAAAATAATTAAACATTTAGTATGTTTTTATAAATAAAATTCAATTCAATTTTTTTTAAAATGAACTAAATTAGATTTAATGATTTAAAGTCGATTTAATTATAATTCAAAAGCAAATAAAAACATAATCTAACTATATAAATAAATTTTTTGATAATGCCATTTTGAATGAAAAGTTAGTTTTATTCACTATTCATCAAAATATCAATGTTCTTAAAAAAATACCAAAAATTCACCAAAAGAATATTTTTATATCCTAATTCATAAATTAAGATTATTTTGTAAAATATAAGATATATTTTTTTAAAAATATTGATTTAAAATAGTTGTGTGACTAAAATGTGATCAAATTTCATTTAAGAAAAAATAGAGATTTTAAGTGTAAAACTAATTTTTCCTTATATTATGCATATAAAATTGATTAGATGAATGTTAAAAAAATTTATAAAAATGTTTAAACATGATTTAGTTATTTTTATTCATTCATAAAGATACAAAAACATGGTGGTTACTTCTATATTAAACAAAAATATTAATAATATATTATTTTTTAAAATAACTTAGTCTTGTGTGCACTGCAAGATTTCAAAAAAACTTATTTTTGTTTGTCATATATGATATTTTAAATAGTTTCCAATTTAAGGAAAAATTACTATCTAATTCAAAAACATTTTTAAATTTGAGAAAAATGACTTATTCTATCATTACATGGTATTTTACATCCTTCCCACTTTATGAATTACGTCCTCAAAATTTTATTCACTTATCAAATTAGTTGGGATATTTTAACCTCATATAATTTTTTGATTAATTTTTTTCATTTCCAATCATATGATTTTTCAATAAAACTATAAACTGATGAATTACCTTTTTCAATAAAACATTCTAGGTATAGTCAGGAACCTAGACTAATTTCGCTTCATAAGAAATAATTTCTTCCTACTAAACTACTTCAGGTGTCAAAATTTGAGATCAATAAAGAACATACATCCCAAACATTGAATCATGATAAATGTTTGGTACCTATGAAAAACACAGAGTTATGGCCACATGGTAGGAAACATATCCAACTTTCTATGGGATTCTATATAGTTCAATGAACCATGGACTCAGCTTCCCATTCTTACCAAAACACATCAAACATTTCTGTAGAGATTCTTTGAGAAAATCACGATCACCTACATAGAAAGAATTTTGTTTCCTCCATATATCCACATAACTATTTTTTCTTCTATAATATGTCCATATATGTCACTAAATGAACAAAAATTTCTCTACCATTTTCTCAACAATCTTTAGTACAATTAACATCCTTTCTCCTACATCATCCAAAATCGGTGGTTTTCTAAACAACTTTCCAAATAATTTCTCGAAAGGTTTCATCTGTATAATGAAATGAAAAATGTTAATATAATAAAACTAAAAAAGAAATAAAGTTGACAATCCCAAATTTCCAAGAAATTTATTGATCAAGAATGAAGAATGACTTTCAAGGTCTGAATTATCTACTAATATAGACCAAGAGATTGAGGATGAAAATACCTACTGATATTTAATTCAGTACCCAATAACATATGAAGTCCATTCTGAATTTTTTATTTGAAACTCAGATCATTGTCTGATACAATGTAGAGAGTCACTCTATATCACTCAATAATATCCTTTAGATATAGTCAACAATGATACTATAAAGACACTGTATCTCAGATGGGAATGAATTGTGAATAATTGGATAATTTATCAACAATAACTAATTGATATAATTACCTTGATAATTGTTTATTAATACTACCATGAAATCCATTGATATATTTTACCACTTCCATTCCAATAATGGAAATGTTTGGAGAATGTTTTTCGATAACATTATCTCTAATTTAACTTGTTAACAAGTAAATTAATTCACCATAAATTAAAAACTATATCATTTTATTACATCCCTATAGTAATATTCATGAAAGACTCCCTACATCATAATGCTGCTCAGATGAATGGAAAATGGAGAACTATGATATTCATTCATTAATTCATTCCACAACTATGAATAACAAGGACCATATAATATTTTTCCAAATTGAAAAATAAATTCTTCATTATTATTAAAATTATGAGACTTACCATTCTTGAAGGATTATTTCCTTTCACAAAAATATTAATCCACCTTCTAAGAAACCATAATTTATTCTGAAAAAGTAGACAGGAATGAAGCCACAAAAAAGAAGATGATGTTCTTCAATCCACAACTCCTATGAAAAAATTCATCAAATAATTAACCCAAGGTTCACATTCCAAAATTTAAATTGTTAATGTATTATAACTTTTTTGACTCAATCAATTGACCACCATGTTTTCTTTTCAATAATGATAATGAATCATTCATTCATAATACTTCTATTACATTTATACATCTTCAATGTATCATGTTAAACTTTTTTATGTTAATTTATACATGAAAATTCTATGATAATTATTTATTTGACAATTCAATCAATACAAATGACGCCATTAAATTTTAAATGAAAAAAATAATAGAAGCTAATTATAAATCATGTCTACTAAAATTTAACTCTTTTTCTTACAACTAATGTGAAGCCTAAGAAATTACCCCTTCATTATGCATCCGGAAACAACCATTTCCATTCAATGATGCATCACAATATATGATGAATTCAAAATTTATTTAAGGAATGTGCAAAATAGAAGAATTTACTAATATTGTTTTAATTTATTTAGAAGAATTATCACATTCTATATTCCAAATAAAACTAACTCTCATTCATGTTGACTAATTTTTTTGGCTTCATATATGGGAGATGTTTTGAATTATCTATTAGTAATAACCCTCTATTCAATAAAAACTATAAATCTCAGTGACATTGATAGGCCTTGGACACTCTTCAACAAATTTTGTCTTAGCCGGGAAAATATTTATTCCATATTTAGAAACAATATGTCCAAAAAAAGAATTTTTTTTAACAGAAATACAATTTTAGTAAACATTACAAATAATTTCATTTCATCTATAGGTTTCCAAACAATCCTTATGTGAATTTCATGTTCCTTGTGGTTTTTAGAATACACCAAAATATCATATATAAACACATCAAAAAACAAATCTATAAACAGATGGAAGAATCTATTAATATGATACATAAATACAATAATTTAATTAGATAACCCAAAGGAAATATCTACAAACTCATAATGCCCATATCTCATCCAAAATGATATATTGGGAATATCATCCTCCCTTAAAATTAGCAGATGGTACATGGACCTCAGATAAATCATTGAAAAACACTGTGCTTCCAATCCATAATAAATGAAATCATCGATATGAGGAAAAGAATTCATATTCTTAATAGTGATGTTGTTCAAAGATATATAATAAATTTAAACTCTCATAGAACAATTCTTCTTCTTTTAATATAAAATAGGACCACCCCATAATGAAGTGATAGGTCAAATAAAAACATTATCAATAATTACTTATTAATCTTTAATCAATTCCACATGTTCTACTTGACCATTTATATATGGGGGTTTAAAAAAGGCATAGTACCATGGATTAATTAGTAGTAAATTCAAAATCATCATCAGGTACCACACAAGGATAAACATTGGGAAAGACATATATCAATTCATTAACTACTGGGATGTTAATAATTAGAATGAGTTCTTTCTATTTAAAAACATGAGATAGATAACATTCAATTATATATTTCATGATGTTTTCATCTACTTCGTATGTTATTAATGTTTTGAATTTATTGAATAATTTTTTTAAATTTTAAATACATTTTATCCTGGTAAACTGAAATCCAATTCATTACCAAAAGATATAAAACTATAATTTAAAAAATACAATAAGATTTTTAGTAATGGACATCCCACTAATGAAAATATAAATATTCCTATTAATGTTAAATGTTATAATTCTCCCAAAAATAGTTTTTTCTAAAAATTCTATTTTACATTCACAAGGTGATATTCCCAATTTGTATCCTAATTTCTCCAAAATGAAGGAATTCAATGATCCATAATCAAACATTATATTGTAAATTTTCTAATAAACTAGTAACATACCTTTCACCACTTTATTTGATGGACTAACATCAACTAAATTAGTTGAAAAATCTTTTTACTCACCCTTTTTTATATCTTGCATGTTTTGACCATTGGTAATCAACTTTGGACACACATTGGAATACTGTTCTACCTCATTATAACTAAAAAATATTACTTACATATTTTCATTAGTTTCCTCACTATGTTATTTACAATTATTATCTATATAGACAAATATACCACATCAGAATAACTTCCTAGAAATATAAAGTAATCATCAAGGGTTGTTTTTAGAACCATTCTCATAATTTGGGAACTGTGTTTTCTAACCTATAGGATTACTTGTTGAATTATTTCCCATTTATTTCCTATTGGACCTATACTTTTTCTTATTTTCATGGGATGCATGATCATCAGAAAAATCCATATCCACCTTCGCATCACATCAAACAAATTTTCTATAGCTAGTGAGCTCATGAGAAGCCAATTCTATTCGATAAAATCACTTTAATCTGAAGTAATAATGATTTATCTTACTATCAATATCTCAGATAAAATTTGGGATGTACCTCAACAATCAAGTGAAGTTTTATTCATATTAATCCATTGAATATTCATCCTTTTATATGAATTTCCTTAATTTTTCCATTATATGTTGACCAACATATGAAAATATTTCTCTAGAAAAACATTCTTAAAATTATCCCATTAAAAGAATCAATATATTCATTTTATCTGATATTTTCAAACACTGACCAACACTAGTCGGCTTCACATTCAAAATGATAAATGGTATGAATTAAATTTTGGTGATACAAGAAATACAAGAAATTTAATATCATTTCTTTTGAATTATACCATCCTAAAACTATCACTGGGATAGATGACCCACTAATCAATGAGTGAAATTATCATATAAAATTCTTTACTATCATCATGATTCTTTGTGTTAGATCTAGTTTATATCTTGCATGGACTCCACTACTATATGTAACAAGATTATACTAATACATCACTGCAAAAAACTATTTATTTCTAATTCAAACCATCATGGGGTGCAGATCCTTAAGGATATTTTCTTCTCATTGCCATCAACAGAATCTTCCTTATTTCTTCTATATAAAACCATTTCGAACAAACATTCATTAGATTAATCAAAATTGTCATCATTAAATTATATATCATTATAAAATAATAATTGATTAAAATATTATAAGGGAATGATATTAACATTATCCTAACCTCTAAATATATCTAAACTGTTATATTGATATAAACAACAAATACATGACTTTAAAACATATCATAATCTTGTCTGAAGTCAATAATTTTACATTCATTTGCATTGAATATTTTTATAGGTTTAGTGTATTAGATAATTAGGCCCCAAATAATATATAAAAAACAATAAAAATAAATAGTGGAAACTTCCGAGCAGTAACTATTTTTAACATAATATAGTACTTCTAAAATAAACCACAATAAATTTTATGAAAACACTTCTTGAATATCAGCGGAAATTATTCCAATCCCTTACACAAACTTCTGTCATGTAAAAAATATTAAAAAATTAGGGATTAAAATAAAAATCATAGTAAGGGGTATAAGAAAGGAAACCATTAGTCCATTAAATACATGGACACTTTATCATAAAGTAAAAAATTTAACCCTCACATAGTAAAAAATTAATTTCAAAATATGTTAACTTCATACCATTTTGTTGTAATCATAGGATTAAAAAAACAGATAAAAATAATAGAAAATACATAATGCAATCTTGGACATCAATATTATTTTTAATTTTATAAATGGAATAACCCTATGGTTTACTTAAATATATGCCACTCTTACAAATAGAATATCCATATGGTTGACATCCATACCCAAATTATTGATGTTTTATCATGGACCCACCCATTATTGGTTTATTAAAGAACCTCCTTTCATTTATTTATCAGCGAACCAGCCATCAAATGTTCGAGTACCATAATAAAATAAAAACATATAAAATATTTCAATTTTAAAAATTTCACTCATTTAATTCCATTTTAAATAACAATACATCATTTAATTATATTTTAATCGTCAATTTATTTTCAAAACCCGTTTTCAAGAACAAAATACCACTTAAAAGTGAAAGTGGGGTTTTTTATTATAAAAACATCAAATCTTGTATGGGAATAAAAATACCCAAATATATATGAAATTTAAATTTTATTCCATTTAATATTAATTTAAATAAATATGTAAATTAAAATAATGAATATTGTAATGGAGGAAAAGATTAAATCTTTAAACATTAAATGTGTCACATACAACATTAATCATTTAAATTACTATACCCACGAAAGAATAATATAAAAATACATTAAATAACATGAGTATAGATAATATACGGATCAAGAATATAAAATTGGATGTATATACATCATATAAATGAATTAATGTACATATCATTAATAAATGTCTCAATGAAAGGAGATTGAGATGGAATCTCTTACAACCGTGGTGAAATACAAATCAGAAAAACCAAATGTAATAATCATAAAAATAATTATTTCAATACCAAGAAGATAACATAATTCATGATATAATAATTCAATATGATCAATAGGTACACAACACAAAATATTTAAGAGTTGAATATGAAATTTTTCTCACAAATGTAAAAAATGTTATATAAATCCATTACCTTGAGTTTGACTTATCACATGTGTGTTTATCCACATAAACAACAAAATTATATTAATTAATTAAATTATTCATAACCTTTTGAAATTATTTAAATATTATTATTTAATTTTTTTTAATTTATAATAAACTTCATAAAAAATTATGTTTTTGTCGGGTGTTTTGAAAATATTTGTTTTCTGTGTAAAAACATCTTTGTTTTTTCAATCATGTATAGAGGAGTCATTATATAAACATTTACAGATAAATAATAATGAAATAATTATCATATTTATATATAAGTTAAATTTTATAAAAAAATAGAAAATATTGTTTTAAAAACTGAACAAATGTTACAATCATGGAGATGATAGGTCATACGTATGCTTGAGTAACATTCCTATTTTTAAGTGAGTGTTATTGAAATATGATATGTAATATTTATATTTACATATTTATCAATATATCATAAATAAAATTATATTTATTCATATATACTAATATATAAAATTGATTTTATGTAAAAAGAATCACATCACATTGGGGCAGAGGTAGTCCACCTGTCCGCGAATGATGTTATCGCCTTTTCAGTGTGACAAAGTGTGATAAATAAAACAGTATAATATAGTTATAGAGAGTTAATATTTTAATTAATACCATATATATTCCATTTATATCACATATTTTTAATTTACAAATCATTAATACATTTTATGTAATTTTTTAACATATCACATCGTTTCGAGATGGCGGGAATCCACACATCCACAAATGATGTTATTGTATTTAAAAAAATGTTAAACATTTGGTATGTGTACATAAAAATTATATAAGTATTATAAAATCACATATATATATATATATCATATAAAAATATTTTTCTATCATAATTCTTAACCATGAAAGGTTATAACGGAGAAACGAAAGACATCATTACCTGAGGCAGTAGTTCGCCGTACATGAACTATTACTTCATCACGTATTTTCTTATTGAAGATGTTATATCTTCATTAGGTAAATCCTATAAATTTTCATTAAATGAAATCATGGATTGATTTCATCCCATGTTAGGGATAGTAGGGTTATGGTAGAGATTATGGTATCTTATTTATGTAGTTTTTGGATGATATAAGTGGAATTAGAGGTGAGAATAAGTGAGGATGAAAGGATGCATTTTATAAGTTGGGGGAAAATGACACATTTTGGTATTCTTGAAATAGTTTGAGTTATTAACTTGTTTTAATTGACCGACATGGTTCAAAAATAATCTTTTATAGGCCAATATAGATTTAATGGTCTAAATATAGAAATAAAATAATTTTTAGACATCTGAAGGGTCATAGTTACACCTTATTCTCTGAGATTAATCATTAATTATGCATGTTTTCCCTTTGTAATTGTAATTACTTTTAATTGTATTCATTATTATTATTGGTAAAAAACAAATTTTACCCTATAAAAACAATAAATTTTTATAATTTACAAATTTTAATCAATTTTCTTAAATTTCTATCATGAATGTGGAAATATTTTTTTTTAAAATTAACCCCGCATATTGGATAATAAAGCTGAGTTTTTAATGAAAAAAATGTGAAAATGTTTTGTAACTTTTTATATCAGAATCCAAATTGAAATTTTATAAAATTCCCTAAATTAGAATTAATTATATAACATTTATATAATTATAAATTAAGACAATATAAAAAATAATTTAACTATATAAATAAGTTAGATGAAAATGTTGTAATGATAAAAATTAGTAACATTCACTATTCATCAAAATATGAATGTATTCAAAAAAATACCAAATAATCCCTCAAATTAAATTTTGATACCCCACATTTAAAATTTATGTTTATTTTATTTTATAAATTCTATAAAAGTTTCAATATTTATATTTAAAATTGGTGTTCTACTAAAATGCATTAAAATTACTTTTTATAAAAAACGGAGCTTTTAATAATAAAAATTATTATTTTTTCTTCTTTTATGCTAATAAAATTTATTTGATTAATATAAGAAGACTTTATAATCAAGTATAAAAATAATATACTTAGTCCTATTCACTCACACTGATAGAAAATCTACATGATTACTTCTATAATAGATAAAAATCAAAATAATATATTCTTATTTATTATAACTCAATCATGCGCGAAATGCATTATTTCAGAGAAAATAATTGTTGCATGTTATATTCAATAATGAACATATCAACCCATTTAAGGTAAAATAAAAAAACATAATTATTATTAATTATGAAAATAGAATTATTCTATCATTCCGAAGATGTTACATTGTGATGTGTGAGAAAAATAGGCATGACATAAATAATTTCATGAAATTATTATCATCCTGAGAAGTGATATTAAAAAGGATGAATTAAAAATAATCAAGTGAAGTTGAATTTATTTCTAATGAAAACAAGGAAAAATCACATAAACAATCATTTATTTAATAGAAAATAAAATCCCAATTATTTAAGGTTGTTATCAATAAGGACAATGCTTCCCAAACCGAATTCATAAGGAATATTATGATAAGGATGAGAAGAAAATCTCACCCTAAATTATACTTACGAGGAATTAGAAGTTTCCTCAAAATTACATTATTGTTTATTATTACCGATTTAACAAGTGTGGAATTGAAATCTTAGTTCAAGTATTCCACAATTAAATAAACAATAATAAAATTATTCTCATAGAGTTTCACAACTACCATCAAAAGAATAAAATGTCTTTATCCCTTGATGAGAAGAAATAATGAGATGATTTTTTTATTTAATGCTTGAGAATTTTTAAATTCATTATATATGTTTGATCTATTTGATTATGTTATGGAAATTCATATTATATAATTTATTTATAATTAAATTTAATAGACATATTATGATAGTGTGTTGGTTGCTCAAAACATGGTAAAAAAGAGAGTAACATATATTGAAGTTGAAAATTATAATATTTGTTATGTGTTTAGAGTAAAAAAATTACTGATTAACTTATTTTGAAAGTCTACATAACTTTGGATCTGATCATAATATCACATGTTGGAGAATTTATAGAGATTATAGAAACCATGATAACTTCTCACATTTTTATGCATCTTGTTTTCTTATGAAGTTATAATGTGGAATAATTAAATAATACTTTCTAATAATAACATGTGATCCCTTGTTTATATCCAGATGATATAGATTTTTTACATATATGAAAAGGTATATGAAAATTAAGAATACAAGTTACATGAAAGGAAGAAGAATTAATGTTATGTCCACTTATATAGAACTTTAATATTATTTTAAATAAAGATAGAATATATTGTATACCACATATTTATAATGGTGGGTATTTGTGTTTCAAGCAAAATAAAAGGGATGATATTGATGTTCTATAATAATTGTTTCATTTTTTATTGTGTAATTATATGTTTGATTATGAAATTAGGATATAATTATTAGAGAATCATTCTTGATTCACGAGTTAAAATTATATTCCATTCATAATAATTCTTCCTTGTTCATAAGATGTGTGAAGGATCAGCTTGAGAAAATAAATATGTGTGGATAAATACATTGTGGATGTAAATGTTTAGATTTCTATTATGGAAAAACATATAAGGGAAACTATTGATCTTTAAAATGATATAAAAAACATTTTATCGAATTTAAAATTCCTTGTGATTGATTAAGAATAGTCATATGTGTTTGAAAATTATTTGAGACAGAATTGAGTGTTTTCTAGAATATTATAATTTATATGTAAGGGTAAAAATAGTTTTTATACCCCATGTAGATATAGATATAAATCTATAAAGGTTGTGTAAGGGTAATTCTAGGTTGATACATTACATATAACAGAAACAAAATGTTTACACTATCTATGAATATGCAGGTATGGTGATATTGAAGTTAATAATGTGAATTATGAGTTCATGAAAATGAAATAATATTAAATACTATATCATTGAAAATGTGACATAGGATTTATTTAGGATTTAGAGGTATGTAATTACATATATAGGGGTCAATCGATTTGATACTGTTGATTTAAATGGAAAATATCTCTTAATAAAGGGTCATGCTAAAGATATAAAAGATTCACAATAGTTGTGAAAAATTTATACATGATGTTTAAGGTTCAATTTGAACGCGAATAATGGTTACTAAATTATCCCAATACCTATATATAGAAAATTCAATATGTATATTGTAAATGTTATATGAATTTATTATTCCATGAAAAGAGAATATTGGTCACCCTAACACTGCTAGAGGATTACCCATGGGAGACTTGTTAGGTTTAATGATCATGGGAGACAATGCTGGAAAAAAACTATATGATCTAAGATGTATTGATAGTGAGGTTTTATTGGATTTATAATCAACCACATAATGAAATATGTGTATTAGAGATGACCGGTGCAATTAAATGATTATAAAACCGAGGTTACATGGCTTGATAATGATTATGGTATTTTTCATTAATCAAAAAAGAAAACTGAATGGATTATTATTAAATGATATGATGTATGATTCTCTCATGTTGAACTAAATATGAAATTTATTTAATTAATACATGAATGTTTTTAAAGGGGTTTTTAATACACAATCAACATTATACATTCCTGGATTTATTCATGTTGATTTTTTTTGATTATTATTGAAAAACAAAAGAAAAATATGATAGTTTCTATAATGAAATAATACTACCGTGATGTGGCGAGAATCCAATGGAGTATTGGTCATTTTGGAAGTATATTCCTTATTTATACAAGGAGTTTGATTTTAATTGATTTAAAATTCATTAGATATATAGGAATTATTAGTTCATGGTAATTCAAATACGAAGTGATATATTTTTGGAGTCTTTATATCACTTAATATTAGAATTTAATTAAATATAACTGATCCACCATAATATTTTATAGGTGTAGAAAAAAAAGATCATACATAGAAATTTTTGTTATTAAATAATAAATAATATCTTGGAAATAAAATAGAAATAATATTCTTGTTTTATTCAATAAATATATACTAATGATGGAAAAAATATATTTTTTTTAGAAATCTAAGAAATATCACTCACCATAGTGTGAGAGAATTCTCAGAGATTGATAAATTAGAGTATTAAAAAATATGACTTAAATATAGGATCTATTTTTCTATTATGAAATAATTGTACATGGTATAACTTAGGGGAACCAAATCACTTATAAACTAGATTTATTTTTAAAGACAATTCCACTATTATGAGAAAATATTGAAAATCATTAAGTGTTGTATATAATCATACGATTTGATTCAGTCTATTTTTGGAAGGATAAAAAATTAATAGTGGAATAGATGAATATTTGTTCATAAGTATGTTTTTTTATATGCAGATCATTTGGAAGAATAATCTTATTACTGGGGTTTTTAACTAGTTTCCGGACTCATGGGACTGGGGTGTCAAACCAGTTATTAGTAAATTTTCAAATGGGTGTCTAATAAATTGATGGATAACTATAAGTGTGTCTTATGAAAATTTGTATCCACTCATTATTATATTGGATATTCAATATTTTGGTGTTTTAATATCATTAAAATGAGTAGGACATTATATCAGACCATATAAATATTTTTTGTTTCTTTCTATTTAAATAATACTATACATGAGGTTAGAATGTGAGAATATATTGAGTGGGTCATGAAAAGTAATAGACATATGTGGTGGAAGATAAAAAACTCTAATAATTTATAAAATAATAAAAAAAATTAAACCCACTAGTTTTTAATCTATCATGGAACACCAAATACAATTTTTAATTGAGTATAAAAACAATATATTAATTTTACCTACACATTATCTATTAATTGTATAAAATATTATATGTATCAATAAAATTTTCAATGGAAAAATTAAAATAAATTATAGAAACTGAGATACGATAATGCATATTGAAAAACATAAAAACAATAAATTAATAGATTTAAAATTTTTATATTCCTTTTGTATTTTAATGACTAATAATAACGTGATAACAATAATATTTATAATTACATAAGGAATTCATAATTATTATAAACCCTTGAGTTGTCTCTCGACGAGGCCTTAATATCACTTACTACACAACTATCCATATCATGCATGTTTGATATTATTTTCAATATAAAACATTTTAAAAAAAAATTGGGGGAAAAGATAAAGAATATTGCAATGAAACATAAAAAAATAATAGTTATTACTAAATATGTCTAACCCTTGAGGAAAACATCAATTTCTGATCCATTATGATTTATAAAAATATAAACATAGAATCCACTTGGCCTTCATATCGATGAATAATTTAACAATATCTGTAAACCCTTCACTAGTATCACATGGGATCTATAACCTACCAAAGGGATGAGTAATTTGTTCTATTTTATACCAATGTGTAGTGGTACGGTCTGGCCCTAAGTCAATTGAACGAATTATTGGAATTTACTATCGAATAGCCATTTAAGATATGAATACATCACTTTATATGTCCACTAATAATGGATCATCTCCTACCCATGACACCATATATGTATGAAATGCATCAAAACTATGTACGTGGATGAAATAATAATACATATAAGGAGTGATGTAATGACTCTATAAATTAGGGATGATGTGTAATGATTTCCAACCTAACTCTACAATTCCATATAAATATAATCACTAAGCTAAAATGAAATGGAAATGATAATGATATTAAAAAATAATTATCAATACAATTTTTTTATTATGGTATTAAATAACATAATCTGATAACAATATAATTGTTGTAGATAAATCTATAATGATTTAAACATATAAATTTTTGAAAATGGGTAGAAAAAATAAAATTAATCTTTGATTGTGAAGATATCCTCCTAAATTACCTATGCCTCATTCATCCATTATCAATTTCACGCTATAGGAAATGGTCCTATAATTAATACCATGTTGTACTAGGTTCTAACATATGTAAATAAGTGAAGATATTTTTCAACAAGAAAAAAATCCTTATTTAATAATCATGGGATTCAATGATTATTATCTTTTTTCTTCCCTTTTTAGATCATATTCCACAGTGATGGATTTTTTTGGACTTTCCTAATTTTTTAATGAATTTATGTAGGTGTATGATTTTTTAGACCCCAATAAATTTTTGTGAACCATGTTTAAAAGATACATGATTCCCAATGATTGATTCTCTTTTAAATTCTTAAAGGGCATGATTTTGATTTCTAACTCTTTCTTAGTGTTTTACATGGATTTTCTATGGATCAGGGAACTAGTGGAGTGTGTGATGGAATTAACTGTGAAATTAAATTTACATTTTTAAGTACTACAAATTAAATTATTAGTTTATTTTAGATAATGGGAATACTCAATAAAATTTTCATCACTCGCTAATTAAACCATCACCATTATAAAAATGGGTTTATTCTCATGTATCTTATACATCACATGGATTACTATCTAAAAACAATCATTTCCTCCAATATATTCATTATATTTTCTAGTATAATTATATTTGGGTGGGTTACAAATAGATTTATTAGTATTTGGATCCACATTAATCTAACATAGCTATTAAAAATGTGAATAATCTTATGTGGTTGGTCAATCTCTCCTCTAACTTGATAATGGGTTATGTCATATACAATTAAAAATAATAAAAATTTATTCTTATATGACATTCATATTATCATAAAAAATATTTCCAATGATATAACTAATTTATTCTTATAAAGAGGTTAAAATTTGTCTCCAATCATTCCCCGTTATTGTTTCACATAAAAATGAATTAAATCGTAATTTTAAAGATTAATTCATTATCATGAAATCATTAAATATGAATTATTTTTATAAAATCTCTATATTCAGATGGTTTTGAAGATAAATCCAGAATACAAATAGAATGTAAATATATTCTAAATCCCAATGATTATTAAACATTGGTGATATTTTATTATTGAATTAAAAGGTAAAAATAGGTAAATTGAATACCTTTCACTACTCCACATTTAGTCCTCATACTTATCATTGAATATATGTATATATTACAAGATAAAGTAAAAAATATTAATCAATTAATGGTACAACTTTTCATCCCCAAATACATATATTAATCATATTTTTATTTTCATTTTAACTAATATTTTGTAATACTCATGAAATTCCACTTATATATGTGGATCAATCCATGCACATATATACTGACTTTTACTAGAAATTTATCACTTATGTCTAACTGCAAATTTGTGATTGTTTTTTCACTTCCCAATAGAATTCAATATTTCAATTGAATTTTTTTTATAATTATTTATCCAATTAATTAATTCATTAGTCTTATAAGACATTAGTGATTTAAAATTTCTTGTTATTCAGGTTAACATGTTCTCTTTAGGTGTAAATAAATAAATGGAGAAAATTAGGATCCCCTCTTAAATCACAATACTTGATCAATAATTACACTAACTCTCAAGATGTCCCTCAATAATTAATGTATAAAATTATACTTCTAGAAATAAATCATTAGAAAGGTACATATATAAATGAACAAAACTAATTATACATCCTCTATTATATATATTATTATTTTATTTTATCCATATTTTGGAACACTATCTTTTTTTATTTCTTTTTTTAGATAAATATGGGGAACATGAATACAAAAAATGTGGTTAACTATCAGGCCCATATAATAATGGAAAAATATAATAATAATATTATTATTTATAAATTCATAGGAATTCTATGGACTACCATTCCACAATGAATGTCTCCAATCTAATCATTATGATGGTATTAAAAATAGTGACTTAATCATTTTCAAACAACAAATGATCTCCAACTATTTGAAAAGGGAATAAATTATGTTATATATTACAAAGATGCATCTAAAAATTCATATGAAAATGAGAAATTCATGATTATTTCATTAATAAAAATAATCATTTAGCATCCCAAAAATTTAGAATATTATGGTTGATAATTGAATTATAATTAAAAACCATTCTTTAAGTGAACAACAATATACTATTAATTTTTTTTGAAGTAGAAGTTACCTTATAGCCATTGAATTATTTATTATAAATAGGTTTTTCCACATTTGAAAATTATTTATAAAGAATTTATATAATGTAATGATTAATAGAATATAAGAACTAAATTTTTAGTAAACTCATTTTATAAATCAAAAAAAATTCTTGAAAAATGATTTTTCACTAAATTTTATACAATGAAATTATAATTAATTTTTTAAAAACTTATAAATTTTATTAAAGAAAATTAAAATATTTATTTTGATAAAAATATATATATATTATTTTAGTGTGAAATTTCTTTATTTTTATGAAATGATTGATTTTTTAGTGAGTACTGAAAAATAATGGGTTTTAACTACGATAATTTATTTTATTTAATAAAATTAATTTAAAAGACAGATTTTTTTTTTAATTTTTATTAAAATGAAATATGATAGTTATTATTTTTAATTATATAATTAATTTGTTTTGAAATAAAAATTTTAATAATTTCAAAATAATATTTTTTTTTGTAGAAATTCATTTTTCTAAAAAAATCATTACTCTTTAATAATTTTTATTAAAATTGATTTAATAAAATTATATAAATTTAATCCTTAAAAATGGACACCATTTTTTAATTTATTAATTATAATTTGGTAAATATATTCCTTTTATTTTGGTCATTTTCAATGGGTATGATGATAAATATTTATCTCTTTCATAAGTGTAGAAAAAGTAAAATAAGGATAAAACCATGAAATAAAGTCACAAAATCAACCCAAACCATTCCATAATTTTATTGTAAGGGAAATATTTGACCATATAATTAAAAATTTAAATATATTGAAATTTGGAGCAATTTCTCTTGGAAAATTCCATTTATATTATTTGAATTACAGACAATTTAAAAATGATATTCTCTTGAAATTAATATTTCAAAAATAATTAAATAATTTTGAAGAGATTGGAAATTTGTTTTTAAATATTTATTTGAAATATGACATAATTTTTTAACATGTTAATTAATTTTTACTTTTAAAGGGTGAAATAATTACCTCAAATCATTACACATAACCAGTATAGAACATCTTCAAGTAGTAGGAAAATTCTGTAAATTATTCTAAATACTTCAAAACATATATTTTTTCGGTTGACTTATAGTTCCCCACAAATTTTAAAGTTTAAATAAAAATTAATTAATTTTATATTGTTTGGTATTCTAATTAATTTTTTATATTTATTCTTTTAAAGTCTTATTATATGAATAAGGACAAAAATTTAATTATTAAAATTTTAGAAAAAATTATATTTTATTAAATTATATTAAAATCATAAAAATATTTAAATAGAAAAATTATGGTAATAAGTGATCTAAAATTTCATACATTGGATAATTTTGATCCATTTTTTACCTATTACAAAAATTTATAACCCTTTAGTATTGAAATGTTGGATTGCATGAATATGGTTAAAATTGTTAATAATATGTTCAATACAAAAACATAAAGTTATAAATGCTATGTAAACATATATAAATTTAATTAGTTGAGTATTTTAAGACAATATCACCATTTTTGTTTAATTAATTTAAATTTTAAGTATTTTAAATAAGTTTGACAGATATTATATTATAATATTTCATTTGGTTAAAAAAATTACGATATTGATAATTTATAAAGAATAATATTTTATTAAATGTTATAAAAGATTCAAAAAATATAATATCATAAAATTAAAAGAGATATGTTTGATAATATCATCCATGGTACATTTATGTTTCAATTTCCCTATTATAGTAAATTCAATTCCTCCTAATTAGTAAAATTTATTTATATCAAGGCAATTCTGAAAATGGTTAATGGGTGTTAAAATATAAAGATAACTGTGAAACAACACCTAAACATTTACAAATCTTATTTTAAAATATTATTATCACTCATTATCATATTTATTTTTAACTAAACCAATTTTATCAAATTTAGCGTGATTATTAATTTATATTAGTTTACTACCTTATGGATTTTAATACTACCTCTTCCCTCCCTCTAAAATAGACACCCCTTACCAATTTTTTACACCACCTTGAGCCATCTATCCCGGGAAAAAACATCCCAATTCCCTAAAAATATTCCCTAAAAGAGAATTATAATTTCATTATTCTAAAACTACAATTCCAATGGTCCTAAATAAAGGATCTAATAGAGGTCGATCGAATAAGAAGTAATTATCCTACCCCACAACATTCAATTTATTTATTTTTATACCTACTATAAATCTATATAATAAATCATATAAAAAAAACTTAATTGTCATAAATATACTAAAATTTTATTATTAACTTATAAATTAAATTATTCACCCTCATTTTCATCAAATGGTAATTTAATGTATCGCTGAAGCATATGTGTGGACTATCACATCCACATAGTGATAAAATTCATTTTCGATCACCATAATTAATGGATAGTTAATAGATTGGTTTTAATGATTATATATTATATATATGACCTAATTGTTCTTCTATATTTATAATATCTCATCTAGATTCTTAACATCCCATCAGTTTAAAACTGATAATTCTACTCATGAGTACGTGTGTATTACCACCATTACGAAGTGTTGTGCTATTTTTCATTTCATCATTACATTAATGGTAAGAATGAATGATTTAATAAATTCATATCATTAATATTATATAACAATGATTTTATAAATTTAAATTATTATTTACAATTATTTAAACCCTTCTATCCAAAAGTGAAAATAACATGCTTGTGTACGTATGGTCTAACAGATCCATGAACATTGTAATTAATTTTTATATATACACCATTTATTTTTTATAATAATTATATATATTGAATATATATTTTATTTATATCATAAATATAATTATTTTATTATAGAATCATGATCAATTTACAACTTTTAGAACATTTAAACCAAAACAACCATAAAAAATGATACTGTTAACACCCAGAATGATAATATTAATAAGGGATTATTAATGAATTATTGTTAATTAGTATATAATTAATGATACCATATTTATTAAAAGATCATTGTATATCATTTGAATAAATTTAAATTTATTATATTAGGGTTTTGATTTATTTATAACAAATTCAAACATGATGTAATAAAATTATGTTCAAATCTCATTTAAATGGAAATTTTTTATGCTTCAATTACAATTAATGTAAATTATATAGTATTTATTTTATTTAAACTATTAATTTTAGATTACATTGTTTATTAATTAAATCTTCATGTAATATTATGATATTCTATATAGGATATATAAAATGGATGAGAAACTAATTTGAGTAAATGTAAAATTTATTTCTCTATTCGGTTGTAAATCATTTTTTATTTATTTAAATGTATTGTAAAAATATTTTCGATTGTATTTTTTTAAAAATATTTTATTTTTTTAAAATTCATTTTTACCAAAAAATTAATTTATGGAGAGAAATTTAAATGAAATTTTCTTTTCCTTTCTTTAATAAGACACTTTTGGATTTTTAATAAAATTTTTAAAGGAATAACTGTTTTTATATACATAGAATGAATATAATTTCAAATCATCATGACTTCCCAATGATTGATGTTTACATTACATGATCCCATGTATCCCATCATATAAAATATTTTTCCAAATATTTTATAATTTTTTGATTTTAAAAGTGATTTTCAACTGAAAGTATTATTTTCCTCATGATTGTAATAATGATATTTTAAGGGTATTTATATTTATTAATTCCATCTACCCTTATTTTTATATATTTTATAATTGGGAAATATGGTAATGATACCATTCTTATTCATTATATTGATGGTTTATGATGAGTTTAACTAAAGAATGTATAGTAAATAATTGTAAGTTATTACTATATGGAAATATTAAGACATATTGATTAATGTGTATTGTTTATATATATGTTGAATGTGTTTTAATTATTAATTTATGTGCGGGGGTTGATATATCCCATCAATGCATCAATAGCTCTCATTAGACAATCTTGATTTGGTATTTGGTTTATGCCTTACATATTTACATTTTTTTGTCTATATACAAGTCCTTAAAAGCAATATTATCATGTTAATAATTATAAATTCAATCATTATGAATCTAATTATTTTTATACTTGTGATTAAATGTGTTTATATTCTATCTATAACACTTTAATATTATGTGAAATCAATATTTATGCAAATTTAATATTTTTGATATATTGCATTACATGAATCCTTGAATTTATATTTCGAACAAAAAATATTATTTATATCTTTCATTACATGTAGAACTGAGAGTATTAAATGTTACATGAAAAATAGAGTTTAAATGAAACATGACATACTATTAATATATTTTGATTATGTATGATAGTTGTAATAAAAATACTTTACATTATTACATATTAATACAACATGGATGATCAATATGTTTAGTTTAATTGTAAATTATGTTCATTATATAACATCCTAAAAATGAAAAAAACCATCTTTATTAAATACTACCTTTACATGCACTCACTTAAAACTGCATGTGATAACCTGGGGACATGCATGAGAAATTGGTGAGTAATAAAGCACGATAAGGGAATAAACAAGGCATTAGGCGGTGCATGTTTTACCATAGGTATATCAATGGGGAATAAAAATAATAGGAATTATAAACATGAAAAATTATACATTATATAGAATGATAATAATAAAATGGTAAATGAGTAAATAATGTAATAACATTTCATCATAAACATTGGTCAATGCTAAACTGTTAAGACATCATGGGGAAAAAATAGCATAAAGGAATAAATTTCACTCTCAATCTCATCATGACGTCTCATAAGACTCAAAATTTTAAAATTAACTAGAGTTATATCTAAAAACAAATATTATAAAATTTCATACATATGTGTTCTAAATAAAGAATCAAACATAATGGTTACATAGGGAATGAATTGGGTATCAAAATCATGTCGTATGGAATATCAAAAGGGAATATCACTATATTGTCCATGAATGAATAGATTTAAATAGTAAATCAACATTAATAAGTTAAAATAGGCTTGTATCATGATATTTTATTTTAATATAAAGTGAAAACAAGTTAAAATATTGTTTAAGAGTGATTAGTAATGAAACATTTTGGTGTGGTTTAAGGATAATGCTAAAGAGAATTTAAAATAGAAAATTAATTTTAGTTTTCATGAATCTAGAGATGAACCATGATAGTTTTTCATGAATAAATGAGTTATTTTATAAAAATAATAATGTCTTTAAACATATTATGATGTGTATATAAAAAAATAAAAGAAATTAGGAAGTTTCCCTTATTAGGCTTGTTTATCGGGAAGAATTGAGATGTAAATTTTTTTAAAACATGTAATTTTCTATAAAATATGGATGATATGATCTTGATAAATAGGTATGAAACATATAAATAGAATATATGATATGTATATAGAAATAAAGAAGATTTACATTTGGTTAAAGAGAGAAAATGTGTAACATGAAAGACAAAATAGAGGTTCGAATAGAATCTATTACTTGAGTGTGTCATTGTAAATGATTGGGAATGGATTTTTGGGAGATTGGGGAATCATTTTAAGGAATATATAGAGTGTAGAGGTGATTATAGACCACTTAAAATAGTTTTAGGGATGATTAATTGGAGGATGTGTTGGTTTATAAATAAAATAATGGGATTTATTAATAATTTATGTTTTAGACTCTACATAATAAAATAACCAATATCAAAAACCATACCATTATTTTATCCAATTGATTCTTTCAAATGGTAGTGGTTCAAATAATTTTATATTTTCATGTTCCATACATAATAATATAATACCCTTTATCATGTGGATGTGAGTCATACTCTCAACGAAATGATTTTAAAACCTTAAAAATATATTATTAGATTTGGAGGATTCATAATGCCTTTATAGAATTAATAAAATAAACTTAAAATATCATTATTTTAATGAGGAAACATTTATTTGTTTGTGTATACCTTTTATTTTTTTTCATTACATCATTTTTGAATCATTATGATGTTTTACTACACAAATTATATTTATACGGTATTTAATATTTACTCAAAAATTCGATTATCTCTAAAAATTATGAAAAATTAAGTGTTGAATAATTTTAAAATTATGATTCCAAAAATAACATTCATTTTATATAAATAAATTTCAAAATATTTAAATTCCACTTTTATCAAAGTACTTGGTATTTATTGAAAAATCTGGGGTTTGATTTGAAAATGTCATTTTTTAAACCATTATATAAATTAAATTTGACTTCATTAATTTTTTTTATCTCATTTATATTAAAAAAAATATTTAAAAAAATATTCTATTACAAAATTATTAATTTTAAAAATCCATTAATTCATAAAAAATAAATTACATAATATAATTTTAATATTATGTTAAAATACTATTTATTTTTTATTATATCAAAATAAAACTTATTTATAAAATAACTATAATATATTGAAAATATATTCATTATTAAATACAAAATAATTTACATACTCATAATGTTTGATATGTATCCTTTTAATACACTATAAAATTCCATAAGAGTAAGCTTCATGGTGGTCATACATTATTGGGGTGGTTCGACGTACATGGTTTGGGCCATGATATCGATGATCTTAAAATTCAATGATAGACAATTTCACTCATTTTTATGTTTTAAAATATCATCTTAGGCATGGAAAAAGGAAAATCTCAGTTATGCTATATTCTTTGGAAGCTCCTATAAAATGGTCTTCAAATGGTATGATCCTCTTAGATGAGGCCATCACATTCTTTGTCTATGTCAATTGTATTTTTCCAAAAAAAATAATAATTATTCAAATCATATGATCAATGTTCAATGTCTATATTATCAATGGGATTGATACTTAATGGTCAGTTGGATAAAATTAGATATAATTAATCATTATAGTTGAATGAGTTTTATATAACCATTATACATATTAAAACATTTAATTAAATTGAAAGGGGAATTTTATTTATAATATCTTAGGTCATTACAATCTCCCCACTTATGAATATTTCTCTTCAAAATTTTCATTTACCACTCTAAAATAGATGAGGATAACTTTGTTTCATGTATTCCTCTGATTCCTACATCATATTTTCAAATGTGTGGTTTCCCCAAATGGACTTTTCTAGATTTATTATCTTATTTTGTAGAAATTTGTCTCTATAATCAAATATTTTCAATGGATTATACTCATATGAGTGATAATTCTCCAATAGTACCACATATAAATTAAGAAAATTTGATGGGTTTGGTATGTTCATTATCATAAAGGATACCTGGAATTCATCATTTAATTAACATATTTTACGAGGGAGTGAAAGTAGGTAGTCCACTGATCTAATGAGATCAATGATATCAATGGGGATGATGAATCTTTAACTAAGATTTACCTTATTCCAAAATCTCATCACTTTCTTAACTGTATATAAGAAAAGGAATACCATGTCTCCAATGTAAAACTCTATGTCTCATAACAGATTGTTATCATAGATCTTTTGTTAAGTCTGAGCAGCCTTGATGTGCTCACTACTGGAAATATAGGTTTTCCCAACGGATATATACCAACGGTTTTCTTAAACCGTTGGTGTATATGAGTATACCAAGCATATACCAACGATTTTTCAAAAACCGTTGGTAAAGGTATGTAGAGGTGAAGTTATACCAACGGTTCTTGAAAAACCATTGGTAAAAGTGTGTTTGTGAGGAATATATACCAACGGTTTTGCAAAACCGTTGGTAAAAGTTTTTTTTGATTAAGATATACCAACGGTTTTGTAAAACCGTTGGTAAAAGTGAGTTTTTGAAGGTCTTTACCAACGGTTTTTTAAAACCGTTGGTAAAATTTTTCATTCCCAACAGTTTTTAGAAACCGTTGGGAAAGATTTCCCAGAAATAGACAGAACCTGGGCTCCCCCATTCCAAGCGACTGGAGCCCTAAACCGAAGTAGAGAAGTGGGATTCTCTTTACCCCACTGTCCAAATCATTCCATCTTCAAAATTTCTTAGATTATCATTTGTAATCTGTAATTTATACATTCATTTTAATGTAATGTATCTTTTATTTTGATTTTATGTTTTCAATTGGGTGAAGAGGTGAATTGGGATTCTGTTTACCCTACTGCGAAAATCTATCATTCTGACCCACCTTCAAAATTTCTTAGGTCTACATTTCCTATAAGTGATACTTTTATTTTAATTATCTACATCTACTGTTTTGGTTTTCTCTTTATATTTGGGTGTTTATGAATTTTGTTTTCTGTTTGATTTGGGTGCGTGTGTTGAGCATTGATAGTGGCACACATATAGTGATTATAGTATGAGTTTGGTCTGTTGGGATAAGTAGTAAAGTGAATCAAATTTGATTCAAAATTAATTGTGTGTTAATATCATCCATACATTTTCATTTTTTAGAAGGCTTGGTATTTCTGGGAATTTTGTGTTAATATCATTCATATTACACATGATTCAAATCATGGTAAGAATCCATGATGATGTTGTTGAGATTAGAGAGAAAACTCATACACTCTAGGTTGTTTATAGTGGCATGGTTAGTCATGAGTGATAATTGGCTTCCTAAGATGATTGTACTAATAAATCATTTAGGGTCAATTAAATATGGTTCTCAATGTACATTGTATATTATGTCTCTTTCTTGGACAATACTTACTTTTATGATGGTGGGGTGATTTTCACTAGCCATGCAGGCATGTGTAGTCATCCATAACAATTTTAGATTTGGTTTTATTGATGTGAAACTATGTTTTTTGTTTTTCTCTTTTGATTTGGTAGAAATGAGAGGTATGTGGAAATTAATCATGGCTGTGGGTGGTAATTTAGGATTTAAGATAGTATGCCTTCATTTTCCTTGATATATTCAATAATATTATTGATTTATGTTCAGTATTATTATCTTTGAAAAATGATGTAGTTTAATAATTTTTTATTAATGGTTGTAATAATGACTACATGGGGATGTCCAGGTGTTGGGGGATGGGGTGTCCAGGTGGGGGGGGGGGGGGGGGGGGGCTGTACAGGTGGTTGTCTGAGGGGTGGGGGCTGTCCGGGGTGAGTGGGGGCTGTCCGAGGGATGGGGGGATGTCCGGGGTGAGTGGGGAGCTGTCCGAGGGGTGGTGGGTTGTCCAGGTGGTTGTACAAGTTAATCTCGCCTCAACATTTTAAGTGAAAACAACTACTGGCATACGGAAAATAGACCAAATGCATTTGGAATGTGTTTATAATTTAGTAAAAATGATCCATGGGTCATTTGTGATGTGTACGAGTCAACCTCGCCTCATTCTGAGGCACTGTGTGGCCGATAGCACTCTAAGTGTCTCACTTTTGTTTAAAATGAACACTGTTTTAAGTAAAAATAACTGACATACGGAAAACCAACCAAACGTATTCAGATTGTGTTGATACTTTAACACAAAAATCCATGAGACATTTTTGACATGTAAGAGTCAACCCTGCATCAATTCGAGTTGTGGTGTGGCCGGAACCACTCAAACTGTGTAACTTTTATTTGAAATGCACAACATTTTAAGTGAAAACAACTACTGGCATATGGAGAACCGACCAAAAGCATTATAATTGTGTTGATACATTAGGAAAATGATCCATGGAAATTTTTTGACTTGAATGAGTCAACCCCACCTCAATCCGAGGCACGATGTGGCCTAAATCACTCAAAGAGTCTCTCTTTTGTTTAAAATGGAAACTATTTTAAGTAAAAATAACTAACATACGGAAAACCGACCAAACTTATTTGGATTGTGTTGATACATTATAAAAACGATTCATGGGACATTTGTGACGTGTAGGAGTCAAACCCACATCAATTCAAGGCGCGGTGTGGCTGGAACCACTCAAAGTGTCTAATTTTTATTTGAAATGAACAACATTTTAAGTGAAAGAAACTACTGGCATATAGAAAACTAACCAAACGCATTGGGATTGTGTTGATACATTAGGAAAACGATAAATGTGTCATTTTTGAAGTGTAAGAGTAAAAAAAAAACATCAATCTGAGGCGCAGTGTGGCCGGTACCACTCAAAGTGTCTCACTTTTGTTTAAAATGGACTTAATTTTAAGTGAAAACAAAAACAGACATACGGAAAACTGACCAAATTCATTTGGATTCTATTGAAACTGTAGAACAATGATCCATGGGTCATATGTGACATGTATGAGTTAACCCAGTCTCAATCCGAGTTGTGGTGTGGCTGGTACCACTCAAAGTGTCTTTCTTTTGTTTAAAATGGACTAAATTTTAAGTGAAAACAATAACTAACATATGGAAGACTGACCAAATGCATTCAAATTCTATTGAAACATTAGGAAAATGATATATGGGTCATATATGACGTGTACGAGTCAACCTTTCCTCAATCTAAGTCGTGGTGTGTCCGGCACCACTCAAAGTGTCTCTCTTTTGTTTAAGATTGACTTAATTTTAAGTGAAAACAATAACTGACATACGGAATACTGACCAAACGCATTCATAATATTTTGAAACTTTAAGAAAAGGATCCATGGGTCATATGTGACGTGTAAAACTCAACCGTGCCTCAATCTGAGTCACGGTGTGGCCAGAACCACCCAAAGTGTCTCTCTTATGTTTAAAACAGACAACATTTTAATTACATATGGAAAACCGACCAAATAGATTCTTATTGTGTTGATACTTTCTCACAAGGATCCATGGCTCATATGTGACATGTAAGAGTTGACCCCGCCTCAATCTGAGGCGCGGTGTGGCTGGTACCACTCAAAGTGTCTCTCTTTTGTTTAAAATGGATAAATTTTAAGTAAAAACAATAACTGCCATACGGAAAACTGACCAAATGCATTCGGATTCTGTTTAAAATTTAGAAAAACCATCCATGGGTCATATATGACATGTACGAGTCAACCCCGCCTCAATCTGAGTCACGGTGTGGCCGTCCCCACTCATAGTGGCTCTCTTTTTTTTAAAAAAATAGATTTAATTTTAAGTGAAATCAACAACTGATATACGAAAAACTGACCAAACGAAATCATAATTTGTTTAAACTTTAGGAAAAGGATCCATGGGTCATATGTGATGTGTAAAAGTCAACCATTCCTCAATCCGAGTCACTGTGTGGACAAAACCATCCAAAGTGTCTCTCTTATGTTTAAAATGGACAACATTTTAAGTACTTACGGAAAACTGACCAAATGGATTCTGATTGTGTTGATACTTTATCACAATGATCCATGGATCGTATGTGATGTGTACGAGTTGACCCTGCCTCAATATGAGGTGCAGTGTGGCTGGTACCACTCAAGGTGTCTCTCTTTTGTTTAAAATGGATTTAATTTTAAGTAAAAACAACAACTGATATATGGAAAACTGACCAAATGCATTCGGATTCTGTTGAAAATTTTGCAAAACGATCCATGGGTCATATATAACGTGTACGAGTCAACCCCACCTCAATCTGAGTCACGGTGTGGCCGTCATCACTCAAAGTGTCTCTCTTTTTTTTAAATAGAATTAATTTTAAGTGAAAACAACAACTGACTTACGGAAAACCGACCAAACACATTCATAATTTGTTGAAACTTTAGTAAAAGTATCCATCAGTCATATGTGATGTGTACGAGTTGACCCCACCTCAATCCGAGGCGTGGTGTGGCCGGTACCTCTCAAAGTGTCTCTCTTTTGTTTAAAATGGACTTAATTTTAAGTGAAAACAACAACTGACATACGGAAAACTGATCAAAAGCATCCGGATTGTGTTTATACTTTAGAAAAGGATAAATGGGTAATATTTATTGTGTATGAGTCAATCCCACCACAATCCGGGGGGGGGGGGGGGGCTGTCCTGATGGTTGTACGAGTTAATCTCGCCTCAACATTTTAAGTGAAAACAACAACTGGCATACGGAAAATAGAACAAACACATTTGTATTGTGTTGGTAATTTAGGAAAACAATACATGGGTCATTTGTGATGTGTAAGAGTCAACACTGCCTCATTCCAAGGCACGGTGTGGCCGACACCACTCAAAGTGTCTCTCTTTTGTTTAAAATAGACTTAATTTTAAGTGAAAATAACAACTGGAATATAGAAAACCTACCAACCGAATTCAGAATCTGTTGAAACTTTAGGACAAGGATACATGGGTCATATGTGATGTGTAAAGGTCAACTGCGTCTCAATCTGAGTCATGGTGTGGCCGAAACCACCCAAAGTGTCTCTCTTATGTTCAAAATGAACAACATTTTAAGTACATACGGAAAACCAACCAAACAGATTCTTATTGTGTTGATAATTTATCACCAGGATCCATGGCTAATATGTGATGTGTAAGATTTGACCCCACCTCAATCCGAGGCGCAGTATGGCTGGTACCACTCAAAGTGTCTTTTTTTTTAAAATGGACTTAATTTTAAGTGAAAACAACAACTGACATACACAAAACTGACCAAATGCATTCAGATTCTGTTGAAAATTTACCACAATGATATATGGGTCATATATGTTGTGTACAAGTCAAACCTGCCTCAATATGATTCACAGTGTGGCTGGTACCACTCAAAGTGTCTCTCTTTTGTTTAAAATAGACTTAATTTTAAGTAAAAAAAATAACTAACATACAGAAAACTGACCAAACGCATTCATATTCTATTGAAACATTAAGAAAAGGATCCATGGGTCATATGTGACGTGTAAAACTCAACCACGTCTCAATCCGAGTCACGGTGTGGGTGGAACCACCCAAAGTGTCTCTCTTATGTTTAAAATGGACAACATCTTAAGTACATACGGAAAACCAACCAAACAGATTCTGATTGTGTTGATAATTTATCACAATGATCCATGTCTCATATGTGACGTGTAAAAGTTTACCCCGCCTCAATCCGAGGCATGGTGTGGCCGGTACCACTCAAAATGTCCCTCTTTTGTTTAAAATGGACTTAATTCTAAATGAAAACAACAACTGACATACGGAAAACCGATCAAACGCATTAGGATTGTGTTTATACTTTAGAAAAAGGATAAATGGGTCATATGTGACGTGTACGAGTCAATCTAGCCTCAATCCAAGGTGTGGTGTGGCTGATACCACTCAAAGTGTCTCTCTTTTGTTTAAAATGGACTTAATTTTAAGTGAAAACAACAACTGGCATACGGAAAACCGACCAAACACATTCGAAATCTATTGAAACTTTATAAAAACGATCCATGGGTCATTTTTGATGTGTAAGAGTCAATTATTCCTCAATATGAGGCACGGTGTGGCTGGTTCCACTCAATGTGTCTCACTTTTATTTGAAATGGACTTGATTTAAAGTGAAAACAACAATTGGCATACAGAAAATTGATCAAACGCATTCGGATTGTGTTGATACTTTAGAAAAATGATACATGGACCATTTGTGACATGTAGGAGTCAACTACGTCTTAATACAAGACATGTTGTGGCCGGTACCACTCAAAGTGTCTCACTTTTATTTGAAAAGGACATAATTTTAAGTTAAAACAACAACTTGCATACAGAAAATGGACTAAACTCTTTCAGATTGTATTGATACATTAGGAAAATTATACATGTGTCATTTGTGAGATGTACGAGTCAACCACACCTCCATTTGAGGCAAGGTGTGACCGGTATCACTCTATGTGTCTCTCTTTTATTTGAAATGGACATGATTTTAAGTGAAAACAACTTGCATATAGAAAAATGACAAAAATATTTCAGATTTTATTGATACTTTAGGACAACGATACATGTGTACGTTGTGATGTGTATGAGTCAACCCCGCCTCCATCTGAGGCACGGTGTGATCAGTATCACTCTAAGTGTCTCACTTTTTTTTTGAAATGAACAACATTTTAAGTGAAACCAACAACTGACATATGAAAAAATGATCAAAGGTATTTGGATTGTGATGATACTTTAGGACAATGATACATTGGTCATTTTTTATGTGTATGAGTCAACCCCACCTCAATACGAGGTACGATGTGGTGGAATCCTACTTTGACCAATATATCACACCATACTTGTACCATTTAGTGTTCATAGCCTTAAAAACATTAATATTATTCTAACTAAGTTCAAAAAACATACAATTCCATTCTTCTAGACCATCACAAGTTGAACTTGTGATCATTTCAGTTCTGCCTGAATTTTAAATCAAATAATGAGTTATATACTTTACAACTTTTTTAAGCACCAAGGAACCATGGGTAAGTTTCCCAACCCCATTTTCAAATTTAGTTTCATAACCACCGTGGAACTATGGGTATGTTTCCATACCCCATTTTGAGTTATTTAAACTGTTATTCAACTCCACTGGATTATTCTTTTCATATGAATATTGAAATAGGGAATTGTAGTACACCACATGGTTGTAAGAGTTTGTTGGTTTTATGTGTTTTTTTTGTGTTATTACAGGTGTTTTTATGAAGTTTTAATACTGTTCAATAGTTTTGGTGCTTTTTATGCAGGTGGGGGTACTGGTGCAATAGTGGGGGTGCTATGCAATGGTTCTGGAAATACAGAATACCAATGGTTTGAAACCGTTGGTATAATATTCCATCTTCAATATATACTAACGGTTCTCTTGAACCATTGGTAAAAAACAATATACCAACAGTTGAAAACCATTGGTACACCCTAAAAGTGTATGTTCAAATTGTTTTAGAACCATTGGAGTAGAGATTTACCAACAGTTTCAATGGAACCGTTGGTATTGGTTTGGGATGGAGTTATATACCAATATATTTTAAAAACCGTTGGGAAAACATTCCCCCAAATTGGAAGTAGCCAATCCTCTCCCCATTCGCGATCCAGAGCGCTAAACGGGAGCGCTTGGGCAATTTTGGAGGCGATTTTGGAGGTGTTTTGGGTTCTCTTCCTCCATCCCATCCAAGGCTGAGGTATTTTCTTAGTTTTTAGTTTCGATTTTGATGTGGGATGAGACCAATTTCTATTCTCATATTCCAGCCGAATTTCTGTTCCAGCCCAATTTATGTTTCCGTTCTTTATTTACATTCCATGCTTATTCCATCCCATATATATTGCATTATACAGTTGTCTAATTTTTTGATGTGCCTTTCATGTTTCATTACCATGAAATTTTTATTATATGTTATAAAATTCAATCACATGTTTAGTTTTAACATTCATTGTTACTTTATTATCTTGTTTTAATAATTTATATTATTATTCTTTTCATATATTCTATAGTTGAGTGTTTTTACTTGTGCAATAGAATTCCAAGCTCATTTTACTTCATAGTGATTATTTAGATATAAAAGTATTTTATTTTTCATGTTAAATTTATTAAAAAGTTTTGGGGACTAATTAAAGTTATTAGATTCCAATTTCCATGCTTCTATGCTTGTTAAGAATTAAATGAAATATGATGGTTGTAATTAAATGAAAGTCAATGTTCAATTTTTATCATGTATGGGTGATTAATAAATTGGAATGTGATGAACCATATAATTTAACCATTGTTGATGCACATTATATACCAAAAGGTTATTGAATAAAAGTTATTCTTGTGAATTTCGTTACATCACAGATAAAAATGGTTGTGGTTATATGAGAGATACCTCCGATGGTTCATTGATAATTGTTTTATGGAGAATGAATGGTTAGGTCTGGTATTAATAGTAGCTTCCAGTGAGACCATTTTAGTATAAGGGGAAACAAGATTATCATCTACAAGGGGGTGATTGAGTTGGTAGAGACCAAACATTGTTTGTTCCTTGTGTTCAAGAACCATAAATAGAGTGTTCCAATTAGGTGGTCATCAGTAAAGACATAGGTAAGATTTCCAAGTCCTGTTTCATGAAGTTGAATATGTGGTGCTATAGTGGTTTTGGATTGTTTGAGGTACTCTTAGTGTATTATAAACCCTCATTTGTTCTATATTCATTTAAATTGATTTAATATAATTTTTTTCACACACACCATTATATCCTCTCAAAATATATTTAGAGTGTATTTTCATTCGTATGGTGTTAAATATTTTAGTAAATGTCCACACTAGATTCTTTTATGTGTTCTAGGGGTTTAGACTAATGACAGGGATGCATGATTATTGTGGGGGTATTCTTTTCATATAAATATACCTATACACCCCGACCCCCTTGGACAACCTGACCACCCCAACAGACAGCCCGCCCACCTGGACACCCCGACCCCCCTAGACAGTCCCCCACCCCCTGGACACCTCCGACCCCCCGGACGGCCCCACCACCCCCTAGACACCCTGCACCCCCTGGACACGCCACACCCCCCTTGGACAGTCCCGCCACTCCAATGATCGTCATCCTACTCCTCATCCTGATCAACTTGAAGAAGTTAAAGTATAAAACTCATATACTCCCAACATGACCCTTAAGGATTATGTATTCCTTGATCCAATTCCAATATCTTACTGGTCAATCCTTGAATATAGAGATTAGAAATTTTGTATCTTATTTTCTTATATACACTTTATTTTGTTGTATTTCTTAATATGATTCTCATATAGAGTAATGTGTCAGTTATGCTTTTATATAGAGTAAACAATTGTCATTTACGTAAATATATTTTTGATTAAATTTTAATATTATTGAATTGCTTTGAAATGACTTATTGCGATTTTTTTACAGAATGGATAGAAGTTGGATGTACGAAACTGATCGGATTTCAACCAATTTTCAAAATAATTTGAAAAGATTTCTAGATTTTGCATTTGACAAGGCTTCAGATAGTGGTCGCATACACTGCCCATGTTTTAATTGTGTTGGAAGACCTTGGTTGGGCTGTGAAGCAGTTAGATATCATATAACCAAATATAGTTTCCAAACAAACTATTATGTGTGGTATCACAATGGAGAGAAAATGGAATCTCAAAATGTTGATGATCCAAATGATAGGACTGAATTGGAGAGTTTGATATATGATCGGTTTCCATTTATTCAACATCATGAGAAGGAAAGGATGTCCAGCCAACAAGATTTCGATACAAGCACACATGATGCGTCCAATGAAAATGATGATGTTGATAGGGTGAAAAAATTGAATGATGCTACGATGACTCTAGTATATCGGCAATGTGATAAAATGAAAAAGATGGAATTTTTAATCTGATTGTTTCATGGGAAAACTATGTATGGGATTTCAAATACTGGAATTGATTACATTCTTACCTTCTTGAAGGACTTACTTCCAGATGATGCAGATATTCCCTCAAAACACTATATGGCATGGAAGTTGGTTGATGAACTTGGATTCTCAAAAAAAAAATTCATGCTTGCCCGAATGATTGCAGCTTATTTTGAGAGGAAACTGCTGAAAGAAATGATTGTATAAAATACGGAACCTCCCGATGGAATCCAATAGATGATGGAACACCATCTCGTGTGCCACAAAAAGTAATGTGGCACTTTCCATTGATCCCCATATTACAGAACCTTTTCATGTCTGATGAAATATCCGTAAAAATGCGATGGAATGAAACCGAGAGAAAAAAGAATAATGAAGAGTTGGTTCACCCTGCAGATGGATTTGCATGGCAGAGATTTGATGCTCGATATAATGAATTTGTAGCCGACGTGCGTAATGTGAGACTGGGTCTTTCATGTGACGATTTTAATCCATTTTGGCAGATGCTTACTTCGCACAACACATGGCCGGTTTTCATACACATTTATAACCTTTCCCCTTGGTTGTGTATGAAAAAGCCTTACACTTTATTGAGTATACTGATATCTGGCCCTTCTGATCCTGGAAATGATATAGATGTATTCATGCAACCTTTAATAAAAGAGTTGAAACTTCTTTGGGATGTGGGTGTTCCCACATACGATGCATGTTCAAAAGACATATTTCAGATGCGTGCTACACTTATGTGGACTATCAATGATTTTCTTGCTTATGCAATGATGTCTGGATGGAGCACAAAAGGAAAATTGTCATGTCCTGCTTGTATGAAGAATACTCGATCGAGAAGACTGAAATATCGTCATAGTTTTAGTTTTATGGGACATCGACGATTCTTTCCAATGAACCATCCATATAGAAACAATCGTCGAAGATTTGACAATACCATGGAGAATGACGATCCACCTCAGCGTATGTCTGGAACTGATGTACTTAATGAATTGAAAGATTTCAGTTATTCATTTGGGAAGAGTGTAATGAAATCTAGAAAGAGGAAAAATGTTTCCAATGATACCTGTTACAATTGGAAGAAGAAGAGTATATTCTTTGAGTTGTCATATTGGTCAACCAACTTGTTACGTCATTACTTAGACGTAATGCACATTGAAAAGAATATATGTGAAATGTTGATTTCGATTCTTCTAAATGTCAAGGGGAAGACAAAAGATGATTTATGATCTCGACGCGACTTGGTAGATTGGGGGATCAGACCAGAATTGCATCCTGTCTGTATCAGTGAAAATAAATGGCAAGTTCCATGTGCTTCTTATGTGATGACTCCTGCTGAAAAAATTCAATTTCTGGAAGTGCTAGAGAATATTAAAGTTCCTGATGTCTATTCAAGCAATATATCAAAACGGGTCAACAGAAAAGAGTTGAAGTTGAAATCTTTGAAGACTCATGATTAGCACTCAAAGTGTCTAACTTTTATTTGAAATGGACATGATTTTAAGTGAAAACAATAACTGGCATACGGAAAACAGACCAAACGCATTTGGATTCTGTTTAAACTATAGGAAAACGATCCATGGGTCATATGTGACGTGTATGAGTCATCCCCGCCTCAATCTGAGGGCCAGTGTGGCCGGTACCACTCAAAGTGTCTTTCTTTTGTTTAAAATGGATGTGCTTTTAAGTAAAAAAACCACATACGGAAAACAGACCAAACGCATTCAGATACTGTTGATACTTTAGGACATGTATCCATGGGTCATTTTTGGCGTGTAGGAGTCAACCCCGCCTCAATCTGAGGTGCGGTGTGGCCGGCACCACTCAAAGTGTCTAAATTTTATTTGAAATGGACAGGATTTTAAGTGAAAACAACAATTGGCATATGGAAAACCAACCAAAGGCATTCAGATACTATTGATACTTTAGGAAATGTATCCATGGGTCATATGTGATGTGTAAGAGTCAACCCCGCCTCAATCTGAGGGCTGGTGTGGCTGGAACCACTCAAAGTGTCTTTCTTTTGTTTAAAATGGATGCGCTTTTTAGTAAAAAAAACCACATACGGAAAACTTACCAAATGCACTCAGATACTATTGATACTTTTGGACATGTATCCATGGGTCATTTGTGACGTGTACGATTCAACCTCGCCTCAATCTGAGGCACGGTGTGGCCGACACCGCTCAAAGTGTCTAACTTTTCTTTGAAATGGACAACAGTTTAAGTTAAAACAACAACTGACATACGGAAAACCGACCAAACGCATTAGGATTCTGTTGAAACTGTAGGAAAACGATCCATGGGTCATATGTGACGTGTACAAGTCAACCTCACCTCAATCCGAGGGCCGGTGTGACCGGTACCACTCAAAGTGTCTTTCTTTTGTTTAAAATGGATGCGCTTTTAAGTAAAAAAAACCACATATGGAAAACTGACCAAACGAACTCGGGTACTATTGATACTTTTGGAAAATGATCCATGGGTCATTTGTGACGTGTACGAGTAAACCCCACCTCAATCCGAGGCGCAGTGTGGCCGGCAGCACTCAAAGTGTCTAACTTTTCTTTGAAATGGACAACAATTTAAGTTAAAATAACAACTGACATACAGAAAACTGACCAAACGCATTCAGTTTATGTTGAAACTATAGGAAAATGATCCATGGGTCATATGTAAGGTGTACGAGTCAACCCCGCCTCAATACAAGGCACATTGTGGCCGGTACCACTCAAAGTGTCTAACTTTTCTTTGAAATGGACAACAGTTTAAGTTAAAACAACAAATGACATACGGAAAACCAACCAAATGAATTCGGATTCTATTGAAACTGTAGGAAAACGATCCATGGGTCATATGTGATGTGTACGAGTCAACCCCGCCTCAATCCGAGGGCCTGTGTGGCCGGTACAACTCAAAGTGTCTTTCTTTTGTTTAAAATGGATGGGCTTTTAAGTAAAGAAATGACATACGGAAAATCGACCAAACACTTTCGGATTCTATTGAAACTTTAGGAAAATGATTTGTGGGTCATTTGTGACGTGTACGAGACAACCCCACCTCAATCCGAGGCGCGGTGTGGCCGACACCACTCAAAGTGTCTAACTTTTTTTTGAAATGGACATGATTTTAAGTGAAAACAACAACTGGCATACGAAAAATCGACCAAACGCATTCGGATTCTGTTGAAACTTTAGGAAAACGATCCATGGGTCATATGTGATGTGTAAGAGTCAACCCCGCCTTAATCCGAGGGCTAGTGTGGCCGGGACCACTCAAAGTTTTTCACTTTTATTTGAAATGGACAACGGTTTAAGTTAAAACAACTGACATACGGAAATGGGACTAAAGGTATTCAGATACTATTGATACTTTAGTAAATGTATCCATGGGTCATATGTGACATGTACGAGTCAACCCCGCCTCAATCTGAGGGCCGGTGTGGCCGGGACCACTCAAAGTGTCTTTCTTTTGTTTAAAATGGATGCACTTTTATGTAAAAAAACCACATACAGAAAACAGACCAAATGCAATCGGATACTGTTGATACTTTAGGACATGTATCCATTGGTCATTTGTGACGTGTACGAGTCAACCCCGCCTCAATATGAGGCGCGTTGTGGTCGACACCACTCAAAGTGTCTAACTTTTATTTGAAATGAACATGATTTTAAGTGAAAACAACAACTGGCATACGGAAAACCGACCCAACGCATTCGGATTCTGTTGAAACTTTAGGACAATGATCCATGGGTCATATGTGATGTGTACGAGTCAACCTTGCCTCAATCCGAGGGCCGGTGTGGCCAGGACCACTCAAAGTGTCATTCTTTTGTTTAAAATGGATGTGCTTTTAAGTAAAAAAACGACATACGGAAAACCGACCAAATGCTTTCGGATTCTATTGAAACATTAGGAAAATGATCAATGGGTCATTTTTGACGTGTACGAGTCAACCCCGCCTCAATCCGAGGTGCGGTGTGGCCGGAACCACTCAAAGTGTGTCACTTTTCTTTGAAATGGACAATAGTTTAAGTTAAAACAACAACTGACATACGGAAAAAAGACCAAAGGCATTCGGATACTGTTGATACTTTAGGACATGTATCCATGGGTCATTTTTGATGTGTACGAGTCAACTCCACCTCAATCTGAGGCACGGTGTGGATGAAACCACTAAAAGTATCTCTTTTATTTCAAAAGGAAATCATTTTAAGTGAATACAACTGAAATTTACACTCATCAACGATAGTCGCAAACTCTTTTTCATGAGTTGGGTAGTTTCACTCATGGGGTCATAACTGAAGAGACTCCTAAGAAAATATATTTTCACCATATATTATAAACAATACAAGTTCAATGAAGAATTCATCACAAATCATTACATACCCAAACCTAGTATCGCAAAAAATGGGATTTGAGTCATTTTGAATGTCTTATTCAACTCTAATAGATATTTATCAAACTATTCTGCCTATTAGAATTTGATGGGTGAGGTGAATTACCACCGGATGATTGTTTTCATATGTGTTTTTTGGGCTATTTAAGTGTTTTTTATACTGTTTGAAGTCTGTATGTGGCTTTTGTGATATTTTTTATGCAGGTGTATAGTGGAGGGTATACTGGAGGGATGTTGTGCACTTTTTTTTATGCAGGTGTATGGTAGGGCTTCTGGGGGCTACTGTGCAGCAGCTCTGGGAAAAGATTTACCAACAGTTCTGAACCATTGGTAAATATTTTTCCTGAAATCTGGAAAAACATATACCAGTGGTTCTGAACCGTTGGTAAATCTTTTTCCAGAATTCTGGGAAAACTTATACAAACGGTTATGAACCGTTGGTAAATCTTTTTCCAGAATTTTGGAAAAACATATACCAACGGTTCAGAACCATTGGTAAAGATTTTTCCAGAATTCTGGAAAAACTTATACCAACGGTTCTGAACCGTTGGTAAAGAGTTTCCTAGAATTCTCAAACACCTATACCAATGGTTTAAATGAAACCGTTGGTATAGGGATTTCCTCACGGCTAACTGGCCAACGGTTTAGAAAACCATTGGTATACCCTATACCAATGGTTTTCCAGCCTATACAAACAGTTATAAACTGTTGGTATAGCCTACTTTTCCAGTAGTGGCTGTTGAATAGTCACAACTTTTTCCACCATTTCCTCGACCATTTCTGGACCTAGGAGTATTCATCCCCTAACATCATCCAATTTTTTAGGTGTTCTAAAAATATTTCTATAATGAGCTTCATAAGGATCTATTTGGATGATTTATTGTAAATTTTCATTGTAAGAAAACTCTACCAGAGGAAGATGTTGATCCCATCCTCCTTTTAAGTCAACAGATCATTCCCTCAAAATTTACTTTTCTGTTTTCATAGTCTGATTAGATTGGCCATCAACTTGAGGGTGATAGGTCATGATGATGTTCATCATTATATTTAGTGAATGTTGTAGACTCTTATAAAACCTTGAGTTTAATATCAAATCTTAATAAAAAACAATTGATAGTGGTATTACATGAAGCCTTACATGTTCTATGATGTATATCTATGAATGATGATAAAGAAATAAATCTTCCTGAGTGGAAATAAATTGATTTATCCTTAAATATAATCCAAAACAACAAATATATAAATGTTTCCCCTATATGCCTTCATATGTCTAGAAATATTGTTCATATAAATGTTTTCCCATTTCCACATTCATATGGGTAATGATTTCATCATCCCCTGAAACTTCCACCTTTTATCTTTCACTTGCTAACATACCAAGCATGTAATGTACCGGATCATGGTGCCACACCATGGGTGCCCCGAACCCGGTTGGTCACATGACCTCAAGTGCATTTCCGCAAATTCCAGAGGCTTCCAACTAGCAGAGAGGGCCCAGGTCTGATAGTGGGGAAGCTATGCAATCATTTTTCAAAGTGTAACACAGCTGAAAAGATAAATAACACAAACATGCAATAGCGGAATTAGTAAACAACATACAAATGAAATGGACAACTGAGTAAAAGGGAACCAACAATCATATATATAGATATGAAACATGTCACTAATTCTATAAAAACAGCCAGAATAGGATACGCTGTAATACAATACAATACAACTCAAGTACAAGGTACATCAAAACCAAAAAAGACAGTGCAATAGGAACTCAGCAGCATCAAGAGCCTAGGCTCGGTCCCATGCTCTCCTACTCCTCTACGGAAATCATGTACCTATGTAGGGACCCTTTCCACTATCAACACCTAAAACAATATATTCTGTCTCGACCGATGACATGACCCAAATAGGGTGTGAGAAATAAATCACAGTAGGCAACCACCAAAGGCACGTGCCCAAATGTTAGTGAAAATGTGCAACAACAGTGTGCAGTAATAAATGCAATAAACTAAACAGTACTCAAAAGTAACTAACTTTACCAGTTATATTTCCATTTTAATATTCATTTAACCATGCCAAGACTGTGCTTTAACTTGACAGATATAATATATAAAAATCACCATGGTGAATATTCATGATAACACTGTCCTCATACATACAAACCTTACCCTCAGGTATGAAGAGTCATAAACCTCAGGTAATTTCACACATGCATAATATATATTTCCCTCAAGCGAATGAAGTGTCACCCTCCAGCACAGAATATACTACCCACAGGCATGAAAGGAGTTTCCCTCAGGCTAAACAGAACACTGTACTCAGGCTAAATAGAACACTTCCCTCAGGCACAAATAATCGGTCCTAGACCAATATATAAGCAATCAATTATATACAATTCATCTCAAGGCAATTTAAAGCATGGTAAATTTGACGGTATACCCACGGGTAACCTGGTGAAACAGCTAAATAGAAGAACGGACCCCGGGGTGGTCCTGGATCCAAGAAGCGATCCCAAAGAGCAGTTTATAATTACATTCAATTACCTATAAAATTATATTTATTTAAAACAGCCAAGGCCTCAGCCATATGACACCCCAAATATGGGTTTGTAGCATAATAGTACAGAAAAATACATAGCAGTTGGAATTTTAAACACTAGACCACCTACCTCGATCACCCATGATCGGTATATGTGAATGTCCCCTCCCAAAATGCATGATAATGTCATAGATATGAGATAAACAACTACACTCTCAACCTCAAATAACTTCCACTCAGGAAAGAATTGGCAAGAACGACTCAAGGAGAAGGTAGGGCTTACCTGTGTGGCATCAACATGATCGACGAATACAGAATCAGGTTCCCAAAGTGTAGTTGGGAGATCCTCCAAGATCCGGCCATCTCTCCCACTCTCCTCTGGTTCTCTAAGCGTCCTCTGTGAACAGAGAAGGCTACGGCCCATTTTAATCGAAAAAAACAAACTACACGGTATGTACTCTTATGTACACGGCGTGTACTTCTCATCATTTAACTGTTCCTCTGGTGGCTACTTTTCAACGCCAAACTGCTCATCTGTCGACATGAGTACACGACGTGTTTTCATGATTACACGACATATACTGTAGCTCATCTAGAGGTTGCCTTTACCACCTTACTATTCACCTACCGACTGACTACACGATGTGTGAATACCCACTACACGGTGTGTAGTCCATTTTTACAACTTTCATCACCGACAGGGATACACGCCCTGTGTAATCGTCCCACACGGCCAAAGTAAACGACATGTGGAAATGTACACGGCATGTAACCACAAAATTTGGGATTTTTTCCCATTGCCTTATTTTCTCAAAAACACTTAAGGAAAAAAGGAAAAGAAGAAACGCATACCTCATAACAAGAACCAGGTTCTTACAAACTTCCCCCCTTAAAGCAATTCATCCTCGAATTTCCCTTCCAAGGGTGGTGAAGATAAAGTTATGAACAACTCTGTCCACTGGGAATGTACATCGGTCTCCCACTCCAAGGTTTCGTCCTAAACTCAACCATGCTGCCAAAGAACCCTTACGAGAGGAACTGACTGGCCTCGGAGAACCTTCGTGATCCTATCAACAATACGAATTAGATGCTTCTCAAAGGATGCATTGACCTGAAGCTCAATCACATCGGGCTAAAAGACATGAGATGGGTATGAGTGGTAACGACACAACTGAGATACATGGAAGACATCATGCATGGCCCGATACCTCTGTGGTAACTGCAATCAATAGGAAACCCGCCTGACTCTTCCCATAATCTCAAACGACCCCACATATCTCAGTGAATGTTTACCCTTTCTCCTTATCTACCAATTTCCCAACCTAAACAAAACACGTAAAAACACATGATCCCTGACCACGAACACCAAGGGTCATCTGTGATGATCAAAATTATATTTCTGATGGGATTATGCAGCTGCCATTCGCTTATGTATCAACTGGACCCACTAAAAATTCTCATGCATGAGACGTGGTCCCAGTAAAGTTTCCGCAACTACCTCCAACTTACACAATAGTGATCAGCATGGCCTACCATATAAATCCTCGTAAGGTGCCATCACAATAGTTTCCTGAAAACTATTATTATAGACAAACTCAACTAGGGGTATATGATTTTCTGAAGATACCCCAAAGTCTAGGACTCATGCACACAAAATGTGATTTAGCACCAGTATAGTACACTCTGACTTGCCATCAGTATGAGGGTGGTAAGCTGTGCTCAGAAGCACCTGTGTACCCAATGCCCTCTGAAAAATATTCCAGAAACGAGACGTAAAATGAGTGTCCCTATCTGAAGTGATAGAAAGAGGGAACCCATGAAGACGTACGATCTCTTAGAGATACAACTTCCCAAGTTCATCAACACCGAAGGTATCCATGATCAGCAAAAATTGATCCACCTTCGTAAGTATATCCACAACAACCCACATGACATCATTACCTCGAGGTGACCTCAGTAACCCGGTCACAAAGTACATCGTGACATCCTCCCAGTTCCATTTTGGAATGGGTAACTTTTATAATAGTCCAGATAGGCTCTGATGCTCTACATTCACCTGATAACAGGTGGAACATCTCGTAAAAAACCAGCTAGTTCTTTCTTCATACTCGGCCACCAGTACTGACGTCTCAAGTCATGGTACATCTTTGTAACTCCGGGATGCACTTCCCTAGAGAAATCATGAATATACCGCATAATCTCTTCACGTATATCCCCAAGAACCCATACTCATCCATGGAAACACATTACCTCATCATCGCCTATCTCCCAACCAAGGAAGGGTCCTCACATACCAGCGACTCCCGTAGAACTAGGCCTTCTGAATCCGATAGTTGTCTCATCCTCACTCTATCTAGGAGGGTAGAAGTCACAGCTAAGGAAGAAATATAGGTTTTCCCCTGACTATCATGCACCTCTAAATGAATCTCAGAGAACAAAGCCATAAGCTACCACTCACCACTGGCCTCATGAACTGCCTGTGTCTAAGTCTTCCTTCTCAGTGCATCAACAACTGCATTATCCTTACTAAGTGTATAGGAAAGCTCAAAGTCGAAGGACTGAAGGTATTCAACCCACCTTCGCTGTCTCAAGTTCAATTCACGCAGGGTAAGGATGTATTTAAGGATTTTTTTGTTTGTAAACACCACAAAATGTTCTCCCAAGAGATAATGTCTCCAACATCGTAACACATGAACAACTGCAGCCAACTCGAGATCATTCGTCAGGTAATTTCTCTCATGTGGCCTCAACTGCCGAGTCCCGTACGCAACTACTCGATCAGCCTGCATCAACCCTACTCCCAGCCCAATACGTGATGCATCATAGTAGACTTTATATATCTTCCCTTGCTCTAGAAGTATCAGGATTGGTGCTGATGTCAACCCACCCTTCACCTAATGAAAGGCTGTCTCGAAAGATTATGACCAAACCAACTTCACACACATCTTAGTCAAACCTGTCAATGGCACTGCTAAGCGGGAGAAGTCCTGTATAATGCTCTTATAATAACTAGCCAACCAAAGGAAATGGAGTATCTCAAACACATTCTTAGGATTCTCCCAGGAAACTACTTCTCTCACTTTCTCTAGGTCCACCGCAACTCCTACCTCTAAGATAATATGACCCGGGAAGTGTATTTGGTCCATCCAAAAGTGGCACTTTGAGAGCATAGCATATAGCCAGTTCTCTCTCAGTGTACTCAATATGATCTCAAGAAGGTTAGCATGGTCATTTCGAGTGTGAGAGTACACCAAGATGTCATCCAAGAAAACTACCGCAAAAGAGTCCAGCTAAGGGTGGAACACACGATTCGTCAGAGCCTTGAAAATTGCTGGCGCATTCGTGAATTCGAACGACATCACCAAGTACTCATATAGACCATACCGGCTCCTGAAGGCTCTGAGAGGTATACCAGATGGTGTAACGTGCAATTGATGATATCCGTATCTCAATTCAATATTCGATAACACTCGTGCTCCCCGAAGTATATGAAAAAGAACATAAATACTTGGTAAGGGATATCGGTTCTTAATGGTCATCTGGTTCAACTTCCGATAATCAACACAAAGTCTGAGGGTAACGTCCGCATTCTTCGCAAAAAGGACCAGAAAACCCCAGGTAGAAGTGCTGGGTTGGATGAAACCCTTTGGCTGAATCTCCTCTAACAGTATCTTGAGCTCCTACAACTCAGTTGTAGTTATCTTATAAGGAGGAATGTACCCCAGTGCCACTCCTAGAACAAGCTCGATAGAGAAATCTACCACTTGCTCTGGAGGTATATGTGAAAATTCCTCCGGGAAGACATCCCTGAAATGATAAAATACTGGAGGGAAATCCTTCTGACAAGTCCCCTGATCATTTAGATATAAGTTAGAAATCTTGGATATCACTACACCATGCCCACGATAGTCGGGTCCAGCTCGGCTCTCCTAGACATCCCATTCGCCATTTTATAGAAAATCCCATCCCTTTGGTGACGTGAAACAAACCCTACAACGATAGCAGTCTACAAAGGCTTGAAAGGGTACCAACCAGTCCATCCCAAGAATGAAATCATAGCTCGTCATCTCTAAGACATAGAGTTCCCATAGAAAGTGACACCCACCAACCTCAAGGAGGCACTCCTTGCTCTGACACACATAAGCTATTCTAGTCCACAACGGAGTGTCTAGCGCCATAACACTAGAAGAAGAAACATAGAGCCCAATGCTCTCCACAATGGGCACAGATATAAAGCTATGTGTATCACCCATATCGAAAAGTACTGAAGATAAAACAGATGCTACTAGAATAGTACTTATGACAATAGAAGGTCTGAGATTCTACTTCTGTTGGGCATGTTGCATTTCATAAGCCTACCCAGTGTTACGGCCCAACGACATAGCCTGGCTACCCTGAGCTATCCCGCCCTGCTGCCTCTGACATCTTGGTGTCTGGCTACCATGACCACGACCACCATCTCGGCTAGCATGCCCTGACGCATTCCAATTTCCAGACTGGTAAGAAGTTTCTGGTCCTACTCCCGCATGCGGAGTCTTCATAGAACCTCTATCACTAGCCACTGGTAGAAATGCCCTGAAAAAGCGTTGCAAATGACCCATATTACCACAAGATCGGCACTCCACTAGGTCTAAGGGACACTAAGGTATCTTGTGCCCCTCTCTAGCACACTGGTAAAATATGACCTACCACCTAAAGTATTCCTCTGGCTAGTACTTCCATCGTGATAAAAATTCATCTGCCTCTTCCTCTTACCGGTAGAAATAGTACCAGAAACTGGGGTCGAATCACCCTAGCCCACACCATTAGCTTCTTGCAGGTTCTGTTCAGTAATCACTGCCTGGTTCACAATAGCATGCACTTTAGGCAACCTTAAATCATTCACCAGTTCTCGGATGTCATATCAAAGACCATCCTCAAAGTGTCTGGCCCTCAATGTCTCATCACGCACCAAAACATGTGAAAAACGCTGACGCTCGGTAAAGGGAGAAGAATAATCCATCACTAACATGGTGCCTTGTTACAGATTCATGAACTCTCAAGCTAGATCTTCCCTCAGTGTCTCCAGGAAGAAGAATTCATAAAAAGATGCCTGAAAATATTCCCATGCCTTGTCATGGTGATGCTCAGACTGAGTGTAACATCCCACCACCTCTTGGAAGAATCACACAACATATAAGTCGTGATCCTGACCCTCCAACCATGAGGCATCTGAAGATGCTCGAATATAGTCTGCACCAAATCCATCCATGACTCTGCAGCCAGTGGTCCTCCATCCACTGAAAACATAGGTGGATGCTACAAATGGAATATACGTGTCATCTCTGCCATAGATGTGGCGGCCTGTGGTGATCCCTGAAAGGTCTGCATGAACCACAAGAAACCTTCACAGAACTGCGCCTCCGCGCCTGTGTTCAGTATAACGGTTGGCACCCCATATGGAACTGCTGGAAGATAAACTGGAAGCCCATGGCCCACCATCTCAAGAATATAATCATCACCACTCTTTTGGTGAATAATTGGTGGTCGTCTCAGCAGCATGACTCTACAAGGTCAAACGAACACCTTAGATCAATATTATCAAAGACCGAAGACAAGGAGACCAAGAAGGGAACACGAGAAAGAAAGAATTCAGGAGTTACAAAACTTTACTACATGGCGTGTATAAATACTACATGACGTGTTCTCGTTATTCATTCAAATGGGCATGTACTCCAGGTAAAATTGGTCGTGTAACACCCTAAACATACGCTGTGTCCTCAGACTACATGGTGTGTACATGAATCCTCCTTTCCTATCTGTGTATTTCTACATGGCTAGGCCACACGACTCCCCTAAAACAAGACTACATGATGTGTCCCACAGGCACACGACATGTTAAAAGAAGCCCCAGACCAACCAGTGTTGCTCGCTACACGACCGGATACACGGATCACAATACACGACGTGTTCCAGGCGGACACGGTGTGTACAAAGAAAGATAACACCGAACCATGTTGTTGATGACACGGCCAGGTACCTAGGTCATATTACACAATGTGTTCAAGGTAGACAAATTGTGTATGTCTTAAGGTTTCTTCCATCCGAGTTGTTAGTTACACGGGCAGACACCAGGTCAAAACTACACGGCGTGTACAATCGGTACACGACGTGTTTTCCCTAAGCCATTCCCTACCCCATGTCCCCGCCCACACGGTCTATGACACGGGAAGACACTACCCGGTGTGTATTGAGGGTACCCGGTGTGTAATTAATTTTTTTTATTTCTTCCCGAACAGAAGAACACACGACATGTGTCCATAGAACTACACGGTGTGTTTTCTGCGCTTTCCAGACAGTATGCCTCTGAAACTTCTCCAGAACCCAGAAAATCACAGAAACAAGCACCTAAGTGCCAAATTCTAATCTGTGAGGTTCCATACTCCCCGAGAATCAAATCTTGGCATCTTATACATGTTATAACAAGGAAGAACATGTTAATGATCCACCAAATTCCGGTTAGTGGGCGATCATACTCCCCAAAAACCAAAGTTTGGTATTCATTATATCAACAACCTCAATAAAAAATACTTTATCAAATAGAATGTATTTATCAAAGAAGCTATCACAACAGAATGATTTTATATGACATCAACTATCACAACAACATGAAATTTCTAATGCACCTAAATGGCATGGAAGGAATGCATGGCATGTGATTCTAACATGTGCCTAAATGATGCATGAGACGACATAACCTCATATCATCGGGTTTTAACTTAATAGAACCCTTTTATAACATATAAACAACACAATCACTAGTGTGTCACCCAATGGTTAAAACAAAATCAACTGTAAAAGGGAAAAATCAGGAAAATTGCAATAATTGAGGTAGGTTGGATTTTCCCAATACACAGGTTAGCTACTATCAAGCAAAACTTATTACCAAATACCATTTCCATCATATCCGTAAATATAATCTCTAAATAGTAAGTCAGTGAAAAGAAACCCTTTGATACCACTTTGTAATGTCCCAGATCCGGGTGCCACACCACGGGTGCCCCGGACCCGGTTGGTCACATGACATCAAGCACATTTCCCCAAATGCTAGAGGATGCCAACTAGCAGCGAGGGACCAGGTCTGATAGTGGGGAAACTATGCCCTCATTTGTCAATGTTTAACACATTGGAAAAGATAAATAGCATAAATATGAAAAAACAAAAGAAGTAAACAACATACAACAGAAATGGGCAACTGAGTAAAAGGGAACCAGCAGTAATAAATATAGAAATGAAACATGTCACTAATTCTATGAAAATAACTACAACAAGATACGTTGCAATACAATACAATACAACTCAAGTACAAGGTAGAACAAAACAAAACAAGACAGTGCAATAGGAACTCAGCAACATCACGAGCCTAAGCTCGGTCCCATGCTCTTCTACACCTCTACGACAATCAACGTAGCTTTTTAGGGACCCTTGCCCCTATCGACACCTACAGAAATATAGCCTTTTTGGGCTGAAGACATGACCCAAATAGGGTGTGAGAAATAAATCTTAGTAGACAACCACCAAAGACCCATGCCAAATTGTCCGTGAAAATGTGCAAAAAAAGTGTGCAGTAATAAATGAAACAAACTAAAAAGTAATCAAAAGTAACTAAATTCACCAGTTATATTTCCATTTTAATGTTCATTTAACCATGCCAAGCTTGTGCTTTAACTTGACAGGTATATCATATAAAAATCACCACAGTAAATATTTATGATAACACTATCCTCAGACATACAAACATTACCCTCAGGCCAACAGAGTCAAAACCCGCAGGTAATTGCCTATACGCATAAAATATATTTCCCTCAGGTGTATGAAGTTTCTCCCTCAGGCACAGAATCTACTTCCCACATGCATGAAAAGGGGTTTCCCTCAGGCTAAACAGAACACTGCCCTCAGGCTAATTAGAAAATTTCCCTTAGGCACAAGTAACTGGGCCTAGCCCAACACACAAGCAAGAAATTATATACAATTACTATCAAGGAAATTTAAAGCTTGAAAATTTTACAGTATACCCTCAGATAACCTGGCCAAATGGTTAAACAGAGGAACACACCCCCGGGGTGGTCCTGGATCCAAGCAGCGATCCAAAATAGTAGTTTATAATTATATTCAATTACCTATACAGTTATAGGAATTTAAAACAGCCAAGGCCTCAGCCATACAACACCCTAAACATGGGTTCATAGCACAACGGTACAAAAAACGCACAAAAATTGGAATTTAAACACTATACCACCTACCTCGATCACCCCTGATCGGTATACGTGAACGTCACCTCCCGAAATGCATGAGAAGGGCATAGATCTGAGATAAATAACTACATGCTCAACCTCAAATAACTTTTCCTCAGGAAAGAATTGGTAAGAACGGATCAAGGAGAAGGGAGGGCTTACCCGTGCGACCCCAACATGATCGACAGATACAGAATCGGGTTTCCGGAGTGCGGTCGAGATATCCTCCAAGGTCTGGTCATCTCTCCTGCTCTCCTCCATCATTCTATGCTTCTTCTGTGAACAGAGGAGGCTACTACCCGTTTTAAGCTAAAAAAAACTACACGACGTGTACGATTAAGTACACGACATGTACTTATCATCATTTAACTATTCCTCTGGCACTACTTTTTACCACTGAACTATTCATCCGTAGACATGAGTACATGACGTGTTTTCATGATTACATGGCATGTACTATCGCTCAGATGGCGGCTGCCTTCATCGCTTTACTATTCACCTGCAACTGACTACACGGCGTGTAAATACCTACTACACAGTGTGTAGTCAGGTTTTACACCTTTCATCACCGACAGGGCTATATTCCTTGTGTACCCATCCCACACGGCCAATGTACATGGCATGTGAAAAAGTACATGGCGTGTACCCACAAAATTTAGGATTTTTTCCCATTTTCTTTATTTTCTAAACAACATTTATGGAAAAAGGAAAAGAATAAACCTGTACCTGAAAACAAGAATTGGGATCTTACAAATCACATTGATATATATTCTGTAACATTTTTATCATATTTTCCCACCAATAGTTCTCTTGGATATCATGATACATAGTTTTTCTTCTTGGTTGAATGGAGAAAATTGAACTATTTGCATCATCAAATAGTTCTTTCTTGAACTCGTGATTTGATCATATACAAAGTATGAACCAAATATCATAACTAATTATTCATTATCACATAACTCTTATAATATACATTTTATTATAGTTTTCACTTACTTCTTAATTCCCATGTCATCCATTTGATAATCCTTTATATTTTTTAAAAGATACACTTGAGCAATTAGTTGTGAAATGATACATGATGTTCCATTATTCATGATTTCCATATAATCCCTTTTAGAATCTATGAAGGTCTGACCCCTTTTAATTGTCATAAATAAAATAATTTTTGGATCCTTTTTACATAGAGTTTCTACGTCTTTATTTTCTTTTTTTTGGATATTAGTAAATTGAGAAATCATAGTCCTTGATCAGAAATAACCATCATTGTTGGTGCATATTAACCTATTTCTATGTGAATAAATACATAAGAATTTTTTGATCTATATATATTTCAAACTTCTCCCCAATGATATAATGATTACATATTTTCAAATATAATATCACTTCATCCAACTATAGATCATTAATTACATAGTTCCTTTTATAAAATTTTTACATCCTTTAATCATTATCTATGACTTTTTCAATCTGAAAAAATGCACAACACAATCCCTTATTTGAGTCATCACTGAATACAAAAAAATATATTCACATTGGGGTTGTGTGAGAACATGTTTAGTGTTAAGCTTATTTTTCAACTACCTAATAATCTATTCATATTCATCATTCCTAAAACACTTGGCATCCATCCATGTTGACTTTGTATGAGGGTTTTTAAGTATCCAAAACATTCTTAAAAATCGATGATAATAACCAGAAACCGAAATAAAGATGTAGATATTTATCATATATGATTTAATCATCCACCCTTAAATTTCTTCTTTCATTGAATATACCAAAGATATCCCATTTATTGTGATTATATTCCCATGAATTAGCCTTACTTAAACTAGAACTCACATTTGTTTCAGTTGGAATAAAGCTTCTCCTTTCACAATGTCTTTAGAACAGTTCTCAGATGCTTCCCACAATCCTCCTTGGGTTTGGAGTATATTACAATATCATTTATAAGGACATCCAATAATAATTCGAGTTAATATTTAAATACTATTCATTATGTCCATGAATATTTCTTGGGAATTAGTGAGTCATAATGACATCACTGTGAACTTATAGTTCCCATACATAATGCGAGAACTAGTCTTGGGGGTATCCTCTATCATTACCCTAACATGGTAATATCCTCACCATAGATCCACCTTATAGAAGTATTGTTATCACTATATCTAATAGAACAAGTCATACTTCATTGGTAGAGGATACTGGTTCTTTATCATGACCTTGTTGAGCTCACTATAGTCAATGAAAATGTGCATTGACCCATATTTTTCTTGAATAAGTGGACTAGTGCACCCCAGGGTGAAACACATGGGAATATGAACCATTTAAACACAATATCCTATTGATGTTTATTTATCCCTTCTTATTCCATAATATTCATTCTATATGGATCCTTGGATAATGAAAATTCTCTAGGTATAAGATCGATTAAAAATTTAACATCTTCTCTATGAGGAAGAAGATACAACTCCTTTAGAAACAAATCATTGTATTCCCTCACAATAGACATTTATTCAAGGACGATTCATTAAATCTACTCAAAAATATTATCTAGATACACATGGCCATAAGGAAATAATATCCAAGCTTCTAATGTGGGTTCTAAAAAAGATTCATCTTTCAAAGTGAAACTATACTAAATCAGAGGTATATTTGTGATACAAATAGTGATTTACTTCTCACAAAAATTTACATTGGCTCTATATAATTAAGTCCAGTATAGGCCAAAAATTGCATCAAATTCCACCAAAGGGAGTCTTAAAAGGTTTTATGGGATGTTCATCAGACAAATTGTGACATGTGAGGTGTTATATACATAGAATTCAATAAATCCCCCATTTAATTTTTCACCAATAACTCCACTTCCATGATTTATAGTGGTGATTTAATAGTTCTTCTATACATTCATGTTATGAAGAAATACGTAGAACTAGAATAAAAAAATAGATTTTCTATTCATGAATGAATAACTAGAGTACCTATCACAACTTAATTTTCAAGAACCACCATAGCGGTTATGATGAAAGAGGCTCCCCCTTAGTGTATTAGAGGTTATTGGTTGTCTCTAAAAACCCTTGTCTTAGTTCATTTATTTTCAATGTTCTCAATTCCTTGATTTTGAATCAATGAACAATGCTTTGAGGGTTTATGGGAGCATTCAATTCGTTTTTTTATTTAATGGGTTTCTTCTATCAGAAATCAAAGGCTAGGAGATCTTCCTTCTTGCACATAATGCATTTCCTTTTCCCCATTAAGAAATTTTTGGGATGATGCTTTATACCCTTTTGATATGTGTGATGTTTAAATTTCTTTCCACTATTAGATTTCTACATCAGAGAACTATAATTAATGTCTGAATTTTAGGGATTTTTTTTGACTATATTCTAAACCACCAAATAAGTCATCAACCTAGAAATTGGGGGTAATAATAAAGATGAAGTTGTATCGTGCAAGTGTTGTGATGTTTTCCTCAAACGTACAAATAGATTCATCACATTTTTATTAAGGGAAAGTAAATTTCATTCCATTTTAATATTGAGAGTGAGGGGAAAATATTTTGAGATAAACTTTTTTTTTATAATTCCACAACCCATATCTTTGATCTCTTACTCAGGCTCTGAGTTCGGGACCAATTTTCAAAACTATTCAACTTCTCCCTCCATACAATAAATAGTAAGTGAAGCCTTCATTTTTTTCGAAAATTTATATTTGGAAAATATATTCTCATTAGAGTTGATCAATTATTCCATGATTATTGGATTAGAATATCCATTGAAAGTTGGAGGCCTTATTCACATAAAGGAATCAATTGTATTTTGTTATATGTTATGGGGATTTGGATGATCCTCTTGATTAAGTATTATATATAGAACATGTGTAAGATTCTAGAATATTGTCATAAATGTTTTTATTTCTGCACCCATTGGGGTGGGTGACTCGTTGTGGTAGCCATCACATTTCCCTTTGAATTGGTTGTTTTCCTAATCCATGTATTTCTGTCCATTGGCTGAAATAAAAAGAAAATTCTAGATGATTATTTTTAAACTATTAAAAATTTAAATGTGAATCCAATGATATTAAAGTGATAGCATATTAATTTAAAATTATTTTCTTACCTTATAAATTTCTAGGCTTTAGTCTATGTAATACATGATATACTTCTCTAACACACACTATTATATGAAATTTCTCTCTCTAAATAACGGTTCGTAATGGGATTATGCATTTAGAAAAACATATCCCCTTGGAGTATCAAACCATGTACGCAGTAAGGCATGTTTTCTTGTATGAGGTTACATCAGTTTTGGTTCGTTACACATTGTTGGAGTTGTTACCCCTATGTTCATCTATTCCAGAACCATGTCCACATGTAGTATCCAGATAAGGATGTATTTTGTTGATAATCAAATTATTTTATACTTACTTAAAACTTTGTGATATTTTCATATACATAGATTTATCCCAATGGCTTTAACTAGAGTTTTCTAATCCAAATCCCATAAATAAGTAATCTTTTTCTCTAATACCATCTATAACAACCCAACTATTTATTACAAACTAATACAACCTAGAAGAAGGAGGCGTATTGTTTATTTTTAAATAATGAAAATTACATAACAAATTAAAATAATAAAAAACAACATCTTTATTGAAAAATTATTTAACATTCACACACATAAAACTACATGGGATAAGCTGGGGACATACATAAAAAATTGGTTAGGTATAAATCCTAAAAAAGTGAAAAAAATGGCATTAGGTGATACATATTATCAAATAAAAATATCAATGGAAAATAAAAAGAGTAGGATTAAAAAACATGAACAATGAGACATTATATATCTTGATAATCATTAAATTTTAAATTTTGCAACAACATAAAACATTGCATTATAACAATATGTCAAAGAAAAAATTAGAAGACATCATGGTAGAAAAAATTCCTTAAAGGAATTAGGTTCATTCTATATCCCAACATGAATTATCATGATACTGAACAATTCCCATTGAATTATAGAAGATTCTTGTCACAACCATCATAATATTTTAATTCAATTGTTTTCCCCATGATGATTGAATCATAAGGGTTACACATGGAAACAATTGGCTAAAATAATCATTTCGTTTGTCATAAAAAATGGAATATCATAATGGTTTACAATAATGAATATATATAAATCATTAATGTACATTAATAAGGTAATGTTAGAATATATCACAATAGGTGATGTTAATATAATGATAAGACATGTAAAAAGTTTGTTTATGATCCATTAGAAATGAAACATTTTAGTGATGTTTAAGAAAAATATTAATGTGATTTTATAAGGGAAAAGCTATATTTATGATTATAAAAACATAAATGAACCAATATATTCTTTCTTGATAAAAATATCAATGTAAGAAAAAAATGGTGGCTTAAAAAAATTATGCAGTTTACATATAAATTGTTAATAAATTTGGAATTTCCCTTTGATTAGGCTTCCTTGTCTGGAAGAACTGAGAATGAATGTTTTCTAAAACATGAACATAACAATAAAATATGAATGATATGATCTAGATACATTATTTTGTAAAAAAATACACATAATTAAGAATAAATTTATAAAAATAAATTTTATTTAATTTTGGGAAATGAGCGAAAATGTGTAACCAGAGGGAAAAAATGGTGGTTCAGAAATAAAACATCACTTGAGTGTGTAACTCCAAATGCATGGGAGGATTTTCTTGAGATCTTGAGGGAAACATGGTATCTTGAGGGAACCAATGTATGACTCTCGAGACTGGAGGGAAGAATATTTATGTTATCTGAGGTGTTTTAATTAAGAGAAATGGGGAAATGGGTGGGTTTAAACTTGAATAGATGAGGATTTATTATTATTTAGGTTTTGACTCTACATAATACAATAACCAAACCCACAAACCATATAAGAGTTTTTTTTCATGTTTTCTTCCAAATGGGAGAAGATATAGTTATTTTATTAGGGAGAGAGCTGAATTTGACAAATAATACCACTTATTATGTAGAGGTGAGTCAAACTCTTAAATAAATGATTTTAAACCCCTTAAATATATTAATGATTTTGAATAATTTTTAATGAATTTATAATTTAAATGAAATAAATATAAAATTTTATTATTTTAAATGTAATCAATATATTTGTTCCTGTATACCGTTTATAGTATTTATTTCATCACTTTTGTATCATTACAATGTCATATTGTAGAAATTATTTTTATACAGTATTTAATTTTGTCTTGAAAATTCTACTATTCTGAAAATTATGAAAAAATCAGGATTAGATAATTTTGACATGATGATTCCAAATATAATATTAATTTTATCTAAAAATTTTATAAATATATTAGTTTTCACTTTTAAAAAATAATCAATATTTATTAAGAAATGATGAGTTTTTTGATAATAATTGTTTTCAGACCCTTATAAAAATTACATTTGACTTCAAAAGATTATATGATCATTTATATTTAATAAAAAATATTTAATAATAAAATTTTATTAAAATTTTATTTTTTTAAAAAAATAATTTATTTCATAAAAATAAATTCTTTAATTGAATTTGATTATTTCATAAAAATAATTTATGTGATATGTGAAATCGAAAAAAATCAAATATAATGTAACTATAATAAGTTGAAAATATATTCAATATTCTATTAAAAATATTTTACATACTAGAAATTATATGGTATAGATACATATCCCACAAATAGTCCATAAAATGACCTATGAGTTTGGTGAGTGATAGTGATACTTTCAATGGGTGCTTCGATAAGAAAGTTTTGAGACATGATCTTAATGAGCTTTAAATTCTCTGATAAATAGTTATGATCACTCTTAAGTTATTAGATATCATATTAATCATTTTCAATAGAAAATTATATTGATTCTATCTCCCTCAAATGCTTCAATAAATGGGATTCATAAGGTAGGATCCTACCGGTTGAGGTCATAACTTTGTTTGTGTCAATTGGATTTTCTAAAACCCTATATTTATCAAAATAATTTAATTACTACTCAAAAAATGTATTATAAATTGAAATTATCATTAATATTTTTTTAAATCCAATTGAGTTTAATAAAAAAAATAATTACATTTGTTTCTATGACTATATTACAGAATAAGACATTTAATTAAATAAATATTTTATTTTTATTTTTAACAGTTCGATTCTTTATAGTTATATCCAATATATTGGAAAGGTTAGTATAAATAATTTCAACTAAATTATGAAAATTTATGTCCTACAAATGTGTATACTATGTATTGATTTTATAGAAATTATGTATTGATTTAAATAGAAATTATTTTAAAATAAAAGAAATCATTTTTTAGAAAGTGATTTTTGTGCGCACAAACACATTAAACTCAATAAAATTAATAAATCATTTTTAGTGATTTATTTTAATAAAATTTTTATATTATATATTTATTTAAATGTGTTACATTTATCTTGTATGTATTCTATGCATGAGATATGAATACATCTAATTTTACGCTTAAAAAATCAATTTTTCTTAAAAGTATGTTTGTCGCATTTTGCAAAAATTTTTAAGAAATATATTTCAGAATCATTTATAAAATTTATAAATTTTTACTAATTTTTATTACGAAATAAAAATTATATTAGGGTGAGTTTTTTTTATTTTCCAAAAATATAATTTTTGATGAATAGTGAAAAATAGGGTTTTAATTAAGTGTTGTTATTTTTTTAATGCTTTTAGAAGCATAAATTTTTTTCATTAATGGTTTAAAAATTAAAATTAGATTAATTATAAATATACTGATCAAATTTATGTCATTTTTTTAATTTTCACGTTGATTTGTTTTGAATTTTTATTAATCATTTAAACATTTTCCGTATAAAAAAACCTTCCTAACATGTGTGTCTGATTTTTTTCAAATCAATTTTTTGAGTTATTTGAATTAAATATTGGGAAATACAATCAATGTTGGGAATAATTATAGTTTACATTATCTCATATGGAGAATTTTTTTTACCTTAATGAATAGTGAAAATAATAAATATTATTTACTATGGTTATGGTAAAAATGGGCTTATGTGTGGTAAAACTAAAAGGATAATGGTTAAAAATTACCCCAATCATGTCCAACAAAAAAAATAAAAAAATATATCAGCCTTATATATTATTGTTTCATGAATATATTGTTTTTTCCTTGCTTCATGTAAATTTTAGAACACATTTTTGTTTTAAAAAATTATAAATGCATTATTCACTTCACTTTTAAAAAACCACACCCACTACTCTCCTCATCACAAATCCAAAACAAATTGGTTTGTCCAATAACTACTCATATGAGATAATTATTTGTCTCATATAATATTATGAACCTTTATTTCATCGTAAATACAAGCTAGTATGAGTGTTGGTGAAAACAAAGAGTAGTTTTCGGAAAAAGAATTAACGTTGCTAACCGAGAATTTTATTTTATTTCCTCCTCAACCGACTTAATTTATTACAAAACCAGAAAGATATAATAAATTAATAATTTTACATATAATTAGATGTTTTTAAGTTATGTTAATGGCCTAAAATAATCTCCACTTGTATTAAATTGGATACAAAATCATCGCTCCTATGTACAAAATACTACAATATTGCAAAGTGATGTGATGTGTTTTTCATTAATATATTAATTGGATATCTATATGAAAAAAATTATATGTATATATATATATGATATTTTTACCATATTAATATCTCTATAATTATCATATCACATATACTTCTTTACATTTTACTATGTGGATATACAATAACATCATTCATATGTATGGTGGACTACATCCAGTGAAGCGATGCAATTAATTGTTTACTTATAATTTATATAGAAGGTAATAAGGGTATTAACAAGAAAAATAAGATATATTTATCTAAAATTAAAATTATTAGGAAGTGATAATATATTATTTTCATTTATTTCATTCAATACATCATTAAAATGGAAACAACATTCCCGCATATGTAAGGACAACCATCTCCATGAACAGTGTATTACATTTTATATCACTAAAATTTATAGTTTACTCTAAATATATATATAATTAATATATATAAAATACATATCATGTTTAAAATTATATATATGACTGAAATGTGATGAAAATATGGAAAATTAATACAATGAATCATAAAATACATGAAAAACAAACGATTTATTACCTGAAACATGATTTATAACAATGAATTATTTATAAAAATTAATAAAATGTTACAAATAAATCATATGTGGTTTGATAAATATGATCACGTATCTTTAATTTTTTTATAATAATCATATATTTATTATATTTTATGTTCAAATGTGTATGAATGATTTCGAGACTAATGTTATAGGATTTCGTTATCACTTTTTTACATCTATGAGACACATTCCATATTCACCGCCAATTTCTTTTATGTGGTGTATATAGAAATCATGAATATGTTATATGATTCTTATCCTATAACTAATTGGTATTTAAATATCCATTTTAGTTTATCTCTTTTATGGGGTTAATGGTTTAAATATTACCAAATTTATAAAGCATTATTTTCAATTACCCTTCTTTGAGGCATATATTGTGTCACAAACCTGTCATTATTTAAGGGGTGTATATACATAAACTTTTATTTTTTATAAAATTAATATCATTATATTCATTATAAATATATTTTAATTTTATTTTAGTCTTTAATGGGGCTTATGATTTCATGTTACCATAATAGTAATGGTTTTATGATAAAATATCATTATTTATCGTGATTGTTTATGATTATTCTTCTCATGATGATATATATTGATAAATCCCTCAAAAACCACATGAATAGTTGTATACTCTTTTTATGCCATGATAAAAAATTCAATCCTTTTATTTTCTTCTCTTAATGTACTCATGTGTTAAAATGACTGTTTCTTAAGAAATCGACATTAATTCTCGCATCAGTCAAAAACACATTTTCCTTCCCAAAGCTTGTTTCCTATAAAATTAATACAAAAAAATGTTTTTTACATTCTATAAAGTAATTATTAAAATAATTTATATCCAATTTTAAAATTTTAAAAAATAATAATAGTGGAATATGCATTACATTTTCCAAACAATACCTGTTTGGAAATTATCGAAATTGTGAAAGAAATATTTTTTAACATTATTGATATGAACATTATTTCACACCATATAAAAAATAATTTTAATAAGAATTACTTTATAAATTTCAGTGTTTATTTTCAAAGTGTTGGATTTAAAAAATAATAATCATATTTATGTTTTAATTTTTTTATTTTAAAATTGGAAAGGTTTCTTTCTTCAAGAAATGTTTATAGAGATTTTTAAAAATTCCTTTATAAGGTTCAATGTTTATTTTCAAAGTGCAGGACTTCCATTTTATGTTAAATTTTTAGTTTTAAATATTGATATTCAAAATAGATATTATATTTTTTGGAATAATATATTAATCTAATTTTTATGGATTCATTTATAATTTTTTAATGTTTCATTAATATCAAATGATTTGGAAAATATTCCATCTTTTAACAAGTGTTTTTTACGAGGAACATATATTTTCAAAATGAAATGTTCCATGTGATCTTTCAAAATTATTTTATATTTATGATGAAATACTCTTATGTTTATCATGCTTTATTTGGAATATTAACCAAGGATACCATTCAAATTAATTATCTAAATTATTTATGTTTACAATGACATAATTTTTATGAATACTGTTTCTCAGACAGATTTTTTACAATTATAAAAGGATTATAAAACTCACTTATTTTTACAGTCATTTATCTATAATGAAATGATGAAATGATTATGGAACATTTTTAGTTTCCATCGGTTATACTAAAATTAAATTAGTATGAAACCCATTTACTTCCATGGGTTGTAATATAATGAATTTTTTACGATCTTGAGGCACACATATATATGAGTTTTATTATGAAATGGGTGGGAACTAAATTTTTCTCAAATCAATTGGGTAATTAATTAAATCTCATGATATAAATAGGATATAAATAGGGAGTAAACCAAATTTAGTTATGATGTTTTCCCACTATAATAGTATTTTGATTAAACTATAACTATAACTACCCTCGTACCGTTTGAATATTTTTATCAAATTAATAATTATTCATAAAATAAATTAATGAAAATTAGGGATATATATTAATTAATTTTTTTCTATATACAAATAAATTTTTCTAAATTAATCCAAATGTTTTGATATTCTTGAGATAGAAATACATACAATTTAAACCATAAAATCTATTTTTTTTCTAAAATGCCAATTTTCCACCTTTTAATGTCGTACTTACTTTTAGTATAAATTATTTAACCATTGAAAATTTTATATAGAATAATAAAATTCATTTTTTAAATATTAATAAAAAATTTATCATTGGGTGAAGCTTTGGTATTCTTTTGAATAAGTTTAGTTTTTTATGAATAGTGAAAATAATAAATTTTAATTGAAAATTGAATTGTTGTATAACTTATTTACATAGTTAAATAATTTTTTAATGTATTTTTAAAGTATATTTAGATCAATAATTCAACAGTAAATACAATTTAGTTAATTATAATCAATATAACATTAAAATTGGATATAAAAACATTATAGACATGTAAAAATTTTCACTTTTAAAAACAAGCTTTTTTTGTGTTTGTGGTATTTGTTTTAAATATATATTTTCAAATTATATGAATTTAATTTTGTAAAATTTATTCCAAATTTTGAATAAAAAGATCAATTTTTTTTCTAACTTCATTTTCAATTTTATTTTAAAAAAATATCGCGGTGAAAAAATATATTTAAAATAGTATAATTAAAAAAATAAATCTGGTTAAACTAAAAAAGATAAATACTTAAAATAATTATTATTTACAAATTTAAATGGATGGTTGATGTGATAATTGAATAAATTCATATTATACAAAAAATAATTATCATCCAATGTTTTTGAAATTAATTCTACCTTAATGTTGTTGACTTTAAATATAAAATAATCATTATTTAATCACATAAAACCAACCATTGTCTAGTATAAATACAACCTCTCACCACACTATTTCTCTGGAAAATCCTTGAAGTTAATAAAATATTGGAATAAAACTATCATACCCATAATCCACACTTCCAAATGCATCTATTCTCATTACAAGACCTTATCCTTGGTCCTCAAATTCTATCAAGGAGGTGATATCCAAGAGGTATTTCTCTCAAAACACATCTTTTATTTTGTTTCATTCATATATTTTCTCCCAAACTCCTTAATCTATTATTTAATGATAAGGTTAAAATCATTTATTTATTTTATTTTTTTTGTTTCCTTTTAAATTTAATTTATTCATATTTTTTTACCTTTTAATTTTCAATGAAATTACCCTAGTGGGAAAATTATAACGGCTAACTGTCTTCATGTATAACGATTTTTTAATTTTCATCAGAGCCTTCTGGATGGTTATAAAAGTATCATTATGATTGAATAATATTTAAATAGGTTTTTTGTTACCTATTTTATTTTTTGAAACTAATATAAAAATATAATATTAAATAAGTTGAAACAAGTTCATGGTGTGCGGAAAAAAATCCAAAATAAACTAAACATTTAACATTAACATTTTATCAAATTAATTTTCTATATATAACAAATAAAAACAACAAATGGGATTATTAAATTAGTGGGAGCGAATTAATATCATTTAATTCCACTTCTTTCATATTAGTTCCATTTTTCAATAACTAATACAATTATATAGAAATAAACCTATAATTAAACAATGAAACAAAGACACCTGAAACAAAGAAAATAATGAAAACAATTTAATTAATGGGTCATAAGATGTTATAAAAACATAACTTATGGAATAATAAATATTAATATAGTTATGTAATGAGTTAATATAATTATTTAAATCAATATATAGAAGGATTAAATATGTTTAAATGAAGTTGAATTTGAGATAAGGAAATTTTAATCCAAATATCTATTCATTGGGTAAACCTTATCTACTTGATTATGTTGTCATAATCTTATGTGTAAAATGAATTATATTCTATCTCTAATTTTTATATGGATTTTGAAATAATACACATAATATTATAATTATATTAATAATAATATCATTTATATGATAATTACAAGGGACATTCATTTAAAAAATCATCTTTTAAAGTTACTATTCCAACTATTTTTACAAAATTGTAAAAAATTGTTTTTTAATATATATGGATTTAATATAATTTCCTATTTTTATTTATTTTTTATTTTTTTATATTCCGTTACATAGAAAATATTTTATTTTCAAATAACATGTTTACATTTATGAGTCTTAAACATTGTAAAAATTAAAAGTGATTTCAAACTAGAAAATTTATTTTTCATAAAGAATGATTATTCTATAAAATATTTATGTATTATTCTTATGTTATTGTGCATGAGAATTGTTTGTGTGGATGTATGGGTTAGTAATAAATTGAGAGAGATTGGGTCAATTATATCTCTCTAATGCATTTGGTAATGGTATGGAGTTAACCAATTAGGTTTCCCTAAAGTGATTATAGAAATAATATTTTGGTGAATCTACAAAATTTATTTATGATGCTCAATCCTTGTGTACCGAAGAGAGCTACATTATTTTTAAGAGTGATATAGAAAATAATTCCCCAAGTTACTCAATTATTTTTTATGTTCTTGCTTAATATTTTTAATTATAATCATTTAATTTTCAATTTATGAGATAATGATATTTTTTAAATAATGATTATTGTTTTAGGGTAAAAAGTCATGTTTTTAGAAAATGGATTATTGGTTTTCACTGGACTAATGGTTTCATTTATTATATGTTCTTTACTGAGCATCTTATTCTCATACAATGTTATATAACATTTTTAATAGGGATTAAGGATGGGCAAGAGAAATTATAATATCAAGTTGAATATTATGAGTATTTTTTCATAGAAATATAAACATGTTTTTTTATTAAACGTTTTATATTGTGGAGAAAATGGCTAGGTTTTTAGTAGTCTTAAATGTTTATTTATGTGGCATGTCATGTATGACTTATAAAGTAATTACATTACGATATAAAATGAAAAGATAATTAGAATTATATGAAAGTGTATAGTAGATTAAAAAAAATAGAAAAGGTAATGCTAATGGTTGGGGCCTTATTGTTGGCATCAATGGTCTATTTAGATAGAAGTAGTAGTTAAGATAATGTTAATAATATATAAAACAATTTAATTTATAATTATTTTTAAAATAATTATAATATTAAGATTTCCATGTTTGTTAGTCTATAATATGTCTATTCAGAATGGTTTTCTGAAATGGAAACATGAAAGCTTTCATGGGATGAAATTGAGAGGAAAGCATCCTTCCAAATCAACAACCTAACATTGTCAGAATCCGAACTGAATATTGTATTATTGTGATGGATTGGTTGATATAAGATATAAATGGTGGTATAATCCATCCTTTGGATCATCTAGATCAAACATAGAGTAATATATTTGTAGTTAATAATTTTATGAGCAAACATCCTTTTGCATTTAATGGATATTTTTACACAGTGGTAGCTTATGGGCGGATTAAATACTTGGAAAGTATTATCGATGTCATGGGTTGTTCATTGTAATTTCTTGACCCCATATTACCAAATACAGTTCATTATTTTAATACATTAACATGATTATGAGGAATCAAGTCCCAAAGGATAGACCAATTTAACAGTCTTGGAAAATTGACAACAAACATGAACCTTACATTAAAAAATATAACATAAAACATATAATATATAAACCTTTTATAATTTTATAATTTCCCATACATAAACCTATATATAAATTATAAACACTTCTTATAAACCTGGGAAAATAAAATACAAGAAAGGGGTGAGATCAGATGCTCAGTTCAGATAAACAATATAGTGGAAGTTATAAAAAATAACTAAAGAGTTTATAGGAAGTGTATAATTTTTTTAAAAAAGCCTTTTAAAAAATTATCTTTAGTATAATAAGGCAGTAATAAATCAAATAATTCCATTTAAACATTCACATGGATATTATACTAGTCAAATAATTACATTTAAAATCAACAACTAATTTTATAATGATGGAATCCATAATGCAGGACATCTTAAACATAATTTCAAGGATTTGAAAAAAAAAACATTACATAATTGGGTAAGACACTAGAAAAAAGAGAAAAATTATTGTATCATGATATTATTGATTCATATAAGGGTTATACAGGGCCCTACCCAACACTCACAATGCCTAATGCATTCCTCTTTTGAAAGGGGTAAAACATAACAAACATAAACATTCATATTACAACTATCACGTGAATGTAAATATTTAATATATAACCCATGAATGGTATAAAAATAGAACATACATCTTCAGACACATCATCAACCATTAAATACAATATGGATGATTTTATTATAATAAAATAACCTCAATCAAAAAAAAATCTAGTTAAGGATGATGATATAGTTGAAATGAATCTGTAAAACTCTTTGAGAGAAATGTCCCTTTTCATGAAATCATTTAAAAGTATCACAATTTATAAATGATGTCATATAAAATTGATTTTTAAATAAATGTGTACCATACCACTTTGAAACATTTAAAAGGAATTATGATTTCCAAATAGTCATGTCCATATAAATAAATCTTTAAAATCGTTTCACAAAAACATGAACATCGATTGAATATATTTAGAAAAGTAAATCATTAAAACATTTAAAATGATGATCTAGTTAAAGTGTCCCAGACATAAAAAAATAAAATATTATTTTTTAAAAAATTATTATTAAACATGGACATGGATGATAAATATGACCCTGTAAATACTTACAAATAAACAATACCATATAATAATAATATTGGGAAATTTTCCCTTACCTTAGGTCTGATACGACAAATAGGTGTCTGAAACTCATGAATAATTCTTTGAAAACTGTTATTAATATATATGTGAATAATAATAAATTTTATGATATCATATATGATTATTTTATGATATTATATTACCTTTTTATTAACAATTCAATGTTAATTCAACATTCAAGGCAATAATCACTTTGTTTATCAGATGTGTTTTAACTTGTTCTTATTGATCATATTAAAAAATCATGATTTACATAAATCAAGAATTTATAATGTGATTTATACATCATATATATTAATAATATAAATATTAATTAAATATAGATATATGAAATGGAATACATCGTTTATGGAGACAGTAGGCCGTACGTATGCCTGAATGTTGTTTTCGTTTTCTTATCGTATAGAAGGTAGTGAATGAAATATATGTATAAAGACACACACATACATATATATATTATTCCAATATAATTATTATGTAATATATATCATAATTATACACAATATATATATATATATATTTATTTATAATCATTCTTGGTTGGAGGACGTGGACGATGAGTCTCATCGCGTCTTAGACACGGTAAGCTGTACATATGCATGAGGGACAATATCATTTACATAATGGTTTAATGAAATAGAATTTGATGGAATATGAATTTTAAAAGATTAATATCTTGTTATATTTATTTATTTAGTTCATTTATATTCATTATTATAACTTTTAAATAATGTATATATGAAAAATAGTTTACACAATGGTGTGGATACGGTAAGATGTAATGCATGCATGCTGATATTGTTTTTATAGGATTTATAAGATAGAGAATATGGTTGTCTCATAATCCCAAAAACATATGATAATATATTATATTCTGTAATTTTTTATTTAATATGGAAACCACTTGGGAAGAGGAAGTATAAGAAGAAAAGAACTTTAAATGAAAGGATAAAATGATTACCTCTTCTTTGTGTGTCTCTTTTTGATTTGCACAAAAGGACTCCATACGTTTGTTTTATTCTCAAAGTATTTTCTATAAAATAATTTTAGGGATGCTGGGAGGATATTTGGGAAGGTTGTGGACGATATAATGAGATTTGGATATGTGAATAAAAGAGAAGGATAAGTTCCCTTTTATATTAGAGGTGAGGGGCACTTATGGAAGGTCTTAAAATATTAATTTATTATAAATAGATTTCTGGTTTATAATGGATCCAAAGTAAACTATTTAGGGGATAAGATGAGGATGGATTTAAATACCCTTAACTAATAGTTCTTAGATAGGATTATGTTTGGAATGTAACATTATATCTTGGATTTAACCCATAGTAAAATAAGTTAACTCATACCATGTCTTATTATATTTTTATACTATATGGTTAGTATAGTTACTATAAAATTCCAAGAGATCCTTAAGTTCATAATTAATGATATTATTAAAACTATATAAGTTATTTGGATAAATATTATATTTTTTGGATAATTATATCATTTAATAAATTAGTATTTGTTTCAAAAAATCATTTATGTCAATTTTGACAGTATTTAGAAAATTATTTTGGTTAAAGTCGTGAAAACATGACTACATAGAAAAAAAGGAATTAACTCATCCATAATATGTCACTGTCATCCATAAAATTCATATATGGCATAAAAATGTTAAAATTACATTTATTTGCATCTTTCATTAATAAGGTAACCACTGCATTCTCATGGTGCCATAAATAAATATATTTATATAATGTTTAAAAATTTTAAATTAAATACCACGATGTAGAAAATATATTTATATTTATAATTAATACTTATAGTTAATGATATTAGTTATATGAATTTATATTAAAATTAATATAGTAAAATATAAATGTTTATGTTATATTTCCATTTTCTTTAAATTAAATATTTTAAAATGTCATTTTCACACCCAAGTGGCTCCCAAAAGCCAAAAATTCACACATAAGATTCTCATAATTATAAATATATTATCTAATAGTATTATTACACATTTTAGGTTAGGCTAATATTATAATATTATTTGTACCCTTATTTACAAGATTTACCCTTTCACCATGCTAAATAAAAATAATTACTGAAGTTACTATTAAAAATGTCTAAAAATTAAAGGTACCTATGTTGAAAATTTAGATTTTTTTATTTTAAATATGGAATAAAATTTTCCAAATTCAAGTCAAATAAGTGGAAAAAATTAATTTAAAATTAATTTCCACTATCAAAACTAGAAATCGGGTTTAAAAAAATAAAAACTATCAAAAGATTCAGTTGTGTTTATATGTGATTTAAATAGGTAGATACCTCCAGAGAACTAAATTATATTAAAATATAAAAATATAATCTAATTAAACATTAAAAACACTCAAATGTAAAATTTAACAGTATAAATTATTTCGACAAAAAATTTGTTTTCAGATAAAATTTTGTATACTTTACTATTCATAAAAATATGAATGTTATCATAAAAGTACCAAAAATTTATATAAACTGAATAATCATGTCCCAAATTTAAAGAAAAAATTATTTTTATCAAATTTAATATATAAAAGAGTTAAATAATGTATTTAAAAATGGTTCTCCATTAAAAAGCAGAAAAGCTGATTTTTTTGCAAAATACTTCTTTTATCTAAAAATGAATTTTTCATTATATTATGTATAATAAACACATAATATAAAGGTTAAAATTATATGGGATATATATATAATTCAAAATTTGGTTAATATTAATCATAACAACTCTTTTGAATGGCTAGTTTGATAGGTCATGGTCAGCTCGAACTCAGCGTTGTGTGTAGTGTAAGCTATTAAGTTGTTAATAAGAAGCGTACCATGGAAGATTAGGGTTTTACAGTATCCCTTATTTCTATAAATTTATTCCTTGCAATTTTCAAATATGGTTTTGGTAAATAATTTTTTATTATTCAAAATTCTTTTATTGTAGTGCCAAATCGGTAAAAATTATTGATAAAACTTCCACTTTAAAATAATGAAAGGGAAGTAAGAAGGTTACTATAAATAAAACATACTAGAGTAACATATCGGAAAAAATGTAAATGATAGAAAATATAACCATCGTGTTCTTATTTTATATTTATAGTGAACATTTTAAGATAATGTTAACAACCAAAAAGCTATAAATCTACGACAATAAAAGGGACAATTTGATTCTTCATAAAATAATGTACTAGGAAAACATTTTTAGTTTTATGATACATTCCCTAGTGTTTTATAATTAATTTAATTTATATAATATGATCATAAGGAATCATACATAATTATAATGTAGAGTTTCATCCTTTAATATATCTTTACTACAAACTCATCTTTCTCTTCAAACGATAATAAAACTAAAAATATTATATTTATCTTAATCGTATAAGGTTCCAAATATAAAAATATTAATTTAAATAATTAAAACTATGTTATACTAACTAGTAAATCACATAGGATAGCTTTATGTGATCCACCATTTTCACCCTTCGGCTATGGGTTCATGTCTTATGACCTTGCCATACGTGATGGGTTGTCGCCCAACCTGCAAATTGTCTTTTCATAAATGTATAAAATTTCAAAAAAAAATCATACAAAATGTTTTAACCCTAAACAATAGTATCCAATTTCTAACACAGTTCATTCCAATCATTAGGATTATCCAAAATACTTCTGTCAAAATTCATTGTCCAAAAAAATTATAAGTAAGGTTTTATAGCATACATGTGGATACCATCATCCTGTATTCTCTTAATACTTGGTAATAACCTGAATTAGAATAAAAACATATTGAATACATTTATTCTTCCCTATTTCTTATTTAAAACATAGAATAATTGATATACACCATAAATCAAAAAATGTTGATAAATCTTAATAATTATGGTATAATCACTTTTTATACAATCCATTAATGAGTTCCAAGGATTTAAATAGTATCCCATCTAATTTATTCAAAACAAATTTCTGTTACTCTAAAATCATTATCTCAATAGAAACATATTAAGGGTTTCAATTCCCCCATCCATATATTTTTAACTAATTTTATCTGGAAACAATGTCACGTTACTTGGTACCGTACAATCTCGATTTCTTAATGAAAATATACTACAAGAAAATCCTTATATAATATAAAATTATTATAAATAGTACATCATTTATAAAATACTAAAATGGAATAATTATTCAACAACAACATAAGAACACTAGTTATTCTTCATCATATATGGGAGTATCATAACTTGATTATTATCCAATAGAATAATTTGGGTTATAATCCTATGACTAGGAAATTGATTTTCATAGTGTCCCATCTCTTTGTAGATAATGCATTGTACATTTGATTCCTTTTTCTTACACATGAAATCACGATATTGGTGTCCTTTTTCTCCATAATTAAAATAAACTCCCATTCCAATCAAGAATTTACCAAGATAATTATTTACATAGTTATCACATGTGGGAAAATACTTCATTTCTTTCTTACCTTTATCCATATTTTTCTCTTCCATACTCTTCTTCTCTTTATTCCATTCAAATCTATAGGACTCATATAATTAATTACTTATATTATTAACACATGATATTATTTATTCATATGATTAGATTACATGGGAGACTATTTGAATTTTAAATATTGTCTATGACCAGGAAATATATGATCCTTCTTACTCTTTATATAATGCGTGTTTCAAGAGTTCTCATTCCTTCTATTGGGTGCTATTTATAAATGATGAAAAACAGTAGTTTAGATCATATCACAATGAATAATCCAAAAATTAGAAATAATTATCAGCATTAATTGATGATTCACATGTATCTAGTTTCATAATAATAAAAACGGATTATTTGGGGACACATTTATACATGAAACCTTCATAAAGGTTTGTAAAGAAAATGTGAATTACCCTATGCATATTCCACAAGAGTTTCAAACCTGGTGCATAGTATAGCCTATTGCCATGTACATGGATACCCTGAACTAAACTCGAAACACCCTTTTTCTATTTGTTACTCCAATGTAAATATTTTATAGATCCATTTCTACTTGTAGTATCCAAACAAATGTATATTTTAAAGGAATACCCCTATAATATCTACATTACCAAAATTCTAGGAAGTTCTTCTATACTTATCCTAAAATTATTTCATAGGGTACTGTTCCTAAATGAAGGTTTTTCTAAATATACATTCCATGATTATTTCTAATCATCCTATTATACCAATTGTAATTCCCCGAAGCCAGATGCCCGAAGCTAGTGAATTATTTTAATAAATTGGCATGATAAAAAGGAATATTGTCTCGAAGGACCGATCTGTTTAGCAGTCATGGAAAATAGATTACATACCTTAACATTTAATTAAAAATTATAACATAAAACACAACATAGATTATCCTTTGAGAATGATAGTATTACCCATTATTAACCCTGCTTATCAATTATAAAACACTTCTTGGCATCCTTGAAAAATAAAACATATGAAGTGATGAGATTAGATGTTCTGTAAGGATAAACAATATAGTAGAAGATGTCAAAAATAACCTTATCATTTAATCCAATGTAAAAAATTAAAACAAAAGCCTTTAATAATTTTTTTAGTATACTATGGAAATAATAAATCAAATAATTCCATTTAAACATTCACATGGATATTATACTTGTTGAATAATCACATGTAAAATCAATAACTAATCTCATAATGAGGGAACACATAATGAGAGACATCATAAACATACTATCACGTATTCGGGCATGACACCATACATAATTGGGTAAGACATTAGAAAAAATCAAAACATATTTTTCCCAAGAGACTATTGATGCATTAAGGGGATATAGCGGGCCCTTCTCAACACTAACAAAGTCCAATGTATTTATCTTATGAAAGGGGTAAAACATAACCAACATTAACATTCATTTTAGAACTAGAATATGAATGTAAATACTTAAAATATAAGAAATGAATGGTATAAAAATAAATTATTCATAGTAAAACATATCATTAACCATTCAATACAATACTTAAGAATTCATTATAATAAAACAACCTCAATCAAGAATAATATCTAATAAAGGATATTTACATAGTTGAAAACAATCAGTAAAACTCCTTGAGGGAAATATCCATTTTTCTGAAATCATTTTGATGTAACAAAATTTATAAAGGAATTCATTTAAAATATATTTTTTAATCAAAGTTTCCTAGACCACATTAAATCTTTTGAATGGAATTAAAATTTTAAAGCAATCATGTTCATATAATAAATTTTTTAAAATCATTTTGAAAACATGGATAATAATTAAATAGAATTAGACAAATAAATCATTAAAAAAATATAATTTAATGATCTAGTTAATGATTGTCTTACATAAGACCTTAAAATATATATTTTGAATTTTTTTTTTATAAAAAATAGACATGGATGATAAATATTTCTGAGTAAATACTTAGACAAAAATAATCTTCGATAATAATGAGATTGAGGAATTAACCCTTACATTAGGTCTGATACTCTATGTATGTGTCCAAAACTATTTTATGATGTTTTTAAAGATATTAATATCGTATATCAGAATCATTATAATATTTATGATAACATATATGATTCTTTTATGACTTTATATTACATTTTTATTAATAATTACAAGTTAATGCCACATTTCGGGTAATAATCACTTTGTTTATCATACATGTTTTGACTAGTTATTCTTGATCATATTAAATATATCATGATTTACATACATCTATATTGTATAATATTATTTAAAAAACATATATATATTTATAATATAAATATATTTTATTGATAGATATATGAAATGAAATACAACATTCATGGAGACGGTAGGTCGTACGTACACATGAACGCTGTTTTAGTTTTCTTATGATATGGAAGTAAGTGAATAACACACATATATATATATATATTCATTATCTTTATTATTTAATATATTTCATAATTATTCAAAACACATATTTTTTTATAATCAATATTGGATGTGGGATGTGGAAGATGAGTCGCATCGCGTAGTGGATATGGTAAGCTGTACATACACACGGGGGAAAATCATTTACTTTATTGTTTAATGGGTATTAATTGGTTGTAATATGAATTTTACATGAATAATATTTTTTAATATTTATTATTGAAAATATTTATATTTATCATTATACCTATAAAAATAATGTGTAAAAGAAAAAAAATTACACCACAGCGTGGAGACCGTAAGTAGTACGTACGCATGCATGGTGATATTGTTTTTAATAGGATGGTTAAAATGAGGAATATGGTTGTAACATACTAATAATAATAAATTTTTAGTAGATATTAGATACTAGAATTATTTTTTTAATATGGTAACAAATTGGGAAGAGGATGTAGAAGAAAAAAGAAATATGAATGAAGTGGAAAAATGATTACCTCTTCTTCGGGCGTCTCCTTTTGATTTACACAAAAGTATTCCTTGTGAGGGTTTTATACCCAAAGGGTGGAGTCTCGGATTATTTTATAGATTTGAGTAGGATATTTTGGAAGGTTTTGGACAAGACAATGTGCATTGGAGATGTGAATAAAAGAGAAGCAAAAATTCCCTTTTATAGGAGAGGTGTGGGGCACATTAGGAAAGTATTGAAATATTTATTTATTATAAATTTATTTTCAGCTAATAATGGATCAAAAGTAAACTATTTGATAGATAAGATGAGTATGGGTAGAAATTATCTCAAAAAATAGGTTTTCAACAAGTTTTGGTCTTTAATTTAACCATATATTTTGGCTTTAACCCTTAGTTAAATAAGTTAACTATAACTGTGTCATCTTGTATTTTTATACCATAGGGTTAATATATTTCCTTTAAAATGACAAGATAACCTCAAGTGGATAATTAATAACCTTTTTTACACTATATAATTCAGTTTTCAGAATATTATATTTTTAGTACTACTATATCAGTTAATAAATTAGTATATGTTTTTATAATTCATTTGTATCAATTTTGACCCTATTTAGTAATTGATTTTTTTAAAGTAATAAAAACTTTATTATTTTGAACCAATAGAGTTATTGCATCCATCATATGTAAATTTGATTCATAAAAGTTTTTTATGACATAAAAATGTTAAAATAATATTTATTGTTATATTTATAAATTCATTTATTGGAATCTTTCATTAATAAGGTAATCACTACATCAGCATTATGACATTAATAAATAAATTAATTTACATTCTAAAAATTATAAATAAAATACCATGATGTAAGTAATATTTTTTTATTTATAATGACTATTTTTATTAATAAATATCAGTTATATAAATTTATATTAAAATTGATTTATTAAAATATACATTTTATGTTATATATCCCTTTTATTTAAATTAAATATTCTAAAATGTCATTTTTACAACCAAGTGGCTCTCAAATGAAACAGTTTCCACCTAAGGATCATCATGGTCGAAAATATATCATACAATAGGATTATAAAATGTGTTAGGGTAGTTTTATATTATTATATTATTATTTTTTACCCTTATTTACCTGATATTCCCTTCAACCATGGTAAATAAAAATAATTACTATGTTATTATTCATAATGTCAAAAAATAAAATGTACCTATATACACAATGTGGATATTATGATTCCAAATATTTGATCAATTTTTATGTATTAAAAAAACATAATTGGTATAAATTAATTAAAAATTAATTCCTGTTATCAAAACCAGAAGTGGGTTTTTAAGAAATAAAAACTATCAAAAGAATGACATGTGTTTATGTCGAATTTAATTGTGAAATTACATCGAATGAAATAAAAAATATTAAATGATAATAATATAATCTAATTATACTTTAAAATAATTCAAATTTATAATTTATCACTATAAATTTTTTCGATTAAAACCGTTGTTTTCAATTAAAATTTAGTATTAGTCATTGTACATCAAAATATGAAAGTTATCATAAAAGTACAAAAAATTCATCCAAACTAAATTTTTATGTCCCTATAATATATAATAGTTTATTTTAATCAAATTAAATATAAAAACATGTAATATATTGGATTTAAAAAGGGTTTTCTATTAAAAGGAAGAAAAACGATTTTTTTGAAAAATATTTCTTTTATCTGAGAAATAGAATTGGTCTTTATATTACATCAAATTAACACATTAGATGATTGTTAGAATTATATGCGATATATATAATATTAAAAATTTAGTTAATACTGTGGAAACCCAAGCATTACATACATAGAAATTACATTGGTTTTGCAGAATATTTAATAAATGAAACAATCAAATGCCCAAAGACCGTATTAGTTTAGTGTGTTTAGAAACTCAGAACATAATATTCTAACCATGGTGAAATATCTTCCTAAACTCTAAAAACGATCTTACCATTTTTTCCTACCTAAAACCTTTCTTTGTATCTTACATAAAATAAAACATTAAAATAGTGAGCTTAAATGCTCAGTAATGGTAAACGTGGTGAACATAAAACAATCCATAAATATTTGAACGTAAAAAAATGAACATAAAGTTTAAAAATAAAAATATTGATCTATGACATAAATCATTCCATTATGTAAGGAATTGATCATAATGAAACATTAACCATGATATAATATCAATGGAATAAAACATGGAATTTTGGAAAACCATTAATCACAAAATGTGATTTCCATAGTAGCAAAGGCATTGCTTCCAAGATCTTCATAGTGGATGAAGTCCATTACTGAACCAGGTTTACTTGTCGTTCTCGCCTTGTATTACTAAGCCGAATTTAAATTCCATTCCATCCATGTCTATCAAATATGATATATATCATTACCCAATTCATTATAGGGAGATATATGTCCCACCCATCTCATAATGAAATCATTCTTACATGTTTCACAAAAACATAAATCATTTATCATAGCATAACCCATAAAATAAAATGGGTTTATTACATATCATTACATTATAACACAATCCATAAAAAATTTATTCCATAATTAATTTAATAAAATCATAGTAATAATAGGAATAGAAACATAACCATATTTTAAGAGTTTTGTCTTAGATGTAAAATAATTTTTGTAAAACACTTGAACATAGTTCATGAGAAAAATATACATTCTTCTTCAAAAATGTTTTCCTTTCTCAAAATGTATCACAATTTTACAATAAAAAATACATTGTTTAAAATAAACATAAAATAATATAGAAGAATAATTGTGGAAATAAGGCATTGTAAAACCATAAAAATTCATTCATTCTGTATAAGTTAAATAAAAACATTCTCCTCATACTTTTGCTGGAATAGTAAAAAAAGTACCTCGTATAGTAAACAAAAGAAATATTCAATCCATATCATGTAGTAAAATTATAAATGGATAAAAATGAATTTAAAAATACATAGATGAATTGTAAAAATTCTATGAAATTGTTTTAGAAAATATAGACATTGATGATAAATATAACCCCAATAAATACATACGTATAAAAAATCTCAGATAAAAATGAGATTGAAGAATTATCCATTACCTTAGGTCTGATTTCTTATGTAGATGTAAATACTCTTTTATACATGGTTTAAAACTATTATAACTTTTAATAGAACCATAATAATATTTATGATATAATATATAATTTAATTATGACTTTATTTTAATTATTAATTTGTAAATTCCATGTTAAAACAACATTTTGGGTAATAATCATTTTTTTCGTATGTGTTTGGACTAGTTAGTTTTCATATTATTAATTAAATAATGATTTAATTAATTCTATAATTTAAAATATGATTTATATATCATATATATTCAGTGTATAAATTTATATATAATAGATAGATAAATGAAATGGAATTCACCATTCATGGAGACGGTAGTCTGGCCATAAACATGAACGCTATTTTTTCTATATTGAATTGAATAGAAGTAAGTAAATGACATATATATATATACATAAATACCACAACATTATTATGTAATACATTTCATTAATATTTATTATATATACTTAATAATCATTCTTGAATGGTTAGCATGGAGAATGGATATCATCACGTCGTGTCGACAGTAAGCCGTACATATGCACGAGCGACGATATCATTCACATAGTTTTAGAAATATATTTATGTGGATGGTGTATAATATATCATAATTAGTATCTTTCTATAATAATATTATATAGTTATTATTTCCACCATTATGCCCATCCATGTAAGATGGTGGTGAAAAAATATTACACCACATCGTGGATACGGTAAGTCGTACGCACGCACGTGTGGTGATTTCATTTCTCAAAGGATGTATAAATAGTGAAATATAGTTTTTTCATATTTATAATAATATATCAGTATATGAATAATACTTAGGTTATTAATTTATAATGAAATAACTAATGAAGAGGAAGTAGAAGTAAAAATAAATTTAAAATAATCGGTAAAAGAGATTACATCTTCCTTGACATGCCCCTTTTAAATTTCCTCTTAGGAAACTATAGATGGTATTTTGAGAAATCCATAATCTCTATAATGTTACTATGTAAGTTTAGAAGAGAAATTACTTGGGTTTTTCTGAGATTTATGGCTTAAACTGGAGTGACTATGGTAGGGAAGAGGTGCCCTTCTATAAGAGAGCAGAGGGGCACTTTTGGAAAATCTCAAAAAGATTAATTTATAATAAAATAAAACCCTAACAAAAAACCTCCAATGTTTCCCAAATATGTATATGATAAGAGATTGTGTTGTAATATCATCTACACACAAATTATTTATACATTATTTTTCTAATTTAATCCTTATCCTTTTAACTGACACAAAGTTCTTCTATTAAATTTTAATTTTGCTAATAAATTTATAAATATTTAACGGTAAATAATATTTACTCTGGTGGTGTTAATTGACCATAAATGGAATATTTATAAAATTTTATACCTTATAACTATCACTTTGAAATTTTTATATATAATTTTTATTTTTAAATAATTTCATAAAATGTTATTTTTATAAAATATCAATAGTGTCAATTTTAAAACAATTTGTTTAGTTGACTTTTAATAAAATAACCATAAATGAAAAATTCTAATAAAAATATTTAATTAACTAATAACATGTCATAGTCACCTATAAAATTCTTGGATCAATTTAATTAGTTCATATAATATTTCTTTTGATATTTTTTAAACAATCTATTTGAAATTTCTATTAATAAAATAATTTTTACATCACTATTGTGTCACTATTAATGATAGTTAATTAATCATTAAAAATTGTAAATAAATTAAAATTATATATAAAATTTAATTATATTACTAGTGACTATTTAATTTAGATGTTTTATGAAGTTTATTACAAAATAAAAATTATTACACTCATAAGATATAAGAGAGTGACTTGTTGTCACTTTTTTTTAATAACAATTACATCATTTTCATGGAAAATAGTCCATGAAATGAATCTATTCTGACACTTATGTGATATTGGTCAACTTTTATTTATCCAATATAATTTTTTCATGTGTTTGGGTAATTTTATAATATTATTTTTACCCTTAATTATCCAATTTACCTTTAACTATGGTAATAAAAATACTTACCAATGTTACTATTCATAATGGCAAAAAATCAAAGTATCTCATTAACAAATTATTATCCTATAGATTAAAAATATGGAATCAATTTTAAAAAATTAAAAACAAATAATTTTCGTAATTAATTTAAAATTAATCTCATTGTTGAAAAAATATGTCTTTCTTTAAAACATTGCAAAAGATTGAAATGTTTGTACATGTGAATTTACTATAAAATTAATGAAAATTACTTATACTATCATAAAATATGAAAATATATTCTATTTATACATAAAAACCATCCAATAATACATTTAAAAAATATAAATTATTTTGATGAAAAATGGATTTTTAATTTAAAATTTGGAGTATTTTCAATATTCATCAAAATATGAAAGTAATCAGAAAAATATAAAAAATTCATCCAAAGTAAATTTTTATGTTCTGATTCCAAATAAGAGGTTAATATTTTCAAATAAAACTTATAAAAGTATAAAAAAGTAGATTTAAAAGTGGTGCCCCATCTAATGGTGGTAAAACTACATTTTTTTTTGAAAAATACTTCTTTTATCCGAAGAATTGATTTGGATATCTTATCATCTATATGATGAGGTATAATTTTACATAAAAGTAAACATGTGGTTATTACTATTCATAACAACTATTTTATATAATATTTTAAAAACATATCGTTGTTTTGTGAAACTTTTTATTGCGTACCACGCAAGCTATTGACGAATGTCGCACAAGCCATGATAGTGTTGCGTGTAGTGAAAGATTACTTTAGTGTTGTTTTTAACGTAATCCAAGAATTTATTATTCATAAATTAAACAAATTATAAACTCATCATTGTGTGAAATGAATTATATAAAAGAACATGAAATTGTGTGCCACAAAAACCAAGAATAGTGTTGCGTGTACGCCAAAAAAAATACAATGTTGCATATAGCGCAAACTAATCTTGGTGTAGTGTAAAAAAAAAGACATAAATGAAATTAAAACGAATCTATCTCATAAAATCTCTAGGTGTTACAAATACAATTCATATCTTCTTTTAAATTGCTAGTTTGATAGGTCATGGTGTGCTCGAACTCGGTGTTTCGTGTAGAAAAAACTATAGAATTATTAAGATGAAGCGTAAAATGGAAGCTTGGGGTGTTACATTCAAAACATAAAAAAGTTTTTATTTATATCTACTATTTTTAAGGTGAATTCAATGAATGGGGTTCAATGATCAAGAATACTTGGCATAGTGCGGACATTGATTCATTTCAATGGGGTGAATTAATAAAAATATTTTTCTAACTTGATTTAACTGAGAATATAAAAAAATTCTTGGATTTGTGGTAGGATAACTATTTAGTTTTTACATACATAGAGATATTAATTTTCATGGCATGGTATTCTCCAAATATAATTTTTGATCTTGAATTTAAAATAATTTTCTTTTACATCTGATTGAATCCGAAAATATCAAATGGTATTGGATTATCGTGAATTCAAAAATTACAAAATACTTGTTTGATGTGTAGAGAATGTGGAAATTGAGTTTCTTTACGATAATGTGTTCTTTTTCCATTATCCAAAAAAATAAAGAGCTGTAATGAAAATGGTAAAAATTCATCAACTAAGTTTGATGGTAAGAAATTTAACTTTTTATTTTGTGGGAATTGTTGTAGAAAGCATAAAAAGAAATGAATTTTGATGTTTGGTAAGTGTTTCAGTTTTGGTAAAATTGGAATAATGAACATAATAAAAATGAAAAATATCAAGGTAATGGTAATACAAATTATGATATTCAGTTTTTCAAAAAAATTATATGTAATGAGATAGTTAATTATCCAATCGATTGACTAAAGAGGAAATTGAATTTAGGCAAGAAGCTATACTATAAGATGAATATTGTGGTAAAATCCATTGAAAAAAAATCATCAGATGATGGCCAACAAATTATATGATATGAGTTATATGTTAGGTGTGTTAAAACTTATATAATTTATTGATTGATACGGAGTTTACACATTCTTTCATATCTGATAAATTTTATAATAAATTGTTTATTCCACCTCAAGAAATGAAGCCTAAAAATATATTGAAATCACCTGGGAAAAATTTTAAGGAAAAAAGAAAGTATAATACATGTAGTATCAATTTTAATGGAAGGTCATTAAATTCAAACAATATTTTTATTACCCCATTAGTGTTTTATTTTTCACTAAGAATTCATTGACTTTATATTTAACCTCTAGGATATATTATAGAGATAATGAAGTTATATCTTAGATAGATTTTTATTTTTATAAGAGAATTAGCCCTTTCCATTTATAACATATCATGAAACTGAGATACTATAAAAAATTTAATTGAAATATATCCTTCATGTAGTGTTTAATACAATGGAAATTTTTTGGTTAATGATGAGCCATTGGTAAATGATTATTTGGATGTTTTTCCTAAATAATTTCTTGGTACTATACCAGATTGGGAATTTGAATTCAATATTTACTTAGTTCCTCATCTTAATAAAATTTTGATACCCCCTTATCAATTAGTTTAAATATAAATTCTATAATTTAAAATTAGTTATTAGAGTTGCGGGATAAAGGATTTATTATACCCTGCAATCCACTTTGGGGAGATCATATATTATTTTTAAAATAATAATAATTCTTATATAAATATTTTCATTGATTATAGATCTTTGAGAATAAGTAATGTTACGAATAAGTATCAATTTCCTCATATAGATGTCTTGTTTGATCATCTCCAGGGAATTTTTTATTTTTCAAAGATTGACTTACGATACATGTACCATTAGTTGATGGTGAAAAATGATGACGTTTGGAAGACAATATTTTGGATGAGTTATCAGAATTATGACTTCGTAGTTATTATATTTTGGTTGACTAATGCACTTGTCGTATTTATAAATCTTACGAAAAAATTATTTCATCCATTTTGTATCAATTGTTTTATTTTGTTTTCATATGATATTTCTATATATTATAAAATAAATGAATAAAATTAAATACCATTGAAGATTGTTTTGAAAACTGTGAATGAAAATAAAATAAATGGAATCTTTAGTAAGAGTGAATTTTGTGTGCATCTAATTTAATTACTTGGACATATTTTTTAAATAAATGTTATAATAGTTGATCCCAATAAGAAAATCAGTTTATTAATTTCCAAGACATAAAAATATTTCTATGATTCATAGTTTTCTTTGATTAGTAGGCTATTGCTGATTTGTTTTGTACAAATTTCATGGTTATCTTTCCCACTAAATGATTTAACATGAAATAGATTTAAATTAATTTGGACAAAATAAATGGGCGATTATATACAGTAATTGAAAATATAATTTACTAATGCCCTAGTTTTGGCCCAGACTTCCATAAATTGTGAGTTTAACATATATTGTGATTCTCCATTAAAAAGGATTGTTTTTTCTAATGAAAAATGATCAGGTAATTGATTTTTTTATACACATTATTTGAAACATCATGAGTTAATTTATCATACACATGATTTGGAATTATCCACTATTCATTCTTCAAAAAAAAAATTGTGCAATCATTTCTATGGAGTAAGGTGTAAAAAAAACTAATCAAACAAATTTGAAGCATATATTCCCTCAAAATGAGATGAAAATAAAATAAAAAATATGGCATGAACTAGTGACGGATTATAATTTCATGATTCATTATCATCCATGAAAAAAATAAAGTGTTTGATGCTCAAATTCGAGAATGTAATTCTATATTAACCATGTAACATTTGTAACATGACCCCTTAGTTAAATAATTTATAAATTTTATCTTGGATATTTTTAGTATCAAGAATTATTCTATTTTAATATGATGTTAATAAAATAGTATCAATCAAACAAAAATAATAATTAGAAGAACTAAGTTCAAGAGTTATATAAAAATTTGTAATTGGGTAAAAAGGCTGTGTTTAATGAATTTAACAATGATAAATATTGTTTTTTGCGATTTAGGAAGATATTATATGTGATTTATGATTCATAATTTTAGAAGGGTTTGTTCAGTAAAGCTAATCGTTTCCCATTTTCATTTCAACCTACTAGCACTATGATTAAACGAGTATATCATGAGAATTAGAGGTGGTAAGAAATAAACAGATATATTTCTGAATTTAACATAAAATTTATTATGTGTTAGTATGTTAAACATTAACGATAGTTACCGAAGGTGATGCTTCAAAATTTTCTAGTATCGAAGCTAAAATAAGAGAATATATCATTGTATTTCTTGGTAGGGTTCCCAAAGGCTTCTCAATTTAGTAATATGATTTTTAGTTATTTTTTATTGAATAAATAAATCTTCAAATTTTCCTCCAATTTAGTAAACTCTGTCTATATATCAAATTTCACAGTTTTATCATAAAGAGATAGTTAGTATACATGGAGTTTCTCTCTTCATTGTATCTAATCGTGATCACCATATATATTCTAAAATTTGGAAAGGACTTCAGTTGTGAATTTATAATGATTTATATTTTATTATAGAAATCCATCATCTATCTGATGGACAACCTGAGAAAAATATTCAACATGTGGAAGTTATGCTTCATTGATGTTCAATAGAGTTCCAAGGAAGTTGGGATTGACATATTTAATTGGATAAGTTTTTTTTATAATAAAATTTCCCATTCCAACATAAATATGAAACCATTTGTGGCATTATTTTGAAAATAGTGTTAAGAAATATCTTTTTATGATGATATTGGGGAAAGGAAGATAATGGGACTACAGTTTCTAGATGTAATGAAAGAGAAAGACCAGTTGATTCAGTAACACATGAGGACAACTCAGGGATTGCAGAAAAGTTCTTGGGATAACCGATGTAAGGATATTTATTTCATGTATGGTGGTCATGTATTTCTCAATGTTCTTTCATGAACAACGTGATGGATTTTGGTGAGAAGGTCAAGGTGAGTACACTGTTAATTGGACCATATAAAATCATGTAAAACGTTGCATGAGTTTAATACAAATTTCATTTCCCCTGAGTTTATCCCAGTTTGAAAAATTATTTCATTATTTAATGTTATGGAAATACTTTCCATATTTAGGTCGTGTTTTTATACATAAATTATTTCAATTATATGATAATATTTCTTATCAGAAAAAACAAGTTTAGTCTCTTGATCACATAGATCAAGTCATTCCAAATAAAGAGACTCATCATGTTGATGTTTTATGAGAAAACCATATAGATGTTGTGGAAACATGGTAATATAAAAATTATAGAAGAAAAAAATATCCCCACTTTCTTAATAATTGAATAAAATTAGGAGGAATCAATTTCTAGAATTTGGGGAGAATGTAACAACTAAGGTATTGTTAGAATTTTTTTTCCAAAATAATAGTATTCTTAAATTACATTAATAACTATTAGAGAAAGATATTAATGGAATTTATATGTTATATAATAAAAAATATGTTTTCAATTTCATCAAATAACTTTTATATTCTTTTGATAGGAATAATTTAAATTCATGCATAAAAACATATACTTATTTCCAAAAGGAAATGTTTTGACATTTTAATGCAACACCTATTTTAAATAAACAGTATAACACTTTAATAAATTTTATCTGAAAAAATGAAATAATTTTTTAATCATAATATAAATAATATCTTATTTTTAATTTTTGTTATTTTTCAAAGAAATTTAATTTTTTGTTAAATAGTGAAAAATACTAAATTGTAATTAAAATATGCATTTTGATTAAATTTATTTATATAGTTATATTAAGAAACAATTTTTTTAATGTATAATTCTTTAAAATAAATAAAATTGAAAAATTTATTTCATTTGAATCAATATCACATTGAAATTGGATATAAAAACATTGTGGACATTTGACATCTTTCCCTTTAAAAAACCTATTTTTCATTGAATTTTTGGGTTTAGTTTTGAATCTAATTTTCAAAATTATATGAACATAATTCGGTAAAATTGATTAAATATTTGGAATCATAATTTTTAAATTATTTCCTAAGGATATTTTTATTTTTAGGTGTAAAAAATTACCATCGTATAGTAAAAATAATGAAACATGTTAATGTTAAATGGTAAAGGCTTAGAAAACCTAAAAAACAATAAATTTAAAGGGATGGTTGATGTGTTTTTCAGACCTAACCATATATTAAATTTTTATGTATCTTAATAATTGATGGAAATTATTTAAACCCTATGTGGTTGGCATTAAATATAAAATAATTATAATTTAATCAATTAAAACCATCCCTTATCAAGTATAAATACCATCCCTTACCACCACATTTGACATCACATGCCATGAATCTCCTAAAATATCAAAAACCTTATAATAATCAATATCCACACATCCATGGGATTTTGGTCTCATGGTAACTCAATATCCAAGGTCCTCAAGAATGTCACGACCCATCCCAGTGGGGCCCGCGCTGTGACTCCCCAAGCCCGCCTCCAATAGGCTAGGGGCTGGTGACTAGCACTGAGTAGGCATGCCACTAACATGGGAGGCATTCCCTAAGTACCTGTACACACACACACACACACACATCTCCAAGCCCAAAAATGCTGAAATGTGAAACACTAAGGAACAAAAATGCATGCATACAACTAAATCCAACTACCAGAGTATGAAGAAAGGTAGGGTACAGTAAAAGTAAACTTGGCCAGAATACAATCCCACTAAAAGCAAGAGAATGAAAAACTACAAAGTCCAACCTACAAGCACAAAGGTACCAGGACTATCACTCGTAGCCGTAGGAACGCGTCGGCCTGTAGGAAACTCAGAAAGCTCGGTCCTGTCCTAGTCTGCCCTGGACCCTGTCAAAAGGATTCTCGTCTTCACAAGACACCAGACGTGCGGGCAAAGCCCGGGCATGGGTGAGTATAATAATACTCAGTAGAGGACCCCGAAAACCACAAAGCAGTATACAAAGTAAAGGTACAGTCAGCTATTCATAATATATGTTTACAGAACATATAAAACAAACAAGATATACTCAAAGCCCAGAACTATGGTCTAGAGACAAGTCACACAACCACATACCCCTGCAAGGGATTCTTCCCAAAGATTTCGTGATGTGATCATTCTGGGAGAACACACTCCACGAGTTTTATAGCTCTGATGTCGTCCGTCCGAGAAGAGATATTCGTTAGGAACCATCACAAGATATCGATACACTCATTACTGGAGACACACTCTTGAGTGGAAGGGTTACGATAGGTAGAATCACTCATTACGGGAGACACACTCTTGAGTGGGAAAGATCTCGAAACATAGATGAGGATCACTGCTAGGGCCATGGAGGATACCGCGACTCATCCAGAATTCACCTGCTAGGTAGAGGATCAACGCCCGATAGAGTTGGTCATGTAGATGCCTGACTCTTCCTAGGCTCTGTAATGGATAGAGGATCTCAATCTGGGCCTCTAGGATGGATGCTTGACTCTATCACAAAAATTCCTACTGAAGGGATCAAAATCCTGCCTGAGGGAAAGATGCCTGACCCTCAGGGAAACAAGAATAAGGGGAACTAACCCAAATGAAAGATGTTCAAGGCACGATGAACAAATGGACCAAGCCGTTTTCCAAAAAGTACACGACGTGTAGAAATGATACATGCCGTGTTGTCCAACCCCGGGCACTGCCCGTGTACCAAAGCCCATGTCGTGAGGCTGGTCATATAGAAAAAATTAGTGCATGGCGTGTAGTACGGAGTACACGCCATGTCTAGGAAACTGTGGTTGGCTCCGTGTACTCTGGCCATGTGCCAGTACACAGTCACCAACCCGTGTACTCCAAACCATGCAATCTGCAAATGGGGTGACCCACGCAGGTGACCTCGCCTGTCCGGGTGATGGAGTACATGACCGTGTACTCCATCCCACGTCCGTGTATCCCTGGGATACACACCGAGCTCTGCGTAGCTGCCTCTGCTGAGTTGTAAACGTCGTGCTGACTGAAGCCGCGTAGAGCATCCCGTGTCCGTGTACTACCCAAAGTACATGCCGAGCTTCGGGGAAGGTCCAACACGTCGTGTGACTGGGGCCACACGCCGTGTAATTCTTCTCTGATCCCGAATCCCTAGGCACCACCGCCAAAACTACACGGCGTGTTCTTCGGAAGTACACACCATGTATTCAGGAAATTTCCAGAAATGGCGCTCTTCGCTGGCGCGCCTCCCGTGCTGCTCCGGTCATCAATACGGTTGTCCGATCACCGTAAAACTTCCAAGTTCTGGTCGCCCCGACCCCACGAAGCCGCTTCCGTCATTTTTGGGTCTCCGATCAGCTCCGAAAACGCGTTCTAATCTTCCCACATGAAGAACGCTCGAAGAACGCTCTTTCCGATCCGGTCCGATTGGTCATCCACCATCGTCGCCGCACCTCCACAAGGATGTTTCAATGTCGAACCTTCAATTTGGGATCGTTGCGTCGCAGAACAGATGCGCAACAATCCGTTGTTCGTCGCCCCGCGAAGAACACGAAGAATGCATGAGGAAACAGGAGGAAGAAATCCAAATAAACAAATTGTGGAATGAACTTCCATCGTTGTTCGACACGGTGTTGATCCACTCCCATAAATAGGATTAAATGGGTCAAGAATCATCAACAACATAAAGCATGGATCAATTCCCCATAATCTTCCCAAAGAAAAGTACCTCCCACAAGAACGTACGAATCCGCGGATCAAATTGTTTGTGGTTTATCCGCGTTTGTCATTTAAAATTAAATACGGGGAAAAGAAATTGAAATAACAACCCCTACCTATCGAAAGGATCGATCTTTGACTAAGGAGTCGTGCTACTGTTGTCGTCGAGATCCTTCAACTGTGGCGCAATGATCTTTGGTTTCAATCCGTTGTCGTTCGTCGTCGAGAATTTTCTCCAACGCGCTGCAGATTCTGCAGAGGTTTCTCTCTCTACATTGCCCAGGACATACAATTTCTTAACCCATTAGAAAGGGGAAAAAAGTTGGCCTTTAATTACGCGGCAGTATTAATGGCGTTTACTTTCCATTTAGAAGTCATTAAGACGCGCCATCAATTTATGAAACAGCTGCATCATCGCCACACTGCAGCGGATGTTTCCTTAAATGAAATAAAATAAACTGGTTAATTTAATTTATTTTATTTTACTTAAAATGTCAGAAAATTTACTTTTTCCCTTGACCCGCGCCGGTCGAGGTTATCCTCATTCTTAGGTAATGTCATCATCTCGGACGCAACGGTATGCTCAGATTTTTAATCCGGGCATCCCTTTGGAAACTACCACAACCGCGCACAAGTGCCGACTCAGTTAACTAAAAAAAGTTCAAACCACCATTTCGGGCTCACTGGACCTCAAAATGATGTGTCATCTTCACGCCCGGTCTCTAAATAATTCCATATAATATTTAAAAATAATAAATGAAAAATCCAAGACATTACATTCTCCCCACCTTGGGGCTTTACATCCCCGAAAATCCAAAACAAAGGCTACTCAAAAAGATGAGGTTACTGGACACAGATCTGGGCCTCCCGCTCCCACGTGCTCTCCGGAAGATTCCCATGCTGCCACCGGGCACACACTAGGGGAATCGATCACCCACAAAGGATCCTCTCCTACCGATCCTCGATCTCCACCGTGTACTCAGCAAAGGTCACTACATCCTCGATGTCTTGCTCGCCCCAGTCGATGACGTGCAATGGGTCATTCACATACCTCCTCAGCTGCGACATGTGGAAAACATCATGTACCCAATGCAACTATGGCGGTAGAGCCTGGCGGTATTCCACCTCGCCAACTCTGCCCAGGATCTGGAAAGGTCTGATGAACCTCAGAGATAGCTTGCCGCCTCGACCAAATCTCTGCAACCCTCATCGAGGTGAGACACGAAGGAAGATGTGGTCTGCCTCTTCGAACTCCAGAGGTCTTTGTCGCCTGTCAGCATAAGACTTCTGCCGGCTCTGTACATTCTTCATCTGCTCCTGGATGATCTGCACCTTCTCTATAGTAGCTCTCACTATCACTGGACCCATGAGTGCTGACTCTCCGGGGTCGGTCCAGCAAAGCAGTGACTGGTAGGGTCTCTCGTACAAGGCCTTGAACGGTGCCATACCGATGGTGGAGTGGTAGCTGTTGTTGTACGCAAACTCCACCAGTGGTAGGTGGTCCTCCCAACTATGACCAAAGTCCAAGATACAGGCTCGCAACATATCCTCCAGAAGCTGAATGGTCCTCTCCGTCTAACCATCCGTCTGGGGATGAAACGCTGTGCTCAAACATAGCTGAGTCCCAAAATTCTCCTGCAATCCCTTCCACAACCGGGATGTGAAGCGGGCGTCTTGGTCTGAGATGATAGTCGAGGGGACGCCATGAATCTGAACTATCTCCTATATGTAGAGGCGTCCCAAGCTCTCTACAGAACTCTGCTCCCTGATAGCTAGGTAGTGGGCCGACTTGGTGAGTCGGTCAATGATCACCCAGATAGAATCGTGCCCCTTGGACGTCTGTGGTAATCCGGTCACAAAGTCCATCGATATTCCATCCCACTTCCACTTTGGAACTTCTAGGGGTGAGCTAACCCTGCTGGAACCTGGTGCTTAGCCTTCACCTGCTGGCATGTGAGGCATCGAGAAACGAACTCTGCTACTACCTTCTTCATGCTTGACCACCAGAACTATCATCGGAGGTCCTGGTACATCGTTTCTACGCCAGGATGTACCGCCAACGGGGATGTATGGAACTCCCTCAGGACTTCCTCCTGCAACGCCACTGGTACAACAATGCATCCTTTGAAAATAAGTACGTGCTCCCCACCTTGCGAATATCCATCAGGAGCATGTCCTGTGGATAACTGAGAACATAAGGCCACACAGTCGACATCCCCAAGTTGTGCCTCCCTAAATCGCTATAAGAGTGGAGGGGTGACAACCATCGACTATAGGTAAGCTGTATCCTCTCCATCCATGAAGGATAACTGTAACGCGACTAACTGTTGTGTCACCTCACTCTACAACTGTGATCTAGAACTTATTCTAAGAGCATCCACTACCTTGTTCCCCTTCCCAGGAGTATAGATGATCTTGAAATCATAGTTCTAGAGGAACTCTAGACAATGCCTCTGCCTCAGATTCAGATCCTTCTGTGAGAAGATGTACTTGAGGCTCTTGTGGTCAGAGTATAAAATGAACCGCTCGCCCATAAGGTAGTGTCACCACATCTTCAATGCGAAGACTACCACTACCAACTCGATATCATGGGTCGCATAGTCCTTCTCATGTGGCCTAAGATGGCGCAAACCATAAGAAATCACGGCATGCCGCTGCATCAGGACACAACCGTGCCAGGTCCCTGATGCGTTGCAGAAAACTATGTACTTGACACCCTCCTCTGGAAATCTCAAGACTGGGGCACTCGTCAAACTCTGTCTCAACTTCTCGAAAGCCTTCTAGCACATTTATGTCCACACAAAGGGTTTCCCCTTCCTGGTCCAGACTTTCATCGGTGCTGATATCCGGGAGAAATCAGGGATGAATCTCCAGTAATATCCTGCCAACCCAAGGAAGCTCCGCACCTCTGTCACACTTCGAGGTGGCTCCCATGCTAACCCAACCTCCACCTTGGCTGGGTCCACAGCTACTCCATCTACTGAGATGACATGTCCCAGAAAGTGGACCTCCCGAATCCAGAACTGACACTTTGAGAGATTTCCATAAAGCTGGTGCTCCTGAAGTACATCCCGAACCATCCACAGGTGTATCGCATGCTCCTCCTATGACTTTGAGTAAACAAGGAGGTCATCGATGAAGTCCACTACAAACCGGTCCATGTAAGGTTGGAAGATCCAGTTCATAAACCCCATGAAAACTACGGGGGAATTCGTCACACCAAAGGGCATAACCAAGTACTCATAGTGACTCTAGCGACATCTAAAATCTATCTTCGGTATATTCTCATCCCGCACTCGTAGCTGGTGATAGCCTCATCGAAGGTCTACCTTCGAGAACCACTATTCCCCTCTTATCTGATCGAAGAGGTCATCAATTCTTGGCAGTGGATACTTTTTATTCACCGTCACCTAGTTCAGGCACCGGTAATCCACGCACAACCTCAGAATCCCGTCTTCCTTCTTGGAAAACAAGGTTGGAGCCTCCCAGGTTGAGATGATGGGTCTTACGAAACCCTTTCTATGCAAATCCTCCAACTTCACCCTCAGCTCGTGAAGCTCCGCGGGAGCTATCCGATAATCTCATGATGAAATATGTGCCATCACGGGGTGTAAGTCGATGCAGAAGTAAATTTACCAGCGGGGAGGTAACCCTGGAACATCTTCTAGAAAGACGTCCTCATACTTTGCCACCACTGCAGGGAACTGAGAGCTCACAACATCTAATGCTCCGAGGGTAAGGCTAGCCAACTCATGAGTGATTTGTTGCCCCCTCCTATACAGGATCCCATTTTGTGCTTCCTGGGTTTCCTTTTCTCCATCAAAGGAAAACCTTGTTCCATCACGGCGGACACACCACACTCTTCACCAAAAATAGTAAATCTGGGCATGGACTGAAGATAACCAATCCATACCGAGAATGACGTCGTAAGGACTCGACTCTACCATCAAGAGGTTCCAACCAAAACTCTCGCCTCCAAGGGTAAGATCACACTGTCTGCAAAGGTGTTTGATCGTCGAGTCTCCTCCCGTAGGTGTCTCCAAGCGTAAGGATCGAGTCAACGGTTCTAACAGAATCTCGAGGTTTTGTACAAGGCATGTGGATATAAGGGAATGACTGGCACCTGTGTCTATGAGTACGACATCTAAGGTAGAAAAGACACAGATCGTACCTCAAATCATCCTTGGAGCCCTTGGGTCGTATGCCTTGACCTCATTCATCTGTCCCCGTCCTTGTCCCCCAACTCCCTGAGCCTGCTGCGGACCTCCAGGGGGTGGTGGTCGAAGTAAGTCGAAGCATATTCCACCACCTGCAGCTCTCCCTACTCCTCTTCCATGTCCGCCGCCTGGCGGATCTTCCTGCTCCATTCTCTACCTCTGCCTCGGTGGTCTATCCACCACTTCCCTGTCAGCAGCTCGATGTGTCGGGTAATCTCTATCGAGATTCCCCCTACTGTTGCATGCGTTGCTTTGCTTCTCCCTAGGCTGACTGGATCCGGCATGAGAGCCCTGGACTATCGATCCCCTGTCCTGGGTCCTCCAATGACATCTCCCACGTCCTGATCTCTGCGTCGAACATCGGCTCCCTACTGCCGGTGTCTCCGCACCTGTCTGCCTGCAACTGACTACCGGTGGCTATCTCTGATCTTCCAAGAAGCTCTCGATCACCAAGGCCCTCTCAAGCACTCCATCATAAGTTTAAATGAATAGAGGAATGACAGTATATCGTATGTCACGCCATAAACCTCGCTCGAATGTCCGAGCTCTGAAGTACTGATCCCTGAGCATATCCATCGAGTACCTGGCGAGGTTGGTGAACCTCGATGAATAGTCTACCACTGTCATACTGCCCTGCTTGAGCTGAAGAAGCTCCTGGATGCGCACAACACTCAGCGTAACCGGAGATAACTCCTCCCTGAAGATTCCCTCAAACTCTGTCCACAAAATAGTATCCTCATCGTGAGTCTGCGTGGTCAGACTCCACCCTCGTCTCGCCGAACCCTGATGAAGGCTCACTCCTAGGACCACCATCTGGTCTGCTGGTGTCCTCACTAGATGAAAAACTTTGGTCACCGCCTCAAGCCAGTCCTCAGCCGCCTGAGGGTTAGGCTCGCCTCGGAACCTGAGGGGTCTCTGTCTCTCAAACTCATGGAGTGCGCTAAGCCTTCGCTCCTCACCGGTCGGTACTGCAGGTACCACTGGCTACTCCACTGTTGGTATAGCAGGTGCACCACCTGGTGGAAACTCCTGGGGAGCTGGTCCCTGTATTGAAGCCTCATCACTGAGGGGGTCATCCTCTTGATCGTGCTGCTAAATCATAGCGGGTACGCATCGCGGATGCATCCTGTAAAGAAACAAGATGTGTCACTGTAAATGAGTATATCTAGATAGCTGACACCAAGGACATGGAAGACACAAACCATTACTATATGATGCATGTAACTTTTAATTTCCCTGCAAACAGTGTTTTCGTGAACCTAGTTGAAAAGCAGGTTATCAGAGTCCTGGTGTATGGATACGTCAGTCGCCACACCAACACTAGGGTTCCTGGCCTGAAAGCCGAACCCGAAACACTTAACACTATTGCCCCAAACCAAACTCACAGACTCTTGGTCCTAAGGTAGAACTGACCTGCTCTGATACCACTCTGTCATGACCCCTCCTAATGGGGCCCGTGCAGTGACTCCCCAAGCCTGCCTTCAATAGGCCAGGGGCTGGTGACTTGCACCGAGTAGGCATGTCACTAACATGGGAGGCATTTCCTAAGTACCTGTACACACACAGATCTCCAAGCCCACAAATGATGAAATGTGAAGCACTAAGGAGCAAAAATTCATGCATTAAACTAAACCCAACCAATAGAGTACGATGAAAGGTATAGTACTGTAGAAGTATACTGGGATAGAATAATAGCCTTCCAAAAGCAAGAGTCTGAAAAAATGCAAAGTCCAACCTGTAAGCACAAAGGTACCGGGACTGTCCCTCATAGTCGTAGGAATGCCTCGGCCTGTAGAGAACTCAGAAAGCTCTGTCCTTTCCTGGTCTTCCCTGGACCCTGTCAAAAGGCTGCTCGTCTGCACAAGACACCAGACCTGCGGGCAAAGCCCGTGGAGGGGTGAGTATAACAATACTCAGTAGAGGACCCCGAAAACCACAAAGAAGTACACAAAGTAAAGGTACAGTCAGCTATGCATAATATATGTTTACAGAACATATAAAAAAACCATATATACTCAAAACCCAGACCCATGGTCTAGAGACATGTCACACAACCGCATACCCCGACAAGGGATTCCTTCTGAAGATTTCGTGATACACTCATTCTGGGATAACAGACTCCATGAGTCTTATAGCTCTGATGACATCCTTCCGGGAAGAGCTATTCATCTGGAACCGTCACAATATATGGCTACATTCATTACAGGAGACAAACTCTTGAGTGTAAGGGATCCGATAGATAGAAGCACTCATTACGGGAGACACAATCTTGAGTGGGAAAGATCTCGATACACATATGAGGATCACTGCCAGGGCCATGGCGGATACCGCGACTCATACGGAATTCACCTACTAGGTAGAGGATCAATGCCCAGTAGAGTTGGTCACGTCGATGCATGACTCTTCATAGGGTCTGGAATGGATAGAGGATCTCAATCCGGGCCTCTCGGATGGATCGATGACTCTATCACAGAAAGTCCTGCTGAAGGGATCAAAATCCTGTGTGAGGGAAAGATGCCTGACCCTCAGGGAAACAAGAAGAAGGGGCACTAACCCAAACGAAATATGTTCAAGGAACGGTGAACAAAAGGACCAAGCTGTTTTCCAAAAAGTACACAACGTGTATAAATGATACACGTCGTGTTGTCAAACCCCGGGTACTACCTATGTACCACGGCCCGTAACATGAGGCTGGTCATGTAGAAAAACTTAGTACACAACGTGTAGTACGGAGTACATGCCGTGTCTGGGTAACAATGGTAGGCTCCGTGTACTCTGGAAATGTTCCCGTACATGGTCACTAACCTGTGTACTCCAAACCGTGAAATCTACACATGGGGTGACCCGCACTTTTGACCTCGCCTAGCCGGGTGATGGAGTACACGACCGTGTACTCCATCCCATGTCTGTGTATCCCCAGGATACACGCCGAGCTCTACGTAGCCGCCTCTACCGAGCTGTACACGACGTGCCGCCTAAAGTCGCGTAGAGCATCCCATGTCCGTGTACTACCCAAAGTACATGACGAGCTTCGGGGAAGGTCCAACAGGCTGTGTGACCGGGGCCACACACCGTGCGATTCTTCTTTGACCCCGAATCCCTAGCCGCCACCACCGAAACTACACGACGTGTTCTTCGGATCTACACGGAGTGTATTCTGGAAATTTTCTGAAACGACTCTTTGCCAGCGCGCCTCCTGTGCTGCTCCGATCATAAATCCGGTCGTTCGATCGCTGTAAAACTTCCAGGTTCTGGTCACCCAGACCCCACGAAGCCTCTTCCATCATTTTTGGGCCCTCGATCGGCTCCGAAAACGTGTTCTGGTCTTCCCGTATGAAGAACGCTCGAAGAAAAATCTTTCTGATCCGGTCTGATTGGTCGTCCACCATCATCACCGCACCTCCACAAGGATGTTGCGATGTTGAAACTTTGATTTGGGATCGTTGCGTCACAGAACGGATGTGCAATGATCCATTGTTCATCGCCCCGTGAAGAATGTGAAGAATGCGCGAGGAAAAAGGAGGAAGAAATCCAAATAAACAAATTGAGGAACGAACCTCCATCATCGCTCGTCATGGAGTTGATCCATTAAAATTAATAGGCTTAAACGGGGAAAGAAACATCAACAACTTAAAGGATGGATCAATTCCCCATAATGTTCATGATGAAAAATCCCTCCCGCAAGAACTTACGAATCCGCGGATCAACATGTTTGTAGTTGATCCGCATTCGTCGTTTAAACTCAAATAAGGGGAAAAGAAATCAAAATAATAACCCCTACATTTTGAAAGGATCGATTGTTGACGAAGGTGTCATGATTCCATTGTCATTGAGATCCTTCAACGTCAGCGCAACGATCCTTGGTTTCGATCCGTTGTTGTTCATCGTCGAGAATTTGCTCGAACGCGCCGCGAATTCTGCAGAGGTTCTTCTCTCTATGTTTCCCAGGACATACAATTTCTTAACCCATTAAAAAGGGGAAACAAGTTGGAATTTAATTACGCAGCAGTATTAATGGAGTTGACTATCCATTTCAAAGTCATTAAGACATGCCATCAATTTAGGAAACAGTTGCGTCATCGCCACGCTGCAGCAGATGTTTCCTTAAATGAGATAAAATAAACTGGTTAGTTTATTTTAATTTATTTTACTTAAAACGTCAGAAAATTAACTTTTTCCCTCGACCCGCACCAGTAGAGTTTAGCCTCATTCATAGGTACAGTCGTTATCCCGGACGCAACGGTGCGCTCAGATTTTTAATCCGGGCATCCGTTTAGAAACTTCCACAACCGCGCACAAGTGCCGACTCACTTAACTAAAAAAAGTTCAAACCACCATTTCGGGCTCACTGGACCTCAGAATGATGTGCCGTCTTCGCGCTCGGTCTCGAATAATTCCATATAATATTTAAAAATAATAAACCGAAAATCTAAGACATTACAAATCATTTCATCAAGGAGGTGACATCCAAGAGGTAATTTTCACAATTATCCTATCTCATTTTGTTTTTTTCATCCATTTTCTCCTCGCCTCCTTCATCCATAAAGTCTTGATATATTCATAATAATTTATATATTTTATTTATATTTTTCTTATGGATTATCTTATATTTATACTTTTTAATACCACCTCTTAATCAGGGAAACAAAATCATTGTCCAAATTTTAGTGGTTAACCGCCTCCGTGGATAATAATATTTTTTCCATTATTTCCTTCATTTATATTAATAAACTATTTTTTAATCTTAAATAAAATTAAAATATGTTTTTTATAAAATAATTTTTTTAAATAATAAAAAATATCATATTAAATAAGATGAAACTAGTTCACAGTGTTCGAAAAAACTGTCAAAATAAACTAAACATTTATCGTTGACAATTTATATAATGAATCATAAAAATGTATGAGATAAAACGGATAAATGAGACTATTTAAAATTCTATAAGTTCATTAGTATAATTTAATTCCACTTTATTATTATTATTTATCTTTTATAAGAACATCCATAATTATAAAAACAATTAACTTATCATGAAACCATGAAACAAATGCACATGAAAGTATGAAAATAATAAAATATTATTAAAGAATATGGCATAAAATGTTATAAAAAATAATATAAGTAAATAAAAATATTAATATAATTCTTTACAGATTTTATAACATTATTTAAACCCTTATAAATGAGTTTTTTAGAATGTTTTAACAATGTTTATCATGGAGTATGAGAATTATTAACACTGTTTACATTCATTGGGATAAACATCTACTTATTGATTATTTAAAGATAATATTATGTGTGAATTGAATTATATTTTATTTCCACTTTTTTTATGTCGATATATATGAAAGACACTTAATTGATTCATTTTCTCAATTCTCACTTTATTGATAGGATATTTATTAGGGGATTTCTTTTTAAAATATTCTTTTAATGTTAACATTTCATCTATTTTAATAGAATACAAAGGGGTTTTTTAAAAAATATACTGAATGAATGTAATTTCCCAATTTCTTATCGCTTAAACGTTTTGAATCTTTTTCTACATGTTTAAAATTTTATTTTAAAATAATTTTTTTACAGTTAGCGGTGTGTGCCTTTGTAAAAATGAATATTAATTTCTAAATGGAAAAGTTAATTTCTTCAACAATGTTTTTTTTATGAAGGATTTATGTGTTTTGATTATGATATATATATTTGGAAGTTTTTATATGGAATGATGGTTCTGTGATGAATTAAGGGTGGTTGATCCCATTATACCTCTCCAATGTATTTGGTAATGGGACAAATTTAAGTGATTATGTTTCTCTTAAGATATTATAAGAATAATATTATGGTGATTGTTCCAAATTTAACTATAAAGGTTACTCCTTTTATAGACAAGGTGAATATAATATTTTTAAGTGTGATATGTAAAATTATGTCTCATGTTACCTACTTATCTTTTATATTATTTTTTACAAGTTTTATTGAAAATTTTTAATTTTAAATAGGAAAGATATAAATATTTTTAAAATAATGATTCTTTTTTTGGATAAAAATGCATATTTTTATGAAAATATATTTTGTTTTATTATTGTACTGATGAATTCCATTCATTTATTTCCCTTAATATGATATTTGGGTTCATCCCATGTAAAAAAAATTACAGTGTATAATCATTTGTAAGATAAAGGAGGAAGTCAATTTGAATATTATAAAGTCTTTTCATTCAAAATAAACATTGTTTTATTTTAAAAGATTTATATTATGGGAAAATGGATATTTTATTTGTAGTATCCAATTTTTTTGAATGTGGTATGTTATTTATGATTAATGACCTAATTCTATAAAACACTAAAATGAAATGATCCTCATAATTTTAAGAAAGTATACACTAGTTACTAAACAGTAGAATTTTTAATTATTATGGTTAAGGTCTTATAGTTGGAAACAAATTTTGATTTTGATAAAATTAAGGGATAGGATAATGTAAAAAATATAGCAATAAATTGATTTTACATTACATTTTAGTTGAAACGATATTGAATTTGGGGATTACAATGATGCTTCATCTAGGATATTTCTGTTCACAATTGTTTTACACATAGGAAACTAGGTCTCTGTTGTGGGAAGGCATCAAACAAAAATTATCCTTCCAAATTGGTATATTTGGATAGTATGAATAAGAACATAATATTTTTTCTACAGTTATGGATCAGTTGAAAAATATTATAAATGGATGTGGAATCCACCCATGAAATAAACAAGAGAAACCACATTGGAATATGTTTGTAGTGAAGCATTTAATGAGGCACCATATTGTACAATTTAGTTGATTTTATAACCCATTGGTAGCAAAAGGGTGGTTTAAAGACCTAGAAAATATTATCAATGTAATGGGGTGTTCATACCATCAAATGATAGTCTTTGTGTTTATCATTTTAAAGGTGAATCCAAAAAATGGTGGTTGATGGTCTAGTATATCAGTGATAGTGAGGTAATTGATTATTTGGAATGATATTAAATAAAAAGTAGTTTTTTTAAAATATTTTCAAAAGGTTATTCGACAAACGATGTAAGAAAATAATTTTAATTGATTTATAAGAAGTATTAAATGAATACATACAAATATACATTAACATATTTTGAAAATTATGCTCTTAATTTTATATGGGATATTAATAGTAAAATCAATCACTTTAAATTACTATTGAATCCAAAACATCAAAGATAATTTCAAAATTTTGTATTCAAGACATATAAATTTTTTTTTGATGTGAGGAGATGGTGTAAATTAAGTTTTTCGATGATAATTTATTTGACAACTAATAATAAATTGTTTGAGGTGGCATGCAAAATAGAAGAATACATCAAAGATGTATTATGGTAATAAAATAATGTTCTTTAGTTGTTTTTTATTGTTGTAAAAAACAATATTGGGTAATGAATTTCTATGTATGGTAAGTATTTCTAAAGTGTTAGGATTGGGTATAGGACTTGTAATTTTAATGAAAAATATGATTTCCATAGTAATACTGATACTGATATATAGTTAGTAAAATGTTTTAAATGTAATGAGATAGTTCTATATGAATATGAGTTTTTTAAGTGGAATATAAATGATGGGATGAATATATAAAATAACGATGAAGCTTTGTTGAAGTCCTTTGCAAATACATTAGTAGATATTGGTTTATCAAATGTAGTGGAAATAGGTATATTTTTTGATTATTCATATTTTTATGATGTATTGCATGATATGTGGTCTACACATTATACCATTTCTGATAATGTTCCTTGTGAATGTGAAGATCCCCTTCAAGAAATGAAGCTAGAATATATGGTAAAAACACATTAGAAAATATTATAGAAATAGAAATGATAATAATAGTTTTCTCATTTAATTCTAAGGAAATTATATAAAAATTATGTGGTCTTTTATTAAGTAGAGTTTGATGTTATTCTTGTTATGTATTTCTTTTCAATTTACCATGTTACGATAGATTATAGATATAATTAATTATTATTTATGAAAGTTATTTAGTTTTTATACAAGAATGAACTGAACCCTTTATTACATATAAAGAATATGAAAAACTATTAAAAATCGAAATCAAAGATATCATTAAAATTTTTCAAGAATATAACTGGACTTTTCATATTAATTATAGGCTAGTGTTAAATGAGTATCTCAATATTATTCTTTATGTTTTTCATAGTATTATACATGATCAAGAATTTGAATTTACTATTTACTTAGTTTATGGTGCTCAGACTATTTCAAACCCCCCTTATCAAATCGCTCAAATAGAATTTATTGAATTGAAAAATCTATCAGAAGAGTTTATACATAATGGTTTAATTTGGCCCATAACATTTCCATGAGGATATGCAGTTTTATTTATTAAAAATATTTATTGTTCTATTAATAATTTAAATTATTATAGTTCTTTTAATAACATACCTATTATGAATAAGTATTCATTGGTTCATATCAATGACATGTTTAGTTTTCTCTATAGAGCTCATTATTTTTCAAAGGTTGATATAAAGCACTTGTACCATCATCTGATCGTTAATGAGGATGTCATTATGATGACATCTTTCCAGTTAAGACATTTTAATTATGAGTTATTAGATACACCATTTGGTTTTAATAATTCATATGTTTTATATATTAATCTTAGGAAATGTGTATTCCATCTAATTTAGGATCAGTTTGGGGTTGGGTTTGTATTTGATATTTTGGTATATTATAGAATCCATGTGGAAAATAAAAGGCACTTAAGGATTCATTTACAAACCATAAAATAAAATAAAATATATGAAATGTATAGTAAGTGGGATTTTTTTACAAAAAAATAATTTTGTGGGCATATTATTTCTAATGACTATATAATAGTTTCTCTCACCCAATAAAAGTGGATGATAAATTGACAATACCTTCAAATGTTATCATAATTCTATAATTTCTATGATTAGTAAGATATTACTTATTTTTTTGTTGAAATATTTTCAGAATTATATGTCTTAATAAGTATGTAAACATGAAAAGGAGGTAAATTTATTTTGAAAATAAAATGTGTTTATTGTTTTCAGGAGTCATAGAGAAGATTGGTAAATGGTTCAGTTTTGGACCTACTGTCCAAAACTGTTAAATTTTTCATCTATATTGAGGTTTCATTGAAAGGTCTTGGATATTACCCTATGATGAATGATAAGGTAATTGGATATACTTTACATAATTTGAAACCTCATGAGTTAAAATACACTACACATGATTTTGAATTAGCTACAATTTTTCTCATTTGAAATTTGGAGGCATCATTTATATAGAGTGAAGTGTAAAGTATTTACTGGTCATAAAACATTGATGTATATATTAAATCAAATATAATTGAACATGAGACACGGAGGATAGATCGAAATAATCATGGAATATGATTTCATGATTTCTTACATCCTAGAATTGAAAACAAAGTGGCTAATTCTTTGATTAAAAACATTAAATCTACATTAACTATGTTATGTTCGAAACATGACCCCTTGGTTAATGAATCCAAGAATTTGGTGATGGATATTGTTCTTGTAGGATGTTCCTCTAATTTGTATCATGTTTCAGTGAAATAAAATTTATGAAATATAATTAATAAAGTGAAGAAGGAACATCATAAGTTAAAAATAAATGTATAATTGGATAAATGGGTAACTTTTAGGAATTTAACATATAAAAATTTATGTTTTGGGATTTGGGAAGAGATAATGCATTCCATGTGATTCATAGTTGATGAAAGAGTTGTTATGTGAAGATAAGAATTATCTATTTTCAGTTCATTCGTATAGATAAAATACATATAGAGACCATTTTGATTATCACTTGTGGGATGGAATGAAATCATATATTTATGATTTTACCATGAAATATTTGATGTGTGTCTTGGTTAATGAAGAATAAGAGTTACTGAATGGGATTATTCTAATTTTCCCAAAACTGTAGTAGAAATGCGAGTATATATCATAGGAGTTCTTGGTGTGTTTTATAATGGCATATCATTTTAATAATCTGGTTATGGTTATTGTTGATCAATTAACTAGATCTTTACATTGTCTTCTAATTCAAGACACATTATCTCTAGATCAACTATCTCTGTAGTATTATAATGAGATAGTAAGGTTACTTGGAATTATTCAATACATTGTATCTGATCATGATCTCATGTTCAATTATAACCTTTTGAAAGGCCTTCAAAGGTCAATGGGTACCGAATTAAATTTCACTAAAACATTTCATCTTCAATCTATTGGATATTATGACCAAACAACTCTAACAATGTAAGACAAGATTTTTTCTTCTTCAGTGGATAACCCAGGATGTTGGGATCACAATATTTATTTGGATGTGTTTATTTATAACAATTTTTTTCATTCTATTGTACAGATGGTTCCATTTGAGGAAGTATATGAAAATTAGGGTAAAAAACTAGCTATAGTGATGATGTTGATGAAAGGAAGTTGATGCGACCAGAGTTGGTAGAGGAAACTACCGAGAAATTTTAAGTGATTCATGAAACATGAGGATAACTTAGAGAATGCATAAAAGATATGTGGATAATTGATGGATGGATTTTTCTTTATAGGTTGATGGTAATTTCCTTTCAAAAGTTAAACCATGGAATGATGTGATGTATTTGTGTAATTTGGGGAAGTTGATTCGACAGTTCATTGGACTCTATGAAATCTTTCAGAAAGTAAGATCTGTAGCATGTAGAGTATCTTTTCTTCTCTGTTTATATTAGGAACACTATGTATTTCATGTTTCAATGGTAAGGAAATATATCTTTGATTCAATATATGTCTTCATACTTGATGTAGATTAGTTGGAATAAAATCATTCTTATGATGAATAACATGTTAAAGTTCTTGACTACAGAGAGAAAGTGTTGCAGAAGAAAGTGATTAATCATGTTAAGGTTTTATTGAAAAACCATATGGTTGGGGATCCAGCATTGGAATCTAAAATTGGATTAAGGAAAAAATATTCTCAATTTATTAAAAATATATCTAAATTGTGAGGATGCAATTTCTATAAGTTTGTTCGAATGTATGAACGAAGATATAACTAGAATATTTTTTTCTTAAATTAATTAGTATTTAAAAATTAAATTAATGAATATTATTGAAATTTATTAATGAAATTTATTTTTATATATTCATATTTATTTTTCTACATTTATCCAATTTGTTTCATAGACTTAGTTTATGAATAAATTCAGAATTAAAAATAAAAAACTAAAATTTTTTATATAAAAGAATATAATTCCGCCATATAATGGTGAACCTTTTTAAACTCTAAATGTTGAAAAATATATATTTTATGGAAAAAATTAACCTTAAATTTTAAGGAATTATAAAAATATCAACCTTTTGTGATATTTTGGTATTTTTAAGAGAATGTTAATTTTTTGATTAATAGTGAAAATACCGATTTTTTTTATTGAAAACTGAATTTTATTCTAATTTATTTAGAAATAAAGATTATATTTTAATTTGGTTTTAAAGTATAATTTGGCATATTTTTCATCAATTAATCCAATAGGTAATTGGAATCAATTTTACAATGAAATTTGATATAAAAACATTATAGACCTTTGAACATTTTCATTTTTAAAACGACCATTTTCTTCCTGTTTATAGATTTTTTTTAAATCTAATTTTTACAATTTTGTGAATTTATTTTTTTAAATTGATTCCATATTTTCATTCATAATAAAAAATTGTATTTATTGAAATTTTCAACTTTATTTATCTAAAATTTACATCTTTAAAAAAATATTTACTTTGGTATAGGTAGAATAATACAAAAGGTTAAAGTTAAAATGAAAAGTCTTAAAATACCAAAAAATTAAAATTTTATTTTTGTTTTTTATGTTTTTATTGACCATGGACATAAATAAAATCATTAATTATTATCTAATTTTAAGTAATTTATTTCTACCTTAATGTGGTTGGGTTTATGTATAAAATTCTCTTTTTTATTAACTTAAAACAACCCCTCTACAATTATAAATACCACCCCATTTCACCAAATAATACTTAAAAACCATAAATATCTTCAAAAACTTCTCCTCATTAGTCTCCCAAAATCTATGTTTTTTAGGTATCCCCGAAATACCAAATAAAGGTCCTCATTATGTCCTTTAGGGTAGTGATATGCATGAGGTAAATTTCTAAAAGAACCCATCTGGTTTTATTTTATTATTCTATTTTCTCCCCACCTCATTCAACAATAGTGTCATGATAACTATCAAATCATTTATTTAATTGATTTTTATATTTCATATGGAATATATTATTTTCATAATTATATTGCCTTCTCTTATTTAAATATGTGATACCATTTTCCAAATTATGGAAGTTAACTCTCTCCTTGGGTAATGACTTTTCATTTTCTAGTACAACCTCATTGGTTGGTCATAAATTTATCATTCTAATATAATAAAATTTTAATGGGTTTATTATAATTTATATCATATCAAATAACTAATATACACATTTAATAATAAATAACAAAAAAATACTTTGCGATGTTTATAGAAACTTACAAAATAAACTAAACATTTATCATTAACGATAAATCCATTGAACCAACCTCATTTAAGAAATTATAATAATAAATGGACCAACATAAACTTATAGACGTAAATTAATATCATATAATTATACTTATGCAATATTAGTTTAATTTTACAATCACATCCATAATCATACACAAATGAACGGATTACGAAACCATGAAAGGAAAGCCCCCCCCCCCAAATAATGAAAATATAAAAATTTTATTATTAATGGGTCTTGATAAGTAATAAATGTTAATATATGATATTATAAATATTAATATAGTTTTAAAATTAGTTAATAACATTATTTGAACAATTATACAATAGTTTTGAACATGTTTGAAGTAATTTTAATTTGTGGTAAGTGAATTCGTAATCCAATTTCCGTTCATTGGGTTAAACATCTACTTATTGATAATGTCTGGATAATATTATGTGTGAAATAAAATAGGTTCTATTTACACAGTTTTATATGTATTTATAGTGAGTACACAATATTTATTCATCATATTAATTCCCACACCATTCATATGATATTTATAAGGGACCTTCTTTTAAAAATTCCCCTTTTATTTTTACTCTATAATTTTTTTTACAAAATCCTAAAAGAATTTATTTAGGTTATATTGGGTGAACATAGTGTCACACAATAAATCCACTTATGGGTTATTAATTTTAATTTACCTTTTCTTCCATATTATTTTATAATAAATTATTTACATTTATGAGTGTGTGGATTTATAAAAATAAAAAGTTATTTCAAAACGTAAAAGTTAATTCCATTAATAAATTTTCTTTTATGAATGATTTTTTTATTATTTTATGGGATTCAGAAATTTTTTATAAGGATGGGTTGTTTCAACATAAACTAAGGGCATGTTTCCCCATTATAGCTCTCTAATGCATTGGGTAATTTGACGATGTTAACTGATTCAGTATATCATAATAGATTACATGGGTAATATTACGATGATTATTTTAAATGTAACTGTGATGGTTACTCCTGTTGTAGCTGAGAGATCTATAATACATTTAAGATTGATATAGAAAATAATGTCCCATGATAAATTCTTATCTTTTAAATTATCTCTTATGAGTATTTATGTAAATAACATAATTTTCAATAGTTAGTATAATGATATTTTTCTAATGATGATTCAATTTTTATGGTAAAATGGTATGTTTTCAAAAAAATGTTTTCTGGGTTTTCACTGGACTAATGGTTTCCTTTCTTTTGTGACCATTTTTTATAATTATTTATTAGACCAATTTATAAAATGTTTTTCATAGGTTATAACGATGGGTAAGAGAAATTAATAATTCAAGATGAATTTTAAGAAGATCTACCATGAAAAATAATTCATGTTTTAGTTTGAATGTTTTATATAATGGAAAAAATGAATACTAAATTAGAATTATCCACTTTGAATGAATGTGGTATATTATGTATGATTTATGTCCAAACACTATAAAACTATAAAAAAAAGTTTATCAAAATTATATAAAGGTGTATTCTAGTTAAAAAACAAAATAATTTATAATGATTTATGTTCAGGGCCTTATAATAACAACTATGATGGTTTGTGGAGTGAACCCCTTCCACTATGATAGCCTTGGTAATAAGCCATACCAAATATGATAATTATTTTTTATGTTTATGGGTGTGCCATAATTCCATGTCATACATAAATTTTATACTCTTATTAATTGTTTTAGTTCATTTACTTAATATTAATTTCACATAAAAAACAATTGTTATTCCATGACTCATGAATTTATTAACTTATTTTTAGGGAATAGGTTTCATATTATTTTCATCATATTCACAATACCTTGTCCTTATATACCGTTATTGTATTCTCTAGGATTACAATTAGTGAGTATGTGAATTCACATTTTCTTATATTTTTATTTCCCTAGGTTTTGGTGAATGGATTTACGTAAGGTATATCTATGAACTGTATATAATGGGAAGATATTTGTGGGGCATATTAAGGATCATTCATGGAGAAAGAACATAATGTATCGAGAATCCAAATATAGATTACATATATCATCCGTACGTGTGTGTACTACTAATTTACTGAATATTCATCTAAAAAGATGTGATATTTATGTATGATTTATTTTTATATTTACACTATCCTTGTATGTAATCATATTTTATAGAATTATTTATCTTGAAAATTTGATAATTATATATCTCAACCATATTATTCATTACTTACTTATTATATGATAGTATATATAGTATACATACCCTTACAATGAATTTTATTTCACCCAATTTTTATTATTCCCTTCCCCGAGATTCTAAAATGTGTGTTATGAAATATATTACAGGATATAATAGATTGAATAATTATTACCTCAAAGATAATTCTACAATTTATTTTGTGTTTTCAAATTAAATGTGATATTCAAAAATGAATCTTGTTTTATAATAAAAATAAACCTATATAGTATTAGATCAGTTTTATCATATGTTCAATATCAAATTTACCATATATTGTATGATTTGATGTTAAGGATTTATAGTTGTTATTAAAGGATTTTTTTATAAACATCATGAACAATATTTAGGAAAACATAGGCTAGGGAATATAACTTTATAACTGATATTTGGGAGAATTCTAGTTATAATATTATGTCATAATGGTTTCTGTGGGAACAATAATATTGTTTTCCTAGAAATACAAACCTATATAGATAATATTATAATATTTAGTTTTGTAATAGTTATATCTTGGGGTACCCGGGAATGAACTTGTTATTCATATTTCATTAAACATTGTACTTTATATTGAGTGTATCCTTACTACACATAGGGTTGGAAAATCTCCAGGGATATTATTAGTGTAATTAACATTTCTATTAAAAACATTTGGAAGTATTTAAAATAGTTTTTATGATTTATTATAATCCCCAAATACACAATTTTTATGCTTCTGATGAGGATAGTTTAAAATTTTTTCACAACATAATTTGTAAATAATTATAATGTTGATCAAATGTTTAAAGGAATATATACCCCATTAATGGTATTATGTGATGAAAGTAACTTGGATATATTAATTTTTGGTTAATTTATTCATTATAAAATAGAAAATTTGGTATAGTATGCACATTATGATTTGGAATTAAAATGAAATTAAGATTAGTAAATTATATAAATAGTTATGTTGTATATAAAACCATATAAGTAATACAATGAGTTAGTTATTAATGATATTATTAAATATGTACATGGAATTTTGGGGGAATTTTTATTATCAATGTGAGTTATGAATATGATGATCATAAAAGGTTTCTAATTTATAGTAGAATTTTATTAATATTGTTTTAAATAAAGACAACACATAGGTTGAGATAAAAAACATAAACTTGAAAAATATTGTGAGGCATGAACCCACAACTGAAAGTTGAAAAGGTTTTAAAACATAGCACTAACTTATGAAATATTCTAATTAAAATAATTTATTAAAAAATCATTTTATAGGCAATGATTAAGTTAATTTTGGGAATTATAATATAATATTATTTCTTTTTGATTTTTTGAGGATTTTAGGGTGATTAAAGATATATTGGGAGACATTTATTAGGTTTTGATATAATTTCAAAGAATATGTATCCCTTAATATTAGAATGTGAAAAAAAATATTTGAGATGGAATGAATTTTCATATTTTGGACTAAATTTTAAGCTTATTCTTAAACTTTATTTTTTATATGATCTTTGATAAAAAGATAATTATAGATTATTAAATTATTGGATCCTATGTTTTATAGATAACCATGAGATTAAATCTTGATTTGGTGACTAATTAATTAATGTTTTATTATAAATTTCATATATATTTGGGAATACTATATGATTAAGTTAAATGGAAATAATTTTGGCTAAGATGATATTTTATATGAGGACATAAAGTTGAAATATCTTTTTAATTTATATATGTTTTTATTTTGGATTTATAGTTATTCATGTTATTTTTATAAATAATTAGAATAGTTGGGATATTCTGTGATAATGGAATACAATTTTTGGTATGTATGCCTTTACGTGTTATTAATGTTTTTATGGTCTAATGTTAAAATAGTCTAGGTTGAATATATGATCAAATCCTTATAATTTTTGTGTTTTCAATATATTCAAGAATATTTAAAAAATATAATGGATAGTTTAACACACATGTGTAATTATTGAGGCTTGGGGGAATATTTTAATATTTCATCAATTTGATATTCAATAATTTTTTGGAATTATATTCTCTTTTTATATAAGAAAAATTGTTTTAGTAAGTATATAGAGAGTATATGAATGATATGACATTCTATTATATAAATTATGATCCATTATATGTTAATTTTTGTACTCCCATTGTGAAAAATTCTTCTGGAATATTTATTCTATGGAGTAAGAGATTATGTTGAAATTCATTAATGAAAAAAATGATGAAATTTTGTATAATAAAAATAAAAAAATTAAGTATATTTTTTCGTGTTCATTATCATTATAGTAAATTAATCCCTCGACATTAGGAATGGATTGGAAAATAAATATTTTACACTCTTAACATCATTTTTGTTGAATATATGGCATTTTTTCCATAATATATTTTGGATTTTTTTCTTACAATATTTATCATGACCACATCTTCTATCACTATATATTGGTCCAAAGCTCATATCTCTATCATTGATGACTATATTTTAGCATCCGAAAAATTCTATTATTATATGTAAACCTGATAATGTGATATTTTGAGAAATATTTATGTTTTACTCTTCCCATTTTTAATGGATGTTTTATTATCCCTTCTTAATATGTGTACTTGTGAAAAAGGTGTATCAAACATATCATTTATAATTGAAATTTATCTTTTTTAATGAAGAAATTCATTACCAAGTAATGTGTTCATACAAATCACGAGCAATAATTTCGTTATTTTGGATATTCATTTATCCTTTTAGATTTAAAATACAAAAATTAATCCTAATTAGTGATATAATAATCATTATATATTGATTTTGTGAATAGTAAATACTAAGGGTTATATCAAATCAAGCTATTATAAAAAATAGATGACCAAGAATAGTAAGATCATACCCTTTGAAGATCAATTATGAAAGCATCAATGGGAGAGAAAAGAACTTTTATTTCTCCTGACTATAACCACAATGATATTACACAAATAATGAAATAGTGAAATCATTTATTGGATATGTTCATTATTATCAACATCATGACCCATTTTATGTTTGTCACAAAATCCCCAAAAAATATCATCATCACAGACACTACCCTTAAGTAATTTTCAATTATAGTATTTGGAAAGGTATCTAGAATCCAAAATTATTAGTTATTATTTTAAATTGTAATCAAATAATGATTATATGTATATTTTTTTATTAAATTATAATATGTAAGAAAATAAGATTTATAAAAACTAAATTTTGATAATATGAAACATATAATTGTATATTTGAAAAATATAAAGTTTCAATCAAGCCACTCTTATGGTGAATTCAATAATATTTTAAAAACATGAAATCTTTGAAATATATTATTATTAAATTATATTTATTATATATAAATGATAATATATTTTCTAAAGAGAATTTTGAATTTTATAAGCATCCAAAATCTGTTACTGTAAAACATTTTATATTTTTTAATAAATTTGGATTTATGTTTCGAATGTTTTAATTCAATGGAATATAAAATTATTATGATAAAATAAGTAATTTTTTTTGAAGTGATAATAGTGAAATTATTCAAAAGAAGAATTTACATAAAATCAAAATATGGTTGAATTTTTGGGTAAAAGTTAAATTTCATTTAAATATATGGTATGTATTATGAAATCATAAATGAGAAAATGTGATATAATAAATTTTATAATGGGTATGCCTAACCAAAATGATTCCCCATTAAAATAGTTAGTTTTTAATGTTATTTTAATTATTTTTATATACCCTTGTTGAATACTCAAAGAAATATATTATATTTTAATGTTTAAAACACAATTAATTATAAATAAGACTCACTAACACATCACCATGGGAATCATTTTAATTTATTTTGTCCTTCAACTTTTGAAATATAGAATCCCACTACAATTATACAGAACCCATGGGGAAATCCAATATAAGGTTTCTTATTTTTATTAATTTTTCTTATTTCGTCCAAAACTTATGTTTTGAAATTAATAAATAATTCCCATCATGTTTTCTATAAAAATGAAACCAATATTCCATTCATATTGTCCCAAAACCCTTCTAACAGAAAATTATTATAATTTTACCTTCCAATATAATTGAAATGGTGTCCCCACACTCTTATGAATATCCTACCAGGAATTTAGAAGTTCCCTCTCAATATAATGGATCCTCTCATTCATTTATTTATTCAAGAACCTTATTTAAATTAGGTATTTTAAATAGAATTTTTTAATGATAGGATATGTTTTTACATATCCCTCTTACTTTTCTTACGATTTTACAATTGATGTGATTCCCCTTAAATTATCATTAACCTCTTCTGTAAACCATTATATACACCTGTAATTATACAGAAATTATCATATGAATTTCCATGGAAAATAATTATTTAGTGAATTCCCCTACCCTTTTCCACTTAAGGGTGTTCAACTAGTTATAAATGTAGTTAATTCATTTTAGACATCCATCTTTTTAACCAAAACTCTATAATAATGGTATTAGACATTCTGAAATACATTATTATGTTTTATGATATATTGGGTACACATATTCATGTACGTGATATTAATGTAACATGTTGTCATAGAATTGTATATCCCTATAATTTAATGTGTAATGTTTTTATCTCATTATATAAAATTTATGGTTTATTGGATTTTTTTTCTAATAACTATATTTTTTGAAATTTTGGCATTTATTCCTTGATTTAAGATTATGATGTATTGTTTTATGTTGCTTCCACATTCGTATATTTGTATTATGATATCATCTTATATCATGCCTTAATGTTTGGTTTTATGATTATAATCCTTCTTTTTTACATTTATATCCCTCAAAAATAACCTTTACTATATTAACTTATTATATTATTTTATTATTACCTTATACGGATTTATAGCTCACCACTTTCTTATCTATATACCTTGGTTATCTCATGAATAATTAGAAAATCAGTGGAATATAAGGTAATGTTTTGATGTCGTTGAATAATTTCACACTTTCCAACTTCCATGTAATTATTTTCTACGCCAAATTTCTCGATGACACCAGGACCCGTGTTCTTATGGGGTTTTATAACATGTATCATTAAGTAATAAATCTTGAATAAATGTTTATTAAATATATAGGTTTTTATAAAATCTATTTTAAAAAATTCAAACCTGATGAATGAGATCACAATTTAGGGTAAAAATTATCTATGGTGGGTATAGTGTAAAACCACAAAAAATTAGAACACTATGCTCGATATCTTTCTTGGAATGAAACACTGATATTTAAGCGAACCATTATATATTATTAATTTTTTAACGTAACAGTTGTCCAATATTTTTTGGATCTAAAAGTATGAATATGATTAAAAACATTATCAAAATGATTTATAACAATTTAATAAAATGTATAGATTAATAAGAAATAATTAATCACTTTCAATAAAATCGTTTTATACATAAAAATTATTTTTGTTACATTTATCATCAAAATAATAATTAACTTTATTCAAATATATAAATTTTATTTTAATATTATTTTTTGAAATCAATGTATAAAAATTACCATAGGGCGATATTTTGGTATTTTTTTTGAACTGCTTGATTTTTCAGTGAATAACAAAACATAGAATTTTTTTCGAATACTAACATTATTTTTCATTAAATAAAGTAATTTAAATGAAAAAATATATTTATAATTTGTTATGAAAGTGTAATATTATCCATTTTATTTTGAATAATCTAATTTATTATATTTTAATACCTAATTATCATGATTTTAATATGAGTTAATTTTTATGATGAAAATTCTTTTTTTCTAAAAACTATATGTTACTGCATTTTACGAATTTATATTACTTTTTTTTAATTATAAATAATGAAACATAATAAATGGATACAATATTTGGAATAAAGAGGTTCAAATTTGGTAAATAAGACAATTTAATTTTTAGCCATAATTAATTATTACATTAATAAAACATTTTTCACATTTATATCGAAGAAGTGGGTAAAAAAGGGTCAATTTATTGAAAAAGGATCAAATAATCAATCCAACTCATTCTATAATATCATTTAAATGGTTAAATTTTTTCATATCCCTCCCACATTCAAATATATTTATTTCCACCCTATTTTCCCATTAAAATGACATTAATATTATATTATGTAAAGAAAACACCAAAATGACAGTTTATTGATATTAATACCAGTAAAATTTTATATAGAAGGATGAAAATAGAATATTTTAGTTTATATATATTTATATTGTAAATGAAATTTTTTCATTCCATATTAATTTTTTTTAATTTTTTAGTGTGGGAATAATTTACTAAAATTCTTCCACAATTACTATAGAGCACATGTTCAGAATGTAGTAAAATCATGTAAATGATTTTAAAAATTAAAATGTTATACTATTTTGGATAGTGATACATTCCCATTATTTTAATATATGAAAAATATATATGAATCATATTTTGAATGTTTGTTTTATAAATATTATTTTTAATCAAGATTACATTAAAGTAAAAGTAAATGACTAGTGTCCAAATTGATAATATTTGTATTTGATGAAAAATAATATAATATTATATTATTTAAAATTTTAAAAAATAATTCCAGAGGACAATTAAGATGGTAAATGTTCAAATAATAAATAACATTTAAAAATATGATCCAATTATTACCTTGTATGTAACCTTAAAAATGAAATAATTTATTGATGTTTTAGGATAAACATGGTTTGATAATTGGATAATAAAAACGGTAATGATTAAAATGTTATCTAAACCAATATAAGTTTTATTTATTGATTCTATTGTGACTATATCTTTCTTAACATCTATTACATGTCATTTTCTAACCATTTTATATTAGTGAGACACATATAATATTATAATATTTCATGTACATCTAAAAATTAATTTAATATTATTTTATAATATACAATATTTTATTAAATGGATAAAAATTTATGAAAAACTAAATTTGGATAAGTGAATAGTACATGGTTTAATTTATCATTAATGTTCTATATATTTGTCACCATTATTATTATAGTATATTTCATGGAATATAATGTTTAAAAAATAATTGATATGAAGGTAATTCTCAAAAGGGTTAACAATTATTAAACCAATAAGATAATGATGAAAACATCAACAAAATTTGACCCAATTTTATTGGATGGTATTATTTTTACTCATATTAACTATTTTGAAATTATATAAATTTGAATTTTTATAAACATGAAAATTAATTTATATTAATTTAATACTTTAGGAAATTCCACGATTGTAACTTCTCTCATTTATAAATGGATTAACCTTCTCTCTTTTATTTTCACAAAATTCAGCCATATATATTGAGATACAATTCATTTTTAATCACTGTAATTCATATATGGTTTATTGGGTAGGTTTAATGTTTATATATTAAATTAATGAAATAATTATGTTTCTTTAATTAATTTATGAAATCCTCATTCTTAACATCCCATCAGATGGAAAATGGTAATATCACTTTTACATATGTGTAGACTACCTCCTCTACGAAGTGTTGTAATTTGTTTCTAATTCCTAATTTATGAATACAGAAGTAATTATTAATTTATTAAAAATATATTATATATATGATATAATAAATATTATTTATTTTTGAATTATTATTTAACCATATTTTATTGAATTGGTTAAAAAGTTGAAACAACTATCAACCGTATGTATGACATATTGTCTCGATAAACTGTGTAATACAATATTTTATTAATACCATTTTTTTGATAATCATAAATATTTATATAATGAATGTATATAAAATTAATAGGATAAATAAAAATCAAGAGAAGGGGACAGAATACATGGACCTTAACTTTTGAGCTAATGGTTCCTTAAAAATGAATGATTTAACACCTTGAAGTGGAAAAAATAATATCAAATAATTAATGAATAGATGTTAAAATGTTATAATTGGAGAATTAATGATACTATAAGTATTTACATGGTATGCTACATAGTTAAATTAATTAAATTTTTTAATAAATTTGGTTGAAACACATTTGAATAAAGTCAAACATCAGTATGGGATTTAAATTTCAATCCTATTTTATTTAGGATTATTTATGCTTTGAAATCCAGTGAAGAAAATTATTTGATATTTATCGAATAAAACCGTTTAATTTTCATGTCCTTTAGTAACCCATTAAATGTTCACATTATGTTAACATTTTACACTATTTTTTACTTAAAATTATAGAGTAATTGTTCTAATAAAATCCAATATTATTTCACTCTTTAGTCAAAAATAATATTTCATCCATGTCAAAGATTTTAAAAAATGTTTTCAATTTTTTTTAAAGATTATCAAATGATTGTTTAAATTAATAGTTAACAATGATTAAAATTTTAAAATATTTTTTATAATGGAATATTATCATCATTATTTAAATTAAATAATTAAAACATTTTAACAAAAATGTGAATGGATTTTTTTTAATGTTCATCAATTGAACATAATTTTTAGTCATCATAATTATTCAATTCCTGAATATTTTTTTAAAAAATTCCTAGATTCATATCGAATAATATTTTTTGACATAATATTCAAGAAACTTTTCATTTCTAAATGTCATTTTCAATGTCTAAAAGTGTATTTCCACCATAATTTTAAGGAAATGTTTATAATATTAATATACATTAATGAAAAATCTATTTATTTTAAATATAAAAAATGGGGATATGTTGTAATATTACTATCCTTACATTTTATCTAGATATATTATGATCATTTTTACAAGAGAATGTGTCGAAATAATGTTTTGAGATCTTATTATATACATATTTTTTTTATTATTAATGATATTTTTAAAAATTTCTATTGTTCATTCATATGATGAATTCATTATAGTTTGTAAGTGATTTCAAGGTCTTGTCGTAGCTCCTCAAAGAATCAGCATGTCTCAGTGTTTAAACATGTTTTGGTATTTTGTTTTCACTATACCTATTTTTGTATGTTTTCTTAGGAAAAAGATTTTATATTATGATTATGATTTCAATAATTATGTTTTAAATCATTATGAAACATGTTATTATTTTCCATTTTACTATTTTTGTTAATATGTTACACATGTATTTAAAACCCTTCATATATTGGTGAAATGGAATATTTGATAATTATTTATTCTATTAGTATTATATAGGTCTTATTTATTCATTGATATCTTTTTCAATAAATATTCTCTTACTAAATATTTGAGGCCACCTATTTCTTATATTCCATTTCCACATAATTCCATGAATTGTATTATAATTGATATATAATGATATTCTTAAGGGAATAATGATGTTATAAATGAAAATACAATGTTTTTTTATGTTCTAATGTAATATATATTTCATGTATGTATCTAGTTTTCCATGACTAAAAAAATAATAATTCTTTTAGAAGTCGATTTCATTTAACTAGTACTATTATAATAAAATTACGACCGACTCTAGTCTTTTAAAGTAAGGGTGTTACAAAAAAACATAGGTTGGAAAGGTAAATTTTTTATAGTACATTATGTATATTTATTTATCAGTTATAAAAATTTGATTGAATTTGAAATATTTATTAGGTAGTTAGAAACATATCATCAATCATTTAATTAATCGGTTTCACAATTCAATCAAATTTTTGAAAAAAATTATATAATAACTAAATTTATACTAGAAGTTATATTCAATTGATATTATTTTATAATTATGGGGTGGTCATATTATATATATGTCAGATTTCACTTCAACAATATAGGGTTTACATTCCACTGGTTTATACAATGGTGCATTTAGATATGTATTATTAAATGTTTTTCTATCAAATTTTTTTAATTAATTTTCTATACATATTTATCAGTATTTCATTCCTAATTGGTACAAAACATTAATTCCTAGATTTTCTCTTAAATTCCATCAAATTATCCTTTGGTTTCACCTTCATAATCCAAAGATATAAACACTATTTTGGATTGTAATTTGGTATTATAATGATGATCAATTACAAAATTAAAAATACATGAAATATAAATAATGGAAATTCAAGAATGATTTATCTCCCTCGTTTGGTTAATCTTGTAATTATTCTTTATTTTGACTGAACTTTTGGAATTAATTTTTATGAAGATTTCTTGAGAACTATATCCATTATTAAAAACATACTATATTCAGTGGACAAACTATTTCATCATCAGGATATTTGGAATGAAAAATATTGATTGGGTCTTCAATGATGAATCAAGGGTGATCTATTTGTGTATAATCTTGGGTATAATAATACTATTTTTATTACAATGTTTCTTATATTCCGATAAATATTTTTATTATTGAATGATTTTATTCCTAATTAACTTCTTTAAGATGATAATAAATCATGGGTAAGAGAGGATTAAACAATTTTTTTTAACATCACATGTGTCATCCTTATAAATTTTGGGTAATTATATTATCTATAACATTATTCATTATTTTTGATACTCATAGAGGGGAAATTATATCAATATTATATTATTTTTTAGTTTTTGGATATCCTTTTTCTACTACCAATCTGTCTCCAACATCATATTTTATTTTTCAACAACATCATGGTATTGATATTGAGAATATTGGAATTATTTTTGTTTTGTCTATTATATTTTCGAACGACCAATTAATGGTTATATTATCTCAATACTATTAATAATTCTACACTAGATCTTAGTATAATGTGTATGTATGTATATGAAATATCATAAAAATTGTTTTACAAATGTATATTTTTATGGAGTTTCCCTCAACTCCTCTAGATAATGGAGCTAGTTGAATATAGGCTTAGTCTAATAAATTGATTTTGGATGAACCCTCTATGGGTATAGTGTTTTAGAACATGGTACAATGGTATTGACCTTTATCAATACACTAAACTCAATATAACAACATACATATATACTATAACACATGTTATACATTCATCCAATGAAATTAAAATAAATAATGAAATAATGCATTTGTTCTATAAGAATAATATTAAATGGTTTATATCCATAAGAGAAATAGTGTAGCATTTCATTTGGTTGAAAATAATGGAGTTCATTTTGTAAAAAATAATTCATTTGGATCACTATGATATGTAACCATCAAAAACTAAAAAACTATTCAACCACCTCTTATTGTTGAACTAATTATAATATGTTTGTTATGGTCTATAAAATAGAATCCACATTTTATTCAAATTAAAAACTAATTATTTAAAATATCATAACAAACACTAATTAATTTTAATATAATTTCTTTTAGAACAACTAATTTCAGGTAATATTTTTCTTTCACATGAATCTGATTTCAAAAATAAAATCCAAAAAATATCCCACTTGATGACTGCATCAAAGATATTAAAGACATCTTCATCTGCAAGGAATATATCCTCTATATGAAGTGTACAATGATTCAATATCCCTTCTTCTTTATTTCACCGAATAATAATTAAGGATTCATGTTTCCTTTGTTTTTCGATAAAAAAAATCTTGTTGAATATATTCATTGGATTATGTTTCTAGGATATCATTCCCAACTCATGCACTCTTTCATCAAAATCTTCCATAAATTTTTTACATTTTTTCAATATAAATTAATATTTCATGAAATATCAGAATTTAAAAAAAAATACTAGATATATACTATCATATTAAAATGCAACATGTTCAAAATGCTACAAATTTCATCAGTCTGACATCTTAACCACAATATCACTTTCCTAGCCTCTATCATATCTACCAAACCTATATCTTATTTTCAATACTGAAACCACCTTTTTTAATTTAGACATCCAAAAGATTATATTTCTAATAAAATTAAAAATATATATAGTTCTGCACTTAGGATTGTTATAATCAACCCAAAAAATCTACATCTACAAAACTGATTAACTAATCATCATCTCTAAAAAAAATATTTATTCCAACCATTAAATTGATATACCTAAAAATATTATTTATGTCTTACCAAAAATAATTCTTGATATTTACCATGATTTGGTTAATATCTTACATGGTATGATAAATATTTTGATGAGTACAAAACATATCATAACCAATATTCAAAATGATGAAGTACAAATATTTCTCAATGTAATCTATTTCTTTATCCATTTATAGAGGATTATCTTAATTTTTTTTGATGAAACTTGGGAGATGAGTTAAACCCAGATTAAATCTATTCATTATGAATCTATCAATGATAATTCAAATATAATTTTTTTTATAAAACCAATATCTCAGTTCTTCTATCATGTTCAATCATCTTTCCCAATAAATTCTTCACTTCACCAAGATCTCTCATTTAAAAAAGATTAGTCATTTATTCATTAATAGTTTGAATTCTCCTACCATTCAGACTAACCAATAGCATGTAATCTACATATAATAGTAATATAATAAAATCTCTTCCATTGAACAACATTCAATAACATAAATAATCATAATTAAATCATTTGAAACCTTTATTTATATGAAATTTATTATGCTTTAGTTCCAAAATGTTAGGGATTATTTCAAAAGGCAATGCCTTATTTTTTGAGTTGACACCAAACCTTGATACCATTTATACAGGAAACCAAAAGTTTTCAATATATAAATTTAATTATCCTGATCCCCATGATGAAATTCCATCCTTATAGAGAAATTCTAGATAATAATTTATGGATGAAACCAAACTCAATAAAGTTTCCATTTTTGAATTTATACCTACCCTCGAAAATATTTAAGATAATTCAAGGTCTTAGTTATATTTAAATAGTTTCACCACCAGCATTACCATATACCTTATTCTTCTATTTTCTTCTTCCTCAATTTTGAATAATTACTTCTTTTCAAGATATTTTTGTCCTTGTTATAATTCTTCCAGGTCATAGGTTTTAATCAATGATAGTTAATCCAAATCCTCAAAAATTGAAAACTCCCTATATAATAAATCACCCATAGTAGATAATTATCTTAATATTCTAGTTCTCCCATATCTTTTCATAGTAATAATTTTACTCCATATTTATACCTATAAAATATTCTGTTTCTTTTAGGGATCACTAAAAAATAATTTATGATTCATTTTCTTTTAAACTAAAATATTTAAATTTTGACTTTCTAGAACTCTAGATAGGGGTCCATTGGTTCAAAAAAATTCAGGTGCATAATTTTTTGGGTGAAATTATAATCATCTCTATGTACCCTCTAATCATTCCACTAATTTTTTTAAATCCTCTAATAGATTCAATTTTGTTTGATCATTTGGGAGCATGTGATCTTCTTGCTCCTCCGCTCTTATCAACTATAATTAGATTTTAATAAAAAAAAACACCCATTACACATAACTTATTATTTTTTTAGAAAATTATCTCATTAAAATGGAAATTCTAATGTATAAAATGTTTTTTCTTTTCAACATAAAAAGTTGAAAACTGAAATATTTCTTTATATAGACTAAGATAAATATCTAGATATTTCACATCAATTTTAACAATATAATTTTCATCTATATACATATATGTTATAATAATAAAAAATAAATTTTGAGACACTTATATCACATTACTAAATCATGATTCTTTCATTTATTGATTCACTATTGGTACACATTAAATTCAATTAATTATGTGTATTTTTGTTCTCACTGCATCCCAAAAAAATATATAGGTATATCATGATGAAGAAATAAACATTGATTATTATCTATAAATTTATTATTAATAATTTTGACCGCATGTTTTCATTCTAGTGTTATAGGAATAGTATCCTAATGTCATATTTCACAATGTCAGTGGTGATTTTAAAATCAGTTTTTGGGAATTAATGATAAATAATTGATATCCAATGATTTTTTTCATTCATATATATATAAGTAAATATTATAAATTTATTTATGTATTTTAATAAAAAAATAGGTATCACCAATTTAATTCATTGCACTATTATTTAAGGGAAATAGAAATTTGTTTATTTAAATTGTTTTCCAAAATGGAAGCTTGCTGGATGAGCGATAACATGCCACATATGGAATAGCCATGGGGTTCGAATCCATGACAAATATGGGACACAATTATAACTACAACATTAATCCTATATGATTACCTACTTCTATATTCTTTATTATATAAATATATAAAACACTGTTTTTATATTCACTATTCTTTTTTAATAATATTTTTTTGATAAATACATTCTATTTACTAATAGATTTATATTCACATCTTATTAATAATTGATTAATTAATATTTAATGGATTCAATAGTAAGATAACTGTTGTTTCATAACAATATTATAAAAAACAACCCTTGGAGGTACTTTCATATGTGTTGAGGCTGTGAATTTCATTTTTTCCATGATTCATTATGTGTTAGAATGTTATGTTGGGATACCTTGATAATTGATAGGAATTAATTAAATTGGAAATAGATATCCTAATTGTGAAATTATCCTTTGATAATTTTTTCAATTATTAAAAAGGACGTTAATGTCAAAAATGGTTCCATTTTTATAATGAGAAAAGTTTTTCTCCAATTTTGATAAGTTGATAACCACAAAATTATTTATTTATATAAAGTGTTGTTGGAATAATTGAATAGAAAGAATAAAGAAATTAATTTCATGATGAGTTTTGTAAGAGGAATTTTTTTAATGGATTGGAATAATAATTAATTATACAGTGTCTATTTAGAGTAATATATTTTAATAAGTAGTGGAAAAGTGGTTAACCACACAATACTCAAGGGCTAATCCATCTACCTTATTTTGGGATCTGTCTCAACCATAATTAGTAGTCTATATAAGGAGAATGCATGGTCTTAAAGTAGACTAAGTTTTTTAACTATATCACAATAGGATACATATGGGTGAGGGTTAATAGTGGTGTCCTAGTGGGCCTATGTTGTAGGTGCGGCCCACTAAGATCATGTATGCAATGTGGTTTTTGGAGAAATAACCATGTTACTCACCTCCATCAAGTGTATGAAATCTCTTATATTATGATGGAGTTCTCAACCATATGAATTATTGATGTGGGACATAAGAAGTGTGGATAACTATTCCTACTCTTAAGAACATATAGATGTAATTCTATATGCATGATCAAACTTACAAGGACTATTCTATCACCATCAAGGGATATTTTTTGACCTCTTGATATTTATGTAGGATACTAGCAATAAATGATGTATATAGTGACCATGTTACATAATAGTGAGTTTTCTAAAACCCTTATATGGATGACGCACAAAGGCGAGTAAACTAAATTTAAAAATGGTGCTTACGTTTATGTGGAGAAAAATATGAATGAAAACCATGTTTTCTTGAAACAACTTAAGGACACCTATGTGGAAAAGATTCAATTTATCATATCATTAGGAATTCATATCATACTAGACATGAAATATTTCATGGAGTTTTTTAGGTATAAGATACTTTGAGCTTATGTGGTGGAATTTTCATTTAATAAGAAAATCATTGAGGACAAGACAAGTTATTTCTATGGGTATACTTGAAGCTCACATTACCCATCATGAAATAGAGAATGTGAAAATACATTTTCAATGAGGATATATTCATTATTCATTTATGACTATTAGAAGGGTTCTATGAGATACTTCTTAATAATTATTCTCTAACTATGTTAGGAAAATAAACTATGATTGTTTTCATCGAATCAAATCTAATTTGAACAATAACCTTATATGAATGGTCTAAGATAATTCATACAATTATTAAAAGTCACTAAAAATTACATGGAGTAAAATATTGTTACGTGAATGTAGTGTAATAGTAAAATATATATTTAAATGAAGTGAATAATGTGGGTGTAGGAATTACTATGTAGAAAATTTTTCAGTTATTATTATATTTGAAATAGAAGAAATTAGTATAATATTTTAAATTAAATATTAAGGTGAAACATTATTTTTACTAGGGTGTCACCAGTAAACACTTCCCATGAATGTTATATGATGTGAACATGGTGAATATATTTTGAGGATTAATTAAATAAATAATTTGATATTGGGAAATATTATTACAAGAATAAAATAATATTTAATAATTTTTGTGCACTACTAGATCACTATGATGAGAGTTTGAAACATCAACATCAGAAGGAATAATTTCATGTTCATTATTGAATTGAAGAAATTGATCATACATTTATGATAATAATTATTAGAGTAAAAGGGGAATAATTGATTCTTTATGTGAAAAATATCATTATGGTTACATGAGCTAGTGAAATTAGGCATGCTCATTGGTAAAGGATATCATTTGTAAGGATGATGAACATTATTTTTCTGGATTATCCCTGAAGAAGTAATAATGTACTATAGATAGTATAATAAGTTGAGAGTATCTTTCAATTGGTGATAAAAGTGATGAGATTTTTTTTTATTTTTCATTATAAGTAGTAAATATTTCTTTAATATTCTGTTATAAGATTAGAAATATTCTTTTAGTTAGTTATCATTGAGGTGTAATAACTTTTTTTATAGTGAAGAATTCATAACATGGGAAATAACCTTTTAAAGTAAGTGGTATAATTATTGATAACCTCTTAAATACTATGTGCTTCTATATACATTATTATAAATTCACACATTTTAAGATTTATAAATATTATTTATTGTATTGAAAACTTATAATTTTTTATAAGTTGAATTAGATTGAAATGTACTTATTTAAAAGAGGCCACTAATTCACCCTACTCTCCATGGTTTATATTTCCTTGGGAACTACAAGTGCTATTATATAAAATTTATATAATAAATAACCATGACTAATTCAAATATTATGAGAAACAAAACTATATCTATATCCAAAGTGTATCCACTTTTAATGAGAATAATTAACATATTTTAAGGAATAAGATGTCACAATGCATTCTTTCTATTAGGATAAAAGTGAGATATACTAAAACAATGGGTTTCCTCCAATTCATGATGATGGATTTATGACACAAGATGATAAGAGAAATTTTGATTCTGATAAAATGGCTAAAAATTAAATCTAGATGTCACTATTTGGGAAGGTATACACAAAGTTAAGAGTTCCAAAAAGTCCTAAGAAGATTTTTGAAAAACTAAGAAGTTATTTGGATGGAAATTTCAATGTCTATGGATCAAATATACATGGTTGGGGGATTTAGTTTGAGTACATAAAAATTACTAGTGAAGAAAATATTGAGGACTATTTCACCCTAGTAGTTTTGATATACAACAGAATTAAATGATTTTGTGAGAATTTGGATGACACTATCATGGTTAAAAGACATTATAAATTTTTTTTACATTTTATTGATTAAATAATTTTATCCATGTAATAAAAAAATGATTTTCCACTTAATAAACTTCCAAAAATTCTCATTACATATGAGACTAAAATAATTCTACTTTTCATTTAGAAAGATAATTTATGAAAATTTTAAATGAATAATATTGAATCTAAAAAATTAATGAATAATAGAATGAATAATATGAGGTCTTAGATGATGAGGATATTAATGGATTCCATTAAATTTTTACATTTGTATAAAAAATATTAATAATGGTAATGTTCAAGGGTAAAATTATAAAATCACTAAAGTGAATTAAATTTGGTGACTGTAGTAATAATTATTGATATTTTACAATGGAAAATGTTGAATAATTAGAATCAGATTTATATTATGATAGACCTCCCAAAAAAAGGTTAGATGAAAAATATGTACGACATGAGCAATAAGAAGACATGGATGTGAAATAAAAATAAAGACTAAAAACTATGATATTCTTCAGATAATGAAGTTGGATTCACTACCACTATAATAAATGTAATGAATTCTTCAACAAGTAGTGATTGTGTAAAATAAATGATATAACTTTTGTGGGATATTAACGAAAATTTATAATTCACCATGTGAGAGACACAATAAATCAAGAATTAATAGTGGTAGTTGAGAAAGAAATTTAATCAATGGTTGTAGAGAAGTTAGAGTGTAGAAAGAAGAAATTATTCATTGTTGAAGATATTCAGATGAAAAGTCTTATATTAGATTATCATGAAATGATTATCATAGATCTCATAAGTGAATGAGATTCAATGTTAAAATAACTATAAGACTATAATACATTTGTCTCAAATTACTCTATGAGTTGAAAAAGGATAATAAATATACCACTATGGAAATTGTGGTAAGTGTATAATCTTCTGAATCTAATTAGATTAAAAGTTATAAAGAACAAGTTAAATGTACACTAAATCTATTTCAAAATGGAAATATTTTTTTAATAGTGATCGTATGAATACCAAAATTGTATATATGTGGGAAATAAAAAATATAAGGAAATATTAAACATCAAGGGATGAAAATAATATTCCATAGATTCAATAAACCACTAGTAAACATTATTATTAGTTTTAAATAATAATAAAAACAATGTAAATATATGCAGATTAGTATCCAATCTAAAATAATAATGGATCATGATTTTTTTGGTTTTCTGTTGTATATAAAATAAATCTTATTCATGATAGTTTAACATGTATTCACCCAAGAAAGGCATGAATTAATGGGGAGTTTCAACGAAAATATTATTAAAAATATCATGGAAAAAACAAATGAAATGATCTTCACAAAAACTCCTATAGACAAAATCTTCCATATTACGGTAGAAATTGGTAAAAGATAAAATTGGAAGGTCAGAAGGATGAGTAATGTATACAATTTATATAAGGATAACTTCAATATACTGTGAAAATAAATATGATTCAAAATAAAATCAATGTAAATTAATGAGAACATTTTTATGAGATTGGTAATGTTCGGAAAGAGTGCATAATTTTTTGTCTCAACCAATTAAAATTATTTAATCTTTTAGAAGATAATGAAAAACTCTATATATATAATAGAAATAATATTATCTAAAAAACTATTCTTGAAAAATGTACATCATAAAAAAGAATTATTTTTTTGGGATAAAATAATATAATCAAATAGATGAAACTCAAATCAAAAATAATATTCCATAAAAAAAATCCCATATAGGGATTGGTAGAAAAGAATGACCCAGATTATGGTATAACGCATAGTTTAATTGTTATTTAAAAAACTAAGAGGGTCATCATTATTTCCTATAATTATATGTGTTTTGAATAGACATTACTATAATTTAAAGGGATTATTGTGGTTTTCACTATTAGATAACATGAAGATATTTTCCTTCTGTGAGCCAACTGTCTACAATAAATTTAATGAAGTTCAATTCATCCCTTATGGGGTAGAAACATTCAGAGGAAAATATTATTACACTAAATTAAAATGAATCTTTTAATGATGAATATATTTCAAACCATATTGTTATTTTATGTAAATCACACTTACATACCTGATTTATGATTGTACTATATGCACTTATTAAATAGTATTCTCAACTGATGAAAATATTAGACACGAGGGGGGGGGGGGGTTATACATGTTCACCAAAACATTATAATTTGTTTGTTTAATATTGTAATATATTATGTACTTTAGATAATATTTTGACCAATTTTCATAATAATAAAATATAAGAATGATAACATGTGCTTTTTTTATAGAAAACATATAAAACCTTTGCTGCAACTCCATTGTTTTCTACATCAGTTTATCCTACATGGAGATAGTGTAGACCAAATAAAGGTGATACTATAAGGGAAAAATGTGGTGTCATCCTTCTCTTAGTTAACATGTAATATAATCATGAAGGCCTTGAAAGGATGGATAAATGATTAGTAGTTATCAACAGAAACTATTGTATTTGATTTTAATAAAGGAGGAGAATGCTTGAGAACACATATTAAATATAAAAATGTGAACATATATTGGAAATGATATATATTGGGGGCATAATTATTGATCATAATTATTTAATATGTTTCTAATGAGTCAATATGTGTTTACTTTGATGTGTTTGATCTTTTAAAATTTTTATAGATTCATTTAAAAGAATTTTATGTCATTCATTATCAATTATACTTTGTTAAATGTGATTATTTTTGAACTAGTCACTATTTTGAAATCTATTTGTTGATTCTGATTAGAAGTACACATTTTCCATAACATTTGAAATTGAAAATACCTTGAAAATTTTTATGTTAATGAAGATATGTTAAATGTGTTGATGACTTTTTTGAAAGAAATTATGTTCAGGATGAATATTTAATGTGGAAATTTGTGAATGTCATGGAATTATAAGTTATTATATTATTGAATTTAAAAAATAAATATGATTCAATGTTTTATAAAAAATGAGTCCAACCACCAATAAAAATAGGAAATCTCATCACCCATGTTATGGTAGTTATCTTAAACATAATAATAATACATTCCATGAAGTCTACAATGCATAAGGTGTGAGTGAATGGGACACATAGAGCCTAAAACGATGCACATATATGAGAACACATGGAGGCTAGGTAGTGTGTTTATGTGGGGGGAATTGCCTATGAATTCTATGTATATATTATGGGTCATTGATAGAACCATGGGCTCCACACATCCACCATGTATGTGGAAGCACATAACTTATAAAGATGAAATGTCCATGTTAAACCCCGATAGGGGAAATTAGATGTTTTTTGGGATATTAATCCACTTAAAAACATATTGATTTAATAATAGTTACATGATAAAACCTATCTAGAGTTTTTTATCACCATTTATGGATTATCTTCACCCTTTGAACCCTTACAAATGCTACTACCCTAACATGAAGCGTCTGGGGATCACTCATCCTCTATGTGATGCTGGTGAATACCTAATATAGACGAGTTACATGGGACAATGACATTTATTTTATGATTTTTATTACCATTCAATTGGGAGTGAACTAAGGAATAATCCATGTCATGTAGATTTGGGTGAAAGAAACCTGTTGTTTAATATTTCTAAAATTGAGTCCATAATTCATTCAAAACAACATCAAAAAAATATTTTTATCAGTGTTTTTTATGGTGGCATGAAACACATAGTTAATGAGGTATAATTAACCTATAAATAGATAATAACTAATAATGATAAAGGATATACTGTTCAAATATTCATCGGGATCTCAGAATCCAAAGGGAAATTGAGAATTTTAAATCCTTTTATTCATGAAGAGTAAATCTTTTTACTTTATTCATTTGATGGAAAATGGATTTATAATATTATTCTAGATTAATATACTCCTTCTATGTTAAAATAAAAAACATTTATTAAGTATAATTAATCCATTATTGTTTTCATGGTACCATTACATGAAGGGACTGAGAAACCCTTAAAATCTACACAATGGTACTGATGCTTACATGAAACTAATTTCCCATATGTGAAGGTAGTGGGAGTGAAGATGATGGATTAGAAAAATTTAACTCTGTGGGTGCATGTATAATTAAATAAACACATTATCACATGAGAAGAGAACTAAAATCAAGTAAAATAGTTTATATTTAAAGTAAAATAATTAATGGAGACATTATACATAATATGGTTTTACAACTATACGTAAAATATTCATCTTAAAGGAAGTATACGTTGTGAAATTGTTTTTAGGATTTAAAAAGAGGAAAATTTTAGATTATGAAACTTTTTCGTAATAATAATATTGAAGAATTTGTGTGAAACACTTTCAAACCATGAGGAGACTTCAGGAATGGAACATCATAAGTATTATTTTCACGATATTTTTTCACTAAGGAAACTAATCATACACAAATGATCGAAAATTTTGGTGAAAGAATAGAAAGACATATTATTCATGTCTAAATGATAGAGAAGTGTTTATGAGCTAGTCAGATCTAGAAATATCATGTATAAATACTATCATCCATAAGGTTAAACATATTTCATGTTATGGATCATCAATATAGAATGAGATATGTCCCCAGTTGGTCTTAGAGGAAAAGTGCATCTATTAGTTGGTGTAGAAAGTGGTTGTAATTATTATTTTTGGTGTTGGAATTATTTAAGTAGTCTTTTAATGGGAGCTAAAATTAGTGAAATCATATTTCAGTTTGTGATATAAGAAGTGAAATAAGTTGTTTTATAGTTAACAAATTATAACCTCCATGAACTAAAATATGAAATTTTATGTATATGGTGATAAAATAAATGGCTAATTTTAAATATAATGTTGTCATGAATTTATAATTTTCATTTTAGTTAATTTAATTTCAATATATTTTTATTTGTATTATTCTATGTATATGATTTCTAATATTATCTTTTTCCTCTTAAAAGGTTATATGACACATTTAATCATAAAAATTAATTAGTTAATTAATTTAATTAATTTAATACAATAATTATAACCAATAAATTTTTCCCTAATAAAATATGTAGACAAGAATATAAAATTATATTTCATAACAAAATTACATATTAAGTATTGATATAGACTATTAGAACATTTAATATTAAAGGTAATTTAACATATAAGAATTTTAAATTAACCAAAAAGAACTCTATGGGTAATAATTACCCCATAAAAATCACCCATTTAATAATAACTACAAAAATAAAGATAACTTTTAAAAAAATTACTAACATGAACAATGGTTCTATAAGAATGTTTATATGCGAAGTAGATAGTAATGAATTGAGAATCATGATGAATTTATTAGGAAATGTGGTCATTTTCCATTATAAATAAGTGAATTATAATAAATAGAATTATTTACATTATATAATAAAGAAGTTCATCAATATAATTATTTGTTTTGTAGACTTAATTAAGAGATCATCAATATAATTTTATGATATAACCAATATTGTATTATTTTTAGAGACTAAAAATATATGATATTTAAAAAATATTTTGTGATAAATAAATATTTCTTAGAAAAAATTTATTTTCATGAAATTATTAGATTAAACACTTTTCAAATGATAATATATTTTAACGAAGTACTATATAACTTCCGAAATGGTTATAATGTTTATTAAGTTATTTAAATGATAATTTTCAATAAATATTGTTTTTATTTTAAAGATGAAATTCTAACAGTTAGATGATTTTATTAATAAAATAATTTTAACTCATTACATAGAAATTATATTATAGTTAATTTCTACTAATTTTATGAAAATGATTTTTTTTGAAAAAATTAGAAATTAAAATTTTATGAGTACTGTGATATTATGGAAAAATTATTACATGAAAATAATTAAAAAATGTATGAAACATTTAACTTCATGAAAATTTAATTCAATGACAATAATGTTAATTTAAAAATATTAAATTTGGCTAATAAATTGAAACATTACATTTCAGAACCGAACGTTTGATTTCTGATATAAATATTAGTTTTGGATTCTGTGCATTTAGTATTTTAATTGAAATGATATATTCAAATTGAGAATTCTATTTATGTCAAATAAATAAATTTCGGTCACTAATAAGATGTAATATTAGTTATAAATAATTTCACCAAAAAGGGGTTATCTTATATAATAAAATAGCCAGTATTTATCCTTTAAAATCACATGTCCACAAGTAAAATTGGATAACTATTATCTATATCATCTCTAATCAAATCCCATTGAAAATGAATTATCACCCCCTATAAATATATAATGAACCCACATGTTTTGAAATTGATTCTAATGAGTATTTATATAGGTCTAAGAAGCATCCTCTCCTGGTAATAGTCTTCAATCCAGGTCTTTCCATTTCATCTTCGTTAATATTATTATATTGACTTTTTTAATATCATTTTATTAATGAAAATTTATTATTATTATTATTATAGGTAATTATTTTGAATTTTATATTTTTAAATTATTACATATTTGGTCCATATATTTATTTCTTTTGCCTAAGCAATTACTATGAAAAAAGAAATGGTTTATCCATTCCTTTTATTCACTTTTTCTTTAAATTTTTTTTATATTGTACATTAATTTAATTTTTATAATATAACACCATACATGTAAATACATAGTTGAATCATCCATTTTAATTTTATTTAATTAAAATTTAATTATTATTTATCATTATATTCTTTTTCTATGTCATTAGTAAAATAATATAATTATTTATCGCCCCTGATTTCCAATTATATATTAAAACTAATTTATTCCTTTTTATTTCATTGGAATATGTTATTATTCATAATTTTTTATAATTTCATTACAATGTTATTAATGAAATTTCATTATTCCATTTCATTATACCACCATTATAATACATTACAATTTCTAATCATTTTCGTAGCCATAAAACCATCCTATGTTTTATTAATTAAAAGTGTTCTTACTTTTTCATAGAAATTAAATTCTTTTATGGATGCAACAAGTTGATTTTTAGCTGGAATAGATATAAATTGGAAGTAATAACCTCTAAATAGGTTGATTTTATATTATCTTGATCCCCACCTAGTTCAAAATAAAGAGGAAATTCATGGAACATATTTTTACATTCAAATAGAATATTACTAAATTATTTTACTACACTTTTCAAAATATTATAAAGGATTTATCAATAATTACATTTCTCTCGAACATTTCCAAATACATGTATTCTTCTACTAGTCTATTTGTCTTTATAAACCCCCAAAACTATTATTTTATATTATTCACATGTTAAGGATTTTTCATTGAACATTTTGAATCACCAGTTTCTCCATAGGTATTTTATCTATATCAATATAAATTCATTGATTGTAGAATGTTTTTATAACGTATAATCCTTTTCTATCTACAGAATGATAAACATCATTGAGAAATTATTCTATGTAGTTCATTTATTAAACATTATTCAATTATATTTGTTATTTTTTGAGGGATTTCCTTATACTTCTATGTGATAGGTAGGGATTTAAATTATATATACCCTTAGTGCACTGGAATGTCTCATGAGATAATGATGATAGTGTAATTTGTGTGTACGTATTTCATTTTAAGATTTCTTGGCCAAAGTAATTGAAATTTTGTATAAGAAGTGAAACCCTATTCATTAAATTCTCTAAATGTTTAGTAATTTTTAACCATGAATGTTTTCATTGGTATATTGGTAATTGATTTATTTTTTCTCTCATTTTTATTTTTTTAATACAACTTATTTTATTTTCTAATGAATTAATTTTTATCTAATAATAGATTCAACTTCATGATGTCCCATTTCATTGCACTGAATCATAGACATTTATATTATATTATTTTTACCTTGGAAACCAATAAGATTATTTTGTATTTAATATTGTTTTCATGGATTATATTAATGTTTTTGTTATATTCAGATGATTTTTTTAGTTTAAATATAATGTAAAACAGATTTATGAATGTAGTTTCCTATGACTACTACACTATTGGATCCTTTTTATTTTGATCAATATACCAATGTAATAATATAAACACTTGATACATGGAACTGAAGTTGCAGTTGTAAATTTTGGTATCAGATTTAAATTTAGTAGGAACCTTGGGAGTTAAATTTAAATGAACATAGTTAAACAAAAAATTACCCATGGTGAAACCAATATTATATATTATATATATATATATACATATATATATATATATATATATATATTTCTAGAAATTGAAATCATAGTGTAATATATTAACTAATTAATTATATACCTATATATTTAAATTCTTCCAAATATAAAGAACAACTTTTTGAACACCCAAAATCCAAATTGCGATCTCCCTCCTAATAATCTTAGTGAGAATAATATTTCTATCAATGTATATATTAGTATTTTTAGGAATTATGAATCATAATATTTTTATATAAATCCTTATTTATAAATAATAGATGAGCTAGGTTAATTCTAACTTGTATGGCCCCATTGGATTGACATCTCCAAGGTATTTAAAATCAATCTACTATATAGATATAAATTAAGTGAAAAATTTAGTTTAGTAGGTATTTATCTATAAGCTAAATTATGAGATGAAACATCTATAAGGGGTAGAATGTAACATGATGTGTTTCTAATGAATGTTGTTTTTATGTCATAAATATAAATATAAATATAAATGAAAACATGTCTTAATTTTTTGTTAAAAAATTATTTATCACAAAATTAATTCATTCAAGTATTTTTAAAGGAATTGAATTTTTTTAATGGTTTTAGGACAATAGAAGATTGCAGGGTGAGTGACAACATATCACGTCTTTCATGGCCATGAGTCTCAAACCCATGACCAAAGGGTGGAAATGGAATAATACCTAAAAATACTATATAATTATCAACTTTGATATTCCAACCATTTTATATATAAATAATTTTTATTATATACGTGACTAATTTTGAATATGTGGTTTTATATGATAACTAAAATCCTTTTACTAATATTTTTATTTTTACATGATCATGCTAATAAAGTAATTGAAATTTAATTTTTAATATAGTATGGTGCATGATTTCTTTAACATAATATAATATCATATTATAATTTTAGTAAATAAATGTTGGAATTATTAATATAGGATCATAAAAAAGTGTTCAATGTAATTAATATTTATTATGAATTTTTAGTTTATAATACAGTTCATTTTATTTATAAATGTATTTATTTTAACATATTATATGTTAATGTTTCAATAAAATGAAAATTTCAATTTAAATGTCTTGATAACACATTTAATAAGAAATATAACATATTTATTCATTTAAATACATTTTCTAAATGACCATTTCTAATAAAATATTCACTTTTAAAAAAGGTAGACAAATAGAAAGACTACTATAATTCATAAGAACCATACACATCATGTGTTGATATAGACTGTTACAATTAGAAATATTAAAGGTATATAAACATAGTAGAGTATTATATTCACTAAAAGGATCACTATTTCAATAAATTCAACCCTAAATATCACTCATATCATAATAAATGTAAAAATAAAAATAAGCATTAAAAAAATGGTAGATATTGTCAAATTCTTTGTAAGACCAATTGTATGTGATGTAGTGAAAGATTAATTGAGAATTATGGTTTAATTATTGAGAAATATTTTCATTATAAATTATGATTTTAAACTAAAAATGGTTGGTGTAAATAATCAACATTATACAACTTGACAAATGGTCGTAATTATCATTGGTTATGTGCAGAAAATTATGTGATCGTTCGGGTAATTTTAAGTTATATTCATAATTTTACTATTTTTAGAGACTATAAATATCTTTTATTAAAAAAATATAATATTTTTAGAGTAACTAAATAATATTATTTCATGAACTAATTTTATAAAAAAATTCTAAAATGATAATATATTTTAACAAATCCATATGTAATTTTCATGATGTCATAATGTTTCTTATAATACAAAAACATGAATTTTTAATAAATGAGTATTTTTATTCATAATAAAAAATTATATTAACTATAAAATTAATTATTAGAAATTATATTTCATTCTTTCACTCATCACATTGAAATTTATCTTTGTGTGGATTGTTTAGAATTCTATGAGAAGCATCATATTTCAGTGAAAAAGTAAAAATTACTATTTTATGAGTACCATGAATTAATAAATTCTTTAGTATGTGAGAATTATTATATACTTTAAGAAAAATGTTACCCAATAATAATTTCATTTAATAATTATAATTGTAATTTAAAATTATTAGTTTAATTTTAGATATTTAATGGTATTTTTAAGATATTTAGTTGGGTTCTATTCATTAAATATATTGGATGGAAGGTTATTTATGAATTAAGAACGATTTAAATTTATTATTACTATAATTAACTCATTATTAATCCATAAATATAATTATTATTCATTTTTTCCATAAGATGTTGGTTTAAATATAAAAATAATCAATATTATAACCATTAAAATCACACATCTAGACGTATAAATATCTTCCATTTCTATATCTCTACTCTATTATAAATCTAATAAGAATTAATTACCTCACTATATACCTCTTTAAATATATCCACATGTGTATTGGTATTCTATGTAGTCTCTCTATATCTCTAATATGCATCCTCTCAAGGCAATGGTCCTCAATCCTACTATATAATTTTCATGTTCATAACCTTTATTAAATTATCATTTTTAATTTTTTATTAATTTAATATCATTGATTTAATAATATAACATTATCTTAAATTCTATATTTTTATATTTAACTTTTTTATTACAACTCATTATATATTTTTCTTAAAAAGTTCTTATATAGAAGTAAGGGTTTCCCCAATCATCTTCTTTACTTTTAATGTAAATTAATTTTCATATGGGGTCATTAAATTTAAATTTTTTCAAATATTTCCACTATTTTTATTATATGGTATTATATTCAATATAATATTTTATTTATTAGAGTATAATTATTCCCTATAATTATAGTTTTTTTTCTAATACGCCACCACACCTAAATAGGGGTTAATCACCAAGAATTTACCGTTACTTTTGTGATCTTTATTAATTAATTTTAATTTTAATAGAAAATGTTATTATGTATCATTGTTAATATTTTCATGCTATGTGATGAATATGGAAACATTATCTCCTATTAATGAAGTTCTTTTATATGTCATTACAATTATCAATCATTCCTATAACCATAAACCCTCGTATATTTGGTATAGGAATGTGTGACTAGTTTTAATAGCAATGAAATTCATATATATATATATAATAATAGTGGTTTTTGATCTGGAACAGATGTACCTATAGTTGATATCATAGAACATGGTTGAATGGGTAATAACACGATCATCACCTAATGCATGAAAAATAATACTTTATACACACCTAGTTTAGAACTCCCATGGAATATTCATAGATTATTTACATGCACATTTTGAACTATTATATGTATGGGTTTTTCATTTTATTCACTTCATACCTCTTCAAATACTTTTTTACACACATATTTTTTTTATTATAAACATACAATAACTGTAATCATGTACTATTACACTGTTAAGGTTATCTATTTAAACATTGTGAATCCTTAGTTAATCCTTAAAAATTTTACATATATATTTTCACATGTTTATTGATACAAAAATATATTTTATTAACACATAATACTTTATCTATTAAACAAAAATTATTCCATAATGTTATTCAGTTTTTTGTGGAGTGTATTTTTTTATAAGATGGGGGTTACCTAGAATTACATAGACCCTTTTAACACTCATAGTGCTCAAGAGAAAACTAAAATATCAAAACAAGAGGGTCATTACAATTTATATAAGATGTATTTTTACATGGCCATGTTGAGATTTAAAAATGTCTATAAAATTATGATCATTTTAGTAAATGTTCAGTTATAGTCATCTAGTTATATAATCATGGTCAAATTTTCCATATATTTATTTATTTCTTCAGTTTTATTGGTTATATATTAATTATGTTTATTTATTAATTCTATAAAGTTTTATTTATGATATCTTTTATTGTATGATTCCCCATTACTAATCATCTAAGGTATCAACTTTATAATATTTTCCATTTTCCTATGGTTTCAATAATATTTATACTTATGAAATATTGATTTAAAGGGGATTTAAAATGGTTTTAATGTATTCAGGTGACTGGGTTTTTGTTCCAATCTAATGTAAATCTCATTTATGTATATTGTTTCATCGGAAAAAAATCTGTTTGATCCTTTCTATTGTAATCAATGTATCATTTTTCAAAAGAAATTAATGATTCAATGGTACCATGGTTTAGAATATTACACTTCCGATTTATTTTCTAATTTTATAAATTATAATTTTCATCAAATTTTATATTCCATCATGTCTTTTCATTAGAAAAAATTCAAAACAATTTACTTTTATGTTTCACAATGAATACCCATAACATTCTTGTATAATAGTCAATAAATGTAACAAAATACCTATATATTCAATGTGAATTAACTGGTTTAGATCATCATATATCATTTTAATCCCCAATGGATTGATAATGAAGATGTGTTATGTTTTAATTATGACCATTACATGTTAATTATAATGATCTATGAACTATTATTTAATTATTAAGAACATCCTATAATTATATTTGAAGGTACACATTGTTGATAACAAATAAAAATCCATTCAATGATGAGGTAGATAAATTGTTTATATAAAATACAGATAAAAGACAACCGATATGAAAAATATTCACTATTAAAATTTAAATTAAAAGGGGAATCATGTTTATGAAATATTCCATTGAAATCATAGTATGGAATTTACATTTTTATAACAATTTTTATGTGATTAAAACAGGAATTTAAAAATTTATTATGAGCCCACATTGGCCATCCATGGAAACAAAATCATCCACTACATAGGTGTTTTTCTAACCAATGATATCTAGGATATGTTTTATTATAGTGGCAGCGAGCGTACAATAGATGGATGAGTAACCCCCATGGAGGTCTACAAAGCGGCATGTATATGATTTTTTGATGTTTAAAAAGAAAATATATGCCCAAATTAGTTACATAAATATTTTAATGTGAAGAGGGATCAATTATTATATAAAAATTATATAATAGGATAGTTTTTGAAACATGACTCACAAAAATGGGATACTATGAATCATTTTATAGATTTATGAATATATTTGGGTTTAATGGTATTAATTTCTGTATTGCTTTTTCTACCTCCTCATACTTGAATAGTTTACATAGTGATTATAATATAGTTTGATCATATGCTCATGAATGTAGACCACATGAGTTATGAGTGTTTTCGGTAGTAAAAACATCTTTGTTCCACTTTATGAAAAAACATGAAACAATTAGGATTAGTTTTGATCAGATCAGAAAGATTCCATGAATAAAAAATTGAATGATTTTGTATAAATAAATATTATTCAATGTAGAAGAATATTTCCCTTATTTAAGACTTCCATTTATATTTAATTCACATGTTTCTATGAGAAATGGATATAAACCACTCGTGTAATGAATCTTCTTCAATAATAAGTCATTATGGGTATTCTGTGAAGGGGAACAATCTTCTACATGATGAATTTTTTATAGGATGTATAGTATATATCCATCACGAGACCTTTAATATATCATAATTGAATAATGTGATTCCATTTTAAATAGTAAGCTCTTATTGTATTCATATATATAATGAATATAAATAAAATTTTATTTAAAAAATAATATTATGCATGTATTAAATTATAACCCATTATCAGAGGCCATAGAAAAGGTTTTATAATATAAGAAGTTTGACACGAAATAATTATTCACATATGAAGCATCATATGCATGTATGTAATTCATTTTCATGCTTTTTGGAATATTTAATATATGGGTTTTTATTACAATGACTCTAGGATTTACCAATTATTATGATAGAAACAATTCATTCATGTAGATTTTAATTTTATCCATTTAATCCAATTGATGATTAACTATAGAAGATTTGTGATATCCAATTTTCTAAATAACACAATGAACTCGCATGTTCATTTTCAAAAATAGAAGAAATTATATTTTCATGATCTCTTAATTTGTGTATGATTTAATGTAGAGTTAAGAATCAATCAATGTTGGATATTAATACATATACATGAACCATCAAATTAATTTTTAATATCATATAGTGACAAATTATGCATGCATCATTTTTAGAGTTTCTTTGTATAAACTATAGACCATGAGATGTATCAAAAATAATTGAGAATTAAATATGAATATGGTGTAAATACATTATTAAACAGAGGATATTGGTTCAAGAATATTTAATCATGTCACACACATGTCTAATTATATATAAAATATAGAATTTAAATTCCATGGATTTTTGGATGAGAAAATATATTAAGTGTGGTTATTTGATATATAATATTAGAAATTCAACAAAAGGTAATAAGAGGTAAAATAATTATTATATATAGAAGTCTTCTATATGAATTAAGGACAATTTTATTTAATATAGCATATTTAATTAACAGTTATTTATTCACGACAGTTATATAACAAGAGTAAGAAAAAAAGACTCATGAGTTTTGAACATTCCATTTAAAATTTTCATTGATACCCATGAATTTATTGGAATTAAATTCACTCATGATCTGTGAATAAATAATCACATGTAGGGGATGAGGTAATATGTTTAAAATTAATAATTTTTTGGTGAAATTTCTCTATTTGTTGAGCGATTTTAGAAAATTATATTAGGATAAAATTTGATCAATATTTATCCTATTGCAAGAAGTTGGAGAATTATTTTGGAGATATATCTTTTGAGGTATTTTTTGTTTCTAATAAAAAATAATATCTATTCTTCACTAGTTCAATACAAAATCGTGTACCATGTAAGATTTCATACACACTTCTTTGAATATAAAAGATCATAAAATAATAAATTTTGGTTTATGGGATAAATAAAACCATACACATAGGATAAAATAAACCTTAAGGAAGAAAACCATATTAAAAAATGTGTTCAAATTCAAAAAAATTACATTCATGATGAGGTCTATACTAAATAACAATAATTTATTTTATGTATTGTAAAAGAAAAATTATTAACTATTTCATCCCCCACCCCTTAATGTGTATACCATTCCAATAAAATAATTTTTAATTGCTATTAGTCTATAGGTTGTCTCTAGAAGGTATTTTGGTATCCTATTAGGTGTCTAAAATGGTATATTGATCATATGGGTTGTTCTACCATCAATGGTAAGGGTTTTCAATTATGAAAGAAGAGATTGATTCCTTATTTTTTATCCTTTTAATGGGATACTCTTAATACTTATCTTCAGGTTTACCCTACAACTACATGGTTTTTTTCATAGAAAATTATCAATAAGATGATTATAAAAAATGATGGAAAATCTAGCGTTACATTTCATTAATCATAATATGAAGAGATATAAAAATTATGGGATCCATAAATACTAAATAACTATGTAAAAACATTATATCATTTATGAAGGTAATAACAATTTTATGGATAAAAAACTAAAAATCGGCAGGTATCCACTTTAAGAAATAACAGTGAAAGAAGATGAAAATGTTTATTTTTTTCAAGAATTACTATTATTTGTCTATTTTTTAAGAGGTTTAAAATAAACACATGATGATTTAAATATTATCAAGAACATAATGATAAATCAAGAAGAAAAATTTGATAATAATACTTTATTATTGGAAGATTAATATCCTGATGAATTCTCCATTGATGAATTACATATCAATATCATCAAATAAGAAATAATAAGATTGATAACTAATAAAAGAAAAAAAATATTAAAAAATAAATTGATTATAATTATCTAAATGATTTTAAATATTTATAATAAAAAAACCTATTATAAATAATATGATAATTAAAATAAAATAATGATTGATGGTGTACATGACATACAATACCGAGATTAAATGAACTATGATATAATATTATTTTAAATATGATTATTAAAACATAATGATTTGATTGGATGGTACTAATAAGAGTAACTATATTATTACTTATATGTGTAGTGGTCTTGCATAATATGATTTAATTTTATAATTGAGAGGAAATAATAACTCAAATTTTATTAAAGTCATTTTATGGATTAGAAATACTTTTTCTTCTTCTATGTTTTTTTTAAGATTAAATTAAAATTATTTTCATCCACAGTTATAATTATTATTTTATTAAAATTATATATTTTTAAATTATAATAACAAAATTACCATAAGGATGAATTTTGGGTTTTTAAGGTATATTTTTTTAATGAATAATAAAAAATACATAATTTATAGAAAAATGATTTTATATATCATGTATTTACAATGTAATATATCATTTTGAATTAGTTTTAGAATCTTATTGTTTCAATTTAAATAATTAAAATCCAATTAATTTCATTAAAAAATCATTATTGTTAATTTTGGTTTTAATTTTTTATACTTACACATTCGTGTTTTGGAAAAATATTTTTCCTCATTTTATTTGGGTTTATTTGAAAAGTAATTTTTGAAACAATAGGGATTTAAATTTATTAAATAAATTTCATATTTTAAATCAACATGTCAAAATTATTAAATAGAGAAATTTTGTATCATTCATAAGGTTAATTAATATGAGAAGAGACTCATGGCCATTTTTGGCATATTAGAGCCTTAAAAGGCCAAGGTAGCGATGAATGATGGCTCACTACCACCCCCATTAAAGAAGGAGTGAATTACTTTATCTTAAATATGGTGTAAACCTCTTACATTTCTTCCATTTTATAACTCAAATTTTCACCAATCATTCCTAATCATTTCTCACTTCCCTAATATCCCAAACCTATTTGAAGGCTCTACTCATCACATGCTATAATACTTAGAGTTCATTGAATCACAAACTCTCTTTAACCTAAGGCTACTTGCATCATTCAGTTTTCACCATCCCCTATTCAACTACTACAATATATTCATTTTTTGATAATAAGGCTTATAAGTGTGTATAACTATTTTCTTTCCCAACAATCAACTTATTGTGGTTAGTTTTTCATCAGTGGAATATTTTATTTCTTCTTGGTGAAAAATTAATCATTTAAAAAATATATTCTATTTTATAATAATAATATAGTTCTCTTAATTTCATATGAAATGAAAATCTATGGAAATATGATTATGGGTATGCATCCATGAACTTCCTCTCCGGTTTCAAAATCTATCGACTATTCACATGCTTGAAATTATGTTTCAGCCTATCATATGTTTAGATGATAGAAACTATATAGTCTTCCTCCATATTCCCCATTTCATTATTTCATGTTTTATCATTCGAAACCAACATTGGAGTGGGAATGGATCATCATTGGGAAATAATTTCTCTTAAAATAGGTGGTGGTATTTGAGTCTTTGGAATTTTTTGGTTCATCCAATAAAAAATATGGAAATTTGTTATCCTCTTGCAGATGTGGCCCTAAGGGTCTATCTGTGGGTGTTGTATTTATCCGAACCTTTATTGGTGATAATCCATACACTTCTCACTTCATGGATCATTTTAATTTAAAATAAACCTCTAATGTCACACCCCTTTAGAGGGAATTGTCCCCATGGTTCTCTAATCCAATGTTTGTGGATATATTTTCTAGTCTGAGATATGATTTATGTGTTAACAAGTAATCATTGTATGTTCTTGGATAATAAGGAATGATCTTTCCAGTGGTCCCCTCATCTTTTTCTGATAAAATGATGGTTATATCTGAGGTAAATGGGTGATTCTCAATAAATCCACTTTTATCAGGGATGATTATAGTAATCGCTATGTCAGGAACACTTCCTTGGGTTCAGGTTAGTATAGGATTTAATGGTATGTCTCATTTGTGGAAGAAGTCCACTAGCCAGGGCAACCCACCATCTTCAATACAACTGAAAATTGTTTCACATTGTTGAATGATATTGAGAAGGAAAATTATGATCATTAATGTTGAAATCATATATTTAATTATGGAAAAATAAAACATGCCAGGTCAAGGTCTCTTGAGGATATTGAAAAAAACGACTAAGAAATAGACACCCAAACATAGATAGATAATGAATATGACTAATACATAATTAAAAGAATTGGTTCGGAATTTTGAAATTGCAAGAAATGTGAACTCATATAATAAAAAATTTTATTCAAAAAAGGTAAAAACTATTCCTCTTATAGATTAATCTAATTTATCAAAAATCATAGTCACTAGATCATTAGATAATGCAATGAATCCATCGGTTGAGATATGGTTGGGAAGATCATCACTTTTAGAATAAGAAAATAAGAATCTTTGTAAGACGTGATAAAATTAAAACATATAGTGATAGGGCATGGGAGGGACAACGTTTAATGAGAATGGGTTATGAAAATTTTATGAAAATTTTTGAAGAATGGAAATCCATCATATAATAAAACATGGAGCAACATTATGGAGTTTTGATAGGAAAAGATAAGGTGTAATTTATTAAAACATAAGACTAATATCTTCACCTACATTTTAATTAAGTTGTGTTTAATGGTTACTTCATGAATAATGTTTCAAATTACGATTCCCATATAATATTTGAAATAACACTACAAGTTGATCTGAATGAAGAGGAAACTAATTTGATTGATAAACAGAATCATTTTTTTGATATGTGGTTCTAAAATAGAGAAAATATTTTTAGTGATACATGTAAATATCTAGGACTAAATGGCCTTCTACTTTGAAGATCTAGTTAAGGAATTTACAAATTTTAATGATACATCTATCAAATTGAGACCATATAGGATAATACATTCCATGTAGATTAATTTTTTCTATAATAATGTAGTTATTTCTTATACGGATTGATATTTTTTGGTTATCAAATATTTTCTGATTTCACATTTTCTATAAAAAGTTCATCTTGAAATAAAAAATATTAAATTAGTAGTTTTTTATGTTTTCATAAGTACAAATAGCCATGGAATAAACAAGTCACCATAGCAAATGTTATGTTGTGACATTTTGGGTAAAAAGTAATGTGAAAGTGATATAGAATCACACTAAAACATATCATTAATCTATTTGATGAGTATAATTTTACGATCCCCATCCAATATTCTAAAATATAAAATATTTTTGAGTTTTCTCCTTGATATATACATTCATAATATTTTATATAATGTAAAATTCAAAAATATCACTCTCAATCTTTTAATATATATAATGTTTTCTAAAAATGGTAAAAAGATGTTATGAAAGCTTATAAAAGGTTATTTTGGTGTTGAAATAAAATTTATGATTATTATTATTTAATTGAAATAATTACCTTCAATGCATATGAAAATCTAACATAGTGATTATGAATATAATAGAAAAATAAAGTAAATAATTTTAAAATCATTATAATTTTTTTTATTTCTAGAGTTACAATGATCTTATTTGGTACATATAATGTAATAGATTTGTGTTAAAGTGTTATGATTGAACTAAATTACTGCCATCAAATTTTCCATTTTTAATTAGGTGAATTGTCCCAAAAACTACGTTAATGGTATTGTATTTTAAATAATGACTTAACTATTGATTTTAAATTAATATAAATTTTATTTTTGGATAATTAATTGGGATATGGTAAATTATATGAACTATTATGCACTTATGGTTTAGTATTTCTTTTATTGTAACTTTCTTCACCCAAAATGTGTAAAAATCATTATTATTATGTTAATTATTAATAAGATTTTAGGGGATAAATTTTTTAGATAAGGGTAAAATGTTATCAAAACATGTCATAATATTATATTATGATATAATTTAAACTCTTACTATCCTATATAATAAATTTTTGTCATTTGGTTCTACATTCACATGAAATTGAATTTATAATATTAAAAAAGTTTATGTAAATACTAGTGTCTTTTTTTACTTCACTATGAAAACGTGTCACATATCCACTATTATGTACACCATGTTGAGCAATATTACTCTATAAAACCCTTAACTACCATATCTTAACTTCATTATATACATTTTAGAGATCTTTTCCTCATAAAAAGTTCATCAATATGGTCTTTAAGGATTAAACCAAAGGAGGTTCTTCAAAGTGGAGGTAATCATATCAAAAACCATTTTCATTTTAATTCTTCTTATAGCATTTTAAATTAAATTAAACTAATTAAAATATAATGAAAATTTTACCTCCCTAGTACTGAGATGATATTATTTTAATTTTAAGATCTTTTGAACATCCTATTTTATCCTATGAGGAATAAAAATATGATTTGCGCATAGGAGTGAACTACAACTTCCATAAAGAGATAATTTTCATCTTCCATCAATGGATAACATGGATTTTTATATTTTCGGTTTTAATTATATATAAAAATATATATATTATATTTATCAAATAATTATAATTTTTTAAAGATAATATATCATCTATTATATTACACTTCCATTTGTTGGAAAAATTTAATGTCATTAATGCATACATGTAGATTACCACCACTATGAAGCGATGCATTTTTTCAATGTATAAATTTAATAGATATTTCTGAAATTTTATTTAATGTAAAATATATAATTATTTCATATATATTATACTAGATATGATATAACCAAGATCACTTTAACTATGTACAATATAATGAATTTCTTTTGAAATAATGAACCCATCCTCCTCATAACAACCCATATAGACATAGACAATTCAGTAACTAAATATATCATTATAGAAAATAAAATAAATAGTGTATTGATATGATTTACTCTAATAACGTTTTCATAAATTAGTAAAAAATTAATATAACTTCACTATACGAGAAACTAATGGATATACACATTAATTCTGTACTCGAGGTAAAGGGTTTTATTACTTAATTTCTATAAATTGGGTTATACATATTCTTTATTTACTATGTTTTACCAAGATTAGGTATGAAACAATCAATCACTATATTATTTTAATTTAAACTTTTCTACGGTGTTTTATAATTATAACACATAATTAACCCAAATATTAATTTTCACTTTAGTGATATGACCTTTGTAATAGTTTCCTCAATATTTGTTTCACTAAGACATGTCTCCAATTATGAACCTACATACTTTTATATGGTGTATATAATATAAATTGAGATATTATATCATGATTGAATAATTGATCCTGATATTCAATGTTATATTTATGTTATCACTTTTTTGTGATAATGACACTAATGTTATAAATGTCGAAAGGGTTTTTGTGGTCTCAATATCAAATATTTATGAAATAATTCATGTTATGCACCATGTTTTTCCATAGTGTAATTAAACCCCATAGAACGAGTTTTCACATATTTTTTCATAGAAACTATTATTTTTATAGAATAGTGTTTTTCCATCATTCTATGGATTTATTATTCAATATTACTATGTTGTATGTTTTTCATATCTCAAACTTATTTCTTTGGGTAATTTTTTGATTATTTAACCTATATTAATTTATATATTTAATAAAAAGACTCTTAAACTATAACATAATAAATATTTTGTTATTCATTGTAGTTAATGTCCCTTATTATTTCCAAACAAAAAAAATTCATTTTCGTTTTATAATGACATGAAAGGGTTTTTATTTAAAACTCTTTTTTAAAAGTTTTGATTTAATTATAACTAAAATATTTCTAATTTTAATTTATATTATTTCAATAATATTCATTTTCAAACACAAATAATTCCCTGATGTTATTTTCCGCGATCTCTTCACTTCTTCTAAATGGGTTTAGATGTAACTTTCTTAAATATTTTTCAACAGGGGACACTTGGGTCTCTCTTTACAAAAAATTTAATAAAAAATTTATATTAATAGTCTAAAATATGAATTGATTTTACAAAACCATGATTATGCATTAATATGATCATTTATTTATTATTTTATATGGTTCATTTCAATGAAAACCCTTTCAACCATTTTTTTGAAAATTATATAAAACATTATGAAAATAAAATCATATTCCTCCATATTTTCAATGAAAAATAGTAAATGTTATTAAACTTTTATTTTTTACCTATAAATCATACCTTATTATGTTAACTATACTCCAATGGGTGTATATTCTAACGATATAATCCTTATTCTTTCTTTAAATGACTTATGATTAAATAAAGGCATTTTCTTGATACATATTTTATTTCTATAGTTAGTCTAGATAACAATGATTTATGATTTAATTCAAGGGTGTTTTGTTGAAAAGTGAAGCATTCAAACTGTTTTGTTCATTCAATGATACTTTCACATAGGTATAGTTGAGTTCTGGGTCATTATATGAATATAAATATAGATCTATCTGTTATATTTCATCCAATTCATTGGGTAATCTGATGGATTTTACTTTTTTAAGATCCTCCTAATATAAAATATAGTAAACCATTATACATTACTCATAAGAGATGACCTGATTTAAATGATATTAGTTGCTCTTAAGTGATGGCAGAGATAACTATTTTTTGTTAGTAGTATAATAATTTTTTAATTATCCTATTTATTTGATTCCAAGATATATTTTAATATTCAAGTGATATGAAAATTTTATTTATTATTTTAATATGTTTTAATTTTTTATTTTATCAAAGATTATTTTAATATGGCCCAGGATTGTTAAAATACATGACACATCATTTATATTAAATATTTTATCCATGTCTCATTATTTTTCATCCATGACTTGATGGGTATGAATACTATTATTATATTTTCATTTATATTAAATATGTATACATAACGTTGTTCTCAAATTATACTCATTGATGGAATTCAAATGTTAATATTATTATTTAACCTTACAAGGATTTTGAAGTCACTCTTATAATGATTTCTATGTCCCATGTTATGAAGAATTATTTTAAATTAATTATGTATATAATGTATTCATGATTGAAGAATTTAATATTTTATATTGAAGAATTATTTGGACATAATAATATATTGGTATAATAGTAAAATAGATCAATTAAATAAATGGCTATTATTATGAATTTTTTTTTTCAAATTCATTATAAATATAAAACTAAAGGGCCATTTTATATATAAGTGACCCAATATTTCCATTTATTATGTAATTTTTGTTAGACTAATATTGGTTCATGTTTATCTGCATCAAATCTAGACATATAAATATTATGATTTTACCACAATATTTAGCTATGTGGGTATGGGGTTGTCATACTCTGATATAGAGAATACCATTTAGATGATTACACAGAGACATATATATTTTGTAATGAATATTCACCCGATTAAGAGGGGTTATGTATAAAGAAAACATCCACACAAAAAAATTTAAATTTGGTAAGTATATCTATTTTTCTACTAACTATTCAAAGAGTTAAAATAATAATATGATGATGCAGAAATAATTATTATTTCATCATATAATGAAAAATCATAGTGAAAAGGAAAAAATGTCACTCTAAAATTATTTATAAGATTATTTTGGTCTATAGAAGATTGTGTTTCTAAAAACAATGAAGATGATTATAGAATCTCAAAAAACGTATGATAAAGGTTTCTTGGATCAACAAATGGAATGTGATAATTCATCAATTGATGAATCATAAGAGGAAATTTAATTTTCTATAGATGAAGGGTAGTTAGTATATAAATATACTATTTTAATGGATATTTAGATGTGTCTTAAAATAATAATAATGTTCATTAATGAAATTTCACATCTCAAGAAGGATTTTGAAGAATATTAACCGATTTAATCTAAGAATTATAATCTTATAAATGAAACAATAAATATCAAACATTATAATGAATAAAAAAATGGATTATTAAAGATATAAAATCTACTATTATCCATGGAAATAATAAGAATTATACATTAAATTTAATAGTGTTTAGGATAGAATTCATAGAATAAATGAAAAAACAGCTTTAAAATATATATTGAATAAAATGATGAATGTTTTAGTTGGAGATTAAATTTCAATTATTACATTATAGTAAGTGATCATGAAATTTAAATAAAAGGTCATAGTAGATCAAAGTGTGATAACGTAATTTATCAACATATTATAGAAAAACAGTAATATTTTTCCCTAGAAAATTTGAAGATAAATCAAAATTTTTACATATTTAATAAGAGAAAAATTGACGAAAAATATCATTACAATTCCAAAACTTATATAGGGTAATTAAAAAAATATGATCAGTGAAATAAAATCAATAAAATCATGAAATTGAACAATGTTTGAATTATTTACATCTAAATTACTTATTTCAAATAATATGATTTTGAGGATTTTGTTAGTGTTTGGGGGTAGAAGTTCAGAATAAATATAATTTCTTCTATTATATTACTCTTCATGGATAAATAATTGAGTATTCATCAATGGTGTCACATATAAAACAACCAATTATAATTATTTTCTGGTATCAATAAGAATAATGGAATATTGAGATGAAATATCACTATGAATTATTACAAGTAATAAGTTGACTTAGTGGTGAGGATAGGAATGTTTCAAATGATTGTGTTTTTCAACCAAAATAACATAATCATTATAAAAAAATTGGGATGGATATGAATCATACTAAAAAATATCATGTTGCAATAGTTTTTGTAAAAGTTAACATGTCAAAGAAACCTTTGATCATTTGTAGTGGTTTTTATTTACACCCGACTGGTGATATAAACAACCATATGAATATAAAGAAATTATATGGTGAAGTAGTTAACTTTATAAATGGGAGATATATTTATTTGAATGGAATTAGATCAAGAAAACATTCAAAAAATCTGATCATTCATAGTAATGTTTTCTTTATTAATGGATTAAAATTGAACCTATTAAGCCTGTAATAGATTTTTTAACAAAAATTTTGTAATATTCTATATAAGAGGATTTCATGTTAATATAATAAATGATAGACTTATTATATAAAACGGTTATAGAACTCATGGAAATCCATTTTTTGTTTGAATATGAAAAATCATATTTTTATTTGACAATTTGGGATGAAAATAACATGTGGCATATAAGGTTGGGTCTTATTAGGATAAATAAAGTAATTAAATTGATCAAATAAGAACATATGGGAAAAATATTATACTAACGTAAGTTATAACACGTGTGGGTGATATATTTAAAAATTTAATATGATGAAGAAAATTCAAGAAGGTATTTATATAAAAATAAATAAACCATTATAGATTTAATAAAATGATGTTACTAGACCAATATCAAAAACATGACCACGTGGATAAAGGTATTTAATTGCATATATATTTATTTTTACCTGAATGGATTGGATTATGTTTATCTCACATAAATCAACAGATATGGATCGATTGAAAAGTTTTATGAGAATTTATGAGAAACACAAAGACAAACCATTAAAATGGATATAATTAAAAATGATATGGATTATCCCAATTTATATTTCCCATATTTTCTTAAAAACATAGAATTAATCATGTTGTAGTTTCTCTTAAACCCCTAGTCAAAATGGGGTTGCTGAAAAGAAGAATATAATTATTGATGTTGTTGAAAAAAAATTAATTTTTAAATATGACATATTGATATATTTTTTTCTACATTCTATCAAATCTATGGGAATTATTAAAAAAATTAGTATTTTTAGGCCAAATTCTAACATGCTAACTTATAACATGCTATTTCCAATTAAGCCTAGTATAAAAAATTCTATATTGTTTCGATGTTGGTTAAAAAAAAGATTATATAAAATAAATTTTGATGAAAAATATCACAAAGTAATATTCCAAGGTTATATATCAATTTTTTATATAAAATATATATGAAAAAAATTCAAAGAATTTTATTAACTATGATGACGTTTTTTCTAAAAAATGAAGAATATGTCAAGATTTTTTTTACCATTCATAGTGAGAATTATATTACCAATTCTATATTAATAAAAAATAAGGGTAGAACCTATACATCCAACATAATATTATTGTAATGGCCCGGATCTCTCCGGCCCATTCCTTTGTCAAAAAGAAGGTCAAGAAGTGTTCTGGAGGGTAAAATGGACTTTTCCCACACTTTCTAGAATTTTAAAACTACACGCCGTGTATTTTGAGTACACGCCGTGTACCCCCTTTCGGGGTATACCCCGGGTTGAAGGCCACATCCTTGCTATGTGAAATAATTGGTGCACGTCGTGTGTCCAGTACTACACGTCGTGTAGTCCTTCCCCGCGTATGCGTTACCAGTCAATGGCCGTGTGCTGTGTTGGAGCCGTGTCCTTGCCGTGTGCAATGAATGAGTACACGTCGTGTGTCTAAAATATACGCCATGTAGTCTTTCCCCGCGTATGCATTACCCTCAAACCATGTGTTGACCAGTCAACGGCTGTAGAGCCGTGTTGGAAGCCGCGTGGAGACCATGAAAAATAACCGAGTACATGTCGTGTACCATAAAGTACACACCGTGTACTTTTACTTTTCTTGCCTATAAAAGGAGGGGTCCCCTCCTCGTTTCAATTCACTCCTCTCCTCCCCTTTCCTCTGAGCAGAGTTCTCCCAAGAGACTTGAAGGATCTTTCTTCCATAACTTCTTCGTCCGAGCTCCGATTTACGATCCATCAGCGGCCATGGGATCGTAACATCGAGACGGAACTTCCGAGCTTGGATCCGTTGTCTTCCCTTCGGACTCTCCTTTCCGACTTCCACCCGAGGAGGTTTTTCCGGGACCCAACAGAAGTGACGGATGCTGAAGAACGTCTTCTAAGGTTGATCCAGTGGAGCGTTGCGATCGGAACTTGTTGAGGTAGGGATCTTACCTTCGTCTCTCTAATTTTTGCAACATGCTCTTGCTTACGTGAAACACTTTTGAACCGGTTTAATAAAGATAATAATTGGCTTCTATAACGGGGTTGGGATGTTGTGATTGCTGTTACTTTATATCCGGTGATATTATGTTGTGAATTGAATGAGATTATGCGTACTGAAAATCATTGTCGTTTGGGGCCATTGCTTACGCAATTAAATGTTTCCCTCTCCTTCTGGATTTTCTTATAGATGAAAATTTTATTGAATGTGGAAATTGGGTAATCACGTAAAGTTTGCTGTTTAAAATCTGGAACCCTTGTGTGATCACCCAGGTTAAACAAAAACAGAATAATGAACATGTGGGTGTTGGCTTGGTTATGTGGCATGTAATGGGTGTGTTTTGTGGGTTGTCGTGGATAGGGTGAGTAGCAGGGCTACGGTTGGCTTCACTATGGGTTGGTGTAAATGCTATGTTAGTAATGGGAAGCGGGGCTGCGATGAGTGGTATTAAAGGGATAATGATGTACGGGTTTCGGTGTGGTTGTGGTTATGGTGGTTGGCAGCGGGGCTGCAGGGATGGTTTGAATATGAACGGACTATGGGTTGTTAATAATAAATAAAAAGTGGAAGATTTAATGAATGGTGGGTCATGGTAATGGAACGGGAATAATAATCAATGGGTTGGTTGGTTGATAAGAAGGACTTGGTTGTGTTTCTTGGGTTTTGCTAACTTGATTTGCGGATGGCAGGATTATGTTTTACGAACGATCGATGTGGTTAGTTGCTCTGTAGTTAAGGAACTAAATAAATTAATTCTGCTGAAACGTGAAAACCTAAACGGGGCTGGGGTTGTTTATTATATGCATGCTTCGTAGTAGCAGTTCTGAGGAACGTGCTAAGTTTCTCTGTTTAAAAGCCATAGGTTGGGTTGTGTGGCTGTTATACATATATATATCTGTATCTTTTGTGTTTTATCGCACCCCACACATGTTGAGATCTTAGTGCTAAACACTCTCATTTCATTGGAGAGGGTTTTTTCCCTTAGTTACTAGCTCTCTCCTGCTCCTTCTCCCCAAGGCTGTGATGGCTTGAGGTGACCTTACACATAAGACTCTTCGAGTAGGTTTCTATTGGGGTGGTTTTAGCCCATGATTCATCGGGCAGGTTCTACTGTTTCCCAAGAATCTTTGGGATGAGTCCTAGGTGTGTGCTGGAGGGATACGTGGTTTTGAGGCCCTAGGTGTGTGTGGGTGGGATACGTGGTTGTGAGGCCCAGGTGTGTGCGGGCGGGATACGTGGTTGTGATGCCCAGGTTTGTGTGGGCAGGATACGTGGTTGTGAGGCCCAGGTGTGTGCGGGCGGGGAGAGTGTTGCAGCGTCAGGATGTTCGCCATTAGGAAGAGCATCTAAATAAAGGGAAATGGGGCAGGGTACCCAAATACTACTGTTTCTTATATACTACTACCTTTTGTGCTTGTTTTTTGGTGAGTGTGGCTGGTGAGGTTGGGTGGATATAATTCCTTGCTAGGTTTCTTCTGTTGTTCTCACGGGACATTAGGATGTCTCCCCATTTGTGCACGAGAGATTTATGTTTTCCTACTGAGTATACTTGTATGCTCACCCTACGTTTACATTTAGGTTTCTAGGAGGACTACCAGGGCCGTTCGGGACCGTACTAGTCAGACAGTTGGAGTTGTTGCAGTTGTTGTTCTCTGGTTTTCTTTTGGTATTGTACTTTGATCTTTCTTGTACTTGTACCTTGTTATAAAATTATTTAAACATGCATGTGGGCTTGGTTTGGGTTTATTTATATACACTTGTTCTTTTCCTTTTTGGTGGTTGACTTGTCCTATTTCCCGATCCTAAATAAATAAATAGGGTAATGCCTCCCATATTAGTGAAAACTCATACCCTTGGTGCCAGTTGCTACCCCGGGGCCTACTGGAGGCGGGACTGGGGGTCATTATCTCCCTTTCACCATTGCCTGCTCAGGAGGGGCATATTTGGTGGGAGGGGGTCGTGACATAATGGTATCAGATATGATGGTTGAGAGGTAGGATGGAGTATGAAGTTAGGAACAATGAGGATTGCTTGGGATGGTAGGGTAACAATGTTAGTTAATCTTGGTGCGTGACATAGGCCAAGGAAGACCGGCTAGGACACGGGATTTTTAGGGCCCCCCGTGATCCGATGCAAGGACTCTAAGCCTACCGAACGACCAAGTGAGACTATATTGATTGCAGGGTAGAGACCCTAGAGAAGGTACATGTATCATCATGACTGTGTTTTACTTTATTTGGGTGTTCTGGGAAAGAAATTGAAATAAAATGATAAAATAAAACCTTGATCTTTTCCTTACTACTTGGGCATAGGTGATCCTTGTTTACCATACAACTATGACACCTGGAAGTTGTCCCTGGGTGTCTCAGACGGCCGAGGCCCAATAGATTTAGGCGGTCGATCAGCTGAGGATTGAACGAGAGGAGGAATATAGCCAGTGGCAGAAGACTCTCCATTCTTTCCAGCGGCAGACCCTCAAGAAGTACGAGGGTAGTACTTCGGATACGGAGATAGAGGGGTGGCTTGAGTAGCTAGGGATCACTTTTACCTTGATCTGTGCTCCGAGGGAGTACTGGGTTCCCCTAGCAGTCAGTCCTCTGAGAGGTGCGGCGTGAAAGTGGTGGACACTCTACCTCGAAGAGAGGATAGAGGCAGAGGTTCCATGGGCTGACTTTGAGAAGGAATTCTGAGAGGAATTTCTTTCTTCCATGATCAAGGCGGAGAAGCGGCAGGAGGTACTCTACATTCAGTAAGGGATTATGTCAGTACGAGAGCTGGGGATCAAGTTCAAGGATCTCCTGCACTTTGCTCCGGATCTCTTTCCGGATGAGGAGTCTCGGGTGAGACTTTTGGAGGAGGCGCTTCGTCCTTCGCTCCAGTATGCTGTCACCCCCTTCAGCCTTCTGACGTACATGGTGGTACAGAAGAAGGCAGAGGTTGTAGAGAGGATGCACTCGCTGGGAGGTGCACCCCGAGAGGGGAACCATCCAGGCTCGTCGAAGGGGAAAGAAGTCAGCAGCAGGTCTCCTGCGACGGGACCTTCCAGGTTCAGGCCAGTGGGGAGCAGGCCCCAGCAGTTGCAGTTCAGATCTTTGGGTCCTCGTCCCTTTTTCACAAGCCCAGGACCAAGGTGTTTTTCTTGTGGAGGTTTCAGGCATGATCAGAGTCGGTGACCGATACGAGCCTAGTACGGTGGTGGTGGGAAGGTTCAGCGCCCACCTAAGCAGCACCAATTTCCGGCGAGGACCTTCCAGCAGCAGCAGGACCATGCTCCTCCGAGGGAAGACTTTGCGGGAGGAGGCCGACCTTAGGGTGCTCCTCAGGGACCTCAACCAGGGCATGGTCGGGGAGGTGGACGACATCAGGTAGGCAGAGGATCTAGGTGTGGAAAGTTGCACGTAGTAGAGTTGACAGCTCCGGTAGGACCAAAGGTGGTGCGAGTTACGATTTTTTTATTCAGCACTCTTGTTTCTGCTGTGTTCGATTCGGGGGATTTGCACTCTTTTGTTGCACCTGGTCTTGCCCATGCTTTGGGACTAGACGTAGAGAGACTTTTCGTACCACTGGTGCTGAGTACACCAGTTAGAGACCAGACTAGTGTATCTTGTGTTTGCCGGGGATGTGGGCTGACTTTGGGACCACATCAATCTAGTGAGGACATTCTTCTGTTACAAATGCAGCCATATGATGTCATCCTAGGAATCGACTAATTTTTTTTTCTGTTAGTGCCATTATTGACTGCTTCCGGAGAAGATTCGTGTTCTCCGACTTGGACGGGCAGCGTGTAGCTTTTGTTGGAGAGAGGAGCTATCAAGTGGGAAGCCAGCATGTGGAGCCTCTCATTTCTTTGTTAGGTGGGCTATCAGTGGTTCCAGTTGTTACAGAGATGATGTATGTCCTGGAGGTTGTTGGGGAGTTCCTCGATGTTTTTCCTGAGGAGGTTGTGACTCTACCCCCATGACGTGACGTTGAGTTCGGGATAGACTTACAGCCTGGTGCCCGTCCAATTTTGATGGCCCCTTATCGGATGGCACCTTCGGAGTTGCGGATTCAGATTGACGATCTGATGGAGAAGGGTTTTGTTCGACCCAGCGTATCGCCATGGGGTGCTCCAGTTTTGTTCGTGAAGAAGGCAGATGGTGGTCTTAGGCTATGCATAGACTATAGAAGGTTGAACCAGGTAACATTCAAGAACCGTTATCCCCTCCTACGGATAAATGATCTCTTTGACCAACTGAGGGGAGAAGTTTGGTTTTCCAAGATTGATCTACGATCTGGATATCATCAGCTGAGGGTAAAAGATAGTGACATCTCGAAGACTACTTTCAAGTTTAGGTATGGGAACTTCGAGTTTGTGGTGATGCCGTTTGGAGTTACGAATGCACCAGTTGTGTTCATGGGACTTATGTACATTGTCTTCCGGGAGTTTCTAGACCGGTTCGTCATTGTGTTTATCGATGATATCCTGATCTACACAAGGTCAGAGGAGGAGCACATTGAGCATCTCAGGGCAACCTTGGGAGTCCTTCGACATCACCAGATTTACGGGTAATTGTCGAAGTGTAAGTTCTTGACACAAGAAGTACACTTACTTGGGCACGTGGTGTCTCAACATGGAGTGTTAGTGGACCCTTCAAAGGTGGAAGCAGTTGTTTCTTGGGCAACACCCTAGAGCATGACATAAGTTCGTAGTTTCCTGGGGTTAGAAGGATACTATCGGAGGTTCGTTTTGGACTTCTCTCGAGTTGCTTCTCTATTGACATCTTTGACGGGGAAGAACCAGGTATTCCAATGGAGCGAGCAGTGCCAGAAAACTTTTGACTACCTGAAAAAGAAGTTGTTCAGTGCTCCTGTACTCAGGTTGCCAGAGGAAGGGTTGTTGTATGAGGTGTTTTTGTGATGCTTCTGGCCTTGGTCTGGGGTGCGTGCTGATGCAGAAGAAGGGAGTGATCTGTTGTCGGTCTAGGCAGTTACACCCTCACGAGCGTAACTATGCCACCCATGACCTATAGCTTGCAGCATTATTGTTCGCACTAATGTTGTGGCGACATTACCTCTTTGGGGAGCGCTTTGTGGTCTTCTCAGATCGCAAGAGCCGGCGTTATATCTTCTCCCAGCGTGATCTGATCCTGCGGCAGCGGAGATGGGTCGAGTTTCTCTAAGACTATGACTTTGAGATCTCTTACACTGAAGGTAAGGGAAACGTTGTGGATGATGCCCTGAGCAGGAAGTCGCATCAGGAAGTTGTTCGGGAATCCACTGATGCTTGGAGGGTGATGGGAGAGTTGGCTGCCTTACACTTGCATGCCAGGGTATAAGGTGTTAGAGGCTGTTTGTTTCAGATGACGGTGCAGTCCTCCTTGTTGCAGCACGTGGAAGAGTCTCAGTGGGGGGACTCCGAGGAAGAAGTGATGCGTGATCGTGTTAATCAGGGGAACGCTCCAGAGGGATGGTTAGAGGACAGGCGACATCGGATGCTTTTCCATGGAAGGTTGGTTGTTCTAGAGGCGATGCGTGAGGGAGTTCTCCGTGAGTTCCATAGCTCAGCCGTGGCGGTACATCCAGGAGTTTTGAAAATGTACCGAGTGCTGAGGGAACAGTTTTTGTGGCCCGGGGTGAAACAGGAAGTGGCAGAGTTTGTGGCTAAATGCCTAGTGTGTCAACAAGTGAAGGCTGAACACCATGTTCCTAGTGGTTTGTTGCATTCATTAGATATCCCCGAGTGGAAGTGGGATGAAATCTCAATGGACTTCGTCACAGGACTACCCAGAGCTCAGGGTGGTTATGATGCTATCTGTGTAGTGGTGGATCATCTGACGAAATCAGCTCACTTCTTAGCAATTAAGGAGTCAGGCCCGGTGAGTACCTTAGCACAAAGGTACGTAGAAGAGGTGGTATGTTTGCATGGAGTTCCAAAGAATATCATCTCAGATCGGGATACTCAGTTTACCTGACGAGTCTGGAGGGGGTTACAACATTCTTTTGGAACCTAGCTACGCCTTAGCACTACTTTCCACCCCCTGACCGATGGGCAGACGGAGCAGACTATCCAGACGTTGGAGGACATGCTGCGAGCATGCGTTCTAGATTTCGGAGGACCATGGGTACGACACTTGCCTTTAGTAGAGTTTTCCTAAAACAATAGCTTCGACTCTACTATTGGCATGGAACCGTTTGAGGCTTTGTATGGGATACCATGTCGTTCACCCATTTTCTGGGTAGAGGTTGGTGAGATAGGTACTCTGGGGCCAGAGGTAGTGCAGAGCACCACAGAGAAAGTCCAGCCTGTACGTGAGAGGATGAAAGCGGCTCAGGACCGACCGAAGTCTTATGCTGATCGTCGGAGGAGGCCCTTGGAGTTCGAGGTGGGAGATCATGTGTTCTTGAAGGTTTACCCTCGATGGGGGAAGTGAAGGTTTGGGAAGGGGAGAAATCTCTCACCTAGGTTCATCGGACTTTTTGAGGCGTTGAGGCAAGTTGGAAAGGTGGAATATCAGATAGCCCTACCACCTCAGTTGGAGAAGGTTCATGACGTCTTCCACGTCTCCTAGCTTCGTCGGTACTTACATGACGACTCCCACGTTATCGAATGGGGAGAGTTAGATATGGGAGATGACGCGACCTTCGAGGAACGACCAGTCAGGATCGAGGATCATAAAGAGAAGGTGCTCTGTGGGTGAACCATTCTGTTGGTTCGTATGTTGTGGAGGCATGGCGGCCTCAAGGAGAGCACTTGGGAGTGGGAGAGCCAGATGCACACTCAGTACCCGGAGTTGTTTTGACCTGAGTTTTCCCTTGTTCTTTTGAGCTTTGTATTGATGTTGTACTCTATACATTTGATATATGGAATTCTTGGCTTGTCGGTTGTGAGACCATTTGTTTCCTTGTTCCCTGTTAATGTGTAACATGTCTGGATGTGTGGGGAAAGGGAAAAACTAGACCCTTAATAGAGACACATTAATGAGGATGCTATTGAACCCGTGTGGGCGAGTTAGTACTGCCTAAAGCGGATAATATCTCGACATAGGAGAAGGAATTTTCCAAATCTACATATTCAGGTAGTGTGTTGGTTGTGTGGTGTTGGGGGTAGTACGAGTTGAAAAATCCTAATGTATGAAAGTGGGAAGACCCAATTCCTAATCGAGATGCATTAATGAGGATGATATTAAACTCGTGCAGGCGAGTTAGTGTCGCCTAAAGCGGATAATATCTTGACATAGGAGAAGGAATTCCTAACACCTATGATTAGGGTTGTTGGTTGGGTTCCTGTTATAACGAGAACCCTAAGAGGTATCTTGTTGGGTTCCTCTGGGTTGGTTTTTGAATTCTCAGGGACGATAATGTTTTAAGAGGTATCTGATGTAATGGCCCGGATCTCTCTGGCCCATTCCTTTGTCAAAAAGAAGGTCAAAAAGTGTTTTGGAGGGTAAAACGGACTTTTCCCAAAATTTCCAGAATTTTGAAACTACACGCCGTGTAGTTTTAGTACACGCCGTGTACCCCCTTTCTGGGTATACCCCGTGTTGAAGGCCGCATCCTGGCTATGTGAAATAATTGGTGCATGCCGTGTGTCCAGTTCTACATGCCGTGTAGTCCTTCCCCGCCTACGCGATACCAGTCAATTGCCGTGTTCTGTGTTGGAGCCGTGTCCTTGCCATGTGCAATGAATGAGTACACACCGTGTGTCTAAACTACACGCTGTGTAGTCTTTACCCACGTATGTGTTACCCTCAAACCTTGTGTTGACCAGTCAACGGCCGCGGAGCCGTGTTGGAAGCCGCGTGGAGACCGTGTAAAATAACCGAGTACACCCCGTGTACCATAAAGTACACGCTGTGTTCTTTTACTTTTCTCACCTATAAAAGGAGGGGTACCCTCCTCCTTTCAATTCACTCCTCTCCCCCCTTTCCTCTGAGTTGAGTTATCCTAAGAGACTTGAAGGCTCTTTCTTCCATAACTTCTTCGTCCGAGCTCCGATTTACGATCCGTCAGCGGCCACTGGATCGTAACGAAGAGGCAGAACTTCCTAGCTTGGATCTGTTTTCTTTCCTTTGGACTTTACTTTCCGACTTCCACTCGAGGAGGTTTTGCCGAGACTCGACAGAAGTGACGGACGTCGACAGACATCTTCTAAGGTTTATCCGGGGGAGCGTTGCAATCAGAACCTGTTGAGGTAGGGATCTTAGCTTCGTCTCCCTAATTTGTGCAACATGCGGGGTGGATGTCCTCTTTCTTATGTGAAACACCTTTGAACCAGTTTAATAAAGACAATAACTGGCTTATATAACGGGGTTGGGAAGTTGTGATTGCTGTTACTTTATATCTTGTGATGTTATGTTGTGAATTGAATGAGCTTATTCCTACTGAAAATCATGGTCGTTGGGGGCCTTTTCTTACGCAATTAAATTTTCCCTCTCCTTCTGGATTTTCTTGTGGATAAAAATTTTATTGAATGTAGAAATTGGTTAATCACGTAAAGTTGGCTCTTTAAAATCTGGAACCCTTGTGTGATCACCCCGGTTAAACAAAAATGGAATAATGAACATGTGGGTGTTGGCTTGGTTTTGTGGAATGTGATGGGGGTGTTTTGGGGGTTGTCATGAATAGGGTGAGCAGCGGGGCTGCGGTTGGATTGGATGTGTGTTGGTGTAAATTCTATGTTAGTAATGGGCATGGGGGCTGCGATAAGTGGTATTAAAGGGATAATGATGTACAGGTTTCGGTGCAGTTGTGGTTATGGTGGTTAGCAGTGGGGTTTCAGGGATGGTTTGAATATGAACGGACTATGGGTTGTGAATAATAAATAAAAAGTGGAAGAGTTAATGAATGTTGGGTCATGGTAATGGAACATGAATAATAATCAATGGGTTGGTTGGTTGATAAGAAGGACTTGGTTGTGTTTCTTGTGTTTTCCTATCTTGATTTGTGGATGGCAGGAATATGTTTTATGAACGATCGATGTGGTTATTTTCCAAATAGTTAAGGAACTAAATAAACTAATTCTACTGAAACGTGAAAACCTAAATGGGGTTGGGGTTGTTTGTTGTATGCATGCTTCGTAGTAGCAGTGTCGTGGCACGTGCTCAGTTTCTCTGTTTAGAAGCCATAGGTTGGGTTGTGTGGTTGTTATACATATATATATCTGTATCTTTTTTGTTTTATCGCACCCCACCCATGTTGAGAACTTAGTACTAAACACTCCCATTTTGTGGGAGAGGGTGTTTTCCCTTAGTTACTAGCTCCTTACTGCTCCTTCTCCCCTAGGATGTGATGGATTCAGGCGACCTTAAACATAAGACTCTTCGGGTAGGTTTCGATTGGGGTGGTTTTAGCCCAAGACTCTTCGGGAAGGTTCTACTGTTTCTTAAGAATCGTTGGGATGAGGCCCAGGTGTGTGCGGGATGGGTACGTGGTAGTGAGGCCCAGGTGTGTGCAGGCGAGATACGTGGTTGTGTGGTCCTGGTGTGTGTGGGCGGGATACGTGGTTGTGAGGCCCAAGTGTGTGCGGGCGGGATACGTGGTTGTGAGGCCCAGGTGTGTGCGGGCGGGATATGTGGTTGTGAGGCATAGGTGTGTGCGGGTGGGGAGAGTGTGGCAGCGTTACGACGTTCGTCGTTAGAAAGAGCAGCTAACTAAGGGGAAATGGAGCGAGGTACCCAAATACTCTTGTTTCTTATATACTACTACCTGTTGTGATTGTGTTTTGATGAGTGTGGCTGGTGAGGTTGGGTGGATAGAATTTCTTGTTAGGTTTCTTCTAATATTCCCACAGGACATTAGGATGTCTCCACACATGTGCACAAGAGCTTTAGGTTTCCCTACTGAGTATATTTGTATGCTCACCCTACGTTTACTTTTAGGGTTCCAGGAGGACTACCTGGGCCGTGCGGGACCCTTCTAGTCAGATTGTTGGAGTTGTTGCAGTTGTTGTTCTCTTGTTTTCTTTTGGTATTATACTTTGAGCTTTCTTGTACTTGTACCTTGTTATAAAATTATTTAAACATTCATGTGGTCTTGGTTTGGGTTTATTTATATACACTTGTTCTTTTTCTTTTTTGGTGGTTGGCTTGTCCTATTTCCCGATCCTAAACAAATAAAAATGGTAATGCCTCCCATATTTGTGAAAACTCATACCCTTGGTGCCAGTCGCCACCCCGGGGCCTACTGGAGGTGGGACTCGGGGGTCATTATCTCCCTTTCACCATTGCCAGCTCAGGAGGGGCATCTTTGTTGGGAGGGGGTCATGACAATTATATATATTATTCATATATAAATCGTGATGAGAAAATGTAAAAGTTCATAGGAATTGGTTTATGTAATATGATGAATGTGAATTTTAAAACCCAAGTATAATAACAAAACCAGGGAGTCCAAAACAAAATAAAATTCATGGGAACCAATCATACCATTGAATACACCATCACATAATCCAAAAAATATTAAGAATATCTAAAATGTAATGATTTTTTATAAGATATTCATGAGAAACTATAAAAAATTAATGAAATAAATGGAAAATTATTCCCAGACCAATATAGAAAATATCATTAGATAAATTGGTTATTTTAGTACATATTAATTGATAATGGAATTATTTCAAGAAATAAATTCAGACATTCTTACAAAAGATATTTTCAAGTTTAGTTCATTGAAATTCATGAGAAATTTTTACCAAATTTTAGTTTTGAAACTATATGGATTTATCATGGAATTAAACTAAAATATATAATAAAATGAATCATATGGATATAAATTAAACAATACATAATGATGAAATAAATGAATATATTTAGATAAAATAAAATTATAGTATTTTCATATTGATATATATAAGGTGTGGAAACTAAAAAATTCACTTTATGGTCTCTATAAAGTTCCATGGTATTTGTAAATAAGGAATAATGATCACTTCATAATAATTGAATTCAAGAAATGTTATGTTAAAAAATTGTATATAAAAAATTCTGACATGACATTACTATTTTTTTATTGTTTATATTTATGATATTATTTATTATTTTGATGGAAAAAAAATGTTATGTGATGATTTATCTATTGATATAATGAAAATTATTGAGATGTCACTTCTTCGGGAAATTTTATTCTCCTTGTTGAAACAAATAAACCATGTTGTTAGTAAGGTTTTAATTTTACAATTAAAAGTTTATAAAGAACTACTGAAAAGGATTATAATTTAGGATTCAAGATTAGTATCTACATGTTTACATGTGGGTACAAACAAATATAAGGACGATTACAGAAAACAAGTGACTAGGAAGGAGTTTATAATACTTACTAGAAGTCTCTAATATTAAACTATATCTAATACACAAATATTGTTATCTGTTAAAACATATGAATGAATTGTATAAAATCTAACATACCATCATCTTCGTGAAGCTAATAGAATACAATGTTATTATTCAAATTCCACTAGTTATTGTTTTTTTCACAATAATGCAGATATTTTGTGTATTAAATTAAAATAATAAATGGTAAGAAGATGTAAATGATATAAATTTAACATATGTCATTATATCCTTTGTTGGTAACAAATTTATTGCATATAACTCAAAGAAACAACCATTGGTAAAAATATATTCAACTGAGTCTAAAAATATAGATTCTACATAGGTTGTTACTTAAATTATGCGGATGAATTGATAGTGTGAGGATGTGGATATTCAAAAAATATACCAACTAGTTGTCAAGTATGATATTAAAATAAATATTAATATTTCTAAAATTATAATTCATCATTCCATATTAAAACACATTTATATTAAATATAATTTTCTAATCGAAATTTGGATGATTGTAGATTAAATATTGTGTTTTTTTCTATCCAAATAGCGTCATGATGATATTATAACCACTCCCATAATAACTAAGTATTTATAAAATTTATGTTTGTAAATGGGATGAAACCTACACTGATATACTTATGTATTTTATTTTAATCATCCTCCACTATCATTTCATGATTATCCTTGGGGAGATTTAACTTATAAGGGTGAAAATCTTTCCTCCTCGTTGTGAATTGTTTCAATTTGCGTACTGAATTGTGTATAAAATATATAATATATGAATGTTTTTTGGGATTTTGAATCTTGAAAATAGAAATGATTCATAATTTAATCACACTTTTCAATAATGATATAACATTCATAGACTAATAGATTTTAAAATCATTACTATTTTTCCTTAAAAATATTTTGTTAGTCACATAAAACTACCCAAATTTGTTTTATTGAAAATAAGTTGAAGATAATTATTTATTAAAAAATTAATCAAAATAGTGATATTGTTGTCCCCTAGTAGAACCAATATTTTTTATATTATGAACATAGATGTTAATTGTGACGATTGAGGAGTTTAAATTTAATTGTTAATAATATGTAATAATATATTATCACGTTTTACATTTTGGACAACTCTTTTGAATCAATTCATGGTAATTTTAAGATGAATTATTAAAGGAATTTTGATATTAAAGGATATTTATATGAATAAAAATCACTCATTTTGTGATATTTACATAAATATGATTGTTTTTAAAAGATTGAATTGGAATTATAAAATTGATTCAACATTTCACATATAGAATATTAATAAGTGTTTAATTTTGGGATTTATTAAAAAAATATAGGCATTTAAGAGTCAAACATAATATCATGACCGTCCACTACTTACGTCTGATGTTTTCCTAAAAAATCCATCCAATTTTTCATAATACAGGAAGAGATATTACCGAAGGAAGGTGTGGGTCTCAGTAGTATAACGTGCGCAAAGCATACATTGTGAGGATAAGTAATCACGTTTGGTGAAAAAACAACATGAAAAATAATATGTTATGTACGAAATGGATTCCTATAGTATACCTAGTTACTCACATCTAGTGAGGTTAAGTGACACCAATTACTATTAAATATATAATAAATGCACAGATATTTGTAGTGGTATTCACAAAAATGGAACAATATATCTAAATTAATGTGTTATATATATAAGTTTGGTTGAATGGAATTACTATATTCTTCTATTCATCTTCCTCCTAATGCATGAAATAATTTTCATTATTATTATAATATCTACTAACCAGAAACCAATGGATCATCGAATGAATCATTTTATAGTGGGAATGATAGCACGAACAAAGGTGTTCAATAAAAAATACACAACCTAATTCTACTATGAGTAAGGTATATTTAACTTGATATATTCCCAGATTGATGAATTAAAATCTTACATATAAAGAATTATGCTTCCATGATAAAGAACACAAATCCTCTATGAGGCATTCTACATCCTCTATGTGCATAACAAAGACAATTCATTTGATATTCTTGATTCATGAGAAACCTTTTAAGGTCTATTCATGAAGTGTAAGGATCATCTGAATAATAAAGTTCTCCCATGATGCATCGTGATTGAAGAAGAAGAAGCCACATGATATAGTGAGCTCATGTTATTTTCTAATGTCTAATGAACACAATTTTTTTATTACGATAATAATTTTATTATCCATGGAATGAATGAGATATCAGGATAAAAGGACATTTCTTATCTTTTCTAATATGATAATGTTGTAAAAAAATAATTATTCATACATGTAACTTTGTATTCATTAATGTAAGTCATTTTCATGTATACTATAATTATGAAGATGTGGATTTCTATGATGATGATGCTTGTATGCATTAATTAGCAGGATCAAATTGGTATATTCCTTGAGCATCACATCTCATGATAGTAAACTAATTAATGAAAAAAAATAGAAGTTGTGTGATGTAGTTTTGTGAATAATATTATCAACTCATGTATTTGATGTCACTTAAAAATGAAGAAATAAGAGTTTCATTAGATCTATATTTATTTATAATTATATCTTGAGTAAAAAATAAGAATTCATAGGATATTCATACATATACATGTAACTTTAAAAGAAAATGTACTGTCATTGTGAAAAATGATGAATGATAAATTCATGAAATTTGACTATGTGAATTTTAGACAGTGATCCAAATCTAAAGTTATCTTGAATAAAATATGGATGTTGTGTATAGACATGATATTGTAGAGAATATTGGATTAATAATAGGTATTCATGTCACACACATGGTTGTTACATTATAAAATGATGAATTTAAATGATGTTGAATTTTAGAAGTGATGAGATATTATGTGTTGTTATTTGATATACCACCTGAGGAATTCAAACAATATTTCAAATATATTTAAATAGTTATTATTTATAAATGAGTTATTATTTTAGTTATTTAAAATAGGCTTTGTAATTATATTTCATTTTTTATATGATTTATTTTATTAGAAAATGATAATTAAAGGCCCATGTGTTTTAAGCTTACCATAGTAAATTTTTATTATCATAAAAGGATTAATAGAAACTATATTCATATATGTACTATGAATAAATAATCACATTAAGAAGATGAATGATTTTTTCTAGCAATTAGTGAATTGGTGTTAACATTTTCTGAATAATGAGGGTCATTTTATGGTCTACTTGTAGAATAATGTGTTCTTTATATTATATGTTTAGAGGAATCTTGTGAATTGTTATTTTTAATTTATCTTCCGAGGGAAGTCATGGTTTCCATTCTAGTGAATATATGTTCCTTTTTGGTTGGATTTTGTATCATGTATTTTGAAAATGTTAATATCCTGGCTTGTGGCTATGCCTAAAAAAAATTGGGTGTTCCCAATTGGGATAAAAAACACCATAAAATAATGGGTCATAATCATCCTTTGGGTGGTAAACCTTTTTGAATACATGTAGTGATTCACTATTTCTTTATTTTACTTATTTAGTAATATCTATGTTGACTATGTTATAAGGATTATGGTCATTAAAAAAGAAATATAATTAACTTATTTAAACCCCACTCCCCCTCAGTCTATACCATACATATTTGATCCTATTCACATTAGTATAAAAAAAATCTATTCACTCACATTTAAGTGTTTCTTTTAATAAAAATGTAATATAAATTCATCTTCATTCCATGTGAATATTTTTTTGCATATAATAAAATTTGAAGGATCCATATAATTTTAGAGTTATTCTATTAGAATCATCTTGACTTTCTCTCTAAGATTCTAAATATGGTAATTTCAATGTTTTAAACGTTTGGTTGATAAATTTACTACAAGTGTAACTCCCACTTCTATTGTGATCAAATATAATGAATCATATTTTATAGTTATGTATACCTAAAGAAAAAATTGAGTAATCATCCACACTCCTTCCAAAAAAATATATTTGGAAACCAAAATTAACCAAATAGCCAAGGAAATCAGGTTATTATTGAGACCTAGATCACGAAACACTTATATCTGTATAAGGAATGATTCATTTTCCACTGATCCTTCACCTCCACCTTCAACACATGGTTAAGATCCTCATCAACTATATTTGTAAATCACCAAATTTTATGGATACATAATATGAAATTCATCCTTTTTATTTAGTTATATTGAGATAATATTAAGAATATATTCTATAATATTCTATTTTATTGGAAACTCCCAAATGAAAATTTATAGTAATATATACTATTGAACATCATTCTATAGTAATATTCTTTATAGTGGTTTTCTACCTATCACGATAATCATTATTGAGGACAAGTCATTTTAAAAAATGAAAATAACCACTACCTTTTATAAAAGACTTATCTCTACTCTTATCCCTTGACATCCTTTATGATTTCTCCAAATTATTCTGATGAGGATAGTGTCCCATTCCTCCAGCATTCATAGAATCATCGGAAGAACATAAACACTATCAATCAGAGTTCTTCAATAAGGACCAATTTATAAAAATCAATGGACTCTATTGTTTCTAACATCATCTATTAATATCTTTTACCATGGATTCCTATGAATCTATTAAGTATTATTACAATGAAATCACCCATATATCATCTATAAATTCTACCATCATAGATTTAATTTTGATCTAGACTAAGTTGAAATCATTTACAGTATATGCGGCATATCTCAGTTCTAGTAACCACATGTTCATTATCCTAAACATTAAGTAACTTTATTAAGTTAAATTGGTGCAATAAAATTGAAATGTCTTCCATATTTTTTTTTAAAATAACTCTTCTCCATAATCTAAATTTTATTAAATTTCACAATGGATGCACATGGAAATACTATTTCAATAATATTAATATATAAATTTTATTTAATAATATAAATTATATTTGGAACTACAAAAAATATAAGATTAGTGGTGGTTTTTTAAAATTGTTTATGCACAACCCCCTATAATCACAAAATTTGGAGGGGGTTAAAAACCCCTATAAATGTTTTATCATTTTTCATTGAAATAGTTGGTAGAATTTTAGAGTTAGTTATTTCAAAACCACCACAAATTTAATAATTAGTTGATCTATAAGTTCAGTTGGATTTTAGCGGCTCTCTCTCTATATATATATTATTCATTTGGATATATATTAGTGGATATATATATATATAATAATTTATTTTAATAGAAATAGTGGGAATTCACAACCACCTCTAATCATTTAAATTATATTGGGGTCAATAATTGACGTCAATCCCTTAGAAAAGAGAGGGTTTTTAAGCCCTTATAATATATGATATTATAGGGGGTTTTAAACCCCCCCAAAACCCATAATATTACATGGAGTTTATGAATTTCTTCTAATCCCATTGATTAGATGGAGTTTTTAACACCCTGTTAAACTTTAATTTTTTTTAAAATTAATGTGATATAAAATCAAATTTTATAATACATATGTGGGCGTTCATGTGTGTGTACACACACATATATATATTACATAAAAATAATATATAAATATATATAAATGCATTATAAACACACACACACATGTATATATATAAATAAATAATGTAAATTCAATAAATAAATGCTTAAATATATAAAAAATGTATACATATATAACTATTTTATTACATAATATATATGTAATTATCAATCTATTTATTCATATATATCAAATTTATATACTTTTTATAAATTCCATACATTTATATTAGGATTTATATTATACATATATTATATTAAATACAATTTTATTATATGTTTGTATATGAATAAATTTATATTATATTATGTTCAAACAAAAACATTATATAGAAATTACATATATATATATTGAATATTAAAAATTATATATATTTAATATTATAAATATTTTATTACCTATAAATTTATATATATTATATAATTATTTTATATATATTTCAGTACACCATTTTAATTATCAATTGATTTAGTATATAAATATATATATGTGTGTGTGTGTGTGTCATTTAATTATATAATATATTTCAAATTATAAGATTGTATTTAGTTGCATTTGTATTTATACATAAAAATAATTGTATAATTTTATGTGCATATATATATATATTAATAAATTGTATTTCAAAAATGATGATTTTATATAAACTAAATGAATAAACATATCATATAAATATATACTATTTAAAAAATAAATCATAAAAAACCTTTTTTAGTTGTTTTTATAATTTATATTACAATAATAATAAATAAATCATTAAATAATCTATTCATGATTTTATATTATCTATAATTAATATTACATGATATAAAATTTATATAGATAAATATATATAAATTTAAACAATATTATACCACTATATTTATTGAAATACATATATATTAGTATACATAATATGAAATAGTTATATTAATTTAAATAAATATATATTAATGTGCATAATTAAAAATATTTGTATTATAATACATTATATGAATATTTCTATAATTTGTGTTTAATATAATATTAATTATATATTTGTACAAATTTTATTTATATGACATTATATAAATATTTTTATAAATTTTATTTCATATATAATATTTGATTGAATTTTATTTCATGTAATATAAATTAAATATAATATAAGACAATTTATATAAATAAATATACATTAATTTACATACAAATAAATATACGTATTGATATATATTATATAAATATATTTTTAAAGACATAATATAAATATATTAAATAAATAATTATATATATACATTATATAAATAAATATGTACATAGTGTATGAATAAATGTTTACGTATATAAATAATTTACATAAATATATTTATAAATATATAAATACATTTATATATACAAAACATGAATATAATTATAAAATATATACTCAAATGTATGTAAATACTCGTATAAAATATATATTTTATAAAAATTTATAAATTTAATATAAGATAAATTTATAAATTTATAATATTAAAATGTATATTCTAATTTAAACAATTATATAGGTATTTAAATTTTATTTAAATTATATTTATATTCAATAGTTTCATAATATATACAAATATAATTATATATAAAGATATTAACAAAATCTGATCATCATAGTGGATTAGTCATTACATCAGCATAGAGGATGTCAGAGTTTCGAATCATATCAAAGGTAAATTTTATAAGGAAATGGGTTCACTGGTGAACTCGAGAAGGGGAGGGATGGTCCACACACATGGAAAACAAGAGGGGGTAGTGACATTGGATTACCGGAGGGGGGTCATGACATTGGAGAACTGGAGGGCGTCTGTCACGACCCATCCTCGGGGCTCGTTCCGTGACTACCCCAAGCCCGCCTTCCATAGGCCAGGGGCTGGAAACTAGCACCAAAGGCATAAATCCTGATAACTGGGAAGGCATTGTCTTTATAAAAGTAAACAAACCACCATAGAGTACAAGAGGAAGTAATACACTAAGTATAAAAGAAAGTGCTGAAAAGTAAGTGGGATAGAATACAAACCCAACTGAAAGTACAGCTACAACTGAATTAAAGTACAACAGAAAAGACAAATAGCTGGATGAAAAGAAGCAACTCCTGGGTCGTCCACCTCGAATCCTACCTGAAGGGTAGGTATAGATAGCGTAGCTCCTGGATCGTCCACCACGAATCCTACCTGAAGGGTAGGTACAGAGAGCCTCCACAACGCTCTCGCCCGTCTACCTCCTCCGAGTATCGTCTCGTCGTGATGTCCACCTCCAGATACTGACTCGTCGTGAGGTCCACCTCTGGGTACCGTCCTGTCCTCGAACCCTCGGCCTCTGTCAGCACTGCCCGTCGTCTACAACCAACACAACGAGGTGCGGGCATAGCCCGTGCATAGGTGAGTATGTGATACTCAGTAGGGACTCCGAGACCCTCAAGGTCTCACTAAATCCAACAAGGATAACCACAAAGAAGGATCTCAACAGATAAACCCTACATAGGTATAAGCCCATACTTATACCTAAGTTATCAAGTAACCCATCTCAATCATTAGGAAATACAAAGGTTATGAAATATACAAATAAACACTACGTAGGAATATGCCCATACATATACCTAAGTTATCAAGTGACCCATCTCAATCATGAGGTAAACACAAAGGTCATAGACTCTGCTCAAACCAGGATTTTCATTATCGAAACCGTAACTGCTGAAGAGATCCGTCTCTGATTAGTACAGTGATCCTGTCATGACTCCGAGGTACTGCTCACTAACCTAATACTACTGAGATACTCCTCCTGTTGAGTACCACAGGTCTGTCACCTCACAATGTAGTGCTCTTTTTCCACGGGTCTGCCACCACACATACTAGTGCTCCCCCTCAAAGCCTACAGAGGTACTCCTCCTGTCGAGTACCGCGGGTCTACCACCTAACAAATTAGTGCTCCTCCGCCATGGGTCTACCACCTCACAAAGTAGTTCTCCCCACTGGGCTATGCAAGTCACTCCGAATCGAATCGGACAAGCAGTCATCAGGTCTCAGCGAGCTACATGGTCTCCGTACTCCATATGCTCGTCTCCGGGAGGGTCCGCTCCACGCGCTACAGGTCGATACTCCAAGTATCACAAAGTCCCATGAAGAAATATCTCAAAGTACTGCCTCATCATAGGGGTCTCAACACCTCAGACGGCGTGTCAATCGGACGCACGGTCTGTGAGTTATTAGCCTTTTCATCCCATGGGCCCGGTTAGTTTCGTGTACGAACTAACCAGACTGTATCTCAACTATACCCCGAACTCACATATGTTATACTCATAGGGACCATTTCTCGACGTTATCACCAACGCCACTGACGGTTCGTCAAACGAACGTCTGGTCTGAAAGTTATCGGCTCTTCCGTTGTAGGGGCCCCGTTGGATTTTGGGTACAATCCAACCCGTCCATACTCCAACTACGTCTAAACCTTAGGTGAAGTATTTCAAAATTTCCGTCTCATCAAGAGGAATCCATCAAAGTCGACGGCACGTCAATAGGACTTCCGGAGCTCATGTTATAAGTGTTTCCGCTTGGAGGGCCCGGTTGATTTCATGTTCGAACCAACCCGTTTATACTCAAATTTCTCCAAAACCTTGAGTGTAATATACCAAAATGACCGTATCGATCCAAGGATCGGTAATAAACTGATGGTGCGTTGACCGAAGGTCCGTATCCCATGATATGGGCAGAAGACCATAAGTGATCCGAAAACGGGGGATCTGGGCCCGGTCCGACCCGGCCCAACCCCCCCCCCCCCCCCCCTGGGTCAGCCTGAACCGGGGAGACCCGACCCGAGTCTGAGTCTAACCCGGTAGGGCATGGCCCGGTCCGGCCCAGCCCGGCCGGGTGGCATGCTAGCTCGGCCAGTGAACCGAGCGGCCTTTGCGCTCCGTGGACGCGGTGAGCGCCGCACACTGCTCCCCCGGATCCCACGCGGCCGCGGGATCCTGCTGCCTGCCACCGCGGCATTAGCCGCGGCTATTCCTCCTTGCGGCGCTTCGGGACCCCGCCGCCGCACCGGCGACTTGCGCCGCCGGTGATGTCCGCCGGACACCGGAGTTTCTCCGGTGGTCCGTTTTCAATTCTGTCTGCTCCAGGAATCATTACGGGACCCGAACTTCACTATGGGATAATCAAATCTCCTCTGCGGCCCGTTTTGTCATCTCCCGTTGATCCGCACGTCAAATAAATAAACTGTGGAGTCTTCGATTTGCCTTTGTGGCCCCGAATCTGACCACAGTTTCGTTCGGACTCAACGGCGCGGTGTGAAGGCGCCGCACTTCTTCACCGTGTTCCTCCTTGTTTCCACGCAGTGTCGTTGCACCGTGCTACCTTTGTTCTTGCCATGACAAACACAACATCAAGAGGGAGGAGAGTCGGTCGTGTTCGTGCAGTCTGGCCCCCCGCTCGTTAATCCGATATCAAGAAGCTATGAAAATTTACGTTGGATGGCAAAGAACATTTATGAACAAAACAAACCCCTACCTCGATGAAGTCGTTGAACGAGGTTCGTTGCGGAAAAAGGGTCGTCGCGGAAGATGGCATCAAAGAACGATGCTCCGTAAGCGCCGTCGGCATTGCGGTACACGGCGTCGCAGAGAAGAGGATCTTCAGTGTCACGGTACACGACGTCGCGAAGAAGAGGATCGTCGGCGTCGTTGTACATGGAGTCGCGTCATCAATCTCTGAGGAATCAGCGTTCTTCATTTTCCTTTGTCGGAGGCCGACGTTTTTCGTCGTTCTTCGCGTTCTTCAACAAGGAAGAACGTTCTTAAAGACTAGAGGTCTCTTCTTTGTTCCACACAACAAAACAACAATAATAAAATACGGTTTCTCTTATTTTATTCCTAATGTCAACCCTTTCAAAATTAAAAACGAATCCACGAATTAATTTAACGTGTGTTGACCAATTAATGAGGCGTTTAATAAACCAAAAAAATCCGAGAGTTGACTTGGAATTAAGTGGGGGTGTGGGTGAATTACTCAATTAAAGATGAGTTTAAAAAATTAAAGAGGGATGTGAGGAGCTATGGAAAAAGTGAAGGGGTGGGGCTCGTGTGGGACCTACCTCTCCTTTATTCTCCCAAGGGAAGTTAGCAACCCAAGGGGTCCCACTCCAACTCCCACAACTAGCAGTTAAACCACATAAGAGAGGGAAACAGTGTTGTGACACAACATTTAAACCTCTTAGCAAGAAATAAAAATAAAATTTTAAAACAATTATATTTTTATTCCTCAATCTTTTTTTGTTTAACAACTCCTCCCGAGAAAATGCAACTCCAGAAAGGGTCTTCTTAAGTAATTACCGGTGCTGTGGTTTCATCGGTGCCCTCATATTTCTTTTCCGAGCACCGGTTCAAAAGTTAGAAAAACCCGCTCGTTCGTTCACTGAATATACCCGAGCTAAACTTCAGAAATTGATTCTGGGCATACCAGGCCTCGGAATCAGGTACCTTCATAAACCACATACTCGTAAAATTCCAAAGAAATTAAGAAAAAAATTCCCTTGAAATTTCCGGGTCTTTACATTACTCCCACCTCAAGACTTTACTTCTCCGTAAAGTTATAACAAAAAATAGGGAAACAAAAGTGGTACTGAGCACGCATCTGAGCCTTCCGTTCCCATGTGCTCACCTAGAGGTTCTCGTACTACCAGTGAAAGCACACCCAAGGAATTTACCGTCTACGTAGGATCTGCTCCTGTCAATCCTCGATCCCCACTAGAACCTCCCTGAATGTCGCCCTGCCATCAACATCCTACTTCCTGAGGTCGATGATGTGTGAAGGATCATGCTCGCATCTCCTCAGCTGAGATACGTGGATGACATCATGCACCTGGTTCAACTGAGGTGGAAAGGTCAAACGGTAAACCACCTCACCTACCCTACTGAGGACCTAGAAAGGTCCATTGAACCTCGGAGATAACTTTTCACTTCGGCCACATCTCCGTAAACCTCGTCGAGGTGAGACCCGTATAAGAACGTGATCACCATCCTTGAACTCTAGAGGCCTCCATTTCCTGATTAGAACTGAAACACAAAACTCTTGCTGACATGAGGGTAAGGTTGGTCGACCCAAGAGTGATTGACCAAACCCTCCTATGCATGAGTTTATCCTGTGCTGCCTGGGGTTTCCTTTTCACCGAACAAGGAAAACCCATCCCGACGTTGTAGTTAGACCACAACCATTTGGCCTAATACAGTCAATCTGAGCATGAACTGTGAATCCAATCCATACCGAGACCAACTTCGTAAGGCCTCGATGCTGCCACCAAGATATTCCAACCGAAACTCTCTCCTCTAGGGTCAGACCACACTTTCGGCATAAGTGTGATTATCAAGTCTCCTACCAAGGTATCTCCAAGCATGAGGGTCAAGTCTACGGCTTACCAGAAACACTAGGTCTGGGACAAGATTCGTGGAAGGAAGGAATGATTCATATCAACGTCTGTTACTATGGAAGCTAGTAGTGGACACAAACTATCCCTTGAATCATTTTTAGATCCATTGAGTTACACTCCTTGATCGCATGCAGCCACACTCTTCCCCTACCCTCCATCTCCCTGATCCTGGTGGGGACAACTAAGGCGGGTGGTTGTATCATGTTGAAATGTACACCACCTCATGTTGCTCTCCTAGCTCTGCCACCACGTCTGCTGCTTCACAGAATCATCTCTCCTTAATGATTCCTCTTCTTGAAACATTTAACACACCTGAGTCTCTAATACTGGCGCAAGTTTCCTTTTTCTTACTGCACTGTGCAGTCTTCATCCGCTCCTGGATGATCTGCACCTTCATTGTCTATGATCTGTAAGAGCTGCTAAGATTTCTCCTTTGCCGAAAAGATATACTTGGTCACATCCCCTGGATGAACCACGCCCATTTCCCAATATAGTCAATCCTTACATGAATGATGCATTCATGCCATGGATGACGTCGTAAGGCCTCAACGTTACTACCAAGAGATCCAACCGTCACTCTAGACTCTAAGGGTCGAGTCACAATATCGGCATCAGCATGAGGTAACTGGGTCTCCTCCAGTTGGATTCTCAAATGTGAGGGCCAAGTCAACAGTTTTAGTCGGGACCTCTCAGTACACAAAATGGAAGGAAGAAAATGTCACAAGGAAAAATATCTTTTATTACTGCAGCTCAAAGTACAAAGACACACAACAACAGAAACATGGAACTAGAAGTACCAAGAACAAAAGGAATCCACTAGTTCCGCTCCTGTCCACCTGCTTCCGGAGCTCCATAGTCGTATGATGCTGCTGCATGAAGCTGAGCTCTCCCATGTCCACCTGTTCCCTGCGGTCAGGGTGGACCTCTTGGTGGTGGTGGTGGAAACACCTCCAAGCGTCGTCCACCTCCAACTACACTGCCAGATCCCCTGCCTTGGTCTTTTGCAACTTGTGGTCTGCCTCGATCAAACCTCTGCCTCTTCCTAAAAGGTCCTTCATTTATCTTCTGATCATCCAAGCGGTGGATCAGACAGTCATGAGCCATGTGACCCTGTCCGCCGCACGTGTAACACATCATGGAAGGTATGGATCTGTCACTCCCCTTGGTGCCTCGTACTACCGTCCCTGAGTCATGCGGTCGACCACCTGTAGGTCTGGTCCTCTTGGACCTCTGCGTCATCTATCTATTGCCTGCTGCAGAAGACTCTGGAGCACACCGTCTAGTGGTGAGTCCTGCTGCTGGAGACTGCTCAGCAAGTAAACTCTCCACTAAGAGGGCTCACTCCAACACCCCTGCCTGCGTCGGGATGCTGTGAGAAACAACAGAGTCTCTAATCTCTCACCTGAGCCCCTGCTTGAAGGTTCAGGCCCTGAAGAACGGGTCCCATACAATATCTGTGGAGTAGTGTGAGAGGTCTATGAACCTCGCCGAGTACTGCGCCACCATCATGCTACCCTGTTGTAGATGCATTAGCTCTTGTATACGCACCGATCGAAGGGTGGATGGTAAAAACTCTGCCTGGAACAGGCTCTCGAAGTATACCCACATAAGTGTCACCTCTTCATGCATCTGGAGCATCAAGCTCCACCATCTGTCTGTTGCTGCCTAAAGGATGCTGGTAGAAAGGATCACCATGAAGTCTTCTCGCTTCCCTACTAGCCTAAAGACTCTCACCATTGCCTCCAGCCAATCCTTAGCCGCCTGTGGGTCCGTCCCTCCCCTGAAACTGGGTGGCCTCTGGCGCTGTAACTCGTGCAGTGCGCTCAAGTGACGTGCACTTTTTGATTTTGGGGTTGGTGGCATCGGTGGCCCAACGGGTGGTAGTACTGCTGGTTCCTCTGCTGGTGCCTCAACTGGGATAGGGCCATGTACTAAGGCCACATCGCTCGACGGGCTATCGTTACGTACAACTCTCGGGGCTCTACCAGGTCATCCGCGGGGAGGCATCCTAAAAGAAACAAACGTGACATGGTCAAAATATTCATACCTGGTGAGTTGACCTGGTTTGAGCTGACTTTTAAAAACTTTTGGAAACATACATGCAATCAGGGTTTTCGTGCACAAAGTCGGAAATCAGTTTTCAGGGTCCTGGTGTATGGATACATTGGCCGCCCGTACCAACACTGGACTCCCTGAACTGAAAACCACACTTGGTACCCTTAAAAATATTGCTTCACAGAAATAAAATATCAGAGTTATGAGTTCTGCTATAGAACTTACTCCACTGATACCAATTTGTCACGCCCGTCCTCGGGGCCCGTGCTGTGACTATCCGAAGACCGCCTTCCATAGGCCAGGGGCTAGCGACTAGTACCAAAGGCGTAAATCCTGATAACTAGGAAGTCATTGCCTTTATAAAAGTAAACAAAACACCACAGAGTACAAGCGGAAGTAATATACTAAGTACAAAAGAAAATTATGAAAAGTATGTGGGAGAGAAAACAAACCCAACTGAAAGTACATCTACAACTGAACGAAAGTACAACAGAAAAGAAAAACTACTGGAAGAATAGAAGCAGATCCTGGGTCGTCCACCTCGGATCCTACCTGAAGGGTAGGTATAGATAGCACAACTCCTAGATCGTCCACCACAGATCCTACCTGAAGGGTTGGTACAGATAGCCTCCACAACTCTCTCGCCCGTCTACCTCCTCCGAGTATCGTCTTGTCGTGAAGTCCACCTCCGGATACTGACTCGTCGTGAGGTCCACCTCAGGGTACTGTCCAGTCCTCGAACACTCGGCCTCTGTCAGTGCTGCTCGTCGTCTGTAACCAACACAACGAGGTGCGGGCACAACCCGTGCAGGGGTGAGTATAAGATACTCAGTAGGGACCCCGAGACCCTCAAGGTCTCACTAAATCCAACAAGGATTACCACAAAGAAGGATCTCAACAGATAACCCTTACTTAAGTATAATACCATACTTATACATAAGTTATAAAAGAACCCATATCAATCATGAGGAAACACAAAGGTTATGAAATCAAAGGATAACTACTACCTAGGTATATGCCCATACATATACCTATGTTATCAAGTGACCCATATCAATAATGAGGTAAACAAAAAAGTCATAGACTCTGCTAAAACCAGGATTTTCATTTTCGAAACCATAACTGCTGAAGAGCTCCGTCTCTGACGAGTACAATGATCCTATCATGACTCTGAGGTACTGCTCACTAACCTAAGACTGTTGAGATACTCCTCCTGTCGAGTACCACGGGTCTACCACCTCACAAAGTAGTGCTCCTCCGTCATGGGTCTGCCACCTCACATAGTAGTGCTACCCCTCATAGCTTACAGAGGTACTCCACCTATCGAGTACTGCTGGTATGCCACCTCACAAAGTAGTGCTCCTCCTCCATGGGTCTACCACCTCACAAAGTAGTGCTCCCCACTAGGCTATGCAAGTCACTCCGAATCGAATCAGACAAGCAGTCATCAGGTCTCAGCCAGCTACACAGTCTTCATACTCCGTACGCTCATCTCCGGGAGGGTCTGCTCCATGAGCTATAGGTCGACACTCCAAGTATCACAAAGTCCCATGAAGAAGTATCTCAAAGGACCGCCTTGTCATAGGGGTCTCAACGCAACAGACGGCACGTCAATCGGACGCCCGGTCTTTGAGTTATTAGCCATTTCGTCTTAGGGGCCCAGTTGGTTTTGTGTACGAACCAACCCGACCGTATCTCAACTTTAACCCAAAATCACATAGGGTATACTCATAGGGACCGTTTCTCGACGTGGTCACCAATGTCGCTGACGGTTCGTCAAATAGACGTCCGGTCTGAAAGTTATTGGATTTTCCGTTCCAGGGGACTGGTTGGATTTAGGGTAAAATCCAACCCGGCCATACTCCAATGGTGTCCAAACCTCAGGTGAAGAATTCCAAAAGTTTAGTCTCATCAAGAGGAATCCAACAAAGTTGACAACACGTCAATCGGATGCTCGGATCTAAAGTTATAAGCGTTTCTGCTCCGAGGGCCCGGTTGGTTTCGTGTTCGAACCAACCCGGCTGTACTCAAAGTTCTCTGAAACCTTGAGTGTAATATACCGAAACGACTGCCTCGATCCAAGTATCTCTATTCAACTGGAAGTGTATCGATCGGAGGTCCGTATCCAAAGATATGGGAAAAAGATTCGAAGTGATCCGAAAATGGGGGGTCCGGGCCGACCCGACCCGGGTTCGGGTTTGACCCGGTCGGGCATGGTCGAGCCTGGCTGGGCGCGGCCCAGCCCGGCCCAGCGTGGCCCGGCCCGGCGTGGCCCGACCCGGTCTGCGCAACCCTGCCCGACCCACCGGGTGGCACGTTGGCTCGACCAACGAGCCGAACGGCCTTTGCACTCCTTGGATGTGGCGAGCGCCGCGTCCTGCTCCCACGGACCCCGCGCGACCGCGGGATCCGGCCGCCTGCCACCGCGGCTTCATCCATGGTGGTTCCCCCTGGCGGTGGGCTGGGGCACCGCCGCCTCCGGGCGGCCGGCCGGTGCTAGCTGCCGGCAACCCGGGCCGCCGGTGATGTCCGCCAGCCACCGGAGTTGATCCGGTGGTCCGTTTTCAATTCCGTATGTGCTGAGAGTCCTCACGGGACCCGAACCTCACTATGGGATCATCAAATTGCCTCTACGGCCCGTTTTTTCATCGCCCGTCGATCCACACATCAAATAAACAAACTGCGGAGTCTTTAAATCGCCTTTACGGCCCCGACTCCAACCACAGTTTCGTTCGACATCAACGGCGCGGCGCGACGACGCCACGCTTCTTCACCGTGTTCCTCCTTGTTTTCAGGCGGTGCCGTTGCACCGTGCTACCTTTGTTCATGCTGCGACAAACACAACATCAAGTGGGAGGAGAGTCGACCGTGTTCGTGCGGTCCGACCCCCCTCTCGTTAATCCGATATCAAGCGGCTAAGAAAATTTACGTTGGACAGAAAAGAACATTTATGAACAAAAAAAAACCCCCTATCTCGATGAAGTCGACGAACGAGGTTTGTTGCGAAAAAAGGGTCGTTGCGGAAGACGGCGTCCTGGAACGATGCTCCGTAAGCGCCGTCGGCGTCATGGTACACGACGTCTCGGAGAAGAGGATCGTCAGTGTCATGGTACACGGCGTCGCGGAGAAGATGATCGTTGGCGTCGCGGTACACGACGTCACATCGTCGATCTCTGAGGAATCAGCGTTCTTCCTCATCCTTCATCGGAGGCCGGCGTTCTTCGTCGTTCTTCACGTTCTTCAACAAGGAAGAACGTTCTTAATGACCAGAGGTCTCTTCATTGTTCCACACAACTAAACAACAATAATAAAATACGATTTCTCTTATTTTATTCTTCATGTCAAACCTTTTAAAATTCAAAAAGAATCCATGAATTAATTTAACATTTTTTGAACAATTAATGAGTCGTTTAATAAACCAAACAAATTCAAGAGTTGACTTGGCATTAAGTGGGGGCGCAGGAGAATTAATCAATTAAATATGTGTTTACAAAATTAAAGAGGGAGGTGAGGATTTATGTAAAAAGTGAAGGGGTGGGGCTCGTGTGGGCCCTACTTCTCCTTTATTCTCCCAAGGGAAGTTAGCAACCCAACGGGTCCCACTCCAACTCCCACACCTAGCAGTTAAACTACATAAGAGAGGAAAAAAGTGTTCTGACACAACACTTAAACCACTTAGCAAGAAATAAAAATAAAATTGTAAAACTATTATATATTTATTTCTCACGCTTTTTTTTAAGAACTCCTCCTGAGAAAACGAAACTCTAGAAAGGGTATTCTTAAGCAATTATCGGCACTGCGGTTTCATCAGTGACCTCGAATTTCGATTCCGAGCACCAGTTCAAAAGTTAGAAAAATACGCTCGTTCGTTCACTGAACGTTCCCGAGATAAACTTCAGAAATTGATTTCGTGCACCCCGGGCCTCGGAATCAGGTGCCGTCAGAAACCGCATACTCGTAAAATTACAAATAAATTATGAAAAAAATTTCCCTTGAAATTTCCGGGTCTTTACAGGGTCGCAACATTGGAGAACCAAATGGGTCACAACATTGGAGAACCAGATAAAGGTCCCACTGGTGTGATAGTAGAAAACTGGGGGGTTGTGGTTCGTGAGTGTACTAGTGGGGGGATGATACGGTGGAGAACCAGTAGGGGGCTAAGAGCCAGTGGTGATGATGGAGAACCTAGGGGTCGCAGGTTGTGTGTGAAGCAGTGGAGGGGTGAGACAGTGGAGAACCAGATGGTAGAGCAGGTCGCATGTGAACTGAAGGGGAGGGACATGAACTATAGGGTTGGTGGGGGTGGCCCAATATTTTAAAATATTTATATATATACAAATTAGAGGTAATTAGAAGAAGTGACTCTAATATTATTCATTTAGAGGGGGTTCAACCCCTCTAAATAACTATTAAAAAGAGGTGGTTCTTAGATTTTCCTCTATTATGGATCATGCAACTCTACTAGCAGCAGTTTCCATTCACTTCTAATTTTCTCAATAATTTATAGGGGTTAAAACACCCAATAAACTATTATTTTGTGGTGAAATTAGAGGGTGGTTTAACTTCCTCTAAATGAACCACTGCAAATATTTACCCCACATTACTAACGGTTTTTCAAAAACACCTTTAACAAGAGTAGGCAGACACTGTAGTGGTGGTTGCTCAATACCATTACTAATTTGAATAGATGGGGTTATAAGGCCTTCAATTTGGGTATTTTTTTTGGTATTGAGATAACACTAATACATGGATAAAGAAACCAAAAATATCATCTACGTAATGGTTTACTCTATAATGTTGAACTCTCTTAAGAACATTAAACCTACCCTGAAAACAGTTAAAAGAAATAAGAAACATAGGGAATATAATTTTCAATATGCAATTAATTATTAAAACAATTGGAAATCAAGTAAAAAATATAGAGGAATTGTGGGTGATATATTGGGTATGATGGAGAAAGTGACTATTGGTATTTGAATATTACCAAACCATTGGCCTATAAAACTATAGTTAAATATGATCATTTCTCTATATGATTGTTAGTCAATATAACTTTTGGTCTGTCTATGATATCATAAACCACTTTCTTAAAAACTCATTAATTAGTTACAAGGATGCCAATTACTTGAAATTTAAATTTATAGTTATTAATCATCCATTTATTTCAACATCATGAACATATTAAGGATTATCTTTCCCTCCAACATTTATTTTCATTATGTTGAACATTCCACCAAATCGCATTTTTTGAACATGAGTACTGTTCAATATACAATTCTAAACAATTAATAAATTTTTTTTACAATATTTTGTATAAATTTAATAAATCATATAACTAGGATATGAATGATAGTATAAATAACTGGTATAATTCATGAATGCATACAAAATAAAATCATACATTAAAATTTATTTTTAGTAATAGAATATGCTTGGCCTTGATCCTTTAGATACATTTGAGTTTTATTCTTTTAAAGAAGTTTGCATTAATTTATGTAGTTCCCCATCTACTTAAAATTAATGTATTAAACATTATTAACATTTCTATTTCACTTTAAATAACGAAGATGATTTCCTTTATCAATAAGCATTAATAAATCTCTTTTTCCATTTATGCATATACCAAGTTGTTTCCTTCTAAAAGTGTCACATGTTGGAAAATCTTTATTTCCCTTATTCCATTTATCCTTATTTTTATTAACCATCCACATATTTTCTTACTTCAATTAAAATAAACAATGCATATATAATTATTTCTCTATCATGTGAGGAAATTATATTATATCCTCATATGATTAAAATTTGGGGGAGACTAAATCCCTTAGAAATATTGGCATAAGGCCATCAATGAAATGATCATTGTTGAGCTTTGGATTATGTTAATTAATGTGGTTCTCATTCCATCATCTAAGAACTAATTATAAATTATGGTATACACTATATGAGATCATAAAATTAGGAAAAAAATTATATAATAACAAATCTAGTGAAATACTTTTCATAAAATAAAAAAAATTTATGCATACCTTATCACATAATAATAATCACAATTTCATTGGGGATATCATTATTTAATAATAATTCTTAATGGTTTGAAAAGAAATTATGAATTATCTTAATAATATCTCCAAGGAGTGTCATACCAGTTACATGGTAAGTCCCATTTTCATGTACTAGATAATGATCAGTCCAATCCCAATGGTCCCTTTTCAGAGTCATTACCCCTATGTACCTCTATTCCAGAACAACGTCCACTTATTTAATACTGATATTGATGTGCAGCTTGGGAAAACCACAAAATCTCTTACCTTATTTGGAATTTTGAGAATTTTCAATACTTATCCTCAATGTATATCCTTAGGGTATGTTATTTAAACTATATTTTCCTAAATCTAGTTCTTAAGGATTCAGAACAACTTACTCTCATACCAACTGTAACAACCTCAATGCCAGTAAATCAGATTCAATGCCTATGTTATTATATTCTATTAGATTTAATGTTTTAAATACCAATAGACCAGTCAGTTTATCAAATTTAGAGAACCAGAAACAAACATGCTTCCCTTTTTATTTTGGGAAAGGTAAATAAAACATAATATATATAAAATATAAAAAAGACCATACTTCAAAACTCTTTATAAAAAATCTTTTTCATATCGTATTGAAAATAATAAAATAATATTGGGGTTAAATTCTCAATAATGGTTAAATATATCAAAATCTAAAATGAGTTAATAGTCATAATTATTATGTAAATCTAAATAAATTGAAACACAATTCATTTAATCAATAACATAAATATCATAATTGAATTTGAAATAGTCAACATGGAAATGTAAATAACTTACAACACATTTAAATTAATTAACATGACAATAATTAATATATAAGGAATATTCAATTTGGAAAGGTAAATAACTAAACACTCATTCCATTTAAATAACGTAACTGTCATATATATTCAGAATAATAATTACTGAAATGTAAATAAATTAAAACACAAATTATTTAATCAATAATATGAGAATGAAATGAATATATAGACAATATCATTTTTATAATATCATATAAAATAATAATTTAATTCTTGATGAAATAAATGTTTATTTATTTTACATCATGACTCAATAATATGATAACTCAACCATCAAGATATATCCTCAATAATGTATAAAAATATTGGTTAAAATCCCATTTGATTTGGACAACTTGTTTGTCTCGTGAGACCAGTCAACAAGTCAAGGGTTTATCTATATCTAGGCCCCACCCATGTCAACATGCCCAAATATTTCCTCATACACTGAACAATCTATTTTATTCTTTATCAATATGTCATATCATAAAATACCTGGGTTGAGTATATAATATGTTTTTATCAATACTTTCCTAAATAAAAAAATTACTATCAATATTGAACACTATATTGAGAAATGATATACGGTTATATAAACAAACATTACCTTGAAAATAATATGGATATTTAGGGGATATTTAATTATTAACTATCACATTAATGTTAATATTTCAGGAAAATTTTAATGAATACAAATAAAGGAATGTCAATACATCCCTAGGTCAAAATGATCATAATTCATATATAGATATAAAAATATTTTTATAAATACCAAATATACCAATTTTTGTAATAATACATCTACGTTTTCACTAGTAATTCCAAATACCCTAAAAACAATCAAAATATTTGAGGAAAATAAAGCTATAATTTTGATAATTACTATTTAAATATAAATATTCACATAAGAATTTGAAAATATTTTACATGGAATTATTTTTTGAAGAATATAAGTAAATTATTAAAAAAATATAATGGTTCTAAATACTATAAATTTGTTAATGACGTTCACATTACAAGAATGATTCCATTCACTATATTGATAAAATCCAAACAGTTATTATTTTGAAAATTACATGATCATTCCTTTCAAATTTAATCTTTTAAAATGTGTAAAACATTATTTAATAAATTATTTTTTCATAGTGTTAGAACCATTATTTGATAAAAAAACTACTAAACTTGGTTTTGGTAGAACAAATATTTCCCACTGAACAGGGAAGTGAAGTGAAATTCTAATATAAACATTTTCTTAATAATTTTAAGTATAAAATTGCGGGAAAAATTTTCTATTACATGAAAAGGTTAATGAATAAATATATGAAAATAAAATTAATGGGTTTTTTAAATACTGATTAAATAATCTCACTTAATTGAATTTTGAGTATAAATAATACCGATAAGAATGAGATTTTCAAATAAACCTTTACAACGAGCATAACATTGAAGTGATAATTATCCAATGAACTAGTTATGTGTGTTACATATAAATCCATATAAAACATATCTATAAAAATAAAAATATTATAAAATTTAATTACACACATAATCTAATAATGTCTATGATGACTATGAAATAATATGACCCAATGACAATAAATTTAGTTATGAAATTATTTACAACTGGTTAACTTTTATGTGAAATCCACACGAATGATATAATTAAAATAGAAACATAAAATACCATGGTGAATTTTTTATTCAATGTATAACACATAAAATGTATTTTATATATTCCATATTATATAAATTATGTGAATATCATTGCAGTATTCCTCAATGAAGGAAAATGAGATGATGTCTTGTACCTCACACTTCCTTTTGGTGAAACATTATTTAACCTAAAATATTGTGTTTGAAAACATGTTATTAACTTTTTAACGAAACATATTATTTTTTATAAAATTGTATATGATCCATTTATAGAATAATATCACTATTAATTAGTCATATTTTGTTATTTTCATTGTCCAATGTGTTAATTGCAATTATTTCTCATTCATGATTTTTCATGAAGGCTTTAGTTAATATGTAAATTATATAAATCCATAATATATAGAATGATATTCAGGAAATAATTTTGGTAATTATATTTCAATTATAAACATAATACCAATCATGAATGATGGTTTTTATAAATGAAGTATGTTTAGATCATGAGGAATGTCGGTAGTATATACCCCCGAATAACATTTCAATTTTTTAACAGTCATTAGGGAAAAGATGTGAATAATATTATATTTTTAATTATTTGTCAATATATCATAATTAACATTTGATTTATTTATACACACAAACAAACACACACACATGTGCACACAAAAACACAGACACAGAAACACACACATATATATATCATATATGTTGTGTGGTGATGAAAAGAGAGCCACATTAATTTGTAAAGATGGTAGTCCACATGTACACGAATAGTGTTGTCTTCTTTATGTGAGTAAAAATGTAAGAAATAAAATTCTTTATTAACTTTATAGAATGATAAATATATCATTAACATCATAATTATATCATTTATCTCAAATATATTAATTAAATGTATCCTTACTATTTTTCATGTAATGTTATAGTGAAAGATGCATCACATCACTATGTGAGGTGATAGTCCTCCGTACACAAGAACAAAGTTATCATATCCCCAACAGAATGTAAATTAAAAATGTATAAGGGATATAATGACTCATGATGTATAATTATATAAAAAATAAGTTTTATATACATTATATACTTCATCATAATATCCCATCAGATGTGGTCCTAGAAAAATGAGTGACATGAGCTTGTGAGGTGGAAGTCCTCTGTATAAAGGAATGATAATTCCCTAAACAATTAAATGGAAGGGGGGAATGTTTTATAATTAAAAATTAAAATAAAATAATCTATATATTTTAAACATAATGTGGTAATAATATTTTTGTAATTTAATAATAATTGTGGGATGTGTTAGATTAAATATTACGAAAATGTTCATGGAAAAATGATACGTCTTCTTATGGCACCCTAATTACGATTGCAAAAACATAATTCATAGGATAGATGTATCAAAATAAATTATTATTGGATGAGGTAAATGATGATGGTAATATATTTTGGTTGGTATTGGATGAAAAAATAGGATTTTATCAATCAATAATAAAAGAGAATGGGTGGCCTTTATAGCTAATGTGAGTGCCAAATTTAATATTTTTCAATAGAAAATTTGATAGCCACATTATTCACAATCCAATAGGGTCCAAAATTGAGTATTAGTGAACCATATACATTTTTAGTTCATAATGTGCCCAAATTTTTTTTTTAAAGTTATAGGTCTTCTAAAACATTATAATTTTAGTTTTAGCCTTGTTAAATCCAATTTTATCTTAACAATGGTACATTATTTTTAATGTTTTTTACTATTAAATTTGGTAAAAAAAATTCTATAATGTCAAGTAAAAAATATTATGAAAATTTCAAATATGGAATCTACTATTCAAAATTCCATGCATAGAAGAGTAAAATTTAAATTTAAATTTTTTGTTGTAAAGGTTATGATAAATCTTACTTCCAAGTGAAAACTCTAGAAAAGGATGAAATGTTTTCATATCAAAATTCCATATAAAAATGATTCCAATGAACTATATTGGATTAATAGTTGTATAATTAAAATAATTTCACATTAAAACTAATTCAAAATATTATTTAACTTTTTAAATATTTTGAACGAAAGGGATATTTTTAATTAATGTTCAGTATTTACACTGTTAATTGACAATTGAAATAAAGTAAAAAAAATTCTAAAAAATTCACCTAGAGATAATTTTATCATTTTTATAAAATAAATTTGTTATTTTTATTAAAAAAATTAATTTAAACTATATAAGAACAGTGTGACTAAACATTCTTTTAGAGAAAACATTTTTTAGAAAACATTTAATTTTCTAAATTTTTTTATATTATTTCTAAAAAATATATAATATTAAATTACATAATTTTAGATATTTTTATTTATAACCACCAATTTAATTGATAGTTTATAATAAAAATGAATAAATAATAATATTTTAATAGACTCCCATGTTTCATTCAAACTTAGTGTAGCAAGTATTTAATGCTATATAAGATATGGAATTTAGTTAAATATAAACATATTGTAATGTCTTGTGATGGTATATTCACTTTTATGATAGGTGTTCCATGTTATAATCACTATCAAATATAATGTTTATATTTTAATATTTCATGGTGTTATATAATATATATGTGTAATATGGGGTTGTCTATCTATTATTTAATATCTTAAAATTGTAATTTAATTTTAATAAATGAATCAGTTATTTTTTAGAACTCTTTTTTGCTATTTTTTATTTAATTTTGTACATATTAATATAATATTAATTTGATAGATATATATTAAATATAAATAAACCATAAATTTAGTTCAAGAAAATATATAAATATTTAAATAAAATCAATTATTTTAAATAGAATTTTATTTTTATAAAATAATCATTGATTATTTTTATAAAATACAATTTTTAATATAATTTTATAATGTCCTAGAAAATTTAGTTAATTTTCAGAAAGGTGACTATGTCTCAAAAATAATTAATTTTTAATAAATAGGAATTTATTATTCAAATGGTAAATTATTGAATTTTTATAATTTTTTAATAAAATAAAAATTATACAAGATATCATCATGTCTAAATTATTTTATAGCGAATTTTTTCAATTTTTTGAAATGAAATATATTTTAGTAAAAAGTAAAAATATCGTTTGTTCTTTTCAATTGTTTTTGTCAAAAAATATATGTTATAATTATTTATTAATTAATTATACAAAATACTAGATAAAACATATGTTACATTTTTGATATAATGTATTTTAATGGTTATAAATCGATTTCGATACCTATAAATTAGTTTTGAAATCCTAAAAAGAATCATAGTTTTTAGAACATTATTTTGTACAAAATTTACATTTCCCTTTACAATGTAATGTGAAAAAATATTTTAGTACTGGTAGATTTATTATTTATAAAATGTGAATTAAATTCCCAAAACCGGGATCATAAACCATGCGTACTCCATTGGTTTTCAATTTTTTACAACCTAGAATTCTAGACCTATATTTTTGAATTATTAATAATTTCGACATTATTTACCTTTAATACCAAACAATTCCACCATTACACTCCAATATAAATTAATTATTGATTAAGGTATAGTTATTTTACCTCTTAAAGTGTCCTACATGCTTCCTTCTTGTTATTAAGGTGTTGTCCTCATGTTTTAAGAAGAATATTTTTCATGGTATGGGAATTATAAACTTCCTATTTTTCATTCAAGTTATTCTTTTATGGAATTTCATCATATTTATATATTTAATTATTTTAATATCTATTTTATAATCTCATAATTTCAAAAATAGTTTCATACCAGTGGGATACCTTCATTCACACCACTTATACCCTTCCCTTAATCCATATTTCACCCAATCTTTGTGCCAAATTTGTTTTCTATAATTTTTATCTTTTTTATTAAGTATTATTATATTTTCATTTCTGAAAAAATCATCTTCAAACATGATAATTAATATATATTGAAATAAGATTTTTGATATAGGTATTTACTTGTGTGAAAGCCACAGTCCCCTCCCATGGATTAAACATGATGTATGATTCAATTCTGAAAGAAATTATTATGTACTCAATTATTTAATATGAAATATATTATTTATTTTACTTATGTTATTGATTAAATTATTTACTACGATCAATTTATCTCATATTAATTATTTAATATGATGGGTTCTCCCAGATATCTCTCCCACGCTTTGGTTAAATAACAAGTATCAATAGATGAATTTTTATATGATACATTGGAAAATATATTAGGTAATTATTTTTTATGAAACATTTGAGATAAGACATAGTGATATGATTTTGAATGTATCATTTTAATGTTGTGGCCATATTTATATGTTATGCATCAATTAATTATGATTATTATCTCTTTTTTTACATCTTTCATTGCAATGATGTTTATTGATGTTCTGTTTTCTTGGGAATCCCATATTGGATATTATTCTACCCCTTATAATTGATGTATGTCCTTAGTATATTAACTTAAATAAGTTTATTTTAGATGTATTCACTACTTGGTATTTTAAGAGTATTAAACACTGTTTAGGTTCATGTTTTCTTTATTTAATCGACGTATTATGAACTTAGTTTCCAAGATACTAGACCTTAAAATAACAATTAATATGTAATGTTTGTTAAGGAATTCCATTATATATAATACAATAAAATGGTGGTATGTCATAATAATATTTTCATTAATATCTTCAAGTGATTTCATCAATATAAGGGGGGTTTTCCCTACAAGAATTTTCATTTATTTATTCAAGACTAAGGAAATTCATATCTTGACATGTTCCTTTTGATCTAAATTTTTAATTAAATTTTATTCCTTTATTAATGTATGATAGCACTCAATATTAGTATTAGATCATTCTGAATTAAATAATATGTGTAATATATCTAATGTGAAATTTATTCAATAATTTTTTTGATCAATATTTAATCATTATTTGATATTGTTCTTCAGAAAATAATCATCTCTCACTAATATTTTTAAAAATTAGAGCAGGTTTTTATTTGGAGTTTCATATTATACAGCTAATCCTTCTAAGAACTAGGATCTAAAATATTTATATAATTTTCTTTCCCCATATCACATTAATATCCAAAAAAAGGAACAAAATATCACTTAAAGAAAAAAATTCTAAAAGGAATCCTCATGGATTTTTGTATTTAATAACATGTATGATTTTATTTTACAAAAAAATTATGCTGCCCTAAAAATGAAATTATCTATGTACACTCTTTCACATCAATCATATTAATAGAATGTAATAAAATTAATTTAATAAAAAAATTTTATTTATATGTTTTTAACTAAAAATACTACATCCAATGGATAAATAGGAAAAAAATTTATTTTGATAAAAAGGAAATGATTATAGCTTGTCGAAAAATATTACATGTTATTCACTATGATAAGTAATAAATAAAAAATTGGAAAAGGTGGTGGAACCACACCATTTAAATTGAGTTTTATTTAGTAATAATGTTTCTCAGACTTTTGGGAAATATGAGTTTCTATATGTTAATCTATATAGCTACTGATTCCATAGAGAATCCTAAGTATGAAAACATCCCCCTAGAAAAAAAATAACCCCTTTAATAAAATAAATATATATTATACTTTGAATAGTCCAGAAAATCATTTTAAATATTTCCACTAGTGTTAAATAAACAATAACACTATCCTTCTGATCACCTTACAAAAAATAAATTTCCAATCAATCTATAGACTTCTAATCTAGTGATATTTCCCAACCATTACTACAAGAAAATGTATGGTCTTATGGGATCAGTCATTCTGATCAACTTCTCTCACTCACAAGACATGTAATTCCAAAAATATACCAAAATATGTTGGATAAAATACGTTTTAGAGTTTTTATTTTATTTATAGTCTCATGAAAAATAAATTAATCTCATCAACTCATCAAAGATGGTTGTGTTTTTTCAATCAAATTCGAAATTTTTTGGATAAAATATTTCTTTATGAAAGAAATAAGGATTGAACAAAATATAAATTTTTAAAATCAGAGAGTAATAGTGAATAAAAACTTATCCTCCCCTTAAATAGTTCCAAATTTGTATCAAAATAAAATATGGTCATGAAATTGACATTTATAAGGCCGTATAGATTATAGTATTAGTGTAGAACCATATAATATATCATGAAGATTCATTGAATAAAACTCACTAATATACTATAATTAAAATTTGTATTTTATTTATAATAAAAAATCATGTGAAATTGGTTTGGGAAAAAAAGGACGAAAATTTTAAAAAACTATTAAAATAATGGTTATTGGGTAGGAGAAATCATCCATAAAAAATCCATAGGAATAATCCCTCATTTTTTATAAAAAAATATAATTCTATTAAATATTCAATTTTAATATCATTATACATAGGGATACCACATTAACCTATCATTCCATCTCTAACATAAAAAACAATAACTTCTTGAGACTATATTTTACCGAACGGTGCCCCGATCACAGTTGGACACTTAGACTCAAGAACATGTCTCCAAATTCTAAAGGCTTTGGACAAGTAGTGGGGGAATAGGTGTGCCTATGGGGCGACTATTCCCATATTAAATGTCACGACCCGCCCTCGGGGTCCGTGTCGTGACTACCCCAAGCCCGCCTTCCATAGGCCAGGGGCTGGCGACTAGCACCAAGGCGTAAATCCCGGTAAAAAGGGAAGGCATTGCCTTTGAAAAGTAAGCACACACCACAGAGTATACAAGCGGAAGTAAACACTAAACAAGCAGAGTACAACTGAAAGTGCGGAAAAGTAAATGGGCCAGAATACAAACCCAAACTGAAAGTAAAGTACAACTCAAAAAGGGAAAAACAGCAACTGTAAAGTAAAGGCCGCTACTCCGAGCTGTCCACCGGAATTCCCACCTGAAGGGTGGGTACAGATAGCTCCTCTGCTCCACGGGTCCCACCGTCCGCTCCGTGCTCGTCCCGCCCAGTGGTCCACCTCCGGGTACCGTCCCGCTCCGCAAACCTCAGCTAAGGTCAACGCTGTCCGTCGTCTGCAACCAACACAACGTAGTGCGGGCGAAGCCCGTGCAGGGGTGAGTATAAGCTACTCAGTAGGGACCCCGATACCCCTGAAGGTCTCTCAAAATCCACAAAGGATAAACCACGAAACAAAGTACAATCCCGAAGTAACAACCAACACTGCTTAGGTATATGCCCATACATATACCTAAGTCATCAATTCAAATACGCTCCAACCTCCGAGCCCAAGTATAACTCAGTCCACGCAGGAAAGTATACGTATTCCACAAAGGAAAGTAACAGGATTCAGCTCACACAGGTATACTTCTTCAAGGACGATAAAGATGATCACTGATCCATCTAAGTCGTCGGACCCACGAAGGATCGATAGGTAACTAACCCCCGCAAGACCCACACAGGATCGGGCTCACACAGAACCTGTAGGCGCTGGCTCACACAGAACCGCTGAGCGCAAGGACCCACTCAGGATCGGGCTCACACAGAACCTGTAGCACTGATCCACATAGGATCGCTGAGTGCTGTAGTCGTCGTCGTCGAATCCACACAGGATCTCTGTACTGTCGTCGTCGAAGTCACAGTAGCAGTCGTAGCAGTAGAACAGTCGCAGCCAGCACTAGGGTTCCCGCACACAGCAAGCTCGTACGGAGGGTCCGCTCCACGAGCCGAGAGGCTGATACATCAACTGTCACGAAGACCGAAGTTGATGTATCCAAAAGTTCCGTATCGTCAACAGGAACTCAACGCAACAGACGGCGCGTCGATTGGACGCCCGGTCTGAGAGTTATAGGCATTTTCGTCTCCGGGGCCCGGTTGGTTTTTAAGGCAAAACCAACCCGACCGTACTCCACCTGCGTCCGAACCTCGGGCGGAGTATGCCAAAAGATCCGTCTCAATAAGAGGAACACTACGCGACTGACGGCACGTCAATCGGACGTCCGTAGCTCAAGATATGAGCGTTTCCGCTCCGAAGGCCCGGTTGGTTTCGTGAACGAACCAACCCGGCCGAACTCAAAGTAATCCGAAACCTTGAGTGCGATATACCGAAACGACCGTCTCGATCCAAGGATCGCGTTGCCGCAGACGGTTCGTCATTCGGAGGTCCGAGGCTCAAGTTATGAGCCAAGAACCGAATCTGGTCCGAAACGGGGGGTCCGGGTCCGGGCCGACCCGGCCCGACCCCCCCCCTCTGGACGGCGCGGCGGCCGGCGGCGGCGGCGGACGGCGGCGGACGGCGGCGGCGGCTGGCCGCGTGGCGGCGGCGGCGGGCCGCGTGGCGGCGGGCGGCGGCGCGGCGGCGGGCCGCGTGGCGGCGGCGGGCCGCGTGGCGGCGGCGGGCCGCGTGGCGGCGGCGGGCCGCGTGGCGGCGGCGGAAGGCACGCGGGGCTGAGCCCCGCGTTTCACAAAAACGGCACGGCTTTAAGCCGTGCCTTGCTAAGAAACGGCCCCCGCAAGTGGGGGCCGGCTGAAGAAAACCGGGGGGGCTTTGCCCCCCCCCCTTCTTAAATGAACCGCCCCCCTCATTAAGAGGGGGGGTCTTGATGGACCGGCCGGGGGTTTAATCCCCCGGTTTTTATGACATCCGGCCGGCCGCTGGCCGGCCGGTTTTTACCAACGGGACCGGAATTTCCGGTCCCGCCCTCGACTCCCGACGCCGGCGGCACGGCCGCCGGTCTTTCCTTCCGCCGCGGCCCGGAACCCGCCGCGGTCTCCTCGTCTCACCGCGGCCCGGAACCGGCCGCGGTGTTCGTCGTCCGGCGCGGTGCGACGGCACCGCGCCCCTTTCGCTGTGCCATGAATCCTCCCAACGCGGCGCGACGGCGTCGCGTTCTTGAAATCTCTCCTCGGCGAAGCGCGACGGGTTGCGGAAAATTATAAGCATGTTCATCCGCGTGGTGCGACGGCACCACGCCTCTTGCTTCCACCCGCATGAATAAAACGAGAACTAAGGAGGGGGGGTTCGGCCGTGTTCTTGCGGTCCGACCCCCCTCACGTTAAATAATAACATAACTAAAGAATAACCGAAAGCCACACATTTAGTCATGCTAAAAATCCATGATTCAAGAATGGAATAAAAATAAACAATAAATAACATCCCCTACCTCTGGATTCAAGAACGATGATCGTCAACGACCCGCGGAAGACGCGTCGCGGTGGTCGGCGTCACGGAAGAAGAACGTCGATGTCGTGAAGCGAGGATTCGAAGTTCTTTGACGACGATTTCGTCGTGGGAAATCGTCGCGGAAGAGATGACGCGGAAGAAGACGTCGTCGGTGTCGCGGGTATGGCGTCGCGAAAGACGATTCCCGAGAACGTGGCGTTCTTCGTCGATTTCTTCGCGTTCTTCGTCAAAGCTTGAAGAAGAAGAAGATGAAGGCTCCAAATTCTCTCAAGGTGGCTAGAGAATTCTAACCCAAATAAAATAAGCTAAAGACTTATTTTATTCACACAATTATCAATTTGAATTTCAAAGGTTTGAAATTCAAACAATTCAAACAATTCAACTCCATTAATTAACAAAGTTGTCATGTTATTAAAAGAGGAGTTTAAGGGGGAAGTTGAGAGGTTATTAAAAGATTTAGGGGTTCGTGTGGGCCCCACCACACTTAATCCTCCCAAGGGAGGTTAAGTGGGTGTGGGTCCCACTTCCAACCCCCTTAGGTAGGTTTTTTTTAATAAGTTTAAATAAAATTTGTTTTACACAATTTTATTTAACTTAACTGAAAAACCCCAAAACGTAACTTTCAACCCGCAACAAACGCAACTCCCGAAAAGGTCTCATTAAGCGAATATCGGCGCTGCGAGTTCATCGGTGCCCTCGGATTTCAATTCCGAGCACCGGATCAAAAGTTAAGAATTCCCGCTCGTTCGTTCACTGAACGTACCCGAGCCAAACTTCGGAAATTAATTCCGGGCACTCCGGGCCTCGGAATCAGGTGCCGTCTGAAACCGCGCTCTTGTAAAAATCCAAAGAAAATTAAGAAAAAATTTCCCTTGAATTTTATGGTCTTTACATTACTCCCACCTCAGGGCTTTACGTCCCCGTAAAGATACAACAAAAACTAGGGGAACAAATGAGGGTACTGAGCACGCATCTGAGCCTCCCGCTCCCAAGTGCTCTCCTGGAGATTCCCGTGCTGCCATCTGATGCGCACAAGAGGAATCGATCGCCCACGCAGGACCCGCTCCTGTCGATCCTCTATCTCAACCGGGACCTCCGTAAAAGTCGCCCCATCGTCAACGTCAAGCTCCCCATGGTCAATGATGTGCGTCGGGTCGTGCACGTATCTCCTCAGCTGGGATACGTGAAAGACGTCGTGCACCCGGTGTAACTGAGGTGGTAGAGCCAGGCGGTAAGCCACCTCGCCAATCCTGCTGAGAATCTGAAAAGGTCCGATGAAGCGCGGAGATAACTTGCCGCCTCGGCCAAATCTCCGAATACCACGTCGAGGTGAGACCCGCAAGAAGACGTGGTCGCCATCCTCGAACTCTAGTGGTCTCCGCCTCCTGTCAGCGTATGACTTCTGCCGGCTCTGAGCTGTCCTCATCCGCTCCTGGATGACCTGGACCTTCTCTGTCGTGGCCTGGACCATCTCCGGTCCCACTAGTGCTGACTCCCCTGGGTCTGTCCAGCACAAAGGAGATCTACATGGTCGGCCGTACAACGCCTCGTACGGTGCCATCCCGATGGTGGAGTGATAGCTGTTGTTGTATGCGAACTCCACCAAAGGTAGGTGGTCCTCCCAGCTACGACCAAAGTCAAGGACACATGCACGGAGCATGTCCTCGAGAGTCTGAATGGTCCTCTCCGTCTGTCCATCCGTCTGAGGGTGAAAAGCTGTGCTAAGACGTAGCTGCGTCCCGAACGCCTCCTGTAACCCCTTCCAAAGCCGGGAAGTAAAGCGGGCATCACGATCGGAAACGATAGATGATGGCACGCCGTGGAGCCGCACAATCTCCTGAACGTAGAGACGTCCCAAGCTCTCCACCGAGCCCTGCTCTCTGATGGGTAAGAAGTGTGCCGACTTGGTGAGTCGGTCAACAATCACCCAGATGGAGTCGTGACCTCTGGAAGTGCGTGGAAGTCCAGTCACGAAGTCCATAGATATGCCGTCCCACTTCCACTCCGGAACCTCCAAGGGCTGTACCAAGCCTGCTGGTACCTGATGCTCTGCCTTCACCTGCTGACAGGTAAGGCATCGAGAAACGAACTCTGCTACAGCTTTCTTCATGCCCGGCCACCAGTGCTGTCGTCTGAGGTCCTGGTACATCTTCGCCACTCCAGGATGTACCGCTAAAGGAGAAGTGTGAAACTCCCTCAGCACTTCCTCTCGCAATGTGACTGGTACCAAGGCACGTCCTCTGAAAAGGATGTCGTGCTCTGCTCCAAGGGAGAAACCATCAGGTGCCTGTCCCGAGGATATCTGTGCACGCTGTGTCTCACAGTCAGCGTCCCCGCGCTGTGCCTCCCTGACTCGCTGCAGTAGTGGAGGAGTGACTGTGAGAGACTGAAGAAAGGCTGCTCCATCTCTATCCACGAAGGATATCTGCAAAGAGGCTAGCTGCTCCGTCGCCTCCTCGAGTAGCTGAATGCCCGTCCTCCTGCTGAGGGCATCGGCTACTACGTTCCCCTTCCATGGAGTATAGACTATCTCAAAGTCATAGTCCTGGAGGAACTCGAGCCATCGTCGTTGTCTCAGATTCAGATCCTTCTGCGAGAAGATATACCTGAGACTCTGATGATCGGAAAAGACTGTAAAGCGCTCGCCCATCAGATAATGTCGCCATGTCTTCAGAGCGAAGACCACTGCTGCTAACTCCAGGTCATGGGTAGCGTAGTTCAGCTCATGCGGCCTCAACTGTCGTGATCCATAGGCGATCACTGCCTGCTCCTGCATTAGAACACATCCGAGTCCGGTTCCTGATGCATCGCAGTAGACTACGTACCCTACTCCCTCCTCAGGCAACCTCAAGATAGGTGCGCTAGTCAATCTCTGCCTCAGCTCCTCGAAGCTCTGCTGACAACTGTCTGACCACACGAAGGGTTTCCCCTTCTTCGTCAAAGCTGTGAGTGTTGCCGCAACTCTGGAGAAGTTCGGCACAAACCTCCGATAGTATCCAGCTAGTCCCAAGAAACTCCGAACCTCAGTCACGCTCCTGGGTGGCTCCCATGCTAACACAGCCTCAATCTTCGCGGGATCCACTGCAACTCCCGCCTCAGAGATAACGTGTCCCAAAAAGTGGACCTCACGTATCCAGAACTGGCACTTCGAGAGCTTACCATAAAGCTGGTGCTCTCGGAGTGTGTCAAGAACAACTCGCAAGTGATAGGCGTGCTCCTCCTCTGTCGAAGAGTAAATCAGAATGTCGTCGATGAAGACCACGACAAACCGATCGAGGTATGGCTGAAAGATCCTGTTCATGAGAGCCATGAACACTGCTGGAGCATTGGTTACACCGAAAGGCATAACCAAGAACTCATAGTGGCCATACCGACATCTGAAGGCCGTCTTCTGCACATCCTCGTCTCTGACTCTGAGCTGATGATAGCCTGACCTGAGGTCTATCTTCGAGAACCACCGTGCTCCCTTGAGCGGATCAAAGAGGTCATCAATCCTCGGTAGCGGATACTTGTTCCTCACTGTCACCTGGTTCAGGCGACGATAGTCAACACAAAGTCGCAAGCTCCCGTCCGCCTTCTTGGCGAACAATATCGGGGAAGCCCAGGGTGAAACACTGGGTCGGATGAATCCCTTGCCCTGTAAGTCCTCCAACTGTACCCGTAGCTCTCGAAGCTCGGCGGGGGCCATCCGATATGCTGGAGTGGATATCGGGGCTGTCCCGGGGTACAAGTCAATATAAAAGTCTACCTCTCTGCGAGGAGGTAGCCCTGGAACATCGTCGGGAAAAACGTCCGCAAACTGATCCACCACTGCAGGAAAACCAGGACTCCGCACGTCAACTGCTCCAAGGATAAGGCTAGCCAACTGATGAGTGATGGGCTGTCCTCTCCTCCGCGGAAGTCCATCATGTGCTGCTAAGGCTCCCTTCTCGCCGGTGAAGGTGAACCTGCTCCCGTCGGTGCGTACACATCGCACCTTGCGCCTAAAACAGTCAATCTGTGCATGGACCGTAGACAGCCAATCCATGCCCAAGATGACGTCGTAAGGCCTCGACGCTGCTACAAGAAGATCCCAGCCGAAGCTCTCGCCTCCTAGAGTAAGCTCACACTGCCGGCACCAGTGCGTAATCGTCGAGTCTGCTCCCGTAGGAGTCTCTAGCCGTAAGGATCGAGCCAACGGCTCTGTCGGAATCTCCGAGCTCCGAACAAGGGCAGCGGCTATGAAAGAGTGACTCGCTCCTGTGTCTATAAGAACTGCAGCAAGGGTGGAATAGACACAGATAGTACCTCGAATCATCTCAGGTGCGCCGTGGTCATAGGCCTCTGCTGCCTGGAGCTGTGCCTGTCGCTGCCCGCCAGCTCCCTGTGGTCGGGGTGGACCTCCTGGTGGTGGTGGTGGTAGAGCCTCAAAGCGTCGGCCACCACCAGCTGCTCGTCCAGCTCCTCTGCCTCGTCCGCCTCCTCCCTGCGGACCGCCACGGTCGACCCTCTGCCTCTGCCTCGGTGGTCCATCAACTGACTGCTGCTCCTCGGCACGGCGGGTCGGGTAGTCGCGAGCCATGTGGCCCTGCCCGCCGCACGAGTAGCACTGCCTGCCTCTCGGAAGACTGGCTCCGCGCTGTGTGCCCCGCACTGCTGAGCCGGTGCCCTGAGATCGTCGGCCTGAAGGTCTGGTCTGTCTGGACCCCTGAGTCATCCGTCGACTGCCTGCTGCAGATGACTCTGCCACGTGCCGCCCTGCGGTGGGTCGCTGTGCTGGTGTAGACTCAGCAAGGAAGCTCTCGATCAGAAGTGCCCGCTCCAGTACTCCTGTCTGAGTCGGTATGCTGAGGGAGATCAGCGATGCCCTGATCTCGTGTCTCAAACCCTGCTCGAAGGTCCGGGCCCGGAAGAATGGATCCCGTACCATGTCGGTCGAGTAGCGCGAGAGATCGGTAAACCTCGCCGAGTACTGGGCGACTGTCATGCTGCCCTGCCGCAGCTGTAGAAGCTCCTGGATGCGCACCGCTCGAAGGGTGGCCGGGACGAACTCAGAGCGGAAGAGGCTCTCGAAGTCCGTCCAGAGTAGAGATGCCTCATCGTGCACCTGGAGCATCAAGCTCCACCATCATCCAGCTGCTGCGTGTAGTAGGCTCGCAGCGAGGATCACCATGAGGTCTGCTGGTGTCCTCACTAGCCTAAACACTCGAACCACTGCCTCCAGCCAGTCCTCTGCTGCCTGGGGATCCGTCTCCCCGCGAAACCTGGGCGGTCGCTGGTGCTGAAACTCATGCAGTGCGCTGAGGCGACGTGCATCGTCAGCGGCTGCTGCTGGAAGCATCGGGGGCTCGGCGGGTAAAGCTACCGCCGGTGCCACTACTGGAAAAGGGCCCTGCACCGAGGCCTCGCCGCTCGGTGGGCTGTCGTCTCGCTCGACTCTCGGAACCCTAGCTGGCTGCCGTCGTGGGGCCATCCTGAAAAGGAGAACAAGAACACCATCGTCAGAACAGTATACCTGGTGAGCTGAATTAAGTAATCACAAAGAAAACTTTGAAACACACACGCAATCAATGTTTTCGTGCATTAAGTCGGAAATCAGAAGTCAGGGTCCTGGTGTACGGATACGTCGGCCGCCGCACCAACACTGGACTCCCTGGACTGATAACCACACTCAATACGCTAAACATTATTGTTTTACATAGAAAAGATCAGAGTTCGCGGTAGAACCGAACTGCTCTGATACCAATTTGTCACGACCCGCCCTCGGGGTCCGTGTCGTGACTACCCCAAGCCCGCCTTCCATAGGCCAGGGGCTGGCGACTAGCACCAAGGCGTAAATCCCGGTAAAAAGGGAAGGCATTGCCTTTGAAAAGTAAGCACACACCACAGAGTATACAAGCGGAAGTAAACACTAAACAAGCAGAGTACAACTGAAAGTGCGGAAAAGTAAATGGGCCAGAATACAAACCCAAACTGAAAGTAAAGTACAACTCAAAAAGGGAAAAACAGCAACTGTAAAGTAAAGGCCGCTACTCCGAGCTGTCCACCGGAATTCCCACCTGAAGGGTGGGTACAGATAGCTCCTCTGCTCCACGGGTCCCACCGTCCGCTCCGTGCTCGTCCCGCCCAGTGGTCCACCTCCGGGTACCGTCCCGCTCCGCAAACCTCAGCTAAGGTCAACGCTGTCCGTCGTCTGCAACCAACACAACGTAGTGCGGGCGAAGCCCGTGCAGGGGTGAGTATAAGCTACTCAGTAGGGACCCCGAGACCCCTGAAGGTCTCTCAAAATCCACAAAGGATAAACCACGAAACAAAGTACAATCCCGAAGTAACAACCAACACTGCTTAGGTATATGCCCATACATATACCTAAGTCATCAATTCAAATACGCTCCAACCTCCGAGCCCAAGTATAACTCAGTCCACGCAGGAAAGTATACGTATTCCACAAAGGAAAGTAACAGGATTCAGCTCACACAGGTATACTTCTTCAAGGACGATAAAGATGATCACTGATCCATCTAAGTCGTCGGACCCACGAAGGATCGATAGGTAACTAACCCCCGCAAGACCCACACAGGATCGGGCTCACACAGAACCTGTAGGCGCTGGCTCACACAGAACCGCTGAGCGCAAGGACCCACTCAGGATCGGGCTCACACAGAACCTGTAGCACTGATCCACATAGGATCGCTGAGTGCTGTAGTCGTCGTCGTCGAATCCACACAGGATCTCTGTACTGTCGTCGTCGAAGTCACAGTAGCAGTCGTAGCAGTAGAACAGTCGCAGCCAGCACTAGGGTTCCCGCACACAGCAAGCTCGTACGGAGGGTCCGCTCCACGAGCCGAGAGGCTGATACATCAACTGTCACGAAGACCGAAGTTGATGTATCCAAAAGTTCCGTATCGTCAACAGGAACTCAACGCAACAGACGGCGCGTCGATTGGACGCCCGGTCTGAGAGTTATAGGCATTTTCGTCTCCGGGGCCCGGTTGGTTTTTAAGGCAAAACCAACCCGACCGTACTCCACCTGCGTCCGAACCTCGGGCGGAGTATGCCAAAAGATCCGTCTCAATAAGAGGAACACTACGCGACTGACGGCACGTCAATCGGACGTCCGTAGCTCAAGATATGAGCGTTTCCGCTCCGAAGGCCCGGTTGGTTTCGTGAACGAACCAACCCGGCCGAACTCAAAGTAATCCGAAACCTTGAGTGCGATATACCGAAACGACCGTCTCGATCCAAGGATCGCGTTGCCGCAGACGGTTCGTCATTCGGAGGTCCGAGGCTCAAGTTATGAGCCAAGAACCGAATCTGGTCCGAAACGGGGGGGTCCGGGTCCGGGCCGACCCGGCCCGACCCCCCCCCTCTGGACGGCGCGGCGGCCGGCGGCGGCGGACGGCGGCGGACGGCGGCGGCGGCGGGCCGCGTGGCGGCGGCGGCGGGCGGCGGCGCGGCGGCGGGCCGCGTGGCGGCGGCGGGCCGCGTGGCGGCGGCGGGCCGCGTGGCGGCGGCGGAAGGCACGCGGGGCTGAGCCCCGCGTTTCACAAAAACGGCACGGCTTTAAGCCGTGCCTTGCTAAGAAACGGCCCCCGCAAGTGGGGGCCGGCTGAAGAAAACCGGGGGGGCTTTGCCCCCCCCTTCTTAAATGAACCGCCCCCCTCATTAAGAGGGGGGGGTCTTGATGGACCGGCCGGGGGTTTAATCCCCCGGTTTTTATGACATCCGGCCGGCCGCTGGCCGGCCAGTTTTTACCAACGGGACCGGAATTTCCGGTCCCGCCCTCGACTCCCGACGCCGGCGGCACGGCCGCCGGTCTTTCCTTCCGCCGCGGCCCGGAACCGGCCGCGGTCTCCTCGTCTCACCGCGGCCCGGAACCGGCCGCGGTGTTCGTCGTCCGGCGCGGTGCGACGGCACCGCGCCCCTTTCGCCGTGCCATGAATCCTCCCAACGCGGCGCGACGGCGTCGCGTTCTTGAAATCTCTCCTCGGCGAAGCGCGACGGGTTGCGGAAAATTATAAGCATGTTCATCCGCGTGGTGCGACGGCACCACGCCTCTTGCTTCCACCCGCATGAATAAAACGAGAACTAAGGAGGGGGGGTTCGGCCGTGTTCTTGCGGTCCGACCCCCCTCACGTTAAATAATAACATAACTAAAGAATAACCGAAAGCCACACATTTAGTCATGCTAAAAATCCATGATTCAAGAATGGAATAAAAATAAACAATAAATAACATCCCCTACCTCTGGATTCAAGAACGATGATCGTCAACGACCCGCGGAAGACGCGTCGCGGTGGTCGGCGTCACGGAAGAAGAACGTCGATGTCGTGAAGCGAGGATTCGAAGTTCTTTGACGACGATTTCGTCGTGGGAAATCGTCGCGGAAGAGATGACGCGGAAGAAGACGTCGTCGGTGTCGCGGGTATGGCGTCGCGAAAGACGATTCCCGAGAACGTGGCGTTCTTCGTCGATTTCTTCGCGTTCTTCGTCAAAGCTTGAAGAAGAAGAAGATGAAGGCTCCAAATTCTCTCAAGGTGGCTAGAGAATTCTAACCCAAATAAAATAAGCTAAAGACTTATTTTATTCACACAATTATCAATTTGAATTTCAAAGGTTTGAAATTCAAACAATTCAAACAATTCAACTCCATTAATTAACAAAGTTGTCATGTTATTAAAAGAGGAGTTTAAGGGGGAAGTTGAGAGGTTATTAAAAGATTTAGGGGTTCGTGTGGGCCCCACCACACTTAATCCTCCCAAGGGAGGTTAAGTGGGTGTGGGTCCCACTTCCAACCCCCTTAGGTAGGTTTTTTTTAATAAGTTTAAATAAAATTTGTTTTACACAATTTTATTTAACTTAACTGAAAAACCCCAAAACGTAACTTTCAACCCGCAACAAACGCAACTCCCGAAAAGGTCTCATTAAGCGAATATCGGCGCTGCGATTTCATCGGTGCCCTCGGATTTCAATTCCGAGCACCGGATCAAAAGTTAGGAATTCCCGCTCGTTCGTTCACTGAACGTACCCGAGCCAAACTTCGGAAATTAATTCCGGGCACTCCGGGCCTCGGAATCAGGTGCCATCTGAAACCGCGCTCTTGTAAAAATCCAAAGAAAATTAAGAAAAAATTTCCCTTGAATTTTACGGTCTTTACATTAAAAGAGTGTAGACCCATGAAATAACAATATAATACTAGTAGAAGATGCAGTATATCAACCAAATGAGAAGTAAACTATTCAATACTGATAAATAAACAATATAAGAAGTTATCTCATACAAAAAATGGTGATACATGTCATATTTTTCTACTAAACATCCAAAAAACGTACATATAAGTATAATCCAATACATGTATCAAAAGTAAAAAATATAAATAATAATCTTAGTTGAATCACGATCCTTACGTCATTCACAGGGTCTTATGCTCTTATGAAGCAATCACTGACCTGTATTAGGGTGTCTTTCCTTATTGATACCTATAATCATATGGTATTTTCAGGTACCCAAAGGTGTACCAAAGAGGATGTGAGATTTAATAGTAGTAGGAAACCAACCATGGTCAAGATCCAATCATCCTGTCAATATATATATATATATATAATAAAAGTGACTAGAAAAAATAAATTAAATAAAGGATGTTATCATAATTAAACATCATATATTCCGTGTTCTCATTTATAATTAATTAATTTATCATTTTATTTTAAATTTATGTCTATAAATTAATATTCAGGACCATTTAATTTTTAAGATGGGTAAATTAATGTTTAGTTTTAATTTCATTAATAATTATTTATATTTGGAACATAGCCCGATTTCCTCCATGTTAGCATAATCAAATTATGATTAAATAGGATATCAATAAAGTGATATTTAATGATAGAAAAAATGACTGTGCTTTGGATTGGAAGATGTGTCATATAACCATTTCATTAAATAATTATTTTATAACCCACAACCTTTTTTTTAATTCCATTATTGGAGTCCATGTATTACTCCCATTGTAATATAAACAAACACCCTACATTACCATCCATGGAGAACCTCTCAAGAACCCCGATATCACTCTAGTTGTGGGATATCATCACATCTATTTAAGTCCATATGTGTAGGTCCACTAAGGGATCCCATGTATCACCCATGAAATATATGATCATTGGCATTTGAGAACATCCATGGATTTCTCATATGAATCCATGTATCACTCAACATATAAGTCAAGCCTTAGAGTCTGTCTCTTGGAGTCCTCTATAGAATCCATGTATCAATGAGGTATAAGCAAGGGAAAGGTTAATTGAGTCCATCCATAGAATTCTCATTTGAATCCATGTGTCCCCCATGGAATAAAACAATTTCACCAGCTCAACCCCTATTAATCAATCCAATTATAATATTGGTCATCACCCTTACCAATTCAATTCAATCCCATCAAAAAAATGATAAAAAATTCATGGATATGATTAGAAGTCATAATGTTATTTTAACTCATATGGGAATTTCATTTAAACAATTATCTCAAGGTTAAAAACTATTACATATAATAGACTCCATTTTACTCAGATGGGAATATCAATATATATAGAAATTCATGCTTAATTATGAAATTACATGGCATTAGCCAAGGGTCCTAGTCATTCACCCATTCCCTTAACTAATTAAAATACAATTTATATCACCATTTATCGGACATTTAGTTTCATAATTCAAGTTTCATTTAACAGTTGAATATTGACATCCCATGATAAGGTTAAAGGGAATACCTCAATGTTGTCCACATTATATGCCACCAATGGTGGATTATTTAATAACCAACACACCAAATGGGGAGGTTTCATTCAAGGACATAAAACTATAATGAAAAATAAAAGGTACTCTTTAATTACACATGTTATTCCAAACTATAAAATGATTTAATTCCATTTCAATGTGATGACCAAAAATTTGGAGCGTAGAACCACAATACATAAAAACAACTCAACTTCTAATGAATTTCACGAGACAACCAACCTTAGGTCGATAGTGTAACACCCAAAGATTTGATGAGATATATTCATTTTAATTTCCTTTATGTCTGGTTTTGTACACTACAACACGATTAGCTTACATTTTATTGAACACTATTTTAGTTTGCAGTATACGCTGCTCTCTTCTAGGCTTGTGTTTCACAAAATTTCATGTTATTTTGATAGAATTCATTTCACCAAAAAATTAGTCTAGAGTTTTTTAATGTACAAATGATCTAATATTGCATTATGTTATATTAAAAACCAAAGGAAGCTTTCACTACATGTTACACTGACATGGCTTGCACGACTTTCCTTGATAGCTTGCGTGGTACGCATTACTGAGTTTCATTAAACAAAGATATATTATTCAAATATTATGTAAACTATAAATTATTAATATTATTAACCACATTTTTAATTTAATATAACATTATAAATCATCTTACACGTGATAAAATAACAAAATTAATTTTGCAGATAAAACTGTATTTATAAAAAAAAAATGCAGTTTTACAGCCTTTTGATGGAACACCAATTTTAAAATTAGTTTTTGACACTTTAATAAGTTATATTTGAAATTATAAACTTCTTATTATGAAACTATACATAAAATTATACTTTGTATAAGTGTTTAATTTTTTTCTAATAACATTCATATTTTGAGAATAGTGAAAATACAATAAATTCTTATTGAAAACAACTTTTTTCATCGAAATAATTTTTATGGTTTGAATATTTTATTGAATGGTTTTAATGTATAAATATAATATATATTATTATATTTTAGTACAATATAAGACATTTTCATTAATTTTAAAAAAAATTAATATGTAAAAACATTTAATCTTTTATAATGTTTTAAAACGAAACCGGTTTTTTTGACAGCGGGATTATTTTTAAATTATTTACTTCATTTTCTATGTTTTTAATTTTGAAAGAAAGATTCCATATTTGTAATTATATGGCCTAAATTATGTTAATTTTATAATTATATTTATTTGGCATTATGAATAGTAACTTTGTAATTATTTTTATTAACACACTTAAAGGTAAATCGTGTAATTAAGGGTAAAAATAATTTTATAAAATTAAGAAAACACATTCTAAAATTCTATTGGTTTAATAAAAGTAGAAATATATCACCAAATTGTTATAATAGATTTATTTCATGGAATTGTTACCATGAAAATGATGTAATTATTATTAAAACAAAAGAAAGTGGCAACATGTCACTCTCTCATATCTTATTAGTGTATTAATTTTTGTTTAGTGATAAACATAATAAAACATCTAATGTAAATATTCTATAGAAATATGATTAAATTTAATATATCATTTGAATTTATTTTGAATTTTTAGAGATTAAGTAATTATCATTAATGATGACACAATAGTGATGTAAAAATTATTTTATTAATATAAATATCAAATAAATGGTTTGAAAATATTAAAAAAAATATCATCTGAAATAATTAATGCTATCCTTGAATTTTCAAGGTGAATATGAAATTTTAGGATTGTATTAGAAAAAATTAGAATTTAAATTTTATGGGTATTTTATTTAATGTCAAATAAATGAATAGTATCAAAATTGACACTATTGATATTTTATAAAAATAACAATTCATTAAATTATTTTAAAATCATAAAAATATATATAAATAAAAAAGTGATCATTATATTGTTTAAAATTTAATAAAGTATCCATTTATTGTAAATTACCACCACAAAATTAAATATTCTTTACAATTAAATATTTAGAATATTATTAAAAAAATTATAATTCAATAGAATAACTATGTGTCAATTAAAACGATAAGGTTTAAATTGACAAAATAAATTGTCCAATATTTATTGGATGATGATAATAAAAACATATCTCATATCATCTTAGAATTTGGGAAAATTTGGAGATTGTTTTGTTGGGATCGATTTTATTATAAATTAATATTTTTTAGAGTTTCATAAAGATCCCATCTCCTTTCTTATAAAAGGGAACATCCTCCCTCCCCTCTTCACTCCATTTTAAGCCTTCACGCTCAGCCAAACTCAACCCATTTCTGTTTTCCAATTCACTAGTTAAATTCTATAGGAGTCTTTCTTCTCAAAGGATCATCTATAGTTCCCTAAGAGGAAATTTAAAGGAGGCACGTCAAGGAAGAGGAAATCTCTTCTACTGATTCTTTAAAATTTATTTCTTCATCTATTTCCTCTAATTTAGTTCATTAATTATTATGAAATAACATAAGTATAACTAATATACTGATATTTTATTATAAATCTGAAACAACCATATTTCACCTTCTATCCATCCTAAGAAAAAAAAAATCACTACACGTGCGTACGTACAGCTTACCGTGTCCACACCGTGGTGTCATGTGTTTTCCCCCACATCCTTTCCTGGATTGGTATAATAGTGGAAATAATAACTATATAATATTATTATATACTAATAATAATTATGGAATATTATACCCCATTCACTTCAATACCATTCAACAACTATAGGAATGATATTGTTGCTCGTGTGTATGTATGGATTATTATCTCCACGACGTGATGAGATTAATTTTCCATGTTAACATTTAAAAAATGGATTATACAATATATATAATAAATAATCATGAAATATATGAAAGAATAATTCTATTGGATTTATGTATATATATATATATGTCAATTATTTACTTCAATTCAATTCAATATAGAAACAACAACTAGGATTATGCATATGTACCGACTACCGTATCCATGAACTGTGTATTACATTTAATTTATCTACCTATAATATATATATATACTGAATATATATGATATATAAATCAATTTTTAAATTATGGAAGTATTTAAATCCTGATATTTATAATAATATGAAGAATAACATGTCCAAAGACATACGATAAATAAAATAACTATTACCCAAAACATTGCTTTAACATGGAATTGACAGATGGACGGGTAATATAATATCATAAGTAAATCATATATGATTTCATAAATATTATTGTAGTTCTATTAATAGTTAATAATATGTTTAAACCCACTATAAAAGAGTTTTGAACACCTATGGAAGATATCATATCTATGTTAAGGGATAATTTTTCTATCTCATTTTTATCCAAGATTATTTATATGTAAGTCTCTATTGGGGTTATATTTATCATCAATGTCCATGTTTTCTAAAAATGTTATCATAAAATGTTTAAAATTCATAAATGAATTTTTAAAGGTATTTTAACCCTTTTTTTATTTTACTAAATAATATTGAAGAGTCTTTCTTTTGTTTACCATACAGGGTGCTTTTCTGACTTTTCATGAAAAAGTACGAGGAGAATGTTTTGGTTTAACATATATGACATGAATGAATTTTTATTGTTTAATAATGTCTTATTTCTATAGAGAATCCTCTACACTATTTGATGATTATTTTAAACTAAATTCATTTATTTAAAATTTTCATTAAATTTTGAGAAAATAAAACACTTCTGAAGAAGAAATAAAATATTTTCCTCAAGAACTATGTTCAAGTGTTTTACCAAAATTATTTTCTATCTATGATGAAAATATTAAAATAGGGTTATTTTTATATAATTATTTTTAATATGATTTGATTTCGTTAATGATGGAATGATATTTTTATGGATTATGTTATGATGTAATGATATGTTAGAAACCCATTTTATTTCTTGGGCTATGTTATGATGAATGATTTATGGGTTTGTGGAACATGTAAGAATGATTTCATTATGAGATGTGTGGGACCTAAATATCCCTTAAATTAATTGGATAAAGATTTTTACCTCATGATATAGACATGGCTGAAACGGTAGGTAAATCATCTTCTGTAATACAGGGTTGGAATGGCATGTAAACCCAGTTCAGTAACAGACATCATCTACTATGATTGTCTTACCAGAAATGTCTTGGCTACTATGGAAATCATATTTTGTGAATAATTGTTTTCCAAAATTCGATGTTTTAATCCCATGATATTATATCATAGTTAATGTACCTTTATGATGCATCCCTTACGTACCAAAATGATTTATGTCATCTCTCAAAATATTGATGTTTAAAAATTATGTTCATGTATTTACATTCAAATGTTTATGGTTTGTTTTATGTCCTCCATGGATAAACATACTGAGAATTTGAGATCACCCTTTCTATGATTACTTTTCCCCATGATATAAAGAATGAGTTTAGGTAGGAAAAAAAGGGTAAGATCTTTATGGGATATGTTGAAGGTCTTTAACCATGATTAGGAGATTATGTTATGTGTTTCTAAATATAGTAAACTAATATGGTATTTGGGAATTTGTTTGTGTAATATAATAATTATTCTCAAAAACAAATTTAACGTCCATTTACATCAAGCATGTGTACCTATAGTTGGTATCAGAGTGATGGTTTAATTAAACTTTGAAAACTAGGATGCAAAAACATTAGTAAGATCCCTTGAGATATTTCTAAGGTATGTCTAGGGATGTCCCCATGGTAAAGTATATGTATATGGTATAATTCAAAAATTATGTAAATGATCGTGAATAACCTATAATTAAACCTAATATGTTAGAGATTGAAGGTACTCTTCCATGACTATGTTGATTTCCTATAATGATTTTTTGACTCTCACACTATTCGTTTTGGGTTTTAGACGATGGTTGGAACCCGAAGAAACTATGTTAATGATCAATGCACTAGGCATTACAATAATTATCCTTATTAAAACCAAATGTTATGGGATATGGAATGAAAATTATTATTTCTATACATACAGAAGCTATAAATCATTATGGACTCCCAAATAAGAAGAGAAGGGAAAAATATTCTATTGGGTCCTTCACGAGGCAATGCCCCCCTTCTTTCAGTGGGTCTTCTGATCTACTTGTTTCTAAATAGTGGATCAGTACCATTAAAAATATATTTTCCATATTTCAATGTTTAGAACATGAAAAGATCATTTTAGCTATCTATCATTTAGAAGGTGAAGAGAGCCAGTGGTGGACTCTAATTAAGAATATAAGGCAGTAAGATGAAATTGAATCCAAGGAATGTGACAAGTTCTAGAATTTATTTTTCAATAAAAACATCACTTGTATTATTTGAACAAAGATGGAAAAAGAGTTATTTGAGCTTAAGAAAAAGGATGATGAATATTTTGGTACATATGAGTAAAATTTTACAAAACATGCAAGGTATGCATCTGGGATTATCATCCCACTTAAAAGTAAAGTTGAATGATTCTTCAGTGGCTTAAAACCATGTCTTAAAAGGGAATTAGATATAATAGGATTTTGTAGTAATCATGAAATTGCGCATTGTTATATCATAGTATAACTTGATGTTGGTGTTATATATCAATCTCATTGTTTTGATAAGAAATAAAATATGGATTTTCAATAGAAAATCTCAATACAATGGTGAAAATAGATTAATGATTCCTTTTGATAAAAGTGTGGAAATAATCAAGGTGGATATTATCTTAAAGGGACTAGAAAATGTTTCACATGTGTAAAGGAAGATCATCAAGCATTTGAGTGCTGATGAAATGGGAAAAAGTTTCTAATGATGTAAATAGAGAAAAGACTAAAGAGAATGAACCACCAACACTTCTAAGCTATAACTTCAAAAAATGGGGCATTATGATAACCAATACACTAATCCAAGGGTTTATGATGATCGACATAAACAAAATATTAAGGAATAAGACAAAGTGAAGTCACATGTGATCACTATTGATGATGTTGAGTATGAAAATGAAGTAGTGGAATGATTTAGTGTTTATGTAGTGGGATATCAATATGGTGTTGTGGAATCTCATTTAAAGTATTATGGAATATTATAATATCTATGTTTTTTATTATTGTGGTTTTTCATAATTATATGGTACCAGTAACCATGAAATGTAATTGAATTTTTTTTTAAAAGCACATGATGTGAACATAAATAAGGGATAAAGATATAATGAGATGTCTATTAGTATTAATGATCATATGACTGACATAAGGACAAAGTGATATTGTTTTTTGAATTTTTGGTATATTTTATGTGTTGATAGTGTTAATTTTGATCATATACATGTTTTTACAAAGTTTATATGGTAATTAATGTTTTAATAGAATTCACGATTAAGTTATTTACATGTTTGAAATGTGACCAACAAGATATATCTTATGATATATGGGGGATAAATGGTTCTATTCACATACTAGTTATATGAACTTTCATGTAATTGTTTTATTTTTAGTATGAGACTAGACAAAATTATTTTGGATAAGCCTAAATTTTGGAATGGTTTACGTTGGAAATCAAATGGTATTTTTTAAAGATATTTTCTTTCAGAATGTTGTAATAGTAAAGTTTTAGAAAAAGGAAAACCCATAAGACAGGCGACAACCCATTGCTTGGTCAAGGATGTGGGAATCAAACTCACAACCAATGTGTGACAAGACTTTATCTCCTACCACTAAACTACAGGAAGTCCCTAGTAAGTAAAAAATTAGTTTATTTTTTTATGTTGTATGATAGATGAAGTAGAAGTCCATTTTTTCAAACTATATATGATTAATCTCGCAATAGATGGACATATGTATATTTAATAACATGTGCTAACCTTTTTGTTGAGACAGATGTAATGACCTATCATTCTATCATGTGATATTCTAAAATTTTAGGACTGAAACATTCAACATCATTTCTTTCAATAAGAGATGATGTGGAAATTGTTTAGGGAACGAACAACCATGATATTAAATTGAAATCAATAATGTATTTATTTTTATGAGAAAAAAATTCAACTTGGGGGAAAAGATACTGAAAACCAAAAATGTTACCCTAGTACCCTTTTATCTAATGAATTAGATGGTCCCTTGGATCATCACAGAATTATGGCTTTTGGTAGTTAGTTTCTCTAACACTTATTCTCTATCACTATTTATAATAACTTTATGGTTAGATTTCTCTTCCATATCCATGTTTTTACTTCCCACCTACATTATTCTATGTGAAAACCCGGTGATATGTTTAATTGGGTGACTATTATGTGTCTAACATTAATTTTTTAAAATAAATTTTTAGTATTCCATTTTATGATTTGGGTTTTTATGAAAGAAACTTTCATGAAGTAAATGATTAATAACCTCGATGAATTTCGAGGGAGAAATTCATTTTAAGGGGGGTAGAATGTAACAATCCAAGATTTTATGTGATAGATTATTTTTAATTTCATTGATATATTGTTTTATACACCACAACCAGATTAGATTTCACTCTATGCAACATCTATTTAGTTTATTGTATACACAACACTATTCTTGGCTTGTGTTGCACACAATTTCATGTTAATTTGATAGAATTAATTTCAAACATTAATTATTATAGATTTGTTTCAATGTATAAATGAAAAAATATTGTATTATGTTATATTAAACACTAAAGGATTCTTTCACTATGCACAAAACTTACAAGGCATGCACGACCTTACTCGACAGCTTCCATGGCACACAATGCCGAGTTTCACTAAATAAAGATATATTATTAAAATATTATATAAAATAGACATTATGAATAGTATTAACAACATTTTTAATTATATATTACATTATAAATCATCATACAAATGATATGAGAACAAATTAATTTTTTTAGATAAAAGATGTATTTTTCTAAAAAAAGCAATTTTACCGCCTTTTATGGCGCACCAATTTTAAATCATGTTTTGACACTTTTATAAGATATTTCTTACAAGATAAACTTCTATATTAGAATAAATACATAAAAATATATTTTGGATAAATTTTTGATATTTTTATGATAACATTCATATTTTGATGAATAGTGAAAATATACTAAATTTTATTTGAAAATAACTTTTTTCATCGAAATAATATATAAAACTAAAATATATTATAGAATTATTTTTAAGTATAAATAGAATATTTTTTTATATTTTATGAAAATTTAAGTCATTGTCATTAATTTCACATAAAATTCATATATAAAAACATTTCATTCTTTTTCATTACTTTAAACAAAAACCTGTTTTTTTCGACAACGAGATTAATTTTAAATTAATTACTACCACTTCTCTGTTTTTTATTAGTAAGAAAGGATTCCATATTTGTAATCAGTATGTCCAAATTATATTTATGGGATAATTTTTTTCATTAGGAATTGTAACAATTATAATATTTTTTATTACCATAGTTAAAGGTAAATTGGGTAATTAAGGGTAAAAATAATATTATAAAATTACCCTAACACATGCCATAATTCTATTTGATTAATATAATTCGAACCATATCACCTAAGTATTGGAATATATTAATTTCATGGACTTTTTTCCATAAAAATGATGTAATTATTATTAAAACAAAAGAAAGTGACAAAGTGTCACTCTCTCATATCTTATAAGTGTAGTAATTTTAATTTAGTGAAAACATCAACAAAAATTGAATGTAAATACTCAAAAAAAATTAATTACAATTTTTAAATTATTTTATTTTATTTATAATTTTTAGAGATTAATTAATTATAATTATTGATGACACAATAGAGATGTAAAAATTATTTTATTTATACAAATATAAAATAAATGGTTTTAAAAATATTAAAATAAATTTCATATGATCTAATGATAGTGATCCACTAAATTTCCAGGTTACTATAAAATATTATGAGGGTATTAAATATTTTTAATTGAATTAGGCTGTTAGGAGGATTTTATTTTAATTCAAATAAATAAATACTGTCAAAATTGACAATATTGATATTTTATAAAAACACAATTTTATTAAATTATTCTATAATAAAAAAATTATTTAAAAATTAAAAAATGACAATTATAATGTAAAAAATGTTTTAGAGTATCCATTTATGGTCAATTAACACCACAAAAATAAATATTCTTTAAAAATAAATATATATAATGTTAAAAATAAAATTAGAACTTAATAGAATAACTAAGTGTCAATTAAAAAGATAAGGATTGAATTGACAAAATTTATTGTCCAAAATTTATTTTTTGATTATATTACATCACTACCACATCTCAGATTTGAATTTGGGAATCTTTGGAGGTTTTTGTGTAGGGTTTGATTTTATTATAAATTAATATTATTGAGAGTTTCCTAAAGTGCCCCTCTCTTATCTTATAAAAGGGAACCTCCTCCCTCCCCTATTCACTCCATTTTAAGCCTTCATACTCATAAAACCCTGGAAAACTTCTCTTCTAAAATTCTCTAGTGACATTATAGAAGTTCTGGTCATCTCAAAAGTCCAACTATAGTGCCCTAAGTGTAAATATAAAGGAGGCACGTTAAGGAAGAGGTAATCTCTTCGACCAATTCAATAAAATTTATTTCTTCTTCTATATACGCTTATTAAGTTGTTTTGTTGTAAAGTAATATCATCAATATCAATCATATAGCAATATATTATTTTAAATATTAAACAACTCTATTTTACCTTCTATCCATCCTACTGAAACCAAAATCACCGCGCGTGCGTACGTACGACTTATCGTCTCCTTGTCGTGGTGTTATCTATTTTTCTCCACCACCTTACATGGATGGGTATAATGGTGGAAATAATAACTATATAATATTATTATAACATAATAATAATTATGAGATATTATACACCATACACTTTAATATCATTCATCATCTTTGAGAACAATACCGTCACTCGTGCGTACGTACAACTTAGAGTCTCCATGACACAATGAGATTCATTCTCCATGTTAAAAATTCAAGAATAATTATAAACTATATATAATAAATAATAATAAATAAATGAAAGTATAATTCATCTATAAATATGCATATTTAGTTTTCATTTAATTTCTTTCATTCAATTACACAAGGAAACAAAAACAGCATTCATGCGTACGCATGGACTACTGTCTCCATGAATGGTTTATTCCATTTCATTTATCTATCTATTATATATATATATATTTATATACTGAATATAAATTATATATAAATCTTGTATTATATTATGGGTGTAATTAAATCACTATCTATGAAAAAATATCAAAAATAACAAGTCCAAACACCTATGATAAATAAAACGATTACTACCCCAAACATTGATTTAACATAGAATTAAAAAGTGAATGGGTAATATAAAGTCATGAGTAAATAATAAATGACATCATAAATATTAATATATATATGTTATAAGTTAATAATAAGCTTAAACCCATTATAGTTTAGTTTTGTACATGGATAGATGAAGTCAGAACTACGGTAAGGGATAAATTTTCAATCTCATTTTATCCGAGATTATTTATAAGTAATTATCTACTGGGGTTATATTTATCATCCATGTTAATGTTTTCTAAAAAAGTTTTGATAAAATATTTACTATTCTTATATGTATGTTTAAAGTCATTAACACCCTTTTTGACATTTAATACATGATATGGAAGGAATCTTTCTTTTGTTTACCATACGAGGGAAATTTTTGACTTTTCTGGAAAAAGTACAAGGAGAATGTTTTTTTTAACTTATACGACATGAATGGATTTTTTAAGATTCACAATGCCTTATTTCCATAAAGCATCTTCTATATTGTTTCATTTTTATTTTCAAATAAAATATTTTCTTTTTAAATTGCACGACATTTTGAGAAAAGAAAACATTTTTAATGGAAAAATATATTTTCCTCAAGAACTATGTTCAATTTTTTTCCAAATTTTTTTTCCATCTATGATGATAGTCCTAAAATAGGGTTATTTTTTATACCTAAAATTAATGCGATTTTATTGATTTAATAATAGAATGATATTTTTATGGATTATATTATGTTGTAATGATATCTAAGAAACCCATCTTATTTCATGGGATTTTCTATGATGAGTGATTTATTTTTTTGTGGAAAATGTATGTGGTGGGAAAAATCCCTTAGGGTATCGTTGAAGCATTTTTGAGGTGATTGTGTTTGTTGACAATGTGGGCCACTGTGCTTTTTTTATTCACAAAGGAGACCACAATTTATTATTTGTTGACAAAGGGGGTTTACATGATGATTTGTTGTGTTCAAGAGATGTTGTTGGATACCCATGCTTGATTAAAGAAACTTGACAAAAGAATGAATGATCTAGATGTTGTAAAAAAACTCAGATACAAGGTGGCACTGTTTTCCAGTGTTTGCGAAATTTTTGGGCCTGAAAATTGGAAAAAGGAGAGGTGTGTTTTTTGGAAAAGGGAGGTGTGCGAAAAATTAGAGTGGTGCGTGAAAAAAAAGTGGTGTGAAAAAAATTATCATGGTGCATGAAATAGTGACGAGTTGTTTTTCGTGAAAAAGTGTTTCTAGATCAGAAGCTCGAAAATTAGAAAAAGCATGAGTTGTGGGTAAAATCAGAGTGGTGTGTGAAAAATAAAGTGGTGTGAAAATTATTGGAATGGTGCGTGAAATAAAAGATTGTAGTTTTTCGTGCAAGAGGTGTTTCGAGATCAGAAGCTCGAAAATTGGAAAAGGATTGTGGTTTGCGAAAATTGGAGTAGTGCACAAAAAATGAAGTTGGGAGAAGATGTTTTTTTCATGCTCGAAGTGAATTACACACTCAATGAGGGATTTTCATGCTGGGGTCGATATTGACTATAAATATGAAGTGACCCACCTCATTAGGTGTAGCTCAAGACTTAGAGAGTATGTGAGCTCTGGCGCATGAAATTAGAATTCACAAGGGAGTTGCGCATAAACGTCAAATTTTAATGTAAATTCAAGAGATTGCGCATAAATAAAATGATTCACGTAAAAATAAGGTTTAACTTAAATCCCAGGTTGCGCATAAATTTTTTTTTGCATGTAAAGAAAAAGCTATGCGTAAAAGAAGGTGGTTGCGCGTAAAATAATTAGTTGCACATAAAAGATCTGTTGCACGAAAATTGTATTTCACGCAAGGCAAGGGAATTATGCATAAGGTGCTGTAAGGACTGTGCATAAAAATTGGGTTTACCCAATACACCTGGTGCAAAGTGATATTTATCTGCGGGTGAAAGTTTGACATCAATAGAGAATCTATCAACAATTAAAGATGCATATTTCATTAGTGACAATGAACGGACATACATGTCCATAAACTGTGTGTGGATCCTTTCTAGATAAATGTGCAATAGAATACGAAGAAGGTGATCAATTCTATCAGTAGTGAGCCAGAGATATAGAGAAACATGGAGTGACCCTTGGGAAAGCAATGATTTAACCCTAAACATTGTAATGACAGTGAGCCTTACCATTTAAGTGATCTATCCCGATCATTATAAATTGGTAGTGAGCTTTAATGTATTTGGTACAATGGAATATCGTCATTGTAAGCTCCTTGGACATAGACCGTTGAGGGTGAACCATGTAAAAATCAATGTGTCTGTCTGCTTTCTTCCCTACATTGCATCCCAAGCATCCTTATCAGATAAATAAAGAAAGAGAAAGATAAATGTTAATAACATAAGAGAAAACAACGTGACCCTTATAATATAATAGGTCAATATCCAATGGGGTTGGGAGAATTTGGAAAAAGAATATCCATACCCTAATTCACCCCCTCTTAGAGTATCTAGGCCCATTATGGTCCAAACAGTATGAATGATTTCATTATGAGATCGGTGGGACCTATATCACCCTCCAATGCATTGGGTAAAGATTTATATCTCATCTTACATACATGGTTGGAATGGAAAGTAAATCTGGTTCAGTAATACAGAGTTAGAAGAACAAGTATACGCGGTTTAGTAATGAAATTCATCCAATATGATGGTCTTGGATGAAATTCCTTGGCTACTGTGGAAATCATATTCTATGCTAAATTATTTTCTATAATTACATGTTTTATTCCCATGCCATTATATCATGGTTAATGTTACATTTATGATCCACGCCTTATTTACTAGTATGATTTATGTCATTGCTCAAGACTTTGACGTTTAATATTTATGATACTGTTTTTACATTAAAATTTTTATGGTTTGTTTTTTGTTCTCCAAGTTTACCCTCACTGTGCATTTGAGATCACCCTTTCTATGCTTTATTTTCCCTATGATATAAGGAAATATTTTATGTTAGAAAACAAAAAGGGTAAGATTTCTATGGGAGATGTTGAAGATCTTTTACCTGGATTAGAAGATTATGATCTAAGTTACCAATGAAACTAATCTAATAATGTTTTTGGGCATTTTTTGTGCCATGTATTAAGTATTCAACAAAAAAATTATAATATCCCTGTATGTCAATCATGGGTCTCTAAAAAAAATGATAGATGCTCCATTCTTATCTACGGATTTGACTCAAATATAGAGAATATAGAAGAACATACGATGAACATTATAATATGGAAAATTATCTTCTATATAAATAGTGCATCTGATATCTATAATAATGAAGAACAATGAAATATGAATTTTATACCCGTTGATGTAGATCAAACATGATGAGTGTATCTTGAGTCTGAGCTCAGATGAAAGAGATTTATAAAATTATACTTGTAGAGTCAAGTGGAGCTTAAAATGCTCAAGTATACAATGCATAGGTAGAAAATAGGAATTTGGTTTGATATAGATTTTTAATTGGGTTAAAATTGAAAATTTCCCCAAACATAGGGATGCATGGCTTAGAAGAACAGTTTCAAAATAGTGTGACAAACATGCATGGTTTTTTGTGGAGAAGGGTCCCCTCTCATAGATTTTTTTCATGGTTTGACTACATATTGGAAAACCACTCCAAAACCCTCTATCAAAATTACAAACATGGATGCATGGTTGTGTTCCCAAAACTGTATAGTTTGGTCTAACTGTGTGGTCTTCCCCTACTCATTACCCAATCATGCATTATTTTATATATCCATGGGGCTTGTCTTGTATGGTTTGAACTACCCTTGCACTAGTCCTTTTCACCCCAAACAGGAGGGTTCCGGGATCTGTACCGAACCCGAACACCACAAATACCTCAATAACATGAATTTGAATTCATACTAGTCTATGTATAAACATTTAAACTAATAATTTATATAAAGAATAGTATTTTTTACCTAAAAAAACAATTCTCTTAACCCCCCACCCTAAAGAATTCCATCCCCAAATTTTCTTCTCAATTATAGTCAGGCATGTTTTAGAATAACTCAGGCTACTATGATCATACACTAGCCTCTTGACACAATGTCTTGTAATGTGTTTGGTTATATTTCAAAAAAACATATACTAAAGGAACTGGCCAGTCTCATATAACATTCATGCTACAGTCCACAATACCAATTAGATACACCATAAATGATATGTCTTCCTATAACACAACCACCTCAGGATGAAAGGAATGAGATGGGTATGAATAGTTACATCATTACTGAGAATCCTAGAAGATTTCATTCAATCCTTAGTAACTCTGAGGTAACTGAAACCGATAGACTACTAGTATGACTGTCTATAGAATCTAAAATATCCCACCATTACATTGTGAAAGATTACCTTGTCTCCAGAATCACTAGTGTCCCATCCATTGTGAAACTCACAAGAATACCAAATTACCTACCTTTATCTCTAGTGGTCTTCATTTTCAATCAACATATGATTTCTGTCAACACTGTACATTATCCATTCTCTTTCGAATCAACTACCCGTACTCTATAGTCTCAAAAAGGAGATTATTTCCCAGCATAACTACCTCTCCTACCTCTTTACATCATAAGGGTGATATACATGTTATATTATAAGAAGACTCATATGGAACCATTTCAAAAGTATCCTCACGGATATTGTGGTTGATGAATTAAACCCATGGTATATTCCTCTCCAAAGAGACCATATAAACTAGAATTCTTTCTTGCAGCATGTACTCAAGAACCTAAATTAGGCATTCTTATTATCCATCGGTGTGAGGCTAATATGTTGTGCTCAGAACTGTTGGTGTACCGAATGACCTCCTCCATCCATTAAAGAACCGTAAAGAAATTCATGTGTCCCTATATGAAATAAAAGTATGTCGGACCCTATTATGTCAAACTATCTCATGTATATATAAGATACCATGCTCATTTACGCTGAAGGCATCATTGATTGGATGGAATTTTGAATCCTTCACCAGCCAATCAAAAAACCCACATACATCATCATTACCTCGAGGATACCTTCATAAACCCATGATGATATACCTTGCGACATCATTCCATTTCAATTATGGAATGGGAATCAACTGAAAAAGTATATTTTTTCTATGGTGTACCACCTCCGCCAACTGATAGGTGGAAAATATTAAGACAAAACCATATATATCCCTTTTCATACTTGGATACCAGTATTGGTGACCCCATTTAGCTAGAGACATGATCACAACATAATATATTAAAAAATATGGATGAGGGATTGCCCTATCACTACCCCCTCCATCCATATATAATGCAATGAGTGGAGTTAGATAATGATCCACAAGTCCCATTTTTAGTAGCCCCCCAAGTTGGATACATGCCCCAAGGGTGTAAAAATATCACAATATGGGAGAAATTACCCTTTTAAATGAAATAAGATAAGGTGACATGATTGATCATCCATATAAAACTGCAGAAAAATATATAAATTAATCTATAACCATCACACATACATGCGTAAAACAGAACTGATACAAATAAAGAAGTCTTCAATGTAAATACCAAATGTAAAGCTAGTAAGTGGCATAGGAACAATAAATATTTGATCTAGTATGGTTCAACATGACCTAAAAAATCATCCTAGAAACCTACAAACAATTTTATATATGTAGGGTGATCATACTATTAAACTTAGTATAAAAACCATTGTATCTCGTGAAAATGGGAAAGAGCCATACCAATGCACCCCTTAAAAAATAGTAGAAATAGACATCATCTAAGAAACTATACTAACTACCCATCCTCACCATGGCACGCTCACCATGTAACACAAGTCATTTAATATAATATGAATAACAATGATGATATGGTACCCTGAAACAATTTCCCATATAATAGATTCCCTCACACTCCAACAGAATATGTCATGGTTCTCCCTCCTATTTGAATATACCACATCACATCCAGCCTGCACATAACTCTGACTCACAACAAATCCCTCCCACACACACTTGGGACACAAAACACATCTTGCATTTACACACCTGTTCCTTACAACACATCCATACCCCCACACACATGGGCCTCACAACACATCATATCTCATATTGAAGACACCTGGGATAACATATCACAACTCATTCCGAAGACACCTATGAGAAAAACCGCCACACCCATAAACACCTGGTCTATACATATCACCAAATCCAACCTGATGAATCAGGTTCTGTTATCTTCTAAAAGAGGGGGAAATGAAGGGTGGGTGGCTAACTATCCATCATCCCACAAGGATGATTGGAAATACACCATCCCCTTTGATAATAGGGGTGTTCATCAAATAGTTCTCAACAAGGGTTGGGTAGATATAGAAATTATAAGGAAAATAAAAGTTTATACGTATATGATACCAAAATCTCAATCCCAAACTAATGGTTATGAAACAAAAAAACCATCTCACAACACCACCACTTTTTCTACCGCCTATAAATGCACAACACCAAACATCAAGCCACAAAACCAATATGAGATTCCTAAAGAATTTCATCTAATCATTTCCATTATGTTAACCAAGCTAACCCAAGCCATTCCAAGTATCAATAATCAATTATGTATTCCTTCCATCACTACCCAAGAAACCACAATGCACAAAACACAACAGTAAAAAAACAGTCACATTAGAAAGTAATGATCCCTCATAAATGAAGGAGGACTCACATTAAAGACAAATCATACAATGTCATCTTAGTAAGGGTTAAAGATTTATGCATGTTACACATGGATATACACAGTGAAAATTACCCATAAAAATCTATACTTTCCTTCTTCAATGTCATCTTTCCCAAACCATCAAGCCAGCCGAAACAAACCCCCTACTCACAAAAACATCTAGTAACAAAACATAACACAACCAGTTACGCAACACTATTGAATTATCATTCCCCATCCATTACAACCCCACTTTAAAACCACACACCATCAACATATCCACCCTTACAAACCACTACAAAACATTTTATCCATTTAGAAAAACATTTACCACATTTATGCTAATTTTATTTGGGATGTTATAACACAATCCAAATAATGGGGACATTAAATCCTTAGATAAGAATAGGTGCTTATAAAAATTTCATTTTTTTGGTGATAGTAAAAAAATCATAAAATAAGGGAACAACCAAATAAAATGTATCCAGTGAAAACAAATCCACCAATGACCACAATTTTCAGTGGGACATCAATCCTAAAAAATGAAAATATCACCATCAATATCATTTTTAAATAAGGCATGAAAATCAAACCCCATTCCCCCTCAAATTCAATTAGTATCACTATTATCTTCAATTAGGTTGAAAACCCCATGATTAAAAGAGGAATATAAGTAACCCCCACCCCCACATGATTAAAAATATAGAGGAATGAATGGAATTATACCACAAGGGAGTTATCCAAATTTGTAGGAAATGAAGGGAAAATAAGGATGATCGCAGATCAGAACTGCATGATGAAATTTTTTGATCAGCTTCTATCGCACTAAGGATTAATCAAAACACAACCCAAATCACCCCCAAATAAAATGAACAAAGCCACAATAGATCCCCCGGATAATAAATAAATAAAACCGATGAGAAAGTGTAGATAACTCACCACAACTCAACCATGTATCACCAATAAACATCCACCATGATCAAGGGATCAAAAGATGGTGAAGAAGGGAATGAAGGATAGTCTAGAGGGCCTAGGGTTCACCCAAAATTAGTGGAAAAATGTAGTACATAAGAGTTAATTTGGGTTTAGATGAAAAATAATTTTAAAAATGCATATGATTGGGGTATTACAGGATATGTAATCCCCTTTAACATAATATAATACCTAGGGATCAGTTTTCAGCAAAAAATGTGTCACCACTTAACATTATTTTATTTTTATATCAATAAAATATTACCCATTGTGAAAACCCCAAGTAATACCTTGAAACATAATTTTATGTCTTTTATTCTAGTTACATGTTTAAAATGCCCCTTCATCCAAACAATAGAAACCAAACTTCTCTAAGGACTCTTTGATCCTCCTCTGAACACTTCCAATGAACAAACCCTACAATGTAATGGACCAAGAAGGCAGATACCGTTACATTAGGTACCTCTAAAATTATTCTCACCCTCAAGAATCCAAAATAATTACTAGAGGAAAAAGGAGTATGAACAACCACCCTATGATATACCAGTGAAGGATCACGTAATACCTCAAACAATACACTGACTTAACACACCAAACTAAATGACTACAACCATAATAATCCTCCCCTTAGACAGCCACAATACCAAATAACCATTAAACAACTATATCAACCTCAATGTATCCTAAACCAACTACTTCTAAAACTAATGAACCACACCTTCCTGAATATAAGAATTAGAGAATCTTGCCTTCCATGCAAAGATTTAATCTTTTTGGGGTGAAAATAAATCATCAAAATGGGTTTAATCACATCATAGTTATTGTTTCTCAATTAGGAATCATCTTCTACCATTTTCATACACAAGGAAATTATCACACAACACAACTGGTACAATCAAAAACCAATAAAATGACTGATCTCATTAAAAAAGGATCCAAGCATCACATTAAAAATAAAAATAGAGAAAGAAACACAAAAAAACTTTTTTTAACTTGGAAAACTACGGTAGTCCTCACTCCCACATACTCTCCACCTAGCCACCATACCTCTACAACAAACAAAAAAAAATGAATTTCCCATCCATGAAAAACCTTCCCTTAATGATCTTATATCATCACTAGCCTCTCCACAAACATTTATTTATTATTGATATCCATATCGACCCAAGCAATGAAATGGGAGTCATTGTGTGGATACCGACTAAACTAAGAGACATGGAATACTTTTTTGACTCTATCCAACTACGATGGAAACACCAAATGATATTCCACCTCACCAACTCTCCCCAACACCTTAAAGGGTCCAATGAAACTATGACAAAGCTTATTCTCTACCATACCTCTATTGCACACATTGAGGATAAACATTTAAGATCCCATGGTTCCCATGACCAAACTCTAGGGGAATACTTTTATTATCATCATATAACCCATATCAGTCACGCACTTCTTTAATTATCTCTTGAACTATCTGAGCATTTTTTTCATCCTTGGCACTACATCCGGACCATGTATGTGTTCCTCCTCAACCTCTATCTAGCATAATGGTGAATGACATATTCTTCCAAACAAATCCTCAATCGAATCTTAGAAAATAGTAGAGTGAAAACTATAATTATAAGAAAAATCTATAAAGGGATGGTTTCATACCAAGATCGACCAAAGTCCAAGACACAAACCTGCACCATATCCTATAACTTATGGAATGTCTGTTCCATCTCCCCATCTAGATGAGGCTGGAATATAGGGTTGATGTGTAACTAGAGTCCAAAAGAATGATTTAATCTCCTCTAGGCATGTGAGGTAAACTGATTTCCTGATTTTGAGACACTGGACCTTGAATCTCCATACAACAGCACAACATCATCCACATACCTCTTATGCAATGAATCAAATTTTCCGGATTCCATGATCACATAAAATTTGGAATATTTCATCAAATGATTCATTATCACCTAGATAGAATCATAACATCCATGATATTTGGATAATAATATGATGAAATACATTGAGGTGTCATCCCATTTCCACTTGAGAACATCCAAGGTATATACCAAACCACTAGGTACACAATTCTTATCCTTTACATACTAGGAAACTATGAACATCGCCACAAACTCCCCCACTACCCATTTCATCTCAAGACACCAAAAATAAATTTTTAATCCACGGTTCATCATAGAAACTCCTAGACATACCACCTAGGTCAAGCTATTGAACTTATGAAAGAATCCACTACACATTTCTACTAGAACAAATAAATTTCCACAAAACACTATATGGTTTAGACATTCTTTCTACCACCTTTCAAGAATATCACCATGGATGACATGATCTCCCAACACCTATTCCTATGAGTCACCTCATTGGAGAATACTCCACCAACTGCATCCGAAAATAATTCAACATCATCTGAATTAAAAAACATTTACCCCCAACAACTCTTGCATCTACGTAAAAGACTGGAAACCCACCCATTAGATTCCATGAATCTTTAGATTCCTGAATAACTGAATTGCTTGAAAATTTCTCAATGAACCATCCATGACTTTTACCATTACTATGGTGTATGGGATCTCAGAATCATACTCTTGAAGAGAATCCATCCACAAGAGCTTTCATTGATTCAGTTAATATAGGGAAACAATATACCCCAAACTATTATAATCCTTGATGAATAAAAATCATTACCGAATGAGGTAATTCCACTAAAAAATCAGTGTGAAACCCACCACTTCCAAATCAAGGTCATGGGTGGAATATTTAAGCTAGTGGGGATGTAAATTCCTATACCCATAAGAGATCATTACCTAATGAAACATTAGGATGCATCCCAAACCAAGATGAGAAGCATCACAAAAAATCACAAACATCACCCCTTCCTCATCCAACCAGAGCACAAACTAACTTACCATTCAGGTAATTGAAATTTGTGAAGAACATATCTCTACAAATTAAATCATGGTCTTTTCTTTTCAAATATATCAAAGTGGATGAAAATTAATAGAAATAAGGTATAAATCCCTGATAACACCTTGCGAGACTAAGGAAAATAAGAACCTCTTCCACGTTATTGGATGTTTCCCATGAAAAAACTACTCTAACTATAAATTGGTCTACTAACACACCCTATTAGGACAAAATATTCCAATGGATATGAACCAATAGAGTCTAGAACCAACACTAGGGAAACATTCCATAAAGTTGGTGGCATCGAATAACCTAGAAGATAGTTCTGAGATACACAGTGTGATCCTCCTCAGACTTTGAGTAGATTATGATATCATTGATTAAAATGATGAAAAACCAATCCATGAACTCATAGAACTCATATTTCATAGTACCTGGGAACATAGAAAGTGAATTCATAAAAACAAATGGCATGAATAAAAACTCTTTGTCCCCAAAGATACTTTTGAAGGTAATATTCAGGATATCTCCCTCCATTACCCTCAACTGCTGATATCCAGAACACGTTTCTATCATAGAAAACCAACTCAACCCTCTCAGCTGGTGGAAAAGATTGTCAATCCTTGGATGAGGGAAATAATTCTTGAAAAACACCTAATTCAACTTCCAATAGTCTATCCACAACCTCATACGATCATACACCTTCTTTTCAAACAACAATGGATCACCCATAGAGACTCAATGGGAAAGATAGAACCATTCTATATCAGATCATCTATGTAAGAACCTGGATATTCGTTTCAGGTATGCCTTTCCTTTTCTGGAGTTTTTGAGAATTATTCGAGTTTCTCGAAATTTTGGAAGTACACATCGTGTAATTTCTGAGTACACGTCATGTACTCTTTTCCCGCTCGAAACCGTGTGTTGGTCGTGTCCGAACCACACACACAGTGTATAGGGGTGACGTGGAGGCCGATTTTGTTGGAGTATGGAAAAACCCACTACACGCCGTGTACTTTAAAAATACACTCCGTGTACTTATCTTTTTTTCACTAAACAGACTGGGGTTGAACCTCATCGTCATAATCGTCTTCTTCTAGGTCCGGTTCGACCGAGAGACGTCGTACTGCCGTAAAGCTTCTTTGGATTCTTTACCCTCCCTCCATTATCCGAATCAAGATTTTTCAATTGTGTTGGAAGCGCAACAATGGGTTCTTCCTTCTCCATGAGCCTTGTTTTTCAATTCTTCCTCCTTCTCGAGTTATATAAAATTGAACGTTTTGTTCGTTTTCTCAGATCTATGACATTCTAGGGAAAATCAGCCACCATGGTTCAATTATATCAATCAACTAGGATCAAGGTAGGTTGTTTGTGCCCTACCATTCAAAGTCTCTGAGTTTATGTGAGAATTTCCACCTATACCCGTGAAAGGGGTATTGTGTGTTACCCCGTTTTTCCTTCTTTGTCTTCCTACCTTTATTGTATGATTGTATAGAGGTAATTTGACCATGTTAGAGGATAATTTCTTGTTCTTGGATGTTTTACCCTTGATTTTTTCTGTTTACGACCTTTGGGTCTTGTTTGCCTTTGGCTGCTACACCAGTTTTCATGCCTCGCGGTTATAGGTTGAAGTGAAACTCATGACATGCTTGTTGCCTTGTATAATCTTTAGCTAAGTAGCTTGATAGGTGTAATTTGGTTAGACAAGTAGCTCTCTAGGTGTAACTTGGCCTTATAGCATTATTATTCACTGACTGGCACAAGACCGAGAGAACCTGGTGCTATAGACTATAAGGGATAGACCAAGTGAGCTTCCCAGAGAGTCTTAGATATTACAGAATACAGAGGCGATGGACCGAGTGAGCTCCCAGGGAGTCTTGGATTTTATAGACTACAGGAGGGTAGACCAAGTGGGCTTCCTCAGAGATTCTTACCTTGTTTAAATCTCTTTATGAACCTTCCTAGGCTAGAGGAGGAATTGACCGAGTGAGCTTCCTCAGAGAGTCTGTGGTATACCTGAGGCTATAGGAGGAATTGACCAAGATAACTTCCTTAGAGAGTCTCTAGACCTTGTGTCTAAGAGGTTTAGATAGCGTGACATTCCTCAAGAGTGTCTATGACTACCCTAGACTATAAGGGGAATTGACCGAGTGAGCTTCCCCAGAGAGTCTCATAAATTCGTTTGACCATGCCAGAGGGGTTTGGCTGAGTGCACTGCCCAGAGGGTTGTGGTACTTCTTGGATAGGACCAGAGGAGATGGATGTGAGTACTTTCCAGAGGGTTTCTGACTTATTAGATGTTTGTTTCACTGCTGTTGATTTGTGTGGATTGATTGCTACTATGTATCGTCCTGTTTTACTGCATACTGTTTACTGCCTACTTCTTACTGTTGCTGTTTACTGCTTATTGTACTTTTACCTGCCATATACTCACTGACTATTAGGAACAGACCTTCGGATGAATGCCTACTGGGATTTTATCTCACACCCTATTTGGTCCATACTTTTGGGACCAAGCAGACTATGTTGTTGTGGGTATAGACAAGGGAAAGCGCCCTTCGACTTCTGGAACTTTATTGCTTGGAGCAGGAGAGCATGAGACCAATCTTTGGCTTGCGATGATGAGGAGTTATTTACTTTTCTTTTGTACTGGTTTTGGTACTGTAGTGTTTTCCAGCATTGTGGCTTGTTTGGATGCTTTCCTAGTTATGTATCCTGCATTATTTCTTACATACATATGTTCTCCAGTTGTTAATTTAGTCTTCCACTGTTAAATTGTTGGTTGTTACTGCTTCCGCTATTCCATGTTTAGTTTTCTTCCACTGTATACTCTACCAATGAGGGCCTAGTTTCCCCATTATCACACCCAAGTCCCTCACTACATGTCGGAATCCTCTGGAGTTTGGGGAAATGCGCTTGAGGCCATGTGACCAACCGGGTACAAGGCGCCTCTTAGTGGCTTCAGAAACTGAGATGTTACAAAGTGGTATCAGAGTAATTCTTTTCACTTGCATTACTAATTGGAGACTTAGACAGGGATAGGATGGATTCAGTACTTGGTAATAATCTGTTCCCGGAAGTAGCTAACCCGTGTATAGGGAAAAGCCATAATACCTCGTTTATTGTGGTTTTATGGTCTTGAGATGTTACGGTTGATATGATTTCACCTAGAGTGATTCACATGCTTTGTACTGTTATGGTTTGGATATTACGGTTCTATTTCTGTCGAAACCCAATGAGATGAGGGTATTCCATCTCATGCATCATATAGTCACTTGTAGAAATCACATGCCATGCAATCTTTCCATACCATCTAGGGTGCATTAGAGATTTCATGCTGTTGTGATAGACTTTGTGTAGATTATGCATGCTATTGTGATAGATTCTTGATAGAATATCTGTTGCCTTGTTAGAGGATTTTTTATTGTACATTGCTTAAATGAATGCCATGTTTTGATTCTTGAGGTGTTATGGGCCCTCTTGAATCAGAAATTGGTGGATCATGATCCTGTTTTCTCTTGTACATGACTGTGGGGGATGCCAAGATTTGATTTTCGGGGAGTATGGGCCCTCACAGATCGAAATTTGGCACCTCGTTGCTTTGTTTTCCATGTTTCTGGGATTCTGTGCAGTTTCTGAGCTACTACCCAGAAAAACCGAGAATACACGGCGTGCACATTCTTGTTACACGCCGTGTAGTTTTTAGGCCGTGTTACTGACTGTGTGTGCAAGAACACAGTGTTGTGAAAATAACTTAAGGAACACGCCGTGTACATTATGTACACACCGTGTAGTATAGAGCCTTGTACCCGACCATGTCACTAACAAAACGAGTCAGAGAAGCTCGAGTAGAACACGCCTTATTGTAAAGGAACACGCCATGTAGTTCTGTCCAGGTATCCGGCCATGTCATGAACAACACGGGTCAGCGTGACCTTCTCTAAGACACGCTGTGTTGCTTTAAGAACACGCCTTGTAGTCTTTACAAGGTACATGGCCATGTTACGAACAATATGTGATGATGTCACCTTCTCTTATACACGCCCTGTTTGTTCGGAACATGCCGTGTAAGGTCCATCCGTGTAGACGTCCGTGTAACTTACAACACGGGCTGCCGAGGTAGAGTCTAGTACACGCCGTGTCCCTAGGGAACATTCCGTGTAGTCTGGGGTTAGTTTGAGCTTTGTGGGATAGTCTTGTAGTGAGACTCAAGCAGGGGTTTAGAGTTCAAGTACACACCATGTGTGAGAACAACATGCCGTGTAGTTTGGGGTGTTACACGACCTGTCGGGTAGGGGTACACGCCCTTGTTAACAACTTATGTAGACACGCCGTGTAGTTTTATACACGTCATGTTGTCGTGTTTTGTAAAACTTGATATTTTATTTCCCTAGTTCCCATTTTTTACTCCTCTATTTTCAATCTTTGTTAATCCTGATCTAAGGTGTGCTTTTGATCTTTCAGAGCTATGCCTACGAGCCGTCCTCCGGTCCTGCGTTAGTTGCAAGACGGTGACCAAACACTGGATATGGCTGACCAGGGACCTCCTTCAGATCCTCCTGCTATGCCAGCCTTGGAACCTGTAGTTATACCCATTGTAGGCGCTGAGGCGCTGTTCAGGGAGGACTTCCTAAGGATGATGTCGACATTTCAGGGAGCGCTACCTCCTACCCCATCGATGACTGAGTTGATGCATGTTTTCCACAAATAGCATTCTCCTACCCTTTCAGGGGATGGAGGACCCAGGCTATAGAGTCGTGGATAGAGGTCACACTGACCATCTTTGATCACCTAGAGATCCCTACGGAGAAAAAGGGTAAAGATGGCAACTTATATACTCCGAGACACCGCCAAGAGGTGGTGGGAGGTGATCTCAAAGTCAGGGCGTCAACAGGATATGTCTTGGGACGAGTTTCGACACACCTTCTATGACTAGTTCTATCTGGAGACCATGAGGTCCAATTGAGACCGGGGGTTTATGAGTCAGTAGCAGGGTACTCTTTCTGTTATGGAGTACTCATCTTGTTTCACTGAGTTGCATCATTTCACACCGATCCCAGCAGGTGATGAGTTGTTTCTTGCTAGGAAGATTGAGGACGATCTCGTGCAAGAGATCCGTTCCTAGTTTAATATCTCCCAATTGACTTCTATATCCTCCATCGTGAACCATACACTAATCATTGAGCACAATCTAAGGGATTCTGGAGCAGTGAGCCAGGGCAGTTCGTCATCCAGATCTGGTGTTCCTCTAACCGACAGTAGGAAGCGTCGCAGAGAGTCTTCTTGAGGAGATCGAGGTTCGCGGGATGCGTCTTCTGGTAGCCAGGTTGTGTGCTAACAGTGCAGTAGGAGTGGGCATACTAGGCCTCAGTGCCAGAGAGATCTGATGGAGTGTCGGTCTTGCGGCCAGATAGGCCATCTTCAGTGTTTCTTTCCCATCTTATCACCTTCAGCTGGTGGTAGGGGTTCCTCTATGACCCCACATTTTGGATATGCTTCCCTAGTTTCCCACCAGTCAGGGAACTGGAGTTCTTCCGGCCATTCATGCCGAGGTAGAGGTCGTGGCCGTCGTGGTCAGTCACCAGGTCATCAGCGACAACAGAGTGGATCAGCTCAGAGCGGTCAGCCTGGGGTGCAGGGCCACGGTGCAGGCTAGTCTTTCGCCATGGAGAAGACCTATCAGGATCAGGATCCCAGACCTTCTACAGTTCGAGGTTCGATCTTAGTAGCCTCAGTTTTATCTTCATCCCTTTTCGATACTGGTGCTTCCCATAGATTTATCTCTGTTGCTGTCTTGGAGAGCCTTGGGCTCTGTATCTTTTCGTCTGCCGACTTGTTGACTCTTGACACACCTTTTGGAACGAGGAAATCTAGCATACATCAGTGTAGAGAGTTCCCTCGTGAGGTTGTGGGATGTAATTTCTTATGGGACCTCTATGTACTAGAGATGACAGACTATGACGTCATTCTCATGATGGATTGGTTAGTTCCTTTCCAGGCAATCGTCGATTGCTATCACCACAGGGTTAGTTTCATATCACCAGAGGGTGGATCTTTCCTTCATAGAGGTGAGTGGGATGTCCAGGGGGTAGAGCTAGACCAGAGTATCATGGGTTAGGGAAAGTTATATCCCAGATTGCTAGTATTTATCTGGATGACCAGGGGACTTCACAATTTGACTTTCCTCCAGTGGTGGATTGTTTCAGGGATGTATTTCCAGAAGGCTTTTCAGGTTTACCTCCAGAGCGTGAGGTAGAATTCGCAATTGAGCTCATTCCATGAGCGGAAATGGTGTCCATTTCTCCTTATAGGATGGATACACCTGAGTTGCAGGAGATCAAGAAGCAGTTGGAGGAGTTGCAGGCAAAGGGTTTCATCCGACCCAGTACCTCTCCTTGGGGTTCGATTGTCTTATTTGCGAAGAAGGCAGATGGTAACCTTCGACTTTGTGTGGATTATCAGAAGCTGAACCAGTTGACAGACAAGAACCGATATCCCTTGATGAGGATCGATGAACTCTTTGATCAGCTTCAAGGAGCCCGGGTGTTCTCGAAGATTTACATAAGGTATAGTTATCATCAGTAGCGCGTTACACCATCAGATATACCTCTGACAATTTTCAGGAGTAGGTATAGTCTTTTCGAGTATATATTCATGCTGTTCGGTCTCACAAACGCGCATTTAGTTTTCATGGCACTGATGAACTGAGTGTTCCATTTGTACTTGGACTCTTTTGTTGTGGTCTTCATGGACGATATCTTGGTGTACTCTCACATACGACACGACCATGCCAATCATCTTGAGATCATTCTGAGTACACTGAGAGAGCATCCGCTGTATGATAAACTCTCGAAGTGCAACTTTTGGATGGATCAAATTCACTTCTTGGGTCACGTCATCCCAGAGGCTGCAGTATCTGTGGACCCAAAAAAAGTGAGAGATGTAGTTTCCTGGGAGCAGCTGAAGAATTGTTTTTAGGTGCATAGTTTTCTAGGGCTGTATGGGTACTACAGACACTTCATTCAAGACTTCTCGTGCCTAGCAGCACAGTTGATAGGTCTGACCAAGATGGGGGCAATGTGTTTATGGTCAGATTCTTGTGAGTCATCCTTTCAAGTGCTGAAGGGGAGGTTGACGTCAGCAACGATACTAGTCTTGCCGGAGCCGGGAAAGGGCTAAACTGTTTACTATGATACTTTGGGTATCGGGCTAGGACCTGTGCTTATGCAGGGAGATGGGGTCATTGCTTACATGTCTAGGAAATTGAGGCCACATGAGAGAAACTACCCGATGCATGATCTGGAGTTGGCAGCAGTTGTTCATGCCTTACACTGTTGGAGACACTCTCTTCTGGGAGAGCACTTTGTGGTTTTTACCAACCACAAGAGTCTCAAGTATATCTTCACTCAGAATGATCTGAATTTGAGAGAGCGTAGGTGGGTTAAGTATCTTCAATCCTTTGACTTCGAGCTTGCCTATATGTCGGGAAAGGGCAATGCAGTGGCTCATGCTTTGAGCTGGAGAACACAGATTCAAGCAGTTCAGGAGGGCAGTAGTGAGTGGTAGCCTATGGATCTCTTCTCTGAGATGCATCCGGTGGTGCACGACAGGCAGGGAGATAACTTTCTTTCATCTGTGGCTGTTACCTCTACAATTCTTGATCGGGTCGAATGAGGTAGCTATCAAATTCGGAGGCCTTAGTCCTACAGGAGAGTGTGTCAAGAGGGGACCCTCTTCCTAGATGGAAAGTGGGCAAGGATGACATCTTTAGTTTCGTAGGACATGTATGGGTTCCAGTAGACATACGTGAGGAGCTGATGCAAGATTTTCATTCCTCAGTTTGGGAAGTTCATCCTGGCATCACCAAGATGTATCAGGATCTTCATCGCTAGTACTGGCGGCCAGGTATGAAGAGAGATGTTGCTGGTTTCATCATGAAATGTTCTTGTTGTCAGCCAGTGAAAGTAGAGCATCAGCGACCAGTAGGTCTTTTATAGCAGTTACCCATTCCGGAGTGAAAGTGGAACAATGTCGTGATGGAATTCATGACCGGGTTACCAAGGTCACCTCGGGGAAGTGATGTTGTTTGGGTCATCGTCGACAGGATTACGAAGGTATCACACTTCTTTCCGATCAAGGAAACCTTCGGTGTTGATGATCTGAGATTACTGTACATCCGAGAGATTGTACGTCTACATGGAATCCCACACTCCATTGTTTCATATAGGGATTCGTGCTTTACCTATCGGTTCTGGAAGGGACATCAGAATGCCTTAGGTACATAGGTACTTTTGAGTACAGCATACCATCCCCAAACTGATGGCCAGTCCGAGCGCACGATCCAGGTGCTTGAGGATATGCTCCAAGCATTCATTCTAGAATTCAGAGGTTCTTGGGAGAAGCATATACCTATTGTGGAGTTTGTCTACAATAACAGTTTTTAGGAAACCATTCAAATGGAACCATATGAGGCTCTGTATGGTAGGCCATTCCGATCACCCTTAGGATGGCTGGAGGCAGGAGAGGCATCTTTTCTAGGACCTTGTCTTGTTTAGGAGACCTCAGAGCAGATAGGGTTGATTCAGAAGAGGATGGTAATAGCACAGTCTCAACAGAAGTCTTATGATGATCAGCGGAGACGACCTCTAGAGTTCGAGGTCAGAGATCAGGTTTTCCTGCTTATCGCACAAAGGTTGGGACACAAGAGGATTCGAAGAGGGGGTAAGCTTTCACCGCGGTACGTCGGGCCGTTTGAGGTATTGGAGAGATTTTGGCCGGTTGCCTATCGGTTGGAAATACCTCAGAGGTACCGGGATATGCACGACGTCTTCCACGTCTCTCAGCTCCGACGTTACTTTTCAGACCCGTCTCATGTCTTTTATCCCAAGGAGGTTGAGCTCGAAGCGGATGCGTCATTCGAAGAGCATCCTATCCGAATTGTCGATCACAGTATAAAGGTTCTCTGAGGCCAGTCTGTTCCTCTGGTACGAGTGCTATGGAAGCATGGGCGAGTACAAGATGAGACTTGGGAGAGGGAGGCCGAGATTCAATCATAGTGGCTGGAGCTGTTCAAGGTGTCTTCTTCCACGCCCATCTAGGAAAATTCGGGAAAAAATTTCTTTAAGGGGGGATGTTTTTAAGAACCCGGATCTTTGTTTCAGGTATGTCTTTATTTTTCTAGAGTTTGTGAGAATTCTTGGAGTTTTAGGAAATTTTTGAAGTACACGCCGTGTACTCTTTTCCCGCTCTAAACCGTGTGCTGGCCGTGTCCGGACCACACACACGGTGTGTAGGAGTGACGTAGAGGCCGATTTTGGTGGAGTACAGAAAAACCCACTACACTCCATGTACTTTAAAAATACACGCCGTGTACTTTTCTTATTATTTTTTTTTCAGTAAACGGACTTGGGTTATGCCTCATCGTCATAATAATCTTCTTCTAGGTCTGGTTCGACCGAGAGACATCGTACAACCGTGAAACGTCTCCAGATTCCCGAGCCGCCATCCGTTCTCTGATTTGAGCTCTGTCGATTGCGTTGGAAGTGAAACAGTTAGTTCTTCCTTCTTCTTGAGCCTTGTTTTTCAATTCTTCCACCTTCTCAAGTTATCTATGGTTGAACGTTATATGTGTTTTCTCAGATATACGATGTTCTACAGAGAATCAGCAATCGTGGTTCAAGTATATCGATATCTTAGGATCAAGGTAGGTTGTTTGTGCCTTACCGTTTAATGTCACTGAGTTTATGTTCGAATTTCCAACAATACCCGTGAACGGGGTATTGCGTGTTACCACTTTTTCCCTTCGTTGATTTCCTGCCTTGCTTTTATGCTTGTGTGGATGTAATTTGACCATGTTAGAGGATAATTTGTTGTGATTGGATGTTTTTTCCCTTGCTTTGTTATATTTATGACCTTTGGGTCTCATTTGACTTTGGATGCTACACCAGTTTTCATGCCTCACGGTTATAGGTTGAAGTGAAACTCATGACATGCTTGTTGACTTGTAGACTATTTAGCTAAGTAGCTTTATAGGTGTACTTTGGTTAGACAAGTATCCCTACATGTGTAATTTTGCCTTATAGCATTATTATGCACTGACTAGAACAGTACTGAGAGAACATGGTGCTATAGACTATAAAGGATTTCTCGAGTGAGATTTCCAGAGAGTCTTACATATTACAGACTATAAAGGGGATGAACCGAGTGAGCTCCCAGAGAGTCTTGGATTTTATAGAATACAGGAGGGTAGACCGAGTGAGCTTCCTCAGAGATTCTTACCTTGTTTGAATCTCTTTAAGAACCTTCCCAGGTAAGAGGAGGAATTGAACGAGTGAGCTTCCTCGGAGAGTCTGTGGTATACCTGAGGCTATAGGAGTAATTGTCCGATATATCTTCCTAAGAGAGTCTCTAGACCTTAGGGCTAAGAGGGTTAGACCGCGTGATCTTCCTCAAGAGAGTCCCTGACTACCCTAGACTATAAAGAGAATTGTCCTTGTGAGCTTCCCCAGAGAGTCTCATAAATTCATATGACCATGCCAGAGGGGTTAGGCTGAGTACACTGCCTAGAGGGTTGTGGTACTTCTTGGATAAGACCAGAGGGGATGGCTGTGAGTACTTCCTAGAGGGTTTCTGGCTTATTAGCTATTTGTTTCACTGCTGTTTATTTGTGTGGATTGATTACTGCTATGTATCGTCCAATTTTACTACTTACTGTTTACTTCGTACTGCTTGTTGTAGCTATTTACTGCTTATTATACTTTTACCTGCAATATACTCACTGACTATTAGGAACATACCATCGGGTGAATTCCTACTAGGATTTTATCTCACACCTTGTTTGGGCCATGCTTTTGTGCCTAATCAGACTATGTTGTTGCATGTATAGACCAGGGCAAGCGCCCTTCGACTTCTAGAACTTTATTGCTTGGAGTAGGAGAGCATCAGACCAAGCTTTGTCTTGCGATGCTGAGGAGCTGTTTACTTTTCTTTTGTAATTGTTTTGGTATGGTAGTGTTTTCCAGCATCGTGACTTGTTTGGATTCTTTCTTAGTTATGTATCATGCAACATTTCATACATACATATGTGCTCCAGTTGTTGATTTAGTCTTTCACTGTGATATTGTTGGTTACTACTGCTTCCTATATTGCATGTTTATTATTCTTTCACTATGTACTCTTCCAATGAGGTCATAGTTTCCCCACTATAACACCCAAAGATCTCACTGCTAGTCAGTATCCTTTGGCATTTGGGGAAATGCGCTTGAGGCCATGTGACCAACTGGGTACGGGGCACCTTTGTGTGGATTCCATAACCCTGATGTTACAGTTTATCTGAACCATCAACTCCTACAACTCAACATTTTTCATCTGATATAGAGCCATTGAAATTAGAGAAGCACAAAGTGGTAATTATATCCTGAACTCAACATCACATATGTGAGGTAGAATCACAACCACCTTGGGGGAAACATCCAAGAACTCCCCAATGACTCAATAAACCGTTACCATTTCAGCATCCACTAATTCCATTGGAAACTCAAGAAACAAGGAATGAAGGGGATGCAAAATACAATTTCCCACCTAATAAACCCGCTTTCCAACAACAACCAAACATTGATTTTCCATATAAAAAAACATGACACTAATTTGGAAGAAGTAGATAATATAAAATACTAAATTAAACCATTTTATTCCATGTATTCAATTATATGATGGCATATATAGTATGATGTGATCCTTATAGGATTGATGTGGTCATATCATTAATCTACACACTTGTAACACATCAAACAAGTTTGTTTGGTCTCTGAATAGAATACACAACACTTGGGTCATGGGAGGAATCATTATGTATTGTTATAGATCATGGTCTACAGAGGGTGAAAAAAAGTAGTCTAAATATCTTCAATCAAATAATGCACCGGAAAGGGTGCGGAAAAAACTGAACATACCTCTAGTAATCATTGGATCTGGTATAATTTCTACCTCCACTGATTGTAACAGTCTATTCCTAGATCATCTTTCTCGATACCAATGAACACCGCCATGACCATGATCAGGTCACAATACCTGATCATGAGGTGAATTTAGGCGTTGGACTCTACCTACATCATATCCCCTTAGCAGTGTAGAATCATGATGTCCCTACTACTGAAACTGTCTCATGAAAAACTATTGTTGAGGTTAACACTTAGCATGTATACCTTGACCAAACTGACCTCGAGAAGTTATTGGGACTTGATTCTAATGATGTTTGTGAACCCCACCTAAGAATCAGATCGGCCCCAATCCCATAATAATGACATAGAGACCACTAGTACTAGACGGATGAAAATGAAGCTACTGAGGTCATCTTCCAATGGTCGAAACCATGAAGGTCATGGTTCTTGAGATCTACCACTAACAACACTACCTCTCAAAGTACTCTTCTGGATCCCTTCTCTCTATAAAAATCCTCATGATTTCATCCCCCCAATCACCTCCACTTTCTTTTGAACCTCTGAATACATTAGTAATATAAAATCCGTAACTACATATTTGATAAAGGGGTGGAGTGGCTCCTCAATATGTCTTTCATCCCACTACTCATCTAGAAAATGATCTGTGTAAAAGTGAAGAAGGTACTTGAACTTGTTCTGAATCTCCCACACCAACATACTTCCCTAGTGAAGGTATAGTAACTTCAGGCTCTTCTCGGACATCATGGTTGATGAAAGGAAATGTACAAGAAACACTTTCTGAATTTCAACACTCAAAATGACATCCTCGTTAATTTCTCGTAGATACAATGTCCACCACTGAAACGTAGATACCCACATATGACTATCTTCTAAAGGGATCCTATAATCATTCTAGGATCGGATAATACCAAAGGTAATCTCCAGGTCCTCTATCTATCCTTCTATCTCCAAATATGAAACAATTCTCTGGTAATTTCGCAAAGCCTATCGATAGACAACACACAACATCCTCTACCACAAATCATCCTCTACAGTCAGATCAACCCTCTAGTGATCAACTGGGTTAGCCTATGAACCTCTATTGCCGGATCCACACACAGACGATGACCATATGCCATAACATAAATGTAATGAAATATGTTATATCCTAGAGAAGTATGGAATTTTATTAAAATGTGTTTCATTTCAATTTACTCATTTTTTTTTCAATTTTAACCATCCATGAAAAACCAATTCCAACATGAATATAGGTCACTATGATGCATATAACACTCCTTGGTCTCTACCTTGCAAGAAATTACATCTAACATGGTCGTTAAATAAACTCAAAATCCATGTACTGGATCATGAGGGCCCCTAAAATCCCATGTTCTAGCTGGTCTCCCTAAACCAGGTCTTGTACCAAGGTCAATTAGAATTATTACCAACCATCCCATGAAATTCTCACAATGCCTACCTATATAATTTATCCAATCTCTCAACCATAACCTCTGATATAACTCTATCATGTCCCCTCACTCCAAAGATACTATAATGATGGAAGATATAAAATGACCACTGAGTCCGGCCTTCAGTAGGCCCTGGGTTTGTGACTACATCCAAGGGTGAAAAAATTACACAATATGGGAGGAATTACCCTTTTTAAGGAAAAAATATAAGGATATATGATGGATAATCAACATGAAACTATAATGAAAAATATAAAGTAAACCAAAAATATCCTACATGCATGTGTACAATATAACATATAAAAATACAAAATTACCCAATGTAAACCCCCAATGTAAAGCTAGGTAGTGACACATCTACTATCAAGATCCAAGATAGTAAGGTCTAGCGTGGTCTATGAAATCATCCTAGAAAACTGAAAATTGTTTTATATATGTAGGGTGAGTATACAGGTATACAAAGTTGGAAAATTAAAGTCTCTCATCCAAACATGAATGAAGAAATACTAATTATCACATGAGAAAACAGCAGAACCAAACCGCACCTAAGCAGGTATACTAACCACTCAACTTCACCAATTCACACTCACTATGAAACACAAGGAGATCAAAATAATAAAAATAAAACCAATGATAGGTTACCCCTCACCACATTCCCAATGATTAGTCAGTATCTCACAAAATTGGAAAATTCCATGGAGCTCCCACCTGTTCTGAATATACCACATCATCATCATGTCTGCACACACTTGGGCCTCACAAAACATCCCACCCACACACAACTAGGACTCACAACCCATCCTTCCATCACACCCCTGGACCTCAAAACACATCACTTCCACACATACATGAGCCTCAATACACATCAAATCTCATCCTGAAGAAACCTAGTAAAGCACATCACAACTCATTCTGAAGAAACCTGGGAAACAAACCACCTTGCCCTCAAAAACATGGGATACCACATCTCATCACACCATATAAAAGGAAAATTGGTCCTTGATATCCTCGATGAAGGATTAGGGAAGAGAAGGTTTCAAACCATCTGTCCACCCAACATGATATTGGGGAAGAAACCATCCCCCATGATAATAGAGGTGTTCAGCACATAGTACTCAACTAAGGTGGGTTTCATATAGAAATAAAAAGTAAAATAATAGTTCATACATATATGATTACAAAAACACAATCCCAAACTAATTTTTATATGAAAAAAACATATAAAAACACCATCACTTTCACTACTACCTCAAAATGCACAACACCACACATCAATACCCAAACCCCATTTCACATTCCCAACCAATTTCATCTTACCATTTACATTATATTAACCAAGAAAATATATTCCATTTCAATCTTCAATAATATATTATTTACTCATTTCATCACTTCCAAAGAAACCACTATGCACATAAAATAACAAGCAACTCTAAAATAGAAAAATTAAAACGTCATGTTCCTGATAAATGAAAGGAGATTCACATTTAATACACATCATACCATGACTTCTCGATATGCGGTGATGCATTTTGAATGTTACTCGTGGAGAAAATTCGAGTAATTACCCTTACGAATCAATACTAACTTTATTCCAATTCATCCCACCAAAACCACCATTCCAGTTAAAACAAATAGTGAACTAACAACAACATCCAACAACATTACATAACATGACACGTTATGTAGCCCTTATGTATAATCATAACAGGTCCATCACAACCCCACTATAAAACCACATTACATCCACTTCTCCACACGTAAAAACCAAAAAAAAAATTCCAATGGTTCAAAAGAACCTTTACCATATTCAACGAATTTCATTTAGGGTGTTATCAAACAAACCAAATCCAGGGGTAACCAATTCATTAGACATGTATATGTGGTAGTCCAATTTTAATTTTTTTGGGTGATACCCAAAAAATACCCAAACTAGGAAACAACCAAATTATATATATCAAGTAAAAAAATCCACCAAAGAACACAATTTTTAGTGGGGTATCAATCCTGAACAATCATAATATGACAATCAATTTTAAATCTGTATAAATATTGTGAATCAAAACCCATTTCCCCATAAATTTCAAATAACTAGTTATTTATCATCAATTAGTCATGAAAAATCATGATTCATAAGAAAAAAAAGTAAAACCTCTCCCGCATGATGAAAAATAGAGAGAAACAATGGGAATCCTACCTTAAGGGAGTTCTCCAACTTGCTGTGAAATGTATGGAATAGATGAACACTAACGAATCTCAACTTCTCAATGAAACCTATAGATCAACCTATGACACACCGAAGATACATCAAAAAACAAACCAATGAACCCACAAACCAAAGAAACAACAACAAAGGAGGTCCCTAAGAATATAATTTAGTAAAATTGATGAGAAAGAGAAGATAACTCACCACACATCAACCAAAGATCAGCAACACACATCCCCCGGGATCAACGAATTGAAAGGGGATGATGAATGGCTTGAAGGACACTCTGGGTGCCTAGGGTTTGACCAAAATGAGAAGAAAAAGGGATAAAAACATAATGAATGGGTTTTAAGTCAGAAATTAAGTTTAAAACTATACATTATCAAGGTTTGACAAGATTTGTAATCCCCTTTCAGTCCATGAAATACTCGAGGATCAATTTTCACTGGAAAATGAATTTACCCTTCATTTTATTTTATTTTTTTATCTAAAAAAATTACACATCATGAACCCTCCATGAAGAATCATGAAATAAAATAAAACATCACATAATCCTGTTACACGACATGTAATTCTACTTCTTAAATCCTGTATCAACTAGTCATATGAAAAATCTTTCTGGGCCACCTCTAAAAACTTCTTGCAACCAATACCTACAATGTAATGGGCTGGGAAATCATAGAACATTGCACTCTCCACCATGGATTTTTTCATATAATGGTTCCAATTAAATACCCTAGTATCTCCACCATCTAAATTTCCTTTCATATCAAACAAATAAGAATTATAGAAATGATTCAAGTGTGATTTATTTAACTTGGTGAACCTGACTGCATCTAAGATCATATCAGGGGACTCATGGAAAAGTAACGATCGACTGCTGATAGAACAAACTAATCATGGTCCTAAAATATTTCTTTAAATAAATTTCCGATCTTTTTACAACAACCACCATAACATAGAAACATGATTTATCCAATTACTTCCAACCATAAACATGAAAAAAATTATTAAAAGCTGATCCACATTAATCTATTATTCTTAAAACGCTCAGATTAGAAGGTAGGCATGTTACAAATTGAATCACAAGACATTCATCCAAATAATCATTCATTTACAATGGACACATCCAATGAAGTCCACAATTAATTCATGGTTATGTTATTTGGTAAAACCATTACCCAAACATTTGAATCTATATGGAATCTACATGAATAAGGGGTTAAACTCAGATTCATTTTATCTAGAGTAAAGGGAACTATACTCAGGTGGTGCATACTATATGTTTACAAGTGATGTGTCTGTAGTAGTCCAAGATATCCACTTTGAAACACTGACTGATCCTTGAGCGACATCTGCATGTCAATAAATTTGGATGAAAATAGAAGGGATCCAAGTGGCCATTCATTTTGTTCCTAATTTGGAACCATGGTATCACTTAGGACCAACCATGCCTCAATAAAAATGATACGTTAGGATGCCACACTAAAAAACCACCCATACATTCCCAAAAACATATAAAATATTAGTGCATCATAAAATAAATGCTCAGATTGTGCATCAAGTATGATATCAAGACACGGGACTTGCTTGTCTCTAAACTAGAAAACACTAAAAGGATATGGAATATTTCAAAGAAGATTATTCAAACCATTACTAGTCAACTTCCATTAAATGATGTTCAATATCACCTTCTAATGCACTTCCATTAACCATTCACATGCCTTTACCATTCGAGGCATCCCATGACCATTCATACCTTTCCACAAAAGTCCATACATGACAAATTGTGTTCCTCAATGGTTTCATACAAATAAAAACACATTAATATCATTATTTTGAGAAATCATTGTCACATACACTTGAACCAATGTGATGCACCATACCTTATTAGTATCCTTGTCATATAATGAATAGATAGACTAGCCACTCATAAGAGTTATTGGTCTGATTATACATAAACCCACATGTGACACTCTTATAAGTCACAATCAAAACATCAAGTCATTTGGAATGATAATGAAAACTAACCTGACCAATGTGTCAAAACACTATATTCCCTTGGAAGTCATCTTGAGCATTGGGATTCACTTTACTACATGAGTTCCTTGGTAATTTTTCTTTGGATACGACCTTAGTGTGTACTTAATATCTCAAGGATGAATGATTTCACTAATCTCAATAGAATCACTATATCATTTAGTTACTGGATGGGTCCTTCATGTATAATTTCATGGTACCTTGACGTTTAAAAAAAAGATGATTGTCCCTAATACATTCTATAGGTTGTTCATCCAATGCATCCAAGTGTTAGGATGTCCACACAAAATATTTAACCTAGAGTTGTATTCACAATATTACCAATAATATGGATAGAGACATACCAATTCATCAATCAATAAAAAATAAAAGAGTTTCACAAGACCTACTAAGAGGATGACCATGCCCTAGGCATGTCCAACTTCCTGAATTCAGGCATTAATTAATGCTCACACCCATTATAGGGTGAAGGACACCATGACCACCTATCCCAATAAGGGTATCATTAAAAATATATGACTCACATTAGTGACAATGTCACTTGAAAAACACCAAATGATAGAAAGCCACATCATTAAGAATATAAAACATAATATTTAATGGTGATTACTACCTCATCCAAGTCCCTTAAAACATAATGTGTTGACACCTAATAAAGCCATTCCTATAAATGTTACTAGCATAAGATCCTAGAACATAATCCATTACAATAAACTAAACGACATATAAAAAATCAAATGATTACATTCTAAGGAAACTCAAAGGAATGTTTAAAAAATTCATAAAACAGGGTTTAAAATATGTATGCCACTACAAGTTACATTTTTAATGTTATTATAATGATTCACCTATAATCAATAAACAATTAAAATATTTTAAACATAACACCTAGAACCAAATATTAACCAAAATTAATTTTTACCTTAATTAATAAATACATAGAGGAAAAACATGAAAGTATTATCAAACATCATATTTAACGAATTATCCATTTACTAACATTTTTCATTGTTAGTAAATTTATCAAAATAATTTCCAATAAAATTATTGAAGAAATCTGACCAATGAGGGTGTAGCTAAACTAACCTGGGTCCTTCAGAGAGCATCCCAATATTAGTTTATTAATTATCAAGGTTATAGACACAAATAAATGGACTTATCAAAATAAACATGCCCCAACTAACCATCATATGGTAGTAGTTCATTTTAGAAGACAATCACACGATCGACATGCCTATGTGACATAAGTATAAGATTTAATAAGGTGGCTATCTCATTTCATATCCAAAATAATCATCTATTACATTTATAAGCATTTCAAAACATATCAGGATTATAAATCACATCTCGGTTATATGTGTTTAAATATTTAATTTATCAAGATCCCATACACATTATATATTATAGAATAACTCCAATTTAATTGAAACCAAATCACTTTAAAATTTGAACATTAGAAATTTTAACATTTAAATAAAGGTCTCTATATATATGAAAACCTCAAGAGATAGTTCAATTTCACATGTTACATTTCCCCAATTATAAGTGACTCGTAAACCTTAAAACTGAAGATTGTCTCTCATTTAAATGAAACCAATTATATATTTAAATCATCACTAATAATGTTATTATAATAATTAAACATATAAATCATGATAATAATCACTAAATAAAGACACAAAAGCGAGTTATGGAATATAATTAAGTAGTGGAACAACATTCTAAATAAATTACCCAATTATGGAACATAGGTATGCATGATGAAGAAAATAAAATCATAGAATAACATTGAAGGAAAAAAATCCAAATCAGAAGACAAACAGTAATTTCAACTGCAATTCCTGACATATGCATGACGTGTGAATCACTATATTCTTATAATGATGCATGACAAGGGAATAACCACATATCATTGGGTTTTAAATGACAAAAACCCCAAAAATAAATAAAAATAAATATAAAATCATATATCAAGATTGTCACCCAATCATTGAATCAAATCATCTGTAATTTGAAAAATCTAGATAAAAACAATTTATTTCATGGAAATTTGGGTTTTTCCATTATACGTGTTTTATACTCTTAGGTAAAAATTATCACAAAATTATATTTTCTTTCTATCATAGTATATTGTACATAAATATTAAAGAAAACCATAAATATAAATTCCTATAATACCATATTATAACATCCTGAGTCAAAATGGAATCCAATAGTTCCCTTAGCCTGGTTGGCCACATGGACCCAAATGTATCTCCTTAAATTCCATAGGCTTCTGACTAGAAGTGAGGGCCTAGGTTTGTTAGTGGAGAGAATATATTACTCATTTACATAGTCTAGAACAATAGAATAAAAAACATATCAGTATCAGAAATAATAAAACACTCATATAAGAAGTAAACAATAGAATATTGATAGATAAATAATTTAACAAGACAACTCTTATACAAAATGATAATACGTGTCATATGTCTCTAAAAAATATGAAAAATAGGTACTTAACAGTACAATAAAATAAATGTTTTAAAAATTAAAAAGGGATAAATGTATCTCAGTATCATCACTGACCTCATCATGGCCCCATTCTCCACTACTACTAAGCAGCAATCAGGAACATGTATTAAGGTGCTTTAACTTATCAATACATGCAGCCTTGTAGTCTATTTGGCTACACATAGGTGTCCCAAACATGGTGTGGGATATAATACCATTGTGAAACCACCCAAAATATAGTTTCAAATATCCAATTAATATATATATACATATATAGTGTATAATAAAAATATAACAAGTAACGAAAGTTCTCAAATATAAACTACATATAATTCATGGTTCTCAGTTACAATCAATTCATTTAATCAATTCATTTGTAAGATAATCAATGAATTATTTGTCAGTACTATGTAATTTAAAATAATATTCACTTTATGAGTAAATTTTATTTCATCAATATGTCACTAGAATTGAAGCATAAACTAAATTCCCCAATGATATCATAATTAAAGGATACCTAAACAGGTGATCCATAATGTTAAATACAAATACTGAATCCAAACATGTTCTTTGTCTTAGTAGAAATTTAATATAACCATTTCATTCTATAATTAATTTAGAACCTCATCCTATCATGGGAATTCCAATGTTGGAATTCATGTACCATTATAGTTGTAATATAAACCAATATCTTACAAGCACACACATAGAGAACCTCTCAATAAAATTAGTATCACTCTAGATGTGGTATAAGATCACTACCATTTGAGTCCTCCCTTGGAGGTCCACTAAGGGAGCCTGAGTATCACCCATGGAAGTATTGATCAACTCCATTTGAGTCTATCCATGAAATTCTCATCTAAATCCAAATATCAGTCTTCAAATAATTCATGCATAAGAATATGTCCTTGGATGTTCTCTAGGGCATCCAAGTATAAATAAGTCATCAGAAAGTACAACAAATTGTGTATGTCCACATAAATATTATTTGAATCCATGTGTCACACTTGTAATATAATCATTTACCCAATTCAAAACCATTTAATCATGTTAATTATACCTAGGGTCATTACACTAACTAATTCTATTCAATCCCACCTCAAATGGTGAAAAGGTCTAGGATAATATGATAAGTATTTCCAATAATTTAACTCATGTAGGAACTCGATTTCAAAAGGAAACAAATTATTAACAACTATTTATTAGTGTAAACTCCATTCAACTCAGAATGGAATATCAATATAAAGATAAATTCTGGTTTATTGATGAAATTAGATGGCCTGGACCAAGGATCATGTTCCTCCATCACTTCCTAATAATAAATTATATAATAATGGATATCAAAATTTTACCCACATGTTATTTCACAATTTACTTCACATTTAGAAATTTAATATCAACAACATCATAAAAGGGTAATGGGAACACCTCAACGTTTTCCAATTTATATTCCACCAATGGGTGTCTATTTAATAATATACACAACTAATGGGGTGTTTTCATTCAGTTTTATCAAGCTATAACCAAACATTAAAGGTCCTATTTAATTACATGTGTTATTCCTAACAAATAAATGATTTAATTTCAATTCAAAGAGATTCCTGAGATTTAGGTGTCCAGGACAATGGATTATATAAACACATCAAATTTTAATAAATGGAATGAGACCACCTACCGTAGGTCTGTAGAATACAGCTCATCTAGTCTCTAATCTTGATTTGACCTAGATAGGGAGGAAATAAAATAATTGATAAAGAACCTATAAATTGTGAAATTTTCCTTACACCTAAAGAGCACATATGATATCCAGAATAATGAATAATGTAGGGACAGGAAATGAGAACTCACCAATGTGGATCCAAATAGAAGAGCCTCTCTTGAATCCGATTTTCGATAAAAAAAGATCTACCAAATCATACATTAGGAACCAAGATTATCTTAAAATTCTCAATGACTGTTTGAATACGGGAAAATATTAATTAGGATTGATATATATTTTTAATTTGGGTGTAATTGAAAATTAATCCCACACAAACAGTTGCACAGTTTAGGAACATGGTTTCTAGATCATGCACCAACCATGCACGATCTACCATAGATAATGGGGTAGCTTGTGTGGTTTTTTTGTACGGTTTGACTAACTATGTGCAATCCATTCCAAATACCACTACCAAAAATATTAACATGGCTGAACATTCAGTTCCAAAAATTGCATCATTTTTTCCAACCTTGAGACCTCCCCTAGTCACTACCCAGTAGAGCATAGTTATATCTAACTATCATTCCAACCACAAATAAATTGAACAAACCATGTGCAAATATTATTTCACCCCAAAATGTTGGGTTCTAGGCTTCATACCAACCTAGGAAACCCTTGATAACTCCATGTCTTCAATGTGAATTTATAATAGATCATATATAATAATTTAAAATCTAAATTTATGGACTCAAAAAGATCTATACATAAAATATTTAATGGGTTCTTATAACAACCATGAGAATGATTTTTTATTGTCATCAAATGGGTAATGTTAGATCCTACCCCTCAATATAATAAATGGGTTATTTAAATTTAATCCCAATATTCAATGATATAAATACCTCAATTCATATGGCATATAATCCTTAATCCATCACCTCCTTATGCATTAAAGAATCATCACATATTAAATATCTAAGTAAGGAGTAATGATTATTGTTTATTTATAAAGAAATTTAAAATATAATGTATTAAGTGATAATAATTTATAAACACCAGCATAAAATATCCACCACAATTTACTACTAAACACATAGTAAAAATTATATAAAAATTCTAGTAACTGTTAAAATTACTAATTGAAATATAATTTTTTCTCAAATGATTAAACAATTAAATTATATCTCTATATAAATGTAGAAAATATTTCCACCTAAAAATAAACATATAAGTTATCTGAATGTTAAAATAAATACAGTAATTAAAATATTATATCACCATTATTATATAATGCTAAAATATTTATTCACCAATTTCTATGTATTTTTAAAAGCCTAGGTCCACAATTTATGGTTGTAGGATTCATGCCATTTGTAATGGGTTATTCATGATAAGCCTTCAGGTGGATAGTGTGAATCATAAACATTTAATTATACATTAAACGAGTGTTTTATCTCCCATGACCCAATCCTTATTAAATTAAAATAACTTTTCTTTATATAGATTTATTTTTTGATTATTTAACATATTTTTAGGAAATGATATATGTGCCTTATTATTTAGTACCTAAAACTATTTGTGAAGCATATTTATACATGATGTAACTCATAGACTCAACTGATTTTATATAATAATCTTGGGGGATTTAGAGAGTTTTCATATGATAATTATATTTTTTATAGGATTAATATTGATCTTGAGTTGAATATATTCCATGTTTTAATTCATTGTAATATTATATTTTCTTTTACATATTTATAGTAATTTTCCATAAAATCTGACATAAGGTTTGGTAATTTTAAATTATAATTTTGTTATCACCATATTTATTACAATTTTTATTTAAATGTGTTTATTTATACATTTCTTCTAAATATCATAGATTACACTTCCACAAGTATTATTTACTCCTAATTATCTCTTATATTATAATGATCGGTAGTATATAGGTATAGTTCCATTGGATATATTCTTATATGGATTTGGTTTATTCTTATAAAATCTGTAAAAATTGATGTCTAATATTTTATTAGTGGCCAATCTCACATCTTCTATGAAAAAGGGAAAAATATTACATACTCATATCAATTCTATATTTATTCTCATGTGGCCTTTGTAATTTTGGAAATATTGTTATCTTTCTAGGAATCATATTTAATTTTTATTATATAGTGTATTGAAATAATTTTTAATGATTTAAGAAGCCATTTGTCAGCTAAATACATTTAAAAAAATTCATTGTTCTCCCACCATCCTAAAAAACATAATAATAGTTAAAATAGTAAAATTAATATATTATGTTAGATTTTAGTAATCAGTAAAATACAACTAAAAAATAAATATGTACAAAATCATCTTGTTATGTGAAATTTTGGGTGTTACTATCAAATAATAGTATGGTCATAATTGGGAAATATCATATATTTTATGTATTCAATAATCCCTCATGTTAAATTCATATTAAAATTTCATTTCCCATTAAATATCATCTCTTAAACATTCCATATGTATACATTATAATTTTTTAATTATAATTACAAGAAAAAAAATAAACCCGTTATAAAAGATAATTAAAACTAATATTATTTCCAATGTTATGAATATACTCTATATCCATTGATAATTACAATCTCATAATCTCTTCTTCAGAATTAAAACCACCATATTCATGAGGTCCTTTAAGAATACTTGTATATCAAGTAAATTAATTTGTGGTTAATTTTATGAAAAATAAAAATAATTGACCAATGAAATGATTTAACAGTTAAAACCAATGTACAGTATAAAATTCTTTAAATTATGAATATATCTCTCTTCGTGCCATATTTCAAAAGAACATTGCTTATAATATTGTATTACAATTTATTTTTATCTAAAAATATCTCAACTAATGAAATTAAGTCAATGAAAATTATTCTCCGTTTAAATCAATTTTTTTCACTTTTTATTTAATTTTGTAGTTTTCTAATAAGATAAAAATATAATATAAATAGTAATTAATTATTCCATAACCAATATAAACTCTTTTAAAATTATATATTTTCAAAAAAAAACCAATTTTAATATCTTTATATCCAAACCTCTGCATAGTAATGTTATTGTAAAGATGAAAAAATACTAAGAATTATGTTATAACAATTTTTTATATGTAATATACACATCCTATTAAAAAGTATGTGGTATGTATGTAGTTTAATGAAATATATAAGATAATATAAATTTCATGATATTTGAAAAATTGTATTTATTCAGGGACTCTAAAATTATACAACTGTAATAAACCCATTGGTTTGGAAGAAGATTAAATTTAAAGTACTTATAAATTTGAGAATCCTCAAATTTAGTAAAAATTTGGGTAATTTAATGAATATGAAAATAAGTTGAAAGAAAGAGTTTTTCATAGGGCATCTAAAATATGGAAATCACTCATAACCTAAATTTTATTATTTAGCTAATTAATTAATATTTTAGTAGAACAAAATAGAAAAATAAGAATCGTTAAAAAAATAATTTTGGTAATAAAACTAAGAATAAAAAACATATTTAAATTTCAATAATTTATCAATATATATAATAATTTTAATTTCATGTTAAATATAAAACCTATAAATCAATATATTATATTTTTTAAAAATTTTATCATTGACCATTGAATTCAATAAAAATAAATCAAATGTCTTCCAATAGATCCTCCACTTTAAATAAAATCAAATAATATATTTACTTTATTAGGTCATTGAGAGATATTTACATTTATTCTCTTAATAAGATTATGAATTATAAATTTGAATAATGTAAAACAATTATCAGAAAAATTTTATCCTCATAACCAAATAATTTTCTCAACAATTAGAGTAATACATACCCAAATAATAAATTCAATTTCTATAAAAAAATTATTAGAAAAACAATGTCATATGTTACATCACATAAAAAAATGAAGAAATAGAAAATATCAACATGTGTTATATATTTGTACATAAATAAATACCATACACTCTTATATGTGAGAACAAAAAATTAGTTATAATATTTTTTAAAAGGAAAAACAATTCAAGTGCATGGAAAATAAAAAAAAGGAGAATCTAAATAAAATGATGATAAGAATCATTGAGACCACCTTAATAATCATCATACTCCACCTAATAAATAATTATATCCTCTTGATAGATTTTATACCTTAACATATTATCTTTAAAATCCCAATAATACATATCTAACTCAAAATGAAAATAATAATAATTGTGAGTGGTCTTAATTGGATAAATCTACAGTACAAGAGGTAGTATGATGATTGGGAGTAATTTAATTCCCTCTGATTTTTCTATATATATTTTTAATAATCAAGCATACATTATTTATACTTTTATCCATAAAAAAACTAAACCAAAAAAAGCCACAAAATATTAAATGAATATTATTATAAAATTAAAAGAATAAAAACTCTCTATTTAATTAAATAATCTTTCTCATGTTATTATTTTACAATTATTTTATATTACCAATTTATTTTAGTAAAAAATTGAAAAACAGAATTAAAAATTGGTTACTACAGTGGAAAAATGATAAAGGTAAAAAATATAAGTATAATAGTCTTAATACTTTATAATACATGATTGAAAATATATGTCGAGGGTCTATCATTCTTAACCTTTAACCTAATATATGATTTTCATTTATTATATTTGCTTGACCGTTGAATATTTAAATTACATATTATAGTATAATAGAAATTACATTCCACTCTGTTAACAAATGATCCAACATTTCCCTATTTATCTTCATGTCCCAAGCCTCTTTTATTGAAACAAAATCTACCCAAATAACTCACATAAAATTCAATATACTTACTGGAGGTTTTATTATACTCAAAATTCCTCCTCAAAACCATTAATCCAATTTTCAAAAGAGTCCCTACAAGGTGTAAGGTGGTTAAAGAGGTTTGTCTGGAGTGAGGAGTACAATATAAGGTGTTTTCATCACTCAAATATGTTTATTGGGTAATAATTATTCATCATTATCTATAGATTAACAATATAGTTATATTAGGTTCCTTGGAGATGTTATTATTTCCTTCCTCCTTTTTATTTGTATTAAATTGAAGTTTTTTCTTCATCATAATAAATGATTATGTTGAGAATAACTCTTATTCCATCTTAATGAGATCTTTTCATCAATTTGTATATCCACCCTTCCCACTAAAGTTATCCTTTAATATTTTTAAATCCAGATATGTTTTCTTTTTAGTGACATTAAAAACTCCCTTTACCACTTTTCAAATTGTTGTCTTATCACTATTTTTATATTATGGGTTTGAATAAATGTATTTCAAAATTATAAAAAAGGATTTCCATTTAGATTTCATATTTTTACATACAACTAATTATTTTCTATGGAAATAATTTATGGTATTTTCAATGATCCAATATTTTAATTTATTTTATAATTTATATTTAATTTTTTTATTTAACATTATGGAAAATGTTTTTTTAAAATGATTATTATTTTTATATCCTTATGAATATGTAAAGAAATATTTTCTAAAATAATTTTTTCAAAAATTCACTTCAAATTTCATTGTTAAATTTTCTAGCTCATATTGATTCATGTTTTATAAATAACCTTCTAAAATATTTGATAAAATATATTTATTGGGTGAATAAAATGTTGTTGTCAACTAATTATGTTTTGATATCCTATTGGGGGATACCATTTATAAATGATATTAAACCAATTTTCATCCCATGGGTTTTCATGATATATTTAATTATTGATATGTTATGAAACACAAATTTCTGGATTATGCTTAGTGGGGTCATATATCACTATCAAATTCACTATTTAATGTTTTATATCTCATGTTAATAGAATTATTTTCCAATAAATCATCATGTTATACATTTATCACAAGGTTTTGTGTAGATATGATCTTCTTATTCTTTATTCACATGATGGTGTCTAGACATTATTTCATACTGAAATTGTTACATGATGGTTCATGGATATAGTGACACTGGGTTAACGTACATCTATATAAAAACCATTTAGATAAATATTTGGTACATTATATAATCTCAATATTGGGGATAATCATAGTTATGTTCATTTATGGACATGGAAACATAATATTATATCCATGTCTCCCATAAAGGTCATTAAATTTAGTAATCATTAAAATAATACCCAAGTTGAAACCTTTCTTCATAATCCTGGTAAATTAAACAAATAAATTGTGAGATCAAGTTCTCTGTAAGGGTAAATATGTATTATATGTAAGCATGAAATAGTATATAGATTTGAGAACATGATAATAACATTACAAAACCATACAATTAATATCCAAGACCATAAAAATTACTCATGGATTTAATATTTTAAATTATTAAGGAATGAATCATAATAAATTTAATGAATGTGACTCATAACAGAATAACATTTTTATAATACATAGACTTTTGGAATACACATCATCATATAACATTGTGAATTCGTGTGCCTAGAAAAAGGCTCACTCATTATGTAAAGGATATGAAACCATTCCCTCTCCAAAACATATGGACATGGAATTAGTTTTATGCATTACATTGTGAAAATGTAATCAGGGTCACACAAATAATTTTGAACATATAATCAGATTTACACATAGGTAGATTCACCTCTTGGTTGGGACAAACCAACATCCCCATTGGATTTCTTGTCTTATTGTATTGGGTTTACTCATCATTCAATATAGGTAGATTTTTTGGGATATATAAATCCTTACCCAATGCATTGGATGGAGATATAGGCATCACATATCACATAAAAATCATATATATGTTCATGAAAAATTTATAAACCATAAACACATAATCAACTATGAAATTAAATGGGTATCATAAAAATTTCATCATATCACAACCTATGTAATGGATAAAAGTTTTATAAACATTTTATCATGGAGTTACCCATTAAATGAAGTAGAATTCATTAGAATTTTATCATGGTATAACCCATGGATGAGAAAATAGTTTCACAAAAAAATTTCATCCTAAACATAAACCGTTAGAAAAAGAATAAGAGTTGTTTCCTCAAATAATATCTTCATTAAATCCCAAACTATGATATTGTTTTTCATTTTATATGGAGATGGAATTTGAAACATCATATGGAACATTTCATAATGAAAACATCCTTTCCATGAAAATCACTATTTTAAACATAAATAATTTTTAAAATAATATTCATTTAAAATCACTCTGAGAATTATAATGTATGTTTTTGAAATATTTTTTTTGAAAAAGTATCATTACCACATTGAGAACTATTTTTATTTTATCAAAAAATTTTGAAAACCTTTTTCTTAGAAAATAACATTAAAAACAAATAAAAAATGATTAAAATCATTTAAATAACTTTGAAAAAATTAAATATTATAAAATAAAATTCAATTAAAATTATATTAAAAGGTCAATTAAAGATAACGTTGTTTTTTAATAGGTTCTTTTAATAAATTGTATTTTCAACCGGAGAGAGAAAAAAATCAATATTTTTTAAAACAAATTTAATAATTATAATAAGTAAAAAAATTGGGAAAATTATTCTATTACAAGAAGTTTTCATAATTTCCATATGAGGAGAAAATTTTTGAATTTTTTTTGAGATATGGATCATTATATTTCAACAATTTATGCGTAATGATAATCAATCAAGACAAACAATGAGATTGTTGCATTAATATAGTAAAAATTTGGTAACATTGAATCATAATACTTGTGAAATTATAACATTAAGTCAGTAATATAATATCATTATATGAAGGATATTAATTATATAACATTTAAAATCAGTTGTATATACACCTTATAAAAGGATATATGTGCATACCATAACATGGGTCTCAAAAAAGAAAATTTAGACCAAATTCCCTTTCTGATTTGGTAACATTTGAAAAGTAAATAGCATGAATGAGATATAATAAGATGGATTTATAAATGAAAACAATATTTGATAGGAATAATAAAATAAATTCATGAGAAGTATATACACCACAAATATTATATATGTATTGAATATAGCATGTTTCTCACAAAATTTAAAAGTGGGATGCAAATATGTTACCTTTAGTCTTAGTTGTCAGAACATATACTAAAACATCATGTAAATTAAATATATGTGTATTGAAAATATATCACAGCACCATATTAACATATATAATACAATATATTAATTTTTTATGACTTTATGTTACACATTTATTAATAATACTTTGTTAATGTTATGTATCGAGCAATAACCACTTTTGTTTTCTGTACATGTTTTTAATTGATATTCTTGGTCCTCTTAGTTGGATAATGATTTCAACATCTATAGAATGAAAACTAAGATATAAATATAATATATATTTATTATTTGTGCATTTATAGTAAGACATAAAATTTAGTGATAGGAAAGGAAAGACATCGTTCATGGAGATGGTAGATCTCACGTACGCATGATTGATGATTCCATTTTCTTATGAGAATAAAATAAGAAAATGATATATATATATATTATAATTATAGAAATTTATTTTATTTTATATATAACATATTTATATTAAACACATAATTAATAAATATCATGTAGGTCATGGATGAATCACATCACTTCACGAGGTGGCAGTGACCCATACACACAAATGATGTTATCTTATTCCAAAAAAATTAAAATCATAAAGGAATGTGTTTGATAATAATTAAAACAGAATAAATAAATTATAAATATAATATTTATAATATTTATAAATATTATTTACATTATTATACTCATCATTGAATTATTGTAATGAAAAAATGAACAACATCGGTTCGCATGGAGGTAGTTCTTTCTACACATGAATAATGATCTCATAACCCATTTGATGGATGTGTGTGTGGTTGTTGGTTGTAATCTTGGCATAAAATTATATTATTGTATTTAGGATATTTAATGTGTTATATAATTCTTATATTCAAATAATTTATGGTGTTTTATGGAGAAATAAAATAAAAACGTTCATTGATGAACATTACCCCTTCTTCAGGTATATCCTTTTGATTTTTTACAAAATCCTTACAAGGTTTCCATTCTATCCAAATTATGGATTATATAATGATATGATGAAGGTGTATAAGTGAAATAAGAATTTATTATAGGAACAAATTTATTTTCAATGTGTGGATAAAGGGTTAGAAGAGGTAGGATTTTATAAGGGAGTTGAGTTTCACTTTTGTAATATTTTTGAAGGATTAAATTCCACCCATGTTTTTCCATGTCATGTGGACCCAATAATGGACCAATATCAATGATGGAAGGTATAAAATCAATATATGGACATAAATTGGTTTATGTATCAGAATGAGGTCATTTTCATATTTATATTTTTGTTTAGTCCCTTGGTAAACTCTTTTTTATCATAATAATCCTGATTATTTATAACTGTTTCCACTATCATATTTGTAAAAAAATTATATGAAATTATTAGAAATTGAAAAATTATTTTAATTCCATGTAAATAATATATTTATCTAAATTCAAAATAGATAAGTGTAAAAAATAATTTCAAATTAATCTTGCTGACATGATGAGAAATCTGGTTTTTAAAGAGAACATGATCAAAAGTTTTAAAAGTGTTTAGATTAAATTTAACAATAAAAATAATTCTTATTACCTTAATTGGATTAATATATGTATAATAGACAAAAAATCCCTTATGCCGAAAATAAATATTATTTAACTTCATTAATAAATTTAAAAAAATTACTTTTCTATTAAAATTGAATAGTTTTCACTATTCAATATATAATGATACATTTCCTGAAAAAACCCAAAAAGTTTACCCCATGATAATATCTATATTCTTATTTTAATTATTTACTATTTTATGAAATTAAATTTCTAAAATTTAAAAAATTTATTTTTTAAATAAATTATTCTTAAAAATAAGACAAAAATTCTTTTAAGAAAAATAATATTTTTAAGCATAAAATTGTATTCATTCTTATATATTTTCTAGAAAACACATAATATGAATGTTAAATAGTTGTTAAAATATATACAATATTAATTTCATTTAAAAAATATCCCCAAATGTAATGTTTTTACATTATTGAGGTAAACCACATTTATTTATAAAAAATATTTTTTCAAAAAATAGTTACCTTTATAATTAAATGGTTTTATTTTGATTTATAATTATTAGGTCCCTAATGAATTAATTATATACACATGTGAAATAAATATTTTCATAAATTGCTTAATATTATTCATACTCTTCCGTGAAACACCTAGGTTGTATTCTCCATGTTTAAATAATGATATTAATAATATAACACGCCTTTTTTAAAAATCAGTGTCTTGTGAAGTGCATGCTAATATTGGGTGGCTTGTAATTTAATATTAACATGGTGTTTCATGTAATTAATGAGAAATTAAATTGTTATTAGAAAACACCATTTAAAATATTATATTAATAAAAAAAATTCCCAAAATATTATGTTCTTACATTCTACCCCCCATTAAAATTAATTTCTACCTTGTCACTTCCATAACAATTACCAAGTATAATAATACAGAATTAAATCAATAGACTACCATGATTCAACCAAAATCTTGTGGTTTCACCACAAAACTTTTACCAAGTGAGTGGTTGCGTTTTGTAGTACATTCTATATTTGATCCAAAACCTCTATTGGTTATTCCTTATAAGACATATCATGTTCTAGTGGTATGCCATGTGGGTTTAGTATATTTGATAGATCAAGTATGTACTTCATCACGAGTGATACACAAAACACATCGTGAACTAGGGAGTGTTCTAGTGGATGTTCCCAATAATAAAATAATTTCATGATTCAATCATGTATTTCAAAGTGTCCTTTAAACCATACACTCATATACCAATCGTGGTATCCATAATTCTTATATTAATATTACAAGGATACCTAAACTCTTCTAAAATTAAATTCCCCCATATCCCTTGTATAATATTGGATATTATTCAAAAAAAAAATTAATTGGAATCTTGGATTCATCCTTGTAATAAGAGAATATAAATTTGGATTTCATTATTTCTGAATTTATATGGAGGGTTATTATAATAGGAAATATCACTAAATTTTGAACAATAATATTTTCATAGGGCTCATACATATAAAATATATAATTAAATTCCCAACTATGTAGGTCATGATATGTGTTACCAAATTATCATGATTTCCTTCACCCATTATGATTGCATAAGCATCCCAATTTTCTGTGGTATTCAAACGTTTTTGTGCCTTATCATTAATATTAGACCATTTAATGAAGCACTAATTGGAATAACATTGAAAATAAATTCACATAAAATAATGAAGTATGGGTGGTTCATGTTTTTAATAACTCTAGGTAGTTATTTCATTAATTAGAATTTTCAAATCACTTATTCATTATTTTTCTTGATGGAAAAAATTCATACACATGAAACACATTCTTATTCCTCTGAGGAACACACCAATGTGATCCTTCCCATTGATTTGGGAAGCATGATTTTTTAAACGTTTTTTCCCTCTATGTGACATATCATTGGATTTTGCATAGAAACCCATTTACATTTTCATATCACCACAACCAAGAGGGTTTCTAGCTTCTATTTCAGGTTTCTGTTCACATACAATGATTTATTAATAGCATCCAGAGTCCCTTATGAATAATTACATTTCGAGAATTTTTTTCATGACATTGAATAATCTATAAAATGTGGTTTTAGGTTGAATTATAATAACTGAAGAGTACCTCATATGTCTTGTAAAGTTTACTTCATTACAACCAACAGATTAATCATCTTTTAGCTTAATCTCTAGATACATTTTCCCTATATTGGTATATAAAATATAAGTAAATTAAATAATGAAAAATAATTCATTAAACTCATCCCAATTCATAGATTCATATTCATCTCATTTCCTCATTTTCTTAAAAAGATGGCATCATTGACCAGCCTCACCATCTATATGGTAGGCTACTAGAGTGAATTTTTAATGTTAATTACATTATATAATATAAAATATATTTTCATTACTACTAATATTTAATTAGTCACTGACGAATATATGGAACATTTGAATGAAGTTTGATGTTACCACATTAAGTACTGCAAAAATGTTGTTCCCTATATTCCTCAATTGAATTTTCCCAATGAATCAGATATTGAGAATGTTATGTGATCACAAAAATCAAGTTTTTCCTTTCGTCTACCATTGAATTAGGTTTCTCCGGATTAAAATCCTTAAATTTTCTATTTCATTCCTCATTAACATGGTCCCATTTCATTATGATATTTAACTAAAACCCTAAAGCATAGTGTGAACAAGACTTATAATAATGAAAAATCATATAGACTAAAAAATAATTAAGGAGGTCTAAATTAAGACAACAATTATTAAATTTATGGAACCATAGGTTTATCTTAGTTTTTTCAAAATAATCATCTATTTAAATTCTTCATGATTTTTCATAAATGGATTATCTAAATTAAAAAGCATACCTCTTGGTTGTGTCACACTAGGTGTGCAGAAAGGCTTGTTGTTGTGCACTATTTCCTAATCATGTCTTTCTCAATACAGTGTTTTCGGGGATGTTACACTTGTGTACATCTGTTCTAGAACCACATAAAAATGTTGTATCTAGACAAGAATGTATCTTATTAAAAACAAATCTCTTAATACTTTACCAAAATTTTAGGACATATTCCTTAATCGTTTCCCCATCTTTAGACATATCCATAAACACATCCCATGAAAAATCATTATAATTAACTATAGTGATCTCACTAAATTTTTCTCATCTTTGTTTCCAAAATTCTGAATAAAACAATATTTTGATACAATCTACAACCATTATGGAAACCCATACATGTATATTATAACTTTTGATATGAATAGTTTTTTCATTACTGAACCGCACACATGAGGACCATAATAGTGTATTTCTATTAGAAATGTGGCAACATTATCATATTACAATCTGAATGTTCTTTATAATCCCTCATAAAGAAATTATCCTTCAGTAATCTTCAAAATAATACACTACATATATCCTTTCTTGATATCATTGGGAAGGGAAACATAAGATAGGTTGATCTCAAATCCCCCAGAAGGGTAAAAAAGTGAGATACATAAGAATTAAATAAGTATATGTATATGTGAACATGTGAAAATCATTATAAGACCATACCATTCATATAAATGATCACAAACATGAATCATTGAATAAACACTGGTTATTCATACAATACGAATCACAATGAAGTAAAAAAATTCAGAATGAGAGAATAAAAAATGCATAATACATAGAAATATGGTAGACATGTTGGATTATAACATTTTGAACATGGGTAAAAAGAAATAGGTTCAATAAATAAGTTATGGATATGAAATCAGACCCTTACATAAACTTATTGACAATAAATCAGGTCTACACCTATCATTTTGAATGTTTATTCTGGTTCATGGATAACATTGTTAACATGTAATCAGTATGATGTATAAGTGGATACACATCCTGGGAGGACACAAAACCATCCCCAATGGAAGGGTTCTATTACTATACTTGGTTAAATACCCACTACTTATAGGTATATCTAATGATATATATAAATTATTTCTAAATAAATTAGAGGTAAATATAGGTCCCACCCATCACATGATGAAATAATAAATATGTTCCAGACAATATCATAAACATTCATCCTATAATAATCCATTAAATTACTTTTGTATCCTAAGCATTTCATTGTATCAAAACCCGTGGAAAAGTGATAGGTTTCATAATAATTTCATCATGGAATAACCTATGAAAATAAGTGGGTTTCTTAAGAATTTTTTCACGCTATAACCCCTAGAATGGAATTAGGTTTCATAAATAAATTTGTTGATAAACCTAAACAATTTAGAGAAATAATAGGATTGGTGTTATTGGGTTATATCTCTGGTAAATCATACAATATATAACAATATTTAATCTCATATGGAGGATTATTTTCAAAGATCAAATTGAAATTTTTATTAAGAAACTGGCATTTCATTAAAAAAAATTCTTAAAACATAATGAAATTTAAAAATAAATTTCATTGAATTATTTTTTTTAAATTTATAACTCAGGATTTAAGAATATTTTAAATAATTTCTAGATGAATATATTTTTCTTCTTTAAAAACACTTAAAAAAATTGATATACTTTTTCTTTGAAAGTTTCCTTGAAATAATATCAAAAAACTTTTGAAAATTATTTAAATAACTTTTAAAAAAATCAAAAAATAAAATACATTTCCCTAAACATGAGATCACTTGTACATTTATATTTTTAAATTTTATTTTTGGACAACATGGATTTGAATATGAGGTATCTCTAAATGAATAATTAAATAAAGACATAATTTATTAAAAATATCATATTAGTTATCTCAAGTATAATTGAATGTAAAAATAGAAACATTATATGAATATATCATTATAAATAATGTGATAACAAAATTCTTTATAATTATTGAGAGATGAATCATAATATTTGACCAGTGGAATCATAAACATAAATAATATCGATAAATGATGAGGTTGTAGAAATAAACTCCTACCACTTTGTCAAATTTTAATCATAATAGCCGTAAAATAATAATTAATGGCACTTAAAATATGATGAAAATAATTTTATTAATTAAATAACATATAAATTGGGTATTATATTCTCCTTGAAAAAGGATATAACTATGTGACATAACATGTCTCTAAAAAAGGATAATTGAGATAAAATTACATTATTGATTTGGAATATTTTGAACCGTAAACCAAATGAAAGATATATCCTTAACTGGATATGTCAATAAAAAAAATTGTAGGATAAGCATCCAAAAATACACTCATGTGAAATATATGAACCACAAAGAGGAAAGAGGGGGTGCATATTGCCTCTTTCTAAAAAAATTAAAAACTTAGATATAAATACTATATAATATGTCTTGACTCCCTTCATACTCATTAAAACATCATGTATAATAAATACAATTTTATTATACATCTAAAATATAATTATATAATTATATATAATACAATATATTATATAATTATGTCTTTATATTACACGTTTATCAAGAATTACATATTAATGTTTTGTTTTGTGTAATAAATTTTTGTTTTTCATACATGTTTTGACTTGTACTTCTTGGTACTATTAAATAGATAATTATTTAAAAATATAAATATTTATATCAATTATATAAATATCATATATATTTATTTTATATGTAATTTTTGAAATTCAAATTTTTTTGTTGAAATACACCGTTCATGGAGGTGACATGTCGAATGTATACATGAATAATGTTTTTATATTCATATTTTATTCAATGAAACAAAATTAAATGATATATACATTATCATTCCGGTAGAACATTTATTTTATATATATCAAATAGGGCTATTAAAACCAACCTTAATATAATCCTTCTAATGTGTGAATGAATCACATCCCTTTATGATGTGGTAATTTATTGTTCACCCGAATGACATTATCATAATCCCAAAAAATAAAAATAATAAAGGTATGTCTTAGATAATAACTAAATAAGAATAAATATATCTTAAAACAAATATATATCCTATATAATGAGTATCTCCATTATTATACCCAACCATGGAAGGAGGTTTTCGAAAAATGAATGACATTGGTTCGTGAGGCGGTAATCTAGGGTACACACGAATGGTGATTTCGTAAACCATTTGATGGAAGTGTGTGAGGTAGTAGATCATAAAAATATCATAGTATATTTAGTATAATTTATTATTATATAATCATAATATAAAGATTGTTTATTGGGGCTTACAAATAAATAAAACAAAACCTATGATGGTGAATGTTGCCTCTGCTTATAGTTTTTCCATTTTGTTTTCACCAAAGGCCTACATGGTTTTATTTATACCAATATTAAGTATTATAAGATAAGAGATGGTTATTTTATATTTTATTTTTGATACTGTTTTCTGAACCAATTGGATTTTATGGTGTGAAAAGAATGGGAGAGTGGGTGGTATTTTATAAGTGAGGTGAGTGGTACTTTTGTAAATTTTATAAAAGAGTGAATTCCAACCATATTTTTTCAACATAGGGTGTCTTCAATAATGGTCCAATGTTGATTTGATAAGGGATAATTTAAAAATACATCCACAAAATGGATGTTTCACACTTTTTAGGTCATTTTTCCCTTGTGTTAAATATTTTGTACCTTGGTAAACTCATTTCCCTCTTAATCATTGTTAATAATTTTAACTATTTTCACTGATCATTTTGGTCCAAAATTATGTTGTACTTATTTGAAATTATAAAATATTAAGATACAAAACATGGAAACCATTTGAAAAAGTTTATATCATAGATGTGGAGAAAAATAATTGAAAATAAATGTGGCACTTGTAATCATATAGATGGGTTATAAAAGAATATTTGATCAATATAATAGAAAACATTATATTATATTTCAAAATGAAATTGATTAAATTGAACCAAATTAGATTAATAGATGTATAATTTTAATAATTATAATTTTTTAAAAAAATATTTTTTTTATCTTTATAAAAATATAAAAACGAAAAGACATGTTTCAATTAAAATTCAGTATTTTCATGATTCATCAAAAATGAAACATATTAGAAAACAACTAAAAATTCACCTTAACATAATTATTATATTCTAATTTCAAAACATTTAATTATTTTATCAAATTAATTTTATAAAATTGGAAAATTTTATTTTTTATATAAGTGTGCATGAAAAGGTGGCATAACTGTTTTTTTAGAAAAATAATAATTTTATGATTAAAAATAGATTTATTTTTATATATGTTATAGAAAAAATATCATTACTTTTAAATATTCGATTGAATATATTTTATATTAAATTCCTTTAAATCATTTAAAAAAATTATTTGCTTACATTATTCAAATAAGACATGATTATGTGTATAAAAATAATTTTTCAAAAATTGGTTACCATTATTTTCCATGGATTTTATTATGACTTATAATTAATTTTTCACCATGAAATTTATTATAATCACATATGAAAACTATATTTTTATAATTTTGACAATCTAATTCATATAGTTAATTCAAATGGCTTGGTGATAATGGTCATGTTTAAATAAATGTTTTAACAATATAAAATGGTTTTATTAATACTTAGTGTTGTGTATAGTGTAAGATGACTTAGGGTTACATGTAAATATAGATTTACATTTTTTTAATTTAACGCAAGATAAATTCAACATTTCATGAAAATAAAAACATTGAATGTATTAAATTAATTAAATAAAATCACCATATCTTAGGGTGTTACAGTAGACATTATTGTATATATCATTATTCACATAATTGTGTGTAGACGTGGCCAAATATTTAATTGATGAGATGATGGTTTAAAGACTTTCTAAATAATATATTTTTTAAGAATATTAATCATTGTAATGATTTATTATATAATTTTTCACATTATGATTCATGGACTTGATCACATATAGATTTGGTCACATGATGGTTCATGGGAGTGATCGTATACTGCATTGTTGTCATGACATTACTTGGATATTATTTCATATATCTTCTTTCACATGATAGTTTGTGTAAATTATCAAATATATATTTTTCACATGATGGTGGATGGAAAATATCACATATATATTTGTTAAAATGACGGTGTAGGGAGATGATCACAAACATTATTGTTCGTAGGATTATGCGATGATATGATTAAACATAGGTCTGCTAACATGATTATTCATGGATATTATCACACATATATTTGTTAATATGTTGGTTTTGTAACATGATTCCGTATATATTAAATTTAATTAGGGTGTGCGGAGATAATAACATAATACTTATATCAAATAATGGTGCATGGAAATGACTGTATATGGAATTATTCAAATGATTCTGCATGAACATCATCATGTTCTTATTTTTTGATAATATTTTCCCCAGGAAAGATTAATATAAATGTTTTTCAAAACATTATGATTTCATATTCATATGTATATTCCATATTTTTATTTCATTTAAATGTGATTTATCTAAATAGATGATGAATCAAACAAAGTTAATCATAATTGATAAGGAGATAAAAAAATGTTTTAGTGTTGGAGACATTGGATTTGAGAGATCACTCAGGAAACCCTAATGCTATCAATTGAACCATTACAAATGTTTCTTTCTGCAGATATTTTTAGTAGAATGATGAAATCAGTAATCCAAATGATTTTGTTTTGTAATTAACATTAAATTCGTCACCATCAAGGCTACTTGATAATATCATTTTGAAAAAATGATATGTACTTATTTTCCTCGGATCTATTATTGAAAAAGGCTCAATTTATTAACGTTATTAGGAGAAGAGGTGGTGGGGTGGTATTTATAGGTGAGGATAGAGGTATTTTCACATTATCTTATTCATTATATTATTACTTAATCTCAAGAATATTAATAGATTTTGAATTATTAATAGTCATATTAAAATAATGGAAGAGAGTAATATATTTTGGTCTTACATATACCATACATCATCTATGATTCATATTTTAATTTAGTAATTCCTTATCTTAAATTTATAATATTTTACTATTCACCAAAAATTCATGTATTTTTGATAAATCTCAAAAATTCACCATAAATATATATGAATGTAATGAATTCAAACATATTCTCTATTTTCTAAAATTACTTTCTAAAAATATTATATTTATTTTTTATTTACAAGCATAAATTAAAAGGAAATTATTATTTTAAAATTACATCTACTTTTATGATACATTGAAAAATTACTTAAGGTGTAATAAAGTTATATTATAATTAAAATAAAACAATATAATAATTAGTGAATACATTTTATGAAAATAAATTTTCTTTTTATTCATTATATTAATTACAATATTTTAATTAAATATTTATAACTTACAAAAAATACTAACACCTAATTTATCATTTCAAAAACATTGATTTATTTATACCATGAAATAAATACATCATATTTTCATTCATAAGATACTTATACTTTATTAATAAAATCATAGGTAATGTTACTATTTATAGGTTTGGATAACTATTATTAATGGTCACATTACTATTTCAAAGTGAACGTTGTTATTCCATTAGTATAGGTTCGTTAACATTTAGAAATACCTCTTATTTCATTCATTATTTATTAATAATGTTTGTATTCATTTCTAAAAGAGATTTTATTTTGTATATATAGTATAAAATAATAATGAAAATGTAATTTTCATTGATAAATGTTGTGGTTCATTACCTTCTTCCCCCTTATAAAATTTATACCTCAATTTGTTTTACAAAATATGGTGAAAATGAGTGAGGGTAATTTTCCTACAACACTTCTTATGGTTCTCATGTTTCCTCATTGTACATATAGTTCCACCATAGTAATTTAACCAGGTGTGTAGTCTTATTGATATAAAAATTATATCTATGGTTTGTGATCTTCACTATATTCCCCTCAACAGAGGTATAATTTTACAACTATACCACCACTAAATTCAGTACGTGTGAGTTATCAGGTATGTACTAAATCAATAGTGGTACATGGAATACATTGTGTACTAGAGAAATCATAGGTGGAAGTTATATTCGATAATCCAAACACAGAAATTATCAAGGACCTCGAAGTGGATAATTAACCTGGGACATATCTTTCCTTTATTCTAGTTTCTCATGATCCTATTCTATTGAAATATGTGAAGGAATACCATTTCTCCAAACGAAAACACTAAGTCTCATCGATAATTGTCTGTATATATCTTCTATCAAATTTCAGCTTCCTCGATGTGATGTTGAATTTTTTTTACCTTTTCTACCATTACATTAACCATTTTAGGTCATAATATCTTATGTTCTCCGACATCATGACAGTACACCAGGCTTATACATCATTTCCCATAGAGGGCTTCATATGGATCCATTTAGATGCAAGAGTAGAAATTATTTTCATAATAGATATTAACTAGATGAATATGTTGGTACCGTCCACCTTTGATTTATTTATAACATTCTATCAACATGTATTCTAGTGTATAAATAGTCTATTAAAATTAGTCATCTATTAGAGGATGAAAGGCCATGCAGAAATTCAGAATAGTGTTTAGTGGATGTTGGTGAATTTTTTACATCATGAAGATTAATCTAAGATCTCTATCAGATACAATTTATAGTGGTACTCCATTAATCCTTACCAATTATTTGATACATATCCTTTCATGTTGATCCAGTGATAATTCCTCAAAATTTTTGATAATGTGACAATATTTTTAAGATGATCCACAATAAGTGATATAACATTGTTTCCTTTAGATGTCTATAGATTTCCAAGGACAATGTACATGTGAATTTTTTCCAATTTCCATTTTGGTATGGGTTATTATTGAATGATTCCCTAATAATTTTTTTCTCACTTATTGAAATAACAAGAACCTTTATGTATATAAAAGGATCTGATGAATGGTGATGTTATATCTTTAATGGTTTACCTTTCCACCCTTTCCAAAACTAATAATATTGTATCCTTCTATTATCAAAATTGATAATGTTTTAGAATCATTTCTACATAGAGCATCCACCACTTTATTCTATTTTCTAGGATGGTGGTGGATTGTCCAATCGTAACCATTGATGGGATATAACAATATTCGATAGTTCATATCAATCTATTTCTGTGTGAATATATATTTGAGGCTCTTATTATCAATATATATTTTACACTTCTTCCCGTAGAGATAATGCCACCAAATGTTCAATGAATATATCTTAACTGAGAACTAAAGATCCTACGTGGGATAATTTGTCTCTTGATTTTTCAACTACCATGATCAATAAGCCATAAAATTATCATTTTGTATCATTAAACTTCCTAATAACTTATTTAAAGTGTCATTTTATACCCCCAATGAGTACCACACTTGTCATCAGTGTGTGTACTGGTGCGTCGGTAATTTTTTTAACTCTTTAATGAAGTCTTTACATTTACTAGTCTAGAAAAAAATTTCTCCCTTCTGGGTAAAAATGGTTATTGGGATTGAAAATCATCATATGTTATTCTAATATCATAGGAAATTCATAAATATACAATGGAAACTAAAGATCTCCATTATAGATGTTTTTTTGGGACAGTCTCTGATAACATATTCCTGAGAAGGGTCCACAAATATTGTTTTCCTTGTGATAACATTCCTAACGAATGATACATCCTCCATGAAAAACCCAAATTTACTATATATTTTCTAAATTTAATCTATTATAAATGTCATTTTAACATTATTCAAATGCTCCACATTTTACCCCTTCATCTTGGATTAGATACTATTATCATCAAAAACCTACCCTGAATTGGTCAACGTAATATCTAAAGACACTATTCATTATGTCAATGAATATTTATGGTTAATTTTTGACTCTATAGGGTCTCACAATAATATCATTGTTTCCATGCATCATTTGAAAGGAAATTTGGGAAAAAATCATCCTTCCTCTCATTTAATTTGTTATATCTCGATAGAAGTTCCACCATAGAGAAATACCTGGCCCCTAAATAGTTGATCAAACAAGTCATATATACATGGAAGGGGATATATGTTCCTTGTCAGGATTTTTTGGATCTCATGATAATTAATGGAGAGGCACATTGATCCATAAATATTTTTGATGAAAAGGACTGGTTCATCCCATTGTGATGGATTTGGGCATATAAAATCCTTGTCCTGATTCTCTTGTAATTACTTCTCTCATTCCTCAAACATAATGGAACACACCCTATAAGGTGTCTTTGATATCAGTAGAAATCTAGGAATAATTTGATTTTAAAACTCAATATATCTGTCAAGTAGATTACTATGAATATATTTAGGGAACACATCTGTGTTGTCCTTCATAATAAGAATTTCTTAGAGCATGAATCTCTCCCTTATCTCAATCACTTGATCTAGATGTGCTTTCTCATAAGGAAATAATATTTACACCAGAGATGATGGATCTAAAGATGATTAATAATCTTCCTTATACTTGTAAATAATTGGAGGATTATTTTAGATATGAAGAGTGACATCCCTTATCCTATAATAGATGTTGTATTGGTTAAAAGATATCCAATCATTTAAAAAAAATAGTATTAAACACCACCAAAAGAGGTAATACATTATTTTATGGAATGTTCAAAAAAAATTAACAAGGGAGGAGTTATATTTTTCAGTGAAAAAATTTCCCCATTTCATGTTCACAGAGATAACTCAACCTCCATATTTTGAGGTGGTGTTTGAATAGTTATACTAAAATAGAATGATATTAAAGAACATGTACAACAAAAATTAAATAGAACGTTCAGTATTCATGAATTAATAATTAGTAAACCTATCACCAATTCATTTTTTAGATCCACCTTTTTAGTAGTTATGACATTATCCATCCATTTATACATTTTATTTGGTTCTTGATGACGACAATTACCCACAAGGACTCAGGTTTAGTGCACTAGCTTGCATAATGTCGTTGCACCCTACAAGTGAAGAATTTAACTATCGGTGGTTCTCTATATTACTCCATCAAATCAGCCATATTCTTTATGTATCGTTGACATTCATGTTCTTATGAACATTCTCTCCCACACATATAGTACTTACCTATACCATTGAGGAAATTCCCTTGATTCTTCTTCCCACATTTTTGACATGTGAGTGGTTGATCTTTTTTTCACCTTTCTCATTAGATCCCATAACTCGAAACTCTATATTTCATTTCTAATCTCCAAAGATGTGATATCATTATCAAATTCCATATCCACTTTGAGAAAACATTGAAAAGCTTATTCATAACTCCCAAAGTATCTGATATTAAGAGCCTTTCAAAGTTGGAGTTTCCAACCACTAAATAATCAATAAATTGGGTTATCATTGTTAATAAATAACTCAAATCATACTATGAATGCCTTGTGAAATCTTCTACGAAGCAAATGAAATATTCATCTTCATTTTTATCTAGCTCTATAAATTCTTCATCTGTATTTGAATGATGTTTTTGAGGGAAATACATGTTAAGTATCGTTATCATAATGGATTATCATTCCATCTATTCAATTTCATCCTTCAGCTAGCTCTTCGTAATCAAAAACAACCATTGATGGAACTATATATCTTGATGTTAAATATCCAGATTCACCTTATCTTTCTCAAAATAGTAGATCATAAAGAAGAAATTTTCCATAGAGTAGAACCACTATTTCTTGACTAGTGGATCAGATGATCAACTAAATTTTAGTGGTCATTTCATCATGAAAGACATTATATATAGTTTCACCCTCTTAGGTGAAGGATTATGTTCCTCATTATTCATTATATTTATCAAATACTAAGACAATTGGGTAATAATATCCATGAAATTTTTAACTCCACCTCCTAATGAATTGGAGATGCCTTTCGAAAAATAGTTGTATTATCACTCACATGGGATGTTGGAATGATTTCTCCTACTTCTCACCATTTTATAAAATAAAAAAAGAGATAAAAAATAATTATTCAACAAGTCTTTAATGAATAATTTATTCCTTTATATAATTGACACTAAATCTATATATTGTGGGATCCCCATGTTTACCATTTTTATAAAACCAAGATTCATGGGTGCTTATATATAATTTGTCTCATAGAAAGGGTTTTCACTATGGTTCTCTAATATTAATTCCAAAATTAGCTAAATAATGATCTGATGCAAACTATAGCGACCCTGATTTTTAATACATAACTATTACATTGATTTAATGATTAAAATAATAATATTGATAGAAATCCTAGACCAAAAGGATAAGTGTCATGGGAAAAATAGGACTATACAAATTTTGTACATAATAAAGCACATACATTTGTTTAATTCCTTCTTCTCTATCTTCTTATTCTCCCCCATGTTCTCCTTAATAAGACAATTTCAATGAGTATATAAATGAAATGAAGGTGTGAGCTAAAATCATAGAAAGTGTATGAATAAGTGAAATGAAAAATTATAATGAGTATATACATGAAAAGAAGGTGTGAGCTAAAATCCTTGTAAGAGGTTGAATAAGAGAAATGAAAAATGGATAATCCAAACCATCATCATTACTTCATGATCATAATCATGAACTGAAGCATTATATAATGGTATAGAATGTGGAAATATACAAAAATACAACATTTTATTTCAGTGGTTAACCACAACACATATTTCTGAACAAAGCTAGGTTCAGGTTCATATTGATTTCAATTTTTATCACGAAATACATCACATTACACAATGAATTTGAGCACTATATAATTAAGTTTTCTCCAATTAAATCAAAAAATTTACATGTGCAACATAATTTTGTGTGCACCCATCACATCATAACATTTACATTATCTTTGATGCTACATAGAACATATATCAATGTTGGATATAAAATAAATCATTTATAGTAATGGGATTAATTTCATATATCAAAAATTCATAAAAATTAGGTTTCCCAAATTAAATATGAAATATTATACATTTTATAAGAATCATCGATCTTGAGTTAAGAAAAAACAATTTCATGAGATGTAATAGATCTATTTTTAGAAAGATGAAATCCGTTTGAAACATCATTTCAATTGTCATAAAACCATATTTGAATCATGTATATCCTAAAAGATATAATGGTTGAAAAATAAATTATATTTAAGGAACATTAATAGAACATCAATGCTAAAAACAATGTGAAAGTGGTAAACCTCAGAGGGAGATAGTTGGGTTTGAGAATCCCCTTTCCTTATTTTCAATTTATTTCTTCTCTATAATATCCTATATAGTCAAATTATTTTTATTAATTAAAAAATAAATAAATTTCATGGATTTATTTTTATCATTATAGTTTTATGAAATTTATTTATGGGATTTTCAAAGAGATATGGAGTTTAATTTCATCATTAATTTGTGTTTGTTTTCTTTGTTTTCATGATTGGTTTTCTTATTTTTGATTACAAAAGATCATATAAAAAGAGAATTACTCCCCAAAGATGTTATTAGATAATATAATTATGTGTGAATGGTATTAAATATATATTGGGTATATGTTATGAAGATTATTTATTATATTGAATGTTAATAAAAATGGCTTAATTAATTTTCGCGTTTTTACCTCCATTATAAACATTAATCATTTTATTTAACGTCATGTTTGCATATTTATTAATGAATGTTATAATAACTTATAAAATTCATAATACAATCTAATTTAACCATATATATTATTTATGATGATCTTTTATGGAGTTAGTCGAAAATGAAAACACATCATCCATGGTGGTGGTAAATTGACACACCACATACGATATTTTCTTTGTTTAGAAAAAAGTAATGTGGAACATAATTAAAGAAAAATTATAAAATTAGAATAATATAATTCTAGTAAATAAATTATTATATAGTTATCATGACTCTTGTATTGGATTAGGTGAGGATATGATAAGAAAAAAAATACAATTTGAATGAAGATATAATAAAAAGAAATCATATTTTACATCATGAATTTGTCCTCATTGAGAACCTCATTAGGGAAAAGGGGTAGGTGTTTTGAATAGAACAAGGGATCTTGGAAATGAGGGGAATAGGAATATGATTGGTCATAATTTATGTATGTTTCATAGATTGTATGTATTTCAGTGAAGAGGTGGTGGGGTTTGTATTTAAATGGGATCATAGTGTTGTTTTCACTTTAATTTTTTCATTAGTTTTTTTTTCTCTTGAATATAAATAGTTTGAGAAATGTAACAATATATGTTAAAATAAGGAAGTAGATTTCTCTATTTTGGGATTACGTCATCCATATATCATATACAACTCAATAATTCATGTATTTAGCCACTATTGTAAATTATCAAATTTTAATATTCACCAAATATTCATGTATTTTTAAAAAATACAAAAAAAATACCTCAAACCATTTTATGATATGTGGAATTTAAAAATGAAGATTTTTTATGAAAATAATTTTATCAATATGAGAAAGTTAAATTCTAATTAAAATCATCATTTACTTGAAAAATACTCATATTAAAATTATATCTGATTTTATGATAGATTGAAAAAATACTTATGATATCAATAATATATATAATATTCCTAAGACAACAAAATAATAATTTATGAATAAATTTATGAAAATATATTTTATTTCGAAGAAATTTAGTAATTATAAAATTGTAATTAATTATTTATAACTTTTAAAAATACTATCTCATATTTTATAATTTTTAAAACATTTATTTATATTTAACATGAAATTAATATATCACATTTTCCATTGTAAGATTCAAAAATTTTATTCATACACTCATAGGTGAGGTTACTATTCTATTGGCCATATTAAAATTCCAAATGGACATAATACTATTCTAGAGGTAATGTTACTATTCCATTGCTATAGATTTATTAACTTCATGAAATACCTCTTTATTAATTCATTCTTCATTTTTTATGTTTTTTTATTTTCTTAATGTTATTTTATTTTGTTTATACTATAAAACATAATTATTATAATGTAATTTCCGTTTTTAAGGTTTTTTTGTCATGTACACAATGTCATTCTAATGAATGGGTTTTTGAACATTGGTATCTTGTCAAAATTAGAAGGTTCATAATTGGTTGAATAAGTTCATTCTATATCTAGAGATGAAATATTGGTGGGTTATTTATTGTCCAGGTTGAGGGGGATTGGAAGGTGATGTGGGATATATCAATGATTTATAAAAGTGTTGACTATTTTATTTATTATTTTCTTAAAGGTATTTTGTCATTATTAGTTGTGAATATTGATATTTATTTCTTTTGGGTTTGTGTGTGGTTTTTTTCCTTTTATAATGTTGTTTGAAGACAAGTTACTATAGTTGGTATCATATTCGATACACATCATGAGTGTATATGGAATGGAAAAAGAAAAAATAGAAAAAGAAAATTTTAAATACAAATAAAATAATGATTAAAGGTTATGATACCAATTAGAGGTGAAACAATGGGTCTATGAGAATATAATCAGGGGATGAAGGATTTAAGATTGGTAAAGGGATGAATTGAGAGTAATATTTTTAGTGTTTCCTTTCCAATCTATCATGATTGTATAATTGAATTAATAATTTCAAATAAATTCTTATAAATTCACATTATTTAAATTCTTAATGTTTTCATATTTGTTATGTATCTTGTGAACTAAATTTTGAGATAAATTGTTTATTTTAATTATATGATGAATAATGAATTGATTAAAATTAAAATTATATCATTATATTTTCCTTATGTAGATTATACTTATTACTAACTCATAATTGTTGTAGTTACTATGAATATGATTTTCATAAAAGAATATTAATTCATTGTTTCATTCTTATACTGTTTTATTATTTTCAAAATGATTCTAACACAATCACCCATTTTTTCATCTAACATAGTTAAAATTTATGTTTATGAAAAATTGAATTATATATATGGTTTTCAATATTTTATCATTATGTATCCTATATTAATACTTATGATGTTAATTTTATAATAAAATATAGTTTCTTATATAAACAATTTTTATGGATAGAATTCTCATTAAATAATGATTCATTCATACTATATTATTTTTTAAAAATAGTGAATCATTATTCTGAATGTAAATTTTATTTTTTAGGTAAACTTCATGATTATATAATATTGATCTCTATGAATAATGAAACTTATGGGATTCATGTTTACAGTTAAAATAATTCTCACATAATGAAAAATATTTATAAAAAAAATATGCATACAAGTCTTGCAGAAATGTTTTTCAAGTATACAAAATATTTAACCTCATTGAACTTATATTTATATTTTTTAATGATGAAATATTTTTCTGATTATTTAAAAAATGAATTTATGAAATATAGATGTCACAACCCATCCCCCAGGGACAGTATTGTGGCTACCCCAAGCCCGCCTTCCATAGGCCAGGGGCTGGCGACTTGCACCAAAAGAGTAAATCCCTAAAATTGGGAAGTCATTACCTTTATATATCGTAACACACACAACCATAGTACAAGAGGAAGAAAAAAATAATTAAAAGATGTATAACAAGGGTACTGAATGTAAAGGGTCCAGAAATACAATCCCAATTGTAAAGTAAAAGGAAGGAAAAAATAGGGACAACTAAAAAGACAAACACCTCTAAGGTGTCTAGCAGCTCTTGGATTGTCCTCCGGGTTTCCTACATGAAGGGTAGGTAAAGATGGCCTCCACAGATCTCCATGGACTTTAGACTCCACAGTGTACCGATACGTCGGAAGGTCCTCCTCTGGGTACCATCAACTCCCAGCGCTCTCAACCTCCGTCAGCGATGTCTACCGTTGTAAAGACCCGTAAAATTCAAGGGAAATTTTTTCTTAATTTTCTTTAGAATTTTACAAGAGCGCAGTTTCAGACGGCACCTGATTCCGAGGCCCGGAGTGCCCAGAATTTATTTCCGAAGTTTGGCTCGGGTACGTTCAGTGAACGAACGAGCGGGAATTCCTAACTTTTGATCCGGTGCTCGGAATTGAAATCCGAGGGCACCGATGAACTCGCAGCGCCGATATTCGCTTAAAGAGACCTTTTCGGGAGTTGCGTTTGTTGCGGGTTGAAAGTTAGTTTTAGGGGTTTTTAGTTTGAGTTAAATAAAATTTGTATAGAAAAATTTTTATTATAACTTGTTAAAACCTACCAAAGGGGGTTGGAAGTGGGACCCACACCCACTTAACCTCCCTTGGGAGGATTAAGTGTGGTGGGGCCCACACGAACCCCTAAACCTTTCAAATTCTCCCAACTCCCTTAACGCCTCATTTATTGGCTTGAGTTACCTTTTTAATTATGGGAGTTAAACCTTTTGAATTTCAAACTTTTGAAATTCTAATGTGTTATGTGATAATAAAATAAGATGTTGTCTTATTTTATTTTGGGGTTATTTGTTTGTCTTCTTGAGAGGTGGAGAGCTCTTCTTCTTCTTCAAACTCAACAAAGAACGCGAAGAACGTCGTTCTTCAACGAAGAACTTCTCCGCCGAAGAACACGGTCCATCCGCGACGCCGTATCCGCGACGCGACGTACTTCTTCCGCGTCATCTCTTCCGCGACGGTTTTTCCGCGACGAACGCCATCGACAACGACTCTTCCTCCGACGTCAAAGGAATCGACACCGATATTCCATGACTACGTCAACGTGCGACTATCGAGGTAGGGGTTCTTGAGTTCGTTGTTTTCTTTATTATTTGACTTTCCTCAAGACTTGACGAAGAACGCTCAATTTCCGACGAAGAACGCCGCTCCGCTCTTCTTCGTCTCCCGTGTCAACGAAAGAGAACACCGCTTCCTCCTCGGACCTTCTTCGTCAGCATACGAAGATTCGCCAATGACGTAACTCTTCGGGCATATCTCTTCGTCAACGGATTGACGAACGACGACCGCGACGCCCGACCACCGCGACGTTGTCTTCCGCGGGACGTTGTCAAATCTTCGATCTTATACCCGAGGTAGGGGTTGTTGATTCAATATTTATTTATTCCATTTCTTGAACGTGGATCTCACATGTCTAACATGAGGCTTGAATGTTTAAGTTGAGTTATTTATTTAACGTGAGGGGGCCCGGACCGCATGAACACGGCCGAACCCCCCTCCATCGTTTATGTTGATTTATCTTGCGGGTAGAAGCAAAGTGGCGTGGTGCCGTCGCACCACGCGGACATTCGTGCAATTATTTTACGCGGCGCCGTCGCGCTACGCCGAGGAAAATCTTCAAGAACGCGACGCCGTCACGCCGCGTTGAATGGAATCAAGACACGGCGAAGGGGCGCGGTGCCGTCGCACCGCGCCGGATGACGAACGTCGCGGCCGGTTCCGGGCCGCGGCGGGACGAGGAGACCGCGGCCGGTTCCGGGCCGCGGCGGGAAGAGTAGACCGGCGGCCGGGCCGCCGGCGTCGGAAGCCGAAGGGGGGACCGGAATTTCCGGTCCCGTTGGAGAAAACCGGCCGGCCAGCTGGCCGGCCGGAAGGCATTAAACCGGGGGAATTAATTCCCCCGGCCAACACCCAAAACCCCCTCTTTATGAGGGGGGCGTTTTTTTTTGTAAAGGGAAGGGGGCAGCCGGCCTCCCCTCCCCGATTCCGCACCAGCAGGCCCCCCCACGTGAGGGGGGGGGGGGGGGGCGTTTCTTTTAAAATAACGGCGCGGCTATGCCGCACCGCCTCTTGGAAAAGCGGGGGATTTGATCCCCCCGCGTGCGGCCTCCTCGCGGCGACAAGCCGTCGCGGCTCCCCGCGCCGCCGCGCCGCCTCGGCGCACCGCCGCGCGCCGCCGCGCCGCCTCCGCGCGCCGCCTCAGCGCACCGCCGCGCCGCCTCACCGCGCCGCCGCCGGCCGCCGCGCCGCCGCCCGCCGCCTCCGGCCGCCGCGCCGCCGCCCGCCGCCGCCGGCCACCGCGCTGCCCAGGGGGGGGGGGGGGGTCGGGCCGGGTCGGCCCGGACCCGGACCCCCCGTTTCGAACCAGAATCGGTTTTTGGCCCATAACTTGAGCCTCAGACCTCCGATCGACGAACCGTCAGCGGCAACGCGATACTTGGATCGAGACGGTCGTTTCGGTATATCGCACTCAAGGTTCCGGATTACTTTGAGTTCGGCCAGGTTGGTTCGTTCACGAAACCAACCGGGCTTTCGGAGCGGAAACGCTCATATCTTGAGCTACGAACGTCCGATTGACGCGCCGTCAGTCGCGTTGTGTTCCTCTTAGTGAGATGGATCTTTTGGCATACTCCGCCCGTGGTTTGGACGCAGGTGGAGTACGGTCGGGTTGGTTTAGCCTTAAAAACCAACCGGGCCCCGGAGACGAAAATGCCAATAACTCTCAGACTGGGCGTCCGATCGACGCGCCGTCTGTTGCGTTGAGTTCCTGTTGACGATACGGAACTTTTGGATACATCAACTCTGGTCTTTGTGACAGTTGATGTATCAGCCTCTCGGCTCGTGGAGCGGACCCTCCGAACGAGCTTGCTGTGTGCGGGAACCCTAGTGCTGGCTGCGACTGCTACAACTGCTACTACTGCTACGACTGCTACTGTGACTGCGACGACGACAGTACAGAGATCCTGTGTGGATTCGACGACGACAGTAGAGAGATCCTGTGTGGATTCAACGACGACAACTACAGCACTCAGCGATCCTACGTGGATCAGTGCTACATGTCCTGTGTGGGCCCGATCCTGTGTGGGTCTTTGCGGGGGTTAGTTACCTATCGATCTTTCGTGGGTCCGACGACTTAGATGGATCAGTGATCATCTTTATCGTCCTTGAAGAAGTATACCTGTGTGAGCTGAATCCTGTTGATTTCCTGTGTGGATTGTGTTGTGCAATCCTGTGAGGATTATGTTTTACTTTCCTATGTGGAATACGTATACTTTCCTGCGTGGACTGAGTTGTACTTAGGCTCGGAGGTTGGAGCATATTTTAATTGATGACATAGGTATATGTATGGGCATATACCTAAGCAGTGTCGGTTGTTACTTCGTGATTGTACTTTTCTTCGTGGTTTATCCTTTGTGGATTTGAGAGACCTTTAGGGGTCTCGGGGTCCCTACTGAGTAGCTTATACTCACCCCTGCACGGGCTTCGCCCGCACTACGTTGTGTTGGTTGCAGACGACGGACAGTGTTGACCTTAGCTGAGGCTTGTAGAGCGGGACGGTACCCGGAGGTGGACCACTGGGCGGGACGTGCACGGAGCGGACGGCGGGACCCGTGGAGCAGAGGAGCTATCTGTACCCACCCTTCAGGTGGGATTTCCAGTGGACAGCTCGGAGTAGCGGCTTTTACTTTTCAGTTGCTGTTTTTCCCTTTTTGAGTTGTACTTTACTTTCAGTTTGGGTTTGTATTCTAGCCCATTTACCTTTCCGCACTTTCAGTCGTACTCTGCTTTGTTTAGTGTTTACTTTCCGCTTGTTTACTCTGTGGTGTGTGTTTACTTTTCAAAGGCAATGCCTTCCCTTTTTACCGGAATTTACGCCTTGGTGCTAGTCGCCAGCCCCTGGCCTATGGGAGGAGGGCTTGGGGTAGTCACGGCACGGACCCCGAGGGCGGGTCGTGACAAATTGGTATCAAAGGAGTTCGGTTCTACCGCGAACTCTGATCTTTTCTATGTGAAGCAATAATGTTTAGTGTATTGAGTGTGGATATCAGTCCAGGGAGTCCAGTGTTGGTGCGGCGGCCGACGTATCCGTACACCAGGACCCTGACTTCTGATTTCCGACTTAATGCACGAAAACATTGATTGCGTGTGTGTTTCAAAGTTTTCTTTGTGATTACTTATATCAGCTCACCAGGTATACTGTTCTAACCGTGGCGCACCTGTTTCCTTTTCAGGATGGCCCCACGACGGCATCCAGCTAGGGTTCCGAGAGTCGAGCGAGACGACAGCCCACCGAGCGACGAGGCCTCGGTGCAGGGCCCTTTGCCAGTAGTGGCACCGACGGTAGCTTTACCCGCCGATCCCCCGATGCTTCCAGCAGCAGCCGCTGACGATGCACGTCGCCTCAGCGCACTGCATGAGTTTCAGCGCCAGCGACCGCCCAGGTTTCGCAGGGAGACGGATCCCCAGGCAGCAGAGGACTGGCTGGAGGCAGTGGTTCGAGTGTTTAGGCTAGTGAGGACACCAGCAGACCTCATGGTGATCCTCGCTGCGAGCCTACTACACGCAGCAGCAGGAAGATGGTGGAGCCTGATGGTCCAGGTGCATGATGAGGCATCTCTGCTTTGGACAGACTTTGAGAGCCTCTTCCGCTCGGAGTTCGTCCCAGCCACCCTTCGTGCGGTGCGTATCCAGGAGCTTCTACAGCTGCGGCAGGGCAGCATGACGGTCGCTCAGTACTCGGCGAGATTTACCGATATCTCGCGCTACTCGACCGACATGGTACGGGACCCATTCTTCCGGGCCCGGACCTTCGAGCAGGGTTTGAGACACGAGATCAGGGCATCGCTGATCTCCCTCAGCATACCGAGTCAGACAGGAGTACTGGAGCGGGCCCTTCTGATCGAGAGCTTCCTTGCTGAGTCTACACCAGCACAGCGACCCACCGCAGGGCGGCACGTGGCAGAGTCATCTGCAGCAGGCAGTCCACGGATGACTCAGGGGTCCAGACAGACCAGACCTTCGGGCAGACGATCTCAGGGCACTGGCTCAGCAGTGCGGGGCACACAACACGGAGCCAGTCTTCCGAGAGGCAGACAGTGCTACTCGTGCGGCGGGCAGGGCCACATGGCTCGTGACTGCCCGACCCGCCGTGCCGAGGAGCAGCAGTCAGTTGATGGACCACCGAGGCAGAGGCAGAGGATCGACCATGGTGGTCCGCAGGGAGGAGGCGGACGAGGCAGAGGAGCTGGACGAGCAGCCGGTGGTGGCCGACGCTTTGAGGCTCTACCACTACCACCACCAGGAGGTCCACCCCGACCACAGGGAGCTGGCGGGCAGCGACAGGCACAGCTCCAGGCAGCAGAGGCCTACGACCACGGCGCACCCGAGATGATTCGAGGTACTATCTGTGTCTATTCCACCCTTGCTGCAGTTCTTATAGACACAGGAGCGAGTCATTCTTTCATAGCCGCTGCCCTTGTTCGGAGCTCGGAGATTCCGACAGAGCCGTTGGCTCGATCCTTACGGCTAGAGACTCCTACGGGAGAAGACTCGACGATTACGCACTGGTGCCGACAGTGTGAGCTTACTCTAGGAGGCGAGAGCTTCGGCTGGGATCTTCTTGTAGCAGCGTCGAGGCCTTACGACGTCATCTTGGGCATGGATTGGCTATCTACGGTCCATGCACAGATTGACTGTTTTAGGCGCAAGGTGCGATGTGTACGCACCGACGGGAGCAGGTTCACCTTCACCGGCGAGAAGGGAGCCTTAGCAGCACAGGATGGACTTCCGCGGAGGAGAGGACATCCCATCACTCATCAGTTGGCTAGCCTTATCCTTGGAGCAGTTGACGTGCGGAGTCCTGGTTTTCCTGCAGTGGTGGATCAGTTTGCGGACGTTTTTCCCGACGACGTTCCAGGGCTACCTCCTCGCAGAGAGGTAGACTTTTATATTGACTTGTACCCCGGGACAGGCCCGATATCCACTCCAGCATATCGGATGGCCCCCGCTGAGCTTCGAGAGCTACGGGTACAGTTGGAGGACTTGCAGGGCAAGGGGTTCATCCGACCCAGTGTTTCACCCTGGGCTTCACCGATATTGTTCGCCAAGAAGGCGGACGGGAGCTTGCGACTTTGTGTTGACTATCGTCGCCTGAACGAGGTGATAGTGAGGAACAAGTATCCGCTACCGAGGATTGATGACCTCTTTGATCAGCTCAAGGGAGCACGGTGGTTCTCGAAGATAGACCTCAGGTCAGGCTATCATCAGCTCAGAGTCAGAGACGAGGATGTGTAGAAGACGACCTTCAGATGTCGGTATGGCCACTATGAGTTCTTGGTTATGCCTTTCGGTGTAACCAATGCTCCAGCAGTGTTCATGGCTCTCATGAACAGGATATTTCAGCCATACCTCAATCGGTTTGTCGTGGTCTTCATCGACGACATTCTGATTTACTCTACGACAGAGGAGGAGCACGCCTATCACTTGCGAGTTGTTCTTGACACACTCTGAGAGCACCAGATTTATGGTAAGCTCTCGAAGTGCCAGTTATGGATACGTGAGGTACACTTTTTGGGACACGTTATCTCTGAGGCGGGAGTTGCAGTGGATCCCGCGAAGATTGAGGCTGTGTTAGCTTGGGAGCCACCCAGGAGCGTGACTGAGGTTCGGAGTTTCTTGGGACTAGCTGGATACTATCGGAGATTCGTACCAGACTTCTCTAGAGTTGCAGCATCACTCACAGCTTTGACAAAGAAGGGGAAACCCTTCGTGTGGTCAGACAGATGTCAGCAGAGCTTCCAGGAGCTGAGACAGAGATTGACTAGTGCACCTATCTTGAGGTTGCCTGAGGAGGGAGTAGGGTACGTAGTCTACTGCGATGCATCAGGGACCGGACTCGGATGTGTTCTGATGCAGGAGCGGGCCGTGATCGCCTATGGATCACGTCAGTTGAGGCCGCATGAGCAGAACTACGCTACCCATGACCTGGAGTTAGCAGCAGTGGTCTTCGCTCTGAAGACATGGCGACACTATCTGATGGGCGAGCACTTTACAGTCTTTTCCGATCATCAAAGTCTCAGGTATATCTTCTCGCAGAAGGACCTGAACCTGAGACAGCGACGATGGCTCGAGTTCCTCCAGGACTATGACTTTGAGATAGTCTATACTCCTGGGAAGGGGAACGTAGTAGCCGATGCCCTCAGCAGGAGGACGGGCATTCAGCTACTTGAGGAGGCGACGGAGCAGCTAGCCTCTTTGCAGATATCCTTCGTGGATAGAGATGGAGCAGCCTTTCTTCAGTCTCTCACAGTCTCTCCTCCACTTCTTCAGCGGGTCAGAGAGGCACAGCATGGGGACGCTGACTGTGAGACACGGCGTGCACAGATATCCTCGGGACAGGCACCTGATGGTTTCTCCCTTGGAGCAGAGCACGGCATCCTTTTCAGAGGACGTACCATGGTACCAGTCACTTTGCGAGAGGAAGTGCTGAGGGAGTTTCACACTTCTCCTTTAGCGGTACATCCTGGAGTGGCGAAGATGTACCAGGACCTCAGACGACAGCATTGGTGGCCGGGTATGAAGAAGGCTGTAGCAGAGTTCGTTTCTCGATGCCTCACCTGTCAACAGGTGAAGGCAGAGCATCAGGTACCAGCAGGCTTGGTACAACCCATGGAGGTTCCGTAGTGGAAGTGGGACGACATATCTATGGACTTTGTGACTGGACTTCCACGCACTTCCAGAGGTCACGACTCCATCTGGGTGATTGTTGACCGACTCACCAAGTCGGCACACTTCTTACCCATCAGAGAGCAGGGCTCAGTGGAGAGCTTGGGACGTCTCTACGTTCAGGAGATTGTGCGGCTCCACGGCGTGCCATCATCTATCGTTTCCGATCGAGATGCCCTCTTTACTTCCCGGCTTTGGAAGGGGTTACAGGAGGCGTTCGGTACGCAGCTACGTCTTAGCACAGCTTTTCACCCTCAGACGGATGGTCAGACGGAGAGGACCATTCAGACTCTCGAGGACATGCTCCGCGCATGTGTCCTCGACTTTGGTCGTAGCTGGGAGGACCACCTACCCTTGGTGGAGTTCGCGTACAACAACAGCTACCACTCCACCATCGGGATGGCACCGTACGAGGCGTTGTACGGCCGACCATGTAGATCTCCTTTGTGCTGGACAGACCCTGGGGAGTCAGCACTGGTGGGACCAGAGATGGTCCAGGCCACGACAGAGAAGGTCCAGGTCATCCAGGAGTGGATGAGGACAGCTCAGAGCCGGCAGAAGTCATATGCTGACAGGAGGCGGAGGCCACTGGAGTTCGAGGATGGCAACCATGTCTTCTTGAGGGTCTCACCTCGACGTGGTATTCGGAGATTTGGCCGAGGCGACAAGTTATCTCCGCGCTTCATCAGACCCTTCCAGATTCTCAGCAGGATTGGCGAGGTGGCTTATCGCCTGGCTCTACCACCTCAGTTGCACCGGGTGCACGACGTCTTCCACGTATCTCAGCTGAGGAGATACGTGCACGACCCGACGCACATCATTGACCATGGGGAGCTTGACGTTGACGATGGGGCAACTTTTACGGAGGTCCCGGTGGAGATAGAGGATCGACAGGAGCGGGTCCTGCGTGGGCGATCGATTCCTCTTGTGCGCATCAGATGGCAGCACGGGAATCTCCAGGAGAGCACATGGGAGCGGGAGGCTCAGATGCGTGCTCAGTACCCTCATTTGTTTCCCTAGTTTTTGATGTATCTTTACGGGGACGTAAATCCCTGAGGTGGGAGTAATGTAAAGACCCGTAAAATTCAAGGGAATTTTTTTCTTAATTTTCTTTAGAATTTTACAAGAGCGCGGTTTCAGACGGCACCTGATTCCGAGGCCCGGAGTGCCCAGAATTAATTTCCGAAGTTTGGCTCGGGTACGTTCAGTGAAAGAACGAGCGGGAATTCCTAACTTTTGATCCGGTGCTCGGAATTGAAATCCGAGGGCACCGATGAACTAGCAGCGCCGATATTCGCTTAAAGAGACCTTTTCGGGAGTTGCGTTTGTTGCGGGTTGAAAGTTAGTTTTAGGGGTTTTTAGTTTGAGTTAAATAAAATTTGTATAGAACAAATTTTATTATAACTTGTTAAAACCTACCAAAGGGGGTTGGAAGTGGGACCCACACCCACTTAACCTCCCTTGGGAGGATTAAGTGTGGTGGGGCCCACACGAACCCCTAAACCTTTCAAATTCTCCCAACTCCCTTAACGCCTCATTTATTGGCTTGAGTTACCTTTTTAATTATGGGAGTTAAACCTTTTGAATTTCAAACTTTTGAAATTCTAATGTGTTATGTGATAATAAAATAAGATGTTGTCTTATTTTATTTTGGGGTTATTTGTTTGTCTTCTTGAGAGGTGGAGAGCTCTTCTTCTTCTTCAAACTCAACGAAGAACGCGAAGAACGTCGTTCTTCAACGAAGAACTTCTCCGCCGAAGAACACGGTCCATCCGCGACGCCGTATCCGCGACGCGACGTACTTCTTCCGCGTCATCTCTTCCGCGACGGTTTTTCCGCGACGAACGCCATCGACAACGACTCTTCCTTTGACGTCAAAGGAATCGACACCGATATTCCATGACTACGTCAACGTGCGACTATCGAGGTAGGGGTTCTTGAGTTCGTTGTTTTCTTTATTATTTGACTTTCCTCAAGACTTGACGAAGAACGCTCAATTTCCGACGAAGAACGCCGCTCCGCTCTTCTTCGTCTCCCGTGTCAACGAAAGAGAACACCGCTTCCTCCTCGGACCTTCTTCTTCGGCATACGAAGATTCGCCAACGACGTAACTCTTCGGGCATATCTCTTTGTCAACGGATTGACGAACGACGACCACGACGCCCGACCACCGCGACGTTGTCTTCCGCGGGACGTTGTCAAATGTTCGATCTTATACCCGAGGTAGGGGTTGTTGATTCAATATTTATTTATTCCATTTCTTGAACGTGGATCTCCCATGTCTAACATGAGGCTTGAATGTTTAAGTTGAGTTATTTATTTAACGTGAGGGGGGCCGGACCGCATGAACACGGCAGAACCCCCCTCCATCGTTTATGTTGATTTATCTTGCGGGTAGAAGCAAAGTGGCGTGGTGCCATCGCACCACGCGGACATTCGTGCAATTATTTTACGCGGCGCCGTCGCGCTACGCCGAGGAAAATATTCAAGAACGCGACGTCGTCGCGCCGCGTTGAATGGAATCAAGACACGGCGAAGGGGCGCGGTGCCGTCGCACCGCGCCGGATGACGAACGCCGCGGCCGGTTCCGGGCCGCGGCGGGACGAGGAGACCGCGGCCGGTTCCGGGCCGCGGCGGGAAGAGTAGACCGGCGGCTGGGCCGCCGGCGTCGGAAGCCGAAGGGGGGACCGGAATCTCCGGTCCCGTTGGAGAAAACCGGCCGGCCAGCTGGCCGGCCGGAAGGCATTAAACCGGGGGAATTAATTCCCCCGGCCAACACCCAAAACCCCCTCTTTATGAGGGGGGCGTTTTTTTTGTAAAGGGAAGGGGGCAGCCGGCCTCCCCTCCCCGATTCCGCACCAGCAGGCCCCCCCCACGTGAGGGGGGGGGGGGGGGCGTTTCTTTTAAAATAACGGCGCGGCTATGCCGCGCCGCCTCTTGGAAAAGCGGGGGATTTGATCCCCCCGCCTGCGGCCTCCTCGCGGCGACAAGCCGCCGCGGCTCCCCGCGCCGCCGCGCCGCCTCAGCGCACCGCCGCGCCGCCTCCGCGCGCCGCCGCGCCGCCGCCGGCCGCCGCGCCGCCCAGGGGGGGGGGGGGGGGTCGGGCCGGGTCGGCCCGGACCCGGACCCCCCGTTTCGAACCAGAATTGGTTTTTGGACCATAACTTGAGCCTCGGACCACCGATCGACGAACCGTCAGCGGCAACGCGATCCTTGGATCGAGACGGTCGTTTCGGTATATCGCACTCAAGGTTCCGGATTACTTTGAGTTCGGCCAGGTTGGTTCGTTCACGAAACCAACCGGGCTTTCGGAGCGGAAACGCTCATATCTTGAGCTACGAACATCCGATTGACGCGCCGTCAGTCGCGTTGTGTTCCTCTTAGTGAGACGGATCTTTTGGCATACTCCGCCCGAGGTTTGGATGCAGGTGGAGTACGGTCGGGTTGGTTTAGCCTTAAAAAACAACCGGGCCCCGGAGACGAAAATGCCAATAACTCTCAGACCGGGCGTCCGATCGACGCGCCGTCTGTTGCGTTGAGTTCCTGTTGATGATACGGAACTTTTGGATACATCAACTCTGGTCTTTGTGACAGTTGATGTATCAGCCTCTCGGCTCGTGGAGCGGACCCTCCGAACGAGCTTGCTGTGTGCGGGAACCCTAGTGCTGGCTGCGACTGCTACAACTGCTACTACTGCTACGACTGCTACTGTGACTGCGACGACGACAGTACAGAGATCCTGTGTGGATTCGACGACGACAGTACAGAGATCCTGTGTGGATTCAACGACGACAACTACAGCACTCAGCGATCCTTCGTGGATCAGTGCTACAGGTCCTGTGTGGGCCCGATCCTGTGTGGGTCCGCGCTCAGCGGTTCTGTGTGAGCCAGCGCCTACAGGTCCTGTGTGGGCCCGATCCTGTGTGGGTCTTTGCGGGGGTTAGTTACCTATCGATCCTTCGTGGGTCCGACGACTTAGATGGATCAGTGATCATCTTTATCGTCCTTGAAGAAGTATACATGTGTGAGCTGAATCCTGTTGCTTTCCTGTGTGGATTGTGTTGTGCAATCCTGTGAGGATTATGTTTTTCTTTCCTATGTGGAATACGTATACTTTCCTGCGTGGACTGAGTTATACTTAGGCTCGGAGGTTGGAGCGTATTTTAATTGATGACTTAGGTATATGTATGGGCATATACCTAAGCAGTGTCGGTTGTTACTTCGTGATTGTACTTTTCTTCGTGGTTTATCCTTTGTGGATTTGAGAGACCTTCAGGGGTCTCGGGGTCCCTACTGAGTAGCTTATACACACCCCTGCACGGGCTTCGCCCGCACTACGTTGTGTTGGTTGCAGACGACGGACAGCGTTGACCTTAGCTGAGGCTTGTAGAGCGGGACGGTACACGGAGGTGGACCACTGGGCGGGATGTGCACGGAGCGGACGGCGGGACCCGTGGAGAAGAGGAGCTATCTGTACCCACCCTTCAGGTGGGATTTCCAGTGGACAGCTCGGAGTAGCGGCTTTTACTTTTCAGTTGCTGTTTTTCCCTTTTTGAGTTGTACTTTACTTTCAGTTTGGGTTTGTATTCTGGCCCATTTACCTTTCCGCACTTTCAGTCGTACTCTGCTTTGTTTAGTGTTTACTTTCCGCTTGTTTACTCTGTGGTGTGTGTTTACTTTTCAAAGGCAATGCCTTCCCTTTTTACCGGAATTTACGCCTTGGTGCTAGTCGCCAGCCCCTGGCCTATGGGAGGCGGGCTTGGGGTAGTCACGGCACGGACCCCGAGGGCGGGTCGTGACAACCGTCTCCATCCAACACAAAAAAGGGTGGGCATAGCCTGTGTAGGAGTGAGTATAACGATAATTAGTAGGGACCTCAAGACCCTCAAGGTCTTACAAAATCCAACAAGGATAAACCAAAAAGTATTATTTCAACGGATAACCATTACTTAGGTATATGCCCATTCATATACCTAAGTTATCAATTAACTCATCTCAATCACGAGGAAAACACAAAGGTCATTGACTCAAATCAAACCATGATTTTCATTATCGAAACCTTGGCTACTGGAGAACTCCTCCTCTTTCATGTACAGTGGGCCTATCATGACATCGAGGCACTTCTCACTAACCTTAGACTACTGAGTTACTCCTCCTATCGAGAACCGTGGGTCAGCTGGCAACTACCAGGCGCCCCATCCACTATGGGTCTGCCACCAAATACTGGGCGCTCCCCCTAATAGCCTACAAGGGAACTCATCCTATCGAGTACCGTGGGTCCACTGCCAACTACCATGCACTTCATATGCCATGGTTCTGCCACCAAATAACGGGTGCTCCGTCCACTAGGATAATTGAATCACTTTGAGTCGAATCGGTCAAGAAGTCGTCAGGTCTACAGATACTAGGTCTTCGCACTCCGACTGATTTTCACCTGAAGGATCTGCTCCACGAGCTACTGGTCTATAATCCAAATGTCACGAAGTATCACGTGGATGTATCTCAAAGGATCGCCACATCATAGGGGTCTCAATGCAACAGACATCGCGTCAACCAGACACTCGTTCTGTGATTTATTAGAATTTTAGTCGCAGGGGCCCGATTGGATTCGTGTACAAACCAACCAAACTATTACTCAAATATACCCCGAACTCCAGTGGCGTATACTCAAAGTGATGGTTATGCTCCAAAAATTCAGGCGCCGCTGACGTTTCGTCAAACAGACGTCCGATTCCAAAGATATAGCCCAAGAAGGTAATGGGTCAGTAATGGGCCCGGGTCAGGTCCAACACGGTCGGACCGACTCGGCCCCACCCAGTCCGGGCCGACCCGGTCTGGGTCGACCCGGTCAGGCTTGCTGGGTCTAACCAGACCCATTGGTTGGGTCAGTCCGCTGTGATTTGACCCGGTCCACTTGGCCTATCCCAACAGACCACGAGGGCGGTTCGGCCCGGTAGTCGCCATGTAGGTGGACCTATAACTCAGCCTGGGAGACCGGGCCGGTTCGTCCAACATCACAGCGGGGGAAGAACCGGTTTGGCTCGAAAGGCTGGTGGCTGGGAGGTGAACAGGCAGGCCGCGCAGGGTGCGAGCAGGACGGATGGTCACCGACAAGCCTTGGGTGTACCGAGCAGGGCACCGTGGTGTCGGGCGGAACCTCGGAAGGGCGTAGGGGTGTCAGACAGTGGGGCGCGGGGGTGCCGGGCAGCGAGTCGGCGGCGCACGGGGGCGCCGGGTAGCGTGCCAGCTGTGTGTTGGCCGCTGGGCAGCGCACCGGCTGGGTTCGGGGGCACCGGAAGCATGCCGGTGGAGGGGGGGCACTGGGCAGTGCGTCAGCGGAGCGCAGGGGCGCCAGGCAGCACGTCAGGGCAGCGTATTAGGGCGCGGGAAATGCACTGGGGTGCCGCATGGGCAACACGGTTTGCGGAGGCCACGGGCAGCGCGACCCTTGTTCGTCATCTTCACCTTTATCGCCTCATTGCCAGGCCGTCCTCATAAAACAAGAACAAACAAGGGTAGGGTCAGACTGAGTTAGTGTGGCCCTATCCCTCCTCTTTACGGTGATAGAAATTGGTTATTCTCATACCATATCTTTGTTCAACGAAGAACCAGGTTTATAATCAAATAGAAAAAAACACAAATCCCCCTACATTTGATTTTCCAGTAGTCATTCATTGACGTCCCAGAAGTATGGCCTTTAATCCATGGTATATGATCGCGTCCCACGTCGTAGGGGTCTGAGGAAGAAGGGCGGAGAAGAAGAGCATCACTGGCATTCTTCGCGTTCTTCGTTTGGATGATGGTTATTCGTTGGTAGGACGGTTCTTCGTTGGGAGCTTTCTCCAACAATCCCACCTGAAGAGAATTCCATCCAAAAGAAAATAATAGTTTTCCTATTATTTTAAGTGTTGTCATGCAATTCAAAAGGGTGAATTAAATCACCGGCTCCTTTAAATTAAATGCACGAGTGTTGTCTCATTAATTTGAAGGATGCCAAGAGGCTCTCCTTGTTAAAACACAAGCGTTGGCGGAGAGGTCAAAGGCTCCCACTCATTAATGAGGGAGAGTGAAGAGGTTTCATCCTCCACCATCATTAAGGGTCGGGTGGTCCTCACCCCTATCATTAATGGAGAGGTTTTGTGACTCTGGTGGTCCCCAACTCAATTATCCTCTCATGGGAGGTTATGCTCAGGTGGGCCCCACCACCATAACTTATCATGGGAGGTTACGGTGTGGCGATCCCACCAACAACCTCCAAGGGGATGTTTTAACCATCACACTCAACACATGGCAGCTTAAAAATAAAATAAAGTGTTGTACTTTATTGTATTATTTTTTTATAAAAATCAAGAAACTAACTTTTATTCCCGACTCACTGCCGTAGAAGTGAAAGTATTCCTAAGAGAAAACTGGTGCTGCGAGTTCAATGGTGCCCTCAGATTTCAGTTCCAAGAACCATTTCAAATGTTATGAAATCCCACTCGTACATTTACTGAACGTACCCGAACAAAACTTCAGAAATTGATTTCGGGAACACCGGTCCTCGAAATCAAGCGTCGTCAGAAAATACGGACTGGTAAAATTCCCAGGTATTTAAAAAAAATCCCATGAGAGATCTAGATTTTTCAATTCTCCCCATCTCAGGGATATATGTCCTCGTAAGCTACAGCTCGAACTAATAGAACAAATGGGGGTATTGAGCATGCATCTGTGCCTCCCACTCCCATGTGATATCCCGGAGGTTTCCGTGCTGCCAGCGAACGCGCACCAGAGGTATCAAATGTCCACGTAGGACCCACTCCTATCGATCCTTGATCTTCACTAGGACTTCTGTGAAAGTATCAATGTCATCGATGTCTAGCTCCCCATGGTCGATGATGTGGGATGAGCCGTGCATGTATATCCTCAGCTGAGATACGTAGAAGACGTCGTGCACCCGATGTAAATGAGGTGGAAGATCTAAGTGGCAAGACACCTCACCTTGTCTTCTATGGACCTGGAATGGTCCAATGGACTACGGAGATAACTTTCCGCCTTGACCAAATCTCTGCATACCTAATCAAGTTGAGACTCGTAGGAAGGCATGGTCTCCATCCTCTAACTCCAAAGGTATCTATATCCTGTCATCATACGAAACTGCCTTCTCTGTGTAGCCTTCATCCGCTCCTGGATTATCTTCACCTTCTCCATGGTAGCCCGTACCATCTCTTGTTCCACTAGTGCTGAGTCCCCTGGTTCTGTCCAGCTCAATGGCGATCTACAAGGTCATCCGTACAAATCCTCAAAAGGTGCCATACCGATGGTGGAGTGTTACCTGTTGTTGTAGGAAAACTCCACCAATGGAAAGTGGTCCTCCCAGTTCTGACTGAAGTTAAGGAAACATGCACGAAGCATGTCATCGAGGGCCTGAATGGCCTTATCGGTTTGACTATCTGTCTGAGGATGGAAGGCGGTGCTCAGACGTACCTGTGTCCCAAAATCCTTCTGCAACCCCTTCCATAGACGAGAAGTAAAACGTGTGTCACGGTTAGAGACAACAGAAGAAGGTACTCCATGTAATCACACAATCTCCTACATGTAAAGACATCCCAATCTCTGTATTGAGCCCTGCTCTCTGATCGGTAGGAAGTGGGACGACTTGTTGAGTTGGTCAATGATCACCCAAATCAAATCATGAATCTTGGATATACGTTGAAGACCCATCATGATGTCCATGGATATCCCATCCCACTTCCACTATGGGACCTCTAAGGGATGAACCAAGCCTATTGCTACCTAGTGCACTACCTTCACTTGCTGACAAATGAGGCATCGTGAGACAAACTCTTATACCGCCTTCTTCATACCTGGCCACTAGTTCTATCGTCGAAGGTCATGGTACATCTTCGCCACTCATGGATGTACCACTAGTGGGGAAGTGTGGAACTCCCTCAACACTTCCTCTTGATGTGTAACAAGTACCATGGTAAATCCTATGAAGAAGATTACGTGCTCCCCACCTTCATAAAATCCATCAGGTGCTTGCCCTCTGGATATCTGAGCACGCCACGTCTCACAGTCTGCATCCCCATGCTGCGCCTCCCTGACTCGCTGAAGAAGTGGGGGAGTGACTGTAGGAGACTATAGAAAGGATCCCCCACCTCTATCCACAATGGATATCTATAAGGCAGCAAGCACCTTTGTCGCCTCTCCTAGAAGTTGTATACCAGTCCCCCTGCTGAGTGCATCTGCAACAACGTCCCCCTTCCCAGTAGTATAGACTATCTCAAAGTCATAATACTGGAGGAAGTCAAGCCATTGTCGATGTCACAGGTTCAGGTCCTTCTGAGATAAGATATAACTGATACTCTTGTGATTAGAGTACACTTTATAACGTTTTCCCGTAATATAGTGTCACCATATCTTCAAAGAGAATACCACTGCTACTAACTCCAGGTCGTGGGTAGCATAGTTTGGCTCAAGTTTTCTCAACTAAAGAGAACCATATGTGATCACTGCTTTCTCCTACATTAGGATACACCCGAGTTTGGTCCCTGATGCATCACCGTAGACTACGTACCCTACGCCTTCCTTTGGAAGCCTCATGTTGGGGACACTAGTCAGCCTCTGCCTCTGCTCCTGAAAGATCTTCTGGAATATCTCCGACCACATGAAGGGATGCCCCTTCTTCTTCAAGGCTGAATGTGGTGCTGAAACTCTGGATAATTCAGGAATGAATATATTGTAGTATCCTACCAATCCTAGGAAACTCTGTACCTCCGTCACACTCCTGGGTGGATCTCACACAAGTACTGCATCGATCTTTGCTGGATGCACTGCAAATCCAACCTCTAAGATAACTTGTCACAAAAAGTGAACCTCTAGAATCCAAAAATGGCACTTAGAGAGCTTACCATAAAGCTGGTGATCTCGGAGTGTGTCCAGTACTACCTGAAAATGGTAAGCATGCTCTTCCTCATTAGTCGAGTAGATCAGTATGTCATCGATGAAGACAATGACAAAGTGATCAAGGTATGGTTGGATGATCCTATTCTTGAGACTCATGAACACTACTTGAGCGTTGGTTACGCCGAAGGGCATAACCAAGAACTCATAGTGGCCATCACGACACCTGAAGGCCATCTTCTGCACATCCTCGTCATGAACTCTGAGTTGGTGATAGCCTGATCTGAGGTCTATCTTCAAGAGCCACCGTGCTCCCTTAAACTGATCCAAGAAATTGTCAATCCTCAGGATTTGGTACTTGTTTTTCATGATCCCCTGGTTCAGGCGATGATAGTCGACACAGAGCCTCAAGATCCCATCTGCCTTCTTGGCGAAGAGAATCGGGGCCACCCAGGGAGAAACACTGGTCCGGATGAATCCCTTTCCCTATAAGTCTTCAAGTTGTACCCTCTTCTTACAAAGCTCAGTAGGAGCCATCCGATATGCTAACGTAGATATCTATGCCGTCCCGGGGTACATGTCAATATAGAAGTACACCTCTCTGTAAGCAGGTAGTCCTGGAACATTGTCAGGGAAAACATCTATGTACTAGTCCACCACTACAAGATATGTTAGAATCTCCACAAAAAATGCTCTGAGGGTAAGGCAACCCAACTGGTGAGTGATCGGCTGCACCCTCCTCTGAGTAAGTACGTCATGTGCTGCAAAGGTTCCATTCTTGCTGGTGAAGGTAAAATTGGTCCCATCCATGTGGACAAACCGCACATTGCACCTAATACAGTCGATCTGAGCATGGAATGTAGATAACCATTCCATAGCCAAGATGATATCGTAAGGCCTTGACGCCACTACTGTAAGATCCTAGCATAAGCTCTCGCCTCCTAGAGTAAGCTCGTACTGCCGACACTAGTGCGTAATCGTCAAATCAGCTCCCATAGGAGTCTATAGCAATAAGGATCGAACCAATGGATCCTTTAGAATCTCCGAGCGCTGAATGAGGGAAGCGACAATGAATGAGTGACTGGAACCCATGTCTTTAAGAACTATAGATAAGGTGGAATAGACAAAGATCATAACTCGAATCATCTCCAGAGCGCCGTGATTATAGGCCTCAACTAGATAAAGCTGTGCTCTTCCCTATCCACCTACTTCCTATGGTTGGGGTGGACCTCCTAGTGGTGGCAATGATAGCACCTCGTAACGTCTTCCACCACTAGCTGCACGACCCGGTCCTCTGCCACATACGCATGCACCATTCAGACCGCCTCGATCATACCTTTGTCTCTACCTGGGAGGTCCGTCAACTATCTGCTGATCATCATAGTGATGGGTCAGACAGTCACGAGCCATGTGACCAAGCCCGCTGCAGGAGTAACAATATCCGGTCTAGGAATGAAAGGCTTTATCTCCACTCTGGGTGCCCCGCACAACCGATCCTGAGTCGTGCAGTCGACCACCTGTGGGTCTAGTCATCTTGAACCTCTGCGTCATATCTCTACTACCAGCTAGAGAAGAATCCACTAAAAGTCAGCTAGTGGTGGGTCTCGCTGGTGGAGACTGCTCAGTAAGAAAACTCTCCACTATGAGGCCTCACTCCAACACTCACTCTTGTGTAGAGATGCTGTGAGAGATAACTGAAGATATTATCTCTCACCTGAGTCCCTGCTCAAAGGTACGGGCCATGAATAACGGGCCCCGTACCATATCATTGGGGAAGCACGAGAGGATGGCGAACCTCACTGAGTACTGATCTACACTCATGCTGCCCTGCTGCAGATGAAGTAACTGTTGAATCTGCACCGCTCGAAGGGTAGCTAGTACAAACTCTGCCAGGAACAGGCTCTCGAAGTGTGCCCATAGAAGTATCCCATCGTCATGCATCTGGAACATCAGGCTCCACCATCTTCTTACTGCTACCTAAAGGAGGCTGGCAGCAAGGATCACCATGAAGTCGGTTAGTGTCCCTACCATACTGAAGACTCTCACTACAACCTCTATCCAATCCTCAGCCACCTACGGGTCCGCCTCTCCCCAGAACCTCGGTGGCCTCTGGCACTGGAACTCATGCAATGCGCTCATGCGGGGTGCATCGTCTGCTGCTTGGGTTGGGGGAATCGGTGGCCCAATGGGAATTTGTACCACTAGTGCCTCCGCTGGTTCCTCAACTGGAAGAGGGCCCTATACTAAGGCCTCATTACTCAGTGGGCTGTGAGTACATACAACTCTCTAGGCTATAGCTGGTCATCCGTGCAGAGGCATCCTAAAAGAAACAAATGTGACATGGTCAAAAGACTAAAACTAGTGATCTGGCCTAGATAGATCTGACTTAAAGAAAACCTTTGAAAACATGCGTGCAATCAGTTTTTTCATGCACTGAGTCAGAAATTAGATGTCAGGGTCCTGGTGTATGGATACGTCGGCCGCCCGCACCAACAATGGACTCCCTGAACTAAAAACCACACTTAGTACCCTTAATACTATGATTCACAAAAATAAATATTAGAGTCATAAGTTTTGAATTATAACGGAGGGCCTCTGATACCCATTTTTCATGACCCGTCCCCCAGGGCTTGTATTGGGACTACCCCAAGCCCGCCTTCCATTGGTCAGGGGCTGGAAACTAGCACCAAAGGCGCAAATCCCTAAAATTGGGAAGGTATTGCCTTTATAAATAGTAACAAACACAACCAGAGCACAAATGGAAAAAAACACTAAGTAAAAGCTGTATAACAAGTGCACTGAAAGTAAAGGGGCCCGAAATACAATCCCAAAAGTAAAGTACAAAAAATGGAAAAACAGGTACAACTAAAAATAAAAATATCTGCAAGTTGTCTAGAGGCTCCTAGATCATCCTCCGGGGTTCCTACCAGAAGGGATGGAACAGATGGCCTCCACAACACTCCACATCCATCAGAATCCACTGTGTACCGATACGTTGTAAGGTCCTCCTCTGGGTATCATCCAGTCCTGGCTCTCTCATCCTCCATCAGCATTGTTCGTTAGCTGCATCCAACACAATGAAGAGCAAAAATAGCCCTTGCAGGGGTGAGTATAACGATACTCAGTAGGGACCACGATACCCTCAAGGTATCAAAAAAACCAACAATGATAAACCACAATGTATGATTTAAATTGATAACCATTACCTAGGTATATGACCGTACATATACCTAAGTAATCAAGTAACCCATCTCAATCATAAGGAAAATACAAAGGTCATTGACTCAGCTCAAGCTAGGATTTTCTTTATCAAAACCAAGGCTTCTGGAGAACTCCTCTTTTGTTTATAGTGGGCATGCCGTGACATCGAGGCACTTATCACTAACCATAGACTGCTGAGGAACTCCTCCTGTTGAGTACCATGGGTCTGCTGCCAACTACCAGGCGATCCTTCCTCTGTGGGTCTGCCGCTAAATACTGGGTGCTCCTTCTAATAGCCTACATATGTACTGATCCTATCGAGTACTGTAGGACTGCTACCTACTACGAGGTTATCCATCCGCCATGGGTCTTCCACCAAATACCGGGTGTTCCGTCCACTGGGAAAATTGAATCACTCCGAGTCGAATCAGTCAAGCAGTCATCAGGTCTACAGCTACTACGTCTCGGCACTCTGACTGCACGTCACTAGAAGGATCTGCTCTATGAGCTAGTGGTCGACACTCCATGTGTCACGAAGTCTAATGTAGAAGTATCTCAAAGGACCACCACGTCATAGGGGTCCTAATGCAACAGACGGCGCATCAATCGAACACTCAGTCTGTGAGTTATTAGCATTTTAGTCCCGAGGGCCCGGTTAGATTCATGTACGAACCAACCTAACCGTGACTCAACTATACCCCAAACTCTAGTGGGGTATACCCAGAGGGATGGTTATGCTCCAAGAATAGGGGCGCCGCTAACGATTCAACAAACAGACGTATAGTGCCAAAGATATAGCCCAAGAAGTTAATGGGTTAGTATTAGGCCCGGGTCCAGTCCGACCAACTCGGCCCAACCCAGTCTGGGCCGACCCGATCTGGGTTGACCCGGTCAGACCCGTTGGGTCTGACCCGACCCATTGGGCGGGTCAGTCTGCTATGTTTTGACCTGATCCACTTGGCTCGGCCCAGCGGACTGCGAGGGCGGTTCGGCCCGGTAGTCGCCGCGTAGGCGGCTTGGTAAATTGGCCCGGGAGACCGGGACTGTTTGGCCAGTGACACCTAAGGGGATGTCGCGGGTCATCTCGGGAGGCAGGTGGCCGAGAGGCCAGCAGGCAGGCCGCGTGGGGTGCAGGTAGGCCAACTACTCATCGGCAGGCCACGTGTGAACCTGACAGGGCGCCAGGGTGCAGGGTAGGGTGCCGGGCAGGCTGTCACCAGGGGCTGGGCAGGCCCCCGGTAGGGCACGGGGACGCCGGGCAGGCTGCCGGCGGGGTGCGGTGGTGTCGTACAGGCCGCCGGCAGGGCGCGGGGTGCAGTGCAGGCTTCCAGCGAGGTGCGGGGGTGCCGGGTAGTGCGCCGACAGGGAGCGCGGGCACCGGGAAGCACTCTGGAGAGGCTTGAGGGCATTGGGAAGGTCGCCGGTTTGGTGCTGGGGCTCCGGGAAGTGCCCCTCCGGCGCACGGGGGTGCCGGGTAGGGCGTTGGTGGGGCGCGAGGGAACCGGGAAGCATGCCGGTGGGGCACGAGGGTGCTGGGCTGGGCACCAGAAGGGTGCAGGGTGTGCCGGGCAGTAGGCCAGTGGGGCGCGGGGGCGCCGGGTAGCACGCCAATGGAGCATGGGGGCGCTGGTGGGGCGCAGGGGCACTGAGCAGCGCGTCGGGGAAGCGCTAGGGTGTGGGAAACATGCCGAGGCGCCGTAGGGGAGTCCCAGTTTGCAGAGGCCGTGGGGAGCGCGGCCCATGTTCGCCATCTTCGTCATCGTCCCCGCTTTTCCGAGCTGTCATCATCGAACAAGAACAAACAAGGGGAGGGTCGGACTGTGATTGTGCGACACGAGCCCTCTCATTACAGTGATAGAAATTTGTGATTCTCATACCATATATTTGTTCGATGAAGAACAAGGTTTATAATCAAATAGAAAGAAACAAAAATCTCCATAACTTTGATTTGCCGGTAGTCGTTCATTGACGTCGTGGAAGGCTGGACGTCAATTCGTGGTAGACAATCACATCCCATGTCGAAGGGGTCTGAGGAAGAAGGCTGGAGAAGAAGAGCATCACCGGTGTTCTTCGCGTTCTTCAAATTCCTCATTGGAAGGCTGATTCTTTGTTGGAAGGACAATTTTTCAATGGGATCATTCTCGAAAAATCCTACCCGAAGAGAATTCCAACCCAAATAAAATAATAGTTTGCCTATTATTTTAAGTATTGGCATTCAATTCAAAAGAGTGAATGAAAATCCTAGCTCCTCTAAATCAAATGCACGAGTGTTGTCTCATTAATTTAGAGGATTCCAAGAGGCTATCCTTATTAAAACACAAGCGTTGGCGCAATTTATTACACATGGAGGTCAAAGGCTCTCCATAATTAATGAGGGAGAGTGGAGTGGTTTCATCCTCCACCATCAATAGGGGTCGGGTGGTCCTCACCCCTATCATTAATAGGGAGGTTTTGCGACTCAGGTGGTCCCCACCTCAATTATCCTCTCATGGGAGGTTATGCTGAGGTGTGCCCCAACCATAACCTCTCATGGGAGTTTAGGGTGTGGCGGTCCCACCACCAACCTCCAAGGGGAGGTTTTAGCCAACACACTCAACACATGGTGGATTAAAAATAAAATAAATTATTGTACTTTATTTTATTATTATTTTATAAAAATCCAGAAACTAACTTTTATTCCTGAATCACTATCGTCGAAGAGAAAATATTTCTAAGAAAAAACAGGTGATGCGAGTTCAACGGTGCCCTCGTATTTCAGGTACGAGCACTTGTTCAAAAGTTATAAAATCCTGCTCGTATGTTTCCTGAATGTACCCAAACAAAACATCAGAAATTTATTCTGGGCACACCGAGCCTCGAAATCAAGCGCCGTCAGAAACTACAGACTCGTAAAATTCCCATGTATTTTAAAAAAAATTCATGGGAAATCCAGGTCTTTACAATAGATTTCATATTTCTATTCTAATTATACTATACCAATTTATTTATTTATTAATTATATCTTAAACCAATTGATTATATTCATAATTATATTGATGATATAAATTAGTATTAATAATTTATTATAATATCAATCATGTTTTCTTAACATATTTTTGAATCATTGAATTATACATGGAGATTTAGTTCTAATGTTTTTTGAAATACTTGAATAATTAATTTGAAGTATATTTTGTGTAGACCCCATGCTCGGCTGGGGTGGTAATAGTGGGATGGGGTTTGAGGAGTGGTAATGGGGCCGAGTCCACAAGCAAGCATGTTTATCAACAATTTATTATTGCATGCATGAGATTCCTTTGGTAGTTGTACCATATATAATATATATTATATGCAGTTAAATGTTGAAAAGTAAGATTTTATACTAAAATTAAAAATTATTGTTTCATTATTCAAACATGAACGATAATCACGGTGATTATAATAGTATTATCATTTTAATGATTATGATTTATTCTAACTATTTATGACTACTATGTAGTTGTTGTAGATTATTATTTAAGGTAATTTGAAGCTAAATACACAAAAAGTGATTAAAAAATATGATTAAATATTTTTAAAACACATTAGATGGGAACTTATTAATCATATTTCAAAAAAATTAAATCTGTTGGACAACCATTAATGAAAAATAAAATAATTAATATTTACTGCATTGTTGATACGTATAGATCCATTTCTCAAAAACTAGTTGATATGATTCAAGTTTACTATGTAAACTCCTACAATATTATTTCATTTAGTATATTCTAAATTCATTCTATCTTCTTCGTTTATGATTAAATGTTATTGTTTGTTATTTTTTCTACTAAAATATATCTTTTATTTGGGTTTTCAATCTTGAACTAAATAGTATGTGTCGAGTTATTTATCCTTAAAATAGATTTTTTTATTCATGATTATTGGTAAAAAGGACATTGATTTAATTCTTTCTAAATCCCCTTTTAATGTAAGTGTAGTTGTGTAGTCATTTTTCTACATGAAAATGTTTGTTTTAAAAGGATTTTGAATCCTTTAAAATAGTCATGTCATGTTTCAAATAGTATATCCCTCTTGGAGAGGATGTATGTGAGTATTATATGTAAGATCAATTTTCCCAAAACCAATATAATAATTCTCCATTATTATTTACATAATTTTACAATAATTAATATGTGTCCTAATTAACTCTAATATGTAATTTTGGAATTGTTCAATTAACATGAAATTATATATTATATAGATTAAATTATCTTATTAAAAAATATTTAAATTTCATATTTTCCTTCTATTAGGCCTTTTCTCATCATAAAAAGACGTAACAACTAGAGTTATAGATTTTCAACTTATTAATCATTAATTAATATCTATTTATTTATATTTTATCTCTTAAATTTATCTTTGTCCTTTAAGAATAAAGAAATTATTGTTAGATGAAACGAAATATCTATAATAGTGAGTGGATTCCCTAAAAACATCCTCACATTGTCGGTATATACTATATCTGCGGTAATATTCAAATGGAAATTAATATAATGGAAATAAATATTAGTATTGGAAAACTGGTGAAATACCATTTCAATTTCAATATTTTGATTGATATTCTATTATATGTTTTGATTCAACTATATATGTATATAATTAAAAAATTATGAATTTTATATGTTATTTTTTAATTGAAGTGTTTTAGTCATGATTCTTATTGAAAAAGATGTTCATAAAATGTGGGAAAATTTTCATGTTAATCACCTAGTCACAAAAAAGTTAATTGAATTTTTCTTATGATTTTTATTAACTATCAAGAAATCATTATTTTTTAATATAAAATAGTTAACAAGATATTGAACATAATTATTATCATTGTAAATGTGATTAATGATTTAATAGTAGTAGTGGAAAATACTATTCTTATTAAATTATTCTTAAAATATCTATGAAATAACATTATTGTAAAGAGAGTTTACATTGATGGGAGAAATAACTGTTAGGAATTTAATATTTAGGAACTAATTGGTTCATTACCTCGATTTTAATAGGAGTTTGAAAAAAGTCTTGAATATGTATCTTTAATGAAGAAAGGTATAGGTTTTAAATATGACAATATTAGGTTTTTTTAACATACATAATTTTATTATTAATGTAAAATAGATGATACTACCCATCTTTCAACATGTGATTACATAAGGATGAAAAAGGAAGGTTTAAAAAACATACGTAAAAGAAATAATCAAACTAATATACCCAAAAGTCAATGGAATAACAATACTAACACAAATTAAAATAAATAAGATGTATTTTTTTAATTTTTCAATGAAATATATCATTAAACTAGAATTCCCTCGTTTGATAAAATAAAACAATGAAATGAATTAATAAAATAAATTTAAATTTTTTTAGCAATAGGATGGATTTGTATTAATGAATCTGAATATACTGATGAATTTGGAAATGAAAAAGAATTAGATAATGAGGAGGGTTCATGCTTCAGAATGCATATTCAAAGTATTTCCATAAGAGATGATGACTATTGTGTTGGTACCTCCACATATAGAGGTGGAGGGACCTCAGCCATCCTCTTCAGGGTCCGACCCCATTATTTTTCTCTCTTTTTAAACTCGTATTTTACCCCCCATACATCAAATTTCTTTTTTCTTTAAAGATCATGATGTGTTAGATAGACTTTCACTGGTTTTTCTCTCAAACATGGAGTTCACTAATACATCATCTCTTCATTGTGTAAAATTGGTTGCTCTATTAAATAAATTTATTCTTTTAGTGGAACTATTTTATAGTTTTTTCATTGAAGCTTTAGGTTTAAATAAATAATCTATAATCATTCTTCTCTTTAATAGTCATATATTGATTCAATTATCATTGAAGGTGGATTTGATATTAAATTGGACTAATACTCCATGTGATTTCATAATTTTCCATTTCTTTCTCTTCAAATGGTCATATGATTTTTATATGAACTCATACTCATATATGATGAATATTTAGTTATGTTTTCCTAGAAATCCACTTTTATTTCAAAATCCCTCACTCACTAAAATGCTTGAGAATTTATTTGGTAGGTTTTAATGTTTCGATGGTAGAAATGAATCTATTTTTCAAAAAATGTCTCCATGAATCTCCAAAATGTATATGTATATATACTTACATTTTAGTATGTTTGGATATCATTTAGATATGAATTATGATAAATGAAACCAGTATAACTTGAGAATTGGTTTGATTATTTTTCTTCATGAAATAATTTTTGTCAAAATATGGCATTTTGAAGGAAAGGGATCATGAGCTAACCTAAAAAGATAAATGAGGAGGGGTTAGGTACTGATTTAAGTGGTCAACATATCTTATATGATATAGGTCAGAAGGATTTTTATGTTGGAAACTCCATGGTTCTACAGAATTCTTCATTTATGAAGTAAGATGACCATCTAGGTTTGGGTGATATAACGAAATTGTTTTCTACCTCGAAAGAGGTTCATTTGAGAGAGACTGATACAAAAAAATTGATGTGTATAGAAGGATGGAACATGATTTTTTGGTTTCAGAAGTGCATGATTTGTTAGAGCCAGAGCTATTTGAGAATATCTGTGCCTCAGGTCTATTTAATCTATCCATGACATCATCTTATTTGTAGGTTGTGAGAAATTGATACGGAAACAAGATCAATGAGGGGTTATATAGGACAGGGTTAGTATATCCTATCATTAATTCTCACCATTATATGGATATGTTGAATCCATTTGAATTAGTTTAAATAGATCACATTATTTAAAATATTTGGGTCACAAGTAGTGTATAGTTGACAACTAATTGGTTAGGTTATAAGAAGTTTATGCCAAATAGTATGTGGGAAAATACATTTCAATAGTGTGGATAGTGAAGGGTATTTCCCTGAATAACCAAAAAAATTCCATGATGATAATTACTCTAAATATAAATTTAACTCTTGGGTACTAGTACATGACAAGACATATAAATGTTTTTCATATGAATGTGAAAATGGAAGTCATGGTTTAGGGCTTCACAACACTTGGATAAAGAAGGGGAGAAATGGAATCAAGGATTATGGGTGATGCACTCTGATTAAAAGATAAAAATCAAAAGGTCATAAGGACTGTTCCAACATTCATAGACCAATGGATATAATGTATTTGAAGAAAATTAGGCCCATTGAGATGAACTTCGAAACCAATGCTAAGGAGCATGAATAGAATGTGAGTGAAAATATTTATTGTAGAACCCAAATGACTGACAATAATGTATCCAAATAACATGGTATGGTTGGTTATGTGTTTTGAGAATAAAATAATATAATGAAAGGCTCATTGGTGGTGGATCACTCCAATAGTGACAACACCGATAATCAGGCCAATCTCAATAAATTGCACCTATGGACCAGTGGTGGGAGGTTGGAAAGGTTGTTCCAATTAATGAATAAACATGGGATCTTATTAAACACTATGAGGAAGAAATGTTAGAGAAATTTCTCCACATTAAATATTTGAAGAAGTATGCTGGTAAGATGTCTACAAAACTATTACTTGTAGAAATTAATAATGATAAGATGGGTTGGATCAAAAATAAGATCATATTTTAGTAAGATGTTTCACAGTAGGGAAGAAACAAATGGATGTGTAAATTCAGGCATGGAAAAAGATAGCTTATTATTTTAAAGAACTTATCAAGGTTCATATAGATAGATAGGTAAATAGTATTCAATGGAAATTGTTTTAGGAGAATTTTTTACATATGATTTAATTTTATTTTAATGGGGTTTTCTTCTCTTATTGTATCTAATGATTTTTATTTTATAATTTAATGGGATCTTTCTTTTCCTTAAATGTGTTTTCAAAATAAAAAAAGGAAAATTTAATGAAAAAATATTCCATTAACTTTTCCTTTACAGAACCCATAAATAAGTATTATAATTATAGTTTTTAGATGTTCTTATGATGATTATGATGATGATAAAAAACATCATTAAACTATAGTGAATAAATTTTTTTATTGGGAAAAACTATTTTTCAAAATGATGATCAATATAATGAACCACAATATAAAATTATGAATTTTTTTGTAGACAAAAAATTCATTAAATAATATGAATATTTCTTCAAACACAATTAATAATGATTATATTATTTAAAATAAGTTCAGATTCAGATTGAAAAACATTAGACTGAAATTTAGTGACTAAAAACAAATTTGAAAACTTATATTCAAGGAAAATAATAGTATGAAAAAATGTAGAAAATGATAAAACCAAATATTCATAGTACTGGTTTTGGTTTTTAAATATAACCACCACAACTATATAAAAAAAATATTTTTAGAATTACACCAAATGAAGTGAAAAAATTTTACATGCTTTCTATGAATAATGGAAGGGAAATAACATATAGATTTCTCACTATGATTTTTATAGTATTTAGTTCTTAATTAAACTCCCATTTCTATGTCATTATATTTTAGGGTTTCATAGTATTTTTGGTATATTATGAAATGTTTCACAAATAAAATATTTAAAATCAAAATATTTTAAAAGAAATACTATGATCTATACAGGTCAAGATACACAAAAACAGTCTTAAATGAACCACAAACTATAATTATTTAAATATGGTTGTTATAAAAAATCCATTGTATTGGATAATATGAATTTTAATAACCAAAATATGATATAGTTATATAGTTAAAATATATATAAAATAATTGATTAATTATTAGGTAATAAATATTCAAAAAAAATAAATTCAATTTTATAGTAAAAAATATATTTTCCTCAAAATTGGTTTTATTGTTTTTTTTTCTGAAAATATTTATAATAAATAAGATTAAAATTTAAAGAATTTATTGCATAAAATCAATATATTTTTATGTCGTCATGTCAAAATTATATATGGCTGATGATTTGTTATTTTTATGAAAATATTGATTTTCTGCTGAATAGTGAAAAATTATGATTTTTTAAAAACATTCATTATCTTTTCAAAACATTTATCATAATGAATTGAATTTAAAATAAATTTAAAATTATTATTAATGGCTTATATAAAAAATAAAGTAATTTATTTCAATAATCATTATACCTAATTTTTTATATGTACATTTTTTTTCAAAAAAATTCTTTTATCTAAAAACTATTTTCTTTTTTCCTCCATTATATATATTTATATTAAAATTATTTTCTACTGCGATAAGAAAATTAATTGTGAAAGGTAGAATCTATATTTGGAATTAGTGGGTCCAAGTTTTTTAATCATTTACCCTCTTATTTTGTTGGACATTATGAGTATTATCTTTAGTAGATTTTGTTACCATGGTAAGGGGTAAATTAAGTATTTAATATTAAAAAGAAAATGAACAATACTACTTAATGTCCATAATACCTTCCAAATTTTATATTTTTATATATCATTCCTAGTAATTCAATTTTTGAATATGCTGTCTTTTTAAATTGGACATCATTTTGTAAATAACTCTTATTCAATATAAGGAAAAGTTAAAAAGGAGACTCTTTTTTTTGTACTATATTTAAATATGTGAAAGCGTTTTAAAAAATAAATAATCCTGGTTAAAATTTACAATTTAAAAAATATATTTTTTTTCATCAGAAAATTGTTTTAAAATTTTTATTTAAGACATAATTACTTTGAATTCTTATGCATCAGTGACACATTTCTTGAGGAAGTAGTAAAAAATCAAAAATATTATATTAAAAACCCTAAATAAATTATTTGAGTGGTTTTTTGTGTTTCCAAATTTATTATATAATAATGTAATAGTATTGAGGTTTCTACTCATTTTATTTAAGTCTTATTGTTTTCTTTTAGTTATTAGTGACAAATTAATTTAATAGTTAAGTATTTAACATTAATTTTATTTTATAAAAAATAAATTTTTATTAAATGATTTAAATTTATAAAAAATATATGTTCAACCAAAATTTTTTTTGGTTTAATATATTAGAAATTATTTATTTACCATCCATTTAATTTGTAATAGTAAATTTTTTACCCCATATAGTAAAAACATTATTATCACCATAAATGTCAAAAGTGTTAATGAATAGTTAATGCCAAAAGATAATGGTAAAAATTTGATCCCGACTTGTACAATTTATTTATTATATTATTTAGAATCCTAATAATTTTATCATAAAATATTATGAATTTGGTGCCTTTTTTACTACTATAGTAATATATATTGATATAATACTTAAATATATTTTTATAGTTTCCCTCACATCTATTGTAAAAGGGAACCACTTCTTCAAATTTCATCACATTTACTGAAATATTTTGATCACATACCCCCTAAGAAAATCTATTTCACATCACTCTCAACATTATAAATTCCATTTTTTGAAGAGAAAACCATCCTAATTAATTATTTTGTGTAAATATTAATATGTTGTTCTAAGAAGAGTTTTTGTTCCTAATAGATTATTTTTGTATTATTTCTTCTTCGTCCTCATAAAAGATTCTAAATCCAAGAATAAATAGTTATAAAATTATATTCTATGTACTGATATGTAATTATGTTAATGGAATTACCCAAATATATATCCATCCTTCGTAAAATGGTAATGGAATCCATCGGTCGTGTGTATGGAGGACTACCACCTCACAGAAAAATGTAATTCATTTTCCTTCCCCAACTCCTATGGATGGTCATAATAATATAATTATTGTATGAATATGATATCATTGAAACATTTTTCATTATTAAAATAAAATATATAATTTAATTTTTTACATTTCCATTCACTGAAAAACAATAATGTTGTTTGGGATTACGTGTTGGTACTACCTCCATGATGTGATGTCATTCATTTTTCATCACCAAAACTGATGGAATATGTATATATGTAAATTTAATAAACTTTTTGGTATTTATGATATTATGGAAATTATATAAAAAAATATTACTTTTTTTCTTATTATAATATTGATTCAAAATGGAAACATTACACATGCGTACATACAACATACTGTCTCCAAGATTGTAACATAGTTCATTTTTCATTACTCTATTTATGGGTATGTTTTAAAAGTAAATTTAAAGTATCCTTTTTTTAAAAGATTAATAATATGATATTTATTAAAAGAATGACCCCTTTTATCATTGTTGAAAAACCGATGATATTTTGGAATTATGAAAAAAATATCATTAAAACATCAGAACTATCTTAATGGATTAAGTAATTGACCATGTCATTGTAATACATAAAAAATATGGTTTAATGATAAATTATCAAACTTCTAATTGGTTACTAAAAATTGAAATATTTTTTTAGGTTACTTATATAATATATAAGTGAAAAACATTGAATTTGATGACATGTGGTTAAGGGATTTTATCTTTATTTTAATTGAAATATATATTTTATTATTTTGAACATAATTTAGTATATATAGTGCATATAATTCCCATTATAAATATTATTTTATGAATTTTATATAATCTATCATATTTTATGATTAAATTTATATTATTTTTTCATATGAATCTCTCTTAAATGTACCAAGTGGTAATGGGTTACTTTACTAAATTTCATTTCATTAGGTTATTGCTACTGTTCATTGACATTTGTATTCTATTATTATATGTGAATCGATCTATAAATTTTTTTATTATTTATCTCCATTTTTGTGTGTATTCTAATTTGATACATATAATATGTTTATTAATTATTTCTCAAATAAATAATATGATGCGTGTAAGGGTAATTTGTATCTAATTATCCTTCCGTGGAATGTACTTTTATGATATTTGTTTATCATCTTTAAGAGGTTTATATATTTCCCCTTTGACATGTCATATCCTGAATAACCATATTTTTATGATTTTTAATGTTTAATTTGATGTTTTTATATCATGGGGATTATGAGTGAAGAGTAATAAATTTGTTAAATGGTTTATGTTATAATATATTTTCTTTTCATGATTACATAAGTTAATAGTTCCATGGATGAAATAAAATTACATTGCATTCCTAAAAGACATTTCATTTATTCCCTTATATTTCAGAACATTTTATCATATTTTTAGTTTCTAATTTTCCCTTATTGAAGGAATAAACATAAAAAATGTTGTTTTTAGGTGCCACTATCATAGAGTATTCCTTAAGAACTAGAATATTTATCTTATATATCATTGTATTATAAAAATAGATTCAATAACAATATTTTATTAACATAAGGACTCTGTTAAATATATTTTTAAGAAATTTGTAACTTCTTAAAATTTGATTCAAAATAATATGTGTATTTCCATTTTCCAAAAGGTTAGTTTAGAAATAATTTAAAAATTTATTGAATAGAAGGTTTATTTTTAACATTTAAATGATTTAAAAATTTTTCATCATCATGACAATTAAATTCTTGGAATAATATTTTATATATTTCCATGTTTGTTTTAAAAAGAAACAAATTTCACAATATTTTATGTTTTTTAAATATATAACATCGATTTTCAATGTGAAAAATGGTATTTTCCTTAAAAAAATCATGATATTTGAATGGTATTTTCATTCATCAACACCAACAACCCTGATGTTAAATATTATATTATTGGAATATTTTTTAACAGTAACAACCTAATTATTTTTCTAGAAGGGTTATTATTGTTAAAAATAGATTTTCATAGAACCTGATTCATTTCCATGGGTTAATCATGTTCTGAAAGGACTTTTCAATTTTTGACTTATCTGATGAAAATGAAATTTCCAAATACCAAATCAATTATTTGATTTTGGTATCCCATAATATATTTTATCATTTTATTTAAATAATAACAAACCATCCCTTATTCAGGGTGATATATCTATTGAATATTTTAAATGGAATGTCTATTTTGATTTTGAAAAGTGTTTTAAAGTTGAATTTAGATCCATATTTCAAGGGGTTATGACATTTTATTCATGAAATGGTAATTAAAATTATATTTGAGAAATGGGTGAGATATATACTACATATATGATGAGTTGATCCAAATTATTTATCATACAAAATACCCCATATATATATGACTTATATAAAGGGTGATCCCTGTTATAGCACATAATTGCATAGGGTTATGTTTTTTAACATCCCAAACCTGAATCCACTAAACCCATGCTCCGAGAGGGAGGGTTACAAGGCCTCAAGCATGATTCCTCATATACTAGAGGCTACCGTCTAGTACTGAGGGAATAGGGTGTAATAGTGAGGAGGCAATGCCCAAAAATCATAGTATGTTGTAGCAAAAAATAGTAAAGTATCTTGCACATCAGGGAACATACATAGTGCGGAAGTAGTAAAAAATTGAAATAGAACATGCTGCTATAAGAAATTAAATGTCGTAAAATCATGAAAAACTATCCATAAAAAATAACAGTGGTCTATCATTGGTATGCCTATACAGATACATAAGTACAAAAGAAACTGAAAGGAAAAAAAATAAACTACTAATAACTTCGATCTAGATCACGTTCACTAATGTCAGACACTACCAAACTTCACCAGCCTCATCAGAAGAACCGCATGAGTAGATTTGATCGATCATGAAACTCTAAGCCTCACCCTATCCACCATGAAAATAATTCCAAACTAAAAACATACAAAAATTCTATACATATCCCATGGTTACCATTCATTTTTGAAAAATAATCTCATTATGACACCCCATTAAGAAACCTATAACTATGATACTATATGTTTAATAAATTAAACGTGATTAGCCTTGCAGAGACACAAAAAATATAAGTAAAACCCAATGTGAAACCATAATCAAAACCTGGTCCTGTAACCTCAATCAACTGGGCATGTTCCACCATGAATTTATATATCTATATATTTATACATGTATTGTCCCATACAAATACATATATACATAAATATGAATAATCATTAGTATGTGAATCAAACAATATGAAACCACATAAACAATGGATCCCTGGGTCCATAATTCTAATCTCCTAGGCATACTATGCTAGGGAACTGAGTCGAATGCCATTATAATGAAGCCTTGCTATACCAAGTCGATCTCTGGGTCTGTAATCCCAATTGACATATACCTACTTTGACCAACACTTAAACAGTATCTTGGCAAGCAACACCACCACATGGGGATGCTCTTTCTACACTTGATTTAACCCATTCTCACATCCAATCTTGTGAATAATGATACAATATAAAATTTATAAATATTGTAATTATTACTCTAACCTAATCCATCCAATATAGAGTAATCATGTGTTAGACCCCTAGGGCCACATCTAAGGAATAACAACCAAAGCATCCACATTGGCCTATGCAATGTAAACAAAAATAACATCCATCACATTCACACTATATAAAAAAATGTAATTTCCATAAAAGTCATGCCTTATAAACAACTATCAAATAATGAATTTTTGGATCCATGGAGGTTGTCCAAGGAATCCTCATCAAGTCCCAGGAACATCTTACTGGAAAATCTATAAAGGCATTGGTTGGATTCCTAGGAGCATGTAAAAATCATATTTCTACATGATTCCATGTAATCCATATGAAATGGGTATCAAGGCCTAATGAACCCCATAAACTCAATACCCATGTGGCATACTCAAGCCTAGGAATGTACTACTACATTACATATTCATAGAGATCTATCCATGGTATCAAAAAAATCATTCATACAACACATTCACATTCATTACAAATGAATATACCCACTCATGTAATCCTCGCAAAATTAATCATATAACAAGGGTATAACAACCCATTCAACACATGATGAGGAGAGCATAATAAAACCCACCAAAAACATTTAGCATATTACTCTGTCTATGTAATTCCTACAATGGGGAATCCATGTATTAGTCAAGGCTTACATGTCATAAAACCACTCAGAATGTCGTAGGAATTCCTACAATGGGATTCCACATATAACTCAAGGTATATAAGTCATCAAACCACTATAACCATCCATGTAATTCCAATAATAGGAATCCATGTATCACAAAGGGTTTATAAAAATCATCATGTGAGGCTCAACAACCAGCTATAAGGAAAAAACTCTAGAAATCCCAACAAAAATATATCACAATATATATACATTTAAAATCAACAACCAATCATAGGTAGTAACTTTAGGTATATATATATATATATTTTAAATAACATGGCTCTAGAGATGGGTCCTAGGTAAGCACGTCTGGGCTTCCCATACAGCATAACGAACCCCCTAGAAGGATATTCGGGCAACCCAACAAAAAGAATTATGCCTCACATCAAGCTCAATAAACACCAACCAGGAATCACTTTTACTAAAAATCATTGTATCTCTAATAACCATTTGAAAGCATAAACCAATGAGTGAGGGTGTCCTGAACATACAACCGAGCACTCTATCCATATCCCCATTGGCTATCTAGTTCATAATGGGGTCTAATGTAAAACTCACTATCCTCTCCACTGAAACCCAACATACAACCTAGGGTATGTCCAACCAAGGGGAATCTACTTGCTCCCTCAAGACAATAACTAAAGAGGCATCCTACATGGGATCCCCCTAGGTAAACATAATAAAAGGAATCTTACTCATGATCCTTAGCTATAAAAGGGGAAGGATGAATCCAACATTAAATCCTAGAATGATACAATAGTATAGGTATACTAAAAGGTACATCCTATGTTAGCATATAAGAAAAGGAATACCTTTAGGGATAATTAGAATCATCTGGTATCATAGACTGATAAGTAAGAATTCAACATCGCACATGAGGAACATAATAAAATAAATAGGTCACAAGAGATAGCTCATAGTTTACCTCAAATCATGTTCTAAAACTAGGTTGGTCTGAAAACCCAACCTACTATTCATATAACGTATCTCCCTCAGGATATGATTGAATTTATTTACTCAAGGAAGAATATATTCATTTAAAAAGATGCCCCAAAACACTAATTAAGATTCCTTATAATACTCCATTGTTTTCCCCATCCTGATCTACATTGAAAAACATTCAAAATGGACAACTCAAGAGTTAAATTCCGATTCTGGGGTAGAAAATAGTGAAAATGCCCTCAAATGGAACCCTACAAAAAGAAAACGACGCGTAGATACCATACATGATGTGTACCATTGAGCTTCCACATAGACATTTACTATCACCAGTATGGTTGTGTAAATACACAAGGTACATGATATTTATGGAGGGTACACAACATGTACCCAACATGGGGTACCTGCACATGTCCCTCATATGGAATTGTTAGATACATGGCTAGGCCATGTACTTTTTTACCACATGATACCTACATAGGGTCTGCCCATGTACTCCGCACAGCCATGAACCGCAACATGGGTTTGCCTAGCCAGGTACTGAGCTACATGGATGAGTATCAGTATATTAAGTGTACACCCTTATACACAATGTGTACTCCTTAAACATTATCTTCCTTGCTCATGATGAACACACGACATGTTCCACTAAAACACACGCTTTGTAATCAGGTTTCCTTGAACAAAAACCTTCCATATTTCCCCAAACTCCTATTTAAACCCCCAAAACAATAGATCTAGACTTAAGAAGACACAATAAAGCCTAATATGACTTTAAAAACATGAAAAATTGAATTTAAAGGGGTTTGTGGTGATAAAATTAATAGTCCTACCGTTGGATGAATAACGGTGAAGCTTTACTGAAATCTATGGTCCATGGTTGCATCATGTTAATCCAGTATGTCATGAGCTTCGCAAGAGAACCCCTATTCCTTGAACTCTCTCTCTACCTCTCTATCCTTCTCTTTATTCATCTCTCATTTCACCCTAGGTAAACCAGAATAGGTGGATCTGCACAAGATGCATATGTGGGTAGGTGGAGGAATGAAGAAAAATGAGAAAGAATGAAAGAAAAAAAAAAGAAAAAAAAGAAAAGAAAAAGGGGCTCAGGCCGGCCTTGGTGCCCAACTCATGTTTGTGCCACTTCTCGGATATATTCTTAGTTACAAACTCAAAGGAAGTGATATAATATCAATAATATTCTCCATTAAAATTAAATATCTGAAAGAACCAATGCAAAAAATTATAATTTATTTTAATAGATATTAAATATTAAATATCCTGCTAAAATTTGAATGGCTCGGATTTCTACCAACCACTTTTCCTATGGTAAAGATTATATTTTGGGACCAATAGTGTGGTAATAAAATTATCAAAGGCTATAATCTAGGGGGAAAATAACATTTCACCCATTTCTAAGCATTCTAAAGATAAAAATACTAATTTTGGGTCAAAATTGTAGTCCGTAAGAATAGAGAATCTTAAAAACTCCCCACCATAAAACTTTTCAACCTTGAGTATCTTAGTGAAAAGACCTAAAAACATGATCTCATATTGATAATTTTCATATCCAAACTATCTAGACAATCCAACAACCATCTTTATCGTGTCATCAACTAACATCAACATGGAAGACATTTAACTGTGATTGATATTGTAATCCCCACCACCTGAATACACTTATTATTTCCTCAAAACAAAATTCACACCCAACGTTTCATAGTAGAAACTGAATCTCAATTGGAAATGAGGGTCACCACCCTCAAATGACCAATGGTGCACTCTCCGCCATATGGATTACCATACACCACTCGTCGATCGCAACTTTGGTAGTTTCATTAACCCACGAAGGAAGAACATTTAAAATGAAAACAAGCATGTTGTTGGGATGACACTCTCTCACCATAATCAAGATGAATGAATATTATGCATGATCATCCCTAAGAGGAGTACACTAAGATTCCACCATGGGCATATACATCTCCCTCTAAACTATTCTCACTATCCTATCCAAACATGACAAGGATTCAGCCACGGGGTCAACCATATCATGGTACCAGATTAATCTCATGATGTCACATCTACAACGAAGTGACATTCTAACACTACTTATAGGTTCCAAGTCCACATCAAGACTAACAAAAACTGGTGATTGGCTCACACATGGCCACTCATAGATTTATATTCCAATGATACCACAGGTAACTAGTTTTTATCTTTATAACCCAACTCATAATCCAGTAATTCATCCATTACAATGCTACACTGACCATGACACAAGGGACACCAATCTCATTAATCAAGATGTTCCTTTGGGACTCCTCTTCAAAATCAAGAACCTCAATTGTTCCATGATTTATTTAATGACCGCTCATCACCCGATGTCATTTCAGTCATGATAATCTTCCCATGCTATGAATACATTACAATCTGTAAAAAAATAGTCAACCGGGCAAGACACATGATCAATCTTTCCCACCAAATCCATTCTAGAAAAATAAGAACCTAAGGTGATTCACCAAAAGATATTGGTATCAACATTATTATAATTAAACTCGGTAACCTATCAGGATTTTATCTCAAAATAATCATGAAATTAGGCTCAATACTGAAAATGAAATATGGAAATTTTGTTTAACCACTTATGCAGGTTACCCTCGAATAAAAAAAATGTTGACTAATAAGGGTTTGAGTCTAAACCTAGGTAATCTAGGTGTCCCACCAATCCCAAAAGATGAAAGACTCTAAAAAGTAGGTAAATATCACAATGACCAATGAGGTTCAAAGATGAATACATTCCCTAAGAGGTCGTGACCAAATTTGAGCGTACCTAGAAGGAACAACTCTTTGATGGTCCCAAAACCAAAATAGAAGTGAAAATGAAATGACACTCATCAGGAATCCCTATAAAGAAATACCCCTTAGAGGCCCAATTGACAAGAAATTTCTTGGTATCCATCGACATAATACTCACTAATCCAAATAGATAACCCCATACATGAGAAAGAACACCCTATAAGGGGTAAAATAGAAAGGTATCATATGCCATATCGACCTACAAGGTCACCAAACCTCTTATGCATGATGACTGGGTCATCATCCTATAATCAAAAATTCCTCAATATAGATCCACATAACAAGAATCATAAGAAAATACATACCCATAAGCTGGCCTAACTGAATTGGCCTCATTCATTAGTAAAAACACACACTAGCAGACCTATATGACGTAAAACCATCATTATACATATGATGCATGAGATACCTATTTCCTTTTCCATCAAAGAGATTAAATCCATATCCTGTCTCTTACTAATGGGAAAGATCTAAAGATCCACAAGAAATAATAAAATCCTCACAACATGTGCATATATAAAGGATAAAATCATATAAAACTGTAACATCACATATCAAAACAATAGTATCATACCCTTAACAACTAAAAATTTCCATCGGAACTTGTGTTCTCAAAGCACTAGTCTGATATCCATCGTAGGTTCTGTCACACTCTTAATACTCTTATCTACGAAACCCCAAATAATAAATAACGAGAAAGAAACTTGTGATACCACTATATAATTCCCCGAATTAGAATCCACTAAATTAGTTCTCTAAGATGATGATTTACAAGGCCACAATCTTGCCTCCCCATATTCTAGAGGCTTCCAAAAAGCTGCGAGGGCCTAGTTTGTGATAGTGGGGAAACAATTCCCTCATATCAGAGTAAGGCACAATGGAAAACAACTAGGTATCTTACACAATAGTAAGCTAATAGAGTGCAGAATAATTAAACAACTGAAATAAAAATTTCTATAAAAATAAATGGATTACTGTAAAATACCGAACGAATATCTATAAAAAACAACATTTGTCACCCACTAGGCTGACCATTACGATATATGAGTACAAAATAAATTGAATGTAAATGTGCAATGATCTACTACCTACTATGAGCTAGAACACGCACCCAGTCTTCAAAAACAGCCGAACGACACCTATACTATCAGAAAAACCACACGGGCAACTCTTCTTGATCATAAAAATATGGTCCTCATTCCAATCAACCATGAAACTCATTCTGAAATTGAAATGTAGAGATAATGTCTAAAAGTATGCCATATGCACATTCATGGGTGATAAATAATCTCATTAGGCCACCCCAACATGTAACCTATAACTGTGATGATGTAACTGTAACAATAGAAATGTGATCAGCTTCATTGAGACAAAACAAAAAATGTATGTAAAACACAACGTGAAACCATAGTTGAGCCATGGGTCCATAATAATAGTCAACAAGGATTGTTCCACCATGGATTTCTAAATCCATATATGTATACTTGTATGGTCCAATATCTCTCCCTTTATACATAAATATGAATATTCATGATTTTTTTGATAAAAAAACATGATACCAAATCCGTAGTTGATCTTTGGGTCTATAATCCCAATTGTTCGGAAATGTTGTGCAAGGTAATTGAGCTTGATGTCATGTCACTCAAGCCACTTTTAACAAACTCGATCTATGGGTCTGTCATCACAATTGACTTATAACTAATTTTTTAATGTTGAAAATGTGTATAAGAAAGATAAATCACCATAGAGGGATAGTAATCCAAAACATGTGTTGACCCGTACTAAACTCAGATCACTAAAACTTTGATACCATATACTAACAATCAATACTGTAAAGACCACAATAACCAACTCCAACTAGCAATGAGTAATCATGTGTCATACCCCAATGGCTAGAATAACGTATAAGGACCAAATAATCCAAATAAGCCTATGTTGTGTAATCAAGAATAACATTAATCAGAGCAATACTACATAAATAAGTGCAATATCCATCACGATGAAATTGTATAAACAAGTTTCATACCATGATGGGATGGATCCAAGGAACACATACATGAAATCCTTGTCGATTCCTAGAAGTGTCTCACTAGAATCTCAGTAAACGCTTTGGTTAGAGACCTAGGGGAATGTTACCACCACATGTCATGAACAAGTCCAAGCAAGCCAGATCCTAAGGGTAGAAAGGTCCATGGAATCCCACAAAATCGGGACTCAATGGGAATACACAACCCAAGGTGTCTACTACCGTGTTCTAGATCTATGTAGATCCATCCATTTGATCTAAAAAAACATTCATTTATATAAACCATTCATGTTAATTACACAATATTATACCTACTAATGTAACCCACTCAAACATCATCTTGTAACATTTGAATACCCAACCACTCATCATAGGCTGAAGAGAGAATAATCATCCCCACCAAAAAATTCCAACCGATGACTCTATCCAAGGAATTACAACAATGAGGAATCCATGTATCATTCATGTTGTATAAGTCATAAAACCACTAAGCCTGTCCAAGGAATAAATACAGTGGGAATACATGTATTACTCAGAGTATATAAGTCATCAAACCATTGAACCCAGCCATGGAATTCCTAAAATTAAAATCTATGTATCACTCAGGGTATATAAGAAATATCATGTATGGATTAATATATGGATACCAAGGAACACCTCTCGATATCCTAATACAAGTATATCATAGTATATATATATATATAGGATCAATAGCTAGTCCAAGGTAGTAACTATGTGTATACTAGTAAATATCAAAAATAACCTGGTTGAGGAGTCGTATCCCAGGTTAGCATGTCTGGGATTCGTAACCAGTATAACAGATCTTGGAAAAAATATCCAGGTATCCCAAAAGAATGAAATATGCCTTGTGTCATGCTCAATAGCCACCAAACCGGAATCAATTTTTCTAACCATCACTACATCCGCAGTTTCTATGTATAATCATAAAAAAATCTGTTAGGGTGGCTTGCACTCCCAACCTAGTACTCCATCCATAGCCCCATGGGCTTACTAGTTCGACACAACTTCTATGGTGACACCCGCTACCCTATATACCAAAACCAAGCATACAACTCGTGGTTGTTCAAACAACAGCCACCCACTAGGCCCTTGAAGCCAGTCAATGAAGATGCATCCTTCTTGGGATCCCAATGTAAACATGAGAAAAAGAATTTTACTCGGTATCCTTAGTTGTAAAAAGGGAAGGAATAATACTACCTGAAATCATCAAATGATACAAATGTACATGGATCATAAAAGGGAATCCATATATCATCATAATAGTAAAGGCATCCCTTAGGATATCCATAGACGCATCTGGTCTCACGACCTCATAGGCCAAAAGGGCACATCTCACAAAGGGGAACATCCTCAAAATCTTATATCATTGGAGATATCTCATTGCAAATCTCAGATCAAGGTCTCAAACCAGGTTGGGACAGACGCCCAACAAACTATTCATGCTAAGTCTATCTGTCTGAAGATTATTGAATTTGATTACTAGAGGAAGAACCTCATCATTTAAAAATAATCCCTAAAACCACCACTAGGAGTCCTCTAAATTATCCATGGGTTTTGACATCGCGATCTTTGTAGAAACTAATCTATTATGGACTAATCCTGGGTCCAATTTCAATACTGGGATGAAAAAAATAAAATACCCTTATAGGGAACCAAGAGAGTAGATTACTTCATGTAGATACCACACATGGTGTGTACACTTGAGCTCCCACATGGGCATGTACTCTAGTTGGATTGGGCATGTAAACTCCCCAGGTATATGTAATGTAAGGAGGGAACATGTTGTGTACCCTACACAGGGTTCCTAGCCACGTCCTTCATCTGGAATGGCCAAATAAATTTCCATGAAATGTACTTATATATGGCCTTTTACCCACATGGGGTCTAGCCATGAAATCTACATGGCCATGTACCCCAACATAGGTTTTCCTTCCAAGGTTCTCAGCTACATTACTGAGTACTAGTGCATGGTGTGTACATACCTATACTATAATGTACTCCTTAAACATCATCTTCCCAAAATGGGAAGAAAAAATGGCTTGTTCCTCTAAACAACACACTTTTTATCACGTTTTCTAAAATAGAAACCCTCTAGATAGCCCCAAACCCCCATTTACACCCAAAAAACCAAAGATCCGGCCCCAATAATCCACCAAAAAAATAAAAGGACATTAAAAACATGAAATAAAGAATTTAAGGTGGTTTTTTATTTAAAAAAATTAAACATACTTATCATTTGGTGGAAACCACATACACATCACAGAAATATATGATCCACTAATACCGCACATCGATACAGTTCGTCGAGAGGTTCACAACGACACCCCTCATCCCTTCCCCTCTCTTTATCCCCCTCTCATTTCCCCCTTAGTCAAGTTTAATATGAGGATACACAAAGAATATGTGCATGAGAAGGAGGAGAAAAGAAGATAAAGTGAAAATAAATAGGAAAAAGAGATGAAATAAAAGAAAAGAGAAATGGGCATGGGCCAACCCCGATGTACAACTTGAGTTTAAGCCCTTCATAGTTTAAAATCACGATTCTTATCTCGATAGAAGATACATAATCTCAATATGATTCCCCGTTAAAATGTTACAGCCATAAAAACCTCTCTGAACAAATAAATATTTATCTTAATAAAAATTAAATATTAGTTATCCTCCCAAAAGTCGAACAACTCAGATTTCTACCAACCTCATATCCTATAGTAACAAATATATTTTGGGACCAACATAGTGGTTTGAAAAATACTCAAAGGCTATATACTAGAGGAAAATACCATTTTAACCCATTACATGCATCCTAAATCCAAAATATAAATTTATGCTCCAAACTACAGTGCGAAAAAATAGGACCTTACATATTCTTTTTCATAAAGTTATGAATGGGGGAGTTAACTAGTTATTATTTTTCAATTTATATAATTGGGATCTAGTTATTTATAAAAATTGTTTTAAAAATTTTAATGAGTTTGTTACTCTATGTTTCCTGAAAGGTTTGATATTTACTTTCAATGGATTTCTAATGATTTCTATGATTAATATTGACATCACATTTGTCATGACATTGAACTACAATGACTCTTTCCTTCGATTATGGTATATTTCATGTTTTATAATTCATGATATATGTATTTATGGTTATTAATTTCATTAGGTTATGATCATGATCAATGATTATGTAATCATAATGTTTTCCTCCTCTTTCTCTAATAGATTATATTCAATTGTTAATTCTAATGATCAGCCTTACATAGAAATTGTTTTCACCCTCCTTATTTTTTCCTTTTTCCCAGTTTTTGAAATATAGTTATGTATGTTATGCCTAAGAACGTGAATAATTTTCAAGAATATAATAGGAGATGATATTGATTTTTATGAACTGGTAATTAATGAATCCATGTTGGTGAGATTACGTAATCATTATTTAAAACCCCAATTCTAAAAGGACCTTTGGTTTGTAATTGATCCATTTGTTCCTTTTTATGTTTTATGGTTTTTATAAAAATAATTTGTCACATTTATGCATGTAATATGTAGAAACTTAATGTTTTTTTCCTTTTTTATATGACTACTAGTTTGGGCCTATTATAGTTATTAATAGAGAATGGTTTATAAAACATCGAATATTAAAATATTTTCCTGAGAGGTAATTTTAGGAGTTATAGATGCCGTCACAGATTTATGATTTTAATTTCTATCACAATATCAATGTTATAGTCACCCCAGTTGAGGTTTTAAGTGACTAAATTTTAAAGAGAATAATAATATTTAGGGATATTTTTAATTTGGTTAGTGTTTATAAAACCCTTTTATTTAGCATAAATTATTATTTAGTTTGAATTATTTTACATTTTTTTTGAAATAATTTGTTAAATTATTGATAAACATTAGGGTATATTTAGTCTTTATTATTGATGTGATTATTAGTTAGTATAATTTAGTGAATTTTATTTATAATATTAATAAATATAGAATTGGAGAGTGATTTTTTAAATAAGAGATAAATATTTTTTGAATAATATAATATTATTTTTTGGGAACAATATTTGATATTTTCTAATTTAATTTTTGGATTAAAGTTTGGTTTATCTTATTAAATCCTGTATGGAATTATATTTATTCAGTTTTTTTGTGGAAATGATTATCATGTCAAGGAGATTAATGATTAAGGAACACAAATTTTATCTATGAGGCATTTATAGTGATTTATTTTATTTGGAGATAGATGTTAAATTTTTCTTGGAAGTATATATTGCCATATCATTCCAATCATTAATAATTTCTATCAAATTTCAACTATTGAGGTTTTATATTTTTATTTGATGTTTCTTTAATTTTGTGAATAGAAATCGTTTCTGCTGAGTATTTTGTCTTTTTTTAAAAAATTTAATTGTAGGATGAATATCTTATGATAATTTTGAATTATTTTAAAAGATTATCTTATATCTTCAAGATGTAAAAATTCATCTTTAATACTAATTGTTTGGAGTGAATGATGAGTTTGTGGTGGAAGTTGATTAAAGGATAAAATACTACCTATTATGAATGTATATATATGTATATTATTATTATATATTATAATGGAATTTATAAATACTAAAAAATGTATTTCTAAAAAAATTATATTCAATTACCTTCAATTTGGATGAATCGATAGTCATTTCCACATCTTTTTTTCTAGTTTTGGGGTCATTGACACTCTCATCATAATTACTATTTAAATATGAACCTTATAATGATTCATTGTATTAGAGGGTATGAATAGGAAAAAAAATTATAAAATAAAAATATAATTCCCACAAAATATAATTATATTGATAAATTATTAGGAAATAATCACAAAATTTTTATTATAGAAATTTTATTCTTCAAAACCTAATTTTCCTCAAAAATTGGATTTATTGGTTTTTATGAGAATTTAATTATAATTAATTAATAAAATATTTGAAAATTTTATTTGATAAAGGCGATATATTTTTAAAAAAAATTATTTACAAATTATCGTATTGTCATGTTTTGGTATTTTTCTGAAAAGATTGATTTTTTACTGAATACTGAAAAATATAGATTTTTTATAAAAAATCCATTTTCCATTCATTAAAAAAGTATCATTTATATTTTAATATGATCCCAAAGGAAAATAACAATTATTTAATTATATATAATCTAATTAATATCAATTTTTTCTCCATTATAAATAATTATTCTAAAAGTACATTTTTGGGCATAAACAGACATTTTTTCTAAAATATTTTTCCCATTTCTTTTTATAAATTTATTTGAATAGAAATTAGTGACTCTTATATAAGTAGAATAATGAATAATGGATTAAATATTTGGAATAATTGGGTTAAAATTTGTTCACTTGGTCCTCTTTTTTGTTTTGGACAATATGAATAGTGAATCTAGTGATTTTTCTTACTATTTTAAACGATCAAGTAGGTAATTATGTTAAAAGTTAAAATTATAGTGACTAAAAAATGACAGTAAAAAATTTAATAATTTTATTGTATGATTATATATAAAATATAATAATCCAAAAGAATAATATATAGATTTTTGTTTCCATTTGTGCATGGTTATGAACTATTATATTATTTTATATAATGGAAAATAACAAATGTCATTCTAATTGTTTGATTATATTTACATTATTTAAATATAAAAAAATGAAGAATATGTTTATTAATAAATAATAATTTTAAATATAAATTATATTTTAATCATTTATCTTTATTTTAATTTCTTTTACTAAACTATTGCATCGATGATTATTGAACACTAACACAGTGCATGTGCATATTGTACAAAACTAGGAAAATAGTTTTTAAAAATCTAAAAATAATATTATATGACTTATTTTATATTTTATAATATAATTTTAGATAAAAATTATTTATTAGTTATGTTTTTATGAATTGTATTCGAATCCTCTTTTTTCAATATTGTATTTAATATTTAAATGAAATGAATTGTTAAAAATTTGACATTAATGTTGTTGTATAATAACATATATTTTATTAAATGAGTTAAATGTCCTCAAAGTTATATATTTATAAATTGTATTGTGATATGGTTTATAATATAATGAATAGCCAATTTATGGTTCAGTGTTATTTTTCTTGTTTTTATACTATCATTTATACTGTAAAAACATTATTTTCATTGTATTTGTCAAAAGGGTTAATGAAGTGTAAAAACAAAAGGATAAGGGTAAAAATGTGATCCCAACATATAAAAATGTTATTATATGAGTTTTTTTTAATCCAAACAATATTATCTGCTAATATTATAATGTTTTGAACCTTTTTTATATCAATGTTAATTTATATTAATTTAATATTTTTAAACATTTCATTTGTGCTCCTCCCATTTATTATAAAAGGAGACATATTATCCCCATTGATTCAAAATTAATGAACCATTTTGTTGATACATGACCTAACTAAATCCATTATCTATATTTATCCTAATATCATATAGTCGTTGTTTCTTCCATAATACCATATTAGGACATCATTTGTTGTAAACCAAAATAGGTTGTTCAAAAAAGTTGTATCATTCTTAACCTTGTTTGTTTGTTTAATTTATTCATACCTAAACTTAAAATAATAATCAATAATGTTGAATAAAAAATTTATCTTAGATATACATCAATAGTATTATTTTAATGGAATTATCTACCTAGTTATCCAGCCTATATCAAATGGGAATAGAATCAATCTTTCACGTCTACGGTGGACTACAACCAAAGAGACGAATGCAATTTGGTTTCCATCACCACATATCATAGAAATTTATAATGATTTATTAAGTGTATAAATTTGATATTAATGAAATATTTATAACTGTTGAAATATAATAATTCATTTACTTTCAAACATTTTCATTCACTAAAAATGGTAACGTTATTCGTGTGCACGTGTGGACCATCACCTCCCTAAATAAATTTCATTCTTTTTTAAACACAAAATCACATTGATTATATATATTGATATATTTAATAAAATGATATTTTCATTATGATATTATTACATTTATGTTGATTTAAAATAATACTTGCATTTTTTTATAATTATCATTGAAAAATGGAGATATTACCTATTAGTATGTATGTCAAACCCTCTCCATGACTAGATCCTATTTGATTTTTTATAAAACAATTTCATGCTTGGTTAAAAAAACGTAATTTATCTATATAAATAATGATTATGTTAGGATTACTATCATGGAGGTAATGAAACAATTAAAAAATTTAGCACAATCAACACATTGAAGTTAACGTGTACTTAACATATTTATTAAATAAATATATCATATTAATAATTGAATAATATGGTTTAATGATAAAGTAATAATCACTAAAAATTTACTTAAACATGAAAATAATTTATTGAAGTTTATTATAAAATATTTGATTGATGTATATCGAATGTGTAGAGTCAAGGAATGGGATTTCATCTCAATTTAATATATTGAATCATAATTTATTATTATACACATAATTTCATTAATATTGTGTATATATTTCTCGTATTTCATATGATATCATGAATCTTAAAAAATGAAAGAACTTTTATGATGGAATTTGTGTTATTTTATCCAGATGGATTTAACTTGAATGTAACCAATTAGTAAAGGGTTTCATAATAGAATTTTTTTCCATAAAGATATAACTCATCATCATTTACATTTTTTTATATGATTATGTGAAAACAAATATATATATATATATATATTTTATTCCATATATTTTTTTAATGATTTATATTTTTTATAGATAACCACCCCATTTATTAATTCTCAAATCAATCAAAATATCATTGTATGTGTATTTAATCTGAAATTCTCTTTACATGTAACATATGTTTATGATATGAACCAGTATAATTTTATGAGGTGTATATACTAACCAGTTGACATTTAATATAATTAATATACATATTTCAATGATATTTATGGTTTTATTTGATGTAATTCATTAATGGGAAATATTATTTATGTGTTACATATGTGGAAAATTCATTATGTTGATATCACTTCTCTTTTATAGATTGTTAAGTTTCAAGGATCCTTTAGAAAAAATAACATACACCTATTTTCAGGAACTATGTCCATTTTATTCTCTAATTTTTTTGAATATGGTTTTAATTTTTAATTTCCATTTTCTATCATATTGATTTTATTATCATCTACAATTTTTAGGTCATATTATTCTTGTATCATTCTATAGATCACGAATAATTATCTTTCATTCCATGATTTAAAAAAATATTTAGATGAATTTTAGTTTCTGAACACAAATGACATCCAAATTATTTTTTAAATATTTTACAAGATCATTTTAATTTTTTTTAAAAAATTGACATTTCTTAGCATTTTCAAAATTGGTCACTTTAGACATGATTTACAAATTTTTTAAAGAATTTTATTTTTCAACATTTATGAAATGTATGGATATTACATCTATAATAAAAATTATTTTATATGAATACTTCCTTATACTATTACAGGGTTATTTTAATTGAAAAAAGTCCTCCCAATATTTCATGATTTTTTTTAGTTTTTAGATGTGATTTTCAATTCAAGAAGTGTAATTTCCTCGTGAATGTTTTTCATGATAATTTAATAGTATATCTATTCATAAATTCACAAAAAACCTTTATTTTATATATTCAAAAATAGTTTTTTATGATAATACCATCATCATGATTTCTCTAGATGAATTATAATTATTTAAAATACTATTTCATTGAACCTATTTCTTTTCCAAAGTTTAATAATTTTTTAAAGTAATGTGCTATTTCTATGTATATGGATACACAAAACCATTATATTATATTTACCTTCCATTAAAATATATTATGTTTTATTTAAATAAAAATAAACATTAACTTATACAAGGTGATTTATCTTTTGAAAATCGGTTCTTTATAAGTAATGGTTTTTTGATACCCGAAAGTGCTTTTCATATGGGTATAGATGGGTTTTTAATGGATTCATGATGTATTATACCTAATATGATACATGATAAATATATATGAGAATCTATTCATCCTGATATAACATATATGTTATCTTGATCCCCATTATTCCTTGTGAATATTGCATGATCTGTATATAGTTTATATGAAGGGTACGCCAAATTATAGCACCTCAATGTGTTGGGTTATTTCCTTGTCATCAAAGGAATGTATCATAGAGTTAACCTGTCTGCTTTCTCATATAGATTTTACTGATAACAAGGTATTTCTATCAAGGGTTTAAAACCGGTTGTGAATAAAATTCTCAACATTTCCTGGAAGGGTTTGAATAAGCCATATTTGGGTTTCCAATGGTTCCTTTGGTTAATATTTAAATAAAATGGATAAGGATTATTGATTAAAATGACTATTTCCTTTTTTAATCAATATTCAATGATTCATGATTTATTATATAGTTTTTTATTGATATTAATTCCATTATTTTATTGTTATAAACTATGATTTTTTCTTCATACACTTCTGATTAACTTGAAATCCCTAATAAAATTCAAATAGTAATCATTATGTTTACCCATATTAAGAATTTTAGATCACCCTTTTTATGTGTTACATTTTACCTTGTTTTTGAGAATTTATTTAAGAAATTTGTTCTTAATATGGTTTCTAAATGGGAATAACTTAGTGGGTGATGATTTTCGTCTATATAAACTAGTTTTTTTATCCATGTTGCTAAATGTATCCCATAGTTCTATAAATCTATAAAACTAAACTGAAGTTGTTTTTTTAAATTATAAATTTTTTTCTTTTTGATGGTGCAAATATTAGATATAAAAAATTTGGTCACATTTATCAGAATCTATTCTATAAAGGTAATGTTTATATTTTTAGCATTGAATATATGATTCTATGTGCAGGGTTGTTATAGTTGGTATCAGTTCATAGTTTAGAAATATTTTTATATTAGAAAGTTTTCATGAAAGGTTATTTTAAGAGTTATGGATACCATCATTTTTCTTTAATTTTATGTTTGATCATAATTTCAATGACTTAATACCCACTTTTAGGTTTTATATAACATAATTTTAAGATGACTAATGATAATTTGGGTGATGTTTTATTAGGTTGAGATATGTGTAATACTTTAGTTTTACCTGAATTATTATTTTAGCTAGAATGGGTTTAAATTTTCTAGACACAAGTTTCAATTTTATTTATAGACATAATGTTTTATATGATCCTTTTTACTATAGTAGTAATGGGCTATTACAATTTGGTAACATTTTTTTGTCATATATATAACAATGGGATGAATGTGTTATTTCATAAGAAACTAATTAATGGTATTCTAGAAAATGTCAAAATTAATTGTATGGAAAATTATGTAATAACATTGAAATTTATTTGAGGATTAATGTGTGACCCCCACCCCCACGTATGAAGATGATGAGAATTATGATGGCGTAGCTGCTCAATCCCATCAACATTATAAGGGTAACCTATCAACACATACTCAAAGGCCGGATGTGCATTAATTTTCCTAGGGGATAGAATGAATCCAATAACCAATCCTAGTTCTATAATAATAAATTCTACCATTGAAACTAGGAATTGGTTATATGGATTAGATGAAGACAATATTTCTGATACATGGTCCTCTATGTCTAAGAAAACAAAACTAGGGGAGTATTGTCTTCAATTGTCATCAAAGAAAGGTAAAAATACTATTATGGATGCAGATGTGATTATCCATCATGTGAATATTCCACATATATAGAAGGATTAAACCAATTTACCAAGTACTTTGGTTACACAATCATCATGTAAATTATACCCCACAAAAGGTCCTAACTACTACATGTGAATATTTTATGAGCAATTCCATGGGTCGTGCAATGAATGAGATTGAATCCTCCCATTGTGAGAAGACTATTGAATCTCATATTTTTGAATGTAATGTCATTGACATAGAGAATGTTTATATATAGGATGTGAAGCTCCTCATGCACTCTAATGAAGAAATGCACAAAGAGTCTTTCTTTATTAGCATCTCAAAGGAGGATTCCCACAGAATGCATGAAAGGTTGGTGCATGTTGATACGAGTGATGAACAGGGATCTGAAGTTGATAAATAGAATCAGATTTTGATATGAGGCCTCAATGAGGGTAAAAATAGTCAAGAGGAAAATGTAAAAACATGGGATAAGATGGCTCCTTTATTTGAGTATCTAATTAAGGACAACCCAAACATGTCAGTCACCTCCATTGAATGGAATGATTTTAATTTAAAAACACAAACTCATTCTAATTTTCTAGGAATAGAGTGATGATTTCATATAAGGATTGATTTTTATGTACATGGACCGTTTTTGGTTTCCGACATTTCTATAAAATTGATTTGAAATAAAAATAATCTGTTATGGATAAAATATATATAATTAATGTGATTTGGGTTATTATTGGAAATTATTGTCAAATCATATTGATTTTTTAAGGCATATAAATATTTTTTATTAGAAATTAAGAATGATTGATTTTATTTGGATATAAATGTAATATTTTTCTTAGAATAATATTTAGTAAAATCATTATACTATTTAAGAATTACTATTGAATTAATGGGAATGAGGTATTATTTCATTAAATGAAGGTTTATTCATTTTAGGAATTATCAAAACTTTTCTAAACATTTTTTTAGAAACCAATATTAGGCGGTATGTTGTTATTTTGTTTTTGCAATTATGTGATCCATTATATGTTTATTTTTGTTCTACATGCATTGAAAATTCACCCCAAATACTATCTTTTTTGATGTAAAAATGAGTTTAATGTGGATGTTTATTAAATGATGATATTTTACTTGCCGTGTAAGTATGTTTTCATATATTTGAATTATAGATTGTATGAAATCACTCAATATAATGAAAATTATATTCAATGAAAAATATATCAAATTACCTTCATTTCAAATAAATAATTAGTCATTTTTATACTTCATTGATTATAGTTAAATGGTCAATAACATTGTTAAGGTCATTCACTTTATATTGATCAATGTTCCATATCACTGTCATTAATTATTTATATGTTATAATTTTATTAAATGTATATATTTGGAATACCTAAATATTTTTTCAATTTGAATCATTGTATATGTTATTTCAAAATGACCTACTTACATCACATTCTCCCTTATACAGACGATAATTTGTTAACCCTTTTTATGATGTGGTATTTCAACAATATTATCTTTAGATGAAAAATATATGATTACAAAGATCATGTTAAATTTATGAATAGGAAATTATTTACATGTAATAGAATGTAATATCACACAATATAGAAAAATACTATGACTAATTGCGTATGAGATATGAAACACTAAGCTTAAATAAATCTAGTAATATTATTATTTAAATATGAACATTATACCCAAATTGTTTAGTTGGTGGGTATGAATAGAAAAAAATATTGAATACATACATATTCCATACTCAATAAAAATATATTGATTAATACATAGTAAATAAATACTAAATTTCTATTAATGACATTTTATTCTTCAAAAACACATTTTACTAAAAAATGGATTTTATTTGTTTTTTTATAAAATAATTATAAATAATTTGTTGAATATGTAGAAATTTTATTTTTTAAATAAGATTATAATTTATTTATTATCTCATAAAAATTATATTTCATTGAAATTTTGGAATTTTTCTAAAAAGATATATTTTGCATTGAATAGCTAAAATACATATTTTTTGAAAATCTCATTTTTTATATATAAGTCATAATATAATTTTAATTTGATCTCAGAGTGACATAAGTATTATTTGATTACTTATAAAATAAATAACATTATTTGAAACACTATTATACTATATTTTTGTATTTACATATATATATATATAAATATATACTTTTGGGATTAAAAATGCATTTTTCAAAAATAATATTCATCATGCTTTAAAAATTTATATTAAATATTTTTTATAATAATTATAACAATTTAATCATAAAAAATGGATTACATATTTAGAATCATGTGGTCAAATTTGGTATACAGTTATCTTTATATTGTATGGTCATTAAAAAAATTAACATTAGGAATTTTGGTTTCCATGATAAAGTGTAAATTGGATAATTAAAGTAAAAAATAAAATGATAAGTACTAAATAATGACTATTGAAATTTACGAATTTTAATTTATGATAATATCTTATCTATAATCCTATAAAATTCTAATAAATATCCATATTACGCTGTTTTTCTGTGATATTGACCCTTTGTATTATATTATATAATGATAAGTAAAAATGTTATTCTCTTTCTTTTATTTTCATTATATTTTAGAAATAGGATAAAAACAGAAAAAAATGTAAAATATTTCATTAAACGATAAATTATTTTTTTCTCATAATAATTTATTTTATGCTTTTAATGATGTAATAATTTCATTAAATGCTTATGAAACACTAACATAGTGCTTTTACATGCAATATAAAAATAAAAAAAATAACACAACAAATAGTATTATTTAAGTTATATATTTTATTCCCTGATTATTCGATACAAATTATATATTATTATCCTACATAATGGTAAGATTAATCACATCAATAGTGGATTGAAAATGTGCCTCTAATGGTTTTTATCCATAAGTGACGTTAGTGATATGATGATATCATTCGATGTGATATCAAGGTAGAAATGGTTGGAGATAACCATCATAATAATGTTTTTGATAAACAATTATAGATATAATTAAAAGGAAATATTTATAATAAACACAATTTAATGAAGAAGATGATCCCTTATTATGGTCGATGTACTGAATAAAATATGTAGGAAATTATATAATTAGGATTGTTTAATTATTTTTGTGTGGAATGATAGGTCATAAATAAATCAATTTTCTATGTGATGAGAAGATAAAGTTATATAATGGTGAACATGGAGAGAAATGATCACAAAATTTACAACCCACACTATGATATTTCTAATGAAAGGTGTATGTGCATTATGATAACAAATTATCAAATATGATGGTTAATAAAGATTATCGATTTCAATAACCACTTAAGCCTAGAGAAAAATGAATATATAATATGTCCATTTTTACTGATGTAGAGAATTATAATTAATTAGTGATAGGTACACATATATTCCACTCTAGAACTAATAATATATTATTTAATTATGGATATACCCACTCTTTTTTATATGAAACATTTACTAAGTGATATTAAATACCAACTCAATGATTAGATGTTGATTTAATAGTAAAAATCTCTAATTTTATGAAAATTGTATCACAAGTCTATGATTCCTCTCTAACTAATTTTTTTGGGAAGGTGATTCAAGAAAATATTTTTATTCTCACTTCAGTTCAATTTTATTTTTTCTAGGTTTCTGATTTTATTTTATTATATAAATCTCCTATCATTTTCAAGGATGTTAATTTTAATTTAACATTATGAACCCACCTTTGATCATATATTATTATGATTATAAATATAAACTACTAATTGAAATTTTGTCTATTATATGGGTCGTGATTCTTATTAAAAATAGATGTTTATCTCGTATGCTTGGGCAGAATCTCAACATACAAAATTTACCTATTATAAGTGAGTTTTTTATTTTATTTCAAAATATTTACATAGTCATAATTTGAATAAGGATGTTGAGTTTTCAATAGTATACAGACATAGTGCTACACCTATTTCAATGACTTCATATTGGATGGTCCCAATTTAGTAATAGTAATTAATTATTAAACTCCATGAGAATATTGATAATGGATTCATTCAACCTATTGTGTCGCCATAGGGTTCACATGTTATATTTCATAATAATAAATTTATATCCATCAAAATAAACATTGATTATTAGGTAGTGAAAATAATAAACATCAAGAATATTTATCATCTACAAAATAACAATTACTATTATTTATACCAATTACCATGTCCTAAATAATTTTCCATGTATGATCATTAAACTCGATATGATCATGATAGGGTAATATGTAAAGACCTACCCAATATAACCTTTTATACGACGTATAGAAACTTTGAATATGTATTTATTCCATTTTGTCTTACTAACCCCTGTTATATTCACGTATTTAAGGAATATGGTGTTTACATATTACCATGATCAGTTTGTGTTATTATATATAGGTTATATTCAAATATATTTCAATAGAAATTTTGATCATTAATATAACATGAGAATTATAATGAATACCCTAAATATTGATAATTCATATGAAAAATTTACCAAGTGTGGACTTTTTTTATAGGAAAAATCATTTTTGGGTCCTATACTTAAAATATTTGGTGTATTGATGGATCTATAAAAGATGGGAGTTATTAAATATTGGTCTAAACATGCCACCATGACTGATATCTATAGTTTTCTTGGTTTATATGGTTATTATGTGTTCTTTATTAATAATTTATTCCACTCAATAACCTAACATAGTTGGGAGTCAACATCATTTGGAATCATGAATGCGATGAAAAATTAATAGAGTTTAAATTAAGGATTGTAAGTTCACATGTACTCACATTAGACTATAATAGAGAAGTGTTTTTATTTATTTTTATTCATTAAAGAATTTTCTAAGATGTATCATGATTTAGAATAATATGTTGATACCTTATGCCTCACACAAATTAATGGTTCTTGTTCAAAATTACCCAACTCATTAGTTAGAATTAGTTTTGATAATTATTCTACTAATGATATGGCGGAATAAATATATAGTGAAATGTGTGGTGTTTATATTGATAATAAATGTGTAAAGTATATATTCACTTTTAAAGATTAGAATATATTCTAGAGAAGGTGGTTGTAGTTGAATAATGATTATAACTTTACAATACAATTCCAACATGCGAAATCGAGAAATGTGGAAAATTGTATTATTCGAACGGATCATGAAATATTATCTATAATGAGGATCAATAATGTTAAAATATTTTAGGAATCAAATATGAAGGATCTAGAAATTATTATGGAATGGGAGAAAATATTCATTCTCAAATGAGTTATCTACAATATATCCATGTGAATATTAAATAGGTGAAAAAATAAGATGTAGATTTTCAAAAGGTTGTGAGAAATGTTCCTAAGTTCAAACCACATCATTATGAAATTACAAGGAAAATGAATCATATTTTACCTTTTCTATACTATATTAAAATAAGAAGTTGTTTGATTATGCTCTAAGTTCACTATTCTTTATATATTAGGGAAGTAAAAAATCTATTGTGATTTCAAAGTTTATTTCTAGTGGGAAAACATCCAAATAAAAATACTGAACATAGAAAAATATATATGTGTGTATGTTACCACCATTACACATACAATAATAGAAATGGAAAATAGTATCATAGAATTCATCATCGAACTCCCCAAACCATATTTAGGCCAAAATTCTATCTGGGTGGTAGTAAATCACCATACAAGGTTAGCACAATTCATTTACATCAATTAATATTTCCTCCATAGTAATTTTTTTGTGATATAAATTTATTAATTTTTTATAATACATGGAGTAACACTCTCAATTATATCAAATCTATATTGGAGGATTACATAAATGTTCTTGGGAAGTATTTCATAGTTTTTGGCTATGCAGTTTAGTTTCATTACTAATTTTCATCGTCAACTAGATAGTTAGTCTGAGAGGATTATTCAAAAAATATAAGATAATTTGAGATTCCATCCTATATATTTCAAAATATTTTGTCATAAATAACTTCCTTTTTACTAATTCACTCAATATATTACTCCCAAGAATTTATATGACTTCTTATGACTCCCACTACAAAAAAATGTTATGAAGTCCAATGTAACGGTGTTATGAAATAAAACAAAAGAAATTAGAACCTAATATAGAGGAGTAAATATAATATTATATCATAGGAATTTATAATCACATTAAATAATTTAGTATTCTAAGGGAATGTCATGTGGAGAATCATCAGTGGGATTTAAAATTTGTAGTTGCTGAAATGGTGTTCCTATAAATAACTACTTGGTATAAGGATAAGATATTTTGAAATATGGGAATTTTATGCCATTGATATATCATTCCATTTAAAATTATTGATTATATAAATATGGTATCTTATCTTATAGAACTGTCACCAAATATCTCTCAAGTCCACGGTGTATTTCATGCATCTCTCCTAAGTAAGTACAGAATTGATCATTAATTTATAATGAACTCAGAGGTATCTGTACTAGAGAATGATATTTACAATGATGAAATAGGGTACAAATCGTGGATGATAAAGATAATGTGATATAAAAATTACTACTACAAAGTTTAAAGAACTCTGAAAAAATAAAAAACATGAGGAAGCTACATGGGAACCTAAGGATATAATTGGAGAAAAGAATCATTAATTGTTTATAATAGAGTAAAAAAATTTCATGGGTTAAATTATTATATTTTTGGAAGAATGTAACACCCTTTTATTATATTATATATTTCTCATCACACTAATTTTATTTTTTAATTAATTTCATTTCTTGAAATATTTAGTTTAAATTAACAGGGATTTATCATTATAATACAATTATTTAATTTTTCATTAATCACCATGATGATTTATTTAATGGTATGAATTGGATTAAACAAAATATAAAAGATTATAAATAATGAATATTCATTCATTAATATATAACAAGTAATCAATCAATAAAAAATATTGTTATTTTATGCTGGAAAAATATGTTATATTCAAAAATAAATTTTCATAAATTTTTTTATTAAATTTGATGCATGGTTATTATGATAAATTTATTAAATTTTTTGAAATTGAATTTTATAAAAAAGGGTATCATTTTTTGAGTCATAAAATCAAAATCACATTTTGGTGATTTTTTGGGAATTTTCTAAAAAACATTATCTTTGGATGATCAATGATAATACAGATTATATAAGAAAAGTTTCTCTTATTTTGTAGTACTTTAAATAATACCATTTTAAAAATAGATCAGTTTTAAAATTCAATTAGTTTATATTACATAAAAATAATTTAATTTATATCTTTTATATCAATATTTTAATTATCATGGTATAAAAATACATTTTGAATTAAAAATAAAAAATTCTGAAAAATTTATTTTTTGAGGGGGTTTATTATATAATTTTAATAGTACATTTCTACACCCGATATTTTTAAATTTAATAAAATTTAACAATTAATAGGAATTATAATTTCAAAAAATTTTAATGTGATAGTTTTTATACATAATTAATAGTAAAAATTGTAAAATTTCATTATCATGGTTTAGGACAAAATAGGTATACCAGGGAATTAAACCATTAGATAAGGGTAATATTTCAAATTAAAATTATATAAATCTGATTTTAGGGAAATATTTACACCTCATCATAACATATATCAATATCCATTTAAATTTGGATGTATTTGGATTTAATATATCTTAATTATATTTTTGTCCTTAAAATATTAATGGTGTGTCTCTCGCCCCATATATTAAAATGAAACCCCACATTTCTCTCCTATAAACCACATTAATCAAATTATTATAAATAGATACTAGAAACAAAATATTATCAACATTATTTTCTAGGAATTTTATGTGTTGGAATTATTAAGAGATCATTCCAAGGGTCCTTAAAAATTGATACAAAAGAGTTGTACCCATGAAGAAGTAAAATTATTAATAGATCATTTTCAATTGGATTCTTATTATACATCCTATAAATCTATTGAATTAACCATTAAATATAAGATTAATAATAATAAATATACTAAAATATTTTTATCATTATGTATGCACCATTTTCCGCCCTCTTTTCATCGAATGTGATATTTAATCATCTCTCTTCTGTATTCGTTGTCTACCATCTCCACATAGTGATATAAAACATTTTTCATCACCGTCATTCTTCGATGGTATTTAGGATGAATTACATGTGTACATATGGTAATTATGGTTATATTATTTTTATTTAATGATAAATTATTATTTTTTATTTCATTATTTATTTTCGTTAGAAATATAAAATAGCATTTAGGAGTATGAATGGATTACCGTCTCCATGGACTACATGATACTTTTTTTATCTAGATCTTTTATGGATGAATATAAATATGTATATAGTAATTATATTTATGTATATATATATATTTGTGCGTGTTCTATTCATATATTGATTAAAATTTTGATATTATGGATCCTTGAACAATGTACAGGGATCAGAATATCTGAAAAAAGGTTTCATGAAAAATGGAATAGTTAAAACCAAATAAATATGATTTTAATATGTAATTATTAGTAAATGGGTATCAAGGGTTTATAATATGATCATATATAATATTATAATTATATTACTTATCCTGGTAGAGAACCATAATAATGTTATATTTTGTATATAGGTGGTTTGTTCACTTTTAATGTTTTCTAACATGAGGTATTTGATTTATGATAATATATTAGTGTTTCCATGAATTTTTTATTCTAAAAACAATTATTTTAATACATGATAATTACTGAATTATTACATAATGTTACACATAATACAATACCAAATTATTTTCAACCATATTGTCTTCAAAAAATAAGTTACAATGCCCAATAACATGATATATAGGTAAAAACATTTTTTAAAAACCCACCAGATGACCTTCAAATTACATTGATCTTCTATAACTATATAGGATAACCTAGAGATATACATAATATATGGGTGAGTTATAAATAACAATAAGGGAATAATAAAGTAATATTATTAGGTAATTTAGTATATGGGATCTAATTAAAAATCAAGGTAACATAATTGGGGTGATAATCATAATCTTGAAAATTGAAGCATGTTTTAAGATGATAACATAAAGGCAACATGGGAATGTGGAAATAGCACAAAAAAATTACCCGAAAATCATATTTAATGAAAAAATATAGAATAAATCATAAAATATTGTTCTTTTTATAACCTCACATTCACCATAAATTGTATCTTAGAAGATAAAAAATTACTCAACAGATTAAAGGGAAATATAATTCTAACTCCATCTGTCACATTCATATTTTGTACAGGAATAAGTCTACCATATAAATCAAGAAAAAGAAGTATTTTATGGAAAAAATTAAATTACACTATTAAGAGTCTATATTATATAAATTTAATTCCATAACCACTGAAGGATAAGTATATCTTGGAGAAAATTACTAAGTAGAAATGGTTGTGGGTATTCCCTACACCAATATTTGGCTTGGAAAACTAGATGATAATTTAGAAAGCCTAATGTTGGTATATAGAATTAATGTAATATATTAATGATAGTAAAAGTGGTATCTTATCATATGGAAACAATGATTATACTAATAATAAGTTTTAAAAATATATCCCTGTCTGAAAAAATTAAAATCAAAGTGTATTATATTAAGAATGTGATTGGATTAAAAGAAGAATAACGGAATCTATTACCATGGGAGGGTGAATCTAAATTTTTATAACGTTTTACTTAATTTATTAGTATCATAATGGAAGGGATTTAGAGTTATTAAGGAAGATAAAATTCCAGATGATAATGTTTTTAGTGAAGAGGAAGGGGATGTTGTTTGAATTCTTATATCGAAAAAAGGATAATTATTTTTAATTTATAAACATATTTTTTTAACTCTATATGATAAAACAAGAAATAAAAAAACCTCACCAATGTTTTATTTAATGGTTTCTAACAAAGAAGAGTTGATTTCAATATTTTATAAGTTTTGGGATCAAACACTGCCAAATAATGCCCTTGTTTATGAGGATATAGGTCATGTTAAGAAAGACTTAATTTTAAAACATTAAAATAACATTTTTTGGGAATTAATTAAGGTTTTATAAAATTAATAAAATAAAATTAATAATAAATTATCAAAAATAAGATACATAATTTTTATTTGGATAAATACATTGTATTTTTTAAATAATGTTTTTTATTTTATGATGTCATAATTTATACCAGATTTAATTTTTACCTAAAATTCTACAGCCATATAATTTTTTTAGAAATACCACACTAGATAACATGTTCACGCTGATTTCAAAAATAATATTTATTTTATCCAAATAATTATTTGTGTATGAAAATTTCCACTATTAAATGTAAGATTCCCATTTATTGAAATTTTAGGATTTTTACGATGATAATAATTTCTATCCATTATAAAAATTAATATTTTCTTCATAAATTTGTATTCTTATTTATATTCAAATATATATTTTATAATAATACTATTCTGTTGAATAAAATTTATTTCAAAAAATTTCCAATTAATCAAATTATTTTCATTATAAAAACAATTAATTTCCAAATGTAAAATTTCAGTTTCATTTTATCAGAATCTAAATTTCATAAAAATCATTTTTTATTTATTTAAAAAATAACAAAAATAAAAGATAAATATAATAATTATTTTATTTTAGAAAAAATTAAAATCCATACTGTTGGGGTCTATATTGAAAACCATGTATTATAGTAGTATTTTCCTGAAGGGTAATGTTTGTGATTGTGACCCATTCTCGGTTGGTTCAACGAACATTATATTAATCATAATCATGATAAGACTGAATATCTCATGTAAATGGTTTCAGTATTTCCTTATTTACTGATTTTTGGCATGGGATTTGTCAAGGGAAAATCCCAATAGTTATAAATCCCTATGATCCTCCAATTAATGGAATTTCGGTGTTGTAAACTCATAGGTTGAGGATATTGCTTCATCTATTTGTGTTAATTAGGCTTTATCATAAACCATAATATATACTAATCATAATGGGATCTCAACCATTATAATATTATCAATGGTTTTGATTCTTAATGGTCTATTAAATATGACTTCATATAACTTATAATGTTATAAAATAACACATGTAATGCATGTTTTTTTTATAACATCATCACCCAATAATTAATTTATTCATTTTAAAATAGAATTTTATTTATATATATTTAGTTCATTACATTTTTCCTTGCATAAAAAATCCCACACACAATATTTTATTTAATAAAATAAAATAAATGAGGTTCTTATACTTCATCATCTCTTTTAGTTTTCATGTCTCTTCCTAAAACATATATTTATTCTAACTTACTTCTACCAAGTAAGTTTTCTTGTTTCATAAAACATTGTCTAATAAATCTAATATATTCACCAACTACTCCACATTTGAAAGATAATTATCTATGGGTGTCACATTTAGATTCATGGTATGCTAGGTAACTTCTATATATATTCTCAAGAGGGAAACGAAGAACACATAACGTACTTGTGATCGGTTATGCAGAAATGTTAGTCAATAGGCTAAAACTCTAATGTGATAATGGTTCTAAATGAAGCTAGTGTATAATGGACTTGGATTTTACTTCATTCAAAAATTCTTGAAATTATTCAATAAAATATTTTTAGATACACATTATCATTGACCTCAAAGTCTATATCTCATTAATTATTTTATTTGGAACATTTTTCTACATTCCAATAATTTTAACTAAATTTATCTCTTTGGAACCTTCTCTATAATATCTTGGAAAAAATTAGGCCCCATCACCATTAACTCACTAACTTCATCCCATAATGTTATAATCTGAAACCACTTCCCATAAAAAACCTTATATCATTCAATTTGAATTGTAAATAAATGTTATTATATGTTAAATCTTCTAGAGGAAGTTGTTTATCCCAAAATCCTACGAAATCCGTATTAACATGATCTTAGTAAATCATATAGAGTATAAATGGTTCTATTAAAAAATCATTTTTTGGTAGATAATTGGTAATGAATCATATCTACATATCCATTGGTTGTTTATGGATTCCCTAGAGCCCTTATGTATACACGAGATTACAATTAGATTCGCTGGATAGTGGCACTCCATGCAGTCTTATGACTTCCCTTGTGTATATCATTGTGTTTTTTTCAAGATATCTATATTCTTTGATATAAATTAAATGTGTTTACATTTTAATAGTATCTACTACCACCCATATGATGTTATTTTTTTTAGATATGTTATAGAATTATTTTATGAAATCCACGGTTATGTTTTCCCACATCCATAATGGAATGGGAAATAGTTACATCATATCATTATACTCCTAGAAATTAGTGATTACTTATCAGGATACTAAGCATCAATGAAAAAGCATTAAAATAGTCCTCATCATATTAACCCATCATATATTTTTTAACATATCTATATATTTTTTTGTCATTTTTGGATGAATATATAAGGCTATTCTATTCAAATCATTAAGAATTTCCATCTATTGGTTTGGGTTTTATTGAAAAAAATATTATTTTTATAACCTATAACTCAATCTATATATACGATGAACCCTATAATATTATCTTATTTTTCTATAGCACATCTTCATCTTCCTATAAATCCTTGATCTTATTAGTAATGGATGGTTGAGTACCTATTTGAGAATTATAGTATTAATAACCATTTATTATTACCTAGTCTATTCACAATTATTCTAATATTATTAGATACCTTAAAATCCTCTTCATGGATTAGGTTACAACACCTATTTTACATCGAACATCTAACATTTTTTATATCCTCTTATGATAGTAATAGAATACACTATCATAAACAATGATCATATCTAAATTCCATAATTAGTTCATATTGATATCATTTTGAGTGAATGTATATAAAAAGATTTTATGATCTGTATATATGTCATAATTCTCCCCACAGATATAATGTCAAAAAATATTTAACATGAAGATCACTATAGGTTATTATATATCATTCATTGGGTATTCATTTACATGGATGTTTAATTTGAGAGAGGTGTAGGATATCAATTGTTATCTTGAATGAGTATACACATCAATACCAATTTTAATGCATCATTGTAGATAAAAAATCAATCCCCAGTTGTGGTAATTGTTGGTAAATTTTTAGTGATTTTCCTCTTCTTTAACATTTTAAATGTATCTTTTCATTCATAAATCAAGAATAAAGAAACACCCTTTTGATTAATCCTAGTTTTTTTATGGAAAATGGTATAAATTGTATCACAAATTAATGATAGTACCCAACTAATTTTTATAAACCATAAATTTCTTCCATATATATAGGTATGGAACATCCTTTAATATCATCTATTTTTTAAGGATCCATAGGTCTCCTATTTCTGGTGGTAACATTCCCCAATACTGGTGTATGCTCCATCCAAAAGTACAATTTTTTTACATTTCATTAATCTTCTCACTCTATAGGTTATTCTGTACATCATTGGAATAATACTCACTTTCCTCCCTCATTTTCCTGAAGATAATAATATAATCTATAAAGTCTACCACATATGTTTCAAGGTAATCCCTAAATAATATATTCAATAATTAAATGATTATTTAAAGAGTATTATTGACTCTAAATATAGTCACTATGAACTCATAGATCCGATAACTTATTTGAAATTCTATTTTTTAGATATACTTATTCTTCCAAATTATTTTAAATACCAAGATCGTATTTCCACCTTGGATAAGTATTATGCCCCACCATAATAATAGAACAAGTATTCAATATGCATAAGGGGATAATTTTTCTCTATTGTGATCTTACTGATCGCATGATAATCAATAAAGAAGAACATTGTCACATCATTCTGATTAAACAAATGAAATTTTTCACCCCATAGTGAAGCATTTGGTTGTATAAACACTTACTCTATATTATTTGTTTGTTTCTACTTAATATCACGGTGTTTAAAATTATCAATTCAATAAGAAGTAATGTATTCATGAAAATATTTTGGTATAAAATTGATTGAGATCTCAAAACATTTCTTAAGAGGAAGACTATGTAGCTCTTTGACATAAAATATTGATTCCATTACAATGGGAATGTCCTAAAGGATGACATTTTTCATTGTATCAATTATTTATTTTTGATATTCTATCTTATAAATAAAAAATATCACTTATTTTTATGATTATATCAAAATATAATCATCCCCTCCTTGAACATGTATAGAATTGGAGTGTGATTTTTAATAAGGAGTGAGATTTTCTTCTCTCAGAAATTTTTGTTGGATCTATATACAAAAATACAATACATACCTAGAATAATAAAAAAAAATTCTAAAGGGGTATCACAATGTTTAAAGGGATATTAATCCAAAAAATTATTCAATATATGAGATAAAATAATGAGATGAAAATGTTGACCCATTTTCCATATTCACTGATAAGTAAACATCCATGTTTTGAGGTTGTTTCAATGTAGTTAAACTAAAATTACATAATATTATAGAATGCATATAATGAAAATCAAGTAGTATATATTCTATCCTTGAAAGAAAAACCTGTGTACCTTTCCCCACATCATTTTAGGATACACCTCAATAGTTTTGATATAATAATATCTCATTTTAACTCTAGTAATTGAAATTTATTTTCATTGGTTGTCATGGAAAACTTGTGGCATGGTGTATTGATTCACATATTTTCCTTGTTAACTATAGTTGAAACAACATGAAATTGGGTAATGTTTGACTAGTTCATTATATTATTCCATCAAATGGTTAGGTTCTTCCTATTTGAAATCTCTAGCTTTGTTCCCTTCCATCCCACACCAAAAGAATTTCATTTCCCCCTACAGGAAATTTCTGGGATTCCTCTTCCGACACATTCGAAAAGTAAGACAATTGGAATTCTTTCCCCATTGAATTTTATATATCATTTCACCAGATTTAAAATCCATCTAGCACATCCTTTCTCTACACCCATGAGAACATTGAGATTCTTTAATTTCTCTTTGAACATCGATGGAACTTTAGAATGTTTCTTTATAGTTTTTAATGTCTGAAATTTACAATTCATCTAACAGACTCAGTCAAGTCATACCAAGGGAGAAATAAATATTAAATTTAATCTAAATTAAAATTTGGTTTGAATATAATGTATCTCTTGTCATGTTCTCCTCGTATATCCTGATTGATTTGTATTCCTATTTATTTGGGGAATTAAAATCTATATCATTTATAACTGTGAGAAATCAAGGAAATTATTAATTTAAAAAAAATTCTAGAATTCATTCCAATCAATCACATCGATATCATCTTCAAGAATAATATTTTTATCAATTTACATAACTTTACATATTATCCACTATATAATAAATAACCCGCATAACCTTATCTTTCTAAAATCAAAGAAGGATAGAGAATATATTTTCGAGGTATTCAATAAATTCTCTCTGGATTAAGGGATTATATGATTCAGTGAAATTCATAGGATTTTCCCATATTGATTTCTATTGAAACAATAGAATTATTAAGTGTATGTATGTGTTCATCTTTATTTATGATTATATTCAAATATTTAGATAATTTGGAAACCATTATCCTTAAGATACTAACTCATACTTCTATCAAGTTTGGAATCTCATTTTTTTTCTCTCATCACATTGTTCCTTATATTAGTTATTGAATCAGTTTCTCTAATTTTTTACCATTTAATAAAATAATGGAAAAATTAGGGATGATAAATTTTAAAATATTGTGAACATAAATTTTATACCATTAATATTTAAGGTATAAATAATAAATTAAATATATTCCATAACCTATAAATTTATAGATTTTAATGTAATTTAACCTCAAAATAAATCCTAACATAAAATCATAGGGTCATTTTAGATTCCATAATAATGGTATATATAGTTATTGTGAATTTACCCAAGAATATTTCATGGGAGTGTAAAGCATGGTTTATAATAAGGACCCTTTTTGTGCACATAGTGATGATCGAGTTATGGCTAGTTTTTTCTTTTAGGACCATTACCTATATGTACACATGTTTTTAATCCACAACCACTTATAGTATATAGACATGGATATATTTTCATGTACACCATTTAATATATACTTTATGAAAATCTTATATAATTTTTATATGTTTAGTCTTATCAAAATGGGTTACACTAGTGTTTCCTAGACATATTACCAATAAATAAAAAATCATTCTTCTGATAGCAACTATCACATCACATATTTTAATAAAAATTGATTCATGATTTATTACATCCATGTAAACATAATATATTACAATAATTATTATTGTCTCTATAAAATTTCGTGAACAATATAATAATAATAATCAGGGATACCACAACAGTATTTAATAACTCTCGAATTTCATTTCACATATATTAATGTTTGGTTTATCCTTGGAATGTACACAAGAAATGGTTGTTCTATAATGACTAATAATGTTATAATAAAACCATATCATAAGGTATATAAGTAAATGTGAGTAAAGATCCATATAAAGGTAACATAACAGTGATAAGAATAAAAAAATTGATCATCAGATCATGATATAATATGATAACATAATGGAAGTGTGGGAATGTTGAAACAACATGACAAAATACCTCATAATGATAAGTCAAAAAAAATTGATGATAAAATCATAAAATTATGTGATTAAGATTACCTCCAATGATCTATACATTGTATCTCATGATATAAAAATATTACCTAATACATTTTAAGGCTATATAATTTTGGACTAACATGACACATTCACATCATGTACATGGATATGTGTGGCACATAGATTATAATACACAATGATGTATTTCATCACTTTTTATTATGATACTATGAAATTTGGGTTATATAAAGTTAATTACATTATCAATGAAGGTTATGTACATTTAATTGAATACTCAAGAGTTGAAATGGGGTTGGATATTTATAGTAAAATTTTTTTCGTGAAACATTATGGGATAATTCATACTGCTTGAATGGGGAATATATTGTTTCATTGAAATATATAATGAGAGTGAAATTGGACTCTCATGAATTGGATATCATAAGGATAGTGATAGGTTTGAGTTAAAAAATACCGCAATAGAAAAAATAGGGCATCATAAGGCACAAAATCAATAATGTTCTTGAATTATGAGAATAAATAGGGAATTCGTTACATTGATAGGGTGAATCAAACAATATGGGAGGATAATTTTAAGAGCATATAAACACATTGGTTGGGATATATTGGGTTAATGGATGAGTTAATTCATGCTCAGTGGTTTTTGAGAAAATATAAATGAGGGGATTAGTTGGTTTTTTATAGAAAAAGAGAAGGGGATTCTTGATTAATTTTTAATTTTTGGTTTTGGACTTTACATGATATATAATAAATAAATATCAACCTTATCATTGAATTTCCCATAGATTATACTAGAGGAGTGATTTGAAATATTCAATAAGCTTAATTACTGAACAGTAAAACATAATACCCATGGTGATGTGAAATAGAGTCATGTTCATAAATAATTAATTTTAAAAATATAAATTATACTATAGGTTTTGGAGGATTAATTAAGGGTTTATAAAATTAATCAAATAAATTTAGAAATTCATCACTATAATGGGAAATAATACTTTTTTTCATTGATACTCTATATAGTATTTATTACATCACTTATGTTCTTCTATGATGTCATAATGCATACGATATATTTATACTATATTTAGGTTTTACCCAATCATTTACTTATCATAGAAAATTAGGATAAATTAACCATTGGGAAATTTTGGTATATTGATTTTAAAAATAATGTTGTTATCCAAATAATTCCCTAGAAATGATTTTTTATTTTTATATCAAATATTTATATTTATTGAAATATATTTTCCTTTACAATTTTTACATTCTCTGATTATTATAAAAATAAAATTTGATTCATAAATTTATATTTTCATTTATATTTAGATAATTATGATTTAATGAAAACATTTTATTAAAATAATTTTTATTTCCAAAGATATCTAATTAATAAAAATAGTTCATCGATTGAACTTTTTTATTTCCTAAAAATAAAATTTCTATTTCATCTTATCTAAATATAATTTTTATGAAACTCATTATTTAATCGTTTTTATACTAGCATTTTTTTAATATAATAATTATTTTATAATCAATAAAATTTATAAAAATCAATACTTTTATGTTCAAGATATATAACCAAAAACTACATCAGTAGATTAACTATGGGTAAGGTGTCAGATTATGACACTTTCCTTCGGTAGTTTGGTAAACATGTCTTGGGATGTGATCTCTATAATCTTGAACTTCTCCCATTAATGGTTTTACCCATGATTTAGTTACTGAATATTGTCTTGGTTTTGGTCAAAGGAAAATCTCAAGGATATTGTCTCCCTTATAAGATATGATAAATGGGCATCAGAGGGTATGATGATACTAGGGCATACATTTTCTTCTTATGTATATGAAAATTAGAATCAAAATTAATAATTAATTTATTATAATCTTAAATTTCATTGTATAGTGTATATATTATCTATAAAGAGAAAAACATCAGTAGCCATATGATCTAGCCCTAAAACGAGACCATGACACACCCATGGAGCATCCCTACCCCCCTCCCAGGATGATGAAAATTTTCATGGGTGTCAGATAATAATTATGGAAATGGTTTAACTATCATAAAGAAAAACATAATATAAAAACAATTCCTAAAAAAATAAAAAGATACCAGAGACATGGGTATTCAATAAATAACTATGTAATATTGAGAATCACTACTATACTAGGTGTGTAATGATTTCAAAGGGAAAAACACTACCCAAATTTTTCTACAAAACCAAAAGTCCAACTACAGTCTACACATGACATTAAATTAACCATTTTGATCCCAAAAACCATAAACTCTCCCTAGAAAATAAAACTAGATCCATTGAAACCAAAAAATACCTAAATTACCTAGAAAAGGCCTGAAGACTACAATACCACTAGTATAAGTATGTAGGGTTTGAATTAGTTCTAGTAGGATACCACCAAGAGTCTATTAAATTTATTCTATAAAAGAAACAAGTTATTCTAGTTGAAATACAATGCATGGAAAATTAGTTTTTCATTTAGATTCTAAAACAAATTAATAATCAATTATTCAAATATAAAAACAATAAAAATGTAACTCATTTGAAAACAAATCTAACAATGATTGTTTTTTTCAAAACAATAACATTTTCGTATGTAACAAAACGTAAACATTTAAATCATCCCAATATTGAAAATACACTTGGATTGAAATATTTTAAATGTTCCAAACAAGGAAAACACATTAAAATATACTTCCCCTTTTTACTTTAAATGAAATCTCACACCTATCAAGAGAGTAAACATAGAATAAAGGTTATTTATAGTAAAACTCTACCTTATATGGTCACAAGCATGGCATTAAATGTATAGGACAAAACAATCCAACAACATGACTAAAAATACACACACACCAATAAATTATATCCAATAAAAGAAACACAGATAAAAAATATTTATGAAATTAAAATTAAAGTATATAAATTATGAAATCATATCATATGATACATTCAATGAGGAAACAATGTACTACTAATTGGACCACACATGGAACATATATGTTGACCTGCTACTAATAAGTTAATAATAAAAAAATGTCCATCTAAATAACTATTACTAGTCCCTTATCTAACAATCCCCCCAATTGGGGTTTAACGTATGACTAAGGCAGACTATTCGATGTTAATCCTCATCTATCCGAACAATGTTCCAATACTGCTAACATAGTATCCTTGGTATCCCCATGGAAAAACTATTATGTTTATCCATGATAAAAAAAATCCTCATCATATGATAATAATAGAGGCCATATCATCTAACACCTCAATATGATCCTTCCTACTTCCCAAATACCGTAGACTACTTCATGTCCCATATGAAAAAAAAGAGTCCCATCATAATATACATCACATCGATAAAATAAATCTTCAAAAACATAAGGGGGTTAATAAGGGCATAATCACATCACATAAAAATTACTATCAGATCGTCTACATTCATAAATGTAAATAACACAAACATTTAAAAATTCTTTTAAAAAAATGGAATTCATTAAAAATTTCAATACAACTCAAAATCCCCAATTCACATGATCAATAGAACAAAGTAAATTTCATTATATCTTATAAAACCACACCACAATGTTTTTTAAAAATGAATCATTTCCCCCTGAATGGGAACCCCACATTAGGAAACCCCATTTAGATTTAAAATCCAGAAAGATGTGGTTTTCAAAATAAAAACCAACATTATCATTTTATAAAGATTAATAAAATGCATAAAATAACAATTTACACCAAATATCTAGTTTAAATATAATGTTACACCCATTTTTTATGAGGAAACCTACAAAATATTAAGAAAACTGTAACTAAAAAACCTAAAAAACCCACACTATTAATATGTAGGTAAGAAGTTAATTTCGAAAACTCCACCAACATTGGAACTCTTAATTGAAATTAACAGAAATGGAAACACCTATAGTAGGTTCTCAAAAAATATATCTTTTAATGAACTAAAATGGAAAAGAACTCATAGGATGATCATAATACATTGAAATATAAAATAACCAATATCAATAAACCATTACCTGTACAACCGGATGTTCATGAAAAATATGGGTAGAAGAGTTGGGGAAGAAGATAGAAGACAAGATGAATTGAAAAAAATATCTCATACCTCTTGAATAGGGAAAGAAGATACCAATGAAAACCCTTGGAAACATCAATGAGAAAATTATATGGAAGGTGAAACACTATGGGTTGTGTGGGGGTTGGATGGTTCATGTGGGGTGGTTATGGGAGATGCAATTGTTAAAATAAAAGATGAATGAAAAAATACACCCATATTAGATAGGGCATTTGATTATATAGAATCATTTTCTAAATGTTGTACATACCATGAATCTATGACTACCTATGGTCATATGCATAACCATCAAAGTAAAATGGACCATTTAATCCCTCGTAGACTATGAAAAACTCAACCACCACCAACAGTATCCCATTCGCATTTCTTATTCATGGTTTCTCTAAACATTCCCTTCAATGGTGTGCCCCTAAAAAACTCCAACAATAAAAAAATCAACCAAAATACATTGATACTAAGGGGAAGAATAACCAAATAAAAAATACCAAGAAAATGACACTATGTAGTTTCAAACAAATTACACTATATAAATATTTTTCTAGAAAAAGTCCCGAGATCCCTAAGAAAAGTTAGGGATTCCAGGACTATATTTCATCCAAGGAAAACTTAATTAGCTACCAGCTTCCCAAAACATCAATACCTAGATTATGAGGAAAAGAATCCATACATGGGTTAAAAAATTCTAAATTAATGTGTCAACAAACAATATATAACATTGGTATTTCCACTTCGATGAACATTATGTAATTTGGAAGATTAAGATGTTTACCACTACTCACAAGAGCTTCCTAAATCCCAAACATGATAATATAAAAACCCAAAAATAACCCCACTAAAACATTTGAGGTCCCAATAGAAAAACAATCATATCCCATGAAAATTAATCCTAAAGGATAAATAAAAAAAATTGGATGAACACATAGATACCTCCCATAGGTCTCCCAATGATTTAGAATTACACTAAAATTGTAATACATTGGATATGAAAACGCAAAAGCATGGTTATCAACAAAAACATATGATTTAACTAACCCCAAAAACCAAAGGATGATGAACCTATAAAATAAGGATATTGATCATTAATCTCTATTGTGAACCATATAAACAAATGCTACAGGGTACGGTCAAATACAGCAGTGATAAAATATACTATCAATGAAAAAAGCAAGGAAAGAAAACATTATAGGGGTTTATTACAATGTTTGGAATATAGTACACCACAAATATATGTATCCGCCATTGTCAGAAAATAGTTAGGGGTACTAAAGGACCACATCATAACCATTTATAAGACAAATTTCTTTTAAATGGACTATACTACTCGATTTTCTTCTCGATAATCATGTGAGTTAACAAAATTGAGTTGAGAAATGTTACCAATACAGTCAATCCAATGGTGTAAGATTTTCTAAGCCACATTCCTTGTTCCTTTTTTAGGTATTTAATATAAAATTTAGAGTTGTATTCAATCCATTAGAAGTTATAATTATATTTAATGGAATACCTAATAGTATGAACAATGTACCATAATAATTCTTCCAAGTCCAGTCTAATTATAGTGTAGTGATTGAAGCATCCCTATTGAAAGTTGGGTTGTGTTCATAAGAAACCTCCACAGTTCAATTTTTTTGGAATTAAAGAGGATGCATCATCAAAATTCATATTTATCAATGGGATGATTCATGAGATACATGTTATATAGTAGAGGATGTTATGTTTTTTAGTCTTCATGCAACACTTAATAACCTGAGGGTGTGTAGGTCCTCATGGTTATTTTACATGCCTTTAGTTTATTGAATGGATGCAACATAAACCGCCTAATTAATAGACATCATATCCCTATATGAATGGTTGGCCACTGGTCATCAAATGTGTTGTAATTTTATGCCTTAATGACTTCCAATTTGATGGATATGGTAGCTTTCTGTAGGATGAATTGAATATACTCACTTTTTCTTTTAGTGATGTGAATCCCCATGTTGTCATGAACCTTCCATTTTGTGTTAAAAGTCATTCCAAATATGTATCTAGCATATTTCTAAAAATTATGGTAAAATCGACATGTGATAAATAGATATTGGAATACATCTACATGCATCAAACATAATAAACATATTGACACCAAGTGATTTATAGTATTCTTAAATAATTTTATGAAATGATCATAAAACATTTATTGTATCAGAACCTGAGTAAATAGGTTAGTTTTACAAAATAATATTTATATAAGAATAATGAAAATAACGAGTTTCATAAAAATTTCATCATAGCATAACCCATGGAAAATAAAAATGTTTCATAAACATCCAATCATAAAAAAACATAACCATACATATAAATAATTTGTGTGGTTTCCTTAGATCAAATAACTGATAAATCAAATGTAAATTCAATGGTTTTTTCATTTATGAATTGAAATATCTATAAAGTGTCACACCCCGAATTCGCACATCAGTATTGATTCTAATTTTTACCTTTATCTCATAATTTTATTTGATTTAATTGTTTGTCGAGATGAATTCCGGGCCAGACGAGAGATTTTTTATTTTTCTGACAAATTAATGTTTGGATAAGCAACACTCGACACATGGGCATGACTCAGTTGAAACTTTTCTACTTCGCTAAAGCGATATGCGCCCCGTTCGACGCTTAATTTTATTTTAATTATTTTGGGTATCAATTTTGAGCCTTGGGTTGAGGAAGTTTTAATTTAAATGATTTAGGTGTTATACACGGGTGAAAGGATATACACACGATTGTTTGTAGTTCCCATCCTTAATTATAGAACGTTTCATTATTAGATGTGTTATTATTTGGGAGCGCGACCCTGCGCAAGACCGTGCGCGTTGTCCGACCCCAATAATAATGATATTTTTATTAATTTGGTTGTTTGTATTATTTTGTTTATATTATTTTTAGTTTTATTGTTAGCATTAAAAAAAATTATTATTAATTTGAATTTTATTTTATTCTTTTATTTGTATTTTATTTCAATTCCTCATTTTTTTCTATTTGTTTTCTATTTTTATTTTATTTTCTCTACTTTTTCCCTCCCTTTTCACTCCTCTTTATTTCCCCCCTCTCCCCATGTATACCCTCTTCCCCCTTCTGTTTGTACAGCGCACCTCCCCCCAACCCTAACCGAGCTCTACACTTCTCCAGTCTACAGCTGTCGCTCGCCTCTCCCAAAGCCTTCCTCCGATGCATGCCTCATCGGGCCCGACATCTCTATGTGGCACAACCTCTTGGCTAGGCCCCTAGATTCTTGTGCGGAGTGGTCTCTTGGCCTAGCCCCTACGCTCTGGTGGCATCCTCCCTTCATCACTCCCAATTCTAAGACCTCCCCTCACCGTGCCTGACTCATCGGAACCACCCTTCCCCCCTTCATCCGAATGCCCGCACGCTGCTCCCCTTAAACCAGTACGTTGCCCCCGTCATGTTGATCCTTCCGGCTGGCCACCCTCCATTCTCTCTGGCAATCCACGACACACCATACAGTCTTCCTCAAACAAAACTTAACTGCACCTCGCCCTCAAAACCTAGCCGTCTCCTTACTTCCCTCTAGATATCTCGCTGACCGGCATCCTCCCTTCCGGTTTGAGACCGTCGCGCACCTCCCTTCGATGGCTAGACCTCCTCGCCGACGTCCTAACCTCCTCCGATGAACACACCTTAATCTGGTAATTCCTTCCCACTTTGAAAATAGTCCTCAATGTGGTTACATTTTTGGATTTTGGTTTGTTTTTAGTGTGTTTGATCCGATTGTTTGATTATAAGGACTAATTGTGTTGTTTGCAGTGCAATTATTGTGCGGCAGGGGTTTCAAATCAAATTTGTGAAGTTGATCTACACTAAGGTAGGTGGTTCCATGTTTAATTATTATTTTATTAATTAATTTGCAAGTTTAATTAATTTATAATTTTATTTAATTAATTTATGTAGAGCGAAATTGGTCTTCTATGAGGTTTTATTTGTAGTTGAATTGTTTTTTAGCCTGTTTATACTATGTGTGCACTTTCTGCTGAAGTATTATTTTTAGTTAATTATTAGTTTTTTTAGTTGTGTTATTATGTTATTAATTTGTTAGTTTGGTGTGAGATCAATTTTACTTGAGGTTTAGTGTGTTTTGATGTGTTATGTAGGGTGTCTCATGATTAATGTACGTTTCTGTTGTGAGAACTCATGTTGAACTGCTGATTAGTTTTTCTTTATTTGGTATTTAATTTTTTAGGATATGCAAAAGGGGTAAATTGGTGTTTTGATGTTTTGTCTGTTTTTGTTTAGTCAAAAATGTACTTTTCAATGAGTCTTTGGCGTTTAAAGTCATCCGACATATTTTCAAATTGTTTGGAAAATTTTTCCGGTAGTTCGCTTAATTATAGTAATTGAATTTTTATCTATGCGAGTGGTTTCTTAAATTGCGTGCGTGATACATATTGTGTTTCTGAGGTGTAATTGTGTGTGTGGTCATGTAATGGGGTATAGGATGGTCTAGTTTGTAAAGCGGTGTTTTCTCTTTAAAATTAATTTATGAAAATTCGGATTGTTTCATTAAATAATTATTATGGTTGAGAAATTGTTTTGGTTGAATTGTGTAATTGTTTTTGGTGCTTAAAGTCATTCGACGTGTGTGGAAAATGTTTAACAAATTCATTTAATAGTGTGTTTGATGATGAATGTGGTTTCTTTGACTGTGCATTCTTTATTTTGTTTGTGTGAGTGATGCATATTTAGTTTTGGGATACTCCTTGTGTGCATCTTATTTCAAATGGCCTTTGTGTGTGAAAATGGTGGTTTTTGGTGTTCGCAGTGTCTTTATTTGTTTGAGTATGTGATTATGAAATAATACTTGAACTCTTAACTCCTTGAGCACAAATGGGAATCCTGGGTACTAGGTGGGAAGACTAGGACTAGTGTTCTAGTGATTTGGAAGTGAAATGTGCCCGGTTTCACTTAGATGGACGGATGACTACAACACTAACTAAACTTTTAGATGATGTTTGGAGACCACTAGGTTATGGACGTGTTTCTAGACTAATGGATCATGCACGAGAATGTCTATTGTTGTGTTTCTGTACCATTGTTCACCGAGAAACGATGTTCTAGGGTCCCACTTCCAGCTAGTATCTTTAGGGCTTCTCCCATGTATTGTGCTCCTCTTTTGCTTTCCGCTCACCGCCGGCACACTGTGTGACGTTGGGGTTACAAAGAAAGTGTGGCGTTGTGTGTGTTAATTTATGTTGTTTTTCATTTAGAGTATTTTTCCCTTAAAAATTGTTTTCATTAAAATTATTTACTCACTTGTTTATTTTGATTTCATTAAACTACATATGAATTTGTCATTTAATAATTATGTGTGGAACCTTTTCACATTGGAATCCTACTGGGATTTTTTCTCACACCCTACATACACCTTTGGGTGTTTTTAGACTCTGATTATTTTGTATTCTAGGTCAAGGCATCGAGATTAGAAATGATGGTTCGAGTTGTATTGGTTTCCCCGTCCAGTTTGGTGGACATGGCTTGGGGAAGTGACTCCTCATGTCGCACGGAGGTTTGAGTTAGTTCCCTTTTAGTTTTTCATTTATTTTCATCCTCTTTGTTTTTTTGGCCAAGTTGTTAACTTTTATTTTGACCCTAGTTTAAGGGCATGTTTGGTTGTTGACTTTAGTTTTAAATTTATTCATCTTTCTGATTTTTTCATGTTTGTTTATTCAGGTAAACTGTTCCCATGTTTTATTTTTGATACTCGGGAACTTTTTCCATCCCATGGGTGTGGGAACGCCCTTTGGCCCATGTTGCGGACCAGGTTGGTACCGGGTCAGATGGTGTCCCGGCCTGGTTCATAACAAAATGGTATCAGAGATAGTATTTTTTCCTGTTATTTGGGGTGTGAGGTAGATCGAAGATAGGATTGTTGGTAATCGATTGGTAGGTGCGGGAACATCGTCGTGGACTCTTTTTCATTCCAATCCTCGAGTAACGAGGGGTAGTCTTGGATTTAATTTCTTGGATTTTATTTGTGTGGATGGGGGATGGAATTAGGAGTAAACCGGTACTTCGCGGGGTCTCACATGGAGTAGCGACCCATGTGATGCCCGAGAGTACGTTTCGACACTCTTAGTGCTTGGTTCTTGCCTAGGGCATGGTATGCTAAACTATGTAGCCGGGTTAGACACGACCGTTAGTCCTCCACCCAGGTGCTTTATTGATTGTGATATTTTGCTTCAATTCTGTGATTGGCATGAAATTGTTTTCCTTTAAAAAGAGAAGTAGACTTTGTGGATCATTTTATTTTATTTTATTTTGGTGTGCGGTCGACACGATATTTTGGATTCATTTCTCTTGGACCTGGTTTTTGGAATTTGGCGTTGATTTATCGATGTTTAATTTCTAAAAGAACAACTTGGGTTATTTGAAATTTAAGTGAGTAATTTTTGAAATGGGAAGCACTTTTAAAATATGTCTTGAATTTTTGAAATGGTTATGGAAGGAAAAACGGGTCTTTTGGGATATTGGGAAAGTTTTGTTTTGAAAGAGGAGTAGCCTTGTTTGATTCCAATGATATTCCTATGGGTGCTCGCATGTTCATGTGGACATGATTAATGGATACTTGGTGGATCATGTGGATGGGTGCCTGAGTGGAACGAAAATGCATTCTTGTGAGGCACCATGGAATATCAGTGGTGATTGATTGATTTCTAAGGATTCTTATTGTTTCCTAGAAAGAGGGATCTTTTCTTAAATGGGGTTTTCTGCTCAAATGGTTTTGGAATTTGGAAAATGACGTTGAGTTTAGAGTAAAGATGGATTTTTCAGAATAGATTTTGGGCTTATTGTGTAGTGCTTGGTTTTTCGAGAGAGTGTTTTTCATTACGAATGAATTGATGTTTTAAATTGGAATTACTGGAATTGTGTTTTAGGTGTGAATGCTTTTTTTGGGATGTGTTTGTTTTTATAGAAGGTTATTTTTTTGTATTCTTTTCGGGATATACCCCCTAGAAATGTACCATTGGTTTCCAGCGAGTCTCTCAGTTCATGGCTCAGCCCAGACTCCCATTGGAGTGACAGAGTTGGATTCTACTCGGTTTTGTCATCTTTTTGTAGATGTTGATGTCGAGTGAGTATTGTTGAATGATTTCAAAAGTTGGGAGTGTCTTCGGGTTTTGAGTAACTTTGAATGTTGTGTGGGTATAAGTTCTCTCTAGTGTGTTCGTAGGAGCGGGACTGGACCAGAAAAAAGTGATCATCTCGTTATTCTATGAATGAGGATGTCTTGAGTGATCCTCAAGACTACCTTCATCTTGAAGTTGTACCTAAAGAAGTGAAGGAAAGAGAAATTGGTGGATCTCATAGGTTCTCAACCAATCAAAAGGCGGAGATTGAGGTGCATTGACCCTTCTGATGAGCTGGTTTCATGTTCTCCAGGGGATGTGTGGAACAATCTGCTTAAATCTCGTAATAGTTGTTGGTCTCATCCATATTGTGGTAAGTGCAGGTTCCTCATCCGATGAAGAGTGTTATCCAAATGGAATTGTTCTTGGAGTGACACTCTGGTCAGTTTGTGTTGCGAGTTTGACAGATCGCTCAATCTCATACAACTAGTGTGGTCAGTTGAACACCCTAAGTCGTTCGATACAATTATTAGTTGGTATGTTGACAAAGTGTCCGTTTGGGGGACAAGGTGTAGTATGCATGTTTCTTTTCCAACGGAAGAAGTTCTAGTCAGAGGTGTTCAGCTTATGACTACGAGGCGGTAGATGTTTCACACATTAGGGCCCCAGCCATAGGTCTTAGGGTGAAGCTTGCGCACAGTCAAAACTCATTGGGCATGGGATGAGCTTGGTCTAACATAAGTCCGTAGTGACGGGATGGGGAAGGATTAAATTTTATTATTGTGGTATTGACTCTGAAAGCTTGATTTCTATTGTAATGGGTATGAAGGTCGTGTATCCTTGTTGTAGTCTTAGTTTGTGGAAGTTTCACTTGGGACATAAAAAGGTTTGGAAAATCTGTATTCTTGTAAAGCTGGAGAGCGTGCTCCATGAACTTTCTTGTGGTCGGTTATGGATCAAAATCATACTAGTTTCATAGATTCTCATGTCTTGTGGGATTAACGTGTGCATATCCAGTTTTCCGCTAGTTTAGGAGTTTCTGCTATCAAAACCATCTCATGTGACGGAATATTGACCATTGTAGAAATCATCCGTGCAGGTCGGCCCGTGTTGGCGGGTTTATGATGAAAAGATCAGTCTGTATTTCTCAATGTAAACTTGGAATGCCTTCTAGGGTTTTGTGGTGTTAGGAGACTTTAAATGGTGGGGAGACCCTGTGCAGGTCTCACCGATGTTCCCTCTTGTGTTGGTTAAACATAGGGGACATTGGGGGTCATGCTAGTGTTAGAGGTTTTATCAGTGGTGAGTTGTTTTGGTTGGAAGAACCAATTTTTTACAAGAACCTTAATATGGCGGGGAGAAAACCATAGGACGTGCTTGTGTAAGAATCTGTTTGAAATGTGTGCTTGGCGGAGCAACCCCTTGCTTCTTCTCCGCCCGACCTCGACAATTCTAATTGGTTAGCTAAGATAGTGGGTTGCTGGATATTTGTTCATGGATATCTCGAGCTACCCTGGTAATACCTAAGTTAGGTTTCGGGGTGTTCCAGGTTGTAATTGTGTTTCTAGGTGAATTCCGTGCTGTTTTTTATTTTTCTTGGTGGTTCCGGTTTTCAGATCATAGATTTTTCAGGACATGGTTGTTTTGAATGCCTGATCTTTGTGTGATTGAGTGTTGTTTTAGGTATCTCCATGGTCTTCCTTGGAATCCTTGCTTTGTTAAGTCTTTTGGGCCTTTTGGGGGTAGAAAGTGGCATGGTGGGGAGAATTGTCACACCCCAACTTCGCACATCAGTAATGATTCTAATTTTAGCCTTTATCTGATAATTTTATTTGATTTAATTGTTTTTCGAGGTGTATTCTGGGCCCGATGAGAGATTTTGCGTTTTTCTTATAAATGAATGTTTGGATTAGCACCACTCGACACACGGGTATGACTCAATAAAAGTTGTGCTACTTTTCTAAAGCGATATGCGCCCCGATTGATGCTTTATTTTATTTTAATTATTTTGGTTTTTACTTTTGTGTCGCGGGTTGAGCTGGTTTTAATTGAAGTGATTTTGGTGTTATACACCGGTTCAAGGCTGTACACATGATTGTGTGTTGTGTCCATCCTTAATTATAGAACATTTTATTATTAGATGTGTTATTATTTGGGAGTGAAACCTTGCACATGACCGTGCACATTTTATGGCCTCAATAATAATCATATAATTATTAATTTGGTTGTTTGTATTAGTCTATTTTAATTTTTTTTAGTTTTAATATTACTATTAAAAAAATTTATTATTAATTTGAATTTCGTTTTATTATTTTATTTTTATTTTATTTCTATTCGTCATTTTTTTCTATTTTATTTTATTTTTATTTTATTTTCTCTATTTTCCCCCCTCTTTTCTCTCCTCTTAATTTCCCCCTCTCTCCCTGCACGGACCCTCTTCCCCCCTTCTTTTTGCGTATCATGCCTCCCCCTAACCCGAACCGAGCTTTGCCCTTCTCTAGTCCACAGCTGCCACTCGCCCCCTGCCAAAGCCTTCCTCCGGTGCATGCCTCCTCTGGCGCGACATCCCTATGTGGTGTGGCCTCTTGGCCAGGCCCCCTTACTCCCTATGTAGAGTGGCTTCCCAGGAAGGCCCCTGCACTCTGGAGGCGTCCTCCCCTCGTTGTGCCCAATTCGCCGACCTGCCCTCGCCATGCCCGACTCGCCAGAATCACCCTTCCCCCCTCCGACCGGATTCCCGCACGCTGCTCCCCTTAAACCGGCATGCTGAACCCCCCCGTCCTCTTACTCCTTCTAGCTGGCCTCCCTCCATTTTCAATGGAAAGCTGCAACACACCAGACCGCCTTCCTCAAACTGAACTACACCGCACCCCGCCCTCAAACTCTAACCATCTCTTTACTGCCAACTGGCGATTTGGCTGACCGACGTCCTCCCTTCCGGTTTGAGACCGCCACACGCCTCCCTTCATTGGCCAAACCTCCTCACCGGCATCCCAAATTCCTCCAATTCATGCACCTACCTCTATTAATTCTTCACTAATTTGCATACGGTTTTCAATGGGGTTAAATGTTTTTCTATTGGTTTGTTTGCAGTGTGTTTGATCCGATTGTTTGATAAAAGGGACTAATTGTTTTGTTTGCAGTGCGATTGTTGTGAAAAAGGGGTTTCACATCAAATTTGTGAAGTTGATATAAACTAAGGTAGGTAGTTCCATGTTTAATTATTATTTGATTAATTAATTTTAATGTTTAATTAATTTATAATTTTATTTAATTAATTTGACTAGTGCGAAATTGGTCTTCTCTGAGTTTTGATTTGCAGTTGAATTTTTTATTAGCCTGTTTATACTATGTGTCCACTTTCTGCTAATGTCTTATTTCAAGTTAATTGTTAGTGTTTTTTTAGTTGTGTGGTTGGATTATTAATTCGTTAGTTTGGTGTGAGTTCAATTTTACTTGAGGTTTAGTGTGTTTTGATGTGTTATGTAGGGTGTCTCAAGATATAAGTATGTTGTTGTTGTGAGAACTCATGACGAACTGATGATTTGTTTTTCTTTATCAGGAAATTAATTTGTTTGGATGTGCAATAGGGTGAATTTGGTGTTTTTATGTTGTGTCTGGTTCTATTTAGTAAAAAATGAACTTTTTAATTAGACATTGGCATTTAAAGTCTTGCAGCATATTTCGAAATTGTTTTGAAAATTTTTCTTGTAGTTCGCTTAATTATAGTAATGGTATTTTTAACTGTGCAAGCGGTTTATTAAATTGCATGCATGATGAAGATTGTCTTTCTGAGGTGGCATTGTGTGCGTGTGGTCATGTAAGGGGGTTTATGTCGGTCTATTGTGTAAAGCTGTGTTTTTCTCTATAAAATTTATTTATGAAAATTTGGATTTTTTAATTAAATAATTATTAAGGGTGATAAATTATTTTCATTGAATTTTGTAAATGCTTTTGGTGCCTAAAGTCATGCGACGTGTGTGAAAACTATTTAACAAATTATTTTAATGGCGTGTTTGATGATGAATGTGGTTTCTTTGACTGTGTAGTCTTTATTTTGGTTGTGTGAGTGATGCAGATTTAGTTTCCAGATACTCTTAGTGTGCATCTTATTTCAAATGGACTTTTTGTGTGAAAATGCTGGTTTTTGGTGAGTGTAGTGTCTAGCTTGGTCAGAGTATGTGATTATGAAATAAGACTTGAAATCGTAACTCCTTGAGCACAAACGGGAAGCCTAGGTACTAGGTGGGCGGACTAGGACTAGTGCGCTAGTGATTCGAAAGTGGCATCGGCCTAGTTTCACTTAGTTGGATTGACGACTACAACACTAACTAAACCTTTGGATGATATTTAGAGACCACTAGGTTATGAATGTGTTTCCCTACTAGTGGCTCGTGCACGAGAACATTTATTGTTGTGTTTCTGTACCATTGTTCACCGATACACGATGTTCTATGGTCCCACTTCGCGCTAGTATCATTAGGGCCTCTCCAATGTATTGTGCTCATTTTTTCTTTTCTCTCACCATTGGAACACAGTGTGACGTTGGGGATACCAAGAAAGTGTGTGTGTGTGGGTGTGTGTGTGTTAATTTAAGTTGTTTTCCATTTAGAGTAGTTTTCCCTTAAAAGATGTTTTCATTAAAATTCGTTAAGCACTTGTTTATTTTTATTTCATTATAATGCATATGTATCTGTCATTTAATAATTATATGTGGATCCTTTTCTTGATGGCATCCTACTGGGATTTTATTTCAGACCCTACATTCACCTTTGTGTGTATGTAAATGTTTTTTATTTTGTATTCCAGGTCGAGGCATCAGGCTTAGTAATGATGGTTCGAGTTGTATTGGTTTCCCCATGCAGTTTGGTTGACGTGGCTTGGGGATGTGAATCCTCATGTCCCACAGTTGTTTGACTTAGTTAACTTTTATTTTTTCATTTACTTTCATCCCCTTTGGTTTTTTTGTTCATGTTGTAAACTTATATTTTGACCCTAGTTTAAGGGCACGGTTGGTTGTTGACTTTAGTTTCAAATTTATTCATCTTTCTCATTGTTTCAGGTTTCTTTATTTTGGTAAAACATTGCCATGTTTTATTTTTGATACCCGACCACTTGTGCCAGCCTGTGGGGATCGAGAACGCCCTTCGGGCCATGTCGTGGACTGGGTCAGGCGCCGAGTCAGATGGAGACCCGGCCTGGTTCGTGACATAAAGGATAATTAATTTCATTCTTGAGGAATATATATCATCCATTTTAAAATAAAATATTTTAAAATAAAAATGAAAATAAAAATAGAGAAATTTTATCTAAAAATAACCTTTTGAACATTTAATGTAATATTAAAATAAATAATTATTCCTGAAGGGGAGAGAACCATTTCAGTCTCTATTAGTTAAAAAAATCCTTCAATATTTTTTTTGGAAAAGTCATAATGTACATTATTTCAAAATCAATAAAAATTATCCTCTAATTTTTTCTAAAAAAAATGATTGTTAATAAAAACAATAAACAAAGAATGTATTGTTTTAAAAACCTCTTTGAAAACATTCCTAATAAAATGGTTTTGGAGGAAAATGGATTTTTGATCGAAAAGAGAAATGAAGTATATTTCTCTTCAAAACAATTTCTCAATAATTATAAGTACCAAAGATAGTTAAAGTGACAATTTCACATAAATATTTTCATGAATATATATATTATACTAATTTAAATGATCTTAATTTAAAATGGATTATAATATTTCATCATTGGATGCATTTTCATAAAAAATACCAATAAATTATTTTATTGTAAATGAAAATATTTACGACTTTTGTATTGGGTATATCTCAAGCCCCATAAAATAATAACCTATTTTTTTTAATATAATTTAATGAACAATTTAAAATATATAAAATTAAAATTTTCATTATATAAACCTCTTGAAATAAGTTATGTTCGCAACATAACTTATATCCCAAGGAACGAAAATTTAGACCCCAAACCCTTACCATAAGTCTGACATACTTTGTACATGATTGAAACTCCATTATGATAAAAATATTATTATTAATATATTATAATAAAAAACATGAATATATAACTTAACACATAAAAATCATATATACCCTTTTATCACCTATCTTATATCACATCTTTATTAAACTCATAATTCTATGTGGCAAATGCTTTATTTTTCACGTAGGTTTTAATTTGGGGGGTTTTCCATGTAATTTGATCAACGTTACATCAACACAAAAATTTATATAGTACAATAATTATCATATATATTCATTATAAATATATTTTTATTAATTTGTTAAATTTATATTTAAAATATAAATTACAATATTCATTGATATTATATATCATACAGACACATGAATTCGGTTTCAATATCTCGATGGATAGAACAATATAAATGTAAATGATAATTCACCTATTTAAATATAATTACTATGAAATATACTGAATATATATTCCTCGAATCAATCTTCTTTACAATCTATGTAATATATAGATAAAAAATGAATCACATCACTTTGTGGTTATTGTAATCAATACATACGAATAAGCGAAATTATCGTTTTACAAAGGTTTAGAAGGTAAAAATTATATCTTATAGTATAATTATAGAAGAATAATTATTTTTCAAAAAATATCATATATAATTTTCTAACCCATTATTTTAACCATCCATGATGTATAGGGATGGAAAATTAATTACATCACTATGTGGAGACAATAAGCCATATGTACACATGAAATATACTTTCACTTCCCATTTGATGGACTAAGGGTGGAAAACTATGATTTCATAATACAATAATAATTTATCAGATTTATGATAATGAAGGTATTATTTAATTAATAATGTAATTTATTTTTTATAATTTAAAAAAAATGAAAAAAAATTCATTGGTTTAGGTGATTACATCTTATTGGAGACGACTCCATTAGAACTCCTCTTAAGGGATAAATGGTTGGATTGTTAAGAATATCATAACATCTAGAATGAGTGTGATGATGTTATGAAAAGATTTCTTTAGCTGATTAGTCATAAACAATGATCCATGTTTTGTAAATAAGTAATGAAATAGGTTTTTTAATTGAGGTGAGAGGCACTTTTGGAAATTCCAAAATAATTATATATATATTTGCACTATTCTTAAGCCAAATGATTCCAAATGGTCAGTAATTTCATAAAAGAATATCATTTAGACCATATAATTTCCCCCTATTACATTTTGGTTATTCTTATGCTAGTTTAATTTAATAAAATATAATTCTAATAAAATATTATTATTGTCAATAATGATTCTATTAATTACATAAGCATTGATAACATCATTTAAACCCCAGAAATTAGATCCAATTATTTAAATAAAACACTAATATTTCGTGGTAAAATATATAAAATTATTTTACCACATTCATATCACTCATTACAATACTTTTAATATTTTTAATAACATTTATTTTTTTCTGTGACTTGAATAATTACTATGTCAAGTTTATTTATGCAGTTAAATTAATTAGTTCTTCTCTAAAATGTAAAAATAAATTACTCTGATGAAGATAAATTTATTTTTTTTTTAAAAAAAATTTATAGTCTAACATATCTTTTATTAATCCCTATATTTAATGTATTATACTAATTAGAAACCAGAGTCTGACATGTTTGACTTTCCATGAAAAAAAATTATATGAAGAACATAATCTTATACAAATGGCCCTAAAATGGCGTAAACCAACATATTGGATGATTTTGTATTAATTTTATTCTTAAAATTATATTAACCGATGTTTTGTGTTCATTTTATGTCCCTTATCATTCTTAAAATAAATTACCTGATTTACCCTAACAATGGTAATAAAAATACAATAGTTACTATTCATAATGAATAGAAATTGAAGGGCCCTATTTACCAAATTTGGATCCATGGATTTAAAAATATGGAATTAATTTTCCTTGATTGAACTCACAAAATTTGTATAATTTAATATAATATGAATCCCTCAAAACAAAATGGAAAACAATTTTTTAGGAATTGTATTTTTCCAGCATATGATGATTTTATATCAATAGTATGACTATTTACCAAAATTATTTGAATATAAATAAATATTTTTAGTAATAAAATATATATATTTAATTTAAATTGTTACTCCATGGTGATTTTTTAACAAATAATAATATAGATACAATATACACTATAAAGAAGTTTTCATAAAAAATAACCCATTTTTAAACCCAAAAAGTTAATGTATATTAAAATAAAGTAAAAATATAATTCAAATTTAACGAAGTGGATATAAATAAATGAAACTTATGTTACTTGAAGTCATATTTAAAAAATAATATGACTTTGAAATTAGTTAATATAATGAAAATAAATGATATTTTTTCAAAAAAATATTATTTGTCACTATTCACTGAAAAATTAATTTTTTCATAAAATTCAAAAAAAACATCCAATGATAATTTTTAATTTATAATTTAAATAATGAAATATTTTTTTACAATTATAATTATTTTAAAAATCTCCCAAACTAATTATAATATTTCCTCATAAAAAATAAAGAAACCCAATTTTTTAGGAGAATTCATATTTGATGACTAAAATGACTTCACTAAAAATTATGTGATTATCCAATATGAATTTATATTAGGTAGGAACATGGTATATAATTAATAATTTTTTAATCATATTTATAGTCTATAATCTGACTAAAATGTGATAACATTAAGTAAAATATTTTTAAATGTATGTGAATGTTTGTTTCAACATGTAGTTACATGTAACGTATGATAAAGAACATGTTAAATTTATTTGAGGGAAATATTTTACAAAATCTCATGGTGTTACATTCTCCCACTTTAATAAATCCCATCCTTTTAATTTTTTATTGATCAGGATTATCAATAGTTTATCCTTTTAAAATTTCATTATGGAAATCCGCATCATAACATGGGTTATTAAAACATTCTATGGAAATGTGAGAAATTGAAATATGATGGTCATTCAAAATTACAAAAAAAAATAATTATCTAAATAGGGAAATATTAGGGGGAAAAGGAAAAATATATGTGGAAGAAAAATATAACTCCTAATTATTGATTGTGGATGATAGAGAATGAGACCTAGAGAATGTTAATGACCACAAAATCCTAAATCATCAAGGAGTTAAATATCAATAAATTTATTGGAATTGAATTTTATCAGATAATGATTTCATTCTAATATATTTTTCCTATAATTAAAAAATTCATTTATTTTTTAGACTTTTAATATAAAGAAATTTATTAACATGATTAGTGGAATTTCGTCCTTTGATCATTTTCCACCTCAATATCATATTTTTTTCCAAATGATGATTATTCCATATGTTTATTTCATGAATAACGCCCTAAAATAAAATAATATAAATCATATATTTTCAATTAAAATATATAAATCAATTCCTATTATAATTATTAATGAACTAATAAAAATTGTTTAGATCGTGGTAAGACAATTTCCAAAATTTATAACCCTTCATGTGATGAAATACAACAATAATAAAAAAATAATAGTAATTCAAAGTATTTAAATTAAAACATTCCAAAAAATAAATTTCCTCAAAATTATATACAATACCTCTATAAAAGTTAAAAATCCATAAATCAGAAGTATTTTATCTAAATGTCTTTTGGGATTAATTTAACATTTATATCCAATAATTTTTAATCACTCATAAATCCATATTCCATAAATGTATTTTAAAAAATCATATAAACTCAAATATATATTAATCTTTACAATAAATAATTAAACCTATATCCCAAATAATCTCAATAAAATCAAAATTATTGAAATATTTAACCTGAATGAAAATATTATACCTTTCATCTTACATTTGGAATTGTTTAATTTCTCTCTTCATAAATAATTCATCTCATTATATCTAATGGTTATATATTAAATTAATCCAATAAAATTTTATCCAAAATTCCATTAGTCAACTTTTATTAAAAACCACAGAGGGGGTCTAAACCATTGATCAAATAATAAATATCAAACTTATAAACCCATTATGGTATTCATAAAGATTAATTTCATCTTAAATGGACACATATATGCTTCAAATAGATTATTTACCCATTATTTCTCAAATAAGCTTATATCTTAGAAAAGAATTTACATTGGAAGCTTTGGTTCGTACTTGAACCTATAGACTATCAAATAAGATTTCATTTATCAAAAATCCATGTATCAGTATATCCTATATTTATATACTATAAAAATTGACTAATGGATGAAAAATATGATTTCCATTGGCCTTATACATAAAATCACCAACATGAAACTCTAAAATATAGAGTGGAGGAACAATAATTCACAATAATCATATTTCACTTGAACTATTATTATTTTATAATTTATACATGTATCCATTGTTTTTAGAGGTTTTTATAGGCTATTATCTTAATTAACCTTATGAATAGGGAATTTATTAACACAATGCCCAGAATGTATACATTTATATATATGAAGGATGGGTGGTGCATTTATTTGATATTTATTATTATTCACCTCATTAGACAACTTATTCCCTTAAATTAATCATTTAGTGTCCTTATGGAATTCCATTCCAATCATGATTAATTTCCACGATCTTTTGAGAAAATTCCATTTATGTTTATTTTTAGACATTGAGAAAATCAATGGAATAATTTTAACCCTCCGTGATTAATATCTTGTAAGTGTTGTGCAAGAATAGCCAAAAGTTTTTCATTATATCCCCCATAAAATTTGTTTCTCTAGAGGAAAATCAGCTCATTGTCCTCTATATACAACATTAAAAAATTTCTCCTGGGTTCCATCCACTGACTCAAACCAATAAGCATAGTTATTAAAACTATAATAACAGTAGAAAACAATATAATCAAGAAAAAAAATAATTGGATGTCAAAATCATGACTCTATTTCATCACATGACACCTTAGTTTTAACATAGGTCATACATGGTAATCACCAATACTATAAGATATTATAATATACATAGAATTGTCCTTTGACATTACTTAGGGATCTCACTTAATCATTCTCATTATATATTATAAAGGTTAATGAAACCAAACTTTTATACAAACTATAGTGAAAAATATTTGAATACATCGATATTATATTTAAATAGATTAATAATTAATAAATATACTTGTTAGAATCTTGTAGGTGTAGTTCCTTTGGAAACATAGAAACATAAACTACATTTTCATAAAATATATAGATCATCTCCCACTTATTTCTACAAAACTATAACCCTACATAGAAAAATCCTAATTAATTCCATTATTCCGAACTTGTAGAAAGGAACTATAAGAAATTGGTGCACTTAGATGCTTAATAAGGATAAAAAAGAGATATCAATGATCACAAAAACATAACATGAGTATAAGTATTTAATAACATGATCGTAACTTTTGAAAGTTATTCCATTCATATCAAATATCATAATCTTATGTGATGGAATTAATCATAAAAGATTATATGGCATGAATAATAATTGAATAATATAATATAAGACACGAGAGAATAAAATTTCCATAATTATTGAAATTTTGGTATACCCATAGATTAGAAAATAATTTTCATAATAGTCAAGGATCATTTACAAGACTATAATTGATTATTGGGTTCACATCCCAAACCATCAAATTATTGAAGGATTACCATCAAGTCTATCATGGCATAAAAGGTCCTTAAAGCACTAAGTTCACACCCCATTCAAACCATTATTATCTAAAGAGATAACAGTCATTGCCCAATGCATTGGAGGATATATAGGTTTCATCAATCACATAATTAAAATCATTCATATTTTTCTAAAAAAATCTAAAAAACTTATCATATTACAATCCTCGAAATGTTTAGGATTTCATATAAAATTATTCATATCGGAACCCATGAAAATAACAATGTTTCATACACAATTAATCACAGAATAAGCCATGGATAATAAAAAAATTTCATAAAATTAAATTACTAATATAAACAGGACATAAATATAATGAATAAAGACGATTTACATAGATCATATACCTGATAAAGTATATGTGAAGTTAAGTGTTGGTGTCATTGATGAATTGAAATACCATTAAAGGATTATTAAAAACATTATTTTGGAAAATACAAATTTCATTTTAATATGAAATTTATTAATAAAATTCACATATAGAGGAAACAAACTTTGTTGAAGAGATACTTTTAAAAAATGTAAAATATGATTCATAAAATATTTATTTATGAAGATGGGAAAAGATTATCATGTTATATCAATTAAGAAACATTTATTCTATATTTTTTTAAAACATAAAAAAGTACCTCGTTCAGAAACTGGAAAAAATATTTGTTTTAAAAAATATAAAATCTAAAACATGGTTTAAATGAATTTATAAAATTATAGGGTAATAGTGAAAACAATTTTGAATTTTTGTTTTTGAAAAAATTGTTTTAGAAGAAAAAGTATATTCTACAAAATAGTTAAATGATATATATTTCACTTTAAAATATTTTTTCTATCATTTTATTTAAGAAAGAGAAGAAAATGATAATATTACGTGAAACTTTTCATGAATAAATATAATGGACAACAGTTCAAGATTTTATATATAAATATATCGTAATATTTAATCATCATAATCATAATAGAAAACAATCCTAACAAACGACGTGATTATATTAAAAAATCCTTACTATATAGAAAAATTTGAATTTTTGGAACCATGAAAAAATAACATCAAATTAAAAATTTAAATGAAATTAAATGACGTATATTGATGATATAACATTTCAATGGGGAATTATATACACCTCATAAAATATGGTAGGTGCATAACATAACTTATATCCCAAAAAAAAAGAGAAAAAATACACGTACCTTTAGTGTGATATACTACATACACATTAGAACATACAAGATTATAATTATAGGTTTATAATAAATATAATATATTACCATACTCATATATATCATAAATATGTGAATTACATATATCCTTTTATCACCTTCTTGATATCAATTATTTATTATTCTTCGTGATATATGTATTATTTTTCCTATAGGTTTTGGTTTGGTAGTTTTGTTCATTGTATACTGAACATGGTTCTATCATGTTCAGAACATTAATATTGATATAAATATCATATTTAATTCTTAAATACAAATTTTGAATCGTTTAAAAAGTTAAAGATATAAAAATGAATCACACTATTGATAGATACAATAGACATGCAGACGCATGGACGTTGCTTTATATCTTTCATGGATAGAAAGAATGAAAGTTAAATAATAATTCTCCCATTCCAAAATAATTTATATATCTTTAATATTCTATATATTAATAAAAAATATACATGTTTCTATAAAATTAATATTGAAATGAAAAACGAATCACATCACTTCGTGTAGGTGGTGGTCCACATGTACGCAGGGGAGACATTATCATTTTAAAAATTGAATAGATGGTATGAAGGTAAATAATTTTTTTTATTCAAAAATATTAATTATTTGATAAATATAATTTATAAAATTTAAATCCATCATAGTAACCATCCATGAAATGTGGTGATGGAAAATGATTTGTATCGCTCTGTGGAGATGGCTAGTTGTACGTACACACAAGCGATACATTCACTTTCTTTTCGATAGAAAGTGGGTGAATAGTTGTTTTTTGATATTAATAATATCATCTATATATTTTGGGAATACTGATGTTAGTTTTTAAATAATATTATATATTTATAATACATAAAGAATAATAAGAAATATTATGAATCACTACTGGAAAACCTGCTTTTCGCAACACTTGTATACCAATGGTTCCTTTGAACCATTGGTATAGGTGCTCTTTACCAACGGTTTATGAAAACCGTTGGTAAAGATGGGTAGAAATTGAGTTTTCCCAACGGTTTGCTGAAATCGTTGGGAAAGATGGGTAGAAATTGGTTTTTCCCAATGGTTTTCTGAAACTGTTGGGAAAGATGGGTAAAAAATAAGTTGTCCCAATGGTTTTATGAAACCATTGTGAAAGATGGAGTTTTCCCAATGGTTTTTAACAACCGTTGGAAAAATTTTCCCCAAATTTGACAAGGCAGGAGACCCCATCCCTGATTCCAGAAGCAGACCCCAACAGAAGTAGACCCCGATTCCAAAAGATGTTCCAGAAGCATTTCCCAACTTCAAGAATCCCTTGAGAAGCCGCAACTCCAGAAGCACTGCCCAACTCCAGAAGCACTGCTCGATTTCCAGAAACCCTCGTAGCACAACAGAGAAATCATTTCCCCTAATTTCCAAAAGGCATGCAGTGAACCCTAAAATGAGTTCTTCCATCCGATCTGCTGCAACTCCCTTATCCAGGTTAGACTCTTTAAACCTCTTCCCAAATAAAAACATATAATCCATCTTTCTCCGATTTCTACATTTTTTTAATATCAACCAAGATCATGTCATTTTTTTCCTATTTTAGGGATTTTGGAAAATTTTATGATTCAGACTATTTAATATTGAATCAACGACTAATACATGATTGGTAGATGTCTGTGACTGGGGTATACTTTGGTTTCATATATAACTTCTAACTAAGCATATTAAATACTACCACTAATATGGTGATTCCACGGATCATGGGGCTTCATCTTCTTTTGTTATATAGAGTTTTTAGTGTTGGTTTTTAATGTATTTTAATTTCTTACGGTTTTATAGTGATTATGTATAGGGTTCCTTTGGTCATGAACTTCAGGTGAGTTATTCTTAATTTCTTCTTAGAGATCATTTTATTCATAATGTGTGCCTAATTTTTTTGTAGGTGTTGGTTATGTTTTTATGATGCCAATGTTCTATTTTTTTTAATAATGAAACCTATTTATATTTTAATGATATAAATGAGTGGTTTTTAAATATATGCTTATGAAATAGGTAAAAAAAATTCATGGTGGCTTATTTGTAACTGTATAAACACATATTACATTTTTATTGTATTCAAAAATATCATTAAACATATTTATACTTAGTGAATCCTTTATAAGTTTGGATCCATGTTTGAGCATTAACACTAAAATCCCCTAACTTAATACCATTTTGAGATTGTGTACATCTCATTTGATTTATTAATGAGCTCACTTCTTCCTTAATTACTATCTTCCAAGGATGTATTAGAAATATAATATCCACATGAATGTTTTTCCTTTCTTAAATAATGTAATTTATTCCTAGAATATTTACTTCCATATATTATTGTAATTATATGAAATGACACCCATTTAAGTGAGGTGGCAGAAAAAGATGACATAAAATAATCGTCGCATGACACAGATGGGAATTTCTCCAATCATCCCTGTTGTGTGTATTTTATTTCAAATATATATATTTCAATAAATTATAATATCATGTGTTTACTTTTGTGTTAAACTTTTTTATAAGGATCCACCCCCGAGATGAGAGATATCTGGAGAGGAGCCTGATATCGCTCCCAGTACAGAGGCTTGTGGTAGGAGGGGGTTGGTTTTAGAGTTAGACGACTATCTGGTGGTCCCTGTATTGAGGCCGGTTTTACGAGGGCTCGTGGTGAGAGAGTTAGATGATCCACTAGTCATACCAGATTGGATTATGCCCCTACCATAGACATATCTTCAATGCCCCATTTTTATCCTGGTGTGTCTTTAGGGACACATGGGATATTTAGGCCTTCGATGTTTACACTACTAGTTGGCCAGACCTCTATGCCACCATCTTTTTCTTCTGGTTCATTATCTTCGGGCTGTTATATTAAACCTTCTTCGACTCCTGCTCCGACACATTATGTGGATGAGGAGCATACATTGAGGGACACTCCACCTGTACAGGATATTACTTTTTCTTCTGCACATCCAATGACGCTCATTGATCCGACTACCAAAGGTATATTTATATAACTCTAACAAATTTTTATCCCAAAAATTATTTTTATTATAACATTTATTGATATTTGTTTTCTTTAATAACAAATTCATCCACTGATAGGAGGCGAGGGAGAGGGCGTACTCGTAGGAGTACGGTATGGAACCGCCAGACATAGTTGATGGTTGAATACAATGACGATGGACAAATGATTGATAAATCTGGGAAGGAATGTCAAAGTTTTTTAGTGACTCTAGCCAAACACTCCGACATCATTCCGGTCATACCTCTCTCCTGGAGACATCTACCACATGAAGTCAAGGATATTGCATGTGCACAAATATGGGTAAAAAATATATTGGATTTAATGTAGTATTTTTTTGTATGTATATGAATTAATCTATTGGGTGTTAGCTTCGGTATAACTTCCCTGATAGTGAAGGTGCACGATTGGTGCGTTTAAAGGAGCTAGGAGTGCTTTGGAGTGCTTATAAGCATGATCTGTATGTTGGATGGTGTGATAGAGAGGGAACAGATTTGGATACATTACCTATCATGGATGACTACCTGATAGAGCAATATCGCCAAATGATTACCCATTGGGTTACTGCCAAATTTATGGTATAAATCCCATTTGAGGTATTTAAATGACAACATTCATATTTTTCATTAATATTATCTAATTTATTATTAAACATTATTTAGTAATCTTATGAAAAAAATATAAAAATATTGATTTAAAACAATACCTCCACACTTTGGGGCGCACGACTATGTTAGATCATGAGAGGCAGGTGATATGATATAGTTGTTTATAATTTTTTCTTATGAGTTGCAATTTTTTTCCTACTTAAATTATGTGATTTATTGAATATTGAATATATGATTATAATTTCAATTTATATTGTTTCAATTTCATTACTGAAGCACCAATTTAATATTGAAGGATGTATCCCTAGAGAAAAATTGTTTTGCTCGAGTAGAAGAAAAAAATGGAACTGTGATTAATGAACCGACACAAGAAAAGATTATAATTTTTAATTTTTTTATTTCAAAGTTTAATGTATATTTTGAAATTTAGTAATCAATTAATATTTTTAACAGGCTACTTTAGAGGCCCTTGATTCCCAAGATCCTGTCAATTTAAAGCCACATGATCATTTATATCAGGTTTTGGGAGAGGAGGACTCTGGTCGAGTACGCTGCCGACCAGGTATGAATACAGTCTTGAAATGGTATTGGTCCTCTCCAGGTATCCATTCTAGTACCACAAACTTAGAATAGGTAAAGGATCACGTAATACAGTCTGATAAAAGGGCCACAGTTTTGGAAGTACAAGTTCAAACGAGGGACACAAAATTTATGAAACTGATGAATGCTTTACCTTCATTAGTTCCACCAGAAGCCAGCATGGCTTGTAAGACATTTATGTCGTCGATGGGTGCATTATCCAATGCCCCAGGCGGCGGTTCTAGTGGCGGTCAAGATGATGACATTCCTGATGATGATGAGGATGCTGAAGAGGACGAGGGCGTGGATGAGGATGAGGACGAGGACAAGGATGGGGCCAAGGGTGAGGATAGGGCCGATGTCTAGGATGGGGTCGATGATGAGCATGGGGACGATGCTGAGGACGACGATGAGGAAAGAGATGGCGGCGAGGATGAGGCCGATGATGACAATGGTGATAGTGATGGTGATCAGGGGCATATTGATCCATTACATTTTTGAATTCTATATAACTCTTTATTTTTTATCCTGGGTTTTCACTCTGGTATGAATATTTTTGAATTCAGTATAACTCTTTATTTTCGACCAAATATGGAAGCCTCTTTAATTTAAGAATGATTTTAAATTGAATTTATCTTTTTTCTTAATTATTTTTAATTATATTGAATTTCATATCATGAAAAAGTTTTCTTTAATATAATTGTTTCATTTGATAAATAAAGTCATTTTTTATAAAAAAAACCTCTCAAACGGAGGTGCGCTATCTGCGAAAACTCAGAGTGATAGTTTAGGGTGTTATAATTTTACTCTCAATTAGTAGTTTCAAATACCTAGTACCACTTTTAAAAACAACAAATATAAAAAATATATATCTTTATCATACCACAATCCTAAATCAAGAGTTTTTTTTATAACATAAGATCAATTTCTATATTGTGAAGGACAGATACATAGGATTTATTCAGAATCATGGCCGGAAGATGGTGCGCCACGAATGTCATTGGAGCGGGCCAACAAGTCGCAGTCACGCCGCTGTCACGCCACGGTCGTGTCGAGGCCACGCCGCGGTCCTTCCTCGGTCACACCACTGTCACGCTGCGGTCACGCCGCAGTCATGCCGCAGTAATGCCGTCATTTGGCTCTGCTTCATGATGAAACCCCTCTACAGTTCAAAATCCTGTCAGAATTCGATTTATGATATGTAGCTATAGTTTTAGATACATTACCCACCCTCCTTCGTAGACAGCCCTCCGGACAGCCCCCCACCCACCACAATCCGAGGCACGGGGCGGCCGGTAAAACTCAAAGTGTAAGTATTTTGTTTAAAATGGATACTCTTTTTAGTAAAAACAACTATCATATGAAAAACCGACCAAATGCTTTAGGATTGTGTTGATTTTTAGAAAAACGATCCATGGGTCATTTTTAACGTGTACGAGTCAACCCCGCCTCAATCTGAGGCGCGGTGTTGCCAACACCACTCAAAGTGTCTCACTTTTATTTGAAATGGACAACATTTTAAGTGAAAACAATAACTAGCATATGGAAAACCGACCAAACGCATTCGGATTGTGTTGATACTTCAACACAACGATCCATGGGTAAATTGTGAAATGTTCGGCCAGATGGCACGTCAATCGGAGGTGTCGTTTGAATGTGATGGCTGATAACACACTCTGTATGTCGTAAATGGAAAAATCATGGGTTTTATGGTCAAATGCATGCCGAATGATATCAAAATGACTTGAAATCACATGAAAACATCCCAATTGTTATTCGTGAGGTGTACGAGGAGACGACACATCATTCAGACGGACGGTTTTCATGGAAGGACTTAATATGTGTTTTTTAGGTGTTTGGATCATTTGAAAAGTGGACGTGGGGTTGTCCAAACTGGCCGAACGACTTCGGAATTCCATGAAATCAGACTACAAAAAAGGGTTTGTGAATTTTGAAATGGTCAGCCAGACGGAACGTCAATTGGAGGTGTCGTGTGACTGCGCTGACTGAAAACGTACTTTGCGTGTCGTAAATGGACAAAACATGCGTTTAACGGTCAAATGAATTCCAAAAGACATATGAATGACCAGAAATCACATGGAAACACCGTAATTATTATTCGTGAGGTGTACAAGGAGATGGAACATAATTAGGATGTGCGGTTTGTGCGGGACGGGTGAATATGTGTTTTTAATGTGTTTGGCGCGCTTGAAAAGCACGCGTGGGGTGGTTGAAACTGGCCGAATGACCTCAAAATTCCATGAAATTGGAAAAAAACAAAGGGTTGCTGAATTTTGAAATGGTCGGCCAGACAACACGTCAATCGGAGGTGTAGTGTGACCGTGCTGGCCGAAAACGCACTCCGTGTGTCGTAAATGGACAAAACATGCGTTTAATGGTCAAATTCATGCCAAACGACATCAGAATGACTAAAATCACACAAAAACACCCTAATTATTATTTGAGGGGTAAAAGGAGACGACACGTCATTCAGACAAGCTGTTTGCCTGGCACGACTGAAAATGTGTTTTTTAGTGTTTTGGCGCGCTTGAAAATCGCGTGTGGGGTGGTCGATACCGGCCGAACGACCTTGGAATTCCATGAAATCAGAGGAAAACAAATGGTGGGTTAATTTTGAAATGTTAAGTCAGAAGACACATCATCCGGAGGTGTTGTGTGATCGTGATGGCTGAAAACACACTCCGCATGTCATAAATGGCCAAAACATGCGTTTAACGGTCAAATGCATGTCGAACGACATCAGAATGACTTGAAATCAAAAGAAAACACCCTAATTATTATTCATGAGCTGTACAATGGGATGGAACATCATTTGGACATGCGGTTTGAGTAGCATGACTGGATATGTGTTTTTAAGTTGTTTGGCGTCCTGGAAAAGCTCACGTGGGGTGGTCGAAACTAGGCGAACGACATTAGAATGCGATGAAATCAGACGACAACAAAGTGTGGGTGAATTGTGAAATTGTCAGCCATACAAAAACTCAATTAAGGGTTTCGTGTGACTGCGCTGGCCGAAAAAGCAACCCGCGTGTCATAAATGGTCAAAACATGCGTTTAACGGTCAAATGAATTCCGAACGACATCAAAATAACTTGAAATCACACTAAAAAACCCTAATTATTATTCGTGAGGTGTACAAGGAGACGACACGTAATTCGGAAGTGTGGTTTGCACGGCATGATTGAATATGGGTTTTTAGGTGTTTATCACCCTTGAAAAGCGTGCGTGGGGTGGTCGAAACCGGCCGAATGGCTTTGGAATGCCATGAAATCGGACGACAACAAAGAGTGGGTGAATTGTGAAATGGTCTGCCAAACGGCATGTCAATTGGAGGTGTCATGTGACCACGCTGGCCGAAAATGCATTCCGCGTGTCGTAAATGGCCAAAACATGCGTTTAACGGTCAAATTCATGCCGAACGACATTAGAATGACATGAAATCCCACGAAAACACCCTAATTATTATATGTGAGGTGTATTAGGATACAAAACGTCATTCAGACGTGTGATTTGTGTGGCACGTCTGAATATGTATTTTTTAGGTGTTTGGTGCGCTTGAAAAGTGCGCGTGGTGTGGCCAAAACTAGCCGAACTCCCTCATAATGCCATGAAATCAGACGACAACAAAGGGTGGGTGAAATGTAAAATGGTCATCCAAACGACATGTCAATCGGAGGTGTCGAGTGACTGCGCTGGCCGAAAATGCACTTCGCATGTCATAAATGGCCAAAACATGCGTTTAATGGTCAAATACATACCGGATGACATTGGAATGACTCAAAATCACACAAAAACGCCCTAATTATTATTCGTGAGGTGTACTAGGAGACGAAATGTCATTCAGACGTGTGGTGTGCACGAAACTACTGAGTATGTGTTTTTAAGGTGTTTGGCACGCTTGAAAAGCCCACGTGGGGTGGTCGAATCCAGGCGAATGGCCTCGAAATTCCATGAAATCAGACGAAAACAAAGGGTGGGTGAATTTTGAATGGTCTTCTAGACGACACATCAATCAGAGGTGTCGTGTGACCGCCCTGGCCGAAAACGCACTCCACATTTCGTAAATGGCCAAAACATGTGTTTAACGGTCAAATGCATGCCGAACGACATCAGAATGCCTTGAAATCAAACGAAAACACCCTAATTGTTATTTTTTAGGTGTAAGAGGAGACTACACATCATTTGGACGTGCGGTTTGCACAACATGACTAAATATGTGTTTTTAATGTGTTTGGCGCGCTTGAAATGCCCGCGTGGGGTGGTCCAAACCGGCTGAACGGCCTCGAAATGCCATGAAATCGGACGAAAACAAAGGGTGGGTGAATGTTGAAATGGTCGGCCAGACGACATGTCAATCCGAGGTGTCGTGTGACTGCACTGTCCAAAAACGCACTCCGCGTGTCGTAAATGGCCAAAACATGCGTTTAACTGTCAAATGAATGTCGAACGACATCAGAATGACTTGAAATCACACAGAACACACTATAATTATTATTTTGAGGTGTATAATGATATGGAATGTCATTCGGATGCGCGGTTTGTACGGCACAGCTGAATATGTTTTTTTATGTGTTTGGCGCGCCTGAAAAGCACGTGTGGGGTGGTTGAAATTGGTCGAACGACCTCGGAATACCATGAAATCGGATGACAACAAAGGGTGGGTGAATTGAAAAACGGTCGGACAAACAAAACGTCAATCAGAGGTGTCGTGGGACCGCGCTGGCCAAAAACACACTCTGCATGTCGTAAATGGCCAAAACATGATTTTAACGGTCAAATGCATTCCGAACATCATCGGAATGACCTGAAATCAAATGAAAACACCCTAATTATTATTTTTGAGGTGTAAAAGGAGACGACATGTCATTCGGATGAGTGGTTTTCATGAAATGATGAAATATGTGTTTTTAAGGTGTTTGGCGCCCTTGAAAAGCGCTCATGGGGTGGTCGAAATCGTCCGAACGACCTCAGAATTCCATAAAATCGAATGAAAAAAAGGGTGGGTGAATTGTGAAATGGTCGGCTAGACATCACGTCTATCTGAGGTGTCGTGTGACCACGCTGGCCAAAAATGCGCTCTGCGTGTTTTAAATTGCCAAAACATGCGTTTAACGGTCAAATTCATTCCGAACAACATCAAAATGACTTAATATCACACGAAAACACCCTAATTATTATTCTTGAGGTGTACGAGGAGAGGTCATGTCATTCGGATGTGCAGTTTGCGCGACACAGCTGAATATGTGTTTTTGGGTGTTTGGCGCGCTAGAAAAGCGCGCATGGGGTTGTCAAAACCGGCCGAACGGACTCCGAAAGCCATGAAATCATACGACAACAAAGGGTGGGTGAATTGTGAAATGGTCAGCAAAACGACATGTCAATCGGAGGTGTCATGTGACCACACTGGACGAAAATGCACTTTGTGTGTTGTAAATGGCCAAAACATGCGTTTAACGGTCAAATGCATGCCTAACGACATCATAATGACTTGAAATCACACTAAAACACCCTAATTTTTATTCGTGATGTGTACAAGGAGAAAGCATGTCATTCGGACAAGCAGTTTGTGCGACATAACTAAATATGTATTTTTTAGGTGTTTGGCGCACTTGAAAAGTGCGTGTGAGGTGGTCGAAACTAGCAGAACAACCTCAGAATGCCATGAAATCGGAGGGAAATAAGACTGTGTGAATTGTGAAATGGTCAGCTAGACGAAACATCAATCGGAGGTGTCGTGTGACTGCACTGGCCAAAAATGCACTCTGCATGTCGTAAATGGCCAAAACATGCGATTAAAGGTCAAATTCATTCCGAACGACATCAGAATGACTTGAAACCACAAGAAAACACCGATATTATTATTCTTGAGGTGTATGAGAAGACGAAACGTCATTCAGACGCGCAGTTTGTACGGTACAGCTGAATATGTGTTTGGTGCGCTTGAAACTAGCCGAACGGCCTCAGAATGCCATGAAATAGTACGACAACAAAGGGTGCGTGAATTGTGAAATGGTCAGCTAGACGACACGTCAATCGGAGGTGTCATGTGACTGCGCTGGCTGAAAATGCACTCCGCGTGTCGTAAATGGCCAAAACATGTGTTTAACGGTAAAATGCTTTCCGAACGACATCAGAATGACTTCAAATCACACAAAAACACCCTAATTATTATTTTTGAGGTGTAAGAGGAGACAACACGCCATTCAGATGTGCGGCTTGCGTGGCACGACTAAATATGTGTTTTTAAGGTGTTTGGCGCGCTTGAAACACTCACGTGGGGTGGTCAAAACTGGGCAAACGACCTCCTAATTCCATGAAATCGAACGAAAACCAAGGGTGGGTGAATTTTGAAATGGTCAGCTAGACAACACGTCAATCAGAGGTGTCGTGTGAACGCACTAGCCAAAAAACGCACTTTGCATGTCGTAAATGGTGAAAACATGCGTTTAACTGTCAAATTCATGCCGAACAACATCGGAATGACTAGAAATCACACAAAAACATCCTAATTATTATTCGTGAGGTGTACGAGGATACGACACGTCATATGGATGTGTGGTTTTCCCTGGACGGTGGAATATGTGTTTTTGAGGTGTTTGGTGTGCTTGAAAAGTGCGCGTGGGGTGTTCGAGATAGGCCGAACGCATTCCAATTGTGTTGATACTTTAGGAAAACGATCCATGGGTTATTTGTGACGTGTAAGAGTCTACCCTGCTCAATCCAAGGTGTTGTGTGGTCAATACAACTCAAAGTGTCTCTCTTTTGTTTCAAAAAGACATCATTTTAAGTGAATACAACAACTGACATATGGAAAACCGACCAAATGCATTCGGATTATGTTAAAACTTTTGGACAATTATTCATGAGTCATATGTAATGTGTATGAGTCAACCCCACCTCAATCTGAAGGCCAGTGTGGTCGACACCAGTCAAAGTCTTTCTCTTTTGTTTTAAATGGACAGATTTTAAGTGAAAACAACAATTGGCATACTTAAAATGGACTAAACACGTTCAGATTGTGTTGATATTTTAGTAAAACGATCCATGGGTCATTTGTGACGTGTAAGATTCATCCTCGCCTCAATCTGAGGGGCAGTGTGGCCACCACCACTCAAAATGTCTCTCTTTTGTTTAAAATGGACATGATTTTATGTGAAAACAACAACTGACATACCGAAAAACAAGAAAATGCATTTGAATTCTATTGAAACATTATAACAACAATCCACGGGTCATTTTTGATGTTTAATATTCAACCTTTTATCAATCCGAGGAGCGGTGTGGCCGGCACCACTCAAAGTGTCTCATGTTTCATTGAAATGGACAACATTTTAAGTGAAAACAACAACTGACATACGAAAAATGGAACAAATGTAATAGGATTCTATTGGTAATTTAGGACAACGATACATGCGTCATTTGTGACGTGTACAATTCAATACCGTCTCAATATGAGGCATGGTGTGGCCGGTACCACTCAAAGTATCTTTCTTTTGATTAAAATGGATACACATTTAAGTAAAAACAACAGGCATACAGAAACTTTCCAAACACATTCAGATTGTGTTGATACTTTAGGAAAATGATCCATCGGTCATTTGTGACGTGTATGAGTCAACCTCGCCTCAATCTGAGGCACAGTGTGGCTGGAACCACTCAATGTGTCTCTCTTTTGTTTCAAAAGGACTTCATTTGATGTGAATACAACAACAGACATACGGAAAACCAACCAATTGCATTCATATTCTTTTGAAACATTAGGACAATGATCCATGGGTCATATGTGACGTGTATGAGTCAACCCTTCCACAATCTGAGGGCCAGTGTCGCTGACACCACTCAAAGTCTTTCACTTTTTTTTAAATGGACAAGATTTTAAGTTAAAACAACAATCAGCATACTTAAAAAGAACCAAACTCATTCAGATTGTGTTGATATTTTATGACAACGATCCATGAGTCATTTGTGTTGTGTATGACTCAACCCTACCTCAATCCGAGGTGCAGTGTGTCCGCCACCACTCAAAATGTCTCTCTTTTGTTTAAAATGGACATGATTTTATGGGAAAACAACAACTGACATACCAAAAACTAACCAAATGCATTCCGATTTTGTTTAATATTTAAGAAAACAATCCCTAGGTATTTTTTTGATGTGTACGAGTCAACCCCGTCTCAATCTGAGGCGATGTGTGTCCGAAACCACTCAAATTGTCTCACATTTCATTAAAATGGACAACATTTTAATTGAAAAAACAACTGACATACGGAAAATGGACCAAACGCTTTCAGATTATATTTATACTTTAGAAAATCGATCTTTGGGTCATTTTTGACATGTACGAGTCGAACCCACCTCAATCGGAGGCACAGTGTGGCCGTTACCACTCAAAGTGTCTTTATTTTGTTTAAAATGGATACACTTTTAAGTAAAAACAACCGGCATACATAAAACCATCCAAATTCATTTGGATTGTGTTGATTCTTTCGAAAAATAATTCATGGGCCATTTTTGGCATGAACAAGTAAACCCCGCCTCAATCCGAGGTGCGATGTAGCTAGAACCACTCAAAGTGTCTCTCTTTTGTTTCAAAAGGACATCTTTTTAAGTGAATACAACAACTGAAATTTACACTCATCAACGATAGTCGCAAACTCTTTTTCATGAGTTGGGTAGTTTCACTCATGGGCTTATAAGTGACGAGATCCCTAAGAAAATACCCTTTCACCGTATATGATAAAAAATACAAGTTCAATGAAAAATGCATCACAAATCATTTCGTACCCCAATCTAGTATCATAATTTTTTTTTGAGTGGAGCCAATTTCAAACTCTTCTTCAACTCTAATAATCATTTATCAGACTATTCTGTCTATTAGGATTTGATGGGGACATGGGGGGGCTGTGTTGGTTGGGGGGTTGTGCAGGGGTGAGGTGAATTACTACTGGAAGAATGGTTGTCATTTGATGATATAAATGGGTGTAAATAATGTTTGAGTTATTTATACTATTATTAAAATTACTGGATGATTTTTGTCATACGAAGATTGAAATAGGGAATTGTAGTGCATGACATGGTTGGAAGAGTTTGATAGTTTTATGTGTTTTTTGTGATATTTTATGTGTCTTTTATGCTGTTTTAAGTTTGTATGTGGTTTTTGTGATATTTTTAATGCAGGTGTATACTGGAGGGGCTACTAGAGGGTTGGTGTGCAACAGTTCTGGAAAAAAACATTACCAACGGTTTTAAACCGTTGGTATAATAGTTCTGGAAAAACACATTACCAACAGTTCAAAACTATTGGTATAATAGTCCTGGAAATAGAAATTTAAAAACTATACCAAACGTTTTGAACCATTGGAATAGTGTTTAGTATACAATATATACCTAGGTTTTATGGAAACCATCGGTAAAAACATTTACACTTCCAGTATTGCCAACGGTTTGTAAAACTGTTGGAAATACTCCTATTACACTTCCATTCCCAATAGTTATACAAAAACCGTTGGTAATGGGCTACTACCACGCCTTACATTCCAACGGTTTTCCAAACCGTTGTTATACTGTATACCAACAGTTTGGCAGCGTTTACCAAAGGTTTCAAACCGTTGGTAAGGGCTTAACTTCCAATAGTGAATGGTTAAATTGATTACCTATCATAGACATCTCTCTTAGATATCCTTATAATGTTTTTAGTTTTTAGCTTCTGAGATGATTATAATCAATATTATATTAGAAAAGGAAGTTTATAAAATAATTTTCATGGGTATTGAAGACCAATACGGCTATAAAATATGTACATAAGTGAGGGATGAGGTGCAGTTTGAAAATTAAGATGGGGGCACTTTAATAATTTCTCAAAAGATTAATGTATAACAAGACTATTCTAGATACAAGTTATATAAAATGGAACAAGAAATAATATGGAATAATATTCTTGAAGATGTATTGTCCAATTTTTCTTTTTTTATTATTTTCAATAATTATAAATAATTTAGGAAAATAATTTTTTCATAAAATATAATTATTGTGAATTTTAACACTATTCATTACATTAACTCTAATTAAATCAATCCAACAATAGAAATTCACATAAAATATATTAATAAATAAATAATATATCATGTTAATATTTAAATTGTCTATATCACATTAATTACCAAAATTATTGTAAATGTATTGTTTTTAATATCAATTTTTTTATTTTTTTTCATTTATTGAATAGTTACTATACAATCATTGCGTAAGAATTTAAGTCAATTATTTATTTTGTGAAAATAATAAAAAATTTGAATTATTAAGTTAAATATTTTTTAATTTCAAAACGCAATTTATAGTTGAACATAAAAACTTTTTATACATTTATTAAAAATATTGTATTTATTAAACGAATGAGTGTATAATGATAAGATTTTATTTAAATAAAATAATCTCATCCCATTAGCCATAAAATTATATATAACCAAATAATGGAAAATTATTTATGAAATTAACTCATACAATAGTATTAAAAAATATTTTAGGGTTATTTTCTATTAATTTTAATTTTATATGAAACCTAAATTTTTGGATTTACTTGTACTGATGTAATAAAATTAGTATAGTTACAATTTACAATGACCAGAAATAAAAGGGACCTATTTATCCTATCTGGATAAACTAATATAAAATATTTAATTTTTTCTCAATATTGAAATAAAAAAATTTGTATAATTTATTTTATAATTATTTCTATAACATGTGATGAAATTCCATATTTTTAGGAAATGTATTTTTCAAGAATGTAATTATTTTAAATTAACACTATGAATTGTTATCATAATTATATAAATATTGATTATTATTAATAGATATATTCTATATAAATTTAATTTTAATAATTACTCTATATTTTTTAGTTTAATTAAAAAAATTATAAAAAAATTATGTACTTTTAAATAGTTTTCGAAAACAGTTATTTAACCAAAAAATTGACTTATACTAAAATATAGTATCCGGAATATTAAAATTTAATTAAGTTGATATAAATAAATAATACTTATATTTACTGAAATAATATTCAAAAAATAATATAAATTTTATATAACATTATGTATTAAAAAGAACTTACATTTTTACAAAAATCTATAGTTTTCACTCTTTATTGAGAAAAATAATCTTTTTAGAAAATTTCATAAAAACAATCCTAAGATAATTTTAACATTCGTAGTTCCGAAATGAAAGTAATTATTTCTAAAAAATTTTCTTAAAATTTTATAAAATCATTATAATATTTGTTCATTAGAAAATGAAAAAACCATTTTTCAAGAAAACATATTTTTGAAGAATAAGATGACTAAACTATAAATTGAGTGATTAGTAACTAGGAATTTATATTTGATGGGACCATGGTATATCATTAATAAAGTAGTTAATCATATTCATACATTATTATTTAATGGGATGGTAGTAACATTAAATAAAATATTTTTAAAATTATATTTTGGTTTTTTTACTTGAAGTTGTCATTTGTGTAAGCTAACTCCAATGTTAATTTAATTTGTGAAAAAATATTTCCTAAAATATGAAGGTGATACATTCTCCACACCATTTATAATTAGTCTAACATGGTTAGAATATCGACCTACTATCTTCATTAAATCTAAGTATTTCAAAATAAAACATGTGTCTTAAATCTATAAATGGTTTTCACAAAGCACCATTTATCAACCTAACAAATCTGATATCATGAGAAGAACACATGCACAAAACATCTCAAAGGATCAGAAACCTGGTCATTAAATCTGAGGGAATATGAAACTACACAAAACACAAGAATGTGATAGATTTAACATTAAGAAATAATGGGGATCAAACGTAAGTTACAAAAATTCTATAAAACGATGTCAAGATCCAATAACTAGTAATACCATCTCAGGGTAATACCTGACAGAAAAAAACAATATAGTTTCATCTGCCACCCAATTGGAAATAAAACAACACAAAAAGTATTTATTATTGTACCTTGGGTTTCTTCTGTATCAAAAAATAGTAAATAAGGAGCATCTATAAGAAATAATAACTAGAAATTCATAGACATCTTAATAGCTACATAAACTGTGTGAAAAGAATTTATACGTTAAAAAAACTAGAAACCGAAAATATGGGATAATTCCCAAGAAAATGGGTGGAATTAGAAAATTGTATTCTCCCAAAACAATGGGAAAAATCCAAATCTCCATTAGATATTCCAAAAACAATCACAAGCCTAATTCACATGAGGTCTCAGAATTCTTTATATGATGCCCGACCATCTCAAAAAAACCCTTAATGTTACTAGAATAGACATATAGATAATCATTATTTATTTCTAACAGAAAATATAACTGAATGTGTTTGAACATACCCAACTAGAAACACACCAATGGATTCCACATTACGAAAAAATGAATAGTGGGTTGTTAAGATGGATTCCCATCAACACCACCTCTATATATCCCCTTCATTTCATTTTGATATTATTAAACAAATCTAGTGGGAATCTATGCATCACATATGAAATGTTTCCCTACTTCGATTTCTTCATCAATGAAGGCCTAATATACCATGTCCATAATGTTTTTTGGGCCAGACTAATGTGTCGGTGAACAGAGATCATGATTAGGGCCTCAAATAGAGAACCATTATTTCTTGGTATTATTAAGAAAAAAATCTATAAAAAATTAAACGATGTTAGTAAGACATTTATCATATTCTCTAAATCACTCATCACCCTAGAGGATACCCAAAAACTAAAATTCATTCTCAACTACCACTTCTTATGGATAAAACTATTTAATGAAGGCATCCAATAAATATTCCTACGATAGATCCTTGAATAGCTGGGCCTTAATATTTAATCTCTACCACTCCAAGCCTACACCATTGAACATGGGAATGGAGCACTACACCTTGGTTGCTTCAGGAGTTCATAAAAAGTATAAAATAACTTTAAGATTGATTATCCACTCAATCACAATGTGTGATCATAGATCACTATATAATATTTGGGTATATTGATTAAAAACACTCATACAATATCTTTTATATGAGAAGAACATGGATCTACAACTCTATCATGATTCTATAAATATTTATAGACCAGAAAGAAAACAACTGGAAATCTAGGAAAACAACACTAAGAATTAAATTCTTAACATAATGATTCATTATATGGGGATCCATTTAAACATTTATAGATAAAATAACTCAATTAAAATAATATTATAGGATATCAACACAAAGATAATAGACAGAAATAAGACAAACCAAATTACAAAACACCAAAAATCTAATCAAGGGAACCAAATTTTAATGAAATCATATAGATTTCATAAATACGATTTCTAAAATATTTGGGATCATTTAATACCACCCAAACATATTATTTTGAATTGAAAAAATCCCAAATATTATCATTTTTCTCAAACCACATTAAATTATATTAGAAACCTTTCATAAAAATACCATAACTCACCCTAAACATTTCAAGAGCTATATAACCCAAGAATATATAAAGTGTTTTTTTTTGAAAACCAACAAAACCAGTAAACATTTTATAGTTTTCTAAAAAATATCACCTAAAAGAAACTCATTGAATGAAAAAATGGTATTCAAAAAAATTAAAATACCACAGAATAATACATTTCCTTTAATCAACATTCAAAATCTACAAAACAGAAATTAATCATAACAACCACCATTAGTATGTAGGGTGTGATGTATATATAGCAGGGTACAATAGTTATTTGACTTCATTCCATTTATAAAACAACCCAAATACAAGAGTTTGAAAACAATCCATGGAAAAATATGATTCCATTTCAATTTAAAAGCATGGGAATAAAAAAATCCTAAAATAAAATAATTTCATCATGTGATCCATGTAACAACCAAATGTTTTATCAATAATAATTTCCCATATTATAATTATGTAACATAAAATTAAATTATGAAACACAAGGCCACACCGCACTACTAAATATGATGTGAATTTTATAGACTAATCTTTAAACATAATTATTTCACTTTTGTGATTTGAATATACAAATTCTGACAAACACAGTAGTGATTGGTAAGATATTTGGAGTCTCATAGGAGCAACATAATTTTTGGTGAATAGAACATACCCTTATGAATATTAATGTTACCCTAATGAATAGTGATAAGAACCATATGAATAGTAACCCGCCCAACTGAATAGTATCCTCACCCAAGACTATATAAATAAAATTTAGGTATCTTATAAATTAATGAATTGAATAAAAGGCTATCTAAAAAAGTGTTTCAATTTTATAAATTAGGTGCTTGGAATTTTACTAAGTCATAAAAATTTAAATACAATTTTATGATTTATTGAATGATTTAAATGAACAATTACTTTCATAAAAATTATTCATAAAATAATATTTTTATATCTTATGATTTTAAGATAATTCTTTTTGAACTTAATTAAGTTTTCAATGTGTTATAAAATCAGATATATTTTTAAAATCTGTATTATCCATGTAAATGATGATATTATTTAAATATAAAATTAATCATATTTAGAAAATTATTTTCCTAAATTTAGTTCATTTTTTACTGTTACACTTCAAAAAAATGGTTATTGTGAATTTCTTGTATTTTTTCAAAATATTTTATTTTTTTCTGAATATTGAAATTTTATAATTTACGAAATATACTAAATAATTAAATTTTTTCATCATGCCTGAGTCAAGGATGAAGTAAATAAATATTTTTTTCAAACTGAAATACTATTATTAATTTAATTAGTTACAATAATCCCCTCACTATTTCTTGTCTTGGGGAACATTAATTTACTAATGATTAAAATATTGAGAAAACACCCCTCCTCTCCACTCTAAACACCACACTCACACCATCTTCTCCTCACAATACTCTAGATTCATGTCTTGTCTATATTCTACCTAGTATATTTCCCTAGTTCCTCCCCCATAAGAATTAGATATTTGTCTCATCAAAATAACATTCCTATGTTTCATAAAGATGTATCTCAAGAGTAGAATTCAAGTGATAAATCCACTCTATTTTTCATTTATTTTTCATTAAATTAAAATTTTATTTCTTATTCTTTCCTCACATACCTTCATCGAAATTTTATGAAAACTCCAGTAACTTACATACACTTTACTCTTGTTATTATAATAAAATAATTCATCACAACCTGTTTTCCCCCCACATTTTTTATTAAAAATGTAAACACAGTTTGAGATGTGTTAATTTATCGCATTAAATGACGATGGGTTTTCAATTTTTATTATCATATTAAATTCTGGAAAAGAAGCCATTTTTTATGGTTGAATTATATTATACTATATGTAATATATCTTATTTAATGATCTTAATTCTTTATCCACATATCATTTTAAATAAAGACACAAAACAAATTCATAGTAGTGAAATCACCTGAAATAATCCAAATGATTATAACTAAGATCATATCTAATGATTCATCCTCATAAAAATTAACCATATAAATTATATGATCATTTAAGAATTTCGAGGATAATTAATAACATATAATAACAATTCTAAATATTCATACTCATTTTAAACAAACTCCCATTCATGTATACAATCGGCCTGATCATGAAAACTATGAAAAAAGTCCCAAATGATGAAATTAAACTCTATAACTCATAAAAAGAAAATAAGAGAAAATAATAAGACAATAATGAATTATATTCTTGTATAAATAGATCTATATTTTATAATTAGTGAATCTAATATGATTATAAAGGACATTAATGTGATGAAAACATTCAGATCCAAGGTAAGAGGATTTCTCAAACAAAACTCTCTATCTTTGGGTTTCCCCTCTTTCACCCCATTTTCAGTATGGTTATTCCATAAAAATCATTTCTTCATCATTATCTTACCTTTTTTGAGATATTATTTTTTCCAAAATATTTTTATTCAAATACAATGTTTCATAAAAGAACTACTCTATCAAAAAAATACACTTTTTACATATCACTCAATGTTGATGATTCTTATATCATGTATGTTGTTCCCTCATCCATTTGGTAACCCAATGTTTATGAATGTATGATTATTAAATGAAACCCATTACATTCCATGGGTTATTATATGTTTAAATTGAAATATTTTCTATGTGGAATTCATGTTAATGTAAATGTTCTGACGTGATGGGTGCACCTAGGATTATATAGAGAAATCTAAATATTATGATGTGATAGGTGTGCCTGGAATTATATAGTTCTCCAATGCATTTTGTAATTTGAAAACCCACTTGAGTACAGTGTAATATGCATGAACATGATGCAAATTTTTTTAAAAACTATCCATGGTATTTTTCCACTAAGATATTATGTTTTATTTTTATGAATTTCCACATTCCAAGTCTTTTCTTAATTATTACTCTCATTATTATGATCATATTATTGTTTTATGATGATAATGATTATGTTATCTGCGTGTTATATATTTTTTATTTTCTTATCTATATACATACTGGGGTTTTTATCTCATCCTTTTTTATGTATATTCTTTGGTGAGTGATTATACTAAAGAGAACACAGGGGATAATAAGAATCTAGATAAGAAGGAATTAAATAAATGCTTATGCTTTATGTTTTAAAAATTACGAATTTTCATAGTTATCCCAAGACACTAAACCATTGGATCCTCTTTGTGTAATGTATTTATGTTTTTTATCCTTAAAATCATGTAATAGTAATTTAATAAAACCAAGGTCTCTATATTCTATTTGTAAAAGCATTTCAAGAAGATGGCCATTTTTGAAATCAATACAGTTTAAAAAGGTAATAAAAACCAATCCTTTCCATCACCTCACATTAGGAAATAAACCTACACATAGTTTCAAATATTTCAAAAGTTACATCTATGGAAAATCCATTGAATATAATATACCATTTTCTTTGGAAATACTTTTCATACACACTTATAGATTAAATAATTAAGTTAATCTTTAGTAAAAAAACAATGATGGTCATGAAAATTCTAATAAATGAATGGGACAAAACTCTCCAACCTCATGAGTAAAATCATACAAGAACAACACATAATGAAAATCCATCCAACTAATGAAATAGACATGCCAATATTATTGAAATTTATAACAATTGATACAAATTATGAAATACTAAAATATGATTGGTAACATGTGGAAATACTTCAGGACTAATAGAATATCCAAAGACCCGTACAGTTTGACCTACTACCGAGAGGTTTATGGTCACACATCGATCTATTGAATAACTCTAACCAGTCTCTTTGATGAATGTACCCCTTTATATGTGTAATGTAAAATCGGTGGGGTTAGCTGGTACTAAACCTCAATTTCCCAACAATGTTCCACTACGTCCCACATAGTCACCTCAGTATCCTTATATAATAATCATGATGGTGGGCCATGATCAAATAATCTTCATAACATTTTTATAAAAGATACCATAGGGGCTAACACCACAATGGAATACTTTACACCACACAAACCCCTTATATTGATCCCTAACCCATAATCATGGAATGAAGAACCTCATAACAACTATCACATGGATAAAAAGACAACATCAACAAACCATGGGAGATCAATAAGCACATTATCAAATCATTTCACAAGTTCCAACCAAGGATTCACATTCAAACATGTTTATGACATACACATTTGGAAGTCAATTTAATATACAGTTTTGAATCCAAAAACAATTCCAACACACATCAAAATCATCAAAAAATATGATGAATAGTCTAGTTTAAATTACATGTTACTTTATAAAACCACACCACTCCCTCTTAATGTAATGAAATATTTTTGTCCACAAAATGGACACCCAATTTAGAAAAATCAATTTGGATTTAAACACTACAAACAATTTTTTTTATCAAAGAAATCCAACATCTTCATTGTATCAAGGATGTGAATTTCATAAAACACCCATTTACACAAGATAACCATTTTAAATTTGAAGTTTCACCCATCTTCCAATTGTAAAAAATGTTTATGAAAAATGTAAAAAAATAGTCCTTAAAAACCAACACCATCTTTATGAGTGATTGAAATTAATTTAAGAAATATAATAAATAATGTAATTTTTCATTAAAATAAAATTAAATAGAAACTTCTAACATAATTAGTAAAATAATGGCTCATTTAATGAAATCTATATCAGAAAGACTCATAGAATTTTTCACAACCCATTTCATGAAAAAATCCCCAATTTATAAAATAAATAACTAATAAAATCATTCAATCATGACCTGTATTGTTTTATGGGTAAGAAATTAATATGAAAACGAAAAGGATAAAGAATTATGTTCTAATACCACTTCAATAGGGAATGAACCACCATGAAAGAACCTAGTATCCACCATATTGGAGCATGGGGGATGAATTGGGGTCAGTTGGTTTTAGTGGTGTGGATTAGGGGAGAAGACTGGATTTAAAAAGAATGATGAATGCAAAAAATATCACTAAACCATATATGAAGCTCATTTATCCATAACAGTTTTCCAAACCATGCAAAAACCAAGCACCATCAGTGGTCCCTAGTTGCATTCTAACCCATGGGAGTCTTATATCTTATCTCTTCATGCTGAAGTTATGAAGAACTCCACTACCATTGATTAAAACCTCATTAAATGTCATAAACATGGTTTCACTAACAAAGTACCATAATTATTTACCCCATGAAAACCCTATAAAACTAAAAACAATCACCAAAATCATCAAGAGCTCAAGGGGTAAAGGTACCTTAAAAACATTAATGAATAAGGACCATTGGGGTGTCACATTATCAATGGTTATAGTGCTTAATGGTATTTTATATCTAGAAGGATAAAAAATATAATGGTCAAAAATAACCAATGAAGTGTATGAGTTTTCTATAATATTTTCACTTAATGTGGAACTAATTTATTTGAAAATGAAATTTCATTTATTAATATTTAGTTCATTAAATTTATTATTATTTTTCTAATGATAAAATTTTATGATCTATCTTTTAGGAATATATTATAATTAATTATCCTATCATTAATTATATTGATTATATATTTTATTTTCAGTATCATATATTTTAATTCGCTTATGACTGGAATAATGTTAGTAAATATAAACATTATTATTTCTCTCTTTGGTCAAAAATCCTTTTTTAACATATCAATGTTTTCTATAACTTTAAAAAAAAATATTTACTATTATCCTATGATTTTATATAGTTAGTTTTCAAAATATTTTAATTTAAATAAATATTATTTAATAAAATCTTTGAGTTTTCTTCAAATAAAGAACATTTGATTTTTCCAAATATGAGAATGAAATAATTGTTTTAATATAGAAAACATTATTGGAATATTCATATGTCATTACTATGTCTTGTTTAAATCATCCATTATAAGTTTTCATTATTCCATTTAAATAAAAAAATTTCCATAATAATTTAGAAATTTTCATATCTTAGATAATTGATTTGAAAACGAAAACATTATTTTTCACAAGAAATATTCATCTGACCCATTGATATAATTTTTCATCCATTAAGACATCATTTGAAGTTAGTTATTAGTTAATGTGGTTATGAATCAATTATAAATCCCTTATTATTTCACCAAAGGGTTTATGATTATGTTGATGAGATTTTTATGAAACCTATTTATGTTCAGTGGTTTATTCTATGAAAAAAAGATTAAATTTTTATGAAATATATTTACTATTCATAGGTTATTAAATGAAGGTATTAAGATATGATGAATGTTTTATGATCATGGGGAATACTTAAGTATGGTTTTTATTCTGTGAAAAGTTGGACCAAAATTATATAGACCAACAACGCATTGGGTAACAATGGATAAATCATGAGATAATTCAGAATGGAATTGGGGTGATCCCAGTTCATTATAGTACACTTTCCCACAATAATAGTCTTGGGTGTAAAACATGAATAAGAAAATTATTGATCGAGGATTGAACCCAATACACTATTATAGACATGTTCGTTGTCCTGGATTATGTTTAATAATTTTATTATTTGTGTTCATTACACACAAATAATTGTTATGATTATGATATATTCTAATGGATCATGATTTATTCTTGATGATTATTCAATTTTATGTTTTTTGATTAAAAAAATTATTCCATGGGTCATGGATGAATACCTTTTACTTATTGGGTATTATAATAGAATTTGATGTTCTTGTTTACATGCCCTTATAAATATATATGGCCATCAGTTGAAATCTTACTTATTTATCCTTACATAGAATCTACAATCACCCTTACATATATTTCTATACCTTAGGTTATGAAAAAAGGATTAATGTATTATATTTAAAAGAATTATTATAGTTTTTAATCATTAAGAGGGTGTTAATTTTGAAATTTTCATTCATATTTGTTAATAGATATCTATTATTTGATGTAATTAAACACTTATAGATCTATCATGGACCATAATGTTATATATTTAATATTATTCTAATAATATATAATTATTGTAGTGGTACTGTAGAAGTGACGGTACATTAGATCGGTGGGCACTGTAGCGGCGTCAGGGCACTGTAGTAGCGGCGGTACTGTGTGGGTACTGTTGCAGCTGGGTTACTATTCACAGAATGGAAATTGGGCTAATAATTTGGGCCTACGGTCTATGTAATGGGCTATAAGACCACTGGGCCTTCGGGCTATGTAATGGGTCTCCCTCTACCCAGTTAAAAGAGGTCTTTGATTTTCTTTAATAATAAAAATGAGGCTTCGGCCCCAACCTTTAAAAAAACAAAAACTATATAACGTTCCACAAAATATAACCACCCAAGAATTAAAAAACCTAATAAATCATCCCATTAGTCCATTTATTGGTACATAATTTGTATCCATATATTGTTATTTAAACCTTTTTATTAAATATTTTATGAAAACTAATTATTATCCTATTACTTATTCCATTTAATTTCATATATTTTATTCATATACATAAATCAATTTTTATTCATCCAAAACCATTACCATTTCATCATTTCTAATTATATCCCCATATTACCATGAAACTACTAAACAACCCACACATGTAGCACGAACATCAATAACCGCATCCAAAAAATATATATTAATCATATCTCAATACCCATCCCATACTTATAACCTATCCAATATTATTTTTATACATCAAAATCACCCCATAACACATCCCATCTAACAAAAAAAATTCGTTTCCCAATGGATTTTGATCATTTCATCCCTTCTTCCCATCATATATTGAATAAAAAAATCCCCCAACCAATCACATTCAAACCAATGAATATAAACATAAAAAATTATTTTTAGCATAGAAAAATTCCAATTATATATAAAGTCATTCCAAAAAAACGCACAAGAAGTACAATCACATTATAATAAATTCAACTAAAAAACACTACTATAAAATATATTATTATGTAAAAACAACATTCAATTAATAATTACCTAAATAAAAATTTATTTACTATCATTATTATATTATCTTTTTATGAATATTAAATTATAGTAAAAAATTCAATCATCAAAAACTCATTATTAGTAGTATATATAATTTTCAATAATATAAATGAATAAGATGAATGTGGAAGATTAATAATATTTAAGGGAGTAAAACAAATGTGAATATTACATTCCAATTGATAAAAATTTAGTCTACTTAATTATATTTTTTAAATTAATCCATACTATTTATGAAAGGATAAAAAAATCATGTTAATCCAACAATTCACACAATAGAAATGAGAGTTCTCATATATCCTACCTCAACGAGAGATTTACAATTCAATGAAAAATTTTGGGAAAGGATTAAACAATATCAATATTGAGATCACACCAAGGGAACCTCTAAATGTATAAAACACATCATATTCATCATTAACTCAATATAACATCACCTAAGGGATATATTTACATATCCATAACCATCTCATAATGAAAACAATGAAGAAAATAAGGAAATAGGAGAATTATTTACCTTGTATAGATGCGATATTAATATAAAATTACCAATGACCAAAATTCATTAAAGGGGGATCAATATATTGTAAAAATTTACTCCATGTCCAATTAGATTCATTTTTACTGAATGAATGTTTTGAAAAACTGAAGATTGTTTTCATTACTACCTTGGTTGAAAAAACATTCATGTTCAGTGAAAAATGTAACATTTTGTTTATGATTATCCAAAAACTATGACTTCAAACATGATGACTTCTTGTAATGATGTGACTTTTTATTATCCATTGAATATCTAAAATTTCTATTCAAAATCCAAAAATATCACATATTAATTTCTTGTCCATCACTATAATAATGACACCATCAAATATGGTTCACCTAGTAACCCATTTATCACACCATGAAGTTTATAAAAATAGAACAAAAAAATATTACCTCCTAGTGGTTTTTCCATGATAGATAAAATCATTTCTAGAATACAACTACTAAAAAACTCACATAATAACAAGAATGCTTCATGTTTTGAAGAATCCTTACACACTATGACTAATGAATAATGACATACTATTCCAAACATTTTTCACCGCAACCCACGATTTTTTACTTCAATCAACAACTATCATGTAAATTATTTTCACTAAAAACGCTTTTCATATTATAAACACATCTTGAAAATTCAAATCCTAAATATACCAAATAAATGAGATAGAAATATTGGGATCATCTTATTAGATTCCTCTAAAAAATTCACATCCATGATAACCAAACCTTGAAGAGAAAAACCACAAACACAGAAATCAATAAATCGCATTAAGAAACCATTCAAACAGTTTGGAACTACCACTGAATGTATGAGAAATGGCGGGAGAGACAAATGGAGAAAAAGTCAATAAGAAATTATTTTATTCTGTTTAATAAAAGGATAAACATTAAATTAATCATGAAAAAACATATCTCAAAATAGCTCATGAAAATGGGTCCACATTGATGTCTCATATTCCCTTGTATGATCCCTTATATCCTTATACATCAATATAAACCACACCACTGGAATAACATTCTCACTACACAACATATCTTGATGATCCTGAATCTCTACAGATAACTCCATGAATTTTTCATTACCATCAACATCCATCTCTTTATAGTCTGTAGAATGGGAGTTATTAAGAATACATTGATCATTATTTAACACAAGAAACATTTTATGGAAATGAACTATCTTTCGAGTGATAACCAACCGATACCCCACCTCTCTTATAACATCCGATAAATTTATAAGAAATTAATAAATGAATTGTTTTATAATTTAAAAAAATTATTCTCATAATTATCATTTTGAAAATTAAAGTGATTAATTTAATAATTTTTTTTATTTTCATTTGTATTATTTATCAATAAAATATAACTTTTTCAAAACCTGATGAAAATTAAATTATTAAATAATGTTGTATGAAAAAAAAATCACATCTTATGTTATAATTTTTTTAATTAAATTTATGATTTCAATAAATAAAACTTTTATATTCTTAAGTATTTATATTAAATATAATGTTTTAAAATTATATGATAATATATTTTAAATTTATGAATAATGTAAAAAGTGGAATAATATTTTATGAAAATTATGATTTAGAATTAAAAACATATTAATAAATGAATTATGATAAAATTATTAAATCTATAAAGATGAATATTAAATGAATATTAATTTTTTAATATATATATATGTTAAAATATAATTTTATGAGTATTATTATTAGTTTTTGAAAATTATTAGTTTATAAAATCTGAAATAATGATATATTTTATTAACATACGAATATAATTATTTTGGTCTTAAAAAATTTTATTTTTGAATAATATATATATATATATATATATATATATTATAAGGCATCATCATTAATAATTACATAATCTGGAGTTATGTTATAAATTCAAATTGATTATATTTTTAGGTTTAGAGTTTTAGGGAATTTTTCCTTAACTATTCCATTACATCTCAAAAATTACAAAGTAAACAATTCTTCTCTGTCATTTTTTTTAAAATAAAACACCTTAAAATAAAACAATATTTATTTTCTTGACATTAATCTTCATGAATTTTTCCTTTCTCATTCCTGTCCTAATACCCGGTGAGAAAACATTTTGAAAACATGGGATGAGCATAAAAAGCTCAGTAAGGGTTATAAAATAATGGAAGAAAACATTAGTCTATGAATACATACAAATAAAGAAATCAAAATTTTCAGTCATAAAACATATTCCATTTTAAATACCTCGTGAATTCATAATATTTATGAATAAAAAATGTAAATAATAAATCATGAAGGTATCTTGTGGCATCTATAACATACTTACATTGTAGCTTTCTTAGCTACATAGAGAGTTATATTTGGAATACACATCATAGTATATTCATAAAATCTATTAGGAGAAACATTAACGTTTACCTTCGTCACATTACCCAATGAATTTGAGATCTATCTCAGGTCACCCACCCTTAGTTTACCACAACACCTCTTTAATATATAAATAATTCACATGAACCATAACATAATAATAACACATAATAGAAGCATAAAGGAAAGATAAAATTTCCACATAGTAATCACAATATATCATTTCACGATATTGAAATAATCAATGATTTCTGAAAATCATTTTCAATAACAAAATACATAGAAAAGGGTATGTGGTATTTATTTTCCTTTTAAAAACATTACGGTTTTTTAAAGAAGTAAAATATTAAATAATGCTCTCAGCAGCAGAAAGGTAGTTGTCATCACACATGTTTAAAAAATCATTCCATATTTGGTTAAGTAAAATGATTGGTAAAAAAGATTCATTTTGAGAATAATTTAATTTAATTAAAATAAAAATGATATATTTACTCACAATATTAAAATGGTCTCGTATAAACTAAAATATTATTTAATGAAAGAATATTGAGAAGAAGTCCTTTACAAAAATCGTATCATTAAATTAATGATAAATCAATGAAATAATTATGTTGGAAATATATAAGTACACCAAATATATGTGGATATTAAGTGTAAATATATTATAGGTAATTCACATGAATTATTGGAAAAAATTAATGATCTGGATATTTAACTCAATGAATGGATATTGAGTTAAGGTTTCCCTTAAAAACTTAGTATAAATGACATAAGAATTATTCAATGGGGTAACTCTATGTAGCAGCAGTATATACACACAAGGAGTTGTTGAAATTAAAATATAAATAAATAAAAGTGATTCCACACATTATCTTGGCACAATATAATCAAATAAGTATGTGTAAACCCAATGAGTGGAAATTGAGTTTAAAAATTCCCTTACAAATGTTTTGTAGCATAACAACATCACATAAAAATGTTACAAAATAAGTTGATGAGAAACAAAATGGTATCTCATTACTTGGAAATAAAATTTAGATAAATATTGATATATAATAACACATCCCAACATAATAAAATGGAAATGAAAAGACATAACATAAAATAAGTCTTTGACTAAAAGAGGCGAGTGAAATGTTCCATTACATTGAGTCTGACATGCCATGTTTGTTCCTTGTTCTTGCAGAATAATAAATTAAGTTGATTTATTCTTGCATAAGAACCTTTTAAAATTTTATTATTTCTTATATATCACTTATTACAACATTATACACATTACATAATTATTATAGTTAATATTTGTCGTTTTTTCAAACTTCGGTACTTGAGTCAAAAATAAACTTTTTGTAATTAAAAATTTTCTAAGTGTTCAAAAGTACATTATCTGTAGAATGATATTCAAGATTTAAATATAATATATATCAATTATGTATATTTATTTATAATTTTAAATAACAATCGGAGATAAGAAATTAAATTCCCTATTCATGGAGACGGTAAGTCGTATGTACGCATGAAAGCAACTTTCATTTCTTTTTCATATTTAAAAGATTGAAAACTAAATAATATATTTGTATATTATAATTAAATTATAATATCATATTTTATATACATTAAAAATGTACATTATTTCCATATTTTATAATTTCCATGTATGGAATGAATGAGTAATATCACTTTGATGGGACGGTAGTCCGCACTTCCTCAAATGAAATTTTCATATTTAAAAATTATAGAAAGAATTATGGTCTTATATAATTGAAAAATAAATCATCATATAGACAATATAAATATAACATATATCATATATAAATATATTTACATCATAATGGCCACCATAATAGGTGGTAGGGGGAAATTGGACAATCGTCATTTCGTAAGGTTGTAGTTCGTCATATAGAGAAACAATATCTTCATATCCCTTTGATTGAGTTGTATGTAAGTGTATTCAGAATCCTTATCATAAAGAAATCATATTATATTGAGGATACTGTTGTTATTATTTAATTATATAATAATATTATAATAGGGAGAAGTAAAAAAATTGAATGATACTCTCTAGAAGACGTTACCTCTAAAACAAGTGAGTCTCGTTTATTTGAGACAAAACACTTTTTGGAATAGCCATATACCCAAGGTAAGGCTTATAATAGGATTTTATTTATTTTGGGAGCTTATTTGGTATGTTTATGGATGATCCAAGGTGCATTAGTGGTGTGAATTATGTTGGTAGAGGTGGTTACCTTTTATAAGAGGGAGGAGGGTCACTTTTGGAATGTTTGAAATATTAATTTATTATAAATTAAATTTTGATTAAAAATGAGTCTATATTCAATTAGTTAAAATATAAGATCATTATATGTCGAAATAAAACCATTAAATAAGAATTATATAGGTTTTGGATATTTTATAATACATATCTTTTTTATTTAACCCTTCTTTACTCATACCATTTTATGAGGCATTTAAAACTTTGAGAATCAAAATATTACCAAAATAAGAGATATGTCCCCTAAAGAGTTATTAATAAAATTTTAGTCTTATCATAAATATTTGGGGGAATCTTATATTTTTTGAAATTTAATATCATTAAATAAATTATTTTACATTTCAAGTTATGAATTTTTTCAATTTTTGACATTATTTATACAACGACTTTTTAAAAATCTATAAAAACATTATTCTATCGAAAAAAACATCATTAATTAAAACAGAAAAAGTTTCAATCATCCCAAAAATTTTTGTATGTCATTAAAATATTCCAAATAAATTTATTTTAGTATATATAACCTCATTTATTTAAATCATTCATTAATAAGGAAATCACTACATCCTCATTATGTCATTTATAGATTAATTAGATTTTTTATGTCTATAAATTATAAATAAAATAAAATGATGCAGGAAATAGTTTTAGATTCATAATTAAAATTTATATTTGAATTGATCATTTATATAACCCCATACAATAAATGTTTATTAAAAGAGACATTTTTATGTTATATTTTTTTAACATTAAATTAATTCTTATAAATGTAATTTTCACATCCAAGAGGCTCTACAGGGTCCCAAAATAGACCCATGTATTCCTATGGTCATACATATATCATCCAATAAGATTATGAAACGTTTTAGGGTAGTTTATATTATAATAATATTATTTTTTCCCTTATTTACCTGATTTACCGTTTAACAATGGTAAATAAAATAGTTACACATGTTACAATTCATAATGCCAAAAAATAAAAGTTAACTATTTAAAAAATTTGACCCTTATGTTTCAAATATTTATTCAATTTTTCTAATTTTAAAACATAGAAGATGCAATAATTAATTTAAAATTCATTCCTGTTGTCAAAAACCAAAAAGTGAGTTTTTAGAAAGTAATAACTATCAAAAGATTGACATGTATTTATGTCCAATTAAAATGTAAAACTACACAAAATTATAATTATTGGATTAAATTATAAAAATATAATCCAATTATATTTTAAAACCAATTAAAATGAAAACTTATCAATATAAATAAATTAGATGAAAAGGTAGTTTTGAATTAAAATGCCGCATTATGCACTATTCATTACAAATGAACTTTATCAAAAAAATTCCAAAATTTCATTCAAAGTTAATTTCTATGGCTCGATTCTAAATAATAATTTTATTTTTGTCATATAGAACATATAAAAAAGAAAAAAACTATATTTAAAAAGGGTTCCGAATAAAAAAGTGGTAAAATGACCTTTAAAAAAATATACGAGTATTTCTTGCTTGAAATCATATATATTCGTATTTTAAGCCTCTATAATTTATTGGATAAATTTAAACATATTTTAAAAAATTATAATCATATTGTAGTTAGTTTTTTTAATTTCCTCTAATAAAATGGCTTGGCATTAACTACCATTTAAAATAATAATAATATTTTTATTATTTTTTAGTATAACTAAAAGTTGTGTAAAATGTAATATTTCCATGAAACACATTATTTATTGTGGAATACGCTATCCGAAAAAGCATCATCTTTAATATAAAAATAATATAATATTTATAATTATTAATAGAAAACAAAAACATATTATTCTATAAATACCTTGTTCGTTATATCTTTCCCCCTTTCGGAAATAGTGTCTTCATAATTTTAAAATTGGGCTTGGAAACATTATTAAAAGTACCACATTGAAAAGATTGTCAATAAACCTATCACTTTAAAAGAATGAAAGATAAGTATAAAGGTCACCCAATATAACCCATACTAGGATTCCATGTAGGAAAACATGGATATAGAAGAGAAACTAACCAACATGTTTTGATGGAGTGTGATATAAAAAATGACCAGGAAAAATATAACCACCATAAAATAAAAAACATGTGATAGGATAGATGCTATTTTATTCCCTAGTAAGAAAAGTAAATAATAATTTTTTTTTTGAATTTCATTTTCATAATGTTTCATAATTTATTTATGATATTTCTATTGACATAAAAAATGTAATTACTTTTCAAGTAGAGTTTCAACCTATAATAAATTTCTAGGACAAAAATATCTTTTCTCCAAACTATTAGTATACAAGATGACTTGATCATATATCATGTGCTTGAATTAATATATAGAGAATCACATAATCCACAAATAAAGAACTATATATTTCCCTTGTTTTTAGAAATTAAAATAATACCAAAATTGTATGTATGAGATCAGATAATCCCGAAAAACAATAATGTTTTATAAAAATAAATACCACTCATAATATACCAAATTGGAAAAAACACCTAAAGTTCAACAAAGGCCATTCAATACACAATTTACCATAAAATTATTGAAAATATTTTAACTAATTTTAATCCCAAAATTTAGAAGGATTTGATCACAAAGTCTTCCATGATATATCTTATCATTTATCCCGAAATAACATCAACTATTCTTAATATCTCATAAAGAAAAGTAAGTAACCTAATCACATATTATCTATGATAGGTTAATTATTTCCATAAATAACCCAAATATCCATTTGTCCACAATAAAAATACAGAATCATCCAAAATAATAGTTCAACCATTACACCACAAATTAAATCCAATAGTCTACTATTTCCATTGGAATATAGTGTTCCCAATGGAGAGAACGTCCTCCGAAATAACATTTATCAATTAACCACCAAATTATTTTCCTATACTATAGATATCCAATTGATAAAACATATGTTCCAACATTTTCTTATTCTTGATTCATATAATCATTTAACTCTATAGAAAAATTCATACTAACCAGGGACTTCATGCAGGCTAGTGGTTGGAAATGTGACCTTTTCAACCTTCGGTTTTGGGTTCAATTCCTACGACCATGCCAGATGTGAAGGGTTTTCCTCCATAATATTAGTTTTCCTTCTCCTAAAACCATATATCATTCTAATAAAATTCTCAAAAATAATATAATTTACTAAAAAATTACCATATACTTTTTTATCCTCAAATTTTATCTAATACCATTCATTTTTCATCCCAAAATGTAATAACCATTTATCACCTCAAATACAAAAGATCATATTAACCCCTAAGGTTATCCATTATGTCTACACAAGAAAAGGTAATTCTTCCTTGAATTTTTTTTCACATATCAAAGATCAGGGTTACAAATATTAGAATTGGTTTCCAAATTATTCTTATAAAAAAAATCATTAATACTTTTAAACATTTCATCATCATACAACCTACCATAACACTGTAATTCCTTATATATAGACTTCTAACTCATTCAGTGCTCTTCATAATCAATTAAATATGAATTTATACATTATTTATTAATATATCATTCCTCTAGATAAAATATCTTCATCATTAATAAATATAAATCCAAATATGAATCATTATTTATGGATTAGAAAATTAATCATATCTTGATTCCAGATATCATGATCTTTAGGATTTTTCCTTTCTCTTTCAGTATATTATTATACTTTCAAAAAATAAATTTTCACCCCAATTCTATAATTTCAATTTTCTATAGAGTTGTAAAAGTTGATATCTTGAAATCAGATGAAAAATATTATGTGACCCATAAAATTGTCTTATAAATGAGTATGTGTTAGATAATTGAGACAATTTCTTACATGTGATTTGAATACTCAAGAATCTATAAAAATTATTTAAACTGGCTTTTTCTATAATAGTGATGATCAAATTGTCGGGGGGGGGGTAATAAGATTGTTCAATCTCTTTTTCCATACATCATTACAAATGAACCATAATCTACTGAAAGTAATCAAAACAGAAACATGAAACTAATTATTATTATTAAAAAAAAGAATCCACTATGGGGTAAAGATAGCATAAAAACATTTATATTAATCTTATCTATCAACATCCTAATACTTCTATTATTTAGGTTTTTATCCAAAAAACCCATTTTACCATAACACTCTAAATGATTCCTTATGATAATAACCCTCTTGTTTGTGTTGGAACTTTTACCTACACACAGATAACATACTAACCTATAAGGTTATCTACACCGAACTCAAATATATATATATATATAAGGTCCTAGCCTTAAACATTACCTAATCTTGAAATAACAGAAGAATTCACAAGGAGGATATTTTTAGGTTTTTAGTTTTATAGAATTAGTCCATAATAATTACATTACATCTCAATAATTAAAAACTATACTCTTCTTATATATCGGTTACTTTTGAAAAAAAACAAAACTCCGTAAAAAACATGAATTATTTTCTTAATAAATTTTTTTTTCAACTATTCATTTCCATGGAACTTCCTTAAACCCTGTGAAAATAATTTCAAAAACATGGGATGAGCATCAAAAGCTTAGTAAAGGATATAAAATAAGGGAAGAAAACATTAGTCCATTAATACATGCAATGAAATAAATCATTATTTTCAATCATAAAACATATTCTATTAAACATAAATCCTGAAATCATGGTATTTTTTAATAACACGTAGAAATAATAAATCATAAAGGTAACTTGTGGAATCTAAACATACATACATTTTAGCTTTCACAACTACATAGGGAGTTATTTTTGGAATGCCCATCACAATATATACCCTAAATTTCTTAGGAGAAACATTAACGTTTACCTCCGTCACATTACTGAATACATTATATAGATATATCAGGCTCACCTGCTCATGTTTTATCCTGGATCCACCATTATATATACATAATTCCCATGAAATGTAACATAATCATAACACATAAAACATGGATAATGGAAAGAAAAAATTTCCATTATGCAGTCACAATATTTCATTTCAAGATATTTATATAATAAATGTTTTCTTAAAACTTCTTTCAGTTCCAAAATATGTAAAAAATAAGATGTGGTATTTATTTTACTTTTAAAAAAATACAGATTATTAAGGATGTCAAATATCAAATAATTATTGTGGCAGTGGAATGGTCGTTGTCATGAAGTATGTTGAGAAGAAACATTCCTTTTGTCATTTAGTAAAAATCTTTATAAAAAAAATTCTTTTTTAAAACCATTGAATGCAATTAAATGAAAAAGAATATATTTATAAACTGTATAATGGAAGGTCAGGTATATGAAAAAATATTCCTCAATGAAAGGATATTTAGACGAAGTCCATTATAATGATCATATCATTAGATTAAGGATAAATAAATGACATAATTATGTGCGAAAAATATAAATACACTGAATATAAGTGTACATTATGTGTAAAACAATAATAGGTAATTCACACATACTATTGAAAAAAACCAAAGATAGGGACATTTAACTCAATAAATGGATGTTGAGTTAATATTTCCCATTCAATGTTCAAATAAATGACGTAATAATTTATCAATGGGGTAATTATGTGTTTCATCAGTATATCAACATAAAGTGAAGTGGAGATAAAAAAATTAATAAATAAATAGGGGTTCCACATATAATCATGGAAAAATAGAATTTACAATGGTTGTGTAAAATACAATGACTATAAATTGGTTTTAAAAACTCCCGTATTAAAATTCGGTAGCCAGAAGACATCACTTAAAAATTTAGAGAATGAGTTGATGGGAGGGAAAATGGTATCTAATCAACTGGAGAAAAAACGTACAGTAATAAGGAAATAGATAAATATATCCTAACATAAGAAAATGGAAATTAAAATAAAATACATAAATAATTTTTTGACTAAAAGAGGAGGGTGAAATGTTCTCTTACCTTGAGTATGAGTTGTCATGTATATTCCTTATTCTTCCAGAATAATAAAATTAAGATAATTTCTACAAGATTAAGATCCTTTTTCAATTTTATTATTTTTTATATCACTTATAACCAATTTATAAATATTACATATTTATTTAATTAAATAACATTCATTTTAATGATATTTTCTGTTTGAGTAAAAAATTAACGTGTTATAATTACAAATTGTCCATGTGTTAAAAATTCCATTATCTCTTGAATTATATTAATTATTTAAATATCATATATATTTGGTATATATATTTATTTATAAAAGTACATAACATTTAGATATAAGATTTGAAATGCACTGTTCCTTGATATGGTAAGTCGTACATACGCTTGAACACAACTTGCATATATTTTTCATATTAAAAGGAATGGAAACTAAATGATAAATAGGTATATAATAATTCTAGTATAATATCATATTTTATATTTTTTACATAAGTTTATTAAATCCTTTTTTACACGTTCCTCTTTTTTCATGACTGAGTAATATCGCTTTGAGGGGCGGTAGTCCACACTTGCTTAGTTGAAATTATCATATTTACGCATAATGGAAACAATAAAGGTATGATGTAAATGAAAAATACAGTTGAATATAGAAAATATAAATATCATATATATCATATATAATAGAGTTATATCATAATGGTCACTATGAGAGGTGGTAGGGGAAAATTGAACAATCATCATTTCATGAGGCAGTAGTTCTCCGTACACAGAAACAATATTTCTTATCCATTAGATGGAGGTGTGTGTAAGTGTAGTTCAAATACTTCTCATAACAATATCCAAGTATATTGATGATGCTTTTTTATTTAATCATATAATAAGGATAGAATACAGAGTGATGAAGTAAAATAATGAAAAGGAACATTATAGAAGACGCTACCTCTAAAGCGTGTAACACCCTTTTATTTGAGCCCAACGGATTTATTGAATTATTTTATACCCAATGTAAGGATAATAGGATGAAGGGAAAATGTTGGGATAAAATTTTGGTATTGTTTGGACAAGCCAAGGGGTTTGAGAGTTGTGAGTTATGTGGGTAGATGTGGTGGCCTTTTATAATAGGGAGGAGGGGCACTTTAGTAATTTATCAAATATTAATATATTATAAATTCAATTTCAATTAAAAATGAGTAAAATTTTGTTAGATCAATGATAAGATAAAGATAATTTGAAATAAAATAATCTAGTTATAATTTTATAGGTTATGGATATTTTTTAATCCTAATATTTTTTATTTAACCCTTTTTTGCTCTTACCATTTTATCTATCATTTAACACATTGAGATTCAAAATAGTTACCAAAACATGAAAAATATCCAATGAAAGAGTTCTTAATAAACTGTTAGACTTATGATAACTATTTCGACATATCATATATTTTTAGGAATTTAATATCATTTAATAAATTATTTTATATTTTATGCTATGGATTATGTCAATTTTGGACACAATTCATACCATGACTTTTTATAAATCCCTAAAAACATGATTTTTTCGAAAAAAAACATGATTATTTTAAAATAAAAAAGTCAAAACCATTAATAAAATTCGTATATGGCATTAGAAGTTTCAAAATAAATTTATTTTAATATTTATAATATTATTTATTTAAATCATTCATTAATAAAAAAAATAACTATGTTATCATTGTGTCATTAATAAATTTATTTATATAATTTGTAAAAAATTTAAAGAAAATAAAACGATGTAATTTTTTTCATATTTCTAATGAATATTAATTGTTAAATGGATCACTTATATAACCCCATATAAATTTCTTTAGTAAAAGATACATGTTTATGTTATATTTTTCATTACATTAAATTAATTCATATAAAATGACATTTCGACATCAAAGTTTCTCAATGGGGACCCAAAATCGCCCCAAAGATACCCATGGTCAAGCATATATCATCCAGTAGGATTGAGTCATGTTTTAGGGTATTTTTATATTATTATATATTTTTTAAACTTATTTACCCAATTTACCATTTAACCATGGTAAATAAAATAATTACGGAAGTTAAAAAACATAATGACAAAAATAAAAGTTTCATATTTACATAATCTAAAACTCATGATTCCAAATATGGAATAAATTTTTCCAAATTGAAAACATAGAATATTCAGTATTTAATTTAAAATTAATTCCCATTATTAAAACCAAAAGGTTGTTTTTTATGAAGTAAGTAATATCAAAATATTGACATGTGTTTATATCAAATTAAAATGTAAAATTACTTCCAATGACTATCATTGTATTAAATGATAAAAATATAATCCAATTATACATTAAAACTAATTAAATGGAAAATCTAACTATATCAATAAATTAGATGAAAAGGTAGTTGGGAATTAAAATACAGTATTTTTCACTATTCATTAAAAAATAATTTTTATTAGAAAAATAAAAAAAATTCAGAAGTAAATTTTGATTCCCTACTTATAAAAAAATTTATTTTGCCTAATTTAATATATAAAAGTGAAAATAACTATATTTTAGAAGGGTTCTCCCTCAAAAGGCAGTAAAACATCTTTTTAATAAATATTAGAGCATTTCATTCATAAAATCAGATTCAATCTTATTTTAAGCATATAAAATTAGTTTGTTAAATTTAAAGACATTGAAAAAAACTTGTATAATCTTATTATAGTTAGTTCTATTCATCTAGCTAATATAATAGCTAAGAGTTAAATACTATTAAATTTAAAAATATTATTATATTATATTTTTTTATTACTCAAAGTTGTGTGCTATATAATATTTTAGAAAAACCCATTGTGTTCTATTGAGTATAATATCGGAAAAAGTATCCCCTTTAATGTAAGAATAATAACTTTTTCATAAATATTAATTGAAATGAAAAAAAATATTATTCTATGAATTCGAGGGTCGTTACATATATACATTTGAATATAGAAATATAATTAATATTTTTAAATTATAAATTATGATTAGATTATTTTTATAAAATTGTTACTTATTTATATAATTATTTATAATTATATGAATTATGATAAATTGTAATATTAAATTGTAAAAATATTATTATTATTTTATATTTATATTTATCATGGGTAAAAAAATGAAAAAAATAATTTTTTTTAAAAATATATTAGAAGATTAGAAAATTCGAGTTAGGGGTATGAGAGGAAGAATCGTCTGTTTTGGGTTCAAGGTAGGCATTAAACCAATGTAAAGGAAGCTGATTTGAGTGCCAACATGGGATTTCGACCGATGTTGTTTTGGCTGAGCCATGATCTTCGAGTAGAAAGAGTTGAATCCCAGTAGGTAGTAAGGTCTGACAGTAGGAATGGAGGAATCTGGAAGTCTCGACCACTGACGAGGGTGGTCAGGGATTCATCACGTATGTTCATTCACATCGGAAGATTCCAAATCAATCATCAAAAATCCAAATATGAGTATTACAGATGAGGTAATATTTTCATAGATATGATATGGGTAGGTCTTTTTTTGTTTTATAGATTGGTAATCTTTTTATAACACTTGTATGTATGTTTTTTCATCATGAAACAATGTTGTCTATTTGCTGACTTTCATAAACAAATCACTATCTTCAATTTATAATCATGTTCTCTAGATCCATTTTATTATTTTATAGTCATTTTTTAGGCAGACATTATTTAGTTTTTCATATTGTAGTAATATTATTCATCTATCAACATCTGTTCACCCAACCTCTAAATCAATCTTTTAAATGTAAATGTTTTGAGATTTAAAAATATCCTCCGGTCCTAAAATTATAATTATCAATTTCTATATATATATATATATATATTTATATATCAATGTAAACAAAAAATGATATGGTAGTGAATGCCATATATAATTGTGAAAATGTTCATTGGAAAACCATCTTCAATCTGGGGTGAGATAATGTGGAAGAAATACCATCATATTTTCAATGAAAATCATACAACGGATTTTATTTTTAATCATTTTATAATATTATTGTATTATGATCTCTAATTTTATTATGTTGTTCAATTTTTAGGGATCCCATAGTGAAGGATTTATTTATTTAAAATCATTCAAAATGTATAGTTCATTTGTAATTTATTATTAATTTACAATTTATATAAGTATATTTTTATAATTATTAAATTCTCAAAAACACTAAAAAATCATTTATGATTTTATTTAATTTTTATCAGTTTATGATTAAATGAGAAATATATATACATACATATATTTATTCATATGTCTATAATTAACAAGTTATCTAACTATATTAAGAGTATTTTTACTCAAGGAATCAAATTATTTATTTTATGAAAACTGTGCTAAATTTTCTACAAAATATACTTTTATCTACATTGATATTATTCATCACTGTGAATTATTATGTCTTTATGAAGGTAATATATTTCTTTTATTTTTATAATTTTTGGTTTTTTATGGTATTTATTTTTTATCTTCATGTTTAATTTTTTAAAGTGTTATTTTTATTTTTCAAATAATGCATTAAAACTTGGTGGTGTAATGAGATTTTTTAAATTCATATAGGAATTATATTATTATATTTATAAAAAACTATGAATTAATTATTGATAAAATGGATATTTTTATTTAACAATGTTTGGATTAAACACAAATTTATTTATTTAATTATCTAGATTATGAATTTCATGTCATATATATATTTATGATTTTGGGAAACATCATGTTCTTTTATTTAGAATTTAAATTTATTGTTTATTAATATATAATAATATTATATTTGTGTTCGGTTTACATGTTTATGTTTTAAATTTGATTCTCAATTCTTATTTACATAATTATTGATAAATGTATTTTCATATGATAATTATTATGTACATATTATATATGTGTGTGTGTATGTGTCTGTGTTTTATTGAACCATCAAGATCAAGTTTATAAATATTCCCAAATAAAATTATAATGATTATTAATTTATGAAATTGAATCATGTCATTCATAACTTAGGATTTACGTCCATACAAAATTAATTTTCCATTTCATTTTATACATTAATATATTTAAACATATATATGTATATTCATGTAATCATGTTCATTGAATGAATTTATCATTTTTGAGAACTATCTAAAAAAAGGATTTTTATGATATTATGATTGAAATTTTTTGTACATGGATAATAATTAACCTTCCATGTAAATATGTGAAGTCAGGCTTGATGATATCTTTTTCTTCGATGTCTAAAAATTATTTTCAATGAAATTTTATATGTCTAAATTTATAAATAAATATAATTTTATGTGTTTTTTATTCATGTTTGTGTTTTTAAAACAAATTCACCAGTGGAAACATATTTATATAATTATGGAAAGTTGAAATATTTTTTTATAAAAATCGGTACTTGTACACTGTATACATGATAAAGAGTTGGGAGTGAAATCCTCCCATAAGAAATTGGGTAGGCCAAGACAATATTCTATGTTTCAAGTGGCCTCATGTTCTTTGTTTTCAAGAGCCCAATTAATGTTTTAAAAAAAATCACTGGAAAATTTTTAAACCATTTTTATAGTGTAATTTATTTTTAGCAATTATAATATTTTATAATGTCTTTTTACAATGTATTTTTCAAGGATATTTCTCAAACCACATACTGGTATATTTCATGATCATCCCACATTTCAAATTTTATCACATGTACCATAGAAGTTTTATAATAGACATCTTCACTTTTGGAAAAAGTACACGCATAGAAAATCAGATCATTTTATTCTTGTTCAACACTGATAAATTGTAAGATGTTTTCTAATTCACCATAACCTAGACAAAAAAAGTTCCTCAATTGTAATAAATGTTGTTTATTTTTTCACTTTGTTTTTAAAATATTCACAACATTTTAATATCTGAATCATGGATCATGGGTTTGGGGCATTATAATTAATATTATAAGAACATTATAAGCAAGATGGAAGATTATATTTTGTCTTCTAAGAAGTAGGTTATATGTGTTTATATATCCATGTTTTTTAACTCTGAATATGAAAATTCAGATTTTTCAAGAGTCCAACGAGAGAAATTTCAGTGAGCAATTACTTTTTAGGGGAAAAGAATATAATATTTGAAAAAAAATTAAGCGATTATTAAATAAATTGTTTTATAGTTTAAATAAATTATGTCAAGGAATGTCATTTATATAACTAAAGTGATTCATTTAATCAAAACAAATTTTTTTTATTTTGATTAGTAGTTATTTTTTTAAAATATCCCTTTTACCAAACATGATGAAAAATTAAATTATTTATTTATCTTTTATGAGAAATATATATTTTTATCTATTTTAATAATATATTTAAAAAAATTAATAATTTAAATAAATAACTTTTTTGATATTATTAATTTTAAAAATTAAATATAATTTTTAAAAATTAAATTAGAATATATTTTATATTTACAATAGTGTCAAAATGGGCAATAAATTTTATGAAAGTTATGATTTATAATTACAAATATATTAATATATGAATTACGATAATAATTATTAAATCTTAAAGGATGAATAGTAAAAAAAATTGAAAATATATTGATATACAAAATTGTAATTATAAGATTATTGTTATAAAAATTTCAATGCAATTAAAAAATTAATAGTTTTATAATTGAAACAAACTATGTTAAGAAATATCATTTATAAAACTAAAGTGATTAATTTAATGAAAATAAAATATACTAATTTTTATTTTAAGTATTTTTAAAAAAATATCACTATTACAAAACCGGATGAAAAATTAAAATTTTAATTATGTTTTATGATAAATGCATTTTTTATATATTATGTAATATTATTTTTCAATAAATTGATAATTTAAATAAATAATATTTTGATATTCATTAGTATTAATATTAAATGTATTATTTTAAAATTATATACTAATATATTTTAAATATAGAATAACGAAAAACGCAACATCATATATTTTTGAAATTATGATTTATAATAAAATATATATTAATATATGAATTATGAATGAAATTATTAATTCTAAATGATGAATATTAAATCAATATAAATTTTTAGTATATATATATATATATGAAAATAGAATTATTAGAGTATTATTTTTTAAAAAATTATTATTTTTTAAAATATGAAATATTGAAATATTATATTAATATATGAATATAATCATTTTTTCTTTTAATGATTGATTTTAAAACAAATATATATATATATACATATGAGTATGGAAATAAAATTCATAATTTTAAATTCTAAATTATAAGATGATTTTTGTATAAAATTATTATTATTATGGGGTTTTTATAAAGAATTGAATTATGATAAGTGTTTTTGGAAAGTACACAAATATTTTGAGGCTTTTATTTATGAAATTCCCATGTGTAAAAAATTATATATATATTTTTTAAAATAGATTAATGGTGAAGAAATATAATGGTTTAGATTTTAGAGGAGGGGACTTCGTTTTTGGGTTTAAGGGTCCCATTTCAATGAGGGAGAGGAAGTAGAGGTGAGCACCGGTATGTGAGTCCAACTGATGTCATGGTAGTCGAACTAAGAACTTTTTGTAGTGAGAGTTGACTGTGAGAAAGATGCATGGTTTGACTGTGGGAATGGTGGTGTCTGAAAGTCTCACCACTGGCGAGGGTAGACAATGATTCGTTATGGAGGTTTATTCACAGCTAGAGTTTCGGAATCAAGTGTCATAAATTGAGATCTGAGGTTTCTGAGCAAGGTTATATATTTATGGATCTGAATATGTATATTTTTATTTTCTAGATGTTGAATCTTACTAGTGCTGTTTTTTGTGGGTTGTTTTGTCGTGAAAATGTGTTTCCGGTTTATTGATGTTCTTTTACCAATCGCTATATGAAATTTATTTTCATACATTTGTGGATCAGTTTTATCGTTTTACAATATTTTTTATATGTAGACATTATTTAGTTATTTTATATTTTTTTTCCCTGATTGTGAATTGGTTTTAATTTTCTATCATCATATGTTTACACAGCTTACAGAACAAACATGTTTTTTCTCACTATTTTGAGATTTGAAAATATCCTAAGGTATGAACCTAAAAATTATCCATTAATATAAATATATATTTATTTATATATTTCTTCGTTCTGTTTTTCGGCCACGAAACGCCCAACGGCTCCGTATCCAATGATTGGTGGACCTACTTCCCAAAGGCAGACGTTCGTCGGATGGTATGAACAACGACTCTTAAGAACTCACATTGGCCGAGAGGATGGGAAGTCGGGTTCATCGCACCCTTTTTGGGGGGGAATTATTGCATGTTCCAAGACTCACTTATATATTTAAGATGTATTCATATGTTCGTGAATCATTAGTTTATACCAAAACATAGTATCCATTGATTTAAACTTGGCGGGAAACGGTCAACTGGACGTAGGGGTTCAGAATCATTTATGCCCGATGTTTACCATCCCTCGTTGGATTAATGACCCTGAAGGTCTGGAACTCACTTGAGACGGCACTAGGAGTGGCAGAGTAAATCGACATGGAGAGGATTAGATTGACCGATTATTGGGTATGACCCTCAGGGAGGCTTCCTACGTACCCTATCTAGGAGGTAGGGATCAAAGTCAACATAGTTCAGATAGGTGTTGGGGAACCGGAGTGAAGTGAGACAAGGTGGTCCGATGGGTGGTGGGCTTGAACCTCATGGAGGCTTCCTACGTACCTTGTTTAGGAGGTAGAGATCAAAGTCCACATAGTTCGCTTTGGCATGAGGCTTACTCTTTGGGGCAGCCAAGAATGATGGATTGGGGTGTACACTCTGAGGAGGCCCATATTAGTATGTCATGGTCGATGCTTACTTTAAGACCACGTGAGTTATGCTCGGTGTGGGAAACAAGAGGTAGCAAGGACTAGAGTATCACGTCGCGAAAGGTGCGTCCATGAGAAGTAGAGTGGGGCTTACGCATGAGGGATGCCCAGGGCGATGAATTGGGGCTTACACTCTGAGGAGGCCCCGAAGGTCGGGGCTTACTCTAAGAGGGATGCCCAGGGTGACAAAGCCCAGTAGGAGAGGGAAAGGGGGTGCTCTTGTGCCCATATCCTCTCTTGCAGTGCACGAGGGATTCCTTCTGATGGCCATTTTACCATCTTTGAGGAACCCTCATCAAGTGGAGGGGAAGAAAGGGGATTCCTGAGTTCAGAATCCACATTACCGTGGGAATGTGAAACTAGGAATGCTTCAGAATCTACTAAAGGGTCGGGGAAAACCCTTTTCCCCTGTTTACCGTGGGTATGTGAACTCAAAATGGCGCGTTGATGAGCCTGAAAGTTATACCATGTGGATCTGGTGGCTCTGGAGGAGGCCTTGGCTCGGGGGCGATGAATTGGCCAATGAGGGAGTCGCGGAGGACCTGGCTGGATCAGAAGGATTTTACCTAGATCTGGAAATGAGAACACCAATGTATTTGTCGAGCCACCAATAGGTATGGGTGGTGGGTCCCTTCACGTGGGGAAGTGACACACATATGGAGAAGCCGTCCGCGAACCAGGGTGGTCTGCAAACTGATTGGCGTCCCGTGAACCAAGGTGGTTCGCGACTTCAGGTTCAATCCGCGAACCTGGGTGGTTCGCGACTTCGGGTTCAATCCGTGATCCAGGGTGGTTCACGGCTTCAGGTTCAATCCACGAACTAGGGTGGTTCGCGGAGGGTTCCAGGTGGGCAGCAGCGGCCAAAGGTAGCGCCGATTAGAGGATCGTCGGTTGGGGCTTCGCCCGCGTAGGAGAGTGCTACGTGGTCTGACGGATGGAAAAGGAGGCATAAACTCCCTGGTCCGCGGGGAAGTCATCCACGGAGGGGGTGTGGTTCACAGTTCTCATTTTGGTTATTTTAGTTTCATGGTTCACCAAATTGTTATGCGTTTTCCAATTCCTTCTTAATTCATATACCTATTGTGGTTCACAGATGGGAATTTCACTGTTTGCGAAATCCGTAGCCTTCCTTCAACCGATCTCCTTCCGAATCTCTAATCCCTCTGAATCTGATTCCAGTTCTCTGATCCTCTCTCCTTTCCCCCTTGGTCTATTTTTATAGAGTGGGGAAAGGAATGTATCTGTGGCCACGTGGCACCTTTTCCGGAGGCCCATAACCAAATACCCAGTTCACAACTGACTTGGTCAATCCGCTATTCGCGGTGGGTATTGAACGCTCCCCTCCTCAGCGAGGCGAACTCAGGGAGTGCTTCGTGGCTGCGAAGGGTTCCGCCTCTATTCCGCGAATGACAGCGGGTGTGGCTTGAATTGGTCGACGCGGTCCACAGTTAGGGCGGTTCGTGACAGTGAACCTGACTGGTGCCCATCCTGCTTTGGGGCCATGGAGGCTCTCCGCCTCCATTTCGCGAACGACAATGGTTCACAGAGGGGGTGCCTCGCAGTGCTTCCATGGACTGGTTCACGGAGGGGGTGCCTCGCAGTTCCTATTATTTAATTATTTGCCCCAATTATTTTGGGGGATTTGGGTAAAATTTCCTTTGAAGATTTTTCAGGACCCTACAAATGCCCCCATCAGAATGGGGTCCGATCAGAACAAAGAGGAGGCCATTCTGATGCAAAGTGGTCCTGAAACTGAGATTGTTTGGGGTAAAAAGGTGGACCCGGTAGGGGACCACACCTATAAATACGTGGAGCCCTCACTTGTCATTTACCGAATTCTTCCCGAAACCAGAGCTCCTTCGCCTCCGTGTGTTTTCTTTTTTGTGAAGTGCCTCGTCTGCGAACTGGCAGCAACCTCCGCAAACCATTCCATCTTTGCGGTAGCCTTCATCCACGAACCAACTTCCCAACAGCAAACCATTAATCTTAATTAATTAAAAAGTAAGTGATTATGGGCTACAAAGGAACTTTTTTCGCGGTTTCGATGCTCCGTGGACTAAAATCTCTTAAACTTTAAAAAGTATCTAAATCTTTCGAATAAACTCGGGATTGAATTTCCCCAGAGAAACTTGGTTCACAGTTTCCTGGCCAATGATCTGCGGGCCATGTCTTTGCGAACTGATTTCACAAAGGGATAGTTCGCAGGATGATGCCATCGTGAACCATCCTCTAAGGACTCCTTGCAGATTAGATTATGAAGGCTCTTTAACCATTCATTTGGTTATTTTTGTCCAGATGTTTATTTTGGACTGATTTCTATCATTGTACAGTGATAAAATATGATTCCCCCTCATTCTGCACTGAGGCCTACTACAGATCCCCTCTCAATTGGCTCAGAGAGACGTTCAACTATGATTCACATATAGGAGGGCGTCAAAGAGAACCCTAGTCTGTCCATCATTCCTGATGACGTTGCACTGAAGAACCTGCTCTCTCCAGAGCTTCTGAGTTATCCATTATCCAATCTACTCCTGCTCTACGGCTTCGGTCTTCAGGATGCCGTCCATATCCCCCCTACATTCTCAGGTCCCCCTTCTCTTTTCCTAGAAGAGCCTTCGAAATGTATTCAGGCAAACCTTACCCAATCCGGGGATATAATCTCTAATTTTGGTCCAAAAGACACATTTATTTTGAGGGGCTCTGTCTGGACCCAAAGCAATCAGTGCACTCGAGACTTCTCTCAGAAAGATGTCCTTAAGGACTACCCTTCTATTATCAACCTTGCTCAAAGGGATCCTGATGCGGGGTGGGTTCCCAGGTGGGATCTTCGGTCCGGCAGGCTCTTTTCAAAATATTGGTCTTGGGATTTCTGGGTACATCATCATTGTCGGGAGTCTCCCAATTCACTTGAAGTGGTCAACCTATACTTTGAAGTGCGGGCTTCCCAATTTTCTATTTACCCACCATCTTCGATCCTACCCGACCTATTCAGCTGCTGGTGTTCAAGTACTAATACTTTCCACCTTTCCCACGGTGAACTCGGCATTATTCTATGGGACATCTACCAGATAGGAGGACTGCCGATTGTTGGTGAGATGTATGAAGAATTTTTACCCACTCCCGATGCATGGGACGACATTGAACAGGTGCCTTTATTGGCGAAAGAGCTGCTGACCATGGCGGAGCAGTCACTAGGTCATGCCTTGAACACATTCTCGCTTATTCCTTATAGCACTTGGATAGAGTTATTTCTAAACACCCTTGGTCCTACACCGAAGATTAAGCATCCCAGGACTCATCCTTACCAACAATCAAAAACCATTCAAGGTTATTACTGGGCGGTTTTGGAAGCAGGCGGCTACCTTTCATGGGGTTACGAGGTGTGCCCTGGTGTGTCGCCTATGCTCCAGTTGGCTGGTATGTTTGCTATGTTTTTGAGTGGATGGTTGTTTCCTTCCCGGGATGCAAACCCAGGTGTTCGGGCCTGCACTTTGATGATGGAGGCCGAGTTAGCAGAGGGCCACTTGGTGAATTTAGTTGTTCCCACTTTAGCATGCATCTATGAGCTACTGAGCCACATACAGGTGGTAGGGTCACCCTACTGTCTAAGTGGTCCAATTAAATTTTTGTATGGATGGGTGGTGGATCACTGTTTCTGTTATGAATATCATCACAACATGGCCATCCTGCTTCCTACCATTCGGCCTACCCTACTGGATATAGCCGAATTTCTCTTGAAGTCTCTCAACTCTAGTGAAGTCCTCGAGCTCTTGAGTGATTTTTCCAAGTTCATCTTCACTCCCCACCCCACCCCTTCTGGAGTCTTAGTTGATAACTTCTGGGGGATCCTGGAGGAGCGCTCTTACATGGTCTCCCTACATGACGGGTTTCTGTCTGCACGGATCGACGATGTCTCTTTGTGCGAGCTATACGTCCTGTATCGCTTTTCTCGCCAGTTCGGGTTCATGTAATTCCATGCTTTTGTTCCCCCTTCTCGAGATCAAGGACTGCATCCAGCCATACTTCGTCAGGGGTGGATGATAATTATGCGGGAGGGATCTGACGCAAGCGTTCCCCTTCCTGATACGGGCATGGCTGCCGGCCTCTCCATGGAGTATGAAAAAACATGGGTAAAATACTATCCTGATTAGGATCCTAGGGAAGGTTGTCTGACAGGTTCCCAAATCATGAGGTATGGTGGCTGCTGCATCCAATACAGCTTCCTCATCAGTTTTAATGGAGGACGGACTAATGGATCATCGATCAAAACGACTCAGAGAACTTTCCTCTCCCAACCCTGTGGTGGCCGCAGTTCAGACAAACTCATCCATCTTGTACATGGATGAGGAAGACCATGTGGTGTCGAGTCATAGAGAGACCATCTTGGAGGTTCCTCCAGTCGATACCAGGCTTAAAAACATGGTCCTCATGCCTAAACCGGGGTTAGGGGCTCCAGAATTTCCATCTTCAGAGTCAACATCTAGTGGGCACATGTCCACGCGGGCTGCCATGCCAGACATTGTTCTCGTTTCATCCAGCGAGGATACCAAAGATCCTCGTACCATGGCAGACCATCGGGTAGTGCACAGGTGGGCCTCACCCCGAATCTGTGAAATCATCACCGAAACCCCCTTAGCTGAAATGGCAATGAAAACCGAATCTCTTCGTCAACTCTTCCTGGGTTTGGGGTCGGGTGACATTGACAATCAACAGTTCTATTCTCTTTCTTTCCAAGTTGTCATGGCCCGTGAGGAAGCTGTCACTAATGAATGAAATATTTCTCACTTCGAGACCACTCATTGTGGGGGCCGAACCTTGGAGGAAACAATAACAAAGCTCTATCAACTAATAGCACGAGAGGCGATCTCTTGAGATCAGGCGGCCATCCTATCCTCCGAGTTGCATGAATGCGAAGAACGGGCTGCGATGCTCAGGGATCATTTATCAGCTATGACTGGTCATCTTGAAGTTAACAGAAAAGGGATCAATGATCACCAAACTATAATGGAGCATATCTGTCCACTGGCTGAGGTTGAAACTAGGGAGAAGGTAGTGTGGAACAATCCTACAACGACCTTCACCGTGCAGTCACTGATCTGGTAGGGAGAGAATGTCAGGCTCCTTTATAACTATCAGATATAATTTTGTATCCCATGTTTACTTAACCCTTTGTCCCCCTTTTTGTTTGGGAAGAGACCCCGGATTGTGGACGTCCTCCCTTTTTTTTCGAATGAAACACTGTCTCTGTCAATCACTCGTTGCTATGGAATTTTATTGTTACTTAGAAATTTTTTTTTGAAAATAACAATTCACTGAATCAGAACTAATCATAACTCAGAAAGACAAGCCCTAATTGTTTCCTAGACCATGGGTTACAGCGAGCGTAGTCTGACTATTGCTAGGGTTTTATAGGAATAACCTACAAACTTTTTGTGTCTTTCTTATTTTAAGGCCCTTATTTTCCCTGGGCCCATTCGGTATGGACCCAGCGAGTATAACCCAACATTTTCTTAGTTCGCCCTTTTTGGGTTTTCGGCCTAATAGGCTTTGTGCCTCTCTATTTTGTGAGTGGTTTAAAGTCCCGCCGACAAGACATTCATTACTGATGTTTTAGGACGAATAGCTTTGACCAAATATGGTAGGGAGAGGGCCCCAATGGGGTACAACTGATTAAAATATGTCTTAATAACCATTGGACACACGTGGGGGGAAACATTTTTGGATTTGAGCGGCATGCAGGGCATGTATCAGGACATGGGAGTCGTGCCGGCGTACAGAGGTAGGAAGAGAATTGCCTAAGGAAAACGTGACTTTGGTAAACGGGCCAGGGGAAATCAATATGCAGAGCCACTGCTGGCATGGTATGCATAGTCATACAAAGGTTTCATTAAGTGAAAGACTTATCCATTTATGATGGCCAGAGGACTTCATGTAAGTCCGGCTTATGGAAACCACAATGGGTGGCATGGAAAGTTATGAAAACCACCCGGGGTGGCTCAAGAGGGGAGTGTGACATCAGAAAGGGTTTTGGGAACATCCATACTAATCAGGAGCTTGGTCTGAAGACCACCTCCCTACGCATTTAGTTGGCGTACGGGATGGTTGATTCTTGACGTAGTTTAAAGTCATGCAGGTGGGACATCATCTGAAATTGAAGGACTTCTCCTTGTTCTCGGTAATTTCGTCAATGAAATTCCTCCACATTCAGGTACGAGTGTGGAAGAGGGTCGTAATCTATAGCTCACAGGGTTTCCGAATCCCGAGATTGAATTGGGGGCTCAGAGGCCAAGAGGTGTACGGAGAGAAGCATTGCCTAAGGAAATCATGCATTTGGTAGACAGTTCAGGGGTGATCAATATGAAGAGCCACTGAGGGCATAGTATGTGTAGTCATACAAAGGTGTCCTTAAGTCAAAGACTATCCACTTCCGATAGCCGAGAAACTTCAGGAAAGTTGAGATTTGGAACCACCAGGGGTGGTTTATGAGAGTTTGGGTTTTTCTGAGTACAAAGTATGGTTTATGATTAGAGGGTGCCTGAATACAGGGGAAAAATCTCGAATAAACTTCCTGATAATAGGTGAAGTAATTCATTCTCACACTGGTGTGAGGCGGTGGTTCGTACAGGTCTGACCTGTGCACTGCAAGACAGAGAAAAGCCTCTGTTTCTTACTGAACCCGTGATGGGTTCGACCATGTAGTTTAAAGTCATGCGGTAAGGATGAGGATCATTATTAAAGGTTTCTATGCTGTTTAACTTCATGCAGTGAGGATGGATTTTGTGTAGTTTAGCGTCATGTTGTAAAGACAGAGATATCTTTAAAGGTTGTCGTGTAGTTTAACGTCGTGCAGCGAGGACGGCTTCCATGCATTTTAGCGTCATGCGGAAATGACATGGATATCTTTAAAGGTTCTTGTGTAGTTTAACGTCATGCGTCAAGGACGGGGGGCATTTTTGCGAAGGCTTCTCTTCATCAGAATATAATTGGGCTTGAATACCTCAACTTTCCCTAGACGTGAAAGGGGAGTTGATAGTGTAAATCATGGTTCCAGAGCCTCTTGGATCAGGAGAGGTGATATGGGGGCTCTGAGGCCAGTAAGCGTACGGAGCTAGGAAGAGTGTCACCCAAGGAAATATTGCCTTTGGTAGACGGGCTAGGGGCTATCAATATGAAGATCCACTGAGGTCATGGTATGCATAGTCATGCAAAGGTGTCCACGGGTCGATGAATTTCCACATTCGATGGCCATGAATGGTTATAAGGATCTGCAATTATCCGGGCCACGAAGTCTTTCATCTAGTGAGGAAATATCTGAGCATGTCGGGGACATTCGTCCCTGGTTGCTGTTAAAACTTAAAGAGCCCCCATGCGCTGATTTATCTTGTTCGCGGGGGTGTTCCTTCACACCTTGCTGTTTAACGTTTTGTGGTGAGGACGAAGTACTCCTAGTTTATTGGTCATAGCGCTCGAACCATTGGGTGACTATTGCTGCAATCACTCGAAGGATAATTTGGTCAGGATGTTCTGATATAATTGAAAAAAGGCGGGGGATAAAGGTCATAAACTGCAACTTTGAGCTTTCCCGGATCAGGAGGTATGATGTGGGGGCTCTGAGGCCAGTAGGAATACAGAGCTAGGAGGAGTACCGCCTGAGGAAATCTTGCCTTTGATGGACAAGCCAGGGGATATCATTATGCAGAACTGCTGAGGGCATGGTATGCAGAGTCTTACAAAGGTGTCCTCGGGTCGATAACTTTCCACTTCCGATGGCCATGAATGATTATGAAAATCCGTGATTGCTCACAGTGTAGAGTCAGGCATGTGGGGATAACGGTGTCCGAGTATACAAGAAACATCTTAACCACAATTGTCTGTTGAGTCAAAGTAGGATAGTCCTGTCTTGATGTTTGATGATGCAAGTCACTATGTTAACCACTGATAGACACATAGGCTAGAATGATAAGGCTACCATGTGAACATCTGGATGTGAAAAGGGGAATGAACTTGTAAACCACTTTTCCATAAACTTCTAGATCAGGAGATATTGTATGGGGGATCTGAGCCCGGTAAGCGTATGGAGCTAGGAAGAGTGTCACCTGTGAAAATATTGGCTTTGGTAGACAGGCCAGGGGATATCAATATGCAGAGACGCTAAGGGCATGGTATGCATAGTCGTACAATGGTGTCCACGGGTCGATGAATTTCCACCTCCGATGGCCATGAGTGGTTATGAAGATCCATAATTATCCGGGCCATGGAGTTTGATGTATGGAAATGACGTATCCAAATGCTCAAGGAGTATCTCTATGTGTCCTGGGTGGGTCACAATGAAGTCCGTGCAGTTTAACATCATGCGGTGAGGATGAATTCTGTGCAGTTTAACGTCATGGGGTGAGGATGACTTCCGTGCAGTTTAACATCATGCGATCAGGACGACTTCTGTGCAGTTTAATGTCATGCGGTATGGACGAATATATACACCCCATGCAGGTCTGGTCCGTACACGGGGGAAGGGGCATTTTTAACATCAATGTCCGTGCATTTTAATGTCGTGCGGTAAGGACAAGAAGTACACCCCGTGTCGGTCTGGTTCACACATGGGGAGGAAGGGCATCTTCTTTTTTTAAGGGGCTGGGCCAGGACTAAGGATCTTGGCGTCACTACATATCCTACGGGGGTAGGAATCAAGCCGTACGTAGTTCTCTAGAATCCGTGCAGTTTCACGCCGTGCGGTGGGGACGGAGTACACCTCATGTAGGTTTGGTCCATACATAGTAGGATGGGCATTTTTCTATTTTTTTTGAGGTGGCTGGGCCAGGGTGTGGAATTATGGTGTCACTACGAATCCTTCAAGGGCAGGAATCAAGCCTCACATAGTTCTATGAAAGACAATACACCTTGTGCAGGTCTGGTCCATACACAGGGGAAGAGGACATTTTTTTGAAGTGGTTGGGCCATGATAGGGAATCCCAGCATCGCTATGTATCCTGCAAGGGCAGGAATCAAGCCATACGTAGTTCTCTGAAAAGATGATACACCCCGTGCAGGTCTGGTCCATACAAGGGGGAAAGGGGACATTTGTTTTTTTTGTGAAGTGGCTAGGCCAGGATAGGGAATCCCAGCGTCACTACAAATCCTGCAGGGACAGGAATAAAGCCATACGTAGTTCTGTGAAATTAGTGTAGTTTAATTTCATTCGGTGAGGACGCGGTCCATATAGTTTAATGTCTTGTGGTTAGGATGAGGGGGAATTATTAGATTCCATGTAGTTTAATGTCATGCGGTGAGGAAGAGGTGCTTGGCAGTTTAGTGTCATACAGCTCGGATGATGAGTTCACTATCTCTATGCGAAATACTTCTTCAGGAATCTCGCATTGGTAGGAGCTGTGGTGGATTTCCCATCCATGGAGATCAGGGCATACACTCCGTTGGAGTAGACCTTGTGTACAACATATAGTCTTTCCCACTTGGGATCCAACTTTGGAGGCTGTTTTCCTGGTTTCATTGGGGTCTAGAGGACCAGCACTAATTCTCCTTCCAAGAAAGACCAGAGGCAGACCTTTTTGTTGAAGGCTTGTGCGATCCGGTTCTGGTACACTTCCAGGTGGTGCAGAGTGTGCAATCACTTCTCATCTAGCTATTACAATTCACCTAACCGCTTTTCTGACTACTCATAATTGGATAATTGATCACATATGGCAACGCGGAATGAGGTAAGTTGGAGTACAATGGGCAGGACCGGCTTCGTGACGTACACAAATGAGTACAGGGTAGACCGAATAGTGGGGAAGATTGTGGTTCGATAAGCCCACAATGCGTGGAGGAGTTTATCCAGCCATGAATTCTTGTCTTTTTCCACCATTTTCTGGAGGATGTTGGACAGGGTCTTGTTGAAAGCTTCTATGTGTCCGTTGGCCACTGCATGGTAGCGGGATGAGTGGTTAGACTTGATACCATACTCGTGGTATAGCTTTTCCAACTTAACAGAGTAGAAATTGGTGTTATTTTCTGTCAGTATGGTATGAGGGACACCAAATATGGTGATGATATTGGTTTTCACGAAGCTGAAAATATTTCTTGCCCCGACTTCCTTGAGGGGTATGGCTTCTGCCCATTTGGAAAAGAATTCGGTCGACGTGATGATATACTTCAGCTATCTGGCCATGGCGGGAGGATATTCTCCCATGACGTCCACCCCCCAGACGGAAAACAGCAAGGAGTACTTAGCTTGATGAAGTAACTCCAGGGGCTGGTGTATGAAGTTGGCATGAATCTGGCATGAGTGGAATTTCGTGGTAAAATGCTCGCAGTCTCGTGCCCTCTGTGGGCCAGTAGTACCCAATCCTTCGAACCTGGTGGGAGAGCTTGGTCCCTGGTTGATGTTCTCCACATGGTCTCGCATGTACTTCAGTCATGAAGACAAAAGTTTCTTCTCCGTCAGTGCATCTGAGGAGCACTCCATCAAGGCCTCGTTGGTAGAGGACCTATTGCTGGCCCGCACTACTATATAGGACAAAATTTAATGCCCTTATCTATATTTTCTCTCGTTCAGCCCTGTCTGATTGAAGCTCTTCCCATTGAAGGTAGTTCATGATGGGGGTCATCCAGCCGGTATCAGGAGCATATGGCTCGGGGACAGGACTGACTTCGTGGATCTCTTCCATCTTATCATAAACAAATGGCAATACCATTCGACGGTGAGCAATGCTGATGACCGTTTCATCCTGTTCTGGGTCGGCTAGGGCTGTGGCCGCGTTGGCTAATGCATCAGCCTGAGCATTCCGGGACCGGGGAACATAGTTCAATGCTGGTTCTATGGAGAACTCGGCCATTAACCCTCGAACATGGTCAAACAAGGGGATCAGTTCCTACATTTTAATAGTATAGTCACCATTGACTTTCTTGATGACCAGCTCTGAGTCACCGTTTACCTTAAGGTGTTGTACTTGCACCTGGAGTGTGAGATCCAGCCCTGCAATGAGGGATTGATATTCCGCTTCATTTTTCATACATGCCTCTGACAGGAGGAAGGAATACAGAAAAAATATCTGTTCTGGGGACACTAGTTTTATCCCCAGACTCACTTTGTTAAATCTGGGATCCTCCATCCTCTTCCCGGTGGGACTTCGGGACGCACCGTCAAAGTACATTTCCCATGCTGGGACCTCCTCTTGAAGTGAGAAGATGTATTCATCAGGTAGTTCAGCGTCCAGTGTAGTGGTCCCTATTGAAGGATGCTCTGCCAGAAAGTCTTCTAATGGATGGCCCTTGATGGCTTTTTGAGGCATGAACCGGATGTCGAACTGTTGGAGGATGACCGCCCATCGAGATAGGCGTCCGGTTAGCATCGGGCGACTGAGGATGTATATGAGCGCGTTACTCCGCAAGATCAAATGGACCTCATGATGCTGTAGATAATGTCGTAGCTTTTGAACCGTGAAGACCAAGGTCAGACAGCTCTTCTAGATATTTGAGTATCGAGTCTCCGCATCAATCATGGTTCTACTGAGGTAATAGAGACTGTTTTCGCTGCCGGCGTCGTTCTTCGGTGCGAGGAAGGCTCCCAATGAACATTCTAGGGCTGTCAAATATAGAATGAGAGGCCTTACTTCAACCAGGGGAATAGGCACTGGTGGGCTTAATAGGTACTTCTTCAAGTTGTTGAACTCCTCTTGGCAGTCATTCGTCCACTGGTACATTCCCCCCTTCTTTATCAACCTGGTGAAGGGAAAAAATTTGCCTTCTAGGTTGGCTATGAACCATTTAATATAAGCTAGGTGTCCTTGGAATCCCCTCAGCTCAGTGAGATTTCGAGGTGGTGGCAGGCTCAGGATAGCCTTCGTCTTCTCAAGGTCAACTTCGATGCCCCGATGGCATACGACGAAGCCATGGAACTTCCCTGAGGTAACCCCAAAGGCGCATTTCAAGGGTTTCATCTTTAAGCTATGCTATCTAAGCTTATTGAAGATGGTCTCAAGGTCCGACAGGTGATCCGAGCGCTGTCTGGACTTAACCACTTGGTCATACATGTAACAAAAAACGAATTTCCCCAAGAACGACTTAAATATCTGATGCATGGCATGCTGATACGTGGCGCCAGCATTCTTGAGACCAAAGTGCATGACCCTGTAACAGAATACCCCTTGAGGGGACCTGAAGACTGTGGATTATTCATCTTCTCGGGCTATACTGATTTGATTATATCCAGAATATCCATCCATGAAGGATAGAGCCTCATACCCAGCCGTCGCATCAATTAACAACTCGGGGATTGGAAATGGGAAGTCATCTTTCGGACAATGCCGATTTAGGTCACTGAAGTCAATGCAGAAGCGGATTTTCCCGTTCTTTTTATTGACAGGGATGATGTTGGCCAACCAAATGGGGTACTGGACTTCCCTGATGAAGCATTCTTTAATGAGATTATCGACTTCAACCTCTATATTGGAAGCATGTGAGGGGTGTGTCCTTCTGGCGGCCTGTTTGTAGCCCCGATGGTCTTCTGGAAGACCCAGGTGATGCCTCGCTACCTCGGGATCGAGTCCTGTCATTTCCGTGTAATTCCAAGTGAAGACATCCCGTTATTTCCTTAGGAAGGAGGTATATACCTCGTGTTCCTCGGGAGACATGGCCGCGCTAATGAGAGTGGGCCTTGGGTCTTCTTTGGTACCCTTGTTTATTTCCCTGAGCTCATCCACAGTGGTGGAGATACCCTCCTCAAATGTGGGAGGTGCATCTCTGAGATCTTCCCCATCTTATTCTCCCAAGTCTTCATCTTCTTGATTTGATGAGGAGAGAGTTTCCGGTCTAATCCTTCGAGGGTATGAGGGAGAGGCATCATATGAATCCCTGCTTGAGTAATCATCCCCAAATCGAGGGTTGGTAGCCGTTCCCGCGTTTTCGTACTCTGCCATCGTGGAATAAGTCATGAGGACATCCGAATGCGTATCCAGACTTGAAATCCTACTCTCAACAAAGTTGATGGGTAGGACATAATCTCTGCCAAGCTTCCTGAGGGGGTCGTCGGGGACCATTTCCAGGCCATTTAGAGCGTGGATCCAGTCGATGCCGTCGATCAAAGGATTCTTCTTCTTTTTCTCATATAATCTGGAGTCGATGTAATGTGATGCGGAGTGCTCGAAAGGGTCCTTGTCGGTGTGCAACGTCCTACTTTGTCTATTGATGCAATACTTGATACACTGGTTGTAGGATGAAGGAACATACATGTGCTTATGGAGCCATGGCCTTCCCAGCGGGGCATTGAATACTGTGCTCTTCCAGACAACCAATAATTCCGTGTAGACTACCAGGTCACCAAAATGGGTCTTTCTCTTAATTTGACCCATTGGTTTCTGCTCACTTTTGTCGTAACCTAACAAAGTTGTGGCTGAGGGAATTAGATCGTCCTCACTATAGCCCAACTTACGGAGTGTCCGCAGGGGAAGGAGGTTAACTCCAGAGCCATTGTCTATAAAGACATTTAGGATCTCAATACCATTCATCATTCCAGACACATATAGTGTTTTGATGTGTCCTTGCATGATGGCATCTTCGTCCTGATCGGTGAAGGAAATTACCGCATTGCATTCAGTCAGGCCAGTCTCTGCCCGGTAAATCTCAGCGACAGCTACCTCGGCTTGGAATTCCTGGGGGCTGATCAAAGCTTCGATAAGTGCCTCCCTAAGGTCGGATGAAAAATTCAGGGCATCCAGGATTGAAAAAATGGCTGGTACTGATGCCAACTGCTTAAGGATGTTGTAATTTTTCTCCAGTGATTGACGCTTCTCTGTTGGCAGGAGTGTCTTAGCAGATTATTTGGGAGCTGGAGCATTTGACAAGGAGGGACCGGCCGTGGGGACGAATGTCGATGGTGTTCCCGTGTTTTGAAGACTTGGCATGGACGGTCTGTTTTTGTGCCCTAGGAGACCATACACTTGCTCCTCCTCTGGTGGGTATCGCAAAACAATAGGGCCAGAGTGGCCGCTTGTGGAGGTGGAGGGGAATTCCCTCTCCTACTGAGTCCACTGAAGGGGTCTCCCACAGGTTTCCGCAATATTGATGGTCTGGGTCGAGGTCCAACCATAGGGTTGGTTTTGGCCGCGGCTGTGCCTCCCGTGGTATCCCCTGCCTCTGTGATTCCTCCTCCTGGTTCCTCATATAGGAAACTCGGGTTCGTAATCATACACTTTGTCTTGGAATGATTCCATGAGATGGATGACGTTGATAGAACCAACGATTGGCTCTTCATCCTATGACTGGTCATTCTGGTCAGTTGTCTCTGATAGTGCGGTTTGTTGGGTTGGTGCCCGTTGTGCCAAATTCGAGGGCATGAAATCCTCCAGGGTCAGGACTAACTTTTCCACCATCGCGGATTGCTCCTCTTGTGATTGTTTCCTCCTTCAGCTTCGTCCAAATGACCGGCTTGTGTAGGGTTGTGTGGCCGATGCTATCGGCTCTGCGGCTCTAGGGGCTACTGGTGGAAACACCGGCCGCTATAGTTGAGCTCAGAGTATTACCTGGGCTCGGTTGATATTATTCCGAGTCATCCAGTTTTCAAATTTCTGCCCCTGCTTGCTGGTGAATTTCTGCCACCCCTCCTCTATGTCGGAGTCGGTGGTAGATATACATGCCACATGTGATGAGGGTGGTCCCAACTCGACTTTTCTGAAATCTACCATCCTCTGAAGGAGGTATTTGAAGATGAACCATTCTCGGATACTATTCCCCAACATCTGATGGTAGGGGAAGTAATCTGGCCTGTTACCATGGACGATTTCTTCAGGTATCCTTGGCTCTAGGAGGCGGAGCAAGTTGAAGTTCATGGTGGCAATGAAGTAGCCACGAACTTGATCCTCTCAGAACGAGTATACTTTTTGTCTTCGCTCATCAAACTGGTTCCACTTCGGTCCTCTCTGATCATCCCATTTAGGCGGGGTGGCCCCTGATATGCAGGGGGGCCATGGAGATTTGTTGGAGGCCTGAGTGGTGGAGCGGGAACAGGGGCCGACTTGAGTGTGACAGTGGACGCTTCAGCTCTAGGGTCTCTTTTCAAAGGAGCTGGAAAAGCTATTCAAGACTTTGAATTTTTCCTCTACAGGGAGTCCTCAATTCTCTGGTCAATGGCTGAGAGATGGCAGAAGCTATTGGTGCACTTCACCGGTATGAGCGGTGTTTGGAGTTCATCTCTAAGATTATCGATGCATATAGCTAGTATCTCATCCTGGGGCATTGGCCTATTCAGTGAATAGGACAGACCCTTCCATCTGGCGATGAAATATGAGACCCTCTCATTCTCCCTCTGCTTGTAGTTCATGAGATCACTGACCGTTGTTTTAGGCAGCGTTGAGCTAAAGTGGAATAGGAACTGCTACCGGAGGTCCTCCCATATGTTTATCGACTGGGTCGGTAGACTCGTATACCAGACGAAGGCGGATCCTTGCAAGGTCTGTATGAAGCATCTGAGTTTCACTAATTCTTGCTATTCTGGATTCCCCATCATAGGGTTGCAATGGGATGCATAGTGCATCAAATGCTGCTCCGGATCACCTGATCCATTGATGATGGGGAATACAGGGCTCCCAAAATTGGGTGGAGGTGGTGTGTTTGTCACCCAATCGGGGTAGGGCTTTTGCTCCAGCTATATTGGAGCGTGTCGACCTTCCATCGCATCCAATCGAGATGTTAGTGCCTCGATGGTGTTGGTGAGTTCCTTATTTACATCCTGTTGGGCCTGGTCCTAGGCAGGCGAAGCCCGAGGCATTGCCTGAGGATCCCGATTGGCCGACACCAAGGGTTCATATTCCATTTGGGATACCCTCGGAGGGTTCGGGCATACTTTCTCCGGTTGCCTCCTAAGTGAAGGGAAATCTTGGTATTCATCATCCACGTTTAGGTAGTTGGACGAACCAGGCGCCTCATTGGGCGGGATCCCTGATCGTGCTTTGTTTTCCGGGGCAATCCTTAGCCTTTGAGTTGCACTTTCTGGGAGTGAATGACGTGGATCTTCTTAGGACGCACTTTCAATAACGCAATTCCTCTGGAGCTTCTCGGCGTTAAGCCACCTCGATTATTTCATCTCTTCTTCCTGTCATGTGAACCTCTCTTCGAGCGTGAGTGGATCGTTTTTATCGAGAGAGTGGGACGGGTTAGGGGTAACCATTCCTTTATTCTTATACTTGTTGGAAGCTTGCAGGGTAGGCATATGGAGGTTAGATGAAGGGGTGGTTGTATTTAAAGCAGCCCCCGGGTTCCGGGTGTGCACTCCTTGGGGTTTGTTGTAAGTCACAGCCTGACTGGAACCATCATCTCCTGATCCGTCCAGATTTGTATTTTCTCTAGTGTCACCCATGGGGTTAGCCTCTATGGAGTTGATAAACGTATATTGTGGGGTGGAGGGGACGTCATCTTCCAAATAGGAAGAGAATACCCCGCATCTTCGGTTGTCCTTCCCTTTCATGACCTGGGATTGCCCTCGGACTTCTTGACGAAGGGTGACGTGGATAGTTTTTTTATGTGACCTTACAGTGCGCCATCCTCTTGGAGGGGATGACGTTTAGAATGATGGGATAGGATGGGAATTTCCTCTTCTGATTGTCCTACCTAGACGAGAGAATACCGACTCTCGTGGGGGAGGTTGTTGTTGAGGGGGTAATAATGCCCCCTTCCCTGAGGGCTGGGGCTGGCTCTGTTCCCTGAACATTGAGTCTCTTCCTAGTTTTATTGGTCTTACGAGGTAATTTGTTGTTATAAATGCCCCCAGCCCTGCGGGATGTGGTTGACCCTGGATTGCGGCAGTAGCTGTGGCTATCGCGACTTGCCTGATCTTGCGTGCCCCTATCCGAGGGTGAACCTGATCTAGTGCCGAATTCACCTATGGATAAGTCCCTTCTGGGGAGGTATATAGAGATTGTTTATTGGCCTCTCTTAGGCGAGAGGCCTGCTGTATGCTCTCAGTGGCCTGAATCAGGAATTCTTGAATGGCTTGTTCCCGTCGGGCATGATGCTTCTGGGACTTACTCAAGGCCCGACTCTGTTGGGTGTGTTGCCTTTCCTGAATAGGGGGTCCACCCGATTTCTATCTCAATGTTACAATGTTACATGATAACATGCCGAATGGGTTTTTTCTGGGTAGGGAACAGAGTGAAATGAAGAGCTCCATGTTCCCCCCATCCCCTGATATGGACTCCCATCGGAGCATCATCGATGAGGCGGCGTAGATTGTGCAGTGCACGGAGGCAAGCTGCCTCCATATTCCATTTTCACCTCTCGAGGTGTTGTCGTCGCGTCAAGGAAAGGGCCTCCAGGTCGATGTGACGCAAGAGGTCCTTTACCGTCTTGACGTGGTCTACATACCCGTCATAGGGCAGAAAGCTTAATTTCAGATGGAGGATGGTCATCCATATATTATGGCGGATGTCGTGCATGTATTCTTCCGACAACACCCTGGGTATGTCGTACTGAGAGGTGGCAGTGGGCCAAATCATAACTGGTATATCATTCTAGGGCAGTCGTTTCCTCTGGTGAAGCATATTGGCATACTCCTCCTCAAGTGATTACTCTACCTGGTCAACCTGACTAAGGCTCTCACTTTAGTCAGAGGCAGTGGGACCAGTAGGTATCAAATTGTCTTGTGGGCGATTCCGAGGTGGTTCAGAAGATGAACGCGGCCCTGGAATGGCTCCCGATCAAAGAAGGGCGTCACTAGAGACAAGCTTGGAATCTGACATGCTCGATCCCACACTTTTGAGTGCCTCAGCATACGAGGTATTTTCGGTGCTTGATTCGGCAGGGGGAGGGCCTTCCTGTCGAAATGGTATGTTATCGCAGGGAGAACCTCCACAATGGCGGCCGTAATGGCAAGGGCTACCGTTACTGCTTGATGCTTCACTGCATAGAGGACTTTTTTAGTGCACACCATGGGGAGGACCTCCAAGGCGTGTCGTAGCAAGGGGATGACCTTCTGGCTGCGTAGCATCGTTACGGGGAGGACCTTCGCAACAACTTCCATCATGGTGAGGATGACCTTTATGGCTTGACATTCGATGCCCATCCTGGGGAGGACCTTCAAGACATGCCGCGACATGTGGAGGACCTTCTTGTTTCTTGGGGCCATTGCTAGGAGGACCTTTGCAATGGTGGTCGTGGTTGCGAGGACCACCATCACAACTACAAAAATGGCAAGGAATACCATTACTGCTGCCCCAGGTAGAATATCTGCAGGATAAATCTTGGGGAGGGCCTCGAGAATGTACCACAATGAGGGGAGGGCCTTCTTGTTGCTCGACGTCTCTAAGGGGAGGACCTCCGTTATCAGGGTGGCGAGGACTACCACTGTGACCTGATGTCTAGATGTGTGGAGTTCTGTGGCAGCGTAACCCCTGGGGAGGACCTTCAGGGTAGACCACGGCAAGGGGAGGGACTTCTTGTCGTGACGAGACGTCACTATGGGGTGGACCTTCGTAGTTGTGACTATGATAGCGAGGACTACTATCACAATATGTGGTCCCACTGCATGGAGAGTGTTTTCAGCGTATACCCCAGGGAGGACCTTCAGGGTGGACCATAAAAAGTGGAGGACCTTCTTGCTGCTCGACCTTCTGGTCACATGGAGGTTTTCCGTGACTCGTATCAAGAGAGAAGCTCTCGTGACAGATCATTATATGCCCGCGGGGGAGGCCCCCACGGGTGCACTGGGGAGGACCATCAGAACTGCTGGTATCGACATTGCGGGGAGGACCTTCGCAACTGATACTACAACTCTGATAATATGGTAATGGGTGGGCAGGGTTTTGAGCCTTTGTTTCATGATTCACGACATTGGAAACACCAACTTCCTGCAGATCGGAGTCATGAACCCTCTCTTTATTGTCCGGCTGCCTTCAGCTCATTCAGGGAACTCTTTTGCAGGAAGTGGGGACCGTCTTCTTTTGAAAATGGCCTTCACCTTTGGGTCCCTATCTAATTGGGTCCCATGATGTTTATGGGATACACCGACGAACATCATGACTTTTATCAGGTATATATGCCTGCTATGGAGCATCCATCATGATGGACGGGTATCCCCCAGTTGGAACAAGTGAAGCTGCTCGATCCGGTTTCCCTTGTGTCACAGAATATAGCCGGCGACCCTTCTGGGCAGAAGCAGGGATTTATATCTGCTCTGAGGTAGCTATCTTGTCTTTTAGATGAGTTGCCTCAATTAGGGAGACAGGATCAAGGGCTCGAGTCATTGCTGTTTGCGCCGATGAAATTACATGCTGGAAAGTCTGCAAGATATGATCTCGGATCGATACCTTATCCTCCATCATTTCCAGGATATGTAAAGAGACATCTTTGGCTGGAACGGATATGAAGGCCCATTCTGGTATCGGAGTAGGAATATCATGCTCCTGTCATCCAATGGTCAGTGGGTACTAACAATTCTCATGTGTCGGGGCAGGTGAACGAATCTGCCCCTGTACCGGGATACGCCGGTTTCTCTCTCTGTTTGCCTCCACATCGGGGTGGTGGACTTTACATGAATCTGCTGGGAGTTAGCCTTGGATATATCTATTTCCCACCGTATCTAGTCGGTGGCATTTTTTGGCGGGGAGATATGTCCACCGATGATTTTCCACCACATATGGGTGGCGGGCCTTGTTGATCGCCACCATATCAGGATGGCGTGCATCTAAAGAAACTACTAGGAGCTAGTCCTGCTGGTGCCGGGTCGCCACCACGTCAATCTGGTGGGCTTCAAAACCCTGGGAAGGGAGATGTGGCTGCCTGGTAAGTGTCATCCTGCGTGAGCGACGAGCTTGATAGAGCTCAGTGGGGATGCCCTCCGGCTCGTACGATGACGCCATGTCCAGATGGCGGGCTTGGGAGGAGCGAACATGTGTAGGTGCCTATTCGTGGTACGTCTCCATTGATGGGTAGTAGATCTCCTCCTCAGGGACCAGGGTGATGACCGGTCCCTTACTGTACGTCTTCCGCCCTCGTCGGGTGTTCCGAGGGGCCGATGATCGAGGAGCGTGGGCCTGAATCCTCGGCGAGACATCCTCCTCGGTGCGAGGATGTTGGGTCGCGGCGTGACCGTGATGATGCCTTTCGGCAGGGTCCTGAGAGAGGAACCCCTGTTCGATAGGGATGAAGTCCTCAACATCGACCTCATCTGCCTCTCTACGATAAAGGAGGTACGCATTGTCCCGTTCCGGGGATAGACTCCTGAAACGGTTGGAGACAGCGAGAAGGGATGTCTGGGTCCGCCTTTTCAGTTGTTGCTGGGCATGCGATCGCCGAATCTTGATGGATTGGAGGGAGTGCATGGCCGCCGCCACCATTGGGAGAGTACCATTCATGTGGTACTCTCGGATCAGCGCGACTCAAACCCAGTGTTGAAGAGGCTGGGTGGGTGAAGGGGTCCTCCATTGTTGAGGAAATCTCATCCTTGCGTCATTGGAAGCACGCTCTTGTGCGTTCCTTTGCGATGAAATTGGATCGAAGGGAGTTCTGAAAGTAGTGCCTGTGAAACATTTTAGAAAATACAAGCAGCAAACCTGTCAAAGCAGCATCACATAATCCCATGTGTAATTAATGACCTTGATTGGCCCTCCTTTAGAGCATAAGGGGGCACTGGGTGAGATTACGTTAAATCCGTCATGTTTGGTTAAAGATTCACGTCGGGTTCATCATTTTTTGTTTAGTTCTGGTTTTCGGCCACGAAACGCCCAACGGATTCGTATCCAATGATTGGTGGACCTGCTTTCCAAAGGCAGGCATTCACTAGATGGTTTGACCAGTGAATCTTAATAACTCGCATTGGTCGAGAGTATGGGAAGTCGGGCTCATCGCACCCTTTTGGGGGGGGGGGATTATTGCCTGTTCTGGGACCCTCTTATAGATTTAAGACGTATTCATATGTTCGTGAATCTTAGGTTTATACCCAAACATAGTATCCACAGATTTAACCTTAGCGGGAAACGTTCAACTAGATGCAGGGGTTCAGAATCATTTATGCCCGAGGTTTACCATCCCTCGTTTTATTAATGACCCTGAAGGGCTGGAACTCGCTTTAGGAGGCACTAGGAGTGGCGTAGTGAACCGACATGGAGATGATCAGATCGACCGGTTATTGGGCTTGAACCTCAGGGAGGCTTCCTACGTTCCCTATCTAGCAGGCAGGGATCAAAGTCCACGTAGTTCGGATAGGTGTCAGGGAACGGACGTGAAGAGAGACCAGGTGGTCCGATTGGCGGTGGGCTTGATCATAATGGAGGCTTCCTATGTACCCTGTTTAGGAGGTAGGGATAAAAGTCTACGTAGTTCGCTTTGTCTTGGGGTAGATTCTCTAGAGCATCCCAGAATGATGGATTGGGGATTACACTCTGAGGAGGCCCATAGGAGGATGTCCTGGTCGATGCTTACTCTAAGCCCACGTGAGTCATGCTCGATGTGAGAAACAAGAGTCATTAAGGACCGGAGGATCACGTCGCAAAAGGTGCGTTCATGAAAATCAGATTGGGGCTTATGCATGAGGGCGGCCCAGGGCAATGAATTGGGATTACACTCTGAGGAGGCCCAGAAGGTCGGGGCTTACTCTGAGATGGACGCCCGTGGTGAAAAAGCCTAGTGAGAGAGGGAAAGGGGGTGATCTTGTGCCCATCTCCTATCTTTCATTGCACGAGGGCTTCCTTCTAATGGCCATTTTACCATCTTCGAGGAACCCTCATCAAGTGGAGGGACATAAAGGGGATTCCCGAGTTCAAACTCCACATTACCGTGGGAATGTGTACCCAGGAATGCTTCGGGAATCTACTCAATGGTCGGGGAAACCCCTTTTCCCCTGTTTACCGTGGGTATATGAACTCAAAATGGCGCGCTGATCTACTTGAAAGTTATACCACACGGATTCGGTGGCTCTGGCGGAGGCCTTGGCTAGGGGTCGATGAATAGGCCAATGAGGGAGTTGTGGAGAACCTGGATGGGTCGGAAGGATTTTACCTGGCTCTGGAAATGAGAACACCGAATTATTTGGCCAGATACCGAGAGGTATGGGTGGTGGCGGCCATCGCGTGGGGAAGTTCCACACGACTGGAGAAGTCATCCACGAACCAGGGTGGTCCACAGACTGATTGGAGTCGCACGAACCAGGTTGGTTCGCGGCTTCAGGTTCAATCCGCGAACTAGGGTGGTTCGTGACTTCAGGTTCAATCCGCTAACTAGGGTGGTTCTTGGCTTCGAGTTTAATATGAGAACCAGGGTGGTTCACGGAGGGTTCTAGGTGGGAAGCGGCGGCCAAGGGAGGCGCCGATCGGAGGTTCATCAGTCAGGGCTTCACCCGCTTAGGAGAGTGCTACGCGGTCCGACGGATGGGAAAAGAGGCATAAACTCCCTGTTCCGCAGGAAATCATTCGCGGAGGGGGTATGGTTCGCAGTACTATTTTTTGTTATTATAGGTTCGCAGTTCAGAAAATTATTATGCATTTTCTAATTCCTTCTTAATTCATATACCTACTGTGGTTTGTGGATGGGAATTTCGCTATTTGCGAAATCCAAAGCCTTCCTTCAACCGATCTCCTTCCGAATCTCCAATACCTCTGAATTTGATTCCAGTTCCCCGATCCACTCTCATTTCCCCCTTGGTCTCTTTTTATAGAGTGGGTAAATGAATGTATCTGTGGCCATGTGAAACCTTTTGCGGAAGCCCATAACAAAATACCCGGTTCACAACTGACTTGGTCAATCCTCGATTCGTGGTGGGTATTGAACGCTCCCCTCCTCTGCGAGGAAAACTCAGAGAGTTCTTCGTGGCTGTGGAGGGTTCCGCCTCTATTCTGGGAACGACATCGGGTGCGGCTTGAACCGGTCAACGCGGTCCGCGGTTGGGGTTGTTCGTGACGGTGAACCGGACTGGCGCCCATCCTAATTTGTGACCACGGAGGCTCTCTGCCTCCATTTCTCGAATGACAATAGTTCGCGGAGGGGGTGCCTCGCGGTGCTTCCATGGACCGGTTCGTGGAGGGGGTGCCTCACAGTGCCTCTTCTTTGATTATTTTCCCCAATTATTTTGGGGGAATTGGGTAAAAAAAAATTTGCAGATTTTTCAGCACCCAACATATATATATATATAGGTTCATTTAAACAAAAAATTATATGGCTATAAAATACATATATTTTTGTAAAAATATTTATTAGAAAACTATTTATAATCTATTGTGAGAGTAACTCAAAGAAAGGCCTTCATATATTTATTAAAAGTAGGTAAGATAATTTATCTTAAATCACATTTTCATATTCTGGTATTTTGTATCTATGAATTTATTATATTTCCTTATTTTTAATTAACACTTATTGGAGTATTTCTTTATTGAAACTCTTTAAAAATTTATTTTTTATGAATTATTATTTTTTATACAATTTATATAATTTTATTTTTATAAGTATTCCATTCAGTTAAATTTTATATAATTAAGTATGAGGTAAATTTATTATTATCATTTTATGTTTAACTATATATATATATTTATTCATACATAAATTTATATAAGTGTATATAAATAATAAATTATCTATTTGTTCTAAGAATTTATATATGTATTTAATAAAATTATTTATTTTATGAAAATTATGCTAAATATGTTGCAACATACACTTTTACCCTCATTAATATTATGCTTTCCTATAAATTATTAAGTATTTGTGGGAGTAAAATATTGTATTCAATTTTATAATCTATGGTATTTTAAGGGATTTATTTTTTATTTATATGTTCAAATTTATTTTTAAACTAATTAATTTTATTTATCCAATCATGTATTAATAAATGGCGGTGTAATGAGATTATTTAACATCAATTGTGATTGATCTTATTATGTTTATCAAAAATATGTTTTATTTATTGTTAAGAAAAAATGATTTTTCAAAGTATTAATTAATGATACTTTCATTCTAGGACTATGTGTATTATAAATTTCATATCATATATATATATATATATATGATTGTGGAGAACTTCATGGTCATGTATTTAGAATTTAAATGTTGGTTTATAAAAAAGTATGTTATTTTATGTTTGTGTTTGAGGTACATTTTTATGTTTTATTTTTCATATTCTATGTCAATTTACTTCTAAATTAATGAAATATTTTCATAGGAGTTTTATTATGTAATATTTATATATTTGTGTGTGTGTTTTTGTTTTACTCAACATTCAATCTCATGTTTAAATGTATTCTTAGATAAACTAATGAATATTATTATTTGATGAAATAGAAGCAATTAATTCATAAATTATGATTTATTTACACACATCATTAATATTCATTTAAATTTCATGGATTTATATATGTATATGAATATATATACATATAAGCATGTCTATTTAATCATTTATTGGATCTATCTACAAAAAATGTATTTTTATGAGATTATGATTAAATTCTCAAGTACATTAATGCCAATTAACCTTCCATGTAAATATTAAAAATCAATTGTCAAGAAATTTTCTTCTACAAAGTTTTACAAGTGATTTTCAATAATGGTTTATATTTATACATTTATATATTCTTATATGTGTTAGTGTATTTTATGACTTTTTATGTTTTTAAAAAAAAATCAAGTAGAAACATATATTTATGTGTGTGTGTGTGGAAATGTTTTTTTATAAAATTTTTAATTGGAACATTTTAATAATGATAGGAAGTGGGGAGTGGACCCATTCCTCATGAACAACGGTAGGCCCAAAAGGCCTTCCTTGTTTCAGGTGGCCTCATGTGTTTTGTTTTCTAGAGAAAGCAAAAGGTTTTCAAAAAATTCATTGGACTATTTGTAAATAATTTTCAATGAATAATTAATTTTAATGTATTAGGATATTTTATAAATACTTTTTACAAATTTATTTTTCAATGATATTTTTAAAATTAATTATTGTGAAATTTCATGCTCATCAAGTGTTTTAAAAGCATTCAAAAGTATCATAGATGTTTTAGAATGGATTCTTTCCCTTTTGGAGATAGTGCATTTATGGGGAAGTAAATATTTTTATTCTTTCTCAACTTTTATAAATTATATAATGTTGTAAAATTTTCTAAAACCCAGACATGAAAAGGTCATATATTTTAATAAATGATGTTCATTTTTTCAGTTTCTTTTATAATAAAATATACAAAACATTTTAAGAACTAAATCTATAAGTGTGGGATTAGGGAGTTATATATCTAACATGTTTCGGCTTCATAAAATGACTGATAAAATTTTTAGAGTTGTCACTCCCATAGACAAACAACTACTAAAAACAACAATGTGAAACACTTAAAAACTCATGGTATCTATCCTTATGTTCCAAAGGTCCCCTCCACTATTCTGCATAAGAAATCAAAAGATTTTTTATAGCCCTCATCCAACTAAAAACTATCTATATCATGATTTTCATGCACAAATCCTCCTTTTATTTTAGATTTATTGACTCTTAATCCTCTATACATCATAGTAGATAATGGAAGGGATTCATATTTAACACCTTGAATGTTCTTATACCGACGAACGGTTCACTAATATTATTATAGAGAAATTTGGCCAGTGGATAATGATTTATCCATGATTAAGAAAATAGATACAAGATTATAACAAACCCTATGACATCTGGATTGTTTTCTCCATCTTCCTTTACAACAGGTTATGAAAATTAGTGATAATGAATAACTGAGAGAGAAATTGATCCTAAAGTCATCTCCCGACAGAAGAGGTAAAATGAGGATCAATACCCAAAATTATAGTCTCCACCCCCCCCCATAAAACATCACCACATAGTCCACATTCTTCTTAATCAATGATTCTATAGAACATAACTCCATAATGACTAAGAGGTTGGTTTGATTTTTAAAGTGATTCATAATCAATAAAATATAATCAAATCCACCCAAGTATCATGATAATATGTGAACAAATCTATCTATATTCCCCCCGATTTCCACTAATGAACATGTAATGGTTCTTAGTAAACTACCAGAACATGATGCTCTTCTTTCACCTATTAATATACCGGAACCAAAATATGAACACTTGAAGTAACCACAATATCCTAGGCCACCAAAGAAGACCTCTAAAAGAGATATACATCATGGCCACCCAAATACATTCCACTAGTTCATAGCAATATAACTCATGGATACCCTCCTCATGAACTTCTGATGGAATAAATAATCATCCCTAAAAAACCATCACATATTGATTCTCCACTAAAAAATTCATTGTTGGTCCATATCGATCCTACACTACCTCTACCTTTGAGTATCCTAACTAAGACTCCCTCACTTGTTTCATTATATAGGATATATCTATTATCTAAATATGGAAACATCTACCACCAAACTATTCCACACCAAGATACATAAATACGAGATCCTCCATCACTCTCTATATATCCCCATATTCCCAAATGATCCCTCCCCGAGAATTTTTACTTTACATATAAATAAAATCATTACCCTTTTATCGGTTATAGGTGATTTCAAAGTCAAATTCCTAGAGGAACAACATCAAACCCTACATTTTTATATTTATATCCTTCTAGGAAAAATCAATCCATAAGATCTTTTGATCATTGAAGACCACAAAACATCCACTAATGAGTTAATTTCATAAAATATTAGAAGAAAAGGCCATCACCACTAACATTAAATCATTGGTGGAATTTCTACTCTTATATTTTCCTAACATAATGGACCCATATAATGAACCTACACCCCAATAAATAATGATTCAAATTAAATCAACATAATAAGCATAATAAAATACCCCAAACACCATTGCCTCTTTTTAGAGCAGTGGAATGAGATCACTCAAAATTTACATTATCTAGTAAAAATAAGCACGAAACTAATCCATCCCCAAGAAATCATTGTATTTCTAAGGGAATGTAGTCAATTCAAACCTGGCCTAAAAGAAATCAAAAAAATATCAACTAATAATGAACCAAAAGTCCAACTATACAGCAGACCTCCACAACATTCATGTGACTTTTTCTCGAACAAATATCTCAATAATTAATGGATGAAACATCACTCATCACTAAATAACTTCATATCCATGTAAATTATTCTTTCATATATATAAAATATGAATATAAAAATATTATAATAAATATAATGGTACTAAATGATTCCAAAAAGTATCAATTTGGTTCATGGGATGCTCCCCATCAAAAATTTAGTATATAAGGCATCCTAAAATAACATGACAAGATTTTTTTTCAAGAACTGGTGGATCATGTAGTTCATGAGTCCCATGAACATGGTTGGGGAGTTTTTGGCACTGAATGTCATGACCATGAACATAGAGTTTCCATAGAAACACATTTAATATTTCATTGGGATATTCACCTCCTTCTCCGGTATCTAATGATATTCTGACCATAAATCATCCATTAAAACCCTATTTTCTCACATAAAATAGTATAATAGATCATAAATCCTCAACAGTGGGTAAATGTTATTTATTATAACTAAATTAAAAAATGGGTGGACTATAAAAAGTTATTGACCACCATCTATCATCCTGAAATACAACACCAAAGCACCCACTTATAAAAACCCTCGGTTGATAAATTCCTTCATCATTATATTAAAAATTTTGAACTATAAGCCATAAATAGAAAATTGTTCAAAATTTATTGTTAAATAAAAATTAGTAAGTCCCCGAGCTATAATTGGAGCCAAAACTCATACACACTCAGGCTCCCATGCTGAAGCAACCGTAGCACCTACCTCTTCACCTCTATTTTAATTAATGGAAATAATTATACATGAAATGTTCATTGAAAATATTCATGACAAAGATTTTACTCATTAAAAACTATGAAATTTAAATTAAATCACTATTAGGTAACTCCAATCATTAAACTAACCTCTAATAGAACCTGATACGAAGCCCCATCATAGATCAAACTGAAATCAATGTTTATAAACTACATCCACTAATCAATATCTCGATGAGTTATTCTCACCTCATATGATTCTAATCACATATGATGGAAATCTCATAGTGTCTTCCTCCATTAATATCCCTTTATGACAAGGTTAACCCTCCTATGATCGAATGGGTAGGCTAGTTAATCCTCACCAACATGAGGATCAAACATATGTAATACTAAAATAATATTTACCAACAAGGATCCAAACTCCTAATCCCGATATAACATAATTTTTTAATCAAATTAATTTAATTAATCTTATTAATCATCCCCCAAAATCAACCCTTGGATTTAAATACAATTGAAGAAAATATGACGTGTCTAACTCTCTTAAGTATCTACTCTACAAGAAAAGAAAATTTCACATGGTTTTTCTAGTAAACCGATATTCCTTGAAGAAAATCATGGTTGGGGATAAAATATTATTCCATATATTTCTTCCCAAGAATACATTAAAAAACAAGATCAACTGTATATATCTTCATACTATGAAATACAATCCATAATGTTTCTGACTAAAATATCTACCCTACAACCAAACTAAATTATCTAATTCAACTCTTTCAATACACAATCCCATTTGGATCCCCTCTTGGAGATACAGTGCATAGAGAATGACTCCCCAACTCCAATTCCAATTAACCCCAGGTTAAAAACTATCACTTAGTGTGTAAAACATACATATAGAAAGAACTTCCCCCATATTACCCTAGAATAAATAAATAAAACCACATATAAATTATTTAATATGAATCATTCATGATCTATAGTAATCCCAAAATTCATTAATTTTTTAGGTAAATAGGAATTTGATAATAAAATTTCAAAAAAATCATATCCTATTACTCATCAAGAAATCATATAATAGAAGCTAGTACTTTTCAGATTGGTCACCATACATGTCATAAAAAAATCAATTTATATACATAATAGTTATCATAACAAGTATATGAAATTGGGACATAACTATTATCTATCATTCAAATGTGGAAGAATCATATTAATGAATTATTGAAAAAATGGAAGAACCAACATGAACATATCTGATCAACTACTCCCCATCATCACCAATGAAAAGATACCAAAATATCATTACTAATTTAATAAAATCATATCATGGAATATAATAAAAAGTTTATTCTGACCACAACTATTATAAATTTTCATGCTCATACACCAAAGAAAATTTTTATTTTTAATCCCTCAATCATTTGATGTTGTATGGGTCAGAATCCTACCCGCCTCAACTTCTTATAGGTCAGTGGATCTTATTCTTGTATCATTTTATCTACACCATAATGATAACCATATCACAAACCAACATCGCATCTCCCACAACCTCCTACATCCACTGCCATATATCACAACACATATGCATATCACATATTTAGTGCAGCAATGTATCAAAAACATAAAGGACTTAACATCAAAATCTCCTCTGAATATATATTACCCTAACCATATCTAATCAATATTGTATCCATCACAATAGTGAATAATGAACTTCAATGAAATCAACCTCATTCCCTATATATTCTATGCATTCCACCCCCTCCATGTACTAAAACCAAATTGTAAAAAAACCTTAAAAGAGAGTGAGGATGTAGGGTTAGACATATATCTACACACACTATAGTGACCCTCACTGTACAAACATATACATTACATAATTTTTCTCAAACACTTCAAAATTATATAAAAAGACACCCAATGACCGTAGTTGGTATAATGCCTTTGGAAACAAGGAAACAGAAACACAAGAACATAAGTGAGCTACATCATCTCTCACTAGGCTCTTCTTTACTAGCACCCTTCTTTGATATACTGGACATAGTACATATCATCATAAAATGGTGGAATGGAAACATAAAATGTGTGAGCTCAAATGCTCAGTACAGGTAAATAATGTGGAAATATAAGCATAAACACGGGTATAAGGTACTGAGAATGTGAACCTGTAACTACATGAGCATACCCAACATACCAAATATCATAACATAGATCATTTAATAAATATTGCTAGTTCATAACACATCAATCATATGAAATAAATATCAAAATAAATAAAAGTATAATATAGGAATAAGACATTGAATTGTGGAAACACATAAGCATATATTATGATTTTCATAGTAGAAAAAGAATCACTTCCAAGACCTTCTTATTGGAAAAAGTCCTTTACTGAACTGGTTAAACACTATTCAAGTCTTGTAATACTAAACAATGTGACCCTCATTCCAACTCTATATTACTGAACTAATTAACCCTCATTACATCTCTATATTACGGTACCGAGTAGACCTCATTTTGACCCTATATTACTAAATAGAGTAACCCTCAATCTATGAATGTATTACTGAACTATGTAATCCTCATTCCAACCCTGTATTACTAAACTGAGTAACCAACATTCCATCATTTTATTAGTAAACTGATTAACCCATGTTCTAGCCTTTTTTAATCTCAAGCGATTTAATTCATTACCAAATGAATTAGAGGGAGATATAGGTACCACCCAACACATAATGAAATTATACATACAAGTATCACATGTTCAGAAATAAACATATCATAACCAATGAGATTTAATTTTTGTCAAAAACATGTAAAAATATCATAACCTATTGAAAGTGACATGTTTATAATCATTTCATCATGAACATAGCCCTTGAAAAGAAGTGGGCTACAAAAGCATATAAACCTTGAAAGAAAAATGAGCTTCAAAAACATCATTCAATCAAAACATAACCCCTTTAGAGAATGAATGTGAATGAAAAAATTTAATCATTTCTCCATAAAGGAATTACAAACACAAATGGATGGTATCATATATGGGAAACAATTTTGAAATGACTTTTTAGAAACATTTCATGAGGAGAATATCCATTCTACAATGTAAAATGAATTTTATAACATTACACCTTTTGAAAAAGAAACTCATTAAAAATATATTTCAAAAGTTATAAATTAAGCATTGAAAACAATATAACATTTTTAAAAACGTTTTTCTATGAAAATTATCTTAAATTATCTTTTGAAAACATTTAATAAAACATTTTTTAAAATAGGGTTTTTGAATATAATGTATTTCCAAATGTATAGAGAGAAGATTCGATTTTACTAAAAACATTTTCATAATTACCAATGAGTGAAAGAAAATGGTTCTAAAAATGTGGATATCTTGAATAAACATGGGATAAATAAACTCACAAATATTCTTCAGATATTTCATCAAATGAAGCATAAACATAAGCAATCTCGAAAAGTAATGAGATTGTCTCAATAAACTCTTATAAATGGGTATCTTGGGATCATGGAGTCCAGGTAATGAAAGGTTATTAAATGAATAATATAATATCATGAAATAATTTATATTAATTTTATGTATTGTAAAGTGGAATTAAATTCATCCCAAATAGTTTTTAGTTTCATTACAAAACATGAGTTTTAAAGAATTCAAATTGAGACAAAAACATTTTTACCAATTTAGGAATTTTTGAAACACAAAACCCATGAAAGAAAGATAATAAAATGGGAATGTTATTACCCATATATTTAGGTACATGATATGTATTATACAATCACAAATATTACATACATCACACAAACAAAATTAGTGGCGAACATAGATTGTATCTCACAGAAATTAAAAGTGAGATTAAATCCCTTTAACTTCTAACTTAAATCCCTCTATACTCATTAAATAATCCTATATGATAAATATAGGTTTATTAATATCTTTTATAGAATTATATTCTTATATCTATTTCCATATATTATTTTTTAATGACTTTATATTTCATACTTGTTAATAATCCTATGTCAAGGTTTCACTTCAGGTAATATTTTCTTTGTTCTTCACTTGTGTCTTAATTTGTTATATCGTTGATCCATATAATAATATAATGATTCATGAATTTATAAAATGATATAAATACCAGGTATATAATGTATAATGATATTATAATAATCTATTGAATAATTTTTTACGTAATAGAATTCACCGTTCATGAAGACGGTAATCCGTACGTATTCATGAATGATGTTTTTCATTTTTATTATCTTATTGGAAGAATGTAAATTACATATGTATATATACGTATGTAAAAATAAATAATTATTATATCAAATTAATATATCTTTTGTAATATATAATTTCATTAAAACCATCCTTAATACATTATATGTGGTGTGTGAACAAATCACTTCTCTTTGAGTGGGCGGTTGGCCACACTTCCTCAAACGAGATTATTATATTAACACCAAATTAAAGGTAAAGAGATGTTTTTTATAGAAGTAATAGATAATCATAAAAAAATAAAAAAATATATTACAAACATAAATAGAGTTTCCATAATAATTTACACTAGTATTGTTGGTATACTAGAAATGAACAATCATCATTTCATGAGGCAGTATTTCATCGTACGCTGAAACAGTTTGATCAAAATTCCTTAAATGAAGGTGTGTGTCAGTGTAGGTCATACCATTTTCATAAAAACATCATATTATATGTTGGATACTGTTTTAATCACCCAATAAAGATATAAATAGTGTGTATGGTGTGGAGAAGTAAAATAATGGATAGGCGCTTGAGAGAAGACGTTATCTCTTAATCGGGTAACTTCTTTTGGTTTGTGCCAAAAGGCTTCCTTGAGAGGATTTTTTATAATATGTATTCTTATAGGTTTAATAATGTATTTTTCTGAGTCCACATGGAAATATATTGGATTAACTTAAAATTTTTTAGAGGTGTGAAGAATGGGTAGAGGTGGTGGCATTTTATAGGGAAGGAAAATGACACACATGGAATTTTTAGAAACAAATTAGGTTTCCACAAGTTCTTACATCAAAAAGGATTAAGAACCCAAAAAAAAAATTATTTAAGGTGTGTGGCTAAAATATTGAGATATAATTGGTGTTTCACATGTGTCTCAATCATTTGGGTGCTAAATTTTAACATTTAGACCTTTATGAAGCTTAATTTGGCCTTATATGCTGTGATTAATTTTAATCACTTTTACTAATAATTTTGGTCAAAAATTAACATTCCCTTATTATAATATAAATATTATTCTGAATAAAATGGTTTATATTGGAATATTGAAATTAAATTCATTGAAGAGGAAAAATTATGATTAGATCTAATCTTGCAGATGAGACAAAATAACTGGGTTTTAATGTAAAGAAACATCTAATGTTTTTACGTTTTTATATTCAGTTTCAAAGTTAAATTGATTATAATGAATTAAAATGTATTGATATATTTAATACAAAATAAATTTTACTGGAAGAAATATTTATAATATTAGTTTTCACTAGAAAAAAGAGTTTTTTTAACTAAAAAGTAGTATTTTTCACTATTCCTAAAAATGAAGTTTCTTAGAAAAATCCCAAAAAATAACATTAGGCTAATTTAGATTTTTTGAAATCAGAAATTATATTTATTTTATCAAATTAAATTTCAAAATGTGTCTATAATTACTATCATTATTGGAATGGATTCATTCTAGAGAACCTTATTTTAAACATAAAACGACTTTACCAAAAATCATATCATTCATTATAAATATGTTTTATTTATATAAAGAAATTATAAAATATATTTGGAAGTTATTTATTATAATTAATATTACTATGTTTAATTTTTAGGTTATAATTATCTCATTTAATTATATATATATAATGATGTTTCATAAAAACTCAATGTTGTGTGTATCGTATGCAAAGCCTGTGTTTCATATAGTGTAGAACAAGTGGGAATTGCGTATAGTGTTAGAAAAGTTGTTATTGTGTGTGAATGGAATGTTTAAATTAGTGTTTTAATATATATATATATATATGAATAACTATTCCCAGTTCCATGTGAAATGAAAAATATTGAAAACCTCTATAAATTTGAAACAAATAAATCTAAAAATATCTGGATGTTACATTCCACCCCCATTAAAATTAATTTCACCCTTGAAAGTATTATAGGTTATAAATGGTTTAATAATTTAAGGTTTCATTCATAGAAACCCATAACATTTCAATTAATACAAAAAAATCCCTTAAAAAGGGAATGTTGGAACCATGACAGTTACCCAATGTAACATATTACATGGGTTATACAAAGGAGAACATGGGTTGGGTGGGAATATTGGACAAGAAGAAAAAATGTTAATATTTATAGTGAAGGATTGAGGTCATCAATAACAAACAAGTTCATGATCAAATGAATATTGAGGGCCTCAATTTTATAAATTTGTGATGATTCCCGAAGTAGTTGGTAAAACAAAATGTAAGGTGTTGGGACAACATTATTAGGTATCACATTCAAAATATGTAGTAATTCTTGATAAATTTATATAAAAAAAATTTCATTCTTGGTTTGTCATTTTAAAAACTTATAATACAACCATTACCTCATAGAATGAATATTTATAAATTAAGATTGATGATCAATGCACTAAAATGCAATTTTAACAGATCTTAAGGTCGTTAAAAGAAAAGAAGTCTAACTGTTTCTCTCCTAAAAACAAGAATCAATCTATAATAAGTAACTATATTATTTCATCATAAATATTTAATGATTGTAGAAAAATATGAATTAATTAGGACATCGCGTAGTCTGGTGGTAGGCGTGAAACCCTTACTATAATTCGGTCAAGGGTTCATGACCCGCGACCTTTCTGGACATGATTGGTTTTCACTTAGCATACATGAAATATTTTTTTAAACCAAACTAATGTAACATATAATAAGTGCATACATAAGATAAGCTTAATCATTGACTAGAAATTTAATCATGGTTTTCAACACATAATCAGTGCACAAATACATCTTCCAAAGTGTAATGTAAACTTTTCATGAATGGTTAAACTTATAACCCTTCTCAAAGGTGAAAATAAAAAACATAAGAATGAGAGTCATGAAATCAACATAACATTGATTCCCCGGTATAATAAAATTTATCTATTGGTTTTCCCATTTCAATAATGTTAATAACCTCATCATATATTCTCTTTAAATGGGGTAAAAACCTAAATTACTATAAATCCTTTTGGAAAACAGTCATGCTTTCTCATTCCAAAGTATATTGGATTTAATCATTAAATATACAAATGTTATAAAAATTATTGGTTGTCGAATAAACTACTAATAAATGAGTAATTACATAGTTCCAAGGTAATTTATACATTCTAATTTACTTATTCATATTACATTTATCATTATCCAAACAAAATTATCTTATCATAAAGAACCTATTAGAGTTTACCATCCATTATAAAAACAATATCACATTATCATTAAATTACTTCACAAGTCCAATATAAACTTGTATATATTCAAAGAAAAACATATTTAGAACAATACTTGTATATTTCATTATCTATAACTTTTGAATCCAAACAAAAAATAATTTAATTACTTCTTCCTTAATCCGTTAACAATAATACCGCTTTATTTTGATATTTAATTTGTAGTCTCATCATCATCCACAATTTAACCATCACTCACACCACCGTGATGATTCTCTTCTAAAATATTCATATTGGTTCATTGGGTTACATAATGAACATTTCCTCCACATTTAAAACACTTAACCTTCGATGATGATTTAGGTAGGAAAAAATTCCAATCTCTTTCGTTAACCAAACTCTTCATTATCACCTTTCATTAAAATTATTTGTGTCTTTCTTTTATGTAGTCCAAAACCTTCTTGTTCCTCTAATACATTAACAAAAGTGATTCATTTCACATTCTTAATATAAAGAAACGAAATATGCTTTCCATGATGATCTCAATTACCCAAAATCTCAATGAAATCATTCTTTCTCTACCATTATTAGTTAAAGAGTTTGTTAAGGTAATCATTGTTAATAATGTTATGTGAAAACTGATTAGGCATCATCATGATATCTTTTACTCCATTGATTATCCCACTTGAATGCTCATCAAAAAATATCCCATCACATTCAATAGTAATTGAGTACTTTCTAGTTCCACCATTGACTAAAAATAGAAGAAGAGTGTGATCATTACTTATAATAGAATAAAATCACATAGTCTTGAAAATAATTACTTATATGATGTTTAAATCATAAAAACATCTATAATTTAGGAAACCTTGGTTTTATCCAAGTTTTTTCTTTGATAACATAAATCTAAATCAATTTTTATGGTTCATGAAGAGTTTGTGAATTACTAAAGCATATCCCCCTGGGAATGTCAAACCAGCCGTGCAGCAAGGCACATTTTCATGTACCATATTACCATGAGTCAATCTCAGATCACCTTTTCAGAGTTATTACCCCTAGATACATCTGTTCTAGATCCACATCCACTTGTAAAATTCCATACAGGTACATATTTATAGGAAAAAACTCACTCTATCATCTACCAAAATTCCAGGTCATTTTCTTAAACATTAAGTCATCCTTATTCTTATCCTTATAGACATCCCGAGACATATCCTTAGAAATAAACATAGGTATCTCATTAAGGTTTTATCATCCTACTATCCAAGGTTAATTATTCATTTTATTTGATACTAACTATAGAGAACCTTGAAATACAAACATAAACATTACATATGTTTTGCGAAATACTTAAAAATTATACAAAAAAGGCCCAAAGATCAGAGTTGGTATAATGACTTTGGAAACATGGAAACATAAACACTAGTTCGTAAGTTTGATACATCATCTCCCAAATGGTTCTTCTTGAATAGAAAAATTCTTAGAAATATCAAACATTTTTTATATCATCATATACTAGGGCAAAAGAAACATAAAAGGGGAGATATCAAATGCTCAGTATGTGTAAACAAGGGATACAAGTAAGCATAAAACTGAGTATAATAGTATGATAATGTGATCCTGTAACTATATGACCATAAAATTCATAAAAAAGATTATAAAATAGGTGATTTAATAAATATTAGATTTTGTAAGGGATGAATCATCAAAAATTAAGAGGTAAATGCATGAAATTATGTGGTAAGAATAAGACATGGAATTATGAAAAAACATAAGAACATAAAATGATTTCTGTAGTATCCAAGGAATCACTTCCAAAACTGTCATAGTAGACGAAGTCCTTTACTGAACTCAGTGACCCCATTACATCCCTATATTACTGAACCGAGTGACCCTCATTCTATCCTTGTATTACTAAATTGATTAACCCTTATTCCAGACTTGTATTACTGAACCGAGTAACCCTCATTCCAACCATGTATTACGGAACAAGGTAACCCTCATTCTAGCCCTATATTACAGAACTGAGTAACCCATATTCAATCCATGTATTACTGAACTGGGATACAATAATTTGATTCATATATTACTAAACCAAGTTACCATCGTTCCAGTTATGTTTAATCTCACAAGATATAAATCATTTTCCATTTCTTTGAAGGGAGATATAGGTGCCACCCATCACATAATAAAATCATAAATACTTGTCCCAAAATATCATCAATAAACACATATGAACCAATGAAATGAAATGGGAATCATAAACATGTAAAAATATCATATACAGTGGAAAGAAATAAGTTTCATAATAATTTCATCATAAACATAACCCATGTAAAGAAGCGAGTTTCAAAATAATATAACTCGTGAATGATAAATATGCTTCATAAACATCATTCCATCAAAACATAATACATTCAGAGAAATAATATTAATTGAATAATTGAATAATTTATTCTCAATGAAATTAGAAACACCAATAGATGTTATCTTATATAAAATACAGTGTTTAAAAGTATTATAAAAACATTTCTTTATGAAAATATACTTTTTTATTTGAATAATCATTTTTATAACATAAAAACATTTGAATACCATTTTCGTTGAAAATAAATTTGAAAAAGTATAAAGGGATTTTTCAAAAAAATAAAACAATTTTAATATCCTTTTTCTATGAAAATTATCTCAAAGAATCTTTTGAAAACATTTTTTAAAACATGTTTTTTGAATGCAATGGATTTCTGACCAAAGAGAGAAACATTCTGATTTTACTAAAAACATTATCATAAGTATTAAATAGTATAAAATGGTACTATATTGAGGATATGTATAATAAATATAGTATAAATAAACTAATGAATATTCATGAGATATTTCATCAAAGGAAGCATAATGATAAAAAATATCGAAAAAAATGAGATTGTCTCAAAAAATGTTTATAACATGGTTCTTGGGATATTAAAATACATGTAAGTAAAGGTAATTGAATGAATAATATAATATCCTGAAAATATTAAGATTCAATATATGTACTGTAAAATGGATGTATATTTACCCTAAAATATGTTTAGGTGCATAACAAAACATGAGTCTCAATGAAGGAAAATTGTGACAATTTGTTTTTTCCAATTTGGAAACATTTGAAACATAAACTCCATGAATGAAGGATCATAAAATGGTAATGTCAATAAAAATAAATTTAATTATAATTTATGAATAATTCAATGATGGGAAGTATATACACAACACAAAAGTAAATAGTGGAGAACATAGCGTGTATCTTACAAAAATGAAAAGTGAGATGAAATCCCCTAATCTTGTGTCTTGACTCTCTCCATACTCATATATGCTTCTTGTATAATAAATATAAGTTTATTATGAAAATTTTATATAATAATATTATTATATCAATTAATATATATATTTTTAATGATTTTATATTACCCACTTGTTAACGATCCTATATGGAGGTTTCACTTCGAGTAATATTCACTTTGTTCTTCACATGTGTCTTAATTTGTTATATCATTGATCCATATACATATATCATTATTAAATAATGTAGAAAATGATATAAATATATTGTATATCTGGTTTAATTATATTATATTAATCTATAGCACAATGAATTATGTAATGGAATACACTGTTAATGGAGACGATAAGCCTTACGTACGCATGAACGATGTTTTCCGTTTTTAATGTTGTGTTGAATACATTTATGTACATTACATATTTATATATATTTATGGATAAATATGTGTATGTAATTATTAAATAATCATTAATATGTCATATATATTATATAATTTTATTAAACTCATCCTTAATACCTTTTATGTTGTCCTGATCAAATCACATCGCTTTGAGGGAGCGGTTGTCCACACTAACTCAAATCAGATTATCATATAAACACCAAATGTAAGGTAAAAAATATGTGTGTTTTAAAAGGAATAAATAATAATAATATAATATTATATATAATATATTATGTATGTAATTAGAGTTTCCAATATAATGGCCACCATGTTTGGTGGTAAAAGAGAAATGAACAGTCATTATTTCACAAGGCAGTAGTTTAGTGTAGATAGAATTCGGATGTTCAACAACCATTAGTTGGAGGTGCGTATAAGTGTAGGTCATAAAAATATCCTAAAAACATCATAGTGTATATAGGATACTATTTTAATCATATAATAAGTGTATGATGTGAGTTGAGTGTGGGTAAGGAAAACAAAGGAAATGAGCTAGAGAGAAGACGTTACCTCTTAATCTGGTGACTCTTTTTAGTCTAGGCCAAAAGGATTATGTGAGAGTGTTTATTCACAAAGTTAGGAATCAAGGTAGAATATAGTATATTTGGGAGGTTTCTAGGTAATATCTTGGATGTACATAAATTGTTTTTATAGGAGTGAGGAATGGGTACATGTGGTGGCCTCTTATAGGGAAGGAAAGGACTCAGATCGGGTTTTTAGAAACAAATTAGGTGGGAACATGTTCTTACATAAAAAAGTATTAAAAAACAAATACAATCAATAATTTAATGTTTTTGGACGAAATATGGACATAAATTGGTTGTTGGACATGTGTCTAGGACGTTTGGTCCCTTAATTTTAAGGGTTAGTCTATAATCAACATTTATTTGTCCTTAACTGCTATGATTAATTTTCATAACTTTTACTAATAATTTAGGTAAAAAAATTAAAAATGAATTATTATAAAATAAATATTATAATTAATACAGTGTTTTATTTTTTATTTTTTAAATTCACTTCACTGAAGTAGAAAATTTAAGAATAGTTCTAATTCCGTAGGTGGGAAAATAATTAGGTTTTAAATTGAGAAAAGTACGAAAGATTGTTATGATTTTATACTCAGTTTCAAAGTTAAATTGATTATAATGAATTAAATTTAATTACTAGATTTAAAAAATACCTTAAAAATATTTATAATATCATTTATCATTAATAATTAATTAGACAAAGGGATGTTTTTAACAAAAAACATCATTTTCACTATTTATCAAAAATGATGTTTCTCAGAAAAATACAATGAATTTACCATAAGATAATTTAAACATTATGAATTAAAAAATGATGTTTATTTTCTCAAAATAAATTTCTAAATGTTTCTAAAATTACATTCATTATTATAATCAATTTATTCCGGAGAACAATTATTTTTACAAAAAGGCTCTTTATCAAAAAATCCTATATTTCATTATAAATATGTTTTTTATATTAAAAATTATAAACAATATTTGGAACATAATTATTACTATTAAATTTTCTATGTATAACAGTTTGGTTATAATTATCTAATTTAATTAATTATATATATATATGAAGAGTTTTGTTTATCATAAGCCAAGTAAGTGTTGTTTGTCGTCCATGAAAAGTGGGTATTTCGTGTAGTGCAAGAGAAGTTGGTATTTTATATGAATGGATGTTTGAATTAGTGTTTTAATATATATATATATATATATATAAACAACTATTTCAATTGTCATGTCAATTGATAAATATTGAAAAGTTAATTTGATTTAAAAATAATAAATCTCAAAATCTTAGGTTGTTGCACACAGACCATACTAGATATTATAGAAAACACATGGTACAAAAATAGGTTTTTTAGGATATCCAAATTTGGTGGGGTACGTAATGAGTCTCTATAAAATAAAAAATGTTTTTTGTATATATATTTCATATAAATTAACAACATAATGTATTATTCTGAATACATCTTCCACTTAGTATACCATCATCGCCGTACTATCCTTGTCTCCTTTCACCGATATTTCTATCTATGATGCCAAAAACCATCCCACATTCAAAAAAAAAAACAAACACAGAATGATTAAAACAAACCCAATAAAAAATATCTTTATTCCATTTCATGAATCATCATTATGAAAAATACATCAATCATTAAACAATTTGATTCCACTTTTATTGAGAATGTTTTCCTAGATAATTACCCATTTCATTTAATCAATTAATAAATCACTTACACCAATGATTTAATTTATGTCTAACAACACAGAATACCAGTTCATTATTGTTAATTATATTCTTATACTACTAGGAGTTTATTAAACAAGCCCCATACACAATATGACAATCCACTAACTCATTCTTCATAATCACTCCATCAACATTCCTATTTCTTGTCAGGTACTTATAACCCATACAATATCATTATTCTACCATAAACCCAACCCAAAATTCATCACATTATAGAAACATACTAATCCTCATGGCCTTATAATCCATTACATGTTAGAAAAATATATTCCCTATTCCCATCACATTTCATCCAAAAAATCAAAACTAAACCAAAGATGTTACTACCCCAAAATACCATATTATATACACAAACAAATCCACAACATAATAACAAATGAACAACAAGAAAATAAAAAACAATTAAATGCACTCCCACCACTCAATCTTATTTTCTTAGAATGAAAATAGATTTTTTTAGAAATTCCAACACAAGTAGTTCATTTACCATAACAAATTGATTAAATTTTTTTATAGGTTATTTCTAGTATTAAATTACTAAAAAATATTTTTGTTATTATAAAATATTTTAATTAATAATATAAATCAAACCACAGAATAAAAACTTATAATATATAATAATTTAAAAATCATGTGAATCTACTTTTCCCTATAAACATAACTTGTTTCAATTCATTATAATTATCATGATAATACTTCACATTTACCTAAGGATAAAACAATTTATGTTAAACACACAATTTAATAAAATATAGTAGTGTAATTCAATCCCCATCCTCAACTAGAGATTCACAACTCACAATACAATATTAGGAAATTAAGGAATGATCTCAAGATTAATTTCACCCCATGGGAACCTACAAAAAATTATAATTCTTCATATAATTTTTTTACTCCCTACAATGATACGAAAGAGATTTTGTAAAATATAAAAAGCCATATCAAAGTGAAAATAGAGAAAAACCAGGATGAAAATCCAAAATGCTCCCATTTGATGTAAAACTACATGATCTCACAATGATAATGTTCAAAATTCATCAAATGGGACTCAACACACTCAAAAAACTCATGTGTCATCACTAGTAGTTTAGTGGGAGGTGATGTAAAATATTGTAAAGCTGAATGTGGTGGATATATATACATAGGTCGGTAAAACAATTAGTTGAAACCTGACAGTTATCCTTCATGACATGATTACCCCGAAAACCCCTAACTTGAAATAGGATAAACCATAATCCTACAATAACTAATTAATAATTAATTGAGATATAAAATTAAAACAAAAATCTATAAAACCATTCCTATTCAAACCACATTGATAAATATAATTTAGATAATATTAAAGAATTTTCATGTCACTAAATTTACATAATTTATGAATCATTTTAAAACTGAACTTACGATGTCTGTCCTCCTTGTGTTTTTATCATGATAGTTAGAGTAATTACAAGAATAACACCATTAAAAATACCCAAAACAACCTTGAATGCGCTAAATTTGTAACCACACATATGCTTCATAACCAAGGAATACAATAATACATACACACTATAATAAAAAACAAACACTACAACAAGAATTGTCACATCACAACCCATTTCTCAAAGTAAAAATTGATTCCCTATCATCACACTTCTACCTATAAACACTTTCCAACCCCTCAAAATACTAAACATCAATAAATAAATCGTTATAATTTTATGGTTCATTGAACTATTTGGTATGTAATTGGATTTTTTAATATTTATATTATACCTAGTAAATAATTTTTTCTCTCTAAATTTTCCATTTATTACAAATTTTCTCCCAAATATTATAAATGAAACATTAATTGCCTATAATGGTATTTTTTTAGATGATAAAATAATGATTTCATTATAAATAATAATAGTCTTTTTATTTAACCCCCAAAATATTATAATATTATTAGAACTATTTTTATAATTTTAAACTAATTAGATGAATCTTGATACGTTGTTAAAAATTAAGAATTAATTTTTTTCTCAAATATATTTTAAAAAGAAATAATTCATTTTTGATAATCTTTTTCACCTATTTCATGGATTTAATCTATAATATTTTCATTATATTTTTCATCGTTTAATTTTTTTAATTAATATAAAATTGATTTTAAAAGTTAATTTTCGAATGTTTTTATTTTTAAAAGAAGAGTATGTTAAGAAACCACAATGTTTTTGTCCTAAAAAGTTTCATATTATTGTTTATAAAATATTAAAATATTCATATAGAATAAAATATATTCTTATATTTGGTTATGAATTATTTTTGTAGTTTTTATTGAAATATAATTTTAATTAAATAAAATCTAATCTTACTTATTTTCTATATTATTATTTCAATGGAAAGGTTATTATTTTAAATTTATTTATATGGTATATTAACTTGATCAATTATTTACTTTCATTGAAAATAATTTATTCATTTTATTTGAAATTTATTTTTTAATATTTTTTGTGGGATAAATTATTTTATTTTTAAGAAATAAAATTTAACAAAAAAATACAGGATATTAATTAATCAATATATATATATTAAATAATTTTTTAATATATTTGGATCGGATCTATGAAAAACATTTATATCTCATGCCAATAAAAATTAGTGTTATTAAAATTTGAAACCCTATAGATGTTATCATGTTTAGTGGAATGATATGGATTTGACTTAACTACTTATATACCAAATATTATCATTATTTTATGAATGTGTGATTGATATTTGTCTAAAAATAAATAATCTCACATAAATTTTGTCAAAATAATAATTAAATATATTAAATGTTTTATAAATTATAAATAATGTTTATCTAATTAAAAAAATGCTAATTTATTTAGTAATTTTGTTTTTTAATTTTATTAGGGTGTATAATTTAAAAGAATATAACATATTATATGCAAGTTTTTCTTTGTAAAAATTTAATTTATTTGAGGTAAAAAAACAAATTTAAATAAAATTTATCAATAGTTGAAAACAAATAAATAGTTGTTTCTAATTTTTGTGTCTGGTGATTTTAGAGTTAGAAGAACTTGTTTGATATTAATGATTAATTCAATAATATAACACTTTATTTTGATAAATAAAAATCCTTTTCAATTTCTTAGTTCCCCTTACAACACTTTGGAGAAAAATATATAGACCAAATATTTTGTTTTATTAGTGACCATGTTGATAAATTTTATACTGTTTTAGAATTTGTTATAAAATATAATCAGTTGGATGATATATTTACTAAACCTTTTTGAATCTCTATATTTTTATGAAATTACATTTGAACATGGTATGATTGAACTCTATTAGTTTTTTACTCTTTATTGTATTGAAATTATTATTGATTACAATTGTGAACATGAATTTGATTTGGTCAGTGATCATGTAAAATAAGTATTATTATATAGACTACTAGAAATTTTTTCCTTTATTGGATACTTTCTCATTCATTCCAAATCGTTTATTAATTATTTTACTATAACTCACATTGTTCTATAGCTTCTTGAAGCTTTATAAGTACTGTTTAGGTATATAATTAGTATTTTGAATAATTAGTTCTAGAATTAAATATACAATAAATTTGAAATCTTCACACAATTCGTTTTTATTACTACTATTTAAAATAAGGGAGAAATGATTTTATTCTGAGAGATTTTATCTACTATTATATTATTATATTACATTTTTAATCCCTACAATGTTTAGTTGGATTTTTAATGGATTATTTTAAGGGTAGTTATCCATTTAAAAATGGATTTTGATTTTTACATATTCTCAAAATATATTTTGAATACTTATTTATAATGTACATTTATATTATTTTTGATTCTTGGTATTTTTTTGGGAAAATATATTATTGAAAATTTTATATTTTATATAAAAAAACCTAATGTACATATTATTTTTATAAATAAGGATACTTTTTATATTTTTTTAAAATATAAAAAAATGATCAAAGTATTTATATTTTTAATAATTAAAAAAATGGGGAAATTTTTTCAAATTATTTGTTTTTTTAGTTATCAAAAGGGGGTATTTTTTGATTTTTTTTAAAATTTTCATGTTTTTATAAATAAAATAAAAATTACAAATACCTTCCTAAAAACTATTTATTGAAAAATATAAATTATTCATGTTTATTAAGATTCTCATAAAATGGTTTTGGAGAAAAATTTAAGAATTGTATTCATATGTTCATGAATTTAAGGATTGGATTTATAATTTAATAACTATAATTTATCATAGAAGTAGTTACATATTACTTACTTGTTATAGGGGTATTTACGATATTTAGAGTTTTAGAAAGGATTATATAGTCATTGATTCATTAATTATTTAATTATATTTTATAAATAATTTTTATTTATTATCTTATTTTATGCATCCTTATGTAATTACAATTTCAGTATGTGTAACCATTAAAATAGTCCTTTAGTTTTTTAGGAATTCATCCTGATGAAGAATAAATTTATACATAGGATGTTAAATATTAGATACCACATTAATGCCTATGGAAATCCACCAAATTGTATGAATTAATCTTATGGAATGATTCTTATCCATAGTTTTATATTTACATAATTAATGAATCATTCTTGTGAAAATAAATTTATTTTTTAAATATATGTCATACTTATGAAATATTTATCCTCACACATAATGAATCTTATTGAATTTATTATTATGATTAAAATGATCCTTACACATATTAATATATTTATCGATAATAACATATGTATAAAATTTATTCATTTACATGTTTTGTGCTTACTCAGAAATCGACCTTCAATATTTATAATTATGTAATTTTCATTTTATTATTCATACATAAATTCATTTTTACATAATAGTAAAATTATAGGATATATCATTGAAATTTTTTGTTCTTTATATTATACTAATTAAATTGATTCTAATTTTTTTATTATATCTAAAAATCATATTCAAAATGATTTTGATGTTAATAAATAATTTTTAATATGTTTTTGAAATATACCTCAAATTTTTTAAATTAATCTTGAATTTAAATCCTTTAAAATGAAATAATGTTGTGATATTTCATTAAAGTATTAACTAATTCATTTCTAGGGGATTTTATTCTATTTAACATTTAAGAAATACCAATTTATCCAGATACAGTAATGTATTGTATTATTATTCAATAATTAATGATGATAATAGGTATTTGTATGGTATTACCATTATTATTATTTTGGTTCATTCTTACTATTTATTTCTAACATTTAGTGATTTCTATTTTTATTTGTTTGATGATAATACAACTTTAAATGATAGAGATTAACATATATGACAACATCTAAATGTACCAAATTTTATGTGAGCTTTCTAGTCCTATGTAAATAATTTTTATTATGACTTATAGATATCAATGAAAAGAATTGACTATAAAATATATACTACATTTTAGAAATATAATAATACCTTACTAAAGAAAAAATTTCAATACATTAATTGTCGTACATCGAATTTTGTTATCTATTTTCATTGTGTATGTATATAATTATATTTAACTACTTTATCATTACTTAAATATTTTGGTCTATGGTTTTCCCGACCAATATTATTCTTCTAATTGGGTTGCGAATCCTTGGATAAAATTTCATTGTTGGGTTATTTCACTTTAAAAATGTTGGTTTTTGGTTTTTATTCTCGGTTATAAATCTAGTGTTTTATTTATGTTGCGATTCTCCATTAATTGATTGTGTTGTTGTGTGGTTTTACCTATAATATAAAAGGTAGGTTTTAATTTAGTTGTGAAACCCCATTAAAATTCATTTCATTTAGTAAATACCAAACTTATCAATAATTAATGGTGTTGTGATAACAATTTGAAGGATCACTTTTATCAAATCTACTATAAAAATTATATTTTTTCATTAAATCAATTTATTTTTAATTAATATGTTTTTCAACTAACTACTATAAAAAACACTTATTTTAATTTAATAAGATTAACTTTAAATATTATAGATTGTAAATTTCATACTATAAAAATATTAAACTAGTATATTCATCCAGCCCCAAACAAACATTATACTTATTTATATTTATCAGGATAGAATAATAGAGAATATGATATCGTTTTTGGAAGCATTCATTGAGTCAATGTTATAAAACAATACATTATGAACAATGATGCAATGGATTATATATTATATATAATAAAATTAACCCCATGAATATTGATAATAAATTCGTTAAATTAGTTTTTCATTAGTAACAGAATGTTATAAATTATAGAGGAAATTGGAGAATTGTAATATTATAAAATGTTATAGTATCTCAGTTCTTATCTAGTTTGTTTAGTGAAAAAAGAAATTTTTATTAAGAAACAAATATTGTATAATTGGTCATGTATTTTTGTAATGAATTATAAACACTATGTTAAAATAAAAATGTAAATGGTATAAGAATGTTTTTTTGTTGTTGTGTGAAATATCAAATGCGATAGAACATATAAGAATTGTATTTTAAACATTTTATATATTTTAAATTTTTATATAGATGGATTATTTAGGAAATTTTGATGTGGTTGAGTGTCAATAATAAATTTTTTATATATGGTTAAAGAAATCAGGTTTATAAAAGATGGTTTTTTGTGGCATGCATTCTAGTTTATGTTAATTTAATGAGAAATATTTTTTGTTCCACATGTAAAATAGGCTCTTTATGACTTAAATGGGTTCTATATCCCAAATGTATAGGTGGGAACGTCAAGATAATAATGACATACTATGATCCCATGGTTTGGTTATCCTAGGAGAATGGATAACAATAGATATTGTGCTTCTGTTTATGGGATTTTAATTTCCATGGGGTCGTGTCAGCATCATGAGGGTGTCGTTTTCCATTTTCTGTAACATGTGTCTCTTCTTCTTCCCTAAAACATTTCATTCACTTTATATATAATTTCATTTAAATTTCACAACTCCTAAACTTATTTTCATCTAAATGAATATGTGTTTTACAGGTTACATTTTTATCTTAACACTTAACCCAATATACATTATAAATAATTTTTGAGAAAATAAAAAATTCCAATAAAATCATAAATACAAAAACAATTTTATAGATTTTAGAATATACATTGGTTGGCTCACATCAACTATTTATTTAAAGTCTAGAGTGAGACACAAATTTGTTTAATAAATAATATTTAATGTATATGTTGTCCTATTAATGGAAATTCGATATTTAGAGCTACAACTAATTTCTATTAAGCTTGAATACATTGAATTTCCCCACTTATTCTCTGTATATTTACTGATGTATTTTTTCTATAATATATTATATCAACCAACATGACATTAATTTACTTAAAAAAATCAATACTAAGTTAGATAAGAGTTACTTGTCTCTATGAATTAAATCTCTTTAATTGATAAAATATTCCTTAAACGTAATAGTATTTAATTTCTAAATAATTTAATTCTAATTTTAATTCCTTTTGATTTACACAATTCTATAATGTTTTCATAACCTCTTCTTCTTTTGTTGTTTAAAGACCATGAAATCCATTATCAATGTACATTATATTCTCCACTCTACCTCCACCAGATAGTGAAATGGATTTCAATAGATGTGAATAAGTTTATATGTGCCAATTATTGTTTTAATGGAAATCTATTACACCTATAATAAATTATCAGAAATATTTCTCAAATAATGTTAACAATAAATCAATGTCCTCTGTGATATATTTTTATATATTGGTTAGAAAATTCAATTGTACTGTATTTTTTAGGTTATGAGGTTTTTTAAAATTATAACAAACATTGTGATGTCTTATTATTACCCTAATTATGTGATTTTTTAATTGAATTCAACTATTATTAATAAGTAACATAAAAATTCCAAAAAAGGGATTGATAATTGTATTAAAATATATATTTACCAAAGACAATATATTTATTGGTATTTCTTTACATCTAATCATTTAAAAATGTTTTTCACTCACATAATAATTATTTTATAAAAAATGTTTTTGGTGAGGGTCCTATTATATAAATTTTCAACATATCAAGTTAGTTGAAATTTAGAATTGGGTTTTTTAGAATTTAATAAGATTTTCAAATACATTAAATATTTTTCCATTAATGATATTCTCACACAAATTATATTTCATTTTTTAGAGCATTGATCAATGGTTTTAACATATAGGAATCTAAAACATTGTTCTATCTAGTCTAGGGATTCATCTAACTTGTGGTGAATGGGAATATTATAGAATGGTCTTCACATAAAAATTTGGAACACATCTCTAACTATTTTTTTAAATTCATGATGCTTTAATATTAATTTAGTATCCTAAATTTCATGAGTTTGATCTGATAATAATAACTTTTATGTTCTATAAGTGAAGTGGTGGTAAATTGTAACATTGTACAAATAATTTTCAATTTTAGGAAACCATAAATTATTTTTAAAATCAAAATTAAAAAGTTTTTTATCAATGAACTCATCATAAAAACTAACCACGTCATTTTTATGTATTCCATAGTGTAAAACATGTTAATTTATCACCTACGACACACACTAACATCAATTTATGGTTGATTATTATATAGAATACTTGTTAAACTAGAATAAACTGAAGCAATACTTTTTAATAATTATTCGTGTTATACACATATTATAATGTTGAATGGTTACTATTTACTACTACCATGGATAGTATGATATATAAAATAAATTATTAAATTGAAAATATCACTAAATGAATGTATTTTCTCATTGTAGTGTAATTCAGAATGGAATATTTGAGTTTATATTTATCATATTAGAGGGATTAAAAAAAGAACAGTTGACTTTTCTAAAGAAGTTACCACAGTAAAATTACATACATCACATGTCAATTAAAATTTTTCTCTTTTAATTAACAGTAAAATGATTTATGAATATATTAAATTCAATTTCCAAAATTGATGTATTTTATGATGGATTCATCAATTTTTGTGGGACTTTAATCAACTGTTTATAAGAGAGTTGTTAATCTATTTAGAAAACATACATGAAAAATTATTAATTAAATCATATATATCAAAATAATCTTCAAATCCCCTCTTTGGTAATTAGTTGGATATGATATTGTATAAAATTAATTTTTAGGGTTCAAACTCAATTATTTTTTGTAATATATAGTATCTATGTATTATTCCTTCTTTAAGAATTAAATAAGACTTCTCCCAATGAATTATTAGATAATTTTATTTATGAAATTTGAGTAAAAAATCATGATCATCATGGAAAAACATCATAATATCTTATATTTTTTATAATAAGCACTTAAACATATATCTTTGAATTCCTATACAATAAAAAAACAAATTCGTTTCATGTATATTTGAAATGATTTTTTCATTATTCTTGCAAAAAGACATGTTATGTCATGAATGAGTTTCACACAGACAAAAAGAATATAATTTTTTATTGTCTAATTAAAACAATCAATATTTGAATGTAACTGAAATATAATTCTAGGATGAAATTCTAGTCATGTTTTCCTACCCTTTCCAAGTTCTGATTCATAAATGGGATTGAGATATTATTATTCATTATTGGTAAATTTATTTTTAGTTAATCAAAACATACACTCCATCCCATAACATCATTTTTTGTATCAATTAGTTATTATTATTATTATTTTCATATTCATTACAATCTTCTTTGGGATGGCTTGAATTTATCTAAACAATGTAATATTTGAAATTGAAAATATAATTCCCATATCACAATCATTAGAGTTTTATTATTCACTAAATCATTCATAGAAGGTATATTTTTTCCACTTCCTATCCATAATTCCTCAAATAGGGGATTATATATATAAAATAAGTTGTTAATTCCTTTGATGATTGAAATAAAACAAGTTATAGACTTCAATATTTTTTAACAATTGTAAATATTTATCCTCTTATTCTTACAACAAATCATCATTTATAATTACTGGTCAAGTTTGTTTTCCACCAAAAATAATCTATGTCTATTTATATGATAGGTGATTTTGTTCAAGAATTATTGTGTTGAAATTTTTTAGGGAAAATCTATTTAAGAGTATCCTTTTTTGTTTTTTATCCCATACATATCACTATTTTTTACTCATAAAAATTTATGATTTATATATTGTTTTTCACTATTTAATCAATGTTATTGATCATATTATTCACCACTTATTAATATAATATAATACTACATGATTGTTTTTTTATTATAAAAAAATATTGGATTATTATGATTTAGCTAAAATTTAGAACAACTCCCATGAGATAAATGGTGAATTTCATATCACACACTCAAAAAATTAGACTTTATAGGATAACATATATCAAATCATTCCCCATTTATAGAAATGATTCACCATGTAAAATTGGAACATAATAATTTCTCTCATCTTGAAAAAAATTATCTAGTAATGTTAAATATAATTAAGAACATAAAAACATAATTAACTATTCAAATTAATGTATTTAGTTTCGTATCATCCAATACCAAATTTGAAATACACATAATTGTATAATTTGATAGTAGCACTTTATTCACATAATTCCTTCTCGAATATGCATGATTTAATAGTCCATGTGAGGGAAAATTTATCAAAATGGTTAGATTTAATGTAATTTTCTATTAAAAATAGATCGCCTCTCATTAAAGTATATCACTCCATGATCATAATTATTACATTTTGGGAAAGAAACACCTATAATAATTTTTCCTATATGGTCATTTGATAGATCAAATCATTTAAGGGAATCATAATATATATATTATAAAAAATATAAATGAAATTTTTTGGTTACCATTATATTCTCAATTTCCTCACCCACTCTAAGAATTTTATAATATAACTTTAATGCTATATATTTATATACTACTAAATAATTTAGTCTTTGATTTTCATTCTATATTTTTCATGATATTTATTCATTGTTTTATTAAATATTTTCTCATCATATTCTAATTTAATATTCCTATTTTATACATTATTCTCATCCATTCTATTTTTAATCCCACAAGATAATTCTCTAGATAATGTGTTCCAACCTTCACTTATACCCTAAGGTTTTTATTTAGTTTTTTTATTCTATAAAACATAATCCCTCTTGAAAGGATTCCGAAATTATTATTATTTTTGTTTTTAATCCTAGTGGATGATTTCTAATAAATCATGTCATATTTTTATATTTTCATCCATTTATATATAATTGATATTTAAATGGTATTATTTTCCATGAGAGGGTTTTTTTAGGTTTTGGTTTGGTCTATAATTATAATTTTCTTAAATTTAATGGGTCTATATAATGAGGTTCCCCATACCCACACTCATAGGTCTAGTAGTTAAAAAAATATATATTTTAAAATTTAACCTTGATACCAACTGAGATTATCCAAAAAACTAGAAAAAAATTTAACATTATCAATAAATCTAACAAAAATATCTCATAACGCAAAAAAACCTTTTACTTTTTTATAATTTGTGAATATTTATATTAAAAATTCAATTTACTAAACACATGAACATTTTTTCATAAGATGACTCCTCTATTATTCTTTCTAAGATTCCCAAAAAATATAATTATCTTTATTACATTGGGAAATAACATGATAGAAAGTGTATATAACAAATGTTCATTTAGTGAGGACATAACAATAGTTCATCATGGTTAATATCACAATAATGTGAATAAATATAGTTAGAGGATATTTTTTTTATTAAATAGAACAATGAAATATATGTACTTTCATTATATCATTATCGAATGACATTTAATCCTAATTTTACAAACATATACCATTTAAAAAGAGTAAATAATATTGATAGGATAAACATATCCCTAATATATAATCAAAGTAAAATATTATTACATTAAATTGTTACATATACTTATAAATAGAAACCGTATTTCAAGGCCATAAACCATGAAGATAATAAAATATTAGTATTAGGATAATAACATATGTACATGAATAGGATATGAATAATCCTCATGTGTATCCTTAGGTATTGAATAAAACCTCTTGTGCATCCATTTTAGATTAGGAGAAATCCCCCATAGTATCCTTAGGCTCTAGAGAAATCAGTCTATTTACACACAGTAATGGGATTAATCGACTTGTGATCCCATTATCTTGTGATAAATCCTATTGTGTAGTATTTTTCATTGGATAAATCCTCCCCTATATCCATTTTCTTGGAATAAATCCCTTAATGTATTCTTTTTTGACCATGTGATATAAACATTACCAATTAATTATAGTGAGATATAATATTGAACCTATTATTCATCAAAACATATGCATTACACTTGAAAATAATCATTTATCACATGATTAAGAACCCATGAAAATAAAAAAATGTTTCATAACATTTAATGATAGTATGACCAAAATTCTAGAATGTGAATGGTTAATGCCCAATGTCTAATCACATTGAAGAGTATTTAATAAGATTATTTATGGGAGATTATTCTGAAAAATATAAAATGATAAAAATATTTTATATATAAATAATAAAAATGGTGGGGAATTCATAAATATTTTATTAAAAATAGTATTTATATTTTAAATTAAATAACAATTTACCATCACTTTGAAAAATTCCTTTTAAAATAGTGAAGTTAATCATTTTTGAAATGAAATAATATTATTTTGAAATTTAAAAAGTGGATCCTTAAAAATGTACAATGGTTTAAAAAATCTGATATTAAAGGACTTTGAAAACAATTTCTATTAAAATAAATATTCAATAATGGACCCTTGAAAGAGAAAAAAAGATTTAAAAAGGTGAGAATATTTTTTTTTAGAAAAAGTATTTTTCAAAAATAATCATTATTAATTGATCATTTAGAAGATAAAAGGATTATCCTAAAGGATGCATGAGTTAAAGATACAAAATCTGATTTGGAAATTATTGGAAAAAAATTAATATTTTGAAATATATTTATTGAAAACTCACATCATAAAAATACGTATTAAAAATTTCTTTTAAAAATATGAAATGTAAATATGGTGGTAACATGAGTAAATATATATAGACATATCAGGATTATAAATTATTTATAGTTTGAATAATGAAAATCAAAATAGAGGAAGCCCCATATTTAATGGGATGAACTTTATTTAAATGATGCATATTTATGGGAATAAAATTCATTAAAAAATAATATCTAAGATAAAAACATAATTTATTTGAGATAAAAAGTACCAAATATCATTTAAAATATGAAATAATAGAATTTATCAATCTTGGAAAAATGATACTTATGGAATTCCATTTAAATAAAATAAAAGATATTTTAGTTAACCAAATCCCATACCGATGACATAATTCATGATGAATGGACATTTAAAAAGGGTTTAGGTGTTTGAAATATAAATTAGTATAAAAAAGTAAATATTCCATATAAAAATAAAAACATATAATGTTCCTGGCGTATATTATATAAGTTCAAGAAGAACCATCATAATTCATGGAATGATAGTTGAGTTCAAAAGAATACTTATGTTAATGGTAACATATGAATAAGATTGTTACCATGAAATTTAAATTCAAAAATAATGAATGTAAAAGTGTCCATTATACTCAATGAATGTTTTGGGGTGGGTAAATTATATAAAAGAAATAGTGGTGTGTAATTTATATCATGCCTTATGAATTTGAAAATGATATAAAGAAAACCTTATGGGCTAGAAACATTCGAATCCAAAGCCCTTAAAGGTTATGATTTCGATTAAAATGCTAAATATCCTGAAAAATGAGTGGAATATTTTTAAAAGTATAAAATTTTAAAAATATATACCATTATATAGAAACAATGGTCTATAATAATAGATATTCATAAAGGAGAAAAAATATTAGATAAGAATCAATTATTGCGGTCCTGATTTTCTCTGCTCAAGAACATAATAACAAGACTAATTAAATTATGTTTATTAGATAAATTATTTGGAACCTTCATCATCTATAATTAATTTACTAAAGACCATTAATTGTCATATTATATTATATTAATGTATTTTTTTCATATGTTAAATATTTTTTGTGAAAACTAAATCAGATCCACTTATTTATGTAAATATAGAAACCATGAATGATATATTTATAAAAATATAATTTCATAATATAATATTCAAAAATTTAGAAAAAAATCCTTAATATGATAGTATCTTAAAATAATGTTAGTACTTAATTTATCATAGTCGTCCATGTGGGTTTTTTATGGCATAGTTCATGTAGGTGGTAAAACCTACCAATAATGGAAAAATTTATAACTAAATGGGTGATTATGGTTACTTAAGTGTATAATATAATTTTTATAGATGAATAATGATATTATTTAGATGTTCATAAGTTCGTGAATCTTAATTTTATTTTTTTACAATAACAAAGTATCAATAATGGTAGTTTCAATAATATAATTATAAATAAATATAAAAATAATTCCATGATATTTATATTACTATGTTGAGGGTTAATTTGGAATAAATATATAATGATTAAAATACAAGGATTAAGTAAAACATAGTTTGGTTCCTTTATCACTCTCTTGAGAATCTCTTTATCAATGAAGCTAATAATCTAAAAAAATTAGACTATTTGATTATGAAATTTTGATTGGTTTATAAGTGTATTTAAATACAAATGTTAAAATATTAGACTTCAAATATTTATTGTGACCTAAAGGCGTATAACTGGACCCATTTATTAGTGAAAAAACACACACATTTGTAGACACTCAATAATTTCCAAAAAATGAAAAGACACAATTCTAACAAAAATGTATTAGAACCTGAGAAATAATAGAGTATGGGGTGAGAAAATATTAAAAAATCCTCAATTAAAGATTTTTTACCCTTATTAAACATATTTAATTCCTTTACTACTTGATATTTTTAAATTTCATATTTAAATTTATCAAGGGTAAGTAGTTTATTAAATAGTGATTTTTATTTTATTAACAAAATAATGGAACAGTGGTTTTTTTGTTATATAACTAAATTTTATCATTCATATAGTCTATTTTAATATTTAAATATTTGAAATTTTACTTTTAAATGAATATATTTAATATATATACAAAAAAATTATAAATGAAACCATTTTTTTACCATTAAGTGTTTTGAATTTTATTTATTATTGATTACAATTTTAATGAAAATTAATGTATTTATATATATGATTAATCATTATATATTATTCATTTTTAATAACAACTCAATTTGTATTATTTTATTAAAACTACACAATATTAATAAAGTAATTCTTTAAAAACAATAGTTTCTTTTAATAGTGGTTATTAAATTTTAGTCAGATTAATCAAATATTTAATCCTAGAAATGTAATTTTTCTTATTTCAGAATATGAAAACCTGTAATATAAAATATAAAATACATGTTTTTTATATTTTTTCCTTAATTAATAAAATTATTTTTATATAAGTGATTAAAAATTGTTTTTACAGTATAATATTACTAAATATTTTAGATTGATAAACATGGGGTAAAAAATTTATATATTTTTTATTTATTTATTTTATTTAATATATATTTACATTAGAAAATGTTACTGAAACATTTAAGTTATTATTCTATTATAAAAATTTCATAAAATCAACATTGTTTTACTATTCTCATAAAATATAATTTTCAAAAAAAAAATATCAAAATAACCATAGGAAAATATTATTTTTTAAAACAAAAACAGAATTTTAATTTTTAAACTTAATATTCACAATTTTTGAATTTACAATTGATTTGAAAATTAAATTTATATAAATATGAATTAATTTTTTAGAAATCACCTTTTAAACATTTTTGTTCTTAAACATAATTTATATGATTTTTCTAATTTATTGGAATCATATTTTATAAATATAAGATTTATTATAAGTAAATTTACATAATAAAATAACGTTTCAGTTTGTTTTAGTTTGGCGTTTCATGTGTGATATTTTTTTGAATATAATAATTATTTAATGAATCCAAAACCTCAGGGTGTAATATTAGAGGTGATTAAATAAATTGAATCTATTAAATTTTAATTATTTCTCACATATGAATGTTAGTGGGGGTATTCATAACATTTAAATAATTTGGTATATAACTTCTAAAATGATTTCTAACCTATTCTCTTTGGCTATATCATGTTGTATATCCTTCCCTAGACAACATTGATCAATCGTATAATAATATACCCAAGTATGTATACATTTAAATCCTAAATTTTACATAACATACATTTCCCAAAACTATCTAAATCTACAAGAAATTAAGCAATTGAGAATTCATATATTCCTCCAAAATTTCACATAATCTTTAACAGTCATTTGTATTAACAAAGAGTTAATAAATTCACACACTAGTAAATACATATCATAATCTCCAAAATAAGATAAAATTCACTAGAAACATCATGGATCACATTTTCCTTAAATAAATAATCAATTCCATGTATATCAATACTATCTAACTCACCTTTCACCAAATGAATAAACCATTTATTCTAATTAATCGATTTTCCCAAGTAAAACATAGGATTTTTTTCAAACATTTTTCAGAAGATGGGTGTTCTTTTTGTGTTTGATTCTAGGGATTGTTGAAGCGCGATTTTAATATTATAATAATAATATTATTTATCAGGTATCACATACTTATTTTTTCAAAAATGAAATAATTTCTCTTGAAGCATGACTCAGGATTTAATATTAATACCACTATTAAATATGGAATGACAGTTTTACTTGGTGGTGTAATAAGGTTGATCAATATTGATAGTTTAATTAGGCTTCAATTAATAGTGGTAATTTGAAAAAAAAAATCAATGAATTAAATTTATTTATTTATTTATTTTCAATTAAGTATTTTTTTAGAAATGAAATAACATTAATTACCCTATCATGAAAATATTTGGTGTTAGACATATAACTGTCTGATATTGGAGGAGAACTTCCACATCATGAATATTCATTTGTGATCATGTATATCAGGGTAGATGATGATGAATGAAACAAATTCGTCAATTGTCTCTTGTTCCATGATTTCTTCACCAACTAAATCATTAAACTTCTCTGTTGACACTAATATATATTTTTTCTTCCATAGTGATTGATATGATATGTAGTTAATATTATTTTTGTTTGTCTAATAAATATTTTTTACCCTGAAAAATTCACAATAATTAGTAAAGTAATTAAATCATTGTTTATTTTTTTGGTTATCATTAATTTATTTTCATCTCTAGAATTATTAATTTGTTATCCTTTTTTTATTATTTGTGTATTGATTTATTAGGAAATGGATGAAGGCCATCTTAATTAGTTTCTAATGTTTTTTCTCAGTTTTTTATTTCATGATTTTTCCCCTTATTTCTTTAAACATTCATAGTTGTTATTTTTCTAACAACAAATTTGACTACACAATGGAAAAATCATTGTGGAAGAAATATTTGGTGCAATGGATCATTTTTTTGGGTTTCTATTTGAGATTTAAGGTCTGCTAGAGGATTGATGATGGTGAGAGAAGAACCAGGTGAGATCAAAAGGGTTTGTTTCATGGGTTTTCGATATTTGGTGATGTTCTTTGATGGGAGGATATGTCTTAGAAAATTAATAGTCAATATTAAGACATTGTAAATCGATTAAGATTGGTTACCCTCTTATATGGAAATTGAAAATAGGATTTGTAACTAAAACAGATGTGGGGGAAATGCATGTAAATATGTTTTTGGAACACAATTTTTCACAAAGTATATATATATATATAGTGATTAGTTCAGAATAATTCACATTGTTTATACCCCCTTCTTTCTGTCTAATGTTTATGTGTAAATATATGCATCACAAGAGAATTTTACATGACAAAATATTTTGTGACCAGAAGTCAATGAGTCATAATGTACCATAGGGTACATAGCCATAGAACATGTCAGTGTACAAGGTCATGGTCAGAGTATACTGTCTTGGGTCGGTGTACATGGATATGGGTACAATAGGATGACACATATAAAGAAATGTCACAAACCCCTTATACATGCCATTTTCCACTTTTAGGGAAGAGTGTATCCATTATTTTCTTATATTTATTATCAGCATCTATGTGGGAGTTTTCCCTTATTAAATCTCTAAGAGGGTTTATTGTGGCATCTCTTATTGAGTAGAGGATAATTGATCCCCTCTACATCATAGTTCATGATAGGGATTGGTATCCCCTCTTATGCCCATGGGGTCACCCCCTTTCTTTTATTAATATCATATAATATCTGGTATATAATTCAACATATGATCGATCGATGAGTTTGATGTCTTAAATTAGTTATGTAGGTGTTAATGAGCCTTGGGAAGTGTTTCCCCTATAATAAGTATGTCTTATAAACCTCAGATGAAATCCAAGGATATAAGTGAGTATGTGACCATACATTGAATCATGGTTTATATGATTACATTATAGATTTATTTTTCTTTTCTTCATATTATCTTAACATTCGGCTATTGAGATGGAGCGCTCTTGATTCTATGTGTTTAGTGATTTTGAGGTGTCATATTGGGTATATTTGTACTCACCCATGCATTGGTTCTACTCACATTTTTTGTCTTGTGTTTAGGTAACCATCTATCCACAATATATTAAGATGACCAGAGGATGGTGGGGCTTAGATTCACTATATACACTATAGTTAGTTGTTGGGGTTTTTATTGTAGTAGTCCCCTTTTTTGTTAGATTGTTGAAAAAATTTCAATTTGGGTGGTAAGGTATTTTTATAGGTCCCCATCTTTCTCTAGGTATATTCCTCTTTTAATTTTGAGTTATCCTTGTTTTTTGGGGTTTTCCTTTAAATTAAAACCTTGTTTGTTGAGTCTCATTCTATTACAAAGATCATGTTATTTTGGAGATAACCAATATTTTATGGATTTATGTTTTTTCTAATTAATTAATGTTGGTAATAAAATAGTAAAATGAGATTATGTGGGTTTTCCATAACATTATTAGGATTCAAAGGTGGTTTGAGCATTTCAACAGAATCTAGACATAAATACTACAAGTAGGAAATTTACACGCCAAGTAAATGAATTACTTGGTTTGTAACTATCACCATCCACAAGAAATTAATTAGTTCCATGATGTGAAATGAATTTAGATAGTTAATCTATTATATGATGTGTAATGTTTGAGTGGGGTAAGCATTATATGCCACGATTTGTAAGCATTATATGCCATGTATTCTTCAGACCCTATAGTCTTAATTGGGTGATGTGTATGTATTGTTCATTAATCTCATAAATAGGACACCTCTCTCTGAACAAAAAATATATCATGGGGATTTTGGATTTCCTTCCTCCTTTCTAGATATCCCAATTATGCATCCACCCCTGGTGCATTTTTTTATTTTTTTACTCTCTTTTCCCATTTCCCATCGTAGTTGTGGTGTAAAAATATAATCAAATTTTTTTTTTGTGATTCAATCTCATTATTTTCTGATCTAGGTTTCCTCTTATGATATTCATCTCCTCTGTTCTTTTGGTATATTCTGGTAGGAAGAGTTTCATAATCACATGATAAAAGAATGTTTTCTATAACTAAACCTATGGTCTGTTTAATTGTAATTTATGTTAATTATATTTATTTTTATAGATATAACATCTATATAAATTAATTTAATTATGAATGATGATAAATGATTTATTAGAAAAATCCTTTAATCCCTTTGGGATTAACTGTTTTGTGACTTAGATTATTGCTATCTACTAGGTCAGATAACACTTGATTAACAATGAATTGTCTAATGGTTATATTTTTTTTAACATGACATAGGATTATAAGTGATTTCTAGATATAGAATAACTTTGGTAATAGTGTAGGGAAAATTATTATGACTAACAATAATTTGACATATAAATGAATCTGTAATTAAAAGTTGAAAGGTAATTAGAATAATTTAAAATTGAAGCATATGACATTATATTTTTATAACCATTCTACTATGACATGTTCTATTTGACACTGAAATTCTAATATATGGATCAATGACCACTGATTATGAAATGATTGTATAAAATAATTCACCCAGTAAAAGTTATTAAAATTATTATATAGAAGGATAGGCCAAGTGATAAAAAACTGAAATGAATATACCATGGGCTTTGACCAAATATATTTACCAAAATGCTTATATATAGGTCCTCAACCAGAGGATGAAATGATTATATAGATAGACTCTCCAATTTTAGATATTATTCCTTGTATATGGTTATGGTTTTTATAATTATGAGATATGATCGTGGTCTTTTCAACATTATGTCGAATTATGTTAATTTTTGTATTGTATTAATTATCTAATTTACACATCTATTATTTATTTATAGTGTGCATGTATTACCATTGATACATGATTACAAAATTATATATATATATCCTCTTACTGAAAAATTCTGAAATTAATATATATATATATAAGGATATTTATGGAGGTTGAAATGATGATACAAATTATTTTCCATGTTATGTGATTTTTCCACTTTTAAGGTTATTGTTGGAACGGTAGTAATACATGCTCTAATACAATGTGGCATTCTATTAATCTATATTGAATTATACATTGCATTAATTTATTAATTAATAGATATGTTATTTTTTTTGAATTCTTTTATTATCTAGTTGGTTTTATAAAAAATAGGGGTGTCATCCAAGATAGTTTTATTCACTCCCTATTCTTGACACCATTTTGTTCCCAAGAAAATTACATGGATATAGATATGGAAAATGGAATGGGACCTTGTTGCTTATTGATTTTTGTTGGATGGGCGAAAGTTTCTAGATGAGACCAACATGGGGTTTAAGATAAGGTTGTCTAGAGTTTATTTTTTTTCATTCTAGTCGTTTATTTTTATTGCTTTCAGTTTTAATTAAAAAATATTTCATCATGTCATTGTATTATTCATTATTAATGGTTTGGTTGTTCTCCTTCTTTTAAATTATAGTTATATGTCACATTGTTTCCACTATTTCCATTACTCAAATATTTATTGATTTTTATTATTTTAATTGTATTATAATCCTATACTATAAAATATAGTCTCCCCATAATACTTATCACACTTCCACTACTAGTCTAAAGACTTTGGTATACAGGGTGGACACCTAAGGTCACTCAACCAACTTGATTTTTCAAAATGAGAGTGTTCCATATTGGGTGATGTTATAATGAGTTATTAGAGGTAAGGTTTATCTTTTGTGTGTATTTAATATTTGGAAATGGTATAATAGAGACAAGGTTGCTTTGCTATTTGGTAATGAGCTAGTGCATTGGCCTAGATAACCCATATATAAGTGAAAATTTGAGTTCCTAGGGATGGTACATCTATTCACGACCTTAAAATTTTATTGATTGATGGTTTTTTACTAGGGATGATTCATATGTTGTGTAATTTTATTATTTCATGATATTTTTATTCATGGACTAGTATGGGGTGAGATGAGTTTTCATATGTCATTATACTCATATAGGTATACATCTTGACAGTCATTGATCATGATTTTGACATATTTATTTCTTGTGATATATTTTCCTTGATGAAAAATTTTATAAGAACTATTTTATATCTAGTAAATAAAATGAAATACCAATTTTTTCAAGCTAAAAACATGTACACCATTTTTTAGACACTAGGAGTTAGTGGTTTTTTGTAGTTGTCACCTGTTGAGGTTGAACTAGTTTTGGCCAGTAATATATGGAGTTTGTTTTCCTTTTATAGAGAAAGAGTACTCATCTTCATTGTGCTGTGTTTCTAGAGATTCGAAATCAACATGCTACTAATGAATCTAAGTTAGGGCTTCTTATATCTCATTAGTATCAAACGAATGACCATATTTCAAAAAACATTTTGAGGACTACGTGATCGAAGGGATTGGATATTGTTTACAACATGTCATCGATGTGTGAGTTGAAGTTGGAGTATCAACTACGACGTATACTTGTCTTCATTAGGGAGTGATATTCCCATGAAGCTATCTTCTGCATTGATTTAGTCCATAAATAATTCAAAAACCATGTTACCCATAAATAATTGGTTGAATCACCAATTATATATACTGATTGAACGTCCACGTGATTGTAGGATATTCTAGAGAAATATGGCCATAAAGTGGAGTTATCATAGAAGGAATTCAAGGGAAAAAATCCTGATCAACATCTATAGTTATACATTGAAGGATGATAAGGACCATTAGTTTATGCTTGTAACATAAGAGGGAGTGGCAGGGATGGATTACACTGGAGGTTTCGCTGACTTGTATCTCTTCACTCTATATGGAGCTGCTGATGACTTCTCTAGAGTGTAATGCTTCCTACAATGGCATCACTATAAGATTTAGTCATTAGTGACTGAATTTTCATTACGTTTCTTTCTGAATGTGATGAATCAATAACTAATAACAGTAGTGAATCAGAGACATCCAACGTGCAGCGGCCCATCCATTTGAGCATAGAAAATTGTAGATATTCTTCTTGTTGCAAGAACCACTATTATGATCGTAATTAGTATGGAAACATTGAGAAGAGAAGTTATGGAAGTGGGTAGAAATCGCATGACCATGTTTCAAATCACTTTTATTGGTGTGGAATGTTTTTCTATAAGAAACATTAGTGTCATTATCCTTTTTTGGTGTTCCATGATTATGTCAGATTGAGTCATCTCTAGATGTTTTGTAGAAATTTATCATAATAAAGAAGTTGTCAGTGATCAAGATAAGTACCATATTTTGGAAAAGAATTTGATACCCCTCAGTGGAAAGGTATTTTGACTTCTATATACTTTTAGTTCATGTAATGAACATAGTACATGAGTGTTGTAACAATATGCTAGGTAGGGGGAATAGATCAGGGGAGTCAAATGGGATATTGAGGAAGATGGGCTAGTCAATTACAAAATAAATAGTCTATTGTAACTATAGTGGATGCATGAGATTTTACTATTAGAGGTATTATTCATGTATCATATACCATTTATTGTGTTTTATTGATACATGAGACTCAAATTCCTTTTTATATGTTATTTGGGAAGGAATTCTGGGTTTGGCTCTGGATATCTTTGATGGGTTTTTGACCGTCGACAATCCGTTTGGAGTGCTATTATAAAATATGAAATGAAGAAAGGTGTATTATCTAAAGATTGGTGGTTTCCATTTATTCTGGGAACCATTAATTCTTTAAATGAAATGATTAAATATGATTCACAGTATAGATTGTCTAGTTTTATAAATGTCACATATCAACTTTTACTAGTATAGAGTTAACTTTTTATCTCCATAAGTAGGAAATTATTTTTACCATGGTTAGTAGGATCTTTATTTTGGTCATGTTGGACCTATATAGTGAATATTAGAGAGCCAAATAGCATATATATGATAGTGTAATGTGGTAGGATACATTTAATATAGTAGTATACAGTTTCCAAGATTAATTTCCTGATGAGTTCTATGGCTTACCATCGACGATGGATATCAAGGTCACAATCAATTTGGAGCGGGGAATAGAGCCAATTAGAATTGTTCTATATAGAATGGAACAATTAGTTCATAGGGATTTGGACGTAAAGTGGGAAGATATATAACATAAAGTTTTCATACATCCTAGTATATCTCTATGGGGTTCTTCAATTCATATCTCCAAAATGGATTATGGGAATTTTCTCTTTAGGTATGTATTATGAAATATAAAACTAGATAATGATAATCAACATGAATCCCCTTGCATGTATATATTATATATTCTATTAGTTTAGGGGTGAAAAGATATTATTCCTATTTTATCTAACATTAGGATACTACCAATTTAGTTTAATTCCATGACACATTCCTCAGAATGTATTTGGGAGTATGTATGGGTTATACGAGTTCCTAGTGATGTTGTTCGGAATAAAGAACACAATATAAGTATTCATGGACATGATGAATATGATATTTCATCTATTTCAAGATAATTTTTTGGTGGTTTCTATAAAAATAAAATTACTATACACCTAGCTAGAAGACGATCATGCCAAACAACTTGACACCATTTTGAGTACATTGAGAGAGAATCATCTATACAGAAACCATACTAAATCTAGTTTTTGGACTGATGAAGTACATTTCTTGGTTCGTGTCATCTCAAAAGAATAAGATTATTGTAACTTCAGAAGGATGAAATCATGGTATCATGGGAAAATCACATGAATGTCTTTAAGATTCCAAGATTTTTGGGATTAGAAAATTATTGTTGGAAATTTACTTAGGACTTCTGTCATCTTGACACATCGATGTCATTGTTGACGAAGAAAGGGGTGATCTTTTTTCTGTAAATGGATTATGAAGTTAAATTTTAGAATTTGAATGGTATACTAAATTCAACATCTATCATCACTTTACCTATTCTGGGAAAATATTATACCATACACTATGATAAATCTTATGATAAACATGGTGCAATTATAATGTATGAGGATCGAGTGGTTTCTTATTTATTCAGACAGTTGATTCCACATAAAAGAGATTACCTAAATCATGATCTGGAGTTCTCTATAGTGTTACATTCTCTAAGAATCTAGAGACACTAACATTGGGGTGAGAGGTTTGTGGTGTACTCAGAACACAAGAGACTTATATACACATTTTTATAGATGAATGTAAACATTTGGTAGAGGATGTGGGTAGAGTCTCCATAGTAATAGGAATATAATATGTCTTATACAATGTATAAGGGGAACATAATTACTGACTATTTGAGCCACAATACATATAAATAGGATGTTTGGAGACTTTTGATATTTTTCGGATGCTAAAACTCTTTGAAAACATATGTTTAGAAATTAAGTAGTTCCAAGGATTAGTAGATCTAAATAAGACATATGTTATACCTCTACTTAATGAATGAATCAATAAAGTGAAGTTATCTTATCTAGATGACCTATTTGAGATAGAAATGTTATATGCTATGGATCCTCCATCAAGATGGTCTCTTGACAGCATCAATTCTCCTATTTTTTATGATAGTGTATAGGTTCCTATAGGCTTGTTCAAGGAGATGATTAGAGTGTTTCATGATTCCTGGTGGGTGGTACTACCTAGTTAGAAAGACATGTATTATAATATCTATTTACAGTACATTTGGTTAGTAATGAAGGAGGAAGCATGATTTTTGGTTAGATGTTTCACCTGTAATCTGGTAAAAGATGAGTATTAGAGGTCTACTGTGCTGTTGAAACCTCTTCCAATTCTTGAGTGGAAATGGGATGATGTCACTATGGATTCTATGACAAGATTACCCTAAAAAACCATAATATTGATGTATTATGTGTGATCACTTTTCTACTAATGAAGGAATATCACTTCTTTTCTATCATGGATTCCTTCCCTATTCATATATTTGGTAGTCTCTACGTGCCTGAGATAGTTCGACTACTTGGTGATCCATGTAGTATCATTTATGATAGGGGTCAAAGATTCACACCTTTGTTACAAAATGTTCTTAAATAGTCTTTGTTATCATGTGTTATTTCATGCACAACCGACCACACTAAGACTGGCGAAAAATCAGAGTGGATTATTGCAATTCTGGATGATATGTTGTTCCCCTGTGTTTTGGATTTTTGATGATCACTATAGAACTATATGGAACTAATGGAGTATTAATATAACAACAACTCCCCTACATTGATCTAAAGGGTACCTCTAAAGGAAATTAATTAAAGAGTGTTATGTTCACATTTTTTTGTTAGGGGTAGGAGAGTCAGCACTTGTTTGGCTTAATCTCTTGTTGGAGACGTCTAAGTAGGTCTATTTGATTAAGATATGGTTGGTGACCACATATATTAGGTAGAACTAATACATTGACCCTCACAGATGAACTCTGGATTTTGAGGATTTTCAACATTGTTTCCTTCGGGTGTCACTTAGGTTGTGGAAACACCATATCAAGTTACAAAAAAAGATAGTTCCTAGATTTAATAGGACATTTTAGATAGTAGAAATGGTCTATCTTATAGAGTACCAATTATCCCTTCAATATTTCTACATTTCCATGCATGGTGTGTTTAACATGTCACATATTTCAAGATATTATTCTAACCCTTCTCATGTTGTAGACATTATGGTTGTCGAGATTTTTTTCGGTGAAACCTTTTAAGAGAATCTAATACAGATTATGGACATTAATGATAAGTATCTATTATGTAAGAACACACATCTCATCTGATTATAGTGGCTACATTGGTGTTTCCAAGAGGAGACCTGGGATAAGTTGTCTGATATGATGTCATAATGGCTAGAACTATTTTATGAGACCCCACAATGATTCATGGAGTAGATTGTGGATGAGATTTTATATGGAGGGGAGGTTGTAATATCCCATATTTTTTTATGGGAGTGACCCACATTGTGTTTTGTGTTGACAATCTTCTCTTTTCGGTTTTCCTTCTCCTTAATCCTTGTTGGTTTAGTCTCATTCAGAGATGGGGATATTTCTTCTTGAAAAATGACATAAATTTTAGGGATTATTTTCTTCAAATAAATAGAGTCTGGTAATAATTTTATTAAATTATCATATATCAGTTTCCAATAAAATTCGACGGATTTAGAGGTGGATCATGCTTTTTGGTTGAAACAATTCTTAAAAACATCATGTAAGACGTTTACGAAACATGTAAATGGATGATACACAGTTTAACTATCTCCATGAAGGAGACGTGAACTAGGTTCATGATGTTAAATAAATACATGCTGTAAATCTATTACATGACATGAAATTTTCACATGGGGTTACAATAAGCTGAGGCAATGCATTTTGGGTGTATCTTTTAAATAGTGAAATACATGACGTGCAATCATTACATGTAGTGTATTCTTACGACCCTGTAGTTTTAGAGAAAAATGTGTATTTTTTATTCATTTTTCCAAAATCCACCACTCCTAAATAGAACTTATGGTGATTTACAAGAGATTTTGTATCACCTTCATCTTTTCGAGAGATAATGACCATGCATCCTCTCATGGTTGAGTTATTATGATTAGATTTTCCTCTCTTGTAACATTTCTATATGTCATTGTGGTGTAAATATATTGAATGTAGATTTTTTGGTTTTTGATCTGATTTCATGCAATCTAATTTTCTTCTTGTGATCTAACTCACTTCAATTATTGTAGTTGATTTTAGATCGAAACATTACATAATATCATGAAAAAGGTAGGTGGTCTAAAACTAACCCTATTGTCTATTCTATTTTATTGTATGTGAAATATTATGAATTTTACCAATATAACAAGCACATTGTTTAATTGAATGATTAATTTTGAAAAATAATTTATTGGATTAATCCTTGAATCCCATTTGATTCAAATCTATTGTGTCATGTATTATAACTACTAATTTGTTGAGAGAATCCTTGATTAGTAAATAATTGGATAATGGTTTAATGTGTGTTTATCGTGTAATGGGACTAAATATGATTTCTTAATACATATTCACACTGGTAATAGATTACAAGTTATTGATATGCCAATTGATAATTTGATATATTACTGAAGTAATAATTGAATGACGATTCTTAATTTTCATAATTAACCATTGAGTCATATGATTTGATATTTTGATATCCTTAATATTTTGAATTTTTTAGTTTGATTATGAAATTATTATATATAGGGTTATGCTCGGTGATGCAGAAATTACTATACGGTGGGGTTGGAAGTGTGAGACATAATGAAATTCCTATACAGAGGGATTGGCCTAATGACACATGATGAAATGAATATATATTAGGATTCACCCAAATTAAAAAATTCTTATATTGTGGCCTTTTGTAGTTATTTTATTATTACATATTTATGTTTCTAGTTTTCACTGGATTCCAACATGATCAGAGATATTCGAGCATGATGATGAAGTAGGTTGATTTATGTTTTATATTAATTTATTAATAAGTACTACTGTTATCTATGTATTGTATGAAACTATTATCAAACTATTTTTAAATACATTATGGCATTGGCCTACTAGGTTTTCCTCATGACCTATTTATGTTTCTGTTTGGTACTTGTGAAAATTACATGGTTGTAGTTTTGGAAAAGGGAAAGGGACCCTATTACTGAATGTTTTTGCTGGATGGGATAGAGTTTAGAGAAAGTACCATCATGTTGTTATTGAACAGTGTATTTATGGTTTATTTTTTACTTCCATTTATTCTTTTGTTTGTTTGGTTTTTTTTATTTAGATACATTTTATCATGTCATTAAATTGTTAATTATCATTCGTTTATTTTTAGACTTCTTTTACATCATAGTTTTAAGTTGCACTATTTTTTATATTTCCATTACAATGATATTTATTGATACAAGATTATTTATATTGTGTTGTTACACTATTCATGGGGGTATGGTATCCCCAATAAACCTATCACAACCCTGCTCTTAGTCAGCAACTGATGGCCTATGGGTAGGTGTTCTTGAAGTCTCTTTACCAACCTAATTTTGTCACATGAGTGGGTTCCAGATTATGGGATGGTTCAATTTTCCCCATGTATTTTTCATATAATTTTTAATAATCTGATGTGTGATTAGTTGTATTCTTGAATTATTCGTGTCACTTGTTTACCATTTTTGTGTTTCAATGGTGTTTGGTGATGTGAATTCATGTACATCTACATATAAAAAAAGGCATCCCATGTGTGTGATATTCCAACTATGCATTAGTCAATATCCCAATGGAGGAGTTATTGAGGTGTCACACATGAAATAATATTATCCATGTGTGTCCTTATGGGTCAGTTCATGATATATTGGTATCATAGATGGATATATCATGAAAATAGTTTTGAGATATTCTACATATAAGGATTTCCTTATGAACTATAGAAATGGTGGTAAAGTATTTTCAGTTTGGCTCTTAGGTTATGAAACATAGTCATGGTGTAGTGGCCAATGTATCCCTTCTTGAGGACTCATATAGTATATTTATTTAATAAGTAGATGTGAGAACTACTTACTACGATCAAATCACTACATCAATCATATCAAAGTGAGATGAGGTTTCCATATCCTTGAGTCATCTACTGATATATTCTCCTTGATAGTTGTGCCTCAAAACTACTATAGAATGCCTCCAGGTAAATATCCAAATGAGATTCTACAACATTATTGCTATAATTCTTCTCTTAGCGATGAGGCTTCACTCCAAGGACCTATTAAGGATGTGATTCTTACAGTTGGTGTATGATTTTTCTTACACTCATTGAGTAGCTCACTATTTAGGGAGTACCGAAAGATGTTGTATGTTGGATGAGATCAAAATAAATGTTTCCTATCTATGTTCCACTCATATTTTAGAAACATCATGTCTTATTGGGTATATATAACTTTATTGAGGTAGTTGGGTGGGTTTTATGCTTTGTTTGAGGCCCTCCAAGTCGGATGTTGGTGTTTGTGGCAAACCTTCTCTTACATCCAATAGGGGAATGGTGACTTTTGTTTATATAGAGTCATTATGAGTCAACTCTATCTTCGATGTAGTTTGATAGACTCTTTAGAGAGGATATTTTTCTAGAGATATTATTGTAAATATATATCTATGATCTTATGGATCACTAATAGGGAATTTTTTAGTCGTAGAGTACACATAGAGGTTTAATAACATCTCACGATACTATATAGATATGGTTCATGATGGATAATTTTTAGTGTGTTCCATTAATAATATAATTCAATGAGATATCTATATTGAACTTTTATATCTTCAAAATAAATTTTATAACTAGAGTATAAGAGTCTACCATGGTCATGGATAGCTTCCTAACTGATTAGTTTCACATAGTTGGCTATGTAAGTGTGGAACCTGAAGCTATGATCTGAATAGTTGATATCAATTATCATGATTAGGGTTCTAGTAAAATGGGGGGGGGGATTAAAATTTTGTCTTAGGAATTTGGTTTAGCTTCTCATTGAACTCAAGGAGGTTTGAATCAGCTAGGGGAGTGAAGGTGTTTTTATTGTGATGGGAAAGGTCTTTCCTTATAGGATTTCTCCACTCATCATGATGGAGACAAAGGGATGATCGATAGAATTATAATGAAGAGGTAACATCTTTAGAATGAAAGTATTTAGGATATTAAATGTGGCATGGGATCTTGGATAGATAAATTTTTTGGGTAACATTATGATCTTTTATGACTACTTCAACATTAGGGAAGATGCTATCATGAAAAGTGATCTTATGGTAAGGATTGTGTGCACCAATGGGTAATATAGGCTTACGAACATGTTAATATGGGTTTAATCCATGGTGTTATCTATGTTTCACTGAAATTTTCAATTATTTGTATACAAAAATGAGTGAAATGATGTTTCCATTCCACATTCCTTTTCTGAGAATTGGAATATTTAGTAGAGTATTTTTCTTGACCATTATGTCTATAGAATCCTACTAAGGAATATTTACCCATCACAAAACAATGTCAATAATGGGACCTCTCTCATTGAGTAATCTTCTTCTTCTAGCGTCTTCTTAAAGCAGTTATGTGGCCGAATGATCTGATTTTTGGTATGTACTACCTCTCTATATTTCATTCATAAATTAACATTAATGGGTAGATAATATTATGTTTTTGGGTTTTAGGGAGATATTTTTTTCTTCAGTGAAAAATATTACATGGAAGATATTTACGAGCTCATACATAGAAGTATAAATATGATAACACGTTATTGAGATATTATGGACCGTGATGAGAAATATGTTTTCTTCTTTCAGTTTCCTAGAGTGATGGATGATTATAAGTGCCTATTTTCAATGGATGTTTCATGATTACTTCCACACATAAAGATCAACATATTTATATAAATTCACCTAGAGAATACATTGATACCTTTACTGGTATATATACTATCCCAATAGAGCATTGTGAGATGAATGTTTTGTTAAAGGATTTGAAGAGGGAGGGTTTTATTAGACTTAGTGTGTCCCCCCTTTTATCCTTAGTGTTGTTCAAAAAGATGAATGTGTTCATGAGGTTATCTATGGATTATTATTCAACAAACATGGTGACCATAATCTCTATGTATCAAATTCTTTGCATGGATGACCTCATCAACTAGTGATAAGTGGTGAGGTGCTTCTCAAAAAATGAACTCAATTCTGGTCATCACTATATATGGGTTTGAGAGGAGGATATATTGAAGAATATATTCCATGTTTAAATGGTATCTATTAGTAATTGGTGATACCGTATTTTGAGAAGAATTCCAAAATGGTTTTCATGGTTTTCACGACCTAACCGAAGCTGGGGTACGGTCCAAAACTACCCCAATCCCACATACATATACCAGGGCCTGGTGATGAGTGTCTAAGGCATAACTAATAGGGTGAATCCATTTCTCAAATACCTGTAAGCACACACACATCCAAATTAATTAATAATTATAGAGTAAAAGTGTAAATTATTGAACACTGCTATAAAGTAAACCAAGAATGCATGAGACTCTAGATAATAAAAAAGTACAAAAATGTGAACTATAATGAAAAGGTGAAAAAACAATCCCAATAAAAATTATCTCCCAAGAAAACAAAAAATTGGAAAACTAAACATCTAAAAGTGACCATATCCTAAATATAAATATATGACTACCAGAAATTTTCCATGAATATAGTATCCCTCAGCTCTCCTAAAGTCATGAACAACATGTCTGTCATCTTCAAAAGATATTACATATGCATAAAACCCCCATACAAAGGTTAGTATATACATCCCCTATTGGACACCATAAAATATGATTATGTGGGGGAAATTAGAGATACAATAGGGAGAGAAAGATAATATATAACACAAGGTATAGAGAAATAATACAGGTCAACCTAATAAAGATTGAATGTAATCTCATCCAAACACAAGGGGATAAACACACAGAGTAGGTGAACTATATATCGAGTCATTTCCATATAAAGATGGTGAGTAGAATCATCCAAACATGAAAATCTAAACACAAATATCACATGGTATACCCCATGCATCATCACCTCTCCTAGAAAGAGGGTAACCAAATCCAAGGCATGGATAGAAAGAGAGATATGTAAATAAATGATTGGTAAAAATACTACCAAATGAGAGATTAATAGGATATTTATATCATAGATCAGGCAAGAAGAAGAGGATACAAAGTTTCAAATGTCTATAAAAAACCTAGTATCTCACATATTGGAAAAAAATAACAACCATGTCTATCCAATCATCATACATGTGCCACAATGTCTAGGGGGTACTAACATGATGTGATGTACTCATGATCTAGTATGAGGGGGGTCGACTATGATTATCGATGAACCATACCCTAATACCACATGACGGTTCCACTAGGAAGGCTGAGGCCCTTGTGTAATGAGAATTGAGGGTTCCACACTAAGTCATCATGGAACGAAACACTTCCTCGCAGGATGGTTCCACTCAAAAGGTCAGGGACCCATTTCCATATTGGCTGGAGTGCTCTTATTTATGTCATCAAGGACCCATGCCTTGCTATGCAAAATGCTACCTCATGGATGGTTGAGGACACATTCCAAACTGGTCTAGAGGGTGGAACTCTAAGTCACCAAGGACTAATTCCCATGCCCATAAAAGGGTTCCACTTGAAAGGTATATGGTTATCCTACGTGATCACTACCATCATTGAGAATTAATTAATTAAGTGTCATTCCAAGAACATTTCAAATCATATCTCAAAATTTTTAACTAATGGAACAACCGAGTTCTATTCCAAAAAACACTCAATATAGGCCAATTTTGGGACAACATTAGCATCCAAATAGAGGAGAAACAAATGATATATTTTTTCTCAAAAATAATTTAGTGGTACACTGTGAGTGAGGGGTCCCACACAACATGTGGTCCTACTCCACCACCTAGTAATGATAATGATCAGTACATAGATCTTTTATATTTAGAATTATACACTATTTTGGTTGAGTATATTTCATGTTGATACTAACCAAAACTAATGTCATTTCCTTCTTTCCATGTACATGTACCAAACCCTCGGTTTGTGATCCCGACCATGTGTCCATGTACCTAAGTACACATCCATGTTCCAAGCTATGTACATCAACAAGGTTTTCCACCCATGTGATCCTTCACATGGGTTTCCCATACGTAAGAGTGTATGTGGTGTTTATAAGGGTAATACACCATGTCATCCTTATGTTTCTAGAAACCCTATCCAGTTCAACTGAGTGGGAGAAACACAGTGTGTTCATCCATGAACATGTCATGTGGTTAATTTTTTTTCATAAAACTCTAATCCATGATCCTTGATCAAATATTATATATTCACCTTACATCTCACCTTTAATTGGTCATAAACTCCAGTTTATGGTCGTAGTTTGGGTATCCCAGTTGTGTGTTTAAGGAAAAGAGCCACCATCTATCTTGTGGGTTAATTCATATGTTCTGAATGTTTTTATAGATCCCAGCTTCAAATAATTGATCCCAAAACACCATAATTATCATCCATGACACACTAATATTCCATATCCATGATCTTTTTAGCGATATGTGCATTATTTTTTTATTCTTTGTGGACCTGGGAGTCTGAATGGGTTCAGTATTGCCCGATAGTGTCCAACTAGGGCCCGAAAATCCAACTAGGGAATAACATGAATCAACAAGGAATATCATCCCCAAAAAAATTTATATATCATTTTCCAATCATTCATGTACAATGATCAAGAACTAAAAAACGAGGGTTTTAAATATTTGAAATAAAAAATTATTTATGGTACGTAGGTTCATGAAAATCCACAATTAGAATATATCCAATAATAGGGGTGGATATTCTCAATAATTTAATAAATGTAAATAAAAATATCAAAATAAAAATACTACCATTATTATAGATTTTTCATTGTATAAGAAAACAACTTTCAATGATCAAAATATGTTGTAACATTCACTGCCTCCTAATCTTCTCTAATCTATAGATTCTTCATCGTCTGATGTGATCCAACAACTGAAGAGGGATTGAGATCTATAGATTTATCCAAGGGTTTATGTTGCTAACTCATGTGAAATAAATCTTGAGACACTCTTATAGAGTTATCCATTGTTCTTAAAATAAACTAAATAATAAATTTTACAATTAATTAACTCATTAAATGCACCACCAATAAGAGAGGGGTGTAAACATCCTTCATCGACCCATATTATGTTGCACCTATGGTAAAAATTGTGTTCCAGTCTCAATTGTCGTCTCATTTTTTAAGTGATAATACCTTTAATATTTATCTTATTTTCATTAATTTTCTATATGTGTGAAATATAAAAATATTTAATTTTTTTATAAAATTATTTTTGAGGACACTTATATATGGAATTGCACATAGTATGAGATCCTATATCTAGATATATATAAATATAGTAATATTTCTATGTCTTTCAATGAAAAAACTAGGTCTCTACATCATTCCATACTTCAATACTTTCTTACCTGAGAATAAAAAACAAGGAAAATAATCAGGATAATGATAATTCACATGTCTATCCTGCTCCCAGGATACCTCTTGCACACTCTCATACTGCCACAACATGCAGACCAAGGGGATGATTCATCCACACATAGCCCTCTTGTACTGATCCTCTCTCTCCACTGGGTTCTTTTCATAGGTGGGTCTATCCTCAGTGTCCAACTCACCTCAGTCGATGATGTATTACGTTCATGCATGTATTGTCCCATTTGTGACACGTGGAAAATTTCATGCACCCTCTTAATCTATGGGGGTAGGGTGTGACAATAAGAAACCTCACCAACCATGTGCATGATCTCAAACAACCCAATGAACTATAGAAAATACATACCTCCATAGCCAAACATCCAAAATTTTCTTCATGAGGAGACTCTTAGTAAGACATTGTCTTCATACTCAAACTCCAATTTCCTACGATGGTGATCTATGTAATATTTATTTGTACTTTGGGTCATCCTAAATCCCTCACTAATAAAGTATACTTTCCCCATTATCACTTTCACCAAATATGGGCCCACAAGATATGTATCATCAATCTTTATCTAGCATAAGGGAGACCTACAAGGTATCCCATGTAGGGAATAAAAAGGTTTAAATACAATTATAGACTATTAGTTATTGATGTAAGAAAAATATACCAAGGGAATTTTATCCTCTTAGCTTTTGTCTAAGTCTAACACAAAATACCTTATCATATCCAAGAACACATATATAGTGCGCTCGGTCATCCCATCTATGTGGTGGCGGAATTTTGTACTCATCCTCATGTGGGTCCTGAATTCCCCATTAAGTACTCTCCACAATCATGACGAAGAACACACTTCGCGATCGATGAAAATATTCAAGGGTGACCCATGAAGGTGAACAATATCCCATATATACCGCTTCCCAAAACACTCTACCAAATTATTCTCCCTAATGGTATAAAATTGCAATGTCATAAGTATTCGGTCCACTATCACCCACTGAGAGTCATGATGATTCGATTTGAATGCAATACATATGACAATGTTAGTGGATATGTTGTACCATTTTCATTCCGGGATATCAAGGGGCTGCAAAAAAGCTCCCAGAACCTAGTGCTCATCATTCACCCGTTGATAGGTGAAGCACTGAGATATTAACTCTATTATGCTTCATATGATGTTGGACAACCAAAACTACCGATAAAGGCCTCAGTACACCTTCCCCACACTAGGATGTACATCTAGGGGAGAAGTTATAAACTCTCACATCACCTTCTCCCATAAGGTTACTTAAACCATTTTCCTCTACTAGAACAAGAAAACGTGATTCCATCCTTCGGAGTATCCATCTAGTGAATCACCTATGAACTTTTGATCATGTAAGACCTCATAGTACATGTCTCCTAGTTATGACTATCCCACATAATTGAGTAGGGAATTATTCAATGCCATCGACTATAGAGAAGCTGTAACATTGCACTCTACCAGGTTTATATTCAAGGAGGTCAACTGCTCTAGAGCCTCATTTACTATGGTATTCTAGGATTTTTTTTAATGAAATATTTAAAAAAATCCATTCCCTGAAGTATAGAATATATTGAATTCATAGACTTACAAGAACTCCAACCAGTGTCATTGTCCACGGCTCAACTCTCTCTACATGAAGACGTACATGAGTCTCTGGTAGTCTTATTAAACCTCAAATCACTCTCCACTAAGGTAGTGTATCTACAACATAAAGATGAAGACTATCATTATTAGCCCTATGTCATGATTCATTTAGTTCTTATCATTGAGTCTCACTTCACTCATCCTGTATGCAATAAATCCCTTCTGATGTATCAACATGGAGCCGAACCGAGCTCCTCAGGTATCATAATACATGATAAAATAAAAACATTACTATGGATTTATCAACATATGATAACTTGTCATCATCATACTCAAATCCTAAATAGCCCTCTGGAACTACTGAGACCAGGTAAATGGCTACCATTTTGATTTCAGGGTAGTCAAAAGGCTAGCAATTATAAATAAATCAGTCACAAAACTCAAGTACTACCATGAAAACCCAAAAAAACATTGCACCTATAATAAACACTTTGTTGGTTCCCAAAAAAGAAATCCCTCGATCAATGCTAGATCCATGCATAAATCATGCTTAGAAATTAAAATCCATTAAATGGAAACCTAATGAATCCCAAACTGTCCCCTTCAGAGCTTTCCATAAAGCTGGTTCTCTCAAACAATGTCTTGGACCAACCTAAAAGGGTCTTCATGTCCTCCTCTATTGCAGAGTATATGAATATGGCATTGATTAAGATAATAAAATATTGGTCCAATTAAATTTGGAAGAACTACTCATCAAATACATAAACACAATAGGGTCATTCTCCACCCCAAATGGAATCACTACGAACTCATATTTTCAATAACAACACTAAAAATCAAACATTGGGATATTAGCCTTGCAAACCCTCAACTAGTGCTAGTCGAGCCTGTGATCAATATTTAAGAATTATCTTGTTCCGTGTACGTAGAAAAAGAGGTCACAAATCCTCAGAAAGGGGTACATATTCTTTATCAACATTTAGTTCTGGAGATGACAAACTATGTAAGGCCACAAGCCCTTATCCTCCTTTTCACAGATAGAACTAGAGCTTCAAAAGGGGGCATAATTTCATTGAATAATACCTTCACTTAAAGGTCCTCCTACAACAATTTTATCCTAGGATACTTAGTAGGGGAGATCTCATATGTCACAAAATATGTAAAAGAAGTGTTGAGATTCACGTTTACGCAAAACTCTATCTCTCAACACAGAGGTAGTCTCAGAACTTCCTCCGGGAAGACATCTATATAATCCTCCACAACTAAAAGAACCAAGATTAGTGAAGAGCCTACTGCACCAAGGGATTTAATTATTAACTATTGGGATATGGGTGGAATCCTAAAACTTAAATAACACAAATTTCTTACTAGAGATATTTCTCACCAAAAAAGAAGAATCTTGACCCATCATCACACCAAAATCTTATTTGTCAGTGGTGATTGTTTTTCTGGGCTAGAACCATGGACTTATAATACATTCCCAAAATTAAAACATATGGTTCAATCATGATGACCAAAAGGTTTCACATGAACCTATCTCCACCAATGATATCTCACACTACTAGAATATAAATGATATAGAAGAAGAATTACTTATAATAAAATCAAGACAAAGTAGTTGGGTAGTGTCTCAACTAGGAGATCCATCTTTTACACCAGAAGTATAAGGATAAATTAGATATTGGTACTAGGTATAATAAAATTGATATTAGTTTTGAATGTAGATATATAGTAACTCTTATCTTCATGTGTGAGGTAGGGTAATAGATATCCAAAGCCTATAGTTTCACGTGGCCCCGATCTCTAACACTCTTAGCAGAAAATGGTCTTCCTTGTGGTGGTAGTGGTGGTGGGAAAATATCATAGTAGCATCCCCCACCAATAGTTTTTCCTACTAATATCCCATATCCTCATCCTTGGGAACCACCAAGTCCTCTTTGGAGAGAACCCTGACCACAAGACTACCTCTGTTGTAGTGCTCCATTTGTATTCTATCTGTCCTGCTCAATGGGTCAGGTCAGCAGTCCTACACGATGTGACCTCACCCATCACATGAAAATAACCTCCCATCACTAGGATTCTCTAAAAATATGTGCTACCACTAACCATATTTTTTGTCCTAATCATGGGAGGATCTCTTATAATGAGATCTTGGAGCCTAGTGTTTATTATATGCTACAGATGAATAAATTATATGGCACCCACTACTAGACCCAACTATCTGGAATCCCTATTATAGAACAAACTCTATAACTAGTTCATTCTCCAACACTGTGGCATAGCTTGATATACACAAGGGTACAACACTAGGTTAAGTCACTCTACAGATACCCTATTCAAACATCGATGATCAGAAGAGGTCATCATGAATCATTTCAAGAGAGTAACACATAATGTTTTTCAGCCTCAATGTGTACTCATCCACCATCATACCTCCCCTTTTCACCTCTATAATCTTTTATATTCTTACTAATAACAAGTAGAAAGTGTAGTAATACTCAATGAAAAACCCTTACAATTAGATCCCTAAGGGTGTCGACTCATCATGAATCTGCATAACAAGGATCCAATAGTGCCAAGATACACATTGGAAAATTCTAACTTCCAATCCAACCCCTTGATTTGTCAGGGATCAAACAAGCTTGACGATATGTAGCATAAATATGAGATATTCTTAGCTACCTTTGAATCTGGATAGCCATATAATCTCAGCAGCCTATGATTTTGAAACTCGTGAACTACACTATGATTTTTTGAATCATTGAGATACTTTTATAGAAGTAAATACGTCTCTATAGGGGGAGGTTATTCTATATGACCACCTGAAAGAATGAGATCACATGACATACCCTAAAACGAGGCATCATCACTCATTCGATTTTCTTCATGAACCAGAGCTGGTGGCTACTTTGATTAACATTGTGGATGCATATTTAGATTTAATCAAGATGCAAAATAGTTAGCTACACATATATGTATATAGATATAAAAAATGGAGAGTTGAATCGAGAAGTAATGTCAGAGACTAAATCACATATGATGCATGTACAATTTATCCATGCAATAAATATCCCAGTATACCGAGTCAGCAAGTAGGTAGTCAGAGTCATGGTGAATCGATATGTCAGCCACCACACCAACACTGTACTCCCTAGCCTGATATCCATACTTGTGACACTTTGACACTATTTTACTAATAAAAAACCTTTTGTAAGGGGACTAGTACGAACAACATTCTAAGGATTAAACCATCTCTAATACCAATATTTATTGAGCTGGCCCAAACCAGGGCTCAAGGTACAACAACGCAAAGCCTGCCTCTATAGGCCAGGGGATATCAACTATAATTTAAGGAATAATTAACATGGTGAGGCCTTTTCATAAGTAAATTTATAGACACAAAAACAACACAATAAAAAATTGAAAAGGGAAATTTAAAAATAGAAACACCACTATAAAGAAAACCAAGCATTCGTAAACCTCTAGAGAGTACAAAACAGTGATAGTGTACATTAAAAAGTTATCATAAAAATACATGAAAAACCAGACATATATCTCAACCTAATAAAAAATTAGAAAAGTAAATAGTTAAGAGATGACATCTCCTATATCACAAGAAACTACCACTGTATGTGGTCTCAGAACCCATTGTCTCTATGGTCCACTGATGTAATGTTCAACCTGTTCGTCATCTTCGTAAGACATGACATATACAGGGAAATCCCATGTGGGGGTGTGTATATATATAACCTTTAATCCAACTCTAACAATAAAGGTGAAGTTTTATATGATATAATTGGGAAATAAATGCAGTAGGTATAAAAATTTATAGTGATATCGTAAAACTCAACCCAACAAAAAATGAATGTAATCTCATCCCAATAAAATGTGCTAAACATGGTGATTAGGTTAACTACCTATCAAGTCATTTCCACCAATATTAGGAGTGTATATTCATCCAAACATGAGATTCTAAACACCAAAATCAAGTGAAATACCCTACAAGTCATAACTACTCCCAGGAGAGTATCCAAATCCACAGTGTGGATATAAAAGATATATATATATATATATATATATAGACACAAGCATAGTTAAAATGACCAAAAAATGAGAGAGTAATGGGATATACATCTCACAGATCAATCTAAATAGAATAGTAGACAACATTTCCAAAATTCCATGAATATTTCCCAAAATCTCATGCGTATTCCCAGAAGTAACCATACTAGTATAACTATGCCTCATCCTTGTGCCACAAAGCTGAGGGGGGTAAGAACATGAAGTATAGGACCCATTCATTATTGAATCATGCTGGGTTCTACTCTGATTGATGATAAACCATACCCTGATACCCTAAGAGGGTTCCACTCAAAAGGTCGATGACCCATACCCAGCCCAACTAGACAGTTCCACTATATGTCATCAAGGACCCATTCCCTGTGCAATAAGAGGGTTCCAAATGGATGTTCGAGGACCCATTCCCAACTCAGATGGAGGGTGCCACTCTAATACATCAGGGACCCACACCCTACCTTGTATGTGGGTGCAACTTAAAAGATTTATGATCCATGATCTACCCAGCTGGAGGTTCCACTATATTGCATTGAGAAATCACGCCCTACCCTATAAGAGGGTTCCAACCAGATTGTATTTCGTGATTTTGTATGATCAATGTCTTTTTTGTGTGTCTCAAAAGTAATATTCACTATCAGAAAAACATTATATCTTTTCACAAAATCTGAAACTGGGGACACCATCGCGTTAGACATTGGAAAAACTCAAGATAGGATACTTGAAAGCCAAAATCAATGTCTAAAAAAAGGACATAAAGATGATTTAAATTTAAAAAAAATTAACTAGGGGGACATGGATTTTGAGGGGACCCACGATGTGTGTGGTATTTCTACTTAGCCTAGATGTGTCCCAAGATGACATATGGCTCCATCCCATTTTCCAGTATATATCGTGATGGTGGAATATGAATTGTTTCTAGGATAATTGAGATTGGTTCCATGTCATGCTCATCATGTCCAAGTATCCAACCATATGTCAATGTATCGAGATCCATGTTTATGCACCTCATTACACAGATTTGTTTTTGGATGTGTACCTGAATGTGTAATTCTACACATTTTCCCACCAATGTTATCCTTCACATGGATTTATAGCTAGGACGGTTGTACATAGTTTGAAGAAGAGATAAATTCCATGTCATATTTATTTTTCCTAAAACCCTGGCCTCTACTATTGTGGTGGACTCACACAGTGTGTTCATCCATGAACACAAAGTATACTCGGATCATCGACATTAAACTCAAATTTGTGATTCATGCATGAGTCTACTTGGTATACATAAGATCTCACCTTGAATCGATCCAATACTCATGGATATGGCCATAGACTATGGATCTTGGCCTTCACTCACCAGAAAATGGGCCCCATTCTTAGTGGGGTTTTCTTTGTATGTTCTACACACCACTAAAACCCTCAAATTAAAATTTTTTATCTCAAAACACTAAAAAGATCATCCACTACTCACTATGATCCCATATTCATGCTCAGTTTATCTATCTATTCTTTATTTGTTAATCGGTCATGGATTTCGAGGTCCAATCAGGCTTGGTACTTCCTGAAAGTGTCGAACCGGGGCCAAGGGGGAAAACCGATGAAGAAAACATATAAATGAGGGAAAGATCACTAAAAAAATATTTTACCAAAATTTTACATGATTTCATTGATAAAGAACAAGAACTGTGAAACTAAGGATGGAAATCTATTAAATAAACAATCAGATATGGTATGTAGCCATATAAAAAGGATACAACTAGAATAGATCAAAGAACAAGGGTGGATCTGTTCAAAAATTTAATAAATGATCATAAAATATAAAAATATGAGTCCTTACTAGATTATATATGTTTCATTGATTAAGAAAATTCCTTCCAAATATTAATAGATGTCACTACATTCAATGTGTCGTGATCTACGATGATCTACAATTTTTTCATCGTCTAATGTGATCCACCAACAGAGGAGGGCAGAAGAGATCTTCATTTATCCTATTTTTCTTATTCCATAACCTGGAAAAATATGTATGGTGATACTCAAATAGTTCTATCCATTTCACATAAAGAAAAATAAATAATTAAATAATTAAATGCACTTTCATAAAGCGATGTGTCTGAACGTACCATGCTAAAACATTTTATATCAATCCTACGGAAAAATTATATTCTGGTCTAATCTAGGGTATCATATTTCTGATTTGAACATCCCTTTAACGTTTAACTCATTTTCCATAGAAATATATTTGTGTGAAATATAAAAAATGTATACTATTTTTATAAAATTAATTCTGTGTACATCGGGCCTCAAAATATCATGTTGTACTGGCACCTAGATTGGGAAATACATATAAAAATATTTCAAAGCCTTAAAAGGAAAAAATATGTGTTTACAATGGGACTTAAGAACATGATATTTCGATACTTTTTAGACCATATTATTGTAGTTTTTTTCAGTTACATCCCGTTGTACATAGCATCAACAGAGGATCACAATGGAAATTTAAGGATGGTTATGAGCATACATTGAGTAAACTAGAATTATTAGAATCACGTGGCGTGTTAGTTATAGATTTGAGAGGTCCAAATCCTGGGACATCATATATCCAAAGGATTAGCATTGTTACTCAACAAGATTTAGGTACTACAAACATATGATCCACCTATGTGTGTAAATGAGGTTATTATATCACATGGGATAATGAGATATTACAAATTATTCATTCAACTTTTATATTTGAACATGTAACTTCTAAATTCATTGACCCAAAAGGGATATCATTTTGTGTGGCTGGAGAAGTGCTATTAATATTTTCTAGAATTATGGTATAGGTTAATGGTCACCCCCATCTTGAGATTTCTATAAAAGAGTATTGTGTATGTAGTATCTTTTGGTTACTATAAATCCATGCATGGATGCATTTTGATGTAGAGGCATGAGGTGATTTATTATTAGTCATGATGGGTGAGAACACATGAGAAAAAAATATAACCCATAGCCTATAGATATCTAATTTTGTGAAAAATTTTATTTCTTTGCGACATTATCTTAAGGGAATGTGGATCTTCATTTATTCAGATAACATGATTCTTATGAATATATTTACACCAAATTAACTTAACATATGGTAGAAGTGATGGATAGAGTTCCTACAGGATTATAACATTGACATATTCTATAATCCTAGGAAGGGGAACATCGTAGCAGATGATCTTAGTATTAAATTACATTTCTAGATGTTGGAAGAGGAATCAGTGTAATTAAACATATTATATTTTTGTTTGGTGGAAAAGGATAATGTATTGTTCCCCCAATTGATATTTTTACCCCTCCACTTCCTCATCTTGTTGGGAATTTAGATCTTGTGAATATCGATTTTCTTCCCTTTCATGACTACATATTCACTGCACATGATCCTGATAGATTTTATGAAGGTGTAGGGTGTGTCAATTTTTTGATGATGTATGGTGGTACTATTCATGTTGTGCCAGTAGTTACAGAGGCAATTTAATATATCCCCCTTAACAATATATCCCTACATAGAAAATAAGTATTAAGATTATCAATGTCTATTTTCATGACCCAGGATAAAGATTCCTTCTACATATTTTATATCATGACGAATTCCTTACAAGAAGATGAAAGATGTGCACTAGGTTATAGTGTGTTTTTTCATAACATGGATGTTTCAAAATAAATATGGTACAACATCACTATTTATTTCTTAATGAGAGTTCCATGATCAATTAAAGGTCACGATGCAATTTGGGAGATCATAGAACAACTCGCCATGTCAGTCCACTTCTTATCCATTCAAGAGAAGGTTTTAGTGGTTATTTTGGGATGCCAATAAATGACAATGATTGTTAGAATTCCTTGATTTCATTTGAAAATTTTACCAAAATTTGATGCTCACATCACATTTTGAATATGTGGAAGATTATAGGAGGCCATGGGAGATATTTTCGTGGTTTACCCAACATTCAACCCCCTGATAGAGTTCCAGATTGAAAAATGCATTCATTTTTAGAGGAAATAATATAATATTTTGTTGTGTATTTTTTTCATGACTTATAGGTTCATCTACTATGAGTGTTGTTTTCGAAAAAATAATAGTTACCGCTAAAAAATTTGTAATGGATAAATTTGAGGGATTCTATGGGAGCCCATATAGGTCACCACCATGTGTGTTAAAACTATAAGAGACAACACTTATTCACCTCTATATGGTGAGTGATGAAAGAGAATGTGTGGATTATCTATTAGTGGAAAAGGATAACCCATATCCATTTCCATTCAAATGTATAATGATAATGAATGCATTTGGATTTGAATGATGGTGACCATGTGTATCATAAGGAATCACCTTTGTGTGGGTTATATTTATTTTGATGAGGTAGAAAGATATTTGTGAGATTCATGATATAACGACCCATAGTTAACATGCATAGACATTAAATAATTTTTTGATAATATCCATTACATTACAAACAACCAAACATAATGATTGGTCAAGATTAGTGGATTTGGAATCAAAGAAACATAAAAAAATATTTATAAGCAAACTACATCATCTCCCACTACGGTATTCATTACTAAAACCCTTCTTGGATATATAATACATAATACATATCTTAATAACCTAGGGAAAGGAAACATATGAATGGATGATCTCAAATTATCATTAAGGGTATGAAAATGAGATACATAATCATAATCAAGACCATAAGGGAATGAGAACACGAACATAAAATTTTTAAACCATACACTCTATAAAAAAATATCATAATCATGATTCATGGAATTATGATTCAAATATCATAAATAATAAAATTATTTTTTCCAGGAGTGTAGAACATCATTATAAGACATGAAACAGATTCCTACACAAAATCATATAAAATCATATGTCAGGATACACACTAAGAAATTCATAACATGTTAGGCTTTGGTTGGAAGCCTATATACTTGCTTTGGGATTCTGCTGACCCCCCCTATGTACCCACCTTTATGGTCTTGGGCTAACCAACCATGTACCATATTATCTCTTATAACATTTATCTTTTCCCAATTCATTGAAGGGAGATATAGGTCCCATCGATCACAAAATTAAATCTTACATATGTGTGCCACAAGATAACAAAACCTTCATCATATAATGACACATAAAAAGAGGTGGGTTTAATAAACATTATATCATAACCCATGATATGGAATCTATATCATAAACATTAATTAATTTCATAAAATGTGGAAAAATTACATGCTTTATAATCATTTCATCATATAATAACATGTGAACAGAAACAGGTTTTACAAAAATTTTATCCCGGTACAACCAGTGAAAGAGAAAAGGGTTTCAAAAATAACATGAAAACATAAAAATAATCCATCCAAAGAAATAATAATAATTTTTTCATACTATAATATCCCCATTAAAGTATAACCTATATCAAATGATGTCATCTTAAAAATATAATGATTTTGAAAAATCACATGGAATATTTTTTTAATTAAAATAAATGTTCAGTAGAAATCCTTTTTAAGACATAAATAATTTTAAAAATACATTTATTTTTATAAAACTTTTAAAAAATATGATGTAATCATTAAAAAATAATGTAAAATATTTCTTGAAGAAAATTTTATTTCAACTTTAAAAAATGATTTTTAAAAAATAATGTATTTTGTAAACATTTTTCTATGAAAATAACCTAGAAACACCATAAAGTATTATTTTAAAACTATTTTAAAAAAATTTTAAAAAATAAAACACTTTTAAAATAAATTTTCATTAAAATTAAAATAAAACATCATTTAAATTTTTTTTTATATTTTTTTTGGAAAACATGGTTTTTAGAATAAAATAAATTTCCTACGGAGGAGACAAATAAGGTCATATTTTTAGAAAATCACTTCATTAATATCAAAAGTAAAAAATAGAGGAAAATTATATCCATTAAATAATTTTATCATTAATAAAAATAGAATAACAAAAGGTAGGTTAATTATTGAGATAAGGATTATAATATTTCTTCAATTGATGCATAATCGTAAATAATACCAATAAAAATGATATTGTAGAAATACACTCTTACCAAATTGTTATCTTGAACCAAAATCTTGATGAATGAATAATATCAGGTGAGGATTAAAATTTTATTGAAATATTTAGACTCATGATATAACATTTTAAGGAGGCAGTTTATACATCTCATCCTAGAATATAGGTTATTAACATAACATGAGACTCAAATAAGTAAAATTTGACAAAATTATCCTACTGTTTTGGTGACATTGATACTATAACCACCTAAATGGGTGATCCTAAAATGGATAGGTAAATAAAAAATATTTTATGTATAAGGATCAGAAGGTATATTGATGTTAATTATATACACCGGAAATAATAAAGAGATCATTAATATATCACGTTTCTCACAAAAGAAAAAACCGATATTTCAAACCCATACCTTATGTCTTCACATCCATTGAACTCAATAAATATTCCTACATAATAAATATATGATTTTAATAAATCTATTAAATTAGTATATTAATTTATATCCTAGAATATATTTGTTTCTTATGACCTTTTATTACTTGTTTATTAACAATTCGATGCTGAAGTTGTGTTTCAGGTAATAGCTGCATTGGTTTTTATATATGTCTTGATATGGTATGTTTTTTACTCTTAATTTACAAATAATTTAATAATATCATGAACTATAATGATGATAAAAATAATATATATATATATATTAATGATTATCTATTATATGTATAAATAGAAAATGAAATACACCACTAATGGAGATGGTAGGTCTTATGTACGTATGAACATTGTTTTCATTTCATTTTCAGATTGAAAGAAATAAATTATACGAGATATTATTATTATAAAATAATTTATATTTAATTTATCTCATATTGGTTTATTAATCCCATAATCGATATGTAACACCATGATATTTTATGAGAAGTATATATATATATATATATATATATTTCATTATGTTATACGCAAAGGAATCATTCACTGCACACAACACTAGTTTGGCTTGTGTTACATGCAATCATGACCTTCCATGATTGCGTGTGTAGTACGCAATACCGAGTTTCACTAAACAACGATATATTATTATAATATTATGAACTAGCCATTATGAATATTATTAAATGAATTTTAAATTTTATAACATTATAAATCATCTTCCCCATTTTCTAGAATGAGGTATGAAAACAAAATCAAATTTTCGGATAAAAGAAATATTTTTCAAAAAATGTAGTTTTAAAACCTTTTGATGGCGTACACATATCAAATATAGTTTTTGAAATGTTTATAAGTTTAATTTGACAATATAAAATTTTTCTTTGGAATCAGGATATAAAATTAACTTTTGATAAAATTTTCATATTATTATGGTAACTTTCATATTTTGATGAATAGTAAAAACACGCTATATTTTAATTAAAAACAACTTTTTTCATCGCAATAATTTATATCGCTAGATTATATTTTTAATTGGTTTTAAATTTTAATTGGAATATATTTTTACAATTTAATCCAATGTTGGTCAGTGGAATTAATTTCACTTTGAAATTGGACATAAACAACTGATGATCTTTTGATAGTTATTGTTTCTTAAAAACACGCTATTTGTTTTGATAACAGGAATTACATTTAAAATTAATTTATGAAACTTCTATGTTTGAATTTAAAAAAAATAGACATCATTTTTGAATTCGGAATATCAAATATAGCTTCGGCTGAATTTTTGGTATTTTTCGGAAAAACATCAATTTTTGATGAATAGTGAAAACACTGAGTTTTTGGTTAAAACTGACTTTTTATTTAAATAATCATTTATTTGATTTAAATTCATTTTAGTTCAAAACAGATACATAATACTTATATATGTTTAATTAAATTCATTGAAATCATTTTATAATAAATTTAGATTTATAAAAAAATTGTATTGAACTTTTCACCGTCTTTTACCCAACTCCTAGGAGATTTTGCAATTGTTCATAAAACATAATTTTACCGCTTCTATGAGTTGAATTTCGAAAATCCGAGATACACGGTTAATATCAAGGAGTAAAATGTGGTTCAATTAGATAAAAATAATTTTTGGTGAATAGTAACTTTTTACTTTTATTTACCACGGTTAAAAGTAAATAGGGTAATTCAAGGTTAAAAGAAAATTATAATAATTCAAAATTACCTTAACACTTGTCCAAACCATATTGGAAGAGTAATGGCCGACCATGGGCATCCTTGGGTCGATTTTGGGACCCCATGGAGCCACTTATGAAAGACAATGACACATTAGATTAATTAAATTAATGTAAAGACAAAATTGGCATTAACAAAAAATCCATTAGTAATTAATTTTTATAAGGGGATATATAAATTATCATTTCAACTACAAATATTAATTGGAAAGCTAAAAATATTTCATACATTTTGGTATTTTTTTATAATTTTTAGATATCAAATAAATTAAATTATTTATGACACAATAATGATGCACTATTTACCTCATTAATAAACGATTTAAATAAATAAGATTATAATGATTAAAATATTTTCCAAAACATGTCCAATTCTTATTGAATGATTTTATTTCGACCATGAGTCATCTTATAGTCATATTAAATGATTTTTGGCCCTTTTTAAACCGAATATATGTTTATAATAAAATAATATTTTCACACTTTCCCAAGGTGCCCCTCTCCTCCCTTTTAAAAGGGAACCTCCTCCCTCTCCTCCTCACACCACTTTGAGCCTTCAAGATCAGAAATACCCTACCCATTTCACTTACCCATTTCTTTAGAAACCTACTAGAGGTATTGTTTTTATCAAAAGACAAACTCTAGTGCCCTAAGAGAAAGTTTAAAGGAGGCACTTCGAAGAAGAGGTAATACCTTCTACCATTTTCTTCAAGTTCCATTCTTCTTCAACTCCCTCTTCTTTAGTTGTTTCATTATGAGGTAATAACATCAGTATCCCTCAAATACTGATATGTTATTATAAATATGAAACAACCCTATTTCACCTCTTATCCATCCTACAGTAAACAAAATCACCGCGCGTGCGTACTTACGAATACCGTCTCCACGCCGTGGTGTAATAGGTTTTCCACCACCACCTTACTTGGATGGGTAGAATGGTGTAAATAAATAACTATATATTATTATTTTAAAGTGGAATTTATTCTTAAATATTATACATACACATCATTACAATTCCATGATCATGGGAACGATATCATCGCTTGTGCGTACGTACGACCTACCGTCTCCACGATGTGATGCAACTCGTTCTATATGATCTTCATTGAATAATGATTATATAAATGAAATGAATGAATGAATATGATATATATTACACTAATACCATTCTGTAAATGATGTATATATATCCTATAAAGAGGAATAAGAATTTATTTTACATAACACACATAAGAACATAAAGCAATAAACACCCGAATAATAAGTAGCAAGAAAATATTACATCTAAGAAGATACCAATGTGACCATATATGATATCATAACAATGAATATTATTCTATAATCAGTCAATTTACATTAATTAAACCATATTACAGGAGTATTGGATTCATACAAAGCATATCAGACCTAAGGTAAGAGAAAATCTCACAATCTCATTTTTATCCGAGATTTTTTATACTTTCGTATTTACTGGGGGTGTATTTTATCATCAACATCCATGTTTCCTCAATATGTAATATTATTTCTAACCTCCTATAGTTGTTTAAATCCAATTTTACCCTTCAGTGAGTTTTTAGTAAAAGATATGAAAGGAATATTTTGTCATTTTTCGTACGAGGTACTTTTTGATTTTTCCGGCCAAAGTACGAGAAGAATGTTTTTTAACATATATGGCATGAATGGATTTTTAGAACATTATATCCAAGAAACTTACATTAAAATTTTTCAAGTATATTTTTAATCAGCTTCTTTTAGTTTTAAATTTAATGACACATTATGAAAAGAAAATTGTTTTTGAAGTAGAAAGGATATTTTCCTCAAGAATGGAGTTCAAGTGTTTCATCTAAATTATTTTCCATCTAGGATAAAATCAGGCTCTGTTTATATCCCTATTTTTATATGGATTTGATTTTTTTATGACGGAATTAATTTTATGATTTCCTTTTATCTTATATGGGTTATGTTATGATAACATGATGTTTAAGAATCCCATTTTTATTACATGGGTTATGCTGTGATTTATGATTTATGATTTTGTGGCACACATAAGAATGGTTTCATTATGATATGGGTGGGACCTATATCTCCCTCCAATGCATTGGGTAAAGATTTATATCTCATGAGATAGACATGGATGGAACGACAAGTTAAACGGGTTCAGTGATACAGGACTGGAACGAGGAGTGAACTCGGTTCAGTAATGGACTTTGTCCTCAATGATGGACTTGGAAATGAGCCTGGAAAAATATGAAATGATTTTATATGATTATGTGTGTATGCCACAAAGTTTCATGTTTCATGTTATTATTATTTGGGATTAATTTTCATTACTATGATTTATCCCATGACATGATATTATGACCTCTTTTGCAGGTTAAGATTTTCAAAATGTTATGTTCTTATGAATATGATATGACTGATATATATTTTTTACCCTTACTGAGAATTTGATCTCACCCTTTTGTATGTTTTCTTTTCCCCAGGACAGGAAGAAGGATATTAAGTAGGATATGCCAAAAAGGGACTCTAGATATGGTAAAATAAATGGGAGACAATGTAGTTGATTTTATGAACCAGTTGTTTATGTTTCACGGTTTCTAAAGACATTATACCTATACGGTCCTTTCATGGTTTTGTTAAATGTTGTAATAAGTATGTTTCAACTCTGAAGTAATAACAATGTATGTAATGTATGGGTCATTATATTTGGTATCAGAGGAAAGGTATAGTCATCCTTTGGAAACTAGGATGCGAAATCCTTAGTAATAACCCTAAGGATATGTCTAAGCATAGAACACAATCTTAGTGTTTTAGAAATGGATATGAACAACCTATGATAAGACCTTAAGTGTGAAATTTTATTCTTGATTATATGGTTTTCTTATTATGATTAGTGTTGCTCACACTATGCTTCTTGGTTTTAGTCAATGGCTGGAACCTGAAGGAACCGTGTTAATCCTGAATGCGATGGGCAATGCAATGATTGTCCCCCTGACCAACCAAATGTTATGGGATCTAGAATGCAAAATCTTTTAGCCATGATCAAAAAACTTTAAAAATATATGAACCATGAAGGTCTTCCAAATGAGGAAACGAAGGAGCAACATTCTGTTGATTCCTTCACGAGGCAATGTCCACCTTCATTTAGTGGGTCTTATGATCCATTAGTAGCTGAATAATGGTTTAGTACCACTGAAAAGATATTTTGAGTTCTACAATGTTCTGAACATGACAAAGTCATCTTAGCAGTGTATCATTTGGAAGTTGATGCGGATCAATGGTGGAATCCTATCAAGAATACAAGGCAAAAAGATGAAATTGAGTCCATGGAATGGGATGAGTTCAAGAACTTATTTTTAAATAAGTACTTCCCTTTTATTCTTCGAACAAATATGGACAAAGAGTTTCTTGAATTGAAGGAAAAGGATGATGAATCGGTTGGTACCTACGAAGCTAATTTTACAAGACTTTCAAGGTACGCTTCCGGAATTTTTATCCAACCTGAGAGTAAAATCGATTGATTCTTTGGTGGCTTAAAATCAAGTCTTCGAAGGGCATTAGCCATAAGGGACTTCAATATCTACGAGGAAATTGTTCGATGTGCTATCAAGGTTGAGATGGATGTTGGAGTAACCGATCAGTCATATGGGATTGATAAGAAGAGGAAAATGGAATTGAAAGGAAAATATAAAGACCACGCTGAAAAGAAGATGAGTTTTCCTTTATGCTCACATTGTGGAAAGAAACATGGAGGGAATTGTCTTAAAGGGACAAGAAAATGTTTAACGTGTGGAAATGAAGGAAATCAGGAAGTTGATTTTCAAAATAATGGGATGAAGATGTCTAATGATACGAACAAAGAAAGGGATACACCGAATGAACCTCCTAAACTTCAATGTTTCAAGTGCAAAAAAGATGGGTCATTATGCCAATCAATGCCCAAATCCAAGGGTTGTTGATGATGATCGGCGTCAACAAACTCTTAAGGCCAATGACAAAGGAAAGTCACAAGCAATTACTATCGGCGATGTGGAGTACGATAATGAAGTGGTGAAAGGTACACTTACCATCTACTCTAAAGTACAAAATGTTTTATTTGATTATGGATCCACCCACTCTTTTATTTATGAAGACTTTTCTAAGGGTATTGTCGTATTACCACAACAATTATATGTTGAGTTAACTGTGACAACTCTTAATGGCACAACGGTCGCATCAAAAGTTTATAATTCTTCTTCAATTGATGTTTGTGGGAATGTGCTTCCTGCAAATCTTGTGATCCTTCCTATAGTGGAATTTTATGTGACTCTTGGTATGGATTGTATTTTTTTATATGGAGCTCATATCAATTTCCAAAGAAGGGAAATCACATTTAATATTCCAGATCAATCTATGATCGTCTATCGATGCAAGGATGAATATAACCTTCCAGAGTAAATTTCTTCCATCATATGGGTCTTGATTCCAATAAATGAAGGTTATTTATCTCAAATAGTTGGCGAGAAACTCACGATTCAGAATATTCCCATTGTACGAGTGTTTTATGATGTCTTTCTGGAGGAATTTCTGGGTATTCCACCAAATCGTGAAGTTGAGTTTTCAATAGAACTCGTACCAGGTGCTTTTCCTATTTCAAAGACACCTTATAGAATGGCCCCAATTGAGTTGTAGGAATTGAAGAAGCAACTCCAAGAGAATCTTGATAAAGGATTCATACGCCCTAGTGTGTCACCTTACGGAGCACCTATTCTGTTTGTTAATAAGAAATATGGATCAATGATACTCTGCATTGATTATCAAGAACTTAGCAAGATCACGATCAAGAACCAATATCTTCTCCTACATATTGATGACTTATTTGACCAATTAGGCGGAGCTCAATACTTTTCCAGGATTGATCTTCGTTTAGGGTATCATCAATTAAGGGTCAAAAGGGAGGATATACCAAAGACGACTTTCCGTACAAGGTATGGACACTATGAATTTATAGTGATGCCATTTGGTCTTACTAATTCCCCTGCTATCTTCATGGATCTGATGAAGAGATTATTTAGAGACTATCTTGATCAGTTTGTGGTAGTCTGTATAGATGATATTCATGTCTATTCAAAGACCAAGGAAGAACATGAAGATCACTTGAGAATTGTATTGAAGACCCTGAGAAAGGAGAAGCTTTTTTCCAAATTCACCAAGTGTGAATTTTGGCTTCAAAAAGTTGCATTTTTGGGTCACATAATCTCAAAATAGGGGATATCTGTGGATCTAGAAAAAATAGAGGTTATCGAAAGATGGTCGAGACTAACAAAAATAACCGAGATCCGAAGTTTTCTTGGTTTGGCTGGATATTATCGGTTTTTTATAAAGTTTTTTCACGATTATCTAATCCACTCACCAGGTTGACTTGAAAAGGAGTTAAGTTCATGTGGATGTCGGAGTGTGAAGAAAATTTCAAGGAATTGAAATGAAGCTTATCCAGTGCACCTGTGCTCACACTGCCTTGTAGTGGGGAAAGTTTTGTGATCAGCAGTGACACATCCAAGAAGGGATTGGGGTGTGTTCTCATGCAAAATGATATGGTGATAGCTTATGCCTCACGACAGTTGAAAATTCCTGAGAAAAATTATCCAACTCATGATTTGGAGTTATTTGTGGTAATCTTTAAATTAAAGATTTGGAGGCATTATCTTAATGGTGAAAGGTGTTATATTTATACTGATCACAAAATTTTAAAGTATATTTTCACACAAAAGGAGTTGAATATGCGCCAAAGAAGATTGTTGGAGCTGATTAAGGATTACGACTGCTCAATTCATTACCACCCAGAGAAAGTAAACAAAGTGGCGGATGCATCAGGTCGACAAGACCATGCTAGCTTATTAATGATGAGGATCACAAAAGTTCTGATATTTATGGATTTACAAAGGATGGATCTTGGAATTATAATGGAAGGGGAAAAATCTCATCTTTCTCAAATGAATGTTCAACCATATATACATGTTAAGATTAAAGAGGCACAAAAAGAAGATGTAGAGTTACAAAAGAAGGTGAGAAATGTTCCTTAATTCAAAATTGATTGGGATGGGATAATACTGTTCCGAAATCGGGTTTGTGTTCCTCCCATCCCAAAATTAAAGAAGGAGCTGCTGGATGAGGCTCATAGTTCTTCATTATCTATTCACCCTGGAAGCACAAAGATGTATGGGGACATGAAAGAGTACTTCTGGTGGGATGGCATGAAAAGAGATGTTGTTGAATATGGATCTCGATGCTTGGTTTGTCAGCAAGTTAAAGCTGAGAGACATAAGTATAAGAAGATTTTACAACCATTACCCATACCCTAATGGAAATGGGAAAACATCACTATGGACTTTGTCACAGGACTTCCTAAAACATCCCAAAGTAATAATGCTATCTGGGTTATTGTTGATTGTCTTATGAAGTCGGCACACTTCATTGCTATTAGGGAGGATTTCTATCTGGATCATCTTGCCAGGATATATGTAAAAGAAGTGGTAAGATTGCAAGGAGTTCAACTTTCCATTATATCTAATCGGGATCCAAGGTTTACCTCGAAGTTCTGGCGAAGTCTTCAGCATACTCTAGATACAGAGTTGAGTTCTAGCACTGCTTATCATCCTCAAACAGACGGTCTGTCTGAGAGGACAATTCAAACTGTAGAAGACATGTTAATAGCTTGCTCTATGGATTTCAAAGGTGGTTGGGATCAACACCTACCTTTGGTGTAATTTTCTTATAATATTATCTTTCACTCCAGTATTCATATGGCTCTTTATGAAGCTCCCTATGGAAAGCAATACAGAACTCCAACATGCTGGGATGAAGTTGGGGAAAGGAAGCTATTAGGACCTTTTCTTGTAGATGAAATGGCAGAAAAAGTCTGATATATTAAACAACAAATAAGAGCAGCTCAGAGTCGACAAAAAAGTTATGCCGACAACCGAAGAAAAGACCTAGAGTTTGAAGTGGGTGATAAAGTGTTCTTATGAATATCTCCTTGGAAGAGAGTAATGAGATTTGGGAAGAAGGGAAAGCTTAGCCCTATGTATATCGGTCCTTTCGAAATACTGGATCATGTTATGAAGGTATCTTATCGATTGGCTCTTCCACCGAATCTCTCTCAAGTTCATGATGTGTTCCACATATATCTCCTGAGAAAGTACATACCTGATCATTCACATGTACTAAGCTCAGAAGTTGTACCGCTGGAGCAAGATATTTATTATGAAGAACAACTGATAGAGATTCTGGATCACAGTGAAAAAGTTCTACAAAACAAGACCACTCGTTTGGTGAATATTTTATGGAGGAACCACCAATTAGAAGAAGCTACATGGGAGCTTGAGGGTATGATGACGGATAGGTATCCTCATCTGTTTGTTACGAAGTGACGAATTTCGAGGGTGAAATTCATTTTAAGGGGGGTAGAATATAACACCCTGATATTTTATGAGAAGTATATTTTTTTCTATTATGTTATATGCAACGGAATCTTTCACTTCACACAACACTAGCTTGGCTTGCGTTACACGCAATCATAACCTCCCTTGATAGCGTGTGTATTACGCAATACCGAGTTTCACTAAACAACGATATATTATTATAATATTATGAACTAGCTGTTATGAATAGTATTAACTGAATTTTAAATTTTATAAAATTATAAATCATCTTACACATTTTTTATAATGAGGTATGAAAACAAAATAAGTTTTTCGGATAAAAGAAGTATTTTGAAAAAAATGCAGTATTACCACCTTTTGATGGCGCACACATTTTAAATCCAGTTTTTGACATGTTTATAAGTTCAATTTTACAAAATAAAATTATTATTTGGAATCAGGATATAAAAATTTACTTTGGATAAATTTTTCAAATTATTCTGGTAAAATTCATATTTTGATGAATAGTAAAAACACATTATATTTTAATTAAAATTTTTTTTTTCATCATAGTAATTTATATGGATATATTATATTTTTAATTGGTTTTAATGTTTAATTATAATATATTTTTACCATTTAATCCAATTTTGGTCATTGGAATTAATTTCACTTTGAAATTGGACATAAAAAAGTGATGATCTTTTGATAGTTATTGTTTCTTAAAAACACGCTATTTGTTTTGATAACGAGAATTACATTTAAAATTAATTAATGCCACTTTTATGTTTTGAATTTGAAAAAAATACATCATTTTTTAATTCGGAATATCAAATATAGCATAGGCTGAATTTTTGGTATTTTTCTGAAAAACTTCAATTTTTGATGAATAGTGAAAACACTGAGTTTTTGGTTAAAACCGAATTTTTATTTAAATATTAATTTATTTGATTTAAATTTATTTTAGGTCAAAATAGATACATGATACTTATATAAGTTCAATGAAATTAATTGGAATCATTTTATAATAATTTTAGATTTATAAAAAATTGTATTGAACTTTTCACCGTCTTTTACCCACCTGCTAGGAGCTTTTGCAATTGTTCATAAAACTTAATTTTACTACTTCTGTAAGTTGAATTTCTAAAATATGAGAGACACAGTTAATATCAAGGAGTAAAATGTGGTTTAATTAGATAAAAATAATTTTTGGTGAATAGTAACTTTTTACTTTTATTTACTACGGTTAAAAATAAATCGGGAAATTCGAGGTTAAAAGAAAATTATAATAATTCAAAATTACCTTAACACTTGTCCAAACCTTATTGGATAAGTAATGGCCGACCACTTCCATCCTTGGGTCGATTTTGGGACTTCATGGAGCCACTTATGAAAGACAATGACACAATATATTAATTAATTTAATGTAAAGACAAAATTGGCATTAACAAAAAATCCTTTAGTAATTAATTTTTATAAGGGGCTATATAAATTATCTTTTCGACTATAAATAATAATTGGAAAGATAAATATATTTCCTACATGTTCGTATTTTTTTATAATTTTTAGACATCAAATAAATTAAATTATTTATGACACAATAATGATGCACTATTTACCACATTAATAAATGATTTAAATAAATAAGATTATAATGATTAAAATATTTTCCAAAACATGTCCAATTCTGATTGGATTATTTTATTTCGACCATGAGTCATCTTATCTTCATCTTAAATGTTTTTCTGACCTTTTTAAATCGAAGATAAGTTTACAATAAAATAATATTTTCACACTTTCAAAAGGTCCCCCTCTCCTCCCTTATAAAAGGGCACCTCCTCCCACTCCACCCCAGACCACATTGAGCCTTCAAGCTCAGCCAAACCCTACCCATTTCACTTCCCCACTTCCTTAGAAACCTACTAGAGTTACTGGTATTCTCAAAAGACCAACTCTAGTGCCCTAAGAGAAAGTTTAAAAGAGGCACTTCGAAGAAGAGGTAATACCTTCTACCGTTTTCTTCAAGTCCCATTCTTCTTCTACTCACTCTTCTTTAGTTGTTTCATTATGAGGTAATAAAATCAGTATCCCTTATATAATGATATGTTATTATATATATGAAATAACCTTATTTCACCTCTTATCCATCCTATGGTTAACAAAATCACCGCGCGTGCGTACATACGGAATTTCGTCTCCACGCCATGGTGTAATATGTTTTCCACCACCACCTTACATGGATGGGTATAATGGTGTAAATTAAAAACTATATATGATTATTGTAAAGTTTTATTAATTATGAAATATTATACATACACTTCAATATAGTTCCACGATCATGGGAATGATCTCATCTCTCATGCGTACGTACGACCTACCGTCTCCACGATGTGATGCAACTTGTTCTATATGATCTTCATTGAATAATGATTATATAAATGAAATTAATGAATTAATATGATATATATTACACTAATACCATTCTGTAAATGATGTATCTATATCCTATAAATAGGAATAAGAATTTGTTCGACAAAACACGCATAAGAACATAAAGTAATAAACACCCGAATTACTAGTAGAAATGAAATATTACTACTAAGAAGATACAAATATGACCATATACGATATCATAAAAATGAATATGATTCATTAATAAGTCAATTAACATTATTTAAACCATATTATAGGAGGTTCGGATTCATATGAAACATATCGGACCTAAGGTAAGGGAAAATCTCACAATCTCATTTTTATCCGAGATTGTATGTACTTTGGTATTTACTGGGGTGTATTTTATCATCCACATCCATGTATCCTCAATATATAATATTATTTCCATCCTCCTAAAAAATTTTATATCCAATTTTACCCTTCGGTGAGTTTTTAGTAAAAGATATGAAAGGAATCTTCTGTCTTTTTTTGTACGAGGTACTTTTTGACTATTTCGGCCAAAGTACAAGAAAATGTTTTTTTAAATTATACGGCATGAATGGATTTTTAGGACATTATTTAAAATAATATTCCTTTAAAAGTTTTCATGTTTATTTTTAATCAACTTCTTTTAGTTTAAAATTTTATGACATGTTAAGAAAGGAAAAATGTTTTTGAAGTACAAATGATATTTTCCTCAAGAATGGAGTTCAAGTATTTTATCAAAATTATTTTCCATATAAGATAAAATAGTGTTCAATTTCTATCCCTATTTTACATTGATTTTATTGTTTTGTGATGGAATTAATTTTATTATGTCCTTTTATCTTATATTAGTTATGTTATGATAGCCTGATGTTTAAGAATCCCATTTTTATTACATGGGTTATGCTATAATGTATGATTTATGATTTTGTGGCACACATAAGAATGTTTTCATTATTGGATGGGTGTGACCTATATCTCCCCCCAATGCATTGGGTAAATATTTATATCCTATGAGATAGACATGGCTGTAACGACAAGTTAAACCGGTTCAGTGATACAGGACTAGAACGAGGAGTGAACTCAGTTTAGTAATGGACTTTGTCCTCTATGATGGTCTTGGAAATGATACTTGACTAATATGAAATGATTTTATATGATTATGTGTGTATAAAACAAAGTTTCATGTTTTAAGTTATGTTTATTTGGGATTACTTTTCATTACTATGATTTATCCCATGAAATGATATTATGACCTCTTTTGCAGGTTAAGATTATCAAAATGTTTTGTTCTTATGAATATAATATGACTGGTATTTATTTTATTTACCCTTACTGAGCATTTGAGCTCACCCTTTTGTATGTTTTATTTTCCCCTGGTCAGGAAGAAGAATATTAAGTAGGATATTCCAAAAAGGGACTCTAGATATGATGAAATAAATTGGAGACAATGTAGTTGATTTTATGAACCAGTTTTTTATGTTTCCCAGTTTCTAAAGACACTATACCTATACGGTCCTTTCATGGTTTTGTTAAATGTTGTATTATGTATGCTTCAACTCTAAAGTAATAATAATGTATGTAAAGTATGGGTTGTTATATGATACATTCCTTGTAAATCTATAATGAATCACATTAATTTGTGAGGTGGTACTTCACCTTACAGACAAATGATTTTATCATATTATCAAAAAATGAAATGAATGATGGTATCCATGATATAAAAATTAAAAAATTATAAAAAAATCATAAAAATAAGATATATCAATGATATATGTAATTTCCATCTGTATTCTTATCATTGAAATGTGGTAATGGAAAAAATGAACAACATCAGTTCGCGAGGTGTTAGTCCACTGTACACAGGAGTGATGATTTCATAACCGATTTGATATAATCATGTGTGGTTTTAGTTATTACCCCTAAATTAAAAAATTCTAAATATATTTAGGATACTATGAATTTTAATATAATAATTATATAGAAATAAATAAAAGGTTTTGAGGAATAAATTAAACAAAAATGTCTATTGAGGAACAATATGTCTTCTTCTAGTATCTCTTGTTGGTTCACAACAATGTACTCCATTTGATTGATTTAATCCGAAATTAAGGATTCAATTAATATAGGAGGAAATTTTGGAAAATATTTAGAATGTTTTTTTCAGAGCCAAAGGGCATGAGAGATTTGATGAGAGGGAAGAGTGCCCTTTTATACAAGTGGTGAGTGGAAAACAGGTAAAAATTTGTAAGAGGGAATTCCTCCAATGTTCTATCCTTTTCATGTGACTTATATGATGTAAAAATATAAGTACAATAAGGTATAAGGTCAAAATATGGCCATCCAATGGGTTTTGGATAAATTTCATTGTTATTTTTCCATAAGTTTAAATTATTGTCCATTTGTTAACCCATTTCTCTCTTAATAAACATGATTAATGTTAACTATTTTCATAAATAAATTTCGTAAAAAATTATTTTTTAATTATTATTAATATATATTATTATTATTAAATTTACAGTATCGATTTACTAAATTAAGTTCATATAATTTGTACAAATTAATTTATAATTAATCTCGTATATGGGACAAAACAACGAGTTTTTTATTGAAAATGCTCAAAATCTAGAAATGTTTTCATATCCAATTTCAATGTGAAATTAATTAAAATTACTTTAATTGGATTTCTATATATATAATAGATATAATTATATTTCAAAATAAATTTTAAGTATAATATAGCAATGTCAATAATTCTTAGAAAACAACTCTTTTAAATTAAAATTACATATTTTTCACTATTTAAAAAAAATTGAATCTTTTTATAATAAATCAAAAAAAATCACCCTAATATAATTTTTATGTCCCTTTTTAAAAATTTAATTTCACATTTAAAAATATAATTTTTAAAATATCCAAATATAATATTTAATATACGTTTTATATTTAAAGGTAGTAAAACTACCTTTTAAAAATATACGTCTTTTTGTGCATTCGATTTATTCACATTAATTTTTACTAAAAAACACATAATATAATTGTTATATAGTTTATTGAATATAATATATAAATATATTTCATTAAAATCTTTCATTAAAAGTGTTCTGTTTAATTTTATTTGGATAAAACATGTATATTCATTGAAAATTGTTTTTAAGAAAAGAAATTTTATTAGGTTCAAATTAGTACTTAAATGAAAATATAATTAATGGGTTACCAACAAATTCATTTTTTATTGATTCCTAAAAAATAGTTTCTTAATTTAGTTTATATTATTCATACATGAAATTCTGAATACTAGGTGAAAACTATCATATTAAAAAATAATATAAAAATTATACTATAGTTTTGTAAGACTCGGTCCAACAAGTAATCCAATATATAAAAGAAAATCCATATAATGTGTAAAAAAATTTAGACATAGTTATTTATGTACCTCAAGATAAATACAATGTTGTTTGTAATGAAATCTAGTTTCAGTCTTTCATTTAACACAATCTATTCTTGGTGTTGCAGGTTACAGAATCTAAACTAGGTATTTATTGTGAAACAATTTAAAATTAAATTTACGTAAAAATAAATATTTGGTGTAGAAAACAATGAAATAAATACCAAAATATTAATATAACCAAAAATAATAATTCATAAATAATGGGGGTTTTAATTTCTACCCTGATTTTTTTTATCCATCTAAATTATTCCATTTTATCAAAGTATTAATACTTAAAAGATCCATTCATCAAAACCCACATCCTAGAAAGTAATACTTGAACGTAATTTATATAGGGAATGTTGTAAATTTAAAAGCTACCAAATTTAACTCATAACAAGGATAAAAAAAAGAGAACATTGGTGGGATGTAATGATTTTGGAATGGTCAAAAAGTGTAAATAAGCAAGGAGCATGATACAGATCAATGGTCACATTAAAGTGGGTGATACATGGATGTTCAGTGATCATAACACCATATAGAGAAAAGGCATGAAAAAGATAATTAAAATAATAAAAACTTATGATAACATGACAATATTTTATTTTAAGAACCTTTTCATAATATAGAATAATTTTAACAAAAATATATATTTAATTGAATTTATTACATTTAAAATGAAGAATATTCCCCATTGGTTGTGCCTAGTTAAATTTTAAAATCAATTCTTACTCCAAGATATGATGTTGAATTTTTTATACCTCAATCACAGACATATCATAAGATCCATAAATATAATTTCAATTAAGTCTATCTATATTCAGTTTTCATTAAAAAAACGGTTAGCACAGGTAATCCAATTTTCATAAATATTTACATGGTGATATAATAAATAAATATATAAAACCACATCCCTTGTTTGACACAATCCATTTCATAAATTGTTAAACTTTTGACCCTTCAAAATGAATAAAATCAAAACATTATAAATATTGTCACTAAATTTTTCAAAATCTATTTTACATTGATTCACAATATATTGTAAAGTATCTCATTATTTTTTCATATCAAACATGTGAATAATTACATCATGTATTCTCTTGAAACATGTTAATATCCAAAATTACCATAAAACCTTTTCAAAATATATATAAATCATTATTCCTTATATAATCTCTTTTCGTATACCAAAAAATTATAAGGACCCAAACATTTATTAAGGAAAATTACTCTTGATATAATTTAATTTTATATTATGTGTAATGGTTATATCACATACACACTTCCTTGATTTTATGATTTTGGATCTTAAAATACAGTTATGTCTTGTAACCATTGTTAATATAGCCATTGGACAGTAATCAAATGATTAGTATAAATATAGGGCTTTAACAAATCTAATTTAGTTAGATAAAGGAAGTGATGGATTCATCCAGTAGAATTTCTCTATATGAATCCCATTTTTCAGAACTTGAAATGTAGGTGGAGTCATTGGGATTCACTCATGACCATTTCCATGACGAGCTTCAATGAGTTATGCTCGAACGGAACCACCCATGAGAGAACTGAAAGTTGATAGAGATTATCACCGAGCAATAACATCTGAGCCACCCCAAGAGACTGTCAACATCACACACCTCCCCTTTCAGTCTTAAGTGGGTTTTATAAAGGGTTATGTAACAAGACCTTAACATTATTATTATTTGAATTACATGTGTATATAATAATAAATATACATTCATTTTATTATTGTTACCTTGAATATAGTTTTTAAAGAACAAATTGTATTTTTAGTTAATATTTAATTATGAAATATATTTTTATGAATTAATGGATTTTTAAATTAAATAATACTTTAAAGAAATATTATTACTAAATTACTTTTTATTAAATATAAATTATCATAAAATTTTTATATATATAATTGTAATTTTTATTATGGTTTGAAAGATGTTATCTTTAAAACAAGTGAATTTTAAATAAATTTTGGATTTTATTTTAAATTTGAAAATACACTTATTTAGAAAATTTTTTATATATAATGAATATTATCTTTGTATTCTGGACATCTAAGTTATCCAACAACAAAATTTTCTTAATTTTCTGAGACTATCAATTTTTTTTGTAAAATTGAATAGCATTTAAATATATAATGTGTTTCATTAAATCATAATGACCCAGTAGTGATGTAATAAATTACAGAAAATGTGTCGTTCAGAATATATTTGTTTTACCTTTAAAATAATTTTATTTTAGGTTTGTTTTATTTTTTTTACAAATCCTTAATGGACCATCCATGATTTATAATGCATTTTAAAATTTTAAAATTATTTCCTTTAGAGTGTGACTCATCTCCACATAATAAAGTCTCATAATTTAATATGTTCTCACTTTTTCATTATAAAATAATATTTTATAATCCTAGTTTGCAAAAACCATGGTAAAATACCATGGGATGGTTTGTGTATTGTATTTGTTTTATGTGTGGTTTCCAAAACGTAAATAATAAAGAATTATCTCTCCATTCTTATATAAACCCACTCAATATCCCATTCATCTTCACTCAAACCATTTTCATCTAGAACAAAACTTTAACTCATATTTCTAGAGTCCTACCAATGATTTTAAATGTCCCAATAATCCCCTCTCAAGCCTCTCCCAAGCCTTTGGGATGACACTTCCAAGTAAGGGATCCTAACTTTCTTTCCTTATTTATGAACAAATTTCTTTATATTTTTTGGTGCTTTTATTTTCAATTAAAAATGTGGGTTTATTATTTTTAACCTCCAATATACTTCTCTATTTATGTTTTAATAATGATATATCCATTCATCTCTCATTAATGCCTCCCATGTATACTTGTTACTATGCCAAATTATTATAAAGTCATTCTTCCTTTCTCATTTTTTTATATTTCTTAAGGTTGTTATACACTTTTAATTTAAATTAAAAATGATGGGGTAAGATTTAGAACCATTCCAATAATTTTATACTAATGTTTGAATATTGATGTACCTATTTTTCTCACATAAATGCCTTCCATGTATAATTGTTACTATACTGAAATTCTGTAAGGGATTTCTCTCTTTCCATTTACATTCAAGCAATTCTTTTGTAGTATTAATCTAAATTGTATTAAATATTTTGAGACATGTATCTATATGAACCCCTTAATATCCATTTCATGTACATTTTATGAGACAACCCTTTCTCTCTCCAATTTTTGTTTATGAATTCTTATGTCACTTTGTTATGCTACTGAAATCGCACAATGATTTTCTAATACAAAGTCGTTGTGTAATAAATACCATGCTTATTTCTCTCTCTATGGTTTTCACCATTATGAAAATTTAATTATTGATTATATAGTTTCATGTGTGAATTCAACATTCCTTTATCATTGAATATATGATGGTGTTTAATGAATCTTTGTTATATGATCCATGTGGCAGGATTTTTCATGAATTGAAATGATTAAGAATGGTGTTCCCTCATAGCTCTCCAATAAATTGGCTAAAGATTATAATAATGATACATTAATTTTAATTAGGGTTTACTCATTCTAATTTAAGTGGAATTAGGTTTTACTCTTGTTTCATGTGCAATTAGACTTGGGTCAATCTAAAATTATGTAAAAAGTTTTTTCCACATTTCCATTCTATGGTAATCATGTTATATCATTCCTTTATGTTCATGTTTCTATTGTGATCCATTTTTATGCCTATTTACTAACATGTACTATACTATTCATTTAATTCCTTTTTTACTCCTTTACTGGGATTTATTTCTCACCCTTTCCTTATGTATTTCCTCAGGTTATCCCAAGTAATGCTAAGTACCAACCAATTTTGTGGTCATGTAAAGGAAGTTTTCAATAAAGATGATGGGTTGTTTGGTTTATGTTGTTATGTAATGTTCCTAATTTTCCAAGACACTAGACCTATAGATCCTCAAAGTTTTATCAAGTGCTTGTTTATGTAATAAATCATGTTTATTTTTGTAATAAAGATAAGGGTTGTTATATTTGGTATTAGAGGATATGATTAGTTATTTTTGGGATTAGGATTAGAAAACCCTAGTGAATACCTTAGGGATAATACTATGTATAATAAAAACATTCCTAAATTTTGGTGAGTATAGAGTATGTGGTTTACCAAAAAAAATAAATCTCTGTTAATATATGATCAGGAAGAGGTGGCTCTAGAATAGATGTATCTAGGGTTAAAACCCAAAAACACTGTTTTAAGCTAGAATCGAATGAGAACTAGTGTGTGAAAATGGACCTAGCTACACTCTTAGTTACAACACTCCTAGGGGAAATTATTTTTTAAAATCATTGGATTAGTATGAACCATTATTGAAAGAATAAAAAATTCCCTTATGAATATATGATGGGAATTAGATTGCAGATAACGTAGATTGAAGCCTATAAATTCATATGTTAAGGACATAAATGTAATTTATAAGTTATTTATTTAATGTCATTATATTCCCTTTTATCTGTTAAACTATTTAAGGTACTCACCCCTAATTTTTATTTTGTTCTATCCAATGCCTGGTAATAAGAGGAATATGGCTAACAACTGATGCAGAGGGAAATGAGGTGAGTGTTCGAATGAGATTCCCAATGAAATGGGATCTCATGTATGACATGTCCTGATTATTCCAAAACACCAATCTAAAATCAAGATTAACAATTGGTACTTTTTTTAATTCATAAGTATAGTAAGGAATATAAAGATTACATCTCATGAAATTCCATATAATAATGGTTATAAGGGAATGATGACTCAATTTCCATAGAGCAACAAGTTTTGTAGGAGGCACCAAGGGAATTATCACAAAGGGACTATGGCATGTTTTATGTGTGTAAAGGAAGTTTGGAATGTATCCAACTTCCATGAATGAATGGATAATGTGATGGATGAAAATAATTTTTCATCTAAGTAATCTTACACAGTTAAATGCTATAAATGAGGAGATGGCAGACACTACCCAAGATAATTCACTATTGCAACGGCAGAGAAGCATGTTGAAAATCAACAATATCTATGATCAAGGGAGCATGATACGTAATATGCTAATATGGATAATTATGAATGAATTACATGTAAATACTACTTCAAAGTAGTTTATTTCGTAATGTATTTAAATCCATGTCCTATTAGTATATATTTTATGTTTTGTATGAACATTGATTCCCCTGAAGAATTAATTTTAAATCAATATGAATAAAACCTTCTATATGTGTTGTATCAGTTATTGAAGGTTTTGGAATTGTTATTTTGGAAACTTTTATAGGTTTCAATTTGATTGAATTTGAAGCTATAAGAAAAATCCACTGCCTTTTCTTCAACACAATTGAATGATCATGAGCAAAACTGTCCCACATAGGATCTGAAGTTGGTTGCAGTAATATCCACTTTAAAAATATGGTGACATTACCAATTTGGAGAGAAGTGTGAAATATAAATGTATCACAAAAATCCTCATTTATATATTCATAGAGAAAGAGTTGAACATGCTCTAATGAAGATGGTTAGAGCTGATCAAAGACTACGACTTCTCAATCCATTACCACCCTGGGAAAACGAACAAGGTGGATGATTCTCTATGAAGAAAGGATCCAATTATTATATCATTAATGATAATTGAAAAGGATCCAATCTTCTTATACTTGATGATAATGGACATGTAAATCCTAAATAATGTAAAATAATCAATCCTTTAATAAATGATTTCTCAACCGTCCCTTTTGGAAAGGATAAATGATTCTTAAATGACGTGGGAATTTAGATGAAAGTGGAAACTATCAGAAAAGGTGCATTTTTAGAGTTAAATGTTTATGAAGAAGGAATTATGAGATTTGGGTCAATAATGTGTGTTCCATCAATTACGGAGTTAAAGAAAGAACTTCTGGATGATGCACATAGTTTGAATTTCTCCATTAACCCAGGGGACACAAAGACATATCGAGATTTTCGAGAGCATTACTGGTGGGATATCATAATGAAATAGATCTTTGAGTATACATCAACGTTCCTGGTATGTCAAAAATTTAAGGTTGAGAGGAAGAATTATAAGGGGATTATCCAACCCTTACCCATACTAGCACGGAAATGGGAGAACATCATCATAGAATTCATGACCAAAATTATGAAGACATCCAAATGAAACAATAATATCATGGTTTTTGTGGATCATCTTACAAATACATCACACTTTATTGAAATTTGAGAGGATTTATCACTATAAAAATGGCACAGATATATATCATAGAAGTTGTAAGTATGCTTGGAGAACCATTATCTATTATATTCAATAGACATCCAAGATTCACCTATTTGTTTTGGTAGAGTATTCAACAAGCTCAGGATACTGAGATGAACTTCAGGATGGCTTATCATCCTCAAACTAATGTCCAATCTGAACATACTATCCAAAAACATTAGGACAAGTTTAGAGCATGTTCATTGGACTTTAAAGAAGGATGTGATCAACATGTCTCTCTAGTTGAGTTCTCTTACAACAACAGTTTCCACTCAAGCAACCAAATGGATTCATTCTGAAGTCCTTTATGAGAATAGGAGTAGAACACCTGTATGATGGGATTAATTTGGGGTGTGAAAACTCTACAGCCCTAAAATGGTCGAATAAATAGGGGAGAAGGTTAATACCATCCAGCATCACATTTAAGTTTCTCAGAGTCGAAAAAAGAGCTATGTAGATAACTGTCGATGTGACCTAGAATTTGATGTTGGAGACATTATATTCCTATGCATATTACCTTGGAAGAGAGTTATGAGATTTGAGAAGAAGGGAAATCTTGGCCAAAGGTACATCAGAACTTTTAAGACCATTGATCGCATTGGAGCAGTGGCATATTTACTAGCACTCCAACCAGACCATTCTCATGTACATGATGTATTCCATGTATCACTCTTGAGGATCTACATACCTAAATCATCTCATGTACTCTATCTATAGGTGGTACCGTTGGAGAATGAACTCTCCTATGAATAGATTAGTGTGAAAATCTTAGATCATATGGAAAAAATAATACGAGATAAGACAATTCCCCTCATCAGGGTGTTGTGGTGAAACCACAAGTTAAAATAAGAAAAAGTGGGAATTTGAGGAAGTGATGAAGTTGAGTGACCGAATCTGTTTTATTGTGGTAAAAATAAATTTATAGGGAGAAATTTCTTAAGGGGGGAAGATTGTAATTACCCATACATTGATTAATGAAAATTACCATTGATATAATTTAATTTCTTATTATTTAAAATTGTTATATAACATATGCATGTCATTGGTTTTATAATTTTTCATTTCAAAATAACATTAAGAATTATTATTTTTTCTAATATAGATGTTGAATAGTGATCACCTGATTGGTATAAATATATGGCCTTAACAAATCCAATTTACTCACATAAAGGAAGCGATGGAATCATCCAGTAGAATTTCTCCGTACGAAGACCATATGTTGGATCTCGAAAATGAGGTGGTGTCATTGGGATTCTATATTATCTAGGGACAGGCCAAGATTCAACATGTTAAGATCCAATGGAACCGCCTACAAGAGAAGTGGAAGTTGATAGAGATTACCACCCAAGTGATGTTATCTGAGCCACCCCAAGAGTCTGTCACCATCGCACACCATACCCTTTGGTCTTATGTGGGTGTCATAATGGGTTATTTAAAAAGACCATAGCACTATGAATACGTGATTTATATTTGTATATAATAATTAATATACATTAATTTTATTAGTGTTACCTTGTAGATAGTTTTAAAAGCACAAATATAAATTTTATTTCATATTCAAATAAGAAATCTATTTTGATTAATTAATGGAGTTTTAAAATCTAATATTAAATTGATAAAATATTGTTACTAAATTAATTATTAATAAATATAAACAATCGTAAAAAATTTATGAATACAATTGTAATATTTATTAACGTTTGAAAGTTATTTTTGACAAAATCCATGATTTTTCGATAAATATTGATTTTTATTTTAAATGTAAAAAATAACATATTTATAAAATTATATAGATAAAATGAATTTTATATTTGGAATCAGGATATTGAAATTATCAAATAGTGATTTTTTCATAATTTACGAAGACAATCAAATTTTTTTGTACAAATTAAAGAGCATTTAAATATATAATGTGTTTTTCGACATCAGAATTACCCGATAGTGTTGTAATAAAATTATATAAATGGGTTTTTCTGAAAATATATGTTTCTAATTTAAAATAATGTGATTTTTGGTTTGTTTTGTTTGTTTTAAAATTACATAGTCGACACTCTAAGAAATATAAAACATATTAACATTTTAAAATGACTTCCTGGAGAGTGTGACAAACCTCCACATAAGCAAGCCATATATTTTAATAAGTTCAAAAAATTTCATTATAAAATAATTTTTTACACTCCAAGTTGCAAAAAAACATGGGAAAAACCCTGTCATGGTTTGTTGTTTTTATTAGATTAATGTGTGGAGTCTAAAACCAAGATAATAAAGAATTCCTTCTCCTTTCCTATACATACCCACTCAATATCTTATTCCAATTCACTAAAACCATTTGAATATCAACCAAATCACTCCCTCATCACCCTAGAGTCCTCCCAAGGTGACCCATTCTCCAAATAATCTTCTCTAAATCCTCTCACCAGACTTTGGGATCACACTTCCAAATAAGGGATCCCCACATTTCTTCCTTATTCATGTCTGAGTTTCTATATATTTCTACACATTTTTATTTTCAATTAAAAATTTTATGGTATAATTTATCACCACCCCTATACATTACTATTTATGTTTTAATGATTATAGACCCATTTATATATCACTAATGCATCCCATGTACAACTGTTACCATGCCGAATTTCTGTAAGGGATATCTATTTTTCTCATTTTGGTCCATGTTTCATAATGTTGTTATACCAATTTAATTTCAATTAAAAATGTTATTTAATGATTTATCTCCACCCAAATAATTACCTCCTAATTTTTAAATTATGATAGGCCTCTTTATCTCTCATTAATGCCTACCATGTACACTCGTTACTATGCCGAAATTCCATAAGGGATTTCTCTCTTCTTATTTAAATTAATGTCATTCTTTTGTATTTTGTATCTAAATTCTAGTACATAAGATGGTACATGTATATATATGACCCTCGTACTATCTATTTAATGTAAATATGATGGGAAATACCTTTACCTCTCATCATCCATTTTTATTAATTCTTATGTCATGTCGTTATGCTGCCGAAATTGCACCATGATTTTCCAAGCCAAAGTCATTGTGTAGTGAATACCATTCCCATTTATCTATAAAGGGTATTCACCTTTATTCACCATTACATATTTACTATATAGTTTCATGTATTAATTTTACATTGCATTATTGTGGAACAAATGGTCATGTTTAATGAATCCATGTTATATGATCCATGTGAAACACTTATACATGAAATGAAATGATTAACAAGGGTGTGCTCGGATAGCGCTCCAAGGCATTGGGTAAATATTGGTATCATGATACGTCACGTGAAATGAGGGTTTAATCATGAAAATTAATGTTAAATAATGGTGTAATCATTCTACAAGTACAATGAGAATTTTCTCAAAACAATATCATGTTAAATGTTTTTATCACATTTCCATGCTATTATAATCATGCTATATCATGCATTTTTGTTCATTTTTATCTTAGGATCATTTGATATGCCTATTTTATAACATGTAATATATTCATCATGTGATTCCTTGTTTACTCCCTTACTGGGCATTATAGCTCACTTTTTTTCTTTTGCATGTCCTCTTATGTCCCATTCAATGCTAAGTATGAAGAAATGTTGTGGTCATGTAAAAATGGTTTTCAATAAAGATATTAATTTATATGTTTTAATTTGACATGTAATGTTCCTAATTTTCCATGACTCTAGACCTCTAAATCATCAGAGATGTCTTAAGTTCATGTTTATATAATAAATCGTGTTTAATTGTGTAATAAAGAGATGGATTTTTATAAGAAATCATTAGAATCTTGGTTTCGCCACTTTTCTGATTGAATATATATTTTCATTATTATAAAATAAAACAATGTAATCATTTAAAATATTAAAAATTATTAAAAAAAATTCATAGGGATCTTTCATACAAAATAAAACAATAAAATTACAACATAAGAGATAAGGATAATTATTCCCAAATTTTCCTGGTTAACTTCCCCAAATATGGTATCTTATGCTTTCCCTTTTCTATTGTTATTAGATATTTTGGTGTATTATATTCAACATTAATTCTTGTATTGGGGAACATTTTAACAAAATTTCTACACTCCTTTCAGTTAAAACACTAAAATGTGATATGTCTATTTATTAGGGCCTTCTCATAATTCGAATAATTATCTATCTTCTTCCCATCACATTGAAATTCATCTCCTTAATGACCAACCCTTACACATTTAAAACAATTAATATTCACATATAGATAATTGCCTCCATGTTTCTTCCCACACATGGTGCATAATTATAATATTATCTTCTTTTCTTCATTGTTCCATTATTATCTTTTGATTTACATATTCCTTTTCATTTTAAATCCATGAGGTTTATATGTAACTCCAATTTATAATTCATCATTTATTTTATATTTAACAATATATATATATATATATATATATATATTTAAGTCCCTTATGGATAAATCCCCATAGAGACATGGTTTTAAGGCACTAATGAATAAATCAACCTTACTTTTAGGTTGGATTAAAATACTAAAATCATTCCTTGAATGCCTTGTAAAATTTTCCTCATAGGTTCTAATGGATTAATCATAATTTATATTTAACTCAAAGAACTCATTTTACATATTTTTACAATGAAAATGGTGATATTACATATTGATAAATAAGTTGTTTAAGTCATCCCAATTCATGGGTTCAATTTCATCGTGTTTAATCATATTCATGACAAGTTCCAACCATTGACTTGCATCACCTTAATTTGGTAGACAGAAAAATGAAATTTTCTTATTATGAATGCTAAAAAATGGAAAATAAAAATTTAGTGGTAGTAATAAATATTTTAGAAAAATGTGTATTATGATAACCAATATAAAAAGGAGGATGTCACCTAATAGAGGACTCAACATAATATTCCTCCCTCTTTTTCTCATTTGAATGTATATCATGATACATATACAGAAAAATTTGTGTGAGCATAGTAGTAAAAATTTTCCTTCCAACTATAATAATATTGGGTTTATCAGGAGTATAATCATTGAAGTTTCCATTTAACTAAGAATTGGGGTGTTTGTGGTCCATCCATTAAAAAAATACAAAAAAGATAGTGTATGAAACATTAATCATAGTGGGTAACAATATAATTTTAAAATACCATATTTAATTCCTAAATTATGAAGTCTAACTAAATTTAAGACACCTTAGGTTTATCTTAGTTAATTCATAATCATCATCTATTTAAATCCCACGGGATGGTTCATAAAATGTTTTTGAATTTCCAAATCTTATCCTTGGGGAGTGTCAGAAAATATTTGTAGCTAGTCACATTTTTATGCACCAGTTCTTTTTCATTTCTATCTCAATAATGGGTTTTTGGGGTTCTCATCTCTAGGTACATATAATATTGTTCCATATCCACTAGTATTATTCATAGATTGATGCATTACTTGGATACCACACCCACTATCCTTTACAAAAATTAAAAGAAATTTTACGATAATATGACTCATCCTTATATATATCCCTAGACATTTCATTAAGTATATCACTAAGGATTTATTATCCTAGTTTCCATAGTATAATTAATCCATTTCTCTAATAAAACCTATAACGAACCACACTTAACATACATAATTTTTTTTTAATTTTCTCATAATATCCATTACATTATAGAAACACATTCCCAATGACCTTATTATTTTAGTTCATTTTGAGACATAGAAACATAAACAATGGTCCATAAGTGAAATACATCATCTCCCACAACGTTCTTTAAAACTATCACCCATATTAAACACATAATGTATAATACATATGATCAAGGCATGTGTAAAGGAAACATAATAAATGGTGATATCAAATTCATAGTAAAGGTATTAAAAGGATATATGTAGGATTAATCGGGATAATAAGGGTATGGGAACATGAACATAACAATTGAAACCCACACCCTCCATATCAAAGATCATAATCACGAGTCAATATGTATTGGATATTCATTAGACATGAATGATAATATAATTAAATAACATGAACCTTGAGAGAATAAAATTATCAAGATACATTAATTTTAAGCATACACAAACGTATAGAAAATCATATCTCAAATCTAGCCACAATGGAATTCATAACATGTTGGGATTTGGATGAACACTTGTGTTACTTCTATGGGATTGAGATGAAAACATGTGTACCCTAATTTAAGATCATGTGATAACAACCTATGAACCCTTGTATATCGTATAATATTTATCATTACCCAATGAATTGGATGTAAATAAAGGTCCCACACATCATATAATGAAATCATACATATGTTAACTACAATATAATAATACATTCATCCTATCATGACCCATAAAAATATATTAGTTTTAAAAAAATCATATCATCACACATAAATGAAATGGTTATCATTAAAATTTCATCATATGATCACTTTTCGAAAATTTACATAATTTATAATCATTTTATCATAAAATAACCCCTAAAAGGAATTAGGTTTTATAAGCATTTTTTTATAGAATAATATGTGGAATAGAAAGAGGTTTGATAAAAAAGATTAATCTTAATCAAAAAACCATTCAAATAAAACAAAATTATGGTTTCATTTGATCATATACCTAGTAAAGTATATACTATATCAAAATATTTCATCTTTTATGGAGAATGATTTTGAAAAATCACTTTGACAATTTATTACTGAAAATAACTTTTATTTGATAATTATTTTTTAAGACAGAAACGATTTTCAAAATCTTTTTATTTGAAATAATTTTTTAAAGAATAGAAAGTATTAATTAAAAATAAATAAAATCATTTCCATAAAAAATTAATTTCATATTTGAGGAATTGTTTTTAAAACCATGAACATTTAGAGAACATTTTTCATTGAAAATAAACATAAAAAATTATTTAAAATAAAATGATTTTGAATTTAAATAAGGAATATTGTATGATATATTATAATTATTTATTAATTATTATGTCATATATATCAATAATTTAATTGAACCCAAATATAATTCATACCTTGTAATGCATGAATGAATCACACAGCTACACATGGTGGTAGTCCTTCGTACACACAACAAACATTATCGTATTCCCAAAAAATGGAAAGCATGAAGGTATGTGTGTGATAAAAATAATAACATCATAATAATATCATAAAAGATAATTAAAAAATATTAAAACCATCCCCATAAATATTACCATTCTAGATATGTGGTAATGAAAAAATTAACGACATCAATTCGTGAGGTGATCATCCTCTGTACAAGAGAATGATGATTTCGTAACCCATTTGACAATTTCTTTTGTGGGTTTAGGAAAAAAATAATATAAAAACATATCATTATATTTAATATACTGATTTGTTTAATAATATTTATTTTAAATTGGTTAATGAGGTTATAAGAATAATTAAAACAAAAATGTTTGTTCAGGAACAATACCTCTACTTCGGGTATCTCTTTTTGGTTTTAAAAATATTAATAGATGGATTTATTTTTGCACAAATTAAGGACTTTAGGATGAGATTATTCAGATTTTGGATGATATTTTGATAGTTATTTTTCAATCCAATGTTTTATATAGTTCTAAAGATAAGGGGAGGGGGTGGCCTTTTATAGGGGACGCGATTGGAAAAATTGTTAATTTTTATAGAGAGAATTTCATTCATGTATTCCAAGTAATGTGACTCCATTAATGGACTGATATTGGTAAAATAATATATATATGGTAAAAGAATTATATAAGTTTTTTTGGAAACGTTTATAGACCATTTCTCCCTTAATTTTAATGTTTATTCCCTTAGTGAATTCATTTTTCTCTTAATCGACGTGATTAATTTTAAAAATTTCCACTAATGAATACGGTCAAAAGTCATGTTGTAATTATTATGGAATATAAGTTATTATTATAAAAAATATTCAATACTTTTTTACAATTTCAATTCACAAAATTAGATGAAATTAATTTAAAATTAATCTCTCAAACGAGACGAAACAACATGTTTTTTATGTTAAAATTTTCAATATTTTAAAGGTTTTAATATATAATTTCAAAGTAAAATAGATTCTAATGTCCTAAATTGTATTAATTTAGGTATAATTGATATAATTATAATTTCAAACAAACCTAATATATAATTTAGCTATATTAGTTATACAAAAAAAATGTAGTTTTTAATTAAAAATCTAGATTTTAGACTATTCCTCAAAAAAGTAGGCATCTCAGAAAAAAGAAAAAATTCACCCTAATATAATTATGAAATTATTCATTCCATAATGATGTTTTTTTAAAATATAATTTATAAAAGTGTTATAATTTATATTTAAAATATGTAAACTTTCTAATGGTGGTAAAACAATCTTAAAAAAAACATATTCTGATGCATAAGACTGGATTTATTATTATCTCTTTTAAATAAGACAAATAATATAAATATTAAACATATTATTGAATATTATATATATATATCATTAAAATAATTCATCATAATTGGATATTTTAATTTATTGAGATAAAACATATTCGTGTATAGAAATATAGTTTCTTCTATAAAAGGAATTTAGTTATTTTAAAATTGTTCTAACATTAATTTTTAATTAGTTGGTTACATATAATTCATGTTATAATCATACATAAACAGAATTTTAATTATTTTTTTAATTCTATTCATACCATCCATTCTGAAGTCCATGTTACAACTATTATACTAAATATTGATATTAATAGTATATTGATGTTCGCTAAGACTCTGTCGTGTGTGTAACAGAAGATATCAAAAGAACATAATATTTTTTTAATAAAATCCAAAAATAATTTTTCGTGTACAAAATGATAATCCTAGTGTTTCATGTAATGAAATCTATTCTCATTATTTCATGTAATTAAATTTATGATCTATGTTGCATGTAATGTATTGAAAAGTTGGTATTCCATATAACACATGGTAAACTTTGGGTTGTGTACAATACAAATATTCTTAAGTTGTATCATACAATGAAATACCTCAAATAATTTTCATTTTTTTGATAAAAATTTATTCATAAAGACTCATTATGTTACAAATCATCCCTTTCCAAATACTTCACAAGGTTGGATAAGTTGTATTCCACTAAGACTTACCACCACTATTAGACTAGTTAAACAATATAATCTATGTTTCAGAGAGGATGAGATATTTCCATGAACTTCCGCATGTTATTGAATAGAATTTGATTATAATTTTGGATAGAGATACATTCTCAGAGTACTAGGTGACCATCGAGGATCAGTAGAAGACGATACTATATGGGAATGTGATTCCATTATTGAATGTTCATTGGATGTATGTGAATCTTTAAGAGAGTTCATAGGATTGGGAAAACCATAAGTTAGCACAATTCAATTTTATTTTTAATATTTTTTTTTTCAAGATGAAAATATCAGAGGTGGGGAGAATGTAACAACATTATTGTTTCCATGAAACACATTGGAATATTTTAAAGAATATTTCCTATGTTAGGTCAATAGTCAAAAATGGATTTTGTTGTTGGTATTCATTGTTATATATATATATATACATATTAAAAGTATTAAAATTTATTACCACACATATTATCAGTTTTTAAAAAATAATGGTATCTCTCAATTATTGTGTCTCATGTAGAAAAACTAGGAATGTCATTAAATCTATAATGTGGGTATTACCCAATTCATGAAATAAGTTTGGGAAATATTGAGCATTTTAGTTTAGTTTATTTACTATTAGAAATTAGATGTTATAAATGAATGTAATAAATTAATTAATATTTTCTAAAATTAATGTTAATCCTTTAAATGAAAATCTATTAATAAACTAGTTGTGAAAAAATCTAGTCTTAACCAGATAACCCTAGGAGATTATAATAGGACTATAAAAGGGTGAATCATTGAGTGAAATTTTAGAGACTCGATGAGATTATGAAGAAAAAAGAAATTTATTTTATTGAATCTCATACGAAGATGTCTTCACTAATGGAGTCCATGGATTTCACAGAAAAAATGTCAAAATAATTAGAAAACATTTATTGATCTAATATCAATGTAGAAAATTTATTTGAAACCTACACAATTAACATTGAAAAATCCATAATGGAAGAAATAATATAATATGTATATTGTTTCCCCCTTAGAGAAAAGGAAGAAAAAGGAGGCCACACAGACACATGATCATGTGACTTATGGAAGGTCACGAGGATCTCCAAATATAGTGAATAACCTATTGAAGTCCCAGTTAAGTCCATTTGACCTGTATTTATTCTCTTGAGAAGGTTCCTCATAAATTATTTAATCATGTGAATGTATCCATATTTGTTCTCCTAGGTCATGTGGCTTGTCAATGTGAAGTCACCTCATGAACCATTCAAAAATCCTTGGAAAATGTAATGAAAATACCCAAAATGTGGTAGCATATAGTGGTTGTAAAACATGCACGACACGTCACCGATGGGGATAATGATTTTCCTATACAACACTACATAATACTCACAAAATCCCCAAGAAATTTTTAAGCAAATGAAGGAAATAAAAGGGCAGTATGAAGGATCCCATTTTATTCATAAACAACCTTTTATATAGATCTAGAGATTTGCGAGACCCCATAAGAACCTAGTGTCATGTCTACCTTATGCCTACTGGAATATCATATGGGCCATGTGAAGGTACTTAGATAGGTCAAGATGAATTCATACACTCCCTTTAACTCCATAACGATTATAAGATGTAATTATATATAAAATTATCGAACATATCGATTGGACCTTATATTGGTCGTGTAATGCATCACCATGAGTTAGAGTGATTGTCTTCGACAACCCTCATACAACCATGTGAGGTCCCCATACTTTGTTAAATAAACAAGGAAAACAAAGACGTAAAATATGGGACCCATTTACATTCATAATACCCACATTAAATGTCATGTTAATAAACAACAGAGTATTAAAATACCCCATGAAAATCATGTCTTATTTCACAAAGGTCCCAGGACAAGTCATCTTTATCTCATGAAATCTCCCAGACAAGTCACCTGAGATCAGCTGAAGCCCTCTCGACATTTGTCATAATCTTGCGAAGGACCTTTGACATGTCAGAATGACAGTATGGGAGTCCCTTAGCATATCTTCATAGTTAAACATGTCCCAATTAGTTGGCTATAATCCAATAATTGGAGAATTTATTATATGGTCTTTTACTCGCTAAAGATTATGTGGTATCCCAAAATGACTTACAACATCACCTCATAAAGGCGTGTGATGAAAATTCCCCCCATGAACACAAGAATACATTTATATGATATATACATTTAAAATCATAGAATAAATGGGATGTTGTGTCTTATAAAACCCTCACCCTATTATGAAATAAATTGGTATACAGACATAAATAAGCAAGGAATCTTGGATCCTCACTTCAGTGCACCCAGAAATTAGAGAAAAATTCTCAGAGCGGTTGATCTCATTAGTGAGAATGTTTTCCATAATTTAAGATCCATGTAAAAATTAATGAGGTTATGAAACAAGCATAGACACTTGGCATTATCAGTCATAGATCACACAGAGGACTTATGGATAGTTAAGCGAATGAAATCCCATATATTATCTGAAACATGTGATCCTTAAAAATATAACACAGAAAAAATATAAAGAATATATAAATAAAGTATTGAATAAAGTCATAAATAAGGTATTCTTATGAAAATAATAGATAGATTGATCCTTCTATTCTTGGAATGAATGACCTGGGTCATACAAAAATACTAGACATGCCACCCAGGTTATGCAACTTACCTTTGATATAATATTTGAATCATGTAAATTTCTATGTAAATATCAATGAAAGTACCATGAAAAACCTTATATATGCCACCCAATTCCCATGAATCATTCAGGTCTCTCCATCTAAACCTTGTAGTTCCCATCAGACATGTCGCATAACTCATATGGTTGCACTAGAAGATGTTAGCTATGTTTCCAAGTAGCACATGGGTTGGTCAACTGTCCCTCAAAACACCTATTAACCATGCATGTCAGATATCATGTTTACCCCCATGCATGTTAGTGTGGATCATGCATTGCCTTATAGATGTGTCGCATTTACTCTTGTAGTTACCTCTATGCATGTAACACATATTTAGTTATTAAACCATGTAATTTTAGCTGCATCATGTGACATCCTATAATCGTGTCACTTGAGATCATGTGATGACTTCCAAGTCAAGCCATCCTGATCTTTCAATATCCTTCAGATAAGTCAGCCGTGATCATAAAACAACTTTTAGACATGACATCCATGTTTTGTAAAGTCCATCAATCAAACCAAATGGATCATGCAATTTAATTTAGACATGTTAGGTATACATCCTACAACTTGTAAAATAGACAACAAAGTCATGTCATGAAGACAATCAACACATGTCAAATAGGTAAGTAGGCCTGGTCAAATGTGAATGATAGGACATGATATTGTTTTCCATCGTATTTGTGTATTCCCCAATAAAAAGGAAAACATCAGTGTGTAATCCCCAATCAGTGACATAACATGATATCTCCCACATATAATGGAAAAGTAAGTTTATAAGCATGAAATAATTGAACTACATATCATCTTATTCCTATGATAACCATGATACCTGGGTCACATTACTATTGCATGATCTTTATACTAAGCATCTAAAGGGTAGTCCCAACACATATGTACCACATCCATAAAAAATGAGACTAGATTTTTTCCATGCCTTGTTTCTCACATCATGAAAAGATCATGTTGTCGTAGGTATTCCTAATGATCATATCATTCTCATGAAATGTCACTATTAGTATGAGGGAAACCATAACGTCTATTCCCTGATTAGTGAAATAATATGGTATTCACATCATGTAATTGAAAAATAAGTGTGTAAGCTCTAAGTAATTGAATAATAAAGACCCTAATTCCTGACATAACCTGGATACATAGGACAACTTTCTATTTCCCAAACCCAAAATCAAATAGGAAACGGCTTTGGTATAAGTCCCCTCGTTTCTATGAAATTTAATCCATAAAACCCCAATCATTTCCATTTTCTGATCATTCTACCTCATCCATGAATGGATTGAAAAGAAAATTGATCTATGATGACTCTAATTCTTTCTATAGTCAGGATATGTAAAATTCTTTATAAAGGTATGAGCTCTATGTTATACATCTTAATGTTTTTTCCTAGTACATAATCCCTATATCCATATACAATAGGAGGAATTAATAATTTTCCCATATTTATCTCATTGATTATAGATCAAGTGGTCTTAGTGAGTTTGAATGTTCATGTTGTTTACATAATAAATATACATGAGCCTGAGAAATCTCAATATATAAGCTCTGATGTGTGGCATGATATAAAACTTTCACATATAAAAAATTATACCCTGAAACCAGTCCCATGGGAATGAATGAACCCTGATACGTATGATTCTAACCATATATAAGATAGGTAGGATGTCTCCTTGAATCTCAAACTCTAAATTTTGGTTCCCGTGATCCCATACATATTTCTTTTCCACATGAAGATAAACTTATTGGTTTTAAAAAACAATTGTAATTTTTATACCTCCAATAAACATGATACAGAGGATGCATCATTATGGATCAGACCCCTCTATGGAATAACAATTTTTTATTACATGACAGAAAATATTAAAGTTCATAGTTTGGAGGATTCAACATATAATTAGATATTCAATAATAATAAATTTATGAACAACCTCTGATGTATATGGATCGATTCATTAATGATATCTACTTCTTTTTCTTCATATAGAAGGGGTTAACCTGTGATAATTGTTTTAGGGTAACATGTCCCATATCGAAATTTGGGAAGAGATTCTTGGTCATATCTCAAATCTACAAGAGAGTAATGGAGTATTCAAAAATTACCCTCTATATGGTATGATTAGCCAGACCCCCATCCTATTCACCAAAGTGAGTTCCAAAGTTTCATTATTTCTAGAACACAAACTGGGTACCTACATTTGGATAGTAGGTTGATACCTGATGATCGATGTGAAAACAATTGAGAGTTTCCTTTAAGAAAACCAATGGTAACCCAATGTAAATTATTGGGTAGTACATTTGACCCCATTCATTAATAATAAATTTCATTCCAAAGAAAACACACCAGGAGGATGTATATTTAACATTGAAACAAAAATGGTGAACCTGATGTGAATCCCTCAAATAACATAATGATCAGTTAATTATGAACCATTCCACTTTATTTTTCATATCATACACAACCAATGATAATGATACTCACATAAATTATATAGTTGATCATCTGTAAGTAGGATTCACATGAAATAAGTCAATTCATGCTTTGATAATTCTATGTGAGCAGAATGACTAGATAAATAATAAAATGATAATTAAGCAAAAAATTATTATTCAATTGATCACACGTCATGCATATGATATTATAATAATTTATGAACTTGTCCCTGGTTGTCTTCATGAATACATATATTTATCTTTTAAAAAAATACAATCTAGGATAATTCCATCTTCTAATGACCATGTTGTAAGTAGAATTATGGATGAAACCCCCATGGGTCAAATAAATATCTCACCTACCCAGAATCTCCAACGTCAAGTGGAAAAGACAATGATCTAGGGGTACTATTAACATGGAACAATCATGAACATCAGAGATGCCCACTAGGGACTACATGTACTAAAACATACGAGTCCACATCATCCAAGGAATTCATTATTAAATTCAATGTCCCTCATTTCTATAACCATATACTTTGGGAGGTGATCCGCACAGTGAAAAAATACAACCTATAGTATATGATGATGGTTGAAAAGAGATTTAAATATGTCTCCCTTTCGGTTTATAATCTATTGATGATAGATTTTATCAATTTTTATTGTCATCACGATCCCACTGGAACACATAAAACCTTTTATGAAGGAACCACCTGACAAAATTCCTGCTTTGAGACACATTAATTAGAAACAAGGAAGAAACATCGGGTGAGGAATGCAATGAATATCCATGAGTGGGATCATATTCCCACTACCACTAATGATGTATGCAGCCATATTCTATTAGAAACTAGTGAGCTTTATTATATACTATCTCACTTAGAACAAGTCTTAAAGAATATTCTTATAGTAGGTATGGGGAATGCACACATCCCTACCCCATGCATGAATTCCATTAGAATATTTCGGTGGAATAAAGAGGAATGAAGGGGTAATATTTCCCAACTTAAATTGATGATATCATCCAGTACTTAGTGGAGACGATAATTGTTCAAGATTATATTTCTATGTACACATTTCTAAAATATCATTACATCTCAGAAACAGTTGAATAACTCCACTGACATATTTCGTCACTGGTACAGTTATAGAGATAAGAGCATATTTTTACCCCTGTGAATATGGTATCTCAACAATCTGTTCATTATGAACATGTTTTTTATCCATATAAAGCCCAAATATGTAATCCTATAAAATAGGATTATCTTCATAATCTAATAAAGTAAGATATCTCAGACCGAACTCAAATTTATAATCCAAGAAGTGCTCACCACATGAGAACGAAACATGCTTTGGGAAAGGGGAACATTCCCATTTAAAATGTCTATTGGAATATTAAAAATTCATAGGACTGGGCTCATTTCCTCATTCTATATGAATTTCACCTTGTGATAGGGGCACATTCTTTAGGATATATCATATTCCTATTGAAGAAGTCTATCAGCATAAAAAAACTATGATCAGGATTATATCCCCATTTTGGATGAGGGTAAACTACTGAGAATAGAACTTGTCTTTGGGAAGAATTATATCCCTTTTAGGGAATCATTGAAGAATATCCTAGAATAGAAATGAATTCAAGAACATATTCTTACATCCATTAATAAATTATTCCACCAACATCCTTTTGAGGGAATTATAGAGGAGGAACATATAAGTTCTATCTTTCCAGAGGATTTTCTGCATATTCCAGAAGGAAATGATTATTAAAACCTCAATATTATTCATTTTTTTACTAGTTATCACCATTTAAGAGTGAATATGACTCTAGTATTGTCATATTCCTTCCCCAAAATATTTGGGGAATATTACAAAGGCTCAGGATCAGTATCACACTCCCATTCTAACAAAATCTCACCATGTGAGAATGGGACACACCTTAAGATAGGTTCATATTACTATAAATATTGTGGAATCTCATTGGAATATTCTACAATATTCTCATCAATGTACACATGCTCTAACAAAACCATATCTTTATAAACAAGTTTTCAAAACCGTCATACAGAAGCTCATATCCATGACTAATTCCAAAAGGTAGGTGAACATATTCTGTCCACGATGAAAACTGAGGATAATAAGCCAAATCATCTCCACAGACGTATCCTTGAGGATTTTTGAGACACATTATCAACACCCCATGGTTTATTGACCTCTTTAAGAAATAAAAAATAAGATCCTTACCATGGTATTCTTCTTTGGGTTATGTGGAGATGGATCGTAGTGACTCTACTCCTGAAATCCACTGTAGTCAACCTCCCCACAATGATATATACCACATAGAAGAAAATGATCATATTCCAAAATACCTCTTCATAGAAAAGTGTTAAAAATATATATTTCTTCATATATATATTTTCTTCAAACATTAATTTCAACCATATATAGTTCCACCATCAGCATACTATAGCACTCCACTCCAATCCGTAGACAACTGCAAGAACCTAATCATGTGGTTTGATTAGGTGTAGGAAAATAATTATGATGAAGAGGAGTTCAACATTGACACATTTGGAGATTTGGCTAGAAAATTCTTCCCAATCATGATTTTGAAAATTTCTACATCTCATTATGGGATCCCATATGAGCTTGAAAAGGAGTGGGTACCTTATCTATGACAAAATATATCAGTGACTAAAGGGTAGACATATCCCTTACCCAAAATAGAAGTATCACCTTCATCTCATAAATACACTCAATTTTCAACTAGAATGGAGATATTTTCCATAGCCTAAATCCTAGGAATGGAGGAACCGGAAAAATTCATACACAGTTTATTTATCCTCGCTATGAAAACTCTTAACTGACTGATTTCCAAATCATCCCAAGATCTTCTTATCTAATAATGGGAGAAATATACAGAATTAAACTTCATTATGTACCCAAAATGATATAAACCTTCAGATATGATGTCATTTAATGTCATAGCCCCCACTAAAATCATCATTCCGGTATCGTGTGATCCATTTGGTCACTAAAATAGTATTACTCATGTTCATAGATTCCCTATCATCATGAATGCAGGGGGAGGATATTTAGAGAGTCTATGAACTATCCCCTCTATGAAATGATAATTATTTTAAGACATAAAATCAAGGGTTGAAATCATCCCTATGGCATCCTATACGAACTGAATCTCTTCGTAGGCTTCCATCAAACCCAGAACCTACAAGGGCATAGCTACACCACATCATATGAACAGAAGTAGTAGGTTGTATAGAATCCATAAAAATGCAAACCCAACCAACTGGGTTAGGGAAATACTACCAGTACCTCTACCTCTAAAATCATCAATTCATAATAAGATTTAGAATACATAATTAGTAGCTAAACACAAACCCTTTCCCACTAGGATATGGTCATATATATCTCAACCACCATCACAAATTTCATTATCCCATAAGAGGGTCCTTGAGAAATCAATGGTGATTTTAGATCAACCCCATCACACTAATATGGGATCATTTATATCTCATTGTATGTCCTATGAGTCATCAAATACCTTACTGGAAACATTTTATCCTCAACAATAAGATCAATCAATGTCGATTGTGACCCAAATAACCCCTAACCCACTAAGCTTGGGGTATTTTCATCATCAACATTACCATGTATGGAATCTATCTTTTCCATGTGGGGAGATAAACATCGATAGTCAATATCTGATTCATTCCTCCCACTATAATATCGAGATCAACTATTTGAGGAGAACATGGAAATCATGATTGAAAACTCCCACAAGGTCATTACTCATAGGAAAATATACAGGGAGTGTAATATGAAGGCGATCAGACCCTACATGGGTCACAAAACAAAATAGCCCATTAAGGAATGGGGTTCGAATAATGACCAAGATAAAGGTAATAAAGAATCATCCTATTGAGTTGAATGTAATGGGACAAACACCATTGATCAATATACCTCTAAGAATTTTTTCATTATAGAAAAATGGATATGGTGGATCAGGAAAAAAATATAGAGTTTCTAAAATGGGAAACATGCCTTATTTAGAGGGTTATTCGGATGTTCCCTCTCAGGATGATCACACCCAAAACCCAAAGAATGATTCAAAATATGGACCCTATAAATATTGAGTTACAACCTCTCAATTTAATGACTACCGAAAATAAATAGAATGGAATGTGTGCATTACTATTAGAACCCAAAAGAGTTGATGTTCCTTCCATAGAGGAATAGTTTTCACAATATGAAAGTGAGATACAAACTCTCAAATTACTCAATGAAGAGATACAGATGGTAAATAATCCCATCGATTAACATCTTCTGGTATAGATGAATACTCTCCCACCCATAGATGGTCACCCTAAAATAGCAATATTTACACCTTATATTGTCCCAATAACTGGAAAGATGGTCCACATAAATAAGGAAGTTGAAAATGATCATGACAACCCTCTGTAGCGGTGATATCCTTTCCCCCAGTAGGGAGATCATCTACTCATTGGAGAAGTTGAGAATTAGAAGGAGACAATGATGAGGCCACCTAATTAACCTCCACTCTCTTCTTTTTATGGGAGGAAGATCATGAGGTAGTAGCCCTAATGATTCTTAACGTCATCAAGTATTTAGATACTTGAGTGGAATCTGTTGAAGGGTGAGATAGACCTGTGTACATTGAGAAGATGTTTTTTCTTGAATGGGGGGATAAAACTCTCCCCCCCCATTTCAAAAATACAACATCATCCAATTTTTATGGTGAAAGATACCCTACAAATCATCTCACATACATCACTTCCTAATGAGCAATTATGATGGGCCCTCAAGGTAAACAAGAGGCATCAAAGATGACGTATTGTTTATAGACTCTGACAAGGCCATACATTTTATGGTACAAAAATCTACTAGTGGGATATATTGGAGGATGGGAATAACTTATTCATCAATTTTTTATCATTTCAACTCCACAGTGATGGAAATGACAATCTATGACCTGATTAACTGAAAACAAGTTGAAAAGGAGAGGGTGTTTGACTTCCTAGAGACATGGAAATTCTTAACCTTTTTAATCAGTATCCCTCTCTTGTAGGAAATCATTCTAGAACTCTATATTGAAAATATCTAGGATGACTTTCAGTCACCTATAATCCAAATTTTGTATCAAATTGGGTACCATGGGTTTGCATAAATTGCACAATTTCTATAGGATTCAATTCAGGGAACCCAATCCAAATCTCAACTAATTTACTAAGCACAAGGAAAAAAGGATAGGAAAATAATAATAAGTACCTATGACTCTCATGACATCATTGGTTATTTTCAATGAACCTAGGTAGGTCCTTAGCTACCCAACACCTCATGTGGAGTGGAATAGACTACAAAATATTCTAGTTCCATTGGAAAAAATAAACCATTTGTCACTCTGTACATGAGGAATGGATGAATAAAAAGTAATCCATTTGAAATGAAAAAATAACCAGATATTTTTTTGGCAGTCATGGACAAAAACCAACTCAATCTACCATATCTTAGGATCCATGATGGGGTCATCTTTTCCTCTTGTCCTATCTATTTCCCTTTCCATATAATGTTGGGACACAATATCTTAAACTAATTTCACTTCAAGTAAATATTTCTAGGAATTTTCAATTCTACATAGGTGGTGTTATATATATTCTCAGATAAAGTGGCATGCTTAACCATTACCCATTTTTATGAAGAGGGTTATTGGCATATTGTTCCATCCAGGCATGAACAAAAGTTCAATAAATGGATGAATCAAAGAATGATTTACTAAACTCATACCACCTTGAAAACAAAGCTAGGCAGACTCATAACAGCTCCACCACTTTAGAATGTGTCATCTTATTTGTTTCCTAAGTGTGGGAGAAACCCGCATAAGTAGGAAGTAACATAATAATATGAGTTGTACTCATCTCTAATGTATGCTCTGACTCTTTAGGATTTCACTCATGTAACATGAGAAGCAAAGAATCCACCCCACCTAATAGAAATATCATCAGAATTATAGATCATATTTGGTTATTAAAATATGATTAGCTTGGAAGTCCCATTTTCTGATGATTAATATGCCCCCGAGTATGAGAAGGTGCACCAAACAAAAGAACAAAATACCTCATACCTAATAACTAAGGATATATTAAACATCATGAGCATGTTCATACCAACTAGTTATGTCGTGTACCCACAAAGGACATATATGTAGCCAGGACACATGGGAATTCTCTCTATCAGGAAGAGATGAGGCATGGAGATGTTCCTAAACCCTTTCAAAGTCACCCACACCAAGTAGTATAACATTACTAACTAGAATCAGTGCGACTGACTAATCAACCCAAAAAACGTGGAAGGTCGGCACAACCCACACCGCTGGAAAATGATACTCCCAGGACTTCTACACTATCACATTTCCCATCAACCTCAAATGCCTCGATTATCATGGCATATATCAAGGAGAAACCCCATATCCGGAATCTCTGGCCTCTGTCACAAATGTATAACATTTTGAAATAGTTTTATGTTGTATTAGATATGATTTCAATCCTAGATGTTGTCTATCATTAAAAATATCCAATATAGGTAGTAATTAAAACCCTCCAATTAATATATGAATTTGTGACTGAATTCACTACAAATGAAGTATATTAAATGGATAACTTTTCAAAAAAATTCCATTTTACCGTCTCATTAATAAATCATGATCATGAAGAGATCACCAAATGGAACATCATACAAATATATTTTTTGGGAAAACTAGATAATGTCATCCTTTGATGGGATCTGATCAAAAATGGCTCTTAGATGAACCTCATATCTGTTCAAACCCTATAATGTTTTGAATATAGAATAGGGTATTTTTCTCCCACAAAGATGACCATTAAAGGGTTTAATAAGCACGACAAATGAAATATAAATAAGATAAAACTCAATGCTTAGTTATGTGATGTAACACCCTAAGATTTTATGAAAAATATTCTTTTTAATTTCATTAATGTCTTCTGTTGTACGCTACACCAAAAGGAGCTTTCACAACATGCATGCTTGACTTGGCTTTCATTACATTCAATCGCGACCTTCCATGATAGCGTGTGTTGTACGCAATACTGAGTTTCTCTAAACAACGATATGTTATATAAACAAGCCGTTATGAATAGTAATACCCACTTTTTGAAATTTTATAAATTTTATCATTCAAAATGGACTTCATTTTTGGATTCAGAATTTCAAAATTATCCTAGGGTGAATTTTTGGTATTTTTCTGAAAACTTTCGATTTTTGATGAATAGTGAAAACACCGGGTTACTATTCAAAAACTAACTTTTTATTTAAATAATTATTTATTTTATTTAAATTTATTTTAGTTCCAAATTGATAAATAATACCTATATATGTTCAATTTAAGTCATTGCATTCATTTTATAATAATTTTAGATATATAAATATTTTAATGAACTTTTCACCGTCTTTTACCCACCTCCAATGAGAATTTGCAAATTCACATAAAACATAATTTTACCGCTTCTGTGAGTAGAATTTTGAAAATCCGAGAGACACGATTAATATCAAGGACTAAAATTTGGTTCAATGAGATGAAAATAATTTTTGGTGAATAGTAACTTTTTACTTTTTTTACCACGGTTAAAAGTAAATATGGTAATTAAGGGTAAAAATGATATTATTATTACCCTAACACATGTCATAATTCTATTGGATAAGTTTAATTTGACTAAAAACAACCTTAGGAATAAAATATGACCATTTAGGCCCACTTGTATTAGATTAGGACATTTATTATTAATATATTTAAAGAAGGGTTAAAATAGTTAAAATCAATGTTTAATAAGTAAATCATTTTTAATATAGGGCTATACATAAGATAAATTCGACTATAAATATTCATTAGAAATATAAAAATATTTCCTACATAATTGTGTTTTATTTATAATTTTTAGACATTAAATAATTTATTTTATTTATGACACAATGATGATGCAATATTTATCTTATTAATGAAATATTGACATAATTGATGTTATAAATACCCAAATAAATGTAATTTGAGACTTTTTATGAATTACACTAATTTTATAGGTTAATATGATATGTTATTATTGATTTAGTTAACATTTTTCGAACTAATCATTCTGTTATAATTTTCACAAAAATCAATTATCAAATAGTGTCAACATTGACATAAAATAGTTTTTAAAACAAATATTATATTATTAATTTTTATTTTAATCCTAATAATCTAAGGTTAGGAACAATAACATAGAAAAGGTTATATATATTAATACTAAACAACTTGGGGTTATTTTGGATTGTTATAGTAAGTTTATTAACCTTATAGTGTAAGAAAACAAGAAGACACTGTAAAAAAAATTTATTTAACATAATGTTAAATCTAAATGATAAGGTTAAAATAGAAATCTAAACTTGTCTAAATTCTATTGGATGAGAGGATTTAGACCCATACCCACCTTATCTTCTAGATAACTAAATTTGGAGCTATTAAAAACCGAATATGAAATTATAATAAAATAATATTTTTAGTTATTCTAAAGGTGCCCCTCTCCTCCCTTATAAAAGGGCACCTCCTCCCTCTCTTCCTCACACCACTTTGCGCCTTCAATCTCGGAAAAACCCTTCCAATTTCTCTTCTCCACTTCCCTAGAAACATGCTAGAGGTTCTGGTCTTCTTCAAAGACCAATCTTAGTTCCCTAAGAGGAGGTTGCAAAAAGGCGTGTCAAAAGAAGAGGTAATATCCATTACCAATTATTTCAACTTTATTTCTTCTTATACTTCTTCTTGTTTAGTTGTTTCATTATGAAGTAATAACATATGTATCACAAATATACTTATATGTTATTATAAGTATGAAACAACCCTATTTCACCATCTATCCATCCTACGGAAAACGAAATCACCACGCGTGCGTACGTACGGAATACCGTCTCCACGCCATGGTGTAATCTTTTTTCGACCACCACCTTACTTGGATGGGTATAATGGTGTAAATAAACAACTATATATGTTTATTGAAAATTGATATTGATTATGAAATATTATACTTACACTTCAATGCAATTCCACAATCAAGGGAATGATATCATCGTTCGTGCGTACGTACGGACTACCGTCTCCATGACGCGATGAGATTCATTCTCCATGTTAACCATTCATGAATGATTATAATGTATATATAATAAGTAATCATGAAATATATGAAATAATAATGATACTGGATTTATGTGTATATATATGTATTTCATCTACTTAATTTCATTCAATTCAATAAGGAAACGAAAACAGCGTTCATGCGTACGTAGGGCCTACCGTCTCCATGAACGGTGTATTCCATTCCATTTAATCGATCTATCATATATATGTATATAATGAATATATATTATATATAAATAATGTTTTACATTCTGGAATTAAGTAAATAAGGATATAACTAATAATATCAACAACAACAAGTCCAAACACGTACGATAAATAAAACGATTTAACCCAAAACGCTGCTTTAACATGGGACTTACAAAAGAACGGGTAATATAAAGTCATAAGTGAACCATATATGATATCATAACAATGAATATTATTATGTAATAAGTCAATGAAATTATTTATATCATTATACAGGAGGTTCAGAAACGAACGAAGCATATCAGACCTAAGGTAGGGGACAATTTTGCAAATCTCATTTTTATCCAAGATTGCTTATTCGTAAGTATTTACTGGGGTTATTACTATCATCCATGTCCATGTTTTATAAAAGTGTATTCATGTATGTTTAAAGTCTTTTCTACCCATTTTGACTTTTACCCCATGGTATGGAAGGAATCTTTCTTTTATTTACCCTACATGGTACTTTTTGACTTTTCCGACAAAAGTACGAGAAGAATAGTTTTTTAACGTATACGGCATGAAAGGATTTTTACAGTTTTATATAGCCTTATTTTCATGAAGCTTCCTCCAAAATATTTCATGAATATTTTCATCAAAATCAATTTCTTTTAAAATTGCACGACATTTTGGGAAAAGAAAATTTTTTTGAAGAAAAAATGATACTTTCCTCAAGAATTCATTTCAAGTGTTTTATCAAACCCATTTTTCATCTAAGATGACATTATTTAATATGTGTATGTTTCAAGTATCATGTCTCTATTATTTACATGGTTTCACTTTTCTAATGATGAAATGATATCCAATTGTTTTTTATGTATTACATTATGATGGAATGATGTTTATGAAACCCATTTTATTTTTGGGTTATGATGAATGATTTATGTTTATATTGTGGCACACGAAAGAATGATTTCAATATGAGGTGGGTGGGACCTATATCTCCCTCTAATGCATTGGGTAGAGATTTATATCTCATGAGATATACATGGATGGAATAGTAAGTTAATCCAGTTCAGTGTTACAGGACTGAAACAAGGAGTGAACTCGATTCTGAAAGGGACTTTGTCCACTAAGATGGTCTTGGCAGCAATACCTTGGCTACTATGGAAATCATAACATGTGATTAATGGTTTCCATAGTTACATGTTTTATTCCCATGCTATTTCATCATGATTGATGTTCCCTTATGATATATTCCTTACGTACTTCCAAGATTCATGTCTTTTCTCAGGATTTTGATGTTTAAATTTTATGTTCAAGTTTTTGCATTCAAATGTTTATGGATTGTTTTATGTTCTCTATGTTAACCCATATTAGGCATTTTAGCTCACCCCTTTTATGTTTTCTTTTCCCTAGGATATAAAGAAAAGTTTTAGGTAAGAAAAAAAGGGGAAGATCATTATGGGAGATGTTGAAGATCATTCACCACGATTAGAAGATTATATTCTGAGTTTCCAAAGACACTAAACTATTACGGTCCTTGTGTTTCTGTTTTTGTTATGTACTAAGTATTCTGAGAAATTAATGTAATGTCCATGTACATCAAGCTTTGGGTCTCTACAGTTGGTATCAGAGGAACGGTTTAGTCATCCTTTGGAATCTTGGATGTGAGATCTTTAGTGAGATCCCTAGACATATTTCTAAGGTATGTCTAGGGATGTCCCTAAGGATAAGTATAAGTATAGGTTATTTTCCTATAATTATGGTAAAGAGATTATAATTAAACCTAAGATGTTAGATATTTAAGGTACTCCCCCTTTTATTATGTTGTTTTCCCTAACATGATTTTTTCCTCTCACACTATTCTTTTTGGGTTTTAGGTGATGGCTGAAACCCGAAGGAACCGTGTTGATCGATGTAATGGACAATGCAATGATTGTCCTCCTGAACAAAAAAATATCATTGGAGAGGGAGTGAAAAATCTTATTTCTATACTTACACAAGATATGAATCATTCTGGACTTCCAAATGAGCAGAGAAGGGAACAATATTCTATTGAGTCCTTCATGAGGCAACGTCCACCTTCATTCAGTGGGTCTTCTGATCCACTTGTTGCTGAACAATGGATCAGTACCACTAAAAAGATATTTTCAGTTCTTCAATGTCTTGAACATGATAAATTCATCTTAGCAGTATATCATTTGGAAGATGAATCTGATCAATGGTGGAATCTTATCAAGAATACGAGGCCAAGAGATGAAATTGAGTCCATGGAATGGGACGAGTTCAAGAACTTATTTTTCAATAAGTACTTCCCTCATATTCTTCAAACAAAGATGGAGAAGGAGTTTCTTGAACTAAATCAAAAGTATGATGAATCTGTTGGTATATACGAAGCGAATTTTACAAGGATTGTAAGGTATGCATCTTTCTTTATCAACCAAACTGAAAGTAAAGTTAATCAATTTTTCGGTGGCTTAAAACCAAATAATTGAAAGGAATTAGCTATAAGATACTTCAGTAGCTATGAAGAAATTGTTCGTTGTGATATCAAGGTATAAATAGAAGTTGGTGTTACATATCCATCTCATGGTTTTGGCAAGATACGAAAGATGGAGTTTAAAGAGAAATCTCAGAATAATGGTGAAAAGAAGATGAATGTTTCCTTATGCTCAATGCGTGGAAAGAAGTATGGTGGATATTGTCTTAAAGGGACAATAAAATGTTTTAAGTGTGGAAAATAAGGTCATCGAGCAGCTGACTGTCAAAGTAATGGAAAAAGGGTTTCTAATGATGTGAATAAAGAAAAGACTGCAGAGAACGCACCACCGACACTTCAATGCTTCAAGTGCAATGAAATAGGGAATTATGCTAATCAATTCCCTAATCCAAGGGTTAATGATGATCGACATGTGAAACCACTTAAGGAAAAGGACAATGGGAATTCACATGCGATCACTATTGGTGATGTTGAATATGTCAACGATGTGGTGGAATGATTAAGTGTTTATGTAATGGGATTCCAAAATAATGTTGTATACAGTATCATGGAATATTGGAATATTTATGTATTGGTCTATTCTAGTTTTCAATAATTTTATGGTACTGGTAACCATGGAAAGCGATTGAGATATTTTTGGAAAGAAGATGATATGTGCATAATGATGGGATAAAGAGAAAATGAAATATATGATATTATTCATGAGCTCATGACTGATACAAGGACAAAGTGATATCATGGTTTGAGTATATAGAATTTTTGAGATTTCGGTATGTGGAAAGAGTTGCCTTTTGACAGCATTCATGTTTTCACTAAGGTTCTATGGTAAAATTATTTTTTTTCAAGAGAATACATGATTAAGTCCTTCGAATGTTTGGAATGTGACTAACAAGACATATCTTATGATATATGGGGATCAACATTGGTATTAACATGCTTGTTATATGAAATCTCTGGTAATCATTTTCACTATAATATGAGAATGGACTGCAATATTATGGATAAGCCTAAAGATTGGAATGGATTATGTTAGACATAAGTTAGTATTGTATTTTTAGAAAGAAAAAAGGACAACCTGCAGAACGAGCGACAACCCGTCACGTCGGACAAGGCTGTGGGAATTGAACCCACAACCGAAGTGCGACATGCCTTTATTTCCTACCACTGGCCTACAGGAAGTCCCTGGTTATTAGAAACTAGTTTTATTTTATAATACATTATTATAGAAGAAGTATAAATCCATTTTGAACCATATATGATTAATCCCACAATAGATGGAATTATGTATATAACTTTTGATAACTTATGTTTGAGATAGATGGAATGACCTATCATTCTATCACATGATCTGATAAAACTTCACGAAAGAAAAATTCAACTTCATTTCTTAAAGAGATGAAGTGGAAATTGTTCAAGGCACGAACAACGGTGATATTATACCAAAATAAAGTAAGTATTTATTCTAATTCAAATTCTTCATCTTTAGGGAAGTGAACTTGAAAACCAAAAATGTTGTCCTAGTGCCCTTATATCCGATGAATCAGATGGTACCATAGATCATCACAAATTTATGGATTTGTGATCATTGTCTTTTTCATAGCCATGTTCTCTACCACTCTCCATCAGAACATGACGGTCATATTTCTCTTTCATATCCATATTTTCACCTATGTTCTCCTATGTGGAAACCCAGTGATTCGTTAATTTGTGTAACCATCACGTTTCATAATTTAGTTTTCAAATCCATTTTTTGGTATTCCTTTTTATGATCTGGGTATCTATTAAAGAAACTTTTGAGTAGTAAACCATTTATAACTCTGACGAATTTCGAGGGCGAAATTCATTTTAAGGGGGGTAGAATGTAGCACCCCGAGATTTTATGAAAAATATTATTTTTAATTTAATTAATTTCCTGTTTTGTAAGCTAAACCAAAAGGATATTGCATAACACGCAACCCTAACATGGCTTGAATTACATGCAATCATGACCTTCCACGATAGCTTGTGTTGTACGCAATACAGAGTTTCGCTAAACAACGATATGTTATATAAACTAGTCGTTAGGAATAGTAATACCCACTTTTTGAAATTTTATAAATTTTATCTTTCAAAATGGACTTCATTTTTGGATTCAGAATATCGAAATTATCCTAGGGTGAACTTTTGGTATTTTTCTGAAAACTTTCGATTTTTTATGAATAGTGAAAACACTGTGTTACTATTCAAAAACTGACTTTTTATTTAAATAATTATTTATTTTATATAAATTTATTTTAGGTCAAAATTGATACATAATACCTATATAAGTTCAATTTAAGTCATTTCAGTCATTTTATAACAATTTTAGATATATAAAAATTTTATTGAACTTTTTACCGTCTTTTACACACCTCCTAGTAGAATTATCAAATTCACATAAAACATAATTTTACAGCTTCGGTGAGTGGAATTTTGAAAATCCGAGAGACACGGTTAATATCAAGGTCTAAAATGTGGTTCAATGAGATGAAAATAATTTTTGGTGAATAGTAATTTTTTACTTTTTTTTACCACGGTTAAATGTAAATATGGTAATTAAGGGTAAAAATGATATTATTATTACCCTAACACATGTCCTAATTATATTGGATAAGTGTAATTCGACCAAAAAAACCTTAGGAAAAAAATATGAGCATTTAGGCCCACTTGGATTAGATTAGGACATTTATTATTAATTTATTTAAAGAAGGGTTAAAATAGTTAAAATCAATGTTTAATAACTAAATAATTTTTAATATAGGGTTATACAGAAGATAAATTCGACTATAAATATTAATTAGAAAGATAAAAAGATTTCCTACATAGTGGTGTTTTATTTATTATTTTTAGACATTAAATAATTTAATTTATTTATGACTCAATGATGATGCAATAATTATCTTATTAATAAAATATTGACATAATTGATGTTATAAATACCCAAATAAATGTAATTTGAGACATTTTATGAATTCCACTAATTTTATAGTTTAATATGAAATGTTATTATATATTTAGTTAACTTTTTTCAAACTAATCATTCTGCTAGGATTTTCACAAAAACAAATTATCAAATAGTGTCAAAATTGACATAAAATAGTTTTTAAAACAAATATTATATTATTAATTGTTATTTTAATCCTAAAAATCTAAGGTTCTGTAAAATGACATAGATAAGGTTATATATATTAATAATATACAACTTGGGGTTCTTTTGGATTGTTATAGTAAGTTTATTAACCTTATAATGTAAGAAAACAAGAAGACATGGTAAAAGAAACATTATTTCACTTAACGTTAAATCTAAATGATAAGGTTAAAATAGAAACCTAAACTTGTCTAAATTAAATTGTATGAAACTATTTAGACACATCCCTACCTTAGATTCTAAATAACTCAATTTGGAGCTATTAAAAACTGAATATGACTTTATAATAAAATAATATTTTTCGTTATTCCAATGGTGCCCCTCTCCTCCCTTATAAAAGGGCACCTCCTCTCTCTCTTCCTCACACCACTTTGAGCATTCAAGCTCGTCCAACCCCTGCCAATTTCTCTTCTCCACTTCCCTAGAAACATTCTAGAGGTTATTTTATTCTTCAAAGACCAATCTTAGGTCCCTAAGAGGAAGTTGCAAAAAGGCCTGTCAAAAGAAGAGGTAATATCCATTACCAATTCTTTCAACTTTATTTCATCTTCTACTTCTTCTTGTTTAGTTGTTTAATTGTGAAGTAATAACATCAGTATCACACATATACAGATATGTTATTATAAGTATGTAAAAACCCTATTTCACCATCTATCCATCCTACGGAAAATGAAATCACCGCGCGTGCGTACGTACGGAATACCGTCTCCACGCCGTGGTGTAATCTGTTTTCGACCACCACCTTACATGGATGGGTATAATGGCGTAAATAAACAACTATATATGATTAATAAAAATTTATATTGATTATGAAATATTATACATACACTTTAATGCAATTCCACGATCATGGGAATGATATCATCGCTCGTGCGTACGTATGGACTACCGTCTCCACGACGCGATGAGATTCATTCTCCATGTTAACCATTCATGAATGATTATAATGTATATATAATAAGTAATCATGAAATATATGACATAATAATGATACTGTATTTATGTGTTTATATATGTATTCCATATACTTAATTTCATTCAATTCAATAAGGAAACGAAAATAGTGTTCATGCGTACGTACGACCTACCGTCTCCATGAACGGTGTATTTCATTCCATTTGGTCGATCTATCTTATATATATGTATATACTGAATATATATTATATATAAATCATGTTTTAAATTCTTGAATTATGTAAATATGGATATATGTAATAATATCAAGAACAACAAGTCGAAACACGTATGATAAATAAAACGATTTAACCCAAAACGCTGCTTTAACATGAAACTTACAAAAGAATGGGAAATATAAAGTCATAATGAACCATATATGATATCATAAAAATGAATATGATTCTGTAATAATTCAATGACATTATTTAAATCATTATATAGGAGGTTCTGAAACGTACAAAGCATATCGGACCTAAGGTAAGGGATAATTTTGCAAATCTCATTTTTATCCGAGATTGCTTATTCGTAAGTATTTACTGGGGTTATTGCTATTATCCATGTCCATGTTTTATAAAAGTGTATTCATGAATGTTTAATTTCCTTTTTACCCATATTGACTTTTACCCCTGGTAAGGAAGGAATCTTTCTTTTATTTACCCTACAAGGTACTTTTTGACTTTTTCGACAAAAGTATGAGAAGAATGTTTTTTTAACATATACGACATGAAAGGATTTTTACGGTTTTATATAGCCTTATTTTCAAGAAGATTCATCCAAAATATTTCATGACTATTTTCAACAAAATCCTTTTCTTTTAAAATTGCACGACATTTTGTGAAAAGAAAATGATTTTGAAGAAAAAAGGATATTTTCCTCAAGAATTCATTTCATGTGTTTTATCAAAACAATTTTTCATCTAAGATGACATTATTTCATATGTGTATGTTTCAAGTATCATGTCTCTATTATTTTCATGGTTTCACATTTCTAATGATGAAATGATATCCATTTTTTTTATGGATTACGTTATGATGGAATGATGTTTATGAAACCCATTTTATCCTTGGGTTATGATGAATGATTTATGTTTATATTGTGGCACACGAAAGAATGATTTCAATATGAGATGGATGAGACCTATATCTCCCTCCAATTAATTTTGTAAAGATTTATATCTCATGAGATATACATGGCTGGAACGGTAAGTTAATCTAGTTCAGTGTTACAGGACTGAAACGATGAGTCAACCCGATTCAGAAAGGGACTTTGTCCACTAAGAGGGTCCTGGCAGCAATGCCTTGGATACTATGGAAATCATAACATGTTCTTAATGGTTTCCATAGTTACATGTTTTATTCCCTTGATATTTTAGCATGATTGATGTTCCCTTATGATATATGCATTATGTACTTCCAGGATTTATTTCTTTGTTCATGATTTTGATGTTTAGATTGTATGTTCATGTTTTTGCATTCAAATGTTTATGGATTGTTTTATGTTCTCTATGTTTACCCTTAATGGGGATTTGAGCTCACCCCTTTTATGTTTTCTTTTCCCCATGATATAATGAAAGGTTTTAGGTAAGAACAAAAAGTGGAAGATCTTTATGGGAGATGTTGAAGATCTTTCACCACAATTAGAAGATTATATTCCGAGTTTCAAAAGACACTAAACTATTACAGTCCTTGTCTGTCTGTTTTTGTTATGTACTAAGTATTCTGAAAATGTAATGTAATGTCCCTGTCAGTCAAGCTTTGGTTCTCTACATGTGATCTCACATATAATGCATAGATTATGGTTATCTAGTAAGACACCACATTTAATGTCTGATCTATATGGAAATGTCTCTATATCCATATGAAAGTAACTTCAAAATTCTTTGAACTTCTAAAATACCCCATCAATGGAAGTTGCGACATAATTTTTTGGTGAGAATTCCCCATTTTAAACATATCAATCCGCATATACAGAATCAGTATTCTAAAAATGGGGAGGAAAAAAACCAATGGTGGATGATGAAATATCAGTTGTATCCCCCATTATATTGGGGACTACCCCTACAAATCTCTAGAGTATGGTTGATAGTGACTATGTTCTATTTATTTATCTAATTGAGGTTATCTACCTAATCCCAGATGGACTATCTCTTTCTTTCTACATTGGTTGCATATAAGAAAATAAGTTCCCAAATCTATCTTCAACGTCTTAGGAAAATGGGGATTATGGTGTATCTTCTGAGATCCATTCTCTCCACAATAGTGATAGAGATGCCCCCAAAATTACATTACCATCTGAAATGCCTCTAAAAACAAATAATTTGAATAAGAAGGGGAATACCTTATGAAGTCCCCTCTTACATTCGAGGAAGGTGTCTCTACTAGTATATGTGAGCTCATACAGGTAAATATGGAAATAAAAGAAGACTCATGACGTACACTGACTAGTATCAGCATGCCCCTCAAAGAGTAAGAAATATATAATTATTTTATAAATAAACAATGATATTTGTTCACTTAGAACAATAAAACAATGATTGTGTTAAATCAAAGTGTGGCTACATACTATCTTAGCTATCCTAGTGAACATTGAGGCTTTAATCATGAATCCAAGAGGATGGACGCCTCTCATGCAAGAAGTATAGAGGAAAAATTTTACAAGGTGATAAAATAATTTTTTTGAGAGTACTATATTATCTAATATGGCTCTCCAAAATCATCCCAATCAAGAAAAAGAATGGGAATATTAGGGTCTTCATTGAATTTATTGACCTTATTCGGTGCTGCCAATGGGAAATTTCCAATTTCTAATCATATAAATCTTGATCAATGTAACAGCTAGATTCTAATACCTTTCCTTCATAGATGGGAACTCAAGGTAAAAATAATAATTATAGCCTCTATATATGAGGAATTTACTACCTTCATAGAACCTCTGAGGGTCTATTTCAATTATTTTATACTCTTTTCATAATCAATGATGGTCCCATATATCCACATTCTAATAATCATATCTTTATGTTGAACTTGTGTAGAATATTCAAATGTCATTTTAATGAAATCATGGTAAAATAATGACAGTTATGTGATCACATCATAGAACGCCAAACTATCTTCTATAATCTCTGGTTGCACATAATGATGATGAATCCATTGAAACATGCCATTTTGGTTTCATTGGGGAAGTTCCATGGAATTTTGGTACCCACTGTGGTATCAAGTTCAACCCAAAGAAGACTAATTATACTTTAGAAACGTCACCCCCATAAATCTCAAAGAACCGAGGGGTCTTTGTGTAAACCTCACCAAAATTTAGTGGTATATAGAAACATGGTATTCAATGATCTCCCAATCATGAGGGTAATGATGAAGGGAATCATCTACCAATGGGATGGGGACTACAAAGAATCTTTCTACTATCTCATGTATTATCTATTACTCCCACCTGTTATGATTCATATAGTGGAACGGAGGTCACTCATCTTGTGTGTGGACTCTATGGGAGGCTCTCCAGGCACCCTCCATGGAATCAAAATTTTTGCAGCGAGTGAAAACAGTCTCTATTACCTCAGTTGATCAATTCTATATTTTGAGACCTAATACACTAATGTTGATAATAACTTAATTGAACCCATATTCATATGGAAAAGGATGAAGATATTATTTTACACTAAAAATTCCATAAAGTCTCTCATATTGTTCTACTCAAATACATCCTTGAATAACCAAAGATAACTTGAAATCAGGCCCAATGGGTGGTCATTATTCAATAATATGACATCCATTTTTTGTTGAAAAATTTTGTTAAAGGTTAACCCCTTGTCAATTTCCTTGTGGAATATCCCGCCCGGAAGAAAACACTAGTTGACATTAATCTCTGATATGAGGATATTATCTATACCTTGGAAATACCTGGTCATGGGAGATGTATTTTTATGGAACTTATGAATTTTTTATCAGAAAAATGATGGAAACCCCCAAGATCAATTGGGATGACTTATGGATCATATTTTTCTCTCCATTAAAAGAAGTTTTACCCTACTCATTCTCACTATCAGTGGGATACATGATTAATGAGGTAGAATACCAAGCCCTTATCAAATTCTTGAACTTGATTTATCGCTAAATATAGCCTACTGGAATATCATAGGGTGTTCAGTACTACTGCTAATGTAGATCAATGGTTAATATTTCATCAAAAAATGAAGATCTTTCACCTTTAACTATATACATCATTGGACTAATGGAAGAGTTCCTAGTTGAGTACTTACTATATCATATTCTCCAATCATAGGATGATCGTGATGATGCACTCATTATTGTTGCCACAGTCCCAGGTGACTTTGATTATAAGGAAGTAATATTTTGTATTTCACACCAAAGAATATTCACATCAATCATAATTTTTGATACAGATGAAATAAATCATATCAACACCACCCTAATGATTAATGAGCTGATATCTTCCTCTAGTTAGATAGAGCACATAATTAGTTATCTCAAAAATGGGGTTCCTCAGACAAACAAAGTTGGATAGGAATAAATTTCTCTCTATCAAGATAACATTACCCTAAGGTTTGACCCAAATGAACATAAAAACCACTATAAGTGAGTCTCATATATAATCCTACTCTTATTCATAGTAGAAATAGATATTCACGACATCATGGAAGAAGTCAATGTGGTTTCCAATCCTGCTCAAATGTCTAGAACTTGGATCTCCCACCAAATTAGGATGCTGGTTTATAACTGGAAAACCATTATACAAGACTGTGTGGAAATCACAATAAAATATCATGCATTCCATTTTAATGAAAAAATCATCCATTTCCCCTAGAACTGTTATATACTGAAATATATTCTTTGTTGTTTTTTATTGAAAAAATGGAGGTTATGGGGCCAAATACCCTAGCAAAAACTAAGGACTTCATGTAAATCCTTAAATCAACATACTTATTTTTTAAATGGGTTGAGGCCATACCCCTCCAAGATTTGCAGAAAAACATTATCTTTATAATTATCTATATTATCCATATTATCATAGTCCCTTACACAATATTCATGGTCAACAACACCAAATTTTGTAATACATAATTTAAGAAACTATACAAGGAGTAAAATATCTAGTCCAATCAATCATCTCACTGTAATACATGGGAAAATGGATATATTATGGCCTTATATTAGTAACATTAAAATATAATCCAGAAGATGGTGAAGAGGGAGAGTAAGTCCTGGCCAGACAAGGTCCTTCATTCCTTGTGGGACTACCATACCACCATGAATAATTCTACACAAGAAACACCATATTGATTGTTTTATATGATTATGGTAGTTTTACACATAGAAAAACATATGATTTTTCTCGAAATTTCCATTTGTGTTCAAATCTTGGATGATGAGAAATCATTAAAGTAGTTGGATAAAATGCCAATACATGATTAGAAAATGTTGCGTACATTGAAAACCCTTGATGTTAATAAAAATTAGATCGTACGAGCCATTATTAAGATGATTCACCTTAGTTCATTACTCCTATGAGAACTTTTGTTCTCTCTCAGGACCCCAATGATACAAAGAAAGAATCTTCTGATGATGGAACCCAAATAGTAAAGGACATACATCATATATAATTTCTGTTAGAATATAGCTTTCTCATCAGACATAATGGAGGTGAATCATGTTGAAACCCCCATCAATGAACATTTTTCCACAAAATAATTCTCACATATGTCATCAAGAACCCTACATTTTGAAAAAATGATCTTAAAATGCATTGAGTTATCCTAGATTCTTGAAATTAAACTCTACGATATCATCCTATTTGCATGAAATTATACTCCATGTGGTCTTCCATGAAGAAAAACATTAATATACATATCATCTCATTTACTGTAATCAAGAATTAAAACTACAACACTTCCCATTTCCTAACCGCATGACCATAAACATTAACAGGCACATCCTTGCCACATGAAATTAAAATGCATGGGATGAAGCATATCACAAACCACTCACCACATATGATTCAGATCTATATGATGGAAGGATGAATTTACCCTATCCCCATTTATGATTTATCTCCACATAGATAATATATTCATTAAATAAATAATTGTGTCTTGATTCCTATAATCACATGATATGAAGTTATTCTTGAACCATTATCCTTTGGCCCATCAACAATATTTTTTTTTCTTTCATGGATAGTGATCCTCATCCTTAATGCATGATGTTAAACAACAAGGCATATGTATTTACTAAATTACATTTAAACTAATTGAAACATGGTGTTATATCCTTTTCAAATCAAGTTACCCCCTCCTCAACACATGACTTTGAACTATACGAATGATTTCCTTGCAGTACGACAGTATGATTCACAGGTTCCTAGAAATATTAATGGATTGATTCTCATTTTCAATGAGATACGTAGGGAATCCATGATCTTATATCTTGATCCATCCACCACATGATAAAAAATGGTCCTATCCTATCCCAAATGGCCTTTGAATGGTGTGAGGAACCGTCTTAGTTCCATGTTTATCAAATTGTGCATAACTCATGTGAGGATAGGAATTTTAGTAAGGGATTCCCACATGAACAGGTAATATTGGATTATAGAAGGCTCATCATGGTCCAAAATGATATAACATTAATGGTATTTCATAATTCATCACTGCATGGCATTAAACTGCATAGTTTATTCCCCTTGAATGAAACAATATTACAAATTCTTATGAAACTCACATGAGAGGACCATTAATGTTGGTGATTGGTCTCCTACCACACATCCTTTAAAGAACTACATGTGACTTTATTTTTGACACACTATCATATGTAGTGATGCCCAAATAATATACCCTAGGTCTAGTCACCACATGACATTATAATTACCCCTCCCTTCGTAGAATTTAGACATTCACTAAAAGCTCATTCCTCATGAACTACATACAGATTTATTCTTATTCTCTTAGGATATGTAGTTCCACTGAGGTTTCCATCATTGGGTCAATCCAAAATAACACTTTTAACTTCAGGAAGCTAGCGTCCATTCTGTATAACATCAAACTACACTATTTCTTAGGAACTATGATTTACATGATTCCTATAGTCATAGGATATGTAGTGATGCCCACATCACCATTTCTGGGACAAACTAAAACAATTAATGTCTATAATTCCAACTACTATGTTCAGGACAGACCTCGGTAGATTGATTCCTATTAAAGAAATACATGTGGCATTATTAATATCATCATAGTATATATAAGGATTCTTGTATCTCTAATCCAGGTCCCATCTGCAATAAACCACAAGAAACAAATTCACATAAACTATATTTGAGAAGATTCAACGAAGCAAATTTTTCATACATATCAGTCAGATCTATGTATGACCTACTCCCAGAAGTATCATGCAATGAAAAAAATTTATTTCAGTTCCCACATCCTTAGCACATAACATTAAACTCCATTGGAAAAGTCTTACTCAAATAAAATTAAAACATCACAACTAAAATATCCTTACCAAAAGAAAATAAACTACATGATAACTGTCCATATCACCTGAAGTTAAACTGGATGTAGAAAAATACATTCTTCCTATAGTACATCATATATTTTAGAACATCACATATTTTTCATTCCCTATCAATTAACCACTAGAGATTTACCACATTCATCATTAGTATGGGGTTCATCCAGAATATTTAAATAACCTCAATCCATGAATCACAATTCTTATATCGAGTGCCTTGATTCACCAAAAACCATCCATATCTATTGGAAATGATACTCAAATTCTAGGGACCCTATTTAAAACTATGAATTTATGCCTATGGATCATTTATATGCATTTATATTTTTCAACCAATTGTGTCACTCTATGGAAAGGGGTTTTTGATACATGTGAGTCCTAGAATCTCCATGGAAGAACTGAACACCACAATGTGATCAGAGATTCTACCATTATTAATTTCTCATATCATTACTCTTTATCTAAGAATTTTGATCAATAATTTAAAATATTTTCATCTTCCACTCATAAGGATGATGGGGTACTCTTGACCATGGGTATCCAAATTTGATTGTTGTGTATCATCCCCTATGTTAGGTCTATGTACTTCATGACCATAAAGCAACTAAAGTCTATTCAAAGCTATATAACCTTCTACTATATCCAATAACGTTCCAAATTGAACGACTAAAAACTTGTAGTGAATGAGATGCAAAAATTCTTAGGTTGAAATGAGAAAAGGGTAGCCTAAGAAAAAATTATGTCCTCTCTAAACTCTTCATCTACATAGTTTAGGAAGAAATATTTGTGCACAAATAAATAAGGCACAAAAATTATAGGGCCTACTATATAGAACAAGTAAAATTCATTCAATTCTGGTTAGAAACCTTGGTTTAGAAAAATTTAAATCCCAAATTTTTATCATATCCAAAAAATAAGAATATGTTCTCTATGTATTGTCAAAATATTTTGGTTCTCAAACCCCTCTGAGATATTACACTCTCCAAAAGTCACACATCATCTTTTGAGAATTTTGAATTACTGTAATCATTCTATGTACCTTGGAAAAGGATTACTGGATTCGTGGGACCTTATTCTTTATAATTAGTGAGTGCCTGTGGATCATACATATGCACCAATGGTCATCAACGAAATGTGTCACCCTACAAAAATGGATTTCTAATCCAGGAGGTCCATTACATCACACTTGTAGAACCCATCAACTTAGTGTGTTATGGTCCATTCTCTGTATGATTTTCCCACATATTCCTCTTATACCAAACACTTTTGACCTTGATTTACAATCTCCGTGACAAACTATTTGACCAGATTTGATATCCTCAAGATTATTTTAGCATTTTTTCTATCATTTCTCAACGAATGAATGAGACAATTAAGTCATGAACATTTTATAGCCCACACCTCAAGATTCGAAACCATAAGGAATAGGACTCGAGCTATTCCATTGTGATCTGAACCATGCTAGGATGAAAAAATAGTTCATAGATTACTTTCTACAACACCCAACCTCATCATCTGCATGTTTGAGTCTTTAAAAATCTATAATTTCTATTGTAAATGAGTAAGGATCACCTCTCCATGGCCATAATAACGAATTATAAGGGATTTGACATACCAATTAATGAAATATAATCCTTGCATGAAATCAGCTTCAATCCCTGTAAGCCCTAGAAAAAGCATAGAGGAACCTTTCACCTCAGGGTGTTATAGGTCATACCTGGCATGTCTTCGCCATCCCATATTTATTGAATTGGTATTTTAGGTTTTTAATATCATCACCAATATTCCAACAATAGAGGCGGACCTAGAATTCCTTTTATTTCAACCTCAAATAATATTTTCCCCCATAAATCATCCATGACCCTTGGTAAAGAGTAGAAACACCTATTTTTGAAAATTATATCAATGCATAAGGGATTTGAAATACCAACTAGGGGAATAAACTCCTTGAAAAGGAAATATGATCCTCGTGATCTTTAAAAACACCATGAAATAACTCAACACCCAAAGGTATTTAGGGTCGTTTGTGGAATTTCTTCACTACATTCCTTTATCATCAATCTAGTCCTAACAATAAGAATTTAAACAGAATGGATTCCTATGTTACAAGATAAAAATTATCTAATATACATCTATCAAATGTCCGATCTAAAATACCCTATACTAAAAAAACATATGGTCCATGTGAAAACACTCTGAACTACAGCGATAGAAGGGTTTAGAAAAATGACCATAAACTACATTGATAGAAGGTCTGAGCTAAAATACCCTAAACTAAATGATAGATGTTAGTAGAAAAAAGGCCCTAAAATATAGTATTAGAAACCATGAGCTGAAAGATCCTAATCTACATAGATAGAAGGTCCAAGATAAATCACCCTAAAATTCAATGATAGAATGTCCAAGATAAAATATATTAAACTACATCAATATAATGTATGATCTAAAAGTCTATAAAATATTTTAAAATAATGTCTTAGATAAAAAAACATAAACTAAAACGATATAATGTCTGAGGTAAAATAATCTAAACTATAGTGATAGAATGTTTGAGTTCATATAACCACAATTACAATGATAGAAGGTCAGAGATAAATGACCCTTAACTATAATGATATGAGGATAGATCTTAAATACCCTAAGATAATGTGATTTGAGGTCCAAGAAAAAAGACCCTAAACTCTATAACAACAACAATATAGATTGTAAGAATGAAAATATATGTACGGTTCACCCTGTGGCCTTGGAAAAAATCAATCTACAATGACCATGGAGATCATCTTCAGAGAATGATAAAGAACTCTCCCACTGGGACATGTATTCTACCCAATTAACCTTTTGTGAAATAAGTATTCTCAGGATAACTATATTATCTATATCATTAAAGAATTTCATGTTTGTGGTAATTCATTAGAACATCTTGAGAATAAAGTTTTATGATTTAAATATTTAGATCCAGGAATTCAGGTTTATTTGATAATATGAAAAGGATGGGTATCAGGTGGTACAAATGAACATATGAATCATGTTTTTATTTGTTCTTATTGAATTCTATAGAAGTGTATGTTAATATATACACTTTATCATGGTCTTCCCGTTTGAAAAAGTAGACCCCTAAGATATGTTCTCCCATAAAGCGTTTTAGGTTTTCTAAACCAATTATGTGGGCATGAATGGTGATTGTGGTGATGGAATGGGAGTGTCATTAGTAAAATAAAACCCATAATGGGGAACAAAATATAAAAGGGCATAACCCCCATGTTACTCTCCCTTCAACATTATTCGATTCAGCTATAATAACTCAATTCTTTGTGACATGAAACATCTAATCATTCTAAAATAGCATAATGATGGACCATCGTTATATAGAATCCTTCATCAAAAGCTCGAAATAATTTTAATGATATCTAAAAGCCATCAGAAAAAAATTAAGTAGTAAATATCAGATTGAATAAACAATATTCTATCAAAATAAATACATAAAATTAAATCATCCATTTTTCACATCATAAGAACTAAAATGATTCACAAATCACATAAATGGATCTTGAATAACATGATGCATGAAGACCTCACATGTGAAATAAAATTTATGGAATCACGGAATCCATTTGAAGCATCAATGATTTAAAATAACGTGACCTTGAAGGGGTCATGTGAGCATAGTAATAGTAAAATGATCATAATATCAGGCCAAAAGATCGTCCGAAACCCTTAAGATGATTATTCATCACCACAACTAATGACTAAACAATTAACAAAGATATTTATACAGATTGGTTTCAGTAGGAACCTAAGAAAAAGAAGTCTTACAAATTAATTCTCCCAAAACAGGCTCAGGACAAGGTCTAACAATAAATACTTACAAGAAAGTGTCACAATGATGTCATGTGATGGATGAATGGTACATGAGCTATGAAGGGTCTAGTAGTCGATCAACAAAACCTTCTTAACATCCTTATTTATAAATCATTTGATGCAATTACAAACTTCTCCTGGAAGACCTTCTGTTTCCCAAGAAACCAATTAAAGATACTTCTAAAGACTCATGTGGTAAATTATACTCATCAAAATTTAGCCCTTATCCCAAAAAATGTCACTCCATAAGAGGATCATTTGTTGATGTTGACCAAATGAAAATTGGAATATTTGTACTGGAATAAATACCAGAATGTGGATATTATTTTCCCAAAAAATAAAATACAGAAGAAGGGGGCCATGATCACATGAATAATGTGAACCACTAGGAGACCATCAATCTCCTGACCTATAAAAGTTCACGGGGATGGACACACGCAGTGCATATCCAACAAAATTCCCCATGAAGTCACTTTGACAAATCCATCTTCTCTTTTGAAGGTTCCCCAGATAGTGAATGATCATCTGATGGTCGACATATATACCCCCCCAGGTCATGTGGCTTATCAATTGTAAAATTATTGATGAACCATCCTAATATTCTTGGAAAATATGAGGAATGTATCCAAAAGGCCTAATACTCTTGCGGTTGCTGAAAACACACGTGAAACATCACCGATGAGGAGAAATATTTCCCTCAAAACACCAAAAAAACTCATGAAAATAAAAATCATTTGTAAAATAAAAAAATTTAAATAGAATGGGAGAATGATGGAGGGATTTATGTTAATTAACATCCAATGGTACACCCCTACTGATTCACAAGACACCTCGATCACCCAGTGACATATCCCCCTCAAGCATGCAATGAAATCATCCTCATCATCTAAAAGGGCCTTATACATTTCTGGATGTCTGTGAATGACCCTTGTGACTCCATAAAGAAAAAAATTGAAATTATCCAAAAAATTCACATGCATCACCATAAGAACTTCTATTTTTTATTCAACCAATCACCAATAGGTAGAGTTATTGTCTTCAACGACACGTATAAAAACTCATGAGACCCCAAACTTTGTAAAATAATGAAGGAAAATTACGGGATACTCTCTAGATCATAAAACTCATGTGAAACATCTATAAAATCCATAAAATTTCCCTTTTAACACCCCAGGAAAAGCTGGATTCATTTAGTGAAGCCCCCCTAACATGTCATCCTTTCCACGTGTAAATTCATAATAAATTCACCTAAGATCATGTGAAGAACATTAAAAATGTGCCCTGAACTTGTGAAGGCCCTGAAAATGTCACTATTACAATATTGAAGTCCCTTGGAATGTCTACAAGGTTAAAAAATATCATATTAATTGGATATAATCCAAAAATTGGGGAATTGAAAGGATGTTTTTCTGCTCACTGAATATTATGTTGTGCCCCCAAGAATGACATATGATAGGACATCATGGTGAAACATGAATCCATTCCCCCACTAAATCCATATATTATTTTAATGATACATGATGGAAAATGGTGAATAATCGATGGGGATAGGCATATAAATCCCCCAACACACTATGGACAAAATGTTTTCCAGACCCAGATATGGAAAAACTCTTGGAACCTCATGCCAGTGCACCTAGAAATTAGAACATATTTCTCTGAGCATGTGATCTCGTGTTCAATAAAGTTTTCCATTATTTATGATCTAGGTAACAACCAAAGAGATCTTGAGACATTCATAAACCCTTCATGTTACCCCTCATAGATCAAGCAGATAACTTCTAGTGGGTTACGCAAAGGGAATCCCATATATTTTTTAAAACATGAAAGACATAAAACTATAGAACACTAAACAATTCTAAGGAATGTTAAATTAAAGGCCATAAAAAAGACTAAATTATGGGAGAGATATAGAGAAAACACATACATAGAAACTCATGCACTTCTCATGAACCATCCGGGTCATGAGACATCACCAGAACATGTCACCCAGGTCATGTAACAATCCCTTGGTAAACAATTTAGATGATGAAAAGTTCTATAATCATGTCAAATAATGTCACATGGAACCCCCATAAATTCAAACCATGTCGCTCTAAGCCCTTTGAAATCTCCATTAAAACCCTACAATGTCCTTCAGATAAGTTTCTTAACTCATATGGCAGCACCAACCCATGTTAGCAATGTCTCTCTATAGAATCTGAGGATATCAATTTATTCTCATGATGCCCTCTGAGAACCCTAATAATATCTCAAGATTCCCCCATGCATGTTATCCTAGATCATGCTTTACCCTCGATATTTGTCACATTGACTCTCGATACACCCTCTAAGAGTTTAAACCAATATTATTGATTACATATAGGAATGTTAGCTAGATCATGTGGAACCCTCTAAACATTTCATTTGGAATCATGTGAAGGCTTCCAACACAAGTATCATGGGTCTGGAAATGTCCTTTGAACAAGTCATCCTTGAACATGTGACAACCTTCAGACATTCCATCCATGTTGGGAGTCACCCAACAAACAAACCAATTGGATCATTCAATTGTCTTTGGACATGTCAGGAAGACATCCTCTAACATTTTAAATAGATAATCAAGGTGTGTAGATAAGGAAATAAACACATTTTAGGTAGTAAATCTGTCTTGGTCAAATGGGAATCCCTATCCTTGATAAACTTATCTATACTCTATGTGTAAGACTTGATAAAAGGGGAAAAATTAGTGTGTATGCCCTGAGTAGTGGTATCACTTGATAAGTTACAAATACAAGGGAAACAGTAGTCTATCATCCTTAAATAATTGAACTATGGTGCATCTGATACATGATTTAACTATGATACATAGGACGCCTTCCTAAGGCTCGAGCTCTATATAAGGCATTTAAAGGGAATTCCCGGCACATGTGTTCCACACCCACAAGCAATGAAACTGATTATTTTACATACTTTGTTTCTCACATAGAGTATAGAACATGTTGTCCTTGGGAGTTGTAATGATCATATCAATCACCTAAAAATTATCTTTTCAAATAAGGGAATCCTCAGGATGTAATCCCCCATTTAGCTGAATAATATTATATGTCATGCACATAATTGAAACATCAGTGTGTAAGCCCGACAGATTGATTTGCGAGGACTCTGATTCCTTCGATAACGTAGATTCATACGACTCCTTCATAGTTCCCAATGATGACCACAAATAGGCACCCACTTCGATATATTTCCCCTTATGTCACTGACATTTCAACCAATAGGACCTAATCGTTCCCATGGGTTGATCAATCTGCCTCATTCATCTGGTGATTGAGAATCCAATTAAACTGTGATCGCTAATATTATTTATATAACCAGGATACATTGTATTCATTCATAGGTCCCAAGATCTATATTCTAAATCCCATGTTTTTTCCAGTACAAAATTCCCTCATCTATTTACAATAAGACTAAATACATCTCCCACTTGATTCTCACAATGAGTATAGCTCATGTGGCCTTAGGGAGTTGAAATGGTATTGTCTTTTGTGTTATAAATCATTACCATATAGGCAAATCTCATAATATAATTCTTAGTGTGTGGAATGATATCAACATCCTCACATATAAGAATGTCTATCATGGGACAAATCTTATGGGCATGAATGAACTATGATAACTCTTATTTCTTCTATTACTAGGATATGTACGATTTATCCTCATGTCTTGATCTCAAATATTTGATTCCCATGTACCAATACATATTTTATTTTCACATGGAATTAAACTAAATTAGTATAAATATATATGCATATTTTGATTCCTAAAATAAATAGAATACATAGGATGCCTCATAGTGGCTCAATCCCATCATTGAAATATTAACCACCTCCTTGCAAGATAGAAAATAAAAAAGTGCATGGCTATACGGATTCAATATATAATTTTTTGTACATTATTTGTAAATGGATAATGAAAATAAAATTAATACAAATGGATTAAATAATAAGATACCCTTATTTTTTAATATATAAAAGTTTTTAACCTATCATCATTGTGTTAAGGTATGTTTCCATGTATTACGATTAAGATGAAATTCATGAACATTTATTTAATCTGAAAAAGAGTCCCTGAGAGAGAAATAATTCCCTAAAAGGATATAATGTGCATAACGTCCCATCCTCTCAACCAATGTGGGTTTCTTGGTTTCATTGGTTCCAAAATCCCAACTAATAGTCAACCTTTAGAAAGAAGGTATGTACATAATTATGGATGTGGTATCCATAGAGAGTTTCCATTAAGAATAGCTATAGTAACCCTATGTAAATGATTATGCAGAACAATTATCCCCTTCACTCACAATCAACCAAGGGTCTAATCTAAAATAACCAAATGGTTGCCAGATTTTTATTGAAATAGTTTGTTTTATCCATGTTCTTATTTTCACCAAAAATAATTCAAAATAATTCTTTAAAATTTAATTTTTAGATAGTTTTTTTGTTTATAAATATTTAAATTTAATTAAAATAATGACTAATTGATGATACTTGTTGTCTTAATTGTTATATGATTTCACCAGTGATGAATGAAATCTAACCCAAATAGTGGAAATTGTTTTTTCCTCACATTTTTTTGTTTTATTTCATCATTTATTAATAATTCATCATAAGTATTTCATACGACCAGTTGTTCAAAAATACCCATGAACTAATCACTACGACATATATCATTTATATGGTGGATTTTTACTATATTTTAGTTTCTGGGATGAAGGTTTTATAAAGTATTAAATAAAATTGTTTAATATCAATGTTTTATTGAATGATTTTTTCATGGGTTTTAGCATTTCTTCCAAGTAGTGTAATAGGAGTCATTTTTCGAACAGTTTGGTGGCCAAAAAATAGAAACCAATGATGGATTATACTTAGTCATCATCAAATATATACTTATTGAGTGTAATTCATGGTTGATGTGGATGTGGGGAAGTGGGAGGATACAAGCAACAACCATTGAATTTTTGAAAATCCTGATATACACAACATGTAGTTTGAAAGAACATACATCATGTAAAAAAAATTCCCTGAAAACTAGGGTTTAAACATTATGATAATAATCACATGGGTTTGTGACATGAACACATGTTATGTGACCATAATTCATTATCCAAATGTAAACCATTTTCAAATGTGCATAGATATGGCCATTATATGGGGTATCATCTAATGTATAGAGGAGTATTCTAGTGTACATGAATACATGCATGGTAGCATTGATATTATAAATAAATATCATCTTCCGATTATATATGTATTGTACCCAGTTCCAGGGAGATTTTTTCACTTGAATCCCACATTCAATAATTAGTATCAGTATGGGTGTGTCCACTTCATCCATATATTGTAGGGTATAGTATAATATTCCATCATGACTACTATATGAGTATTCTAAACTATGGGTTAGTTTAGGATAGAATAATGTGTCCCTTTTTTATGGTGGGGGTGAACCTATATAATTATTAATTAGTGTGTGTAAGGTATATTGTCTCTAATATCTAGGGAATATGATCCATTTCATTATGGTGTATTCAATAGAGGGTTAGGTATCCCTCACTTGATTTTAGTGTGACCCCCTACATATGTTTCATTGACTTATGTGTTTCAATGGGTACTTCAATATGTCAATTTCCAATGAGTGTGACATATTGAATGTGTTCCATTAGTGTGAATGAGTCTTGATAAGCGATTAACTTGGACGAGCATGACTTTTAAACCTCTGAGATAATCCTAGGATGGATGTGAGGATGAAACATTTATTTGTATCTAGGAATATATGAGAATATTTGAGTTTCTATATTTACTTTATATTGACCGACCTTTTTTATATTGTGTTAACACTATATTCATTATTTTTTTATTGATTCTTGGGGTTTCCTATTAACTATGGTTATAATACACCATATATGGGCTCTATGAAAATTTTTAATGTCTTATGTAGACAATATTGCATTATATGTTATCATAGGAGGATGAGTATTTATTGGATCATAGTTTCACTAGATAGATTGGAGTTGGTTATAATTAATAAATAATAACAATAGTCACCATTATTTTGTAGGTTGAACACAATTATTGGTATGATGGGATTTTATTTTCTCCTTATGGTTTCCATACTCTCTATCATAAAATGATGTGGGATTACCTGTATGCATTCATATTTTTTATCACTTTTTATCCTTTCTTCATTATACCATTGTATGAAGATGTGTGTGTGATTTTACATTTAGTCTATGTCCTACTATATGAGTTAAATTTTTACACAGTACAATTTGATAGCCCCTGGATTAATGTAGGTGAGATTAGGATGTCACACTCATCTTGTAGATAGACATTCATGTCCCATTAGGTTGGTTGATGACATTTATTATATCAAACAACAATGATAAATTAAAATAAGATTTATCTGCCTCTCAAATATATGTTCTGTCATATTTATCCCCAAAATATAAAAATTAAATTAAATCACTATTCTGGGTTATAAATACCATTTAATAATGATTCCAATACAATAAAGAAGAACAATAGATTAATAATCATGTTTTAAACGATCCTCATACATTTTTGAATATACTAATATATCAGCAATATATATCACTCACTATTGAAAGTATATAATTTCAAAAATAATTAATTTATATTAACATATCATCCCTACTACCATATATATTACTAGGAAACTCACTATTTCCAACATTTTTATTATATAATAATATTTTACACCACTAATGTAAGCATTCCTATTTTTTATAAGAAATAGTGGTTTCTTGAAACATTCCTTTCATAGCATCATTTTCAAAATATTGTTTACCAGAATAAAAAAACAAATTTAGCTTTGATAAGATCCCAAATATAAATATAAAAAATGAAATCTATGAATAAATTCCTTAATAAAATATTCATTTTACACATATGATTCATTCAGTTCACCCTATAAATCTTTCTTTTCATTCCAAGATTATCTATTACAATTTTTCAATTTGTTTCTCTAGGAAAATTAGATAACAAAAATCAAAAAATCATTATAATGGTTGATTATATAGAATTGGATTAACTGTAGAATATCCCTTGGAAATGTAAAACCTGGTGTAAAAAAAGGATTCAGTATTATGAACCAGGTGATGATCATCTTAGTACATAATCCTAACCATTCTAGGTTGTTACCCCTAAGGAAATCCTTATCAGTCCATGAAACCACTGCTCCAATCCAAAAATAGTCACATTTTCTAGGTGTAAAATGAAATATCTACATTGTAAAAACATAATGTTGTTTTCATATGAAAATACACATATTTTAGACTTATCCCTAGGTTTTCACTAATGTTATCTTATCTAAAAAAACAATATAACTAAAATAATTCTCAAAAATAATTATACCACCCATTGAAATAATTGTGTCTCCCCAGACCTCTACTACAATGTCTAGTTCTAAAACATATACTTTAAATAATTCACATTGATACAATGTAAGAGTATCCTGGATAATCTATCAAAAATTTTACATTATTAATATAGCTCTCAATAGTCACAAAATCTCAACGAACCTTTTAGTTTAGTATATTTGAGGACTATATATTAATGAAATTTATTTTTCAAAATGATCGATCCTTTATCCATAATCAAAATCCATTATACTCCCTTATATACATCGCATAAGATATATTAATCCTCATAACCCTAGGGATGGAAAGGGGTGAGAATAAATTCTGAGTAAGGGAGGACTTTTGAACAAATCATCATGGGTTAACTTCTGACATTTGGAAAGGAAAACTTTTTTTTAAAAAATTATAATAATAAGAGTTTTATATAAATCAAGACACAATGAATTGTAATCTCAAATAGAAAATAGATATTCCATGGAAATTGTGTGTGAAATAATGAGATGATAAACATGATCCTTGTAACATAATCATAGATATAAGATTATAAAATAATATTGTGGAAAAAAATTGAAATAAAAATAATATGTCCAGTCTATGCACAATGTCATTCATTATGGAGTATGATTGACCTAACAAAATGTGTACCATCTTGGGATAGCGATATTCCTCTGGATAAAACCTCCCATGTTCTCCCTTTGTATGGGGATTGATCGATAGTTGTCACTATAAGAAATTTTTTATCAATACACACTTATCAAATCGTCTCTCTATAACAGATGTGAAAAAAATGATTTACCATATCATTTATTGAATAATAGATGTTTTTATTAAAAGTTACATTTTTTGAATGTCCTCAATTGAATAATTGAAGTGAAAATAATTATTTTCATTATTGGTTATTAGACAACTAACAAGAAATATAAAACATCAGTATTTTTCATGTTTACTAGTGAAGAAAATATTTAAAAAATATGGTTTTCGACACGGATTATTGAAAAAAGAAGGTGATAAATCATCTTTTTCACATAGTTTATTAAATATCCAATGAGAAAATATCATTATAATTTTAATTGAGGGTCAACACTAGTCAATTTTTTCATTTTTTCGTGCAATATCCTTTAGATTTCTCTCTCACAGTAAACCCTAACCATTTCATCTTTGATCTCTGTCCTTCAATATTTTCATTCATCAATATATGACATCAAATATCTTAATTATCAAATATACTACATTCATATATTTCATTTTAAATACACCACCACCACCCAAAGTCACATTTCATAAATTACCACTTGCACCTTATTCTTATTGGTTCCATCATATTTATCATTCTAGTTCTGATTTTAATTAATTGTTTTTTATTATTTAAATTTTCTAGAAATCCATGCATTTTTTACATTTATTTTCAATACTGATCAACCATTTAAGTATTTTTATCTTTTATTTTCCATCCATATACAATGTCCACTCTCTCTCATCCTCACCTAACTCTTTATTATTCTATCCATTGGTGTCACCTATTCAATATTCATATTTCCGATATAAATTTATGACTTTTATTTATAGATTAAAATTAGAATAAATTAAAGTCATTTTATTTTTGTTTCTCTTTTAAAATTTTCCATTAATGTCACATTATCATTCAGTTTGAAACCACCACCCCCATCGACCAACTCCCATCATCAGCCTTTAATTGCACCATGTTCCCATTGGTTAACCTTCTCACTCATCGCGGATTTACTATAAATTTATTGTGTAATGTCCATGTTTTTCTCATGTAATTACTTGGAATATATCTCAGATTTTATTTTTGAGAACATGCACTTAGAAAAAAAATTATTCTAAGGGCTGGTTTTCCCAAAACAAAATTTATAAATATAATAGATATATCAAATTTACATGTGTGTTGTTTTCCTGGAAAAGTGGAATATATACTATATAGAATACTAGATCAAAAATATGGGGGAATAATTTCATTCTTATAATGGAATATACTTTATGTGTGACATAACCAATTTTGGGGTTGGGTGTTTGTGGAAAAGTTATCCTGGGATAATTAATAAAATATTTACTAATTTTATTAAATGAAAAAGAAACATAGTTTAATTTTTATATAAGTATATTACTTTGGGAAAATAATAGTGTTATACATATATCAATGGATATTTTGAGGTTCCGTTTGAGAGACTCTAGAGTAAATTACATTGGAAAATGACAACCAGATCAAAGATCGATAACCAATGTAAAATCGAATCATAGGATAACACCAATAAAAATTATAAAGATTCACTAATCATCAAAAAATCAATTTGAATCGAGGATTGATGTTAATTTCTGTTTAGAAATATTCCCATTTATTAATTCCTACTATTAAAGTAAATAGATGGACCAAAGTATTGATTCTTTTGGTATGTTTATCACATGTATAGGTAGTTTTATCAGAGAAATATGGATTATCCTTGTGGTTACATTATTATCTCTTAATACATTATTCTAATGGAATCATATTTATGAAAAAAATAACATAGTCAAGGATTGTTCTTTATGGATTTGGTTGTTCATTTGTTTCCAAATTTCATTTTCCATTATGGGAAAAAAACCTGGAACATGGTTTAAATAATAAAATAGAATCAATCATTTCACAACTGTTTTTTAGTGCAGTTACATGATATTATAGATCTCGTTCCCATATCTATGGTAGGATCATTGTACGAGGGGAGCGGAAATGGATCAAATGGATTTGGGAGTGCTGAATTTTGTTTTCTTGTGTATATGATGATGGATGATTCACGATGGACCTTCCGAAATGTTTTGATGGTTGTATTGAAATGTTTGATGATTTAAAGTCTCATACAATTGTGTTCCTTTTATTTTGGAATGGGGAATGCCCATATCGATGGTCGAAGGATCATAAAATGTCATGTAAAATGGATATGGGATTGTGGAAAATACCATAACACATAGTGTGTAATCCATGATTAAACAACGTGTAAAAACCCAAGTTCACATTAGGGTTATGAGGATAAGTTATGAAGCACACAGAATGTGACCTTGTCACATGGCCTGTTAGCCTTCTCAGTTGGATAAACAAGTACCTCAGATGGTACACATGCATGAGTACTGGAAAGGCTAGCCATACAAGGTTATGGATATCCATACATAGACATGGTAAAGATTACATGGACTCAAACACACTGTGAACTTTTACAAGGACATGGTAATGGGTCATGTTACACATGAAGGATCTTATGTAAATGGATGAGACTTGTATACCCACTATAGACTATGTACTCCCACAAAGTTGACTTCACTCTCTTGTCCTCTTCAGTTTGGAAATGTTTCATTTTTTTTCATACCCATAATCCATTCATTAAGGGTTAATATGAAATTTCATGATACTCATAGTACAATGAACCATTTTGTGGATCTTCTTGGATAAAGTTATTTGAATCCTTCTATGTGGCCCAAAGTGATATCCTTCATCATCATCTTTCCCTATATGGGGTTATTTGTATCCATATAGTCAATACTATGTGATTACAGAACCTATACATAGACGTATAATCCATATTGATTTGTTGGTATACTTGATGGCCATCGGTGTGATTCTCTTAAATGTGTCAATCTCTTCAGACATCCAGTATACAGTTCTTATAGAGGGACCTGATGGTAAGTAAATCATGGAATGAAACCATTAGTTCTATCTAACTTGGGGATTGTGTTCTTATGGAGGAATAAAATTTAAAACCATCAATCATGATTCCTAGTCTATCATTATGGTTGTGACATTACATTGATACTATGTGTCTTTGTTGAGTATATCTAGATATTCTTGTTAAATGTGATGAGTAAATATACCTATGTCTATCTAAATATCATTCATGTTTTTATATGCTTTTTTTATTTGGGGTGTTGTACTGGTTATTTCTATACACACCCAAGTATGGTATTTTTCTCACACATGTTGCGTCTTGTATAGATGGTCCATATTTTTGTGTAGTCCTAGGGGGACTAGGACCAAGTTGTGCTTAGTTACCCAGAAATAACAAGGTATGCACATATGATTATCTTGAAAGAAGACACCATCTAGACTTTCAGGTTCGAAGTTCCTTGAAACACATATTAGTTGAACTTTATTTGGATTTGTTTACTTCTGAGTTCCTTTTTAAATATTCTGGTAATGGGATATAGATGAATGAATGAATGGTTTTTCAGTTGTTTTACATTTCATCATTATATGGTCCTGGCAGTTTGTGTGTAGATACATTAGGATAAGGCCTCCCATGTTAAGGATATCCCAACATTGTGCTAATCTCTATACCATTTACTTTTTTTAGGAATTCTTATGGTAATAAGAATAATGGGACCAATTTGGACTAGTTTTGATAGAGTGGTATCAAGGACAGTCTGTTCTACCATTGGACCAAAGTTTATGAGATTTGTTTGGGGAAACAGTTTTATGTTTTTGACCATTAATATTAGGCTAGAGAAACTAATGTTAGTGTGGAAACCAACATATCCATACACCTAGACTCTAATCGCAAACCATTTGATTTGGTGAATGATAACAAAAGTTGATGGGAAAATGGTACATGTATTATATAGGAATGGTTGGTTGTTTCAATGTCATTATTGAGATAGCTCTCCAAGTATACATATTAACCATGGTATATGTTTTCAATTTAAGGATGACTCCCTAAAATATGAAATCTAGCATTAAATTTTAGGATCATGAGGATGATCCCCTTAGTTTTGAGGCATTGATATTGGGGACTTTTTCAGATGTGTTACCCACAGGTTGTATACCGGCTGTACCACCACCTATTATGTAGTTGATGGTACCCTCAGTACCCACAGATGATGTGTGAAGGATGAGATAGCCTCATAATTTTTAGTGATAGTGACCCCTCAAGATTCAAGGTGAGCTCGAAAAAAATTGATGACTGTTATTAGGTGATGACACAAGTTTTCATTTTGTCTGGAAATCGGGTAATCAAATCATGGTGTTGGACGCAAACCATTTCTAGGGATCTGAAAGACTATAGTGGGGTTAGGTGACTTGGTCATATGATGAAGATAATATAGCATGATTAGATATTTGGATCCTTATCATAGAATATTTTTATCTATATTTATTGTGAATTATGTGTGTCCAATAGCTTCTACATCTTCAATAGTGCAGCAAGACAGTGGGTGATTATTCATTGAGGTATACAAGCCGCTCTATGGAATCGATGGATATGATTCATGGATAGTTCTTATAAGATCAAAATTTATGTGAGGATTGTGAAGATACATATATGTTATCCATATATCACTAGGCATTCCTACATATTCTTGAGTTCTAGAGAGTTCATTTATGGTCAAGGCTTTCTTGTATGAGAAGAAGTAGATAGTTTTTTATGGAAGTGGGAATAAATAAGAATATAGTTTTATAGAAGGAAGAGGACATATGTCCTAGGTACCTAAATTTCCACATGAATGAAGTTTTAGGATGTTATCCTTGAATAGATTGTGTATGGTACATGGGTCATAGGAAGGGTCTAATCATCTGAAAGATATGTGGTGTTACTCATGTTATAGTAGGGGACACCTCATGATGGATTGTGTAACCCATCATAAGGTCAAATATGATATAGAAAATGGGAGACCTATATAGAGGTAGTGGTAAGAACAGATGTACCTTAAGGGCAGAAGGCATATAATATTATGTGGTAGATAATCTTGAGTTTGTAGATGTTTTGATGTATTACCCTCACCCTCATCATGTGTTCCACACTAGGATTACAGTGTTGGAGGAAAAGGGTGGGGGTAGCTTCAGGAGATTGAGGCTTATGAACCAGAGGCTCTAAGGATGATACAATATATGATCAGTATCTTTTTCATTTTATCTAAAATAATGATACACACATGTATGTATGGTTCCTTTATTTCTACTTATCTGGTTCGAGACTTAGACATTATGATTGAGCCATTAGCTAGGCCCTTTCACTTGGATACATAAAATATAGATTAATTAGTGATCACACACTTGTAATGACAGTGTGAACCAACTATTAGAGGTGATATTTTCTATTGGTTTCTATTTGTAGAAGTGATGAGGCCTTAAGGAATAATCTTAGTCGTGTATTGGTTATCAACCATTCATGCATTTATAGACTTCTTATGGTGGAGGATGCAGTGTGCCTATAGTGACGAGACTATATTATCATTTGTAGGTAATAGGAAATACACACAGTACATGATGGACTCATGCATAGAAGGTTGAAGATGAGTACTCATTATTTTTCTATTATGACCCATGGAGTTTGGATTTTATGAGTTTCCATATTTCTGTAGTAGTGGAAGAGTATGAGGAAATCCTTCTAGAGGGAGTTCTAAGATTAACTCCCCACTAAGAGATAGTATTTTTCATTTATATACATCTTTAAATGACTTTAAAATATACACCATCATATCAGATTATTTTTGTAGAGATTTATGAGCTGAGGATCCAATTAGAGGAATTGAAGAGGAATGTATTTGTCTGACCTAGAGCTTTCCCCATCGAAACCCATTTTTTTTCAGGGATAACGGAGGCTTAAGTTTGTGTGATGATTAACATTTCATAAAAAATGTGATAGTAAATAAAAAATATCCACTTACAAGGATCTATGACCTATTTGATCCATTTAAAGGGGAATGATGGTTCTCCATGATTGAACATAAATCAGGCTATCACTATTTGTCAGTATTTCATGATGATATAATGATGATGGTATACAAATGTTGCTACGGTTACTAGGTATACTATGTAACTTCCTTTTGCATGAAGAACGCCCTAGAAGTGTTCATATGACTCATCAAATATATATTTCAGTTCCTCTTATATCAGTTCATGGTAGTCTTTATTGAAATTATCCTACTATACTCAACTTCTAAGGAGGAGCATGCATTATAGTTTTGGATGGTTCATCATGTACTCTGAGAGAACCAATTTTTTGGATGGTCTCTATGTTCCAGTTTTGGATTCATGAAATCCATCTCAGTAAAAGGACTAGATGTACACCTTGAGAAGGTAATGGTTGTGTTACCATGGGAGGCACCCACTAGGGTTACTAACGTGTCTATCTTCTTTGGATTGTAATATCATATTTCTCAGTGATATCAGTTCCCTTTATAGATTTGACATGAAAGGAGAATAATTTCATGTTGACTAAGATATTCTATTAGGATCCCCAATATTTTATATTGAGATTGATGAGTGCTCCCATATTTGGATTAACCGAGGAGGGTGTCTAGTATATAGTGTTTTGTGATGCATCAAGAACTGGTCTTAGTTTTGTTTTGATAAATACATGGGCAGTGATTGCATGTGTTTCATTTAATTTCAGAGCACATGATCATAAATACACAACCCATATTTTTCTTATAACCATGTATTTTCATGGAAGTTTTCAACAAGACTTGTTCACGGGACCATAATCATCCAATAGTACCCATATTTATAATTTTTTTCAATCTTGTGTTCTAATTGTAGGTGGTCATTGAGAAAAGGATCCATTAATGCTTAGGTACTCACATAGTTTTAGAGGATGGTAGGTTAACTATACCACCTCTTTTTGTGTGGAATTATTTCCAACATAGGGACTCTCTTAAAGATTTATGAGATGTTCACCAATCCATTATTAAATCCCAAATAGGGAAAGTGGTGACTTTAAATAGAAATAAATTATTAGTATGTATGGGATTTAGAATCATCTGTATGTATATAATGTTTTCATAGATAAAGACATATGCATGTATCTAATGTTCTCTATTTAAGGTTTAATTTTTGTGAAAGGATTAAATATTCTTTGTCCATTAATTATAATGGTTTTGGCTTGAATCCACTCATTTTGGTGCTCTACAAATTATCTTTATCAAAGGATATGGGAGTTATTTTTGATGGTTGGATCAAGATAATAATATGGTATTTCTATGTATCATTGTGAATAGAATCTGAGACCATGTAGTTAATTTTTAATTAATTGGACACATCCTACCTTTTAAGGTTATGTGATGAAGACCAAACATGTTGTTTAATGTTATGTGACAAGTATCACTAAGTGAAAGGTTTCACATCAGTTTTTGTTGTGGGACTAATTCTGAAGTGGCCTAAAGAAATCAGAGGGAATTTATCCACCTTTGCTGAATATGATGCCAATGGGAATATAGCCTTGAAAAAATTAGGGACAGTGTTGCGTTGTTGGTTTGATCCTAATAAAGGCTTCATACAAATGCCAATATGAATATATTTGATGCCCAAATAGTTTATAATTGAGTACCCATGCCTACACCCTCAAAAAAATTTATCAAATATGGGATATTTCCCTTTAATTTGGGTGCATGGTTTTAAGGTCCTACACCTATGGAGACCTTCAAGACATTTTCTCATAGTGGATATGTCCATTTGTGATGGTGACAACATGGATGGAGATTATACTAAATATGATTCCCATTAGGATAACACATTTAGAGTTTATACTATATAAGATACCCTTTTATGGTTTACCACATAGGTTATATGAGAATTTGTGTTGGATACATGTCTTTGAGGACCCACAACTATTGATTCCCTCTAAATCAATGGGAGTGTAATATCCATAAAATTATTCTCTATTAGGAAATTTATCTAATCATGTAGATGTTAGCGTCATTACTAACCTCCAATACCATCTGAATTATTCATTGTGTGATGGAAAATTTGAATTTGTAGATATAGAAAGCCATAAAATACCCTTCATCTGATTGGCGAGAAGTCGATTGTGATTGGATAGGGAAGGGGATTTGAAGTTCCTATCTCCTCTATTATTTTGTTATCCCTGGTGGATGAAAGATGGGAGGGGTAGAACATCCTTCAATAAATACTATATACTAAATCTAGAAGATATTCCCTTCTCCCAGTTCTAGATAATAAGAAAAAATGTTCCATCATAAACCATCATCAAATGGACTAGATAGTGTCCCCACCCTCTGTATCTGAAATAGGGAGGCATCTAGTCTTATAGATGGGAAGTGCCACAAAAAAACCAAGCCCTGATGTCTAAAACTACGATGTCCCAAAAACTAACCCCAAGGACATATTCCTCATTACCGAAGTACTAACAAATATACTCACTTCAAGGACCCTACACATCGGGCAATACATGTGTGGTAAAACACCTACTGAGGGAATTCACAACCAAATGGGAGTCACTCTAGTGTGTCTTTTTCCATGGTCTTGAAAATATACAGGATTCTATGGAGTTTTTTATTTTCTCTCACATATATGGGAGTCCCAAGGAATGAGGTGAACTATCATTTTTTGAATAAAGATAGTTCTTAAATGAGGCCTAAGAATGTGAAAGAAGGGTTGTATGAAGATGGATCACACCTATGATGGTAAAGAGAGCTTAAGGGTTATCACGTACAGTAGACCTCGGTGAGCTAAAGAGATATCTGGATAATGGATAGCCTATGTGACAATACTTATATGCAGATATACTTTAGGATCAAATGTTCACCACATATGACTTAACATGATAGGCACATAGGTCTTGGGTTTGAGAAGGGGATGTAAACCTAGGGTTCTTGAACTAGGGAATATGGATCACCAAGGTGTTTATGTATTTAATATAGTAGGTAAAATTTAGTCCTATTATACATCTTAACTAATTATTCTTTTGAAACATGGAAATATACTTGAAAGCTTATGCCAGCCTGGATAGACGAATTAGAAGAGTAGAGATTTGAGGATTCTCTGGGTTTTCTAATTGTGTAAAATTTCGATCCTTAAGGTCATATTTATAGGTGTTATTGGGAAATAGGCTGAAGGAAGTTTTCCAAGAAATTCTATCACATTGGTGGACAACATAGGTCAGTCACACAAGTCAATTGTGTCACTTCATTGTATTGGTGTGACCTAAGTAGTAATCTTTGCTGCAACTATCTACATCTAGTGTGACAGTTCAGGGGAACATGTTGAATAAGAATGGTGGCACATCTACATAGGTCAGACCTACATCATTTCACTGATCATAAATTTCATGGTATAACATGGAAGATGTGTGTATCACTTTATATTCCTCACATCTATTTTTCTTGAGGATTCCTCCATTAAAAATTTTCATTATACAGTTAGTTAATAGAGTGTCAACAACCCCCCCCCATAAAGATTGGATTCAATAAAAATAAGTGGGTATGATTCAAAGGTAGATGAAAATGATGTTTATGGATCCTTTGATTACTAGCTTCCACATGTTCATGCACCTTAATGATTGACTTGATGAATATTTTTACATTAATGTCTCCCAAGGTATAAGTGAAAGGATGATCAGTGCGGGAGGGTCACCAAGGTGTGCTACATAACAGTTTCATTCAGATAGATATTGTAGGGGTCGTCCATGTCTATAAATATTGTCAATGGAATCAATTTTACTTCCTGTCACCATCACTATATAGTTTCAATTATGATATTGATCTTCTCATGCCAGTCTATCTACTAAATCATCATTCAAGAAGACCTGATATTCACTTATCTATGTGACACATGTATCATGGGGATTGACCTACATGAGGTCACATGGGAAATGGTCCTCTGTGAGGTCACTCCTTTACAAAAGATTTTAATTCATGAATTTTTTTAAACAGAACATTTTTTTAAATTAAAATTGGGTTACTTCCTTGTATATTCTAAATGGGCTAATAGAAGGCTAATGTCTCTAATGAATAGACTAGTTATCATATGAAGGATATGGTTAATGTCTTCATTCTAGATTATTATAATGAATTTGATGGCACTCTATAAAACACAATGAATTTCATGAAGAATCATCACCATTAATATCTTGAGAGTAATTATCTACCACTCTATTGCTATTAACATTTGCAGGATGTATTCATACCAACGAAGGTGAATTGTTTATTTCTTTATTGGTTTCATCAATACATGAATTTCTCCTCTTCAAACATCATATCCAATTTTTCATACATCAATGTGGGAACAAAATATATGACATGTTTCATTCCTTGGAACAGTTCTATCCCAAAATATAAGCCTTGTAGCACCATGTTATAGTTTTACTACTATATTTATATCTTTCATAATTCCAATATAGACTAATTGAATGGATGGAGGGAATATTGGGACCTCATCCTCTGAGGGGGTGTTAGAACCGAGTGGGTGTGTGGATACTTGGGACACCAACCCTATGATGATTTTGTAATTGAGATGAAGGTGGTCTTCATTTACAAGGTTGTTTGGGTGGTCCAAACCTACCTATTCAATAAACAAGTTATTATTTCAGAGCTACTAATCTGGTGGAGGATACAGAACAACACATTCTCTATAATGAATTTATTATTGGGGATTTGTCTATGGCATTTCAATAAGACCTATATAACATACATCCAAAGATATATGTATAATGAGTTCATTCTACTGATAGTGAAATGGTATGATGCTGAAATGACGCCCATTTTGGATCGGGAGCTATTAGTTATAGCTAGTGATATCAAGAAATATATTGATTTCTTGAGGTGGATATCTATTATTAATCATGGATGAACACTTCATGGAGACTAAGAGGGATTAATCTTAACAAAAACGTCCCACATGATCTCCTAAAATGGAGAAGTGGGGTATTCCTAGAAAATTCTAGTCCACAATAGAACAAAGTGGGTGTAGCCAATGGGGGTACGCAATCAAGTATGACATACCCTCTGAAACATATCTTGCATGATTCTTAGAAATGTCTCTAATCATCCATGTGGTTCATGTTCATGAATCCAATGGATTCTTGAGGCTCATAACATTCTATATAGAGGAAAAGTTAGCAGTAGAGAATCACATAGGGTAGGAAACCCTGTCTTAGTAATGATCTATCTGTACGAGTTGTACGTGGACATAGGAAAGGCCTTTTTCAGAATTCTAGTAACTTACCAATTATTTTGGGGATGTATTATGGATATTTTCTCATCTTATTCCATGTTGGGTGTGGTCAATATTCTAGGGGGATGGTAATGACCATTATTTTAGGTTTTTTCTAGTATCCAAGCCCTTTCCATGAAGCATGGTGTATCATTAAACAGATTGAATATATTTATTGAATTATACTTCATTCCATATGGGGATACACCGAATATGTAATTCACTAATAGAGGTAATGATGGGGATTAATTGTGAGTATATTTGGTTGACCTCATATATGTTGTGTTAGCAACCTAAATTGAAGGAGATGTTATATGTGATACCTATGATCCATATAGACTTGCACAACAATTCATGTGATTGTAGAAAATGACCATATCCCATCCTGTGCATGTTCGATCAGAGAAAAACCCAATGGTGGGACGAAAACATATGATTTTTATAGCTGTGGAGGTGACTCAAGTAGAAATTAATACAACTATAGTGACTGAATCTACATGTTTTACATCCTTATATTATTAACATTGATTTAATAATGTCTTTATGGGACATTGATAATAGATACCACCCTAGTTAGAGCTATAGTGACACCCGATCGTGGGAATGTTGGATGAAAGGCTCCAAACATTTTGGAGTGTGGCAGAGATGAGGTACCAAGCTCACCCAAGTGATCTTATGCCCATTTTAGTCCACCATTTATTAAAAGGGAAATGCCAGCTGGGGATGAGTCGATATAGTCTAGACCTTATAACCAATAAGAAACTTGATCTCCATTTTCCTACCCATTTACCATGATAGAGAGACCCAAAAATCCTATGAAATCATGGAGTGATAGGTCTACATCAAAAATGGCCAGAACATGCATATATATTTCGTGATTAGAGTCAGCACAAACATGGTAGGCTTGCATTCGAATGCCAAGGATATGTGGTAACTCATCCACATTGGGATATGGATTCCACAAATTGGAGGATGTTAAATCTCCACCAAACCTCCACTTTGATGCAAAAAATATCATGGAGGTAATATATAATCATGAGACCGATATTATGTATTATGCCACCAATGTTTGTAACATTACGAGAATGTTAATGGAGGACATGGTGAACTATGTGACTAATATAGGGGTTGATGAACCCTCTTCTAATAGATGAGATGACTTCATTGATCCTCATGATATATGTTATCCCCTTTCTTACTTTCCTCATTCCTCGTTTTCTTCATTATTTTGATCAAATGGTAGTTACTGAGGTATGGGTGTCCTTGATTTTTTGTGGGTTCTGGGAGAATTAGTAGAGATCCCATTTTCGAGATATGTCATGACATTATCCCTTGTGGGGGAGAGGAGTCAAATTTAGAAATTGAGGATTTATCCTCAGGATAGAGGATGGTGGATGGGGAGATGGTAAGAGAGTCTTCTTGAATTCCCCTCGAATACCTATATTTGGGGAGGCATGTTCTAGCCTTCCTCTATCAATGTGAAGGAACATAGAAGGGTGTAGTGTTTGACCTAGTGCATAAAAATACTATGAGAGATATCGTGACAACATTTAATCATGATTTATCCAAAATAAATGCATTGCCATGTAGGATCCACTCCCATATCCTCTCTCATGGAGATTATAGATGACCACTCAAGATATGATGATGACATCCCTGATGAGGTGAAACTTTCTTCTAGTGATTCTATTCGTTAGACATGAGAAGAAACATAGGTTGACTCCAATATTGTTCCAATCATTGTATAGTGGGAGGATAATCTTGTAAATATATTATGCAAATCATTTGGTGAAATGTTCCAATTACTTACTTCCTTTCCTTATAATATTTCATTTCTACCAAATACACTAGATGAAATTATGATAACCAATTTTATTACTTCAAATACTCTATAAGGGAATGATATTGATGTCAAACCATGTAATGATGTTTATGGTTCTAATATTGATATTATATTGATTGTAATTTGTTTACCACCAAAAGGTTAGTGGATGCTGGTGATTGTAGATACTATTTGGTTGTTGATCTTGAAATATTAGATACCCTTACTTGTGATGATTCTAATAGACTTGATGAAATTTATAATGAAATAATGGAAGAACATAATCTATATATTAATATCATGGGATACATTTGGTATTCTGGGTACTTTAATAATATGTTTGATGGATGTGAGTTCCACTCTTAAAGTATTTTCTCTCTTGGATGACCTTCTGTCAAATTCATTAAACCAATGATTTTAAATGGAAAAAACTATTTCCTCTAATAATGTTACTATTGAAATCCATGACTATGGAATTGAGTTCCACCCCCTCCATATCATGGAGAAATGGTAGTCAAGATCCATTGAGTGGGAGATTCTTGAGAGGCTTCCATCTTGTTCCCTAAACAAACTCAGTGGATTATTCCTCTACAAGAGATTCAAGTTCAAAGTATTGACATCGATGATGCTCAGGAAGAATCCGAATGAGCATATAATCAATAAATATTTTACATCCATCAACTCATTTGTAGTAATTTTTCCTTTTATTCATCCCATGTTCAATCCATTATGACCAAAATTATTCATCCTTTAGTATTTGTAGTTGTAGTGGTTGAACCTGAAAGGGAAGTCTCTACCCCAACTAAATCCACAACATAAGGAAAGGATACATCACTTCGGGAAAGATAGTGAAATTATATTTCATATAAAAACAAATTCTGAATTATACCCATCGCCATTTGATTAGATCTATGGTTATCCATGATGCTCAGAATATTATTCAGGAATGTCCCCAATTCATATGGAAGGATATCTGAAAGATAGTCCAAGGGAAACCCATTAGTGATTTACCTGAAAGTCTCTCTTATCTCAAAACCTTTTTGACACCTTGGTATATGGTGTATTTGACTACCACATTGATTATACCACCATGAAATAAAGAATTTTCTAACGAGATTATGAGAATTATTTGAAATAATTCCTTATCAGGGTGAGAGTTCTAATTCGAATTGATGACCTCTGTGTTTCATTATCCCTTATAGAGTTAAAAAATTCTACTACATTGGTGGAGTAAAATCGGTGGGTTTATAAGAATGATGGTCAAATATTATTCCTTAAACAATATATGGACTCTTCCTAAAGAACTTTTGGACAACATCATCATACTCAGGAAGGTGATCAAGATGATAGATCAAATATCATTTCCACTATAGAAGAGTAGCTTCTCCTATATAAGGATACTAACAGTATTAAATAGTCCATGTTTCGACAGGACATCGATGGGGCTCATGAGTCCCTTTAACATATAAAAAGTTAGGTTGAAGGCCTTTTATGGATAAAGAAAAAGAGAATATAATTTTGTGGACATTCATTTATTTTATACTCCATTAATGATAGGTATTTTCAATAAACTATGTCTCCATTTGTATTTTCATTTTTAATTATTAAATAAAAATTAGGCTGAACTATTTAACTAAATTTACATTAATTAATGTGTTGCAATCAAAAAAATATGAATGATGGGGGAGATACTATGAATTTTTTCTAAGCCTTAAGGCCGTTGGAAAATATTTATGATGTTCCTAGAGACATATGATAGACCCTATGTACTGTGATTATTTTTGTATCATTTCCATATTTTTTATGAATTTATATATATAGAAAAATTATCCTGTGATACCTGAATATTTCATAGTCTTTAATTTTTTTTGTTTTCATAGAAACAAATTTATTTCCTTTTTATTTAAATTTCTCTATCTATTTTTGAAAAACCATGACGATTGATGGTTGAGGTATCTGTGACTTTAATTTTATCCTGGGTTCCATTCTAAGTGTATTCAACCTAGCAAGAACCATGTCCCTTTTTGTGGGTAGTTCATAGACTATTAATCCAAACAATTGTGACTGGTATTTTAGGTCAAAAAGTTTTGACCATGAGTTATGTAATGACAAACTATGTAAGGAAGATCAGTTCAGAATGGTCTGAAATTCATTACACAAAAAAATTATGCAATTTATGAGTCCTATTTATTAATTAATAGATATAAACATTATTTTAGATGATTATGAAAGGTATGACCACAGTAAATATTCAAAAATCAGTTTTCTTCATGAAGTTTCCAGGGATTATAGATATATAAGAGTTATATCTAATAGAAAAATGTTCCCCTGAATGAAAATAAATTTTTGTGGGTACCTTATGAAAAGTTGAACTATAGCATATCAATGTAGAGTTTGAAAAATGAGTCATGTAGAATATGAAAGTATATAACTAATGTATGGAATGTTAATGAAGATCTAAACTTCTAACAATCTCAATGGGTGGTTTTTGAATTAAATTATTATATGATCAAATGGAGAAAATTTGTTTTTCTTTTCCATGATTGAGAAACTGCTCCATATCCAATTTGGTTTGTGTAATGTGGGTGGAGGTGGGATTTTATTCCTTTCATAATCATGAAAATGAAGGGTTATTACAGATGTCTCGAACCTCCTACCTAGATCGAGGTTATGTCCACGAATGGGGGAAGATACATGATTTTATATCTATGGATGATAGTCCAAGATTAGAGAATCTAGGCATCACCACATGTAGGGATGAAATGAGAATCAAGATATACATAGATATTTTGGGTGATGTGGTGGATAAAAAGCATCAAAAAGAATGAATCCTCCCTAAAACGGGTTGAGGCCTCTTGTAGTTTAATTTAGTGAGACCATGACTTCTACAATGTTGTTAATCATTGTAAAAAAAAGATGTTGAGGTTTATAGTTTTTGGTTATTTATGTTTTACTGAAGGATTGGTGATTTTTCCTTTTGCAGTAATCCATATGAGAATTTTCCATCATCTAATGAAATTAATAGGGGAGGTTATAAGCTATAATCTATGGGTATCAAGATCTGAAACAGTTATGTGGTACAAGTATGCAATAAATGATCATCGACCAGGATTTTAAATAGATTTCTAACATAATGTTTTTATAGGATTTCTAAGATAGTTGAGTTTACTCCGGAGGGTGAATGTGTCCCTTATTGATAAGAAATTTTATAGAGAGACTGAGGAAAATATGATTTTTTTTATCAATTCATATTCAAACAATTCAATCCTTTGGTTGACATACCCTATTAGCGGGAAAAATAAATTAACAGACAAAACAATGGTATCCTAAATAATCTAATATCCCCATACCAATGGTTGAATAAATGTTTTTGGGATTAAAATTCCTCCAAAAACATAGTTTGTATTTTGAATGGAATGTCTCGGAATATGGAAGGAGCATTTAATATCAACATTATCCAATTAAAGGGGGAAATGTTATCCCTACTCAGGTCCGACCCATTTATAGGAAAGGGGGATTTCTATTTTTTTGCAACTAGATCAGAATGTAGGATCTAGGTGATGCCACCTATCTCCTAAAAGAGAGAATCAATCCACCATAGTTATTGAATATATTCCTTACATATATTTAATTCTTTTGTTAAGAATGATATTTTTTCAATGGGGCTCATGAGTGGGGAAATAACTTGTACTGGACCCCCTTGTGTAGATCTTCCTCATACATATGAGAGTAGGGTTATTTTTCCAATATTTATGTTGACCATGATGTGGTATCAAGGAATCAATAAATACCTCATAAATGAGAGAATAAATCCAGACATAGTTATTAAATTAACACAACTAAGGATAAATAATCTATTTATTTTATTATCATGTGGTGAGGACTTATATAATACCTTTTAAGATATTTCCTATAGGACTACATTAACCATGATATGACATGATATTCCATGATCATGTAGGGAAGCCTCCCCAAAACACCTAATCTCACATGATCTATTATCATTGTGACAAATAAGGTGAGGAAAATTTTTCATTCTCCATAAGAAGATGATTAAAAAAAGAAATTGAATTTTGTATTGTGGGGGATGTACCAATATATATGATTTGGTCATACATACATATATTATCAAAGCGATAATCATGTCTTACATAGTTTAGGAATCGATGTTGTTCAATATCATGCGGAAGGATCTAAGTTTACTCAATGTGAGCAGAAAAATCATGAAGCATTATGAACATTTTTCTAGAATTTCGTGGAATATCCTTATGGGAGGCCTCTCTTATATTGGATACAAGGATCCTTGAGCTAGATTCTTTGGGAATCCTATGCTTGGTACATAGTCTAAGAATTCATTTAAACATCACGTGTTGATGAATTTTTCATACAGTTAAGCATCATATGAAAAATATTACAAGTTTTTTTTTGACATTTTAGTTTATATGAATAAGATAAATATTAAGGTAATCAATGATGGATATAAGGCTTACTAGGACACTAATGTCATGAAATGATTTAAACATGAAGAAAGAAATCATAAACCATGGTGTTTTGGATTCCTGGATAAGAATAAGTGGTATGTTACAAGAACACAAGGAAGGAATGTGAACAAATTTAGAAAAACTATGTTCCTAGAATATTATTGTTGGGGATTAGAGAAATAGAAGAGCTCTCCTATGAGGACCACTGTGCCTCTAGTTGATAGGCCCTTTTGGTGGGTCACTTATATAAATCCATCTTGAAAATATCAATATGTAGTCATGAAAATGGTTTCCTTGCAAATCATACATTATGTTACTGATGGATGAGGAATGCTTATGGATATCATAAATCACCTATGAAAAGGATTATGATGCATTAAAGGAATATATATGGGCAGAAATGGAGAATATTGTCTAGAACAGTACATGGAGTGAAAAGTCCCCTACATAGGTCATATATTATATATAAGAGATCATGTATTTTCATTTATTCATTGATTGGCCCCGAAAATAGGTTCTTCGAGGAGATGAATCTCCCATTTGAGGAGAGAATCAAGCCACATCTAGTTCTTCTATGAAGGATCCCAGTGTATGTATGACCTATACAACATTAGTGGTAAATTTTTATGTTGTGGATGGACCCATGATTAGATATTCGAGTAACACTACTTATCCGATTATGGTAGGAATCTTTCAACATTTATTTCATGAATGAAGGTGTGGAAGGAGACTAAAAAATTGGATTACAATACACTCAAGCACAAATTGAAATGACGTTTATTTTGTTATACATCATGAAATAATGGTGTTTTTATTCGATCTAACATCTGGTGACTATGATTTTAGAGAATATATTTTATATTATTACAACCCAAACTATAGTGTCATGTATGTTTATCTCATATCACTATGACAATACATTGTTTCTTGTGTGGTCGTTCATATAGAACCATGATTCTATGAATTTTAACATCATTAATCAATGATAAAGAAACTTAGAGCATTAATGTCATACGACCAAGAAGAAGGTACCATGTGGTTTATCTTCTTGAAACATAGATAAAATTATAAATTTATTACACAACGTATTTCATGAAAAATATTTCATTGGTAGGGGTTGTAATGTGCTCCAAATCCTTCAAGACCAAAGAATTTGTTCTGTTAGATTGGAACTTTTGTCTAAAATAATTTCCCTCCTACATTATCTCATGATTTATAGGTTTTTTCATTCGTATCATTAAAGTCATGTCGATCGGCACCGGTTCCCATTGCAGGAATGAGCGGAGGCAGAATTTATTATTTAAATCCCATGATATATGGTTTTGGGGGACCTTCATATAATTAATGGTATAAAATAAGTTTTCATTAATCCTTTACAATTCATCCATCCATTTTTAATATTACTCATATATGGATAGATGATCACAGATTGAAATGGGGAGTAATGGAAATTAGACCTCAATGGGTAGGAATAATTATATCATACATAGACATGAATATGTGGTCCCTCACATGGTAGTGTGGGATGTAGTTTGGTAAGTAAAAAAATCATGAAAGATCTTTTCCAATAATAAAAAATTATCTTTATCCACCATATATGAGATTATATTTTATAGGGTATTGTTGATTGCCTTTATCATTACATTATTCACTGAATGGTAGAAACAAAATAATTGTATTTGATACCATAGTCTTTTTAGAGTTAAAATAACATAGAATAATAGAAATTGGTTTTATTTTCCATTAGTATTTTATGAGTGAACCAATTGTGGTAATGATTTTTGCTTTCATGAATATGATAATTATACTATCCCTCTGTACATTGATGTGTATTGCTTCGCCTAAATTGGAAAAAAATTCATTTATAATGGGGATGTATTTGAATTGGTTGGTCATCACTAGAGGATACCTACCTACCACATCCATTCCCTATCAAAAATATTTACTGGAGTGTTTTCATGTGTGTAGAAACATCTAGTGGTTGATGGATGAATTTGACATGCACATGGATGGAATGACATATCTTGGTGAATTTTGAGAAATCAAATGTCATTAGAGGCAAGAACTATCATAGAATATGGATCTGATTGGAAATCCTGAAAACTACTTGATGGGAACTTCAGGCTATTATATTTACCAATTTCATGATATAATTAGTATCTTCTCTGTTGATTTTCATATAAAGGACTCTATCAAATTTTCATTTATAGAGTATATTCTAGTGATTTAAGCCATTCTAAAGAGTGAATTTGGTTGTTCATCATCAAATTTTTTATTTAATGGATATGTCTAATGATAGTAATATATTTTGAAGGTATTACACAATGGCCATAATCCAACCAGTGATAGGACCATCTGGTTCATGAATAGATTAATCCTCATTGATTTATTCTATAACAATCTGAACAAAATGAAATATCATTCTACAACGCACAATGATAATGACTATTTTATCCCAATTTGAATCTTTCAAAGTCATGCATACTTTCTCCAATGCATATAACTAGGAATATAATAATCATGGGACATGTTTCAATGTCATCCCATCGGTTAAATCTTCAGTTATCCTTTTGACATAGTCATGCTGGGAGACTATCTCCTACTTTTTTATGGTATAATCATTGTTGATCTACTTGATCACTAACTCTAAATCAACTTTAACCATCATTTGGTACACCAATATTTAAATAATGAGTTTTATAAATTTAATGAAGGCCCTATATTTTAATTAATGTTATTTATAAACTTATAATGATAGTAAGGAGTAATACATGTCATCCATTGTTAGAGAGATGAGCACAGAACCCAACATGAATTTTTTTATCTTGGGGAATTACATTATCTACCATGTTGGGATTTTTTATGAGATGTGAAAATATATATCCTTAGTTTGTGTCCATCTTTAATAAAAAATATCTCTTCATCCTGAAATTTGTTATTTAATGATGTTTTTTCTGTAAATGGTTTTCCTTCAAGGAAGCCTTCCATTGCCTGAAATTTTGTCACATTATGAGGCACAAACTGAATGTCAAACCGCTACAAGATAACTACCCTCTATTCCAAATGTCCTGTTAACATAGGAAGGTTGATTATGTATTTTATTGAATTTTTTTGGGACCAAATTGAACATTGACTACTATAGGTAATGCTTTGACTTCTGAACCATGAGGAGTACTACTAAGAATCGCTTCGTGGAATTTAATGTGTGACTTAGCCTCAAGAATTGTTTGACTGTGAAAATAAAGAATGTTTACCTTCCTGGAATTATTCATCTATGAGAATAATGTACCTATTTATTTATCATGTTATTTTATATACATAATGAGTGGATTCACCTCGATAGGTGAAATAAACACATGTGAACACAATATATATTTATTGAGGGTGTTGAATTCTTCCTAATAGTATATAGTCCATTGATTTATGACCCTAGTTTTATCTACCTAATGTAGAAAAAACACATTCCAATGAGGTTGGATACGATGCAATGAATGTAGGTTATATATACCTTTAATCGCATCAACATATTGTGGTTATGAGGAGGTGAAAAATTGAGGATATCAATTATCAACATTGGATCGAATTTTATTCAATGATGGTGAACAATGAAGCAAAGAATTTTCCCTGAGGTAACATTTATGGTTCAAAGTAAGAATCTCATATTTTGATTATTCTACTTCCATTTATTGCAGATGATTTCAATATCATCTAGGTGGTGGGAACCCTGTCGATAATCAACCACTAGATCATCAATGCAGCATTTAACATACTTCCCCATAAAATGATTGAAGATGTGATTCATAGAATTCTTTTATATAGTACATTTATTATTTGAGACAAATGGATTTACATAATAGTTATAGACAGTCTATGGGTCCTAGAAGGAAGTTTATTACTATTATTTTGGGTCTATTTTGATTTTATTGTATTTTTAATATCCATACAAGAATGAAAGAGTTTGGAATCTTTATTTTTCATTGGTCAATAGGTCCATGATTGGAATATGGGAAAACATATTTCGAACAGTGTCGAGTGAGAAATCTAAAGTCGATGTAGACCCTGATTTTCCAATTTTTTTCTTTAGTAGGAATATATTGGATATAATTTTAAGATACTGGACTTTAGAAATAAAACTGGTTCATAATAAGATTTTCAACATCAAAATCAATTTTAGTTTTGTGATTTCAGCGTGTCCTTTAGGATGCATGTTTGTATCCCCAAAGGTTTTCTAAATATCCTTTGTGGTGAGTGGACACCTTAGGATAAAAACATAGAATTTCTATGTATATTTAGGAAAGCATTTCCCAATTCTGATTTAGGAAGTAGGTATACACCTCTTGTTCTTCGAAGGACATGGGTGCACTAATCATTGTAGGTTGTGGGTCCTATTATATACCCATGTTTTTTCTTGAGTTGATCAATGGTAGTTAAGGAAACTTTCTAGAATAATGGATGGGAATCCATAAGGTACTCTTAATCCTTATATACCACTTCTTCTACCCCTCCCTCTATCACCATACACTTTGGGGAAGTAGGTTCTCATTAATTGGAGAGGATTTTCCATTTTTTAATCTGAAAGACAGATTACTTTCATCTGATATGAATGATGTAGTAGGGAATCTAAGATGTTCTAGAGGAAATGGATTGAGAAATATAGATGATGTATTTTCACCAACTATTGATGACATGACATCCTCTTATTACTCTATTGATGAGGGAGGAATATGTATTATAATCAGTGATGGAATGGGGTAATTTTCGTTCCATATTTTACCACTACATAGAGAGATAGCATACTTTTCAGTGACTTTGGGATATGTCATAATGATTGATATCATGAAGAATTCCAAATATGTTCTTTAATTTTGGACTCTTACTTTTATATGATGGATGGGAGGAACATATTCCTAGATGAACTATTTGAAGTGATTAGATAGGGTCATTTCTAGACCGTTTACCAATGTGACCCAGGTGACACCATTATTCATTTTCCCCTTCCTAATAGTAGAATCCATCATCAAAATATTATGATTTAAATGATTCAAAAGTGAATTTATCTCTAAGAAATGTCTCACTTTTTATATTAATGTTGTATCTGACATAATAGTTGTATGAAAAAATAATTTTTGTGTAACGACGCATCCTAGTAAATACAAGAATAATATCAAGATTTGTATCTTGTTAAAAACCATAAATTATGTGTTGGATATTAGTTATAATAACTAGTTTCTAATATTAATTCTTCCAAGAGGCTTTTATTGTATCTTTTTATAACAATGTTCTGTCATCAAAGAAGGGGACTACTGATCTTCTCTTTAACCTAGCCAGTGAAGAATTCGAACATGAATAATTTTTGACTCCGGAGTAGTTTTTAATGAAATCTAGCTAGATATCAACATAATTTATTTGTCCATATAAATACAAGGGATTGATGTGTCAATGTATAATGAAACCTTTTTCTTACTCTATGAAAGAGATGATTGTGTGTAATTATGTAGGATTTATCTCTTCATGGTATATTTTAACAATAGACACATCATATTAAAATTATTTATGGAATATAAAATCTTATATAAGAACTTATTACAGTTTTTTTGATAGACCGAGAGAATCTAGAAACAACATCTTGTCTCGCACTAGGGCCAATTACATCACAATTTCATATTTCTAAGATAAAGATTTTTTCTTCCTAGTGTGAAGATAATCTTTTGTATGAACCTACGGATGTGAAGAAAATTATGTGGTAATATTACCCCATGGAATAAAAGTTTAAGATGCCCATGTTTTTGGTAGATTAGGTTGACTCGGTCTGCCTATATAATAATGTGGATTTGATAGTGGTTCTCCCATTAATTGATCTTCTTTGATGATCAGGTCTGGGAAACTACCGGAATTTGTGGCGGAACATTCTTACTCTTCTTATAATTTTTTTATTGGTAACCCATGAGTTTTGGAACCTTAAAAAACTCTATGGGGAACATGGGTGTGCTACTGATCTCTACTATGATGATGTCTTCCACTATAACCTCATCCCATATGGAATATTCCCATAATTATTCAATCTAATGAAGGAATCTATGGTACATAGTACTACTCAACATTAGAGAATAGATCCATTAAATGAATGAAATTAATTTAAAAAATATCAATTAATCTCTTGATGAGGATTCTATCTTGCATGTCAAATCTTATTATATTGTCTAGAAATATATCGCACATGATTTTAGGTGTAAAAAAATAAAGTCTAAGATATTCAAAGATAACATTGTGATTATATAGGATAATAATACTATGTTTCTTATATTTTTTTCAAACATTCTTGGAGGAAGTTATGTGACTAATTATTTTTCATTCAATTCATCCAATCATAGAACTACTACGAGCATTTGTTGGTATCCTCTTTATATTTACCATATTCCTATGTATTATAGTTAGAAACCCATTATACCTTCAGATGTGGTTTGTAACACCCTGATAATTTATGAGATATTTTAATTATGATTTCATTTATGTATTGTGTTTTTCACTACACCTATATTAACTTGCATTATATAAAACACCTTATTAGTTTTCAGTATAAACAACACTATTCTTGGCTTGTGTTGCACTCAATTTCAAATTCTTTTGATGGAATTAATTTTACACAACAATGAGTATAGATTTTTTTTCAGTGTATAAATTAACTAAACTTGGATTATGTTATATGCAACACCAAAGGAATCTTTCACAACACGCAACAGTAACATGGTTTGAGCGACCTTCCTCGATAACTTGTGTGGTACACAATGCCTAGTTTCACTAAACATTGATATATTATTAAAATATTCTATAAAATTGACATCATGAATAGTATTTCCCAAATTTAGAATTTTATGTAACATAATAAATCATCTTACACATGATATGAGAACAAAGACAATTTTTTGGATAAAAGAAATATTAAATAAAGCAGTTTTACAGCCTTTTGATGGCACAACCATTTTAACTATAGTTTTTCACACATTTATAAGTTATATTTGACAAGATAAAATTATTATTTTGAATCGGTACATAAGAATTTACTTTTTTTAAAGTTTTTATATTTTTCTGATAAGGTTCATATTTTTATGCATAGTGAAAATACGAAAATTTTAATTGAAGACAACTTTTTTCTTCGAAATAATTTATATAGATAAAATAAATTTTTGAATGGTTTGTATGTATAAATAGAATATAATTTTTTAGATTAGGGAAATGTAAGTAATTTTCATTAATTTTACATTATATTATATTGTAAAAACATTTCAATCTTTTGCGATGTTTTAATAAAACCTGTTTTATTACAACGAGATTAATTTTAAATTAATTACTGTAAATTCTATGTTTTTAATTTTGAATTTTTGATTATATGGAATCATTAGGTCCAAATTATTTTAATGGGTATCTTTTAAAATTTTGGCATTATGAATTGTAACTTTGGTAATTATTTTTATTACCATAGTTAAAGGTAAATTGAGTAATTAATGGTAAAAATAATATTATAAAAATACCCTAACACATTTCAAAATTCTATTGGATGAATAAAAGTCTACACATATCACCTAATTGTCGTAATAGATTCATTTCATGGACTTTTTTTCATGAAAAGGATGTAATTATTATAAAAACAAAAAAGAAATGTGGCAACTTGTCACTCCCTCATATCTTATATGTGTAATAATTTTAATTTAGTGATAAACTTCATAAAGAATAAAACATAAATAGTCACTATAAATATATTTTAATTTTTTATTTCATTTGAATTCATTTATAATTTTTAGAGAATAATTAAAAATCATTAATGATGACCCAATAGTGATGTAAAAATTATTTTAATAATAGAAATATCACATAAATGTTTTCAAAAATTTTAAAAGAAATATCATATGAACAAATTACAGTGTTCCATTAATTTTATAAGTTAATATTCAATGTTATTACTGTATTAAATATTTTACTTATAATTTATATTTTATGGTTCTTTTATTTAAAGTCAAATAAATGAATAGTTTCAAAATTCACACTTTTAAAATTTTATAAAAATAAAATTTTATTAGATAATTTAAAAATATATAAAAATTAAAAACTATTACTTATAAGGTATAAAATGTAATGAAGTATACATTTATGGTCAACTAACACCACAAAAGTAAATATTCTTTTCCTTAAATAATTATAATGTTTTTAACATAATTAAAATTCAATAGAATAACTAAGTGTCAATTAAAAAGATAAGTTTTATAAAATTTATTTTTTAATGATATTACAACCCTATATCATCTCATATTATAATTTTGGACACTTAGGTTTTTTGGTAGGGTTTTATTTTTTTGAATTAATGTATTTGAGAGTTTTGTAAAGTGACCCTCTCCTCTTTTATAAAAGGGTGCCTCCTCCCACCCTTATACCCTCCATTTTAAGAATTATTTCTCAAAAAAAACCCTTCCCATTTCTCTTATCAACTTTTTAGTAACATTATAGTGGTTATGGTCTCCTCAAAAAACCAACTATAGTTCCCTAAAAGGAAATATAAAGGACACATATCAAAGAATAGGTAATCTCTTCTAACGATAATTTCTAATTTATTTCTTCTTTACTTCTTCTTAATAATTTTTCTCATTATAAATTAATAACATAAGTATCACTAATATACATATATGTTATAATAAATATGAGAAACTCTATTTGGACATACATCCATCCTATGAAAAATGAAATCACCGTGTGTGCGTACGTACAACTTACCGTCTCCACGCCTTGGTGTAATCTATTTTTCTCCACCACCTTACACGAATTGGTATAATGGTGGAAATAGTAACTACATAAGATTATTACAACATTATACTAATTATGAGATATTATACACCACCCACATCAAAACAGTTTAACAACTATGGGAATGATATCATCACTCGTGTGTAGGTACGACTTACCGTCTCCACGACACGATAAGATTCATTCTACATGTTAACCATTCAAGACTGATAATATAGTATATATAATAAATAATAATTAAATATATGAAATAATAATCCTACTGGATATATATATATACATATATCATTTACTTACTTCAATTCAATTCAATAAGGAAACGCAAACAACGATCATGCATACTTACGAACTACCGTCTCCATTAATGATGTATTCCATTTTATTTATCTATCTATTATGTATATTTTTATATACCAATTATATATGATATATAAATCATGTTTTACATTATGGAAGTATGTAAATCATGATCAAAGTAATTATATCACGAATAACAAGTCCAAACACGTACGATAAATAAAATGATTATTACCCAAAACGTTGATTTAACATGGAATTGGAAAACGAACGGGTAATATAAAGTCATAAGTAAATAATATATGCTATCATAAATAATATTATAGTTCTATTAAAATTTAATAATATGTTTAAACCCAATATATATGAGTTTCAGACACTTATGAACGATTTTAGACTAAAGGTAAAGTATAATTTTGCAATCTCATTTTTATCTGAGATTATTTATACATAAGTATCTACTGGTGTTATATTTATCATCCATGTACATGTTTTCTAAAAATGTTTTTATAAAATTTTTACTATTCTTATATGAGTTTTTAATTTCATTTTTACCCCTTTTGACTTTTACTATATTATATGGAAGGAATCTTTCTTTTGTTTACAATACGATGTGTTTTTTTGACTTTTATGGAAAAAGTATGAGGAGAATGTTTTTGATTAACTTATACAACATGAATGAATTCTTATGGTTTCACAAAGCCTTATTTCCACAATTATTCCTCTAAAATATTTCATATTTATTCTCAAATGAATTTTTTTCATTTAAAATTGTGTGATATTTATAGAAAATAAATCATTTTTAAAGAAAAATGTATATGTTCTCAAGAAATAAATTCAAGTGTTTTACCAAAAATAATATCCATCATAGATGACACTCTGAAAATATAGTTATATTTATATACCTATTATTTCTATGATTTTATTTTTTTATGATTTAATGATCTTTTTATGGATTATGTTATGATGTATTGATATGTAAGAAACCCATCTTATTTCTTGGATTATGCTATGATTAATGATTTATGTTTTTGTGGCACATGTAAGAATGATTTCATTATGAAATTGGTGGGACCTATATCTCTCTCCAATGCATTGGGTAAATATTTATATCTTATGAGATAAACATGGCTATAATGATATGTAAATCCAGTCCAGTAATATAGGGCTGGAATGACGATCATTGTGGATGAAGTCCATTACGGAACCGGGTTTACTCGTCATTCCCATGCTATTCTATGAGGCATAATTTTCCTTTATGATATTCCTTACATTCTGTATTAGTTTATATCAATTCTTATGATTTTGATGATTAAACATTATGTACATGTTTTTACATTAAAATGTTTTGCAGTTGGTTTTATGTTCTCCATGTTTAACCTTACTGATAATTTGAGCTCACCCTTTCTATGTTTTCTTTTCCCAATGATACAATAAATGGTTTCATATAGGAAAAAAAGGGTAAGATCATTACGAGAGATATTGACGATCTTTCACCATTTTTAGAATATTATGTTCTGAGTTGCCAAAGGCACTAAACAAATAATGTCTTTGATCATTTTTGGTTTCTTGTATTAAGTATTCTGCAAAGAAAATGTAATTTCCATGTACGTCAAGCTTGGGACTCTACATGGTTTTCTCAACATTACATTCCTAGACATATCCATTTGTTTTTGGATTTCATTAGAAAAAAATCATTCATATATGTTGTGACCCAATTTATAGTGAAAGGGATAATAATACTAGAGTCCTTTGATACCATTTTATTGGGACACTCAGCCTTTGGAAATGCGAGCATGTAATTATCCAATGCTATGATGAAGTTAGTAATGACCTTGCCATCTTATAATGAATAAACATTTTTATTTAGTTCATACTATTTTTTCACCTCTTATCCCATCACTCATCAAGATGTGATGGGAGTTATATATAATTATCAAGAATGGGAACTTCACAATATAGAGAGGTATTTTGAGATGGAGCTACTGTAGGGTCTAGAATAATCTTGACTATCACAACCTCTATATTCCATATTTTCATTCATTGAGAATACATCATGAATTGGGACATGGAATTATTTTTGAAGATGTAATAATACAATATTTTAGGGGATGTGGAATGATACCAAACCCATACTCTCTATTCTATTGGTATGAGTAAAATGAACAACATGGTGTGAATATTATCCGTGTAGATGTACAAAAATAATATTGGGGAAGAAACATGTTTAAGTAGTAGTACAAAACCTTTCACAAAGAAATTAAATCCAATAAAATATTATTTTCTATCTATTTATTATTCAATAGGTTGAGGATTGTTGTCTTCTATAGTTTTGAAAAAAAATTAAAGAGAAACTTCTAATGGAGATCATCCCATCTTGTAATTGACCAAGATGAAAACGGGTGTACCACATGAAGACCAAACCATATATTATGTAGAAAATTTCATGATTTTCACTACATTTTTTATGATGGGGACCTAACCATGGGATAAAAGAATGTCAAGAAATATTTGACATTCTTAGTCGGGTCGCCTGAGCTATTAAAAATTCGAAATATAGTTTTCCTAAAATTTTACGGGGGAGGTTTCAGATCAACCCATTCATGGTATGGATTTATTACCAACAACACTAGTAGAATCTGTTATTTCACATATCCCTATTTAGGTTTTAATGAATCATTATTACTGATTATCCCTTGAAAAAATTTTAGTTGCACCAGAGCTCCATTATAGGGATTATTATATGGGGCCATCAATGGTTGATTTGTTTGTAATTATTGTGGCTAGAAAATAGATGATAGTCCACATGGATTTGTTTTCTCGAGCCCTTATTCTATTAACAATGTATAAAACTATTGATATCATTTTTTATTTGGGTCTGTGTATATTGTTTGTTGGTACCCCACTTTGAGAAGATGTTCAAGTAATATTTTATCTATTGGGATGAACACTATATGTTGAAGTGCATTAACTAGGAGTGAAAAATGATCCTTTTATTATATATCATATATGGAAGCAATGTTTCCCTGGAGTAATTTTATATTGATATTCTTGAAATCCTTCATCTCATACTCAGAAAATTATTCCTCGAGTATGAGAAGTTCAGAAAATTTTGAAGGTGGTCTCCAATAATCCATACCTTTACCCTTCTCCTTGGAAGATTCCCATCAATGAGGTAGTAGTGGGTTAGAATATAGAATTCTCATAATCATAGAAAACAATGGTTTCAATTACACACACATTATTCAGTCATTTGTTTGGACTATATTACAAAAAAAAACATCATACACATATTACTTTATGTTAGTCTCTTGTTCTGTAGCATCTGTAGTGGTGGTGTTAATGGAGTTCATCAATGCATAATTTATTTATGGTGTTTCATCAACTTACCTGAGAGAATACCTTTGTTTCACCCAACTATGATCCCTTATTCTCTTCTTTTGTGGTTCTCATGGAACTATTTGAAAGATGGTTATTTTAAGTTACTCTCCGAAGAAAATTCATGCACGTTCACACTAAGTACACCTAGTAATAGGATGGGATGAACTTTGAGGATCCATTTCATAGTGATTCCCCTACATTAGAGAACACTAACTTCCATTTTTGAGTAGGGGATTGTGGTAAAAAATTACACAACAACATAGGATAGGTCTATTCCTACTATATTTCCATAACCATTCAATCATATTTTTCCAACCTCAATTTTTATATTAAAAAATAATGTATCCCTATATATTGGTATTTCTCATGAATTACTATGCTACTAATCATTCATCTACTTTATTTACTTTATAGGGAATTCTTAAAATGTGTCTTTGGTAAAATTTTTTGTTTTCACCTAACTCACAAACATCTTATGATTTTATGGATTTCTGATGAATAGATTTTTGTAGGTGGGAGGCATTATCAATATTTTCTAATGCGTAATAAAAGAATTTTTCAATGGATTACTCTCTTCTAGACTGATGACATCAGCAGTCGGCCAGGGATCATTTTTTTGCGTACTATCATTGGAAATTTGAGAATATTTATTAACGATATCCCAATTCTATGATATTTCATGATGTTTCCCTTATTAGTATTTATTTTTGTGGAGAACTACGAATGAAATGAATCTTGTTCAAACACTATAATTGATAAAAACAGTATATGGGGTTTTGGTAATCAGTTGACACATTATGTCATGTGTGTTGAAGTTATCTTCACTGTTATCCTAATTTTTGGTATCCGGTAACTAAGAGGGACACTATGTCAATTTGACTATTTACCCATTCTATTACCTTGATGTGGATAGTAATTTTTTTCAAAGGAAACACTTTTTCTTTATGTGATGAACAAAGTTATATATATTAATGTTGATTTCATTAAAAAATTCCTTCAAAAACAGCCCTAGAATGTTTTATTGGGGAGAGGCTATGGTTCAGAACATGAAGGGTATATTTTCTATATCCAAATTTACCCTCATGTTCAATATATATTCTTCATACCTTTTTTAGTGGATTAAAAACTAGGTTTTAACAATGTGGATGCTTATCTACTACATTGATGAAAATAGAATGATTGTCTTGGATTTAATACATTATATTTCAAGGTAGGTGATCCAATGATTTTTTAGAGAATAACTATTTTCTTCTGTTGACATTCATTTGGGAAAGGATTTCACTTTTCAATGAAGTGGCATCAGACACAACTGAACTCATTTTCCCAAGTGGCTCATAGTTGGAGAGATTTATCATAATTCAATTCCCAAGTGGAGTACATCCTTGATGATGTGAAGTGGAGACGCGGGGAGGACATTCACAGTGAATTAAATCATGGGGAAGATAATCATCATGTCATGAATTCTGACTGAACAGATAATTCCAATAGCATATACCAGGGGAATTACGTACATGGTATTTGATAAAAATGGAAGGATTTCATTTATATTTAATCTTATAGATATGTAGAGGTCTTTCATGGAAATCATCTGTAGATGTGATACAATGATCAAGTAGATTCTAGACCTGAATCAAGCCTCCATGGAATCATACCTAGGGGTACATTTGGAAAGGCTGCTACTATTTTTGAAATTCGGTAACAAAATATTAGGATCTACTGTTTCCATTGATAAATATCTAATGTATTATTGAACTCCATCATTAAGAAGAGTGGTATCATAGAATAAATCATTAATTTCAAATCACCTTTGGTGAGGTGTTATTTTTGGTGTCCTACATATGAATGAGTGGGTCTTTTTTAGGGGTAAATTATTCTATATTTGGAATATTATTTGATTTTATCCTATAATAGTGTAGTAATTTTCCAATGTAATTGTAGTATTTTTTAAGGTATTTATACCTTACCTAGAATTACCACATGAGTAAAATGATGAACTCTTGTTGGAATGGGTGTATAGACCCAATCTGGTTTTCTATATATCATAGAGGTGTTTTGACCAGGACCCACCAACATTGATGCAGAGGTTTGTTTCTTCTCTATAGTTAACCTTGTTTTTTTATGAGTTTCACTAATTGTGGGGATAGTGTTATGTGTCCACACATCACCACTTCTACTAACATTATTATATTCTATCATGTTTGTTGAACATGGGTTGTAATTTATTTCCTATTTCACCATTTTAAGGATGTGCTGGGTAACATTAGTGTCTTGAACATGGATATATGCCCATTTTTTTGGCTAGAACATGGGTGTTTTCCATATCTTATCCTCCATTTCAAACTATTATATATAGACCGTTCTTCGGTGTGGGGGTGAAGATATGGGTCTATCCACTTTCTGTTGTCATGATTTTCATACTATTTTCTCTAAATGGTGTCAAACTGTTCTTGTTGGCTTGATATATGTGGGAAGGTGTGTGTTCCTTCTAAAGTTTTTTTTATTGTATTTGATTGTCTATATTTATTGTTCTATCAAGGTGTTCGATTTTTCTATGATTTTCCACAAAATTTATCTAGAAGTATTCTCTAGACATTTTCATAATGTGTCACTATGCTGTTTTTGTATGGGAATTTTTTAGTGTCTCCCTGAAATTTTCTACCAAATATGAATGGTGGGATTATTTATAGGGAATGAGGTGTGGACCTATTCCCAATTTTCGGCTGCTATGCCCTGCATTCCGTCTTGTGTGCCTGGGTCTATGAGTCCTTGGCTAAACATATGAGGGAAACACTACCATGATGTTGAGGGATTGAAGTCACCCAACATTAATAGTGGAGGAATCTTGTAAGATCCCTTTGAAGTGAACCCTAGGATATCTATATGAGGACATTAGTCGAAACATGATATTCCTCCATATGATAAGGGAGGATCTTGTTGTAGCATTATGAAAATATAATCCCAAAAATATTTTATATAGAAATGACAATAGTCTGCTTATGGGCCACCATATATTGCTGATTGGATGGTTGGTGGGGCTTCATAAATTTAATGTATTAATGGGAAGTCTCTTAGTTTAGGATGGTAATACTTAGGATGTACTCCTAAACCAATTCATTTAATACCCTATATTGATTATGTTGGGTAGGAGATGATGTCCTCTATTTTGCTAAGGATCTATCAAGGTAAGTGGCCAAATTTTTTGTATGCTAGAACTGGCATGACAAAAATTTGATCAATGTGAGATCTAGTTTAAGGAGTTAAATATTCATGTGACAAAAACAATCATGAATTCACCATAAAAGATGTATATAAAAAATGAAAAAAAAATCAATACATTGTTTTGGGTTTAGTTTCATCCATTAGTCATTTGGAGTTCCAAAGAGTAGAGACATGTGGGATACATAATCATGTTTTGGTTAAGAATTCACATCATGTTCACTATTGTTTTTTCGATGAAAAAAAGATGATGTGTGTCACTGGCTGTTTGATAATGGGGGTTTGAATGTTTCACAATCATTCACTTGGAGTTCGCCATTTTTAATCATGATTACAATGTGGGTTTTGGATGAATTTTTTGGGGGATTTTGTTGTGAAACAATTATATTAGACACATATTACCACATACATTCTAGGTGGTTTCCTATTATCCATCTTCATGGAATTGGATACACCCAATGGTTCCCTTATTTGGAATGTTTCCCAACCCTTCTTTCCAAATGAAGTTGGTCAATGGGATGTGGCTCCAAGGAGTCTTAACCAATCACATTGGTAAAGAATATGGGAGGAAAAATCATCACATAATATTGGGTGTATTATTTCTTACTACATGACTCAGTTAAGTGTTTTAGAAATTTTTAGAAGTCCTTTAATAAATCCCAAATAAGAAATGGGTCACCCTTAAATTAAAAATCCATTAGTAGCACGTATGGACTTCATAAACATCATTATGTGTAAAAGTTTCTACATTAATGTAGAGATCTATATGTTTATATGGATCTCCATCAATGGTGCCATTTTGTGGAACAAATTTGATATTCTTTGGTTGTTTTTTATTTCAATGTATGTTTTAAGACGCACAGAAGGACAGTCTTGAATATATCATCATCTATAGAGTAGAGAGTTGTTTAGATGATTACATAGAACCCATAAAGTGGTATTTATATTTGTATTTGTGAAAGAAACTAGAAATCTCATAGTTTAGTACCACTTAACAGGACCCATCTTACTAATTTGGGTCATGCGATGAGAACCAAAACATATAGTTGAACACCACGCGGTAAGGAAGACTAGGAGAAATATTCATAGTCAATGTATTGGTAGGGGACTTATAATAATGTGTCCCATTAATACTTAGGAGAATGTGTCCACCTTGGATTAATTTTAACCTACTAGAAATGTGGCCCGATAAAAATTAAGGCTGATTTTGGGGTATTGGTTTATAACCTTTGAGAGCTTTCCTACATATCCCATTTGGATGTGAATAAAATCTCTCATTTTTTTGAATATGTGAACCATTCTTACAGAGGCCCTTGATAATTTTTTTCTTAAAAGGGATGTGGACCATTGATATTGATGCATCATTTTGAGTACCCACACCTATGGAGCCCCCAAGTGTTTATCTCATTAGGGATATGACCCTTTGAGATGGTGAAAACAATGTTGGGGATTATACTGAATAGGAGGCCCAATTTGATATCATAGTTTTGGAATATATGAGATAAGAATCAATTTTATGGTTTACCTCATATGGGATATAACCCTTTAATTTGGATCCATGTCATTAAGGATCAACAATTATAGAGGTCAAATGAACCAATCAAATGACTAATGTGAACCAAACGACCTAACCAAAACTGAGTTGCATTGATTTGAAAATTGAAGTTGAAAACCAAATCATAGACATTTTTTACAATTAAATTAAAAATTTATTAAATTTTTTATGGATTGTACTTTATGTTTTGATATTATTTCTACTAAAAATGATGTTATAACATTATATCAGTATCTATTCCATGTTTGTATTTAAAATTGATATCCCTTAATTATGTCATGTCACCGATTCTTTATTCTCTAGATTACACACACTAAATAATAACATTTTATTTCAAATTCATGAAAACCAAAAAAATGAGGTTTGTCCATTGCAGTGCAATCCAAGGGAATCACCACTAATAATATTATCACATTCATGGTGTAAGGATCATATGTCATTGTAATGAACAAGGATATCACTAGAACTTTCTTTTTCTGGCATGGTTGTTAGTGAAAATTGTCCCCTCCCTCGTGCGTGTAAAATGTTTATTATATTACCAATTTGAGAATTACACTTCCAATAAAAATAAGTGAAATACCTTTTGATATTTTTATTGTCTCTAATATAAACAAAAAGGATCTTATAGTATGATTCAACAAACATATTATTGATTTTATACAGTTTCCATAAGTAATGACCATAGAGGGGGCTTCAATTTTCTACCATGATTGAGTATCCATGTCCATAAAAGGTGTTGAAACTAATGATTACTGGCCCTATGGTATAAAAAAAGAATCCTCTTTTCCTAGATACCTATATTCATGAACCTTAAATGTTTAATTTATACCCTCACTTGGGAGGGCTCCACATGATCAATCTCCGTTGAGAAACCTTGCAACTAGAGTTCAAACATCAACTGATAAGACATTTTTCTAGAACAAATGCCTCTCCATTATGAATTAAATCACCAATATCAGCCTTCAGTGATAAAACTTGTATCCTTATTTGGTTGTAGAACCTATTATTTCTTTCATGAACACAGTTTTTCATGTTCGATATCACCCAAAAAATATTAAAGAACACCATTCAATGGATTTTATCCTCATCCGCACATATATCTTCCCCAAGTAACTTGAATCCAATAAACTATTATATTTCCCTCTCCTACACAAAAATTATCATCCTCTATCCAAACATATCCTAGGTGAAGGATGTCATGTCAACTTAAAAATTTACAGATATATTCAGTATCTGATTTCTCACCACACATAAACCATGAGGATAGGATAATCAACTTATTTTGGATGATTTCTTCCATTAGAACTACATAAGTGCAATATCATCTTAGAAGAAAGAACATTTTTTTCAAGATTTCATTACACCAGAGTTTGGAAAACACAAAGTCCACAAAAAGGTTTTAATTATAAAAAATGTGAAGATATTGGGCACTGACACATCATAAAATCAACTACATGGACATGCATCTATATATTTTTTTGATGATAATTGTCCTTTCCTATAAAAAACAATCCTCCCCATCAACCATCACAAAAATGATCCTCAAGTAAAATATGGCCTACTTGAATGTGATCTCCAGTACCAGGGATCATAGAATGTAGAGGATTTTTATAGCCTTGTTTTCTTTTAATTTCTATATTTAACCTCATCATAACACCCATTTCACCATATCCACTAATAGGCCTGGTTGATTTCCCATCAACCACGCTAACCATAATGGTTTTTCCAGTACCTTGGCCCAATTTCTCAAATTATCCTTGTATTTTTTCTTCTTGATTATATCCCAAAGGTAGTTCCCCTTGACAACATCCCACAATAAATTGGTTGCATTTCTTGAATGGAATCTAAAATACTCCTCAGGCTTATCCGAAGCTCCACAATTAGCTTCACTAAACATTATCATGATTCCCTGTGACACATGCCCTTATTCTTGTATTCCAAAATAATAGAATTTTTTATTTTATTTACAATAGTTAGTACATAATTATAGGGAATGATAATTGTTAACCCATGCAAAAAAATTATTTTTTGACACTATTCACACATATAATCCTTCCACCAAATGAGAGAATTATATTTTCCATTTGAAGATGTAGTCCATTATCTAACTAACCTATTACTCAAATATAAATTTTTATTCTTCTTGTATGACATGGGTTTCCCTAAAGACTCCGATAGGAGGATTCTATATTATATGACCATTTTTCATGGATGATACTTTTTTGATGATTTGAGTAGTCTTTCAAGAGATACACACATCCATTTGTGTAATTGATGTATTTTACACTCCAAAAAATTAAATTTTCAATAATTTTTTGGTATTAAATTATTGATTTTTTTTTAAATGAGGAAGAATAACCTGTCATCAGTATACATCATATGAGACAAAAAATGTATCCAGGTTCTATTCATGAAAGTTTGAAGGGAACCATTTTAAAATTCATTATTAATATTCCTTTAGAGTTCCACTTGTGCAAGAATTAAAACTTTGGGAGATAGTATAACCCCATTACTCATTCATCAAACAAATTTAATAAAACCAAAACATTTACTTATAAGTTATATCGAAATCCAAGGGGAACAAAGCATCTATGGTCCCGATCATGGGACCATTCACTGATGTCTAACTTCTCCTTTACTATTATAATATAACTACATTATATATGATCATACATATTTCACATATCTATCATGATCATTCTATTAGACTAAATGATCTTCTTATTGATGTTTGTCAGCATCTGTATAACTATCTTGATCCCTAACAGAATTTTCTCCCCTTCAAGAATCTGTATTTTTCATAAAAAATGATTTAAGGGGGAATATGGATATTCATTTTATTGTTATTATTTTATGAATACATTACAAGAAGTTGCAAAAAAATAGACCTCAACTAATAAAATGTGGTAAAAAACCACACATTAATTATTAGAACATGATTTGAAGAACTAATTGAAATTCTTATGAATCCCCTATGTTAAAATTATGTATTACTTCAATGAGATTAATTTTAATAAGGACCCATGAATAAAAATAAACCGTACTTGGGAATCTAATCAGTCCTAGAGAACATTAATCATTTAAGGAGAACATAGAAACCTTAATATCCTTTTGATCTAGGATTGAGTCCATCTCATTATTATAAAGATAAAACACCTTAATTTGATTGTTAATCATGAATTTGATATATATTCCTTCCCTCACAATTCATTTCTAAATTCGTGTCATCAGTCCTATAAGAATATTCTAAAATTATTTCTCTACGTGATATCAATTCACCTCTAGATCCCTTATAAAATATTCTTTCTCAGGATAGTGGTTGACTTTCCTAGTAGTCAACATCTATTTAACCTAGGAATTAAATTATTTGATATTTATATATCTCTCATTTCGATATTGTTCCCTAGACATCTCCATTTCCACCCATTCAATCTACATAAGTTTCCCAACAATGTTTTTTTCTTACAAGACTTTAGAGAAAACATATCATTAACCAAAAATTCTTGAATCCATCCTTATTAAGAGAAAATTTCTTTATTTAAATCTTCAATCATTTTGTAACTTCTATAATTTTTATCATATCCACAACCGATGCTTTTTTCTTAACCTTATTAGTTTTTCATTCAATCTAGTACATGTGTTACATTAGACAAGTTAATCACATAATCCTTTATAATATGCAATAAACTATTAGTCTATATCAATTCCTCCAAGAAACCATATTTCTTGGCCATTTATATTCTATTTTCAGATACACCAATATATGAATGTATTTATATTTTATGTGTGATAGAAGTGTAATCTTAGGCTGAGGGTATGAGTCATATCTTTAATGTTAAGATATGAATCTGTGGAGTCTATTCTATATTCTATTTTCCCATTTTTGGTTCCATCTAATTGAATCTTCAAATAATACCATATTGATTATTTCATTGGCAGGTAGAAATTATTTTAAATCAAGAATAAATCTTGAAGATGGAACTGCCCCTGATTTCTTCTCCAGTGAGTCCTTGATGGAGTTAAAATTCCATACATGTACCACATAAGGTTCCCCATTTGGAACACTAATAAATGATCCGAAAACATTATCTTCTAATTCACAACACATTTTTTATACAAATATTGTAACAAATAAGTTGAACCCCAAAAAAACAACTTTATGGTGATTTTTTGAGATGAGACATCCACTTTTTCTACAGTAATAATACACCTCCTAAAAAACCAAATAAGATTATTAGCAGGTCTCTCATGTATTGACTTAGTAAATGTTTTTTTTATTAAAAATAGATAATTTGATCTCCCATATTTTTTGTGATACAAGGTAGACCCAATGGGTTCTTAGTTTTTTCATTCATTGGATGATATAAAATCACCCTTATCAAGGGCTCTGATAACCCTGGTGTTCAATAAATGGTTGTTGATCATTAAAAATTAGGATATTATTACTTATGGATAAACAATTTGGAAGACGAGATAAATAAATTTTAAATCCTAATGGCCTATTTTGATAATGAATAGGTCACCCTACCTCCACAATAAGTGTGTGATCATCACTACAAAAGATCTCCATTCACTAACATGAATGTAGATGAAGTATCCTCTTCATTGGATTTGATCACAAGAATCAAAAACATGTTGGGTGAGATAAAAAAGATAATAGGTGTTGTTGGATATCTTTCTAAAAATAACACGTGAGCATTGTGATCCTTTTCCATGATAATCACTCTCAACTATGGTGGAGGTTCAATGGTTAAGGGAACATTCTTTGTAAAACTAGAAAACAACACTACATGAAATGTAACCTTGATAGAAAAATATTTATCCCTGACTATCACCAGAACCAATCCTTCTTGTGTGTAGTAAACTAATAAAACATTTGTCATTGATACCAAAATTGTGTTTTAAGAATATCCTTCTTGGATCTGACACTAAATTATAACAGGGGAGGGTTCTACGTGATGAGAAGAATAAGAACCATTTAATGAGAAGAAGATGTCAAAAAATAATTGGAATTTAAAAAAAAAATAGTTTTTTCAAAAGGGGGAAGGTTCGTGAGCCTCCACCATAGATATAATCTCACCAGGAATGTACTCTGCCAAGGAGATTTTTCATTTCATAAAATCATTTTACCTAACCATAGAAAAATAGTTACTATGAATATGACATACCTCCAATAAACTCATTAGATAATAGAATATAATATGATTCCACCAAGAGATACTAAGGAAATCATGAATGTTAACTCATGATAATAGAAGATCTAAGATGTCCACATCCACATATATACAAGAAAATAAATTGGATTATATTCTCTGAGTCACCTTGCATTCAATACAGATTATATCAACCCATACATTACATAAATTTATATTACTTCAAAATATTAATAATATTCATTAAAAAAATAAAAAAAAATCTAGGATTATATAGGATTAGTGAATTTAGAAACTAAGAAATATAAACAAATAGTTCATAAGACATCTACATTGTCTCTCGCTTATTCGTTCAAAACTACACCCCATATTGAAATATCATACATAATATGCTTAATAATGTTGAGGGGAAAATAAATGTATGAAATTGTGTTCTCATATTATTAGTGAGGGTAAAAAGGTTGATATCAATCATAATTATTAATAATGTAACATTTCAAAATCTTATCCTGTATATGAAGGATCACGATATCATGACATGGGATAAATCATAAATGTTTATAAGAATCAATGAACATAATACCAAAATTTATAACATAAGACATAAAATATTGTGACATACACATAATCATAGAAAATAATATCATATTAGTAAAGGATCATTTCCAAGTCCATCATAGTGGACAATTTCCATTACTGAGCTGAGTTCAATTTTCAGTCCAGTCCTGTATTTCTGAACAAACATCATTTCCCATTATAGTCCTATAAATATTCTGAGGTATTAATATTACCCAATAAATTGGAGAGATATAGAGGTCTAACACATCTCATAATGAAATCATTCTTACATGTTCCACAAACACAAAAATCCTTCATCATAGCATAACCCAAATAATATAATGGGTTTCTTAATCATCATTCTAGCGTAACATAATCCATGTAAAACAAATGTATTTCATAAATATCATTCCATCATAAACATAATAAAATCATAGTAATAATAGGGACATTATTCTTCAAACATGACCCAATTAATGAATTTCATATTCGATATATAATAATTTTTATAAGAAACATGAAATTAATTCCTGAGGAAAAATATCATTTCTTCTTAAAAAACTCTCTCTTTTATCAAAATTCCAAACAATTGAAACAAAGAATTTATTATAAAATATTTCTGAAATATTGGAAATGAATCATTGTGGAAATAAAGAATTATAAAAATGAAAAAATCTGTTCTTTCTATATCAGTTAAATGAAAATATTCTTCTTATAATTTTGTTAGAATGTCAAAAAGTACCTCATATCGAAAATGATAAAAGATTAATTTCATAACATTTAATAAAGATTCTCTAATTTGTAAAATTTATTTTAAACTAATTTAGTAGAATGTAAATAATATTTCGAAATATATATTTTGGAATCATGGACATGGATGATAAATATATCGTAGTATATATATATGTATAAACAATCTCGGATAATATTCAGATTGTAAAATTATCCCTTACCTTAGGTTTGATATCATTTTTAGGAATATAAACCTCTTGTATAATTATTCAATCAATTTAACTGACTTATTATATAATAATATTAATTTTTATGAAATAATATATTATCATCATTTTGTTAATAATATTTCATTATTACTGGTTAATCATGTATTAATGGCTTCGTTTTCTTTTTCCTGTTTTTGGAGTAAGTTATGGTTATCCTTCTTATGTCATAGATATAAAATTATAAAACGATATTAAAAATAAATATAACTTATTTATTAATTATATAAATTCATTGATTAATTATTTAATGTATATCTTGTATAATGATTCACATCACATCATGGAGTTGGTAGGCCTTACGTATGCACAAGCGACGATATCATTCCCATAATTGTAAAATGGTATTGATGTGTATGGTATATATATATATTTTTACAATGCATATAATTTTATAATAATAACATATATTTATAATTTCCTTCATTATACTAATCCATGTAAGGTGGTGGTGAAAAACAGATTACACCTCAGTGTGGAGACTGTAAGTCATGCATATGCAAGTGTGGTGATTTCATTTTTTCTAGGATAAACATAAGGTGGAATATTGTTTATCCATAATCATAATAACATCTTATTATATGATTTATAAAGTACTTTTTATATTATAATACAAAAAAATCATTATTAATAAGTAGAAGATGATATATGTTTGAAAGATTCGATTGAGGAGATTACATCTTCTTCGACTTTCTCACCCAAAATCACCTCTTAAAGTACTAGGGTTAGTCTTTGGAGAATACCAGAGCCTATATAATGTGAATAGGGAGGTTAATCCAGAAAATAGGTTGATTATGTTCAAGATATGAGGTTTAAAATGAAATTAACAAGTGAGTGAGGAGGTTCCCTTTTATAATTGAAGAGATGGGAACTTATAGAATCTCCAAAAATAGTAATTTATAATAAAATGAATCATTATTAAAAAACCTCAAGAATTTCCTAATTTAAAATATGATATGATATAAGTTTTTATTCACAAAAAACATTAATATTTAGACAAGCTTTTCTCTAAATTTAATAATTATTATTTTAATTAACACTAAGTTATTTTATTTAATTTTTAACTAAGGTAACTAAAATTTAAATATTAAAAGGGTAAAATATTTTCTTATTTGATGTACATTAGAAAAAAAACAATTTAAAACATTCTATACCAAATAATAATTAATATATATATTTAATAATTAGTTATGATTTTTAAATTATTTAATAAAACATTTTTTTGATAAACAATCAATAGTCTCAAATTTTAGACTAATCAATTTATTGATTTTTAAAAAATATAAAATTTAAATTTAAATTCCAAAAATATTATTATATTACTAAGATTTCATGTTAATCTGGAAAATTATATATAAATATTTATTATCAAAAAAATTATTTATTTTTCTATTTTTAATTGCATTTATTTATTATCTTCATTAGTAGAATAATTACTACATTAGTTTGGTGTAATTATTTAATATACTTATTTGTTCAATAAAAATTAGAAAAAAATACTATAATGAATATAAAATATCTATATTTATGAATAATAATTTTAGTTGAATATATCATCTATAAAATCCCACATTACAAATATCATATTTATTAAAACATGAGTGTGACAACTTTAACATCACTTAAAATTAAATATTATAAGGTTAATACTCATTTCTATATGGCTCCAAATGGTCAATAACTAGACCCTTGAATTATTAAGGTCTAGATATAAATTAATAATAATATTTGGATATGCGATTTAGTGTTTCAATTTTTATTATCATATTAATAAAAAATATTTATTTATTTCTCATCAATTAAATAATTTCTCCGTCATCAATGTATTAGCCTTTAAGGTAATTTTTAATTTCATAAAAATAAAAAATAAATCACCATGATAAGTGAAAACATAATATATTTAAAAATATAATTTATAATCTAATTTACTTTCGGAATAAAATTATATTAAAAATGATATAGTTATTAAAATTTGAGTAAATAATATTAAACATTTCTTTAAATAAAATAAATTAAATGTCAAAGTCTCATCAAAGTGGCTTCAAAAGGATACTATTTAATCCGAAGGATGATTTTGGATGAAAAAACTCATATAATAAGATTTCTAAAACTATTAGTGTATATTTATAATATTATTTTTACCCATAATTCTCAAATTTACCCTTTAACCGTATTAGTAAATAATTACCCACAAAACAATTCATAATACACTACATAAATAAAATACAACAAAATAAATTTTAAATTATTATTTGCAATATTTAATCCATTTTTTAAAATTTAAAAACCATAATTTTAAGTATTTATATTAAAATTTATCTCGTAGTCAAAATGAAAAAATAGGTTTTAAAAATTAAAACATTGCAAATGATTAAAATCATTTAATATTTAATTCCATGAAAATATATTAAAAAATTCCTCTATTATATTAAATGATAAAAAAAATTTCTATTTATACTTCAAAACCCTTCAATAATGTAATTTAACCATATAAATCATTCAAATTAAAAATGTAGTTTTCACTTTAAATTTAGAATTTTTTACTATTCATCAAAATATGAAATTTTATATGAAATTTAGAAAAAAATCATGAAAAGTAAATTTTTATATCCTATTTCCAAATAATAGGATTATTTTTTCATAGAAAAATTATTAATGCATCGAAAGTTTAATTTAAAAATGGTTCTCCATTAAATGGGGGTAAAATTAACGTTTTAAGAATATATAGGTTTTCATACATAAAATAAGGTTTATTCATTCCCTATGACTAAAATATCTAATGGATGGATATGAAAAATATTTTGTGAAATATCTAACGTATATATTTCATTAATTTAATTTTCCTATTGTAATTCACATAATTTATTAATACAAAGAATAAAAAATATTTCTATTATAAATAATTGGTTGCCCAAGAATTCACTAGACATTTTCATATGAAAGTTATATTTCTTCAAAAAAAAATAAAGTCTCAGTTATAAAGGTTATTTTATACTATTTTCATCTCATAATTCTTATAATCTTACAATTTTAGGCAATTATAGCTATTGGTGAATTAATATTAATTAATAAAAATATTTCATAAAAAAATATAGGTGTTACACTGATGATCCCCGAAAACATCTTCACACTTACACACATGGTGATGGTGGATGGATATGCTACTAATAATATAACTTCACTAGAATATGGTGAGGTGGGATGCAATCATTAATGGAATCTTTTGGCCATTTTTTGTCGATATAACCTAATAAAAGTCATTTTTAATACATTTATGGGTTCTTGGGGACATTCACATCAGGTGACATTTTCTACCATATCATGAATTACCAATTAGTTATGAATTTATAATGAAATTACTATTTCTATTCAAATATAAGAAATAGAAAAAATTAACATAAATAATGGAATATGTTTTCTAATAATAATCCTTCTATAAGAGAGTTGGGAATTCTTCATATGGTTCATATTGGGGGTATACAATTTAAAAAAATATACCAGTACCATATACTATCATATGATTAATCATATTTTAAATATTAATCAAGAAAACTAATCTTGTGAAGTAAAATTATTATACTAGACAATTAAAAGTGGTTCTCAACCTAGGGATTCTATTTGGAATGGAAATAGAAAACCTCACATCAATAATCATGCTAGATTACACCTAAACCCCTCAACATATATAATGTGTAGTATAGTTTCTTATACCTAATTTCTCTTATAGGTATGAATGATATTCAAACTTCATTCACTATCATCCCTATTTAATGTGGATTCTCTCTATATTTCTCTTCCCTATCTAATGAAAGCACCCACCACTTTTGTAAATTATCAGTTTCCATACATGGTAAATACAAATCCATTAACAAATAAAATTTTTTATTTGGAATTTTAAGTTCATTTTTCTTTGTCTTCTACATTGGCACTTTCTAATTATCTCATCCATAATAATCAATAAGAGAAGAAATTTTCCGGAACTAGTACATTATAGGTCATTGATCCTTAGTAGCATATGTGTCCTTTAACACCATAATTTATCTTTAATGTATGATTTATTAGTTTATTATTTTCATTTTATTCAATCACAATTGGATCAAAAACTATTATGGGGTGTGGTATTACATGTATGAAAGAATTATGGAACCACCAGACCCATGTGATAGGCATGTATAATGATGAAAATCAAATGGTTGATAAAACAAGGAATTAATAAGTTGTTTTAAATCAATTCCTTCCAAATACCATGGGATCATTCCAATGAATCAAGTCTACTGATAACACAATTGAAAATGGGATATAAGAGAACCTTTAAGATCGAATATTGGATTGAAAATTCATTATATTTAATGTTATATTTTTATTTTATTTAAATGAGTAACTATTTTTTTAGTAGCTTGGTTATAAATTTCCCTATGCTCAATATGTGAAGATTTCATGAATAACCGAATTAGGAGAGACATGAAGATAATATAAACATGAGGTATATAATGGTTGGTTGTTAGAGTCTGAAAATATTTAGAGGCAATAGTTATCTCAAATTATTTTCCAATAACAATATATCGGGAAATGAATTATCATTATAAGGGTGTTGACCATATCAAATTAATCAAATTTATGGATTTGTGACTGAAAACGACGATGCTTTTTTGTTAATATATTATTTTTTGTTGAATATTTATTATTATAAATATTCAAAAAGTTTTAAATAACATGGTTTCTATGAAGTATCATAAAACATTTTGATGAAGGATGATGCTACAACATGAGCGAAAACATGTATTTTTCAGCGAAACATGTATTTAATAATATAGTGACCAAAATAAATATGGCTCTTATGATACCAAATGTGTAGGGTGTTTCACATTATTTGTTCAAAATAGACTTAAAATTACCAAAACCTACAAGAAATGGATCAAAAAACTAAAATAAATTGAAATCAAAAGTTTATAGATTCTAAAAAGCATTAAAATTCTTATAAACAATTTATTAATGTTTATAAAAAATTTATCTACCATTATTCAACGTGTCATAAAATAGTATTAATTGTTTTTGATGTTGTTATAATACCTATTTTAATAATTTTTCAAAATTATTTATGTGAGGTTCCAAACACTCATTTATTATTCTTTTAAAAAACTTTAAAGAATATTTTAATATACATATTAAACATTTTATAACCATTTTTAAAAGTTAATTTAAATTATTCTTTAAAAAATTTAAATAATTTTTTAAATTTATGTTATATTGTTTTTTAAACTACTCTCAATATATTTTTAAAACTCCACTTAGAAAACTTTTAAATCACTTTATAACTATTTTTAAAACCTATTTTAAGTAGGTTTTAAAACAACTTTCATGTTAGATATAATTATAATGGAAATATATTTAAAAAATTAATTACAGATGGATAATTCTACAATATTATTTAAAGGGTGACACACTTTTACGTATATGTTTTCGCGGTAAAATTATCAATAATGATGCATGTTTATGGTAGCATTTATCAATTTATCATGTTAAAAAGAGCACTAAACTGTCATTTAAAACATATTCTCACAATCTCTCGAAATAATTATTGAGAACATTCATTAATAATTATATTCCCTTCATAATATTAAATATATATATATATATATATATATTTTACATCATATGATTAAATATTTAAATTTCTAGTTTACCCATTCAAATTCAAATCAATATTTCAAAAAATATGCATGGAATTATTTTTTTCCTGTTAATTGTTTTTAGAACCTTTAATTTGAAATCCTTTAAACATTCTCTAATAAAAATTATAAATAACACTTTAGTAGATAAATAATAATTGCATTGTAAAAACAATAATGGAATTAATATTTAAATGAATATGATATAACATTCATAAGAAACAAACATTCAAAAACAAAAAATAAGGTATTTAAATCATACATTCTAGGGATCAATGTTTTATTTAATTTTTAGGAAAAGTAATTATTTTAGTATGACAACGAAAAATTATCGTGTGCTTTAACATAAAAAAATAATATTAAAACATGGATAAGGCCCATAAAATATTCCAATGAAATAAAAATGATTTTTGAGACTCCACTAGATCTCTTCCTAGAAATGTATATACATACCCCTAATCACATTCAGTAAGTTGTTAATGTCCTTTTGTCGGATCATAGGAGGGATGGAATTTCTATTTTCTGGATAGTAACCTAGGTATACATCACATGTCAAGATTTTTTTTCCATTCAAACTCAAAACCTGTATGTTGGGAATTATCTTATGCCTAACACAACAAAAATTAAAAAATAACCTGTCTCCCTATAATCTAGTATCAATAAAAAATCCATAATTCATGTACATTTTATGATAAGTCTTAGGGAATGTGGCAACCAATAGAACACCCCACAAATGAACAACCTAACTCGGACTACTAGTGAATCAATAATATTAATATGTCTAATACTATAACATTAAAATCATCCATAATTTAATAAATTTATAATTTTATGTTTATTAATAGAATACATATACTTCCACGTCAATTTTAATTTTCAATATCTTCTTTGACTCATTATTTTTTTTCAATTATTCAATTGGACCTCATAAATATCAATGCACCACCAAGGCCTCAAATTCATATAAATTATAACTAAAGTGCAATAGAATCAATTAGCACTCAGTTTATCAAAAAAAATCAAATTATCCCCTTTTCAAAACATGTTATTAGAATAATTAAACAAATTTTAATACCAAATTTCTCACAAAAATGATGTTAGCTTCTTAATTTGTTTACAATTTATGAAGGGTTATCTCAATAAAAATTTAAAATTATTAATATGTACGTATTTTAAATTAATATTAATATATAAACATATAAATAAATTCATTTAATATAAACATTTATTCTTCTAAACTACAAACTATAACAATAATGGTTGTAATATAATGATAGTAAATATCAAAAATATTAAACATACATACCTGCCCAATTAAAACAAAACATAATAAAAAATTGGACCAAACATAAATAATCTTACACTAATAGGCTTCAAGCAACTGGTAATAATAAAATTAAACTGATCCAATATAAATAAAATCAAAACATAAATAAACTAAAATATAAATACATGTATAAAAGTCATTGTAATCACCTATTTAATTTAATTTAACTACAACAATTGAAACATTAATTGAAAAAAATAGAAAGAACATAAGTTAAACTAAACCAAAAAATAATAAAGCAATGAATGTTGATATAAAATTAACTTTATTAAACTAAAAAAACAAATTTATTTTAAATATTCTTAATTAATAATTTCTTCCAAAACTAAAGTAAATAAGTTTAAGTGGATCAAAAGGTTTCAAATTGACCTAAAATTACCTCATTAAAAACATATCACCTAATTATAGTAAAACTCATATAAAATTAACCTAAACCAATGAAATTAAAAAACAATTCTGAATATAGAATTACAAAAATAATCTATGTTTTCTAATTTTGGATTGATTGAAACTTGATTTTCTCAAATGTGGATAATATGATGATTTTTTGTGAAATTTAGGTCCATTGATTTGGGTTATTCTAGGTTAAATATTGGTTAAAATGAGTTGATTTTTTAAAAAACCATTGTATTATTGAGTTTTTTTGAAAATATTGGGGCTGAGGCCTCAATTTATTACTTAAAGCAAAGACCTCTTCACTGTGGGTAGAGGGAGACCCATTATATAGCCCGAAGTCCCAAGTCCCAATGGCCTGAATACAGGGCTTGAAATCCCATTTTTTGGCCCAAATGACCCCTTAGTGAACAGTACTGCTACAGTATCATGGCTACTACAGTCCCTGCTACAATGAGTAGTATTGAGTGTTAAAGGTCATGTATCATGAGAAAACATTTTTCTCAAGAAACCAAATAATCAGCAACCTATAAAACAAAGAAAAAGATAAAAATTATTTTACAATTTATTTTACTACATTAATATTATAATAACTATTTTCTAATAAGTTATATCATTTGTATTTGAAACAATGTGATTTGGAGGCCCATGATGAGATGGAGGGTGAAACTTTTGTGCCAGCTGATTATTTTCATGAGGTATTATGAGATGAGAACTAAGGGAGATAACATTGTAATCTAGGGAGTGGTATCATTACAACCTGGTATTAGATGAATTTATTAAACTCTAACATTTATTGAGGTGATGAGTTGGGAGTGTCTCATCTATAAGTAAATGATGCTCGTGTAGTGGTAATGGAGGAAAAACATAGCTATGAATGCACATGAATACATTGAAAAGTAAAAAAAAATATTTTATTGAAATTAATGGAACCATTATATCTAACACATCCACTAGATAACTCCTTGATTTCTTATACATGAATTATATTGATTCATTCATTATATAATGAATTGTGTGATAGTAATGGAACTTAAAATTCAAGTCTGGATGATTATTTTCTCAGGGATGGAAATTTGTATGGAAATGATGATATTGGTGATGCATTTCATGTTGGTGGTGATGATGATGGTGATTATGATGGTGAATATTACATTAGGGGTGAAGCTGATTATAATTATTGTAGTGGTCATCAGGGGAGAGATATGGATCCCCTTCATTTTTATTAATATTTATGACATATGATGACCAATTATTGAACATCATTTAGTATTTTTTTAGTGAGTTTATTGGTATTTAGCTTCTAATAAAATGTAAAATATTCAATATATATTGTATTAAATGTGTATGGGTGTGACTATATGGTCTAGATAGTGATGAGGAAGGGTTTCTACTTGTTTTATTAATGGTATAATTTTATTCCAATTGTTTTTCTATACATTATAATATATAAATAACATAATTATTATATAACCAATGTAATGAAGAAATTAGATAGGGACTATATCAAAAGAGTATATAAAATTATTGGTGTATGGATATCCCCACACCAGAATACCCAATATTTTGGGGAACCATTGGTATAGTCCATACCAATGGTTCTCCGTCCTATATTAAATTAATAAAACTATTCATATAGCCCTAATTTTGTGTACTGTATGTGTTGAAAAATATATTTTATATGAGACAATTGGGAGTATATCTTAATTTGTAGATTTTCAATATTTAACAAATAAGTAACAATAGTTTTCTAAATTAGATTGAATATCAATTTATATCATAAAAATGATTTGGAAAAATTTATATTGTTACATATTGTAATAAATATTAATGTCTAAATATTTCACCAAATTATCTCAAGTATATATATTAAATTTATAGAAATGTTTAATGATTATTCTTCTATAATTCATAGAAAAATATGAATGTAAATTAAAACAATTGATGTTATTAACATCGTATCCTTAAATATTATAAAAAATAATTTAATATAATTTTAACTAATCAATACAGGGATAATTAATCATAATTATCAATGTTAATAAAAAAAATTTACATTATAGTTGTAATCTCATATAGAGAGTTTAATGGCTAGGAATTCTATATATTAACAATGAGGCATGAAAAATGATACACATGTAACATATTTTAAAAAATGTATCATTCATAAACATATAAATTCCTATAATGTTAAATAATAATGAAACTATTTGAAAAAGTACTATCATGGAATTAGATCATAGTTATTTATGAGTTTTGATATTTATTTTAAATTTTTTAGATAGGGGTATTGATAATATATTGATTTTATAATAGTTTTTTTCTATTTCAATGGATCTTTTTTGGTTTATGTAAAGTATGGATGAGTTGATATATCATATAAGTGGTAACAGATACCATTGGGAACCTTATAGATTAGTATTCAGTGTATTATGGTGGTTTCTGATGTATATAACAGATAGCAACATGTACATGGTATAATTGTACCCAGCGCCCACTAGTCTATCCAGTAGTGTGGGGAGAAATATTTTAATGACCAAAAGACACATGGTTAGGCTCTATCATGTTTTTAAGAGTTTTATTGGAATAAAATTTGATTAAAATATCATTAAGGAACCCCGTATCCATGATTATTTTCATGAACACTGGTGTCATTCATATTCTCTCCCTTAAATCCAATTACTCTAGGTCTATAATTTCCTTGATTATTCAAGAGACATCATTGTTATTGATCTTCTATGAATAATGACAACCAATCAGTCCTTTAATTTTTTTCCTCTTAGTTTATAGAATTGTTCCTTATTAATTAATCATTATTGGTTGTTTTTTCTAATTCTTTGAATTCAGTTGAATGAGTATGAATCAAACTATAATTATAGATGCGATTACTCTTTTGATATTTAGGTTTGTTAACCATTATATATTAATCATAATTTTTTCATTTGTATTGATTATTGTTGATTACATGGGTGTTCAACTCAAGGAATCCTGAACCAAGAGAAACATGATATATGATCATAAGAAAAAATAGGTAGATCCTATAGTTTTCAAAAACTATATTTTGTACACTATGGAATTTCATTGTGATTACTTTTTGTATATATTTCCTTGTGCTGTGTAGTATAATTATGTGTGATGTAATTGAAAGGGAAATATTAGTGTAGGATAAAATATAACGGAACTAAGATGGATTCTTATGAGTTATTTAAGGAGGTATTGTATGGGTAAGACATTTAGTTATTTGTTCTATGGTGGTCCTATTTTCTTTGTTAATTCAAATAGAGGGTGGGTGGATTTGTGAATAATATTACATTTCCACATTTTAATTTTTTTTTTCAAAAATTAATCCATCAAATATTATGTTGTTTCATATAATAATTAAATTATCACAGATTAAGGAATGAAGATAAAAAATGATCAAAATTGTTTAAAGGTTTACAATTCCAAATAAGCATCAAATATTTTTTGGGTCTAGAATCGCCTTAGGATATACAATCCTCTAGAATCACCATTTTTTTAATGAGAAGGTTTTAGTATTTTTCTAATATTATAAGATTACAACATATAATCTTATCAACATAATAAGAAATTGTTTCCATTGATTAATCTTGTTGTTAATTTTATGTTTTCTTCTGTGTAGTATATATTTTAATTTTACTATAAATGAATATCTCCCAATAGTTTATATTGTGTTAGTTAGTGTAAAATGGGAATGAATTGAGGATTTAATTTTAAAAATTAAATATATAAAATAAAATTGAAAATTAAAAAAATTATTTAGAAAATATAATTCTGAAAAATAAATTATGAGATAAATGAAAATTTTGGTACATATGAAAAAATATAATGAAATTTAATTTAGAATTTAAAAACAATGGCAATTGGATGGAAATTGTTTTTGATATTTATGTGTATTGAGATATGAATTATGACATTTGAAATTAAAAATATGTTGAAAAAATAATTGATAAGGATTTTGGAAATTTCAAACATGGTTCTCAACCTCAACCCCCCCCCCTCAAATTAGAGTGGTGTGTCTTATTAAACCTCCATGTGGTTTTAAAAGAAACCAAAAAAACACATCCACTTATTTTACTAGAATTATAAGAACCATACATCCCTTGGATTTAATGGAAACCATATAACCACTCCACATTCCATTTTTTGGTTGTGTAAGAAACTCATCCCTCTCTTTTTTTGTTCTTAGCACATGATTCTCAGGTTGCAGTTGTGAGCACATCATAAAAAATGATGTAAGAATAGAAATTTCTTCTTAATAAAAACACATTCAAAATATGTTCTCATATCTCTCTTAAAATATGGATACAAATTTATAGAGATAAAGAGATAAAGAATAAATCTCATTTTATATATCGAGTGTATGAATAGTCCTTTGACGTAATGTCTTAAGGATTTCTTGATCTTCTGCATCGATTTGACCATAAATTTATTGCACAAGTTATTTCATTATATCAAAGAATCTGTCTCTTATATTGGTAGGATTAAAAATATTTGTCATCCTTTTAGAAATTTTTATTGAAAATTAATCTAGGGAATAATACTATTATGGACTTTTTGACTAAAAAAACATAATCGGTCTATATGTCCAGATGCCATCGGATACCTAGTATCCTCAACCAAGTAGCCAGTGGACCACACGGGAATTACTTCATATAGAATTAATCCATAGGTGAACTAGTTCATGTACAATGATTGAACTTTTTCTTAAATTACTATCACTTCATTTGTTTGTTTAAAAACATAATTGTGTTACAAATCTTGGATCTCAAGATTTAGCATCATTGGATAATTAGTCCTATAATAAAATTAATTATAAAAAAATAAATATTAATTTAAAAACTTTATTTTTATCCTTTTTAAGGATCAAATTTTCCATAGTACATAATGTCACCTGAGGATATACATCAATGAAAAGGGTGAGATAAAATCCAAGTAAGAAGAAGAATAAGGGACATGAATAATTATTACATGGGTGAGCATAATAAATATCATCACATCATAATCATAAGATCAGAATCAAAATCATGTGGGAAATATTTTATAATATAATGGAATTTGGAATACTCATAAAAATGAAACATCATGTCAAAGTTTTCAAATACCACACATAGTTGTGAACAAAGAAAGCATCATGTTCAAGAATAACATATGTACATAAATCATAACATCATCATTGTAAAAACATATCACAAAAAGTTAATTATTAATAAATATAATCTTTTGAGATACATCACATGACCCAATACATTGGAGGACTACATATTTTTGGGCTCACCTATCAGATCATAATATCCATATAATCATGCATTCTACATAGAAATTATAACAATTGTAGTCATGATTTTACCCAAGAAGAGGAATGTGTTTCATAAGTATTTCACAAATAATAAATTATTTAATAACCTTAGGGTCCCAAAATAAATAAAATAAACATATTTCGTATAAACATCATCATTCATCGGTGATCAAGATACATCTAAAGAGAATTCCATAATGTTATATGGAAAGAAATGACTTTTTGTAAAATCATTGTATTTGGAATATACATAAAGTGGAAACTTTTATATCCATAAAAATAAAATTTTATAATAATGAATTTATATTTTAGGAATAGTAGGGGATATTAATATAGAAAATTATGTGAATTATGTTTAGAACAATGAAAATGATTTGGGTTCGGTACTCCCCTTGCCTTATATCCCACTTTATTTCTTAAACATTCTACCACCCAAATAAAAAACATAATTTTATTAAAAAATATGTAGAGAATTAAATTATTTGCATATATAACAATATTTTAAAATTTGTACCATTATATATATTTTTTAATTTTATTTTTGAAAGTGTAGTCATTTATATATCATATTTTTCATAAATATTTCTCAATTTACTTCGATTTCGATATTTTTTCAAGTGTATACATATATATATATATCGTTTTAGAATCTTGTGAAAAATATATTTATACATTTATATTTCATAAAAATTTATTATAGCTAGCCATAGGGTTGGGGATAAGAAACTAACTAGTAACGTTCTCATTTGAGGTTAACTGGTCGTTATCCTGACATGTCAAAAGGGAGGGAATGGGGTGTATGATATTTTAATGTATTGTAATTAAAACTCTAATATTATGTTAGAATCGTTAATATAATTAAAAAATAATTATTTATTATTCCAATAATATTTAGGTTTTAATGTGATAGAAAACAAGTTAATAGGTAGTGGATAATTAGAGGAATAATTAGTGAGAACATACCCTCTCCACAGTGTTCCTTCTTCTCTATAGAACTGAACACCGTTGATGATTAGAGTTCAATAGATCCAAAATGTATATAGGTATTATAAGAGGATTATGAATGTTTATTTGTGTATAGATTTTGTTTTTTCAATTGATGTATGAGTAGTTATCCAAGGTGATAGAAGTGAATTTTTTATACATGAGGACATGGGTGTTTTTTAGATAAAATATTTAATAAAATATTATAACTAAGGTAAAAAATATATTATGAGTATTTTAATATTATAAACAATATTTTAATTAAATAAAATGATTATAAGACTTTGAATAAATTTATAATTTAAATTCATTAATTTAATCATATAGAATGGTGAAAAAATAGAGAATATAATTTTAATGTAGTACTTCAAATTTTAGAAACTGAAAATAAAATTTTTGGTTATGAAATCATTTTTATGTATTTGAATGAATAATTTATGAAATTAAATATTTTTTAATTGAATATCATGTTCAATAAATGAATAGGTTATTTTTACATCGTGAATGATGTAATTCAAGATATATGGGTTACTAGAAAACTATGTGTTTACTATTCAAATGAAAATTACAGTATTTTAGAAAATTAAAAAAATAACCCTTGTAAAATTTCAATAATATGATTTAAAAAATGGTATTAATTTTTTCTAATTATTTTTCTAACATAGGGATTTTAAAATTTTAGTATAAATTTTAGAGTTAAAAATACTTTAAAATAAATTTTATTAGAAATTTTTTTATATTTCCTTTTATTTTTTTTAATAATGATATATATTGTTTTTAATTATAAAAATTATATTTAATGAAATTAATCATGATAAGTATTATTTATATTATAGTTTATTATTTTCAAGCCAAATTGTTATTTTAATGGTCATGTTACAATTCCAATAGTAAGATTATTATTCCGACAGCCACATATCTATTCTAGTGGGCGCATTCCCTCATATAAATACTACTTAATAAAAACCAATCATCAATAAACTCAATTCATCTGAAGGTTCTATTTTTTAGTTTCTTATAGTTTTTACTGGTTTATAATTATTATTATTTTTATTATCAATACTATAATTTATGGGAGGTATTATAGCTGATCGACATGAATTTTTTATTATTATTTTAGTTTAACTATTTTTTGTTTTATCCTCAAAATATTTAACAATCTAATGGGTTTAGTTATTAACTAATGTAACAATTTTTATCAATTAATTAATTTGTTTTTTCTCTTTTTTCTTTATTTATATTATACTTATATAATATAATATAATATGCATTTTTTAAGAAACTATTATCATTTAAAATTCATGGTCCATTACATTCATCCCATGTATAAATTTAATTCATAATATTTCTACCCATATTATCAATTTAGAATTGATGAGGGTACTTCTGTTTCGTTTTTTATTTTATTTTACATGTCGCCAATTCATATTTAGGGTTCCTCCACAACTATTTAAAATGGTGGGTTATTCTATTGAATATAATTTCTCATATATGGTCCATGATCTTCACTTAATGATCTAAATACAAGAGAAAATTCACCAATTATACCACCTCAAGATTCAATACAAGGAAGGGTTTGGATATGCGCTTCCTCCAGAGAGAACCATGGAGCACATCTTGACCATGAGTTATAATTGGTGGTAGTGCATCATGATAGACCATTTAACATATATTTACAATGATCTAACAGGGGACATTGTAAATTGGGATAAGATTTTCATTCACTGTAAACCATGTATATATCTTCCATGATGATATCTGGAGGAATCATTTGTCTCCCATATAAAACTCCAAGTCTCATAGATGGGTTTTAACAGCTATTTTTTCAATATTTTCTATATTTTATATGTTTTGGATTGATTGAACCTTATGTATCATATATTTCACTAGATTAGGTCCATGTAGATTTATGTCATGACCCATCCCTCGGGGTCCGTGTCATGACTACCCCAATCCCACCTCCCATATTCAAGGGGCTGGTGACTAGCACTAGAAAGACATATCCCTAAAATCGGCATGGAATTTCCTCTAAACCTGTAAACTAATTCAAACCAAGCACACAGCAAGATATAAGTACAAGGTAAACTATATAGTAAACATGGTGTGTACAGTAAGTAATGAGACCAGAATACAAGCCCAAATGGAAAGTGAAAGTAAAACTGGAAAGTACACGTAAAACTAGAAACAACTCCTCTATACACTCTCCAAGGATCCTCCCTTAAGGGTAATTACATCTCATGAATAGCCGTCATCATGGATCATCTCATCTGGGGTCCATCCCCATACAACCTCCAGCCCTGGTACCCTCGTCCTAGGTCAGCGTTTTTCGTCATCTACACATGACACAACAAGGTGCGGGTGAAGCTCATGCAGGGGTGAGTATAACAATACTCAGTAGGGAACCTAAGACCACCAAAAGACTCTCAGAATCCAAAAAGGATAAACCAAAAAGTAAGACATCAATCTCAAATAACAAAGAAATAATCATCACTCTACTTATGTATATTCCCATACATATACCTAAGTAATCATTAAAAACAGACCTGACACATGAAGAAAGATTACCAAAAAGGAATAAGTACCCCACATGTAACACCATGAATATATAAGTATAACATAGGTACACCAAAAATTTAAAAACTCCACACACCTAGGTATTAGTGTTGTATAGAAGTAATGATGATCGGTTGCAAAGCTAGATCATATTATTCTGTTAAGAGGCACTACTGCTGATTATATTAAGTATGAACAACACATGATCGATAGGTACTAACCCCCCCCCCCCACCCCAATGACCCACACAGAATCTGACCCACAGTGGATCGATATGTGCTGACCCACACAAGATCATTGAGCGCTGACCCACAGAGGATCGGTATGTGCTAACCCATGCAGGATTGTTGAGCACTGACCCACGTAGGATCTGATCCACACAGGATCAGTATGGAATGACCCACATAGGATTGTTGAGCGCTGACCCACTCAGGATCTATAGATACTAACCCACACAATGACCCATATAGGATCCAACCCTCCAAGAGTCGATAGGTAACTAAACTCCATATTATCTATCTCCAACCACCACCTCACTAATGACCACTAGATTCCTCACACCCAGTGCGGTTGAGTTCTGTAGAATATGTCCCTCATGATATCGGTCATACCTAGACTACCACTAAGATCCAAAAAGGAGTAACCCAAAGGTCTGTCACATCTTAAGGGACACAATTCAACAGACGATGCGTCAATCAGATGCCTGGTATGTAAGTTATTAGTGTTTCTGCTCTCATGGCCCGATTGGATTCAGGGTTCGATCCAACACGGACATACTCCAACATTATCCAAAAGTTATTTGGAGTATAACAAATAGACTTTCTTGTTCAAAGTATTCCAACACTGCATACGATTCGTGAAATAGTGGCTCGGTTCTCAAGTTATGGACAAAAAGGAATATCTAGGTCTAATTGGGAAGTGGTCTAGTCTGACTGGTCTGCCATGGCCTGGGCCGACCCGACCCGGTTGGCTGGGGCCGTGGCGGGCTGGCCCGGTGGGCTGCGGACCGGCCCGAATCACGAAGGGGCGACCCGGACCGTTGGGTAGCACGGTCCGCTCGAGATTGCATCGAAGGGAGAGCGGCCCCCTTCCATTCTTAATAGCAAAGGGAAGCGGCTTTAAGGGCTTCCATGTCACCCGAGGGACTCGAGTGGGTCCCCCTGATCCAATACGGCCAGTCGGTGCTCTGGTCAGTCCTTCCAGTGATGTGGTCGCGCGTCACTGCTCCACTGTGGCCGGTTTCGTGTCAACCACCCTCCAGCCACCGCCTTGTCCAAGAGGTTGGGACTTTTTACTCCGAAGACGCGGACAAGTGCGCCACCATTTATCAACGCGGTCGGCTAGATGTCGGCCACCACCTTGCTTCGCCACGGCCGACACGCCATGGCCTCCTACTCAATTGGCGGCATGGTCATCTGTCACCCTCCTTTTGTGTCCATCCAGGTTCCACACACTACCATCTTTCGCGAGCCATCGTGGCTTCATTCCATGACAAAAAATATTTCGTTCGCATATTCACAATACTCGGGTTGAGATCTCTACATCCATATGTCACGCATGACGAGACAATGTGTTTCCTCCGTCATTAATTATTTTCCATTGAAGAACTCATGAAGAACGAACAAAGAAAAAAAGAAAAATGGGTAAGGTATATGCAGGATGATGGCCATATTTTTTTCTCCATCATTGTTGTGAATCCAAAATATGAAGAATAAAAAAAAAGAGATTTAATCATAATTTAAATTTAAAACCCCAACCTTGACATTTTTTGGAGGTGTTGTGAGGAAGGAGATGAAGTTGATGAAGGGGCACTGGTTTTTTTCACTCCCGCAACTCGCATCCAAACCACTCTCCCACGTCAAAGTTCTTGATCCAAAGAGTTGTTCTTCATTGGAGAATATTTCTCCAAAAGTTATCCCAGGATCTCCACTTTTTCCAATCCTTTTTCCTCGCAAGAGGTGACATGCCACATTAATAAGTTTAATTAATTAAAAAAATTAATTCTAGCACATTTAATTGGGGGAAATTACAAGGGTTAACTCACATTAAAGAGGGAGTTCAAGGGTCGGGTGGTCCTCACCACTAAATTCAATAGGGATGTTTCATGCTCGGGTGGTCCCCACCTCCAAATTGAAATGGTAGGTTTCAATTTCAAAAATAAAATAAAACATGATTATTTTATTTTCTCCCACAGAAATCCTGGAAACTAATGTTCACCCTCGACCTACTGCGGTCTAGGTGAATGTCTCCTTATGTGAATATCGGCGATGTGGGTTCAATGGTGTCCTCAGATTTTAATTTCGATCACTGGTTCAAAAGTTACAAAATTCCTCTCATGTGTTTTCTGAAAAAACCTGAAAAAAATGTTCATAATTTCATTTCAGGAGAACCGGGCCTCAGAATCACATGCCTTCAATTTTCACGGACTCATAATATTCCCATATAATTAAAAAAAATTACATTGAAAGTAATGGGTCTTTACATTCTCCCCACCTTAGGTAATTTTATCCTTGAAAGACACAACAAAAACTAGGGAAACAAGTGGGGGTACTGAGCATGAATATGAGCCTCCCGCTCCCATGTGATCTCTTGGAGGTTCTTGTGCTAAAAAAGAATACATACCAGAGGTATCGACCACCCACGAAGACCCACTCTTGTTAATCCTCAATCTCCACTGGAACCTCTGAAAACATCGGCCCATCGTTGGTGTCTAGCTCGCCCTAGTCAATGATGTGTGAAAGATCATGTATGTATCTTTTTAGCTAGGATACATGGAAAATGTCATGCACTCAGTGCAACTAAGGTGGAAGATCTATGCGGTAAGCCACCATTCCAACTCTGCTGAGGACCTGAAAGGGTCCGATGAACCTTAGAGATAACTTTCCGCCCTGGGAAAATCTCTACAAACCTCATCAATGTGAGACCTATAGAAATACATGGTCACCATACTCGAACTCAAGAGGTCTATGTGTCTTGTCAGCATAGGACTTCAGATGGCTCTGGGTTGGCCTCATCAACTCATGGATGATCTGCACCTTCTACATGGTAGGTCGTACCATCCCTAGTTTGATGAATGATGACTCCCCTCGGTTAGTCCAGCACAGAGGTGATCTGCAAGTTCGACCATACAATGCCTCAAATGGTGTCAATCCTAAAGTGGATTTATTTTTGTTGTTGTACGCAGACTCCACTAAAGGCCAGTAATCCTCCCAGTTGCTGTCAAAATCTAGGACGCAAGAACGCAACATGTCCTCATGGGTCTGAATGGTCTGCTCTGTCTTACCATCCATCTGAGGATGTAAGGTGGTGCTCAATGGAATATGTATCCCAAAAGCCTCCTGCAACCCCTTACATAACCAATTAGTGAAATTTTCATCATGATCAGATACATTCATAGATTTTACTCCATTAATCCATACAATCACATGCATGTAGGGGTGTCTCAATCCCTCTACTGGTCCCTACTCCTTAATAGGTAGGAAGTAGGCCAACATGGTGAGTCTGTCAAAAATCACCCAGATGGAATCATGCCCATTGTATGTGTGTGGAAGTCTGGTCATAGAGTCCATGGATATTCCATCCCAAATTCACTCTGGAACCTCTAGTTGCTGAACTAAGCCAGTTGGAACCTGATGCTCTCCCTTCACTTGCTGACAAGTGCAGCATCACGAGACAAACTTTTCCACTGATTTCTTGAAACCCGACCACCAGTGATGACATCAGAGGTCTTGGTACATATTCTCCACCCATAGATGTACTGTTAGAGGGGATGTATGGAAATCCCTCAAAACATCCTCCCTATGCACTGCCAGTACCATAGTACACCCTATGAAGAGGATGATGTGCCCCCCACCTTCATAAAATCCATCAGGTGCATGTCTTATGGATATTTGAGCACATCAAGCCTTGTAGTCAGTGTCCCCAACCTGCTCCTCCCAGACATGCTAAAGGAGTGGGGGAGTGACTATCAGAGACTGAAGATAAGTAGCTCTATCTTGATCTATATAAGATATCCGCAAAGTGGCTAGTTTCTCAGTTGCCTCACTCAACAATTGTATACCATATCTCTTATTGAGTTCATCTACTACCATGTTCCCCTTTCCTATAGTATAGAATATCTGGATGTTATATTCATGGAAGAACTTAATCCAAAAACGTTGTTTACGCTCCTTTCCATCACAAAGTCTGACGACTGAAAAAGGTAAATATCTTAGTTTAAAGAGATTCATCATTTGAAGAAACATCAAAAATCAACAAAGGCACGAAGAAGGGTTTCCACCCACTTGGGTCATGCAAGTTTTCTCATGGTTGTGCAAGTATACTTGTGCACCGCATAGTTGCCGCACATGTGACTTGTGTTCCCTCTTTGATTTTCGCCCAAGGTCTTCAGAAGCCTATAAATACCCCTTGTGGGACCCCCATTTGAGGACGGAAAAATTCCAAAAGTCAGATTTAAGCTCTGGTCACCCTAGTCTCTACTTGAAGCCTTCCAAACACTTCAAATCTACTTTTTTACCTAGAATGGAAGGTCTAAAAACAGGGGAAAAGGTCTAATTGTCGAAACTCATCAACACTTGCGCGCCTAAGTGGCCAACCCTTAAGGGAAATAGACACACTTGTGGGCCGCCTTATCCCTTCAAAAAAACTTTCGCACCACTCTTTTCGAAACCATTAAGGATAATACTAAGGGCTTGAGCCAAGTCTCACTCATGTATTACCCTAAGGGTTAACCATCACGCAAGTACCAAAGTGTCGTGCAAGTATACTTGTGCGACCAGGACTTGCACGCCCATGTAGGACTTGAACGCCTCCCTCTTTTTGGGTGCCCCTCCTGCCTATTCACTTTATTTCTTCAAATCCACCTCTCTTCTCCAGAATTTAGCCTTCAGAAGCCTCTTAAAAGCCATTTATGTCATGGTTCCTTTGTTGGATTCCTTATCTGAAAGGAATTCTGTGGAAAATTTTTCAAAACCTAATGATTTACATATCTTTATTTCACTAAGGTTAGAGATTTCATTTATTAAAACTCATCCTTTAAAGATGAGAGGATCTTTAACTTTGGCCTCCTTCTCAGGAGTAATTCCTACTCCCAAAATCCCAAATATGGGAATCCTCCTTAGGAATAAGCCCCATGTCCCCTAACCTGGGCCTCATTTTCAGGATTAAGCCCTAGTCTTCATGTTCCCTTAATTTTGGGCATCCTACTCAGGAGTAATCCCCAACCATAATTATTTTAATATGGGCCTCCTTTTCATGATTAAGCCTCATTCCATGTTCCCAAAATTCAAATTTCTTTAAACTGGTCTTCCTTTTCAGGAGTAAGCCCCAGTCATAATTCCCTTTAACCTGGGCTTATTCTTTATGTGTAATCCCCATTCATAATTTCTCTTAACCGGTCTTAATTTTCGTTGGATTTGTGCTTCGTTTTCAAGAGAAAAATCCAACCATAGGTCCTCTCTAATTTGGGAATCCTTCTTTGGATTGAGTCCTATATTAAGTATCCAAATCTCCAAAAATCACATATACGTTTATGGACCTTGTTCCCTAGTTTCTTCACTGAAGTAAATCCTAATATTCATTTATCTGGGAAATCATACATACATAAGCCCCACATCATTTCTTATAATTTCATATTTCATGGCACAATTTTCTAGTTTTACCGATACCTATTGTGTCTCACACCGAGCATGACTCACGTGATCTTAGAGTGTAAAAGTAATTATGACATCTTTCTTTGAGCCATCAATAATGCATAAACCTCATAGTTTTTTACTCGAAATACGTGATTTCTGATTCCTTTTCTAAAATAAATGATACGTAGGTAGTCCATCTGCGGGTATGATCCCAACTCTGAAATAATCTATGTCCTTCTGAATGTCAATAAAGTTCAAGTGCCCCGCTGAGTGGCTTTAAAACTAGTATGGTTATCATAATGACCAAGAGATTTCTATATAATGTGTCGAAGGATACCATTGAATAATAATATCTAACAAATACAGATAATTCTATATCGATGAAGAACCTCGAATACATATAAAATATTCTCCAAATATCATTTATAATAATTATTGATTGTCAGATCTAAAGGAAATCTCATATTCATACATGGTAATTTAATAAGGATTCATGAACATAACTTAAATCTATAAAGAGAGTACCAGAGTAGACAATAATTCCCCTAAAAAGGTGTGATGAGTTTGACCTCCCATCCTTTCGACCAATGCAAATTCTTAAGCCTCATCGGTTCACAACTAATGTGCACCTACCTTTGGAATGTTTTTCCAAATGGATATGGAATCATTGGATGTTTCCTGTTCTATGAACAAACCCATTAGAAGCCTCTTGGAATGTTTGAACCTTAAATCGATGAGGTCATTCCCATTTCTATAGGAAAAGGCCATTGTCTGAAGTTCAAATCTTTCAGAGAGAAGATATAGATGAGACTCTTGTGATCAGAGTAGACTGTAAAACATTCACCCATAATGTAGCATTGGAACATATTCATGGTGAAGATCACTGCTACTAACTCCAGTTCATGGTTAGCATATATCTTCTCATGCTTTCTTAGATGTCGAGAACCATATGTGATCACTGCTCACTCCTGCATCAGGACACATACATGTTTGGTCCCTCATGTTTCGTAGTAGACAACATACCAAACACCCTCCTCTAGTAGACTCAAGATAGGGGAACTCATCAGTCTCTGTGTCCACTCCTGGAAACTCCGTTGGCATCTCTCCGACCACACGAATGGTTGAACCATCTTAATCAACCCTGATATGTGTGCCACAACTCTGGAAAAGTCAGGAATAGACCGTCGGTAGTAACCATCCAGTCCCAAAAACCTCCTCCCCTCTGTCACACTCTAGGGTGGCTCCCAAGCAAGCACAAACTCGATCATCACTAGTTCCACCGCAACTCCTTCCTTTGAGATGACATGTCCCAAGAAGTGAACCTCATAGATCCAGAACTATAACTTTGAGGGCTTACCATAAATCCGGTGCTCTCTGAGTGTGTCCAGAACTATCAGTAGATGATAGGCGTGCTCCTCCTCTGTAGTTGAGTATATCAAGATGTCGTCCATGAAGACTACCACAAAGCGATCAAGGTATGACTAGAAGATCTTGTTCATCAGTCCCATGAACACTGTTGGGGAGTTTGTCATGTTGAATGGAACAACCAAGAACTCCTAATGGTCGTACCAACATTTGAAAGCCATCTTATACAAATCATCGTCTCTTACCCTGAGTTGGTGATATCCTGATCTGAAGTCTATCTTTGAAAACCATCATTCTCTCATTAGCTGATCAAAAAGATCTTCAATTTTCGGAAGTGGGTACTTGTTCTTCATGGTCACTTGGTTTAGGTGCATATAGTCCATATAGAGTTTCAACCTTTAATCTTAAATCTTGGTGAACAAATTCGGTGCTACCCCAAGAGAAGCATTGGACCTAATTAATCCATTTCTTTGCAAGTTCTCAAGTTGTACCCTCAATTTTTGAAGATCCCTGGGAGCCATTTGATATGATTGAGTAGCTATAAGTGTTGTTTTGGGGTACAAGACAATGTATAAGTCCACCTCTCTATGAGGAGGTAGACCCGAAATATCATCAGGGACAACATCAGTGTACTGGTCCACCACTATAGGACTGCTCAAACTCTCAACATCAACTACTATGAGGGTAATTCTCACCAACTGATTGGTGATTGGCTTCACCCTCCTCTGGGTAAGTCTATCCTATGCTGCAAAGGTTCCCTTATCATCGATAAAGGAAAACCTGGTCCCGTCCATGTGGACACACTGTAGTTTGAACCTAAAATAGTCGATCTGAGCATGGACTACAGATAACCAGTCCATACCCAAAATGACTTCATAAGGCGTCAAAACTGATACTATGAGATCCCAACCGAATAACTCACCTCCTAGAGTAAGTTGACACTGCCGGCATCCATGTGTAATCCTCTAATATGATATCATACGAGGCTCTAGCCATAAAGATCTAGAAAATGGATCCACTGTTATCTTCGAGCTCTGAATGTGGGTCATTGAAATAAAAGAATGACTAGAACCTATCTCTATAAGTACTCCAGCTAAGATGGATTAGACACATATCTTACCTCATATCATATCTAAAGCACTTTGGTCACAATACTTAGCTTCCTAGAGATGATCTCACCCCTCTCCACCTCCTCCCTATGGTCAGGGTGGACCCCCTGGAGGTGGTAGCGGTAAAACCTCGAATCACCGTCCACTGCCTGCTGCACGGTCTGCTCCTCTGCCTTACCTGCCTCTTGCCTACAAACCTCCTCGATTGAATCTCCACCTCTACCCAGGTGGTCCTTCGACCGTCGGCTGGTCATCTGTATGGTGGGTCGGGCAGTCGCGAGCCATGTGACCCTACACACCGTATGAGTAACACTGCATTTTCCTCACATGTTTTACACAACCTCGATATCCCCGCACCACTGACCCTATATCTGGCGGTCGTCCACCTGTAGGTCTGGTCCACTTGGACCTATACATCATTTTTATACTGCTAGCTGCCAATGACTCTGATACATGTCATCTAGTGGTGGGACTCACTACCGGTGACTACTCAGCAAGAAATCTCTCCACTAAGAGAGATGGCTCTAACACCCCCGCCTGCATCGGGATGTTGAGAGAAACCATATAAGATCTAATATCCCATCTAATAACCTGCTCAAAGGTCCAAGACCTGAAGAAAGGGTCCTACACTATATTAGTGGAAATCACGAGAGGTCGGTGAACCTTGCTGAATACTGAGCCACATTCATGCTACCCTCCTGCAAGAGGAGAAGCTCTTGTATATGCACTGAGTGTAGGGTCATTGGGACAAACTCTGCCGTGAAAAGGGTCTTGAAGTTCACCCAAAAGAGAGTCACCTCCTCATTAACCTCGAGCATCAAGCTCCAACATCTTCCCGCTACAGCCTGAAGAATACTAGCGGTAAGGATCGCCATGAGATCAGCTGCTGTCCTTACCAGTCGAAAAACTCTAACCACAGCCTCCGGCCAGTCCTCAACTACCTGGGGATCTGTCTCACCCTGGAACCTTGGTGACCTATGGCGTTGGAACACGTGAAACATGCTCAAGTGGCATGCACACTCTGTATTTGGGTCTAGTGGCATCAGTTGTCCATCGAGTAGTGTTGTTTCTGGTACACCGCCCGATGGTACAACTGTCGTATGGGGGCCCTGCACATAAGCCTCTTCACTCGGTGGGATTTCTTCATGTAATCTTCCCAGAAATCCTAGATTGATGTCTACATAGAGGCATCTGGAAAAGAAATAGGCATGACACTATAAAAAGTTATACCTGGTGAGCTGACTCAAAAGAGATCAAAGTAAAAACATTTCCAAAACACATGCAATCGGTGTTTTCATACACCAAGTCAGAAATCTTGAATTACGGGTCCTGGTGTATGGATATGTCGGTCATTGCACCAACACTAGACTCCCTGAACTGAATATAATACTCAAAACACTTTACATTGTTTCTCAATTAATAAAATATTGGAGTCCTAGTTCTTTAGTATAACCAACTTCCTTTAATAACACTTTTCCACGACCCATCCCCCAAGGCTCGTGAAGTGATTACCCCAATCATTCCTTCCATAGGCCAGGGGCTGCTGACTAGCACCATAAATTCATATCCCTTATACTAGGAAGGCATTGCCTCTAAACCTATAAACTCTCATAAACCAAGTACACATCCAGATACAATCACAAGGTAAACTATATAGTAAAAAAGGTGTGTACAGTAAGTAAAGGGGCTAGAATACAATCTAAAATGGAATGTACAATGAAAACTGGAAAGTAAAAGTAAAACTAGAAACAGCTTCTCTAGACACCCGCCATGGATCCTACATCAAGGGTAGGTACAACTCACAAGCGATTGTCTCCGCGGATCGTCTCATCTTGGGTCCACCCCCGTACAACCTCCAGCCCTGGTACCCTCATCCTCGGTCAGCATTGTTTGTAATCTTCACATGACACAACAAGGTGCGGGTGAAGCCCGTATAGGGGTGAGTATAAAAATACTCAATAAGGACCCCAAGACCCCAAAAGGACTCTCGGAATCCTAAAAGGATATACCACAAAGAAAGACGTCAATCTCAAAGCATGAAGAAATATTCATCACACTACTTATGTATATGCCCACAAATATACATATGTTATCATTAAAAACACACCTCACACATGAGGAAAGATTACCAGAAAGGTATAAGTACCACATAGTTAACACCACGTAGATATAAGTACCACACAGGTACTTCACAAAGTTAAACACATAGCTCACATGTGTATTAGTGATGTGTTGAAGTGCATATGATTAGTAGCGAATCTAGATCATCTTATTCTATCAAGAGGCATTGTTGCTGATTATGTGGAGTATGACCCACACAGGATGGATAGTTACTAACCCCCAAAATGACCCCCATACGATCTGACCCACACAGGATCAGTATGTGATGACCCACTCAGGATCGCTGAGCGCTAACCCACACAGGATCTGGCCTGCATAGGATCGGTAAGCGCTGACCTACATAGGATCGATGAGCACTGACCCACACAGGATATGTCCCACATAGGATCGTTATGTACTAACCCAAACAAGATCATTGACTACTTACCCAACAGTATCTATAGGTATTAACCCCCGAAATGGACCACATAGGATCCGACCTGCCCAGAGTTGATAGGTAACTAACCTCTGTATTATCTTTATCCAACCTCTGCCTCACTGACATTCACAGTATTCCTCACACACGGTGTAGTTGAGTTCCGTAGAATCTGTCCCTTGAGATATTATTCATACATAAACCCAAAATAATCTCCACAAGTGAGTAACCTAAAGGTCTGTCACGTCATAAGGGATCCAACTCAACAAACAATGCGTCCATCGGACGCCCGGTCTGTAAGTTATTAGCGTTTCCGCTTAGAGGGACCAGTTGGATTCGAGATTCATTCCAACCAGGACATACACAAACATTATTCAAATCTCAAGGGAATTATACCAAATAGACCGCCTCGATCAAAGTATCCCAACATCATAGACGGTTTGTCAAACGGACGCTCGGTTCTCATGTTATGGCCAAAAAAGCCTATCTTGGTATAATTGGGCCCGGGTCCGGTCCGACCCGGACTGACCCGGCTTGGGCCGACCCGACCCGGCCTAGGACAACCCGACACAATTTGGGTCGACCTGACTTGGCCCAAGAAGGGGAAGAACAGCATTCTGGGTGTGACCCGACCCACTAGGCGCGACCCGGCCCCCGCTAGGCACGGCCCGTTGGGCATCACGGTCCACCAAAACTGGCGCCGAAGGGGGAGTACCCCCTTATATTTGGAATAGAAAATGGAAGCGCCTTTAGGTGATTCCATGTCACCCACGGGACCAGAGCAGGGTCCCAGTGATCCTCTATGGCTATCCGGTGCTCTGGAAGGTCCTCCACCCAACAGCGCGGTCGCACGCCACTGCTCCCTTACGGCCAGACGACTGTTAGCTGCCCTCCGGCCTCCATCGCGGCCCGATGGCTACTATCTCCTCCTCCGATGGTGTGTACGCGCACACCGCCGATCCTCCGCATGGAAGGATAGATGCCGACCGCCCCCCTACTCCGCTGGGGCCGACGGGCCGCAGCCTCCTGCTCAACCGTTGGCGCGGATGTACGCTGCCCTCCTTCCACGTAGTCGGTCGGGTTCCAGCCACAACCTTCTTCCACCAGCCATCACAGCTTCGTTCTAAGCCTGAAAATTATGTCATTCACATATTCATGGTAATTGTATTGAGATCTCCACGTCCATATGTCTCACTCAACGAGAGAAAGTGATTCCAATGTTATTATTTATTTGGCAATGATGAACGCATGAAGAACACGCAAAGATCAAATGAAAAGGGGGTAAGGTATATGCAGGATGATGTCCTGGTTTTTTTTCCCATCATTGTTGGGAATCTAGAATACTAAGAATTAACAGAAATTGGTCACAATTCAATTAAAAACCCCTACCTTGATGTTCGTTGGAGGTGTTGTGAGGAAGGAGATGAAGTCGATGAAGGGGCATCGACATTCGTCGCTCCCACAACTCACTTCTGAAAAATACTCCAATATCAACATTCTTGATCCGAATAGTTGTTCTTCGTTGGAGAATATTTCTCCAATATATCTCCAATTATCTCCCCTTTTTCCAATCCCTTTTTCCCATGAGAGGTTAGGTGACACATTAATAAGGTATGTTAATTAATCTAGTTAATGTTGGCACATTTAATTGGGGAAATTCCAAGGGTTAACTCACATTAAAGAAGAATTTCAAGGGTCGTGTGGTCCCCACCACTAAATTCAAATGGGAGGTTTCATGTTTGGGTGGTTCTCACCTCTAAATTAAAGTGGGTGGTTTTAATTTCCAAAATAAAGTAAATCATTTTTATTATATTTTCACCCATGAAATGTTCAAAAACAAATTTTCTCCCCTAACCTACTACGGTCGAGGTGAAGGTCTCCTTAAGTGAATATCTGCACTATGTGTTCAATGATGTACTCGGATTTTAATTTCGAGCCCCAGTTAAAATGCTAAAAAAATTCACTCGCACGTTTACTGAATGTACTTGAAAAGAAAAGTTCAGAAATTCATTTCGGGCACACCAGGCCTTGGAATCACACGCCGTCAATTTTCATGGACTCCTAATTTTTCCATATAATTAAATAAACTGCATGGAAAATTCCATGTCTTTAAAATTTAGATATGTAACTAGATTCCGAAAATTATAAGTTTGGCATTATTTCCCATACAGAGCCTCATATGGAACAATTTGAATTCATGATTGGAATATATTACCATATAAGAAGTCAATTAATTGGAGATGTGGATCAAAGAAATATTAAATATCAATTGACTAGTCTCACATATTTTCCCTGAGTTCTTGGGTAGTCCTCTAATATTGTCCATCAATTGGTCGGTGATAGGATATAATGATATTCAATTCAGTATTCAAATTAGGTGATAGTCATCTCCAGAATATATTAGTCAACAATGGATCATTATTATATATAATTTTAATTAGTACCACATGCTACCTCACCAATACCTTTATATATATGTTGAAATTTTTTTCAAGCAGTATGTACTCCCTCATATATATTAATTGAGATGTATTAGGGAGCTAATCCACCACAGCCCATATAATATTTTTTCTTGTAGATTTCTTCAAGAGACTAATGAAAAAGTACAATTTTATGTTCTCCCTTTTCCATGTGGTTAAAGGTAATGGCTTCATAATCCCATTTTACATATATCACTCCACGTTAACATTATGACATACTAAGAATGGTGATATGTGCTAGGAATTTTCATTCATTATGTTGTCCCACTAGAAGTTTTCTCAATGATCATGATACATCTTGTAACTTCTAGGATAGATAGTGAAAGATGATATATGTGGACTCATTAATATATATTTCTTAATCTCATGTGATGAAGGTATATGAAGTCTTGTTCTAAACAGGATGACACCATCCTCATAGGCATGGAACTAATGTAGCTTCCCTCCATTTACTGATTTCAAATTCTTTTTAATCTCTCTATCACACCTTTGTTTATCCTTGACCATCAAATTAATAAATGATTGGGAAATAATTTGTTCAAGGTAGTATGTATTACATGATATTATAATTTACATATCCATACATTTCATATCCATAGAGATAGGGTATTTTACAATCCAGAACATGGATAAAGTATTAGGTTCTTTTTTACTATGAGAACCAGCTACCTAATTTTCCATTCCTGGATGGTGCTGATTAGAGAAACAATAGTATTTCATTAACTCTAACCATATAATTTGATTCATGATGAAATTATTTTATGTGAATATAAACATTATAGTATTGTGATATTTACATATTCCACAGTTCTCACCATATAAATAGTGTTTCCAAAAAATCATGGATAAGGTCATAAACACTAATCCTAGAACATATGTATTATAGTTATACTCATGGGACATTAGCTGTCATTAGGCATAGGATATCATTTATTCAATCCACTTTTGTACACAACCTAAGAATTTATTTTTTGAATCGATATATATCATAAAACCTTCTCCACTTATTAGTAGTATGAGTACATGAATAGTGTTTTCCATCTTCTTCATCTCCTTAAATCCTTTCTCATATTCATATTTCCAAGCATACTTTACCCCATTACTTGTAAACATAATCAGAGGGAATGAAAATCTTGTGAAATTTCTCAAAAAATGTTGGTAGTACCCTACTAAGATAAGAAAACTCTGGATTTTTTGGGACACTTGGTGGTATTGGACATTCCTCATTTTTTTGTATTTTATGGGACCATAAAAATTCTATCACTTGTGATCACATTCTCCAAGAATGTGACTTTTTACACCAAAAATTATCACTTGTTAAATAGATGTTTCATTTTCACATTCATTAATATCTCTAAAAAATAAAGAGATAATATTAATCTTCCACCATTAACTTGGATTAAAAAATATATCATTGATAAACACTACCATTTTTTCTAAATTATCTCTAAAGAATATATTTATGAGATCCATGAATATTTCTGAGAACATCATCCAAGAGTACCTACCACCTATAGTCTCCTTGAACGTTGTAATTAATTTTCTCTCTATAATTTGATGGCTTTCTATTAATAAATATATAATGGATTTATAATATATTTATATCCAGTTTAACATTATAGATAATATAGAAACATGATCAATATAAAAGTATAAAAATACCAAACCAAAAAAAACATGTAAAATGTTGTAGTTATTACAAAAAATATATTTTTAATATAGAAATATTATATAAACATGTGATAAAAGGTCATTAGTAAATAATATATGGTATGATATATATTATTTCTTTTGGAAAATACCTATAATGAACCTATAATGATTATTCATGTTGTATAAACTTGTATGATGATGGTCGAGACTTTAGCTAATAGGATTTTCATATAACTTTTATTTCAATGGGACACATGACATAATTTCCTCAATAAATGTTCAAATTAATCATTCCAAATCATTTTCTATCGACAATGAAATCCATTAATGTTACATACTATTTACTGGGTAAATTATTCAATGGTACCATACTTATTATATCATTGATGATTTATGATTATAAAAAAATTTGTTTATGAAAACTTTTTCAATCCCATGGATTATTCTATTGTGAAATGTTTTTGAAACGTGATTACTTTTAAGGGTTTAGGATATAATAAATGTATTATGATATCATGGTATAAAAATTTATGAATTATGTGAAGGGTTTGAGATATATCTCCCTCATATGGATTGGGAGATGATTAATATTCTATGACCTCAATGGGTACATGATTGTTTTTTCCATGACTAAAAGAGGGTACATATGAGGTTATCATAAGCCCAAAAGATGGAACAGTCGAGTTTATCCCAATGCTGAAAGTGGGTAATCATTATTTATCCCATATCCAAAATAGGGAGCGTGGGTTATCATCCCATGCTCGATGAAGGTAAAGAGGTGGATTTTCCATTTCTAACAAGTTTTGAATTTCATGGTCGATGCCCTTGAAATTGGATTTTATATTATTATGTGTATTCCTCAAATAAATGTCTTGTTACACTGTTATGTTCTCAATTAAAATGTTCATCGATTCCATTATGACTTATGTTTTAGGAACTACCATTATTTATTCAATTTCTCATGTTTATAGTCTATGATATTTTGGTTATGATTTTTTAATATTATTCACATGATCTTATTCATTTATTATCATGTTATGTTGTTATCTCCCTTTATTTCCATTAATGATAATATGGGATCCCCCTTTCATGTTTTTCTTTTCCTTAGGTTATGATGAAATTTATTATGTTTGATATGAGGAATAAGGGTTGTAGTTATGGGATATGATGACGTTCACCTATGAAATGGTTTTATATGTATCATTATTTTCAATTGAACTAGATATACTAAATTTTTATTTGGATAATTATGTTATTTAATGAATATTAATCTATTAATATGTGATATATATTTAAATTAAAATTGTGAATATTTATATTTGGCATCAAATTATAGTTTAATTAACCTTTAGAAATTATAATGGGAAAATATTAGTGAGAAATATAATTATAAGTCAATTTTTTAAAAATAATCTTGAATTTTGGTGAAGGGTTGTGGGATTAGTTTCTATGAAATCACATCCCTATCTAGATAATACAAGTTTATGTGGATTTGGAATAATTAAATATGTAGTGTCCAAGGATTAGTTAGTTAACACTTAGATGGGGGTGAATCAGCAGTAAAATATATTAAGAAATTCCTTTTCTTATAATTCAAACAATGTAAATGCTTAATATCTATATTGCTCATATTTATTCCTTTACCACACCCTATAAGAAAGAATAATAATGAAATAATAGAACATCAGAATTTATATTGTTTGGAACAAATACATGCTCTTTCCCGTTTAATTTAGACCAACCCAAATATGGATACTTTAATTTAATAGAATGTGATTACAATAGTAACGTGTTTGACCTCATAATTATAAACTGGTTATACTCACCATCTAATGTTTCCCTTAAACAATTGGTTTTACCCACAAATTCTTCTTTATATCTACTAGTTAGACTCCCTCAATCATAGTCTTCCAGCAACTAGTTAGAACCCTTAACCACAACCTTTTTCTAAAGATAGTGAGATCCACTGAATAAATGTATTTCGATGATCCTCCTCCATTAGTTTGTTTTATCAAAATATCTCATGTATAACTTTATATACCTTTTCACTGATTCTTATATTTCTCATAAAAATTGTGATCACATTTTATAATATGTTCTTTTTGTGTGGAACTAGTTAGATTGTGCTTCCTTTTGTCTAAAGTCTTGTCCTCCATGAATAATGAAAAAATTTATATAATTTCTATTTAATACAATAATTGAAATTCTAACCCATTATCATTTGAAATCGAACTGTAGAGTATTAATTATATGTATTTTTCATGTGCATATGTCAACCTTCATTCATGAACACACTATTCACGAATATGTTAATCATGCATGTTTTACAATGAATGCACCGCATATGCTTCTTTACTATCACGATAGTTTCACAATATCTAAACACAAATCCATTGTACTTTCTTAAACTCCTTAATTCATAAACATGTATCGATAGAGGAATATTTTCAGAATCATTTACACAGGAATATCATTCCCATTATCACATAAAATAGATTATCCTTCATCCAATCATGAGTATACACCAAATGTTCTTCACGAAACAATAAAGCTCATGAAATAGAGCCTCAATATTCCTACATTGTTTCTTATCACAGCTTAGAAAAACTCATGGAACTCTTCCCATATTAATTCTCATGAAAATGGTATGAAAATTGAAACATTCCCTCTTTTCATAAACCAGCATCTAGAAAATGGTTCATTCAAACATTTATGGTCTTATCATACAAAATATTTTCGTGTCTTCCGACTTCCCATGAATGATAATATTGACTTATATCTTCATTATGTTACATCGTTTTTAATTTTAAGGTCTGATGAACTCAAACAATCATTATTTTACTTCCAATCCATTTTCACAATAAATATCCATAGATCCCACATGCTAAATTATAGTGATTTAATGTAGAGACCCAAAGCTTGACGTACATGGACATTACATTACTTTTGCAGAATACTTAACACATAACAAAAATAGACACACAAGGACCGTAATAGTTTAGTGTCTTTGGAAACTTGGAACGTAATCTTCTAATCGTGGTGAAAGATCTTCAACATCTCCCCTAAAGATCTTCCACTTTTTGTTTCCTTAGCTAAAACCTTTTTTTTTTTGATCCTGGGGTAAAATAAAACATAAAAAGGGTGAGCTCAAATTCTCAGTAAGGGTAAGCATGGATAAAATAAAACATACCATATACATTTGAACTTAAAAACATGAACATAATGTTTAAACATCAAAATCATGAGCAATGACATAAAACATTGAAGTACATAAGGCATAGATAATAATGGAACATAAACCATGATAAAATAGCATGGGAATAAAACATGTAATTGCGGAATCCATTAATCATATGTAATGATTTCTATAGTAGCCTTGGCATTGCTACCAAGACCATCTTAGTGGATAAAGTCCCATTCTGAATCGAGTCCACTCCTCGTTTCTGTCCTGTAACACTGATCCGGATTAACCTACCGTTCCATCCATGTCTATCTCATGAGATATAAAATCATTACCCAATTCATTGGAGGGAGATATATGTCCCACCCATCTCATAATGAAATCATTCTTACTTGTGCCACAAAATAAACATAAAACATTCATCATAACCCAAAGAATAAAATGGGATTCATAAACATCATCCCATCATTTCATAATCCATATAAAACATATGGACATTTCATCATAAGAAAAGTGAAACCATGTAAATCATAGAGAAATTAAACTTGAAACATACACATATGAAATAATTTCATCTTAGATGAATAATGGTTTTGATAAAACACTTGAAATAAATTTTTGAGGAAAATATCCTTTCTTCTTCAAAGTCATTTTCTTTTCACAAAATGTCATGCAATTTAAAAAGAAAATGATTTTGTTGAAAATATTCATGAAATATTTTGGAGAAATCTTCATGAAAATAAGGCTTTATAAAACCGTAAAAATCCTTTCATTCCGTATACTTTAAAAAAACATTCTCCTCGTACTTTTTTCGGAAAATTCAAAAAGTACCTCGTAACGTAAACAAAAGAAAGATTCCTTACATACCATGTAGTAAAAGTAAAAATGGGTAAAAAGGAATTTAAACATACATGAATAAATTTTTATAAAACATGGACATTGATGACAGAAATAACCCCATTAAATACTTACGAATATGTAATCTCAGATAAAAATGAGATTTGCAAAATTATCCCTTACCTTAGGTACGATATGCTTTGTACGTATCCTAACCTCTTGTATAATGATTTAAATAATGTCATTGAATTATTAAATAATCATATTCATTTTTATGATATCATATATGTTTCAATTATGACTTTATATTACCCGCTATTTTGTAAATTTCATGTTAAAGCAGCGTTTTGGGTAAAATCATTTCATTTATTGTATGTGTTTTGACTTGACGTTCTTGATATTATTACTTATATCCTGATTTACATAATTAAAGAATGTAAAACATGATTTATATATAATATATATTCATCATATACATATATATTATAGATCGATAAAAGGAATGAAATATACCGTTCATGGAGACAGTAGGTCGTACGTACGCATGAACGCTGTTTTCGTTTCCCTTTTGAATTGAATGGAATTAAGTAAATGACATACATATATATATAAATATACATAAATCCAGTATCATTATTAAGTCATATATTTCATTATTATTCATTATATATACTTTATAATCATTCATGAATGGTTAACATGGAGAGTGAATCTCATCGCGTCGTGGAGACGGTAGTCCGTACGTACGAACGAGCGATGATATCATTCCCAAGATCGTATAATTGTATTAAAGTGTATGTGTAATATTATAGAATCAGTATTTCTTTACAATAATCATATATATTCATTACTTTCACCCTTATACCCGTCCAATTAAGGTGGTGGTGGAAAATAGATTACACCACGGCGTGGAGACGGTATTCCGTACGTACGCACACACGGTGATTTCGTTTTTCGTTGGATGGATAGATGGTGAAATATGGTTGTTTCATATTTATAATAACATATCAGTATATTATTGATACTGATGTTATTACCTCATAATGAAACAACTAAAAAAAAGACGAAGTGGAAGATGAACTAAAGTTGAAATAATCGGTAATGGACATTACCTCTTCTTTGAAGCGCCGCTTTGAGACCTCCTCTTAGGGCACTAAAATTAATCTTTGAAGAAGACCAATACCTCTAGGATGTTTCTAGGGAAGTGTAGAAGAGAATTTTTCAGGTTTTTTCCAATCTTGAAGTCTCAATTTTGTGTGAGGAAGAGAGGGAGGAGGTGCCCTTTTATAAGGGAGGAGAGGGGCACCTTTGGAATTCTAAAACATATTAATTTATAATAAATCTAACCCCACTTAAAAACCTCAAAAAATGACTCATATGAAAATATTAGATTATATAAAGTTGTAATATCATCAACCAATAAAATTTAGACATGTTAGGAATTTATTTTAAACATTATCAACTTGATTTATTTTTATTTAATCAATTTAATTTTATTTGTGGTAATAAAATTCTAAATTTTAAATTATAACAAATAATTATTTATTTGTTGTGAATTGTCCATAATTGGATACTTTATAACATTTTATAACATATAAATTTAAATTTATAATTTTTAAATATTTTTGTGATTTTTTAAAAATTTTATAATATATTATTTTTATAAAATAACAATAGTGTCAATTTTGACACTATTCATTTATTTGAATTTAAATAAAATATATACAGAAGATATGTTAGAAATAAAAGCTTTAATAGTTTACTAAAGGGTCATATGTATCTAGAAAATTAGTGGAGCACATTAAATAGTTCATATAATATTTATTTTATTATTTTTAAAACCATTTATTTGGTTTATCTCTTAATAAAATATTTACTTCATCATTTTTTGTATAATTATTTAATATACTTATTTGTTGCATAAAAATAAGATATAAAATCCTATGACGAGTATTAATCTATTAAATTTCTCAATAATACTTTTAATTGAATTTACCATCTTAAAATCACAATATTTAAATTTTTATATTTACTAAACTATGAAGGTGACAACTTTGACATCATTTACAATTAAATAATATAAGTGTCATAATCATCCTAATAAGGATCAAAATGGTCAAAAATTCGGCCAATGGGTTATTAGGGTTTATATATACACTAATTATAAGTTTTGTGCAGATTTTTGGGCCTTTTGATATGTATTAATATTTCAATAAAATCTATATTATTGATTTTTCACTAAATAAATAATATCGGCATCCCTATTGTGTCAAAATTAATGATAATTATTTAATACCTAAAAATTATAAATAAATTTATATGATGCATATAATTTCATTAGATTTCTGGATACTATTCATGTTCGAAGTTTCATAATGTTTATCACTAAATTAAAATTAATATACTTATAAGATTTAAGAGAGTGACATGTTGTCACTTTCTTTGGTTTTACTAATAATTAAGATATTTTCATGGAAAAAAGTCCATTAAATGATTATAATCCGACCATTAGGTGATATGGGTCGACTTGTAGTCATATAATAAGATTTTGTCAGGTGTTATGTTAATTTTATAATCTTACATTTACCTTTAATTACCCGATTTACCTTTAACTATGGTAAATAAAATTTACCGTAGTTACTATTCATAAAGCCAAAAAATAAAAATTAGCTTATTAACATAATTTGGACCTACTGATTCCAAATATGGACTCCATTTTTCCAAATTCAATACACAATAGTCTCAGAAATTAAATTAAAATTAATCCCGTTGTCGAAAGAAAACGGGTTTTTGGTTAAAACATTGCAAAAGATTGAATTGATTTAACTTACGAATTCAAGGTTAAATCAATTCTAATGACATACATTATATTAAATGGTAAAAATATATTCTATTTATACTTTAAAACCATTCAATATTATAATTTAACCACATAAGTTATTACGATGAAAAAAGTTGTTTTTAATTAAAATATAGCGTGTTTTTACTATTCATTAAAATATGAAAGTTATCAGAATAATATGAAAATTTTATCCAAGGTTAAATTTTGTATCCTAATTCCAAATAATAATTTTATTTTGTAAAATTGAACTTATAAACATGTAAAAAACTAAATTTAAAGTTGGTGCGCCATCAAAAGGAGGCAAAACTTCATTTTTTCAAAAATACTTATTTTACCCGAAAAAATTATTTTGTTCTTATACCATGTTCTAGAAAATGTGTAGGCTGAATAATAATGTTATAAAATTAAAAATTTAGTTAATACTATTCATAACAGCTAGTTCATAATAATATTATAATAATATATCGTTGTTAGTATCACCCGGTATTGCGTACAACACACGCTATCGAGGAAGGTCGTGATTACGTGTAATGCAAGACAAGTCAGGGTGGCATGTCATGCAAGATCCTTTTGGTGTAGCGTACAACACAAGACATTAATGAAATTAAAAAGAATATTTTTCATAAAATCTCGGGGTGTTAAATTCTACCCCCCTTAAAATGAATTTCGCCCTCGAAATTCGTTGGGGTTATAAATGGTTTACTACTCGAAAGTTTCTTTAATAGAAACTGTCAAGACCCGTCCTCGGGGCCCATGTCGTGACTACCCCAAGCCTGCCTTCCATAGGCCAGGGGCTGGCGACTAGCACCAAGGCGTAAATCCCAATAACAGGGAAGACATTTCCTTTGTAAAGTAAACAAGCACCTCAGAGTAAGCAAGCGGAAAAAAAGTAATCACTAAGTAAAAACAGAGTACAACTGCAAGTTCGGAGAGTAAGTGGGCCAGAATACAAACCCAAACTGAAAGTAAAGTACAAATCAAAAGGGAAAACAACAACTGAAAGGTAAAAGCCACTACGCCGAGCTGTCCACTGGGAATCCCACCTGAAAGGTGGGTACAGATAGCTCCACTGCTCCTCTTGTCCACCTGGCCGCTCCGAGTACGCTCCGCCCAGTGGTCCACCTCCAGGTATCGTCCTGCTCTGCAAGCCTCCACTACGATCAGTGTTGTCCGTCGTCTGCAACCAACATAACAAAGTGCGGGCATAGCCCGTGCAGGGGTGAGTATAAGCTACTCAGTAGCGACCCCGAGACCCCCGAAGGTCTCCCAGAATCCACAAAGGATAATTCACAAAGGAAAGATACAATCACGAAGAAACAACCGACACTGCTTAGGTATATGCCCATACATATACCTAAGTCAATAATTCCAATACGCTCCAACCTCCGAGCTCAAGTACAACTCAGTCCACACAGGAAATTATACGTATTCCACACAGGAATGTAAAACGTAATCCACACAGGATAGCACAACACAATCCACACAGGAAAGCAAACAGGATTCAGCTCACACAGGTTCGATCATGAAGTTGAACCCAAAGATATTGGGAAACTCCTTCTCCAACAAGTGCAGTGGTTATGCCGCTACAACCAAGCGCTTCCCTCTTACCTTGGACTGTTGTAGTTCTCCACCTATCGGGTACTGTGGGCCTGCTGCTACCACCAAGCGCTCCCATGTGCCGTTACAACCAAGTGCTCCTCCGTCGTGGGTCTGCCGCTACAACCAAGCGCTCCTCCATCGTGTGTCTGCCGCTACAACCAAGCGTTCCCATGTGCCGCTACAACCAAGCGCACCGCTGTTGTTGGTCCGCCGCTACAACCAAGCGCTCCCTTGTGCCGCTACAACCAAGCGCACCTCTATCGTGGGTCTGCCGCTACAACCAAGCGCTCCCCTGTGCTGCTACAACCAAGCGCACCTCTGTCGTCGGTCTGCTGCTACAACAAAGCGCTCCCCTGTGCTGCTACAACCAAGCGCACCTCTGTCGTGGGTCGTCCGCTACAACCAAGAACTCCCCTATGACACTACAACCAAGCGCACCTCTGCCGTGCTATCCGTAACACACCGAGTCGTTTGATCAGCAGTCGTCAAGTCTCAACTGGCTCTAGGGTTTCCGCACACAACATTCTCGTTTCGGGGGGGTCCACTCCACGAGCTAAGAGGTCGATGCATCAACTGATATGTAGTCCGGAGTTGATGTATCCCAAGATGTACCGTAGTGGTCACTGCCGAAAACACGGAGGATTCCCGTATGGTTTTCATCATTGTCTTAGTCGAATCCACTAAGGATCTTTGTACAGTCATTGCCGCCACAGCAGCAGTAGCAGCCAGCTCTATGGTTCCCGCACACAACAAGCTCGTTCGGGAGGGTCCGCTCCACGAGCCGAGAGGCTAATACATCAACTGACACAAAGTCCGAGGTTGATGTATCCAAAAGTTCTGTATCATCAACAGGAACTCAATGTCGCAAACGGCGCGTCAATCGGACGCCCGGTCTGAGAGTTATTGGCTTTTTCGTCCCAGGGGCCCGGTTGGTTTTTAAGGCAAAACCAACCCGACCGTACTCCACCTGCGTCCAAACCTCGGGCGGAGTGAGCCAAAAGATCCGCCTCACTTAGAGGAATCCACCAAAGTTGACGGCATGTCATTCGGACGTCCGGAGCTCAAGATATGAGCGTTTCCGCTCCGAGGGCCCGGTTGGTTTCGTGTACGAACCAACTCAGCCGAACCCAAAGTATTCTGAAACCTTGAGTGAGATATATCGAATCGACCGACTCAATCCAAGGATCGTGTTTCTGCTGACGGCGCGTCGTTCGGAGGCACGTAGCTTAAGTTACGGGCAAAATACCGAAAACGGTCTGAAGACGGTAGTCTGGGCCCGGGCCGACCCCCCCCCCCCCCCCCAGGGTCGGCCGAACCGGGTCGACCCGACCCGGTCCCACCCGGCGGGACCCGGTCCGGCCAGGCCAGGGCGCGGCCCGGCTCAGCCGGACGGTCCGGCTCGGCTCGGCAGAGCGGCCGAGCAGCGCGGGGGGGGGGGGGGGGGGGGGGGGGGGGCTCGCCGCCCCCGCGTGACAGCACCGCGGCCCCCGCGGGGGGCCGCCCTACTCAACGGACGCGACAAAGGCCGCGTCCCGTGTGTGCGCCGGACCCGCGCGGCCGCGGGTCCGCTGGCGCCGCCGCCGGCCCCCAGAGTTGCTCCGGTGGTCCGTTTTCCTTCCCGTATGCGCCGTTGTTCCTCCCGGGATCCATTCTTCACTGCGGGATCATCACATCGCCATTACGTCACGTTTTGTCGTCTCCCCCCAAATCCGCACAACAATGAAGAACTGCGGAGGGTTGTCGGGCCATGTTCCTTTGGCCCGCACCCTCCGTGTTAGGCGATAACAATTGGGAGGATTAAACAACACATCAAACAAAAATTTTAATAAATTAAAATTGTTCTTATCAAACCAGGTTCTTTAATTTAAAAGAAACGATCATGGGAATATAGATTATTTCGCAACAACCCGTACCTCGTCAAGTGTCGCACGTGCGTTCTTCGCTGAATTGATCGCCGTGGAAGGAGGTGATTGTCGCGTCGCGGAAGGCATCGCGTCGTCATGGAAGGGCGTCGCGTCGTCGCGGAATACGGTGCGCGTCGACGAACTCTGAGGTTCAAGAACATATAGATTTAATTAATAATAATTAAATACATCTTGACTTAAAACCCACAAAATGAATTTAAAGAATCACAAACTCTCACCTCAACGGATGATCGAAGTTTTTTTTGTTGCAGAAGAAGGAACGTCGCAGAAGAACGTCGTGGGAGAGGAAACGTCGGCGTCGCGGCACACGGCGTCGCGTCGTCGATTTCCGCGGGTTCGGCGTTCTTCGTCGGAGGCCGGCATTCTACGCGTATTCGCGAAGGAGGATGAAGACCTCTTGGTTTCTGTCAAATCCTCTTAACAAACATTTTTCCAGAAGTCATGCGTTGGTCTTATTTTATTATTTCGCCAACGGATTTCACATAGGTTAAGAAACGAAAGAAATTAATTCATAGAATTAATTCAACGAAGAAAACTGCCCAATTAATTGGTGCATTAAGAAATTAAGAAAACGCGTCAATTGACTTTCATAATGACGGGTTTTCGCGGGTGCGTTACTTAGCAGAAAAGAAACGGTGGGGCTCGTGCGGGCCCCACCTCACAAATATCCTACCAAGAGGGTAGGATATTTGTGGATAGCACCCTATCCTCAACAACTCATCTTAAGTCGCTTTAATTGGCTTCAAGTGGCTTCCAAGTGGCTTAAGTGAAATAAGATAATGTTTTTCGTACAATTATCTTATTTCTTAACATTAAGCCCGAAAATTAAAAACCACACCCGAGCAAACGCAACTTCAGAAGAGGTGTTTCTAAGAAAGTATCGGCGCTGCAATTCGATCGGTGCCCTCATAATTCGATTCGGAGCACCGGTTCAAATGTAAGAAAACCCCGCTCGTTCTTTCACTGAACGTACCCGAGCCAATCTTTGGAAAATGATTCCAGGCACACCGGGCTTCGGAATCAGGTGCTGCCTGAAGCTGAATTCTTGTAAAAATCCAAGGAAAATTAAGAAAAAAATTTCCTTGAATTTTTCGGTTCTTTACATTACTCCCACCACAGGGCTTTACGTCCCCGTAAAGCTTCAACACAAACTAGGGATACAAGGCGGTAGAGCAAGGTGGTAACCCACCCCGCCAATCCTGATGAGGACCTGGAAGGGTCCGATGAAGCATGGAGACAACTTGAAACCTCGTCCAAATCTCCGTAATCCACGTCGAGGTGAGACCCGCATGAAGACGTGGTCGCCATCCTCAAACTCTAGTGGCCTCTGCCTCCTGTCAACGAAAGACTTCTGTTGGCTCTGAGCTGTCTTCATCCACTCCTGGATGACCTGGACCTTCTCTATCGTGGCCTAGACCAACTCTGGCCCCACAAGAGCGGCTTTGATTTCATCCTTGCCGATAAGAGAAATCTGGTCTCATCCCCTTGATGAACTACGTTCTTTGCCTAATACAGTCAATCCCAACATGGATGATACTAACCCATACCAAGGATGACGTCGTAAGGCCTCGACGCTACTACCAAGAGATACAACCATTACTCTCACCTCCAAGGGTTGAGTCACACTTTCGGCATCAGTGTGTGGTAACTGGGTCTCCTCCAGTAGGTACCTCTCAAGTGAGGGTCAAGTCAACAGTCTAAACCGGAACCTCTTAGTAACAACACAAGAGAGGACAAGGAAGTAAATTCCACAAGAAAATGTGTCTTTTATTACTGCAGCTCAAGTACAAAGACACAAAGAATCTACAAACAGACATCAACAAAACTAGAAGCAAAATGAACAAAAGTCTCCAGGTATGGAGATAGTCCCGCTCCTGTCCATCTGCTCCTGGAGCTCCATGATCGTAGGCCTCAGCTGCCTGAAGCTGATCTCTCCCATGTCCTCTTGTCCCCTGCGGTCGGGGTGGACCTTCTGGTGGTGGTGGTGGCAACGCCCCGAAGCGTTGTCCACCTCCAGCTGCACGGCCAGCTCCCTTGCCATGGCCGCCTGCTCCTTGCGGCCCACCCTGATCGATCCTCTGCCTCTGCCTGGGGGGCCCTTCGTCCATCTACTGGTCATCAGTATGGCGAGTCAGACAGTCACGATCCATGTGACCAATCCCACCACGGGAGTAACACTTCCCTCTCATGGAAAGTTGTTTTCCACCCCAAGTGCCTCGCACAAACAATCCAGAGTCATGCTGTCGGTCACCTGTAGGTCTAGTCTTCTTGGACCCCTACTTCATCTCTCTGCTGCCCGCTGCAGAGGACTCTGCCGCATGCCGGCAAGTGGTGGGTCCTGCTGCTGGAGACTACTCAGCAAGAAAACTCTCTACTAAGAGGGCTCGCTCCAAAACCCCTGCCTGAGTCAGAATGTTGAGGGACATCATCGAAGACCTGATCTCGTGCCTCAGTCCCTGCTAAAAGGTCTGGGCCCGGAAGAACGGGTCCCGTACCATATCTGTGGAGTAGCGTAAGAGATCAGTAAATATCGCCGAGTACTGGGCCACTGTCATGCTGCCCTGCCACAGCTGTAGTAGCTCCTGGATGCGCACCGCTCGGAGGGTAGCTGGGACGAACTCGGAGCGGAAGATGCTCTCAAAGTCTATCCAGATGAGAGATGTCTCATCGTGCACCTAGAGAATCAAGCTCCACCATCTGCTTGCTGCCGCGTGTAGGAGGCTCGCTGTGAGGATCACCATGAGGTCTGCTGGTGTCCTCACTAATCTGAAAACCCGTACAACTACCTCCAGCCAGTCCTCGGCGGCCTGAGGGTCCATCTCCCCGCGGAACCTGGGCGGTCGTTGGCGCTGGAACTCATGCAGTGCACTAAGGAGACGTGCATCTTCAACGGCTGGGTCTGGTAGCATCGGTGGCTCGGTGGGTATAGGTACCGCCGGTGCCTCAGCTGTCAAAGGGCCCTGTACCGAGTCCTCGACGCTCGGTGGGCTCTCGCCACGCACATAGCTCGGAACCCTAGCTGGCTGCCATCATGGGGCAATCCTAAAAAGGAAACAGATGCGCCATGGTCAGAACAATATACCTGGTGAGCAAAAATAAAGTAATCACAAAGAAAACTTTAAACACACATGTAATCAATGTTCTCGTGCATTAAGTCGGAAATCATAATCCAGGGTCCTGGTGTACGGATACGTCGGCCGCCACACCAACACTGGACCCCTTGGACTGATAAACACACCCAATACACTAAACACTATTGCTTCACATAGAAGAAAGATCAGATTCTGCGGTAGAACCGACCTCCTATGATACCAATTTGTCACAAACCGTCCTCGGGGCCCGTGTCGTGACTACACCAAGCCCGCCTTCCATAGGCCAGGGGCTGGCGACTAGCACCAAGGCGTAAATCCCGATAACAGGGAAGGCATTGACTTTGTAAAGTAAACAAGCACCTCAGAGTAAACAAGCGAAAAAAAGTAATCACTAAGTAAAAACAGAGTACAACTGCAAGTGAGGAGAGTAAGTGGGCCAGAATACAAACCCAAACTGAAAGTAAAGTACAACTCAAAAGGGAAAATAGCAACTGAAAGGTAAAAGCCGCTACGCCGAGATGTCCACTGGGAATCCCACCTGAAGGGTGGGTACAGATAGCTCCACTGCTCCTCGTGTCCACCTGGCCGCTCCGAGTACGCTCCGCCCAGTGGTCCACCTCCAGGTACCGTCCTGCTCCGCAAGCCTCCACCACGATCAGCGCTGTCCGTTGTCTACAACCAACACAATGAAGTGCGAGCATAGCCCATGCAGGGGTGAGTATAAGATACTCAGTAGGGACCACAAGATCCCCGAAGGTCTCCCATAATCCACAAAGGATAATCCACAAAGTAAAGATACAATCACGAAGTAACAACCGACATTGCTTAGGTATATGCCCATACATATACCTAAGTCAACAATTCAATACGCTCCAACCTATGAGCCCAAGTACAACTCAGTCCACACAGGAATGTATACGTATTCCACACAGGAACGTAAAACGTAATCCACACAGGATAGCACAACACAATCCACACAGGAAAGCAAACAGGATTCAGGTCACACAGGTTCGATCATGAAGTTGAACCCAAAGCTATTGGGAAACTCCTTCTCCATCAAGTGCAGTGGTTATGCCGCTACAACCAAGCGCTTCCCTATTACCTTGGACTGTTGTAGTTCTCCACTTATCGGTTACAGTGGGCCTGCTGCTACCACCAAGCGCTCCCACGTGCCGTTACAACCAAGTGCTCCTCTATCGTGGGTCTACCGCTACAACCAAGCGCTCCTCCGTCGTGGGTCTGCCGCTACAACCAAGCGCTCCCCTGTGCCGCTACAACCAAGCGCACCTCTGTCGCAGGTCTCCCGCTACAACCAAGTGCTCCCTTGTGCCGCTAGAACCAAGCGCACATCTGTCGTGGGTCTGCTGCTACAACCAAGCGCTCCCCTGTGCTGCTACAACCAAGCGCACCTCTGTCATGGGTCTGCCGCTACAACCAAGCGCTCCCCTGTGCTGCTACAACCAAGAGCACCTCTATCGTGGGTCTGCTGCTACAACCAAGTGCTCCCCTATGCCGGTACAACCAAGAGCATCTCCGCCGTGCTATCTGTAACACACCGAGTCATTTGATCAGTAGTTGTCAAGTCTCAACCGGCTCTAGGGTTTCCGCACACAGCATGCTCGTTTCGGGAGGGTCCACTCCATGAGCTAAGAAGTCGATGCATCAACTGACATGTAGTCCAGAGTTGATGTATCCCAAGATGTACCGTAGTGGTCACTGCCGAAAACACGGAGGATTCCTGTATGGTTTTCATCATCGTCACAGTCGAATCCACTGAGGATCTTTGTACAGTCATTGCCGTCACAGCAATAGTAGCAGCCAGCTCTAAGGTTCCCGCACACAGCAAGCTCGTTCGGCAGGGTCCGCTCCACGAGCCGAGAGGCTGATACATCAACTGACACAAAGTCTGAGGTTGATGTATCCAAAAGTTCTGTATCGTCAACAGGAACTCAATGTCGCAGACGGCGCGTCAATCGGATGCCCGGTCTGAGAGTTACTGGCTTTTTCATCCAAGGGGCCTGGTTGGTTTTTAAGGAAAAACCAACCCGACCATACTCGACCTACGTCCAAACCTCGGGCGGAGTGAGCCAAAAGATCCTTCTCACTTAGAGGAATCCACCAAAGTCGACGGCACGTCATTCGGACGTCCAGAGCTCAAGATATGAGCGTTTTCGCTCTAAGGGCCCGGTTGGTTTCGTGTACGAACCAACCCGGCTGAACCCAAAGTATTCCTAAACCTTGAGTGTGATATACTGAAACAACTGTCTCGATACAAGGATCGCGTTGCCGCTGACGGCGCGTCGTTCGGAGGCCCGTAGCTCAAGTTACAGGAAAAAGACCGAAAACGGTCTGAAGACGGGAGTCTGGGCCCGGGCCGTCCCGGCCCCACCCCCCCTGGGTCGGCCGAACTGGGTCGACCCGACCGGGTCCAACTCGGCCGGACCCGGTCCGGCCAGGCCAGGGCGCGGCCCGGCTCGGCCGGCCGGTTCGACTCGGCTCGACCGAGCGGCCGAGCAGCGCGGGGGGCTCGCTGCCCCCGCGTTGCAGCACCGCGGCCCCCGCGGGGGGGCCGCCCTGGTCAACAGACACGGCAAAGGCCGCGTCCCGCGTGTGCGCCGGACCCACGCGGTTGCGAGTCCACTGGCGCCGCCGCCGTCGGCCACCAGCGCCGCCACGCTGGCGACCCGCGCCGCCGGTGGCTTCCGCGGGCCACCGGAGTTGCTCCGGTGGTCCGTTTTCCTTCCCTTCTACGCCGTTGTTCCTCCAGGGATCCGTTCTTCACTTTGGGATCATCAAATCGCCCTTGCATCACGTTTTTTCATCTCCCGCCAAATCCGCACAACAACGAAGAACTGCGGAGGGTTGTCAGGCCGTGTTCGTTTGGCCCGCACCCTCCGCGTTAGGCGATAACAATTGGGAGGATTAAACAACACATCAAACAACAATTTTAATAAATTAAAATTGTTCTTATGAAACCAGGTTCTTTAATATAAAAGAAATGATCACGGGAATATATATTATTTCGCAACAACCCCTACCTCGTCAAGTGTCGCACGCGCTTTCTTCGCGGAATTGATCGCCGCGGAAGGAGGCGATCGTCGCGTCACGGAAGTCGTCGCATCGTCGCGGAAGGGCGTCGCGTCGTCGCAGAATACGGTGAGCGCCGACGAACTTCGAGGTTCAAGAACATATAGAATTAATTAATAATAATTAAATACATCTTGAGTTAAAAACCACAAAAATAATTTAAAGAATCGCAAACTCTCACCTCAACGGATGATCGAAGGTTTTTTTGTTGCGGAAGATGGAATGTTGCAGAAGAAAGTCGCGGGAGTGGAAACGTCGACATCGCGGCACACGGCGTCGCATCGTCGATTTACGCGGGTTCAGCGTTCTTTGTCGGAGGCCAGCGTTCTTCGCGTTCTTCGCGAAGGAGGATGATGAACTCTTGGTTTCTGTCAAATCCTCTCAACAAACATTTTTCCAAAAGTCATGCGTTGGTCTTATTTTATTATTACGCCAACGGATTTCAAACAGGTTACGAAACGAAAGAAATTAATTCATAGAATTAATTCAACAAAGAAAACCGCCCAATTAATTGGTGCGTTAAGAAATTAAGAAAACACGTCAGTTGACTTTTATAATGACGGGTTTTCGCGGGTGTGTTACTTAGCGGAAAAGAAACGGTGGGGCTCGTGTGGGCCCCACCTCACAAATACCCCACCAAGAGGGTAGGATATATTTGGATAGCACCCTATCCGCAACAAATCATCTTAAGCCGCTTTAAGTGGCTTCAAGTGGCTTCCAAGTGGCTTATGTGAAAAAAAATAAAGTTTGTCGTACAATTATTTTATTTCTTAACATTAAGCCCGAAAATTAAAAACCACACCAGAGCAAACGCAACTCCGGAAGAGGCGTTTCTAAGAAAGTACCGGCACTGCGATTCCATCGGTGCCCTCAGAATTCGATTCCGAGCACCGGTTCAAAAGTTAGAAAACCCCGCTCGTTCGTTCACTGAACGTACCCGAGCCAAACGTCAGATAATGATTTCGGGCACACCGGGCCTCGGAATTAGGTGCTGTCTGAAGCTGCGTTCTTGTAAAAATCCAAGGAAAATTAAGAAAAAAATTTCCTTGAATTTTTCTAGTCTTTATAGAAACCCACATAATAAATAGAAATACTAAAACTTCATTTAAAAAAATAATGTTAGAAACATAACGGATACCCAAAAAACTCATCACTGGGTTTCCACATAGAAGAACATAGGTGAAAATATGGATGTGGAGGAGAAATCTGACCATCATGTTCTGATGGAGAGTGGTAGAGAACATGGCTATGAAAAATCCATCAATCACAAAGCCATATATTTTTTATGATCTAAGGTACCATCCGATTTATCGGATATAAGGGAACTAGGACAACATTTTTGGTTTTCAAGATCATTTCCATAAAGTTGATGAATTTGGAATTAGAAGAAATACTTTCGTGATTTTGGTACAGTCTCACCGTTGATCGTTCTTTGGACAATTTCCACTTCATCCTTTAAAGAAATGAAGTTTAATTTGTCATTCGTGAAGTGTTAGTAGATCATGTGATAGAATGATGGGTCATTCCATCTGTCTCAAACAAAAGGTTATAAAAGTTATCAAAAATACATACGTCCATCTATAGTGAGATTAATCATATATGGTTCCTAAAATGGACTTATACTTCATATATCATACTGCTTAATATAATAAAATGAGTTTCTACTAAACAGGGACTTCCTGTAGGCCAGTGGTAGGAAATAAAGGCTAGTCACACTTCAGTTGTGGGTTCGATTCCCATAGCCTTGTCCAAGGCGATGGGTTGTCACCCGTCCTGCAGATTTTCCTTTTTCTAAAACTACATTACAATAACATCCCAAAAATAATATTTAAAAAAACTTCTATCCTTAAACAATACTAACTTATGTCCAACATAATCCATTCCAATCATTAGGCTTATCCATAATACTGTAGTCTATTCTCATATTATAGTGAAGACGATTACCAGAGATTTCATATAACAAGCATGTTAATTACATCGTTGATCCCCATATATCATAAGATATGTCTTGTTGGTCACATTCCAAACATTTGAAGGCCTTAATCATGTATTCTCTTGAAAAATAAATACCCACTGAATCTTAGTGAAAACATGAATGTGGTCAAAAGTTAACTCTTTCCACATACCAAAATCCAAAAATTCTATATACTCAAACCATGATATAACCTTCCCCTTATATCAGTGATGAGCTCATGAATACTATCAAACATTTAATTTTCTCCCTATCCCTTTATTATGCGCATATCATCTAATTTCCAAAAATATCTGAATAACCTTTCATGGTTACTAGTACCATTAATCATACACTTTCAAAACATAGGAAAGACAAGAGTGAAACAATCCTTAGATGTCTCGTTATTCCATAGTACCATGAGATTACATATACAACATTACACTTGATAAACATGTAATCATTCCACTACCTTCTTAAACCATTGACCGAGCTTCAACAATTCTTTCATCTCACATATCATTTGTAGTCTCTTCATCATCATCAACATAAATACTACTCATACGACCGTACTGATTCTTTTCCTGAGACTTTCCCTTAGGGAATTGGTTTGCATAATTCCCGTACATTCCACATTTTAAACATTTAACCATTGTTGATGATGTAGCAATACCATTATCCTCATCCATGGTGTTAACTGAACCTTTTCGTTTGCACTTACTGGATTTGTGTCCTTCTTTTCCACACCCAAATCATCTTCATGTTCCTCTGAAACAATCTCCCCGATGCCTCTTCCTACATGATTTACATGATGGAAATTGAACTTTCTTTCCTCTATGATCATCATGAAACTCCATCTTTCTTTTATTATCTGATTCGGGAAACTTACCATAGTTGAGATTATTGATCAAATTATGAGATTTCTGATTAGGCATAATAACGATTTTTGGACTTCCAAATCCCATTTCATTTTGTTGCTCATGAAGAATATCATTCCATTTTCCAGCATATCCTCCATTATCGTGAATCTTCCTGTTTCCAGCCATTTTCTAAAACCCAAAAAGAATAATGTGGGAGGCAAATTCCATGCTAGGGAAAACAACACAATAAAGGGGGAGTACCCTCAATATCTAACATCTTAGGTTAAATTCTAAGATCGTTACTGTAGTTCTAGGACTATATCCTATACGTATACTTATCCTAAGGGACATCCCTAGACATACCATAGAAATATCTCTAGGGATCTCACTAACGTTTTCGCATCCTAGTTTCCAAAGTTTGACTAAACCTTTCCTCTGATACCAATTGTAGAGACTCAAAGCGTGACGTACATGGACATTACATTAATTTTGTGGAATACTTAACACATAACAAAAATAGACACAAAAGGACCGTAATAGTTTATTGTCTTTGGAAACTTGGAACGTAATCTTCTAATCATGGTGAAAGATCTTCAACATCTCCCATAAAGATATTCTAATTTTTGTTTCCTTACCTAAAACCATTTTTTTGAACCTGGGGTAAAATAAAACATAAAAAGGTTGAGATCAAATGCTCAGTAAGGGTAATAATGGATAAAATAAAACATACCATATACATTTGAACTTAAAAACATGAACATAATGTTTAAACATCAAAATCGTGAACAAAGACATAAAACATGGAAGTACATAAGGCATAGATAATAATGGAACATAAACCATGATAAAATAGCATGGGAATAAAACATGTAGTTTTGGAATCCATTAAGCACATGTAATGATTTCTATTGTAGCCAAGGCATTGCTTCCAAGACCATATTAGTGGACAAAGTCCCATTCTGAATCGAGTTCACTCCTCGTTTCAGTCCGGTAACACTGAACCAGATTAACTTACCGTTCCATCCATGTCAATATCATGAGATATAAAATCTTTACCCAATGCATTGGTGGGAGATATAGGTCCCACCCATCTCATAATGAAATCATTCTTACTTGTGCCACAAAATAAACTTAAAACATTCATCATAACCCAAAGAATAAAATGGGATTCATAAACATCATCCCATCATTTCATAATCCATATTAAAAAATGGTCATTTCATCACAAGAAAAGTGAAACCATGTAAATCATAGATAAATTAAACTTGAAACATACACATATGAAATAATTTCATCTTAGATGAAAAATGGTTTTGGTAAAACACTTGAAATAAATTCTTGAGGAAAATATCCGTTCTTCTTCAAAATCAGTTTATTTTCACAAAATGTCATTCAATTTTAAAAGAAAAGGATTTTGTTGAAAATAGTCATGAAATATTTTGGAGGAAGCTTTATGAAAATAAGGCTTTATAAAACCTTAAAAATCCTTTCATTCCGTAAACGTTAAAAAAACATTCTCCTCGTACTTTTGTCGGAAAAGTCAAAAAGTACCTCGTAACGTAAAAAAAAAGAAAGATTCCTTACATACCATGTATTAAAATTCAAAATGGGTAAAAAGGAATTTAAACATACATGAATACATTTTTATAAAACATGGACATGGATGATAGCAATAACCCCAGTAAGTACTTACGAATAAGCAATCTCGGATATAAATGAGATTTGCAATATTATCCATTACCTTAGGTCCGATATGCTTTGTACGTATTCGAACCTCCTGTATAATGATTTAAATAATGTCATTCACTTATTACAGAATCATATTCATTGTTATGATATCATATAAGTTTCACTTATGACTTTATATTACCCTCTCTTTTGTAAATTCCATGTTAAAGCAACATTTTGGGTAAAACCTTTTCATTTATCGTATGTGTTTCGACTTTTCGTTCTTGATATTATTACTTATATCCTGATTTACATAATTCCAGAATGTAAAACATGATTTATATATAATATATATTCATCATATACATATATATTATAGATCGATAAAAGGAATGAAATACACTGTTCATGGAGACGGTAGGCCGTACGTACGCATGAACACTGTTTTCGTTTCCCTTTTGAATTGAATGGAATTAAGTAAATGACATACATATATATATATATATATATATATAAATCCGGTATCATTATTATGTCATATAATTCATTATTATTCTTTATAATAATTCATGAATGGTTAACATGGAGAGTGAATCTCATCACGTCGTGGAGACGGTAGTCCGTACGTACGCGCGAGCGATGATATCATTCCCAAGATCGTGGAATTGTATTAAAGCGTATGTGTAATATTACAGAATCAATATCACTTTAAAATAATCATATATAATCATTACATTCACCCTTATACCCATCTATGTAAGGTGGTGGTGGAAAATAGATTACACCACGGCGTGGAGACGGTATTCCGTACATACGCACGCGCGGTGATTTCGTTTTTCGTTGGATGGATAGATGGTGAAATATGATTGTTTCATCCTTATAATAACATACTAGTATATGATTGATACTGATTTTATTACCTCATAATGAAACAACTAAAAAAGAAGAATAAGTGGAAGAAGAAATAATGTTGAAAGAATCGGTAATGGACATTACCTCTTCTTTGAAGTGCCACTTTGAGACCTCCTCTTAGGGCACTAAAATTAGACTTTAAAGAAGACCAAGACCACTAGGATGTTTCTAAGGAAGTGGAGAGGATAATTTTTCAGGGGTTGGCCGAGCATGAAGGCTCAATGTTGTGTGAGGAATAGAGGGAGGAGGTGCCCTTCTATAAGGGAGGAGAGGGGCACCTTTGGAATTCTAAAAAATACTAATTTATAATAACTCTAACCCCACTTAAAAACCTATAAAAATTACTCATATCTGAATATTAGATTATATAGGGTTTTAATATTATCAACCAATCAAATTTAGACATGTTAGGAATTTATTTTAAACATTATCAACTTGATTTATCCTTATTTAATCAATTTAATTTTATTTGTGGTAATAATATTCTAAATTTTAAATTATAACAAATAATTTCTTATTTGTTGTGAATTTTCCATAATTGGATACTTTATAACATTTTATACCATTTAAATTTAAATTTATAATTTGTAAATATTTTTGTGATTATTTAACAATTTTATAATATATTATTTTTGTAAAATAACAATAGTGTCAATTTTGACACTATTCAATTATTTGAATTTAAATAAAATATATACAGAAGATATGTTCGAACTAAAATCGTTAATAGATTAATAAAAGGTCATATGTTTCTATAAAATTAGTGGAGCACATTAAATAGTTCATATAATATTTATTTTATTATTTTTAAAACAATTTATTTGGTTTATCTCTTAATAAAATAATTACTACGTCATTTTTTGTATAATTATTTAATATACTTATTTGTTGCATAAATATTAAAAATAAAATCCTATAATGAATATAAATCTATTAACTTTCACAATAATAATTTTAATTGAATTTATCATCTTAAAATAACAATATTTAAATTGTTATATTTACAAAATTATGAAGGTGATAACTTTGGCATCATTTAAAATTAAATAATATAAGTGCCATAATCATCTTAATAAGGATCCAAATGGTCAAAAATTCGGCCAATGGATGATTAGGATTTATATATACACTAATAATAAGTTTTGTGCAGATTTGTGGGCCTTTTGATATGTATTAATATTTCAATAAAAACTATATTATTGATTTTTCACTAAATAAATAATTTTTGCATCCCTATTGTGTCAAAATTAATGATAATTATTTATCACCTAAAAATTATAAATAAATTTATATGATGTAGATAATTTCATTAGATTTCTGGAGACTATTCTTGTTCTAAGTTTCATAAAGTATATCACTAAATTAAAATTAATATACTTGTAAGATTTAAGAGAGTGACATGTTGTCACTTTCTTTGATTTTAATAATAATTAAGTTATTTTCAGGGAAAAAAGTCCATTAAATGATTCTAATCTGACCCTTAGGTGATATGGGTCGACTTTTAGTCATCCAATAAGATTTTGGCAGGTGTTATGTTAATTTTATAATCTTACATTTACCTTTAATTACCCGATTTACCTTTAACTATGGTAAATAAAATTTACCGTAGTTACTATTCATAAAGCCCAAAAATAAAAAGTAGCTTATTAACATAACTTGGACCTACTGATTCCAAATGTGGAATCCATTTTCCAAATTAAATACACAAAAGTTGCAGAAATTAAATTAAAATTAATCCCGTTGTCGAAAGAAAACGGGTTTTTGTTTAAAACATTGCAAAAGATTGAATTGATTTAACCTATGAATTCAAGGTAAAATCAATTATAATGACATACATTATATTAAATGGTAAAAATATATTCTATTTATACTTTAAAACCATTCAATATTATAATTTAACCACATAAGTTATTACGATGAAAAAAGATGTTTTTAATTAAAATATAGCGTGTTTTTACTATTCATTAAAATATGAAAGTTATTAGAATAGTATGAAAAATTTATCCAAGGTAAAATTTTATATCCTGATTCCAAATAATAATTTTATTTTGTAAAATTGAACTTATAAACATGTCAAAAAACTAGATTTAATGTTGGTGCGCCATCAAAAGGCGGCAAAACTGCATTTTTTTAAAAATACTTATTTTACCGGAAAAATTTATTTTATTCTTATACCATGTTCTATAAAATGTGTAAGATGAATAATAATATTATAAAATTAAAAATTTATTTAATAATATTCATAACGGCTAGTTCATAATAATATTATAATAATATATCGTTGTTAGTAACACCCGGTGTTGCGTACAACACACGCTATCGAGGAAGGTCGCGATTACATGTAATGCAAACGAAGTCAGGGTTGCATGTCGTGCATGATCCTTTTGGTGTAGTATACAACACAAGACATTAATGAAATTAAAAAGAATATTTTTCATAAAATCTCGGGGTGTTACATTCTACCCACCTTAAAATGAATTTCGCCCTCGAAATTCATTGGGGTTATAAATGGTTTACTGCTCGAAAGTTTCTTTAATAGAAACCCACATCATGAAAAGGAATACTAAAACTTCATTTAAAAATAGAATTTTAGAAACATAACGGATACCCAAATAACTCATCACTGGGTTTCCACATAGAAGAACATAGGTGAAAATATGGATATGGAGGAGAAATCTGACCATCATGTTTTGATGGAGAGTGGTAGAGAAAATGGCTATGATAAAGACATCAATCACAAAGCCATATATTTGTGATGATCCAAGGTACCATCTGATTAATCAGATATATGGGAACTAAGACAACATTTTGGGTTTTCAAGAACATTTCCCTAAAGTTGATGAAATTGGAATTAGAAGAAATACATTCTTGATTTTGGTACAGTCTCACCGTTGCTCGTTCTTTGGACAATTTCCACTTCATCTCTTAAAGAAATGAAGTTGAATTTGTCATTCGTGAAGTGTTAACAGATCATGTGATAAAATGATGGGTCATTCTATATGTCTCAAACAAAAGGTTATAAAAGTTATCAAAAATACATAAGTCCATCTATAGTGAGATTAATCATATATGGTTCCTAAAATGGACTTATACTTCATAAACCATACTTCTTAATATAATAAAACGAGTTTCTACAAAACAGGGACTTCCTGTAGGCCAGTGGTATGCAATAAAGGCCAGTCGCACTTCGGTTGTGGGTTCGATTCCCATAGCCTTGTCCGACGTGATGGGTTGTCGCCCGTCATGTAGTTTTTTCTTTTTCTAAAACTACATTACATTAACATCCCATAAATAATATCGAAAAAAAACTTCTATCCTTAAACAATACTAACTTATGTCCAACATAGTCCATTCTAATCTTTAGGCTTATCCATAATACTGCAGTCCATTCTCATATTATAGTGAAAACTATTACGATATATTTCATATAACAGGCATGTTAATTACATCGTTGATCCCCATATATCATAAGATATATCTTGTTGGTCACATTCCAAACATTTGAAGGCCTTAATCATGTATTCTCTTGAAAAACGAATACCCACTGAATCTTAGTGAAAACATGAATGCTGTCAAAAGTTAACTCTTTCCACATACCAAAATCCAAAAATTCTATATACTCAAACCATGATATAACCATCTCCTTATATCAGTCATGAGCTCATGAATACTATCAAACATTTAATTTTCTCTTTATCCCTTCATTATGCGCATATCATCTAATTTCCAAAAATATCTGAATAACCTTTCATGGTTACTAGTACCATTAATCACACACTTTCAAAACATAGGAAATACAACAGTGTAACAATCCTTAGATTTCTCTTTAGTCCATAGTACCATGAGATTACTTATACAACATTACACTTGATAAACATGTAATCATTCCACTACCTTCTTAAACCATTGACCGAGCTTCAACAATTCTTTCATCTCACATATCATTTGTAGTCTCTTCATCATCATCAACATAAATACTACTCATACGACCGTACTGATTCTCTTCATGAGACTTTCCCTTAGGGCATTGGTTTGCATAATGCACGTACATTACACATTTAAAACATTTAACCGTTGTTGAGGTTGTAGCAGTACCATTATCCTCATCCATGGTGTTAACTGAACCTTTTCATTTGCACTTACTGGATTTGTGTCCTTCTTTTCCACACCCAAAGCATCTTCAAGTTCCTTTGAAACAATCTCCCCGATTCCTCTTCCCACATGATTTACATGAGGGAAATTGAACTTTCTTTCCTCTATGATCATCATGAAAATCCATCTTTCTCTTATTATCTGAGTCGGGAAACTTACCAAAATTGAGATTATTGATCATATTATGAGATTGCTGATTAGACATAATAACGATGTTTGGACTTCCAAATCCCGTTTCATTTAGTTTCTCATAAACAATATCATTCCATTGTCCATCATATCCTCCATTATCTTGAATCTTCCTGTTTTCATCCATTTTCTAAAACCCAAAAAGAATAGTGTGAGAGGAAAATACCATGATAGGGAAAACAACATAATAAAGGGGGAGTACCCTCAATATCTAACATCTTAGGTTAAATTCTAAGATCGTTACTGTAGTTATAGGACTATATCCTATACGTATACTTATCCTAAGGGACATCCCTAGACATACCGTAGAAATATCTCTAGGGATATCACTAACGTTTTCGCATCCTAGTTTCCAAAGGTTGATTAAACATTTCCTCTGATACCAATTGTAGAGACCCAAAGCTTCATGTACAAGGACATTACATTAATTTTGCAGAATACTTAACAGATAAAAAAAACAGACACACAATGACCGTAATAGTTTAGTGTCTTTGGAAACTTGGAACATAATCTTCTAATCGTGGTGAAAGATCATCAACATCTCCCATAAAGATCTTCCACTTTTTGTTTCCATACCTAAAACATTTCTTTTGATCCTGGGGTAAAAAAAACATAAAAAGGGTGAGCTCAAATGATCATTAAGGGTAAGCATGGATAAAATATAACATACCATATACATTTGAACATAAAAACATGAACATAATGTTTAAACATCAAAATATTGAACAATGACATAAAACATGGACGTACATAAGGCATATATAATAATTGAACATAAACCATGATAAAATAGCATGGGAATAAAACATGTAATTGTGGAATCCATTAAGCACATGTAATGATTTCTATTGTAGCCAAGGCATTTCTGCCAAGACCATCTTAGTGGACAAAGTCCCATTCTGAATCGAGTTCACTCCTCATTTCAGTCCTGTAACACTGGACCAGATTAACTTACCATTCTATCCATGTCTATCTCATGAGATATAAAATCTTTACCCAATGCATTGGAGAGAGATATAGGTCCCACCCATCTCATAATGAAATCATTCTTACATGTGGCACAAAATAAACATAAACCATTCATCATATCCCAAAGAATAAAATGGGATTCATAAACATCATCCCATCATTTCATAATACATATAAAACAAATGGAAATTTCATCATAAGAAAAGTGAAACCATGTAAATCATAGAGAAATTAAACTTGAAACATACACATATGAAATAATTTCTTCTTAGATGAAAAATGGTTTTGATAAAACACTTGAAATAAATTCTTGAGGAAAATATCCTTTCTTCTTCAAAATCATTTTCTTTTAACAAAATGTCATGCAATTTTAAAAGAAAGGATTTTTTTGAAAATATTCATGAAATATTTTGGAGGAAGCTTCATGAAAATAAGGCTTTATAAATCCGTAAAAATCCTTTCATGCCGTATACGTTAAAAAACATTCTCCTCGTACTTTTGTTGGAAAAGTCAAAAAGTACCTCGTAACATAAACAAAAGAAAGATTCCTTACATACCATGTAGTAAAAGTCAAAATGGGTAAAAAAGACTTTAAACATACATGAATACATTTTTATAAAACATGGACATGGATGATAGAAATAACCCCAGCAAGTACTTACGAATAAGCAATCTTGGATAGAAATGAGATTTGCAAAATTATCCCTTAACATAGGTCCGATATGATTTTTACGTATTCGAACCTCCCGTATAATGATTGAAATAATATCATTGACTTATTACAGAATAATATTCATTGTTATGATATCATATATGTTTCACTTATGACTTTATATTACCCGTTCTTTTTTAAATTCCATGTTAAAGCAGCGTTTTGGGTAAAATCATTTCATTTATCGTATGTGTTTCGACTTGTTGTTCTTGATATTATTACTTATATCCTGATTTACATAATTACAGAATTTAAAACATGATTTATATATAATATATATTCGTCATATACATATATATTATAGATCGATAAAAGGAATGAAATACATCGTTCATGGAGACGGTAGGTCGTACGTACGCATGAACGCTGTTTTCGTTTCCCTTTTGAATTGAATGAAATTATGTAAATGACATACATATATATATATATATATATATATATATATACATAAATCCAGTATCATTATTATTTAATATATTTCATTATTATTCATCATATGTACATTATAATCATTCATTAATGGTTAACATGGAGAGTGAATCTCATCGCGTCGTGGAGACGGTAGTCCGTACGTACGCACGAGCAATGATATCATTCCCAAGACCGTGGAATTGCATTAAAGTGTATGTGTAATATTAAAGAATCAATATCACTTTACAATAATCATATATATTCATTATTGTCACCCTTATACCCATCCAAGTATGGTGGTGGTGGAAAATAGATTACACCACGGCGTGGAGACGGTATTCCGTACGTACGCACGCGCGGTGATTTCATTTTTCGTTGGATGGATAGATGGTGAAATATGGTTTTTTAATCTTTATAATAACATATCAGTATATTATTGATACTGATTTTATTACCTCATAATGAAACAACTAAAAAAAGAAGAAGTGGAAGAAGAAATAAAGTTGAAATAATCGGTAATGGACATTACCTCTTCTTTGAAGCGCCTCTTTGAGACCTCCTCTTAGGGCACTAAAATTGGTCTTTGAAGAATACCAAGACCTCTAGTATGTTTCTAGGGAAGTGGAGAAGAGAATTTTTCTGGGGTTGGCCGAGCATGAAGGCTCAATGTTGTGTGAGGAAGAGAGGGAGTAGGTTCCCTTTTATAAGGGAGGAGAGGGGAACCTTTGGAATTCTTAAAAATATTAATTTATAATAAATCTAACCCCACTTAAAAACCTCCAAAAATGACTTATATCTTAATATTAGATTATATAGGGTTGTAATATCATCAACCAATCAAATATAGACATGTTAGGAATTTATTTTAAACATTATCAACTTGATTTAATCTTATTTAATCAATTTAATTTTATTTGTTGTAGTAACATTATAAATTTTAAATTATAACAAATAATTACTTATTTGTTGTGAATTGTCCATAATTGGATACTTTATAACATTTTATACCATAAAAATTTAAATTTATAATTTTTAAATATTTTTGTGATTTTTTAACAATTTTATAATATATTATTTTTATAAAATAACAATAGTTTCAATATTGACGCTATTCATTTATTTGAATTTAAATAAAATATATACAGAATATATGTTCGAAATAAAAGCTTTAATAGATTCATAAAAGGTCATATGTATCTATAAAATTAGTGGAGCACATTAAATAGTTCATATAATATTTCTTTTATTATTTTTAAAACCATTTATTTGGTTTATCTCTTAATAAAATAATTACTACATCATTTTTTGTATAATTATTTAATATACTTATTTGTTGCATAAAAATTAAAAATAAAATCCTATGATGAATTTAAATCTATTACCTTTCACAATAATACTTTTAATTTAATTTATCATCTTAAAATCACAATATTTAATTTGTTATATTTACTAAATTATGAAGGTGACAACTTTGGCATCATTTAAAATTAAATAATATAAGTGTCATAATCATCTTAATAAGGATCTAAATGGTCACAAATTCGTCCAATTGATGACTATGGTTTATATATACACTAATAATAAGTTTTGTGCAGATTTTGGGCATTTTTATATGTATTAATATTTCAATAAAAACTATATTATTGATTTTTCACTAGATAAATAATTTCTACATCCCTATTGTGTCAAAATTAATGATAATTATTTAACACCTAAAAATTATAAATAAATTTATATGATGTAGATAATTTCATTATATTTCATGAGACTATTCTTGTTCTAATTTTCATAAAGTTTGTCAGTAAATTAATATTAATATACTTATAAGATTTAAGAGAGTGACATGTTGTCACTTTCTTTGGTTTTAATAATAATTAAGTTATTTTCATGAAACAAAGTCCATTAAATGATTCTAATACGACCCTTAGGTGATATGGGTCTACTTTTAGTCATCCAATAAGATTTTTGTAGGTGTTATGTTAATTTTATAATCTTACATTTACCCTTAATTACCCGATTTACCTTTAACTATGGTAAATAAAATTTATTGTAGTTACTATTCATAAAGCCCAAAAATAAAAAGTGGCTTACTAACATAATTTGGACCTACTGATTCCAAATATGGATTCCATTTTTCCAAATTCAATACACAAAAGTTTCAGAAATTAAATTAAAATTAATCCTGTTGTCGAAAGAAAACGGGTTTTTGTTTAAAACATTGAAAAAGATTGAATTGATTTAACCTAGGAATTCAAGGTAAAATCAATGATAATGACATAAATTATATTAAATGGTTGAAATATATTCTATTTATGCTTCAAAACCATTCAATATTATAATTTAACCACATAATTTATTACGATGAAAGAAGTTGTTTTTAATTAATCTATAGCGTGTTTTTACTATTCATTAAAATATGAAAGTTATCAGAATAATATGAAAAATTTATCCAAAGTAAAATTTTATATCCTGATTCAAAATAATAATTTTATTTTGTAAATTTTAACTTATAAACATTTCAAAAACTAGATTTAATGTTGGTGCGCCATCAAAAGGCGGCAAAACTGCATTTTTTTAAAAATACTTTTTTTCCCGAAAAAATTATTTTGTTCTTATACCATGTTCTAGAAAATGTGTAAGATAAATAATAATGTTATAAAATTCAAAATTTATTTAATACTATTCATAACGGCTAGTTCATAATAATATTATAATAATATATCATTGTTAGTAACACCTGGTATTGCGTACAACACACGCTATCGATGAAGGTCGCGATTGCGTGTAATGCAAGCCAAGTCAGGGTTGCATGTCGCGCAAGCTCCTTTTGGTGTAGCGTACAACAAAATACATTAATGAAATTAAAAAGAATATTTTCCTTAAAATCTCGGGGTGTTACATTCTACCCCCCTTAAAATGAATTTCGCCCTCGAAATTCGTTGGGGTTATAAATGGTTTACTACTCGAAAGTTTCTTTAATAGAAACCCACATCGTAAAAAGGAATACTAAAACTTCATTTAAAAAAAGAATGTTAGAGTCATAACGGATACCCAAATAACTCATCACTGGGTTTTCACATAGAAGAACATAGGTGAAAATATGGATATGGAGGAGAAATCTGACCATCATGTTCTGATGGAGAGTGGTAGAGAACATGGCTATGAAAAAATCCATCAATCAAAAAGCCATTGATTTGTGATGATCTAAGGTACCATCTGATTAATCGGATATAAGGGAACTAGGACAACATTTTTGGTTTTCAATATCATTTCCCTAAAGTTGATGAAATTGGAATTAGAAGAAATACTTTCCTGATTTTGGTACAGTCTCACCGTTGTTCGTTCTTTGGACAATTTCCACTTCATCTATTAAAGAAATGAAGTTGAATTTGTCATTCGTGAAATGTTAGCAAATCATGTGTGTAGAGACCCAAAGCTTGACGTACATGGACATTACATTACTTTTGTGGAATACTTATTACATAACACAAACACACACACAAAGACCGTAATAGTTTAGTGTCTTTGGAAACTCGGAACGTAATCTTCTAATCATGGTGAAAGATCTTCAACATCTCCCAAAAAGATCTTCTTTTTTTTCTTACCTAAAACCTTTCTTTATATCCTGGGGAAAAGAAAACATAAAAGGGCGAGCTCAAATGATCAGTAATTGTAAACAAAAGAAATATAAATCAAATCATATTCATAAGAACATAACATTTGGGAAATCTTAACCTGCAAAAGAGAGAGAGCATAATTTCATAACATGGGATAAATCATAACAGAGAAATGAAATCCCAATAATCATAACTTAAAACATGAAACTTGTGGCATACACACATAATCATAGAGAATCATATCTTATTAGTCAAGACTCATTGCCAAGACTCTCTTAGTGGACAATGTCCATTTCTGAACCGATTCACCCTCGTTTCAGTCATGTTTCAATAAACCGGTATAACCTACCATTCAAGCCATGTCAATATCATGAAATATAAAATCTTTACCCAATGCATTGGAGGGAGATATATGTCCCACCCATCTCATAATGATACCATTCTTATGTGTGCCACAAAATCAGAAACCATACATCATCACATAACCCATGTAATAAAAATGGGAATCTTAAACATCGTGACATCATAAAAAAATTCATATAAGATAAAGAAATTCGTAAAAATATTTTCATCACAACATAATCAAATCCATGTAATAATAGGGATAGAAATAGAACAATATATTATCTTAGATGGAAAATAATTTTGATAAAACACTTGAACTCCATTCTTTAGGAAAATATCCTTTCTACTTCAAAAACACTTTTCATTTCTTAACATGTCGTGAAATTCTAAACAAAAAGAAGTTGATTAAAAATAAATTTGAAAACATGTTAAGGAATCTTCTGGGAAATAATGTTTTAAAAATCCATTCATGCCGTATAGGTTAAGATAACATTCTTCTCGTACTTTTTTCGGAAAAGTCAAAAAGAACCTCGTACGAAAAACGACAAAAGATTCCTTTCATATCTTTTACTAAAAACTCACCGAAGGGTAAAATTTAATATAAACTATTTTAGAAGGATATAAATATTACATATTGAGGAAACATGGATGTGGATGATAAAATACACCCTAGTAAATTCCAAAGTATAAACAATCTCGGATAAAAATGAGATTGTGATATTTCCCTTACCTTATGTCCGATATTCTTTGTACGTATCCGAACCTCCTGTATAATGATTTAAATAATGTCATTAACTTATTATAGAATCATATTCATTGTTATGATATCATATATGGTTCACTTATGACTTTATATTACCCATTATTTTGTAAATTCCATGTTAAAGAAGCGTTTTGGGTAAAATCCTTTCATTTATCGTAGGTGTTTGGACTTGTTGTTCTTGACATTATTATTACTTATATCATGATTTACTTACTTCCAGAATATAAAACATGATTTATATATCATATATATTCAGTATATATATATATATATAATGGATAGATAAATGAAATGAAACACACCGTTCATGGAGACGGTAGTCCGTACGTATGCATGAATGTTGTTTTCCTTTCCTTATTGTCTTGAATGGAAGTAAGTAGATGACATACATATATATATATACATAAATCCAGTAGATTTAACATGTCATATATTTCATTATTATTCATTATATATACTCTATAATAATTCATGAATGGTTAATGTGGAGAATGAATCTCATCGCATCGAGGAGACAGTAGTCCGTACGTACGCACGAGTGATGATATCGTTTTCATGATCGGGAACTTATGTTGAAGTATATGTATACTATTTAAGTATCAATAAAAATTTATAATAATCGTATATAGTTACTCATTACACCATTATACCCATCCAATTATGGTTGTGGCGGAAAATAGATTACACCACGGCGTGGAGACGATATTCTGTACGTACACACGCGTGGTAATTTCCTTTTTCCGTAGGATGGATAGAAGGTTAATTAGAGTTGTTTCATATTTATAATAAAATATCAGTATATAATAAATACTGATGTTATTACTTTATCATAAAACAACTAATGAAGAAGAAGTTGAAGAAGAAAGAAATTGAAAAAGATCGGTAATGGATATTACCTCTTTTTGACGCGCCTTTTCTTAACCTCCACTTAAAGAACTAAGGATGGTCTTTGAAGAAGACCAGGACATGATGATACTAGGGAAGTGGAGAAGACATTTTTTCAGGTTTTGACCAAGCTTTAATTCTCAAATTGGTGTGAGGAAGAGAGGGAGGAGGTTCCCTTTTATAAGGGAGGAGAGGGGCACCTTAGGAAAATCTCAAAATATTATTTTATATTAAGGTCAAATTCGGTTTATAATGTCTCCAAAGGGTCTTATTTCTAAGATAAAGTGGGTATGGGTAGAAATAATCTCATCCAATAGGATTTAGACAAGTTTAGGTTTTTATTTTAACCTTATCAATTAGATTTAACTCTAAGTTAAATAATTTAACTTTTACCTTGTCTTTTTGTTTTCTTACACTATATGGTTAATAAACATACTATATAAAGCCAAACGAACCCCATGTTTTTTATTATTAATATATATAATTTTATCTAAGTCATTTGGCAGAACATTAGATTTTTAGGAATAAAATAACAATTAATAATATAATATTTTTTTAAAAAACTAATTTATGTCAATTTTGACACTATTTGGTACATGATTTTTATGAAATTTATAACAGAATGATAAGTTCGAACCATGTTACTTAAATCAACAATAACATTTATTATTAACCTATAAAATTAGTTTAAGTTTTAAAAAGTCTCAAATTACATTTATTTGGGAATTTATAACATCAATTATATCAATATTTCATTAATAAGACAATTACTCCATCATCTTTGTGTCATAATAAATGATAATTATATAATCCCTAAAAGTAATAAATAAATTTCTATGATGTAGATAATTGTATTAGATTTCTGGATACTATTCATGTTTGAAGATTCATGAATTTTATCACTATATTAAAATTATTATACTTATAATATTTAAGAAAGTGACATGTTGTCACTTTCTTTGGTTTTAATAATAATTAAATTATTTTCATGGAAAAAGTCCATAAAATGAATCTAATCCTACCCTTAGGTTATATGGGTCTACTTCTAGCCATCCAATAGGATTTTTCCAAGTGTTAGGGTAATTTTATAATCATATATTTACCCTTAATTACCCGATTTACCTTTAACTATAGTAAATAAAATTTACCGTAGTTACTATTCACAATGCCCAAAAATAAAAAGTGGGTTATTGACATAATTTGGACCCACTGATTCCAAATATGGAATACATTTTTTCAAATTCAATACACAAAATTTTCAGAAATTAAATTAAAATTAATCCCGTTGTCGAAAGAAAACGGGTTTTTTCTTTAAAACATTGCAAAAGATTGAATTGATTTAACCTACGAATTCAAGGTAAAATCAATGCAAATGAAATACATTATATTAAATGGTAAAAATATATTCTATTTATACTTTAAAACCATTAAATATTATAATTTAACCACATATGATATTACGATGAAAAAAGCTGTTTTTAATTAAAATATAGCGTGTTTTTACTATTCATTAAAATATGAAAGTTATCGGAAAAATATAAAAAATTTATCTAATGCAAATTCTTATATCTTGATTCAAAAGAATAATTTTATTTTGTCAAATTAAACTTATAAACATGTCAAAAACTATATTTAATGTGGGTGCGCCATCAAAAGGCGGCAAAACTGCATTTTTTGAAAAATACTTATTTTACCCGAAAATTTTATTTTGTTATTATACCATGTTCTAGAAATGTGTAAGATGAATAATAATGTTATAAAATTAAAAATTTAGTTAAAACAATTCATAACGGCTAGTTCATAACAATATTATAATAATATATCGTTGTTTTGTAAAACCCGGTATTGCGTACAACACACGCTATCGAGGAAGGTCGTGATTGCGTGTAATGAAAGCCAAGTCAGGGTTGTGTGCTGTGCAAGAACCCTTCGCTGTTTAGTATAACATAATCCAACCATATTTCATTTATACATTGAATATATGTATATATATATATATACTCAATGTTGCGTAGAATAACTATTATCAAAATTGTGTGTAACACGATCCAAGAATAGTGTTGTGTATACTGCAAGCTAATACGGTGTTGCGTATAGCGCATGGTAATCTTGGTGTAGCATACAACACAAGACATTAATGAAATTAAAAGAATATTTTTCATAAAATCTCGGGGTGTTACATTCTACCCCCCTTAAAATGAATTTCGCCCTCGAAATTCGTCGGGGGTTATAAATGGTTTACTACTCAAAAGTTTGATTAATTGAAACCTACATCGTAAAAAGGAATACCAAAACATGGATTTTAAAAACTAAAGTATGAAATGTAACGGTTACCCAAATTAACTCATCACGGGGTTTCCACATAGGATAACATAGGTGAAAATATGGATATGGAAGAAAAATCTAACCATCAAGTTCTGATGGAGAGTAGTAGAGAACATGGATATGAAAAATCCAACAGTCACAAAACTATTGATTTTTGATAATCTAAGGTACCATCTGATTAATCGAATATAAGGGAACTAGGACAACATTTTTGGTTTTCAATATCATTTCCCTAAAGTTGAAAATTTTGAATTAGAATAAATACTTGCTTGATTTTGGTACAATGTCCCTGTTGTTTGTGAATCGAACAATTTCCACTTCATCCCTTAAAGAAATGAAGTTGAATTTGTTATTCGTGATGTGTTAGCAGATCTTGTGATAGAATGATGGGTTATTCTATCTCTTTCAAACAAAAGGTTAGAAAAATTTATAAGTCCATCATATGGTTAATCGTATATGGTTCCAAAAATGAACATATACTTCATATATCATACTGCTTAATAAAATAAAACTAGTTTCTACTAACCAGGGACTTTCTGTAGGCCAGTGGTATGCGATAAAGGCCTGTCAAACTTTAGTTGTGGGTTCGATTCCCACAGCCTTGGCCGACATGATGGGTTGTCGCACATCCTGTAGGTTGTCCTTTTTCTAAAACTACATTATTATAACATCCCATCAACAATATCAAAAAAATAAAAATTTATCCTTAAACAATACTAATTTATGTCCAACATAATCCATTCCAATCTTTAGGCTTATCCATAATACTGCAGTCCACTCTCATAATATAGTGAAAACGATTACCAGAGATTTAATACCATCGTTGATCCCCATATATCATAAGATATGTCTTGTTGGTCACATTCCAAACATTCAAAGGCCTTAATCATGTATTCTCTTAAATACCCATTGAACCTTAGTGAAAACATGAATACAGTTAAAAGTTAACTCTTTCCACATACCAATATCCTCAAAATTCTATATACTAAAACCATGATTTCACTTAGTCCTTATATCAATCATGAGCTCATGAATACTATCAAACATATTAGATTCTCTTTATCCCTTCATTATGTGCATATCATCTGCTTTCCAAAAATATTTCAATCACTTTTCATGGTTACTGATGCCATAAAATTATTGAAAACCAGAATAGACCAATACATAAATATTCCAATATTCTACGATACTATATACAACATTATTATGGAATCCCATTACATAAACACTTAATCATTCCACCACATCGTTGTCATATTCAACATCGCCAATGGTGATCGCATGTGACTTCCCTTTGTCCTTTTCCTTATGTGGTTTCTCATGTAGATCATCACTAACCCTTGGATTAGGGAATTTATTAGCATAATGCCCCATTTCCTTGCACTTGAAGCATTGAAGTGTTGGTGGTGCGTTCTCTGCAGTGTTTGCTTTATTCACATCATTAGAAACCCTTTTTCCATTATTTCGACACTCAGCTGCTCGATGACCTTCTTTTCCACACTTAAACCATTTTCTAGTCCCATTAAGACAATCTCCACCATGCTTCTTTCCAAACTATGAGCATAAGGAAACATTCATCTTCTTTTCACCATTATTCTGAGATTTCTCCTTGAACTCCATCTTTCGTTTCTTGTCAAAACCATGAGATGGATATATAACACCAACTTCCATTTGTACCTTGATAGCACAACGCACAATTTCTTCATAGCTAATGAAGTCTATTATAGCTAATTCCCTTACAAGATTTGGTTTTAAGCCACTGAAGAATCAATCAACTTTACTTTCAGGTTGGATGATAAATCCAGATTCATACCTTACAAGCCTTGTAAAATTCGCTTCGTATATACCAAAAGAGTCATCATCCTTTTGCTTTAGTTCAAGAAACTCCTTCTCCATCTTTGTTCGAAGAATACGAGGGAAGTACTTATTGAAAAATAATTTCTTGAACTCTTCCCATTCCATGGACTCATATTCATGATAAGATTCCACCATTGATCAGCTTCACCTTCCAAATGATATACTGCTAAGATGACTTTATCATGTTCAGAACATTGAAGAAATGAAAATATCTTTTCAGTGGTACTGATCCATTGTTCAACAACAAGTGGATCAGAAGACCCACTGAAAGAAGGTGGACGTTGCCTCATGAAGGACTCAATAGAATATTGTTCCCTTATCTGCTCATATGGAAGTCCAGAATGATTCATAGCTTGTGTAAGTATAGAAATAAGATTTTGCACTCCATCTCCCCTAACACTTGTTTGTTCATGAGGAAAATCATTACATTGTCCATTACAGTGATCAACACGGTTCCTTCGGGTTCCATCCATCGTCTAAAACCCAAAAATAATAGAGTGGGAGGAAAAAATAATGCTAGGTAAAACAACATAGTAAAGGGGGAGTACCCTTAATATCTACCATATTAGGTTAAATTCTAGATCGTTACCATAGTTCTAGGACTGAATCCTATACATATACTTATCCTTAGGTACATCCCTAGACATACCATAGAAATATCTCTAGGGATCTCACAAACGTTTTCGCATCCTAGTTTCCAAAGGATGACTAAACCTTTCCTCTGATACAAACTGTAGAGACCCGAAGCTTGACGTACATGGACATTACATTACTTTTGCAGAATACTTAGTACATAACAAAAACACACACACAAGGACCGTAATAGTTTATTTTCTTTGGAAACTCAGAACGTAATCTTCTAATCATGGTGAAAGATCTTCAACATCTCCCATAAAGATCTTCTTTTTTTTTCATACCTAAAACCTTTCTTTATATCGTGGGGAAAATAAAACATAAACGGGTGAGCTCAAATGCTCAGTAAGGGTAAACAAAAGAAATATCAATCACATCATATTCATAAGAACATAACATTTTGGAAATATTTACCTGCAAAAGAGAGAGAGCATAATTTCATAACATGGGATAAATCATATTAGTGAAATGAAATACCAATAATCATAACATAAAACATGAGTCTTTGTGTCATACACACATAATCATAGAGAATCATATCTTATTAGTCAAGACTCATTGCCAAGACTATCTTAGTGGACAAAGTCCATTTCTGAACCGAGTCAACCTCGTTTCAGTCCTGTTTCACTGAACCGGTATAACCTACCATTCCAGTCATGTCTATCTCATGAGATATAAAATCTTTACCCAATGCATTGGAGGGAGATATAGGTCCCACCCATCTCATAATGATACCATTCTTATGTGTTCCACAAAATCAGAAACCATACATCATAGCATAACCCATGTAATAAAAATTGGAATATTAAACATCGTGACATCATAAAAAAATTCATATAAGATAAAGGAATTCATAAAAATATTTCCATCACAACATAATCAAATCTATGTAATAATATGGATAGAAACAGAACAATATATTATCTTAGATGGAAAATAATTTTGATAAAACACTTGAACTCCATTCTTTAGGAAAATATCCTTTCTGCTTCAAAAACACTTTTCATTTCTTAACATGTAGTGAAATTATAAACTAGAAGAAGTTGATTAAAAATAAACATGAAAACTTGTAAAGGAAGATTCTTGTAAATAATGTTTTAAAAATCCATTCATGCCGTATAAGTTAAAAAAAACATTCTTCTCGTACTTTTGTCCGAAAAGTCAAAAAGTACCTCGTATGAAAAACGACAAAAGATTACTTTCATATATTTTACTAAAAACTCACCGAAGGGTAAAATTTAATATAAACTATTGTAGAAGGATATAAATATTACATATTGAGGAAACATGGATGTGGATGATAAAATACACCCCAGTAAATGCCAAAGTATAAACAATTTCGGATAAAAATGAGATTGTGATATTTCCCTTACCTTATGTCCGATATGCTTTGTATGTATCCGAACCTCATGTATAATGATTTAAATAATGTCATTAACTTATTAAATAATCATATTCATTGTTATTATATCATATATGGTTCACTTATGACTTTATATTACCCGTTCTTTTGTAAATTCCATGTTAAAGAAGCGTTTTGGGTAAAATCGTTTCATTTATCGTAGGTGTTTGGACTTGTTGTTCTTGAAATTATTATTACTTATATCCTGATTTACTTACTTCCAGAATATAAAACATGATTTATATATCATATATATTCAGTATATATATATATAATAGATAGATAAATTAAATGAAACACACCGTTCATGGAGACGGTAGTCCGTACGTACGCATGAACGCTGTTTTCCTTTCCTTATTGTCTTGAATGGAAGTAAGTAGATGACATAAATATATATATATACATAAATCCAGTAGATTTAACATGTCATATATTTCATTATTATTCATTATATATACTTTATAATCATTCATGAATGGTTAATGTGGAGAATGAATCTCCTCGCGTCGTGGAGACGGTAGTCCGTACGTACGCACGAGCGATGATATCTTTCTCATGATTGTGAACTTGTGTTGAAGTGTATGTATAATATTTCAGTATCAATATCACTTTATAATAATCATATATAGTTACTCATTACACCATTATACCAATCCAATTAAGGTTGTGGAGGAAAATAGATTACCCCACGACGTGGAGACGGTATTCCGTACGTACGCACGCGCGGTGATTTCCTTTTTCCGTAGGATGGATAGAAGGTTAATTAGAGATGCTTCATATTTATAATAACATATCAGTATATAAGAAATACTGATGTTATTAATTTATCATGAAACAACTAAAGACGAATAATTTGAAGAATAAAGAAATTGAAAAAGATCGGTAATGGATATTACCTCTTTTTGACGCGCCTTTTCTTAACCTCCACTTAAAGAACTAAGGATGGACTTTTAAGAAGACCAGGACCTTTAGGATGATACTAGGGAAGTGTAAAAAAGATTTTTGCAGGGTTTTTCAGAGATTTAATGCTCAAATTGGTGTGAGGAGGAGAGGGAGGAGGTGCCCTTTTATAAGGGAGGAGAGGAGCACCTTAGGAAAATCTCAAAATATTATTTTATATTAAGGTCAAATTCGGTTTATAATTGTTCCAAAGGGTCTTATTTCGCAGATAAAGTGGGTATGGGTCTAAATAATCTCATAAAATATTATTTAGACAAGTTTAGGTTATTATTTTAACCTTATAAATTAGATTTAACTTTATGTTAAAAAATTTAACTTTTACCGTGTCTTTTTGGTTTCTTACACTATATGGTTAATAAACTTACTATATCAATCCAAACTAACCCCAAGTTGTTTATTATTAATATATATAATCTTATCTAAGTCATTTGGAGGAAACTTAGATTTTTAGGAATAAAATAACAATTAATAATATAATATTTGTTTTTAAAACTAATTTATGTCAATTTTGACACTATTTGGTACATGATTTTTATGAAATTCATAAAAGAATGATACGTTCAAAACAAGTTACTTAAATCAACAATAACATGTAATAATAACCTAGAAAATTAGTTTAAGTCATAAAAAGTCTCAGATTACATTTATTTGGGCAATTATAACATCAATTATATCAATATTTCATTAATAAGACAATTACTGCATCATCTTTGTGTCATAATAAATGATAATTATTTAATCCCTAAAAATTATAAATAAATTCCTATGATGTAGATAATTGTATTATCTTTCTGGATACTATTCATGTTCAAGGTTTCATGAAGTTTATCACTAGATTAAAATTATTATACTTATAAGATTTAAGAAAGTGACATGTTGTCACATTCTTTGGTTTTAATAATAATTAAATTATTTTCAGGGACAAAAGTCCATAAAATGAATCTAATCCGACCCTTAGGTTATATGGGTCTACTTTTAGCCATCCAATTGGATTTTTACAAGTGTTAGGATAATTTTATAATCTTATATTTACCCTTAATTACCCGATTTACCTTTAACTATAGTAAATAAAATTTACCGTAGTTAGTATTCACAATGCCCAAAAATAGAAAGTATCTTATTAACATAATTTGGACCCAATTATTCTAAATATGGAATCCATTTTTACAAATTCAATACACAAAAGTTGCAGAAATTAAATTAAAATTAATCCCATTGTCGAAAGAAAACAGGTTATTCTTTAAAACATTGCAAAAGATTGAATTGATTTAACCTACGAATTCAAGGTAAAATCAATGATAATGACATACATTATTTTAAATGATAAAAATATATTATATTTATACTTTTAAACCATTCAATTTTATAATTTAACCACATAAGATATTACGATGAAAAAAGTTGTTTTTAATTAAAATATAGCGTGTTTTTACTATTCATTAAAATATGAAAGTTATCGGAAAAATATCAAAACTTTATCTAATGTAAATTTTTATATGCTTATTCAAAAGAAGAATTTTATTTTGTCAAAATGAACTTATAAACATGTCAAAAACTAGATTTAAAGTGGGTGCGCCATCAAAAGGCGGCAAAACTGCATTTTTTTAAAAAAACTTATTTTACCGGAAAAATATATTTTGTTCTTATACCATGTTCTAGAAATGTGTAAGATTAATAATAATGTTATAAAATTAAAAATTTAGTTAACAATATTAATAAAGGCTAGTTCATAACAATATTATAATAATATATCGTTGTTTAGTAAAACCCGATATTGCGTACAACACACGCTATCGAGGAAGGTCGTTATTGCGTGTAATGCAAGCCAAGTCAGGGTTGCGTGCTGTGCAAGAACCCATCGTTGTTTCGTATAACATAATACAACCATATTTCATTTATACATTGAATATATGTATATATATATATATACTCAATGTTGCGTAGAATATCTATTATCAAAGTTGTGTGTAACACGATCCAAGAATAGTGTTGTGTATACTGCAAGCTAATACAGTGTTGCGTATAGCGCAAAGTAATCTTGGTGTCGCATACAACAGAAGACATTAATGAAATTAAAAGTATATTTTTCAAAAAATCTCTGGGTGTTACAATGTGATAAGCTGATGGGTCATTCCATCTGTCTCAAACAAAAGGTTATAAAAGTTATCAAAAATACATAAGTCCATCTATAGTGAGATTAATCATATATGGTTTCTAAAATGGACTTATACTTCATATATCATACTTCTTAATATAATAAAACGAGTTTCTACTAAACAGGGACTTCCTGTAGGCCAGTGGTAGGCAATAAAGGCCAGTCGCACTTCGGTTTTGGTTTTGATTCTCATAGCCTTGTCCGACGCGATGGCTGTCGCTCGTCCTGCAGGTTGTTCTTTTTCTAAAACTACATTACAATAACATCCCATAAATAATATCGAAAAAAAACTTCTATACTTAAACAATAATAACTTATGTCCAACATAATCCATTCCAATCTTTAGGCTTATCCATAATACTGCAGTCCATTCTCATATTATAGTGAAAACGATTACCAGAGATTTCAAATAACAAGCATGTTAATTCCATCATTGATCCCCATATATCATAAGATATGTCTTTTTGGTCACATTCAAAACCTTCAAAGGCCTTAATCATGTATTCTATTGAAAAATTAATACCCACTGAATCTTAGTGAAAACATGAATGTTGTCAAAAGTTAACTCTTTCAACATTCCAAAATCCAAAAATTCTATATACTCAAACAATGATATAACCTTCTCCTTATATCAGTCCTGAGCTCATGAATACTATCAAACATTTAATTTTCTTCTTATCCCTTCATTATGCGCATATCATCTAATTTCCAAAAATATCTGAATAACCTTTCATGGTTACAAGTACAATTAATCATACACTTTCAAAACATAGGAAAGACAACAGTGTAACAATCCTTAGATGCCTCTTTATTCCATAGTACCATGAGATTACTTATACAACATTACACTTGATAAAAATGTAATCATTCCACTACCTTCTTAAACCATTGACTGAGCTTCAACAATTCTTTCATCTCACATATCATTTGTAGTCTCTTCGTCATCATCAACATAAATACTACTCATACGACCGTACTGATTCTCTTCATGAGACTTTCCCTTAGGTAATTGATTTGCATAATTCCCGTACATTCTACATTTAAAACATTTAACCATTGTTGATGTTATAGTAGTACCATTATCCTCATCCATTGTGTTAACTGAACCTTTTCCTTTTCACTTACTGGCTTTGTGTCCTTCTTTTCCACACCCAAATCATCTTCAAGTTCCTTTGAAACAATCTCCCTGATTCCTCTTCGCACATGATTTACATGAGGGAAATTGAACTTTATTTCCTCTATGATCATCATGAAACTCCATCTTTCTCTTATTATCTGAGTCGGGAAACTTACCAAAATTGGGATTATTGATCATATTATGAGATTGCTGATTAGGAATAATAACGATGTTTGGACTTCCAAGTCCTGTTTCATTTGGTTGCTCATGAAGAATATCATTCCATTTTCCATCATATCCTCCATTATCGTGAATCTTCGTGTTTCCAACCATTTTCTAAAACCCAAAAATAATAGTGTGATAGGAAAATACCATGCTAGGGAAAACACCATAATAAAGGGGGAGTACCCTCAATATCTAACATCTTAGGTTAAATTCTAAGATAGTTATTGTAGTTCTAGGAATATATCCTATACGTATACTTATCCTAAGGGACAAACCTAGACATACCTTAGAAATATCTCTAGGGATCTCACTAACGTTTTCGCATCCTAGTTTCCAAAGGTTGACTAAACCTTTCCACTGATACAAATTGTAGAGACCCAAAGCTTGACGTACATGGACATTACATTACTTTTGCGGAATACTTAACACATAACAAAAACAGACACACAAGGACCGTAATAGTTTAGTGTCTTTGAAATCTTGGAACGTAATCTTCTAATCGTGGTGAAAGACCTTCAACATCTCCCATAAAGATCTTCCACTTTTTGTTTCCTTACCTAAAACCTTTCTTTTGATCCTGGGGTCAAATAAAACATAAAAAGGGTGATCTCAAATTCTCAGTAAGGGTAGGAATGGATAAAATAAAACATTCCATATACATTTGAACTTAAAAACATGAACATAATGTTTAAACATCAAAATCTTGAACAACGACATAAAACATGGATGTACATAAGGCATAGATAATAAAGGAACATTAACCATGATAAAATATCATGGGAATAAAACATGTAATTGTGGCATCCAGTAAGAACATGTAATGATTTCTATTGTAGCCAAGTCATTGCTGCCAAGACCATCTTAGTGGACAAAGTCCCATTCTGAATCGAGTTCACTCCTTATTTCAGTCCTGTAACACTGAACCGGATTAACTTACCGTTCCATCCATGTCTATCTCATGAGATATAAAACCTTTTCCCAATGAATTGGAGGGAGATATAGGTCCCACCCATCTCATAATGAAATCATTCTTAACTGTGCCACAAAATAAACTTAAAACATTTATCAATCCCAAAGAATAAAATGGGATTCATAAACATCGTCCCATCATTTCATAATCCATATAAAACAAATAGAAATTTCATTATAAGAAAAGGGAAACCATGTAAATCATAGAGAAATTAAACTTGAAACATACACATATGAAATAATTTCATCTTAGATGAAAAATGGTTTTGATGAAACACTTGAAATAAATTCTTGAGGAAAATATCCTTTCTTATTAAAAATCATTTTCCTTTCACAAAATGTCATGATATTTTAAAAGAAAAGGATTTTATTGAAAATAGTCATGAAATATTTTGGAGGAAGATTCATGAAAATAAGGCATTATAAAAACGTAAAAATCCTTCCATGCCGTATACGTTAAAAAAACATTCTCCTCGTTCTTTTGTCGGAAAAGTCAAAAAGTACTTAGAAACGTAAACCAAAGAAAGATTCCTTACATACCATGTAGTAAAAGTCAAAATGGGTAAAGAGGCCTTTAAACATACGTGAATAAAGTTTTATAAAACATGGACATGGATGATTGCAATAACCCCAGTAAGTACTTACGAATAAGCAATCTCAGATAGAAACGAGATTTGCAAAATTATCCCTTACCTTAGGTCCGATATGCTTTGTACATATTCGAACCTCTTATATAATGATTTAAATAATGTCATTGACTTATTAAAGAATCATATTCATGGTTATGATATCATATATGTTTCACCTATGACTTTATATTACCCATTCTTTTGTAAATTCCATGTTAAAGTAGCGTTTTGGGTAAAATCATTTCATTTATCGTATGTGTTTCGAATTGTCGTTCTTGATATTATTACTTATATCCTGATTTACATAATTCTAGAATGTAAAACATGATTTATATATAATATATATGCATCATATACATATATATTATAGATCGATAAAAGGAATGAAATACAACGTTCATGGAGACGGTAGGCCGTACGTACGCATGAACGCTGATTTCGTTTCCCTTTTGAATTGAATGGAATTATGTAAATGACATACATATATATATATATATAAATCCAGTATCATTATTATTTCATATATTTCATTATTATTCATTATATATACATTATAATCATTCATGAATGGTTAACATGGAGAGTGAATCTCATCACGTTGTGGAGACGGTAGTCCATACGTACGCACGGGCGATTATATCATTCCCAAGATCATGGAATTGTATTTAAGTGTATGTGTAATATTACAGAATCAATATCAATTTACAATAATCATATATATTAATTACTTTCACCCTTATACACATCCAAGTAATGTGGTGGTGGAAAATAGATTACAGCACGACATGGAGACGGTATTCCGTATGTACGCACGCGCGGTGATTTCATTTTTCGTTGGATGGATAGATGGTGAAATATTGTTGTTTCATTATTATAATAAAATATCAGTATATTATTTATACTGATGTTATTACCTCATAATGAAAAAAAAAGAAGAAGTGGAAGAAGAAATAAAGTTGAAAGAATCGGTAATGGACATTACCTCTTCTTTGAAGCGCCTCTTTGAGACCTCCTCTTAGGGCACTATGTTTGGTCTTTGAATAAGACCAAGACCTCTAGGATGTTTCTAGGGAAGTGGATAAGAGAATTTGGCAGGGGTTTTCAGAGAATGAAGGATCAATGTTGTGTGAGGAAGAGAGGGATGTGGTGCCCTTTTATAAGGGAGGAGATGGGCACCTTTGGAATTCTTAAAAATATTAATTTATAATAAATCTATCCCCACTTAAAAACCTCCAAAAATGACTCATATCCGAATATTGGATTATATAGGGTTGTAATATCATCAAAAAATAAAATTTATACATGTTTGGAATTTATTTTAAATATTATCAACTTGACTTATCCTTATTTAATCAATTATATTTTATTTGTGGTAATAACATTGTGAATTTTAAATTATAAAAAATAATTACATATTTGTTGTGAATTGTCTATAATTGGATACTTTATAACATTTTATACCATATAAATTTAAATTTATAATTTTTAAATATTTTTGTTATTTTTTAACAATTTTATAATGTAATATTTTTATAAAATAACAATTGTGTCAATTTTCACACTATTCATTTATTTGAATTTAAATAAAATATATACAAAAGATATGTTCGAAATAAAATCTTTACTATATTCATAAAAGGTCATATGTATCTAGAAAATTAGTGGAGCACATTAAATAGTTCATATAATATTTATTTTATTATTTTTAAAATGATTTATTTTGTTTATCTCTTAATGAAATAATTACTACATCATTTTTTGTATAATTATTTAATATACTTATTGGTTGCATAAAAATTAAAACTAAAATCCTATGATAAAGATAAATCTATTAAATTTTACAATAATAATTTTAATTTAATTTACCATCTTAAAATAACAATATTTAAATTGTTATATTCACTAAATTATGAAGGTGACAACTTTGGCATTATTTAAAATTAAATAATATAAGTGTCATAATCATCTTAATAAGGATCCTAATGGTCAAAAATTCGGCCAATGGATGATTAGGGTTTATATATACAATAATAATAAGTTTTGTGAAATTTTTTGGGCCTTTTGATATGTATTAATACTTCAATAAAAACTATATTATTGATTTTTCACTAAATAAATTATTTCTGCATCTCTATTGTGTCAAAATTAATGATAATTATTTAATACCTAAAAATTATAAATAAATTTATATTATGTAGATAATTTTATTAGAATTAATTAGACAATTCATGTTCTATGTTTCATAAAGTTTATCACTAAATTAAAATTAATATACTTATAAGATTTAAGAGAGTGACATGTTGTCACTTTCATTGGTTTTAATAATAATTAAGTTATTTTCATGGAAAAAAGTCCATTAAATGATTCTAATCCGACCCTTAGGTGATATGGGTCGACTTTTAGTCATCCAATAAGATTTTGGCAGGTGTTATTGTAAATTTATAATCTTATATTTACCCCTAATTACCTGATTTACCTTTAACTATGGTAAATAAAATTTACTATAGTTACTATTCATAAAGCCCAAAAAATAGATTATTAACATAATTTGGACCTACTGATTCCAAATATGGAATAAATTTTTCCAAATTAAATACATAAAAGTTTCATAAATTTAATAAAAATTAATCTCATTGTCGAAAGAAAATGGGTTTTTGTTTAAAACATTGCAAAAGATTGAATTGATTTAACCTACGAATTCAAGGTAAAATCAATGATATTGACATACATTATATTAAATGGTAAAAATATATATTATATTTATACTTTAAAACCATTCAATATTATAATTTAACCACATAAGTTATTACGATGAAAAAAGTTGTTTGTAATTAAAATATTGCGTGTTTTTACTATTCATTAAAATATGAAAGTTATCAGAATAATATGAAAAATTTATCCAAGGTAAAATTTAATATCCTGATTCCAAATAATAATTTTATTTTGTAAAATTGACCTTATAAACATGTCAAAAACTAGATTTAAAGTTGGTGCGCCATCAAAAGGCGGCAAAACCGCATTTTTTGAAAAATACTTATTTTACCCGAAAAATTTATTTTGTTCTTATACCATGTTCTAGAAAATGTGTAAGATGAATAATAATGTTATAAAATTAAAAATTTATTTAATACTATTCATAAAGGCTAGTTCATAATAATATTATAAAAATATATCGTTGTTAGTAACACCCGGTATTGCGTACAACACACGCTATCGAGGAAGGTCGCGATTGCCTGTAATGCAAGCCAAGTCAGGGTTGCGTGTCATGCAAGCTCCTTTTGGTGTAGCGTACAACCCAAGACATTAATGAAATTAAAAAGAATATTTTTTATAAAATCTCGGGGTGTTACATTTAAGGTTTTTATTTCTCCCTCATAGTGCACACAAATTCGCATTCAGTATGCACACCAAATGAATGCATCTGTAGGTATTTATAGGCAACTCCCAACAACGCAACTCCACCGAATTATAATTATATGTGAACTATCTGGTCTCTGTGTGCATATTCTCTGGTTACCTGAATACGATAATCCCATTCATCGTAATACAATTTTTACTTCACAGTTATTATATTTATTATATTCATCTAAACATGGAAATAAAGATTAATGTGAATTATATCTCATTTTATTACTTATTTAATCAAATGAAACTCAGATTATTCAACTCGATCAATTAAATGATGCAACATAAAGATCAACTAAATAAACAAAATCCCTCTGATTGCTAGAGGAAGAAAAAACACTGGAACTGTTAAATTGTGTAGAAAATGTGAATCAAACATACATGATTATATCTATATACTAAATGTAATATCAATAGTATCATTGGTAGGTGAATCCAACATCAAATATTAAACAAGTTTTGTGCTCCTTTATAATTCAACATGCTTTTTAATCATGCCAAAATCATGTAAGGGGGTCTGATCCAAACTATCGCTAGTACTACCCCATACCATGATCATTTTCTACCTCTATGAAGCCTTATATAGTGACTTGCCTATGATACTGTGTGTACAATGTGCCACTTCATAGAGGAGATATGAAATTTCAAACCTATTAATTATAATTTTGGATGTCTACTAATTTGACTTCCCACCTATGTAGTCCATACGATCCTTCATGTATAGCTATTGAGGGAAGCCAATTTTTGGTTACTATAAAATTAAGCTAGCCAATTTATTGATACTCAACACCAATATAATCAAGCATTTATTCTATATTATATATAAAATAAGTCCTTATTGACATAAATATTTTAATTTATTAATTATGAATTAATCATCACAATTTAATCCTCAAACCATAATAATAAATTCCCACAAATTCTTTTTGATAACAAATTAAATTCACTCAAATGGATCTTCATTATCCCCCTTTATATTTTTTTCAATACGCATATGTCAATGGGGTTTATTTTCCTTATCCCTCTTATTTTTAATGAATAAAATGTGTATTTAAAATTTCACACAACAACCATATTCTCCCCAACATTTGTTTCATCACAAAAAATAAAATATCTCTACACAAAATAAATGAGGTTTTAGTAAATAAAATATATGTATTAATGGGAAATGCTGATGAAGATAGAAAGAGTGATGTTACCAAAGAATACTCTATATTCAAATTATATAATGTTATACTATTATAAAACATTTTTCAAAATATTCTTTACATGGGATGTTAGAGAAATATTGTTTTGATATTTTCAAACACACATCTCAAAAAACACATCATAAATTTGTAGTGAAAAAACACATAGCTCCCATTATTTGTCAGTTGAATTTTTCCTCTCTTCTGAAAATATTTTTTTAATAAGAAATTATAAATATTAGAGTGATGATCATTTTTTTAAAATTTGGATTATTTGGCAGCATCAAATATCCAATGTGCCTCTTCAAGGGATGAATCCATCTACTAAAATTGCATGCATATAATAAAAAATAATTAGTATAAGGGAATAATTATGGACCTATTTGTTTTATAAAAATGAAACTTTGGCTGAGAGTTTCCTTTAAAACTGGATATTCCCTACTTCTATAAATTATAAGATTTTGAAGGGTTATCCTTCATCTCTTGGGGTGTTAGTATTATAATTAAATATTTTTTTCCATTCATAATTTTTTCACACAATTCAAGTATTAGAATCTTCATGTAATAATTTATAGATAACTCCTCATCAACTTTAAATTATTCAACTCAGAGCTTCGAAATTCATTTTTCTTTGGAAAGCTTCTAATCAGTTTCAAATTATTTCAACTACATAATCCTTCACTCGTTACTATAACATTGTTAACATGATGAATTATCATATCATTTTAATAATTATAAATATCACTTGGTAAAAAAATTAAATTTATCATCTTGGTAAAGTTCTAAATGACATCTACAATATAATTTATTCAATAATTTATATAAGTTCTACAATGATAGTTTAGATTATTTATTAGTCATACATTCTTCTTCGTGATAATCTAATATAATATTCTTATAATTTATTTCTCTTGATTCATTCCATTTTCATGATTGTTAAATGGTGTACTATCATAAATAATATTTATAACCAAACACTACACAACACCAATCGTATATTCTGAACCATAATCTTTGGGAGTGGTAGTTATTCTTCTTTGAATATTGTATTGTTTCATTTAAATGATAATGAATGTATCTTCTTGGGAGGAATCCTTGTGGATAAATTTTTCTACTCGTCCTTTTTGGAAGATATTATGTTAGTTGTTATTTTGGTCCATTTTGATATAATGTTTTCTTTTAAACCAACATCTGTATAAATAAAAAATCATTGAGATTCATTTAGTCTAGATTAATTCTTTTCTCTAAATATCCTTATTCTCAGAATCTTAATAAAATTTAAAAATTAAGATCAATATCATTGGTGAATACATATTTAATCTTCTTCAACTCACCTTGAGGTAAAAAGAACATATATTATGTCTCAGATAATGCTACATCTTCTTAACATGTGTTTCTTTAAGATCATTCACCTAATTCTCAAATTTAGATAACATCAATAGGTAAGATAAATTTTCATTAACATTACATTACTATTCATTTTCAAGATATTCCTTTGAAATTGTTTTCAACTTTAATTTTAACTCACACATCTTCTTGTTATTTCATATTACATTATTTAATGAATATCTTTTTTTGAGACATGTTTATTATTCCGAAATAATATCTTTTTAATTTCATTATTCAACATTTTCATTCCGTTATTTTATTGCATATTTTAAATAAGAGTAGCTTTAAAAATTTATATTATCATCCATTATAATTCTGTTTTCTCATCACCATCATCACCTTAAAATGATTCTCTATATTTCATGGATTTTCATGTAAAGATCATACGATTTATAGAATATATACTATCATCTGGATCACTACTTGATGATGTAAATTCCTTCATCTGTCTTCACAGAATGTTTCTATTCTTGGAAGTAAACATATTCATATTCTTCCTCATCATATTTTTCTACTAATTCATATCCTATTCATGTGAGTCAGTGAAATCAACCTTCTTCTTTGTATAATTAACATAAAAATGATCAATGTTGTGGGAATTCCATCACTTTAGTAGTTTATTGAATTTTCCAATCAATCTAAAAATTTTGAACATTATTTTAAACAAGGGTATACTTTTTCTAAATTCATCTTCAGATTACCCATCTTCATAATCACTTGATTCTCATTCTTCATTGATTTTAGTTATTCCTTTTATCATTTATTCATACTCCATGTCATCTTTACCCTTTTTCTTGAATGTTGTAACTTTTTTCATTTTATATGTTATGATAATATTATGAAGTTCATATAATGATATATATTATCACTCTACTAGATTTTAAACCTTTAAGTCAAATCTCTATGGGAAATTTCTCATAAGCTTCATTATAATAGTATAATTTTAGAGACCCCAAACTTGATGTACATGGAAATTACATAAATTTTTCGGAATAATTAATACATAAAAAACCAACACTCAAGGATAATAATAGTTTAGTGTCTTTGGATAGTCGGAACCCAATCTTCTAATCATGGTGAAAGATCTTCAACATCTCCCATAAAGATATATTCCCCTTCAGTTTTCTTACCTAAAACCTTTCTTTATATCCCGGGAAAAAAAAATATAAAAAGGGTGAGCTCAAATTCTCAGTAAGGGTAAACATAGAGAACATAAAACAATCCATAAAAATTTGAATGCAAAAACTTGAACATAAAATCTAAACATCAAAATCATTAGCAAAGACATAAATCTTGGAAGTACATAAGGCATTTATCATAAAGAAAAACACATCATGATAAAATATAATGGTAATAAAACATGTAATTGTAGAAAAAAATTAATCACTTGATATGATTTCCAAAGTAGCCAAGGCATTGCTGCCAAGACCATCTTAGTGGACAAAGTCCCTTTCTGAATCGAGTTCACTCCTCGTTCCAGTCCTATAACACTGAACCGGATAAACCGTTCCAGCCATGTCTATCTAATGAGATATAAATTTTTACCCAATGCATTAAAGGGATATATAGGTCCCACCCATCTCATATTGAAATCATTCGTATGTGTTCCACAACATAATAATAAATCATTCAGCATAACCCAAAGAATAAAATGGGTTTCATAAACATCATCCTATCATAACATAATCTATATAAAAAAAAGATATAATTTCATTATAAGAAAATTTAAGACATGTAAATAATAGAGACTTTATACTTGAAACATACACATATGAAATAATGTCATCTTATATGGAAAATGGTTTTGACAAAACAATTCAAATGAATTCTTGAGGAACATATCCTTTCTTCGTCAAAATCATTTTATTTTCACAAAATGCCATGAAATTTTAAAGGAAAATGATTTTGTTGTAATAGTAATTAAATCTTTTAGATTAATCTTCATGAATATAAGGATTTATGAAACCGTAAAAATCTTTTCATGCCGTATAAGTTAAAAAAACATTCTCCTCGTACTTTTGTCGGAAATGTCAAAAAGTTTCTCGTATGGTAAATAAAAGAAAGATTCCTTCCATAACACAAAGTAAAAGTTAAATAGAGGTAAAAATAAAATTAAACATAAATTTAAGAATATTAAACACTTTATGAACGCCATTTTTATGGACATGGATGAAAAATATAACCCCAGTAAATACTTAGGTATAAGTAATCTCGGGTAAAAATGAGATTTGGAAAATTATCCCTTACCTTATGTCCAATTTCATCCATATGTGTTTGAGACTCTTGTATAATGGGTTTAAACATATTATTAACTTGTAAAAAGCCCATAATAATATTTATGATATCATATATTATTCACTTATGACTTTATATTATCCGTTCATTTTTCAATTCCATGTTAAAGCAGCATTTTGGGTAAAATCGTTTCATTTATCGTCCGTGTTTTGACTTGAAATTATTAATATGATTACATAGATCATTATTACATAATTCCAGAATATAAAACATGATTTATATATAATATATATTCAGAATATACATATATATAATATATCAATAAATGGAAAGAAATACACCGTTCATGGAGACGGTAGGCCGTACGTACGCATGAACGCTGTTTTTTGTTTTCTTATTGAATTGAATGGATTTAATTAGATTACATACATACATATATATATATATATATACATAACTCCAGTTGCATTATTATGTCATATATTTCATGATTACTTATTATATATACTTTATAATCATTCTTGAATTGTTAACATGGAAAATGAATCTCATCGCATCGTGGAGACGGTAATCCGTACGTACGGACGAGCGATGATATCGTTCCCATATTTATTGAATGGAATTGGAGAGGATGATATAATATCTTAGAATCATTATGATGTTATAATAATAATATATAGTTATTCTTTACACCATTATACCCATCCATGTATGGTGGTGGTGGATAAACTGATTACACGACGACAGGGAGAGAGTATTTCATACATACGCACGCGCAGTGATTTCCATTTCCGTAGGATGGATAGAAGGTGAAATAGGGTTGTTTAATATTTATAATAACATATAAGTATATAAATAATACTTATGTTATTACTTTATAATGAAACAACTAATGAGGAGGTAGTAGAAGAAGAAATAAACATGAAAGAGTTGGTAGAAGAGATAACCTCTTCCTCGACACACCTCCTTTAAAATTTTTTTAGGGCACTAGATTTGGTCTTTTGAGAATACCAGAACCTCTATGATATAACTAGAGAGGTTGATAAGAGGAATTGGTAGGCGTTGTCTGAGCTTCAAGGCTCAAAAGGCTGTTAATAGAAGAGGGAAGGGGTGCCCTTTTTATAAGGGAGGAGAGGGGGACCTTTGTAAAAACTTAAATTATTATTTTATAATAAATTCATATTCAGTTTATAATTGATCCAAATTGATTTATTTCTAATATAAAGTGGGGATGGGTCAAAATACTCTCAGTCAATTGGTTTTAGATAAGTTTAGGTTACTATTTTAACTATATCATTTAGATTTAACTCTAAGTTAAATAATTTAACTTCTACCGTGTCTTCTTGTTTTGTTACACTATATGGTTAATAAACAAACTATAACAATCCAAACGGACCCCAAGTGGTTCATTATTAATATATATAACATTATATAGTCATTTGGAAAAAACTAAGATTTTTAAAAATATAATAACAGTTAATAATATAATATTTGTTTAACAACTATTTTATGTCAATTTTAACAATATTTGGTAATTGATTTTTGTGAAACTCGTAGCAACATGATTAGTTCGAAAAAAGTTAATTGAATAAATAATAACATTTCATATTAACCTATTAAATTAGTGTAATTCATAAAAAGTCTCAAGTTACATTTATTTGGATATTTATAACATCAATTATGTTAATATTTCATTAAATAGGTAATTACTGTATCATCATTGTGTCATAATTAAATTAACAATTTTTATGTCTAAAAATAATAAATAAAATAAAATTATGTGGGAAATATTTTTTTATTTCTAATGAATATTTATAGTAGAATTTATCTTACGTATACCCTACATTAAAAATGTTTTAGATATTAAACATTTATTTTAACTATTTTAACTCTTCTTTAAATAAAATAACTATAAGTGTCCTAATATAATCCAAGTGGTCCTAAAGGGTAATATTTTATTCCTAAGGGTGTTTTTGGTTGAATTAAACATATCCAATTGAATTAGGACATGTTTTAAGGTAAGAATAATATCATTTTTACCCTTAATTACCGTATTTACTTTTAACCGTGGTAAATAAAAGTAAAAAATTACTATTCACCAAAAATTATTTTTATCTTATTGAACAAAATTTTACTCATTGATATTAACCATGTCTCTCAAATTTTAAAAATTATACTCACAGAGGTGGAAAAATTAGGTTTTTTGTAGATTTTCAAATTCTCTTAGGAGGTGGGTAAAAGATGGTGAAAAGTTCAACAAAATTTTTATATATCTAAAATTATTATAAAATAACTCAAATTAATTATATTGAACTTATATTGGTATTATGTATCAATTTTGACCTAAAATAGATTTAAATAAAATAAATAATTATTTAAATAAAAAGTCACTTTTTAAATAGTAACATAGTGTTTTCATTATTCATCAAAAATTGAAAGTTTTCAGAAAAATACCAAAAATTCACCCTAGGATAATTTCGATATTCCGAATCCAAAAATTATGTCCGTTTTAAAGATAATATTTATAAAATTTCAAAAATTGGGTATTACTATTCATAACGGCTAGTTCATAATTATGTTATAATAATATATCGTTTAGTGAAACTTGGTATTGCGTACTACACACACTATCGAAGGAAGTCTTGATTGTGTGATATGAAAGCCAAGTTAGGGATGCGTGTAGTGAAAGCTCCATTTGGTGTTGCGTATAACATAATCAAAACTTATTTCATTTATACACTAAACAAAATCAACACTTAATGTTGCATAAAATAATTTCCACAAAAAACATGAAATTGTGTGTAACACGAGCCAAGAATAGTGTTTTGTATACTGCAAGCTAATACGGTGTTGTGTATAGTACAATATAATATTGGTTTAGTGTATAATTGAATACATCAATGAAATTAAAAATAACATATCTCATAAAATCTTGGTGTCTTACATTCTACCCCCTTAAAATGAATTTTGCCCTCTAAATTCGTCGGGGTAATAAATGGTTTACTACTTGAAAGTTTCTTTCATAGAAACCCACATCGTAAAAATGGAATACTAAATCTTAATTTTAAAAAGGGAAGTTACAATCATAACAGTCGCCCAATGTAACTCAGCACTTGGTTTCCACATAGGACAACATAGGTGAAAATATGGATATGGAAGAGAAATATAACCATCAACTTCTGATGAAGAGTGGAAGAGGACATGACTATGAAAAAGACAAAAATAACAAAGCCATAAATTTGTGATAATCAAAGGTACCATCTAATTCATCAGATATAAGGGCACTAGGACAACCTTTTTGGTTTTCAAGATCATTTCATTAAAGATGAAGAAATGGGAATTAAAAGAAATACTTACTTTATTTCGGTATAATCTCACCGTTGTTCGTGCCTTGAACAATTTCCACTTCATCTCTTACAGAATTGAAGTTGAATTTGTACATTGTGAAGTGTTAGCAGATCATGTGATAGAATGATGGGTCATTCCATATGTCTCAAACAAATGTTTAGAAAAAGTTATCAAATATACACAAGTCCATATATGGTGAGGTTAATCATATATGATTCCAAAAATGGACTTATACTTCATCTATCATACCTCTTAATATAATAAAACTATTTTCTACAAACCAGTGACTTCCTGTAGGCCATTGGTAGGTGATAAAGGCCAATCACACTTTGTTTGTGGGTTCAATTCCCACAGCCTTGTTTGACGTGATGAGTTGTCGCCCATCCTACAGGTTGTCCTTTTTATAAAACTACATTATTATAACATCACATTAATAATATCGAAAAATGTTCTATCCTTGAACAATACTAACGTATGTACAACATAATCCATTCCAATATTTAGGCTTATCTAAAATACTTTTGTCCAATCTCATAGTATAAATAAAAGGATTACTAGAAAGGTCATCTACTAAGCATTGAATAAAATCATTTATCTCCCGTATATCATAAGATATATATATATCTTGTTGGTCACATTCCAAACATGTGAATTCCTTAATCATGTATTCTCTTGAAAAATGAATACTCATTGAACCTTATTGAAAACATGAATGTTGTCAAAAGTTAACTCTTTCCACATACCAAAATCTTAAAAATCTGTATACTCAAACCATGATATCACAATGTCCTTATACCAGTCATGAGCTCATTAATACTATCAATAATCTCATTATCTTTTTATCCCTTCATTATGAACATATCATCTACCTTCAAAAAATATTTTAATAACCTTTCATGGTTACCGGTACCATTCATCATATACTTTCAAAAACTCAAGAAAAGAAAACATTGTAACAATCCTTATATTTTTCTTTATTCCATAGTACCATACATTATTCTTGATAAACATAAAATCATTCCACTACCTTCTTAAATCACTGACTGAGCTTCATCATTTATTTTATCTCATATTTCATTTTTAGTCTCTTCATCATCAACAAAATAAATTCTACCCATACGACCAGGCTGATTCTCTTCGTGAAATTTTACCTTAGAGCATTGGTTTTCATAATGCCCGTACATTCCACATTTAAAACATTTAACCATTGTGGATGTCTTAGCAATACCATTATCCTTGTCCATGGTGTTAACTGAAACTTTTCCTTTACAATTAATGGAGTTTTTTTCTTCTTTTCCACACACAAAGCATCTTCCAATTCCTTTGAAACACTCTCCCTGATGCCTCTTACCACATGATTTAACTGATGGAAATTGAACTTTCTTTCCTCTATGATCATCATGGAACTCCATCTTTCTCTTTTTAGATGAGTCGGAAAACTTACCGATGTTGAGATTATTGATCATATTATGAGATTGCTGATTAGGAATAATATCAATGTTTGGACTTCAAAATCCCATATCATTTGGTTTCTCATGAAGAATAGTATTCCATTTCCCATCATATCCTCCATTATCGTGAATCTTCCTATTTCCATCCATTTTCTAAAACCCAAAAAGAATAGTGTGAGAGGAAAAAATTATACTATGAAAAAAACATAATAAAGGGGGATTACCTTCAATATCTAACATCTTAGGATTAATTATAAGATTGTTACTGTAATTCTAGGACTATAACCTATACTTATACTTAACCATAAGGAAATCCCTATACATACCTTAGAAATATCTCTATGGATCTCACTAAAGTTCCCACATCCTAGTTTCCAAAGGTTGATTAAATATTTTCTCTGATACCAACTGTAGAGACCCCAAAATTGACGTACATGTAAATTAAATTAGTTTTTCGGAATACTTAATACATAACAAAAACCAATACTCAACGATCATAATAGTTTAGTGTATTTGGAAACTAAGAACACAATATTCTAATCAAGGTGAATGATCTTCAACATCTACCATAAAGATCTTCCCCTTTTGTTTTCTTACCTAAAACCATTCTTTATATCCTGGGGAAAAGAAAACATAAAAAGGGTGAGCTCAAATGCTCAGTAAGGGTAAAAATAGAGAACATAAAACAATCCATAAACATTTGAATGCAAAAACGTGAACATAAAATCTAAACATCAAAATCTTGAGCAAAGACATAAATCGTGGAATTACGTAAGGCATATATCATAAAGAAACATCAATCATGATAAAATATAATGGGAATAAAACATGTAATTGTGGAAAAACATTAATCACTTGATATTATTTCCAAAGTATCCAAGGCATTGCTGCCAAGACCAACTTAGTGGACAAAGTCCCTTTCTAAATTGAGTTCACTCCTCGTTCCAGTCCTGTAGCACTGAACCAGATTAACTTACCATTCTATCCATGCCTATCTCATGAGATATAAATCATTACCCAATGAATTGGAGGGAGATATAGGTCTCACCCATCTCATATTGAAATCATTCTTACGTGTGCCACAATATAAACATAAATCATTCATCATAACACAAAGAATATAATGGGTTTCAAAAACATCATCCCATCATATCATAATACATATAAAACAAATGGATATCATTTCCTTATAATAAAAGTGAAAACATGTAAATAATAGAGATATTATAATTGAAACATACACATATGAAATAATGTCATCTTAAATGGAAAATGGTTTTGATAAAAAACATGAAATGAATTCCTGAAAAAAATATCCTTTCATCTTCAAAATCATTTTCTTTTCACATAATTCCATGAAATCTTAAAATAAAAGGATTTTATTGAAAATATTTATGAAATATTGTAGAGTAAGATTCATGAAAATAAGGCGTTCTGAAGCTGTAAAAATCCGTTCATGCCGTATAAGTTAAAAAAGGAATCTCCCCGTACTTTTGTTGGAAAAGTCAAAAAGTTCCTCGTATAGTAAACAAAAGAAATATTCATTCCATAACAAAAAGTAAAAGTTAAAGAGGGGTAAAAATGACATTAAAAATAAATTTAAGAATATTAAACACTTTAAGAAAAACGTTTTTATGTACATGGATGAAAAATATAACCCCAGTAAATACTTACGGATAAGCAATCTCGGATAAAAATGAGATTTGGAAAATTATCCCTTACCTTATGTCCAATTTCTTCTATATGTGTCCAAGACTTTTGTATAGTGGGTTTAAAAATATTATTAACTTGTAACAAAACCATAATAATATTTATGATATCATATATGATTCACTTATGACATTATATTATCCGTTCATTTGTCAATTCCATGTTTGAGCAGCGTTTTGGGTAAAACCGTATCATTTATCGTCCGTGTTTTAACTTTTAATTATTAATATGATTACTTAGATCATGATTAATTAAATCCATAATATAAAACATTATTTATATATAATATATATTCCGAATATACATATATATATATAATAGATCGATAAATGGAAAGAAATACACCATTCATGGAGACAGTAGGTCGTACGTAAGCATGAACGGTGTTTTTCATTTTCTTATTGTATTGAATGGAATTAAAAAGATGAAATATATATATATACACACAAATTAATCCAGTAGCATTATTATGTCATATATTTCATGATTACTTATTATATATACTTTATAATCATTCTTGAATTTTTAACAAGGAAAATGAACCTCATCGCGTCGTGGAGACGGTAATCCGTACGTACGCAGAAGCGATGATATCGTTCCCATATTTATTGAATGGAATTGGAGTGGATGATATAATATCATAGAATCAGTATGATGTTATAATAATCATATATAGTAATTATTTACTCCATTATATCCATCCAAGTAAGGTGGTGGGGAAAAAACTAATTACACCACGGCATGGAGACGGTATTCCGTACGTACGCACGCGCGGTGATTTCGTTTTCTATAGGATGGATTGAAGGTGAAATAGGGTTGTTTAATATTTATAATGACATATCAGTATGTAAATAATACTGATGTTATTACTTTATTATGAAACAACTAAATAAGAGGTAGTAGAAGAAGAACAAAACATGAAATAGTCGGTAGAAGAGATTACCTCTTCCTCGATGAACCTCCTTTAGACTTCTTCTTAGGGAACTAAATTTGGTCTTTTGAGAAGAACATACTCTCTATGATATAAATAGAGAGGTTTAAAAGTTAAATTTTCAGGGGTTGGCAGAGGTTAACTGCTCAAATGGGTGTGAAGAGAAGAGGGAAGGGGTGCCCTTTTATACGGGAGGAGAGGGGCACCTTTAGAAAAACTTAAAATATTATTTTATAATAAAGACATATTTGGTTTATAATATCTAAAAATTGATTTATTTAGAATCTAAAGTTGGGATGGGCCGAAATACTCTCAAACAATAGGTTTTATCTATGTTTAGGTTAATATTTTAACCATATCATTTAGATTTAACTCTAAGTTAAGTAATTTAACTTTTACCGCATCTTCTTGTTTTCTTACACTATATGGTTAATAAACTTACTATAACAAGCCAAACGAACCCCAAGTGGTTCATTATTAAAATATATAACCTTATCTAAGCCATTTATCTGAACCATATCTTTTTAGAAATATAATAACAATTTATAATATAATATTTGTTTTAAAAACTATTTTATGTCAATTTTGACAGTATTTGGTAATTGATTTTTGAGAAAATCATAAAAACATGATTAGTTAAAAAAAGTTAATTGAATCAATAATAACATGTAATATTAACCTAAAAAATTAGTGTAATTAATAAAAGGCCTCAAATTACATTTATTTTTGTATTTATAACATCAATTATGCTAATATTTCATTAATAAGGTAATTACTGCATCATCATTGTGTCATAAATAAATTAAACTATTTAATGTCTAATTTTTTTAAATAAAATACCATTATGTAGGAAATCAATTTATATTTCTAATTAATATTTATATTTGAATTTATCTTATGTATAACCGTATATTAAAAATGTTTTAGTTATTAAACTTTGATCTTAACTATTTTAGCTCTTCTTTAAATAAAATAATAATAAGTGTCCTAATCTAATCCAAGTGGACATAAAGGGTAATATTTTATTCCTAAGGTATTTTTTGGTCGAATTACACTTATCCAATATAATTAGGACATGTGTTAGGGTAATAATAATATCATTTTTACCCTTAATTACACTATTTACTTTTAACCGTGGTAAATAAAAGTAAAAAATTATTATTCGCCAAAAATTATTTTTGACTGATTGAACCAAATTTTACTCCTTGATATTAACCGTGTCTCTCAGATTTTAAAATTTTCAATCACAGAAGCGGTAAAATTATGTTTTATTTAGATTTTTAAATTCTCATAGTAGGTGGGTAAACGATGGCGAAAAGTTCAATAAAATTTTTATATATCTAAAATTATTATAAACTGACTCAAATGAATTACATTGAACTTATATAGGTATTATGTATCAATTTTCACCTAAAATAAATTTTAATAAAATAAATAATTATTTAAATAAAAAGTCTGTTTTTAAATAGTAACCCAGTGTTTTCACTATTCATCAAAAATAGAAAGTTTTCAGAAAAAACCAAAAATTAACCATAGTCTAATTTCGATATTCTGAATCCAAAAATGAATTCCATTTTGAATGATAAAATTTATAAATTTCCAAAATTGGGTGTTACTATTCATAATGGCTAGTTCAAAATAATGTTATAATAATATATCGTTTATTGAAACTTCGTATTGCGTACTACACACGCTATCGAAGAAGGTCTTGATTGCGTGTAATGCAAGCCAAGTCAGGGCTGCGTGTAGAGAAAGATCTATTTGGTGTTGTGTATACATAATAAAAGATTATTTCATTTATACATTAAACAAAATCTACACTTGATGTTGCGTAAAATAATTTCCACAAAACGAACTTGAAATTGTGTGCTACACGAGCCAAGAATAGTGTTGCGTATGCCGCAAGATAATATGGTGTTGCGTATAGTACAAGCTAATCTTGGTTTACTGTATAATAGAAGAAATAAAAGAAATTAAAAATAATATATCTTATAAAATCTTGGGGTGTTACAATAATCAGTAATCATTCAGATTCTCACTAAAACATCAGATATTGCTGGGAATATAATTTACTCTTGTAATATACTCTTAAATAGTTTACTCATCTACCATTTTTATTTCTTCTAACATTCTTACCCAAATTTGTAACATGCAATTTGTGACATAATTATTTCCTTCATAACTACTTCTTAGTTTTTCCAATATCTCTTTCAATGATTTTAGACCTATCACTATACTATATAGCTTTTTTTATAAAGCCATAAAGATTGAATATTGAGCCTTTCTATAAAAATCCATATTTATCTTAGTAACTTGGTTCATGAAAAAATCATAATCAGTTAATGTGAATCCCAATATTTATACATGTCTCACTTCCAAGAAAAGTGATATAATTTAAAGAATCATATTATTACTCCTGTTGTGGTAGTTTATGCCATAAAATATAAAAATTAATCAACTATTAATTGAATTCAAATTCTATATTTCAAAGAATTTTTCTATATCTTCATAGTGGACCTTACTATGATGCCAATTGAAGTTTCCAAGTATCAGTTAAGTAAAAACTGAGAGGGGGTGAATTAGTGGTACACTATTTTTGAAAATTATTTTTCTTTTTATTAAACCAATAAAACATTTTAATGTCTTGACCCCTAATATTTAATCTCCAAAATCGTCTATAAAGGAATAATAATAGTGAAATCACATCTAAAATGGATTTACTAGGTTCTATATAAATACCTAAAGCTTTATCTGTTAGTTAACCCCCCCCCCCCAATATTCATTCTCAACTATATGAAAAGGTGATTACAAAAGTAACTGGTTAAACCACCAAATAGAAAATGGTTATTCCTCAAAATATAATAATTATTCAACCATTTTTTAGACACCCTGACAATTCCACCTTCTTTATTTTTATTGGTTAGACCCCCGAATCAAAATCTTCTTGTACCTAGTCAGACACCCAGCTGCAACCAACTTATTTAGATGGTGGGATCTGCTGTAGAAACTCTTTTAATCATCCTCATACATGAGTTTGATGGATCACACAAGATAATCTAAAACTTCAAGTACCTTTTACTAATACTATAAAATTTGATACAATTTATTATCACAATTTATAATTAGCTACATAGTGCAACACTGCGCAAGTTATGCTTCCTTTATTCTAATGTCCCAATATAACACAATTTTGAAAACCCATATATGAATTCCTTATGAAACACTGATTGAAATTATATCCCAATTTCAATCTCAAAACACACTAAACTAAATTCATGTGATTTATATTTCATGCGAATATATTCATCCTTCATGCCTCGATGCACTCTTCATGCATATATTTATAAAGAATGTTTTATAGAGCATTCACCTACTATGATTCATTATTATCATGGTAGTTTCATGTTGTCTAGATATAAAACCATTGTACTACCTTCAACACATACTTCATTCATGTATTCATATCAATAGTATAGTCTTCCAATTTTCTTTCACATCGGTATATAATGAAAATTATATCATGAATTATATTATTTATTTTTTAATTGAGAGTAAACACGCACTATTAATCATGAATCACTAATGCTTATGACACCAAACCTCGATATTAATTCATTTTTCCCTCATGTAGCATAGAAAAACTCTCATAACTCTTCGCATATTTCTTCACGTAACAATTTTATGTTTCATTGACACATGTACTCCTCACATGAACCATCTTTATGTAAATAGAACACATAGACCACTATCTTCTTCTTGAAACAAATCTGGTTGATGTATTCAATCTTTCCCATGAATGAACATCTGATCATATTCATTAGTCCTATAAAAAAATTGGTTGTACAATGCCTTAGGAGACTCAAACTAGCATATTCTTTTCATGAAGAAATAGTCACAATGTGAACTCATGGAGCCTTCTGTAAAAATCAGAGTTCTTTAAGGCCTCTTCTTTAGATCTCATAGTGAACTTAAATTTCCATTCATCGCACCGAACAAATGAGTTTGTTTGGAAATATTTATAGATAACCCCCAACTACTCATATTTCACGACACATCCTTATACATGAATTTCCATGAATTTTTGTTTAATGTCTCATCTAATGTGAATACTATAATCAACAACATTATAAAATAGTTTTTTCATCACATCGATTATCCATGGTTTGATCATTAATTAAAATTTAAAATTAATTTTCATATTAATTTGATCAAATTTGAATCCTTTTTTGATCAAATTATAAATAGAATTTTCAGAATGATCTGTCAAACAACCCTGTATGATGAATATTGATTCATAAATAATCCCTTAGACATCTCAACATAGAAGACAACATGTTGTAACAAATTAATGATATTCATCAAGAAAATTAGATAGACAAGATTATATACATTTCATTAAAGGAAAGGATATATTAAATCTGGTAGATGAGTCCCGCATTAAATATTAAAATGTTTGCATGATTATTTATAATCAAAACTTCTTATAATCTAGTAAGAATAACATAACAGTGTCCACATCAGATTCCCTTTGGCACGTTCCGGTGTTGATATTATCCTCTGCAATTATATCGCCCCACACAGTGGCTCATCCATGCTCTTATTTAACCATTCACCTCTCTAGGGAGATTTATTCGCTTTCACGCCTACTATTGAACAAGTTTTATGGATATATAGTTATCTCTCCACCTAATATGTGGTATTTTTACTCCTTAGTTGATAGTGTGGGAGGTGATTTTTTGGTTACTCTCAAGCAGACTATCCATTTTTTTTACTCAACACCATGACACTCAAAAATTTATTCTCTATGTTTTTTACAATATGTCTCTATTTATATAAATAGATGTAATCAATTATATAACCTAAATTTTCATAATTAATTCCTCAATAAATATTGATATGTCCTCATAAATACATATGGACAAGAAATTCAACTAACTGAAAGGGTGGTTTTATACCTAAGGATAATAACTCCAATAAAAGAACACTAAGAATTGATTCAATTGATACATTGTGCACAATAATGACATTTTCTACATATCTAGTTTTACACCCCTATGAAATTATGTTTTCGAAATTTAGAAAATCTCTATGAAATATTGTGAAGGATTTGAATAAATGATGAAAATAAATGGTATTGGTCAAACATATAGTGTCAGGATATAGAATTAATGTTAAGGATGATTTCCATGATTAATTACTCTAATTAATGGTGCATGATGTTCACGATAAAAATTTTGGATTTTGTGATGAATTGAATATCCAATGATGAATTCGGAGTGGTTATAGGTAAGCTCAAATTTTGATGTACCATATTTGAGCATAGTTATATGAATTAATATATATCATGAATTATCTCATGGAATTATAATTCCTATCTTAAAATTTTTGATATATAATTAACTATTAAAAAACACAATTTTATGATGATCACATCTCAAGACGATGATTCCTCTTTGATTGAATTTTTCTGGAATGTTCTTCCTGAAAATGTTGTTATTATCTTTCACATTTAATTTTAGGTTTACATTGTAATGGTTTGGATTTATCTACATAAATCACACTTCAATTATTGAGGATGGGAGGTAACCTTAAATATTCCAAACCAACCTATTATTGTCTATTATTATGATAATATATATGAATTTCATATGGAAATAACATCCTTTGTATTGGTCATGATACCTTCTCAAATGGGTTTTTTGTTTCAAAAGGGAAAATATTCCCAATGAATGATATTTTTTATCCTATTCTAATAAATTAGAAATAAAACTGTTGATTTTGTGTGCAGAGGACTACATTATCATGAAATGATTAACTTCATTTTCCATCACCAACAATCAAAACTAGATATAATGATGTATTTGACAAATATAAATAAAATTTATGAAAAAATTGTAGTTCATTAATTATAATATCATATCATTCTTTTGACCTTCCAATCCATTTCAAACCAATAACACTGTTCATGTGCATATGTGGAATGTCTCCTCGATGAAGCGATGTGAAATGTTTTTTATTTTATATTTACATGGATAAAAATGATAGTATATGTAATAAATGTAAATTATATTTATTATATAAGAATTATATTTTAAAGGTGAGTTAATTTATACCTTTCTTTCATTCTATTTGATGAGAAAATGTAAACAGTGTTCATCCTTACATATGTTCTACATTTTCAATGGATGACCAAATTCATTATATATATATATATAATATTTTGGGATTTTAATAAATATATATGTTATGAAAATATATGATATTTATATCCTGGATAAAAATATTGTGATGATGAAAACATAATCAATGTAAAAATACCCAAAAGTACAAATCATAATAAATGAAAAATGATGCAATTATTTCCAAAAATTTGATTTTAATAGGGAAATTGTTTCTAAACAGGTTAAAAAATTATCAATTAAAAATATATTTTTATATAAATATGGTTCTAGAATAGATTTATAATAATTATATATTTAATGTATAACATGTTTGAGCATGTAAAAAAGAAATTATAAAATTTAGTTAAAGGGATTTACATCACACTTTTATTTATATGGGACACATTCCATATTCACCACTTGTTTTTTGTTGAGTATTCGACCTATAATGTATTTTTTTTATAATTATTATAAAAATTATGGAGATATTTTGATCCATATAATATTGTTTCATTAATGTGTCTTATGATTGAACTATTACCAATGTGGTAATGGCTTTACGTGACAGTCCCAATGTTTATCAGGATTGTTTATAATCATGCTTACGATGATGGAATATTATGATATATCTATCAAGAATCTCATGTATTCTCTTCCACCCAAGATATTTCTTTAGAACACATTTTTCTTTGTCATTTTCTTTTACTTATGTACTTATGATACTAAAATAATGTTTTTATAAAAATTTAATTTATTTACCTCTTTGATCAATAAATCATTTTTTCCCTGTCCATATTTTATAATAAATAATTTAAATAAATGTTTTAAACTTTCTCAATGATTTCTTGAATAAATTTTTACATATTCTGTACATTTTACATAAAAAATTTAAAAATAATTTTCTTTTAATTTTTATAATAAGGTTATATTTATTTTTTACTAAAAATATAAAAGACATATTTATTTCAACATGTATAGAATGTAACTCCCCGACGCTAGTTACCCAGAGTCGGTGTATTATTACATAACATTGGAATGATCATAAGGAAATAATGTCTCGAAAGACCGATCAGTTTAGTATAATTGGAAACAAGATTCATAAATAAGTTTAACTTTACAACATGAAAACAAATAAAAAACAAATATCTTTCATTAGAAACATCCAAGACTCCAAGATTATGCCTGCTAGTCACTCATAACTAACTTCTTCATATCCTGGGAAAATGAAACATAAAAAAGCGGTGAGATCAAATGCTCAGTAAGGGTAAGTAATACAACGGAAAATGACATAAGTATTAAGCATGGTAAATAATTGAAACCACATGCCTTTAACAATAATAAACATGAATACTTTTATGCAAAGAATATGAACTGAGTAAATAATACCATAATAAAACATAATCATGGGAATTATATGAGTCGAATGACTACATGAACCATCAATATTATTTCTATAATGAGGGAATGTATAATACCAGACATTCTGAAACATTTTGTCAAGGCCTCGACCAAGACATCTAAAAATGATTAAGTCCTCAGCCAAAATCATAAATCAAATTGGGAAAGGGCCTCGTCCAATTCCACATCTAGTTGTCTCATGAGAGTTACTGATGCATCGAGGAGCTATAGCGGGCTCCACCCGTCACTTACTAAGTCCAATACATTCCTTATATGAAAAGGATTAAACATACCATAAATATTCGTATTCAAACTTGTATGCGAAATGTCAATACATTAACCATCAATCATGAATGGTATAAAAAAATCACATCCATTGTTAGACATATAAAAAAAACTTCATTACAATATATAAGTCTTGTATCATAATAAATCAACTTCAAATAAACTTAAAATCCATCAAATGATGTTGACTTAGATGAAATCAAACCCATTTTTAGAGAAATATCTCTTTCTATTTTGAAATCACTTAAGAGTCACGTAATTATAAAATAAAACATTTACTTTGAAAATATTCTTATAAGCTTGTAAGGGAAGCTTTGATGAGTTTATAACATTAGAAAATAGCAGCACCCGCCGCATAAGTTAAAAAAAGGCATTCTTACCTTAATTTAGTCGAAAAGGTTAAAAAGGACATTGTTTGGAAAATGATGGAATGATTCCTTTCAAACCACTTTATAAAAGTCAAACGAGGGTATAAATTTCTTGAACCCAAAGTCTAGAAAATAGTAAAAATGTTTTGGAATACATTTTTAAGAAACATGGATGTGGATGATAAAGAGGTCCCAATAGATAATCACGTATAAACAACCTCGGATAATGAAGAGATTGGGAAATAAAACCTTACCTTGTACTTTTACTTGGTTGATGGTAGGTTAACCTCCTATATAATGGTGAAATTATTGTTAATAAATTATATAATAATCATATACATTAATATGATATCATATATGATCTTTTAACATTGATTTGTTAATAATATCTTAGTATTATCATCGTTTCGGGTGTTAACAGAATCTTTTTTCTTTACATTATTTGTTATTTAAGATATATTTGTTATGGATGGGATATATATTATTCATATCCAGAATTATATAAAGTCTTTAAGCATTATTTTTAATCATCAAATGAGAATTAGATTTGAATGGATACGATGGGGAATAAATCTCATCGCGTTCATGGAGACGGTAGTCCATACGTACGCACGAGCAAAAATGTCATTATTTTGATATTAAAATAATATATAATTGGATGTTATATAATATATACATAATTATTTACAAGAATTACACATCATTATTATACCCATCCAAATAATAAGTTGTGAATAAAAATTACACCACTACGTGGAGACGGTAAGCCGTATGTACGCACGTATGGTGACATGTCATTCAAAGGATGGATAGAATACTGAATATTGTTGTACCATATTTATAATAGCATCATAGTATATAGAATATACTGTATTTATTATTTTATAATTTTAATAACAAAGAAATAATAAGTTGAAGAAGAAAGGAACCTGAAAGAGGGTGGTGAAAACATTACCTCTTAATCGGGTTCTTCATTTTGATTTGATCAAAAGGGCTCCTTGGGTTGGAATTCTGATAAAACTAAGTCCTCTTGGTCGAAGTGAGGGAAGTTGAGAGAATATTTGGGGATTTTTTGGCCGATACAAAAGGCTTTTAAGATGTAAATTAGAGAGAAGGGGGAGTTCCCTTTTATAAGAGGGGTGAGGGGCCTCTTTGGAAAAGCTAGAAATATTGTTTTATAATAAATTCATATTCTATTTATAATGGCTCCAAAGTGGATTATTTAAAGTTTATGTTGGGTATGGGTCCCAATAAATTCAAACAATATATTTTAGATAGGTTTGGGTCACTATATTAACCTTATCATTTATATTTAACTCTTAGTTAAATAGTTTGACATTTACCATGTCTCTTTGTATTTTTATATTATATAGTTAATAAACTTACTATATACATCCAAGAGACCCCCATGTGGTCCATTAATGATAAAAATATCATGATATATGTCCTTTGGCCAATCCTTAGATTTTTTATAATAGATTATTAATTAATAATAAAATATTTGTTTTAAAAGCTCTTTTATGTCAATTTTGACACTATTGGGTATTTTCTTTTTGATAATTTAATAAAATCATTATTACTTCGAATAGAATTTATATAACCAATCCTAATATGTCATATTAACCTAAAAATTAGTTTAATTCATAACAAGTCTCAAATTACATTTATTTTGATATTTATAATATCAGTTATTTTAATATTTAACTAATAAGATAATTACTGCATCATCATTGTGTCATAAATAAATTAAATTATTTAATGTCTAAAAATTATAAATAAAATACCATTATTTATTAAATCTTATTATATTTCTAATGAATATTTGTAATCGAATATAACTTATGTATAACCCTATATTAAAAATATTTTAGTTATTAAACTTTGATTTTTACTCTTTTAACTCTTTTTTGAATTAAATAATAATAAATGTCCTAATCTAATCCAAGTAGACCTAAATGATAATATTTTATTACTATGGTTGTTTATGGTTGAGATACGCATTTCCAGTAGAATTAGTACTAGTTTTAGGGTTATATTAATATCATTTTTACCCTTAATTACCCTATTTACCCTTAACCATGGTAAATAAAATTAAAAAGTTGCTATTCATCAAAAATTATTTTTATCTTATTGAACCACTTTTTAATCCTTGATATTAACTGTGTCTCTTGTATTTTTGAAATTACACTCACAAAAGAGGTAAAATTATGTTTTATGTAAATTTTCAAATTCTCCTAGGAGATGGGTGAAAGACGGTGAAAAGTTCAATAAATTTTTTATATGTATAAAATTATTATAAACTAACTCCAATGAATTACATTGAAAACATATAGGTATTATGTATATATTTTTACCTAAAATAAATTTAAATAAAATAAATAATTATTTAAATAAAAAGTCGGTTTTAACCAATAACTCAGTGTTTTCACTATTCATCAAAAATTGAATGTTTTCAGAAAAATACCAAAAATTCACCCTAATCTAATTTTGATATTCCAAATTCAATAATGAAGTATATTTTACCTATTTAAATTCATAGATGTTTCATTTATTAATTTAAAACTAATTCCCACTGTCAAAATCAAAAGGCATATTTTTACGAAATAATAACTATCAAAAGATTGACACTTGTTTATTCCAATTTCAAAGTGAAATTACTTACAATGGAAATCATTTGGTTAAATGGTAAAAATATAATCTATTTATACTTGAAAACAATTAAAATGTATAATTTAACATCATTAATTATTTTGATTTAAAAAGTTGTTTTTAGTTAAAATATAGTATTTTTCACTATTCACCCAAATGTAAAAGTTATCAGAAAAACAGCAAAACTTTATTGAAGCTAAATTCTTATGTCCCAATTATAAAGAAGAAGTTTATTTTGTAAAATTGAATCTATAAAATTTTCAAATATTGGATATAAAAAGGCTTCCCCATTAAAAGGTGATAAAATTTCATTTTTTGAAAAATAATTCTTTTATCTGAAAAAATGTATTTATTCTTACATTATGTATAAGAAACTCATAATATAGATTCTAAAATTATAAATATTATATACAGTTCAAAATTCAGTTAATATTATTCATAACCGCTTTTGAACGACTTGTTTGGTAAGTCATGGTGCGCTAGAACTCGGTGTCACGTGCTGTGAAAGTTATTGAATTACTTTGAATAAATAACATACTATGAAATCTTGTGGTGTTACATTCTTCCCTCTTTCAATAAATTGTGTCCTCTCAATTTGAAATTATTTTTCGAAAATAAAAGGTTGAAAATAGAAAATACCTTTGGGAAAACCGACATCATAAATTATGATAATAAAATTTTGTCTTAATAAGAGGAAAATGGAAATGAAAGGGTCACCACCAAATTATGATCTCTATTAGGTGAACAATGGTGGAAATTAGAGACATATAATTTGAGGAAAATGTAAATATTTATATGCAGTGATTGAGGTCATCATTGACAAAAAAGTGTAAAATTGAGGGCCTTAAATTCATGAATCTATGATGATTTAAAATACCATTAGTTCAACAAAACATATGGTATTAGGATAACTGATTTTTTAAGGTCCCATCACTAAAGTTTACGAATTAATTTCTTAATTGAATAAGAGAAGGAGAAAAATTTTTACTTGAAAAGTAGAGTCCCATCCTTTATATAATTTCTACCACAAACTCATATTTCACTCTAAAATATAATAGAACATAAAAATATTATTCTATTTATCCAATTCGTATAGGGTTAATAAAAATGAATTTATAATTCATCTACCAGAATTTTTTAAAAAAGACTACATTATTCAATCCAGGACATCACGTGGGCCAGTGGTAGGTGATACACCCTTTTCGCCCTTTGGTTGCGGTTTCAAGTCTCACGGCCTTGCCGGACGCGATGGGTTGCATCCCCACCTCTAGGTTATCCTTTTATGGAAATCCAAAAATAATCTCAAATTATAATTATCCAAAATAATTTTTTCCAAACTCACAGTCCAAAATTTATAAGGAAGGTAAACACAATGAAGGTTCTTTTTTGCCGTGTAATGACATGTGAACACCTTCATCATGTATTTTTTTAAAACACTGCAACATCCTAAATTAACATAAAACCTTATTGATTACATTCATGATCCCTTATTCCTTACAGTATATTAGATATACTCCTTCTATCTAAAAATGTTTCAAACTCCAACAATGATGGAATATATAAATCATTAATCAGTTTCAGGGAAATCAAGAATATCCAATATAATTTATCCAAATCAATCATGTATTATTCAAAAATCACTACCTCTGTATCAGAACCATATTATGGTTTATTTTTCTCTAAACCATTTATTTTCCAAAAATATAACCTGTTATTAAGTCACTTTTCTTGGTTCCACCCAATCTCAAGTCCTTAATGAAATAGTACTATAGTATAATCCTTATATACTCCATAATTATTATAACCAGTACATTGTTGATACAACACTCAAATGACATAATATCTAATAACAACATAAAAACTTATAATCATTTATCCTCATCTATGGTAGTATCATAACTTGATTATTATTCAATAGCATCATTTGGGGCATGCTATGATGATTTGGACATTGGTTCGCGTAGTGTCCCAACTACTTGCAGATGAAGCATTGTACATTTGAATCTTTTTTCTTACCCTTACAGTCACGTACATGGTGTCTTTTTTCTCCACACTTATAACAAACTCCCATTCCATTTAGGCAAGTTCCTGGGTGTTTCTTCCCATAGTTGTCACATGTGGGAATATTATTCTTTTGCCTCTTCATTTTATTCATCTTTCTCTCTTCCATAATTTTCTTCTCTTGATTCCCTTCAAATCCATAAGACTCGTAGAATTATTTACTTATCTTATTAACACATGATAATATTTCTTCATATGTTGAGAATACATGGGAGACTATTTCCCTTTTAAATGTTGGCTTAATACTGTGAAATACTGGAGTTCACATTCCTTCTACTTGGCGCCATTTCTATACAATAGCATAAACTAGGTGAGTTTATGAATTGCAATGAATAATTCCAAACTTGTAAAATACCTAACTTAAATTGAATTTTTTATGGATATAATAAATAATCATAAAAATGTTTTCATTGAGGAATTATATACTCATAATCCCTTCAAAATGGTTTGTAATGAAAATGAGAATTATCCTAAGCATATCCCCTGGGAGTGTCGTAACCAAGAGTGAAGCAAGGCTCATTGTCGTGCACCAGTTCCCGTTTGAGTCTAGCTCAACGCAGTGTTTTCGGGTTTTACCCCTAGGTACATCTGTGCCAGATTCTCCTCTACCTGCTTGTAGCCAGACAGGGTTGTATTGCTCGAAAATCTCACAAAATTTCTACAATACCAAAATTCTAGGATGTTCTTATATACTAATCTTCAAAGTCCATCTTAGGTCTATGTGCTATAATCAGAGTTTATCTAAATCTAGTTTCCAAGGTTTTTACTAAACTTCCTCTGATACAAACTGTAACGCCCTGACCCCAGTTACCCAAAGTCAGTGCATTATTACATAACATTGGCATGATCATAAGGAAAGCATGTCTCGAAAGACCGATCAGTTTAGTATTATTGGAAACAAGATTCATAGATAAGTTTAACTTTACAACATGAAAAGAAATAGAAAAAAATATTTCATTAGAATCATCCAAGCCTCCTAGATTATGCCTGCTAGTCACACATAAATAACTTCTTTGTATGTTGTAAAAATGAAACATAAGAAAGGGGTGAGCTCAAGTGCTCAGTGAGGGTAAGTAATACAGTGGAAAATGACATAAATATTAAGAATGGAAAATAATTGAAACTACAAGCCTTTACCAATAATAAACATGAATAATTTTGTGGTAATAATATGAGCTTAGTAAGTAATGACATAATAAAATATAATCATGGGTAGTCTACTAGTTGAATGACCATACGAACCATCAATATTATTTCCATAATGAGGAAATGTATAATTCCGGACATTCTGAAACATTTTTCCAAGGCCTTGGCCAAGATATCTAAAAATGATTAAGGCCTCAGCCAAAACCATAAATAAAATTGGGAAAGGGAATCAGAAAATTCCACATCTAGTTGTCTCATGGGAACTACCGATGCATCGAGGAGCTATAGCGGGTTTTACCTGTCACTTACTAAGTCCAATACATTCCTCATATAAAAAGGTTTAAACATATCATAAACATTCATATTAAAAAATGTATACGGAATGTCAATATTTTAACCATAAATCATGAATGGTATAAAAATAGCACATCCATAGTCAAACATATCACAAAACCTTTAATATAATATGGAATTCTTGTATCATAATAAATCAACTTCAAATAAACTTTAAATCCATCAAAGGATGTTGACATCGATTAAATCAAAACTGTTTTTAGAGAAATATCTCTTTCTATTTTGAAATCATTTAAGAGTCGCATAATTATAAAATTAAATATTTACTTTGAAAATATTTATATAATATTGGAAGGGAATCTTCTACGAGTTTATAATGGTAGAAAATAGCGGCACCCGCTTTATAAGTTAAAAAAAGTCATTCTTACCTTAATTTTGTCAAAAAGGTTTAAAAGGACCTTGTTTGGAAAATGACGGAATGATTCCTTTCAAACCACTTTATAAAATTCAAACGAGGTAATAAATGACTTTAACTCATAGTCTAGTAAATAGTAAAATTGTTTTGGAATACATTTTTAAGAAACATGGATGTGGATGATAAAGAGGTCCTAGTAGATAATCACATATAAACAACCTCAGATAATGAAGAGATTGTGAAATAAACCCTTAACTTGTACTTTTCCTTGGTTGAGGGTAGGTTAAAATCTTGTATAATGGTGAAATAATTGTTAGTAAATTATTCAAGAATCATATACATTAATATGATATCATATATGATCTTTTAACATTGATTTGATAATAATATCTTAGTATTATCATCGTTTCGGGTGTTAACAGATTCGTTTTTATTTATATTATTTGTTTTTTGAGATATATTTGTTATGTATGGGTTGTATATTATTCATATCCAGAGGTATATCATGTTCTTAAACATTATTTTTAATCATCAAATGAGAATTAGACTGGAATGGATACGATGGGGAATTAATCTTATCGCGTTCGTGGAGACGGTAGTCAGTACGTACGCACGAGTGACAATATCATTATTTTGATATTAAAATAATATATAATTGGATGGTATATCATATATATAGAATTATTTACATGAATTACACATCATTATTATACCCATCCAAATAATAATGTTATGAATAACAATTACACCATGACGTGAAGACGGTAAGCCGTACGTACACACGTATGGTAACATGTCATTCAAATGATGGATAGAATACTTAATATGGTTGTAAAATATTTATAATAACATCATAGTAAATAGAATATAATGGATTTATTATTTTAGAATGGGAGTAACAAAGAAAGATGAAGTTGAAGAAGAAAGGAACTTGATAGAGGGTGCTGAAAACATTACCTCTTAATCAGGTTCTTCCTTATGATTTTATCAAAAGGGATCCATAGGATGGCTTTCTAATAAAACTAAGGCATCTAGGTCGAATTGAGGGAAGTTGAGAGAATATTTGGGGAGGTTTTGGCCGAGCCAAAAGGCTTTGAAGGTGTAAATTATATAGAAGGGGGAGTGACCTTTTATAAGAAGGGCGAGGGGCACCTTTGGAAAAGATAGAAATATTATTTTATAATAAATTCATATTCGGTTTATAATGACTCCAAAATGGATTATTTAAAGGTTAAGGTGTGTATAGTTCTAAATCATTTGAAACAATAAATTTTAGATAGGTTTGGATCACAATATTAACCTTATCATTTATATTTAACTCTTAGTTAAATAGTTTGACATTTACAATGTCTCTTTCTCTTTTTATATTATATAGTTAATAAACATACAATATACATCCAATAGACCCTCAAGTGGTCCATTAATGATACACCGATCATTATATAAGTCTTTTCTCCCAGCCTTAGATTTTTAGGAATAAAATATCAATTGATAATATAATATTTTTTTTAAAAACTCTTTTATGTCAATTTTGACACTATTGGGTATATTGTTTTTGATAATTTCATAACAGCATTATTACTTCGAATAAAATTTATATAACCAATCCTAATATGTCATATTAACCTATAAAATTAGTGTAATTCATAAAAAGTCTCAAATTAACTTTATTTAGATATTTATAATATCAATTATTTTTATATTTCACTAATAAGGTTATTACTGCATCATCATTGTGTCATAAATAAATTAAATTATTTAATGTCTAAAAATTATAAATAAAATACCATTATGTAGAAAATCTTTTTATATTTCTAATTAATATTTATAATAGAATATATCCAATCTATAACCCTATATTAAAAATGTTTTAGTTATTAAACTTTGATTTTAACTCTTTTAACTCTTTTTTGAATTAAATAATAATAAATGTCCTAATCTAATCCAAATGGATATAAATGATAATATTTTATACCTATGGTTATTTTTGGTCTATATACACTTGTCCAAGAGAATTATAACATGTTATAGGGTAATATTAATATCATTTTTACCCTTAATTCCCCTATTTACTTATAATCGTGGTAAATAAAAGTAAAAAGTTACTATTCACCAAAAATTATTTTTATCTTATTGAACTTCTTTTTACTCCTTTTATATTATCCTTGTCTCTAGTATTTTCTAAATTCCACTCACAGAATCGGTAAAATTAAGTTTTATGTGAATTTTCAAATTCTCCTAAGAGATGGGTAAAATACGGTGTAAAGTTCAACAAAATTTTTATATGTCTACAATTATTATAAAATAACTACAATGAATTACATTGAAAATATATAGGTATTACATATCTATTTGGACCTAAAATAAATTTAAATGAAATAAATAATTATTTAAATAAAGAGTCATTTTTAACCAATAAGTCAGTGTTATTCACAATTCATCAAAAATTGAACGTTTTCTGAAAAATACCAAAAATTCACCCTAATCTAATTTTGATATTCCTAATTCAATAATGAAGTCTATTTTACCAAATTCAAAACATAGAATTTTTATTTATTAATTTAAAACTAATTCCCGCTATTAAAACCAAAAAGCGTATTTTTAAGAAATAATAACTATCAAAAGTTTGACACTTGTTTATGTCCAATTTCAAAGTGAAATTACTTACAATGAAAATAATTGGGTTAAATGGTAAAAATATAATCTATTTATACTTACAAACCATTAAAATGTATAATTTAACACCATAAATTATTTTGATTTAAAAAGTTGTTTTTAGTTAAAATATAGTATTTTCCACTATTCACCCAAAAATGAATGTTTTCAGAAGAACACCAAAACATTATTAAAACTAAATTCATATGTCCCAATTCTAAAGAAGAAGTTTATTTTTTAAAATTTAATCTATAAAAGTTTCAAAATTGGATTTAAAAAGGTTTCACCATTAAAAGGCAGTAAAATTGCATTTTTTGAAAAATACTTCTTTTATCAGAAAAAATGTATTTATTCTTACATTATGTATAAGAAACTTCTAATATGGATTCTAAAATTATAAGGATTATATAAATTTCAAAATTCAGTTAATACTATTCATAACCGCTTTTGAACGGCTTGTTTGGTAAGTCATGGTGTGCTAGAACTCGGTGTTGCGTGAAGTGAAAGTTATTGAATTACTTTGAATAAATAACATACTATGAAATATTGGGGTGTTACATTATTCCCTCCTTCAATAAATTTCATCCTCGTAATTTGAATATATTTTTCGAAAATAAAATGTTGAAAATAGAAAATACCTTTGGGAAAACCCACATTGAAAATTAGGTTAATAAAATTTAGTCTTTATAAGCGGAAAATGGAAATGAAAGGGTCACCACAAAATTATGATCTCTATTAGGATAACATTGGTGGAAATTAGAGATATATAATTGTAGGAAAGCGTAAATATTTATAGTTAGTGATTGAGGTCATCAATCACAAACAAATGTAAAATTATGGGCCTTAAATTCATCAATATATGATGATTTAAAATACCATCAGTGCAAAAAAATGGTATTAGGATAACTAATTTTTTGTTTTAAGATCACTTTACTAAAGTATAATAATTAATTTCTTAATAGAATAAGAGAAGAAGAAAAATATTTACTTGAAAAGTAGAGTCCCATGCTTTATCTAATTTCTACCACAAACTCATCTTTCAATCTAAAAGATAATAGAACTTAAAAATAATATTTAATTTATCTTATTCGTATAGGGTTCATAAAAATGAATTTATAATACATCTACCAGAATTTTTTAAAAAAGACTACATTATTCAATCTAGGACATCACGTGGGCCAGTGGTAGGTGAGACACCCTTTTCGCCCTTTGGTTGTGGGTTCAAGTCTCATGGCTTTGCCAGACGCGACGGGTTTCCGCCCGACCTCCGGGTTGTCCTTTTATGGCAATCCAAAAATAATCTCAAACATGAATTATCCAAAATAATTCTGTCCAAACTCACAGTCCAAAATTTATAAGGAAGGTACACTCAATGAAGATCCTTTTTCCCGTGTAATGACATGTGAACACCTTCATCATGTATTCATTTAAAACACTACAACATCCTGAATTACCATAAAACCATATTTATTACATTAATGATCTCTTATTCCTTATAGAACACTGGATATACTCCTTCTATCTAAAAATTTGGTAAACTCCAACAATAATTGAATATACAAATCATTAACCAGTTTCAAGGTAATCAAGAATATCCAATATAATTTATCCAAATAAATCATGTATTATTCCAAAATCACTACATCAGTATCAGAACCATATTATGGTTTAATGTTATATCAACCATATATTTTCCAAAAATTTAACCTGCTATTGAGTCACTTTTCTTGGTTCCACACAATCTCAAGTCCTCAATGAAATATTACTGCAGTACAATCCTTATATACTCCATAATTATTATAACCAGTACATTTTTGATACAAAACTCAAATGACATAATTATGTAATAACAACATAAGAACTCTTAATCATTCCTCAACATCTGTGGAAGTTTCATAACTTGATTATTATCCAATAGCATCATTTGGGGCATACTCTGATGATTTGGACATTTGTTCGTGTAGTGTCCCAACTCCTTGCAGATAAAGCATTATACATTTGAAACCTTTTTCTTACCCTTACTTTCACGTACATGGTGTCATTTTTCTCCACACTTATAACAAACTCCCATTCCATTCAGGCAAGTTCCAGGGTGTTTCTTCCCATAGTTATCACATATGGGAAAATTCTTCTATTCCCTCTTCCCTTTATCCATCTTTCTTTCTTCCATCCTTTTCTTCTCTTGCTTCCCTTCAAAGCCATAGGACTTGGATAATTATTTACATATCTTATTAACACATGATACTGTTTATTCATATGTTGAGAATACATGGGAGACTATTTGTCTTATAAATTTTGGCTTCATACTATGAAAGATATGATCCTTCTTACTCTTTAGATCATACGTATTTCTGGAGTTCACATTCTTTCTTCTGGGCACCATTTCTATACAATAGCATAAACTAGGTCATTTTATGAATTGCAATGAGTAATTCCAAACTTGTAAAAAACCTAATGTAAATTGAATGGTTTATGGATATAATCCATAATCATAAAAATGTTATCATTGAGAATTCTATACTCATAAACCCTTCATAATGGTTTTTAAAGAAAATGATAATTATCCTAAGAATATCCCCTGGGAGTTTCGTAACCAAGAGTGCAGCAAGGCCCATTGTCGTGCACCAGTTCCCGTTCGAGTCTTGTTCAAAGAGGTGTTTTCAGGTTTTACCCCTGGGTATATCAGTGCCATATCCACCCCTACCTGCTCGTATCCAGAAAGGGTTGTATTGCTCGGAAAACTAACAAAATTTCTACAATACCAAAATTCTAGGAAGTTCTTCTATACTAATCCCCAAAGTCCATCTTAGGACTATGTGCTCTAATTAGAGTTTATGTAAATCTAGTTTCCAAGGTCTGTAATAAACTTCCTCTGATACAAACTGTAACGCCCTAACCCTAGTTACCCAGAGTCGGTGCATTATTACATAACATTGGCATGATCATAAAGAAATCATGTCTCGAAAGACCGATCTGTTTAGTATTATTGGAAAAAGGATTCATACATAAGTTTAACTTTACAACTTGGAAAGAAATAAAAAAAACAAATATATTTAATTATAAATATCCAAGCCTCCTAGATTATGCCTGCTGGTCACTGATAACCAACTTCTTAGTATCTTGGGAAAATGAAACATAATAAAGGGGTGAGCTCAAATGCTCAGTAAGGGTAAGTAATACAACGGAAAATGACATAAATATTAAGCATGGTAAATAGTTGAAACCACATGCCTTTAAAAATATTAAACATGAATAATTTTATTGCAAGAATATGATCTGAGTAAATAATCCCATAATAAAACATAATCATGGGTTTTCTACTAGTCGAATGACCACAAGAACCATCAATATTATTTCCATAATGAGGGAATGTATAATGTCGGGCATTCTGAAACATTTTGTCAAGGCCTAGGCCAAGACGTCTAAAAATGATTAAGGCCTCAGCCAAAACCTTAAATCAAATTGAGAAAGGGCCTCAGCCAATTCCACATCTAGTTGTCTCATGAGACCTACCGATGCATCGAGGAGCTATAACAGGCTCCACCCATCACTTACTAAGTCCAATGCATTCCTCATATAAAAAGGTTTAAACATATCTTAAACATCTGTATTAAAACTAGTATATGAAATGTCAATAATTTAACAATAAATAACGAATGGTATAAAAATAGAACATCAATAGTCAAACATATCACAAAACCTTCAATAAAATATGGAAGTCTTGTATCATAATAAATCAACATCAAATAAACATAAAATCCATCAAAGGATGTTGACAAAGATGGAATCAAAACCTCTTTTAGAGAAATATCTCTTTCTATTTTGAAATCATTTAAGAGTCACATAATTATAAAATAAAACATTTACATTGAAAATATTTTTCTAATCATTTAAGGGAAGCTTTGAAGAGTTTATAATGGTAGAAAATATCCACACCTGTCGTATAAGTTAAAAAAAGACATTCTTACCTTAATTTTGTCGAAAAGGTTAAAAAAGACCTTATTTGGAAAATGGCGGAAGGATTCATTTCAAAAAACTATACAAAATTCAAATAAGTGTATAAATGACCTTAACCCATAGTCTAGTAAATAGTAAAAATGTTTTGGAATATATTTTTAAGAAACATTGATGTGGATGATAAAGAGGTCCCAGTAGATAATCACGTATGAACAACCTCAGATAATGAAGAGATTGTAAAATAAACCCTGACCTTGTACTTTTCCATGGTTGAGGGTAGGTTAACCTCCTTTATAATGGTGAAATAATTGTTACTAAATTATACAACAATCATATACATTAATATGATATCATATATGATCTTTTAACATTGATTTGTTAATAATATATTAGTATTATCATCGTTTCGAGTGTTAACAGATTCATTTATCTTTATATTATTTTTTATATGAGCTATATTTATTATGGATGGGATGTATATTATTCATATCCAGAATGATACTATGTCCTTAAACATTATTTTTAATCATCAAATGATAATTAGACTTGAATGGATACGATGTGGAATTAATCTCATTGCGTTCGTGGAGACGGTAGTCCGTACGTACACACGAGCGACAATATCATTATTTTGATATTAAAATAATATATAATTGGATGGTATATCATATATAAAAAATTATTTAAATTAATTAAACATCATTATTATACCCATTCAAATAATAATGTTTTGAATAACAATTACACCATGATGTGGAGATGGTAAGCCGTATGTACACACGTATGGTAACATGTCATTCAAAGGATGGATAGAATACTGAATATGGTTGTAACATATTTATAATAACATAAAATTATATAGAATATAATGGAGATATTATTTTAGAATTGGAATAACAAAGGATGAAGAAGTTGAAGAAGAAGGGAACCGGAAAGAGGGTGGTGAAAACATTGCCTCTTAATCGGGTTATTACTTTTTATTTGATCAAAAGGGCTCCTTAGGTTGGCTTTCTGATAAAAATAAGGCCACTAGGTAGAAGTTAGAAAAGTTGAGAGAATATTTGGGAAGGGTATGGCCCAGCCAAAAGGCTTTGAAGGTGTAAATTAGAGAGAAGGGGGAGTTCCCTTTTATAAGAGGGGTGAGGGGCACCTTTGGAAATGCTAGAAATATTATTTTATAATAAATTCAAATTCGGTTTCTAATGGCTCCAAAGTGGATTATTTAAAGGATAAGGTTGGGAGGGGTCTAAATACTTTAAAACAATAGATTTTAGATAGGTTTGGGTCACTATATTAACCTTATCATTTATATTTAACTCTTAGTTAAATAGTTTGACATTTACCATGTCTCTTTGTATTTTTATATTATATAATTAATAAACTTATATATACATCCAAGAGACCCCCAAGTGGTCCATTAATGACACACCTATCATGATATAAGTCCTTTGGTAAAACCTCCGATTTTTAGGAATAGAATATCAATTAATAATATAATATTTGTTTTAAAAACTCTTTTATGTCAATGTTGACACTATTTGGTATTTTGTTTTTGATAATTTCATAACTGCATTATTACATTGAATAAAATTCATATAAAAAATCCTAAAAGGTCATATTAACCTAGAAACTTAGTGGAATTTATAAAAAGTCTCAAATTACATTTATTTTGTTATTTATAATATCCATTATTTTAATATTTCACTAATAAGGTAATTACTACATCATCATTGTGTCATAAATAAATTAAATTATTTATGGTCTAAAAATTATAAATAAAATACCCTTATATAGGAAATATTTATAGATTTATAATTAATATTTATAATATAATATATCTTATTCATAACCCTTTTTTAAAAATGTTTTTTTATTAAACTTTGATATTAACTCTTTTAACACTTCATTGAATTAAATAATAATAAATATCCTATTCTAATCCAAGTGGACCTAAATGATAAAATTTTATTCCTAAGGTTGTCTTTGGTCGATATACACTTGTATAATAGAATTAAGACATGTGTAGGGTAATATTAATATCATTTTTACCCTAAATTACCCTATTTACTTTTAATCGTGGTAAATAAATGTAAAAAGTTACTATTCACCAAAAATTATTTTTTTCTTATTGAAACAATTTTTACTTCTTGATATTAACCGTGTCTCTCAAAATTTTCATAATTCCACTCACAGAAGCGGTAAAAGTATCTTTTATGTGAATTTTCAAATTCTCCTATGAGATGGGTAAAAGACGGTGAAAAGTTCAATAAAATTTTTATATGTCAAAAATTATTATAAACTAACTCCAATGAATTAAATTGAAAATATATAGATATTATGTATCTATTCTGACCTAAAATAAATTAAAATAAAATAAATATTTTTTTAAATAAAAAGTCGGTTTCAACCAATAACTCAGCGTTTTTCATTATTCATCAAAAATTGAAAGTTTTCAGAAAAATACCAAAAAATCACCCTATTATAATTTTGATATTCCAAACTCAATAATAAAGTCTATTTTACCAAATTCAAAACATAGAAGTTCCATTTACTAATTTAAAACTAATTCCCGCTGTCAAAACCAAAAGGCGTATTTTTAAGAAATAATAACTATCAAAAGATTGACACTTGTTTAAGTCCAATTTCAAAGTGAAATTACTTACAATTCCCATAATTGGGTTAAATGGTAAAAATATAATCTATTTATACTTCAAAACCATTAAAATTTATAATTTAACACCGTAAATTATTTTGATTTAAAAAGTTTTTTTTAGTTAAAATATTGTATTTTTCACTATTCACCCAAATATTAAAGTTATCAGAAAAACCCCAAAACTTTATTGAAACTAAATTATTATGTACCAATTCTAAAGAAAAGGTTTATTTTTTCAAATTTAATCAATAAAAGTTTCAAATATTGGATTTAAAAATGATTCTCCATTAAAATGCGGTAAAATTGCATTTTTTTTAAAAATTCTTCTTTTATTTGAAAAAAAATGTATTTATTATTACATTATGTCTAAGAAACTCATAATATGGATTCTAAAATTAAAATTATTATATTAAGTTCAAAATTCAGTTAATAATATTCATAACCACTTTTGAACGGCTTGTTTGGTAAGTCATGGTGCGCTAGAACTCAGTGTTGCGTGTAGTGAATGTTATTGAATTACTTTGAATAAATAAAGTACGATGAAATATTGGGGTGTTACATAGAATGAATAATGTTTTCCACAATCAAAACCTAAAAATGATATAAATATTTTATTAAGAGGTTATAAATTTAATTTAGATGAACATATTTTATTTTGAAGTTTTGAAATTTTTATTTTAAATATATTTTTTAAATTGGAATGTTTATATTCCTCATTAAAAGTTTCAAGTGATCTTTCATAAACATATCTCATTTAAGATCACATTTGTAGATGATAATTAAGATTTAATTAGGATATGATCTAGTGATAAAATACATATTACATCTCTATATTATTTTTTCTGTATCATAATAAATTTACACATATAATTATATTATACATAATAAAAATATCCATTAATACAACACAAGGATCATAAAGGAGTTCAAGGATTTGAAAAACAAGGTTCTTATTACATGAAAAGGAAACTTAATCAAGGAATATTTAATTAATTATTCATAGTTAGCTACAAAAAACCCATTTTATATCTTATAACTACATGTGATAACCTGGAGAATACATAAGGAAATTTGTGAGATAAAAATTCAAAATAGGAAATAAACACAATAAGGAAGGATATAATGTTAGTCAAAGGTTTAACATGATATCATAAAAGAGAAGTTACATGAGAAATATTTTGGTCACTATTTCTGATGCTTTCTTTGGGGCCCATCCGCATCCATCTATGAAGTACGCACAGTTTTTGCCCCGCATTCCTACTTTCCAATGGTGGTCAGTATCCGTCACTTTTTAGGGGATGTTTTCTCCTTGATCGAAACGGGATGATGGGATTTTGGTTCTTCATTCCTTGGATTCATCCTCAAAACTCGTCACCTAGTCTGTGTCTCCCTTATAGATTTATTACGTTGTTCATGAAACTCTTCCTAGCACCATATCTTCATTGACACTAGTTAATTAAACTGTTTCTATTGGGACATATGAAGGGGTCCGGTTAGGGCAGTGACCTTCGGTCAGGGGAGTAGGCACGTTGGACATCACTGGCGTGTCTGGGCACTTGTACACTGGTGCGTCTGTGTTTCTTCTCCTTATTATATGGCTTCGCGAGGGCATGGAAGCCCGAGGAATCCCATGTAAAATGCGGGGAAATATATCCCATAAGCATGTATCTGAGGTTTTCCTCTTCTTCCCATGTTTAACACAGGTTATGCCACAAGATTAACGTCCAACGGAGATGGATCAAGCTGATCAGAACGCTGACTACAGTGGATCAGATGGGTGAAACCCCTGTAGGTAACACTGATGTTGGGAACAATGTATGGTTGACTTCCTGGTCACTGTTGAGGGTAATGGGGGGGGGGGTTATATGGCATGATTTCGCATGGATGTGGAAGCCCGGATAAGAATCAGGATGGATGATGGATGAATGAAGTGAAGGGGGATGAAATAGGACCATCGTAAGGGCGATGGTGAAGTTGGGATTGAGCCTCGAAGAGACATCCTACGTATCCCCATGGTAGGGAATCAAAGTCTGCGTAGTTCGGTGAACGTAGTTCATCTTGACAATGTCTTACCACTGGTTGGAGTGCCAACATCTTACCTCTGAATGGAGTGACAACGGCTTACCGCTGAATGGTGAAAAAAAGTGGAATACAATTTAACGTCTTCTAGGATGTGGTACACTGGTGTGAAGTGGCTGGGACCATTGGTTGTTGGGCTTGCACCTCAGGGGAGGCTTCTTACGTACCCTGCCTTGGTAAGGATCAATGTCCGTGTAGTTTGGGTATGGGGCATGAGTCGGTGAATTGACGTGAATAAGGACCTGGGGTCTAGGTGGATGGTGGTCTGGAACCTCATAGAGGATTCCTACGTACCTTACCTTGGTAAAGATCAAAGACCATGTAGTTCAAGGTAGGATTTTTGTGCAACGGATGGCCACTGACTTGGGAAACAACAACTTACCACTGATTGGGGTCCACAATTTAACGTCATGTAGGACGTGGAGAACCAACACAAAGGTGGTAAGAGCGACCAAGTGTTGGGATTGAACCTTAGGGAGGATTCTTATGTACCCGGCCTTGGCAAGGATCAATTTCCACGTAGTTTGTAAGGGGGAATTTAGGGCATATGGTCTGAGGTAGCCCAAAGTGCTGGTGAACCGACATGAAGATGGCCAGAACAACCGGGGTTGTGGACTTGAACTTTGAGGAGATTTTCTACGTACCATTCCTTGGAAAGGATCAAAGACCTCATAGTTTGGGGTTATGGGGGTCTTGGTGCACCGATGTTAAGATGGTAGGTACCAACGGATGGTGGTGGGCTTGAACCTCAGGGAGGATTCCTATGAACCCTACATTTGAAAAGATCAAAGTCCTCATAGTTTGGATGGTTTGGGTAATACGATCTAGGCTGCACGGGGTGGTGGTGAACCAATGTGAAGATGGTCAAGACCAATTGCTGTTGGGCCTGAACCTCAGGGAGGCTTCCTACGTACCATAACTTGGAAAAGATCAAAATACCACATATTTCATGGTTGTTTGGGTCTTACAATCTAGGATGCCAATGGAGGATGTCATGGTCAATGCTTACTCTAAACCCACGAGAGTCATGCTCGATGTGAGAAACAAGAGACAACAACGACCTGACGATCACATCGCGAAAGGTGCATCTGTTGGAAGTGAAGTGGGGATTACGTATGGTTTGCAACCCAATGAGGAAACAGGGGATTACGCGTGGTTAGTGGCCTAGGGAGAGAAATATTGGGATAGAATCCTGGGTGGAGGCCTAATGGAGACAAGGCCTAGTGGGGAGGTATTTGGTACAAAAAAGGAGGGGTCCAATGTCCATTCCCCCCCTAGCCCTTGGGACCGAAGAATAGAGGAGGAGCATGGATGCTGCCTCCTGCAAGAAAAACTAGGTGCTTACACTGAGATGGTCACCCTTTCCCCATAGAAAAACACTACTCAAAAAAGGAGGATATCATCCCCTGTGAGGGATGATCTCATCCCCGTGGGGACCAGTGGGCATGGAGAATGTCCATGGTGGGGGCACCCTGCGTGCGAGGCATGAGGTGAGGTCACAGTTTAACATCATGTGCTGAGGACAATGGTGCTTGGAAGTTTAACGTCTTGCAGCACGGATGACATGGGTCCACTCCGCACCCCTAGGACTTACATAAGTAGTACCCTCTGCACCTTGGTGAAGAGAGGGGATAGGAAATGTCGTGGCTAGGGGGTGTTATGGAGTGAACCATTGGGGGTTCCACGTTAGCGTGGCTATGCGAAGAATAAATAACTGTTTTCATGCCAATGCGATGAGGCATGAGGCGAAGCAACGCAACGGGCAGTATCGTCCAAGAGACATTGAAATCGCATCGTGTAAACCTAGAGGGTCACATGGGAAAAGAAATTGCAAAGCAGTGGGGTTCATAAGTAGAGGCCTTGTGAAGCTCTGTTGCTCTACTTGGTGGAGGGTACTTACGAAGGGGTGTGTGTCGCGATGTAGATCATCCCAACCTAAGCATAGGGACAAGGTGCATATAAGAGGTTCATCGTGAAGTGGAAATGCATTCTTGGAGCACTGCCTTGCAGAGCAAAGGTTCCTCGGAATGTAAATAATCTTGAATCAATGTGCTTCATGATGTACAGTGACCTCTCCTTGCCTTGTGGATCACGTGTACATGAAGGGTGTTTTGCGAAGCATAAACACTCCACAATCACCCAGGCCCCCTTGGGGATCCCCTTACTTCGCAGAGGCCCTTAGTCTCCGCAAAAGGAATCCCTCCCAATAGGGGGGGGGGGTTAAAACAAGGCAAAGGGGAGGCACTTCACAGAGAAGATGTACCTCGCACAGCTCATTGTTCACAGAGCAGAAGGTGCTTCGTGATTCGGGAGCTAGGAAGATGAATGGTCGGATCATCTTTAATGACATGGGGGAATGCTGGTATTAATAGGATAAAGGCACCGCGTTTCAATATGCGCTCGGCGCGAAGAGGGATTTGTTTGTTCCATAGCAGGCAGGAAAACATCAAATGCGATCGTAGAGCATCCCATATCCTTTCTCTGTGGAAGCTCGCGAACGTCAAAGGCACTCAGAGAGTGTTACTGACTCCTCACTCTATGGAGGCCTCATGAAAGTCAAATCCATTTGTGGAGCGGCCCACCTCCTTGATCCTTGGTGGGCATGGTGCGATTGGGGCTCCATGAATGGTCCTTGCAAGGCATCCCCTTGAGACTTTCCATTTTTTCATTATCTTCTCTCATTTTGGCGCCAACGAATTCCCCCCCTCAAACTTGCAGCATTGGATAAATCAAGGTTCAAAGTCTAAGGTTCAATCACCAAAATCCTCGGTCGTTCATGAACCTATATCACGAAGTGGGCTCGCAAGGTGGATAAGCGATACATAGGCCGAGGGCACCACGAAGCTCAGCACGAAATGGACGCATCGCGATGCTCCGAAGTTCGTCGCCTATATAAAAGGGAGATAACCTCTATTTTTTCCTTTCCCCTATTTGAGAAATTGTCTTTTTGTGCTCTCGATTCGTGAAGCTCCATTTACACCACGATTGCTCTCCAAAAATCGGGTCTTTGCTTCATGGCACATAATGACTTTTTGACTCCACAACAGTGCTTCATGATATTTCACTTGAAGGCAAATGTCGTACTCTGCGAACGGGCTTCGCGAACAATGTCTGAAAAAAAGCTTCGCAAACCAACCCTAGAATCGTTCAAGTTCTAAAACTGAATGGTTCATCGAGATTCTTCCCATGGGGTTCTTGCAGATGTCGCCCGTAGGGATGAGATGACAAATAGTCTGGGTCCAGGAGATTTTAATTGGAGACACACTGACCATGATTTGTTGGTGGCGTTGCTTTCAGAGATCCAGAAGAACTACCCACTGGGTAAGAGCTTTCCATTATATGGATTCGGGCTTGGGGATGATGTCCTCATCCCTGAATCAAGTAGGGAAGAACCAGATTACTAGTTCAAGAGTACATCATGCTAGCACCAATGGTTCAAGGCTGTCGACGACCATGCCTGGAAGGACTTCACACCCGTTGTTGCTGACTCCCTATACAACCACCTGAATAACGTTGATAGGAAGGCATTTCAGCCAGATACGTCTCCTCCAATGTTCCACACAATACTGAAGGTAGATTTGAGGAACCCGTGGAAGTGGTGGTCTGAGGAATGAGACCTATGCCAGGGGAGCAGCATTACAGACAATTAGGCCTGAGGATACTCGGTAGGAAACTCATGTGAGGAGTTCGGGGTTGAGCCGAGGAGAGTGGGTTTGTACGAGGAAGCTTGGGCCTCCCAATTCCACATATATCAACCTAAACAGCTAATTTCGAAGTTGTTGATAAGGTGGTTGTCAAAGACCAATACCATCCATTTACACCATGTAGAGGTTGGTATTTTCTTGTGGGATGTCCACCAGATTTTGGGGGTTCCAATACTGGGGGTGATGTATGATGAATCCATTCATTTCATGAGTGCCTGAAAGGATCCAGAGAAGATACCACGGCTGGCAATGGCATTGATGGAGCTCGTTCTGGGAGAGGAAAAAGAAGCAGTAAGATATGTCCACATTAAGAAAGGGTTTAAGCAATTCCTGAATTTCCTGGTAGACCGATAGTTTCCAGCGAGGCCTCAGACATGCCCGAAGGGGGCTCAATGGGGCAAGGAGCACTCGTACTAGTGGCTCTTGGAGGACATATAGTGTAAGACTTAGGGGTTTATCGTCAGAACTGAGTATCAGCCAATAGTCAGGATGGCGGCATTCATCGCGACTCTTATCTGTGGTTGGATCCTACCAGCGAGGGATACCAACATGGGAGTACTCCCAAGCACAATTATCATGGAGTCTAGTTTGGAGATAGGGGGTGGGTCAACCTAATAATCGTGATGCATGCCAGACTTGAAAATATGCTATGTCATATAAGTGAGGGGAAGAGGCTGCAGAAGGTATGTGGGCCATTCCACCTTCTGTATGGGTGGATAGGGCACATATCAGTGGGGTTTAAGAATACCAGAACCCTATTTATCCTCTCGGCTCGAACATCCACCCAATCAATCGTGAATGCCGCAGGGAGATTTCTGGCCAAGTTGACCACACTGTCTATATTGAACCAAGTGTAGAAGGTGGAAGAGTTCAATTTTTCACCCATTTCCATTTTAGATGGGGGTATTCACTGGTGATGGTCGGGGAACCTAAAAAAACTGAGCATATCTCTTGGTATTTCTTAGTGGAGTCTTGGTGGAAAGGGTGGACCATACGCCTCTTTTCCAGCCATAAACCCCACACCAGTTTGCAAGGAAATTACAGGGAACACAGAGAATTACCACGTGGGTATATTTGGAGGTGCACCACGAGGAACACCCATGTGTAATGAGGCAGATGTGGCTCATGTTCACATGGGAAGACATGAATATTTCGAACAAACTGCCTCTGCCAATCATTGTCTTTGGGATGGTGAAGGATTATGCAATAAGCTGAGAAGTAGCCAATCCATGGGAGATGCTGAAGCAACCAACCGCTCGGGTCGGTGATGGCGAACCTCCTCGACCTCATGGTCAGGGACGGAAGGCAGTAAGGGCATCCCGTGGTGGCGGGGCTGCCATGGCGGCGAGGCCCACACTAGTTGAGGGTGAGGCAGAAGCTATAGATCCAGCAGTGGTAGCAGACCTGGAGGTTCCAAGAGAATAGAGCCATCTAGAGGGGAGGCCACTAAGAGGATTCGGTAGGATACCCGCTTAGGCTCCAGGGAAGTGGTTGCGCCATATCGACATGCCGGAGAATGTTGTCTTCCCAAAGGCCTGGGACATCTGGGAAATAAGCAGACAATTCTTATCCCCACCGAGTTATGGCAGCACCTAAACCATCTCGGGGTGGATTTAACATGGATATTCCCTACCTAGACCAACTTGCGGTGTCCCAATCAGAAGGGGAACAATAGATGACTGAGTTGGAGTACTGTGTGCATTCTTTGGGTGTTACTCGTCCAATGACAGATCGAGTCAAGGTGTTGCTCGATCTCAGTACTCCCCTTCAGTTGTCAGCGGCTAATTTTAGAGAGCGCTTCCATCGACCAAAAGAATCACAAGAGTCCTCTTGGGGAGACGAGGCCAGGAGAGGGAGCCTATTGGAAGATAGAAAAGTTGGAGATTAGGACTCAGATATTGAAGAGTTCATAGAGGACCTTGAGGTAAAAAACCTGAAACCCCCTCCTCTGAGAATTGATTTGAGGTCATTCTGGACTCTTTGATAATATCTGAACCAAATAGGAGGGTCTTATATACATAAATTATTCTTTTCCCTCAGTGGATGCAGATGCGTGACTTTCAGAATCTATACCTTCTGCCTAATATATTTTTGTGTCCAGCAAGGCTTGGATATCTGAGGTAACCCCTACGGAGCATTCAGATCTTACAACCATATAAGGGGGGCCATGCTTCAGGGTCCCGATGACATCAACCTTAGATCGAGATCAGTAATTCGATCTATGTAAGTCCCTTCTACCAATTTCATGACTGCCATCCCCTGACCATTCCAACTGACATTCATGTCTCCCATTTTTTTCTGTGTACAGTTCTTCAAATGTCATGGGACACATTGGAGAAGTTTTTCAAGGCTTATAGTGGCATCTTTCTTAGGGGAATTCTAGTGGTCAAGGGGGCGGAGGTCGAAACCAACCGGACTGAGGAGCTCTCGATCATCAGTGGGACTGTCAGCATGGTTGCGGCTGAGATCATTGAAGTGGGATCAAATGATGAGGGTCAATAAGATAGTCCAGGTCATGCCACACCTAATCAGACACCAGATGTGGACCGTATTGATGAGTTCCTATGATCATACCCGACATATGAGCCTGCAAACAGAGCTGACTGGGACGAGACGACCTCTGATGAAGATGACAGCAAAATAGTCTTTCGTTGATCATGGAAGCATATCATGGGCTTCATTGATGATACCCACCAAGCACTATGGCTAGATGAGATGGATAGACTTTTCTCACAACTGTGCGAACTGTGTGCTGGGGGAGTGGATGCCCGGCATCGTCACATGCTCGTCTGAAATATTATAGCAGAAAAGAATCAGAAGTATGACTGTGGCATTGGTGTGGTATGGAAGCGAAGGAAAGGAGTGAACATCAAGAGGCTCTGATGGTCCGAATATGAGTTTCAATGGCTGAAATCCTAGGAATATGAGCATTCAGCTACCCTTGAAGTGAAATTAGAGATCATATCACAGCAGAAATCCCAGCTGGTAGAGGCCGAAGAGGGCATGAAGAGAGCCTATGACGAGATGACCATCATTCAGACTGATGTAGAGAGGGCCCAGATTGCTGCCAATGAATTGTGCCCCATTGCTGCCGAGGAGGGATGGGAGGAGAATAGGTGGGAACAACTCCTTGATTCCACTAGCCAGAGGGTGGCAAAGATACTACGCTCATTTGACGAGGTTAACCCATCCATGGGGGGAATCCACCATCAGGTACTATAATGATTACAACCCCTCATACGTACTTTCATGCTTTAATTTTTTGATGCCATATCAGGCACGAGTTCCTTTGTTTACATTGGTTTATTGCATTCTCTTGATATTCATATAAAATCCAGTGATCATTACCTAAAATCATGGGGTTCGGGCCTGATGTGAGAAATAAGGGATGAGCACATTATCACCCCATCCGAATGTTGGAGTGAAAACCAATCATCGGACATCTAGGGTTTGAACAACCAACCCGGATTTCTAAGAGGAATATGGGAGACCAGTCTGGAGAATGAAGCTCTACGAACAGCTGAATTACTATTTTCCCAATGTTCTCTTGTGCGTGAACGGGGTAACACCAGGGGTGCTAGAATCAATTCGAACAAATGGGAATTGGAGGTGTGAATTAAGATACCCAAGATTTAAAACACTATGGGGGGGTGACAATGAATGATAAATATTAACTGTATTAGAAACACAACACTCTTATTGCATTAGCCTGGAATGTAGATATAAAATGAGGGTCGATCGCTGACCATGTTCGAAACATGGGGCCTCACTCGAAATGTTATCCATTAGTCTTACGGGATGTTATTCCAAGATAGTACACAAGCCATAAGTCGAGCATCCATACTCTTAGGGGGTTCCTTCATAAGAGAAAAGGGATGAGGTTCCGAATATGTGGCATGAAAAGAGTTCATGGTGGAGTGATGGGTTGTTCGAATGGAGTACAACACTATTGAAATTATACCAAAATGGTGGGATCATATTGGGTGGGTGTATCAGTCTGATCAGGGATCAAACATAATTCGGAACATGACCTCTCTAGCGAGGAAAATGTTGCTTCCCAACATTATCATGAGGCATCCTGTACTTGTTTAGGGTAAATGTGTAGGTTTACTCCGATGAACTCAGGATAAGGGGCCGAAAAAGAGGGGGAATAGTCTATGCGATTTTTTGGGCTGGACCTAGAGGAAAGATGCTTGGGAATTCATACGTATCCCATCCGGATGGGAATCAAGCCATACATAGTTCTAAAAGATGTCCTGCAGTTTAACATGTTGTGGAAAGGACACAGAGTGATCATTGTTTTTGGTCATAGAGCATGGACCGTGGATGTTAAGAAACATGGGAGACACATGGTGGGGTAATTATAAAACCCGACGTGTATGATAACCTGGGGTTCTGACCACCATGTGTTCCCTGGGAATGTTTTAGGCCGAGGGTCCAACAACAAGAGTTAAAATAGGCCCGAGGCAAAGGGAATGGGCATTCCTACGTACCCCATGAGGATGAGGATCAAGCCGCACATTGTTCTGGAAAATGGCACGGTGGGATACCTGTGCCAAGTATAATAAGGTTGTGTGGGTCTGGCCCATACAAAAATAAGTGGTGTTTGATAGAACTTGTTTTTCCTTTAGGATGATTGGGTGTTGTTTTTTTTGAATTGATGGGCCTAGAATAGATAACCTCGACATCACAACAAGAATCAATCCAAATTGAGGCATTGACAAATGGTATGGTGTTTGACCGATACCAAACACGACGTCCCTTGTGCGAGGGCACCACAATGCAGGGTCGTTTTTTTCATGTGTCCAGAATGATATTATCACAGTTTAGGGTCATGTGATAGGACCAACCATGTACTTTAGAGTCATGAAACATAGGTGTAGTGGAGACGAGGCTGAAGGGGGAATCTGCACGGTGCAATAAAGAAAACCCAAAATGAATGAGGTCGAATTCCGCACCACACCATGTGCGGTTCTGAGAAAGAAACCTCGGGCCAAGAGGCCAAAAAGAGGTAAGAGGGTAGGATGTAGGAGAGACTGACCTCAATTAAGCTAGACCCGAAAATGAGACGTCTGGGTGTTCCTACGTGTCCCATGAGGATGGGAATCAAGCCATACATAGTTCTAAAAGAGATCTTAGTTTATGGTCTTAGAGCTCAGACCGTGGAGAAGGGAAGTCGGTGTGGAGCCTCGAATGACGCCTTTACCACAGCTTTGTCATCCTAACGTGCAAATGCACACTGAGGGATAGTGTCAGAAGTGTCAAAATTCCAATTGGACATGATGGGGTGGACAATGATGCGAATCATGTAACCAAAATTCATGTATTAAAGGGGCTGACATGATGATGCTGGATGACTATTTACCATGTTCAAATTATCCTGTAATGAGGACAAACAAATGGGCATTGGCCACTGACCATATTCGCAAAATGGGACATGTATCGATTTGTTGTTTGAAACCCTCAAGGATGTTGGCCCATGATTGTAGGAGATCCCTTAGGCCTTGAGTCCATTCCATTTGGGGGACCCTTTGGATGGGAAATATTATGGAAGCCCAAATGAGTAGGAACACAAAGCCTGAAAAATGGGCGAAAGCATGTCCACATAAAATTTGACACTCCAAATGCTGAACCAGAGTACACATAGACGGATTGGTGAATCACTGAAGAGGGTCTAAGAGGGTGATCAACATGAGAGTAACCAAATTGAAGGGATGAGTATAGAATACAGGGATTGAGAACTCTCAAAAGGGAGAGGTAAGTGGCGTGGTCGTTACAAACCTGACATGAATGAGGAACTAGTCCAATACTACACCATATAATCCCCTCATCAGGAAAGGGTAGGACAAGGGGCCAAGGTGAAAGGGATATTTCTAGGAGATGGGACCGGACCAAAATATTAGACATTCAGGCGGTCCTACGTATCCTATGAGGATGAGAATCAAGAGATACGTAATTCTTGAAGGGAGTAATTTGTATTTTATCATCATATAGTAAGGAACCAAATGGGTAAGATACCCCACATACATGAGGCATATGGAGCAGAGAATATCCAACATTAATGAGGACATAATCCCATACCACACCATACACTTCGGGTAAGAACTTGGGATGGGCCCCGAGAAGGCCAAGGGGCCAGAAAACACCAGGGGCCTGAGGATAGGCCTCGGTGGAAACGGCCCGACCAGTTTGTAGTTTAATGTCTTGCAGTGAGGACGAAGAAAGGGTAAGATACCCGAAATAGGGGAGGTGTACGACATTGCGAATAACCCGGCATGAATGAGGACATAATCTCATACTGCACCGTACTATCCCATAAGAGAGAGCCTAGGCCGGGGGCCCAAAATGGTGCATACGCATCACGACAGAGCAGGTGCTCGCAGTATGGACGATAAATGAAGGGAAGGATATCTCAAGGGGATATATGTGGCATGGAAAAATAGCCCGACATGAATGAGGACATAAGTATGATCCACCCCACACAACCCTAAATGAAATCTTGGGCCAGGGGCCAGAATGGGCCAAGGGGCCTGAGGCTGGGTGTCTCAACCAATGGTAGCCATAAAACCTCTTCTACAATTACTGACTCATCATAGCTCATAATCTTGTGTGAGCAGTGCTCGATGTGGGAAATGGGGAGCCGAATTCGGCTCTCCCTTCCATATACGGTTCAAGTAGCCGACATCGCCTAAAGGGAGTCCATCGCTTGGATATACAACATGGTAGAATGGACCACTACACTCGATGTTTGGGACATCATGGGGTGGTCCCGATGACAAAGGATAGCTATTGAACATGTTCTAAATATAACATCCTTATAGTGACCTGAAATGGGAACAATAAATGAGCATCGACCACTGACCATATTCTCAACGTGGGAAATGTATCAATTTGTTTCTGAACATCCTCGAGGTTGTTGGCCCGAAGTGGTAGGATAGTCCTTGGGCCTAACGTCCTTACCTTTTGGGGGGCCTTTTGGATGGGAAGGATGATGGAGTACCAATCAAAGGAGTGGGGGAAGCATAGACGTACCCATACATTTTAAAGTCAATCAGGGCGGTGAAAGAGGCAGACACCTTTGGGGAGTGGGACGTACGGAAAAATTGATATGATCTTGACATTTATTGAGGCAAAAATGTGCACCACACCATATGTATTGACCCGAGGGGAGATTCTGGCATTTGGGTTGCACAAACAGATGAAATTTCTGGGAATTCTTATGTATCCCATATTGATGGGAATCAATTTGTATGTAGTTATTAAAGGTAATGCAGTTTAATATCGTACAGTGAGGACGTTAGAGGATAGAAGAATAGGGAGTGAGCACATGGTGAAACTGTCGTAATACTGGCATGAGTGGGTATAAGGAAGTCTACACCATATTAAGTAAGGATCCTCCGCGAGAACTATACCCAGGGGGGGTAGTCATAGAGAAGAGTTTATGGGTTGGGATCAAGGAAAAACTCTTGAGCGTTCCTACGTATCCCATGTGGATGGGAATCAAGCCAAATGTAGTTATGAAGGTGCATTTTAACGTCATGAAGGATGACATAAAATTTATCTTCATGCAGGGTGAAGTAGTTTAGGCTCATGTGGGACCGTCATGCTATTTAGGGTCATGTGGGACCATCCAATTTGTGGTCGTGCATAACCATAGGCTCAGGAAAAGTTTTTCTTGAGGAACATGGCATTGGTGGGAGGAGTTATACACTCACCATCCATGGTCACGAGGGAGTATGAACCATTGTGGTAAAACATGTGAATTATGTAAGGTCCTTCCCATTTGGGCTCCAACATGGGTGGTTTCCTACCAGGGATCATTGGTGTCCGGAGGGACATTACCAAGTCACCTTGTAGGAAAGAGCATATGCGAACCTTCTTGTTGAAGGATATAGCTATCTTATTCTGATGTATTTCCAGATTTTGTAGGGCATGAAGCCTATTCTCTTCAAGTGATTACAATTCAGTCAGAAGAATTTCGGCTACCATATCTAGAGCTTGCTGGTCATAGACAGATGTGCATAATGAAGGCAGCTAGACCTCGATGGGTAGGATGACCTAAGCTCCGTACACCAGGGAATATACGGTCAGCTGGTTAGAATTACGAGTCATCATCCAATAGGCCCAAAGGGTGTTGGGGAGTTGTCTAGACAAATCTTCTTGTTCTGACCAACCATTTTCTGCGATATATTAGAGAGGGTCTTGTTGAATGCCTCGATCTGCCCATTTACTTACACGTGGTAGTGGGAGGAATGGTTATAATAGATATTTAACTTGGCATACAACTTCTTCAACTCAGATGCATAGATGTTGGTGTCGTTATCGATGAGGATAGCATGAGGGACTCCAAACTGGAAGATGATATTGGAGCTCATGAAGTGGACAATAGATTGGGCCCTGACCTCCTTGAGAGGAACTGCTTCTGCCCACTTAGAAACGAAATCGGTGGTGGTCAAGATGAACCTGCACTAGCTAGCTGTCTCCGGTGGATATGATCCCATGATGTCAAGTCCCCACACCACAAACGGCCAAGAGTACTTGGTGGAGTTGTGAGGTTCTAGAGGAGGATGCATGAAGTTAGCGTGAATTTGTCATTCGTGACATCTCTTAGAGAACTTGATGAAATCATGGATCATGGAGGGCCATAAGTACCCTAGTCTCCAGATCTGATGGGATAGCTTCCACCCAGTCTGGTTATCCCTATAGGAAACAGCATGAACCTCAGACATGACCTGAGAAATCGTGACTCCTTGTATGCAACGTAGGAGAACACCATCAAACACGTGCTTGAAGGGGATATGATGAAGACGGGGACCAGTCTCGAGGGTAAACTGTTGCGCGCGACATCAGATTCACTCGTGATCAGCCTAATCATCGTGGAGGAAAAAATTTAAGAGATACTCGAAAGAGGAGGATCTTCAGTCGGGGGTCACTTCAACCACTGCATCTGAGGAACATAGGGGTCCTGATGCGGAGGCTCTGGGGGTAAGATGGATCACTCGCAGGTCTTCATCATCATCTAAGGTAACAAGAGAAATGACTCTCTGATGTTCCATGTGTATAATAAGATCATCTGGCTCGGGTTCTTCTAGTGATCCAGCCAGGCTGTCCAGGACATCCGCTCGACTATTATAAGATTGGGGACATGAGTAACTTCCGGCCGAGATGAAAACTAGGCCATTAGCTGGAGGGTGCGTTCCAACAGTGGTATGAGCTATGGATTTCTGATGACGTAGTCATGATTTATTTTCTTGACGACTAGTTCAGAATCCTCTTTCACATGAAAATGGGGCACATCGATCTTGAGAGCCAGCTCAAGCTCAGTGATAAGAGCCTGATACTTGACGCACACCTGTCATAGGGAGTGGAAAAACAATTATTTACTATGTTAAAATGTGGTAATGTGGCTGACCTAGGATGTCTCTCGAAGAGGAGTGCACACAAAATGGGTTGTCACTTTAAAACGGGGGTAAAAATGTTGTAAAAGGAAATTTGAAATTCAAATGATTGAAAAACTATGAAATTAAAAGGGTGATTAGGTTGGGGTTGGTTTCCTAATTATAATTCTATCCTTGATCTATTTAATTCAAACCTCTTCTTCTTAGTTGATTAAAGTGAGTTTCCATAATCGTTTCCTCTCACTTCCTTGGTGAAATTATTATTGTGAGAGAAAACCTTACCAAGATCTTGGTTTGGTCAACTCTCCTTCCATGTGTAAAATAGTTGTATTGAATATCCTTAATTTAAATGGGCAATACCCGATCGGGTTTTGTTTATCCCAAAAAATCAAGAACATTCACTACACCTTTTACACGTACTGACGATCGTCAAGTACTTCACCACTAATTCCTGGTTTATTCCATCGTATATAAACCAGAATTTAGTGGAGGTAGATATTGATTATTTTACCAAGGAAAAAAATAAATAACGGAATTAATATTCATGAATGATCGAAATTGATAATAAAATACACTATAAGAAATTGAAAACAACTTTTAAGAAGAAATAAATTTATTCAATTGCGTCCAAGAACTCAAGCATTACAATGTAGATAACCAACCCTTCCCCAATCATTCCAAATGTTTACCCCACCATGGTAAGGGTAATCGAGTTGAATGGGGAATAAGAAGGAATTAAAAAACTATGAAAAAGAAAATACATAAAATAGAAAGCTGAAAAGTTCTATTTCTTGGTGTCCCAGAAGAAATGGGGTGGAGAATGGGATGATTTAAGAGGGTAGAGCTCTCCTCCTTTTATAGCCAGAATGTTTTCCCCGAATTTTGTCGCGTTGTAGCCCCATAAAATGACATATTCACGTGTTGATCCCTTCTTGAATGTTGTTCATAATTCCCTTTCCCGTGTCCTCTCAACATCTCAGCTAATTTGGACATGTATTCCGAGAGTTATGGCCGTTTTACTATGGTCATTTATTCTATCCTGTCAGACTCTTCAAAACGTAATCCTCCGGATTAGGATGATTTAATGACCCCTTAACGGCCAATTAACTCAGTTATTCCTTAATAAAAGATGCTCCAAAACTCCTTGCGCGTCCACCCACCGATTTATACAAGCTTTGGCCCCACAGTGAATGATGTTTGGATCCCACACCTAAACTAGGCAGAACTCAAAACAGTATTTTTGTGCCAACTTGTGAGCTTCTTTTGAGCTTTCATATGGCCGATTCAGCTTTTAGTCCAAAAATAGTAAATAAATCCCTTGATGTGTAGAATCTGTAAAAGAAAGAATTCTTCAATTTGGATCAATGTAAATAATTTTATGGCCAAACTACAGAAATAAGTTAAAACTGTTAAAACTCCAACATGACCAATTTTTATTATTCAACTCAAAATAACACCATTATCATAAAAATGAAACAATTCATTTTAGAGGAACAATTTTGTGGGTCTAAAACAATGATATTAAATATAAATTAATTGAAAATATTTGATCTATAAATTACCCCACACTTTGTACTTGGACTCCTGGACAAGTAAAAATCAAATCAAATCAAATCCAAAACACATATCAATGAGATCTATCAATTAAATTTCAGTAAACAACAAGATATCATGCCTCATCAAAAAAAGTTATTTCAAGTCCTCCATTTAGGATTTTAATATATTTCCACTTCATTTCTTATCCCATGCACACAAAACACTTACCTCACATGAATTTTCTCTCATCTCACAAATGTAAATGTTGAAGAAGGGTTTTCTCATCCAAACTCACACAAGAGTCACCATAGGCTTGATAAATTCCTACTTCTCCACATGATGTGAGTCAAGGCCATGTGTTTCTCATGAAGAATTTTCAGGGTTGTTCTGTGGCTTTGGGTTGGTAGTATTTAGATGTTAAACATTATGAGGCCGAAAAAGGAGGGCTTGGATCTTTTTGAAGAAAAATTGCATGATTATAATTTTTACTCAACTATGGTCTCCTTCACTTCCCCTTCGTAGAAAATAGGATCCATGAACAGGCAATCAGCTCAGTAGAAAAAATTTCAATCCTTTCAAACATTATTTTTCTTGAAACCTCCAGATAGGCACAACTTTATTTCATTCTTTTTACATTGGAAGCTCCATAAAGGCACAACATCTCTTGTCATAAAAGCCCCAGAAAAGGCACAGCTTTCAACAGAATAATTTTTCAACATCACACACATATCATCCACAATTTATTTTCCACCCAAATTTTAACCAAATGAGGTAGTACATCACAAGAAATCTTCCCCCACACTTAAGTTCAACAAGATCATGCAATTTCACTTCAAGAGAAGGTAGGATAGGGAGAATTGGATTGTAATGTGGAAAACCTAACACGAAATTCATGGCTACTAGGGGATATAATGAAGGATAAATGTAAAGGTGGGCCATAATGAAAAGAATTATTTTGAAAAGGGGGATTCAAACCAAATAAATGCCTCAATCATTTAAAACACACATACCCCAACCCTCATGTTTTAAAAGGAATAAATCAACTTCTGGTTAAAGGAAGCATGGTCTAGTTCTATCAAGAAATGAAGTGAATGAAAAGAATATGAAAAAAATGGTTCAGAAGCCTCACAAGAAAGTTATTTCAAAGATATAGACAATGAAATATAGCACGAGATTCAAAAAGCAGTGTACTTTTCATGAAATTCCAAAAAAAAAAATGAACTTGAAACAAATTCATTTCAACATTCATTTAAGCTCAGTTTAATGAAATTGATTGGTTCACTCATTGACATGGGTTTCAAAAAATGGTATTGATAATATTTTCAGCTCAAAAGTTTTAGTAAGACAGTAAAAATTGAAAAATAAACACCCAAAAATTTTAAAACACACAATTTTTTTTGTGAAAACAAACATCAAATGAAAATCCTATACTATAAAGGTTCCCTCCCCCACACTTAAATGATCCAGTGTCCTCAATGCATTCATGTTGATTTAAAATGTAATATAATTTTAAAATGAATCACAACATCAAGAAAGTGTGAAGGATAGGTACAACCTGATTTATTCATAGTGCAAAATCGAGTTAACCTCCTATGTGTTGCACTTTGAAAACCTACAAATAAAAGAATGAAAGTAAACATAATATATTTATTGAAAGAAATGAAAATAGAAATAGGATGAGAATAGAAGGATAAAACTTTGTTTAATCTCCCAAGTGGGCCCTGGGTTTGGACTACCTCCAGAGGGGCAGTTCTAATCGATTATCCCCAATCTGATGGTGGATGAGGTTTCTTTCTCATGAACCAAATTTTTTTTTCTACCCACGATGAACTTCTTCCTTCTTCTTGAGGGATCCATTGATAAAATGCACCAAGTCCACCCCCATTGTAATTAGATACAACATGCATGCTGGGGTTAGGACAATGAATGGTCCCTCCTCTTTCTTGGGTTATGCATGAACAACATATTCTTTATTCTCCAGTGGTTGCTGAAGGTATGATACATCAGTGGAAAATTAAAAAGCAATGTCAGAGTTTAATTCAATTTGAAAATAATTAAAGCATGAAGAATCAATATCAGATTCTTCCCTTTCAAAGTAAGTATCTTGTGTCTCATTTTACTCCAAAAAATACACTTTGATCTTCTCTTGTACTCCCTCCATTAAATGTTCAACAGGTTTGGGGAGCTCCAGATGTTCCTCTTTAGATGAATATTCTCCCTCCAAGAAAATACAAGTGTTGGATAAATCTGAAAAATTAAAACAAGGGGAGGTAATACTCAATTCAGTTTCAACAAAATCAAAAGATAATGAGTTTATGAAAAGATTAACTCCTTGAGCTTGTTTGGATTTAATTGCTTCTTCAATGGGAGGTGGCTCTTAGAGTTGAATTTCCCTAGATAGAGGTAGGTAGTTAGACTCCTCTATCTTCTCTTCAAATTCTACTGCTTGGTTGGTTTCTTCATTTAATGTTGTCGAATCATCGACATTATGAGGAATAGTTGGATCAAGAAGTTCCTCACACTCATTCCAGAAGTTATCCAGATCTTTTTGATCTCCCATATGTATTTCAATTTCATCATCAATCTCCTCCAAAATTGATATATCTGGGCTCAATAGATCTTCTTTTAATTTTATCAAGGACTCTATGGGTTGTTCAACTTGATGGATTTGCAGGGCTACTTCTTCCAGAAATTTTTCTGGTTTTGGTTCTTGTTATGGCTCCATTTGTTGATCCTGGGATGCATGTACTTGTTCTGCAATCCACTGTATTGAGGTCTCTAGGTTTTGAACTGTTTGACTAATTTTTTCAAATTGGGATACAATATCCCTGTGAAATTCTTCTTCTTGGTGTTGTACTTTGATTATTTCTTGATAAAATTCCGGAAAATACTCATGAAGTTCAATTAATTCTCTTTCCAAACCCTCCAACACTAGGTATTCAAGGTTCTCTTTAAGGTTTTCAATGAGATCCTTGAATTCATTCTCTGTGATGATTTGGATTTGAGCTCCCCGAATTTGTTTAGCCAAGAAAGAAACTATATACTCTATAGACCAAGGTGATTCAATAATTGGTTCTATCACTGGTAGGTAATTGTTCCATGACTTAAAGAAATAATCATTTTTAAACAACATGGAAAAATATTTTTTTAAATTGAAAAAGTCAGATATTTACAATTAGTTTGTGGCACTACCTCCCTGGAAATGGCGCCAAGTTTTGACTCACGCCTGTCATAGGGAATGGAAAAACAATTATTTCCTAATTTAAAATGTAGTAATTTGGTTGAACTAGGATGTCTCTCGAAGAGGAGTGCACACAAAACGGGTTGTCACTACAAAACGGGGGTAAAAATGTTGTAAAAGGAAATTTGAAATTCAAATGATTGAAAAACTATGAAATTAAAAGGGTGATTAGGTTTGGGTCGGTTTCCTAATTATAATTCTATCGTTGTTCTATTTAATTCAAAACCTTTCTTCTTAGTTGATTAAATTCAGTTTCCACAATCGTTTCCTATCACTTCCTTGGTGAAATTATTATTGTGAGAGAAAACCTTACCAGGATCTTGGTTTCGTCAACTCTCCTTCCATGTGTAAAATAGTTGTATTGATTATCCTTAATTTAAATGGGCAACACCCGATCGGGTTTTTATCCCAATCAATCAAGAACATTCACTACACCTTTTACATGTACTGACGATCGTCGAGTACTTCACCACTAATTCCTGGTTTATTCCATCATATATAAACCAGAATTTAGTGGAGGGAGATATTGATTATTTTACCAAGGAAAAAATAAATAACGGAATTAATATTCAAGAACGATCGAACTTGATAATAAAATTCACTATAATAAATTGAAAACAACTTTGAAGAAAAATAAATGTATTCAATTGCGTCCAAGAACTCAAGCATTACAATGTAGAAAACCAACCCTTCCCCAATCACTCCAAAAGTTTACCCCACAATGGTAAGGGTAATTGAGTTGAATGAGGAAGAAGAAGGCATTACAGAACTATGAAAAAGAAAATAAATAAAACAGAAAGCTGAAAATTTCTATTTCTTGGTGTCCCAGAAGGAATGGGGTGGAGAATGGGATGATTTGAGAGGGTATAGCTCTCCTCCTTTTATAGCCAGAATGTTTCCCCCGAATGTTGATGCATTGTAGCCCCATTAAATGACATATTCACGCGTTGAGACCTTCTTGAATGTTGTTCATAATTACATTGGCCGCGTCCCCTCAACATATCAGCTGATTTGGACATGTATTCCGAGATTTAGGCCGTTTTACTATGAGTATTTATTCTGTACCGTCAGACTCTCCAAAACGAAATCTGCCAGATTAGGGTGATTTAATGACCCCATAAACGGCCGATTAACTCGTTTCATCCTTAATAACAGATTCTCCAAAACCCCTTTTGCATCCACCCACTGAATTCCACAAGCTTTGGGCCCACATTGAATGAGTTTTGGATCCCACACCAAAACTAGGTAGAACTGCACATAGTTTTCTTGAGCCAACTTGTGAGCTTCTTTTGAGATTCCATATGGCCGATTCAGATTCTAGTCCAAAAATAGAAAATTAAGCCCTAGATGTGTAAAATCTTTAAAAGAAATAATTTTTCAATTTGGATCAACGTAAATAATTTTATATCCATCCTACAAAAATAAGTTGAAACTGTTAAAACTCCAACATGACCAATTTTTACTATTCAACTCAAAATAACACCATTATCATAAAAATGAAACAATTCATCTTATAGGAACAATTTTGTGGGTTTAAAACAATGATATTCAATATAAATTAATTTAAAATATTTTACCTATCAATTACCCCACACTTAGAACTTGGCCACCTGGACAAGTAAAAAATCAAATCAAATCAAATCCAAAACACATATCAATGAGATCTATCAATTCAATTTCAGGAAACAAAAAGATATCATGCCTCATCAAAAACAGTTATTTCAAGTTCTCCATTTAAGATTTTAATATATTTCCACTTCATTTCTTATCCCATGCACACAAAACACCTACCTCACATTAATTTTATCTCATCTCACAAATGTAAATGTTGAACAAGGGTTTTCTCATCCAAACTCACACAAGAGTCACCATAGGCTTGATAAATTTCTACTTCTCCACACGATGTGAGTCAAGGACACGTGTTTCTCATGAGGACTTTTCGGGGTTGTTATGTGGATTTGGGTTGGTAGGATTTAGATGTTAAACATTCTGAGGCCGAAAAAGGAGGGCTTGGATCTTTTTGAATAAAAATTTCAAGATTCTAAGTTTTACTCAAGTATGGTCTCCTTCACGTCCCCTTTGTAGAAAATAGGCTCCAAAAACATTCAATCAGCTCATCAGGAAAAATTTCAATCCTTTCAAACATGATTTTTCGTGAAAGCTCCAGATAGGCACAACTTTGTTTCTTTCTTTTTTTACATTGGAAGCTCCAGAAAGGCACAACATCTCTTGTCATAAAAGCTCTAGAAAAGGCACAGCTTTCAACAGAATAATTTTTCATCATCACAAACATCTCATCCACAATTTATTTTCCACTCATATTTTAACGAAATGAGGTAGTACACCACAAGACATCTTCCCCCACACTTAAGTTCAACTAGATCATGCAATTTCACATCAAGAGTAGGTAGGATAGGGAAAATTGGCTTGTAATGTGGAAAACATAACAGGCAATTCATGGCTACTAGGGGCTACAATGAAGGATAAATGTAAAGGTAGTCCATAATGAAAAGGATTATTTTGAAAATGGGGCTTCAATCCAAATAAATTCCTCAATCATTTAAAACACACATACCCCAACCCTCAAGTTTTGAAAGGAATAAATCAAATTCTGGTTAAAGCAAGCATGGTCTAGTTCTCTCAAGAAATGAGGTGAATGAAAAGAATATGACAGAAATGGTTCAGAATCCTCACAGGAAAGTTATTTCAAAGATATATACAGTGAAATATGTCATGAGATTCAAAAATCAGTTTAATTTTCATGAAATTCAAAAAAAATTGAACTTGAAAAAAATTCATTTTAGCATTCATTTTAGATCAGTTTGATGAAATAGATTGGTTCACTCATTGACATGGGTTTCAAAAAATGGTATTGATAATATTTTCAGCTCAAAAGTTTCAGAAAGACACCAAAATTTGAAAAATAAACTCACAAAAATTTTAAAACACACAATTTTTTTTTGTGAAAACATACCTCAAATGAAAATCCTATAATACAAAGGTTCCCTCCCCCACACTTCAATGATGCAGTTTCCTCAATGAATTCATGTTTATTTAAAATGTAATACAATTTTAAAATGAATCATGACATCAAGAATGTGTGAAGGAGAGGTACAACCTGATTTATTCGTAGTGCAACATTGAGTTAACCTCCTATGGGTTGCACTTTGAAAACCTACAAATAAAATAACAAAAGTAAACATAATATATTTATTAAAATAAATGAAAATAGAAATAGGATGATAATAGAAGGATAAAACTTGGTTTAATCCACCAAGTGGGCCTTGGGTTTTGACTACCTCCAGAGGGGCAGTTCTAATCGATTATCCCCAATCTGGTGGTGGATGATGTTTCTTGCTCATGAACCAACAAAAATTTTTCCTCCCACGATGAACTTCTTCCTTCTTCATGAGGGATCCATAGATAAAATGCACCAAGTCCACCCCCATTGTAATGAGATACAACATGCATGTTGGGGTTAGGACAACGAATGGGCCCTCCTCTTTCTTGGGTTCCGCATGAACAACATATTCTTTATTCTCTAGTGGTTGCTGAAGGTATGATACATCTGTGGAAAAATCAGAAGCAATGTCAGAGTTTAATTCTATTTGAAAATAATTAAATCATTAAGAATCAATGTCAGATTCTTCCCTTTCAAAGTAAGTATCTTGTGTCTCATTTTCCTCCAAAAAATCCACTTTGATCTTCTCCTGTACTCCCTTTATTAAATGTTCAACAGGTTTGGGGAGCTCCAGATGTTCCTCTTCAGATTCATATTCTCCCTCCATGGAAATACAAGTGTTGGATGAATCTGAAAAATTAAAACAAGGGGAGGTAATACTCAATTCAGTTTCAACAAAATCAATAGATAATGAGTTTATAAAAAGATTAACTCGTTGAGATTGTTTGGATTTAATTGCTTCTTAAATGGGAGGTGGCTCTTTGAGTTGAATTTCCCTAGATAGAGGTAGGTAGTTACACTCCTCTGTCTTCTTTTCAAATTCCACTGCATGGTTGGTTTCTTCCCTCAATGTTGCCGAATCATCGACATTATGAGGAATAGTTGGATCAAGAAGTTCCTCACACTGATTCAAAAAGTTTTCCAGATCTTTTTGATCTCCCATATGTATTTCAATTTAATCATCAATCTCCTCCAAAATTGATTGAGCAGGGCTCAATAGATCCTCTTTTAATTTTATCAAGGACTTTATGGGTTGTTCAACTTGATGGATTTGAAGGGCTACTTCTTCCATCAAATTTATGGTTTTGGTTCTTGTTCTGGCTCCATTTTTTGATCTTGGGATGCATGTACTTGTTCCGCAATCGACTGTATTGAGGTCTCTAAGTTTTGAACTGTTTGACTAATTTTTACATATTGGGATACAATATCCCTATGAAATTATTCTTCTTGGTGTTGTAATTTGATTATTTCTTGATAAAATTCCAGAAAATACTCATGAAGTTCAATTAATTCTCCTGCCAAACCCTCCAACACAAGGTATTTGAGGTTCTCTTTAAGGTTTTCAATGAGATCCTTGAATTCATTCTCTATGATGATTTGGATTCGAGCTCCCTGAATATGTTTATACAAGAAAAAAACTATATACTCTATAGACCAAGGTGATTCAATAATTGGTTCTCTCACTGGTGGGTAATTGTTCCACGAATTAAAGAAACAATCATTTGAAAAAAACATGGCAAAAGATTTTTTTAAATTGAAAAAGTCAAATATTTACAATTAGTTTGTGGCACTACCTCCCCGGCAACGGCGCCAAGTTTGATGCACGCCTGTCATAGGGCGTGGAAAAACAATTATTTCCTAAGTTAAAATGTAGTAATGTGGTTGACCTAGGATGTCTCTTGAAGAGGAGTGCACACAAAACGGGTTGTCACTTTAGAACGAGGGTAAAAATGTTGTAAAAGGAAATTTGAAATTCAAATGATTGAAAAAATATGAAATTAAAAGGGTGATTAGGTCGGGGTCGGTTTCCTAATTATAATGATATCCTTGTTCTATTTAATTCAAACCCTTTATTCTTAGTTTATTAAAGTGAGTTTCCACAATCGTTTCCTCTCACTTCCTTAGAGAAATTATTATTGTGAAAGAAGACCTTAACAAGATCTTGGTTTGGTCAACTCTCCTTCCATGTGTAAAATAGTTGTATTGAATATACTTAATTTAAATGGTTAACACCCGATCGGGTTTTTTTTATCCCAAAAAATCAAGAATATTCACTTCACCTTTTACACGTATTGACGATCATCGAGTACTTCACCACTAATTCCTGGTTTATTCCATAGTATATAAACCAGATTTTAGTGGAGGGAGATATTTATTATTTTAACAAGGAAAAATAAATAACAGAATTAATATTCAAGAATGATCGAACTTGATAAGAAAATTCTCTATAAGAAATTGAAAACAACTTTGAAGAAGAAAGAAATTTAATCAATTGCGTCCAAGAACTCAAGAATTACAATGTAGAAAACCAACCCTTCCCTAATCACTCCAAATGTTTATCCCACCATGGTAAGGGTAATCGAGTTGAATGGGGAAGAAGAAGGCATTAAAAAACTATCAAAAAGAAAATAAATAAAATAGAAATCTGAAAAGTTGTCCTTCTTGGTGTCCTAGATGGAATGGGGTGGAGAATGGGATGATTTGAGAGGGTAGAGCTCTCCTCCTATTATAGCTAGAATATTTTCCCCGAATGTTGACGCGTTGTAGCCCCATTAAATTACATATTCACGCGTTGTGACCTTCTTGGATGTTGTTAATAATTCCCTTGGACGTGTCCCCTTAAAATCTCAGTGGATTTGGACATTTATTCCGAGAGTTATTGCCGTTTTACTAGGACCATTTATTCTGTCCAGTCAGACTCTCCAAAACGAAATCCTCCGGATTAGGTTGATTTAATGACCCCATAAATGGCCAATTCACTCAGTTATTCCTTAATACAAGATTCTCAAAAACTCCTTGCATGTCCACCCACAGAATTACACAAGATATGGGCCCACAGTGAATGCGTTATTGATCCCACACCAAAACTAGGCAGAACTACAAACAGTTTTTTTGAGCCAAACTGTGAGCTTCTTTTGAGCTTCCATATGGCCGATTCAGCTTCTAGTCCAAAAATAGAAAATGAAGCCCTAGATGTGTAAAATCTTTAAAAGAAATAAGTTTTTAATTTGGATAAACGTAAATAATGTTATGTCCAACCTACAGAAATAAGTTGAAACTGTTAAAACTCCAACATGGCCAATTTTTACTATTCAACTCAAAATAATACCATTATCATAAAAATGAAACAATTCATCTTATAGGAACAATTTTGTGGGTTTAAAAAATGATATTAAATATAAATTCATTGAAAATATTTGACCTATAAATTACCCCACACTTAGTACTTGGCCTCCCGGACAAGTAAAAATCAAATCAAATCAAATCCAAAACACATATCAATGAGATCTATCAATTCAATTTCAGGAAACAAAAAGATATCATGACTCATCAAAAACATTTATTTCAAGTTCTCCATTTTAGATTTTAATATATTTCCACTTCATTTATTACCCCATGCACACAATACACCTACCTCACATGAATTTTCTCTCATCTCACAAATGTAAATGTTGAATAAGGGGTTTCTCATCCAAACTCACACAAGAGTCACCATAGGCTGGATAAATTCCTACTTCTCCACACGATGTGAGTCAAGGACCTGTGTTTCTCATGAGGACTTTTCAGGGTTGTTCTGTGGCTTTGGGTTGGTAGGATTTAGATGTCAATCATTCTGAGGCCGAAAAAGGGGGGTTTGGCTCTTTTTGAAGAAAAATTACAAGATTCTAATTTTTACTCAAGTATGGTCTCCTTCACTTACCCTTTGTAGAAAATAGGCTCCATGAACATTAAATCAGCTCAGCAGCAAAAATTTCAATCCTTTCAAACATGATTTTTCTTGAAAACTCCAGATAGGCACAACTTTCTTTCTTTTTTTTACATTGGAAGCTCCAGAAAGGCACAACTTCTCTTGTCATAAAAGCTCCAGAAAAGGCACAGCTTTCAACAGAATAATTTTTCAGCATCACACATATCTCATCCACAATTTATTATCCACCCAAATTATAACCAAATGAGTTAGTACACCACAAGACATCTTCCCCCACACTTAAGTTCAACTAGATCATGCAATTTCACTTCAAGAGCAAGTAGGATAGGGAAAATTGGCTTGTAATTTGGAAAACCTAACAGGAAATTCATGGCTATTAGGGGCTACAATGAAGGATAAATGTAAATTTGGGACATAATGAAAAGGATTATTTACAAAAGGGGGCTTCAAACCAAATAAATGCCTCAATCATTTAAAACACATGTACCCCAACCCTCATGTTTTGAAAGGAACAAATCAAATTCTGGTTAAAGCAAGCATGGTCTAGTTATCTCAAGAAATGAAGTGAATGAAAAGAATATGAAAAAAATGGTTCAGAAGCCTCACATGAAAGTTATTTCAAAGATATAGACAGTGACATATGGCATGAGATTCAAAAATCAGTGTACTTTTCATGAAATTCCAAAAAAATTGAACGTGAAACGAATTCATTTCAGCATTCATTTAAGCTCAGTTTCATGAAATAGATTGGTTTACTCATTTACATGGTTTTCAAAAAATGGTATTGATAATATTTTCAGCTCAAAAGTTTCATAAAGACACAAAAAATTGAAAAATAAACATACAAAAATTTTAAAACTCACAATTTTTTTTGTGAAAACAAACATCAAATGAAAATTTTATACTACAAAGGTTCCCTCCCCCACACTTTAATTATGCAGTGTCCTCAATGCATTCATGTTGATTTAAAATGTAATACGATTTTAAAATGAATCAAAACATCAAGAAAGTGTGAAGGAGAGGTACAACCTGATTTATTCGTAGTGCAACATTGAGTTAACATCATATGTGTTGCACTCTGAAAACCTACAAATAAATGAACAAAAGTAAGCATAATATATTTATTGGAAGAAATGAAAATATAAATAGAATGAGAATAGAAGGATAAAACATGGTTTAATCCCCCATGTGGGCCTTGGATTTTGACTGCCTCCAGAGGGGCAGTTCTAATCGATTATCCCCAATATGATGGTGGATGATGTTTCTTGCTCATGAACCAACAAAAATTCTTCTTCCCACAATGAACTTCTTCTTTCTTCTTGAGGTATCCATCAATAAAATGCACCAAGTCCACCCCCATTGTAATGAGATATAACATTCATGCTGGGGTTAGGACAACGAATGGGCCCTCCTCTTTCTTGGGTTCCGCATGAACAACATCTTCTTTATTCTCCAGTGGTTGATGAAGGTATGATACATCTGTGGAAAAATCAAAAGCAATGTCAAAGTGTAATTCTATTTGAAAATAATTAAATCATGAAGAATCAATATCAGATTCTTCCCTTTCAAAGTAAGTATCTTGTGTCTCAATTTCCTCCAGAAAATCCACTTTGATCTTCTCTTGTACTCCCTCCATTAAATGTTCAACAGTTTTGGGGAGCTCCCGATGTTCCTCTTCAGATGCATATTCTCCGTCCAAGGAAATACAAGTGTTGGATGAATCTGAAAAATTAAAACAAGGGGAGGTAATACTCAATTAAGTTTCAACAAAATCAAAAGATAATGAGTTTATGAAAAGATTAACTCCCTGATATTGTTTGGATTTAATTAATTCTTCAATGGGAGGTGGCTCTTAGAGTTGAATTTCCCTAGATAGAGGTAGGTAGTTAGACTCCTCTATCTTCTCTTCAAATTTCACTGCTTGGTTGGTTTCCTCCTTCAATGTTGCCGAATCATCGACATTATGAGGAATAGTTGGATCAAGAAGTTCCTCACACTCATTCTAGAAGTTATCCAGATCTTTTTGGTCTCCCATATGTATTTCAATTTCATCATCAATCTCCTCCAAAATTGATTTAGCTGTGCTTAATAGATCTTATTTTAATTTTATCAAGGACTCTATGGGTTGTTCAACTTGATGGATTTGCAGGGCTACTTCTTCCAGCAATTTTTATGGTTTTGGTTCTTGTTCTGGATTCATTTGTTGATCCTGGGATCCATGTACTTGTTCCGCAATCCACTGTATTAAGGTCTCTAGGTTTTGAACTGTTTGACTAATTTTTTCAAATTGGGATACAATATCCCTGTGAAATTCTTCATCTTGGTGTTGTACATAGATTATTTCTTGATAAAATTCCAGAAAATACTCATGAAGTTCAATTAATTCTCATGTCAAACCCTCCAACACTAGGTATTCGATGTTCTCTTTAAGGTTTTCAATGAGATCCTTGAATTCATTCTCTGTGATCATTTGAATTCGAGCTCCCCGAATTTGTTTAGCCCAGCAAGAAACTATATACTCTATAGACCAATGTGATTCAATAATTGGTTCTCTCACTGGTGGGTAATTGTTCCATGAATTAATGAAATAATCATTTGAAAACAACATGGCAAAAGATTTTTTTAAATTGAAAAACTCAAATATTTACAATTAGTTGTGGCACTACCTCCCCGGCAAAGGTGACAAGTTTGAAGCACGCCTGTCATAGGGTGTGACAAAAAAATTATTTCCTATGTTAAAATGTCTTAATGTGGTTGACCTAGGATGTCTCTAGAAGAGGAGTGCACACAAAATGGGTTGTCACTTTAAAACAGGGGTAAAAATGTTGTAAAAGGAAATTTGAAAATCAAATCATTGAAAAACTATGAAATTAAAAGGGTGATTAGGTCGGGGTTGGTTTCCTAATTATAATTATATCCTTGTTCTATTTAATTCAAACCCTTTCTTCTTAGTTGATTAAATTGAGTTTCCACAATCGTTTCCTCTCACTTCCTTGGTGAAATTATTATTGTGAGAGAAAACCTTACCAAGATCTTGGTTTGGTCAACACTCCTTCCATGTGTAAAATAGTTGTATTGAATATCCTTAATTTAAATGGGAAACACCTGATCAGGTTTTGTTTATCCCAAACAATAAAGAACATTCACTACACCTTTTACACGTACTGACGATCGTCGAGTACTTCACCACTAATTCCTAGTTTATTCCATCGAATATAAACAAGAATTTAGTGGAGGGAGATATTGAATATTTTACCATGGAAAAAATAAATAACAGAATTAATATTCCAGAACAATCGTACTTGATAATAAAATTCACTATAAGAAATTGAAAACAACTTTTAAGAAGATAGAAATTTATTCAATTGTGTCCAAGAACTCAATCATTACAATGTAGAAAACCATCCTTTCCCCAATCACTCCAAAAGTTTATCCCACCATGGTAAGGGTAATCGAGTTGAATGGAGAAAAAGAAGGCCTTACAAAACTATGAAAAAGAAATTAAATAAAAGAGAAAGCTGAAATGTTCTCCTTCTTGGTGTCCCAGAAGGAATGGGGTGGAGAATGGGATGATTTAAGAGGGTAGAGCTCTCCTCCTTTTATAGCCAGAATGTTTCCCCAGAATGTTGACGCGTTGTTTCCCCATTAAATGGCATCTTAACGCATTGTGACCTTCTAGGATGTTGTTCATAATTTTCCTTGTCTGTGTCCCCTCAAAATCTCAGCGGATTTGGACATGTATTCCGAGAGTTATAGCCGTTTTACTTTGAGCATTTATTCTGTCCAGTCAGACTCTCCAAAACGAAATCCTACGGATTAATTTGATTTAATGACCCCATAAACGGCCAATTCACTCAGCGCTTTCTTAATACAAGATTCTCCAAAACTCCTTGCGCATCCACCCACCGAATTCCACAAGATTTGGGCCCACAGTGAATGCGTTATGGTTCCCACACCAAAACTAGGCAGAACTACAAACAGTTTTCTTGAGCCAACTTGTGAGCTTCTTTTGAGCTTCCATATGGCCAATTCAGATTTTAGTCCAAAAATAGTAAATGAATCCCTAGATGTGTAGAATCTGTAAAAGAAAGAAGTTTTCAATTTGGATCAATGTAAATAATGTTATGGCCAAACTACAGAAATAAGTTAAAACTGTTAAAACTCCATCATGGCCAATTTTTAATATTCAACTCAAAATAACACCATTATCATAAAAAAGAAACAATTAATCTTAGAGGAACAATTTTGTGGGTTTAAAAAAATAATATTCAATATAAATTAATTGAAAATATTTGATCTATCAATTACCCCACACTAAGTACTTGGACTCCTGGACAAGTAAAAATCAAATCAAATCAAATCCAAAACACATATCAATGAGATCTATCAATTCAATTTCAGGAAACAAAAAGATATCATGCCTCATCAAAAACAGTTATTTCAAGTTCTCCGTTTAAGATTTTAATATATTTCCACTTCATTTCTTATCCCATGCACACAAAACACCTACCCCACATGAATTTTCTCTCATCTCACAAATGTAAATGTTGAAAAAGGGTTTTCTCATCCAAACTCACGCAAGAGTCACCATAGGCTTGATAAATTCATACTTCTCTACACGATGTGAGTCAAGGACATGTGTTTCTCATGAGGACTTTTCAGGGTTGTTCTGTGGCTTTGGGTTGGTAGGATTTAGATGTTAAATATTCTGAGGCCGAAAAAGGAGGGCTCGGCTGTTTTTGAAGAAAAATTACAAGATTCTAATTTTTACTCAAGTATGGTCTCCTTCACTTACCCTTTGTAGAAAATAGGCTCTATCAACATTTAATCAGCTCAGCAGCAAAAATTTAAATCCTTTAAAACATGATTTTTCTTGAAATCTCCAGATAGGAACAACTTTCTTTCTTTTTTTTTACATTGGAAGCTCCAGAAAGGCACAACTTCTCTTGTCATAAAAGCTGTAGAAAAGGCACAGCTTTCAACAAAATAATTTTTCAGCATCACACACATCTAATCCACAATTTATTTTCCACCCAAATTATAGCCAAATGAGGTAGTACCCCACAATACATCTTCCCTAACACTTAAGTTCAACTAGATCATGAAATTTCACTTCAAGAGCAGGTAGGATATGGAAAATTGGCTTGTAATGTGGCAAACCTAACAGGCACTTCATGGCTAATAGGGGCTAAAATCAAGGATAAATGTAAATGTGGGCCATAATGAAAAGGATTATTTTTAAAAGGGGGATTCAAACCAAATAAATGCCTCAATCATTTAAAATACACATACCCCAACCCTCAAGTTTTGAAAGGAATAAATCAAATTCTGGTTAAAGCAAGCATGGTCTTGTTCTCTCAAAAAATGAGGTGAATGAAAAGAATATGACAAAAATGGTTCATAAGCCTCACAGGAAAGTTATTTCAAAGATATATACAGCGAAATATGATATGAGATTCGAAAATCAGTGCACTTTTCATGAAATTCCAAAAAAAATTGAACTTGAAACAAATTCATTTCAGCATTCATTTAAGCTCACATTCATGAAATAGATTGGTTCACTCATTGACATGGGTTTCAAAAAATGGTATTGATAATATTTTCAGCTCAAAAGTTTCAGAAAGACACCAAAAATTGAAAAATAAACACACACAAATTTTAAAACACACACTTTTTTTTTGTGAAAACAAACATCAAATGAAAATCCTATACTACAATGGTTCCCTCCCCCACACTTAAATGATGCAGTGTCCTCAATGAATTCATGTTGATTTAAAATGTAAAACAATTTTAAAATGAATTGCAACATCAAGAAAGTGTGAAGGAGAGGTACAAGCTGATTTATTCGTAGTGCAACATTGAGTTAACCTCCTATGTGTTGCACTATGAAAACCTACAAATAAAAGAACAAAAGTAAACATAATATATTTATTGAAATAAATGAAAATATTAATAGGATGAGAATAGAAGGATAAGACTTGGTTTAATTCCCCAAGTGGGCCCTCGGTTTTGACTGCCTCCAGAGGGGCAGTTCTAATCGATTATCCCCAATCTGATGGTGGATGAGGTTTCTTCCTCATGAACCCACAAAAATTCTTCTTCCCACGATGAACTTATTCCTTATTCTTTAGGGATCCATTGATAAAATTCACCAAGTACACCCCCATTGTAATGAGATACAACATGCATGCTGGGGTTAGGACAATGAATGGGCCCTCCTCTTTCTTGGGTTCCGCATGAACAACATCTTCTTTATTCTCCAGTGGTTGCTGAAGGTATGATACATCTGTGGAAAAATCAAAAGCAATGTCAGAGTTTAATTCTATTTGAAAATAATTAAATCATGAATAATCAATGTCATATTCTTACCTTTCAAACTAAGTATCTTGTGTCTCATTTCCTCCAGAAAATCCACTTTGATCTTCTCTTGTACTCCCTCTATTAAATGGTCAACAGGTTTGGGGAGCTCCCTATGTTCCTCTTCAGATGCATATTCTCCCTCCAAGGAAATACAAGTGTTGGATGAATCTGAAAAATTAAAAAAAGTGGAGGTAATACTCAATTCAGTTTCAAAAAAATCAAAAGATAATGATTTTATGAAAAGATTAACTCTCTGAGCTTGTTTGGATTTAATTTCTTCTTCAATGGGAGGTGGCTCTTAGAGTTGAATTTCCTTAGATAGAGTTAGGTAGTTAGACTCCTCTATCTTCTCTTCAAATTCCACTGCTTGGTTGGTTTCTTCCTTCAATGTTGCCGAATCATCGACATTATGAGGAATAGTTGGATCAAGAAGTTCCTCACTCTCATTCCAGAAGTTATCCAGATCTTTTTGATCTCCCATATGTATTTCAATTTCACCATCAGTCTCCTCCAAAATTGATTGAGCTGGGATCAATATATCTTCTTTTAATTTCTTCAAGGACTCTATGGGTTGTTCAACTTGATGGATTTTCAGGGCTACTTCTTCAAGCAATTTTTCTGGTTCTGGTTCTTGTTCTGTCTCCATTTGTTGATCATGGGATGCATGTACTTGTTCCGCAATCCACTTTATTGAGGTCTCTAGGTTTTGAACTGTATGAGTAATTATTTCAAATTGGGATACAATATCCTTGTGAAATTCTTCTTCTTGGTGTTTTACTTTGATTATTTCTTGATAAAATTCCGAAAAATACTCATGAAGTTCAATTAATTCTCTTGCCAAACCCTCCAACACTAGGTATTTGAGGTTTTCTTTAAGGTTTTCAAGGAGATCCTTGAATTCATTCTCTGTGATGATTTGGATTCGAGCTCCCTAAATTTGTTTAGACAAGAAAGAAACTTTATAATATATAGACCAAAGTGATTCAATAATTGGTTCTCTCACTGGTGGGTCATTGTTCCATGAATTAAAGAAATAATCATTTGAAAACAACATGCCAAAAGATTTTTTTAAATTGAAAAATTCAAATATTTACAATTAGTTTGTGGCACTACCTCCCTGGAAAGAACACTATGTTTGACGCACGCCTGTCATAGGGCGTGGCAAAACAATTATTTACTAAGTTAAAATGTAGTAATGTGGTTGACCTAGGATTTATTTCAAAGAGGAGTGCACACAAAATGGGTTGTCACTTTAAAACGGGGGTAAAAATGTTGTAAAAGGAAATTTTAAATTCAATTGATTGAAAAACTTTGAAATTAAAAGGGTGACTAGGCCAGGGTCGTTTTCCTAATTATAATTCTACCCTTGTTCTATTTAATTCAATCCTTTTCTTCTTAGTTGATTAAAGTTAGTTTCCACAATAGTTTCCTCTCACTTCCTTGGTGAAATTATTATTGTGAGAGAAAACCTTACCAAGATCTTGGTTTGGTCAACTCTCCTTCCATGTGTAAAATAGTTGTATTGAATATCCTTAATTTAAATGGGAAATACCCGATCAGATTTTGTTTATCCCAAACAATAAAGAACATCCACTACACCTTTTACACGTACTGACAATCGTCAAGTACTTCACCACTAATTCCTAGTTTATTCCATCATATATAAACCAGAATTTAGTGGAGGGAGATATTGATTATTTTACCAAGGAAAAAAATAAATAACGGACTTAATATTCAAGAATGATCGAACATGATAATAAAATATACTATAAGAATTTGAAAACAACTTTGAAGAGGAAATAAATTTATTCAATTGCATCCATGAACTCAAGCATTACAATGTAGAAAACCAACCCTTTCTCAATCACTCTAAAAGTTTACCCCGCCATGGTAAGGGTAATCGAGTTGAATGGGGAAGAAGAAGACATTACAAAACTATGAAAAAGAAAATAAATAAAAGAGAAAGCTGAAAAGTTCTCCTTATTGGTGTCCCAGAAGGAATGGGGTGGAGAATGGGATGATTTGAGAGGGTAGAGCTCTCCTCCTTTAATATCCAGAATGTTTCCCCCGAATGTTGACGTGTTTTAGCCCCATTAAATGACATCTTCGCGCGTTGAGGCATTCTTGAATGTTGTTCATAATTCCCTTTTCCGTGTCTCCTCAAAATATCAGTGGATTGGGACATGTATTCCGAGAGTTATGACCGTTGTACTATGAGAATTTATTCTATCCAGTCAGACTCTCCAAAACGAAATCCTCCGGATTAGGGTGATTTAAGGACCCCATAAATGGCCAATTAACTCAGTTCTTCCATATAAAAGATGCTCCAAAAATTCTTGCGCGACCACCCACCGAATGCCACAAGCTTTGGGCCTACAGTGAATGAGTTATTGTAGTGACCCGAAGCTTAACGTACATAGACATTACATTACTTTTTCAGAACACTTAGTACATAACAAAAACACACACACAAGGACCGTAATAGTTTAGTGTCTTTGGAAACTCAGAATATAATCTTCTAATCGTGGTGAAAGATCTTCAACATCTCCCATAAAGATCTTTAAAAAAAACCTAAATCCTTTCTTTATACCATGGGGAAAAGAAAACATAAAAGGTTGAGCTCAAATTCCCAGTAAGGGTAAAAAAAAGAAATATCAATCACATCATATTCATAAGAACATATGTTTTGGAAATCTTAACCTGCAAAAGAGATCATAATTTCATAACATGGGATAAATCATAGTAGTGAAATGTAATCCCAATAATCATAACATAAAACATGAAACTTCGTGGCATACACACATAATCATAGAAAATCATTTCTTATTAGTCAAGACTCATTGCCTAGACTATCTTAGTGGACAATGTTCCTTTCTGAACCGAGTTCATTCTTCGTTTCAGTCCTGTTTCACTGAACCGGTATAACCTACCGTTCCATCCATGTCTATCTCCTGAGATATAAAATATTTACCCAATGAATTGGAGGGAGATATAGGTCCCACCCATCTCATAATTATACAATTATTATGTGTTCCATAAAATCATAAATCATACATCATTGCATAACTCATGTAATAAAAATGGGATTCTTAAACAAAATGACATCATAAAACAATTCATATAAGAAAAAGGAATTCATAAAAATAATTCCATCACAACATAATCAAATCAATGTAATAGTAGGGATAGAAACAGAACCCTATATTATCTTAGATGAAAAATAATTTTGATAAAACACTTGAACTCCATTCTTGAGGAAAATATCCTTTCTACTTCAAAAACGCTTTTCCTTTCTTAACATGTCATACAATTCTAAACCAAAATAAGTTGATGAAAAATAAACTTGAGAACCTGTAAAGGAAGATTCTTGGAAATATTTTTTTAAAAATCCATTCATGTCGTATAAGTTAAAAAAAATTCTTCTCGTACTTTTGTCGGAAAAGTCAAAAAGTACCTCGTACGAAAAATGACAAAAGATTCCTTTCATATTTTTACTAAAAACTCACCGAAGCATAAAAATGGATTTAAAAAGTTGTAGGTGGATGGAAACAATATTACATATTTAGGAAACATGGATGTGGACGATGAAATATACCCTAGGAAATACCAAAGTATAAACAATTTCGGATAAAAATGAGATTGTGATATTTTCCATTACCTTAGGTCCGATTTGCTTCGTAAGTGTCCGAAACTACTGTATAATGATTTAAATAATTTCATTGAATTATTACAGAATCATAATCATTGTTATGATATCATATATGGTTCACTTATGACTTTATATTACCCATTCTTTTGTAATTTCAGGTTAAAGAGAATTTTGGGTAAAATCGTTTCATTTTCCATCCGTGTTTTAACTTGTAATTATTCATATGATTACATAGATCATGATTACTTAATTCCAGAATATAAAACAATATTTATATATAATATATATTCATAATATACATCTATATAATAAATCAGTAAATGCAAAGAAATACACCGTTCATGGAGATGGTAGGCCGTACGTACGCATGAATGCTGTTTTTGTTTCCTTATTGAGTTGAATGGAATTTAGTAGATTTCATATATATATATATACACATAAATCCAGTATCATTATTATTTCATATATTTCATTATTACTTATTATACTTTATAATCATCCAGGAATGGTTAACGTGGAGAATGAATCTCATCGCATCGTGGAGACGGTAGTCCGTACGTACGCACGAGCGATGATATCGTTCTCATGATCGTGGGACTGTATTGGAGTGTATGTATACTATCTCATTATCAATATCACTTTAAAATAATCATATATAGTTCTTATTTACACCATTATACCCATCCAAGTAAGGTGGTGGTGGAAAATAGATTACACCACAGCGTGGAGACAGTATTCCGTACGTACGCACGCGCGGTGATTTCGTTTTCCGTAGGATGGATAGATGGTGAAATAGGGATTTTCATACATATAATAACATATAAGTATATGATTGATACTGATGTTTTTACTTCATAGTGAAACAACCTAAGAAGAAGAAGTAGAAGAAGAAATAAAGGTGAAAGAATCGGTAATAGACATTACATCTTCTTTGAAGCGCCTCTTTGATACCTCTTCTTAGAGTACTAAACATGGTCTTTGAAGAAGACCAAGACCTCTATGATGTCTCTAGGGAAGTTTATAGGAGAAATTGGTAGGGTTTGGGCGATATTGAAGGCTCAATGTGGTGTGAGGAATAGGGGGAGGAGGTTCCCTTTTATAAGGGAGGAGAGGGGCACCTTTGGAAAACTAAAAATATTATTTTATTATAAAGACAAATTCGGTTTTAAATAGCTCCAAATTTATTTATTTAGAAGCTAAGGTGGGGATGGGTCGCAATAATCTCATCCAATATAATTTAGACAAGTTTAGGTTCCTAATTTAACCTTATCATTTAGTTTGAACATTAAGTTAAATAATTTTACTTTTACCATGTCTTCTTGTGTTCTTACACTATAAGGTTAATAAACATACTATATCAAGCCAAACGAACCCCAAGATGTTTATTATTAATATATATAACCTTATCTAAGTCATTTGGAAGAACCATAGGTTTTTTGGAATAAAATAGCAATTAATAATATAATATTTGTTTCAAAAACTATTTTATGTCAATTCTGACACTATTTAGTAATTGATTTTTTTGAAAATCATAACAGAATGATTAGTTCGTACCAAGTTGGTTAAATCAATACTAACATGTCATATTAACCTATAAAAATATTTTAATTCATAAAAGACTCAAATTACATTTATTTGGGTATTTATAACATCAATTATGTCAATATTTCATTAATAAGATAATTACTGCATCATCGTTGTGTCATAAATAAATTAAATTAAATAATGTCTAAAAATTACAAATAAAATACCATTATGTAGGAAATATTTTTATAATTCTAATGAATATTTATAGTCGAATTTATCTTATTTATAACCCTATATTAAAAATAATTTACTTATTAAACTTTGATTTTAACTATTTTAACCCTTCTTTAAATAAATTAATAATAAATGTACTAATCTAATCGAAGTGGGCATAAATGTTCATATTTTATTCCTAAGGTTGTTTTTGGTCGAATTACACTTATCCAATCAAATTAGAACATGTGTTAGGGTAATAATAATATCATTTTTACCCTTAATTACCCTATTTACTTTTAACCGTGGTAAAAAAAGTAAAAAGTTACTATTCCCCAAAAAAAATTAATCTCATTGAACCGAATTTTAGTACTTGATATTAACCGTGTCTCTCGGATTTTTGAAATTCCAGTCACAGAAGCGGTAAAATTATGTTTTATGAAAAATTCAGTTTTTTAACTACCACTTAGTGGTTTCACTATTCATCAAAAAATGAAAGTTTACAGAAAAATACCAAAAACTAGGAATAAGCTATATTTGATATTATGAATTAAAAAATGATCTCTATTTTATCAAATTCAAAACATATCAGTTAAATTAACTAATTTAAAAATTAATTCTCATCATCAAAACAAATAGCGTGTTTTTAAGAGATAATAACTATCAAAAGATTGACACTTGTTTATAACTGGTTTAAATGTGAAATTACATACAATGACCAACATTGTATTAAATTGTAAATATATATTCTAAATATACTTTAAAACCACTCAAATTAATAATTTATCACTATTAATTATTTCTATTAAAAAAGTTGTTTTTAATTAAATTTTAGTAATTTCCACTATTTATCAGAATATGAAAGTTATCCGAAAAGTACCAAAATTTCACCCTAAGCTAATTTCGATATTCCGAATACAAAAATGAAGTCCATTTTGAAAAATAAAATTTACAAAATTTCAAAAAGTGGTTATTACTATTCATAACAGCTAGTTTTAATAATATTTTAATAGCATATCGTTGTTTAGTGAAACTCGGTATTGTATACTACACACGCTATCGAGGAAGGTCGCGATTGCATGTAATGAAAGGCAAGTCAAGGATGCATGTTGTGAAAGCTCTTTTTGGTGTAGCGTACAACAAAAGACATTAATGAAAAGAATATTTTTCATAAAATCTCGGGGTGTTACATTCTACCCCCCTTAAAATGAATTTTTCCCTCGAAATTCGTCGAGGTTATAAATGGTTTACTATTCAAAAGTTTCTTTGATAGAAACCCACATCGTAAAAAGGAATACCAAAACCAATATTTAAAAACAAAAGTATGAAACGTAACAATTACCCAAATAAACTAATCACTGGGTTTCCACATAGGTGAAAATATGGATATAGAAGAGAAATCTAACCATCATGTTCTGATGGAGAGTGGTAGAGAACATGGCTATGGAAAATCCAGCAATCAAAAAGCCATAAATTTGTGACGATCTAAGGTACCATCTGATTCATCAGATATAAGAGCCCTAGGACAAAATTTTTGGTTTTCAAGATCGTTTCCCTAAAGTTGATGAAATTGGAATTAGAAGAAATACTTTCGTGATTTCAGTATAGTCTCACCGTTGGTCGTTATTTGGACAATTTCCACTTCATATATTAAATAAATGAAGTTTAATTCTTCATTAGTGATGTGATAGCAGATCATGTGATAGAATGATGGGTCATTCCATCTATCTCAAACAAAAGGTTAGAAAAGTTATCAAAAAATACATAAGTCCATCTATAGTGAGATTAATCATATATGGTTCCTAAAATGGACTTATACTTCATATATCATACAACTTAATATAATAAAACAAGTTTCTACTAAACAGGGACTTTTTGTAGGCTAGTGGTTGTCGATAAAGGCCAGTCGCACTTCGGTTGTGGGTTCGATTCCCACGGCGTTGTCTGACGCAATGGGTTGTCGCCCGTCCTACAGGTTGTCCTTTTTCTAAAACTATATTACTATAACATCCCATCAAAAATATCGAAAAAAACTTTTATCATTAAACAATACTAACTTATGTCCAACATAGTCCATTCCAATCTTTAGGCTTATCCATAATACTGCAGTCCACTCTCATAATATAGTGAAAATGATTACCAGAGACTTAATACCATCGTTGATCCCCATATATCATAAGATATGTCTTGTTGGTCACATTCCAAACATTCAAAGGCCTTAATCATGTGTTCTCTTGAATACCCATTGAACCTTAGTGAAAACATGAATTCACCACATTCCAAAATCCCCAAAATTCTATATACTCAAACCATGATATCACTTAGTCCTTATATCAATCATGAGCTCATGAATACTATCAAATATGTCATTTTCTCGTTTTCCCTTCATTATGCACATATCATCTTTTTTACAAAAATATCTCAATCACTTTCCATGGTTACCGGTACCATAAAATTATTAAAGACCACAATAGACCAATACATAAATATTCCAATACTCAACCTTATTTTGGAATCCCATTACATAAACACTTAATCCTTCCACCACATCGTTGTCATATTCAACATCACCAATGGTGATCGCATGTGACTTCCCTTTGTCCTTTGCCTTAAGTGGTTGCTCATGTTGATCATCACTAACCCTTGGATTAGAGAATTTATTGGCATATTGTCCCATCCCCTTGCACTTGAAACAGTGAAGTGTAGTAGGTTCATTCGGTGTATCCCTTCCTTTGTTGGCATCATTAGACATCTTCTTCCCATCATTGAGGCATTAAAATGCCCTATGACCTTCATTTCCACATTTGAAACATTTACTTGTCCCTTTAAGCCAATATCCACCATTCTTCTTTCCACACTTTGAGAATAAGGAAACAATCATCTTCTTTTCACCATTATTCTGAGATTTCTCCTTGAACTCCATCTTTCGTTTCTTGTCAAAACTATGAGATGGATAAGTAACACCATCTTCCATTTCTACCTTGATAGCACAACACACAATTTCTTCATAGATAATGAAGTCTCTTATAGCTAATTCCCTTTGAGGACTTGGTTTTAAGCCACTGAAGAATCGATCAACTTTACTTTCAGGTTGGATGATAAATCCAGATGCATACCTTGCAAGCCTTGTAAAATTCGCTTCGTATATACCAACAGATTCATCATCCTTTTTCTTTAGTTCAAGGAAATCCTTCTCCATCTTTGTTCTAATAATACGAGGGAAGTACTTATTAAAAAATAAGTTCTTGAACTCGTACCATTCCATGGACTCAATTTCATCTCTTTGCCTCGTATTCTTGTTAAGATTCCACCATTGATCAGCTTCACCTTCCAAACGATATACTGCTAAGATGAATTTATCATGTTCAGAACATTGAAGAATTGAAAATAACTTTTCAGTGGTACTGATCCATTGTTCAGTAACAAGTGGATCAGAAGACCCACTGAAAGAAGGTGGACGTTGCCTCATGAAGGAATCAATAGAATATTGTTCCCTTCTCTGCGCATTTGGATGTCCAGAATGATTCATAGCTTGTGTAAGTATAGCAATAAGATTTTGCACTCCATCTCCAATAACATTTGTTTGTTCAGGAGGACAATCATTGCATTTTCCATTGCATTGATCAACACGATTCCTTCGGGTTCCATCCATCGTCTAAAACCCAAAAAAATACTGTGAGAGGAAAAAATCATGCTAGGGAAAACAACATAATAAAGGGGGAGTACCTTCAATATCTAACATCTTCGGTTTAATTATATGATCGTTAGCGTAATTCTCGTACTATAACCTATACATATACTTAACCTCAGGGACATCCCTAGTCATACCTTAGAAATATCTCTAGGGATCTCACTAAAGTTCTTGCATCCTAGTTTTCAAAGGTTGACTAAACCTTTCCTCTGATACCAACTATAGAGACCCGAAGCTTAACGTACATAGACATTACATTACTTTTTCAGAATACTTAGTACATAAAAAAACACACACACAAGGACCATAATAGTTTAGTGTCTTTGGAAACTTGGAATATAATCTTCTAATCGTGGTGAAAGATCTTCAACATCTCCCATAAAGATCTTTTTTTTAGAACCTAAATCCTTTCTTTATACCCTGGGGAAAAGAAAACATAAAAGGGTGAGCTCAAATGCTCAGTAAGGTTAAACAAAAGAAATATCAATCACATCATATTCATAAGAACATATCTTTTGGAAATCTTAACCTGCAAAAGAGTTCATGTAACGACCCAAAATTTTTTTACATAAATTTTGTTTCCCAATTTTATGTGTTATTGTTATACTCAACAAAAACATTTTATTTGATAAACATGATTATAATTAAAATGAGATCAGTGGGTTTTGACTATTATATAACCATCGGTCAATATGACCGCTGTGAACAAAATGTTTTGATATAAGTAATCTTGGTTAATTATTATAGAAAGAAGATTCGATGGCCTCACCTAGTAGTCTTGGACCGATCGAAGCCCATCTAACAGAGCTTGGGAAGGAGGTAGCACCACTGGGCTTTGCTCTGGATCAAATCCAAGCCGAACTTCATCATGTGAAGCTGGAACGGAATCGCCTTCGTGAGAAGTTCAAACTGATAGAAATTACTACTCGGGCAATGTTGACTGAGCCGCCCCAAGCTTCTATCACCCTAGCACACCTTACTCTTAGGTCCTATGCTGGTATTATAAGGGGTTATGTAACGAGACCGTAACTACCTTGTGTAATCCTTGTTTTAAATAAAAATTGGGATTTCTTCTTATGATGAAGTTTATGAATTTTGAAATGACCGGATAAATATAGTATGCATATTTTTGATGAATTTTAGAAAAAGGATATTTTAAATATGTTTATGTAAACCCTAAATAATTAAAAATGTGTAATGATTTTCAAAAAATGGTCTTCTGCAATTATGTTCAGTACTAAATTTAGAGTCTAATAAGATCAACTTGATTTTTGATGAATAGTAAATTATGAATAGTGATTTTATGATTAGGATTATTAATATGACCAAATGGATTAGTAATCTCACTTAAAGAAAGTTTTAAAATAATCTAGGCACCTTGATTAAGTAATGTGATTCAATAAAATAGTTAAATAACGGTTTCATTAATTATTATTCAAGTATTAGTTTTTTCGGGTGAATAGTGTTTTTTAATTAAAAATTTAATTAAAAATAATTAGAAAATTATTTTTATAAAAATGACTTTATTTTTGAACTCAGAGCATCGATATTATGTTATGGTAATTTTTGGGGATTTTTCTGAAAAAAATGAATTTTCGATGAATAGTGTATTTATTTAAAAATAAAATTTAAAAATATTTAGAAAATTATTTTTATAAAATGGAGTTCATTTTTGAAATCATAGCATTGATATTTGGTTAAGGTGAAATTTTGGGATTATTCTGAGAAAGTTGAATTTTCGGTGAATAGTGAAAATATAGTTTTTAAGTTACGGGTGTTTAATGACATCATTAAATGATGTATTAAGTATATATTCAATATGTTCGAATTATGAATAGTAAGATAAGGTGTGAGGTGTACCAAGTGGCCAATACCATGGGCAAATACCATGGGCAAGCCCATGGTTTTGCCAAAACCACTAGTGAGGTGTCCCTTGGCCATTAATGCTTTGTCCCCTCACTTTCCCTATAAATACCCACCCTTTCCTCCTTTAGTTTTCACTCCCAACTCTCCCCCAACGAAGTTCTGGTCTTCTTACCTTCCAAGGAGTCCTCCCAAGGTGCCCCCAAGCCCTCAAGGTCCCAACCTTTGAGGTTTAAGAGTTACATTTTAAGGTAAGGGATCCGACCTCTCTCTTTCTTTTCAAGTAATCTCTTTTATGTCATTTCTTTTATACTCCATGTTCTTATGTTGGAGGATGTTCTTTTATATTCATCCTACTGCCTATTTCATGTTCATATGATGAGAGACCCCCCCTTTCTCTCATCAATTCGTTTTAAGAATGTTTAAGTGGCGCCGTTAGGCTGCCGAATTTTTAAGGGATTCTTTCACCTTCCTCGTTTTCAAGTTCTATTTTCATTCAAGTCTTTCATGTTCCTTTTTATTATGTTGGGGTATGATCTCTAAATTATCATACTGATATTTTATGATCATATGATGAGAGACCCCATTTGATCGCTTCAATTCAGTATTTTGATGCTTTAAGTGGCGCCGTTAGGCTGCCGGATTTTTAAGTGGTTCTTCACCCTTCTCGTTTTGAAGTTCTACTTTCATGTCAACTATTTCAAGTCCCTTTTGTTATATTGGGGTATGATCTCTATATATATCATACTGGACTCTTATGTTAATATGATTAGAGACCCCATTTGATCTCTTCAATTCAGTATTTTGATGCTTTAAGTGGCGCCGTTAGGCTGCCGAATTTTTAAGTGGTTCTTCACCCTTCTCGTTTTGAAGTTCTACTTTCGTGTCAACTATTTCAAGTTCCTTTTTGTTATATTGGGGTATGATCTCTATATATATCATACTGGACTCTTATGTTCATATGATGAGAGACCCCATTTGATCTCTTCAATTCAGTATTTTGATGTTTTAAGTGGCGCCGTTAGGCTGCCGAATTTTTAAGTGGTTCTTCACCCTTCTCGTTTTGAAGTTCTACTTTCATGTCAATTCTTTCAAGTTCCTTTTTGTTATGTTAGGGAATTATCTATATATCCATCATACGGATATCTTATTATCATATGATGAGGGACCCTATTTGATCTTGTCAAATCATTTTCTTTTGAAGTTAAGTGACGCCGTAAGGCTGCCGAATTTTCATAAGAGAAATCTAAACTTTTTTCTTCCTCCATGTTTTTCATTTCAAATGGTATGTCCCTAAAATTTCATTACCATGTCCATATTTCCTTCTTATTCCTTCACCCTACTGTTTTATGGATCATTTATGAGTGGGTGACCCATGTCCCCTCTCATTTCAATGTTTTCTAAAACCCCGAAACTTAGTCGTTATGCTGCAGAATTTTCCCCTCAAAATGCCTCTCTCTTTTCTCAAAAATTATTTTATGTTATAAAGTGAATACTAAAAGCTCTTATTTATAAAAGGGTATTCACATATATATCAAAATGTTCCATTTTAAATTCTGGGATTTACATACATGAGACCCACTTTCCCTTTCCGTGGGTTTAAAGTGACGTAAAGATCATGTCTTTAAAGTAGTTTTTAAAACGTTATGATTATGAAATGAAACCCATTTATTTTATGCTATGTGGGTTATTTATGAAATGTTTGATGATGATATATGTGGCTCACATGATAATAAAGGCAAATTTAAGGGTGCGCCCTGATAGCGCTCCAATGCATTGGGTAATGATGTAACCACTAGAGATTACAATTTTCATGATACCTTGGTGAATAACCTTGGTAATTTTCAAATGACACGTTGGGGATGGACCTTGGTGATATGTTCATGATTTTCTATGTTAAATGATGTATCCACATCTTCAAGTTATGAAAAATGTTATTTTTATTATGAAATGCCTCATGATTTCTTTCTCATACCTTAAAGTTCTTTTCATGTCCTTATTGAAGTATCTCAAGTTCACATGTAAAATGTTCATCTTGTTTCCCTTACTGGGCCTTTTGCTCACCCTTTCTTTTGATGTATGTCCCCAGGTTATGAGATGCAGAAATGAACCTAGGATGAACATAAGGAGAAGCCTTTCAAGTGTTTAAGGAGAATGTTTTTTTTGTTTCATGTTTTAAGTTCCTGGTTTCCAAGACACTAAACCTTAAAGATCCTCGGTTTTGTAAAATGTAATGAAAGTTTATGTGATAAAAATGCGGGATGCTATAGTTGGTATCAAAGGATGGTTTAGTTATTTGTGGAAATTAGGATATGAAAACTCTAGGATGAACCCTATAGAAAAGTTTAATATAGGAAATCTTCCTGGTATTTTGGTGAGTATTGAGTAAGGGGTTGCCAAGCAAATACATCCCTGTCTGGATACGAGCAGGTAGAGGTGGCTCTGGCACAGATGTACATAGGGGTAAAACCCGAAAACACCGCTTTGAGCTAGACTCGAACGGGAACTGGTACACGACAACGGGCCTTGCTGCACTCTTGGTTACGACACTCCCGGGGGATATGCTTTGGTAAATTCATAAGCTTGGTATGAACCATTGTTAAAGGAACAAAGATAAAATAAAATAAAGGTTCACATAAGAATATATGATCCTTCATAACCTAGATGGGAACCTAGGAGATCACAAGTTAGGGTATACCTTTCATATACAAGTTATCCTTATATGATTTCAGTTCCTTTTCATGATTATTAGCTAAGTACTTAAGCCCCTAATTATGCTTTCTCTTCTTAGTTAATGGTGGGAAATGGAAGAACATGTTCCGACAACCAATGTGATAGGAAATGCGACGATTTTCGTATTAATATGACAGGGATGATTAGGGGATTAAAATATGATTATTAATTTGGAAGACGTTCATTATTTTGGGAACCATATTTGATCGAGGTAAATAGATTACTACGGTATTTTCATTGAGGAGTAAGGTTGACTTATATTTTGAAGAATCGAGGAAATTAAGGTGAACTTATAGTAATTTAGGTTACTTATGGGAATGACTAACCTATCTTGGGTGAAATATGTTTAGGCTAGATATTTTTTTTATAAGATGTTAGGAGTGGTTGATGTCGTCTGGAGATGAAAAATGGAGTTGGTTTGGAAGACTATGTTATCAAATCCTTATTATATTTGGGTTTTGATCTTAGTTTGGTTTGTTTTGAGGAATTTTAAGGACCGTTATTTATGGAACGGTCTATGATGAACTTTGGGTAGTACCATGGAACTTTGATGATTTAAAAATAGTTTCCATTCCTATGGGATTCTTTCTTTTTGAAGAGCTGTTTTACCTTAACCTTTCTATTTTTGGGATAATGTTTAAAGATAGAAAAAATAGATAGTTAATCTTTTGTAGATTATGTGATTCTATAGAAGATGATTCTTGTGCTTTTATGAGACCAAGTGTTTTTGAATTCTCATCATTTGGAGAAAAGATTAGTGTTGGTAGGGACTTGTTAAAGGATGAAACTCTACTTGAAGGTAGGTATATTTTCTTATGTTTTTGTCCTATGTAGTAAATGAAATCCTAAAAATTATGAAAAGAAACGTAAAACAAAAATGTTGTTGGTTTACGTTTCCTACTAGGTAATCAAAGACCGTTTACACACATCATAAGTTTGGGATTTTCTCAGGTTAACTTTCTTCTAATCATGTTCTCTATCACTCTCCCTCAGAACTTGACCCTTTGTTTTTTCCTCCATGTCCATGTTTTCCTACATGGAACCCTAGTGTGGGTTAACTCGGGTGACCTTTGTACTTTCCTTTCCTTATTTTAAAGTAATAGTTTTACTGACTCCTTTTCCGATGTGGGACTTTCAATGAAATTTCAAAACCCAATTTTAAAATTGCGAGGACGCAATTTCTTAAGGGGGGAAGATTGTAACGACCCAAAATTTTTTTAAATAAATTTTGTTTCCCAATTTTATGTGTTATTGTTATACTCAACAAAAACATTTTATTTGATAAACATGATTATAATTAAAATGAGATCAGTGGGTTTTAACTATTATATAACCATCGGTCAATATGACCGCTGTGAAAAAAATGTTTTGATATAAGTAATCTTGGTTAATTATTATAGAAAGAAGATTCGATGGCCTCACCTAGTAGTCTTGGACCGATCGAAGCCCATCTAACAGAGCTTGGGAAGGAGGTAGCACCACTGGGCTTTGCTCTGGATCAAATCCAAGCCGAACTTCATCATGTGAAGCTGGAACGGAATCGCCTTCGTGAGAAGTTCAAACTGATAGAAATTACTACTCGGGCAATGTTGACTGAGCCGCCCCAAGCTTCTATCACCCTAGCACACCTTACTCTTAGGTCCTATGCTGGTATTATAAGGGGTTATGTAACGAGACCGTAACTACCTTGTGTAATCCTTGTTTTAAATAAAAATTGGGATTTCTTCTTATGATGAAGTTTATGAATTTTGAAATGACCGGATAAATATAGTATGCATATTTTTGATGAATTTTAGAAAAAGGATATTTTAAATATGTTTATGTAAACCCTAAATAATTAAAAATGTGTAATGATTTTCAAAAAATGGTCTTCTGCAATTATGTTCAGTAATAAATTTAGAGTCTAATAAGATCAACTTGATTTTTGATGAATAGTAAATTATGAATAGTGATTTTATGATTAGGATTATTAATATGACCAAATGGATTAGTAATCTCACTTAAAGAAAGTTTTAAAATAATCTAGGCACCTTGATTAAGTAATGTGATTCAATAAAATAGTTAAATAACGGTTTCATTAATTATTATTCAAGTATTAGTTTTTTCGGGTGAATAGTGTTTTTTAATTAAAAATTTAATTAAAAATAATTAGAAAATTATTTTTATAAAAATGACTTTATTTTTGAACTCAGAGCATCGATATTATGTTATGGTAATTTTTGGGGATTTTTCTGAAAAAAATGAATTTTCGATGAATAGTGTATTTATTTAAAAATAAAATTTAAAAATATTTAGAAAATTATTTTTATAAAATGGAGTTCATTTTTGAAATCATAGCATTGATATTTGGTTAAGGTGAAATTTTGGGATTATTCTGAGAAAGTTGAATTTTCGGTGAATAGTGAAAATATAGTTTTTAAGTTACGGGTGTTTAATGACATCATTAAATGATGTATTAAGTATATATTCAATATGTTCGAATTATGAATAGTAAGATAAGGTGTGAGGTGTACCAAGTGGCCAATACCATGGGCAAATACCATGGGCAAGCCCATGGTTTTGCCAAAACCACTAGTGAGGTGTCCCTTGGCCATTAATGCTTTGTCCCCTCACTTTCCCTATAAATACCCACCCTTTCCTCCTTTAGTTTTCACTCCCAACTCTCCCCCAACGAAGTTCTGGTCTTCTTACCTTCCAAGGAGTCCTCCCAAGGTGCCCCCAAGCCCTCAAGGTCCCAACCTTTGAGGTTTAAGAGTTACATTTTAAGGTAAGGGATCCGACCTCTCTCTTTCTTTTCAAGTAATCTCTTTTATGTCATTTCTTTTATACTCCATGTTCTTATGTTGGAGGATGTTCTTTTATATTCATCCTACTGCCTATTTCATGTTCATATGATGAGAGACCCCCCCTTGCTCTCATCAATTCGTTTTAAGAATGTTTAAGTGGCGCCGTTAGGCTGCCGAATTTTTAAGGGATTCTTTCACCTTCCTCGTTTTCAAGTTCTATTTTCATTCAAGTCTTTCATGTTCCTTTTTATTATGTTGGGGTATGATCTCTAAATTATCATACTGATATTTTATGATCATATGATGAGAGACCCCATTTGATCGCTTCAATTCAGTATTTTGATGCTTTAAGTGGCGCCGTTAGGCTGCCGGATTTTTAAGTGGTTCTTCACCCTTCTCGTTTTGAAGTTCTACTTTCATGTCAACTATTTCAAGTCCCTTTTGTTATATTGGGGTATGATCTCTATATATATCATACTGGACTCTTATGTTAATATGATTAGAGACCCCATTTGATCTCTTCAATTCAGTATTTTGATGCTTTAAGTGGCGCCGTTAGGCTGCCGAATTTTTAAGTGGTTCTTCACCCTTCTCGTTTTGAAGTTCTACTTTCGTGTCAACTATTTCAAGTTCCTTTTTGTTATATTGGGGTATGATCTCTATATATATCATACTGGACTCTTATGTTCATATGATGAGAGACCCCATTTGATCTCTTCAATTCAGTATTTTGATGTTTTAAGTGGCGCCGTTAGGCTGCCGAATTTTTAAGTGGTTCTTCACCCTTCTCGTTTTGAAGTTCTACTTTCATGTCAATTCTTTCAAGTTCCTTTTTGTTATGTTAGGGAATTATCTATATATCCATCATACGGATATCTTATTATCATATGATGAGGGACCCTATTTGATCTTGTCAAATCATTTTCTTTTGAAGTTAAGTGACGCCGTAAGGCTGCCGAATTTTCATAAGAGAAATCTAAACTTTTTTCTTCCTCCATGTTTTTCATTTCAAATGGTATGTCCCTAAAATTTCATTACCATGTCCATATTTCCTTCTTATTCCTTCACCCTACTGTTTTATGGATCATTTATGAGTGGGTGACCCATGTCCCCTCTCATTTCAATGTTTTCTAAAACCCCGAAACTTAGTCGTTATGCTGCAGAATTTTCCCCTCAAAATGCCTCTCTCTTTTCTCAAAAATTATTTTATGTTATAAAGTGAATACTAAAAGCTCTTATTTATAAAAGGGTATTCACATATATATCAAAATGTTCCATTTTAAATTCTGGGATTTACATACATGAGACCCACTTTCCCTTTCCGTGGGTTTAAAGTGACGTAAAGATCATGTCTTTAAAGTAGTTTTTAAAACGTTATGATTATGAAATGAAACCCATTTATTTTATGCTATGTGGGTTATTTATGAAATGTTTGATGATGATATATGTGGCTCACATGATAATAAAGGCAAATTTAAGGGTGCGCCCTGATAGCGCTCCAATGCATTGGGTAATGATGTAACCACTAGAGATTACAATTTTCATGATACCTTGGTGAATAACCTTGGTAATTTTCAAATGACACGTTGGGGATGGACCTTGGTGATATGTTCATGATTGTCTATGTTAAATGATGTATCCACATCTTCAAGTTATGAAAAATGTTATTTTTATTATGAAATGCCTCATGATTTCTTTCTCATACCTTAAAGTTCTTTTCATGTCCTTATTGAAGTATCTCAAGTTCACATGTAAAATGTTCATCTTGTTTCCCTTACTGGGCCTTTTGCTCACCCTTTCTTTTGATGTATGTCCCCAGGTTATGAGATGCAGAAATGAACCTAGGATGAACATAAGGAGAAGCCTTTCAAGTGTTTAAGGAGAATGTTTTTTTTGTTTCATGTTTTAAGTTCCTGGTTTCCAAGACACTAAACCTTAAAGATCCTCGGTTTTGTAAAATGTAATGAAAGTTTATGTGATAAAAATGCGGGATGCTATAGTTCATAATTTCATAACATGGGATAAATCACAGTAGTGAAATGTAATCCCAATAATCATAAATTAAAACATGAAACATTGTCTCATACACACATATTCATAGAGAATCATTTCTTATTAGTCAAGACTCATTTCCAAAACTATCTTAGTGGACAAAGTCCCTTTCTGAACCGAGTTCATTCCTCGTTTCAGTCCTGTTTCACTGAACCGGTATAACCTACCGTTCCAGCCATGTCTATCTCATGAGATATAAAATCTTTACCCAATGCATTGGAGGTAGATATAGGTCCCACCCATCACATAATGATACCATTCTTATGTGTGCCACAAAATCATAAATCATACATCATTGCATAACTCATGTAATAAAAATGGGATTCTTAAACAAAATGACATTATAAAACAATTCATATAAAATAAAGGAATTCATAAAAATAATTCCATCACAACATAATCAAATCAATGTAATAGTAGGGATAGAAATAGAACCCTATATTATCTTAGATTAAAAATAATTTTGATAAAACACTTGAACTCCATTCTTGAGGAAAATATCCTTTCTACTTCAAAAACGCTTTTCCTTTCTTAACATGTCATAAAATTCTAAACCAAAAGAAGTTGATTAAAAATAAACATGAGAACCTCTAAAGTAAGATTCTTGGAAATATTTTTTTAAAAATCCATTCATGCCGTATAAGTTAAAAAAACATTCGTCTCATACTTTTATTGGAAAAGTCAAAAAGTACCTCGTACGAAAAACGATAAAAAATTCCTTTCATATCTTTTACTAAAAACTCACCAAAGGGTAAAGTTGGATTTAAACAGTTGTAGGTGGATGGAAACAATATTACATATTGAGGAAACATGGATGTGGACGATAAAATATACCCCAGCAAATACCGAAGTATAAACAATCTCGGATAAAAATGAGATTGTTATATTTTCCATTATCTTAGGTCTGATTTTCTTCGTAAGTGTCCGAACCTCCTATATAATGATTTAAATAATGTCATTGAATTATTCCAGAATCATAATCATTGTTATGATATCATATATGGTTCACTTATGACTTTATATTACCCATTCTTTTGTAAATTCCATGTTAAAGAGTGTTTTGGGTAAAATCGTTTCATTTGTCATCCGTGTTTTGAATTGTAATTATTCATATGATTACTTAGATCATGATTACTTAATTACAGAATATAAAACATGACTTATATATAATATATATTCATAATATACATCTATATAATAAATCAGTAAATGGAAAGAAATACACCGTTCATGGAGACGGTAGGCCGTACGTACGCATGAACGCTGTTTTCGTTTTCTTATTTAGTTGAATGGAATTTAGTAGATGACATATATATATATACACATAAATCCAGTATCATTATTATCTCATATATTTCATTATTACTTATTATACTTTATAATCATTCATGAATGGTTAACGTGGAGAATGAATCTCATCGCGTCGTGGAGACGGTAGTCCGTACGTACGCACGAGTGATGATATCGTTCTCATGATCGTGGGACTGTATTGGAGTGTATGTATACTATCTCAGAATCAATATCACTTTAAAATAATCATATATAGTTATTATTTACACCATTATACCCATCCAAGTAAGGTGGTGGTGGAAAATAGATTACACCACGTCGTGGAGACGGTATTCCGTATGTACGCACGCGCGGTGATTTCGTTTTCCGTAAGATGGATAGATGGTGAAATAGGGTTGTTTCAAACTTATAATAACATATCAGTATATGAGTGATATTGATGTTATTACTTCATAATGAAAAAACCTAAGAAGAATAAGTAGAAGAAGAAATAAAGTTGAAAGAATCGGTAACGGACATTACCTCTTTTTTGAAGCGCCTCTTTGATACCTCCTCTTAGGGCAGTAAAATTGGTCTTTGAAGAAGAACAGGACCTCTAGGATGTCTCTAGGGAAGTGGAGAGGAGAACTTGGCAGGGGTTGGATGAGCTTGAAGGCTCAAAGTGGTGTGAGGAAGAGTGGGAGGAGGTGCCCTTTTATAAGGGAGGAGAGGGGCACCTTTGGAAAACTAAAAATATTATTTTATTATAAAGCCAAATTCGGTTTTAAATAGCTCACAATTGATTTATTTCGAAGCTAAGGTGGGGATGGGTCGAAACCCTATCCTCCAATAGAATTTAGACAAGTTACAGTTCCTATTTTAACCTTATCATTTAGTTTTAATATAAAGTTAAATAATTTTACTTTTACCGTGTCTTCTTGTGTTCTTACACTATAAGGTTAATAATCTTACTATATCAAGCCAAAAGAACCCCAAGTTGTTTATTATTAATATATATAACCTTATCTAAGTTATTTGTCCGAACCTTATATTTTTAGGAATAAAATAACAATTAATAATATAATATTTGTTTTAAAAACTATTTTATGTCAATTCTGACACTATTTAGTAGTTGTTTTTTCTGAAAATCATAACAGAATGATTAGTTCGAACCAAGTTTCTTAAATCAATACTAACATGTAATATTAACCTATAAAATTAGTTTAATTCATAAAAAGTCTCAAATTACATTTATTTGGGTATTTATAACATCAATTATATCAATATTTCATTAATAAGATAATTACTGCATCATCGTTGTGTCATAAATAAATTAAATTATTTAATGTCTAAAAATTACAAATAAAATACCATTATATAGGAAATCCTTTTAGATTTCTAATGAATATTTATATTAGAATTTATCTTATTTGTAACTCTATATTAAAAATGTTTTACTTATTAAACTTTGATTTTAACTAATTTAACCCTTCTTTAAATAAATTAATAATAATTGTCCTAATCTAATCCAAGTGGACTTAAATGGTCATATTTTATTCCTAAGTTTGTTTTTGGTCGAATTACACTTATCCAATAGAATTATAACATGTGTTAGGGTAGCAATAATATCATTTTTACCCTTAATTACAATATTTACTTTTAACCGTGGTAAAAAAAAGTAAAATGTTACTATTCACCAAAAATTATTTTCATCTCATTGAACCACCTTTTAGTCCTTGATATTAACCATGTCTCTCAGATTTTCGAAATTCCACTCACAGAAGCGGTAAAATTATGTTTTATGGAAAATTCAGTTTTTTAACTACCACTTAGTGGTTTCACTATTCATCAAAAAATGAATGTTTCCAGAAAAATACCAAAAATTAGCACTAAGATATATTTGATATTATGAATTAAAAAATGATGTATGTTTTATCAACTTCAAAACATATCAGTTACATTAACTAATTTAAAAATTAATTTCCGTCGTCAAAACAATTAGCATGTTTTTAAGAGATCATAACTATCAAAAGATTGACACTTGTTTATAACAGGTTTAAATGTGAAATTACATCAAATGACCAAAATTGTATTAAATTGTAAAAATATATTCTAAATATACTTTAAAACCACTCGAATTAATAATTTATCACTATTAATTATTTCTATTAAAAAAGTTGTTTTTAATTAAAATTTAGTAATTTTCACTATTCATCAGAATATGAAAGTTATCCGAAAAGTACCAAAATTTCACCCTAAGCTAATATCGATATTCTGAATCCAAAAATGAAGTCCATTTTGAAAAATAAAATTTACAAAATTTCAAAAAGTGGTTATTACTATTCATAACGTCTAGTTTTAATAATATTTTAATAGCATATCGTTGTTTAGTGAAACTCGGTATTGCGTACTACACACGCTATCGAGGAAGGTCATGATTGCGTGTAATGCAAGGAAAGTCAAGGATGTGTGTTGTGCATGATCATTTTGGTGTAGCGTACAAGAAAGGACATTAATGAAAAAAATATTTTTCATAAAATCTCGGGGTGTTACAGTTATGGATCCCACACCAAAACTAGGAAGAAATACAAACAGTTTTCTTGAGCCAACTTGTGAGCTTCTTTTGAGCTTTCATATGGCCGATTCAGATTTTAGTCCAAAAATAGTAAATGACACCCTAGATGTGTAGAATCTGTAAAAGAAAGAAGTTTTCAATTTGGATCAATGTAAATAATGTTATGGCCAAACTACAGAAATAAGTTAAAACTGTTAAAACTCTAAAATGGCCAATTTTTACTATTCAACTCAAAATAACACCATTATCATAAAAATGAAACAATTAATCTTAGAGGAAAAATTTTTTGGGTTTAAAAAAATGATATTAAATATAAATTATTTGAAAATATTTGCTCTATCAACACTCTACCTCGTTGTTGGTGCAGACTTCTGACAACAGGAATGAGTACAACAGGATGGCTTGTGGTGGGGTAATAAAGACAACACCCAGGCCTACCATATTGATCATGGGATCATTAATCCTCCTACCAGTGGGGATATGGGAAACACCATCAAAGTGCATCTTCCAACATGGGATGGCATGATCTACCGAGAGGATTTCCTCATCGGGAAAATCCGTGTCTCGGGATTGATCAGCGGGGGATGGATGGGCATCTAGAAAATATGCTAATGCTTATCCCTTGAAATCATTTTGATGAAAAAAACTGATGTCGAACTGCTAGAGGATTACTTTCCACCGTGCTACATGGCTGGTCAACATGGGGTGGTTCAGAATGTACTTTAGCGGGTCTACTCGAGACACCATCTTTACCTGATGGTGTTGTATATAGAGTCATAATTTATGAACTGCAAATACCAGTACAAGGTAGCTCCTTTTGATGGGGGAGTATCTGGTCTCCGTATCGAGGAGCATGCAGCTGAGGTAGTAAGGGCTATTTTCTGTCCCCTAATTTTCCTTCTAGGCAAGGAGGGAACAGAGAGATCGTTCCAGGGCAGTCACGTACAGGATCAGCGGATTTTTGGAGTTGGTTGGCATCATGGATAGAGGCTAGAGAAAATACATCACAATTTCCTCAAAAGTGGTCTTGACTCTTCATCCCACTCATATCCGGATTCTATCATCATGATCAAAGAAAAGTGCTTACACCTTCCGGATAGATTAGCAATGAATCTGTGTATATAGGCTATGTGTCCTTGGAAACCTAGAATCTCTAAGATATTGCTCGAGGGAGGAATTCGACTGATGGCCTTGATCTTCTCGGGGTCAATCTCGATGCCTCGGTACCTAACAAAAAATCCAAGAAACATCCCAGAGGTGACCCTGAAGAAAAATTTTAATGGGTTTATCTTCATGTGGTTGGAACGGAATAAGTCGAACACTTTCTCATCGTCCCTGAGCTTTTCCTGGCGTTGGAGAGATTTGATCACCAGGTTTTCCACATAGAATTCCACCAATGTATCAATGATTGGATTGAATATGCGGTGCATGGCCCGCTGATAGGTCACACCTGCATTCTTTAAGACAAAGGGCATAACCTGGTAACAGAATGTACCTTGAGGCGCCTTGACAGATGTGGACTCCTCGTCCTTGGGGGCCATTCAGATATGGTTATATCTGGAGAAACCATCCATGAAGGAGATGGCTTGGAAACCAGTTGTAGCATCGATCAACAATTCTATCACTAGAAGGGGAAAATCATCCTTTCGGGCAGTGACGGTTGAGATCTCGGAAGTCGATGCAGACCCTAATCTATCCATTCTTCTTCCTGACTGGAAAAATTTTGGCTAGCCACTTGGTTTACTGGACCTATTTGACGAAGTAGGCTCTGATGATCTTGACAACTTCAGGCTCGACCATTGATGTTTGAGAAGGGTGAATATTTCAAGGAGGCTGCTTGAACCCATGATGATTTTCAGGGAGGCCGAGACGGTGGATGACTACCTGAAGATCTCGCCCAAGTATCTAGTCGTATCTCCAGGAGAATACATCACGATGCTACATCCAAAAATCAGTGTACTATTGCTGCTCCTCGAGGGACATGGTGGAACTGATCAATGTGGGTCTCGGGTCTACCTCACTACTGAGGTTCACCTATACCAGTTTGTAAGAACTCAAGATTTTAGAATGGGTCAAAATCCCGAACCTGTTTGATTTTTTTAACTTGTTTCTATGGAAAATCATTTAAAATTTGGGGATGTCTTGAAGGTGTGCACGGTTGGCGCATGGTCTGAACAAACCATGCAGGAATGCCGTGCTAATTCCTTGGGTAAGATAGTAGAACCGCATGGTTGGTGAATTGTCTGAAAAAACAGTGCATACAAGACGTGCAAAGTCTCAGGGTGAGGCAGTGGCAACCGCAAGATTGGCGCATAGTTTTCAAAACTGTGTGGGGTAATCGTGATACCATTTAATGTTAGGAGTTTTAAGTTTCAGGACACTCGAGATTTCCAATTATTTTATCCTTTCTTCCTCCATCTTATAGATCGCATGGGGAGAGCCAGCTGGACCTTGAAATCCTTCCCAAAACGTCATCTAAACTCTATTTCAATCACTATTTGATTCTTTGGAACCCCCTAGGTAAGAATTTTATTTCTCTTGATTCGTTCTTCTTGATTTTTGTTCTAGAATAATTTATAGGGGTTTGATCAGTTTTGATTATTTTGTAGATCTACCACATTTTAGACCTAATTGGAGGGTGTTATTGGAAGAGTAACATCATACTAGTACGAGGTAGGTGGTGCATATCTTGTTTTGTGTTTTTCAGACCTTTGGGTGGCGCAGCCTATGGCGCGGATGCAGGTATTTTGAGAGAGACCCTAATTTATCAGCTACTGCTTATTTAAATTGTTTATCTAACCTATGTGATGCCTTTTGGTATGCAATGTTACCTATTTTATTGAGCGGGGTTGGGCGAGTGGATGATGCTCATTGGGGAATTTTGGTCGGGGGCACTAAAATGGTATTAATTGTTTGTATTGGTGTAAACTATTAGGTTTACTTATTTAATCCTTGATATGAATTTTTGGAGACCTTAGAACCTTCAGTGCTGGTGTGGGACAACAATTTCTTAGTGAAATTTATCTGTTTAGATGGTTTTGCATGTTTATGTGTTCTGTTTAATTGTATTATATATGTAATTGCTAAATTTCATACACTGGAAACTTTGGGTTGTGTTTGGTACTGTTGATCGATTCTATTCGCAGGTTGGGCTTGGCCCAGGGTTACTTTGGGTTGTTTTAACCATGGGATTCGGCGTCATGGACGTCAGTGTGAGGAAGTATGACTATAAGGATGGGCTTGGCCCATGGTTAGATTGGGTGGTTTTAACTATGGGATTGGACATCATGGACTTCGGCTTGAGGCAGTACGACTGTCAGGTTGGGCATGACCTGTGTTACATTGATGGTGAGGCCATCAGACATGAGCGGCAAGGTATCAAGTACATGAGGTGTCATATGTGTGGTGGCTTAGGTAATATTTTGGTGATTACCGCTCACCCATGACTTTGAGTAGTGTGTACACAGAGATACTCTGTGATGATGTGGTTTTGACCAATGGTGTTGGTAGAGGCCCCCGTAGATGCGGTTTAGGTGCATTTGTTGGGGGTGCTTGCTGTAGGAAGCCACATGGGAGGTGAAGAGCCTCTAGTGGATAGTTTGAGGCTATCAGGTTAAGGTTTGAGGCTTGTCGTGGTATGAGGGAAGGTATCGTTGTCCCTCTGATTACTTATTTGAGCATGGATATCGTCGTCTCTCCAGTTACATGATTTGAGGGTAGGTATCATTGTCCCTATGAAAATCTATTTGAGGGAAAACATCGATGTCCCTCCAGTTATTTATGTGAGGATTGGCATCGCTGTTCCTCCGGGTTACTTCTTGGGTGGGCCTTCGGGACATCGGTACTTGAGGAACAAGGTGTCAGAAGGCACAAGGTTTCAGGTTAATATTCTTGGGAATGCCTTCGGGACGTCGGGACTTGAGACAAATGGTATCAGGGGGCACATAGTGCTGGGTTACATGACAAAGATTATGGTGTTGGCCGAAGCAGGTGACACTCCATGGTGGCTGTTGAGCACCAGTGGAGTGTGTGTTTATTTGTGCATCGTACTGTTTACTATTTTCCTTATAAATACATGCCTGCTAAAAAACTTATATTAGGTACGCACCATTGGGTGGTATCCTACTGAGGTTTGTCTCGCACCCTACACTGGCACTTTGGGACAGGTGTAGACTTTATGGATTTACGTGAAGGAAAGAGGCCAGCTTCAGGAGTTGGGCTGCATTAGCTGTTGCATGGAGATGGTATGGACCATGAGTTCTTGAATAGATGAAGTTATCTTGTTTAGTTTTCTTTCCTATATGAGAATTAATTTGTTATGTAGCTACAATTGGTTAGAAATTGGTGCCTTTTTATATATGAATTCATGTATGACCTGTTTTGGATGCATGTTTTTTTCTCAATAGTTGTTACATGTGATCAGTATACTTTTTTGTTTATTTCAGATCCTGTTGTTATATTTATTTCTTTCATTGTTTATTGATATTGATTGTGCTTCTCCTCTGCAGGTCGGGTTCGAGTGTGGTGAGTCATTTATTCCGCTGCATCTTTATTGTTATACTTGAACCAATACCATTATTATTATCCGCCTAGAGGGTATAACCTCCCCAGTATACCTATAATAACCTCGCTACTACTTAGTAGCCTTTGGCATTTGGGGAGGTGCGCCTATGGTAGTAACACCCGACCCGTTTTCCACTGTTCAGGTGGCTGTTCGGGTCTGGGTCATTACAAAGTGGTATGAGAGGAGTTCTTGATAGGGATTTAGTAGTAGTGTTCTACTGGATACTAATGATATTGGGGCTTCTCTTTTATTATTACTTGTTTTATTATTTGGGATATTGTATACTAGAGATAAGTTGTTACTGGAACTGAGTTTCTAGCTTGTGCTTGGGTGCCTGTATCCCCAAGTACGATGGATGGACCAAGTTGTCATGGGTGGGAAATACTATTTTCTTTTTCTCAGATTATAGATTATATGATTTCCACCTAGGTGGATCACATGGTATGTGATGTTATTGATTGTGATATGTAACCCTTGACCCGGTGTGGAAATGGATAATTGGTAAGTGCACATATGCTTTGTGATTTGATAATAAAACATGAAGAAAATGTCAATTTTCATGCTTTGTAATCTTGAAATGTAAAAATGTGAAATTACAGATATAATTTCTTGTTTGTTCCAATGTGTATGCCATTCTATATATATTGTAGAATTGCATGCAACATGGAGTTTGGGTCTGGATCATGTACAAGCAGGCATGTACTATCAGTTGAGGTGATTTTGATCACCAGGATTGGGCGAATCACTCATCGGTTTGAGGAAATGTTGTTTTTCAGGATAGGCATGGCCCGAGTGGGTTCCTCTTATATGTCTCGGTCGAGAATGAGGAAAGTGAGGATACAGTGCCGTAGGTGCAGGATCAGGTTCAGGATCTGGTGCTGGTAGAGAAAGAGCCACAGGTACAGGCTCAGGGACAAGATCTAGTTCAAAATCTAGTGAAGGAAGGGTAGTAGCCAGGTTTGGTAGCGTTCGGGCCATGGCTCGACGAATAGTTCTGAGTGATCCTGGTATGTGTCATGCAGGGGATCGACAGAGGCGGCAGGGTATAGATCCATCCATGACAAACCTGCCGTGAGAGTTCCAGTCACAACACCTACTACTTTTTCAGGGTGAGGGTGGTCCACAGGCAGCCGAGAACTAGATAGAGAGCATGCAGATGATCTTCGAGCAGCTCGACATGCCTCCAAGGAGGAGGGTCAAGCTGGTGACATACATGCTTCAAGAACTGGAAAAGCGTTCGTGGGATGTGTAGGTTCTGCCTCGTAGGTATGAGGGATAGTCCTGGATGGACTTCAAGGATAGGTTCTTCCATCAAGTTTATTCGAAGACACTAAGGGAAGAATGATCATGGGAGTTCTTGAGCCTTTAGTAGGGAGACATGTCCTTCATGGACTATGCATCTACTTTCACTGAGTTGTCTCAGTTTTCACCTGGTATGGTAAGAGATGACAAGGCAAGGGTGAGGTGCTTCAAGGATGGATTACGACATGCCATTTGGATCTAGGTCAATATCTTTAGGCCGGGTTCTTTTTCAGAGGCAATAAATTAGGCACCTATAGCAGAGGGAAACCAGAGGGATATGCCCTCGGTTATCCAGGGAACAGTTTCAGGTGATGGGACAGATAGCAGGAAGCGAGGACGGGAGGAGTTCTAGTAGAGAAGTCAAGCCAAAGACTCAGCTAGACCACCTCATACCAGTTCTTATGTGGTTTTATTTCAGTGTGGGCATCAAGGACATGTTCTTACTCAGTGCGATAGGCCTCCAAAGGAGTGATGGGAATGTGGAAAGGTCAGGAATCTGGAGAGGTTTTGTAGACAGCCTTCTCAGACAGCCATCAGGAAGGGACCAGGACAAACAATGGCCTCTATAGTTGGTTCAGGTTTGGTACCAAGAGAGGGTAGTCGAGGATCAGTTTCACGCGGAGGACATGATCGAGGCAGGGAGATCCAGCTGAGGGGTTAGTGGTTGGTGGCTGGAGAAGCACCGTAGGGAGGATAGGAATCAGGTAGTTATACTTCAAGCCAGGTGCATGTTGTGGAGATGCCAGAGGCTGAACAGGATGGGGAGCCGATGACGGTTAGATGTACACCATAGGTGTGACCGCGATTTCCACATTTAGTTTTAGCATGACCTGTAGAGGCATGTCCGTTTGAGTGTACATGATGCCCAATATCCATGTGGACTGACCAGATTCTAGTCAGTGGGATTGACACCATATCATGTGTGTGATATATATATATATATATATATATATATATATATTTGTGTGTGTGTGTGTGTGTTTTTGTCTGTATGAGGTGCCATGGGAATCAGGGCATCGAGGATGTGGGTTACTTGAGGTGCCATGGGAATCGGGGCATCAGGGATGCATGTTACGTGAGGTGCCATGGGAATTGGGGCATTGAGGATGCAGGTTACTTGAGCTGCCATGGGCATCGAGGCATCGAGGATGCAGGTGAGCTGATATTCCATGGGCAACGGGGCATAGAGGATGCATGTTACTTGAGATGATAGGCACTAGGTTCATTTTGAGCATCCATGGGATGGAGGACCTCATGGATGCGGAGACCGATACAGTGTAGGATGCGTTTGGGTGTTTGAAATGACACTGGGTGCCAATGAGGCACAAGGGTGATGAAGCATCCTGAGAGGACCTTGAGTCCATAAACAAGTTAGCAAAATTTTGTTTGTTCTGAGTTTATTCGAGTTGAGACCGAGTTAGGTGATTTCTAAGGTGGGGATTCCCTTGAAACATTTATCCAGGAACTTTGGGACTGGGGAAGTTCGGGTTACTCTGATTGAGGTGGTATGTTCGATGCCATCTCCGGGTTTCATTTGATAGCTCGGGGATGAGCTATGTTTAGGTGGGGAGTTTGTAAGAACCTGAGTTTTTAGAAAAATTCAAAATCTAGAACCTGTTTGGATTTTTTTTTGAATTGTTTCCTGGGAAAAACATTTAAAATTTGGGGAGGTCATGCAGGTGCGCACGGTTGGCGCACATCCTGAACAAACCATGCGGGCAAGCCGTGATAAGTCCTTGGGTGAGACAGTAGAAACCGCACGGTTGGCGCACGGTCTGAACAAACCATGCAGACAAGTCATGCGACGTCTCCGGGTGAGGTAGTGGAAACCGCACAATTGGCGCATGATTTTCCAAACCGTGTGGGGTAACCGTGCAACCACTTAAATTTAGGTTTTTTAAGTTTCGGGCCACTCGATATTTCTTATTCTTCTCTATTTTCTTCCTCCCTCTTGTGGCTCGAGCGGGGAGAGCTGGCCGGACCTTCAAATCCTTCCCGGATCATCGTCCGAACTCCGTTTTGATCACTGTTTGATCCATTGGACCCCCTCGATAAGACCTTGATTCCTCTTGAGCCGTTCTTATAGATTTCTGTTCTAGAATGCGTTATAGGGGTTTTAGAGGTTTTGATTCTTTTGTAGATCTACTGTGTTTTAGACATAATTGGAGGCTGTTATCGGCGGAGTAGCATTATACTAGTATGAGGTAGGTGGTGTATATCTTATTTTGTGTTTTTGTAGACCTTTGGGTGGTGAAGACTATGGCGTGTATTCAGGTATTTTTAGAGAGACCCTAATTTATCTGCTACTTCTTATTTAGATTGCTTATATGGCCTATGGGATTACTTTGGGTATGAATTGTCACCTATTTTATTGAGCGGGTTCAGGCGAGTGGTTGATGCTCATTGGGGAATTTTGGACGGGGGTGCCAAAAAAGGTATTAATTGTTTGTATTGGTTTAAATAGTAAGGTTTAGTTACTTAAACCTTGATATGAATTGTTGGAGACCTTAGAACCTTCAGTGCTGGTCTGGGACAACACTTTCTTAGTAGAATTTATATGTTTAGATGGTTTTTCATGTTTATGTGTTCTGTGTAATTGTGTTATATATTTGTAATTGGTGAATTTCATACACTAGAACCTTTGGGTTGGGTTTGGTACTGTTGAACGATTCTAATCATAGGTTGGGCTTGGCCCAGGTTTACTTTTGGTGGTTTTAACCACGGGATTGGGCGTCATGGACGTCATCTTGAGGTAGTACTAATGTCATATTGGGCTTGGCCCAAGGTTACTTTGGGTGGTTTTAACCACGAGATTGGGCATCATGGACATCGGCTTGAGGCAGTATGATTGTCAAGATGGGCATGGCCTGAGTTACTTGGATGGCGAGGCCATAAGACTTGAGTGTCATGGTAGCAGGGACACAAGGTGTTAGATCTGTGGTGGCTTAAGTACTATTTTTCTGATTACCAGTCACCCGGAACATTGATTAGTGTGCACATAGAGATACTCCGTGATGAGGTGGTTTTGAAAACTCGTATTGGTAGAGGCTCCTGTAGATGAAGTTTAGGTTCTTTGGTTGGGGGTACTTGCTGTAGGAATCCACGTGGAAAGTGAGGAGCCTCCAGGGGATAGTTTGAGGCTATCAGGTTGGGGGATGAGGCTCGACGTGATTTGAGGGCAGGTTTCTCTGTCCCTCCAGTTACTTATTTGAGGTGGATATTGTCGTCCCTCCTGTTACGTGATTTGAGGGTAGGTATTGTTGTCCCTATGACTATCTATTTGAGGGAAGACATCGATATCCCTGCGGTTATTTATTTGGGTACAAGCATTGTTGTTCCTCTGGGTTACTTCTTGGGCATTCCTTTGGGACATCGGTACTTGAGGCACGAGGTGTCAGGAGGCACAAGGTGTCGGGTTACTATTCGTGGGCATGCATTTGGGACATCGGTACTTGATACAGGCAGTGTCAGAGGGAAGATGGTGTCAGGTTACATGATATAGATTCTGGCATTGGCCGAAGCATGTGACACTCCATTGTGGCTGCTGAGCACTAGTGGAGTTTCTGTTTATTTGTGCATCGTACTTTTTACTGTTTTACTTATAAATACATTCCTTTTTGAAAACTTATATTAGGTATGAACCATTGGGTGGTATCTTAATGATATTTGTCTCACACCTTGCATGGGCCCTTCGAGACGTGTGAAAATTTTATGGATTTACTTGTAGGAAAGAGGCCAGCTTCAGGAGCTGGGCTGCATTAGCTATTGCATGGAGATGGTATGGACCTTGAAGTTTTTCCTTTCTAGAGTTATCTTATTTTTTTTCTTTATCTGTATTAGCATGATTTTGTTGTGTAGCTATAGTTGGTTATCCAATGGCACCTTTTAATATATAAATAAATGTATGACTAGTTATGGATTCTTGTTTTATGCTCAGTAGTCATTACATGTGATCAACATGATATTGTTGTTTATTTCCGTTATTGTTGTTTTACTTATTGCTTCCACTATTTATTGATATTGATTGTGCTTTCACTCTGCAGGTCTTGTTCAAGTTTGTTGAGTCATTTATTCCACTACATATTATTTATTATACTTGGACTAGTACCATTATTATTATCCTCTAAGAGGGTATATCCTCCCCACTATACCTATAAGACCCTCGCTTCTAGTCGGCAGCCTTTCGCGTTTGGGGAGGTGCACCTAAGGTAGTAACACACGACCTGTTTAGCACTGTTCGAGTGGCTGTTCGGGTTCTGGTTGTTACCCAGTTCATCGACTACAATGGAGATGCCTTCTTCGAAGGTGGGGTGAGTGTCCTCCAAATCCTCTTCTTCACTTACAGAGGAGGGATCCCTAGCAGGAGAAACTTCCTCTAGGTCATCAAATCCCAATGGGAGGCTAGTACGAGCCTAGGCAGCAGTGGAAAACATATTGGGAGATTCACGTGCTACTGAAACCATAGCAATGAAGGCAGTTGATCAGATCCCATCTGGTGTTCGGCCCAAGGGCCCACACTTGATGATAGGAAAGCAATAGTGTTGTTTCGACTTGAGCCTGTTAATTCTAGAATGGTGAAACAGACTCGTATGACGTACTATCATTCCCATGGGGTGGACATCCTGATACCGTACTAGGGTAGAAGGATCCGAGATCACCCGAGTTTGGTTTGTGTAGGAGTACAAGGTGATCTTCAACTGTTGCATGGACTTGGGAACATGCTTCCCTCACATACCAGAGACAACAAAGAATTTCCCCATGTTGGAGGTTGTGGTCTTCAATCAATGGATCCGGAAGACTTACGTGTCATCCAGACCTTCCTAGGGGTCAGTTGCAACCGTGACAAGTTCGACCTCACTGGCATGAATCTGCATATGCTTGCTCTTGTAACAGTCGGAATCTAGGTAGAGGGATTCAAAAGAGGCGAAAGGAGATGAATCATATTTTAGTAAACCTAATTGACCATTAAGGTATTACTTGAGGCATTGGTGATTCAATGATGGGACCACTGCGTGTAGGTGGAGCCATGGTATGCCCTTCAATTCACTGTACGCGGTGTCCTGGGAGAAAACCACAAACTCAGTGCAGGAAATTAGGCCACCAAACTGGGTCATCAAAGGGATCTTACCTACTAGGGTATGCACTATCATATCATATCCATGGATTCTTAAATCATAGGGGGTTAGGAAATCTTTGGATAACGCCAGGTTCGTCAGCATCCACGTCGGGATAAGGTTAATCCCAGACCCTGTGTCAACAAGACATAGACGAACCTCCACGCCGTTAAATTAGCCAGTGATGTTCAATGGATAGATGTTCCCCTGTATGGGAGATCCTTCATCCACTCCAATGAACGAGATGATGGTATGAAATTTATCATTCTAGAATGCTTTAGCATGAAAAGCATCTGTAGATGCTACCTCCATATCAAACTATAGAGGGCTTCTTAAAGCCTCAACGAGGGCCTCACGTATATCTGCCAATATGAGAAGGGTGTCGAGGATGGAAATCCTCTCTGGGATACTGGAAAATTGCTTGATAACATCATATTATTGCACCTGTCATGAACATATGCTAACAATAGGTCGCTCTGTGATAGGAGGCATGGCGGGCCCTGCTGGTTGGATTGGTAGTTGGATGGTGCTGGGAATGTAATGTTGTCCACTAGTCGAAGCTCGACGAGTAGCTGTCGGATGAGCACCAGATGACTGAGATTGGCCTGTAGCAGGGTTAGGCTAGTCACGTCATGGTCGAGGTAGCTCTGCTAAATCCAACAACCCAAACAGTGGTGGAGGCAGGCCCGACGACACTGGATGAAAAGGTTGTGCGTGCTAAGCTCTGCGCTGGGCCTGTTGTATGGTCTCAGTGGCATGCACGACCTAACTGGAGGTTCCAACTAATGTGCCTCGACGAACCATATGGAAGTGTTTACACCAACATTGGCATCAATTTGGGACTTCAGAGAGGTTCCCCTGGCACTCCCCATCTTCGGGAGTCATATGTGGGTTTACTAACTCCACGGTATTAATTGAAGTGTACCCTTGACTATCACTTGAAGAGTCGTCCATCCTTGGGTCGATTCTAGGAGGAATCCCTGTCTCATAGGGCATGAAGTTTCCAAGAGTGTGGGACGTCAATGGCATTGGAGGTGTGCGTTGCTTTCCCCTGCACCACCGATGCTTTCTCTTCTGGGAAGGGGTCGGCTGGGATGTAGATGCAGAAGAGGTGGATGATTCATGCATGAACGAATGATACCATGGGCATGAGAAACTGTTTTTTGAGCCATCCAGTCGTTATAATTCTGCGACTCGCGGTTATAAACCTTCTGTATGTCACCCTCATCGTCACTGCTGTTGTCTGGCCTTACGAAGACACATGCCACTTGTGGCAATGCTGGGCACAACCTGACAAATTTTTTATCGACCTGGTCTTAAATACAGTCTTTGAACATATAGAACTATTTGATGGTGTGCCCTATGATCTGATGATAGGGGCAGTAGTTGGGGTGATCAGTGGGGTTCACCTCTTCTGGCCTTCTGCACTCAGGGAAACACATGATCCCATATTCCAAGACACTTTTTAAATAGCCGAGATCATAATTTTTATTGAACCAATAGGTCCAGGTTCTTCTATCTGAGAAGGGGTTCTTGGATCCTGACCCTGATGAGGAGCTGGAGGAGCCTGTTGAGGAGGCAGATCCGGATTGTCTTGCCTGGGTGGTGGTGGTACATTACACAGGTACACCTGCCGATTCTGAGGCGGATGCTACTGGGCTGGAGGCTACGCCTATGGTGGAGGGCCTCTACCAGGATATGGGGCTGGAGACACTAGTAGCAATTCTGGTTACCTAGAGGATTCTATTTGGGCCACTACGGGAGACTCAGCTCTGGCTGCCATCTTTGCTGGAATTATAGGGGGGCAACAGTCATTCTTGGATGGCCTGTTGCAGGGCTTCCTCTAGGTGTTGGGCCTTATTGGAGGAGTCTCAGAATCCTCCAGGGTAATTCGGGGTGATCGGAGAAGGAAATCGTTCTGTCTTGACGTTTTCTGTGCACATCATCAGTAAATTCTCCGGAGTCAGTGGTATGTCAAGAGAGTATGTGAACCTTTTCCACTGGGAGATAAATTCTGTGACACGCTCATCAGGCCTTTGTTTGAACTTGAAAAGGTCTTAAATAATTGTTTTTCACATGGTGGGGCTTAACTGATAGAGTAATTACATGCGAAGGTCCTCCCAGCTAGTTAGAGATTAGACAGGGAGCTGGTTGTACCAGAAGAATTTCGTCCCCTTCAATGTCTGAACAAAATAGAAAATCTTGACAGCCTCCTATTGTACTAGAGTCTCTAACATGGTCCCACACCGTGAGTTGAAGTGGGAAAGGTGCTGCGGTTGGTCCCCCATCCTATTAAAGGTGGAGAAGGTGGGATTCCTGAAACCTGGAGGTGCCGACATATCATCCACCCTTGACGGATATGTCTTTCCATCCGGTGGGATCGCCACCTTTCGCGTTTCTAAAGCCTCCAGGTGAGCAATTAGTGCCACCATTAGATCATCTTAGTGGGGGTCCCAGTATTGATGAGGTTCCCTAACTACGAGCGCGTTGGTGGGTTCTTCAACACTGTAACCAGGCTCAGTGGCTCATGGAGCGGTTGGTGGGGAGACATGTAGGGTAGCTGGGGGAACTTGAGCTGGGTTTCTTATATTGTCACGCCGTTCTGGAGGGTTTGGCGAGACATTCCATCCCCTCTTTCTGTGAGCTCCGACTTCATCCCTTTCTATGGGAGCAGCATGACCAGGGTTTCCCAGGGGTAGCTCGCCAAGGTGAAGTTGTTCCTTCCCGTGCTGTACTGGACTAGGATTGCAGTAGTCAGGTCTTCGCTCTACAACGCATTCAGCCAAGATTTCCTTGACCATCTTCTTATTCTCATCATGTTTTTTTGCACAAAGTGGCCTTTTCAGGGTCTTCCTCTCTCTTCTTCACTTATTCGGATGGGTCGGAGTGCTTGGAAACTCTAACGAGCTCTTTTCCCTTACCGACATCCTTGATGAGTACTAATGACTCGGTGGGAAAAAAGACCTATTAGGTTCCTCTTCTGGAATGTAATCCTTCCTTATGGGTCAAATATTGGAAGCACTCCCTCGGGGTGTAATTCTACCTTAAGAAGCTCCAACTCCTCCTCCTCATCCACTATATCGGCCATGTTGACCATGACCCTTCCTGGGGGCATGACTTCGATATCTCCTAGCGATTCAGGATGCCTCCGGATAGGACTGAAGGGGAGGGAAGCATACTTCCCCCATCCTTGGATTTTAATGTGTGTGTGTGTGTGGGGGGGTATCCTCCTTGATAATTTTACTAAGTACCTTGATACTCTGAACACATTTCTTCTATAGGGCCTCACTACGGCCTGGTGACTCTGGGCGATGGGCCCCAGGGAGTTCAACCAAATTGACCAGAAGACATTGCTCACTGATATCTTCGAAATGCGCTTGGATCCTAGGATGAAACGATCACTGATGACACAGAATAAAATATGCCTCTCAAAGGGTGTGTCTGAAAAACTCAACGTCTACTAGGGTGAGGTATTCCAGTATGCAGAAATTCGGTGATCCCATGGGCCAGAACATCTCAGAGAAGTTGTCCGCTGCGAGGAAGATCCATATGCTCCTTGGTTTAGATTCAGGGTCTGGCCCTTGTTTTCCCCATTCATTAACCGGGGGTGGTTGGGGAACTAATAGCGGTACTGAGGCAGATTGTCGGGATGAAAAGCTGGCCGATGGAGAGTACGACAAGAGAGATGACTGGATTCTGAATGTCGGGCTGTCCTCTGAAGAGTGTAGCAACCTGGCCGCTACGTCACGATAAGATGTGATGATGGCCGCAGTTCCTGGCTCAGGGACCAGGGATACTGGCGATAGGCCACGATGCTGCTCGCCTGACATCGGTCCCCAGAATAGTTCTTTGTGATCTCTTGTCTAGGTAGAGAGTGCTTCTGGTGATGACGGTGGAAATTGCACGACTGTGACCTGTGGGTTTGCCAATTTTTATCCTCTTGAATATACCAGATGTTGGGTGTAGGAATCCTAAGGACCTCACATTCTTGGGAGTACTAGGCTGATGTGCCTTCTCCCTGCCCTAGCCTTTGACTCGTATGAGCGAGGGGAGGGTTCCCGAGCTTTGTCGTATTCCACATCAGATTACGAGAAGATGAATGGTTTGATCTATTTCCAGGCCTTCCCATAATTCTTCTTATGGTGGTGATGACCCACCTTCCTACCCCTAGATGGCACTTCAGGATAGGGCTGATTTCTGACATGGGGACCTTCGGATGCACTGGTGCTGGGGTGGAGAGGGTTTCCATCTGAGAATGCCAGGGTGCGAGGAGCAGCAAGACAAATATCAAAGAGAACATGGGGAGGACCTCCATGGGTAGCACTAGAAAGGGAACGACCTCCGCTGGAACTAGAAGAACCATGGGGGGGTCCTCCATGCTTGTTTCCCCTGGCGACCTTAGTATGATGAGGGTCCTGGTACCGGTCTAGATGAACACCGGTAGGGCCTCTGTGCTGGGTATGGGTGGAGCGAGGTTGGACTTCACCCCTCTGGTCGATGAGGTGAGGAGGACCATCACCATCTGATTAGAGGACATGGGGAGGATCCCCATGTTCAAGAGAGACCAGATGTGTAATATCCCCACACCGGCAGTCGGGGCAGGAGGAATGACTCCATACCTGGTGTAATGGGCACGGGAGCAGATTCCCTTCCGAGTATCACCGCCGCGTGGAAGACCCACATTTGAAATGAGGGTAGAATGGGGCGGACCTCCATTCCAAGCCTCAAAGTGGGGAAGGCCCGCGCTTTCCATGGTAGTGGTACGCAGAGGACCTCTGTACTTGGTGGAATCACTATGGTTTAGCTCACAGTAGCCACTGCTCTTGCCAGAGACAACGAGAGTCGACCCAGCCTGCCCGTGGGGTGGTTGGGGCCTCGATCTTGGTCTTGCATATGAGATCCCCTTCTCAGTGTTTGCAGGGAACTGATGATATTCATCGATGTTTTCTTAGGCCACTGTAGTCGTCGACGTTGACGCTCCCTAGAGGGAATCCTCCTCGGTTTGTGCTCGACGCCGGCGTCGGTTCGAATGAACTGGGGTCGGTGGTGCTGGTACATAGCTTACCAGCTTCACTTCCAGCAAGACCTGGTGGCGGTACTGACGCATCCTGGTGGGAGTCCTTTCTTGGATACCCTAGAATGGTACTCTGACCGGGCTCAGCAGGATGTCACCTACCTCGTTAGCATAAGGTAGGGATTCATCAAATCATTCCAGGGAGAGGCTCTTGAAAGGATTGTATCTCGGCGTGGGGATAAGAGGATCCCTACGTGTCCCTCGGGGGTGGCGTTGGAGACGAGGAAAATATGCCTTCAGATCTCAGGGGGCCATATCCTAGGTTGGGATTATGCCCTCTTCCTCATAACGGCGCACGAGATTGCTGATTACCCTCCGTTAAATGTACTCAGACAGGTATAGGGGGCATGGGCACCGAATGGCCGTAGATGTAGAGGCCGTCGTGGAAGAGGTGAAGCCATGTGGGATGGTTGTATGGGAGCTGCCCCTGCCCCTACGTCGATGGGTAGGCGGTGATCGCATCCCTGGAGTAGCAACATGATTCCTGAGATCATGGAGATTAATTAATCAGTGCTGAAAGAAATTGGAATCGAAGACCAATGCCCAAACTCTATCCCATATTCCATGAACGGTAAGAGGAATCCACACTGACAACATCGCAGAACGGGATGTCCAATGTTCTACTACCCCACCTTCAGGTGTGTTTCACGGTTGGACCACTAGTTTCTTAGCGGGACCCAGTTTCAGATAACTGGATCTGGTGACACATAAATCCATTGATGCATCAAGCACTACTAATATCCATTTTGAGGAGGATAAATTCACATCCGATTCACCGTTTCTGTTTTCGACACTTTCTCCGGGCCGCGCCTCGATCAGTCTGTGGAGGGCGTGCAACTGTTGCCCCGCATTCCCGCTTTCCAAAGGTAGGCGACATTCTTCACTTTTTGAGGGACATTTTCTCTTCTATCGAAACAGGATGATGGGATGTCGGTTCTTCATTCCTTTGATTCCTCCTCAGAACTCATCACCTAGTCTGGGTCTCCCTTATATATTTAATACGTAGTTCGTGAAACTCTTCCTAGTGCCATATCTTCATTGACACTAGTTAATTACACTTTTTCTGTCGGGATATTCCAAGGGGTCCGGTCAGGGCAGCAATCTTTGGTCATGGGAGTAGTCACATTGAGCATCACAGGCGTGTCTGGGCACTGGTACATTGGAGGATCTGTGTTTCTTCCTTTTATTATAGGTCTTCTCGTGGGCACGGAAGCCTGAGGAATCCCACATCGAATGTGGGGAATTATATGTCATAGGAAGGTATCTGAGGTTTTCCTCATCTTCCCATGTTTAACATAGGGTTTGCCTCAGGTTTAATGTCCATTAGAGATGGATTGTAATGATCAGAAAACTGACTAGAGTGGATCAGATGGGTGCAATGCATAAAGGGAACACTGATGTTGGGTCCAACGTATAGTTGAATTCCCAGTCATTGTTGAGGGGAATTAGGGATGAGATGGCATGATTTCACTGGGATGTGGCATCCTGGATAAGAATAGGGATGGATGATGGATGAATGAAGTGGAGGGGGTGAAGGAGGACCATTTCAAGGGTGATGATGAAGTTGGGATTGTGCCTCAGAGTGACTTCCTACATGTCCCCGTGGTAGGGAATCAATTTTTTCATTGTTCGGTGAATGTAGTTCATCTTGGAAATGGCTTACTGCTAGTTGGACTTCCAATGGATTACCGTTGAATGGAGTAACAATGACTTACTGCTGAATGGGTAACAAAAAGGGGAATACTGTTTTACATCATGCAGGATGGGGTGGACCGACGTGAAGTGGCTGGGACCATTTTTTGTTGGGATTGAACCTTAGGAGAGGCTTCCTACGTACCCTACCCTGGCAAGGATCAATGTCTACGTAGTTTAGGTATGGGGTAGGAGTCGGTGAACCGATGTGAAAAAGGACCTGAGGTCTAGGTGGATGGTGGGCTTGAACCTCATGGAGGCTTCCTATGTACCATAACATAGAAAAGATCAAAGTCCATGTAGTTCAGGGTAAAATTGTGTGCAGCAGATTACCACTTAATGGGAAAACAACGACTTACCGCTGATTGGGGTCCATAGTTTAACGTCGTGCAGGATGCGATAAATCGACGTGAAGGTGGTCGGAGCGACTATGTTTTGGGATTGAACCTCAGGGAGGCTTCATAATTTCCCTTCCGTAGCAATAATCAAAGTCCATGTAGTTCGTTAGGGGGAATTTGGGGCTTATGCTCTAAGGTATCCCCAAGTGTTGGTGAACTGACGTGAAGATGGCTAGAATGACTAGTGTTGTGGACATGAACCATGTGGAGGCTTCCTACGTACCATGACTTGGCAAGGATCAAAGACCTCGTATTTCGGGGTTATGGGGGCTTCATACCCTGACGTGAAGATGGTTGGGACCAACGGACGGTGGTGGGATTTAATCTCAAGGAGGATTCCTACTTACCCTACCTTGGAAAAGATCAAAGTCTTCGTAGTTCGGATGGTGTGGGACTTACGCTCTAGGCTGCCCCGGGTGTTGGTGAACTGACGTGAAGATGGTAAGGACCAATGGATGTTGGGATTGAAACTCATGGAGGCTTCCTACATACCTTGCCTTGGAAAGGATCAATGACCTCGTAGTTCCTGGTTGTTTGGGGCTTACACACTAGGCTTCCCATGTAGGATTACATGGTCGATGCTTACTCTAAGACCATGTGAGTCATGCTCGGTGTGAGAAACAAGAGACAACAATGACCCGACGATCACATCATAAAAGGTGTGTCCATGGGAAGTGATGTGGGGATTATGTGTGGTTCTCAACTCAAAGAGGAAATAGTTGATTAAAAGTGGTTAGCGGCCTAGGGAGAGAAATATTGGAACATACTCTTGGATGGAGGCCTATTGGTGACAAAGCCCGACAAGAGAGAGATTTGGTACTGAAGAAAGGAGGGGTCTGGTGTCTATTCCCCCCAGCACTTGGGACTGAAGAAGAAAGGAGGAGCTGGTATGCTGCCTCCTGCAAGAAAAACAAGGGGCTTTCCTGGAGACGGTCTTCCATTCCCCACTGACAAATGCCACTCCAATAAAAAGGATATCATCCCCTGTGTGGGATGATCTCATCCTCATGGGGAACAGTGGGCATAGAGAATGTATAAGGTGGCATCACCCTACGTGCGAGGAATGGGGTGAGGTCACAGTTTAACGTCATGTGCTGAGGATGATGGTGCGTGGTAGTTTCACGTCATGCAGCACGGACAACAAGGGTTCACTCTGCACCCCTAGGACATACATAACCGGAACCCTCTGCGCCTTGGTGAAAATAGGGGATAGGAAATGTCATGGCTAGGGGGAATTACGTAACTATCCATTGGGGGTCGACATTAGTGTGGCTATGTAAAGAAGTAATAGCCTTTATCGCGCCCATATGAAGAGGTATGAGATGAAGCAATGAAACATGATGTATCTTCCAAGGGAATTTGAAATCACATCTTACAAACCTAGAGGGTCACTTGGGAAAAGGAATTGCAAAGTAGAGGGGTTCATAAGTAGGGTCCTGGTGAAGCTCTGGTGCTCTTCTTGGTAGAGGGTACTAGCGAAGGGGTGTTATTTGCGAAGTATAGCATCCCAGCCTAATCATAGGGTAGAGGTGCATATATGAGGTTCTTCGCGAAGTAGAAAGGCAATCGTAGAGCACTGCCTTGCAGAGCAAAGGTGACTCACTAAGCAAGGTATCATGAAGCAATGTGCTTTGTGAAGTACAGTGACCATTCATTGGCATGTGGATCACATGTACGTGACTAGTGTTTCGCGAAGCATAAATGCTCCATGACAACCCTGGCCCCCTTAGGGACCCCCTTCCTTCACGGAGACCCTTAAGCTATGCGAAAGGAATCCCTCTCAAAAGAGGGGGTTAAAACAAGGCAATGGGGATGCACTTAGTAGAGAAGAAGTACCTCGCATAGCTCATGGTTCGAAGAGCAGAGGGTGATTCATGATTCTGGAGCATGGATGTTGAAAGGTTGGATCCGCCACTAAGACATGGGGGTAGGCCAGTATTTATAAGCATGAGGAACCGTGAAGCAGCGTGCAATCGGCATGAAAAAAGATTTGTTTGTTCCGCGGCGGGCTCGCGAACTTCAAATGCGATCACGAAGCATCCCGCCTCCTTTCTCCGTGGCGGCTCACGGATGTCAAAGGTACATATGGAGTGTTACAACCTCCTCACTTCGTGGCAGCCTTGCGAACGACCAATCAGTTCGCGGGGAGGCCCACCTCCATGATCTGCGACGGGCGCAATGCGATTGGCGCTCCACGAATGGTCTTCGCGAGGCAACCCCTTGGGCGTTCCATTTCTTTATCTTCTTCTCCCATTTTGGCACCAACAGTCACATAACATTATGATCCTAGTTTCATAAGATATTAGAAACAAATTAAATTTGGAAATAACATTTAACGTTACATAAATATGTGACAACGATTAAAGCCTAGACAATATCACATGAAAGTCAAAGTCCCATAATAGATTAGGTTACACCCTAATCCCATACATAATTCATCATAAGAATAAATATTTACCCAATGAACTAGATATTTTTATAGGAATGCCCATACTATCTTGTTCATCATAAATTTGATCCTTATAAAAGAAATAAATTATATTTTATGGCATAAGAATTTCCCTGGGAAAGAAAAATTGTTTAATAATCTTGAGTAATATCATAATTAAAGGAAATTTCATAGTGAAATAAATTGAGAAATGGTCATAAGGTATATACAAACTCATTAAAGGAAGGGGAAGAATCTTGGTATATATTTTACTATCATATATAAATAAGTTAGAGGCCTTCCAACATAATAAAGAGTGGGTTGGAGAGGGAATCCACTTAATCTGAATGAAATGGTTGTTTAAATAGATCCCTTACATGGTGCCTCATTTTTCACATGTGTTATTTTTATTACTAAATAATTAAAATGTATTAAATATATAATTAATTAAGAACCATTTACAATATTATTATTCCTTTTATTATAATTAATAATAATCTATATTCAATTACGTAACCAATTAAATTTATGTTGGATGTTTTAATGATAAATGTATCATACGTCTAGAATCACTTTTGTTAGTTAAATAAGGTCAAATAAGTTATTAATTCATCATTCCCAAGAAGGTAACAATGTAAATATTTGTCATTTTATACTCATATAATAATTTTTAAACCCACCAGGATATATTGTAATGGATAATGAATTATGTTACAATCATGGAGATGGAAGGTCGTATGTATGCATGAGTAATGTTCCCATTTATTCACAGATCATAATGTAAGGTTTTTTAATTTTAATTTTTCATTTTAGGATTATAATTATACGATAAATAGAATTTTATTTTCTTAAATACCATTATAAATACCATTCATGTGACGTGGTAATAAAGACAAATCACATAACTTCACAAGGTAGTAGTCTGCCATACAGTAGAACAAATTCATTATGTATAAAATTTACAATAAGTATAGAATATATATGACATATTTATTATTATAATGGTTAATAGTTCATAATTACAATATATAAAAATAAAATTTGACCTTATTTCCTTCCCTGTAAATATTACGTAAAAAATGAATCACATCACTATTTGTGGAGGTAGTCCAATGTACGCAAAATCTACACTAACATAATTTATATGCAATGAAAATAAAAAATGTAGATATGATTATATAAGTAAATAATTATAATAATATCTATAATATCAAATATATGTTGGAAATAAGTAATGTTACATGTGGGAGTTGAAAATAGAATATAGTTTTAGTTTTTTGTCAATCCACTCATGGTTGATCAAGGACTTTGCAAGATAACTATTATTATAGTATATATTCCCTCAATGTTGACGGTTACATTTTTACCAATTATTTCCCAAATTTGTCAGTAAAAAATTTATAGGATGAGGGAATTTTTTTTTGGAAAAACATTTTGCACGCAAGGATGATGTTGAATCGAAATCTTACACATAACTGGTTTTTCGGGACCAACACATCAAAATACTGAAAATGATTGAGATGCATGAAAAGAATGAAATTTCATTACATATGATTTTTTTATATAGTAATGATGTGCTATGTGGATGGAATTCAAGACACTCACACACCAAATATGACATCAAAACACGAGTTTCAAAATTATGGGAATGTGTGCAAGGAACATCCAAATAGGGCCATCAGTGTCTATTCATTGGTGGCCACCCCTTTCATTCGAAGAAAATTTTTCCAAGGAAATATGTTTTTTCAACATCATGAATGTGTTACATGAAGAAGAATTAAACACAGTAAAACATGCACATAGAGTGTTCTTTATGTCAATAATGACCAAGATAATCTCATGGAATGGATGCAATAAATATATGCATTGAACGAAATATATCTAGCACAAAAGAATAAAATTTTTCATTTAATTACATTTGTTATGAACTATTGTTTTAGTTGTGAATCTAGAATGTTTTGAATATCTTGTTTTTTGGTCTTTGTTTTCAAGTGAACCAACTCAAGACTATGGTGAATGAAGCATCTCATGTTAATCAGGTATAATGACTTAAATCCAAATCTACTGAAGTGACTTCAAGTCATTAAACAGAGTAAGACTTCACCCAAGGAAGTGGGCTAGGGGGTCGACAGAAGTGTTCGAAGTGAGTTTATCCTGACCCATCCCCCATGTCCCATATTGTGACTACCCCAAGCCCGCCTTCCATAGGCCTGGGGCTGGAAACTAGAACCAAAGGCGTAAATCCCAAAAATGGGAAGACATTGCCTTTATAATTGTAAAAAACACATCAGAGTACACAACTGGAAGCAAACCACTAAGTAAAACTGTATAAAAAAGAAGTGATGGAATGTAAAAGGGGATGGAAATACAAGCCCAAAAGGAAAGTACATGTACAACTGAAAGCAAGTACAACTGAAGAAAAGTAAAGCAGCTACTGGGTCGTCCTCCGGGGTTCTTACCTGAAGGGTAGGTACAGATGGCCTCCTCGGCACTCCACGTCCGTCTGTCTCCTCCATGTACCATCACACCGAGTGGTCCACCTCCAGATAATGTCCAGTCCTGCTACTCTCTGCCTTAGTCAGCATTGTCCGTCATCTGCAACCATCACAATGAGGTGCAGGCATATCCTGTGAAGGGGTGAGGATAACGATACTCAGTAGGGACCCCAAGACCCTCAAGGTATCACAAAATCCAAAAAGAATAAACCACAAGTAGGAAATCAATGGATAAACATTACTTAAGTATATGCCCATACATATACCTATGTTATCTAGTAACCCATCTCAATCATGAGGAAAACACAAATGTCATTGACTAAGCTCAAACCAAAATTTTTATTAATTTAAACCTTCTACTGCTAGAGAACTCCCTCTCTATCGAGTAAAGTTGGTCTGCTGCATCACATAGAGACGCTACCCACTAACATGGAATGCTAAGGTACTCCTCCTATCGAGTACCGTGGATCTTCTGCACTCGCACAGAGGGGCTCTCCACCATGGGTCTGCTACGCTCACACAGAGGCGCTCCCCTGGTAGCCTACTGCAGTGCTCCACGTATCGATTACCATGGGTCTGATGCGCTCACACAGAGGTGCTCCCCACCATGGGGCTCCCTCTCTCAAACAGAGGCTCTCCCCACTGGGCTAGTCGAATCACTCTGAGTCGAATCGGTCAACATTCATCAAGTCTCACCCAGCTACTAGGTTCCCACACAAATTCCAGCTTGTCTATGGATGATTTTCTCCACAAGCTACTAGTTGATACTCCAACTGCCACGAAGTTCCATGTATAATTATATAAAAAGTCTTCCACATCATAGGGGTCTCAACGCAATAGACGGTGCGTCAATCAGACACCTAGTCTATTAGTTATTAGCCTTTGAGCCCCGGGGGCCTGGTTGGATTCGTGTATGATCCAACCTGACCGTTTCTCAACTACACCAAGAACTCCAGTGGGGTATTATCAAAGGGATGGATTTGCTCCAAGAATACCAGCACCACTGACGTTTCATCAAACAGACGTCCTGTGCCAAAGATATGGACCAAGAAGGTAAAGGATTAGAAATGGGCCCGGCTCTAGTCCGACCTGGTCAGACCGACTCGACGCAACCCATTCTGGGCTGACCTACTCTTGGTCGACCCGGTAAGCCTCACCGGGACTGACCCAGCCCATTGGGCAGGTCACCCCGTTGGGAAGGTCATCCCATTACATTTTTGGCCCAATCCGCTGGGCCCAGACCAGCGGACTCCATGGGCGGTTCAGCCCGAAGGTTGCCCCGTAGGAAACTCGGCCTGAAGGACAAGGCCAGGTTGGCCAGCGCCGCGAGGGGCACTACTAAGGTGCCTCAGCCTGGGTGGTCGGGCTAGTTAGGAGAATAGCGGGCAGCCCGTGTGGAGCGCGGGCTGGCCGTGGGTGAGCCGGACAGGGAGCGATAGAGGCCAGGTAGGCCGCGGGGGCGCCGACAGGGCACTGGGCAGGCTGCGGGGGAACTGATAGGTCATTGGGAAGGTCACTGGGAAGGTCATTTCAGGGGCCAGGAAGGACTCATGGGTGCCGATAAGGCACCGAGCTGGGCACGAGGGTACCGAGTAGGCCTCGACAGAGGTTGGGCCAGCCATGGGGGCACCAGTAGGGCGCCGGACAGGGCGTGAGGGCGCTAGAAGGGTGCTGGGAAAGGCGTGGGGGCACCAGACATGCCATGGTAGGGGCTGGGTAGGCCGCGGGGGCACTGACAGGGCGCCGGGTAGGTCGCGGGGCCACCGGGCAGGGTGCGGCAGGGTGTCGGTGGGTTGTGGGTAGGCAGGACGCATGCCAAGTTGGGTACCTGGAGGCCATTGGTAGGTCGGCTGGGTGCCACTTCGGCCCGTGGTGGTCGGCCGGAATCTTCTGTGCACCGCATGGGAGGCGCGCTTCATGGATGCCGCAGGAGCACGATGTTCATCATTGTCGCCTTCATCATCGTCGCCACATCACCATGTCGTAGAACCCCACAAGAAAGAATAATCAATGGAGGATATCGGGCCATGTTAGTTTGGCCCACATCCTCGGCGTTTATAGTGATATCAATTGGTTCATCAAAATTGTAAAGATGAACATCAATTATTTACAACCACGCAACGATTTATTTTCAAACAATGACGAGAAAAGAAAAGGGATAAAACACAAGCTAAACCCCCTACCTTTGATTCGTCGATTGAAGTTCTTCATTCTTTGACGGTGTTATAGAAATAAGGCAATGAAGTTCTTCGTTCTCCGTGTTTGTCATGCAATCACAACCCCTAGCTGCGTCGGTCGGGGAAGACACTCCATGTTGGTAGGTTCTGAGGGAGGAAGTCGAAGAAGGTTTTTGGCAGTGTTCTTCGCGTTCTTTGTTATTCGTTGGGAGAACATCTTTTCTCCCAAGCTCTCCTCTCAAGCTCCCACCAAATGAGAATTTCCAATCCAAAAATAATAAAAGTTATCTATTATTTTTTTGGCACAAAAATTTCAAAATGGAGGAATAAATTAAGTGGTTCCCCTTAATAAATTACATGCATTGGTGCAGTTGATTTATTTGGGAGGTAAAGAGGCTCCCCTTAATTAAATTACATGCGTTGGTGCAATTAATTAAAAGGGAGAGGTGGCACCAATTAATGGTAGAGGTGGTCAAGGGACTTCCCTCTCATTAATGAGGGGAGTTGGGAGATTTTCCACCCTCCCATTAATTGGGGGGTGTTAGTCTTGTGTAGTCCCCACAACATAACCTCTCATGGGAGGTTATGTTCGGATGGCCCCCACCAACATAACCTCACATGGGAGGTTAGGGTGTGGTGGTCCCACCTCCAACTCCCAAGTGGAGGTTTTAACCAACAACCCCTAACACTCATGGTGGCTCAAAAATAAAATAAAGTGTACAATTTATTTTATTATTGTTTTTATAAAAATCCAAAAACTAACATTTATTCTTGATCATCCTCCATCGAGGTGAAAGTCTTCTTAGGTGAATATCGATGTTGTGAGTTCAATAGTGACCTCAGGTTTCAGTTCCGAGCACTAGTTCAAAAGTTATAAAAACCGGCTCGTACGTTTACTGAACGTGCCCGAAAAAAACTTCAGAAATTGATTATGGGCACCCCATGCCTCAAAATCAAGCGCCATAAAAATTCTCCGACCCATAAAAATCCCATGTATTTATGAAAAAAAATTCCACAAAATTTCTTGGTCTTTAAATTCTCCCCACCTCCGGGCTTTACGTCCCCATAAGATACAACTCAAACTTTGGGAAAAAATGGGAGTACTGAGAACGCATCCGAGCCTCCTGCTCCCATGTGCTCTCCTTGAGGTTTCTATGATGCCAGCATAAGCACACCTGAGGTATCGACCATATATGTAAAACCCGCTTCTGTCGATCCTCAATCTCCACTAGAACCTCCGTTAAAGTTTCCCCATCGTTAACGTCCAACTCTCCATGGTTGATGATGTGGGAAGTGTCGTGCACGTATCTTCTCAGCTGAGATATGTGGAAGACTTCGTGAAACCGGTGCAATTGAGGTCGAAGATCTAAGTAGTAATCCACCTCACCTACTCCACTGAGGACCTGGAAAGGTATGATGAATCTCGAAGATAACTTTCCGCCTCGGCCAAATCTCCGTAAACCATGTGAAGGTGAGACCCGTAGAAATATGTGGTCGCGATCCTCGAACTCCAGACGTCTCCATATCCTATCAGCATATGACTTCTGCCTTCTCTGTGAAGTCTTTATTTTCTCCTGGATGATCTGCACCTTTTCCGTTATAGCCCGTACCATATCTGGTCCCACTAGTGCTGACTCCCTAGGGCCAGTCCAGCAAAAGGGTGATCTGCAAGGTAGCTCGTACAAGGCCACAAATGTGACATCCCAATGGTGTAGTGATAGCTGTTGTTATAAGAAAACTCCACCAAAGTAAAGTGATCCTCCTAGTTGTGACCGAATTAGAGGACACATGCACGTAGCATGTCCTCGAGGGTCTGAATGGTCCGCTCAGTCTCACCATCGATCTGAGGATGGAAGGTGGTTCTCAAGAGAAGCTATGTCCCGAAAGCTTCCTATAACCCCTTCTATAGCCGGGAAGTAAACCATGTGTCATGGTCAGAGACAATAGAGGAAGGTACTACATATAGTCGCACAATCTCCTACACATAGAGGCATCCCAAACTCTCCACTTAACCCTACTCTCTGATCGGTAGGAAGTGGGGCGACTTGGTGAGTTGGTTGATGATCACCCAAATCGAGTCATGAACCCTAGATGTACGTGGATGACCTGCCACGAAGTCCATGTATATCCCATCCCACTTCCACTCTGGAACCTCTAAAGGATGAACGAAGCCTGCTGGTACCTGATGCTCTACCTTCATTTTCTGGCAAGTGAGGCACTGTGAGACAAACCCTGCTACCGCCTTCTTCATACCTGGCCATCAGTGCTATTGTCAAAGGGCATGGTATATCTTCTCCACTTCTGGATGTACCACTAGAGGGGATTTGTGGAACTCCCTCAACAATTCCTCCTGAAGTGCCACTGGTACCATTGTACGACCTCCGAAGAGGATGACATGCTCCCCACCATCAGAAAATCCATCAGGTGCTTTCCCTATGGATATCTGAGCACGTCGTGTCTCACACTCAGCGTCCCCATGCTGAGCCTCCCTGACTCGCTGAAGATGTGGGGGAGTGAACATAAGAGACTGTTGGAATATTTTTCCATCTCTATCCACAAAGGATATCTGTAAAGTATCCAACTGCTCTGTCGCCTCTCCTAGCAGTTGTATACCAGTCCTCCTATTGAGTGCATCTACAACAACGTTCCCCTTAGCAGGGGTATAGACTATCCTAAAGTCATAGTCCTGGAGGAACTCAAGCCAATGTCACTGTCACAGGTTCGGGTCCTTCTGATAGAATATATACATGAGACTCTTATGATTAAAGTATATGGTAAAACACTCTCCCATTAGATAGTACCACCACATCTTCAAGGTGAAGACCACTTCTGCTAACTCCAGGTCAAAGGTAGCATAGTTATATTCGTGTTGTCTCAGCTGCCGAGAACCATAAGCAATCACTGCTCGCTCCTTCATCAGGACACACCCATGTCCGGTCCCTGATGTTTCGTAGTAGGCTACGTACCCTACGCCATCCTCTAGAATCCTCAAAATGGGGGCACTAGTCTGCCTCTGTCTCAGCTATTGAAAGCTCTGTTGGAATCTCTCGGACCACATTAAGGGTTTCCCCTTCTTCGTCAAGGCTGATAGTGGTGATGGAACTCTGAAGAAGTCTAGTACCATCCTCTAATAGTATCCAAACGATCCTAGGAAACTATATACCTCTGTCACACTCCTATGTGGCTCCCAAGAAAGTATTGCCTCTATCATTGCTGGATCCACAACAACTCCAGCCTCTTAGATTACGTGTCCCAAGAAGTGAACCTCTTGAATCCAAAACTTTCTCTTTGAGAGATTACCATAAAGCCGGTGCTCTAAGAGTGTGTCCAGTACCATCTACAATTGGTAGGCATGCTCCTCCTTAGTAGTCGAGTACATCAGAATTCCATCGATGAAGACTACGACAAAGCAATCGAGGTAAGGCTGGAAGATCTAGTTCATGAGAATCATGAAAACTGCTAGAGCGTTGGTTACACTTAGGGACATAACCAAGAACATGTAGTGGCCATACCGACACCTGAAGGTCATCTTCTGCACATCCTCATCTCAAAATCTGAGCTGGTGATAGCCTGATCTAAGGTCTATCTTCGAGAACCATCGTGCTCCCTTCATCTTGTCAAAGTGGTTTTAAAACCTCGAGTGTGGGTACTTGTTATTTATGATCACCTGGTTCAGGAGATGGTAGTCGACACAGAGTCTCAAGCTCCCATCTACCATCTTGGCGAACAGGATCAGGGATGCCCAGGGAGAAACATTGGGCCAGATGAATCCCTTCCCTTGCAAGTCCTCTAGATGTACCCTCAGCTTGCGAAGCTCATATGGAGCCATCTGATATCTTAGAGTAGATATTAGTGCCATCCTGAGGTACTTTTCTAAGTAGAAGTCCACCTCTCTGGGATGAGGTAGTCCTAGAACATCATCAGAGAAAACATTCGCGTACTGGTCCACCACTACAGGATAAGTTGGACTCTCCAAATCAACTGCTCTGAGGGTAAGGCAAGATAACTGGTGATTGATTGGATAAAACCACCTCCGAGTAAGTCTTTCCTCTACTACAAAGGTTCCCTTCTCATCAGATAAGGTAATCCAGGTCCAATCCATGCGAACACACCACACTTTTTTCCTAATACAGTCGATCTGAGCATGGACTGTAGACAACCAGTCCACACACAAGATAATTTTTTAAGGCCTTGACACCACTACTAAGAGATCCCAGCCGAATTTCCCATCTTATATAGTAATATCACACTGCCGGAACCAGTGTGTGATTATCGATTCTACTCCCGTAGGAGTCTCTTGCTGTAAGGATCGAGCCAACGGCTCCGTCAGAATCTCTGATCTCTGAATGAGGGTGGTGACAATGAAAGAGTGACTGGAACCTGTGTCTATAAGAACTGCAGATAAGGAGGATTAGACACATATCGTACCTCAAATCATCTATGAAGCACCGTGATCATAATCTTCAGCTTCCTGAAGCTAATCTCTCCCCTGTCCACCCGCTCCCTATGGTCGGGGTGGACCTCTTAGTGGCGGCGGTGGTGGTAACACCTCATAACATCTTCCACCGCCAGTTTCACGTCCAACTCCACTTCCATTAATACCTCCTCCCTACAGACCACCTCATTCAAACCTATTCCTCTGCCAGAGAGGTCCCTCTACTATCTTCTGATCATCTGTACGGTGGGCCAGATAGTAACGATCCATGTGACCCTATCCACCGCATGAGTAACACAGTCTTTTCCTGGCATGTCTGGCCTTGTCTCCACCCTGGGTGACCCACACAACCGATTATGTGTCGTTCGGTCGTCCATTTTTAGGTATGGTCATATCTTACCTCTGTGACATTTGTCTACTGCCAACTTCAGAAGACTCCACTACATGTCTGCTAGTAGTGGGTCTCACTGCTGGTCACTCCTCAACAACGAAACTATCCACTAAGAGGGATTTCTCTAACACCCCCGCCTGCGTCGAGATGATGAGTGAGATCATTGATGCTCTAGTCTCCCATCTGAGCCCGAATCAAAGGTTAGGGCCCTAAAGAATGGGTCCCGCACCAAATTTTTGTAGTAGCACGAGAGGTCGGTGAACCTCGCTGAGTACTATGCTACTGTCATGCTTCCCTGCTGCAGATGAAGTACCTCCTGTATATACACCGCACGAAGGGAGGATGGTAAAATCTCCGCTCGAAATAGGCTCTTGAAGTCTACCCAGAGCAGGGTCGCCTCGTCATGAACCTAGAGCATCAGGATCCACCATCTGCCTGCTGCTGCATGAATAATACTCGCGACAAGGATCACCATGAAGTCTACTGGTGTCCCTACTATCCTGAAGACTCTCACCATAGCCTCCATCCAATCCTCAGCCGCCTGTGGGACCGTCTCTCCTCTGAACCTGGGTGGCCTCTGGGGATGAAACTCATACAACGCGCTTAAGAGATGTGCATCGTCTGTTGCTGGGGCCGGTGGCATCGGTGGCCCAATGGGAAGTAGTACTGCTAGTGCCTCCACTAGTAAAGGGCCCTGCACTAAGGCCTCATTGCTCGGTGGGATGTTAGTACGTACGAATCTTGGGGCTCTAACTTGTTGTCTGTGGTGAAGCATCCTGAATGAAACAGATGTGACACAGACAAAAAGATTATACCTGACGAGATGACCTGGTTGAGCTGACTTAAAGAAAACATTTGGAAACACGTACGCAATCAGTGTTTTTGTGCACTGATTTGGAAATTAGAAGTCATGGTCCTTGTGTATGGATAATTCATCCTCCCGCACCAACACCAGACTCCCTGATCTGAAAAACACAATTAGTACCCTTAACACTATTGCTTCATAGAAATTAATGATCAGAGGTCTACGTTCTGCTGCAGAACTGACTCATTTGATACCAATTTGTCAAGACCCATCCCTTGGGGCCTATATCATGACTATCCGAAGCCCTCGTTCCATAGGACAGGGGGTGACGACTAGCACCAATGGTATAAATCACTAAACTGGGAAGACATTTCCATTATAGTTGTAAACAAACACATCAAAGTACACAACTGGAAGCAAGAAATTAAGTAAAACTTTATACAAAAGAAGTGATAGAATGTAAAAGGGTCCATGAATACAATCCTAACCTGAAAGTACAAGTACAACTGAAAGCAAGTACAACTGAAGAAAATTAAAGAAACAACTAGGTCATCCTTAGTGGTTCCTACCTGAAGTGTAGGTATAGATGGCCTCCTCACCACTACACATACGTCTGTCTCCTCTGTGTATCTTCCCACTGGGTTTTCCACCACCATGTACCATCCATTCTTGCTACTCTCAGCCTCAGTCATCGCTATCCATTGTCTGCAACCAACACAACAAGGTGCGGGCGTAGCACATACAGGGGTGAGTATAACAATACTCAATAGGGACCCCGAGAACCTCAAGGTCTCACAAAATACAACAAGGATAAACAAAAAGTATGAAATCAATAGATAACCATTACTTAGGTATATTCCTATACATATACCTAAGTTTTCTAGTAACCCATCTCAATCATGAGTAAAACACAAAAGTCATTGACTCATCTCAAACCAAGATTTTTATTAATATGAACCTTCAGCTACTGGAGAAATCATCCTCTATCGAGTACAGTGGGCCTGCCGCATCACACAGAGGCACTTCCCACTAACATGGATTTCTAAGGTACCTCTCCTGTCAAGTACTGTGGATCTGTTGTGCTCACATAGAGGCGCTCTCCACCGTCGATCTTCTAAGCTCACACAAAGGTGCTACCCTGGTAGCCTTCTGAGGTACTCCATGTGTCGAGTACCGTGGGTCTACCATGCTCACATAGAGATGCTCCCCACTGTGGGTCTTCCGCACTCACACAGATGCGCTCCCCACTGGGCTAGCCAAATCACTCTGAGTCGAATCAGTCATCAGTCGTCTAGTCTCATCCATCTACTAGGTTCTCACACAAATGCATACTCATCGCTGGAACATCTGCTCCACAAGATACTAGTCAATACTCAACTTCCACTAATTCCCATGTAGAAGTATCTCAAAGGTCCGCCACATCATAGGGATCTCAATGCAACAGACGATACGTCAATCAGATGCACGATCTGTTAGTTATTATTCTTTTAGTCATGGGGGGACGGTTGGATTCGTGTATGATCCAATATGTCCATATCTCAACTATACCCCGAAATCTAGTGGGGGTATTCTCAAAGGGACAATTTTGCTCCAAGAATGTTGGCACCGCTGACGGTTCGTCAAACAGACGTCTGGTGCCAAACATTCGGCCCAAGAAGGTAAAGGTTCAGAAATGGGCCCGGGTTCGGTCCGACTCGGTCGGATCGACTCGACCCCACCCAGTCTGGGATGACCTGGTCTGGGTCAACCCGGTCAGACTCACTGGGTCTGACCTAGCCCGTTGGGTGGGTAAGCTCGCTGAGTTCTTGGCCCAGTCCGCTGGGCTCGGCCCAGCGGACTGTGTGGGCGGTTCGACCCAGAGTTCGCCACGTAGGCGACTCAGCGCGATCGCCGGGTCCGGACTAGCTAGCGCCGTGAGGGGTGCGATTCAGGTGACTTGGCCTAGTTAGAAGACCAGTAGGTGGGCCGCACGGAGCACGTGCTGGCTGCGGGTGTGCCAGACAGGGTGACAGGAAGGGTGCAGAGGCACCGGGAGGGCACCAGGCAGGCTGAGGGGGCGCATGCAGTGCGTCGGGAAGGGCACCGTCCATGCCGCGGTATGGGCTTGGCTGGCCACAGGGGCGCTGAAAGGGCGCTGGGCAAGGTGCTAGGGTGCCAGGAAGGCCGCGACAGGGGCCATGTAGGTCGCAGGGGAGCCGGCAGGCTGCGAGGGCTCCGGGAGGGGAATGGGGGTGCCGAACAGGGTGTGGCAGGGTGCCAGAGGGCTGCGTGTAGGTGAGCTGTGTAACAGCCCGAGATTTTATGAAAAATATTCTTTTTTATTTCACTAATGTCTTGTGTTGTACGCTACACCAAAAGGAGCTTGCACAACACGAATCCTTGACTTGCCTTGCATTACACGCAATCGCAACCTTCCTCGATAGCTTGTGTGGTACGTAATACTGAGTTTTACGAAACAATGAGATGCTATTAAAATATTATTAAAACTAGCCGTTATGAATAGTAATAACCACTTTTTAAATTTTAGAAATTTTAGCTCTCAAAATGGACTTCATTTTTGGATTTGGAGTATCGAATTTAGCCTAAGATGAAATTTTGGTACATTTCGGATAACTTTCATATTCTGATGAATAGTGAAAATTACTAAATTTTAATTAAAAACAACTTTTTTAATCGAAATAATTAATAGTGATAAATTATTAATTTGAGTGGTTTTAAAGTATATTTAGAATATATTTTTACAATTTAATACAATGTTGGTCATTGGATGTAATTTCACATTTAAACTAGACATAAACAAGTGTCAATCTTTTGATAGATATTGTTTCTTAAAAACACTCTATTTGTTTTAACAGCGGGATTTAATTACAAAATTAATTAATGCAACTTTTATGTTATGAATTTGGTAAAATAGAATTCATTTTTGAATTCGGAATATGAAATATAGCTTGGGATGAAATTTTGGCATTGTTCTGAAAAACATCAATTTTTGATGAATAGTGAAACTACTAAGTGGTAGTTAAAAAAACTGAATTTTTCATAAAACGTAATTTTACCGCTTCTGTGAATGGAATTTCAAAAATCCGAGAGACACGGTTGATGTCAGTAAGTAAAATTTGGTTCAATGAGATGAAAATAATTTTTGGTGAATAGTAACTTTTTACTTTTATTTACCACGGTTAAAAGTAAATAGGGTAATTAAGGGTAAAAATGATATTATTATTACCCTAACACATGTCCTAATTCTATTGGACAAGTGTAATTCGACCAAAAACAAGCTTAGGAATAAAATATGACCATTTAGGCCCACTTGGATTAGATTAGGACATTTATTATTATTTAATTCAAAGAAGAGTTAAAAGAGTCAAAATCAAAGTTTATTTACTAAAACATTTTTAATATAGGGTTTTACATAAGATAAATTCGATTTTAAATATTCATTAGAAAGTTAAAACGATTTCCTACATGATGGTATTTTATTTGTAATTTTTAGACATCAAATAAGTTAATTTATTTATGACACAAAGATGATGCAGTAATTATCTTATTAATGAAATATTGACATAATTGATGTTATAAACCCCAAACTAAATATAATTTGAAACTTTTTATGAATTACACTAATTTTTTAGGTTACTATGATATATTAGTGTTGATTTAATAAACTTGGTTCGAACATATAATTCTTTTATGATTTTCAAAAAAAACATATATCAAATAGTGTCAAAATTGACACAAAATAGTTTTTAAATCAAATATTATATTATTTATTGTTATTTTATTCCTAAAAATCTAAGGTTCGGCCAAATGACTTAGATAAGGATATATATATTAATAATAAACAATTTGGGGTTCTTTTGGCATGTTATAGTAAGTGTATTAACCATATAGTGAAAGAAAACAAAAAGACACGGTAAAAGTTAAATTAATTAACTTAGAGATAAATCTAATTGATAAGGTTAAAATAATACCCTAAACTTGTCTAAATCCTATTGGTTGATAGGATTTCGACCCATACCCACTTTAGCTTCGAAATAAGACCCTTTGGAACCATTATAAACCGATTTTGACTTTAATATAAAATAATATTTTGAGATATTCCTACGGTGCCCCTCTCCTCCCTTATAAAAGGGCACCTCCTCCCCCTCCTCCTCACACCAATTTGAGCACTCAAGCTCGGCCAACCCCTGCCAAAATCTCTTCTCCACTTCCCTAGAAACATCCTAGAGGTTCTGGTCTTCCTCAAAGACCAATTTTAGTGCCATAAGAGGAGGTCTCAAAGAGGCACTTCAAAGAAGAGGTAATTACCGTTACCAATTCTTTCATCTTTATTTCTTCTTCCACTTCTTCTTCTTAGGTTGTTTCATTATGAAGTAATAACATAAGTATCACTCATATACTGATATGTTATTATAAGTATTAAACAACCATATTTCACCATCTATCCATCCTATAGAAAAAGAAATCACCGCGCGTGCGTATGTACGGAATACCGTCTCCACGCCGTGGTGTAATCTATTTTCCACCATCACCTTACAAGGATGGGTATAATGGTGTAATGAGTAACTATATATGTTTATTATGAAGTAATATTGATACTGAAATAATATATATATACTCCAATACAATTCCACGATCATAGGAACGATATCATCACTCGTGCGTACGTACGGAATACCGTCTCCACGATGTGATGCGACTCGTTCTACATGATCTTCATTTCATAATGATTATATAAATGAATTGAATGAATGAATATGGTATATAATACACTAATACCATTCTGGAAATGAATTATCTATAACCTAAAGATAATAATAAGAATTTATTCGATAAAACACGCATAAGAACAAAAAGTTATAAAGACCCGAGTAACAAGTAACAATGAAATATTACTAAAAAGAAGCTAATAATATGACCATATATGATATCATATCAATATGTATGATTCTGGAATAAGTAAATAACATTATTTAAACCATTATACAGGAGCTTCGGACACGAACAAAGCAAATCGGACCTAAGGTAAGGGAAATATCACAATCTCATTTTTATCCGAGATTGTTTATTCGTAAGTATTTACTGGGGTGTATTTTATCATCCACATCCATGTTTCATCAATATGTAATATTATTTCCATCCACCTACAATTGTTTAAATCCATTTTTACCCTTCGGTGAGTTTTTAGTAATATCTATGAAAGGAATCTTTTGTCATACGAGGTACTTTTTGACTTTTCCGACAAAAGTACGAAGAATGTTTTTTTTAACTTATACGGCATGAATGGATTTTTAAAACATTGTTTCCAAGAAGCTTCCTTTACAAGTTTTCAAGTTTATTTTTAATCAACTTCTTTTATTTTAAAGTTTTATGACATGTTATGAAAGGAAAAATGTTTTTGAAGAAGAAATGATATTTTCCTCAAGAATGGAGTTCAAGTGTTTTATCAAAATTATTTTCCATCTAAGATAATAAAGGGTTCTGTTTTTATCCCTATTATTAAATTGATTTGTTCATGTTGTGATGGAATTATTTTTATGAATTCCTTTATCTTATATGAATTGATTTATGATGTCATGATGTTTCAAGAATCCCATTTTTGTTACATGTGTTATGCGATGATGTATGTTTTATGATTATGTGGCACACATAAGAAAGGATTCATTATAAGATGGGTGGGACCTATATCTCCCTCCAATGCATTGGGTAAAGATTTTATATCTCATGAGATAGACATGGCTGGAACGGAAGGTTATTTCGGTTCAGTGATACAGGACTGAAACGAGGAGTGAACTCGGTTCAGAAAGGAACTGTGTCCACTAAGATAGTCTTGGCAATGAGTCATGACTAACAAGAAATGATTTTACATGATTATGTGTGCATGCCACAAAGTTTCAAGTTTCATGTTATGATTATGGGGATCTCATTTTCACTTCTATGATTTATCCCATGTTATGATATTATGAGCTCTTTTGCAGGTTAAGATTTCCAAAAGCTATGTTCTTATGTATATGATGTGATTGATATTTCTTTTGTTTACCCTTACTGAGCATTTGAGCTCACCCTTTTATGTTTTCTTTTCCCCAGGATATAAAGAAATGTTTTTAGGTAAAAAAAGGAAGATCTTTATGGGAGATATTGAAGATCTTTCCCCACGATTAGAAGATTACGTTCCGAGTTTCCAAAGACACTAAACTATTACGATCCTTGTGTGTGTGTTTTTGTTATGTACTAAGTATTCCGCAAAAGTAATGTAATGTCCATGTACGTCAGGATTTGGGTCTCTACAGTTGGTATCAGAGGAAAGGTTTAGTCAACCTTTGGAAACTAGGATGCGAAAACGTTAGTGTCATCCTTAGAGATATTTCTAAGGTATGTCTAGGGATGTCCCTAGGGATAAGTATACATATAGGTTATAGTAATAGAATTACGCTAAAGATCATAGAATTAAACCTAAGATGTTGGATATTGAAGGTACTCCCCCTTTGTTATGTTGTTTTCCCTAGCATGATTTTTGCCTCTCACACTATTCTTTTTGGGTTTTAGACGATGGCTGGAACCCGAAGGAACCGTGTTGATCAATGCAATGGACAATGAAATGATTGCCCTCCTGAACAAACAAATGTTATGGGAGATGGAGTGCAAAATCTTATTGCTATACTTACACAAGCTATGAATCATTCTGGACTTCCAAATGAGCAGAGAAGAGAACAATATTCTATTGAGTCCTTCCTGAGGCAACGTCCACCTTCTTTCAGTGGGTCTTCTGATCCACTTGTGGCTGAACAATGGATCAGTACTACTGAAAAGATATTTTCAGTTCTTCAATGTTCTGAACATGATAAAGTCATCTTAGCAATATATCGTTTGGAAGGTGAAGCTGATCAATGGTGGAATCTTATCAAGAATACGAGGCCAAGAGATGAAATTGAGTCCATGGAATGGGACGAGTTCAAGAACTTGTTTTTCAGTAAGTACTTCCCTCGTATTTTTCGAACAAAGATGGAGAAAGAGTTTCTTGAACTGAAGCAAAGGGACGATGAATCTGTTGGTACCTATGAAGCAAATTTTACAAGACTTGCAAGGTATGCTTCTGGTATTATCATCCAACCTGAAAGTAAAGTTGATCGATTTTTCAGTGGCTTAAAACCAAGTCTTCGAAGGGCATTAGCTTTAAGAGACTTCAGTAGCTATGAAGAAATTGTGCGTTGTGCTATCAAGGTAGAAATGGAAGTTGGTGTTACATATCCATCTCATGGTTTTGACAAGAAACGAAAGATGGAGTTCAAGGAGAAATCTCAGAATAATGGTGAAAAGAAGATGAATGTTTCCTTATGCACAAAGTGTGGAAAGAAGCATGGTGGAGATTGTCTTAAAGGGACAAGAAAATGTTTTAAGTGTGGAAAAGAAGGTCATCGAGCAGCTGAGTGTCGAAGTAATGGAAAAAGGGTTTCTAATGATGTGAATAAAGCAAACACTGTAGAGAACGCACCACCAACACTTCAATGCTTCAAGTGCAAGGAAATGGGGCATTATGCTAATAATTTCCCTAATCCAAGGGTTAGTGATGATCAACATGACCAACCACTGAAGGAAAAGGACAAAGGGAAATCACATGCGATCACTATTGGCAATATTGAATATGACAACGATGTGGTGGAATGATTAAGTGTTTATGTAATGGGATTTCGAAATAATGTTGTATCATTGAGTATTGCAATATTTATTGATGTGGTATTCAAAGTGGTTGATATATTTTGGAAATAAGATGATATGAGCATAATGAAGGGAAAACGAGAAAATGAAATGTTTAATAGTATTCATGAGCTCATGATTAATATAAGGACTAAGTGATATCATGGTTTGAGTATATACAATTTTGAGGATTTTGGTACGTGGAAGGTGATAACTTTTAACTACATTCAAGTTTTCACTATGGTTCAATGGGTATTCAAGAGAATACATGATTAAGGCCTTTGAATGTTTGGAATGTGACCAACAAGACATATATATGGGGATTAACGATAGTATTAAATCTCAGGTAATCGTTTTCACTATATTATGAGAGTGGACTGTAGTATTATGGATAAGCCTAAAGAATAGAGTGGATTATGTTGGACATAAGTTAGTATTGTTTAAGGATAGAAGTTTTTTCAATATTATTGATGGGATGTTATAGTAATATAGTTTTAGAAAAAAGACAACCTGCAGGACGGGCGACAGCCCATCGCTTCGGACAAGGCTGTAGGAATCGAACCCACAACCGAAGTACGACTGGCCTTTATCGCCTACCACTGACCTACAGGAAGTCCCTGTTTAGTAGAAACTAGTGTTATTATATTAAGCAGTATGATATATGAAGTATAAGCCCATTTTAGGAACCATATATGATTAATCCCACTATAGATCGACTTATGTATATAAATTTTGCTAACCTTTTGAGACAGATGGAATGACCCGTCATTCTATCACATGATCTTCTAACACTTCACGAATAACAAATTCAACTTCATTTATTTAAGAGATGAAGTGGAAATTGTTAAAGGCACGAACAACAGTGAGATTGTACCAAAATAAAGTAAGTATTTATTCTAATTCAAATTTTTTAACTTTAGGGAAATGATCTTGAAAACCAAAAATGTTGTCCTAGTTCTCTTATACCTGATGAATCAGATGGTACCTTAGATCGTCACAAATTTATGGATTTGTGATTACTGGCTTTTCCATAGCCATGTTCTCTACCACTCTCCATCAGAACGTGATGGTTAGATTTCTCTTCCATATCCATATTTTCACCTATGTGGAAACCCAGTGATTAGTTTATTTGGGTAATCGTTACATTTCATACTTTAGTTTTTAAAGCCAAGTTTTGGTATTCCTTTTTACGATGTGGGTTTCTATTAAAGAAACTTTCGAATAGTAAACCATTTATAACCCCGACAAATTTCGAGGGCGAAGTTCATTTTAAGGGGGGTAGAATGTAACAGCCCGAGATTTTATGAAAAATATTCTTTTTTATTTCACTAATGTCTTGTGTTGTACGCTACACCAAAAGGAGCTTGCACAACACGCATCCTTGACTTGCCTTGCATTACACGCAATCGCAACCTTCCTCGATAGCGTGTGTGGTACGTAATACTGAGTTTTACAAAACAATGATATGCTATTAAAATATTATTAAAACTAGCCGTTATGAATAGTAATAACCACTTTTTAAATTTTATAAATTTTAGCTCTCAAAATGGACTTCATTTTTGGATTCGGAGTATCGAATTTAGCCTAAGGTGAAATTTTGGTACATTTCAGATAACTTTCATATTCTGATGAATAGTGAAAATTACTAAATTTTAATTAAAAACAACTTTTTTAATCGAAATAATTAATAGTGATAAATTATTAATTTGAGTGGTATTAAAGTATATTTAGAATATATTTTTACAATTTAATACAATGTTGGTCATTGGATGTAATTTCACATTTAAACTAGACATAAACAAGTGTCAATCTTTTGATAGATATTGTTTCTTAAAAACACGCTATTTGTTTTAACAGCGGGATTTAATTACAAAATTAATTAATGCAACTTTTATGTTATGAATTTGGTAAAATAGACTTCATTTTTGAATTTGGAATATGAAATATAGCTTGGGATGAAATTTTGGCATTGTTCTGAAAAACATCAATTTTTGATGAATAGTGAAACTACTAAGTGGTAGTTAAAAAAACTGAATTTTTCATAAAACTTAATTTTACCGCTTCTGTGAATGGAATTTCAAAAATCCGAGAGACATGGTTGATGTCAGTAAGTAAAATGTGGTTCAATGAGATGAAAATAATTTTTGGTGAATAGTAACTTTTTACTTTTATTTACCACGGTTAAAAGTAAATAGGGTAATTAAGGGTAAAAATGATATTATTATTACCCTAACACATGTCCTAATTCTATTGGACAAGTGTAATTCGACCAAAAACAAGCTTAGGAATAAAATATGACCATTTAGGCCCACTTGGATTAGATTAGGACATTTATTATTATTTAATTCAAAGAAGAGTTAAAAGAGTCAAAATCAAAGTTTATTTACTAAAACATTTTTAATATAGGGTTTTACATAAGATAAACTCGATTGTAAATATTCATTAGAAAGCTAAAACTATTTCCTACATGATGGTAGTTTATTTGTAATTTTTAGACATCAAATAAGTTAATTTATTTATGACACAAAGATGATGCAATAATTATCTTATTACTGAAATATTGACATAATTGATGTTATAAACACCAAACTAAATATAATTTGAGACTTTTTATGAATTCCACTAATTTTCTAGGTTACTATGATACATTAGTGTTGATTTAATCAACTTTTTTCGAACATATAATTCTTTTATGATTTTCACAAAAATCATATATCAAATAGTGTCAAAATTGACACAAAATAGTTTTTAAATCAAATATTATATTATTAATTGTTATTTTATTCCTAAAAATCTAAGGTTCGGCCAAATGACTTAGATAAGGATATATATATTAATAATAAACAATTTGGGGTTCGTTTGGCATGTTATATTAAGTGTATTAACCATATAGTGAAAGAAAACAAAAAGACACGGTAAAAGTTAAATTAATTAACTTAGAGTTAAATCTAATTGATAAGGTTAAAATAATACCCTAAACTTGTCTAAATGCTATTGGTTGATAGGATTTAGACCCATCCCCACTTTAGCTTCTAAATAAGACCCTTTGGAACCATTATAAACCGATTTTGACTTTAATATAAAATAATATTTTGAGATATTCCTAAGGTGCCCCTCTCCTCCCTTATAAAAGGGCACCTCCTCCCCCTCCTCCTCACACCAATTTGAGCACTCAAGCTCGGCCAAACCCTGCCAAAATCTCTTCTACACTTCCCTAGAAACATCCTAGAGGTTCTGGTCTTCCTCAAAGACCAATTTTAGTGCCCTAAGAGGAGGTCTCAAAGAGGCACTTCAAAGAAGAGGTAATTACCGTTACCAATTCTTTCATCTTTATTTCTTCTTCCACTTCTTCTTCTTAGGTTGTTTCATTATTAATTAATAACATCAGTATCACTAATATACTGATATGTTATTATAAGTATGAAACAACCCTATTTCACCATCTATCCATCCTATGGAAAAAGAAATCACCGCGCGTGCGTACGTACGGAATACCGTCTCCACGCCGTGGTGTAATCTATTTTCCACCATCACCATACAAGGATGGGTATAATGGTGTAATGAGTAACTATATATGATTATTATGAAGTAATATTGATACTGAAATAATATATATATACTCCAATACAATTCCACGATCATAGGAACGATATCATCACTCGTGCGTACGTACGGAATACCGTCTCCACGATGTGATGCGACTCGTTCTACATGATCTTCATTTCATAATGATTATATAAATGAATTGAATGAATTAATATGGTATATACTACACTAATACCATTATGGAAATGAATTATCTATAACCTAAAGATAATAATAAGAATTTATTCGACAAAACACGCATAAGAACAAAAAGTTATAAAGACCCGAGTAACAAGTAACAATGAAATATTACTAACAAGAAGCTAATAATATGAACATATATGATATCATATCAATATGTATGATTCTGGAATAAGTCAACAACATTATTTAAACCATTATACAGGAGCTTCGGACACGAACAAAGCAAATCGGACCTAAGGTAAGGGAAATATCACAATCTCATTTTTATCCGAGATTGTTTATTCGTAAGTATTTACTGGGGTGTATTTTATCATCCACATCCATGTTTAATCAATATGTAATATTATTTCCATCCACCTACAATTATTTAAATCCATTGTTACCCTTCGGTGAGTTTTTAGTAATATCTATGAAAGGAATCTTTTGTCATACGAGGTACTTTTTGACTTTTCCGACAAAAGTACGAAGAATGTTTTTTTTAACTTATACGGCATGAATGGATTTTTAAAACATTGTTTCCAAGAAGCTTCCTTTACAAGTTTTCAAGTTTATTTTTAATCAACTTCTTTTATTTTAATGTTGTATGACATGTTATGAAAGGAAAAATGTTTTTGAAGAAGAAAGGATATTTTCCTCAAGAATGGAGTTCAAGTGTTTTATCAAAATTATTTTTCATCTAAGATAATAAAGGGTTCTGTTTTTATCCCTATTATTAAATTGATTTGTTCATGTTGTGATGGAATTATTTTTATGAATTCCTTTATCTTATATGAATTGATTTATGATGTCATGATGTTTCAAGAATCCCATTTTTGTTACATGTGTTATGCAATGATGTATGTTTTATGATTATGTGGCACACATAAGAAAGGATTCATTATAAGATGGGTGGGACATATATCTCCCTCCAATGCATTGGGTAAAGATTTTATATCTCATGAGATAGACATGGCTGGAACGGAAGGTTATTTCGGTTCAGTGATACAGGACTGAAACGAGGAGTGAACTTGGTTCAGAAAGGGACTTTGTCCACTAAGATAGTCTTGGCAATGAGTCATGACTAACAAGAAATGATTTTCCATGATTATGTGTGAATGCCACAAAGTTTCAAGTTTCATGTTATGATTATGGGGATCTCATTTTCACTTCTATGATTTATCCCATGTTATGATATTATGAGCTCTTTTGCAGGTTAAGATTTCCAAAAGCTATGTTCTTATGTATATGATGTGATTGATATTTATTTTGTTTACCCTTACTGAGCATTTGAGCTCACCATTTTATGTTTTCTTTTCCCCAGGATATAAAGAAAGGTTTTTAGGTATAAAAAAAGGAAGATCTTTATGGGAGATATTGAAGATCTTTCCCCACGATTAGAAGATTACGTTCCGAGTTTCCAAAGACACTAAACTATTACGATCCTTGTGTGTGTGTTTTTGTTATGTACTAAGTATTCCGCAAAAGTAATGTAATGTCCATGTACGTCAGGCTTTGGGTCTCTAAAAGCTGCATGTCGGTTAGGGCGTCGAGAGGCCGCGGGTAGGAGGCCAGGGCACCGCGCGGGCCAGCGGTGGTCGGCTGGAGGCTTCGGTGCGCCATGTGGGCAACGCAATTCGTGGAGGCTGTAGGTAGCGCGACCTTTTTTGCCGCCGCCTTTATCTTCATCACCTCATCACCATGTCGTAGAACGCCACAAGAAAAAAGAATCAACAGAGGATGTCGGGTCATGTTAGGTTGGCCCGCATCCTCCTCGTTTAAAGTGATATCAATTGGTTCATCGAAATTGTAATTATGGATATCAATTATTTACAACCACGCATCGATTTCTTTTCAAATAATGATGCGAAATGAAAAGGGATAAAAGAAAAGTTAAACCCCCTACCTTTGATTCTTCGATCGACGTTCATCATTCGTTGATGGTGTTATAGAAAGAAGACGATGAAGTTCGTCGTTCCCTGCCTTCATCACACAGTGCCAACCCCGAGGGGCGTCGCGCGTGGAAGACACTCCAAATCGGTACGATTCGACGGAGGAAGTCAAAGATGGTTTTTGGCAGCATTCTTCGCTTTCTTCGTTCTGTGTTGGGAGAACATCTTTTCTCCCAAGCTCTCCTCTCAAGATCCCACAAAATGAGAATTTCCAAGGAAAAAATAATATAAGATATATATTATTAGTGGAACAACAATTTCAAAATGGTGGAATAAATTAAGAGGATCCCTTAAATAAATTACATGCATTGGCACAATTGATTAATGGGGAGGTCAAGAGGCTCCTCTAAATTAAATTACATACGTTGGGGAAATTAATTAAAAGAGAGAGGTGACACTAATTAATGGTAGAGGAGGTCAAGGGACTTCCCTCTTATTAATGATGGGAGTTGGGATATTTTCCACCCTCCCATTATTTGGGGGTCTTTAGTCTCATGTGGTCCCCACGAGGTAACCTATCATGGGAGGTTATGTTCCGGTGGTCCCCAACACCATAACCTCTCATGGGAGGTTAGGGTGTGGTAGTCCCAGCTCAAACTCCAATGTAGAGGTTTTAACCAACAACCACCCACACTCATGGTGGCTCAAAAATAAAATAAAGTTTTGTTCACTTTATTTTATTATTTTTTTATAAAAATACAAAAACTAACTTTTATTCTCAAACATCTGCCATCGATGTGAAAGTATTAATAAGAAAATACTGGCGCTGTGAGTTCAACTGTACCCTCAAATTTCAGTTCCAAGCACCGATTCAAAAGTTACAAAAACACGCTTGTACGTTTACTGAACGTACCCAAACAAAACTTCAGAAATTGATTCCGGGAACACCGGGACTCGGATTTAAGCGCCGTAAAAATTTGCAGACTGGTAAAAATCCCATGTATTTAAGAAAACAAATTGCCATGGTATTTCCAGGTCTTTACAGAGTTAGTGTACTACCCCTAAAATCTTTTAAAGTTTGTGTTCTGGGTATATATTGACTATTTTTGAACAGCTGTATTCCAAAATTAGTGAAGATTAATATATTTTTTTTATGACCAACACAGTTTTAGTGTATTCTCCATGGACAATCCCTTATCAGTTTAACATGTAAAACTATTATATTATCTCTCTCTGTGTAAATGTTTAATTACTTCATGTTTCTATTAGACAAGTTTAATAAGTTTCTTATAATGTTTGAATAAGATCTGTTGATTTAAATAAAATGTTTTACAACATGAATCAACCCTCCACTATAAGGCTGTTCTAGGGTCCTAAAAATTAATAATTATAAACTTTATTATATATATCCATTTAAATTAGTGATGAAAAATGAATTATGTCAGTTCAAGAGGAGTTATTCTTCCATACACATAATCTACATTTTTATTTCCCATTTTAGGGAGCCAAAATTGGTTTTATTCCATTCACATAACATAAAAACATATTATTATATATATGGATCTAATTATATTATATAATCGTGGTTTAGTATTATTTTAAAAAGGTGGAAGAATAAATAAAATAAAATAGTTGATTATGGATGGCACATCTACTTCAATGAACATATTTTAGTTTAAACAAAAATACATCATTGGTTTAATTTCTAAATAATAAAATAAATCTAGAATGATTTTAGGGTAGTAATGAAGTTATATTGGTAGGTATTTTTAGATAAAATGGGTTTTGTAAGTGTTGAATGTAAAGGATATGGGGTCTCCATTTATAAGTGTGGGAGAGGACACACATGATTTTTTTTAATTAAAAACTTTCACTCAATTTTTCTCATTAAAAAATGTTTATATTTGACCATTTTATAACATTAGAATATATAATTTCAACATGCGATCATAAAATATTAATTAGATAAATTTTGGATCATTTATAACAATTATATTTTTAGTTTAAGCCCCTGGTAAACACATTTTTACCTTAACCTCAAAAAATAACTATTATTATTTTCATTATTCATTATAGTTAAAAAAATAATTTTTTATTATTAGATAATATAAATAACATTGATTAGATATATGGAAACCATTTTTCTAGATTCAACTCCCACAATAAATTTAAAATTAAACCCTCTAACATGTTGAAAGAATTGATTTCCAAAAGAAATAAATTCTATAGATGAAAAAAAATTTATACCATAATTCAAAATAGTATTGAATAAAACGAACTAATATTAATTATATAATATATAATTAAAAAATTAATACATTAAAAAACATTAAAATAAAATTGGACATGTAAATATTTAAATGAAATAGTTTTTTTAAATAACTATTTGTTACTATTCATTTTAAAATGAAACTTTTAAAAACAAATCCCAAAAATTGACCCCCAAGATAGTTTTGATATGCTAATTTCAAAAATAAAGAAAAGCGCTTTGTTTTTTATAAAAGTGGTAAAACTAACGTTAAATTATTTGTGCAATGTGTGAGTTATCTGCCTTTCCAAAAATACTGTTTTTTAGAAAACATTTCTTTCTCTTTCAAATTGTTATTATATTATTTATAATATATATATAGCTATTGAATTTATTTTAAATATTTTGTAAAATATAGGTTTCATAATTTAGTTTTTACTTTTCATACCCACCAATTTTACAGGTAGTTTATAATGCTCATGTATAAATAATAAGATTTTAATGTATTATTATGTATCATATAAACTCACTATTTCATGATTTGAAAGTTATTACGGATAAATAATTTTTATAATAAGAAATATATCATAATGTCTTATGGTGTTATATTCTTCATCTCCTAATAGATTTCTTGTAATAAATTTTATATTTCATACTTTGGTAAAATAAACTGTGAGTACTTTTGCATCATCACCTATTCTAGTTACAAAGTTGCTTCCTCAAACTTGTGGTTCTCTCACTCACACATACCTGGTGAGGTGTCTAGTTTCGTAGTACAATTTCACTCTGATAAAACATCATAGTCGGATTCTCCTCATATAAATTTCATTCTTCCATGTTACCACCTTTGTATTCAGTACATGCTAGTGATCTGGTATATACAACCATAAAAAGGTAACATGAATCACATAATATACATAGGATACATTTGGTGGGAGTAATATTTTGTAATCCACTAATATGATGAAATCAATGATATCAAAGGAGATGATTTATCTAGGAATGATCATTCCCTACTTCCCTAACCTCACGAATTTCTTCCATGATTAAATAGATAGGAACACCTTATATCAAAATGTAATCTTCATGTTTCATTGATGTTTTTCTACTTTGTCCAAACATGAAGGATTCTGACACTGCTTCTCGTCCTTAGCCTTATATGTTTCCATTTGAATGTTATAATGGGAAATATTTTTATACGAGAATTATACAAGGGAAGGGGTTAATCCAAACATCCTTGGAAATCCATTGAATAAGGCATTTTCAAATCTTCTATATTTTGGATGGTTCACTCAGACAGACCATCCATATGAGGGAGATAAGTAGTGTTGAAATAGATTTATATATCAAATATTTTATGAAAGATTATCTATAACAATTAGGTAAAACACAGATCTCAATAAGATAAAATATAGAGTATTACTCCATGAAATATTTCCACATCCCTTATTTATGTCATAACATGTTTTTCTAGAGATAAATATTCTATGATGTCAATGAAATATGAATATTATTTACAGAGATTGACTGTGACCTAGATAGTGTTATTACCTTTTGGTTTCATTAGGTTTCCGATGTTTCATACAATAATTATTATTTCTTATTTTAGTAATAGAATGGGAAATGGTTTCCTCTTACCCGTAGAATTATTTAAATCATCCTTGAATTGTTTCCATACCATGAATTAAGACTAAATTCGACAACCTTCCATTTAATGTTATTATACTATATGTTTTTCTTTATATTCTATTCATATTACTAATTCCTAGATGAAAAATTATGTAAAATCTACGTGAATCATTCATAAGTTCCCTCATCATCTCTGAATTACATGGGACTCATATCCTGGATCCAATCCATATAACTTTATCTTTAGAAACCATAAACTCTAAAATATTCCATACCTTTTTTTGTAGAAATTCATCATCTTAATATGCTTCCTTGATCCACTCAAGAATATATGGTTGATCCATTATTTGACAAAGATAGTAAGGAGATCCTTTTACTGTTCCTATATCCATCCTTTAAAAATTTATGATGATTAGATCCTTCACAATTCTAAACATTGTTATAATTACTAGATCTTTTCTATATAGAGAATCTACCATTTTTCCCTAGGATTCTAGTGGATTAAGCAGTCATATTCCTTGATTGTATCTTATTATCTTAACTGGCCAATTTTATGATTCTTATTTGTAAATATATATTTGAGGATCTTTTGATCTGTATATATTTAAAACATTCACGATAAATATAATGTCCCTATATAATTATCATAATAATCATTACATCCAACTCATAATCATGTGTTGGATATTTATACTCATGAACAATAAACTATCCTGATGGATAATCTATCTCTTTATAATTATTTCTTAGTACACAATCCAAACCCATCATTAAATTATTTTTTAATACTCAAAAATATACCTAGTTGAGGGTAGCATATGTATTAGTGCATTGATAAAATAATTTTTTCACTCCATAATGATCTCTTCACTATCAACAATCAATAAATTTTTTTCACCCTTTCATGTTATCATTTTTAGTGAGTTTGACAATAAGTTTTTTTTCACAAATTTCTAGTAATAAACATTTAATCTAATGAAACTAGGTATCTTCAATATGGATAATGATATAGGCTAGTCCCTGATATCATTTTTCAAAGAATTGTCTGTAGATATACCATTTTTTTTGATAATATTCCCCAAGAATGATAAATTCTTCATCTAGAACAATTATTTACTATATTTTCTGCATAGATCCTCTATTCTCCAATCACTTTGAATAATGTTCGAATGTTATTTCTGATAATCCTTACATTAATATCAAATCAGATTATCTTCTATAAAGACTAGAACATATTTTTTGATGTAACCTCTATAGACTTTATTAATCAATTCTATAATTATTGTTAAAGCCTTGGCGAGTTCAAAAGGAATTATTATTAACTCAATGTGTCTATAAACTATTTGATACACAATATTTTGAACATCTTCCTTCTATCCATAGAATGGTGATATCCGGAATGAAGGTCCCCCATTGAGTAAATCTAGGATCTATTTTTCTGATTGAATAATTCATATATATGTTGAATGGTGTACTTTTTCTTTATAATGAATTTTATCAATTCATAATTATCAATATAGATACGCACTTACCTATCCATCTTCCTCATAAAGAGGGTCAGCTCACTGAATTATGAAGAACCCAGGTGTATAATTTTTTTTCGATATTAATGTATGATAACCTCTTGAATTCATCCAACTCAATGATGGGACTTCTTTAAGGATTCATGGATATGAGTATACATCTAGGTATACGTTCAATTGAAGACATAACCTATCAGATATGAGGAAGACCAAGAAACTATTTAGGGAATACTTCTGTATTATCCCTCACAATGGGATTGTATTCAAGAATGATTATCTCCTTTGTCTCAATATTCTGCGATAAATATGATTTCACAAAAAGAAATAATATCTATGTTTGAATAGAACATTTCATCAAAGATTCACTCTCCTCCATAGACATGTACAAAATTAGAGGATGAATTGGGATGTTATGAGTGATCTCCGTCTTTGACAAGATAATGCGGTATTTATATAATGAAAATCAATCCATTCCAAAAATACCTTCAATATATAATAATGTGTGGACGTAATTTATTGTTAATATTATGTCAACCAACATTTCGTGGGGATGAGTTGTATACTTGGGATGAAACCATCGCTCCATTTTTTGTTCTCACACATAGCTCAACCCCCATGTTTTGAGGTGGTGTTTGAATAGTTCTATTCGTGAATGAATAACTAGAGTACATTTCAGCACATGTTTTTTAACTTCCACCTCAGCCTTAGTGGTATCTTACTCCATTCTATTTTAAATAGGATGTTTTTATCGATGATTGCTTCTAACAGCCCTTTTTTTGGGTGCCTATCTCACATAATTATCATTTTCATTACAACTAAATTATTTTATAGAAGGAATAGTATTGATATGAAAATTATTTTTTTCTTCCACTTTTTTAGGATTCTAAATTTATTTTTGGAACATATTATCTCAATGCCCCTCTTTTCAAAACATAAACTATCTTTTAGTTCCCTTTAGGCAGTTTTGGGGATGCTTCATCTAAATTTTTTGACAAGTATGATGTTGGGTATTCGTTCCATTGTAGGATTTATCTAGTGATGGTCCCAAAGGAAACACATTTTTTTCTTTTTTATTCAGCCCCATTAGACCGCTGAGTGTCACCAATAGAGACCCAAGATTGATATTCAAGGATACTACTTCATTTTAGATGAATATTCCACACATTATACTAATAATTTGTCAAGGACTATAATAATTTAGTGTATTTGGAAGGATGGAACAGATTATTCTTATTTGGTTAAAGATTTTAAACATCTCTATAATGATCCTCCCCTTAAGAAATCCATCATAAAATTATTTCAGTATAACAAGGGGAATGGAAAAAATAAGAAGGGGTGAGCTCATATGCTCAGTAAGGGTTAACAAAGAGATATGTAAGCATAATCATGAAATAAGGTTATGAGATAATGATTGTTTGAATCTAATATCATAACTTCCATATCAAACCCCGTAATTAAGATTCATGTCATAAATATTGTTAGTTTATGTGATATGAATGATAAGGTAATAAATATCATAATCCATGAATGAATAACATTAGAATAAGGCATGTAAATGTAGAGTATACATCATCTTATAACATATTTGAGAATTTTTTGCTAAATAATGGTTCACGCATTATGTTAAGGGAATGTAATTAGGCCCTCACATAAACATATGAACATGAAAATAGGTTCATGAAAAACACTATGAACAAGTATTTAGGTTCACCCAAAACATTTTGAACATGTAATTACGCTCATCCATAAACTTATGAAAATTCAAACATGTCCATGAATACTTTCCAAACATGTAATTAGGTTCATGCATAACATTTTAACATGTAATAAGGTTCACTAATATCACTGGGAACATGTATTTAGGTTCACACATAAACTTATGGACATGAAACTATGTCTACTAATAATATTGTGAACATGTAATCAGGTACACACATAACATTGTGAACAAGTAATCAGGTTATCGCATAACTTTGCGAACATGTAATCCGGTTCACACATAACTGTTTGACATTTAATAAGGTTCTCACATAATATACATACCCATGAGACATCCATCATTTCCTAATGTATTTAGGGGATATATAGGTCATACCCATCATATAATAAAATCATACATACATGTTAAATGAGATTATAACAAAATCATTATATCATAACCTAGGATATGAAATTGGTATCATAAAAATTTCATTATATCATTACCTATATAAAATAGAAAGGTCTCATAATCATTTCATGAAAGAATAATCGATGAAAAAAGTATGTTTCAGAAGAATATAATCCATGGAATAGAAATAGGTTTCATAATCATCATTCTATCAAAATTAGATCCATTCAAGAAATAATATGAATGGTATTGTTGGTTCATATACCAAGTAAATAATAAACTAAAACAATGTATAACATATTATTTGGAGGTGTATCTTGATGGGTTTCATAGAAAATTTCTCAATAAAAATAGATTTTCATTGAAAATCCCAGTTGTAAAACTATTTCAAAATTCTTTTTCTTATAAATAATTCATTACAGTTTCTTTTAAATTATTTATTGATGAAAATAGTTATTCCTCTTTTGGAAAACATTCTTTTAAAACACAAATCATTTTTATAAACTTTTTCATATAAAATTTCATTGAAAACATATAAATGAAGCATGCCGATATTTTAAAACCCATTTTAATTTAAAATAATTTTAAAACTTAGATAAATGGATTGAAATAATTTAGAAAATATTTTTAAAGAAAATTTATTTGTAATTTTATAATGTACTCATCATTTTATTGAAATTATTTAATTTTAATATAATGTTTTTAAAAACATATAAAGAATGTTTTTAAGATAATTTAAAACTCTTTTAAAAAAAATACATTTCCGAAAACCAATTTCCATGAAAACACGTTAGAAACAAAAAAGTGATGAATATTAAGAAACACCATTCTTAAAAAATAACAATATAAACATACTAATGATGCTTCAAGTAAATTAAAATTATGACATCAGGTAAGTCAGTATACGTGGAATATCATTTTTTCACCTTAACAAGTTTAAAAAAGTACTTTGATTAAAAAATGAAATGATAATTACTTTTAAAAACAATATATAAAAAGGTAAAACATGGGTAATATTTTTCTTCAAAAATCACAGTATAACATTACAAAAAATTTAAAAACTTTTTTAGAAGATAAGGTTTTCAAAGGACATGAATGCATGACCGATAGGATAAATAAACTCGTATTTTCATTAAAAAATATTATTAGTAAACATAAGTAAAAATAGTTGAAAATTGTAATAATACATAAATATATCATGGATGATCATGGGATAATAAAATTAATGAGTTTTCGAGGGTGACAGATCATAATATTTCCTCAATAGAAGCGTAATCGTAAACAATCACAATATATGATTAGATAGTAGCAATGAACCACTGCCAATTTGAAAACATTGGATCATAATATACATGAGAGAATAACATTACATGAAGAATAAAATATCATGAAATAAAGAGATTATTTATATAACATAGGGATGCATATACACCCCATATAAAAATATTTTTTTATAACATTGCATGTATTTTAGAGAAAGAATCATGATAAAAAATTTACTTTACCGATTTGGTAGCATTTGAACCATAAAACATATGAGATGATTATCATAAAATGTATATATAAACACATAAACTTATTTATAATAAAAATATATTACATTAATGGGGAGTATACAAATTTTACTGAATAAATGAGTGGTGAATAATGCATATATCTGAGGGATATTATAAGTGAGATAAGGAAACCCTTACCTTAAGTATTGACATTATCTGTAACCTTTGAAACTCATATAAAATAATTATATGATTTTTATAAATATTCCATGTAACTGTATTACTATATATCATATAATATATGATTCACTTATGACATTATGTTATATATTTATTAATAATTCCTTGTTAAATGAATGATTCAGGTAATAACCTATTGGTTTATCGTAAATGTTTGACTTGTAATTATTGATCCTCATAATTAGATCCTAATTTACTAATTTCAATAATTTGAAACATTATTTACAAATCATATATATTCATTATATAATTATTTAGAATAATATATAAAATATATATATATGGAATGGAATAAACCATTCATGGAGATGGAAGATGGTACATACTCATGAACGTTGTTTCCATTTTTTATATTATTTAAAGAATGGAATTAGATGAAGGATATGTATATATATCTTTATTATTTTAATATTATAATTATAATTTCATATATATCATATAAATTTACTAAACCCATTCTTAAAACATTTTATATAAATTTTGAATGAATCACTTCACTTTGAGTACGTGGTAATCTATACATCCACAAACAAAGTTATTGTATTCAAACAAAATGAAAAGCATTAATGTATGTGTTGTATATAAATTAACTAATAAAAAATAAATCATATAAATCATATAAATCATATAAATAATATATTTTTATATTTTCTACCATAATTATCAACCATGAGAGGTGGTAAAAAGAACAACAAACAACATCTTTTTGTGAGGGGGTAGTTTTTTGTACACAAGAACAGTGTGTCTGCTACCCATTAAATGAAAATATGTGTAATTTTAGGTAGAAAACTTAGAATAAATACATCTAAGTATAAATATTATACTTAATTTATTATATTATCATAGAATAATAGGACTTTAAAGGGTGGATAATGAAAATAAAACAAAATAGATTAAGGAAGGATTTTACCTCTTCTTTGGGTACCTCCTTTTGGTTTTCACCAAAGGGATTACTCATATTGACTTATGAAAAAGGGGTATTCTTAGAAGAATTTATTGATGATGTTATGGTAATTGGTTTGGTAATATCTGATCCGAATTTTTGTTATAAGTGTGAATTTGTGGGTGGTGCGAGCTTCTTTTTATAGTGGAGGCAGAGTTGACTTCTTGTAAATTTTTTAAAATAAAATTAAACCCTTATTTTCCCAAGTAATGTTTCTCCCATAATGGTAAAAATAAAATAAAATGGAGTATAGGATTGTGATATGATCATCCAATGTATTTTTTAGATGTTTATAGGTCATTTTTGGCATTAAGTGTATGGTTTAGTCCATTATTTAACTAAATTTCTCTTAATCATTATAACTAATTTTATTCACCATCAGTAATATGTTTGATAAAAAAACTAAGTTGACCTTAATATACATTATAAATAATTATTTTAGTAAAATAGAATCACTTTTTCTAAATTCTACTCACTAAAGTGGCATAAATTAATTTATATTTAATCTTGTAGGGGGATGAGAAAGGTGGGATTCAAAATAAAAATGTTCAATAGTTTAAAATGTTTTTATATCCAATTTCATTGTGGAATCGATTATAGTTTTTTACATTAGGTTATTTTATATAAAATAGTTCTAATTAAACATTAAAATAAATTCAAAATATAAATTTACCAGATTAATTAATTAGAGGAATATATATTTTTTATTTAAATTCTAGTGTTTCTTCACTATTCCTTATTAAATTAAATTTCTCAGGAAAATACCAAAAATTCATCCAAATTAAAATTTGATATTCCTATTTAAAATATGAATTTTATTATTTCATGTAAAAACAACAAACGAGTAAAAATATATTTTTAAAATAGATTTCCATTAAAAGGCTATAAAATTCCTTTTGGATAAATACTTCATTCATATAAATGAAATTGGATTTATTTTTATGTTATACATATAATATATAATGGATGGGTATAAAAAATATTTATTAAATGTATAATATGGATAACTTATTGAAAATATTAGTCAAATGCGGTTTCTTAATTTATAAAGATAAAATTGTGTTTCTACATAGAAAAATAGTTTTATTAGAAATGTAATTTCTAAATTTGAACATTATTATTTCAATCACGTAAAAAAATTATAACTAATAGATTAATTTCATATACTTTTGTAAATCATATTTTTAAAATTTGTTTGATATTTTTAATAACATCCATTCTAATGCGTAGGTGGAACCTAAAATAATATTTAAATAGTAGTATAAATAATATATTGTAGTTTGGTAAAACTCGGTCTTGCATGTTACCCAAGCTATTGAAGGAACTCGACAATGTGTGTAAAATAAGCCAAGAATAGTGTTTCATGTATCAAATGTTAATATATGTTTTTTTGTATCCCAATAATAAACTGATGTTGTGTATAATTCAATCGAAACTAATTTATTTTATATAAAAATGATATATTCATTGTTGGATGAAATGAAAAATTAAAAAAATATTTAATTAATTCAAAAACAATAAAAAAATATCAGGTTGTTACATTATACCCTCATTAAAATTAATTTCTCACTCAATATTCTTCTAGGTTATCAATGGTTTAATACTTGAAATTTCTTTTCATAGAATCCCACATCGTAAAAATGAATACCAAAAAATGACTTAAAAGGGGAATTTCAAAAACATAGTTGTTAACCAAATTTAATCATAACTACGTTTCCACATAAGAGAACACATGATGCATATTAAAAAATTAACATGGCAGAGAAATATGAATATCAAGTTTTAATGGAGAGTGATAGAGCCAAAGTTTAAAATAAGGTTAACCATCACAATTCAATAACCAAAAGAGACTTTAGAAAGGTAATTGATGTCATAAAAAATGATAATAACTAAAAAAATATTTCAAGACCCATTTTATTAAAGTTATAGAATATTAAAAAAATATATCCTTACATGAATCTAGGAAAACCTCACCCATTAATGCTTCTGGATTAATTTCCTCTTCATTTCTTATTCCAAGAAATGAAAGTGATTTTTTCATTCATAGAGCATAAATTAGTCATAAGATCCATAAATATAATGATAGTTAATTTCTTATGTATTCATAACTACAAAAAGTATATCACAAGATATCAAATATGAAAAAATCATCGTATGGAAGAATACTAATTAAATTTCAAAAACCTAATCTAAATTTTAACTTAAAGCATTCCATAAATGATTAACCTCATAACCCTTCAAAATTATAATTTAATCCTTATTCTACAATAACCTATTATCTTACACCAAAAATAGTTTTTTAGGATTATTGGGTTTATCCATAAACAGATAGAACATTAAATGTGATTTTATTATTAACAAATCTATTTAAAGGGATAAAATAACATGAAACTAGACTGAAGAAAAAAACATTCATTCGGATTATTCAGAAAAAATAAAACATAAAGCTTCAAACTAAGGTGGGTGGGGTAGGATAAGTTATCCCTAATTCTCATGATTCAATTTATCCATTTTTATTTAATAATCTTTTCTTTTATCTTTTATCCTCATAGGGTTTTGTGTATTATTGTACATATTCGCACTTGAATTGGGGTATATATTCTATTAATGATCAAATTCTCTAAACTTGGAACACTAAAGTGTGGGTTGTTTGTTATGATGAAATTTATCCTCATTTATTTAATTAAATTTCCTATTTACATCACTTATACATTCATTTGCTTAATGGATAGGCTTCCAACAATTGATTCAACATCTTGTTCCTTTTCATGAACTCACCATAGTTCTCTTTCACACAGTTTCAGAATGTATGAGATAGAAACTTTTTCTTTTCTACAGTTGAAATATAATCAAATTTTCCAAGTATCCACATTTTCATTATCATATCTCTATAACCAAGATGGTCTCCACCTTCTATTTCCACATTTAGTGAACATCAAATTATTTCTTCATAGCATTCCATATCCCATATGGATAAGTGTATTCAGATAGTTAATTTCATTCCACTGATGAATATTTCAATCTTACATTCATGATGATTTATAATAAAATAATATTACCATTAAGGCCTTGAAAAATTGTCTTCATATTAAACAAAAGATTCATCATCCCCTACATAACCTCTAGTAAATAATTCTCCGTCTTCATATAAGGATTTAAAGGAGAGTACATATTAAAAAATATGTTCCTGAACTCATCCCAAAACATTGAGTAATTTTTATCTTATAACATCAAATTCTAGAAAATATTCTACCATTAATATGACACACCTTCTAGATGGTAGATAACCAGAATGACCTTTTCATTCTAAGAGCATTTAAAAATAGAAAATATCTCTTTAGTGGTACTGATCCATTATTCTGAAACTAATCGATCAATGGATCCAATAAAAGTATATGGGCGTGGCCTCATGAAATACTAAATAGAGATTTTTTCCCATCATATCTTGATTGGATGTTGTAAAAGATTTAGAGCTTGAGAAATCAAAGAAAAAATGTTTTTTATTTCATCTCTCATAAAATTCAATTGATTAGTAGGACAACTATTGCATTGGCCATTTCAATACTCATTTTCATGGTTCATTCCTGTTGTATCCACTCACTAAAATAATAATCCATAGGGTGGTAAACACTTATCATAGGATAAAACCACATAATCATGAAAAATCACATCAAGGATGTATAAATTATGAAACATTATTTTGAAACTATCACACCTTGGGAATTTTCTAAATGAAATCTCTAAACATATCCTTATAAATATCCCTAGTGACCACAAATTTTTTTATCACCCATGATTGAAAATATTGTCTAAATAATTCTTCTGATAAGAACTATAGGGACAGAGGCTTAACATACTTGGATATTACATCCTTTTAGACAAGTATTTATCACAATACAAAAAAAAACATTTCTAGTGACTATAATAGTTTTGGGTCCTTGGAAACATATAATAAATTATTCCAATTCATTAAAATCACTTGAACATCTCAATAATGGTATCAAAATTTAGTAATACAACCAAAAAACCATTCATCACAACCATAGAAAAGGAAACATAAGCAATAGGTGAGTTAAGGTGATCAGTAAGGGTAATCAAGGAGATATGTAATAATAATAATGAGAATAACTTTATGACAATATGGTAGAATCATTATAATATCAAACATTACATATCAATGACCATAATTATGAGTCCTTGGAGAAAGATATAGGTCTCACCCATCACAAAATAAAATAATACATATGTTTTTCACATGATTATAAAAATTCATGATATTATAACCCATGAAATGAAATGGGTATCATAAAAATTGCATCGTATCATTATATATGTAATATTATATTGGTCTCATAATCATTTCATCATAGAATAACCAGTGAAAAAATGGGTTTCAAAAAAATATAAATTTTTCCAAGGAAAATTGTGTCATAAATAGCAATCAATAAAAAGATAAAAATTTTAATTTAGAATATTATTGGTATTATTGGTTCACATTCCATAAAATTATAAACTATAACAAATCTTTTCATCTTTTAAGAGATAGATTTTGAGCACCAAATAAATCATGTTTTACAGAAAATATCCTTTCTCTAAAAATACCTTGAATAAAACCATATAAACAATTATTTTCTTATAAATATATATTTAGAATTTAATTTTAACCATTTCATGAGGAATATATTTTTTAATTTCTGGAAAAAAAAATTCGTAAAAAAATAATCATTTTAAAACAGTTTTTCTTATAAAATATATTTAAAAACATGTAAATTAAATTTGAAGTTTTTTTCAAAGCCATTTTCTTTGAATATAATTTTAACTTTAATAAATAATTCATGAAATATTTTTGAAATTATTTTTCTAGAAAATGTATTTGTAAAATTATAATGAAAGCATAAAATCATTAAAATCTATTTGATTTAAAATACCCTTTTGAAAACATATAATGTAATCATTAAAAATAATTAAAAACTATTCAAATCATAATTTTTTTAAAAACCAATTTATTTGAAAACCGCATGAAAAAAATATTCATGAACAATAGGAAAAAATTTCCTTCAAAAATATCTTTTTAAATAGACAACGGAATCTTCAAGGAAATGAATATCATGATGGCATGTAAGTCTGTAAATAGTGAACATTCATTTTATGTCCAAAAAATTGTAGAAAAAGTTTCTGGATTGGATAAGGAAAATAATATTCTTTTTAAAAGATTTTTTTAAAAGGTAAAGGATTGGAAAAAATTCCATTAAACTTCATAGGATAATTTTATGACATTCTAGAAAATATTTTCAAAAAACATACTTTTAAATAATATAGATTTCTAACAGAAAGGAGAAACAAAGTCAAATACTCACAAAACAAAAACTTAATTATATTAAGTACAAATGAGTATAAAAATTAACCTAATACCTGAATATATAATGTATAACCATAGGATAATAAAATTAAAGAGTTTTAATGAGATATGGATCATAATATTTCATCAATGGAAGCATAATCATAATCAATCACGACAAATGATGAGATTATAAAAATAAACTGTTACCATTCTGGTAATTGTGAATCTTAAAACAAATTAGATAATAACATTAAATGAAGATTAAAGTATCATGGAAAAATTATGTTCATTATATAACATGTCAAAGGGAAGTATTTACACCCCATTGAAAAATATAAGTGCATAACATGGAATGTATCTCAAAGTAGGTAACATGAGAAAAAAATTACATACCGATTTGGTAGATTTTAAACCATAAACCCCTTGAGATAAATATCATAAAATATATCTATAAATATCCATAAATTTAATTATTATAATCAAATATTAAATTAGTGGGATGTATATATACCATAATAATTAAATGAGTGGTGAATAAGGCATGTATCACAGAGATATAAATTGTTAGACGAGAAAACATGTACCATGAGTCTTGATTTTATTTATAACTATTTAAACCTAATATATAATAAATATAAGTTTTTTATAATACTAACATAGAACCAAAATCATATATATAATACCATATATTATTCACTTATGAATTTTTATTAATAATTTTTAAAAAATTACATTTTAAAAGCAATGTTTCAGGTAATAACTGTTTTGTTTATCATATTGGTTTTTGACTTGTTATTCTTGATCCCTTTACATAGATAATTATTTACCTAATTAAGGAATGTGAAAAGTTATTTATATATAATATAAGTTAATTATATAAAAAAGAAAAATAATTTTTAGAATATGTGTATTTGAAATGGAATATACCGTTCAAGGAGACAGTTGGTCATGCGTACGCATAAACTCTCTCTATTTTCTTATCGTATTTAATGAAAGAAAGAAAATTTAACACACACAGATATATATATATATTATAATTTATTTTTTATTATTATGTCATATATATCATATAAATTTATTAAAACCATCCATTATACATTCCAAGTAATGTGTGAATGAATTACATCTCTTTGAGGAGCTGATAGTCCACAAATCCGCAAACAATGTTTTCGTATTTGTAAAAAATGAAATCATGATGTTATGTGTAATATAATAATATTATAAATGAAAATAAATACAAAATAAATTATATTTCATATAAAAATAAATTTTATATCATAATTACCAAACCTGATATGTGGTAAAAGAAAATAAAAAACATTGTTTCATGAGGCGGATGTTCATCGTACCAAAGAATGTAATATTTGTTACCTAGTAATTGGAAGTGGTTTTATTTGAAGGTTAGAACCATAAAATATAAAATATCATTATATTATTTACACTGATGTATTTATATAATCATGTAATGATAATATTGGAGGTGGTGGATAATGAAAATAAAACAAAATATCTTAAGGGAGGATGTTATCACTTCTATAGGTTACTCCTTTTAGTTTGGACCAAAGGGAGTCCTTGGATGAAATTATATCCAAAGTGAGTCATCTAGGATTAAGTTAGGGTTGTTTGGAGGATATTAATTTATGTTTTTTCTAAGATAAATTTATTTATTTATTTTTATAAGTGCGACGGTTGAGTGCCTATTTATTGTATAGGAGGAGTGGAATTCATGTAAATTTTGGAAAAGGGGATTAAACAAAACTTATTTCTATGTAAATTATATCAAATAATGTTAAAAAATAGATTGAAGTAATATAAGTTATAAATAAGAATATAAAAATTCTACTAGAAAGCTTCTTAATTCATTTTTGGCCTAATGTTTAATGTTTATTCTTTTATTAAGATAATTTTTTTAATGGCGGAAGTTAATTTTAATCACATTCACCTATATTGATGATAAAATATAATATGAAATTATTAGAAATTATAAATATTGGTGATTAAAAATTTGGAATCCATTTTTTTAAATTAAAATAATAGAAGTGTAAAAAAATAATTTAAATGTAATCATGCAGATGAGACAACAGTGTGCGTTTTTAATGTAAAAATGTTCAAAAGTTGAAATATTTTTATAACCAATTTTAACGGTGAATTGGTAGCGGTTACATAATTTATATTAATTTATGCAGAATTTTTTTATTATACAATACAACTTATTAAAACAATTTTTTATCCCAATAAATTATTTATATGAAAAAAATTTTGGAATTAAAATTCATTGTTATTCAATTATCATCAAAAAATATATAATCCCATAAAAATTAAAAAAATTACAAAATGTTAATTTTAATACTCTTATTTCAATAATGAAGTTTATTTATTAAAATAATAGTAAACTATAGAAAATTTGAATATAAAATAGGATTTCTATTAAAAGGTGGTAAAATAAACTTTTAGAAAATTAATTCTTTTTAATCATAAAATTGAATTTACAATTATCTTTTCCCTATTAAATTTATTGTATGAGTAAAAAAATTTATTTAATATATACTATATAAATTTTATTGAAAACATAAATCCCATTTTTTTAATTAGTTGATAAAAAATTGCTTTTGTACCGAGAAAAATAATTTTCATGGAGATGTAATTTCTTTATTTTCAAATAGCTATTTCACTCCATTACACAAATTGATAAAAAATAATACATTTTTATACATTTGTAAATAATTCATTCATAATTTTTTTAATATTTTTTACAACTTCCATTCTAAACGATAGGTGGTAGCTAAAATAATATTACTAGTATATTATTGTTCTGTAAAACTCGACCTTTCATGTTATGTAGGATATCAAAGGTAATATGTATTGTGTTTAACACAATCCAAACCTAGAATTTCATGTCCCAAAAGTAAATGTAAGTATACCATTTATCATAAGAATTTTTTTTCTTATAACTAAATCCAAACTTAGTGCATTCATATATACAGATATATATTCACTGTTGTGAGAAGTAAAAAATATCAAAATGATTAAATTAATTTCCAAAATAATTAAAAATATATCAATGTTTTATATCACAAATTTTTTACTATACATTAAGGGAATAAAGGTAATTCTATTCATGACAATAAAAGACATAAATCACTAAATATTTTTATGGATCTTTATTACCCCACTAAATAAATAGTCTAAATTACATTCAATGTAGATTTAAAATCTTTTGATGTATCATAAAATCATTATGATGGTTTCCTCTTAGACCATAATTGAGTCATCTTCTTTATACTTTATACTGAAGAAACTCACTATCTATTTAAATATAGAGAGTTTCTGGGATATATTATATGAAAAAAAATTCATGATGTCTTCCCATTCCTTGGAATCAATATTCTGTTTAGAATTTTTGTTCTTGATCAGTATCCACAACTAATCATCTTACCACTAAATTCGATAAATGGACAGCACAACATTCCCTTATAATATTTAATTAATGTAAGATAATATCTTCCCATTGAAGTTAATATAATTTTCATATATAACAGTGTCATATGTTCCACTAAATGTTTAAGGCCTTTATCACATAAAATACTCAAATGTAACATGATACTTCTTAGGAGTAGTATATAATTCTGTGTGATTTGTGTTATTATTCATATCTTGCACTACTTCAGCTAGTGATACTATAAATTTTTTATATCCCTCTTCAATAAGGTTTTTATATCATAGAGGAAAATATCAAATTTCCCATTATGTTTGTCGTTTTCAAGGTTTTTCTTATTTATCATAGTCAAATGAAATAAATAAAAACACATGTTGAGTATACTTTACAATATTAAATGGAATCATATAATCTTAAATGATGATAATCATGAATGATAAGTATGTCCAGAATTATTGGCCTATAGTTTTCCATCTAAATTATCCTTCATAATTTTTCCTATTATTTCACCTAACATAAATATCTATTCACATATTCATAAGAGTTTTTAAATATTTTATTAACTTATAAAGAACATCCGAAGGAGTGTCAAACAAAGTGTGTAGTAAGGTTCCTTTTAATGCAGCAGGTGATGATTGAGTCATGAAAATACCCCATTTCCATTATTATTACCCCAAGGTGCCTCTTTTCTTGATCCATGTCAATATTTAATATCTATGAATTGATTAATTTTCATTAAAACCAAATTCTCTATATATCACCAATATTCTAGGATAATTTCGTATACTTATAATTATACATAAAATATCCATATACTTTCCCCAAGGGTTATCACTAATGTTTTCACATATTAGTTTTAATGTTGTACTAAAACATTTATATGATATCAATTATGTAAGCCCAATAATTTTACACATATTATTACATGATTCATAAATAAAATCTACATTAATATAACAAAATAATCCTAATATCCTAGTGTCTTTTGAAAACAATTTTCACATTACATCAAAAAAAATAATAAACATGGAATCATAATTTAATTCTCCAAAGCTAGGTCCCTAAATAGATTTAATCTCCAAAAACTCAATGGTATATCCAAGGGAATACATAAATAATGGAGGACCATAAATCCCATTATAGTAATAAACATAATAAGGAAAAAACATGTTAATTAAAGGTTTAACATAATATCATATAAGACGAGATACATGCATAATAAAGATGAATTAAAACATACATATCATGATATAATAGGATATTAGAAACATGTGAAACGTTCAAGAAACATGTATCATGAAATAAAATTAGTCATGGTTATCTTTATAGACAATATCAAATTATAGACAATTTCAATATTTTACAAGGATACTGTATAATCTCATACATGATACCTAATTCGACTAACAGTTTTCCCAATTTATTAGAGTTCTATTTCGTTGAACTCAAGAAAACAGGTTCGGGATATATGTGTTCCAAATAATGGAAATAATTAATAATTTATAAAATAATAATTACTAAGGAAATTGAAATGGGTTTCACAATCTTTCGGCATATCGTAATCAAAGGAAATTTCTTTGATGAAGGCATTTGAGAAATATTTATAAGGCATGTGTTACCCATTAAAATTATCATTACTAATCTAGGTATATATGTTAGTGAATTATATATAGTATTCAAAAGCCTTTAATAACTTTAATAAGTGAGTTAGAGGGAGAACATTCATAACCGAATAGAAATGATGGTTTAGAAATATCCCTTACATCGAGCTCAAATTTTCAAATCTGTTCATTATTTTCCCGAATAATAAATTTATATTACTTATCTAATTAAATTATAACCTTTATAATTTTTATTATTCCTTCTATTTTAATTGTTACCATGTATTATTCAACTGTTTATCCAATTAATTTCATGTTGTACATTTTAACAATAAAATGAATATATGTCCAAAATAACCTTTGAGTGTTTATTTTGGTCAAATAGATGAATAAATAATATTTATAAAATAGTAACCATGAAATAATTATAATTTTAATAGAAAAAATATAAATTAATAACCAAAAATGAATATATAGTTATGAGAAATAAACTACATTACAATCATGGGGATGGTAGGTCATATGTACAGATGAGTTTTGTTTCCTTTTTTCAAAGATCATAATGGATATAATTTAAGTGTTATTTTTTCATTATAGATGATAAATATATAATAAATATAATATTATTTATTTAAATACCATTACACATGTCATTCATGTGATGAGGAAATTAAAAACAAATCACATCACTTTGATAGGCGATAGTCCGTCATACCCATGAATGATGTTATCATTTATTCAATGAATGTTCAGGTATGAAATTATATGATATATTTATTTTCCATAATGATTAATATATTATTAATTTCATTTATAAACATAATATTAATCCTTATTACCTTTCATGTAAATATTTATTGAATAGTTGATCACATCACTTCATGAGGTGGTAGTTCCCCATACACATGAGCGATGTTATTATATTTTTTACAGAATAGGAATTAAGATGAAATATATGACATTATAGTTATAGAAGTTTAATGATATCCTTAGTATCATATATAATCATTATATAAAATTTTAATATCCATCCCTAATAAGTAATGATAGAAAACAGATTATATCGGATCGTGAGATGGTAGTTCACCGTACACACGATCTACTCTTTCATTTCCCATTTGGGGGATGATGATATTGTTTTAGGCAATTAACATAACATAAAAATAACTAAATATATGAAATATATTTATTTTTTATATCATCATGGTTTAATAATATTTTAATATGGTATAATAAAAAATAAAATAAAGTGCTTTGTTATAGACGTTGCCTCTTAATTGGACATCATTTTTGGGTTTAAACGAAATTCTTTTATAGGTTGTATTTCTGACAAAATAATTGATTTTTTGGATAAGGGAATGCAATTAATAATGTAATTTTTAAGTTAATATCTACACCAATGAGTTTTTTATGATTTTAATTGAGTGGATTGGTGTGACATTTTAAATGTAGAGGAGTGGACACCCATGGAATTTTGGTAAAAAAGAATTTCACTAACATGTTCTTCATTATAAAAGGCTAAAAAATGGACCTATTTTTAAACATTGAATATTTAATGTCAAATTAGTTCTATTAAATACTAATTAATAAATATTATTATAATTTTTAAAAATTATATTTTTTTAACACCCAAGTAATACAATTTTTACCATTACTATTATAATTAATTTTTTTATTTTCACTATTATTTATGGAAAAAATATATTGAGGGTATTATATAATATAGATTAAAATAATTCAAAATACTGAGTCCATTATTATTAATTTTAATAAACCATGTGGTGTATTCTAATTAAAGTTTTAACTTATAGATTTGTCAAAAAAATTGTTTTTCAAATGAAAAACATTCAAAATATTAAAATGTTTTTATATGAAAACTCAATATGAAATTGATTCAAGTTAACAAATTTGGAATAATTTATATATAATATATCTCTTTTTATTTTTAAAATCACATTAAAATAAAATTTCTTATCTAAAATCTTTAATCAAATTTTTTTTTAATATAAATAAGATTTTATCACTATTCATCAAAAATGAAACTTTTTTGAAGAATCCAAAAATTATTACCTAAGATAGTTTTTATATAATCACTTAAAAACTATTTCAATTTTGAAAAATATATTTTCTAGAATTATATGAAATTAATATTTAATTATGTTAACAAATATTGAGTTATTTTCCATAAAAAATACAATTTTAGAGAATATATATAATTTTATTTCAAATATTTCTTATTTTAACATTAATAAATAAACTAAAATTTAGATTATTTTATATATTTTTAAATCATAAGTTTCATAATTTAGTTAGTCTTATTCAAACTGTCAAATCTAATATCTAGGTTATAATCTTCGTAATTAAATAATTAATTTTTAATAGAATATTGTGTTTTCTTTAAACATAGTGTTTTGTGCATTTCAAGATATCTATGATATTTAATTTATTTTAAGAAAATATATCATAAATTATATAGTCGTAAAAATTTATGAATATTATTAAAAAATTTTATTTCACATATATATTTCCCTCCATTTATGCTATAATAAAATTTCTCGGAAACGCGCTTCCTTGTCATGAGTTATAATACAATGATCATTTTATGATATTATGGAACAAAATTTTATAGATTATGTTATGGGTGCTATCTATAACTCCCTATAATTTATTGGGTAATTATTAATGTTCTAGGACCTCCACGGGTAAATGGGAGGTTTTCCCATGTCCGAAAGAGGGTACACATGAGGTTATCTAAAGCTTGAAAGTGGGTACACTTATAGTTATCCCAAGACCAAAACGTTTAAAATTAAATGTTTTACAAATACACAAAATATGGTTAATTATGTTTATCGCAAAAACAAGTCATCTAAATGTGTGTTTATTCCAATTCTAAGATGTTTTAATATATTTATTCCACAAATATATTTCATATTCTAATGTAATGTTTTCATCATTCGTGTTCTTTGATTCCATTTTGATTCATATCTTTTTATATTCCAATACATATTCTACAACCCATTTTTGTGATCTATGATATATAGGGTATGGTTTTAAGATGCTATTCTCATGTCCTCATACCCTTAAACTTTTTTTGTTGATATCTCCCTTTTTACCCTTACACAGCATCATACCTCACCCTTTCTTTGTATTTGTTTCCCTATGATATGAACAACGATATAATGTTTGATATGAATATGAAGTTTGATAGTTATGGGAGATTTTTTATTTCCCCAATTAACTAGTTATTTATGTATCTTAGAGACTAAGGGATCCAAAACTCAATGATTATAACATGGATCATTATGTTATGTAAGGAATATTTCACTATTAAGCTGTGATATCTACATAAAAAATTCTTGGGTCAATATATGTAATGTTGTAATTTTTTTTTACCTATGGTGAGATAATATTTATTCCTAAAAACAAATTTTTTACTTGTTAGATAATTTGGACGGAGTAAATCTAAATGTAATATTAATTCCAATTTACTCAATTTACAAAACTCATAAAAATTAATTTTGAGACTAAAAATTATAATGAAAAAAAATTGTGAAAAGATTTATTATGTGTAAAAATATCAAATATAAAAGTTTAAATAAAAAATAATATATTAATTTATATAATTTTTAACATATCGAGAGATTTTATGATATATTTCTTTCAAAATATATTTAACATTATTGCAGCTTGTGATACATACATACCCGACTCTAAATAAACAGAAACACATTGTACCATTATAACATATCTGTTAACTTTTATGGTATGAATACGAATGAATAAATTAAGAAATTAATTTTTTTACGCAATTAAAAAAAATTCATTGGTCAATAATTGAAAAAATAAAAATAAAAAACATTTGAAAGTAAATGAAAAGTTGTTATTCACATAATTTTTCTTACATTAAAAAATTAAATTAATCACTACTGGTGATTTATTTAAATTAAATTTATATATAATATATTGAATAAATTTTTTATCATTAATATAATATTTTTTTCGATGAAAGGGAAAAAATAAAAAAAGAATTGTGCATTAGAATTGTACATTTCTAGAAAATGAGGTCCTCACACAATGAACACATATTTTAAAACTAATTTCATAAAATTATAAAATTATTATTTGATGTAATTAAATAATTTTTTTAATTGTCATGCAACAAATATATTTGAATAAATATTTGAAAATTTCTTATAATGATTAATTGTTCATATAAATATTAAAAATTATACTTTTTTTAAATCTTTATTTTTGGATCATACATCTAGAATGTTACTTTATTAAAAAATATTTGTAAAGAAAACTTTGTTCAATAAAATTTTTATTATTCCAATTTTTTCATTTTAATCAATATTATGGTTAAATTTCATATAAAAACAATATATACTTTCAAGTAAAATTTCATGGGAAAATAGTTTTTCATCTTACTTGCAAATTTGATTTTGAATTAAATTATACAAATTATATGAATTGAATTCAGTTATATGTATAATATATTTTTAATAATAAAACATAATAATATATAATATTTTTAACACACTTTTTTGTCTTAATGAATAGTAATAAATTAAAAAATTATTCACCTTGATTAAGATTAAAAGTGGTTTACAATGGGATAAACCAATATAAAAGGGATTTATTTCAAATTATATTTTATTAAATCATACGATATGTAATTATTAATGAATTATAAAATAAATACTTTTGAACCATGGTCATTTTAACCATTGTTTTGATAATATCTTTATCATTTTGTATTATTTTAAAAAATGCATAGGGGTCCCTTCTGTCACTAATAAAAGGACTGACCTTTTTCCTCTCCTATCCACACAAGAAAAATATTTTATATCAAAATATATTTTACTAGAATTCTTAAATAAATAATTCCATGTACTAAAATCCTTGTTTTGACAAAAATACCACCATAGGGATGCTTTTTTTGAAAACCTATAGAAGTTTCCCAAGGAAAATGTATAGTTTATAACCATGATTTTTCATTTTATTTATTATTTAAACACCTTAAAATACTATCAAAATATGATGAAATAATATAAAACTTATAACATATATAATGAGATATTATTAAGTTAATTTTATAAACTCTACGCATACCCTCTTCCATAAAATAGGAAACAAAACTGTTGATCGTGTGTATGGAGGACCACAGCCTCGTGAAGCATTGTAATCAATTCTCCATCACCACATCCCACATATGGATATAATGATTGATTATATATATATATATATATAATATATATACATATTGAATTATAATATCTCGCCTACCTTCTTACCTTACAATCTATTATAAAATGATAATGTCGCTTGTGCGTACGTATGGACTACTTCTCAAGGAAGAAATGATATGAGTTTTTTGTTTTATTTTGACATGGAATATAATAAGTATATATTTATGGAATAATATATATATAATATATTTTTCAAAAAGGTGAATTACTAATTACCATTATTTTTTTCCATCCATCAAAAAATGGAAACAGTGTTCATGAGTATGTACTACCTACCATCTTCATGAACAATGTAATTAATTTTTCTATCTCTATTTTGAGGATGAGTATAAAAAATTATAAAATGATTATAAAATATTTTTAACTAGTGATTAAATTTTTAGAGATGATGGAACCTTGATTAATATTCAACGAATGAAACTTCCTAACAAAAACATTTATGAAAAAACAATCTATTATTAGCATAAACAATGACATTAACAATGAATTGTTAATAAATGGGTTGTAATTGATTAAATGTAAATAATATAAGGTAATATATATATGTATATATATATGATTATGGTTATGTAATATAAATATAATAAATCTATATGTATTATAAAGGAAGATCAGACACATGAGATTAATGTTAGACTAGATGTAAGGGATTATTTCATAGTCTGATTATTTTTCCGAATTGTTGATGTCAAAGTATCCAATGAGATATTTTTTTATCATTATATCTTAAATCAATATATTTTAATCAACTATTATTAATTATTTAATTTATTATCTTCCTTTCATTTTCACTATTTATGTTTTCAAGATACTAAAACTATATTTTTAAGGAAACGACACATTATTTCTCAATGTGGTCAAGAATATTATTCTTCAAATAAAATTTTTATTTAAAATGTTCAAAAGAATATTTTTTTTATTATATAATGATTAATTAGATATTTTTTTTCATTTTCTTCCAAAATCTGTTTAAAATAATCTTCTAATGATTTATTGAATGAGATTCTTCTTTAATTTTTTCAACAGTTTGAAAGGAATGTTTTTAACAAATGTGACATAATAAAATTTATAACTATAATGATTTTTAATTTTTTTAAATAATACATTTCATGTTTAAAAGGTTCCTTATAAATAAATTTAATTCCTCAATATTTGGTAAATTTCTAGATTTAGATAGAATTGATCCAAAATGAAACAGTTATTTACCATATGAAATATTCAGGTTTTATTTTAAAAGTATATTCATCAATGAAAACATTCTTTAGTGGATATGATTATTTAATAGGTATGTAATATTTTTGAACTATTCTCCACAATAAACTTTATGATATATGATTATGTTTATTTATTGAGTAAATTATTAACATTTCATATGCCATATTTTCAATATGAATGTCTATTATGATTATGTTTCACCCCTTTTATATAAAAAATGAATAGAAATTTTTAAGTAATGGTCGGGGCTTGTATATCCCTTTTATTCATCGATAGATCTCATGATTCAAACAAAATATTGTATTTCTCAAAAGTGTTATTTATTTTTGTATGATTTCATTGAAATAGTATTTCATGATAGGTTTATGATGTTTAATATTATGCATTTTAGTATTATTAGATTATTTATTTATGCCCATGTGATAATTTGATTAGTTGTGAAAGATATGGATAAATTTAAAACACTTGTGAATATTTATATGAACATATTTGGTCATCATTTAATCCTTCAAATTTATTTTCAATTCTTAGGTTATTGATTACATGGAATATTTTTTCATATATTTATCTTTCTTTATTAATTTTACCTTATTTACTCTCGAATGATCTTGTTTTATGCATACAGATAACAAGAATCTGATCCACCTCTTTATTATGTTTCCATTCCATCGAATGATAAAATGTGTTTGATGATTGATATATAGATAAATTATAAAGGGAAATATGTTTTTACTATAGAAAATAAGATGTTCTATTTTATGTTTTTAATTGTAATTTGAAATTTATGTACATTTCACAATTTCCAAGACTAATAAAAAATTTAGTCCTTTTGGATGTGTTTACTTATATCTTGTATAAATTTTGTAATTGTGAAATATATCTCTAAAATTAATTTTTTTGAATATATTGTATAAAAGGATGGAATATATATTGATCCATTGAAGGCAATGTAAATTCATGAATGTCCAACAACTATGAATAGAACCAAAATAAATTGTTTCATTGGATTAGTACATTACTAATAGTGATTTTTTAAAAAATTATGCAATTGGAGAAAAAATTTACCAAACATATTTATAAATGGTTGAAGTTTATCTGGACACAGATATATGATGTATGTTTGGAAGAATTAAATATGATATATTTGAATGTTTATATTTTGACTCTAACATCGTGAAATGATGAATTTTGGTTATATAGTGATGTATTGAAGAAGGGAATTGATTATTCCCATATAAAAAATGATAAATTTATTACATATGAATCAAGGTAGTTAAATATTAATGAAAAAACAATCTAATCTATGATCTTGAGGTGGAAAACATCATTAAATATATAGATAAATTATCGTTATAGAGAAATTTGTATGATATATATGGATCAACAGTGTTTTAAATAAATATTTTTTAATGAAAATGTTCATCATGAGGAAATGTAAATAGTTAAATCCATGTAAAGAGGATTATTTCTCAATAAAATATCACATATGGAAGGTAAATAAGATAGAAAATTTATTGATCAGGAAGGAACATAAAGTTATAACTAAATTGAAGATCGATAGGGAACCTATGTTTATTGATCTAGTAAATATGGATATTTGAATTATAATGGAAGGCGATATATTGCATCATTTTCATATTGATGTCAAACCAATTTTTTTGGAAAAATAAAAATGATCTCAAACCCATGATATGAATTTTAAAAATAAATCTAAATCTATGACTGTGGTAATTGGAATATTTCATTTTTGATGATGGTATCCAAAATTTTTACAAGACAATATGTGTGTTATCTATATATTAGCTAAAGAGGGAGTTATTAGAGGATTCTCATGGATAGAAATTATATATAATACCCAGAAACACCATGATATATACATATATAAAATATCATTTTTTTGGATCGTAAGAAGTGGAAAATTGTTGATTATCTAACAAGATTATTTTTCTGTCAATAGCTTAATGATTGAAGAAAACATCCGAAAATATTCATGTAACACATAACAATTATTATATAGAAATGGGATGACATTACTATGTAATTCATCTAATGATTTCCATTTAATTATAGAATGAATGAGGCAATATGGGTTATTATTGATTTCCAAAATAAATCTGTTCATTTCCCACTATATGAATGGATTTACCTCTTGAGTTTATTAAAAAACTCTATATTAAAAAATTTTAATACTTCATGGTTCACCTTTTTCAGTTGTGTCATATCATGATCAATGAATTAAATCGAAAATATAGAATTTTTTTAGATGGATCTTGACATTAATCTTCATTTGAGCATTATTTATTACTCTTAAACAAAGGGAAAATCTGAAAGGAATACTGAAACATTAGAAGTCACATTGAGTTCATTCTATATTGAAATTCAAGGAATGCAGGAATGGAATTTACCTTTGGTAGAGTCCACCAATAACAATATATTACATTCACATTTTCAAATGGAATTGTATAAATAATTTTATGGAAAGAGATGTTATACTCCAAATTGTTGGGATAAAGATAGTGAATGGAAAATTATAGGTCTAAAACTGATTGAGGAGACAATGAAAATTATAAAGACTATTTAGAATCATATTAATGTACCTAAAAGTATAAAAAAATATCATATCGATAAACAGAGGAATGATTTAGAATTTATAGGTAGATATAAAATTTAATTTATAGTACCTTAATGGAGGCTGTTATATAGTTTTCTATGAAAGTGAAACTTATCACTTGGTATATTAGTCATTTTGAATTATTAGTATGAATTATTATAATGGAATACAATTTGTAAATGCAACAATGTCTTGAAAAAGTAAATGATTTATCCCATATTCCATTTTTATAAAAGTATATGCTAGACCCAAGGTATGAGTTTACCATTGAATATATTTAATTTGAACCTAATCTATCATACTGCGAAGGGTCTATCTAGATTGTATACACTAGATTTAAAGTGTTGAGGAAATAACTACTTTGACTAGTAAATGTAATTTGGATAAATTTTAAAATGGAATATGTGATGTGTTAACATAATGATATTTTGATGAAGAACGCCCCAGATCTATTCATGAGGTGAAATTATTGAAATTTTTTGTATAATTTTTTTGAATGTATAATGTAACACCCTGATATTTTATTATATATTTATTTTAAAATAAGTTTAATTTCTTTGGTATATTGAAATACATGAAAACATGAGTCTAAATGAACCATAATAAACTGTTATATCCTTGATTTTTTATTTTAGAGTAAAAATAGGGCTGAGTAGATTATATAAATTATATATATTACATATGTATAAAATAAAATCATCAGTCATCAATTGAAAGAAAAACATCATTTGAAAGTGAAGGAAAAGTGTTTATGCGAATGTTTTTATCTAAATAAATAATATTATTCACTATTGGTAATTTATTTTATTGAAATTTATATATTACATATTCAATAAAATTATTCATCAAACATCTAATATTTTGTTGGAAAGGGATAATAATAAATCTGACCTTATTATTAAAATTGTATTTTATATAAAAAGGATTTCCTATGTTTTTCATAATTGTTTAATAATGATTTTTTTTATAAATTTATATTATTTATTTTATAAAATAGATTCATTTTTTGATTCATCATCTCATAATTATATTGGAGTGAAATTTTATAATTTTCTAAAAATATTAATTTTTATATAAATAGTGAAACATAGAGATTTTTATGGAAAACATATTTTTGTTTAAAAATTTTAAAAAGAAATATTTTTAAATAAATGGTTATTTTAGTAAAATAAATTTAATAATAATATTATTAATTCCATTTAGTTCATTAAAATCAATATTTTTACGAAATTTTCTATAAAAATGTTTTATACTTTAGGAAAATATATTTTTGGAAAATGGAATTTCATCATGCATACGAGTTTTAATTTAAATTAAATTAAGCCACTTACATGAATTGAATTTGTTAAAATAGATTCCATATTTTAAATTAGAATAATTTATATTAGTTAGTAAAGTAATATATATATTTTTTCATAATTAATAGTTAAAAAATAAATATTAATTTACCAAGTTAAAGTTAAAATGGTTTTTTTGGGGGGTTAAATAATAAATATGGATATTCCATAAAATTAAACATGACTAAATACTATTTTATATTGATATATAAAACATATACTATCTTAAATTTTAATATACATCCATTTTTAATCGTTTGACATAATAATGACTTTATCATTTTGTATTATTTTAAGAAAATCCTAAGGGGGTCCCCTCAACCACTTATAATAGGACACCCCTTATCAACACCGCTTCCCACTTGATGATCTAATTTTAAGAAAGTGCATGTAAAATACAATATTTATATAACCTTCCATATATTAGAGTTAATTTTTGACCATAAAACCATTATAGAAAATATTTTAGTGCAAACCTAAATAAGTTTCCCAAAGAAGAGGTATAGTTATTAATAATGAATTTTCATTTTATTTATCCTCCCTTGCCTTTATAATATTCTCCAAATATAAAGAAATAATAATAAAATTATCTTATAAATACTGATATGTTATTTTTTTATTAGAATAGCATATACCCATCCACTCTACCATCAAATTAAAACAAAACTGTCATTTGTGTGTATGGTAGATTATCGACTAATGAACCAATGTAATTCATTTTATATCACCACCTCTAACGGATGGATATAATGATGTATTTAAGGTATATATATTATTTTTATGAAAAAATTATAATTACAAAATAATATTATCATAATTCCTTTTATATCATTTAATTTGTTCCTCGTGCGTACGTGTGGACTACATCCTCCGTGAAGTGATGTGATACATATTTCATTTTATTTTTAAATGATTATAAAAAGTATATAGTTTGTGAAAATCTATTATATATATTATATAATAATTATTTTCTAATTGTGAATTATTATTTAACATTGTTTTTTATCCCTTGAAATAAATGGTATCATCATTCGTGTGTACGTATGGTCTACCGTCTCCAGGAATGGTATAATTGATTTTTTTGCCTCGTAATTTTATGGATGAATATAAATATGTCTATAACAAAGATATATGATATTTAACTTACGATATAAATAACATATAATATGTAAACAATATCAAAGTCAATGTACTAAACGTATTGAACCAAAACAACATGAAAAACAAATCCTTTATTACCTAGAACAATTATTTTAAAAAAAAATTACTCAATTAGAGATATAATATTATAAGTAAATAATATAAGGTGTGATATATATTGTTTTGGTTTTAAAATATATATACAATAAATTTATATTTAGTATATAGTAGTTTCATACACATATGAAGGAATTCTGGCCTGAGATAGGGTTTTATTTCACAATATCATCATTATGAGGGATTGTTTATGTAAAAGTCTATGTTGGGTTAATTATTTAATCTTTATATTATACAAAACATATATAAAATCCTATTTTTATTTATTAAATTTCATGTTTTAATTAATTTTCTACTCTTTACGTACTCAAGATATAAAAAATTTGTTTTTATGGAAAATAGATTTGTTTTTCTCCCTGGTCAAGAATATTTTTATTGCATATCCATATTTTTATTCAAATGTATTCTTGAATATATCCTATATTCTAAAATGACTTATTAAATACATTTTTACAAAAAATGTACAAAATTATTTAAAAGAAATAATTCTTTTATTTTATATATGATTTACTCTTTGACATTTTACAAATGTGATAATGGAATATTTTATAAATAATAATTCTTGATCATAATTGTTTATTTTCCAGACCAATATTTGATTTAAATATTCCACAACACATTTCAAATGATCCTTAAAAAAATTATTCCAAATATTTAATAATATTTTGTACTTTAAAAAATATGGTTACAAATGAAAAGGGTATTTTCCTCATGAAATCTTCTAATGACTTTTTTAATGTATATTCATCTATGTCAACATTTTTTGGTGGATATTATGCCTAAATGGGTTGTACTATTTTGATACAATTCACTATAAAACTATTGATGGATTATGATTATGTTTTTTTATTTGGTAAATAATTATAATTTTGTAAGACATTTCATCAATACAAGTGTTTATGTTGATTATTTTTTACACATCTTATATGTGGAGCGAATTGAAATTATTATGTGACAGGTGGGATGTAACTTCCCGAGATTTTATGAAAAATATTCTTTTTAATTTCATTAATGTCTTTTGTTTTACGCTACACCAAAATAAGCTTGCACAACACACATCCTTGACTTGCCTTGCATTACACACAATCACGACCATCCACGATAGCGTGTGTAGTACGCAATACCGAGTTTCACTAAACAACGATATGCTATTAAAATATTATTAAAACTAGCCATTATGAATAGTAATAAGCACCTTTTAAAATTTTAGAAATTTTATCTCTCAAAATGGACTTCATTTTTGGATTTAGAGTATCGAATTTAGCCTAAGGTGAAATTTTGGTACTTTTCGGATAACTTTCATATTCTGATGAATAGTGAAAATTACTAAATTTTAATTAAAAACAACTTTTTTAATCGAAATAATTAATAGCGATAAATTATTAATTTGAGTGGTTTTAAAGTATATTTAGAATATATTTTTACAATTTAATACAATTTTGGTCATTGGATGTAATTCTACATTTAAACCAGACATAAACAAGTGTCAATCTTTTGAAAGTTATTATCTCTTAAGAACAACCTATTTGTTTTGACGATGGGAATTAATTTTTAAATTAATTAATTCAACTGATATGTTTTGAATTTTATAAAATAGACATCATTTTTGAGTTCATAATATCAAATATAGCTTAGGCCTAATTTCTGGTATGTTTCTGGAAACATTCATTTTTTTATGAATAGTGAAACCACTAAGTGGTAGTTAAAAAAATGATTTTTTCATAAAATATAATTTTACCGCTTCTGTGAGTGGAATTTAAAAAATCCAAGAGACACGGTTGATGTTAGTAAGTAAAATATGGTTCAATGAGATGAAAATAAATTTTTGTGAATAGTATGTTTTTACTTTTTTTTACCACGGTTAAAAGTAAATAGGGTAATTAAGGGTAAAAATGTTATTATTATTATCCTAAAACATGTCCTAATTCTATTGGATACGTCTAATTTGACCAAAAACAACATTAGGAATAAAATATGATCATTTAGGCCCACTTGGATTAGATTAGGACGTTTATTATTACTTTATTTAAAGAAGGGTTAAAATAGTTAAAATCAAAGTTTAATAAGTAAATCATTTTTAATATAGGGTTATACATAAGATAAATTCGACTATAAATACTTATTAGAAATCTAAAAATATTTCTTATATAATGGTATTTTATTTGTAATTTCTAGACATTACATAATTTAATTTATATATGACACAAGGATGATGCAGTAATTCTCTTATTAATGAAATATTGACATAATTGATGTTATAAATACCCAAATAAATATAATTTGAGACTTTTTATGAATTACAGTAATTTTATAGATTAATATGACATGTTAGTATTGATTTAATTATCTTTTTTCGAACTTATAATTCTGTTATGAGTTTCACAAAAATCAATTACTAAATAGTGTCAAAATTGACATAAAATAGTTTTTAAAACAATTATTATATTATTAATTGTTATTTTATTTCTAAAAATCTAAGGTTCGGTCAAATGACTTAGATAAGGTTATATATATTAATAATAAAAAACTTGGGGTTCGTTTGTCTTGATATAGTATGTTTATTAACCTTATAGTGTAAGAAAACAAGAAGACACAGTAAAAGTAAAATTATCTAACTTAAAGTTAAATATAAATGATAAGGTTAAAATATGATCCTAAACTTTTTTAAATTATATTGGATGAGAGGATTTAGACCCATATCCACCTTATCTTTGAAATATATCAATTTGGAGCTATTTAAAACCGAATTTGTCTTTATAATAAAATAATATTTTTAGTTGTTCCGAAGGTGCCCCTCTCCTCCCTTATAAAAGCGCACCCCCTCCCTCACTTCCTCACACCACCTTGAGCCTTCATGCTCGGACAACCACTGCCAAATTCTCTTCTCCACTTCCCTAGAAACATACTAGAGGTTATGGTCTTCCTCAAAGACTAATTTTAGTGCCCTAAAAGGAGATCTCAAAGAGGTGCTTCAAAGAAGAGGTAATGTCCGTTACCGATTCTTTCAACTTTATTTATTCTTCCACTTCTTCTTCATAGGTTGTTTCATTATTAAGTAATAACATCAGTATCAATAATATACTGATAATTTATTATAAGTCTTAAACAACCCTATTTCAGCATCTATCCATCCTACGAAAAATGAAATCACCGCACGTGCGTTCGTACGGAATACCGTCTCCACCCCGTGGTGAAATCTATTTTCCACCACCACCTGACTTGGATGGGTATAATGGTGTAAATAATAACTATATATGATTATATTAAAGTGATATTGATTCTGAAATAGTATACATACACTACAATACAGTCCCACAATCATGAGAACGATATCATCGCTCGTGCGTACGTACGGACTACCGTCTCCATGACGCGATGAGATTCATTCTCCACTTTAACCATTCATGAATGATTATAAAGTATATATAATTAGTAATCATGAAATATATGACATAATAATTATACTGGATTTATGTGTATATATATGTATGTCATCTACTTAATTCTATTCAACTCAATAAGGAAACGAAAACAATGTTCATGCATACGTACGGCCTACCGTCTCCATGAACGGTGTATTTCTTTCCATTTACTGATTTATTATATATATGTATATTCTGAATATATATTATATATAAATCATGTTTTATATTCTAGAATTAAGTAATTATGATCTATGTAATCATATGAATAATTACAAGTAAAAACACGGATGACAAATGAAACAATTTTACCCAAAATGCTCTTTAACATGGTATTTACAAAAGAACGGGTAATATAAAGTCATAAGTGAACCATATATGATATAATAATAATGAGTATGATTCTGGAATAAGTCAATGACATTATTTAAATCATTATACTGGAGGTTCAGACACCTACGAAGCAAATCAAACCTAAGGTAAGGTAAAATGTCACAATTTCATTTTATCCGAGATTGTTTATACTTTGGTATTTACTGGGGTGTATTTTATCATCCACATCCATGATTCCTCAATATGTAATATTGTTTCCATCCACATAAAATTGATTAAATCCAATTTTACCCTTCGGTGAGTTTTTAGTAAATGATATGAAAGGAATCTTTTGTCGTTTTTCATACAAAGTAATTTTTGAAGTTTCTGACAAAAGTACAAGAAGAATGTTTTTTTAACTTATACGACATGAATGGATTTTTAAAACATTATTTCCAAGAAGTTTCCTTTACATGTTTTCAAGTTTATTTTTAATAAACTTCTTTTAGTTTAAAATTTTATGACATGTTAAGAAAGGAAAATGTTTTTGAAGTAGAAAGGATATTTTCGTCAAGAATGGAGTTCAAGTGTTTTATCAAAATTATTTTACATCTATGATAATATAGGGTTCTATTTCTATCTGTATTATTACATTGGTTGATTATGTTGTGATGTAATTATTTTTATGAATTCTTTTATCTTATATGAATTTTTTATGATGTCATGGTGTTTAAGAATCCCGTTTTTATTACATGAGTTATGCAATGATATATGATTTATGATTTTGTAGAACACATAAGAATGGTATCATTATGAGATGGGTGGGACCTATATCTCCCTCCAAAACATTGGGTAAAGATTTTATATCTCATGAGATAGACATGGCTGGAACGGCAGGTTAAACCAGTTCAGTGAATCAGGACTAAAATGAGGAATGAAATCGGTTCAGAAATGGTCTTTGTCCACTACGATAGTCTTGGCAATGAGTCCTGACGAATAAGAAATGATTCTCTATGATTATGTGTGTACGCCAGAAAGTTTCATGTTTTAAGTTAGGATTATTGGGATTACATTTCACTACTATGATTTATCCCATGTTATGATATTATGATCTCTTTTGCAGGATTAAGATTTCAAAAATGTTATGTTCTTATGAATATGATGTGATTGATATTTCTTTTGATTACCGTTACTGAGAATTTGAGCTCACACTTTTATGTTTTATTTTCCCCAGGATATAAAGAATGGTTTTAGGTAAAAAAAGGAAGATATTTATGGGAGATGTTGAAGATCTTTCACCACAATTAGAAGATTATATTCCGAGTTTCGAGAGACACTAAACTATTACGGTCCTTGTGAGTGTGTTTTTGTTATGTAATAAGTATTCTACAAAAGTAATGTAATGTCCATGTACGTTAAGATTCAGGTCTCTACATGGGAACTATTATAGCCCCTTTATGAATTGGTAGGTCTCCTAAGATGAAATATCTTAGGTGTTTGGTCCATTCCTTTCCCATTTTTGTTAGATGTTTTGGAATGACGCCTTTATAGTATGTTTGTGATGTTCATCACTTTGATTTCCATCATAATGATATTGGTTATTTATGTCAACATCATTATTTGATTTTTCAGGATATCCATGGATAATTTTCAAGCTCATCTGGTTATTTATATGGTATTATATTATCACAATATATTCCTACCATATAACTTTTCATCCTCAAGATATTGATTTAATGGAATATTTTAAGATATTGATTATCCCACATATATTATGGCCTATTTATTCATGATAGCTTCTATTTAATGGCTACCCATTTTGTGAGTATGAGATCTTCCCTTTCATATGTTTCCATTCCCTATGAAGTAATGGAGTATTTCATGATTTGTGTTATGGAAAATTCTATAGGGTAAATGGTGTTCTAAAGAAATACTATCAATTTCATTTTTTAACATTAATGTGATTTTGTTATGTTTCTAGTTTTCCAATGCTACTGAGAAATTCGGTCTTTTAGGATGTCATTGCCAGTATTTAGTACCAATATGAGAAAATTAAGAGAATATTAGTTATTAGATTTACGCCATTTATAAATTCACTTATAAAACATATATTTGAAAGAGAAAAAGTTTTCGTAATAAATAAGTGATTTTTATATCCAAGTAAATTGATAAAATAGAAGGTATCATTAAAAAGGAATTTTTCAATTTTCATCTAAAATAATTATATTAGAAAATCCCAAAAAAAAATCAGAATAATTTCTTAAAATTAATAAATAAAAATTATTTTTACTTCAAAAAAAATAAATTTATGACATTTGATATTTAGATAATTAAATAATATCAAAAAACAGAGTGGAAACTGTTCACATTAGAAAATGGATTTTTGAAATGTTAAATATTATTTATTCTTATTTACTATAAATTATTAATATTTTATTATTAAACAAATTTTTGATTTTAAAAATATATTTTATTATTATTTATTTTTGATATTCTTAGTTTCACAAAATTAATTAACTATATTAGAAATTATATTTTGAAGTATAATTTTTTTTTCTTAGTTGTTCTAGAAATATTAATATAATTTCATTAATATTAAATATGGATTTCATGTTTCTTATATACATATTTTGTAATTTTGTTTATTCTATTCACACCCATTTTTTTAGTGGATATGTTTTTAATGGTAATATTTAATGATTATATCATTATCTATGTGTAACTTAGTTTTCATTTAGGTTCATCAGTAAATGTAGAGCAAGCTATCGAGTACATTATTGTATTTAAAGTCAAACATTTGTGAATATTTTAGGTTGTTAAATTCCCCCCATAAATATATTTCTTCCTCACAATTTAAATTTTATACACAGAGTTGTATATATAGGGAACTCATAATTAACTATACACTGCTAGATGAAAATTCGTTTATATAGAATGTGGAATGATATTCATATATTTAAAAAATTATTTTAATAATTTTATAAAAATATATAACCCTTTACAAATTTCAGAGGGAATACGTTGGAGATCCATATAGAATAACATTCCTAAAACCTATAAAATGGTCTTTTTGATAATAATACCATAAGGTTATTTGGATTATAACTCAATATTGAGTACATAGTGAAAACAAAACGGATTTAAAATACTTGAAAATATTGAGTGAAAACATATAATCTTCAATATTAGAAGTTTTTCTATAGGTAGTTCCTTTTTTTAAATTGGTTTTAATTGGATATTTTCATAAGAGTACCTTGTATTAGTATATTGAGTTTTATAATACCCAAATCTTTTGAAATTGAAGACAAAAATTTTATAATCTTATCTCATTCCCTTAAACATGTGAGTTACGTGATCTTAATCTCTATAATTATATCATTTACCTATCCCTTTAATGATATATTAAACATGCTTCCTCCAAATTTTTTGATATAATTGAAACACAATATTATTTCCATTACCATTATGGTCACCCACATTTCTATGATATTTCAACCTTCTCCTCCTTCATTGTTTTCTATGTCATTATTATCCACACTTATAAATAGAATTCTTGATACCTGATTTGGAAGAATCACATGATTACTCATTCAAAATATTATTCTATTTTCTTTTTCATTGAAACTTTTTTTATATTGTCCTTCGAATCCATTCATAAAATGGTTCCTTTTATGTTCATCTATTAAAATGGAAAAAATACATAACATGATCGATGATCATTATATGTGAATTAACATAAAAAACAATACGAAAATTTCACATAAATATGTATCAATGTATAACACTATCATGTTATCTTATAGATCAGACAAATCATTATATATAAGAATTAGTTAAACCTATATCACTATTTTTTAATCTATATCATTATTGGTCAAACCTAGGATACTTTGAGTTGGTGTATGTCATACTTCATAGCATAACACTCAAAATAAAGATCATAAATTATAAATAATTTCAAATTTTCTTTTTAAAAATAAATCTTACCATTATTACCTCAATATAAAGTGTATATTCAGGTTATGAGTTCTTCATACATTAGCCATGTGTTGTCCACTAGATATCCCAAAAATACAACCTTATCATAGAGTCAATTATCTTTGTTATTTGGACCATTTAATATATTCTTAAAAAACATTATACTATAACTATTAAATAAAATTCCTTACAAGTCTCATATAATCCTCATAACATTTAGAATTCACAAAATGTCATTCATAATTACAAATCACTAATGAAAATATCTATGATTATATAGATTTAATTTATATTCAAATATCATCCTCACTAGTATTGGAAATACAAGGTATCTACCATTTTTATCAAAACAATCATATACTATAATTCTAAACCATTTTCATATGCTTCTTTATTCAGTTATATTACATAGTTGTTTATGAATACATACATTTCTAAATACCATTATTTTGGTCAAGTTTCAACAAAATAGTAATACTCAAATGGTTCTAATATCATCAAAAATATTAATTTAAAAACATCAATCTAATGATATCTTCCTCTATGTAACCATAATTTTTGACATATGATACTTTCAGTTCCACCAATGACTTAATATTATGAATAATTGTTTATCTATGGTCATTTTTATATTAGGTTCTATGATAGTATTAATTAAAATCATACTTAAAACTATAAAAATTGTATCTAAAAAGAATATGAAGTAACTAAATACTATCCCCTATGATAGTGATATCAGGTGTGAAGTTAGGTCATATTGTCATGCACCAGGTCATTATTGAGTTGATACCCAATTTAACATTTTCAGGTTATTACTTGTACATACATTTGTGAAAGGTTATTTATCCACTTGTAGTATACCTACTAGGATTTTCTTTCTCGGAGAATCAAATAATCTCAACATTACCAAAGAATTATGATGTCCTTCTATCCATAAATATATCCAAAAGGTTTTCCCAAATGTTTTCTTATCCTAATCCCTATGTAATGTTTGTGTTACCACCTTAATGATAAATTTAATACTATACTCAAGGGTTTTATATAAACATTATGGTATGATTAACCTTAACTTATAAACCCTTAAATTATTCCGAATTAAGATTATAATCTCCAAAGTTGTCAAACCCCTACTATAGTACCAAATATGATGTCATGGACCTAACTATGTGGTAATCAAATTAATTAATGGAAATACATAATAACATACATTCTAAAAAACATTTAAGTTTATAAATTTATAAAATAAATAATAAATAACAGCTAACAAGTCCCATGTTCTATGTATCAAACAAATTTTTTTTCTATTATATATGAAACTACTTAATCCATAATCTGTCTTTAATATCTCCCAAAAATTCTTACGCATGTTTTATCCTTCTAAACATGTATTATATTATAGTATTATTCATTACCCTGGGAATTTAATCTTATGAAATGGGTGAGATAAAAATCTTTAAGAAATATATTACTGAATATATAAAAAAGAGTAAGAATAGTAAACAAAAATGATGGAATAAATAATATTCATAATTCTATAATCAACTAAAATGAAGAGAATGATATATCCATTAAAATAAATGAAGACATGGATAAAAATAGTTTCTGATATCATTCTGATGGAATTAATAATTCTATAATTCAAAAAACATTAAGTTAAAGACTTATTTAAAGATATTATAGTAATATAGTAAATTCTATGCACCAATAACCATGAAATCATTCCTAAATACAACTAACATTTAATCGGTGGGATATATAATTTTGGGCCCCATACATTACATAATTATGTCCAATTCATTCTCTATAAGAGTTAATAAGATATTTCGTATCATTCCCTACAATACCTATAGATGAATAACAGATGGACATATATATAATGAAAAATATAATATCCAAAACATATTAAATATGTCTTAATAGTAAAGAATCAATAAGAATGTCAATACTTCTCCATCCAATAAATAAATGTTCTTCCTAGGTGGAGAACCACTAATTTAATTTTTCTAATGACATTTTCACATCATATATGGAAATGATTGTATAGTTAATTCAATTATGGAATGACATAATCATAATACATTTACTGGAAGAAGTTTTATGTTTGTAAAGTAACATAATCTCAATGAAAAAATGTTAATTTATAAGTTTTTGACACATATAAAAATCACCCATACAAAAATTATGCATTGAAGGGTATCACAAAAGAAGGGATAAAGAATCAAATTGTGTGATATAATAATTTCAATACACTAAATGATATATATATATATATTCTTGAATAATCCATGAAACATAACAAAAACAATTTCATATATTTTCATGGAAGTGATGACAGAAATGTATATGAAAACCTAAAAGAGATTTTTTATAACATGTTTAAATTTGATATAAAATAAAAATTTATATGCCAATTTCAAATGTATTATTTGAAATTTTGATGTGAATGTTGTTGACAACATTTAATTTTATTATGAATAATAAATAATGGAACCACGAAAAGACATAAATTTCATCTAGGAGAAATTAAGAGAGGAATAAAAAAAATATGAAATTGAAATGAAATAAATTATCATTATTATATTAAAAATACCATTATTTAAAACCCACATTGTAATAATAGTAAAAAACCATATTTTTTATTAAAATGTATTATTTTCCCATATAGTTATATAAGTTTCCTTAAAATATTATGGTGTAAGAACCCATGTATGGATTTAATAATTTTATGTTGAAATAATATAACTCAAGGAAAAGAGACTTTATTAAACAACATCATGTATGAGAAACATACCCTTTGAAATAAGAAATATGTCAAAAAAGGTTTCTATGTGATAAAACAATAAACAGTGAGAATATCACATATTGAAATCAATGTGTAGATTATTCCCAACATATTCAAAATAAGTACTATATAATTGACCCTAACCTAATAATTATAATTTAGTTATCTTAAATTACATAAAATTGGTGTAAAAACTAATCCAAATTTCATTTGATGAAAAAACTTATTTGGATTGTTATTTCCTATGAATTAAAAAAATTTATGAAGATAAATCCATGGGATTTTAATTAAAATTTTATGTAAACAATGTTTAATTGAATAAAAATGTCTCAAGTAAATAAAATTCAAGACCAAGAACCCTTGAAACTTATAAATGATTATAAAAAAACCCATAAAAGGGTAATTTTAATTTACCAAAAATGGTGATTATTTTAACAAATTTCATGATATTATATCTCAATATAGAATCATATACTCTATATAAAGCACATGAGCCTCAAACCAGTTGGTGAGGACTCATCAAAATCATCCAAGAGACCCAAGTTCAAAACTAAGCATAGACTTAATTTCTGGGTTCTATAGTAGGAACTATTTGATACTATAGCAGTCGGAACAATTCATATGTTTGGGCTTTCGGGCCAAAGGTTTGGGGCTCGGGTCCTTCAAGGCCTTTAGGCCACCCATTAAATCTAGGCCAATAAGGATTTTCGGAAACCTAAAGGCCTTTAAGACACATCATGGACTTTGGGATATTGAAATTTTTCATAAAGACCAGACAAACTCTACAAAGATAAGACTCCATATGAGGATTCAGAGAAAGTGCATTCTCTAGAGCAGAAGCTATGAGGATTTTTAAGATAAAAAGGGTATTGAATTTCTATCGGGACCAAACTTTGCATACACGGGAATCCAAACCGAAAATTCCATACAAATTTCGAGAGCTGAAATCACGATGAAGATGCTCGGGAGAAGAAATTATAGGTAGTTATAGTTTGTATATTTCCCTAAGACCTATGTGTCATGTAATCTATAATATTACGATCCTTGTTAGTATTCCCCATCATCCCATGAAAGGGGGTTATAAAAAATAAATAATTAATAAGGCCTTCAATCCATTCGAGGTATACTCTATATAAATTAAATTATGTTCGTAATACCCATCCTGTCTCAAACTGATATATTAGATTAGAAAACCATTTCATTGGTCGTAATTTATTTGTTATATTCACTAATATCCTAAATGATTAAATCATGTTCATTAAATACATACCCAAGGTCCTTATTAAGAACTATAACCATTCATATTAATCATATATATTAAATATATAAATATTTATTCATTTTAACCTATTTTCAACACCATGTATACGCAATCTTTATGAATTTAAACTTGTTTTGTAAAAGAGGTGTTGGTATAATTTATTTTTCTAAATTATATAATTTTTAGATAATATAAGGTATTTTAATAATTTCTAAAAGACAGTATATAAAAAAATAATCTCATGTACTGTTCTGTTATGATCTATGAGGATGAAATCAATGACGATCATGTTTTAGTAATTCATTTTAAACAAAAGGGTGGTTAGTTAATTAAGGAGTTAAATATTGTTATTTATTATCATAACCAAAATAAAATAATTTTTTTCATATTAATACTATAACACCCCAAGATTTTATGAGATATAATATTTTTAATTTTTTTCATATCTTCTGTTGTACACTACACCAATATTATCTTGCGCTATACGCAACACCGTATTAGCTTCCGTATACGCAATTCTATTCTTGGATCGTGTTACACACAATTTCATGTTCGTTTGATAGTAGTTATTCTATTCAACATTGAGTGTGTGTATATATATATTCTATGTATAAATTAAATTTGATTGGATTCTGTTACACTTAATGACAATTGATTCTTGCACTACACGCAACCCTGACTTGGCTTTCATTACACGCAATCGTGACCTTCTGTGATAGCGTTTGTAGTACGGAATACCCGGTTTCACTAAACAACGATATATTGTTATAATATTATTATGGACTAGCCTTTATGAATAGTATTAAATACATTCTTAATTTTATAACATTATTATTTATATTACACATTTCTTAGAACATGGTATTAGAACAAAATAAAATTTTCGAGTAAAATAAGTATTTTTAAAAAAATGTAGTTTTTCAGCCTTTTGATGGAGCACCAACATTAATATAGTTTTTGAAATGTTTATATGTTAAATTTAACAAAATAAAAATATTTTTAAAATAATGATATACAAATTTACTTTGGATAAAATGTTCATATTATTCTGACAACTTTCATATTTTAATGAATTGTTAAAACACGCTATATTTTATTCAAAAACAACATTTTTCATTGAAATAATTTATATGGTCAGATTATCTTTTTATTTGGTTTTAAAGTGTAATTAGAATATATTTTTTCTATTTAATCCAATGTTGGTCAGTGGAATTAATTTCACTTTGAATTTGGACATAAACAAGTGTCGATCGTTTGATAGTTATTGTTTCCTAAAAACGCAATATTTTTTGATAACGGGAATTAATTCTAAAATTAATTAATTCCACTTCAATTTTTTGAATTTTAAAAAATAGATATCATTTTTGAATTCAGAATATCAAATATATCATAGGCTGATTTTTTGATATTTTTCTGAAAAACTTCAATTTTTGATGAATAGTGAAACCACTTAGTGGTAGTTAAAAAACTGAATGTTTCATTTAAATGAAATTTTACCACTTTTGTGAATTGAATTTCAAAAATCATAAATAAATGAATGTTATAAATAATTTAAATGTGGTTTAATAAGATGAAAATAATTTTTTTTGAATAGTAACTTTTGACTTTTATTTACTACTGTTAAAGGTAAATAGGGTAATTCAAGGTTAAAAGAATATTATAATAATCCAAAATTACCTTAACACTTGTACTAACCTTATTGGATGAGTAGTGGCCGACCATGGGAATCTTTGGGTCGATTTTGGGACCCCATTGAGCCACTTGATAGTGATAATGACAATTTGGATTAATTAATTTAATGTAAAGACAAAATTGACATTAACAAAAATATTTTAGTAATTAATTTTTATAAGGGGTTATATAAATTTTAGTTTTGCCTATAAATATTCATTGGAAATATAATAATATTTCCCACATGGTGGTGTTTTTTTATAATTTTTAGACATCAAATAAATTAAATTATTTATGACACAATAATGATGCATTATTAACCTCATTAATAAATGATTCAAATAAATAAGATTATAATGATTAAAATATTATCCAAAACATGTAAAATTTTGATTTGATGATTTTATTTCGACCATGAGTCATCTTATATTCATCTTTAATGATTTTTTGACCTTTTGAAACCAAAGAAAATTTATAATAAAATAATATTTTCACACATTCCAAAGGTGCCCCTCTCCTCCCTTATAAAAGGTCACCTCCTCCCTCTCCTCTTTACACAACATTGGTACTTAAATCTCAGAAAACCCCTGAACATTACTCTTCACAAATCCACGATTAATTTTCTAGAGGTCTTGGTCTTCTTCAAATACCAACATTTGTGCCCTAATAAGAAGTTTCAAAGAGGTGTGTCGAAGAAGAGGTAATATCTGTTACCGATTCGTTCAAATTTATTTCTTCTTGTACATCCTCTTATTTAGTTGTTTCATTATGAAGTAATAATATCAGTATCACTCATATAATGAAATGTTATTATAAATATAAAACTACCCTATTTCACCTTCCATCCATCCTACGGAAAATGAAATCATCGCACCTGCGTATGTACGGAATATCGTCTCTACACCGTGGTGTAATCTGTTTTCCACCACCCACATACTTGGATGGGTTTAATGGTGTGAAGAATAACTATACACTATTATTTTAATGTGATATTGATTCTTAAATAGTATACATACACTTCAATACAATTCCACGATCATGGGAATGATATTGGCGCTCGTGCGTACGTACGACCTACCATCTCCATAATGTGATGCGACTCGTTCTACGTGATCTTCATTAAATAATGATTATATAAATTAATTTAATGAATAAATAGGATATTTCTTACACTAAAACCATTATAGAAATTAGGTCTCTATAACCTAAAAATAAGAATAAGAATTTATTCGATAAAACATGCATAAGAACATAAAACAATGAACCCCCGAATAACAAGTTGCAATGAAATATTACAAATAAGAAGATAAGAAAATGACCATAAATGATATCATAACAATGAATATGATTATGTAATAAGTCAATGAAATTATTTAAATCATTATACATGAGTTTTGGATACGTACGAAGTATATCGGACCTAAGGTAAGGGATAATTTTGCAAACTCATTTTTATCCAAGATTTCTTATACGTAAGTATTTACTGGGGTTATATTTATCATACATGTCCCTTTTTTCTAAGAATTGTTTCATGTATGTTAAATTTCTTTTTACCCATTTTTTACTTTTACTATAGAGTATGTAAGGAATCTTTCTTTTTTTTACCATACGAGGTACTTTTTGACTTTTCCGGCAAAAGTACGAGAACATTTTTTAAAATTATACGACATGAACAGATTTTTATGGTTTCATAATGCCTTATTTACATAAAGCTTCCTCAACATGATTTCATGATTATTTTCAAAAAAAAATACTTTTCTTTTAAAATTGAATGGCATTTTGTGAAAAGAAAATGATTTTGAAGAATAAAGGATATTTTCCTCAAGAATTTATTTCAAGTGTTTTATCAAAAACAGATTCCATCTAAGATGACATTATTTCATATATTTATGTTTCAAGTATAATGTCTCTATGATTTACATGGTTTCAATATTCTTGTGATGAAATGATATCCATCTGTTTTATGTGGATTATTTTATGATTGAATGATGTTTATGAAACCCATTTTATTCTTTGGGTTATGATGAATGGTTTATGTTTATGTTGTGGAAAAAGTAAGAATGATTTCATTATGAGAAGGGTGGGACCTATATCTCCCTCAAATGCATTGTGTAAAGATTTATATCTCATGAGAGAGACATGGCTGGAATGAAAAGTTAATCTGGTTCAGTGATACAGGACTGGTACTAGAACTGAACTCAGTTCAGTAAGGGACTTTATCCACTAAGATGGTATTGGCAGAAATGCCTTGGCTACTATGGAAATAAAATCATGTGCTTAATTTTTTTCTACAATTAAAAGTATTATTTCCAAGATAATTTATCATGATTGACGTTCCATTCTGATCTATGCCTTACGTACTACCATGTTTTATGTCATTACTGATGATTTTGATGATTAAACATTATGTTCATGTTTTTTAAAGTTTAAATGTATACGACTTGTTCTATTTTCTCCATGATTACCTTTACTAAGCATTTTATCTCACCCTTTATATGTTTTCTTTTCCCAAGGATATAAGGAATGGTTTTAGGTAAAAAAAAAGGGAAGATCTCTACAGGATATGATGAATATCTTTCACCACGATTAGAAGATTATGTTCCGAGTTTCCAAAGAAACTAAACTATAACGATCCTTTGGTGTCTATTTTTGTTATGTATTAAGTATTCCACAAAATTAATTTAATGTCCATGTATGTCAAGATTTGGGTGTCTACACTTGGTATTAAAGGGAAGGTTTAGATAACCTTTGGAAACTAGAATGTGAAAACTGTAGTGAAATCCCTAGAGACATTTCTAAGGTATGTCTATGATGTACCTAAGGTTATGTATAAGTATAGGTTATAGTTATAGAATTATGTTAACGATATTATAATTAGACCTATGATGTCGGATATTGAAGGTAATCCCCCTTTATTATGTTGTTTTCCTAGCATGATTTTTTCCTCTCATAGTATTCTTTTTGGGTTTTAGACGATGGCTGGAACATGAAGGAACTGTGTTGATCAATGTAATGGGAAATTCACTGATTGTCCTACTGAACAAACCAATGTTATGGGAGATGGAGTGAAAAATATTATTGATATACTTACACAAGATATTAATCATTCTGGTCTTCCGAATAAGAAGAGAAGGGAACAATATTCTATTGAGTCCTTCATGAGGCAACACCCCCTTCTTTTAGTGGGTCTTCTGATCCACTTGTTGCTGAAAAATTGATCAATACCATTGAAAAGACATTTTCCATACATTGTTGTTCCGAACATGAAAAATTCATTATGGCTGTTTACCATTTAGAAGGTGAAGCAGACCAGTGGTGGACACTAATTAAGAATACATTTCCCCAAGATGAAATTGAATCAGTGGAATGGGACGACTTCAAGAACTTATTTTTCAATAAGTACTTCACTCATATTATTCAAACAAAGATGGAAAAGGAGTTCATTGAGCTTAATAAAAAAGATGATGTATCTGTTGGTATATACGAGGGAAATTTTACAAGGCTTGCAAGGTAAGCATATGGGTTTATCATTCAACCTGAAAGTAAACTTGATCAAATCTTCAGTAGAATAAAACCAAGTCTTCGAAGGGAATTAGATGTAATAGACTTCAGTAGCTATGAATAAATTGTGCATTGTGCTATCAAGGTAGAACTGGAAGTTGGTTCTATATATCCATCTAATGGTTATGACAAGAAATGAAAGATGGAGTTCAATAAAAAATCTCATAACAATGGTGAAATGTAGATGAATTTTACATTATGCTCAAAGTGTGGGATGAAGCATGGTGGAGAATTCCTAAAAGGTACTTGAGAATTTCGTAAGTGTGGAAAATAAGGTCATCAAGTAGTTGAGTGTCAAAGTAATGGGAAAAAGGTATCAAATGATGTAAAGACTACAGAGAATTCTTCACCAACACTTCAATGCTTCAAGTTCAAAAAAATGGGGCATTATGCTAATCAATGCCCTAATCCAAGGGTTAATGATGATGAACATCAACAACCTCTTAAGGAAAAAGAAAAATGGAAGTCCCATGTGATCACTATTGGCGATGTTGAATATTACAATGATGTGGTGGAATAATTAAGTGTTTATGTAACGGGATTCCAAAATAATGTTGTATAGTGGAATATTAGAATATTTATGTACTGGTGTATTGTGGTTTTTAATAAATTTATGCAACCGGTAACCATGAAAAGTGATTTTGGAAAGCAGATGATGTGATACGGAGAAAATGAAATGTTTAATAGTATTCAAGATCTCATGATTGATATAAGGACAAAGTGATATCAGGGTTTGAGTATATAGAAATTTTTGGATTTTGGTATGTGGAAAGAGTTAACTTTTGACAGTACTCATGTTTTCGCTATGGTAATATGGTAACTCATGTTTCAAAAGAATACATGATTAAGGTATTCACATGTTTGGAATGTGACCAACAAGATATATGTTATGATATATGGGGGATAAATAATGGTACTCACGTGCTCGTTATGTGACCATTAAAGTAATCATTTTCTTTATACTAATAGATTGTACATATTTATTTTGGATAAGCCTAAAGATTGTAATGGGTTATGTTGAACATATGTTAGTATTTCTTAAGGATAGAATTTTTTTTGATATTATTAATGGGATGTTATAATAATGTAGTTTTAGAAAAAGGACAACCTGCAGGACGGGCGACAACCCATTGCATTGGACAAGGATGTAGGAATCGAACCCACAACCAAAGTGCGACATGAATTTATCACCTACCACTGGCCTACAAGAATTACCTAGATAGTAGAAACTAGTTTTATTATATTAAGTGGTATAATAGATGAAGTATAAGTCTATTTTTGGAATCATATATGATTAACCTCACCATAGATGGACTTATGTATTTTGATAACTTTTTCTAACCTTTTGTTTGAGATAGATGGAATGACCCATAATTCTATCACATGATCTGCTAAAACTTCAAGAATGAAAAATTCAACTTCATTTCTTTAAGGGATGATGTAAAAAATGTTCAAGGCACAAACAACAGTGAGATTATACTAAAAAAAGTAAGTATTTCTTTTAATTATTCATCAACTTTAGGGAAATGATCTTGAAAACGAAAAATGTTGTCTTAGTGTCCTCATATCTGATGAATCAGATAGTACCTTAGATCCTCACAAATTTATGGATTTGTGATTGGTGGATTTTTTAAAGCCATGTTCTCTACCACTCTCCATTAGAACATGATGGTTAGATTTCTCTTCCATATCCATATTTTCACCTGTGATATCTTATGTGGATACCCAGTGATGAGTTAATTTGGGTAACCGTTATGTTTCATACTTCACTCTTTTAAAGTTAAGTTTTAATATTCTTTTTTATGGTGTGGGTTTCTATGAAAGAAACTCTGAAGTAATAAACCATTTATAACCTCGACGAATTTTGAGGTCAAAATTCATTTTAAGGGGGGTAGAATGTAACACCCTGAGATTTTATGAGAAATATTCTTTTTAATTTCGTTCATATATTCTGTTGTACAATATAACAAGATTATGTTTCACTATACTCAACATCGTATTAGCTTGTAGTATACGGAATACTATTCTTGGATCGTGTTTCACACAATTTCAAGTTCGTTTGATAGTGGTTATTCTATGAATCATTGAGTGTATATATATATATATATATATTCAATATATAAATGAAATATGGTTGGATTCTATTATATGAAAGTACAAAAGAGTCTTGAACTACACGCTACCCTGACTTTTCTTGAATTACACGCAATCGCAACCTTCCTCGGTAGCGTGTGTAGTACGCAATACCGAGTTTCACTAAAAAACAATATATTGTTATCATATTATTATGGACTAGCCGTTATGAATACTATTAACTATATTATAAATTTTATAACATTATTATTCATCTAAAACATTTTCTATAACATGGTATGAGAACCAAATAATTTTTTTAGTAAAATAAGTATTTTTCAAAAAATGTAGTTTTTCCACCATTTAATGGAGCACCAACTTTAAATATAGTTTTTGACATGATTATATGTTCAATATGACAAAATAAAATTATTATTTAGAATCAGTATATAAAAATTAACTTTGGATAAAATTTTCATATTATTCTGATAAATTTCATATTTTAATGAATAGTAAAAACACGCTATATTTTAATTATTTTTTTCATCGCAATAATTTATATGGTTATATTATATTTTTAATTGGTTTTAATGTGTAATTAGAATATATTTTTACCATTTAATCTAATTTTGGTCATTGGAATTAATTTCACTTTGAATTTGGACATAAACAAGTGTCGATCTTTTGGTAGTTATTGTTTCTTAAGAACATGCTATTTGTTTTGATAACGGGAATTAATTTTAAAATTAATTTACGCAACTTCTATGTTTGGAATTTGGAAAAATAGAAATAATTTTTGAATTCGGAATATCAAATATAGATTAGGTTGAATTTTTGGTATTTTTCTGAAAAACTTCAATTTTTGATGAATAGTGAAACCACATAGTGGTAGTTAAAAAACTGACTATTTCATTTAAATGAAATTTTACCACTTATGTGAATTGAATTTATTAAATCAAACATACATGTTTGTTATCAAGAAATAAAATGTGGTTTAATAAGATGAATGTAATTTGTGGTGAATAGTATCTTTTGACTTTTATTTACTACGTTTAAAGGTAAATTGGGTAATTCAATGTTAAAAGAATATTATAATAATTTAAAATTACCTTAACACATGTCTTAACCTAATTGGATGAGTATTGGCCGACCATGGTCATCCTTGGGTGGATTTTTGGACTTCATTAAGCCACATGGTAGTGATAATGACAATTTGGATTAATTAATTTAATGTAAAGACAAAATTGACATTAACAAACATATTTTAGTAATTAATTTTTATAAGGGGTTATATAAATTATCATTTCAACTAAAAATATTCATTGGAAAGATAAAACTATTTCCTACATGGTGGTGTTTTTTTATAATTTTTAGACATCAATAAAATTAAATTATTTATGAAACAATAATGATTCCATATTTACCTTATTAATAAATGATTTAAACCAATATGATTATAATGATTAAAATATTTTCCAAACATATACAATTCTAATTAGATTTTTTTATTACGTCCATGAGTCATTTTATTTTCATCTTTAATGATTTTTTGGACCTTTTTTAACCGAATACATGTTTATAATAATTTAATATTTTCACACTTTCCAAAGGTGCCCCTCTCCTCTCTTATAAAAAGGCACCTCCTCCCTCTCCTCTTTAGACAAATTTGACCCTTAAAGATCAAAACAACCCTACCCATTACTCTTATCAACTCCCCTAGTAATATTATAGAGGTTCTGGTCTTCTTCAAAGACCAACATTAGTGCCCAAGAGGAGGTTTCAAAGAGGCATGTCGAAGAAGAGGTAATATCCGTTACCAATTCTTGAAAATTTATTTCTTCTTCTACTTCCTATTATTCAGTTGTTTAATTATGATTTAATAACTTTAATATCAATCATATACTGATATGTTATTATAATTATGAAACAACCCTATTCCACCTTCTATCCATCCTACGAAAAACGAAATCACCACGCGTGCGTACGTACGGAATACCGTCTCCACGCTGTGGTGTAATCTGTTTTCCACCACCACCTTAATTGGATGGGTATAATGGTGTAAAGAATAATTATATAAGATAATTTTAAATTTATATTTATTATGAAATAGTATACATACACTTCAATACAATTCCACGATCATGGGAACGATATCATCGCTCGTGCGTACGTACGGCCTACCATCTCCATGATGTGATGCGACTTGTTCTACATGATCTTCATTGAATAATGATTATATAAATGAATTGAATGAATAAATATGATATATATTACACTAATACCATTATGTTAATTATGTATCTATAGCCTCAAAAGAAGAATAAGAATTTATTCAACAAAACATGCATAAGAACATAAAATAACGAACACCTGAATAACAAGTAGAAATGAAATATTACTAATAAGAATATAAGAACATGACCATATATGATACCATAACATTGAATATGATTATGTAATGAGTCAATGAAATTATTTAAATCATTATACAGGAGTTTCAGATACGTACCAAGAAAATTGGACCTAAGGTAAGGGATAATTTTTCAATCTCATTTTTATCTGAGATTGCTTATACGTAAGTATTTACTAGGGTTATATTTATCATCCATGTCCCTCTTTTCTAAAGATGGTTTCAGATATGTTTAAGGTCATTTTAACCATTTTTTAATTTTACTACAGGGTATGAATGAAATCTTTCTTTTGTTTACCATACGAGGTACTTTTTATCTTTTCCAGAAAAAGTACGAGAATTTTTTTTAACTTATACGACATGAACGGATTTTTACGGTTTCATAATGCCTTATTTACATAAAGATTTATCTTCATTATTTCATGATTATTTTCAACAAAACCATTTTATTTTAAAATTTAATGGCATTTCGTAAAAAGAAAATGATTTTGAAGAAGAAAGGATATTTTCCTCCAGAATTTATCTCATGTGTTTTATCAAAACCATTTTCCATCTAAGATGAAATTATTTCATATGTGCATGTTTCAAGTATAATGTCTCTATGATTTACATGGTTTCACTTTTCTTATAATAAAATGATATCCATTTTTTAATATAGATTATGTTATGATGGAATGATGTTTATGAAACCCATTTTATTCTTTTGGTTATGATGAGTGATTTATGTTTTATGTTATGGCACAAGTAAGAATGATTTCATTATGAGATGGGTGGGACCTATATCTCCCTCCAATGCATTCGGTAAATATTTATATCTCATGAGATAGACATGGCTAGAACATAAAGTTAATCCAGTTTAGTTATACAGGACTAGAACGATGAGTGAACTCAGTTCAGTAAGGGACTTTGTCCACTAAGATGGTCTTGGTAGCAATGCCTTAGCTACTAGGGAAATCATATCATGTGATTAATGTTTTTCCAAAATTAAAAGTTTTATTTCCAAGCTATTTTATCATGATTTATGTTCCATTATGATCTATGCCTTACGTACTACCATGTATTATGTCATTGGTCATGATTTTCATGTTTAAACATTATGTTCATGTTTTTTAAGTTTAAATGTATATGATTTGTTCTATTTTCTCTATTCCTACCCTTACTGAGCATTTGACCTCATCCATTATATGTTTTTTTTCCAAGTATATAAAGAAATTTTGTAGGTTAAAAAAAGGGAAGATCTTTATGGGAGATGCAGAAGATCTTTCACCATGATTAGAAGATTATGTTCCGAGTTTCCAAAGACACTAAACTATTACGATCCTTTAGTGTCTGTTTTTGTTATGTATTAAGTATTCCACAAAAGTAGTGTAATGTCCATGTACATCATGCTTTGGGTCTCTACAAATAACTTATTATACAATTAAAATATTTCACATAGTTATCCGTGACCTAAATTCATAGTATTTTTTAGGTTGGTTGTTAAACCAAGAAAAACTAGAACCTGCCATGATTAATGGATGATTATAAGATGGTTTAAGTTTTAATATCATTATAGAGGATGAATAATTATCATATTTTCTGATTAACAGTTTGATATGACATAATTATTATGATTTATTGTAGGGTTTAATTTATATAGATACATTACTTATAAAGAATAAAACATTGTCTTCTTAGTATGCTCATTTTAAATGAATGTATTAATAATGATTATTTACTTGTCAAATCATTAATAGGGAACAATGTTAATTTTAATAGAATAATGAATATCATAAAAATCATATTTATCCCTTAAAATAATTCTCATAATCTTCTATGTAATGTGACAATAAAAATAAAAATGAAATCAATCATTCAATTGAAGTGGTAGTGCATAGGTACACATGGTTGATAATATTTTTTTCCATTGAATAAGAGATATGTATAATATATTTGAAATTTTATAAATATAAAAATATTATAAAAATATAGAACTTTATTATTAAATTAATAATTATTAAAATTCATGTAATTTGTTTAAGGAAAACAAAACACAACATTTTGTAGAGTCATTAGCTCACACACAGACATTGGAATGTCAATTCCGCTTTTTTATGGAAAATGGAAAATGTGACTAATTATAATTCTCATATAATAAAAAAAATTGTATAACCAATAATTATTTCATTGCATAGGTATTTTAAAATTTATAATGAAAAATAAAAGTAAATAATTAATAAGTTAACTAAAAATGATTTTGCACACTAAGAACATTGTTATTTCCTTAGATGATCCCTTGGAAATGGATGGAATATATGAATATTTTTTGAATAGAAGTACAAAATAGGGAAATATTATTATATGAGAAGGAAAAAATAGTATTTTTCTTTATCTAAACATATTTTTAAATGTTATTTAGATGGGGTGGTGGGAGGCCGCTTTATATATGGTAGCAATGGAATTTTTGTAAATATAACAACATAATAAATAAAGATGAAATGTTAAACATTTGAAGTGGATCAAAATACACCATAATAGTTTTTGGAGTAACATTAGGTATATAATAATTCAATAAATTAGTTAAAAAATATTTTTAACATGTTTTAATCTCTTTAATATATGAATTATTACTTTTTCCTGTTATACTTTTACTGTGGTAACTACTATTTACATAATGTAACATAATCATTAGTCAAAAAAATAAAGTGGTGCATATAAGAAAATTTGGACCCAAATATTATAATTTTTAAATCCATTTCATTTTATTCAATTTTTAAATGTGATAATGATTAATTTTAAGATAAAAATAAATAATGTATTTAAAAATACTCTTGATAAATTATTATTAATGTTCTAAAATATAAAATGTTTGTTTGTAATTCAAAATAAAAATTTATAAATATATTATATCTCTTATGAAAAATATTTTTGTTCAATAAAATGGTTTCATATGTTTTACATTATGGTTAATTTTATTTCATGTCATAACATTCAAAATATTTTCAAATGCTGTCTATTTATCTATTCATTTAGAAATAAATTATTTTATAAAAATAAAAACCATTAATATTATGATTATATTATTATTAATGATAACATAAAAATTAATATCATTATTTCAAAATAAATTTATAAACATTTATAATTCAACATTTAAATGAATTTATTAAAATATTTACAAAACTATTTATATTTGAAAAATAGATTTTAAAAATGTTAAGTATTCTTTATTCTTATTTCCAACCAACTAATAATTAATTTATATGTATTAAATTAATATTTTTATCAACATGTTTCTTTTCTTATCATAATATTCATATATTAAAAATAAAACACCAGTTTTAGAATAAAATATATTTTACTATAAAATGGGTTTTTAGTTGTTTTAGCTAAACATTTAATTTTAATATTTTTAAAAGTAGACATTATGTTATTTATTACCATATTTCATAATGTTTTTAATCTTTTTAAGAAACACTAATGAAATGGATAGGTTTGTAATGCCTTTATTTAAAAATTATGTCTTTATTTAAATATACTATGGTTTATTAGTTCAGCATTTCTTGAAGAGAAACCTATCAAATGCATTAAATAATTTAATGGTAATAATATTTTAAAATTATAGATTATAACATGTTTTCTACATATTTGTATTGTTCTTCTACCTAAGTAAATTATCATTCATGATCCATATTTAATTTCATATAAATTATAAACTGAATATTCATCATGTTTATATTTGATTTTAAAATTCATATTTTCACTTCCAATTTAATTATCTATCTCTTAAACTTCATTCTAACTTCTTTGGTCATTGTATCTCTAGAAGTGGAAATTAGAAAAATTTATAGTGTGACTGTATACATTTCATCAAGAGAAATAAATTCCTATAACTTATTCTAAAACTTTTCTATATTTCTTTAATTACAAAATTGGTCCCAAAGTAATAATTTTCCACTTTTCATAGGATTTTTATGATCACATTGTGATAACTAACCTTGGGGAAAAAACGATTTAACCTTAAGAAATTATTTCTTATAATAACTTATATATATTCCCATCATGGTTTGAATCTATCTTATGAGCGTCAAAATTTTTATTACTATGAAATTCATATCATATCCTAGATTGATTGCCTCTCAAATCATAGAGGTAGGTATAATATTTTAGTTATTTATGGATTGAATCATAGTGTGACCAGAATATCTATGTCAGATCCCTTAATCAAAAACTCACCAATCATTTTCTTTAAATGTAAAAAATCATCATACGTAGAAAACAAGCATAAAATTATATTTATAAAAAAAATATATATCAAAGAAAGGTTTTTTCCTTTTTAATTATTTATCATTTTTGTTAAAAACCCATATGTATCATTGAAAGGGGAAAACCTTATGTTTCAATGAAATTATTAATTCTTTAACATAACACATCAAAAATATAATAACATAAATCAACCTAAATACTCTTATATACTAAGTATATTTATTTTTTTAACCTGTCTATGAAAATTAACCCCCAAATATTAAAGAAAAAATTAAAAATTATTGAGGAAATTAACATATCTTATACATGTTCTAAATCATCTTACTTTTTGGAACATTACCCTATATAGATATTATATCTTCCAGAATCTTCATTAATCATAATATCTTATCAAAAAACATAATGTTTATTAAATAGAATTACAAGTATAGTATCAATAGTTTTTTCTTCTAAATTAATCTTTTAATGTATCTCTTATTATTATTATATAATGACTTCCATAATAAATCTACATCCAAAATAACATTAATACATTATTCATCATTTTAGGATTCAATCTTATTTACTTCTAGAACATTGTAAACATATAGATACCACATTTCATAACATTTAGATGCATAAAGGTAAAGTGAAAAACTCTATAATTCAACAATATCCTTCAAAAAATATGATAAAATTTATCTTGTGTCAGTTTAGAAATGATTTATTAATTGAAAAAAGGATTACATATGAATAATTTCCACTTCATCAATTTTTCAGTTCTTTATCTATACATTCTCAATGAATTTCACTCCCCATGGGCCTGAAAAACCTCCACAATGTCAAAAACAATCCAATTCTCGAAAAAATCTTCATTCATGTGCTCGAATATATCATATATTTAATTATTTTTATAAAACATTAAACGAAAAAAACATTCCAAACATTTCACACATATAAATAAATCATAATTTATTAATTCTAATTATATATGAGTGATCTCGGTATTAGAAATAAGAAAAATAAATAATAATTTCATTTTTTTTCATAAATGCGACTTAAAATATTTCCATTCAAACTCCATGTATTTTCATGTCTTCCTCTACATGATAAAATTATTTTTTGAAAATGTATAGAACAAGTTTGTTTGAATATTTTCATAAAATATGTCAGAAAAATCCATATCACAGATTTGCTAAATTTATACCATTCCAATTTTAAAAAATCTCGAAAGATATGTTTTTCCCCTAAATAAGAAATCTCTCCGTTAAGTTAAATAAAAATATATGTATCTTCTACTATATTTTTTTCTCCCTTTATAAATATATTAATAGATAAAAAAAATGTGATTTATTTTGTCTTTATACTTGTATAATATTATCCAAAGAGCATTTCAATGGGAGTAAAAAATAACTTAACCTTAATATTATGTAAATGGAAGTAAAAATCTCATCATTAACCACAATATCTAAAATGAATCTTTTGAGAATAATTTAGTGAAAAAATCCTCTATTTTCTAATTTTTTTTTAAATAATATAAATTTTTTACAAACTTAATTATATTTATCTTCAATAAAATGATATATGATGTAAAGGATATTTGCATAATTATTTTATAATTATATTCATTGATATGTTTATATAAAACTAGTTATTACATCTCTTTAATAGTGGTGTCATAATATTTAACTTGACATCTTCCAATTTATTTCTTATTTAATCAAATTTGGTTGTTTCATGAGTTACAGAAATATATCCAACCAGACTAGTAAAAAAAGGTCACCGAATATTTTTTTCCTTGGGTTATATTCCCTAATTAATTCAAAAATAAATTACACATAATGAGATATTGAACTTTTAAAATATATATTCTTCGCCTAATCGATATTAATATATCCAAATAAATCAATTTTCCATTACTATCATATTTCAACACCTAATCATTATAAATTGGATATATCTAAGTATCCTTATTTAAATAATAATATGTGATCTCCATGGTTTACATTGAAATTTATCACAATGTTTCACACTATATAGAAGTTATGGTAGATAATTCCACTAATAAACTGAACTCAATGTATGTTTTTCTTTACTCAATTAAATCAAAATCCTTCTATTTATATATTTATATATTTTGGTTTTTAATGAAATTTCATTACAAACCAAATTCAAATATTCAATCCACAAAGCCATCAAATTTTCTCAAGAACAATTTTCATCAAATATAAAAATATGATATTTTTCTTTCAGAAACATAGAATCCCAAAAAATACCATGACACTCCAAGAAAGTAAATCTCGAAACAAACTATATATTTTGAAATTAATTTATTTCATAGGAACATTTTTCAATACCATTAAAAATGATATCATCTATATGTATGTTATAATCTAATTATAATATCTCAAACCTAGAATATTCTTGCAGTTACTAGATCGATGTACTAAATGACCTCAGGCTCTCCTACCAATAAACTAGAGGCTTCCAACAATTATCAATTGAGTAAGATGATACCTTGGGGTAATATTCCATCACATTAGAGATAAAAATAGTCTAAATTACATATACCCAATTATTATCCCAGCAGATGATCTGGGAGATCATCAAGCCCGATTAGAAGAAAGTGATAAGAGAAGAATAAATTAAGTGGGTTTGATTTTTGTATTGCCTTTTTTAGTCAACACGTAAATCATGTTCAAACTCATATGACTCATAATGATTCATTTTATATGATTTTCATTATATGGTTTTGGAGTGATTGTAAGATCATAGATGTTTTTATGGTGCCTAAGAGAATATTTTAAAGGTGTTTTAAGTAGATATTGAATCATTATTATATATTCATATTCATAATGGGTGTTGAGATGGTTTAGGTATTTAAAATGGCATGGGTATAAATAAAATGGGTATTTTTGCTTTTACTTGATACAATGAAGGATTTGAAACTATATCATGTCAATATAAATAACATGGTAAATTATGAAAATTGAGAGAACATCAAGAAAATTTTCATTTCACAAGGAATTTTGGCTCGATGATTTTCCAATGGGAAATGGAAAGACATTAACTGGTTATAGACATATAAATGGTGATTGTTGCAAAGTAAATGTTTCTAGCAATTGAATTGGGGACCACCCAGTCAAGGTGAATATGTAATATAACTTTTTATATATTCTCCACATAAAAGAGAGACTCTTTCAGAAGGATTGAAATGGCCTAGAAATTTTATGACATACTACACAGGGAGTTCCAAACTATAGTTCATTCTACAGTTTTTGAAAATAATTCCTTTCCAAAAATTTTATGATAGAATATTCCATGGTTCGAAGTGTTATAAATTAAATTTCAATGTTTTTCAATGAATTTTGACAAAAATTGAATACATCACACCATGGTGGCATCCAAGGATAGTTAACAATTTCTGAAATGATAGACATCACATTTTGTAAATGATATTTGTAAGAGAATTCTAGTTTTTTATATCTAATTACACAACTAATATAATAACATAATACCCTATTATATTTAATATATAATATCTACAAGAATATTATTAGTAAATATGATTTCATGAATGATCCAATGGTTTAAAATCATGCGAGTACTGTATAAAATGGATGTTGATAGCAATTGGTAGTTTCAATTAAATTTTTAAATTAAAATTAAAAGTGAATATTTTTATACGATTGTGAAATATTAATGAAATTAGGGTCTATCATGTGTTTATAATAGCATATAGTAAATTTAAGATAGTGTATAAGAGGTAAAATAATAAAACATTAATAGAGTGTTATAGGGTAGTATTGAAGAGTATTTTTGATTAATTTATGTAACTTTGGGTATAGAAAAGTGTATACTAGAAAAGTACATTCAAAGAGTCCATGTAAATAAAAAATAAGAGAAAGTGGTAAATATGATTTTTCTGTATGTGATCATGATTAATATAATATGTAGTGAGGAATAAATAAATATGTCGTAATTTTTTTTAAATAGAATAAAATGTGTTGGAGCATAATATTATTATTTTTGGAGATAATCATAAAAGATATAATTATAATCCCACCATCAATAATACATTGAAAATAGTTAAAATATATTGATCTAGGTGGAAATTCTTTAATATTATTCATAGATGCATCATTCATAATTATCTTATAAACATTAATTCATGGTGTTTCATACTTATTGAATCTATGAGCTTAATAAAATATTGTTAAATAGTCTTGGGGGAGTTCAGTTTATGACAAGGAGTACCCTTGTTTTTTTGAGAGGTGAACATTGTCCATTAAATGCCTTTATTTGTTACTCTCTTATGTGAGTATGAGTAATATAGTGAGATATTTAACATTAAAATGTGAGGGATTTTGAGATACAATAATTTTTATTTGGGAAACCACGATCCCTATGAAGAAAAAAAAAACATTATTTATTCTCCATTAAATTTTTTTCATCTCATTTTTTATTTGAGTTGTTCTCTCTCTTTCAGAAGTGATGAAGAAAATTTGTTTCTTTTTCAAATTTATTCAACAGTTTTAGTGTTTTCATCTATATGTTTATATATATTATGGATATTATTGATTATATTAGGAGTAATAATGTTCCAAAATTCAACAGGAAAAATTATAATATATGTAAGGATATAATTCTATCATAATTCATTTTGTTGCATATAGGTTTTTAAGATATTTTTGTTCTTTGATTTTATGTTGTTCCACAAGGGGTGGGGATTCATTATTCTTGAAATAATTTTTAGATTTATTTCAATGAAAAGAAAATTTATTTAATACCAACATTTAGAAATATATTTTCTAATTTTTTATGGATTAAGACTAAAAGGGTATTTTGGAGAAGTTATAAAATATCTATAATGGAAATTTCAATGATAAAAGCGTTATATTTTAGATGTTGTAACAAAAGAATGAAAATACGTGTATGTTTTAAGGAAAAGTTTCTGATAAATTATTTAAAGCTATCAATTAGGTGATGAAAACATTTAAAATGTTTGGTTATATCATTAAATAATAAATGGGGGTTGAGAATACTCATCATATCTGACCCAATAGATATGATTCCAAAGACTCACTTCTAGAGGGTTATAATACATAAATAGTTCCTATTAAAAACCTATAAAACAACATGGTTTTATATAAAATTAAAATTTAATTCATCCAAAAAGATATTTTTATATCATAGGGAAAAATCATTTAAATCCATGTTGAAATAAATGTTCTGAACAACAAACGAAGAAGATTATGAAGATAATGATGACGTTTGATGTTAAAATTTAGATGAATATATTGATATATAAGTTGTTGATATCATGTCTCTCATCTCAAGATATTACAATAAATATATCAATAAATTTCCAATCTTATTTCCTTGATTTTTATAAATTATGGTAATGGGAAATGAACTATAAATTTTAAAAATATAAAAGATAAATAAAGTTATGAATAATAAGTGTTTTGTTAATAATTTTCAACCCCAAATTACCAGAATCTCAAAATATCAAAGTTATCATCAAACAAATTCATAAATAACTCTAATTTTACAAATTACAGTTATTTATTTATCTAATTATAATGAAAACATGAGATGATAATGAATGTGATTGTGCACCAATATGTAGAGGTGAGAATACCTTCAATGCAATAGTGGAGGAAAATTAGTCACATTGTAGCATTGAATCAATAAATGAAGACGATTCAATGTCATGGGATAAAGAGGAATATCAATATAAAATGGAGTTCATATTTAAGAGTTAATTTAATGAAATTCATCTCTATCGTCATTTAGGAATCAGAGGAAATTGGAGATTGAATAATACATCCAATTAGGTTGTATTTGATAAGATGGATTTACGAATAAATAAGATTAGCTTCTTCATAGAGTGGAGAAAGTTAAATACTTAATTAATGAAGGTGTGAAGATATATAAATTTTTGAAATAAAATTTCTTTTCATAGGATAAAAATCATGAATCTCCAATGGTGGATCTTCCTATGAAAGGATATTATATCAAAAATTTCTAATATTATTTTTCAAATATCATGAATAAAGTGAGTTATTTCTGATGAAAATAGAATTATATTTTTTTGGATGAGAGAATTTAAGATTTTGTTAAAAAATAATAATGTTAACTAATGGTCCAGTAATATCATCGACACATTGTATTAAAGGTTTACACCAAAAATAAGTTGAGTGAATAGAAGAATATAACATAAGAGTTTATTTTTCTGAATAAGTTTTCTTCTAGAATGTGAACATTTATAGTAGAATGTTTTGTTTTGTGTGTAGATAAATATTTTATAAAAATAACTAACATTAAGAGGAATATATTTAAATTATTATAATGACTTTTATTATAAATATGTTATATAGTATTTTTTAAAAACAATTATAGACGAGTATATATGCAAGAAAATCTATAAATTCATGAAGAATATTGGCCTTTTATAGTTATTATTGATTCAGTGGAGGATATAAACATATGATTGAATATTTTTTTCCTTAAAAATAATATTTTATTCCCTAAAATAGAATTAATGGACACATATAGGGAAAAATTGTCATTTCAAACAAACATTGTCATATAGAATGTTATTGAACAATAAGTTTGTTAATTAAAGAATCATTTTGATGAAATCAATAATGCATGAGAGAGATATGACCAACAAGTTGATATCATTAAATATATTCTCATTATCCCTTCATATTATAAATTTTATCATTAAGTGATTATAGTATTCTTGATTAGAAATAATAGTATGAAATTATTATAAAAGAAGATTCCTCATAAGAAGACCAAATAAGTTGTGAAGAAATTGTAGATTATTGATTATAAAATGATTTCAAAAAAATAAATCCTTGAATGAGGATAAAAATGTTATATCAAGATTAATATATATGTTAATGCATAAATATAAATAAAAAATAAATTTATTATAGGATTTTCAATGTTTTGTAAATAATGAAGCGAAGATAAGTAATGAGAAATGGACTTTAGAATGTCATTTTGTTCATGTTAAGAAGAATATGGCTACTTGAGTAATGAAATAGTAGTTAAATAATTAATTTTGTGATCAAAATAAATTCTAAGAAAAGGTGGGTGGAGTACCAAGACATTTATTTTGAAGAAACAGTCTCATCCTTCAATTATCATTGAATAAAGTATAATATGTTTATATATTCTATCGTGTATTTATTTTGCATTTTTATTGTTAAATGTGGAAAAAAGATAACATAAATAAAATTATGTTTAATTGATTTAAGTTATTACAATGAAATATTAATATTATATTAGGGGATTTCTCTATTGATCCCAAAATGAATGGATATAGAACTATAAAATAGGGATAATTACAGTGCAATCATGACTGTCATTTTTCATACAACTAAACTCTAAGATGATTCAAATATAGATAGGTGAAACAATTAGTGTAAATTAATGATACTAAATTATAATTATAATATATTTACATCTATTTATATAGATAATAATTTTTTATAAAAGAAATAATTATAATTCAAATAGAACTAATAATGATATGCAAAAATAAAATAGTTCAACCATTGTGTAGAGTATTGGGTAACTCAAATATATCTTAAGGATATGAATTATTAAAAACAAAAAAGGTAAAATTTAAATGTTATACCTATGATGATGTTTATTCTTAATCAGATCCATAGTATCCCACTTCCAAATATTGAAGTTCCTCAATTATAAACATATTGGTTGGAATCAATGTCATGCATGTGATAACTTTGTCTTCCGATCTCTAGAATCCCTATATCTCTATGATCAGAAATAGCATGATCTGAAATAATGATCTTCATTAATTTTAAACCTGTGTAAATCCATTATATTGTTATCCCTAGATTCCCTCTATTATAGAGGATCAAAAAAATTAGTTTCCATCTGGAATTCTATTTAATATCAATGATAAGAAATTATTATATTTAGAAAAACAATGGGTTTTACTATAAAATATCATACATGATATCTCTTAGAAGCCTCAAAATGTTTACTTGAAAGGGATATATAATCACTGATTATCCTTCAAATTTTAGGTTCTATTTATATATTTCTGCATAAAAACTCCAATGATAAGATTCTAGGATCATTAGGTTTAGTTAATGTAATGAGAGATGTTTCTCTCCATTATCCAATATATCCATCTAAGCTTCTATCATATTTTTTCTTTCAATTCCATCACAAAGTTCTAATTCCCACTAAATGTAGTAGTTATTAAATAACAAAAATAATTTATAATGAATGTGTTTTTTTATAAAAATTAAATAAACCATTTCGAGTCACATCAAACACATATTATTTGAGTAGTTATTTTTAAAAAATGTAAAACAATGTGGTCTCTACCCAAATAATCTCCCAGTTTTGATTGGTAGAATATATTCAAGGAAGTAAGAATGTTTGAATGAATTTTTTAAAAAATACTACCAATTATTAGACGAAAATATAATATAATAGTTCACCCCTATTAAAAAGAGACTAAAACATATTAAATAAAGATAACCATGAAAATGAAAACCTTAAAAAATTATGTTTTAATTTTAAAAAATAATCACATAAAAATTGAAAAACATTAAGATAATGTAAAAAATAAAACTGTAATTCCAGCTGATGATGGATATTTTTTAAGCTTCTTCAAATTTTCATTCCACCAATATTTTAAAATATCGACCTCATTTAATATTTTAATTTCAATCCATTTTATTAATATTTTTTTAATATCTAAAAATTAATGGAAATTTTAAACCAAAGTTATTTTGAAAAAATGGAATAAAATTGTTTGGAAATTGAAATAAAATATTTTTTACTTTCAAATACTAGTTTTTATTGTTCAACATCCAGAGTCATTAATATATGATGATTATATTTTTTTGAAAACATTCAATATATTTCCAAATATCAAACAACATAATATATTAAAATGAACATAAACATAAGAAATTGAAATCATGATTCTATGATTAAAATGTAAATAAAAAATTACAAAATTTATTATTTAAGATCATCGTTGTGAAAGTGAAAATAAAATATGAAATTTTCTCTTTTTGAAGTGTTTCAGCATCATATAATATATACATTTAACATTGATCTATATAAAATTAGATTAAATATTTATATCCATTAATATATCCATTTTATGTTCATATCCACTAAAAAACTTCTCATTATTTTTAAATGATTATTCTTGAACATGTATCTATACTTATAGATCCTCTAATTCCATACCATGTTCCTGAAAAATCTAAACTTTAATTGAATTGTAATAAAGTATGCAATAAATGTAACTATTCATGTTGTTATCATACAAAAAAATCAGCATAAAAATTTTGAAAATGGTTCTCATAATAATCTTTTATATTATAAAAATCTTTTAAAAATTTCAATGGACATTCTAGTATATATTACAATAATGAGAAAAAAGGGTCTCAAAAAATTTGTTTATAATAATAATTGGTAATGAATCCATTCTAGGTATATTTGATAATAAACTGGGTTATTGATTTATATGATCTTATTAAAATCCAAAGTTTTTATACAACTAGTACAAGAAATCACTAATATAGAAGTTTCCTACAATGAAATTTCTTATTATACTTCTGTTCATTTATCTTATAGAGTATATTATAGATTATTGTTTCCTTTTTTAATAGATATAGTAATGATGTTTATGAGTATAAAACTAAATTATTGGTAAAAATTATATATAGTGTTATTTTATAATAAATATCTTGAATTTTTACGTCCTCAAATTATAATGGGTTTTAAGACTAATCTTGTTTTATATAATCATCTTTAAAAGTTCTCTTATATTTTAAAGCTTCTTTTCAAGAAGATTATTTTTTCATCTAGGAAACAAACCCTTTTGAGATTAAATTTTTTCAATGAAGAATGAATGATGTGAAAAAATAATATTGAAGAGTTTTAGGGGGAGTATATTGGATCACCACCTCATAATATTCTATAATAATGACCCATTCATCTTTTATTAGAATAGGAGAAACAATGTTTGAATATGTATCATCTCCTAATTATATAAAAAAATGCTTCTCATTCCTATCATATGATTTATTTATTATTCTATTTGGTGGCTCTTACAATACTTCAGTAAATTTTCTAATGAATACTATAGGATGAGTTACATGAACTCTTGTAATCATTAATGACTTTTTTTATAACATCTCAAACTATTTACATTAAATCTATTATTAATTTTTTTTTCAAAATCTTTTTTTAAATTTATTATATAACCATTTATATAAGATTTTCAATATCATAATTGGTTCCTAATTAATTATAATCATTGTACTAATTATATTACATTGATTGGGAATATACTATTACATTTTACCTCTACATATCAAATAATAAATAAGTTAGAATAACTTTTGGTTATTTATATTTTTCTTTTATAAATATTTGAATTTTATTTTCTATAACTTTATAATGGATTTTATATTCAAAATGTGTATCTTGTAAATTTATATTTTTTTCACTTTTGAATAAATATTTATCTAATATAAGATAAATTAGATTTATCTAATATGTGGTTTTAGTGTTCAGTGGGGACTTATTCATTCTTTTAAAAAATTCTAAATTTTTTACCCCCTCCTTTACTAAGATTTTTACTACTATATGTTTTAGTATCCATGAATAAGGAGAAAATAATATCATCACTAAAACATTTCAAATAGCCTCATCATATTCCAAAATAATTTTTTTAACATAATAAAATAACCTATATTAATAAGAATGTAATGTATATATAAATCTTGAATTTTCAGATAATTATAAAATTCATTCCTCGGAATTGGTAAACCATGAACCCTTTGAAAAATTATTCCAATTTCTAAATAAATATGATTCAAATTTTGTATTTTATCACTGATCTAAATGATATATTTTATATTAGTTATTATATTAAATGTTTAATTAATTTCCATAATCTTATATAAAATAAAAGAAGTTTCCTTTTGGGGGAATCTCCATACCATCTACCAAATCATTAACCATTAAGATAAAAAATTTCAATTCAACATTAAATTTTATTATATTAACAAAGTTCATGTTATAAATGACAAAAAAATCTCAACAAATAATTAACTATATAAGGATAAATAAATTATATATCTTCTCTAGAAAAGTTTAAGAATATCATCCATTAAAATGTATTTTATTATTTAACAATGATTTAATATTTTCAAACAATTCACATTCAATTTATGTTTCTATGATAATATATTGAGATTAAATTTCTCTAGACATTGATATTATAATTTGGAATATTGTGAACAAAATATGGAGGATAGATTTTTTTATTTTAAATTAATTATAATGAATACTAAAAATGAACTATAGGTCCAAACAATACATATTAGAAATTCTAAAAACTATTTATCATAGTAGATCTGGAAGTCTAAAAACCATTTAAAAACTATTTCAAAAATTAATTTTAAAAAATAAATTTTTTGTTTCCCAAATTAATATTATTTACTATATAATAATAATAATATCTGACTAATTTTTTATGAAAAAGTAAAAATGCATCAAAATATTTATAATTAATCCATGTTGAGAAAAAACCCGGGAAAAAATTTTAATGATAAGAATAACAAAATTTAACATTTTCAGAGTTATAATCCACTACTAGGGTATGATATTATATTATCTAATATAGTTATATAATTTATTCAAAGAATATCATAATTTTTTTTGATAATAATAGATAAATATAAAATCTATGTGAAATTTATCAGAATAAAAAAAACTCCCCTTAAATATAAATCAACATTTAAAGTATAACTTTAAAATAAATATATAATTTTTTTAAAAAAATATGTAATTTTTTCTAAACATAATTTGTTTGTGGTAATATATATATATATATATATATATATATATATATATATTAAGCTTCCAGTAAGAAGTGACTTTAGTTGTTAAAATTGAGGTCAGAGGCATCCAAGCTTTATTAGGTCTCAAATTAGTTGTTAAAATAAATTTTTTTCCTAGATCATCCAAGATACTTGATGATCAATAGATATGATATCCATCTAAATTTATTCTCATAAATGACTAAAATATTCAACTTTTTTTAAAAATAATCATTACTCCCAATATCCACATATTTGAAACCTTGTATAAAATGTTGCATTAATGGGAACAAATTAAATATTCTAATAACTTTATCTCATCACATTTTTTTTCATATTTTGAATATGTTTTCTTTATTTTAACAATCTATATTTTCTTTTTAAATGGAATACTTATATTTTTTTATGTTTGTTAGAATCTTATTTAGACTCCCAAAATTCAATTTCAAATTTTTCATGACATTTATAATAATGGAATATTTGTGATCAAGACCATTGGATAACTTGTAAGTGTTATTTCTTATATATATACCTTATTCATGAACATAGAATTATTACTCATGTGTTTTATTTATTTAGTCTATTTCTAATTTTCATCAGTTTTAATGTCTGTTTACAAATGAATTTTAACAAGTTAAAAATTTAACGGATTATTTTTTTCTTCATTTTATATATATTCTAATGATAATTTAGATAAAAAAAATTAATTTCTATTTGGAACATAAAGATGAGTTTTTAATTTTTATTCATAATACATTTCCCATTTAGAGAGATTGAGAAACCATGATATTCTGTGATGTATTTCTGTTTAAATAAATCTTTTTAATGCTTGTAATATATACAGTCATGAGTTTAAATGACCTATAATATAGTATAGGGTTATAAACCTTCAGTTAAATTGGTGCGGTTAAAATATGACAAAATAAATTTTTATAATACTATAGTTTCTTAAAGTATAAAATAAATTTATTGGTTAATAATGGATTGCGAATGAAAATGATAATCATTTTATAGTAAAATAATTTTTTTTCTAAATTTTTTATATGCATAACGTGTTTTTATTATAATAAATAAAATTAATCACTATGGTTAAATTATTATAATGATATTTATTAATTATATATTCCATAAAATGTTTCACCATTCCTATAATATTTTTTCTCATCATTAGATAATAATAAATATAGTCGAATTAATAAATAAATGTATTTTCTCTAAAAAATGGTTTCATTATATTTCGAATAGTTAAATTAAAAATAAATTTCTCAACCATTAAAAAATGTATTTGAAAAAATTGAATTTATTATTTAAGTCGAAAATTGAAAATTTTCATATAGTGATTTTTTTGTATTTTGTAACACCCCAATAATTTATAGTATGTTATCTCTCCAAAGTATTTCAATAACATGCGCTACACACAACACCGAGTTTGAGCACACCATGAATTACCAATGTAACCATTAAAAAAATATTTTATGAATAATATTAACCACATTTTAAATTTTATATATCTTATATAATTTTAATATTCATATTTTGTGTTTCTTATAATTAATATATGAAAAATGAAATTTTAAAGATAAAAGATGTATTTTTTTTAAAATGCAGATTTATGCCTTTTAATGGGGAATACTTTTTAAATATAATATATGACACTTTTATATATTAAATTAAATTAAATTAAATTAAATTCTTTTTTAGAATTAGGACATAAATATTTTGTTTGGATAAATTTTTGGTACTTTTCTGATAACATTCACATTTTGATGAAAAAAAGACTAAATTTTAATTGAAAACAACATTTTTAATTGAAATAATGTATAGTGATAAATTATGCATTTGAATGGTTTTTAATTATAATTGTATTATATTTTAATCATTTAACTCAATGTAGCTCATTATAATAAATTTCACATTTAAATTCTACATAAACACATGTCAATCATTTGATAGTTTTTACTTTTTAAAAACTCTACTTTTTAGATTTGACAATGGGAATTAATTTTATATTAAATAATGCAACCTCTATGTTTTTAATTTGGTAAAAAGGAATTCACTTTTTAATTCGGAATATCAAAATTAGTTTAGGGTAAATTTTTGGAATTTTCTTGAAAACATCATATTTTTGATGAATTGTAAAAAACACTACATTATTCTTTAAAAATGACTTTTTATTTAAATAATTATTTATATTATATAAATAAAATTTATGTCAAAGTATATATATATAGTATATATGTAAGTTCAATTTAATTAATTGGTTTCATTGTATAATGAAATTAGATGTATAATATTTTTTAACATTTTACCTTCTTTTACCCACCTTTGTGGAGAATGTGTAAATTTGCATAAAAATTAATTTTTCCAATTATGTGAGTTGAATTTTAAAAATATTAGAGACATGGTTGAAATCAGTAAGTAAATTTGGTTTAATAAAATGAATTTTTTTTAGAATAGTAGCTTTTGACATTTACTTACAACGTTTAAAAGTAAATAGGGTAATTAAGGGTAAAAATGATATTATAATTACCATAAGACATGTTTTAAATATATTGGATAAATATAATTCTACAAAAAAACCTTATGAGTAACATATGAACCACTTTGGTTCACTTGAATTATATTAGGATATTTATTCTTATTTTATTTAAATAAGAGTTAAAATTACTAAATTCAATGTTTATTAAATAAGCCATTTTTAATATGTCGTTATACATAAGATAAAGTAGAATATAAATATTCATTAATAATATTACAATATTTACAAAATAATGTTATATTATTTATAGTTTTTAGAGATTAAATAATTAAATTTATTTATGACACAATGATGGTGCAATAATAATTTTTTAATGAAATATTAAAATATTTGAAATTATAAATATCCAAATAAATATAATTTGACACTTTTGATAAATTACACTAATTTTATTGGTTAAAATTACATATTATGGTTTATTATATAAATTATGTTCGAAGAGATAAGTTTTTTATGACTTAAAAAACAAGCTACCAAATAGTGTCAAAAATGACATAAATTAGTTTTTAAAACAAATACTATATTACTGGTTGATATAATATTCCTATAAATCTAATGATTTTCCAAAGTGCATAAATAATATTATATATTTCATTAATGAACCAATTTGGGTTCTCTTTTAAGTTTAGAGTAAATTTATTAACCATATAGTTTAATAATACAGGAAGACACAATAAAAGTTATACTATTTAATTAAGAGTTAAATATAAAAGATAAGGTTATTATGTTGACCTAAACCTATCTAAAACCTATTAGTTGAGTTGTGTTCGACCCATACCCATATTATACTTGAAATAAATAATTTTAGAGCCATTATAAACTGAAATGGAATTTATTATAAAATAATATATCACGTTTTTCCTAAAGTGACCCTCACCTCTCTTATAAAATCGCAATTCACCTTCTCTTAATTTAAAACCTCCAAATCCATTTGGCTCAGCCAAAACCTGCCCAATTACCTTCTCAAATATCATCCCTTCAACCTAGAGGACTTATCTTGATCATAAATACGAACTACGAATTCCTTTTGATGAAATCACAAGGAAACACCCGAAGAAGAGGTCATAATTTCACCACCATCTTTCAAGTTCTTTTCTTCTTCCACTTCCTCTTTCTTTGTAGTTTACATACTAAAATAATAACTCTAGTACCTTATATATACTATTACGTTAATATAAATATGGTACAACCATTTTCGTTATTCTATCCATCCTGTAATGATAAAGTCTCCACACGTGCTTACGTACGGCTTACCTTCTCCATGTCGGTGTGTAGTTTGTTATTAAAACACTTCATTATTTGAATGGGAATAATAATGAGAATAACTGATATAAATAATAAATATAAAATTTTAATTATTTTATATATATGATATATGATCCAATTATATAATATTTCACCCTCAATATAATGATATGGTCGCTCGTGCATTCGTACGGATTACCGTCTCCATGACACGATGAGATTCATTTCCACGTTAACCATTTAAGGATGATTATAAAAATATATGTTATTAATAAGTGTGTAATATATGACATAATAATTCTATTGTTTATGTATATATATATAAATATATTTATATACTTACATAAATCTTATTCTCTTACTTCCATTGAATACGGTATGAAAACATAAACATCATTTATGGATACGTATGGCCTACTGTCTCCATAAACGGTGCCTCCCATTTCATATATATATCTATTATAAATATTTATATTATAAATATATATATGATATATAAATCAATGTTTATATTCTGGAAGTATTTAAATCATGATTTAAATTATATTATAAAAAATTACAAGTTAAAACATGTACGATAAAGAAATCGATTATTACGTGAAATGTAAATGTAACATGGAAACAAGTAATAAATGGGTATTATAAAGGCATAAATAAATCATGTATGATATTATATATATGAATATGGTTCTGGTATAATTTTATAACATACTATGGTCATTATACAGGATATTAAACATACCCTTGACCAAAGGAAAGTGCAAGGTAAGGGTTAATTTTACAATGACTTCATTATCCGAGGTTGCTTTTACGTGAGTATCTACTGGGAAATCTTTATCATCCACATCCATGTTTCATAAAAATATTTTCAAAATTAATATTTTAATGTTTTATGTAAGGGACTCTTTACCTAGATCTTCATTTTAAATGGTTTAAATATTTATTAATTTTAAATCAATCTAATTAATGTCCATGTTTTCAAACTAGTTGTTAAGGATTTATTTATGTTGGAATGAATGTTTTTGAAATATTAATTCCTTTCAAAATATTCAATGTGGTATGGGAAACTTTGATTCAAAAATTTCTATAAATGTCTTCCTTTCGAAATTGTGTGACTTCTAAAAAATTTTATGAAAAAGAGATATTTCTCTGAAGAAGTATTACAAATCATTTTCATCTATGTCAACATCCTTTGATTGATTTCAAACATGTTTGAAGTTGATTTATTATGACACAACTCATTCTTATTGTATTGAAGGTTTTGTTATATGATTGACTGTGGATGTGATATTTTTATACCAATTGTGGTTTATGGATAATGTATTGACATTTTTTATTCTAGTTTTAAAAAGAATGGTTATGTTATGTTTAAACCTCTTCATATGAAGAATAAATTGGACTTAATAAGTGAAGGGTGGAGCCCGCTATAGCTTCGACTTGCATTGGTAGGTCTCATGAGACAAACTCGTGTATTGGAATAAGGCCTTGACAAAATCTTTTTTGTAGTCTTGGCACAATCCCTTGACTATGTGGTTATGAAGTCTAGAATTATGCATTCCAACATTATAAAATTGGATATTGATGTTACTTATGATTATTCAAATAGTAGAATATCCATGTGAATAATTAAATGGCGTTATTTAATTTATCTTTTCCATATTATGCTGAAGTTTAAGTTTAAAAGGATTTTGTTTTATTCTTATACATTTACTTAAATGTTTATGTTCATTTATGAATGTTTCCACTATATTTTAATTCTTACTGAGCATCTGAGATCACCATTTTCTATGTTTAAGTTTCCCTAGGATTCTAAGAAGTGTATTATAATTCATAAGTAGGGTTAATATATGGTATTAATTACATTCTAAAATGATCATTTATGTTGTGTTTTTTATAATGTGTAATGTAATGTTATTGTTTGTAATCTATTTTCCAAGACTTCTAAACTGACCAGTCTGTCGAGACTTGATTCCTTGTAATCATGCCAATGTATTAAAACAATGCTCAAACTCTGAGTTTCTGGGGTTTGGGAATTACAGTTCGTATCAGAGGATGTTTAGCAACAACCTTGGAAATATATTTAGATAAAATCTGATTAGAGAAAAATATCCTAAGATAGTAATTGAGGATTAGAATAGAATAACTTCCTAGAAATTTGGTAATGTATATATTTTGTATATTTTTCCTGAAATACATCCATTTTTGGATAAGAGCAGGTAAAGGTGGCTCTGGCACAGATGTATCTAAGAGTGAAAAATCCGAAAAGAAGTTTCGGGCTTGACCCAGGGTATCCTAATACACAATAATTGGCCTTCTTGCAATCTTGGTTACGACAATATAGGGGGTTATGCTTAGGATAATTCACATTTTCATTACAAGCCATTATGAAAGATTTAGGAGTAAATACATCCTGAAAGAAAACATTTTATGATTATAGATTATATTAATAATTTTTTCGACATACATTAGGTATTTTACATGTTAGTAATTATGTGTTGTGATTCATAAACTAACCTAGTGTATTCCATTATTTAGAAATGGTGCCTATTAGAAGTAATGAGAATTCCAGCGATACATGTGATAAAATGATTAAGAAGTATCATATCTTTCATGGTATTTAGCCAACATTTAAAATAGAAATACTCTTCCATGTATTCTTATCATATAATGAAATAAAATCATGTATTAGTAAGAGAATAAATTAATTATTTTAGTCTAATGGCTTTGAAGGGAAGAAAGAGGAGAAAAGAATGTTAGAGAGAAAGATAAATAAAGGGGAGAGGGGAAAGAATGATTTTCCCATAGGTGATAACTACGGAAATAATCACCATGGTAAATTTTTGAAGGGAATGGTATTTTTTTCTAAGTGTGAAGAAAAACGAAACCATTTATGTGATTTCAAGGGTAAGAAAAAGGTTTCAAAGGTACAATGCTTCATCTGCAAGGAGTTGTGACACTACGCGAATCATGGTCCAAATCATCATAGTATGCCCCAAATGCTGTTACTGGATAATAATCAAGTTATGATACTACCATAGATGAAGAGGAATGATTAGAGTTCTTATGTTGTTATAAAATTATTGTTTCATTTGAGTATTGTATTAATTATGTACATGTTATTACAATTATAGAGTATATAAGGATTGTATCGCAATACTATTTCATTAAGGACATGAGATTGTGTGGAACCAAGAAAAGTGACTCAATAGTAGGTTATTTTTTTTGGAAAATATATGGTGAAAGAATGATAAAACCTAATATGGTTCTGATACTTAGGTAGTGATTTTGGAATAAGATATGATTGATTTGGATAAATTATATTGGATATTCTTGACTACCTTGAAACTGATCAGTGATTTGAATATTCTATCATTTTTAGAGTTTACAAAAATTTTGGATATAAGAAGTATATCCAGTATTCTATAAGAAACAATGGATAATTAATGTAATCAGTAATGTTTTATGGTAATTCAGGGTGTTACCGTGTTTTTATAGAATACATGATGATGGTATTCACATGTTATTATGTTGCAAAAATGATCTTTATTTTGTTTACCTTCCTTATAAATTTTGGACTGTGAGTTTGGACAGAAGTATTTTGGATAAGTCTAAATGTTGGAATAGATTAAGTTAAACATTGGATACTATTGTTTAAGGTTACAAATAACTTCTTAATATTTTTTTTGTATTGTCATAAAAAGTACAACCCTAAGGTCGGGAGACAACCCTTCACGTCCAACAAGGCGACCAGACTTGAACCCACAACCGAAGGGAAACAAGGGTGGATAACCTACCAATGGCATATGTGATCTCCTGGATTGTATAATGTTGTTTTTTTAAATATTCTGAAAAATTAATTATAAATGAATTATTTTTGAAACCCTATACGATTAGGAAAAAAGAATATTTTTGAATTCTATTATCTTTTTGAGTGACGGTTGAGTTTGTGGTAGGAATTAGTTGAAGGATGAAACTATTCTTTTCCGGTATATTTTTTTCCTATTATTGTATGAATAATTTAAATCATAAACTTTAGGTAAGGTATCTTAAAGTAAAATTTTTGTTATCCTAATACCTTATGTTTTTTGAACCTACATTATTTTAAATCATCATAGATTGATGGCTTTGAGGCCCTCAATTGTCCACTTGTTTGTGATTTATGACCTCAATCTCTTCCTATACATATTTATGTTTTCCCCCAAGTATGTGTATCTAATTTCCAAAAATGTTCACCTAATAAGAATCATAATTTGGTGGTGAAGTTTTCATTTCCCTTTCCCTCTTATTAAGACAACATTTTATTAACCCAATTTTCGATGTGTGTTTTCCACAAAAGATTTTTTCTATTTTAACCTTTTATTATCAAAAAAAAATTCAAATTGTGAGGAAGAAGTTTATTTTAAGGAGGGGAGAATTTTACACCCCAATATTTCATAGTATTTGTCCTCCTCAAAGTATTTCAATAACATGGGCTACATTAAACACCAAGTTCGAGGGCACCACGACTAACCTAACTAGCCATTCAAAAAAGAGGTTATGAATAGTATTAACCAAATTTTAAATTTTATATATCTTATATAAATTTAACATTCATCGTTTTGGTTTCTTGAACATAATATAATAAAAATTCAATTTTTATGATAAAAGAGGTATTTTTTAAAAAATTCCTTTTTATGACTTGTAATGGTGAACCCTTTTTTAAATCCAATATTTAACACTATTATATATTCAATTTAATGAAATTAAATTCTTCTTTATAATATGGATATAAAAATTTAGTATGGATAAATTTTTGGTACTTTTCTAATAACTTTTATATTTTTATTAATAGTGAAAAATAATAAATTGTAATTGAAAATAACATTTTAAATAGAAATAATTTATAGTGATAAATTATTCATTTGAATGGTTTTTTAAGAATAATTAGATTATATTTTTATCATTTAATACAATTTAGTTCATTATAATAAATTTCAAATTTAAATTTAATATAAACACATGTTTATCTTTTGATAGTTTTTTATTTTAAAAAACCTCGCGTTTCTGTTTTGATAATGAGAATTAATTTTAAATTAATTAATGAAACCTCTATGTTTTGAATTTGGTAAAATGGAAATAAATTTTGAATTTGGATTATCAATATTAGCGTATGGTGAATTTTTGTTATTTTTTTGAAAACAACAAATTTTTTATGAATAGTGAAAAATGTTGCGTTATTGTTTAAACAGACTTTTTATTTAAATAATTATTTATTTTATGTAAATTTATTTTAAGTCAAAATTGATATATAGTACCTATATAAGTTCAATTTAATTAATTGGATTCATTTTAAAATTAATTTTTTTATAAATTTTTATTTAACTTTCTACCGTCTTTTACTCACCATCCTGAAGAATTTGTAAATTTGCAGAAAACATAATTTTACCACTTTTGTGAATAGAATTTCAAAAATCATCTAAACACGGTTGACATCAGTGTGTAAAATGTGGTTCAATATCTTGAAAATAGTTTTTTGTGAATAGTATCTTTTTCCTTTTATTTACCACGTTTAAAAGTAAATAGGGTAATTAATGGTAAAAATGATATTATAATTACCTTAACACATTTATTAATTCTATTGGATATGTTTAATTCGAACAGAAACAACCTTAGGAATAAAATATGATCCTCTTTGGTCCACTTGGATTAGATTTGGACATTAATTATTATTTTATTTAAAGAAGAGCTAAAAGTATTAGATTCAATGTTCATTAACTAAACCATATTTAATATGGGGTTATTCAGAAGATAAATTAGAATATATATATTCATTCGAAATATAAAAATATTTCCTACATAACCGTTATTTATTTATAATTTTTAAAGATTAAATTATTGAATTTATTTGTAACACCATGATGATGCAGTAATTACCTTCTTAATGAAATATTAAAATAACTGATATTATAAATATCAAAATAAATATAATTTGAGAATTTTGATGAATTACACTAATTTTATATGTTAATATGAAATTTTAGGGTTTTTTAGATATCTTTTTGAAGTGATAAGATTGTTAGGACTTTAAAAAAACAAGATACCAAAATTTTAAAAATTAATATAAATTTGTTTTCAAAACAAATACTATATTATTGGTTTATATAAATTTCCTAAAAATATAAGGTTCGTCCAAAGAGCTTAAATAATATTATATATGTCATTAATGAACCAATTGGGGTTCTCTTTGATTTTTATAGTATGTGTATTAAACATATAGTATAAGAATAAAAGAAGACATGGTAAAAGTTAAACTATTTAACTAAGAGATAAAAAAATGATAAGGTTAATATGGTGACCTAAACCAGTCTAAAACATATTGGTTGTGTGATTTGAGACCCATACCCACCTTATCCTATAAATAAATCATTTTGGATCCATTATAAACCAAAAATGATTTTATTATAAAATAATATTTTATGCTTTTCCTAAAGTGACCCTCACCTCTCTTATAAAATAGTACTTCTCCTTCTCTTGTTTTCAGACCTCCAAAGCAATTTGGCTCATCCAATGTAACACCCAAGACTTTTAGGTCATATAAATCATCAAAGGAATATTTCACTACACACAACACTTTCTTGGATTGCTTTACACGAAATCGCGACCTTCCTCGATAGCTTGCGTCGTACGCAATACCGAGTTTCACTAAACAACGATATGCTATTAAAATAGTAATAAAACTAGCCACTATGAATAGTAATAACCACCTTTTGAAATTTTTTAAATTTTAATTTTCAAAATTGACTTCATTTTTGGATTCAGAATATTGAAATTATACTTAGGTAAAATTTTGGTATTTTTCTGAAAAAATTCAATTTATGATGAATAGTGAAACCACTAAGAGGCTGTTAAAAAAACAGAATTTTTCATAAAACATAATTTTACCGCTTCTATGAGTGGAATTTTAAAATTCCGAGAGACACGGTTGATGTCAGTATGTAAAATGTGGTTCAATGAGATGAAAATAATTTTTGGTGAATAGTAACTTTTTACTTTTATTTACCACGGTTAAAAGTAAATAGGGTAATTAAGGGTAAAAATGATATTATTATTACCATAAAACATGTCCTAATTCTATTGGATAAGTGTAATTCGACCAAAAACAACCTTATGAATAAAATATGACCATTTAGGCCCACTTGGATTAGATTAGGACATTTATTATTAATTTATTTAATGAAGGGTTAAAATAGTTAAAATCAACGTTTAATAAGTATATCATTTTGAATATAGGGTTATACATAAGATAAATTCGACTATAAATATTCATTAGAAAGATAAAAATATTTCCTAAATAATGGTATTTTATTTGTAATTTTTAGACTTTAAATAAGTTAATTTATTTATGACACAAAGATGATGCAGTAATTATCATATTAATGATATATTGACATAATTGATGTTATAAATACCCAAATAAATGTAATTTGAGACTTTTTATGAATTAAACTAATTTTATAGGTTAATATGACATGTTATTATTGATTTAATTAACTTTTTTCTAACTAATAATTCTGTTATAATTTTCAAAAAAATCAATTACTAAATAGTGTCAAAATTGACATAAAATAGTTTTTAGAACAAATATTATATTATTAATTTTCATTTTATTCCTAAAAATATAAGGTTCGGCCAAATGACTTATATAAGGTTATATATATTAATAATAAACAACTTGGGGTTCTTTTGTCTTGTTTTAGTATGTTTATGAACCATATAGTATAAGAACACAAGAAAACACGGTAAAAGTAAAATTATTTAACTTAATGTTAAATCTAAATGATAAGGTTAAAATAGGAACCTAAACTTGTTTAAATTATATTTGATGAGAGGATTTCGACCCATCCCTACCTTAGCTTCTAAATAAATCAATTTGGAGCTATTTAAAACCCAATTTGGCTTTATAATAAAATAATATTTTTAGTTTTTCCAAAGGAGTCCCTCTCCTCCCTTATAAAAGGGCATCTCCTCCCTCTCCTCATCACACCAATTTGAGCCTTCAAGCACGGCCAACCCCTAAAAATTTCTCCTCTACAATTCCCTAGAAGAATCCTAGAGGTTATGGTATTCTTCAAATACCAATTTTAGTTCCCTAAGAGGAGGTCTCAAAGAGGCGCTTCAAAGAAGAGGTAATGCCCGTTACCGAATCTTTCAACTTTATTTCTTCTTCCACATATTCTTCATTATTTGTTTCATTATGAAGTAATAAAATTAGTATCAATAATATACTAATACGTTATTATAAGTATGAAACAACCCTATTTCACAATCTATCCATCCTATGGAAAATGAAATCACCGCGTGTGCGTACGTACGGAATACCGTCTCCACGCCGTGGTGTAATCTATTTTCCCCCACCACCATACTTGGATGGGTATAATGGTGTAAATAATAACTATATATGATTATTGTAAATTGATATTGATTCTAAAATAGTATACATACACTCCAATACAATTCCACGATCATGGGAATGATATCATCGCTCGTGCGTACGTACGGAATATCGTCTCCACGATGTGATGCGACTCGTTCTACATGATCTTCATTGCATAATGATTATATAAATTAATTTAATGAATGAATATGATATATATTACACTAATACAATTATTTTAATGAGGTATCTATAACCTAAAGAGAAGAATAAGAATTTATTCGATAAAACACGCATAAGAACAAAAAGTAATAAACACCCGAATAACAAGTAGTAATGAAATATTACTAATAAGAAGCTAAGAATATGACCATATATGATATCATAACAATAAGTATGATTCTGGAATAAGTCAATAACATTATTTAAATTATTATACAGGAGGTTCGGACACTTACGAAGCAAATCGTACCTAAGGTAAGGGAAATATGACAGTCTCATTTCTACCCGAGATTGTTTATACTTTGGAATTTACTGGGGTGTATTTTGTCATCAACATCCATGTTTCCCCATTATGTAATATTTATATCCTTATAAAATAGTTTATATCCAATTTTACCCTTTTGGTGAGTTTTTAGTAAAATATATGAAAGGAATCTTTTGTCGTTTTTCGTACGAGGTACTTTTTGACTTTTCCAACAAAAGTACGAGAAGAATGTTTTTTTAAATTATACGAAGTGAATGGATTTTTAAAACAAAATTTCCAAGAATCTTCCTGTAAAAGTTTTCAAGTTTTTTTTAATCAACTTTTTTTAGATTAAAATTTTATGACATGTTAAGAAAGGAAAAAAAAATTGAAGTAGAAAGGATATTTTCCTCAAGAATGGAGTTCAAGAGTTTTGTCAAAATTATTTTCCATCTAAGATAATATAGGGTTATGTTTCTATCCCTATTATTAAATTGATTTGATTATGTTGTCATGGAAATATATTTATGAATTCCTTTATCTTATATGAATTGTTTTATGATGTCACGATGTTTAAGATTCCCATTTTTATGGGTTATGCAATGATATATGATATATGATTTTGTGGAACACATAAGAATGGTATCATTATGAGATGGGTGGGACCAATATCTCCCTCAAATTCATTGTGTAAATATTTTATATCTCATGAGATAGACGTGGCTGGAATGGCAGGTTAAACCGGTTCAGTGAAACAGGACTGAAATGAGGAGTGAACTTGGTTTAGAAATGGACTTTGTCCACTAAGATAGTCTTGGAAATGAGTCTCGACTAATAAGAAATGATTCTCTATGATTATGTGTGTATTCCACAAAGTTTCATGTTTTATGTTTTGATTATTGGGATTACATTTCACTACTATGATTTATCCCATGTTATGAAATTATGATTTCATTTGCAGGTTAAGATTTCCAAAAGTTATGTTCTTATGTATATGATGTGATTGATATTTCTTTGGTTTACCCTTACTGAGGATTTGAGCTCACCCTTTTGTATGTTTTATTTCCCCAGTTCAGGAAGAAGGTTATTAACTAGGATATTCCAAAAAGGGACTCTAGATATGATGAAAAAAAGGGAGGAAAAGTAGATGCTTTATGAACCAGTTGTTTATGTTTCCCAGTTTCTAAAGACTCTATACCTAGACAGTCCTTTTTTGGTTTTGTTATAAGTTGTAATAAGTGTGCTTCAATTATGAAGTAATAAAAATGTATGTAAATTATGGGTCGTTATAGTTGGTATCAGAGGAAAGGTATATTCAACCTTTGGAAACTAGGATGTGAAGGCCTTAGTAAGAACCCCAAGGATAAGTCTAAGCATAGAACACAATCTTAGTGTTTTAGAAATTGCCATGAATAACCTTGGATAGACCTTATGTGCGAAATTTTATTCTTGATTATGTAGTTTTACTATTATAATTAGTGTTGCTCACACTATTCTTCTTGGTTTTTGTCAATGGCTGGAACCCGAAGGAACCATGTTAATGCGGAATGCGACGGGAAATGCAATTATTGTCCCCCTGAGCAACCAAACATTATGGGAGCTGGAATGAAAAATCGTGTAGCCATGCTCACACAACTTTCTCAATCTATGAATCATGAAGGACTTCCAAACGAGCAAAGGAAGGAGAAAAATTCTGTTGAATCCTTCAGGAGGAAGTGTCCACCTTCATTCAGCGGGTCTACTGATCCATTAGTTGTTGAACAATGGATTAGTACTACTGAAAAGATATTTTCAGTTCTTCAATGTTCTGAACCTGATAAATTTATCTTAGTAGTGTATCATTCGGAAGGTGATGCTGATCAATGGTGGAATCTTATCAAGAACACGAGGCAAAGAGATGAAATTGAGTCCATGGAATGGGACGAGTTCAAGAACTTATTTTTCAATAAGTACTTCCCTCATATTCTCCAAACAAAGATGGAGAAGGAGTTTCTTGAACTAAATAAAAAGGATGATGAATCTGTTGGTACCTATGAAGAAAATTTTACAAGACTTGCAAGGTACGCTTCTGGTATTATTATCCAACCTGAGAGTAAGATCGATCGATTCTTTAGTGGCTTAAAGCCAAGTATTTTAAGGTAGTTATCCATAAGGGACTTCAATAGCTACGAAGAAATTGTTCGATGTGCTCTCAAAGTCGAGATGGAAATTGGAGTAACCAATCATGGGTTTGATAAGAAGAGTAAAATGGAATTCAAAGGAAAATCTAAAGAGAACACTGAAAAGAAGATGAGATTTCCATTATTCTCAAAGTGTGGAAAGAAAAATGGAGGGAGTTTTCTTAAAGGGAAAAGTAAATGTTTCAAATGTGAAAAAAAGGTAATCGGGAATTTGAATGCCGCAATGATGGGAAGAAGATGTCTAATGATGCAAAAAAAAAGAATGGATACACAAAATGAACCTACTACACTTCAATGTTTCAAGTGCAAGGAGATGGGGCATTATGCCAATCAATGGCCAAATCTAAGGGTTGATGATGATGGTCGACGTCAACAAAATCTTAAGACTAAAGAAAAATTAAAGTCACATTCAATTTCTATCAGTGATGTGGAGTAAGATAACGATGTGGTGAAAGGTACACTTACCATCCACTCTAAAGTAGAAAATGGTTTATTTGATTCTGGATCCACCCACTCCTTTATTTCTGAAGAATTTTATAAGGATATCACCGTATTACCTCAACAATTAGATGTTGAGTTAGCTGTGACAACCCCTAATGGCACAATAGTCGCATCAAAAGTTTATAATTCTTCTCCTATTGAAGTTTGTGGGAATGTGCTACCTTAAAATCTTGTGATACTTCCTATAGTGGAATTTGATGTGATTCTTGGCATGGATTGGATTTCTTTATATGGAGCTCATATCAATTGCCAAAGAAGGGAAGTCACATTTCATATTCCAGATCAATCTATGATCGTCTATCGATGCAAGGATGAACATAACCTTCTAGTGGAAATTTCTTCCATCTTATGGGTATTGATTCCACTAAATGAAGGTGATTTATCTCAAATGGTTGGTGAGAAACTCACAATTAAGAATATTCCCATTGTACGGGAGTTTGACAATGTCTTTTTGGAGGAATTGTTGGGTCTTCCACCAAATTGTGAAGTTGAGTTTCCAATAGAACTCATACCGGGTGCTTTACCTATTTCAAAGACACCTACTAGAATGGCCCCAATTGAGTTGCAGGAATTGAAGAAGCAACTCCAAGAGAATCTTGATAAGGGTTTCATACACCCTAGTGTGTCACCTTGGGGAGCACCTGTTCTGTTTGTTAAGAAGAAAGATGGATCAATGAGACTCTCCATTCGTTATCGAGAACTTAACAAGATCACTATCAAGAACAAATATCCTATCCCACGCATTGATGACTTATTTGACCAACTATGTGGAGCTCAATACTTTCCAAGATTGATCTTCATTCAGGGTATCATCAATTAAGGTTCAAAAGGGAGGATATACCAAAGACGGATTTCCATATGAGGTATGGACACTATGAATTTATAGTGATGCCATTTGGTCTTACTAATGCCCCTTCTATCTTCATGGATCTGATGAATAGAGCCTTTAGAGACTATCTTGATCAGTTTGTGGTAGTATTTATAGACGATATTCTTGTCTATTCAAAGAGCAAGGAAGAACATGAAGATCACTTTAGAATTATATTGAGGACCCTAAGAAAAGAGAAGCTTTTTTCCAAATTTACCAAGTGTGAATTTTGGCTTCAAAAAGTTTCATTTTTGGGTCACATAATCTCAAAAGAGGGGATATCTGTGGATCCAGCAAAAACAGAGGTTATCGAAAGATGGTCGAGACCAACAATAGTAACTGAGATACGATGTTTTCTTGGTTTGGCTAGATATTATCGATGTTTTGTGAAATATTTTTCACGATTATCTAATCCACTCACCAGGTTGACTCGGAAACGAGTTAGGTTTGTTTGGACGGAGGAATGTGAAGAGAATTTCAAAGAGTTGAAAAGAAGGTTATCCAGTGCACTTGTGCTCACACTGCCTTGTAGTGGAGAAAGGTTTGTGATCTACTGTGATGCATACAATAAGGGATTGGGGTGTGTTCTTATGCAAAATGATATGGTGATAGCTTATGCCTCACGAAAATTGAAAATACCTGAGAAAAATTACCCAACTCATGATTTGGAGTTAGCTACGGTAATATTTGCATTAATGATTTGGAGGAATTAACTTTATGGTGAAATGTGTGATATTTATACTGATCATAAATGTTTAAAGTATATTTTCACACAAAAGGAGATGAATATGCACCAAAGAAGATGGTTGAAGCTGATTAAGGATTACCACTGCTCAATTCATTACCACCATGGGAAAGCCAACAAGGTGGCAGATACATTAAGTCGACAAGACCATGCTAGCTTATCCATGATGAGGATCACAAAAGATCCAATATTTATGGATTTACAAAGGATGGATCTTGGAATTATAATGGAAGGGGAAAATCGTATCTTTATCAAATGAATGTTCAACCATCTACACATGTGAAGATTAAAGAGGCACAAAAAGAAGATGTCGAGTTACAAAAGAAGGTGAGAAATGTTCCTGAATTCAACCATGATTGTGATGGGATAATAAAGTTCAGGAATCGGGTTTGTGTTCCTCCCATCCCAGAATTAAAGAAGGAGATGCTGGATGAGGCTCATAGTTCTTCATTCTCTATTCATCATGGAAGCACGATTATGTATAGGGACCTGAAAGAGTACTTCTGGTGGGATGGCATGAAAAGAGATGTTGCTGAATATGTCTCTCGATGCATGGTTTGTCAGCAAGTTAAAGCTGGGAGACAGAAGTTTAAGGGGATGTTACAACCTTTACCCATACCCGAATAGAAATGGGAAAACATCACTATGGACTTTGTCACAGGACTTCCTAAAACATCTAAAGGAAATAATGCTATCTAGGTCATAGTTGATCGTCTTACAAAGTCCGCACACTTCATTGCAATTAGAGAGGATTTCTCTTTGGATCATCTTGCCAGGATATATGTGAAGGAAGTGGTAAGATTTCATGGAGTACCACTTTATATTATATCTGATCGGGATCCGAGGTTTACCTCAATGTTCTGGCAAAGTCTTCAGCATACTATGGATACAGAGTTGAGTTTCAGCACTGCTTATCATCCCCAGATAGACGGTCAGTCTGAGAGAACAATTAAAACTCTAGAAGATATGTTGAGAGCTTGCTCTATGGATTTCAAAGGTGGTTGGGATCAACACCTACATTTGGTGGAATTTTCTTATAATAATAGCTTTCACTCCAGTATTCAGATTGCTCCTTACGAAGCTCTCTATGGAAAGAAATGAAGGACTCCAACATGCTGGGATGAAGTTGGGGAAAGAAATCTATTAGGACATGATCTCATTGATGAAATGGAAGAAAAGCTCAGATCTATTCAACAACACATAAGATCAGCTCAGAGTCGACAGAAAAGTTATGCCGACAACCAAAGAAAAGACCTAGAGTTTGAAGTGGGTGATAAAGTGTTCTTAGGAATATCTCCCTGGAAGAGGGTCATGAGATTTGGAAAGAAGGGTAAGCTGAGCCCTAGATATATCGGTCCTTTTGAAATACTGGATCGTGTTGGGAAGGTAGCTTACCGATTGGCGTTTCTACCGAATCTCTCTCATGTTCACGATGTGTTCCATGTATCTCTCCTGAGAAAGTACATACCTGATCCTTCACATGCACTCAGCTCAGAAGTTGTACTGCTGGAGCAAGATATTTCTTATGAAGAATAGTCGATAGAGGTTCTAGATCGTAGCGAAAAAGTCATACGAAAAAAGACCACTCGATTGGTGAAAGTTTTATGGAGGAACCGCCAATTAGAAGAAGCTACATGCGAGCTTGAGAATATGATGAGGGAGAGGTATCCTCATCTGTTTGTTACAAAGTGAAGAATTTCGAGGGAGAAATTCATTTTAAGGGGGGTAGAATGTAACACCCGAGACTATTAGGTTATATAAATCATCAAATGAATCTTTCACTACACACAACACTTGTTTGGCTTGCTTTACACTCAATCGCCACCTTCCTCGATAGCTTGCGTCGTACGCAATACCGAGTTTCACTAAACAACGATATGCTATTAGAATATTATTAAAACGAGTTGTTATGAATTATAATAACGAATTTCTGAAATTTTGTAAATTTTATTTTTCAAAATTGACTTAATTTTTGGATTCAGAATATCGAAATTATCCTAGGGTGAAATTTTGTTATTTTTCTGAAAACTTTCAATTTTTGATGAATAGTGAAACCACTAAGAGGCTGTTAAAAAAACTGAATTCTTCATAAAACATTATTTTACTGCTTCTATGAGTGGAATTTCAAAATCCGAGAGACACGGTTGATGTCCGTAAGTAAAATGTGGTTCAATGAGATGAAAATAATTTTTGGTGAATAGTAACTTATTACTTTTATTTACCACGATTAAAAGTAAATAGGGTAATTAAGGGTAAAAATGATATTATTATTACCCTAACACATGTACTAATTCTATTGGATAAGTGTAATTCGACCAAAAACAACCTTAGGAATAAAATATGACCATTTAGTCCCACTTGGATTAGATTAGGACATTTATTATTAATTTATTTAAAGAAGGGTTAAAATAGTTAAAATCAATTTTTAATAAGTATATCATTTTTAATATAGGGTTATACATAAGATAAATTCGACTATAAATATTCATTAGAAAGATAAAAAGATTTCCTACATAATGGAATTTTATTTGTAATTTTTAGACTTTATATAAGTTAATTAATTTATGACACAATGATGATGCAATAATTATCTTATTAATGAAATATTGACATAATTGATGTTATAAATACCCAAAAAAATGTAATTTGAGACTTTTTATGAATTACACAAATTTTATAGGTTACTATTACATGTTAGTATTTATTTAATAAACTTTTTTCGAACTAATAATTCTGTTATAATTTTCACAAAAATTAATTACTAAATAGTGTCAAAATTGTCATAAAATAGTTTATAAAAAAAATATTATAATATTAATTGTTATTTTATTCCTAAAAATATAAGGTTCGGCCAAATGACTTAGATAAGGTTATATATATTAATAATAAACAACTTGTGGTTAGTTTGTCTTGTTATAGTATGTTTATTATCCTTATAGTATAAGAACACAAGAAGACACGGTAAAAGTAAAATTATTTAACTTAATGTTAAATCTAAATGATAAGGTTAAAATAGGAACCAAAACATGTCTAAATTATATTTTATGAGAGGATTTAGACCCATCCCCACCTTAGATTATAAATTAATCAATTTGGGTCTATTTAGAACCGCATTTGGCTTTATAATAAAATGATATTTTTAGTTTTCCCAAAGGAGCCCCTCTCCTCCCTTATAAAAGGGCACCTCCTCCCTGTCCTCCTCACACCAATTTGAGAATTCAATCTCAGCCAACCCCTGCCAATTTCTCCTCTCCACTTCCCTAGAAGCATACTAGAGGTACCAGTCTTCTTCAAAGACCAATTGTAATGCCCTAAGAGGAGGTATCAAAGAGGCGCTTTAAAGAAGAGGTAATGCGCGTTACCGATTCTTTCATCTTTATTTCTTCTTGCACTTCTTCTTCTTTAGTTGTTCCATTATGAAGTAATAACATCAGTATCACTCATATACAGATATGTTATTATAAGTATGAAACAACCCTATTTCACCATCTATCCATCCTACGGAAAATGAAATCACCATGCGTGCGTACGTATGGAATACCGTCTCCACGCCGTGGTGCAATTTATTTTCCCCCACCACCTTACTTGGATGGGTATAATGGTGTAAATAATAACTATATATGATTATTGTAAATTTATATTTATTCTGAAATAGTATACATACACTCCAATACAATTCCATGATCATGGGAACGATATCATCGCTCATGCGTACGTACGGAATATCGTCTCCACGATGTGATGCGACTCATTCTACATGATATTCATTGCATAATGATTATATAAATGATTTGAATGAATTAATTTGATATATATTACAATAATAAAATTCTGTAAATGAGGTATCTATAACCTAAAGAGAAGAATAATAATTTATTCGACAAAACACGCATAAGAACAAAAAGTAATAAACACCCGAATAACAAGTAGTAATGAAATATTACTAATAAGATGCTAAGAATATGACCATATATTATATCATAACAACAAGTATGATTCTTTAATAAGACAATAACATTATTTAAATAATTATACAGGAGGTTCAGACACTTACGATGCAAATCGGACCTAAGTTAAGGGAAATATCACAATCTAATTTCTATCCGAGATTGTTTATACTTTGGAATTTACTGGGGTGTATTTTATCATCCACATCAATGTTTCCTCAATATGTAATATTTATATCCTTCTACAATAGTTTATATCCAATTTTACCCTTCGGTGAGATTTTAGTAAATGATATGAAAGGAATTTGTTGTCGTTTTTCGTACGAGGTACTTTTTTGCTTTTCTGACAAAAGTACGAGAAGAATGTTTTTTTAACTTATACGGAATGAATGGATTTTTAAAACAAAATTTCCAAGAATCTTCCTTTATAAGTTTTTAAGTTTATTTTTAATCAAATTCTTTTAGTTTAAAATTGTATGGCATGTTAAGAAAGGAAAAAATGTTTTTTTTGATGTAGAAAGGATATTTTCCTCAAGAATGGAGTTCAAGAGATTTATCAAAATTATTTTCCATATAAGATAATATAGGGTTCTGTTTCTATCCCTATTATTACATGGATTTGATTATGTTGTGATGGAAATATTTTTATGAATTCTTTTATATTATATGATTTGTTTTATGATGTCACGATGTTTAAGATTCCCATTTTATGGGTTATGCAATGATGTATGATTTATGATTTTGTGGCACACATAAGAATGGTATCATTATGATATGGGTGGGACCTATATCTACCTCCAATTCATTGGGTAAAGATTTTATATCTCATGAGATAGACATGTCTTGAACGGCAGGTTAAACCGGTTCAGTGAAACAGGACTGAAACAAGGAGTGAACTTGGTTCAGAAATGGAATTTTCCACTAAGATAGTCTTGGCAATGAGTCTTGACTAATAAGAAATGATTCTCTATGATTATGTGTGTATGCCACAAAGATTCATGTTTTATGTTACGATTATTGGGATTACATTTCACTATTATGATTTATCCCATGTTATGAAATTATGATTTCTTTTGCAAGTTAATATTTCCAAATTTTATGTTCTTTTGTATATGATGTGATTGATATTTCTTTTGTTTACCCTTACTGAGAATTTGAGATCACCCTTTTGTATGTTTTATTTCCCCAGGTCTGGAAGAAGGTTATTAAGTAGGATATTCCAAAAAGGGACTCTAGAAATTATGAAATAAATGGGAGAAAAGTAGATGCTTTATGAACCAGTTGTTTATGATTCCCAGTTTCTAAAGACTCTATACCTATACGGTCCATTCCTGGTTTTGTTATATGTTTTAATAAGTGTGCTTCAATTCTGAAGTAATAACAGTGTATGTAAAGTATGGGTCGTTATAGTCAACCCTTGCCCAATTACCTTCTGCAATATCCTTATTTAAAACTATAGGCCTTACATTTATCATAAAGGAAACCTATGGAACCCTTTTGACCAGCTCAAACTGAAACACCTGAAGAATAGGTAATAATTTCCCCACCCTCTTTCAAGATTATTTGTTCTTACACTTCCTCTTTCTTTGTTGTTTCCATAATAAAATAATAACTCCAGTACCATCTATATACTATAATGTTATTTTTAATATGGTACATCTATATTTGTTATTCTATCCATCCTATAATGACAAAGTCACCATACGTGTGTACGTACGACTTACCGTCTCCACGTCATGGTGTAGTTTGTTATTCAAACACCTCATTAATTGGATGGGTATAATAATGAGTTTAACTGATGTAAATAATAAATATAACATTTTAATTATTCTCTATATATGATATATGATCCAATTACATAATATTTCACCATCAATATAATGATATATTTGATTGTGCGTACATACAGATTACCGACTCCATGACGCGATTAGATTCATTTTAATGTTCACCATTCAACGATGATTATAAAAATATATATTATTAATAAGTATTTAATATATGACATAATAATTCTACATGATATAAATATAAATATATGTATATACATAAATAAATCTTATTCACTTACTTTCATTTGATACGATATGAATACGGAAACAACGTTTATGCGTACATACGACCTACCATCTCCATAAATAGTTCTAACCATTTCATGTGTATATCTATTATAAATATTTATATTCTAAATATATATGATATATAAATCAATGTTTATATTCTGTAAGTATTTAAATCATGATCTAAATGATACTGTCAAGAATAACATGTTAAAACACATACGGTAAAGAAAGCTATTGTTACCTAAAATTGTAATTTAACTTGGAAATAATTATTAAATGGGTAGTATAAAGGAATAAATGAATCATGTATGATATAATAAATATGAATATGTTTATGGTATAATTTTATTACATTCTATGGTCATTATACACGTGGTTTAATGTACCCTCGACCAAAGGATTGTGCAGGGTAATGGTTAATTGTACAATATCTTCAATATATAGGGTTGTTTTTACGTGAGTTTCTACTTGGACCTCTTTATCATCCACATACTTGTTTCGTAAAAATATTTTTCAAAAGGAATATTTTAAGGTTTTATGTAAGGGACTAGTTAACTTGATCTTAATTTTAAAATTTTTAAATATTTATTCTTCTAAATCAATCGCATTAATGTCCTTGTTTTCAAAATGGTTTTTAAGGATTTATTTTTAGGGACAAGAATGTTTTTAGAATGTTAATTCCTTTAAAATGTTTTAAAGTGGTATGGGACATGAAAATGAGCCTTAGACCAATTGGTGAGGTATCCTTAATTGCATCCACAAGACCGAGGTTCAAAATCAGGTAGAGGTATATTTGCGGTATTGTAGCATTATTGTAGCGGTACTATACACTATGTGGGTACTGTATCAGAACTGTACACTGTATAGGTACTACAACAGAACTGTACATTGTGCGGGTATAGTAGTAGGCACTGTAGCAGTTACTGTAGTAGGTATTATTTGGTATTGTAGCAGTGGAAACTATCCACCTTGGGCCACTGGTTTGGGCTTGGAATCCTTAAGTCTTTCGGGCCACCCAGGCCTTCAGGTTAGTAGGGATTTCAGGCCACTTTTAAGGCAATTGAGCCACCTCAAGGCCTTCAGGCCACATGCAGTTTCCCGAGACACACTACAAAAAGGTGCATCACCAGAAAAGGATTCATAGCACGTGCACTCACCAGAGTAGATCTAAATGGATTTTTCAAAATGGGAGGGTGTGGATATGTGATCGGGACCAGTCTGTGCTTGCAAGAGAAGCCTAGTCAGACGACCATGCGGAGGTGAAGAGCTACTATCATGATGTAGATACTGGGGAGGGGCAGTTCATTGTAGATATTCTAGTTAAATTCTCTACGACCTTCGGGTCATGTAATCTCTTAAGCTTATGGGCCATTTAATCTCTAAACCTACCAGTCTTGTAAGGGTTCCCGCTCATCCCTTGAAAGGGGGGTTATCAAAAATCAATAAATATGAAGGAATTCGGGCCGTTCAAGGGATCAAGGGGTATAGTACAGTTTGATTCAAAAATTTCTTTTAATTTATTCCTTTCTAAATTGTGTGACTTTTAAATATTTTTATCAAAAATGGACATTTCTCTAAAAGTGTTTTGAAAATCATTTTCATATTTATCAACATCATCTGAGAGATTATAAACTTGTTTGAAGTTTATTTATTATAACACAAATCTTTATTATTTTATTGAAGGTTTTGTGATATGTTTTATTGTGGATGTGTTATTTCTATACCATTCATTTTTTAGGATAAAGTATTGACATTTAGTATACTAGTTTTAATATGAATGTTTATGTTATGTTTAAACCTTTTCATATGAGGAATGAATTGAACTCAGTAAGTGACAAGTGTAGCCCTCTATAGGTCTTCGATGCATTGGTAGGACTCATGAGACAAACTAGTGTCTCATCCCAAGGCCTTGACAATATTTTATTTGTAGTCTTGGCACAAGGCCTTGACTATCTGGTAATAAAGTCTAGCATTATGTATTCCAACATTTTGAATTTGGATATTGATATTACATGTGATTATTCAACTAGTATAATTTTTATGCGAATAAGTAAATGACATTGTTTGATTTATCTTTTTCATATTATGTTGAAATCTAGGTTTAAAAGGCTTCTGTTTTTTTCTTATATATTGACTTAGATGTTTATGTTTATTTCTAAATGTTTCCATTATATTTTTATCCTTACTGAGAATATGAGATCACACCTTTCAATGTTTTCTTTTTCCTAGGATTCTAAGAAGTGTATTATGATTGATAAGCATGGTTAATCTATGTGATTAATGGCATTCCCAAAGGGTCATTTCTGTTTTGTTTTATTGTCTAAAATGTAATGTAACGTTCATATATGTAATCTATTTTCTAAGACATCTAAACCGATCAGTCTTTTGGGACTTGATTCATTGAAATCATGACAATTTATTAAAATAATGCACCGACTCTGGGCTACTGGGGTTAGGGCATTACAAATTTTCATAAAAGAATACCTTTTTAATGAAAATAGGAAACTTTTGATTTTTTTGAATGTTTTATTTCTAGATTAAAACCTTTACAAATTTAAAAATTATTTTCAAATAGTTATAAATTTAAAATTAGTTAAATAATATTTTTATTTATCTAATTTATGTCATTTTAACAAAAAAAATAGTTTTTATATAAAAACATTTTATTCTTAATGAAATTTTACCATGTAAACCTTCTTTTAAACGTGTTTACAGGTTTAACGTTGAATTACATTTTTTACGTGTATTGAATTTTATAAAATGGATATCATATTTGAAATCATGATAAATAATAATATGAAATAATGATTACATAATTGTTGTTCATAATGAATTGTAAAAAAATCGTAATACTATTCTACAATGGTTAAAGTTGAAATGGGTTTACTAAGGATCAAACAAAAAAGATAATGGTTAAGATGACCTAATTTTTTTAAAAATACATTTGGATGGTTCTGTGATTATAATAAATTTATCACCTCTGATTATGATCAAATTTTTATGCATTTTTTCAGAAAATGACTTCAAATTATTTTAAATCTATTAAATCATATATGTGTTCCACCAACCTCTATTATAAAAGGAAACCCACTCTCATCTCATCTTCACACTTAGAAATTATTATTTTTAGACAATACCGACCCAAATACCTTAAATAAATACCTCATCATAACCTATATTCTTGGATGGATCATAAAACCATTATAAGTAGGCATTTGGAATTACCCTAAAGATGTTTTCGGAAAAATAATTATAGTTCATAACTATTTATTTTTAATTTATTTATTTGTATACCTATGGAAAGTTTGCCTCGTCTATGATGAAATAAAAAAATTATTTTAAATATATTGAAATATTATTTTCCAATTAAATAATCATTATTTATCTTCTATTATATCAAATGTCAAATAAATATTTTGATCGTGTGTATAGGGGACTATCATCCTAAGAACCAATTCAATTTGTTATCCCACCCTAAATATCATTAAAATATATAATTATGGATTTAATTTAAATAATTGAAATTAAAAAAATAATTTTACATCTTTAATTATAATATCACATCTACCAACAACCCTTCTATTACCTTGGAATGTGATTTCTCATGTGTATGTGTGGACAACCACCTCCCTGAAGCATTGTGATTTACTTTTCATTTTATTCTATAATGGGTGATAATAAGAATAGATATATTGTAAATATATTATATATATGATAAAAAATGAATCTAAAAAGATAAATTATTATTTACCTTACATTTATTTCATCTATCAAATAAATAGAAACAACATTCATATGTATGTACGAAATACTGTATCCATGAATAGTGTAAATTATTTTTATAACTCTAATTTTATAGATGGATCTGAATATGAAAAAAATTTAAAAATAATATATTTATATGTTTAATTAAATTCTATATATGATTGATCCATGATCATTTTTAATGAACCAACACTACTATAACAAAACATAGATGAAGAGATAAGCAATTGCCACCTGAAATCATGATATTAATAAAGAATTATTAATAAAAATGTGATAAAAAGTTAAAAAAAATCATATATGCACTAAAATAAATGATTATAATTCTTTAATATTTTTATAATAAAATTATATTTCATATACATGAGGTTTGAAAACATATTAAGGTTACCAAACCTAAGGTAAGGGATTTTAATCTCAAATTGTCTTCCATGGGGCATAAGTTATGAAATGCACCTATCTTTTTTTATGTGTTCTATATAAAACTGTTTTTACAGATTATATCCAGAAATTATTTATTTTTATGATAATTTATGTTAAATATATAGTTATTCATTCATTGTTCTTATGATTAAAATGTTACTAATGTGTTAAAAGATTTATGTTTCCTTCCTATTTTAATCGGGATTCTTTATTCAACAATTTCCAAAGAGAATTTTATCGAATCTTTATCTGATAAATACATTTAAACATTATTCTATACTAATTAAATTTTATTAATACAATTTTTCCTTTCAATTTACTTCTTCTATGTAATCAAGAGATCAGAAATGTTTTAAGGCTAACTCACATTGTTTCATACTTTGGTTGAAAATGCATTTTCTTCAATAAAAATATTTTCTAAAAAAGTTTTCAATGGTGTTTTTAATATTATTCTATGATATTTTAAATCCAATTTTACATAATAAAAACTTTTTTAAAAAAATTAAAGGAATAGTAATTTTTTTTTCAAATGAGGTACTTTTAAAATTATTAAAAATATGTGAAATGAATGTTTTCTTTTAAACGATAAAGTGTGAAATTAATTTCCACCATAATGAAATTTAAATACATTGAATAATCCTTTATATATTTTTATTTTTACATTAAATAAAAATAAATTCCTTAATATTTGGAAAATTTTAGATTTTAAATGACTTATTTAAATGAGACAAGGTTAGTTTACTTATGAAATATTCGTGTGAATACTTTTTTATGAATTTTCTTATATGATAACATTTAATGATATTAATTTTTATTCAAATGGAATATGATCTAGTGATACCATACTTATTCTTTCTCTATATGGATTATGATGATGATTTATTTATAAAACCCATTTATTTTCCAACAGTTATAATATGAATAAATTATAATATATTCATATATAATTTTTCTTTTCCAAGGGATAATATATGATAAATTTGAGAAAATTTTAGTTAAGGCCATTTTAATAACATGGGTTATGATATGGTGATATGATTATTTTTTATGATATTATATTAGACATTTGTATAGTTTTAATTATTTTATGGGTGGTCATAGAATTATATATCCCACAAATTAATTAGGTGATGTATTATTTGTCATGATATAATTATGGGAAACACGTTGATTTCATTTATCTCTTATGGGAAGTCGGTATATTTTATAGATCTTATATGGGATACATGATGATTTTCTTGACCAACAATGTGAAATTGGTGGTGATTCTTAATCCATTATGAGTTTATGGACTTAGTATTAAACCTTGAAATATAAACTATTTTATATACATATGATGGTTCAACCCATTTATGACCTAAATCTATGTTTTATGGTTGATTTATGATTATTTCCCCTATTAGCATACCTTTATTTTTAAATTAAACATTCGTATGTAATAAATCATTCTTATGATCCATTGTAGATTGGAGTTGAAACTTTTTATTTTTTATTTCTTATCACATACCCTTATGACTATCTTATGCTTTGTTATGATCATCAATTGATACCTCCCATGTTTACCGTTACTGAGTATATTAGTTCAACCTTTCTTGTGTTTCCTGTCCCTTTGTTTTGAAGAGAGTTTTAAGTTGGGTATATTTATGAATAATTCTAAATAAGAATATAATTATGGGATAAATTGAAAATTTATCATGATATAATAATATTTTGTAAATGGTCTTTAAATACACAAAACCTATATTATCTTTGAGAAAATATTTCTGAAATATATTTAATAATCATCTAAAAATATGTAATATTATTGTATTAAAAACTGGTATTTCTATAGTTGGTATCATGTGTGGGGTTTAGTTACCCATTATAAACTAGGATAAGAAATCATTAGTCGGGATATGTTGGATAAAATGAAGTATATGAAAAAATTTGAATGCTATGGTAATGAAAATATATTTTATTTCCATGAAATAAATCCATGTTTGGATAATACAAGTGAAAATGGTTTTGGAATAGATTAATTTAAAAGTAATAACACAAAAAATGGTCAAGTATATCACATCCATCATCCTTATGCTTTGTGAGTGTTCCCTTAATACATACCTGGTTTGAAAATCATAGGGGATATGATTTGGCTAATTCAATTTTTCATTTTTAACTATCATGTTTTAATTTAATAAATTATTACCATAAATGTCCTAGGTTAAACCAATGTTTTCAAAAAAAATTTAAAAATCATTCTTGATTTCAATATCCTACATATGATTTTAAAGATTACATTTTTGATCTTAATGACTAATTATTTCTGATGGTCATGAAAACCATTTGGGTTTTGTATGTGATTGATGTTAAAATTATGATGTTTAGGTGGTAATAATTATGATAAAATATAGATTCACCCTATTTTATCTTAGTCATATGAATTACTTTATATTATTAAATGTATCAATGAATGATTATTTTTATCCACAATTATTAGATATGGAAATAACACTAAAACCCCCTAATTGAATAAATATCTTGTCTCATGCATTGGATTATTATTTGGTTGATTTTTTTGGAATTCTCTTCCTTCACATATTGAGATTCTTCCACTAGTTGTATTTTATGTTATTACAGGCATGTCGGGTCTTTATTTATATGGATCCCATATCAATTTCTTAGTAAATGGAGTCACTTTTAATATTATGAACTATAATCTACCAGTGCAATGGTAAGTATCATCATTCATTAGAAATGACCCGTATTGTGATGTTCTTGAGTCTTAATCAAAATGGAATTTTATCTCCAGTTATTGATGAAAAAGTCAATATTTAATATATACCAATTACTTTGGAGTTTTTTATGACATATAGAAAAATTATCATATTCTTATATCGAATAATGAACATTATTTTTCAATATAACTCATACCTTGTTCCAAAACTATTTCAAATAATACTCCTATAATAACACTAATTTAGTTATTGTAATTGAAGGAGAAACTAAAGGATAATCTAGAAAAAAAAGTTTTTTTGGAAAAAAAAATCACCTCGGGGTTCATCAGTTTTTTTAAAGAAAAAATAAGTATTAATGAGAATATAAATTTAATATTGACAACTTAACGAGGTCACTATAAATATAAAGTATCATTTACTTTGTATTGATGACTTGTTTGATCAACTATAAAGAGATTAATACTTTTTGAAAATTAACCTTCATTCTCGATGTTTTCAATCCATAATTAACTATTATATAACCAAAATAGAATTTTGTACAAGGTATAGACACTATGAATATATAGTGATGTCATTTGGTCTTACAAATTCCTCTTCAATCTCCATGGATTTAGTGTATAGGGTCTTTAGATATTAACCTGGTTATTTTATGGTAGTATTTAAAGATGATATTTATACATATTTAAATTGAAAGGTAGATAATGGAGATCAATTGAAAAGTGTAATAAAGACCTTGATGATTGTGATGTTGTATGAAAAAAATTACCATGTATGGTTTTTGACATCTAAAAGATTCATTATTAGGTCATATAATATCATATAATGGTATTACGGAAGATCCTTCAAAGAAAAATGTTATTGAAAAATGATCTCAGCTATCCATGATTTCTGATATCCATATATTTCATGGTTTGTTGTATATTATCAAAACTTTTTTGATAATTTTTCATGGATATCTAATACAATCACCAAATTAACTTGGAAGGGATCCATGTTTATTTGGAAATATAATTTTGAATAAAATTTTAAGGAACTAAAGTGAAGGTTAGTCAGCAGATGTATGATTACATTACCCTATAGTAGGGAAGATTTGGAAATCTATAGTATTTTATTAAATAAGGAACAATTTTTCTTCTACATATATTATTATAGGTTGATAGAATCTTCCTCATTATAATTTTTCGTTCCTGATAAAAATTACCCAACTCATAATTTGGAGTTAGCTGTGGTAATTTTCGTATTAGAGATACAGAGGAATTGTTTTTATGGAGAAAGGTGTGATATAAATACTTTACATAAGGGCTCAAGGAATATATTTACTATAGATATAATTAAATGAACAATATAATGTGGTTTTAGATGATTAAATATTATCATAGATTAATAAATTATCAGAATGTGAATGAAAACAAGATGGTCGATGCTTTGATACAAAAGGATCATGAAAGATTATCTATGAAGAGGATCCCAAAAGATAAAAAAATTTAGGATTTTAAAATAATGAATCCTAAAATCTGAAAGGAATGAGAAAAAATACAATCACACATAAATTAATTCTCAACTATGTATATATATAATTATTAATGTGGTCTACAATGAGGATGTAGTGCTAATAATAATGTGAGAAATGTCTTGGAGTAAAACCATGATTTTGAATGATTAATAAGGTTCCATAACCATTTATTTGTTTCTTTTACACTATATTTTAAGAAGTACCTCTATATTAGAGTCATAATTCATCATTATCAATTCATCCTGGAAATATTATGGTCTATGAATACAAAGAAAAGTATTTTTATTGGAAAATACGAATTGATACATTGTAGAATATGAATATCAGTTTTTGGTATGCTATAAAGTTAATACTTTGAAACAGAATTCTAAAGGGATGTTACAACCATTACCATTGTATAATGTTAATGGGAATAAATCAATATGGATTTTTTCATCATACTCACCAAGAATATCTCAATGTAAAATTTATATTTCATTTGTATTCTATCACATTAAAAATTTATAGCATTTCTTTACAATCATTCCCCAACTAGACACTATTTTATTATTATAATATTTTTGAGTCCCTATTGTTTATCGTTTCTTCTTAGTGTATGTACCTTAAAATTGTGTGTTTTTGGGAATAAATATCTGGTCACACGATTATGGAATATATTCTACCAAAACCATGTGGTAACCGTTCGATAGCTTCTACAATATTTGACAGAGCCAAAGACCCGGTTGGTGCATGGTTTTACAAACATTGTGGCTAGCTTGTGTAGGGTGAAATAAGATCCTAGTAGGGAGTGAAAGGATGGAGAAACGTTTTATGATCTGTATGAACCAAACTGTGAATTGTTTCCTATTTATGAAAATTAAAATTAAAATATATTAAAAAAAATAATTATATATAAGATAATAATAAAATAAAATAACAAAATAAATTCAATTAAATTAATAAAAACATTAAAACCCCAAAAGTGGCCATCCCAATGACACTCAAATAGCCCCATACCCTCTCCTATCCATTCGATAAGCCCCTACCCTTGTGCATTGACCTCCTCTACTTCTTCAAATTTTGGACTATTTCTGTTTTTTAATTTTTGTGTAGACAACTCTAGTAAGGTTCCAAACTCTCTTTATCCTTATTTATCCCTATTTATTAGTCTTTATTTCACCCTCCAAATTTTTATGACTTAGTATAATCCAAACCCATAATGGATGTGTTTTTTTGTTTGGTTCTTTGTTCTTAGTGTTCATGAGGGTCGTTTGAGGATTGTTTTTATGGAATTTCTAGGTGACTACTTATGAACCCTTGAATATGGATTACACGCATATACATAGCTAATTATATGTGTATATATATTCACACCCTTTTTAATCAAATTCCATCATGGTGATTGTAATATGTTCATTGATTCAATGGGAGTATATATATAATGGTGTATACATGTATACATGCGGATTTTCCATCATTAAAGGTTTTATTAAATGAGGTAGGTTCCCTTATAAATTAGCCATTGAATGAATGAATCATTGATTTCTCTATGTTTATATATATTTTTAATGATAATTAGTAATATTAATGTTTTGAATAATTTTTTTAATGAAATCAATTTGCATCACACATTGGAATTCATTCTTTAAAATTGTGTAATTGAGACTTGCACAAAAAATACGTTTTGAAATTCCTAGTTTGACATTATCAATGGGTTTTAATTTATACAAAAAAATCAGGGTTTTTATGAGAATTTATAAATATTATTTATTTTTAAAATATATTTTTATCTCTATTTTAATTGTTTTCACCCAAATAATGTTTGAGGACAGATTTGAATTTTCAGAAATAGATTTTCATATGAAACTTGTTATAAGGTTCTGTCTCTTTCCATACCCTTATTAGAGGAATTGGTATGTCCTCATCAAGGGATATACCTTATGAATTGGTGGTTTAAAGGATAGAAAACATCCATAGAGTGGTGTTTGGGGTTGATTGATATGAATGTGACATGTTTATTTCATGACTTTATTATTTATATATGAATGATTTCCTTATACTCCATTGTTTTCCCCATTTTTAATTCGAACATAAGAACCGATTATAGCTATTGAATTAACAATGAATGATTTATATACCTGTTTATGTTTAAGATATAGATAGTATACCTTTATTATATGAATTCACTTCTTTGGGGATAATGCCCATCAGTTAGGCCATGTAGGGTATGACTGAGTGTTAAGGCTATTTGATTTCATTAGGCACACCAATATGATAGATCATGTTATAGTATGTTCTAAATTTTACCTTGATCTCCTATGTATTTCCATATACTATCACAGTTTTTTATCTATGGTGGATAATACAAGTACTTCATCAGGTATGGTTACATGAGTATTGCTTTTCTGTTTTCCATGTTATGTTGTAATTACTTCCACTCCTTGTGTTCTTGATGGAGCAGTTTCTTGTTTATACCCCACCCAAACCCGATCATAATATTCAGTTTTTAGGGATGAAGGTTTATGTGATGGATTCCCATGGATATATCTAATTAAATCTGATGAGATTATTTTTTTTGGTTTTTATATAGGGTGTTGTGGTGTTATTTACAAGGTTGTGTTTGGAAAAGTTTGAGTCTCTTTTTCATAATCCATTAATTTTTTGTTTGATTATTTAGTATTGGTAGATGGCTTCGTTTGTGATTTGACAAATTTTTTATGATGGTCTTGTAGTTTCAATTGTGATTTATGAGTTTTAATTTTTGTGAAAAATAGTGTTAGTTATTATGTATTCAAGTTCTCAAGAGTCAACATAGTTAATAGTTCTCCCTTTCATTGGTCTTAATCAACTGAGTTTGTTTGGAAGATATGAGGGATGGAATTTTCAGGATTGGGATAATTTTCACACCAAGAAATGAGGAAAATATATTATTTTAAATATTTTTGAGTAAGTATATATTTTTATTCTCTATTGTGTGTTTTTTCTGTAAAATTGGGAGTTTTGGGAATGCATAACATGTTAGACCATTGACGTGTATGATTTATCAACCATGTATTAACTATTAGAAACAATCAATAGTTTTGGAAAATTAAAACCTGATGGTTAGATAATAGTTTTCCAAACCGTGAGTCTAACCCATGGGGGGTTCTCTAGGACACAATTAGAGGGTGAATGTTTGGCACAATGTTTTCAAAAATCTGTGACCCCAACTATTCACTGTGTCTTATTAAATAATAAAAAAATTAATAAATAAAAAATTTATTAATAATAATATAAAAACCGAATAAATTAATAAAATTAACTGAAATGAAATAAATTAATAAAATCATGAAGCCCAAAAATGTTTCTACACTATCATACACACCACCCCACAGTCGCACGAGCATCCCTCTCTCATGGTGCACATTTTTCCTCTTCTTATTATAATTCTTGACTATTTTATGCATATGAATTTCAATGTGATTAGATCTTATAAGGTTCTCCTTAAGTCATTCCCCTTATTTTTCATAATATATTTACCCCATTTTCTCCCTTGTTTTGTGCATGATTTGGGTGAACTATAACCAGAAAAGGGTGCATGGTTTGGTTGGTTCTTGGTTTCTATGGTTTATAAGGGTATTTGAGGTTTGTTATCATGGTGTTCGTATAATGTGACAACTTCTGGCCCATTTAAGACCACTTTAATGAATATATACAGGTATGTATATATTAAGGGGTGAATATATATTTATATAATAGAATATATGTGTATATGTGTGAATTTTCCATCACTAAAGGCCTCTTATATTAAGTTAGGTTTCAATATGAATTAGACATTAAATTAAATAATCATTTATTTCTTGGTGTTTATACCAGGTTTGGATGATAATTACTATTATTTAATTTATTAATGAAATATATGGAATGAAATAATTTTTTCCCACATTAAAATGAGTTGTGTGAAATTCTTTTATTTATCCTTGAAAAAAATGTTTTTTTCTTTATCTAGTTAGCCTTTATAAATGATTTCTCATTTCAAAATGGTGTTTTTCATTTTCAAGAAGTTTTCTAAATTAAATATGTATTTAGGAGTTCTTTTTTGGATCTCTATGAAACATTTTGTCACCCAAAGAATGTGTGAGGCCCGATTGGCACTCTCATAAATAGTTTTTAATTGAAAAATATCCCTATAATATGTATCTTTCTTTACCACTGTTAGATGAATTTTTAATACCGCATTATGAGAACTCCCTTTTACATTGGTGGTTTAAGGGTAAGAGAACTTTTTTGTAGTGGTGTTCAGTGGGTATTATTGTATATGTGGACAGTATATTCATTTTATTTATTCATTATATATGGTTTATTACTTGATAATCTTGGGGTGACCCCCATATTTTACATCAAATGGAAAACTAGAATAACTCGTTGATTATATGAAAACACTTTCAGAACTAGCATAGGATTACACTCTGGATAGTGGCCCCTTATGATGGACACACTCTTCTTCCAATATCCTTCCATTTTGATATTCCATTTATGTTATGACCAATCATTAAATATGCATGATTTCATAAGGAACAATTAAAGGATGTATCAGGTTACAGTATGTTCTAGATATTCCTTTGAGCTAATTAGAATTTCTATATTCTCTAGTACTTGTTTATCAGTAGTGGATACCTCATCTAGTTTAAATACTTGATTAATTATTTCTCATTACTATCATTATTATGTTAATTATTTTTCTACCTATATACGGTGTTTCTCTTTATGAAAACATGAATTTTAGTTCTTGATACTTTTCATGAAAAATATTTGAAAAATTGTTTCATTCTCACTTTCACCCCTTCATAAAAACACATTTTTATTTTTTTTATCTCTACGTTTAACACTAAAATTCCAAAGACTCCCATTTTAAGAAAAACCCTATTTTAAATAAAGGGGGAAATGGATAGTGTTTTTTAAAATGAATGGATTAAAATAAAATCTTTATACCATTTTATTTAAAACTAGCCTTAAATGGATCTTTTATTTAATGGAAATGCATAATGATTATATTTAATTGGGTATAAAATATAAGTTTCAATACTCACATAGAAACATATATATGTACGCATATCAATAATTTTTTTATATTTATTCATAGGTTCCATCAATGTCTCAATAACCATGGAGAGATGTTGGTTTTTCTAATTAGAGAGTGACCCATAGGTTCACATGGGGATCTAGTTAGTCTTCAGTTTTGGTTTTTTTTAATAATATGATTTATTCCATTTTTTAAATCTTATAATTTATCTTTCCACTACTTTAGTGTTTTTATTTTGGTTGAAATCATTCCAACACTCTTTGATTTACTTCATGCTTGTCGCCACCCAATTGAAATCATAAAATCAGAATGGGATCTCATGTTCCAATAGAGGAGATTGGTTTAGGGTCGAACAAGGTTGGTTCATGAAAAATAATTTTATAGAATATGTATTTCTTTATTATATTTATATAATATACATTAATAAATTATTATGGTTTTATAGATGAAAACATTATATTATATCTTATCAAGATCCATGGTTTAACTCGATGTTTTGATGAAGTATTTTTTAGGCCCTGGAGGTGAATATAAGTTTCAGAACTACTTATCATCCTCAGAAAAATGACTAGTATAAGAAGACCATTTCATCCCTAAAAGGTATGTTGATTTCTTTAAATCTGTAATTCAATGTTATTTTTTATCATCTCCATAGTCTAAATATGTTTTCAAACAATAATAGTATTCAGAGGATTAGTGAAATGTCTTTTCATGAACCCCTCTATAGATAAAAGTGTTGAAATCCATGATTTTGGGTAAAATGTAGACAAAATATATATTTTTTTACTTAATCATGCTGATGAAATGGTATAGAAAGTCATATATGTTCAAAATCACATTAAGGTAGCCCATAGTCGATATAAATTTTATACTGAAAATAATCGGTGGGATTTAGAGTTCATAGTTGGTGAGATGGTATTTCAAGGAATTTATCTATGTAATATGGTTGTCAGATTTGGGTAGATGTGAATGTGTATCTCTAGGTATATATTACCTTCTATATTCTTGATTTAGATCTTATGGTAACTTATCGCTTAGAACTACCAAATAACCTCCTATATATCCATTATGACTACCATGTATCTCTGCTGAGGATGTACATGCACTATCCGTCACACAAACTGATCTCATAGGTCATACTGCTATAGAATTATATTTTCTATAAATGACAACCAATATAAATCTTGTATCTCTGAGATAAACTACAACATGACAATACTACTCATGTGGTTAAAGTCCTCTGGATGAAATTGAATTTTGAAGATGTTTTGTGGGAAATCAAGGATCTCATAGGTAGATATATCCCCACTTGTTTATATCATAGTCACATAATATAATGTAAATCATTCATATAAAATGTCAGCATAATTTAACAACATAATATTTGACGAATTATTTATTTTTAAATTAATCTCTTTTATATCATGCAGTACAACCAACCTCCGGTCTAAATGAATAGTAATATACTATATTGTTATGACATAGTTATTAAATTAGAAATTATGACTTTTAATTTAGAAATTTATAAAATTATATTTTTTACCCATATATAAAAATAATTTTTTGGACATCAATTGATTAAAAATGAAATAAAACTCATTTGAAAGTAAATGAAATTATTTTCTCAAAAAACATTACGTATTAAATGTGTTTTTATATTAATAAATTAAATTATTAACTATTGGTAAATGATCTCAATTAAATTTTTATATTATATATTCCTTATAATTTATTATTATTCATCTTATAATTTTTACATTCGTGGGATAAGAATAAATTTAATTTTATTCTTAAAAATTAATCTCTTATAAAAATTTTATTTATCGTGTTTGGGGTAATCATAATAAATCAAAATTTCCCTATTTTTTTTAAAAAAAATATCAAAAAATAATATTTTTTAAAATTAGATTATAAAAATTATACTTGTGTGAATTTTTGATTAATTTTTGAAATGATTAACTTTTTGACTGTTAGAGAAAATAAATCTTTTTATTAATTTTTTTTCATTAAAATAATATACAATTAAATTTATTTATAATGTTTTTAAAAGTAAAATCAGTTAATTTATATTATAATTAATCTATTTTATTTCATGGTAATCAATTATATCTATTATTTTGATATAAAAACAATGTATACATAATAAAAATGTTATTTTGAAAACCTCATTTTGACACATTTTCATGATTAATTTGAAATTAAATTTTGAAAAAACAATGAATTAGATTTTATAAATATACTTCATATTTTGAATTACAATAATTAATATTATGTAATAATCAAAACTTAATTTTTAATCATACATAAGGTGAAAAAATTACAAAAATATGCTACTATGGATATGGTTAAAACACGTTTATCAGGCGTTAAACTAGAATGATAAGTTATAAATTTACCTAAATATTATTTAAGCCCAATTTTTTAGATATATTTCGAAACCAACCTTATAAACCCTGAATATTATTTATTTTTGAGCCATTTTTATTTGAATGTTGCTTTATATGTTTTTATAAATTTAAAAATTACACGTGAACCACTCTCCTCACATATATAAGGATACCCCCTCTCCTACCCTACATAAACATCAAGAGAATTTTGGTTAATAAAATACATACCCTAACCCAATAAATAATTCCCTACCCCTTTCCTAGGATTTTTATTTGGATCATAAAAATATCCTAGAAAGGATTTAGGTATAAACCTATAGTGGTTTTCCATTGAAAAGTTATAGTTCTTAACCACAAATTTTCAGTTTATTTAATCTTCTTCCTCCATGAAATATTATACAACTATGATTAAATAATTACATAAACATCTTAAATATACTGATATTTTATAATGTTAATGTTATAACCAATATTCGTATCCTCTCTCATCTGATGTGAAACAAAACCATCGATCATGTGTGTAATGGACTACCTCAGTGCAAACTAATGTAATTCATTTTCAATCACCGCCACTCATGTATGGATTTAATAATTTATTTATGATATATATATATATATATAATATTTATGAAATAATTATACTTATGTAATTATTATATCATATCTAAATGTTGACATTCTAATCCGTTTTAAAATAGGAATGTCCCTCGTGCATATGTGTGAACCACAACCTCCAAGAAGTGAGGTAATAAGTTTTTCATTTTTTTAGAAATTTATAGTAATAGGGATATATTTAATTAATATATATTATATATATTCTTTATATTTTTTATAAATATGTATTATTATTTAGCTTTATTTTATTCCATCCTTCAAGAAAATAGAAACGACATTCATTTGTATATACGGGCTACCGTCTCCAAGAATGATGCAATTCCCTTTTCTTTCTATAATATAATGGATTGATATAAACATTTATATAATAAAAATAAATTATATTGAAATTATTATTATAATTTTAGAGATTATTTAACCACTATCAATGTTCAGGGACCAAAACAACCGAACCAAAACATAAATGAAAAACAAAGGACTAATCACTTAGTGTAGTAATTTTAAAGAATAATTATTAATAAAAGGGTGATAATATGTTATAATTAAATCATATATGGTTTGATATATATTAATATGGATAAAAAATTATTTAAAATTAATCTATATTCATTATACTTGAGTATTAAACATGTATAAACAGTGTCGGTCCTGAGGTAAGGGGTTTTCATCTCAAATTGTCTTCTTTGGGAGAAATGATATTCAATGAACTTATATTATTTTATGATATGTATATACATCCCATTTTTACTTTTATATAATAAATTGTTTTATTTTAATGATATTTAATGCTTTATATTATGTTATACTTTCAAGGGCATTATGGTTCAGAAGTTACCAAATTGGTTACCAAATTATGTTTCAATCCTGAATTAATTTGGATTGATTATGCTTGAATTATATTGAGGAAATTATATGGTATTTATTCGTTAAAAACCATTATATAATATCCCCCTATAGCGAACATTTAAAAATAAATTTTTTAAAATCCATTTTTCTTATTTTTAGAACACAAGATATAAAATTTTTTAAGGAAAACTCACATTATTTCACACATCGGTCAAATACCCCTTCTTCTTCCACATACATGTTTTATTAAAATTATTTCAAGAATATTTATAATATTATACCACTTGTTTTTAACGTATAATTTACATAGGATTCGATTCTTAAAAAAATTAACAAGGAATCTTCTTATAATTTTCTAAATGAGATATGTCTTTCATTTAAATAAAAATATGAAAGAAATGATTTCTTTTAATCAATACAACATGAATAGAATTTACCATCTTCATGAATGCTAAATTCACTAAATCTTATTTAATAATTTATTATTTTTATTTTCTAATAAACTTTTTCCCTTAATAATTTAGAAATTTTATATTTTAAATGGGTGATTTCTAAGTAATTTTTTTTATTTCCTACTCGAAATATTCCAATGAATATTGTAGAGAAATATTCATTTATGATAATATAAATTGATGTTAATTATGTTTTACCAGGGATATTATAAAATAATACTATCCTTATTTTATCTCTAAATGGTGTATGATGATGATATGTTTACAGAACCCATTAATTTTCTGTGATTTATTCTGTGATGAATTTATTACATTTTTATGAAACCCATTTATTATACATGGTAAATGTTTTGATGAATTTATTAAATTTTTATAAATTAAATTTTATTTTTATGGGTAAAAATATGATGATATTATGAATGTATTATAATATTACAGAACACATATGTATGGTTTTCCTTATGTGATTGGTGATACCAAAATTATATATCCCTCCAATGAATTGGGTAATGTATTTTATCTCATGAAATAATTTTGGGAAAAAAATTGTTGTTCATGATACTCTATGGGAAACAAGTAAATGTAAATAATCCTCTTTGGGAAATGATTAAATTTTCTTGGTTAACTATGAGAAATTGGTACTGATTTATGATATATTATGATTTGATGTTCTCGGTAGATATCATTATCATATGAAATTGTTTCTATACATATCACATTCTAAAATTTTATGACATGATCTTATGGTTCATGATTAATTTACAATGATGTATCACCATTATTATACATTTCTTATAAAGTTAAAATGTTTTATTCCTTCAATCACAACTGAACTACATGATATATTTGGTATAATTTTTAATGTTATATTCGTGATCACATACCCTTATGCTTATCTTATGATCTCATATGGTCATCGATTGATATATCCCATGTTTACTCTTACTAGGAATATGAGCTCACAATTAATTATATTTCATTAACTAGGTTATCAATTCTTGTTTAATTAGGTTATTTATACATATAATAAAATTTTTGAATAAAGTTATTGGTTATGTTGAATATCATTCAGGAAATAAGATTATTATGTATCCAGTCTCTATAGAAAATAAATCTTTACAAACCATCAACCTGAATTTCTAAATCTTATTACATATTCTTCTAAGTATATGTAATATTTATATATGAATCTACAGGGTATATATAGATATTCTAGATTAAAACCAAAATTTTAATAAGTTTTTCTCATTGTTTTAATCATTGATTTAGTTTAAATATGATGGATCTTCACTAACATTACAAAATTCGATATTTCCTTGAGATCCATAAAAAAGTTCCAAATATTGATACAAACACTACCCAATACCTGATTTTGTATTTCTTATAATATCTATTCAAAAATTATAAAATTTATTAATGTGTCAAATAAAATTTTTGAAATTCGATTCACAATATGTTTTTTCATCTATTATTGCCTTCTTTGATTCCCATTATTTTGGTGCTTTATAAATGATTTTAATGATGGGTTATTATTATAAGAATTATTTATCTCCCATAATAAATCTAATATTTATAGTTTTCATAAATTTATAATTCATTTAGGACATGGATTCACTAGGAAGAATGGTGAAACATTGATAATTAGATTTTCTCACATGAATTTTATGTTACAAGAATATTTGATGTTCTTAAATGTCCAACATCGATATTCATACAAACATATTTACCCATAAAACAAAATGATACAAGACTATAGATTTTTCTATGAATATAAAAAATATCAATTTCTTGTATATTAGATGAGTAGGAATTATACTTGTTTAGATAATGTGAAACTAGAAACTTCAATATCTAGATCATTAAAATTTCTAAAAATAATTAAAAAATTTGTAACAGAAATATTTATGATCTATGTCATCATATGATCATACTAATAATATAAATCCCCCTAAAAATTAATCTATGTTTGGATTAAGTAATTTTAATTAACCAACATGTATGAATCCTTATGTAGAGAAAACTAATAATCTTTTCTCATATAAACATAATTGTATTTAAAATATCTTAAATTTTAGAAAAAATAAAAATAAGATAAAATAAGAAACAAAAACACAAGAGTTTTAATCCTAGATATCATGAGATGCTTATTTGATATTATATGTTAGTCCAAAAATGTATAGATGATTAATTATAAGGGGGTGAATTTTATTAAAAACATTCCTAACAATTTTTATCCCACTCAATTGTATGTTTTTTGGAATATAGATCCTCAAATTAAATAATAGAAAAATAGTTTAAAAAATATCAAATTAGAATGTAATAAAATAATTTAGTTGTTAGAATAGGTTATAATAAATGAAAAAGGAATTGTTACTCAAATTTTTTTGAAAATTAAAACAATTCAAATTAAAATAATTTCATTATGTGTTTTGTAAATACTACAATTTCACGTAAAGGATAAAAATTAAAAAAATCAATAAATGAACCCCTTTCTATTATACAAATGATGTAGGTTGTCTGTAAAGTGAACCAAAATATCTATATTTTACACATAGATGTTCCTCAATAGTAAACATGAGGGTATTTATTAGTGTACATTCTATGAAAGATTTTTCTTTCAAGACATAAAATCCCTCAACATCAATGTTTTCAAAAATCAAGTTCATGAACCATTATCTCTGCTCATTATAACCCTAAAAAAGGGTTCTATATTCATATCCATTAAATCCCTTGATCTCACATGATAAGAGAAACTATCTTATAACCCTAAAATATCTTTTATCACAATGAATGAACAAATAATTATTATTATAATACTAATAACTAGATGTACAATTTTACCTAACTAATGATAACTCTTATTAAACTAAGAAAAAAACATCTAAGTGTACACATATTTAATGAGATATTGGCATGAATTTACTATAAATATAGTCCAAATTATATATAAATTAATTTTTAATCAATATTAATCCTAGAATCATTATGTTCTATTTATAGATTTCATTAAAAGAAACATCAATATTTTTGATTCAATGATATTTGGGATTCATTTCAAGAATTATTTTTTGTTCAATACATTATGAGGGACCTATCTTTGAATATACTATTCAATTTATTCAAATCCATAAGTACATTTGAATTTCTATATAATGAACTAATTTTATTAGTCATCAAACCAACAGATTACAAATATTCACATTATAAAAATAAAATACAACATTTTAGGAAAGATAAAACATATATGAAATGTAAAGTTTTTTTCAAAACAAATTATTGAAGGTGGTGTATGTACCATCATAACATATTGATATGTCTTTTAAATAATTAAACAAGGTTCTATTATTTATGGGTATTGTGTATTTAGAGGGAGTTAGTAAAATATGTAATATATGATATCATCATGTGTAGTTCTAACTAATTTTAGTGATCATGCATACATTAACGTGTTATGCACATGTTTGAGGGAATATTTTTAGAAATGAAATTACTATTAGAGTTGATTAAAAACTGGTATCCATTATTATATTGTACCAAAAGTTGTAATTATCAAGTGGGGTTAGTATCAATACGATTCAAGTGTTGTGAAGAGATGGATTCAAGTTGCATATTATTGTAACTGTGATTTTATAATTAAATTTTCTCATTTCATCCCCCCGAGTTCAGTCATGTATTCATATATCTATTCAATAATGATTTTATTCTATGTGCGTTGAGTGAAAAATTGATTTATTTTTATTATTTTCAAAAAATAAATCTAAGGGGGGTATTTTTTAAATTAATATATTTTTTTGTATATTTCTTATCCCATGAATAAAAAAGTGATAAGTGATGAATAAATGAACTTGAAGTGTTTTTTGTTCAATATTTTATTTCAACACAAAAAATCTGGTCTAAACCTTGGTGTCTCATGATGATTAATTTTATATGATGTCCAACTGGATGTTTTTTATAGGATAGAATATCATATAGTTCACTGAGGTTATTAAGAGTTAATATTGATTTTATTGAGGTGGATATAGAATTCCCACACTAGGGTCATATTCATAATAGAACTACATATGGTCCAAAAACAAGAAATAGATTTATTAGGTATAAAATATGTGTTTCGGGTTTTTTTGTGCTCTAAGATATTTGTTTTTACAATATCATGGGGCTATATAGATCACAACACAACATAAAAAATTTGGTGATCACTATTATATAAGGATTTTTATAAATCATTTTTGTTGAAATATTTTTGGTGGTAAAGGATAATACATGAACATGCTACAAATATTTGACTATAGACTATTATAGAGTATAAAAGCTTCTGAATTGATATATGAATCACCACATATAGTGAATATTTTAGGAATTTTTTTAGAATTTCAATAAGTATCATGGAGACATGTTCCTTGGGTCTGAAAAACGTAGAAGTTGTCTAATGTTTTACAAGGGTAGTTCCACATCCAAGTGAATCCAATTTTATTTGGATTTGTTTTATAGAAAATGTGAATGGGAGAATATTCCACAGTTCCATGAGTTTTGAGAGATTCATTGAATAATTTATGTATAGTTAGACTAAATTCATTACATCACATAATTTTTTCATTTAAGGTCAATGAGAAATGTCTAAAATGATATATGTGTTGTATTATTGATAGGAAGAATAGTCTTGGTGAAGAATGGGGTTCCAAATTTAAGTTGATCTAGTGATGTATCTTATTTAAAGACCCAATATCCTCTTTTATTTTTTCCATAACTTCACCAATTAGAATATTGGTCACTTAGAAGTCATGGATAATAAAATAGATCTAAATGAACCTAGTATAGTTAATTAGAGATGTTGAGGGAAGTTGTGGGCATTAATATAAATTTCATATTAAATTTAAAATATAATTTTATTGTTTAATATATTAATGATTAATAAGAATATTTTATTATGTGTGATGAAGGGAGTAGAGATAAGTGAGAATAATAGAAAAATATAGAAGATTGTTTTGGGGTAGTATTGATGTGAAGTAGTATAGAATGGAAGAGATTTTATGTGCATTTTTCTGCACATATGAAGATTACTTGAATGTTGTAAATATATAATAATAAAATAAAGATTTTTATAATATGGATCGGTGTGTGATTATAATGACTATGAAAATTGGTGAGGTATAAAAAAGTAGTCACACTAGATCTAACTATGATGGAGAATCATGGGATAATAATGAAGTATTTTTGGGAGATAATCATTATATAAATAAGGATAATCCATGACTGAATAATAAAAAATAATAGTTAAAAATGACGATAATGGAGGAAAAACTTTGTTCTTCTGTTTATAGAGTGTCTTATTGATTATATTTTATACATGAATTAAATGACATTATATACTCATTCTGTCTAATATATTGATACTATTGGGTTTTGTGGTCTCTGGTGAGTTAAGATCATGGAAGGAAATAACTTAATATTTTGAGAGGTGATCCCTGTACATTTAAAATCATATTATTTTATATCATTAATGTTTTTTAGTTAAGGAGTGAATTGATCACTGAAAAATTGATGGAATTTTATATTAAACAAATGAAAATAAACAATTATTCTCTAATTGAGCCTCATCCCCACTCTGTGAAAATATAACACATCTAGGTGAATAAATATATCCTTAAAATATCTATTTAAATTATTAAATAACACTACAAAAGAAAATAAAATTAAATAAGATACCCATTCTGTAGAAAAATAACATATTCTATTATGGAAAATTAATTTGGAATATGTCAATGAGATCTTCTAGTGGTAGGTTATTTAAGTCCCAAAAAAATAATCATAAATAAATATAATCCCCATTATGTCTTAATTCCCACAACCAATCCCATCAACCAACTCTTTCAAAAGTAACTAGCTCAATTATCTAACTCTAGGTCCCTACCTTACCTACACATGTTTTAATGTGGAATGCTCGTGTAATAATATATTCAAGCCTCCTAACCAAGGTTTGAGAAAATATTACTAGGAATCTAATAATAGTGTTTATAACAAAATTTGTAACAATAGATTATACACAAAGTGATATGATACAAATAATAAAATAATAATTACAAATTAATTAAAAACTATTTTTTCCTTAGGTTTTGAGGTACCACTTGGGTTTGAACATATATAGTCTAGTTAATTATAGATATCTCCAGGAATGTCCCATATGATAATCAAGGGTAATTATGGTACTCACCCATAATACCATTGGGGAATGAGTAACCAAACCACAATATCATATATTATATCTATCGTAGAAATACCCTACATAGAATTCCATATAGAGGAAGATTGTACCACCCGAAATACCACATATCATATCAAGTGGAATAGAAGACTACAAGTAATGCCATTGGTGGGGAGATAAACACATATATAATACAATATATCATATTAGGTAAGAGTGTTAATATCATAATACCATCGTTTTTAGGATCACCCGACCTAGAATACAACATATCATATTATAACTAATGGATTCCATCATTTAATACTATTGGAAGGGGATAATAGCCCTCCAAAAATACTCCAAAAAATATTTGGGGGGGGGGGAGAGTAGACCATCGGTAAAACCATTGAGCTAATATAGTCCCACATAGAACTATATATTATATAGGGGAGAATATTTTCTCACCCCAAAAACTTTTAGTATAGATAACATCCATCTTAAAATATAGAATATGAAATGCATGGGAAGTTTAATATTCCTATAATACCATGAAGGTAATAGATTCCCTTCCAAATTAACATATATCATATCATTCGTGGGAATAAGTTCCATCTTGGAACAATCTAATATGTTCTTACCACATTGGTTAAATACTCACCTAAGGTAATTAAAAATTTATAATTTATCCTCGCAAGAACAAAACTTATTCCCATTATGAAAATATAATCCAGACTAGGTAACCCTCTTTGGTACCTTTCATAACATGATGATTTGAACAACACACATGTGTTCCATTATTTTATTATGTCTCTAGAGAAAATTCCATTAATTAAAGGGTATATAATCTACTAGTATTATCATTCATTCATCATGGTAGCATTGGTCATATAGAATATAAAAATTCATAATTATGTTATAGAGATATAATAAATAGTTTCTCGATAATGATGTTAACTAGGTCAGTCCTTTCTAATCAATTATAATCCATCAATAATAGAGGCTACTCAATGGTCAATCATAACTATTAACACTTTTTTCTAATTCATGGTATTTTGAAATAATTAATTAAATTATATTTCATGTTCTATCACATGAAAAGGGATAGAAAAAATATCTCATGTACATAACTAAATTAATAATCTTTAAGTTAATGTTTATATAGAACATAACTCAACCATTAAATTGCCTTCCCTTTTAAATTCTATACATCAATTAGGGAAGACCATTCATAGATCATCTGTGATTATATGAATTCTTGATCTCCAATTAAAGTCCATAATTACTAAATTAATTAATTAAAATAATTTAAAAATAGTGATTCAATTTATTAAATGTAGCAAAAAATATCATGAAATCTATCAAGTATAATAGAGGCATCAAAACAATAAGTGATGAGGTACAATCCACTCCTGAAACACTTCTGAACAAGGGTAACACAAAATCCCAAATTTTTCTTCCCAAATATGTGGTTAAATATATCCAATTTTACAAAAAAACACATAATAAATAAGTATAGTGGCATAAAATCAGTAAAATGGATTCCTCTCCAGTGCTTTAGCCTCATAGATATATCATTTATTTATAAAAAGAAAAAGAACAATCATTTCGAAAAAAAGTTCACAATTAATTGAAACTGGCTCTAAAACCCTAGTTAAATTCATCAAAATTAGTGGATATATAATGTGAGCGGTAATATATGGAAAATTTATGAATTCATATCCTGAATATTTTTTGATAATACCCCATATAAACCTCTCATGAATGGGAATAAAATTTAATAATAAAGACTGGGACATGGATGAAATGTCCACCTCTTGACGCCCTTACCCTAAAAAATAAATAGACACCGACTAAGAAAAGAAGTTATTGGGAATATTTTTGAAACCTAGAGAATTTAATTATTAAATAGTGGCCTATATGGATCATGAAATGTTACACTATATCAAGAACTAGCCACTATGTGGCTCCATAGGTCATGACGAAACACACCTCATACAAGAAGAACCAAAAACCCATAGCCTTACTCTCATGGTGTGGAATTCTATCTCACGTAGTGGAAACTCTCTCACATGACGAGACAAAATCAAAGATGATACCATCCATAGCATAGAACCTACCTCTTGATGCATTAAGAACCTAGTCATTGTGTGAAACTATGTGTAATAGTTTAATTATCCTCTACAATGAAGAAATCATAATGTAAAACCATAAGTGTCCTTCACCTTATATGTAATATACACAAACATTGCATAATTCGAGCAACCCTGTATTTATTCCTTTAAATAATTTTTCCCTTATCATCTCCCCACCTTACAAACTATGAACATATACTTCCCTTTTGTGATGTGACTTCTACAGAAAAACACTGAAAATTGGTCACCTGAACCCCACTATGGCATTCACCTATAAACCAAAAACACAACCAAAACCAATAATAAATTAAATTAACTTTGGGAAATTTCAATTTTAAAAATCTGATTCTGAATCCAATTTCTAAAAAAACTCTTTTCCCCATAACCAAAATTTTAAATTTCTCCTAATTTTCACAATTTTAGAAAATATAGGTCATTAGAAACTCTTAACGATAATGGTTCCTATACTTGATAATCTAGGATGGTTCTTTTTCAATATTTTGAACCTAACTCTGTTTTCATTTATCCACTATACTTCCATTTTCTAACCATGAACATGAAAATCGCTTATATTATGAAACTCTAAACACTATGTCACACAATTTTCAAAAATAAATTATTCTATGTCATCGCTATAGGAAACCCTGAGATAGCACTAAACTACAACCATATATTCAAAGAAACTAAAGAATTGGAAACTAATTTATTTCTAGAATTAGTTTACCCCACCATAAATATACACTTTTAAACGAGGATTCCCAATTATGGTGATCCATGGAATATATTACGTTGAATGTACTTCCATTGGTATATCAACAAAATCAATGTGGATCCAAACATAACACACTTGATTTTATCCAAAGCACTAATCAATCATCTACTGGACAAGCTATCCTAGAAATTATTGGCTCACCCACGTATAAGATTATACATCTCCCTTTAATTATTTATTAATTCATGGAGGTGTTATTATATCATTTGAACACCCACACCAAATTCAAAACAAATAAATTAATGTAATTAAACTATGGGTTCACTAACCACCAACACTATCTTTCATTTTCCATCAATGTGTAATGATAAACCATTGATCTAACTCAATATCGATTCGTGGAAAATACCATCCCGATCTCAATGATGACTATGGAATACATTTTATATAGAATCATAATAAAAAATATTGTATTTCATTCAAAATCATATAAAATTGAATATAATATTGTAAAAACATACTAGTGACATCTCAATCATACTATGAATAGTCTCACAACATTCATGCCCTCTCTTACATGGGGGTTGTATATCCAGGAATTATTTAATGCTCTCCAGAATAATAGTATCGTCATTATCACTCAATCAAATTGAGACATCTAATTTGAACCATTTGCATCCTATCCAATTCTAAATATAGTAACTATACGTGATTTATAATCCCATACCAATGTTGACACATGATGCACTAATGACTACTTATTTATAGAATATTATGAACAAAATCCTCAATATCTACTGAAAATTATTCTACAATGTTGGACAGAAACTCCATAAAAAATGGTAAAAGCCCCACTATATGCATTCTCTAATACAACTACTTTGGTGCAACACTAAAATGGTTCTAACATCACACATGTGATCCTCTTCTCAATCCTATCTTATTCCATTAAGATAAAAAAATTCATGGCCTAATCATTGAACAAAAATGTTATTTTTCTCCAATCCATCATCAATGTCACCGTATTTTGTAGATATAACTCCACTAATCATAGTCCCATGATTTGAGAGACCATTCCCACACACGTATAATCAAATCCATTTGTACAATACATTCTTATGATCCCTCAGGGATCCAAAGACAAAAAACAATCCATACATAGAATTCACTTTCCCTCACACATAGAGGAATTTCCAAAAATACATATCAATACTCACTCCCCTATTTTCATGTTAAATAAACCATCAAGGAACCCTCTCATAGGATCAAACCACGAATTTACATCATTCTTATATGAACAAAATGGGTTTACACTCTCATAAAAAACATTCTCGCATCCTAAAGCACATTCCAATGATTTTTATGATATAAAACCTTTGATAATAATTCCAATAATTAATCATGCACCTCTCTTCTATCAATAACCTCTAGTATAAATTAATCTCTAATGCAAAAAATTCAAAAAATCATAATACATCTCCCTTATTAAAAGGAAAACCACAAAATACTTCATAACTTTGTAAATTCTGAAAATCCACTAAAATCTACACATACTATACCCATTATAGACCTAACCTTATAGGATCACAAAACCAATAGTTTTAGGCATTAAATAGATCATATTATCCAATACCAAAAATGATTCAACAATCCATATCACTCAATGTGCTGCAGATCCTAAGAACTCAAGGAATTCCACATTCATTTCTCATATCCTAAAGGGTATCTGCATCCTCATGTGATCCATTTTATTATCCATATCATTATAAAATCAACTACTCCATAACTCATTCAAATAAAAACCAACTTATAAGAAAATTCAAGGAACACATTTTCCAACCACACAATGTTTACTTTGTAAATGTGGAAAACATACCCTATTAATGAAATAAAGGATACCCAATGGGGAATGCACCATGGATCTTCCTTACTATGAAACATGACTGATAATATCTAAAATAATATCCATAATTATAAGAATTTTCATCTTAATTACCCATATAATCCTGCCTTGCATTCATGTCAAATCCATTACACTAAGATCACTACTCAAGCTCTCATATTCATAATACATATTTCATATATATTATTATATGATATATTCAATATCACCTTTCATTCATCAACACAAAACATAAAGCATCCACTAATACATCTAAAATAATATCATCCATACCAATCTAGGTTAACCCCTCTCTCAACATATCATCGTTAATAACAACTCCTTTGAAGAAATAATGGGATAAAACCAAAATGCTCATTCACAAAACTGAATCATCGGTATTCGAAGTTACATATCAATATCACTATCCCTTCCCACAAATATTGTTTGTCAAATATAAATTAGATCATCAATCATGGAGCATCATCCATTCTCCCATATCAAATAACACAAGGAAACTCAGACACTAAAATCTCAAGTGTTCCCAATTTTATTTAATCCTCAAGAATCTCATACAATGAAAATTACTCACTCCAGGGTACTAATCCCCGCTAGGAATCAATGTACCAAAATAACCCATTTAGGACCAAGATCACATCCATTTTACAATAAATTGTATCATTATATAACATTATTTGTCAAATAGAATCATATTCTTATGGTTTGGTTAAAGAAAATTGGACAAATAAGTTACCAAATAATTTATTATTGACACAATAATTTACCAAAACCAATTTTACTTTTTAGAAATAGTATTACCATCATGGTTCTATTATATAGAATTCCTTCATGAAGATATATGGGAAAATAAAATATAGGTTATCATTGAATCTTCATGTAACCAAACCCCAAATATAATTTATCTTCCAATAAGTATTATCATTTCCACACACAAGGATGCACATCTCATGTGAACCAGTATTTCGGATTCATGTGTGAACTCAAAACTCCTACCAACATGTAGAAAAGAGAAAAAAAATAATATATAAAATAAATCCCAAATATCACATTCATTAAAAATAAACTCAATATTAACCACAAAAAGAAGAAGAATATAATTCTCAACAACAAGGTAAACTTAACATCAGCTGTTCTAGGTGAAGGAAAGGCATACAAAATATAATCAACCTCAATTTATTTCCAATACGTTCTTCTTTATACTGTATCTGAAATTTAAACATAAAAGAATAAAATTCTCTAATACCACCTGTAACATTCATGGCCTCAATCAATCAACATTAATAGGAAATGAGTCTTATCATACCTCAGATGAGCCTATCCATATGATATATTTTTTGAAATACAAACAAGGTTCTAAGGTGATATCATGGCTACACTATAATATCAAAATGGGAAAATTTAAAAATTGGATATTTCATAAAATTAGTCCACATTATATATATATAGGAATAAAGAACCAATAAAGATCAAGACACTAAAAAAATTAAAATACACATGAAATAACAAATGAATCCCTCTTAATATAGAATAAAGGTTTGGATGACATCAAAAATATATCTTATATGAATATAGAAAACATCTTAAAATAGTAATTATAAATAATAATAATCAATAACAAGACCCAACACTAACCCCAAACCTTATATTTTTAATCCCCCTAATCTATCTAGATCTATTATTAAAATACATCCCCATATACTACCTTTATAAAATATTATGAAGTCTACTCATGTAGAAATGTGTTATGTCCTCCCATTAATGGTAGGATTATAACCTAGTAGGCCACCACCAATGGTTCCCCAAACATAACTTGAAGATATGGTTTATAGAAAAATTTGATATATAGTGAATAATAAAATAAAAAATGAACGTAAAAAAACATCACCATCAATCCTTGATTTTTTATCACTCACATGACCAATATTTCACATTCAAACTCAAGGTGAGATGCTCTTCCTCCAATATGATATGTAGTATTATTGGAAGACAAAAATACCATTAATTATTTTACATCTAATTTATCTTCACCATAATATGTCATTTGGTATTCAAGGTGGGCCTCTCTACCCCTATATTGTATTAAGTGAAGGCCTATCTTCCCACTATATGATTTGTGATATTTAGAGTGGGGCCCTTATTCCCCCGAAGTTATTATATAATGCTTGATCTTCCTTCAAATAATTTATATATTATATTGGGGTGGGGGTTTAATACCCCAGATAGAATCAATGTGGGACTCACTTTCCCACAACATTATATGTTGTAGTGCATATGGGTTACTATTCAATTAAGGTTTATTATAAATGGTCCTATCTTCTGCCAATGTGATATATTGTACTAAAACAGGTCAAATCTACCCTAATATAATTATGATTTGGTCAATCTTCTCCTAGAAATGGTAAATAATTTTTTTCGTAGGTCACTCTTCCCCTTGAGGGTATTATGGGATGACACTGTTCTGACAATTGGTTATGATGTGTGACATGCATAAACACATCCACCACTTTTCTAAGAGGTTTTATTCAGTCATAGATTTTACATTAAAACTCAAGGATTGGTGGTGTTGTTTTTTTTACATTCTTTTTTTATTTTATTATTCCCTATAAATCACATTTTTCATAAACTCTATATAGATGTTATGTTTGGGGTACCATTGTTGTAAGCCTACAAGGTTATAAGCATAACTTCAATGGGAGGCCCTAGCTCATTGCTACATGAGGGGACTTTATAATATTTGTGGAAGGTAGTATATGGGGATATATTTTAATAATAGATCTAGATAGATTAGGGGGAGTCAAAATATAATGTTCGGGGATAGTGTTGGGTCTTGGTATTGATTATTTTTATTTAAAATTACTATATAAAGTTGTTTTCTAGGTAATTATTATAATAATACATATAATATTGAAGGTAACATAAGCTCATATGTAATACCATTGGTATTTGAGTGGTCCAAATAAAATAACACATATCGCATCAATATAGTAATATGTTCCCACACAAAAAATAAGTCCATATTATTTTTATAAGGTTTTGTCACTAACCGGAATCCGTCACACATTTTATAGGATGGACATTAAAATAATGTAACATATTCTAATCATAAAAATATGTGGTATATTAAAGTACCCTATCTGGTCGCATAGATTAAATTAAGGTATGAAAAAATATGTGTTTTTATTTATCTCATTAACAATATAGATCTAAGGCTCATATTTTAGTGTAAATATCAACCCCAATATGACCGTGCTCACATAATGGTTTTGCAGTAAAATTGGTGACACAACACTGACATCACACACGAGATATGACATAAGTATCATCTCACTAATTAGGTTATTTATGATAATCCACTCAATCCAATACTATATATGAATCTTATTTCTTTCACATATCTAATCTAAACATTTCAAAATTGTTACACTCCCCTATACAGAGTGAGATAAGTGGACTAATACAATATTGAACTATATTCTACCATTGAATTTTTACCCCATTAAGGTCCATCTATTGTATAGAAAAAATATATCGTGGGCCTTCAGAAATTGGTGGAAGAGGAATAAAATAATATTCAATGGTCCATTAAAAACTGTAACACTTTTTTTATATTTAATGGCCTTCATGACTTCTTCTCCTCTTAGTAATTCCATAGGCAATGATGGTCAAGGCTATAGCCCTCCCCTCATCACTGAAAAGGAGGGAAGTTCTTCATCTTCTTTCATTAGAATCTTGGTAATTTTCCTTTCTTCCATTATATAACTGAAATATCCTCCTACCCTTCCCAATTATCATTATCAGCCTAATGGTTCGAGACCTATTCAATACCCACCACAGCTAGATCATTCAACATTAGAGTTCCCAAAAGATTTGGGAGTTTTAAATCTGTCCCTAGTGACTTTTTTTAAAAAGAATTGGTTTAAAATTGACTCGTTTTATAGGTTCTTATTTGGATATTGGGTTTTATAAAACATTGATATTATTGGATTCCACAAAAAATAAAACATGATTTTTTGTTTTACTTCTATAGATGATTTGATTATTGTTTTTTTCAGAGCTCCTTCAAAGTGGAAAGGGTGTAAATTCTACCTATTTTGATGGTTTTATGATTTTTACATGAAGAGAGATCCTCCTAATGTAGAGATGTGGGAAATATTTCTCAAACTCCCCTTACCATTTCCAAAACCCAATATTTAATAAATTCTTTGAAATATGGTTGGTTGATTTGTTTTTGTTTTGATTGTAGGAGAAATTCTATTTTCCACCTCATAATCCTTATTTTAAATTTCATTGTTAATGTCTAATAACCACTAGTGGTGTTGGATTTTATTATATATGTGGAAGAATGTTTCCATCAACAAGTGGTGGAATTTGAATCATGGGGAGATTTTTGTTCATCTTATAAACATATATGGTATATTTTTTCTAGGAGTCATCATGGATGTTGGGATTGATATAGGGTTCTTAATTTGATAAACAATTAATTTTTGAGACATTTTCTATGGATTCCATCTTAGTGGATCAGTTGAGTAATAATGATAAAACACTTGATGATCCTAAATAGAACGTGGTGGGATCATTAATTTCTGATATGAAGGATTCGTACATCATCGAACATGTGATAAATTATGTGGATGGATGAATGTTGAGAGTCCCAGTCATATATTGGTCAAAAATATTGTGGGGGTCCATGAAATCCATTCTTTTGAAGCAAGTATCAACTTTTATATGTATTTATAATATGTTAATGTAGTGATAATTATATAAAAAACCTCATATTAGGTGGTTATACAAGTGAACAGTGATGGAGGCATAGAGGTATGCATGGGCCAAGAGAATTTATTATAGGTCACACCAACTATACATGGGGGTTGGATGAATGTAGTGAATAGGTATAGTATTAGAAGGAACCTATCAACTATTATATTGGGATAATGTCTATAATAACCCCAAACTATATTTTTTAATTATGTTGATTGATGTTTATTTTGTTTGTACAAGTGAGGTTTACCCCTTTTTTCATAAAATATATTTTTAAAATAAAAATTTAATATACTTTATATCTCATAAAAGTGGATAGAACACGTATACCAGGAACATAACTATATTCATAAACCGTGTGGATATTTTTAGGGATCACCAAATTATTCCTTAATTTTTCCATAATTTTTGAATTTGGAACAACATCGGCTAATATCATTCATGCCTCATTAATGATCATACTAATTCAGGAGTCCCAATATCAATCCACATCATCCAAAATAAATAATTATTATCATATATAATTATTAAATTATTTCAATCCAAATAGGAATAATTTACTAAATCTTAATCGATAGCTTGAAGATGTTAGAACCATTTTCAATGAGGTAATGTACACTCTTAACATGCACCTTTACCCTGAAAAGAATAAATTAAAAATTGATATACCATAAATAATGGATATATAGATATCATTATCCAAGAAACCTATATATATTTTTATCAAAATAACTATATTGAAAAGGAATAATGGTTATTGTATTCCTCATCTGTAAATTTATTATTTCTATATAAAGAGAAATATTATAATATTATATGATTAACATCATTTTGTAGTGAAATTATCACTGATACACTTGTTCATAACATAGAAATCAATGTCAAATAAAGGGGTAGGATAAGGGATAGTAAAACTCACCAATCAAACATTTTCATCTATGAAACGTTTATAGAATCACTCACCACTCGGTAGAACTAAATATAAGATAAAAGTGGAAAAGAAATTTGAAATATCCCTCTCACAATTCCTTTACAATCTAAAATTAAAAGAACGCAATCCTTGAAGTGATAGGTTTACCTCTATTTTAAAAACATGATGATGGATTCCTTACTATTTGAACCGTTGGGATCACTACAACATTCCCCATTATAAGAATCATTCACAACATAACCTCTAGGGTCACAGTTGTATAACACACATGGTAATAGTATATAAGCTCACTCACTAGAAAATGAGAAGTTCTCAAGTCCGTTGTCCACAACCTGGTCTCTCCCTCATGGCATAAAAATATCCTCATCATGGAATAACCTTATTCTTCATTCTATAATGGGGATACTTTATAAAAAATAACAAACATAAAAATTTATGTTTCTTGAATATAATACATAAAATTCACTTCTACAATGTGATCCCCTACACCATGTAGTGACATCTGTATGAAAGGTTTTTTCCTTATCAACCCCCCCCCCAAACAAACATGTCATGGGCTTCCCCTATCAGAGTTTGATAATCTGCCTAAAATAAAATTCAACAGTGGAGTAACCTCTTACACATCTCATCATTCATTATAATGCCAAAAATAACCATTATTCCAATAATAAATTCCAAAATCATCCATTAGATATGTTATATGATTTGAAATCCTGTTTAAAATTCCAATTCTCAAAACATATCATCCCCTACAACCAATAATTCAAATTTCTACTACTTTTTTGATCCCATAATTGTGAATATTATTACTAAAATTTCAGGAGGTAGCGGTTTTTATAGTTCCCATTTCGTGAAATATACCACCTCTAAAAATTAATCAATCACTGAATAACAAGATATAGATTATTTCTTTAATCTATACAATACTTTCTTTAAATTATAGATATATTATTTGTCTTCTCCACAAAAAAATCATTCTAGTTCCACAATGTTCACTATTAAATTATTTTCTACATTGCGAAAGCAATACTTGGAATCTACTTCAAATATCATGTACTAAAATTTTGCCAATATTGTATGAAAAAATAGTGTTCAAAATCCAAGATATCAGTATAAAATCCTCATAAAAATCATTTCCTTGATTATTTGAATATCATTTGGAAATAATTCAATCCTTATTTCATAAAACATTCCTTTTCTCATTTAACATTTTATGGAGATACCTCCTTATTCTTATAAAATTATTATTTGTTTTCATATATACCAAATCCCAATTTTTATCCTTCTTGATTTTATCCACTCCACATTCACGACATCAATAAATTCTTGATGCCCGGAATATTCATTCACAGCCTTCATTTCGTACAAACAAAGCAATGAGGTATGAGTTATTTTCTGCAATATTTTCTTAATTTTAAAGTGTTATTCCTTGATGAAAAATTATTATATATAATTTCCCATAAATTACAATCAATTGATATGTTGAACAATGTTTCATTTTATAACCAAAATGGTTGAATCATTATCTTAAACGTGAAATTTTTCTGAATTCGGGTGCATTTTAAGAATCATAAACATCTTATCAACCAATTTCAATTTCTTATATATACATATATAACATAATTTAGAAATTGTAACTTTATTATTTAACTATTCTAGAACCACCACATTGGAGTTATAAATAATATTTCTTATCTCCATATTTTAGTAGTGAAATTCTCTTGTACTGGGTTGATATCTAATGAAGAAACCATCAACTACTCTTTATTTAAACATCAATATGTTTTAAATTTTCCCTGTGATAATACACGGGATGCCAAATCCCAAAATTTATTTCACACATGCGGTCATCCTATTGTAAATATTTTATGTTTACATATATAAATTTTTTAATCATAAAAAATGGTTTTTCATTTGATCTATTATTTAAATTTATTACCTCTATAAAAATCGAGATGCTCCATGCTCGTCAAATTTGGAAATAGGGAAAAATGGAATTTAGTGATGTTTTAAAAAACATCGGTAATTTTAATATAAGTGATGCATTTCAAAATTCATTTACAATTTAGAGGTTTTTTCAGAAAAAAATGGATAATTAAGCCATGTTTTCGAAAAATATCACTAGTTTATATTTTTGGAGAACATAGCTAATTTAATTATTTTTTGGGGAAAATGTTTCTAAATTAGTGATGTTTTTTTGAAAAAACTCTAATTAGTAAATTTTTTATAAAACATCAATAAATATAAACAAAACCACCATTATAAACATCACTAAATTAGTTGCATTTTTTACCACTATTTTAGAAACATTTTTAATTATATATAAGTATAAATATACTAATTTAGATATATATAAAACTAAAAAAACTAATTATATATATATATGATTACTAATATTTAAATATCAAAATATTTATATATATGTATAAACAAATAGATATATATATATATATCCCTCGTGAATCAAAACAATGGTAGACGACCCTATGGCTATTGGTGAGGTCTCGAGTGTGAGCATCTTGGAGTTCTTCCCTACATTTGAGTATTGCATGATTTTAGCTCAATTCTCAACAAAGATTTAAATATAAATGTATATATATATATATAAACACACATATATAAATATATATGTTGAATATATATATATACATATATATAAAGACACGCACACACAGATATATATATATATATATTCTCATATATTTATATATATATACAAACATATATATAAAATTTGGCCATGTTTTTAAGAATACAAGGCTATTTTACTGACATTTTTACTACTCTTCAAAAACATGGTTAATTATATATGTATAATTATAATTATAATTCAAATAATTTTGTTATATATATTAAAAATTGTAATTATAATTATATATATGTTTACACAAACACACAAATATATTAATATAACAATTTATAATTCTATTAATTAATATAAACATATAAATGTTAATATAAATTCAGGCACACACACACACATATAATTCTATTAATTTACACATATATAAAAATTTATATATATATTTATATTAAATATATACATATATATATACTCCTATATAAGAATATTTATGATTTTATAATTATATTCATATATATTTTTATATATTTTTATATTTATATACAATGAAATTAAAATATATTTAATTATCATAATATATATATATTTATATATATAAACAGATACACACATAGATATAAACATAGATATAAATTATAAACACACACATATATATAATATAAACATATTTTTATATATTAAAATACATATATATATATATTAAAATATAAAATTGTATATATATATTAATAAAATTTTAATACTAAAATATATTAACCTATATATATATACTGTAATAAAATATTGTAAATAAATGTTTATTAAATGAGTTAGTTTTTTAGTTCTTTCACATTGTCCTTGTTCGAGGTTTGAAAACCATTAGGGGTGAATTTTCAGAAGTGAAGCTGGTGTGGGGAGAAGGTCTTCCCCTCACATGTGAAGTTTGTTCCAGCTTGTATTCATCTATTCATGAATGCTGGTGTGATAGACCGAGCATAGAGGGTTGTATATAAAATAAAAAAAATACTAAAGGCCATTAAGGTAGGGATCTCATGGAACATAGACGTCATTAGGCGTGCACATATAAAAAACAAATAAATTTAAAAAAACAAAACATTGAATTTCTGAAAAGAAATACTATTATGATTCTCGAAGAGAATAATTTTTAACAACTCAATTACCAATGATTCTAAATGAACCTTGACAAATGATTAGTCGTTTTTGAAATTTTTTTATAAAAAAATTCTATTTAACAACTCATATACTGATGTTTCTCAGAAACATTGTTATATGAATTATAAATAATTTAAAATATATATAAGAAAAAAATTCCCCAATTTATGTTTTCATTTTTATTTTTTATAAAACATTTCTACAGAACATAAATTATTCCATTCATCCACGCCATTTTATAGGTATACCGTTTATATAATTTGTGATGAATACATTTTTTGTTGTTGTATTGTTTAAACTTTTCACTACTGAATTCATCATAATTATAAATCCATAAAATCTTTTATAAGAAACAAAACTGGTTTTCTTCAATTATTTAATATCATTGATTATATTTAAGGCCTCTAACGTATATTTCTAATCCATAATTTACATTACAAAAATAGTTTTTTTTCAATAAAGGGAAACATTTTCATATCTCTAATTTTCTAATTCTTAATTATATTCCAATAAATATTAATTGATTGATCCCTAATGGATATAATTTAAAATCCACTTTCATATATAGAGACTAAATTAGCTTCCCCCTTTCGCATTTGAAGCACAACAGATATCTTTATATTTTCAAAAATTTTATTTCATCAATATTATTTACATGAATCATCTTATTTATATTTATTTGGAAGTGATAAGAATGTATTCTATGATATAATTCAATTTTTTTATTTTTTTTCTCACGAAAGATAAATTTTAGACCATGAAAATTAAAACGTGTTTACCTATTTTTTAACTCTTATTAAAACACATAGGTTATTCAACATATTTATAAAAAAACTATCTTTAAAAATAGTACATCATTATCTACATCATATAGATGAGACAAAAAATTACATTTTTGATTCATCCAATTGATAAATATTGTGTTTCTATAATAATTTATGTATTCTCAAAATAAATTTGAACAAACATTCCTATTTATAGTTAAAATTTATTTATATTAGTAATAAACATTTATTTTCTTCTCCCAACATCCCTAGAGAGATTTAAATCCCCTCTTACCTAAGTGTATCATCCATTATCTATGATTTTATATGTTATATTTTTGATACTTTAAATAACACATAAATAACTAATTATGACTCATTTATATTTTTTTTTTCAAATAATGCATTTCATTGGTATCTTTAACATGAAGATAAGTATGTTAAATGGTAATACCACCATTTACAATGTGACCTGACAAGTCACAACATTTAAAAACCTCATCTATTTTTTTTTGATATTTTTCTCTTCCTTCAGAACAAAAGTTTCAAATTTATTCTATAATTTTATACCTAATGTGGGTTAACTTGGAATCAATTTTTATATCTCAGAAAATATGGACACATTTTGATATTTATATTTAAACCAATATATATTTTATATATTCCAAAACCTCTACCACACCAGCAATAACCCCAAATATCATCCATTCCTATGTATAATGTCTAAGGTCCTTATAAATATTCAAAATATTCTTCACTATTTAACCATTAATAATGTATCCTTTTACTAAACCAAAATTATTGTAAACTGTAAACACTTATTTAATGACTTAATACATCAATTTTGAAACATTTTTACCTATATTTATGGTTTATTTATCATTAAAATAAGTTATCCAAAAATTTAGATTTATGAAAAAAAATTCTTCACCACCAATTTGAAATTCTCCACATACATATTTTCGTTAACTATTTCAACCATTTTATTCATAAATATTTAACAAATATGGTTACTTAAATTTTTATTATTTACTTTGTATTTTTTTAACCCCATTTCATCCTTAACCAATTACAGTTAAAAATTGTCATACACTTTTTATTTTACATAGACCTTTATTTATATATTAATATTATACTACATCAATTTTTAAACCTCATTTATCAATAATTATTATTTTTATCATTTAAGATTAAAATTTTTATAGATAATTTATGATTCATTTTAAAATAATTTTCATTCTTTTTTAATTGAGAGTTCTATAAGATACACTCATTCAACTCATATTTTATCATGAAATCAATTTATTTTTGTCATAATTTTATTCATTTATTCTTTAATGACTAGATAATTTTGTATCATTAATTTTATAGATCATAATTTTTTCATCACTTTAACAAGAAGATTAACCTCCATCATCATTATTAAAACTATCATCTTATTCAGTATTAAATAAAAAAATTCTCTTTATGAATATAGTTAAATTATTACATATCACCAATTGATAATATTTTGATACATTCTTATTTAAAAAAACATGAGTTATAATCATTATTCTCACAATATTACTCTTTACAAAATTTAGGACAAAATTTGGAAATGTCAAATTGCTCCACTCATGAAACATTTAAGAAGAATATTCTTGTGGTTATTTGTATTTACTCTTCCCATGCATCTTTAAATAAATGACATGAGATTATCGAATTTCATTTCCAAATTGTATTCATTGAAAAATATTCCATCATATTAATTGATTTATGTCTTGTTATTATAAAAATTAAAATCATTAAATAAAATCCCTCTATCATTCATGGTCTTCTTCTTGAAGTTACTTCCCATCCACATTTCATAATTAATGATAATGTCGAAATGATTATACAATTAAAAACACTATGATGAAAATATTATATCATAAAAAACATTATATTAAACTAATTTAGAGAAATAAATTACATATTCTTGAAAACCATATAATCCTATATCTTCTCACCAAATCATTTGATGGTTCTCCCAACTTCATTAACTCATTAAAAGATGTCATCCACTCTTATATCATCACTCATCAAGATATCACCATATTTTTTCTAAAATTTTGTACCTTATCTTGTTTCATAAACATACTACCTTCATCGTGATGAACAAAATCACTATTGGATGCCTCCAATACATCCAGAAAAGGGATATAAGATATGAAAATATAATTTCATTATAAATATAATATTTATTCCAATAAATATAATTAACATAATTACAAATCAGATAATTAAGAATTTTTATATTAAAATATTAAATTTAGAGACAAAATAGTAATACATTGTGGAACACTTTCACTTAATACACCAAATATAGAATAATCATTGATCTAAGTATAGATTATTTTATTAAACTTTTAATATCCCTAGGAACAAATTTATTTCTCTAATAGGGGTGATCATGTTACCAATGTTTTATTTTAATTTTATGATTTTTTTTTGAAATCATCCTCCATCACAAGTTACTATAATAAATCTCATTTATGAACTCTCATGCTTTGAGAAAAATAAATTTGACAAAAAATGTTGGAAAACGTATACCACTAAAAATTTCATGCTATTAATTATATGATAAAGAATCAAAAAATATCCTACAATACATATCAAAGACCATTGTGGAAAAACATGCTTCGATTTTTCTTGAACTCGTGTAAAAAGAATACAACATAGCAGTATCTCAATACGTGGAGAATGGATTACAACATAATCAGTCCTGTTGTAGATACTGTCATATCAATAATACTATAGGGATTACCCTTCACCTATAAATTATTTCATCTTGAAAATTTGTTGTTCCTATTAAATTCTTCAAATTTTAAAACTAGTTTGAAATTTATTCTTCATTAACACAAAACCCAGGATTTATGGTCATAAAAAGATAATGTTATTACTCTTCAACGTTTACTTCTTTTATGAACTCTTATTTTCACTATATTTCACTTGTTCATACTATTATTCTCTCTCATACTCTTGAAACTAATTTCATATATCTATATATAAAAATACAATACATATAAATATAAATTTGTTCGTCTTAAAATTTTAATTTCAAAAACTAGTTCAATCAACCAAATTTATTCAACTTCTCTTGAACTTTTGTTGATAAAATGTTTTATTTAGATATATATAGTTGGAATATATCATTACTAATGGAATATTTATATAAATTATTATATGATAATACATTTACATCAAAATATTATATACCTTTCCTACAACCTTTTCATGATTAATAACATCAGGGCCAACTAATTTTATTCTATTATCTATGATTTCATTTCCACTATATTATATTACACATCATAAAATAATCAATTTAACCTTCTCATGATAGTGAAAATTTTACCTTACAAGGTTTCATGTAGATGCATGAATCCATGATGGAAGAATAAATTTATTATTTTATTATGGTGTATCATTCTCAGCATGAGATAAATATCTCTCAAATCATAGAGGCTTCTATGAGAATTTATTCATCCAAGTATTTAATCATAGAAGGATTTTAAAAGTCACATAAAAAACTTATTTTGAAATTACGTATTCCATTTTTTTAAATAAAAAAATCACCATGTATCAAAAGGGAGAAACATTTGAGTAAAAAAACATATGTGTCACATTAAGGGTATTTATTTATCGATTTTCAGCTATTCTGAACAAAATTATTTTGTATCACATTAAGAAAAAGCTTTATGTTATATGGAATTTTAAAATTTCATAGCTCATCACCTCATATATATAATCATACATACCAACTAGAATACTCTTATGTATTGAATACTTTACATTTTTTTGATCCATTCCGGTTAGAGTAACCCTTATGTTTAAAAGACTTAAAATTTAATGACTATGAAATTTCATAATTTTTTCCATTAATCAGACTTTTAGATACTAAAACATCACCAAACATTCAATCTTTTTTTAGAAATCCTGAATCATGATTTTTTTCTTAAATAATCACAATTTTTGTAAGTTTAATGATCACTATAAATTAATCAGGTTTATCATAAAAATTAACTTTCTATAATATCTCCCAAATATCTTCTAGAATGACTTATGAAACAAATAAACATCTTATTTTTCAAAAAATTATTCATATTAAAAATCTGCTCATTTTTCACATATTTAATATTAGTAACTTCTAAATATATCAAAGAAATACATCCAGTAATAAACCACTTAAATAAATAAATCCTGACATTGAAACCATCCTTCGTATCATATGATAAATATTATCTAATAGGATTTTGAAAATTATTATATAAGAAATTAATAACACAAGAAATATATCAAATTATTCTATTTTAAAATTGTTATTATTAATATTATCAAAATAGAGAACTCACCATGATTTATAAAAATATCTTTTATATCATAACCACTCCATCTTCCCACATATTAATTGTTTATGAGATGAATGTTTTTTTGTGATAAATAGCTTATGAGATATCATAGAAATGGGTATAAATTGGCCCAAGGATTGATTAATTTAATATAAGAGGGATAACATGAGGATTAAGGGGTTTTAGGGTAAATTAATTATATTTTTAATGGATTGATTTGGGATTTATTCAAGGATGGCCTCAGTAAGAGATATTTATACATGCAAATAAGAATTAATGAAATTTTTTTATAAAACATGGAATCTCCCTATATGGGATTTTAATTTTTCTGCGGTCTCACCTTAAGGAGGTCGTAATGGTATTTTTGATAGTAAGGTTGTAGGGATCTTTTTTCAATGATTATATAAATTATGTGTAATAAGGAATATTAATTAAAAATGAAGTTGTATATTAATTAGTGGATACTAAAATATTCTGACATTAATATGTTCATTGTATGCTATTAATGTTCAGTTCACTATATATTCATTGATATTTTTTAGGTATATTTTAAACATTATGATTTCAAATCCCTATTGTGTTTATTTTTTATATTTTGATAAAAAATAATGATAATTTATTTTATGTTTAAGAGACCTAGTGAAGTTGTTACCTTATGTAAGATTCGTGTTTTGAATCGGATTAAAATTTCAAATGATTCTAAAATTCTTTTCGGTTTAACAACAGGTCATTATTTTTAAAACCAAACTCTAGAATTTTATTTCGAGTGTTTGAACACCTTAATATGTCATTTTTTATAACATTGATTAATGTTTTGAGGCACATGGAAAGTCGCACGGGAGGCGCCTGGTTTGTCTAATCGTGCGGCCAAACCGTACGTAGTTGAAGTTTAGAGGAAGTAGCTTCCACATGGTTGGTGCACGGTCAAGAGAGACCATGGAATGAAGTCATGTGAGAGGGGTGGCTGAGGTAGTATCTAATGTACGGTTAGCACACTGTTTTTTAAACCGTGTGAACTAACCGTGCATGTATTTATGTGAGATCCTAAAAAAGTAGATCTCACACGCTTTAGCCTCTAGATTGCTCGTTTTTTCTCCTAAGAGGCCATAACTCGGGATTACTCTCCCTTGTAGGTTGGAATACCTCTCCCAAGAGATTTGGAGAAGATTATAAGGCTTCTCTTGGATAATCGTTGCCAAATTCGTGATGTAGGTAGATGTTCTTCTTCGTTCTTGTTCAGTTTCTTATATCTACTTTGATCTACATATCCTCTTCTCACGGAGTCATATATCTACGCATGTTATAGGTAAATATAAGTGTTTATATGGAATTTATGATGAGTTTTGGTCTTGGTCTATCTAGGATAAGTGATCTAATGCGAGATCTTGAAGAATCAACTCGTTTCTCTTGAGGGTTCTTCGTTCGTTGTGGTTTTGGTCAAAACCCCATTGTAGGGTCCCAAATATTTAACACTTTATATTAGAATTTGAGTTCATATTAATAAATTGATAATGTGATATTCCTTGATTATGATATGTCGATTCATGAAGCTTTTAATGTTATTAAATTATACGGTCCACATGAGATAAATGAGGACTTCCTCATGTGTTGATTTTAAGCATGGTTTTTTAATTTATTAATGAGATATGATTAAACAGTTAAATGATTTGAATAGGAGGAATGATTAATAGTGGAATTAATTTTAGGATTAATTAACAAGTCTTGAGTGGGAATAAGATTGTGGATTTTATAGATTACTGTGAATATTGAATGTTTGACATGTTCGGTATATAATTTGGAAACTTGTAATAATTAATGGATGGATTTATTATTTCATGTTAAATGGTAAATGGTTAACTAATTAATGATTTTTTAAAGATATAAGTTTTGATTAATTAATTAGTGAATTAATTAATTTTCATGCATTAAATTAATATTGTGAATTGATTGTTTGTTATGATTGTTATCTAGGAGAACTTTTGATACGTATTAGTTTTCTTTTCCTTAAGTTGTCTTAGATGGAGTTGTTTGAAAATATGATATGTTGTGTGAGATGGTTGCTAAATATCATGGCTTAGTAATTGATGTTTTGGGATGATTATGGGGTTCTTGTAGATTGTTAATGTCCTAAATGAATCACTGTTTGAGTGGACGGGTTCAGGCTTTTAAAGGAATTTGGTTAATTAAGTGTTAACTTATCTGAATAGTGTTTTGTGTTGTTAATTATTTGTTGAATTATATAACAGATATGTTTTGTGATGTTAGACATGGTATTCTACACCAATGATAGATGTATATGTATGATTGATAGATTAGTTATGAGATAGGGACTGATGCTCCAAATACTCATGGGGTGGTAGAAATAGCGTTCTACACCCAGCTTGCACGAAAATATTCTTTTATAGGACAAGGACTGATGCTCCAAAGACCCATGGGTTTTGAGACATGGGATGATGCTCTGAATACTCATGAGGGGGATAGACATGATGTTCTACATCCATTAATTAACATTGGACTATGGTTCAAACTGTTCGTGTATGAATGAGTTAATGGTTAATGAAGGCTGTTGTGACATGATAATTTGTGAATTCATTATGAGAAAGGTTTTAGACTTGTTAATGAATTGGGTGAACCGCTGTTATTTTAAGGACCCAGGAGAGAATCCCCATTTTAGTGGATGGTCTTAGATATGGTATATCAAAGATTAAATTGAATAACTTATGACGTGTTATCCATGCCAAAGCATAAGTATGGATTCAGTATTTACTTTGATTACTTACATGGTCTTTAGAGACATATGTGGTGAGTGACTTATATGGGGGATGTCGGGCGTAGGATGAATCTAAATACTTTCATAATAAGGTTTGAGTAATTGATAAATGAAAAATGAATATGTAATTATTGTTGAGTATGCATGACAAATCAATAGTGCAGGTTCAAACAATATCTGAGTGCTGAAGCAGGTACTTGAGTATATAGTTACTTTGTACTGCTTACATTATTTTATGCATGCCTTCATGTGTTTTAAATTATTTATTAAATATCTAGATTTGTTGTAGACACCGATGGTATCAGCCTACTGAGATTTATATCTCATACCCTACTCGGTCCGCCATTGAACTGGGTACCCGAGTAGATTCTATTTTGTTGTAGTACTATGCTGTTTGCATTTACTTGGGAGATAGGAGTAGAGGACCGAGTGGATGCTTGGGATGCTTGAGTAGATCTCCCTTGGGGGATTGAGTAATTATTTATTTATTTCTATATTGGAATGTAAATCATGATGTTTTGTTCATTGTTTTCTACTTTTGTATCATTAGCTTGTCATGCATGCATCTGCTGTATAATTTGGCGTTGGCCACTTTTATAAAATGATTATTATTTGTCTTCTTCTGTTTTTCATTTATGAGTTACTTCTTCCGCTATTATTTGTTATCTACACTTATATACCAAGGTTCATCTCTAATAAGAGAGTATAGTATTCCCACTGACTATCCTTAGACCCTCGCTTCTTGTCGCCAGCCTCTGGCATAAGGGGAGACGCGCTTGAGGTCACGTTGTGACTGGTCCGACCACCGGTTTAGTGGTGAGTCGGGTCGGGATGTTACATAGTGGTATCAAAGGTTTTGGTTTCGTTCTTTTCCTTTGCCTTACTGTTTTGGGTTTCTATAAAGTAGACTAGGAATGTGTCTGTGCTTGGGTTAATAGCTGTTCATGGGACTGAACACCTTATGTATGGAAAATGACCAAGTTTCTAGGGATGGGAATTGATGTTTGTACTATTAGAGGTAACAGTTGATATGAGTTTACCTTGAGTGACTGTTGTATTTTCCTCTATTTATTGATTTTGAGAATTTTGAAAAGAAAAATTTTCTTGGCCTGATATGGAAGGGAAGTTTCAAACATGAATCATTTTAGGCACTTAGAGATTCACATGTCATGCATATAACATGACATGTAGTAGCATTAGTAGAATCCCTTTTAATTTGGATTGTGTTCCTTGTCTACAATTCCATTTCTGATTTGATTTAGCAATCCTCTCTAGATAGCATGTTTTGGTGATATATTTAACATGATTGAATGATTATATGTTATACTACCTCAGTTATTATCTTGTTTTGTTTTCGCACCATGCTTCTGTGTTGTATCATGCTGTTGTGTTACTTCTTATGCTAACATGTTAGAGATGTTTTGATATGTGAAATGGGTGATAAATATAAAATTTTAAATAAGAGTTGTTTGTGTTAAATGGGAGCCAAAAGTACAGTGATAAGGTGTATGGGCGCCTTATCGATTGGTAGGTGGTCACCCATATAATTTGGATTCTTAGATTGATCAATGTGATTTCTGAATTGACATTTATATCGATTAATGAGGGACAAATTTCTATTGATGGAGTGTATGGGCGCTTCTTGAGTTTGGAAAAGACGAATCATATTAAATGTCATGAATTGATGCATTGTGAAATGATTAAAAATGTGAATGATGTTTAATGATGATCTGAAATCAAATGGATAGCTTCCAAAATGCAACTGGACCTATGTAGGTCAGTTGGGGAGTGTTTTTATGAGATGACCCATTTGGTTGTTTTGAATTTTAATACCATTGTGTTTTCTTGGGTTTCTTTATAGAGAACCCAGGTTGGTGAAAATAAGATCCTTGTAGGTCACCTTATCTTCTTAAAAAGAATTTATTTTAATAAATTTCCTGAAAATGACAGGCTTTCAACTAATGTAAATGTTTTAAAAAGGGAGTTTTATGAAACTTGCCTGTTTTTCCTTGGGGCATTTTGAAAATGTTACTTTGATGTTTTGATTAAATCTTCTGAAGATTAAAGATTAAAAGTGATTAAATATAAAATGCATGGAAATGGAACCTATTATGGTGTCCACTGTCTAAAACCCTCGTGTAAAGGGTAGTTCAGACTTTTCTTGAGTTGCCTTGGAATGGAAGCATGAGTACTTTCCATAGGCGTTATTCTTTTTAACAAATGGCCTTATGTTCATATTTTGAGCCTAGTGACTTGTTTGAAGTGACTCGGTTTAGGATTGAAACCTTTTCTATATAAGGGGCTAACCTGTGGTCGGTAGCGCCCTTGGAACATAAATTCCTTGCTAGCGTTATGGGTTTACTCACCCTTTTTGGAGTTGTTGGGTTCCGTTATCCCAGGTAGGTCTTTTAGTTTCTTATGACACCATTGTTCGAACGGGTGGTGATGTGTTTTTTTTGACCTTATTGTTGGCTTGAGCATCGAGTAATGCTCTTTGTTAGCTGGTTAGACGTACCTCGGGCATGGTCGGCTACTTTGTTGGTCGTTTGACCCTTTCTTCATAGAAATGGATGACTAGTTATGGAGTCGTCCAAGAATATGGTTGTATGAGGCAATATGACTCCATAAAATGTCGTTTTGAACTGTTGAGTACAGTCTCAAGTCAACTCCTGGTAGATTGACTTGACTGTTAAAGAATCAGTTTCATTGCAATACATGGAATAGTTTTCGAAAGACCTGTGTGTTTTGACACACCGTTCATGTTGTTAATCTAATGCGCTGGTGAGCGGCTGATATTTTCATGAGACATCATGGAAAATCAGAAGGTGGTTATTTTCACTTTGTTCATGATTATTGTGTTGGTAGGTGATGTCGAGCTTTTAGAATAGATTTCTCCGGTAATGGTTCGATTGATCTTCTTCATGACCTTAGTTTTCTCTTTGTGCACTCTTCTAGAAACGATGATCTTGTCACATATCTTGACCTCATCATGGAGATGCTAAGATATCATCGGTATTGAGCCACACTATATTTTAAATGTTGTTTGGTTTGATTAGTAGTTTTTATTTGGGTAGTACGTGGGATGCGTTAATTCTATAGGGTACTTCATTTTTCGTGTTTGGGCACCGTTGTGTTTTTAAAATAGCCTTGTGTTGTCTTGGATTAGAAAATTTACCAGATGTTGGGTAAGGACTTCGTTATACTGGCAGATGGTTTTGGAATAATTTTAAAGGCATGCCGTCAGATAAAGGGAGAAAGTGGCTTTTGGGTTGCGATGTCTTTGAGGGAAGCATGAGAAACATGTTCCGTTGTTTGATCAAGGTTTAACATTTTATGTTGACAAGATCTTTTTAGTCACCTAATATATAAGATCTGTCTCGATGTTTGAACTTTAGAGTAATCTTTGGAACTAGTTAAAAAGTCTTATCCATCAGGTTTGATAAGGGTTAAAGGAGTGTTTGATATTGGGAACACAACATGTCTCTTCTAACAAGATTAAATGACCTTGGTAGGTTAGTTTTTTTTGTATTGGTCCCCGATGGCTTCTCGGGGACGAGAATTTTTTATGGTGGGTATAATGTAAGATCCCATGTTTTAAACCACGTTAAAATTATGAATGTTTATGAAATTATATTCGGTTTATCAACATGTCATTATTTTTAAAACTGAGATCCAGAATTTTATTCCGAGTGTTTGAACACCATAAAATATAGTTTTTCAAACTTTGATTGAAGTATTGTGGATTAGGGGAAGAAGCACGGGCGGCGCATGGTTTGTCTAACAGTGCGGCAAAACCGTGCGTAGTTAAAGACTGTAGGTAGTAGCTTCCACATGGTTGGCGCACGGTTAAGAGAGACCGTACGATGAGGTCATGTGAGAAGGGTGGTTGAGGTAGTAGCTAACGCACGGTTAGCGCATGGTTTGTTAAACCATGCAAACTAAACGTGCAGACACTTATGTGAGATCCTAAAAAAGATTATCTCACATGTTTTAGCCTCTAGATGGATTGTTTTCCTTCTTAGTAGCTGTAACTCAGGATTACTCTCCCTTGAAGGTTGGAAAACCTTTCCCAAGCATTTTGGAGGTGATCTGAAGGCTTATCTTGGTGAATCGAAGCCGAATTCTTGAGGTCGGTAGATGTTCTTCTTCGTTCTTGTTTAGTTTCTTAGATCTAGATAGATCTATATCTCCTCTTCTCACGGTTTCTTAGATCTACGCCTCTTATGGGTAAATCAAAGTGTGTGGATGACAAGTATGATGAGTTTTGGTCTTGGTCTTGCTATGAGAAGTGATCTAAGGCGGGTTCATAAAGAATCAACCTGTTTCTCTTGAGGGTTCTTCGTTCTTTGTGGTTTTCATCAAAACCGCGATGTAGGGTCCCAAATCATTAACTCTTTATATGAGAAATTGAGTTATTTTTTTATAAATCGACAATGTGAGTTTCCTTGATTATGATATGTTGATGCCTGAAACTTTTGATGATATTAAATAATGCTACCCACCTGAGATAAATGTGGACTTGATCATGTGTTGATTTTAGGAATGGATTTTTATTTTAGTAAAGAGATATGATTAAAAGGTTAAATTATTTGAATGGGAAGAATGAGTAATATGGTAATTAATGGTAGGATTAATTAATAAGTCATGAGTTGGAATAATATTGTGTATTTTACAGATTATTGGTAATATTTAAAATTTGACATGTTTGGTATATAAATTGGAAACGGGTAATAATTAATTTATGGAATAATTATTTCATGTTAAATGGTAAATTGTTAAATAATTAATGATTCATGAAATATATATGGCATGATTAATTAATTTTTTAATTAATTAACTTGCATGAATTAAATTAATATTGTGAATTGATTGTTTGTTATGATAGTTTGCCAAGAGTATTGTTGATGCGTATTAGTTTTCCATGCCTTATGTTGTCTTAGATAGAGTTATTTGAAAATATGATTTGTTTTCTGAGATGGTTGCTAAATATATTAGCTCTGTTCAGCATTATTTTTGATGATTATGGGGTTCTTGTAGATTGTTAATGTCCTGGACGAATCACTATTTGAGTGAACAGGTTCAGGATTGTTAAAGAATTTGGTTAATTAAGTGTTGACTTATCTAAAGTGTGTTTTGTGCGGTTAATTAGTTGTTGAATTAATTAACGGATTGATTTTGTGGTGTTAGACATGGTATTATACACCTATTATATTTTTGTATTTATGATTGATATATGGGTTGTGAGATAGGGAATGATGCTCCAAATACTCACAGGGTGCTTGGCATTGCATTCTACACCCAGTTTTCAAGAAAATATTCATTTATGGGATAGAGAGAGATGCTCTAAATACCCATGGGTTGTGAGACATGGACTGATGCTCTGAATACTCACGATGGTGATAGACATGATGTTCTACATCCATTAATTAACATTGGATTGTGGGTCTAATTGTTCATTTATGAAATGAGTTAATGGTTAATGAAGGTTGTTGTGAGATGATTATTTCTGAATTGATTATGAGAAAGGGTTTAGACTTGTTAATGAATTGGGTGAACCACTTTTAGTGGATGAACCTAAGAGAAAATCACTATTTTAGTGGACGAGGTTAGATATAGTATATGAAATATTTAATTGAATAACTTATGACGCTTTATCCATTCCAAAGAACATGCCTGGATTTAGTATTTAATTTGATTACTTAGATGGTCTTTAAAGACATAAGTGGTGAGTGACTTATACGGGGGATGTTGGGCATAAGCTGAATCTTAAGAATTTCATAATAAGATTCGAGTAATTGATAAATGAAAAATGATAACTTAATGATTGTTGAGTATGCATGAAAAATTAATAGTGCAGGTTCAGACACCAGTTGAGGGATGAAGCATGAACTTGAGTATATAGTTACTTTGTACTGCTTACTTTATTTTATGTATTCCTTCACATATTTTAAATTATTTATTAAATATCTGGATTTGGGGCAGAAACCAGTGGTACTAGCCTACTGATAATTATATCTCACACTCTACTCGAGACGCAATTGCATTGGGTATCCGAGTAGATTCAATTTGGTTGCAGGACTATTATATTTGCATTTACCTAGGAGATAGGAGTAGAAGACCGAGAGGTTTCGTGGGATGCTCGAGGAGATCACCCTTAGGGTTTTGAGTCATTATTTATTTATCTCTGTTTTGGAATGTAAATCATGATGTTTTGTTCACTGTTTTATACTTTTTTATCATTAGCATGTCATGCATGCATCTTCTATATAATTTGGCGGTGGACACTTTTATAAAATGAGTATTATTTGTCTTCTGTTGTTTGTCATTTATGAGATACTTCTTCCACTATTGTTTGTTATCTACACTGATATACCACGTTGAAACTATAATAAGAGGGTAAAAACTCCCCACTGACTATCCTTAGACCCTCGCTGCTAGTCGGTAGCCTATGGCATAAGGGGAGACGCGCTTGAGGTCATGTGGCGACCGGTCCGGCCACCGGTTTAGGGGTGAGTTGGGTTGGGACGTTACACCTTATATATAATATTATAGTTAATTGGTTAGTCATTATATAACCTATGAGTTTGGGTATAATTTTTTTTCTAATATCATAGTATTCAAATAATAATTATGATTAATATATATGAATTTTTCATGGATAGAATAACATTATATTGGGTTACTCGATATTTGGTATGAATGAGTCATATTTGGTACCAGTTTTGTTTTTAAATGTGTGAGTTATTAAATATGGTTAAGGAGTGGGTAGTATGATCCCATTAAAATGGTTTTTTTATTTATCTGAAATTTTACTAATATAACTTATGTATGTGATTATTTTTAATGAGGACGTGGAGTATGATATTGAGGCCCCCTAATTCAAATTCAGGTATTGATAGATTGAGTCATGATATGCCCCTCTCAGGACTAAATGACACCTTATAGGGATGGGTCACAAAATTCTCAATCCATTATTTTGATGCTCTATCTGGTAAATTTTTTATTCTAGGAACCAAAAGTGACCAATTGTATCTGAAAATTTGGTTATTTTACAATGATAATGGAAATATTATATTTCTTCCATGATTTGGATGTTAATGATTATTTTTTGTTGAGTAAATTTGAGTTAGAAGATACACTATTTCTTGGTTTTAATAAATCCAAAATTATTCATTGACATTTAATAACATCTTTTGGATTAGCATCGTGTTATTATTGTTAAAATATAGTAACTATAATTTGATATTTTTATCTTGTTTATTGATTCTCATTTTACTATATTGTAACATCCTGATATTTTGAAATATATTTCTCTTTAATAAATATTTTTTAAAATACTGTGAATCAAAAAACCTGAAGTTTATGTGAATATTTATTATACATAATAAAATGAATAAATTTATTTTTTATTTAAATGAAATATAAAATCATGGAATTGGTTCTAATTCATTTACAAAATACTATTAAACATAAAAATTTTTTTTTAATTTATTTGTTAATTATAATGTTTTTCAGTTATTTTTTTTAAATTAAATAATAGTATTTAAAAGTTTAAGTCATATTTTTTAGAAATTAATAAAATTAATTCTCTGGTTATCAATGGTTAAAAAATGAAAAAAATAAAAATTGGAAAGTAGAAAAGTGATTTTTCTTTAATAGTTTTTCATGAAATGTGTTTTATCCTTACAAATTAAATTTATCACTAAAAATGAATGATTAAAAATAAATTTTTAGATGATACATTTAATAAAATAATTTAATATTAATTTAATTTCTTATACTAGGCTTGAAAATGGAATAAATTCAGTGGTATGTTGCAGAATCCTATTTTCTAAATAATGTTTTTCATTGTGTTATGTATGATTATTTTAAAATGATTTTTTCACACTTTTAGGAAATCGAATTCATAATATAGTTCTAATATTTTTAATCAAAATTTCAAAATATTTTAATTATTCCACATTCATTTTTATCCTAATAAACAGTAACCATGGAAAACAATTTACATTTTTAGGTTAAAAGGGATAATAAGGGATTAAAATAAAAATTATTATTAAAATATATTATGAACTTCTATAAAATTAATTTTTAAAAGAGATGTCAACATTAAATTATCATATCTTTGACTCTTTTTCCCTTGGATCCAATTTAACAAGAATATGACTTCATTATATTTTTACTTTTTTATGTATTTAAAGGTTAGTCACACACCTCCCATATAAATAGATGTCCTCTCCATTTCACTACATATTACCTTTCGATGCATATATCTTTAAAAATTCTTACCTTTACAACTTTAATCATCCTTACCCATGTCTTAGAGAATCTAGTAATCCTAAAACTCCCAACTTTGAGGGAAAAAGGTGTAACCCAAAGGGGGAGTCCAAAAGAAGAGGTAATTGTCATGGCTAATATATTTTGAGTTTATTTCTTCCATAACCTCTCCAAAATATTATATATTCAAATTTTCATGATTAAATAAATATATTTTATAAAAATTAAATTTTTATATTAATTTTATATTCTTTTTATACTTCAAACCCATACTAGGGGAAATCATAACATCGTTCATGTGTACGTGTAGACAACCACCTCCACAAAGTGATGTTATATGTTTTATTGTATATAATTAATGAATGGTCATATGGTTAGTTTTAATGAATATATTTGATATATACAATATTTTCTGATTATTTTAATATATATTATTATTTATATTTCCTTATTTCTACTTATTTGAGATTTTAATCTTTTCTATAGTGTCTGTTTGAACTACCATCTCCACTAAGTGATGTAATTCATCTTTCATCACCACTTTTTATGAATGGTCATAAAATTTGATATAATGAATATATACTGTAATAATATAATGATAAATTGTCTTAATATGATTAATCTAGGAACAAGGTGGGAGAACCAGCACTATCGACCCAAAATGGTATAAAAAATGAACCTATTTTCCCCTGAATGTTCATTTTAAAAAAAAATTATAATAAATGAGTAATTGGAAATTATAGGGTAATTACATATTATATTAAAATTATGAATATGGTTATAGTATATATGTATGGTAAATATAAATTCATTATTATGGAGCATAATAATGCATTCTATGAAAATATGGACTTGAGGAAATGGTTTTTGTAGAAATATCACTTCTTCTCGATATTTTTTTGGTAAATTTACATTAAGGTTAGTTACATGATCCACATATTTTAAACGACATAAATTTGTTTCTCCTCATATTATTTATTTTCTTTTTCATATTTTCCTACTATTCTCATCTTATTATTTTTGACGATATTGTATTTTTCATTTTGGAAAAGTTTACAATACTTCAAATTTTGTTGATGAAGCTTCATTCAAAATATATATTCCCAAAAAAAATTCAATAATGATATTTTATATGAAAAAATAATTATTTAATGTCATGTTTGTGAATAGTAGACCTTTTAGTGAATTTATATTAATTTTTCAGATGTAAAATCCTATTTTGTTGAATAAAAACAAGATTTTACTAGTCTAAATAATGATAATTTTCAAGAATCACATTTAAATAAAGGAATAATTTCGTATAGTATAACACAAGACATGATAATCTCATTAATAGTAACATATTTGTTTCTAGACCATCCACATATATGTTGTATTAACAATATAAATAAGTAATAAAGAAGTTCATGGATGAGATAATCCCCATACATTTTATATATATAGAAATAAGATTGCATTCCCAATGAATTATATTGTTCCTAAAAGTGTTCACAATGGTAGTGGAGCCACATTCTATACATAGATTACACCAATTTCATATTCAATCAATTTAGAAAACATAGTCAATTCTATTAATTTTTTAATTGTGGTATTTAGTAGTACCAAACGGGGTATAAAGACATCACATGACATCAACATTAGGATTTTTTTAAACATCTCCAAAGCCCAAAAGGCCCAAATATTCCCTTGAAGCTCCATCTATGTTGAATTTTATCCATCCAGAGATATGAGGAATAAATAGAGCTTCAATGGTTCTAAATTAATGATAAATATTAAATATAATACTAAATATTTTACTACCATAATGACCATGAAGATAATTGTTACAAAAACATGTTTGATATATGTTTTAATATTTAATAGCTACCATTATCTTCACTTATGATGACTGCATGAAAAAAGAATTATGAAAAAGTAGTAGTTTATTTTAGCTCTTCCAAATAATCTAATTCACCTCTATACATACAAAATGGATGAGATTTAGTAACTAAATAAATAAAAGAAATTTTGAACAGGTTTTAACAAGATACTATATCAATGTCTTTCGCAAAATCTACCATTCAATGAGATCCAAAGTATATTTCCAAAGCATTATAGTAGTGAAACAACTCAAAAAATGGTGATTAATTTATTCCCCATAATGATTATAAAAATAACACCTAGAATAAAAGAAAAATACAATATACCAAAGAAAGTCATAAATTAGAAGATTCAAAAGAATGAGCATCCATAATTTAGTAAAACTAAAAGGTAAGACCCTACTACTATACAATCATCCAGAAATAAAATTTATATCCCAATTGGATGTATTTAAATAGTGTATTTTGGTGGTGATAATCCCAATGGGGGAAGGATCCATGATCATCCTGTCATCCCCTTTAATGAAATTATGATTTAAAACCTAATTATAAATATAAATAGGAATAAAATATAAGTAATAATGTATTTTTTTACTTATGAGTTTAATTAATATCCAACAGTGAATAATTATGATTAAACACATCAATAGGAGGCGTACCAATCTAATTTTCCATCAAAATATTAACTGAGGAATTCAAGAAGAACAATTAGTGAGGATGAGATGAAATATTAGAGGAGTCCTAATAGAATGATATATAGTGGAATCTATATAATTAACATTTCAATATTTTAACCTATATGGGAATATAGACCTATGAAATCCAATTGAAATTTAATTCCCATTGATAATCCTCTTTATAAAAAGTTATATCAATGGTTTATCAAATTTAGGGATATTTTTAATTCCAAGTCCTCTATAGTTAATAGGTAGATAATACCAATTTTACGGTATTGTGATATTCATTCATTGATGAATACATACACTTCAGAAAGAAACATAATATCATATTTATGTTCTTATGAAGAGATTCTAGAAACTTTTATATCATGAAAGATTAATCAATTATAGAAAAAATGAATTCATTCAAAAGGAATACCTAACCAATCATCAATAAATAATTACCATTCCATGAAGTTAAATGATTTTTAATCTGGAAAAATTTGTGGGTGAAATGGAAACCACATGTTCTTCCCCAATTCATATAAATAAAAAGAGATGTAAAAGGAAACAATCGTTCTATAATTGATATCTCATTAATAATTTCCACAACCTTATTTGTAGTAATATCCATTACAATGTATAAGAATGATTTTTTCAACTATCCTCTTAATTGAAACATTTTCATTATGTATTATAGAGTCCATTATAACCATATTTGAATTTATTTTCATCATTTTAAATTTAATAGTTTTTTAATTTTCCAAACAATGTAATTTTATACTTTATACCAAAAGTGTGAATGGAATAATTATTTTATCATTTACTACATGAATAGATTTTACTGCCATCATGGCCATTAATTTATTTGAAGATTCCTTGATAAGTATCCATGGTTATTTTTAAGTAAATAAATTTTCTCAACATTCATAAAATATATATTTTGAATGATACTGAAGGAAAAGTAAATTTTCCACTACTAAAGAAATGATCAATATCTATTCTAATGATATTATTCATCTATTCTAGTATCCATGGATATCTAATATGATTAACTAGGATATGATCTAATTAAACCATCAAATTTTTTTACCAATATTTATTATTATTATTTGATGATGAAATGTTTAAAAGATGTATTTCATTCTCATGGGTTATTCCATGGTGAATTGATAAATATTTTTATGACATTATAGTAAATATGTATATAATCCTTGTTATCTAACTATTGCATCAATTAAAACCAAATAATTCATTGGGTAAAGATTGATATATCCCGAGATAATGTGGATTATAATAGGGATTGAACCCAATTAGGTGGGGCACTTATTCCACAATGATAGTACAAGGAGTGGACCTTTACTAAGGATATAATGGAATGGGGAGTGAACCAAATTCACTATAGGAATTTATCTATTATGATAGTCATGAATGTGAAGCTTGAATAATGAAAGGATTTTCTATACATATGATAAATACACATTTCTAATGATATGTTCTTTTTCTTATTATACAATCCCATAACTCTTGACATATTAATTTTTATTACTCAATCTCAAGACTCATATATTTTCAAATTCTAAATCCGTATTCCATGAATCATTATTTATGGTCCATAACTGATTAGGTATGAACGTCATATTTTATTATCATTCTCCCATACTCTTATTCTTATCTTATTATTGTATACAATCATCAATTGAAATCTCCCATTTTTACAGTTATATACCATTATGATCTCATCAAATCATAAGTATCCATTTTAACATGGTCATGAAGAAAGTTGTTAAGTGTGATATTTCAAAGAATATAACATTATGAGATGAACAATTTAGGATATAACAATGTTCATTAATGATATATTGTGATTATGTATCTATTATTTATAATAATTAAACCATTATGTATATAAAGAATGTTTTATTATAAAATTATAAAATATTTGTGTACATTATGCTCAAGACAACTCGATTTGTATCATATTTCAGTAAAGTTATTTTTTTCATTATATTATGGATAATATAATGATAAAACATAAGAATAAATTTGAAAAATGTAATGTTATATTAAGTGAACCAAAATATGTTATGGGTTGACCTGAAGGTGTCCTCAATTATGATATATATGATACTCTTTTCAGGATTAAATGATTTCTCACTCTAGTTATTTTATTTTTATAGGTAAAATATGATTTTATTTTGTTTTGGAAAATGGTTGTAACAAGGAAGAACCACGGAAAAAATTAATATGGTAACCAATGTAGTAATTTTCAACTTTATAAATTGAATGGAATGGGAGATGTAATGAAATATATTGTTGTTATGAACACATAAATCTATTGATCCATGAATTATATTAATATTCCAGATGTGAAAAAGAGGAACCAACACACAGTTGAGTCTTTAGTGGGTCCACTAATCCAATAGTGCCTGGTCAATGTATTAGAAAAAATAAAAATTTAATGTTTATTCTTCTATACATGATCAAACAAAACATTTTCAAAGAAGTGTGTCACTTGGATGTTGAAGATGATTAATATGGTAAAATTATTAAAAATAGAAGACAAGATGAATAAATTGACTCTCGAAAATTGGTTTAAATTATGAGGGTATATTTCAAAGTACATTCCCTAAACTCTTTGAAAAAAATAGAAATCTAATTTTTCTAATAGATGATAATTATATTGGAACTTATAAAGAAAATTTGGCAAGAACATTAAGGTATGATTTAGGTTATATCATTAACCCTGAAATAAAAATTTAGCAGTTCTATAGTGCCTTAAAACCAAGTCACAAAGAGGAATTATCTATAAGATATTTTTTTATTTATGAAGGAATAATTTTATGAGATCATGATGTATAAATAGAGGGGGGATATTCCCATAATTGTTTTAGTACTAATAATACGATAATTATGGAGTTTTAAGAAAATTATAATAATAAAACCCATAGGGGAAAGACAATGAATCTTTCATTATACCCGAAATTTGGAATGAATATATTGGAGAAATTGTACCTAAGAGACACATAAATATTTCATGTATGAAAAGATAAAATAATTTTAAAATTTATGATATTTAAGGAGTCTTTCTAATGAAAATAATGGGGATAAATACCAATTCAATTAACCACCCACACTCCAATGCAAAAAAAATGAAAGGAATATGGGAAATAATCTAACTAGTGCTTGAATCTAATTATTAATGATTAAAGTCCTCATAAATATCTTATCAAGAATTGATATAAATGGAAATATCATGTGATCCAAACTGATGAATTGGGACAGAAGAATGATGTGGATACTTGTAAACTTATATTCTAATCTAGATCTAAAAATTTATTAACAGATTCTAGTCTTATCTATTGTTTAATATATCAATAATATCATAAGGGTGTCATATCACCACCTAAAAAATAAGATGATAAATTAACATAAAAATCCAAATGGTAAGATGATCAAATCCCAAATTTGTAGATCATATCTGATAGATGTTCGGGGAAAATTTATTCTAATAAATCTTTTCAAGATCTCCCTAGTTGGATTTGATGTGAATTTGGGAATGTGTTATCTCCCTCTATATAAATCTGATTTTAATTAACAAATAATTGAAGTCATGTTTGATATTCCAAAGTAACCCATGATTGCATATTTGGTGTGGGGATGAATATTAAGATCCAATGGAAAATATTTACCCTATATGAGTATTATTACAATGTCCCAATGGATTTCAATATCAAATGGTTGTGCATAAACTCAATATTGAGGATATTACTATTATATAGAAATAATACAATGTATTTTGTGAGGAGTTTATTTTTCTTCCCATGAATTGTGAAGTTCATTTTTCAATAGAGATTATACATGGTGCTAAAAATATTTCAAGGACTCTTTATAGAATGGTACCAATTGATTTTTTTGAATTTAAGATGAAACTCATAATGATTCATAACAACAGATTCATTCAGCAAAAAGAATTGCTATGGGGTTCACCTATTCCATTTGGTAAGAATAATTAAGGGAAAATTTATCTTTTTAATTTTTATTTATACCTGGAAAATATTAATATCAACAACATGATTCATTTTCCCTATATTTACGATTTATTTGATTACATATCAAGACCCCAAAAATTGGAAATTTTTGACCTGTGGACTATATATAACCGTTTGAGGGTAATGAAGGAAGAAATTTCCCTGATATCCTTTGTACGAGGTATATAAACAATGAATTTATATTTATTCTATTTATACTTACTAATTCCCATGTTATCATCAGGGATCTAAATAATAGAGTCCTTATATATTACCAAGATCATTTTATGGTAGTCCTTATAGATGATTTTCTTATACATTCCAAGAGTAAGGAAGAGAAAGAATATCATTTAAAGATTGTGATGAAGACCTACAAAATATTTAATTTGTAAGAAAAATAGAGAAAATAATAATTTAGGTTATATAATATATCATTCTTATGTAATGTAATTAGAATAAAAGGGTAATTAGGTGCTTTATAAAATATAGTTATTATTGAAAATGGACAAGACAAACCATGGGGATAGAAAAAAAGTAGATTCCTTTGGTTGGATGGATACTATTTATTATGTGTGATAAATTCCTCCATGAAATTAAATACACTAACCAAGATGATGTTGTAGGAATACACATTCTTATATATAGATGAATGTGAAGAAACATTCAAGGAATAGAATAGATGTTTCTTCAGTACATTGATTCTCACACTAACCTATTGTAGGGAAGGGTTTGTGATCTATATTTATGAATAAATAATGGGACTATGGTCTTTTCTCATTAATAATAAAATTATAATATCATATTCCACCATCCAATTGATGGTTCCTGAGAAAACAAATACCTAAATCACAATTTGAAAATACCAGTAGTAATTTTTTAATTCAACACATCAAGTAATTTTCATTATAGTGAATGTTTTGACATCTATACATATAATAAATGAATGAAGAATATATTAAAACAAAATCATATGGATATGAATTATTGATATGGTTGTAAATGATTAAATAATATGATCGATTAGTACATTAAAGCCATGGGGAGGTGAAAAAGGTGGAATATTATTATAGTTGGAGGGACCATGATGGTTTCTCCATGTGGAGGATTGACATAAATACAACACGTATGCATTTATAAAAGATGGGCCTCGAAATCATAAGTAAATCTGAACAATTGTATCTATATCAGTTGGTTGATCAACCATCAATTTACATGATGATTTAAAAGGTACAGAAGGAAAATTATGAGCTACAGAACAAGTAAATGATTTTATTGAGTTTAACTATGATCATGATGTAATTATCATGTTCATGAATATATTATGTGTTTTTTAAATACAATAATTGAAAAAAGATCTATTAGGTTAATCTTATAGTTCATTATTATCTATCTATACAATATGTAAATAAATATGTATACAGGTAAGAAATGATATTTTTTTTTGTAAAACATGAATATAGATATTGCAGAGTATATACACAAATTCTTGGTTTTACAAAAAGTTAATTATAAGAGAAAAAAGACTAAGGAGAATTTATATCCATTAACCATACCAGATGGGAAATAAGAAAAAATCATAATGGATTTGGTAATGGGAATCCCCAATATATCTAAAGTGAACAATGTTATTTGTGTTTTATTTGATTGCCTTATTAAATTATAACATTTCATTACTATTAGAGAAGATATATATCATCATCATATCACCCATATATAATCTAAAAAGTGGTATTGTTTATATAGTACTACACTAAATCATATCAAACCGAGATCCATGGTTTACCTCGATGTTTGGGAGTATTATTCATAAATATTTGATAATAGAGTTGAGTTAAAGCATTGTATATCATCCATTGAAAGTTATTTAATCTAAGAGGATCACTCAAACCCTAGAAGGTACACTGAGATAATTCACTATGGATTTCAAAGTAGGTTTGTACCAACACCTTTCTCTAGTATAATTTTTTTATAATATTATATTTCACTCAAGAATTAATATGGATCATATTGAATCCTTCTATATAAATAAGTGCACAAATCCATCATGTTGTGATAGAGTCCAGTAATGAAAGCCATTAGGTATTGAGCTGGCTGAGGAAATGTAAGGGATAGTTTGACCCATTCCAAAAAACATAAAGGTTACTCAGATTCAATAGAAAATTTATGATGATAATAATCAGTGAGATCTAGCATTCAATGTTGGTGATAAGTCATTACCTTATATATTTTCCATGAATAATTTTATGATACAAGGAATGGAAGGGAAGTTTTGACCTCGATATATTTATTCCCATAAGACACTTTATCCTATTTGAATGATATTTTAGCCATAAAATCTGTCCCCCCAACCTTTATTAAGATCATAATATGTTTTATTTATCTCTTTTAATAAATTAAATACTACATTAGTCACATATAATGAACTAAAAATTCATACAATTAAGGCATTGTATTTTTATGAAGAATGATTCGTAGAATTCCTAGTTTGTATATATAAGAATATATAGAAAAATAATACCCACTCATCAGTACTTCTCCAGATGAATAAAAATTTGAGGAAGTAGAATGGAAAATATAGGATGTAATGAGGTTTAAGTATCCTTAATTTTTTTTATAATATTGACATAATGTTATGGGTGAAATTCTTATAAGGGAGTAGAATGTAACATCCTAATATTTTGAAATATATTAGTCTTTAATAAATAATTTTTTTGATATTCTTTTACACTTAAAACCCTATAATTTGTTGAATAGTTTTGAATGATTTTAAAATGAACAAAATGATAGTGTATTGTAATGAAATATCATTATTGAAAATAATTAATAATTCATTTATGAAATAGTATTGATTCTAAAAAACTATTTTGGGGTGTTTTATGATCATTTTTTTATATCTATTTTATTTAAACATTAATTTAGGGTATTAAACATGGAAAAATAATTTTTTACTCATTAATAAAATTTATTCATTTTTTACCAATGGTTAATAATGGAACATAAATGCATTTTAAGCTACACTGATGTATTTTTTTCTAAAAATCAAATTTCATGAAATATGTGTGTTTTTTCATAATAAATTCAATTAATAACTATGAATTAAATATTTTAATGAATAATTTATATAAAATATTCAAAAAATAATGTTAACATACTTTATATGGTTTTTAATATGGATGATTTCGAAATAAATTCAATGTTATGTTTATATTTGTTTCCCTATAAAAAGTGTTCATTTTCTTTTATGAAATTATTTTAAAATTAATTTATTCAAAATTTTTGAATTTAATATGACAAAATTGATTCTATATTTGGAATAATCACGTTCAAATTTGAAAAATATTCCATTTTTATACTGTGTTAAAATGAATATTTTCTATCGTAAAAATTTGTTACTTCGATTATGTTTAAAATGGGTTAATAATAAAGTTAAACTGAAAGATAGTGTTTAAAATATCACATAAACATATATATATATATATATGTGTGTGTGTATTAGGTTAAAGATATTGTGACCTTAAACAATATAATATTTGAAACTTTGGCCATTTGGGGCCACTTTTACTTGAATATAACTATTAAATTTTATTAATTTATGTATTGATATGTTTGAAAACAACCACAATTATTTTAATCCATCTATATTTGATAAATCATAAAAAAAACATTAATAACATCTTTACTATACCTTATAGATTCTTTTATTTCTAAAATATAAAATAGTAAAGGCTTATGTTCTATGCCAATGTTTGTTTCTTAAATAAGTGATAATTGTCTTTACCGATCTATTTGGAGTTAATTTCATCCTTGAAATCATATAAATATTCTATATCCATCATAAAATGTCTACAAAAGTATAAATAAAATATATATATGTTTTTATTCTAATTTAAAAATAATTTTCTGCTTATATTGCATCATATAAAAAAGGATTACATTGTTTGAGTGTATGTGAGGACTATAACCTCCATGGAGAAATGTAATTTTTTCCCTCTCATCCATTCATGGATTGTAATATTGATGGATTTAATGAATATATTTCATATTTAGGATTTTATTATTATTTTTGAATAATATATTATTATTTATATTTCTTTCATTCCATTTTTATCAAAATGATAACATTACTCATGGTTACATATAGACTACCATCACTGCAAAGTGGCATAATTCATATTTCATCACCAACATATATAAATGGTTATAAATTTGAATATGTTAAATAGATAGACTAATTATTAAATCTTATGATTTTATAGATGATGAAACCAATGCCATTCATTAAGGACCATAATCATTGAACCAAAACATGCATTCAAAAATAACATTTTTTCTACCGAATGTTGATTTTATGAAAAAAAATTAATAGTTGAGTAGTTGGAAATTGTAAGATCATGTTATATTATATAATCTTTTTTAATATTATGCAGCTACATGTGTAAAAAATATATTTTTATCACACTATAGCTTAATACCACAAACTGTGATAGTCAATACAAGAGGTAAGGGTTTTTGTTAAAATATTAATTCTTTTTGGGAGTTTCTATGTTAAATTTACATTACAGGGAATTAAAAAATACTTATATTTTATAAACCATATATATTATTCTCTTTTTTTTAATTTTTTGTTTTTAAATTTTATCCGTCCATTCTCCATACCTTGGTACATATAATTTTTTTGGAAATGATTTATTCAAATGTCCCATTATTTCATCTTTGGTATACGAACTTATTCTTCGATGTACATGATCCTTGAAATAATTTCACTAATTTTATTTTAAATATTAATATGACAATTTAAATTCATTTTGAAGCCGTATTTAAATTTATATTCAATGTTTTATATGGAATATAATTATCATTTCTGGAAATTTGTTCTTTTGAAATTTTTACCAAAAGTGTGAAAGGAAATTTTTTTCCATTTAATACACAAATAGATTTTTTGAATGTCATGGAAATAGATTTAATTATGATTCTATGAGATGTTTCCCTAGTTATTTTAAAAGAAAATATTTTACAAATTGGGATGGAATTTTTTAGTTTTAATGATACCAATGTAAAATTATATTTTCCCATATTTTTAACTAAATTTTCTAATTATCATTTAGAATTAATTTCATAAAAATTGATATTAATTGATTTTTATTATACCTCACATGAGATATGATATTATCTACATAGAAGTTTTTATCATGATGGATTATGTTTGTGTGACAATGATATGTTTATGAAATTTATTTCTTCTTTAGGGATTATGATATGACTAATTAATGAACGTTTTTATTATCATATAGAACACACTTATATTATTTTCATCATAGTATTGTAGGGTTCATTAAATCCCACCCATTCCTTATGTAATGATTGATATATCATGAGGCAATATGTACTAGAATTGGGAGTGGCCCCAATTGAGCATGGGACACTTTCCACTATGATAGTCATTGGAGTGACCCTTGACTATGGAAACTAGTGGATGGGGAGTGAACCAAATCCACTATGGGATGTTATCCACTATGATAGTCCTAAAATGAACCATGAATAGTGAAATAATTTTATATTCTTATGATTTTCCCTGATTCCTATGACATGTCCCTATGCATGTTATTTGATATCATTCATCATGATTAATTAATGAAAAATACTCACTCTTAAGACCCATGCCTTATTAAATTCAAAACATTTATTTCATAACTCATGTTTTATGATCTATAAAATATTTTTTTTGTAACATATTATGTTATTTTCATACTCTCATACCCTTTTTCTTATCATATGTTCTAAAATTATCTTCGATCTATATCACAAATATTTACCTTTATTGAGTATATGATCCAACCATTACATATGTTTATATTTTTCCAAGGATATGTAGAATGGTTTTATGTATGATATGTATAAGATGTGTACCTTGATAGAATAATTTTTTTGGAGAAGTATAATGTCATTCAAAAAATAAATTTATTATTTATCTAGCCCCTAAAGACACCAACACTTTACAGTTATTGGGTGATTATTGTAATGAAAATATTGAATATTCATATAAAATGATACAATATTTATGTATTTTATTCTTGGATCAACTAATTTTTTATACATACATAAAATGTCGATATATTATGACACATATTAGGGTACCCATTATATGCGTCTTGCATATATTTATTCACATAACTAATACATGTTCTATAGTTGATATGAGAAACTTATATTTAGCATACATGTCAGCTGGGGATTATTATATAGGTGATTATAATGATTTTTCATGATGTAATTAATGAGAAAAGTCCATGATAATGATCTATATTTTCTTTAAGTATATCGATATATTTTATTTTTATCCATTTAGTTCTACATGTATATAATCATATGAGTTTGTTATCAGTTTTCATACGTATCAATAAAAAATATAATATGAGATTGATATATTATTTAATATTGTTATATTATTTATTATATATTAATATTTTCACTATAAAATTCATTTTTTTATTGTGACATTCATTTTAATAGGTAGTTATGTGATTTTTAATTAATTTAATACCTATAATATGAAAGGTATAATCTCATCAATAGTGGTTATGAATCTATACTACTGGTTTAAAGCCTATGATATTTAGTGATAATTTCTTGAGTTATATATAGATATGTATCAATCATGGAAAATTGGGGTAGGATAGTAAAAATGATATTTATCCCTTTTTTCTTTTAGCTTCATACATTTTTAATAGATATAAGACTAGATAAAATATAGTTTAAATGGTTTTTTGGTCTTATTTAATGTATAGATAGTGTAAGTAAAAGTTATAAGGGTTTTAGGACTACGGTAACTATTTTTCATGATTATAGTTCAGATGTTCATTATTAATGATGATGGAATATATTTTTATTTATTATTTTATATACCACTAGGTGGAAATATTAATGCATATTTGAATCTTACGTAGCTTGTGGGTCCACGTGACATGTGTATGACTTCCATTGATTAATGAAATGAGTTTTTGAAAATGTTTTGGGGAAACAATTATAAAATAATTATTTTAGTAAAAATTTTGAAAATAAATTTTCAAAATTAGTTTCATAATAATGAGTATTGGTCAATAAATAGTCAATATTAAATTATTATTTTTTAATAAAATTAATTAGTGGTGGGTTTTAAAACAAATATGGAAATATTTTTTTCTATGATTAAAAATTTAATGTGATTATAGTGATGATATAAATATGGTAATATGGATAACACTAGATTGGTTTTGAAAACAAATTAAATAACGTGGGTATAGATTAAAATTAATATATTAGGCCTATGTAATGGTTTTCAATTCACATAGGATGCATAGATGATTTATATCTCTTAAGGAAAGTAGAGAACGTCACGAGGATTATCTTAGATAGGTCAACATTTAAAATTAAAAACGTACTTCTTAAGGTGGGAGCTTGTGGTTGATTCATATGGTCAGTTAGAATTTTTGCCAAATTATATAAGTGTTTTCTGTGTGTGGGATATATGGTACATGAGACATAATGGTTCAAGAGGATATAATTGTTTAACATAATATCATATAGTCACTTTCATATAATACTTGAAGCCATATAGTTGAAATTGGTTGCTGAGTTCTTAATTTTTATTAGGGTAGGTTGTAGTAACATCATGTTGTGTACAGTGAAAATTGGATGTTTTAATGTGAGATCTCCCAGGATATATATTTAATAATTATTTTCATTTAATATGGAAAGGTTAAGCCAACATAATATAGGAATCCACATGAACCCTAACACTTCGAGGTTAGCCTCTGCTCTTTGGTGACGACGGCGCCGCCATCGGCTCATCCCCCCTCGGTGGGGGAGGGGGAATCCTCGCTCCATGCGAGAGGAGGGTTCATCCATCCTTTTTCTAACCCTGACTTTCTTTCACCGTTCCCAAAATCTTCATTACGCCTGATGGTTCCAGACCTGCTTGATTGCCTTTCTAACCTTCATCTCTCGCCCATTGAGGTTGAGGAAACCTCTGCTCTCTTTAATCGCATGTCGGTTGCTCGCTTCAAGAAAATGAGACCTTGAGTTGATACTTTTGACCAGTTTTCTTTAGATATTGGGACTTTCAAGAAAGAGCGATTGTTGGCTTGCTCGACTGCAACCATATCATGATTCGGTTTGAATCAGAGGCAGATCTCATAAAGGCTTGGTCGAGGGCTCCTAATAGGCACAACAGATTTTATTTGTTTCTGCTATGGTGGTCCTTCAATTTTCACATGGAATGTGATTTTCCGACTATAGTGGTTTGGGGTTAGTTTAAAAAACCCACCTCTTCTTTTTTAGAACCCTTCGGTGATTCATATGATAGGTAACCTCATAGGAAGGTATATTTGTTCTGATAGCCGCACTGAGGCTGTGTGCCATCCGTTTAATCCTCGGGTATGTGTTGAAATGGATGCCTCTTATTTTCCCTTCGATTATGTTTGGATTACTATTAGAGAGGATTACAGGTGGAAGAAAAGGGTGGTTTATGAAAATTGGACAGTGTACTTTCCATCATGAAAGCGGTTGGGTCACCATTTGGGGGTCTGTCACATGAGAAGCTTTGTTCCTTTGTCAGAGGTTACCCGTAAGGGGAAGAAGGTGGTTTCATGAAAAGGGGATGTTTCTCTGAGTAAGGAACCCGAGGTTAGGTTATGTATGTTCTGGCCACAGAGGCTTCAGGGTTCATAGATGGCATACCTCCATCGAGTCATGTGGTGAAGGACCGCTATGATAAGGCCCGTAAGGTGACAATCTTGGATATGCATACGTCTGGAACATCATGTTCTATGACAAACCAGGATAATCCGATGGTATTGGAGGTATTCAAAAGGTTACAACAAGATTAGGGGGGCTCCTCTAACACCATTTCTCGAAAGGATTCTTGTCCGAGTCATAAGTGGGATTGTCTTGAGTAGCACATGGTTGGGGAGAATACGGTGAAGGTACAGAGGATGGGGAGAAAGGGATCTAATTCGGGAGTGGCTAGTCTGATTAGTTATGTGGGTCCTAGAGGTTTAGACCCTTCGGCCAGTCCCTTCTTTGCCTTAACCAATAGGTTTCAAGGCCTTTTAGAAGGTATTCTTGAAGAGGGTTTGGAGATGGTTGTTGTGACCAGGGATGATGTCGATGGGGCCTATGTGGATGGGCTCAATGCTGTAAGGTTGGGAAAAGAGGAAGTTCCCATGGCTAGAGAAGAGACTGCTAATGAGGTGGGGTGTCTGGTCGTGATTGAAAGTAACACGCCGGTACCCAGGAGGGGGAATACTACTGATTACAAAGATGATGCTTCAAAGGGAAGAAAGGTTTCTGGAGGAAATAAAAAAAATACGAGCAGTCCAGTGTACCCTTTATATAGTGATATTGTTCAGGACAGAATTGAATGGATGAACGAATTTGAAGAAACTATATCCACTACACCAAGAAGACGGACAAGGAAATACTACTCTTACCTTCTGTGACCGTTGTGTACCAAAATCTTCCCTCAAGCGGGACAAAGGTGTGAATCTTGCTTTCAAAAAGGAGATTTTAATTATGAAAACTTGCACAGTGTAACCTTCACTAGAACAGATGAAGAACATTAAGCGAAGTGATTATTCTCTTAAGCAGCATAAGTCGGCCTCTGAGTGGGAATCTGTTATAGAATAAGGGGACTCTTGTGTGGGATGCAGAGCTGATTATGGGTATTATGACATGTATTTCTGTGGTGGGTTTTTTGATTTTTGGTTTTCCAAAAAATGTTTTTTTTGTGAATATCTCATGTCGTGTTAAGGATTGTGAAATGGGTTGTGCGGTTTCTCACTTTTCCTAAAAGTGTTTGGATATAAAAATTTAATTTTCAGTCAGTCAATATGGAAAGGTTAAGAAGCATATAGGATCTGAATATTTAAATAATGTTTAGGATAGAACAAAATTCCATCATTAAAATTGATTTTAAAATTGATTATAATTACTTGAGTGTATTGATTCATGTTAGGTGTTATGGTTTTGTGACTCATTAGGATTTTCAATCTAATATTTGTTTTAAAGGATTATGAATTAAACATATTTATTATTTTAAATTATATTATTAATTAAATGTAATTATTACTTGGAAGAAATGAAATTTTATGTGGAATATCTAATGAAACATAAATTGACATTTTCTATGGAACAATCTTATGAAATTGTTGGATTAATATAAAATAATCATGATTGTATAGTAATATAGAATTAATAATTGAGAGGATTTGATTTTGAGATGGATGTTGAGTTGTATTTGATAGTCGGATATGTTTTTGGGGACTAAAAATAAATTTTCATGAAGGATGAAGATGGAGGATTGACTCACATATATAAATATAGGGAAATTATCAATGTTTTATAGGATTTACCAAATATAGTTTCATATTATAAATGTTTTATTATGGGTATTCAGTGGTGGAAATTTAATGTAACCATTTTTAGGAAGGCCTTAGATCTTATATATATAGGGAGTTTTAACATTCCATAACATATGTTTTTTATTTATTCTATGTGTGTGTGACATGGCACATCAATAGGTACTATGTGGTTATTGTGATTATGAGACATTGATGGAATCATATAATATTTGATTAGAGAACCACGATATCCTTTGATCAATGTGAATGTATTATGGGATTTTATTTTCATATTATACTGAGCATAGCTTGTTACTGATAAATTTTAAGTGATAACATAATTTTTGTGTGCCAATATTCACAACCAATAGATATGGATAATCATATAATTAAGATCAAAATTCATATATATTATTTTATAACCTCAATGTTGAGTGGATTTTAGTGAATTTAAATGTTGTTATGTATATATATATATATAAGACATTAGTCATTGAAATATAATTTCAAATACTAGATCATGGTAAATTTATTTTAACTTGTTCAAAATGAAACACTAGATCTATAAATAGATGAATGAATCTTTGGATATGGAGAGTGTGTGTAACTACTAATGTGATTTATAATTTGAAAAATATTCTATGTTTGTATCTAATTTAAATAGATGTCTCTACTCATGGAGTGAGTATATTGATGATCTTTTTAAATTGGGATACTATCCAGAATATTCGATTTACTATATGGTGTAGAAAATCAGGTTATACAGAGGTTTTTATTAGAGTTGATGATGTTGTTTTTTAGACTATAATCATTATCAGTTAGGTTTTCAAGTTAGATTTTGGATGATTCCATAACAATTATTGGGATATGACATCATATTTGGGATAATTAATTGGTTCCATAGTATGTAGGATATAAAAAAACTCTGTATAATATTTTTAAATGAATAAGTAATCATTATTGTTCTAGTGAGATATGATATCACTTCTTAAATGGAAGGCTATGCCAACAGTTCAAAACCGTTGGATATAGTTCTATTGAGAAAGGCCTATGTCAATTGTTTATTATGAGTAAATAGTATATTGTTGTTAAAATATTAAATGACCAATATTTCATTGTAAACTATTAGGGTAGAGATATACCAACATTTCAAAACCATTAGGAAGGATATTTTCCAATGGTTCAATATGAACTGCTGGTATAGGGTGGTTATAATTTTATTTCACAAAAGGCTTATCATAAACCATTGGAATATAGGTATACCAACGGTTATGAAACCATTGGTATATACCCCATACCCCCACTCCCCATCCTATAACATCCCCACTTCCCACTACACCTACAATCAAAACCTAATAATAGAACACTAGGAATAATCAAACCAACAGAAAAATACTCCTAAAATCAAAACTATCTACAATCAAAACTAAACAAGGGAAATAATGAAAATATTTGTCTACTCCACCAGCAAAAAAATTAGAACACCCTTAAAGAAAAATAGAACATATTCAGCAAGAAATAAAACTAACAGAACATCCTCGACACACAGAACCTACAATGAAAGCAATGGAGAATCCAAAAATAGTAACAAAACAATATAGAAATAATGATAACAGAGGAAACCAATTGATTTATTTAACAAATGATAACAAAAATAAAAAACCACATATATTCATTCAAACCAAATCATCAAACATTATATGACATAAATATCTGTAAAAAAATTAATAGATAATATTTCCCTCATCACCATTACAATCCTTAGTGTCATCCTTAGTCTCATCCTTTTCCTGAAACTCATCCTTGTCCTTGGAATCATCCTCATCCTTGGGCTTGAACTTGGCCCTTCACTCTTCCTCTCTATAATCCCCAACCACTTAATCACCATCAACCTCACCCTCTTCCTCATGGCCATCCTCACCATCACCATCTTCAGGAACATCAACGTAATAAACACCCCTAGAACTTCTGCTTGGTGCACTATATAATGTAGGCATTGTCGAAATATATGAATCACAAGTTGTGGATATCTCTGGTGGATATTATTGATATAAAAGATAAATCATTTTAATAAATTAAAAATTTTCCCCCTAAGTCCATTCATCCACCAATATGGCACTTTTTAGCCTTTTTTACATTATCCTTAGCATGTTCTACTTAAGCATTATGTTTTCTCAACTCGATTTTACTAGACCATACACCGGAAGAGGGATAATACCTCTTTGGGAAAATACTCTTTTCATGAAATATTTATACTCTCATATGGTGCTCATAACCCAAAAAAATGCTGTAAGTTATTATTTAATCAAAAATTCAAATTTTTCTTGGAATTGAATCCCCCAAAAAAGACTGTTAAAAATATAAGTAGCATATGAAGTTAAAATAGAAATTTATATTTTAAATCCTTAAAGTAAAACATACATTTTACTGAAGTTTCAGTTCGTTAACCGTGCTTCAATCATTTTTCTTTCAACTCGATAAAAGTAGGTTTTCTCAAGTACACATCTTTCAATATTTAAAACACCCCTCTACAATGACATTGAATGTAGGAAGACATATATAAAAATAGGATAATAATAATTAATTTCATAACTAAAATCATATGGTTATTAATTTTAAATGATTATAAAAGGAGAAAATTACGTTGGATGAATTATAACTAAGTATCAATGTATATGTTATCAATTGATATAACATATATATATGTGAACAAGTTATCATAGTAATCAAAAATAAGGTGGTTGTGTCATCACAATAATTAATTAATATATGAACAAGTATTACAATAATATGAAGGAATTTGCATTAATAGGTTTTTAAAAATCAAATCATGACTACAACATAAAAAATTATATTTTGGTAAGATTTAATAATGCACATTTTATTCCCTAGATGATCATTTTAAGATTTTAAATATATTACTTGAGTTGTTTTTATTTAATGATACATGTGACATTTTGTTTCAAATCACAAGAGGTCCTAGTTTTCTATGGAACCCCACATTTAATTACTAGGATCCAAATAATGAGTAAAATGATAAATTATTAATATTTTTTTTCTAATCATTTTATAAAATTAGTTTTGGTTGATTCAATTTAGTTTATTCTAGTACAGTTCCATTCTAATAATTATTTCACTAATGAATATTCATTCATGTATACTATGTTTGATTTAGTGAAATTTTATTCATTTTGATTCGATTTTATTCAGTTTTATTTCTGTTTGGTTATGGGTGGTTCATGCCAGTTTAATTAATTAATGATCTGTTTAAGACTATTTTTTTAGTTTGAAATTGTTTATTAAAAATATATTTCATTTGGTTTGATTTATTTCATTATTGTTTAGTTCTATTTGGTTTTAATCAATTTCATATAGTTATATTTAGGAAAATTAATTTTTGTTTAGTTAGATCCAGTTACATTTAAATTAGATCAAGATAGTTCAAGCCTATCATCATAACCAAAATCTACTTCTATATAGACCATGTTGGGTCAATTAATATTGGTCCTATCTAATTTTTTTTCTAATTATTTTTTACTATATTTTTGTATATTTTTGTTTATATTAAAATTGTTCAATTTGGTTCAGAATTGGTTGAGTCTATTTATGCCAAGTTCATTTGATATAGTTAAATTAAATTCATTATTATTTGGTTAGATTTTAGTTGATTCAATTTTATTCGATATTATCTATGTTTTTTATTTATTTTTGTTGGTTTTTTTATTTTCATATAAATTAGTTTAGTTTGGATTGTTTCCAAAGAATGGTTTTGTTGAGTTTAGGTAGGTTTTTGTCTTTTCAACACAAATATATTCATTTATAGTCTGATTCATTTGTTTTATGTCTACTTTACATAGTGAGGATATTTTATTTATTGATTAATTGGTTTAGGTAGTCCTGGGATAGGTTACATTGTTCGGTTGAATTTGATTTTGTTTGATTCAATTAAACATTAAGCATGTCTATTTGATTAGGTTTGATTATTTTAATTGTAAATCAGTTGAATTTATGTCAATTAATTTCAAATAAATTTAGTTACACTTGATTTTATTTATTTATGTTTGATATGATTGTTTTTAGTTCAGTTCAATTGAGTTTAGTGTGGTTTTGGTTGATTTGTGTTAGTTTATCATTCACTTATCATTATTTTAATTTTGTTTGATTCAATTTGATTTAGTTTATTTAAATTTTTTGTTATGTGATTGATTAAGATTCTATAATTTCTTCTAATTTCTCATGGTTCAACTTTAAAAAGGTGGAAATTGTTTAGATTAGTTTGAATTAGTTTGGTTTTAGTATATTTGGTATAGATAATTTATTTTTAATAATATTTGGTTTTTTCATGATGGATTGGTTTCATTTATTTCATTCAATACGAAGTCATTTTTCCTGTTAATATTTTTTTCATTTAATTTTAGTTCAATTCTATTTAGTTTCGGTCTGGTTAAGTTATTTGTTTACTCATGTTTAGTAATTTTTACATTGGTTTAGGTTATTATTATTTCAATCCTATTTTGGGTTTGTTTAGGACATAATATATTTTATCTTTATCATCTTTTTTATTATCTTCATTTTTTATAGAAGTAAATCATGATGGAATAACTCCCTAAGTATTAGGAAAAAATTAAACTATAAAGCATGGCTTACAAGAATTCTAGTCCGATCATGAAGGGAAAAAAATAAAACTTATGAGTCAATTATCTGAGCATAATAAAATCACCTACTTAAACTACTTATTTAGAAAGGTAATTTGTGAACTGATTGACCCTCATATTTGTATGAGATATAAAAAATAATTACATCTAAGTAAATTAGTGTCATACCTTATTCCTCTCAATGTTTGGAATCATAGTAATCCATAATGTCTGGTTAAATGTTGTAGCATTATTGGTTTATTTTATTTTTTCTGAATGATTCCAAAAAAATCAATAATATAAAACTAAATATTGATAAGAATAATTGTAATTTTTCATTAAAAAAGTAACATTTCATTTAAAACTTAAACTCGTTACATGTCTAATAAAAAACCATTTTCCGATAATATTCTACCAGATCGTCCTCCATGATATTTTTGGCCTTTAAATTTTGTTCCAACTCTAGAACATCATCCACATATAATTTTATATCCTCTCCAAATCTCACCTAATTATGTAAGATGTTCTGTCTTTGCAGCCCCACCATCATGAAAATTAAAATTAAGTGTGTAGTAAAATATTAATTGATATAAATAAAATAATAAAATAACATTAAATCCAATGAAATTTTTACCCATATTTTTTCCTAAGAGTTATCCTTAACTTAATTTTTCAACTTTCAGTAGGGGAGTGGATGGACCAGAATGATGTTGGAGTATTTGGAAAGCATCTCCAAAAAACTGATACATTCCTATACTATTTTTAAATCTTTTTTTTCATATTTTTACACTATCATAAGTTTTATGTGGTGGTTCCACACCACACGCATGCAGGCACACACATGCCACTTATTAGTAGATTCATCTGTTAGATAATAAAAAATATAATATCAACACATCATATAATGAAAATAAAATATGGTAATTTTTTACTAGGTTTCTATAAATATACATGAGGAAGTATGATTAGTTGGTCTCACTGGATCCTCATGAATTGAAGGAACCTCATCTGGTATAGATGTAATTCCCCGACCCCAGTTACCTAGAGTCGGTGCATTATTACATAACACTGGAATGATCACAAGAATGATCAAATCTCGAAAGACCGATTGGTTTAGTATCCTTGGAAACAATAGATATATTCATAAAGTTTTACATTACATCATAAAGTGAAAAAATACTACAACAACATAGTCTCCATATTCCACACTCATATCCCCAGATAATATCCCTGTGGGTCATTCATAACTTACTTCTTCACATCCTGGGAAAATAAAACATAGAAAAGGGGTGGGGTCAAATGCCCAGTAAGGATAACAATATAGCGGAAACTTTCAAAAATAAGCATAAACATTTAAGGCAATGTATAAATGAAACAAAAGCCTTTTAAACTTTAACATCAACATAGTATGGAAAAAGTAAAATGAAATAATGCCATTTAATTATTCACATGGATTTTCTACTAATCGAATAATCTCATCCAATATCAATAACCACTTTCATAATGATGGAATGCATAATGCCAGACTATCATAACCACATAGCCAAGGCCTCGTGCCAAGACTACAAATAAGATTTTGTCATGGCCTTGTGCCAAGACACTAGTTTGTCTCATGTGACCTACTGATGCATCGAGGAGCTATAGCGGGATCCACCCGTCACATATAAGTCCAATGCATTCCCATATGAAAAGGATTAAACATAACATAAACATTCGTATTAAAACTAGCATACGAAATGTCAATACTTTCACCATAAACCATGAATGGTATAAAAATAGCACATCTATAGTCAAATATATCACAAAAACTTCAATACAATATAGAAGTTTTGTATCATAATAAATCAACATAAAATCCATCAAATGATGTTGACATAGATGAAATCAAAACTCTTTTTAGAGAAATATCTCTTTCTATTTTGAAATCATTTAAGAGTCATATATTTATAAAATAAAACATTTTCTTTGAAAATATTCTTATAAGCTTGTAAGGGAATCTTTGACAATTTTATAACGGCAGAAAAAGCCGCACCTGCCGTATAAGTTAAAAAAACATTCTTACCTTAATTTTGTCGAAAAGGTTAAAAAGAACCTTGTTTGGAAAACGAAGGAATGATTCCTTTATAAAACTCTTATAAAAAGTCAAAAAAGGGTATAAATGAATTTAACCCATATTCTTTTAAATAGTAAAAATATTTTGAAATACATTTTTAAGAAACATGTATGTGGATGATAAAGATATCCCAGTAGATTATTACGTATAAACAACCACGGATAATGAAGAGATTGTGAAATAAACCCTTACCTTGTAATTTTCCTTGGTTTGGGTAGGCTAACCTCCTGTATAATGGTGAAATAATTGTTATTAAATTATTCAAGAATCATATATATATTAATATGATATCATATATGATCTTTTAACATTGATTTGTTAATAATATCTTTGAATTATCGTCGTTTCGGGTGTTAACTTACTCATTTTCTTTTATATGTTTTATTACATAAGCCATGTTTTTTATGGATAGGTTGTATCTTATTCATATACAGAATGATATCAAGTGCATAAACATCATTTTTAAATCATCAAATGATAATTATACTTTAATGGATACGATGGGAATGAATCTCATCGCGTTCGTGGAGACGGTAGTCCGAACATACGCGCGAGTGACAATATCATTCTTTTGATATTAAAATAATATATAAATGGATTTTATATCATATATAAAGAATAATTAACATGTTATATTTATTATTTACATGATTTACACATCATTATTATACCCATCCAAATAATAATATATTTAATAACAATTACACCACGATGTGGAGACGTTAAGCCGTATGTACGCACGTATGGTGACATATTATTCAAAAAGTGGATAGAATATAGAATATGGTTGTACCATATTTATAATAAAATCATAGTATATATAAGATACTGGAGTTATTATTTTATAATGGTAGTAACAAATAAAGAAGAAGTGGAAGAAGAAAGGAACTTGAAAAGGGGTGGTGAAAACATTACCTGTTCTTCGTGTTCTTCCTTTTGATTTGATCAAAAGTGCTCCTTAGGTTGGATTTATGATCCAACTAAGGCCTCTAGGTTGTAGTGAGGGATGTTGGGAGAGTATTTGGGCAGATTTTGGCCGAACAAAAAGGCTTTAAAGATGTGAAGAAATGAGAAGGAGGAGTGCCCTTTTATAAGAGGGGTGAGGGGTACCTTTGGAAAAGCTAGAAATATTAATTTATAATAAATTCATATTCGGTTTCTAATGGATAAAAAGTTGATTATTCAAAGGTTAAGGTGGGGATAGGTCGAAAACCACTCAACAAATATAATTTAGACAGGTTTGGGTACTTATATTATCCTTATCTTTAAGTATTAACTCTAAGTTAATTAGTTTCACTTTTACAATGTCTCTTTGTATTTTTATATTATATGGTTAATAAACATACTATATACATCTAAGATACCTCCAAGTGGTCCATTAATGATGATCATATCATGATATAAGTATCTTGTATGAACATTAGATTTTTAGGAATTTAATATCAATTAATAATATAATATTTTGTTTAAAAACTCTTTTATGTCAATTTTGACACTATTCAATAGTTGATTTTTGTGAAACTTATAACATAATTATTACTTCAAAAAAAGTTAATTTAATCAATAAATATATGTAATATTATCCTATAAAATTATTTTAATTCATTAAAAGTCTCAAATTATATTTATTTGGGTATTTATCATATCAATTATTTTAATTGTTCACTATTATGGTAATTACTGCATCATCATTGTGTCATAAATAAATTTAATTATTTAATCTTTAAAAATTAAAAATAAAATATCATAATGTAGAAATGTTTTTTTCTTTCTAATTAATATTTATAGTCGAAAATCCAACTTATATAACCCTATATAAAAATTTTTTTGCTAAAAGATATATGCTTGTGTCATTTTTGTATTCATTTTAACTTAATTAAAATTAAGTGTCCCTATCAACTACAAGTGGCTCCATGGGGTCCCAAAATCGACCCAAAGATGCCTATGGTCGAAAATGTATCAACCAATAATGCTATGACACGTTTTAGGGTAATTTTTTATTATTATAATATTAATTTTTAACCATTATTTACCGAATTTACCCTTAACCATGCTATATAAAATATTTACCGCAGTAATTATTCAAAATGTCTAAATATAAAAGTTACCTATTTACAAAATTTTAACATACTGATTCTAAATATGGAATCCATTTTTCCAAATTCAAAACACAAAAGTGGCAGAAATTAATTTAAAATTAATTCCCGTTGTTAAAACAAAAAGCGTGTTTTTAAGAGATAATAACTATCAAAAGATTGACACTTGTTTATGTCCGATTTAATTGTAAAATTATGTCAAATGACCAAAATTATATTAAATGGTAAAAAATATATTCTAATTATACTTTAAAACCACTCAAATTAATAATTTATCAATATTAATAATTTTGATTAAAAAAGTTGTTTTTAATTAAAATTTAGTAATTTTCACTATTCATCAAAATATTAAAGTTATCTGAAAAGTAACAAAATTTCACCTTAGGCTAAATTTGATATTAAAAATCCAAAAATGAAGTCCATTTTAAAAAATAAAATATATATAATTTCAAAAAGTATGTATTACTATTCATAACGACTAGTTTGATTAGTTATGGTGTGTTAGAACTCGGTGTTGCGTACAACACACGCTATCACATTATTCAAAGAGAAGCGTACCGTAGAAGCTTGGGATGTTACATTCTCCCCTCCTTCAAATAATTTCGTCCTTGAAATTTCTAGAATACTTATCACATGAAAAGACTCTGGTGGTTCTTCATCATAAGTTCCTCGGGTTCCCACGTTGCCTCTTCCATCTTATGGTTTCTCCACAAAACTTTTACCAGACGCGTCGTCCGGTTTCTCAGTACTTGTTCTCTCGTATCAAGAATCCTGATGGGCTCTTCACAATAGGATATATCAGGTTCCAATTCTAATTCCTCATAGGTGAGTACATGCGTTGGGTCAGGCATGTATTTCCTCAACAGAGATACGTGGAACACATCGTGAACTTTGGAGAGACTTGGCGGCATCGCCAATCGGTAAGCCACATCCCCAATTCGTTCTAGAATTTCGAAGGGTTCGATGTACCTGGGACTCAATTTACCTTTCTTACCAAAACTTATGGCTCCCTTCCATGGAGATACCTTCAGGAAAACATGATCATCTACTTGAAATTCCAAATCCTTCCTTCGATTATCGGCATAGCTCTTCTGCCTACTTTGAGTGGCTTTGATGTGGTTTTGGATTACCTTCACCTTTACCACTGTTTCCTCCACCAGTTCTGGGCCTACAAGTTTTCTTTCATCAACGTCATCCCAACAGGTTGGTGTAAGACATCTCTTTCCGTATAACTCTTCATATGGTGCCATCTGAATACTCGAATGGAAGCTATTGTTATAGGAAAATTCTACCAGAGGTAAATATTGATCCCACATACCCTGAAAGTCAAGTGAGAAAGATCTCAACATGTCTTCTAAGGTTTGAATAGTCCGTTCTGATTGTCCGTCTATCTGAGGGTGGTAATAAGTGCTCAGATGAAGTTTAGTATCCAGGGATTTCTGAAGACTCTTCCAGAATCATGAAGTAAAACGGGGATCACGATCAGAAACAATCGATAGGGGTACTCCATGAAGTCTCACAACTTCATTAATATATAGTCTTTCTAGATGTTCCAGGGGTAGATCTTCTCTTATAGCAAGAAAATGTGCTGACTTGGTAAGACGATCAACAATAACCCATATTTCATCGTTCCTTCTAGGAGTTTTTGGTATCCCCATGACAAAGTCCATCGTAATATTGTCCCATTTCCACTCCCGTATGGGAAGAGGTTGCATGAATCCACCAGGCTGTTTCCTTCCAGCTTTCACTTGTTGACAAACCATACATCTTGACAAAAAATCAGCAATCTCCCTCTTCATGTTGTCCCACCAAAAATGTTCGTTCAAATCTATATACATTTTGGTGCTCCTAGGGTGTATAGAGAAATTGGAACTATGAGCATCATCCAGCAATTCCCTTTTTAGATCAGGTATATCAGAAACACAAAGTCTCTTCCCAAATTTCAAAATTACATCTTTATACACAAAGTCTCTCAGTCTCCCATCATTCATAGCTTTAATCATCTTTTGAAATTCTTCATCATCGGTCTGAGAACGCTTAATCCTTTCTAGTAAAGATGGTTTGGCAACCATTTGAAAAGGAATTGATGTTTCACCTTCCCTGGTTATTCCCATGTCCATCTTCACTAGATCCATCAAAATTGGATCCTTTTCAATTCTCATCACGTTCAAAACTCCATGGCCTTTTCTACTCAAAGCATCTACCACCTTGATTTCTTTCCCCGGGTGGTAGTGTATCGTACAATCATAATCCTTCAGTAATTCAAGCCATCTCCTTTGCCTCATGTTGAGTTCTTTTTGTGAGAAAATATACTTCAAACTCTTGTGATCATTGTAAATCTCACATTTTTCACCATAGAGGTAGTGCCTCCATATCATCAAAGAAAAGATCACAGCTGCTAACTCGAGATCATGAGTAGGATAGTTTTGTTCATGAATTTTCAACTGTCATGATGCATAGGCAATAACTCTACCATTCTGCATAAGGACACAACCATGTCCTTTCTTCGATGCATCACTATAAATAACAAACCCATCATTCCCTGATGGTAGAGTCAATATAGGAGCATTAACTAATCTTCTCTTCAGTTCTTCGAAACATTCTTCAAACCCTTTTGTCCAAACAAATTTAACCCCTTTACGTGTGAGCTTCGTTAATGGGTTAGCCAATCGGGAAAAATCTGGACGAAACGTCAATAATAACCTGCCGAACCAATAAAACTACGTACCTCAGTTATACTCGTAGGTGCTGGCCATTCATGGATCACCTTGGTCTTAGAAGGATCAACAGAGATTCCGTCTTTAGAGACAATATTGCCAAGAAAAGAAATCTCATGAAGCCAGAATTCACACTTGCTAAACTTCCCATATAATTCATGTCTTCTCAGAGTCTTCAGGATAATGTGCAAGTGATTTTCATGATCTTCGTAGCTTTTGGAGTATACCAAGATATCATCAATAAATACCACCAAAAATTCATCAAGATACTCCTTGAAAACTCTATTAATCATATCCATGAATAAATAGGGTGCATTAGTCAGTCCAAAAGGCATTACTGTAAACTCGTAATGCCCATACCTGGTTCGAAATGCTGTCTTCGGAATGTCTTCCTTCCTCACACACAACTGATGGTATCCAGATCGAAGGTCAATCTTTGAAAAGTATTGAGCTCAATGTAGTTTTTCAAATAAATCATCAATGCGTGGTAGGGGATACTTGTTCTTTATTTTTATAGCATTGATCTCCTTGTAGTCGATACATAACCTCATAGATCTGTCTTTCTTTTTAACAAAAAGAACAGGGGCTCCCCATGGAGAAACACTAGGGAGAATAAATCCCTTATTACTCAATTCCTCTAGTTGTTTCTTTAGTTCAACTAATTCTACAGTGGCCATTCTATAAGGGGTCTTTGATATAGGCCTTGATCTAGGAATTAAATCAATGGAAAACTCAACTTCTCGTTCTGGAGGATGTCCAGGTAAATCTTCCAGAAATACATCTACAAATTCTTTCAAAATAGGTACATCCTCTTTTTGAACATTCCTTTCCTCACTGACAGTTATTTCATTCTCTTCCTCCCCAATAATTGAATTTAGTTGAGCTACTGGGGGTGGATCTAAATAAGAATTTTGGTGGTGACGATTCTTCTCTAAAGATAAGGTGTTCCTTATCATTATCATCAAGAATCGTAACCTCTTTATTCATACAATAAATCTTCACACCATAGTCTGAAATCCAGTCCATACCAAGGATTATATCAAACTCAATCATAGGTTTGACGATGAGATCAGCAGATAAATAACATTTATGTGCTCTAATGGGGACTGATTCACAAAATGTTTTTGCAATGATACTTCCCTTAAGAGTTTTAACTGACAACTCCCTTGTTAAATCAAATTGAAAATATCTAATTTTCTTAGAAAACTGGGAAGATATGAAACAATACGATGATCCAGAATCAAATAATGCATTTGCTAAACATGAGGAAACCATTAAATTACCTGCGACCACGTCTTTCAGAGCTTCTACCTCAGCAGTAGTGATAGCATAAGCCTGGCCTTGATCCCTTGGCCTTTTCTAAGGTACGTTCTCCTGACGCTTAGGAAATTCATTTGCATAATGCCCCATCTCCCTGTAATTGTAGCACTGAACATTGGTAGCTTCCTTCTTCCCTTTGCAATCACAAGCTTGGTGGCCTTTTTCACCACATTTGTAACAGATGCCCATTCCCTTCAAGCAAGTACCGGGGTGTTTCTTCCCACATTTACCACAAGATGGATATTCAACCATTCCTTTCTTCCCCTTATTTCCATTCCCATATTAATCAGCATGCCTCTTCTTCTCTTGCTTTTCTTTAAAGTCATAATACTTAGATAATTCCTTTTCGGTCTTGATAGCACATGAGACAATGTCTTCGTATGACGAGAAGGATTGTGAGACTAATTCTCGACGGAGAAATGGTTTTAACCCATCAAAGAAATGATCAATATTACTTCTTGGGTTACATATATAATCACCAGCATACCTTTTTAACCTTGTAAAGTTAGCCTCATACTTTGTGACATTCTCATCCTCCTTCTGTCTCAGACTTAGAAATTGCCTTTCCATATCTGCTCGATGGTCGCGAGGAAAGTATTTTTCCAAAAACAGATCGTTGAACTCCCTCCATTCCATATTTGATACTTCATCATCTTCCTTTGTATTTTGAATCAATGACCACCATTGGTCAGTATCTCCAGTGAGGTAGTAAACTGCCATAATAACATTTTCCCTTTCATTACTCCCCAAATCCTGAAATATTTTCTCTAGGGAAAATATCCATTGCTCAGCTACTAAGGGATTTGTACTCCCATTGAACGTTGGTGGTTGTTTCCTCATGAATTGATCTAATATTGATCTTTCACGCTGTAGATCAGGGTGCTCCATACGTGTAAGGTTATTATTCATAACCTGAGTGAGTTGTCCCAGTATGGTGATTAGCTGATCGGCACCAGTTGCATCACCATATCCACTATAATTATCTTGAGCAGGAGGGAAATCCCTACATGGAGTGCGTGCATTGATACGGTTTCCATTTCTTCCACTAGGTGCCATTTCTAAAAAATGGCATAAACTAGATCAGTTTATGAATCAAAATACATAATCCCATACTTATAAAACACTTAACATAAATTGAACTATTTATGGATATAATCCATAAAAATATTTTCTTTGAGGAAGTATATACTCATAAACCCTTCATAATGATTTTTAAAGAAAATGAGTGTTATCCTAAGCATATCCCCCGGGAGTGTCGTAACCAAGAGTGTAGCAAGGCCCGTTGTCGTGCACCATTTCCCGTTTGAGTCTAGTTCAAAGCAGTGTTTTCGGGTTTTACCCCTAGGTACATTTGTGCCAAAGCCGCCTCTACCTTCTCGTATCCAGACAGGGATGTATTTCTTGGAAAACTCACAAAATCTCTACAATACCAAAATTCTAGGATGTTATTCTATACTAATCCTCAATGTTCATCTTAGGTCTACGTGCTCTAATTAGAGTTTATCTAAATCTAGCTTCCAAGGTTTGTACTAAACTTTCTCTGATACCAACTGTAATGCCCCGACCCCAGTTTCCTAGATTCGGTGCATTATTACATAACATTGGCATGATCACAAGAATGATCAAATCTCGAAAGACCGATTGGTTTAGTAGCCTTGGAAACACTAGATATATTCATAATGTTTTACATTACATCATAAAGTGAAAAACTACTACAACAACATAGTCTCCATATTCCACACTCATATCCCCAGATACTATCCCTTCGGGTCATTCATAACTTACTTCTTCACATCCTGGAAAAAATAAAACATATAAAAGGGGTGAGCTAAAATACCCAGTAAGGATAACAATATAGCGGGAACTTTCAAAAATAAGCATAAACATTTATGGCAATGTATAACTGAAACAAAAGACTTTTAAACTTGAACTTCAACATAGTATAGAAAAAGTAAAATGAAATAATTCCATTTACTTATTCAAATTGATATTCTACTAATCCAATAATCACATGCAATATCAATAACCACTTTAATAATGATGGAATGCATAATGCCAGATTATCAAAACCACATAGCCAAGGCCTCGTGCAAAGACTACAAATACCATTTTGTCAAGGCCTTGTGCCAAGACACTAGTTTGTCTCATGAGACCTACCGATGCGTCGAGGAGCTATAGCAGGCTCCACCCGTCAAATATTAAGTCCAATGCATTACCATATGAAATGATTTAAACATAACATAAACATTCTTATTAAAACTAGCATACGAAATGTCAATAGTTTCACCATAAACAATTAATGGTATAAAAATAGCACATCTACAGTCAAATATATCACAAAAACTTCAATACAATATAGAAGTTTTGTATCATAATAAGTCAACGTAAAATCCATCAAAGGATGTTGACATAGATGAAATCAAAATTCTTTTTAGAGAAATATCTATTTCTATTTTGAAATCATTTAAGAGTCATATATTTATAAAATAAAACATTTTCTTTGAAAATATTCTTATAAGCTTGTAAGGGAAGCTTCTATGATTATATAACCAAGGAAATATCCGCACCCGCTGTATAAGTTAAAAAATAACATTCTTACCTTAAGTTTGTCGAAAAGGTTAAAAAGCACCTTGTTTGGAAAATGACGGAAAGATTCTTTTATAAAAATATTATAAAAAGTCAAACAAGGGTATAAATGACTTTAACCCATATTCTTTTAAATAGTAAAAATATCTTGAAATACATTTTTATGAAACATGGATGTGGATGATAAAGAGATCCCAGTAGATTATTATGTATAAACAACCTCGGATAATGAAGAGATTGTGAAATAAACCCTTACCTTGTACTTTTCTTTGATTGGGGTAGGTTAACCTCCTGTATAATGGTGAAATAATTGTTATTAAATTATAAAAAAATCATATATATAAATATGATATCATATATGATCTTTTAACATTGATTTGTTAATAATATCTTTGAATTATCGTCGTTTCGGGTGCTAACTTACTCGTTTTCTTTTATATGTTTTGTTACATAAGCCGTGTTTTTTATGGATAGGTTGTATCTTATTCATATCCAGAATGGTATGAAGTCCTTGAACATCATTTTCAAATCATCAAATGATAATTATACTTTAATGGGTACGATGGAGAATGAATCTTATCACGTTCGTGGAGACGGTAGTCCGTACGTACGTACGAGCGACAATATCATTCTTTTGATATTAAAATAATATATAAATGGATGGTATATAATATATACATAATAATTAACATGTTATATTTATTATTTACATGAGTTACACATCATTATTATATCCATCCAAATAATAATATATTGAATAACAATTACACCACGATGTGGAGACGGTAAGCCGTACGTACGCACGTATGGTGACATATTATTAAAAGGGTGGATAGAATAATGAATATGGTTGTACCATATTTATAATAACATAACATTATATATAAGATACTGGAGTTGTTATTTTATAATGGTAGTAACAAAGAAAGAAGAAGTGGAAGAAGAAAGGAACTTGAAAAGGGGTGGTGAAAACATTACCTCTTCTTCGGGTTCTTCCTTTTGATTTGATCAAAAGGGATCCTTAGGATAGCTTTGTGATAAAATTAAGGTATCTAGGTTGTAGTGAGGGAAGTTGGGAGAGTATTCGGGCAGAGTTTGGCCGAACCAAAAGGCTTTGAAGGTGTGAAGAAATGAGAAGGAGGAGTGCCCTTTTATAAGAGGGGTGAGGGGTACCTTTGGAAAATCTAGAAATATTAATTTATAATAAATTTATATTCAGTTTATAATGGATCCAAAGTTGATTATTAAAAGGTTAAGGTGGGGATAGGTCGCAAACCACTCAACCAATATAATTTATACAGGTTTGGGTACTTATATTAACCTTATCTTTAAGTACTAACTCTAAGTTAATTAGTTTCACTTTTACAATTTCTCTTTGTATGTTTATATTAAATTGTTAATAAACATACTATATACATCCAAGAGACCCCACAGTGGTCCATTTATGATGATAATATCATGATATAAGTCTCTTGTACGAACCTTATATTTTTAGGAATTTAATATCAATTAATAATATAATATTTTGTTTAAAAACTCTTTTATGTCAATTTTGACACTATTCAATAGTTGATTTTTGTGAAACTTATAACAGAATTATTACTTCGAACAAAGTTAGTTAAATAAATCCTAATATGTCTTAGTATCCTATAAAATTATTTTATTTCATTAAAAGTCTCAAATTATATTTATTTGGGTATTTATCATATCAATTATTTTAATTTTTCACTATTATGGTAATTAGTGCATCATCATTGTGTCAAAAATAAATTAAATTATTTAATCTCTAAAAATTGAAAATAAAATATCATCATGTATGAAATCTTTTTATATTTCTAAGGAATAATTATAGTCGAAAATCCAACATATATGACCCTATTTAAAAATTGTTTTGCTAAAAGATATATGCTTGTGTCATTTTTGTATTCATTTTAACTTAATTAATATTAAGTGTCCCTATCAACTACAAGTGGCTCCATGGGGTCCCAAAATCGACCCAAAGATGCCTATGGTAGAACATGTATCAACAAATAAGGCTATGACACGTTTTATGGTAATTTAGTATTATTATAATATTATTCTTTAACCCTTATTTACCGGATTTACCCTTAACCATGTCAAATAAAATATTTACCGTAGTAATTATTCAAAATGTCTAAAAATAAAAGTTACCTATTTACACAATTTGAACATCCTGATTCGAAATATGGAATCCATTTTTACAAATTCAAAACATAGAAGTGGCAGAAATTAATTTAAAATTAATTTCCGTTGTTAAAACAAAAAGCGTGTTTTTAAGAGATAATAACTATCAAATGATTGACACTTGTTTATGTCCGGTTTAATTGTAAAATTATGTACAATTACCAAAATTATATTAAATGGTAAAAATATATTTTAAGTATACTTTAAAACCACTCAAATTAATAATATATCACTATTAATTATTTTTATTAAAAAAGTTGTTTTTAATTAAAATTTAGTAATTTTCACTATTCATCACATTATTAAAGTTATCCGACATGTACCAAAATTTCACCTTAGGATAAATTAGATATTACGAATCCAAAAATGAAGTCCATTTTAAAAAATAAAATATATATAATTTCAAAAAGTAGGTATTACTATTCATAACGGCTAGTCTGATTGGTTATGGTGTGTTAGAACTCAGTGTTGCGTACAACACACGCTATCACATTATTCAAAGAGAAGAGTATAGTAGAAGATTGGGGTGTTACAATAGATTTACTTGGTATTAATGTATTATCTACTGGCTCAGAAGGTTTTAGAGAAGAAGTTGACGAAGTAGGAATGTAGTAGCCTGGGGAGAAGGTAGGAGAAGGAAACAAGATGGCCCAGAAGGATGTGAAAGTGAATAATAAGGATTAGGAGTCTGAACCATAATCTAATACTAGAAAGAGGGGTGGGGAGGATCATTTGAAAATTGAGGTGAAAATGTGGGGGTCCTAAATACCAGGGGTGTCTTGAATGACACCGTAGGAATAGAATGTGTGGTATATGGTACATTTGGGAGAGGGAAGAGGTGTTATAGGTTACACCAACTATAGTTCCTAGTTGTAGTACTACCCCACCTCAAATCTCCATATTGGTCACTGCAACCACTAGGATGGTCAGAAAATAATTGGCACCCTAGTGGTGGATCTAGATTAAAAGTTAAAAAAATTAATTTCATGATGTTATATGTTATTAATAAATATTTTTGAAATAATATATTCACCATGGGAAATATAAAAGGGATTCCCATATCACCCATTCGTCAATTTTTTTCATTCATATTCTTTCAATTTATCTCTTTAGTTTTCTTCATTTCCTACATTTGATAAAAATATATCAAATTAAGTATAAATACATAACTATTGTGTAACCAAAATAAGAATGAATATTTGGCATGAATTAATTAAGTAATACAACTTTTCAAAACCACAAATAGGATATGTGGTGATATAAAACTCATTTTTTATCTAGAGGAACAAATATATAAAAAAGAAATTACATAGAAAAATAATTGTTTCAAATTAGCATGTTCAGCTAGGGTATGATATAATTTTTTATATTTTCCATTCGACTAAATTCAATTTTGGTTAAGTCATTTTGTCCATTCTAGTTAATTAATAAGGTTATTTTTTCATTTTTATATTTCTTAGGTAATATGGAACATTTTTTAAAATTTATGAGGTAATTTATCCTTTTTTGTTTTCATTTATATTTTGGGTTAGGCAATTTTTCCATTTTTTCTTTATGTTATTATTTTTCATTATTTTTTATTTTAATATAAATTAGTTTAACACATCCAATTCAATTCATCTTGTTTTTTGTTATAATAAATTTGTTTTGGTTCTGTTAGGTCTGGTGAGTTTGAATATAGCTTAATTGAATATTAGATAATGAAACTCTAAGAAATATATAGCTAAAAAATACTAAAAATACACATGAAGTAATAGTTGGGTACAAAAATATTTTTTATCAATAATAAAACCGCATTTTTACCCCCAAACTCAAAAAAACCATGTTTATCTAAACCAATAAAAATGAGAACAAAGAAAGATGATATTATATATTTCCCATCATAACATCAGGTTTACAGTCTACTCTAGAAATTGGAGTTTTAGATTCATCATAAGTAATAAACAGATGAGGGCCAATGGGAGCATAGATGGTGTGAATGTCATAATCAACATCTTCAAAAATATGTCTTGGTATTACATCAATAATGAGATAATATTCAAATATAAGACGATCTTTGACATAATAAACATGTTTTCCATTAATTCCAATACATACGGTTCATCGGTTGCATGAGTGTGAGTCTTGTCAATAACACTAAATACAATATCACTAATAAATTCATTATTCCTTGTCATTGAATCAAATCACTATTATTTCATTAGAGTGACTTGTTCATGGGAGTAATAAACCAATATTATATTTTTCACAATGACCCTATAATAAGATACATTTTCAAATCAAGTTCTATGATCTGATACACTGGAATAACAGTCTGTCGTGGTAGTTAGTATGACACCATCATGTTGAGTTCTCATGTTTTTTTCTCATTCAGTGATAATAAATTATTACCCATTGATCAAAATTGAATTTTACTTACAACCCAATGAATTAGGACCAAAAGACAAAGATAAAATTTCCTCATATATAAACCCCATATACAAACTCAATACCATAAATATAAATGAATATTAATCTGAATTAAATTTTAATTTTATTAGTTTATTGGAGTAATATTTCTTTCTTCGATTTCAACCAAACATAAAACTATTTTCTACGAAAATACTATCTCCGTCTCAAATATAAATAATGATGCTTTATATTTAACTTTTTTTTATTCCCTACCAAAAAATTGCAATATATTAACATATATTTAAAATTATGTGAGATAAAATAAAATATACATGTTCGATTTACTTACATGATATAGTCATTGAAAAAAACGAAGTTAAAAAAATTATGCACTATGTGCTATCAAACTCTTCAAGGCTTGTTGTTTTTAAAGTATATTATCTAAGAAACACCCCTATTTGGGAAGTGATAGAAAATTTGGTTCAATATTCTCATATTTTTCTTATTCATTTCTCATTGGTTTATTCCATCTCCTAGTCAAATCAGACAGATACATTGAACAAAAATCCATTCATTATTGATTTATGTATCCTTTGATAAGGAAACCTTTGGGATTATTTTTGTTCTAGACATAAGTCATCAATGAAAAAATACATAAATTAGTTGGATACATCCAATTAAGAGAATCTGGTCCTCCGAGAAGTATTTTGGTTGGAAGATGGATAGTTTGATGTAGCATGCCTTTGAAAAACAATGGATGAAATATTTTGACTAAATAACAAAAACTTATTTGTTCTTATTCCAACATTTTTTTCATGAACAAATTCCAAAAAATAATAGCACTATTATCTCAAAATAAATGGAATAACCAAATAAATAACACCCTTACGTTATTAGAAATATGAGGATGAATTAATAATGGAATCAACTCATGCTGAAGGATGTGACCATCATTAGTCTTAAAAGATTTCATATTCAAATCTATTCTATTGACTAATTTTGGTATTTTTCTTTAATATACATTTGAAAATTTCCTTGTCTCTAGGACTTAAAGAAATTTAATTTTTTTGGTATCTTTCATCACATATTAAGATTAAGAAACATTCCATTTATTTTCACTAATATACATAGGATGGAATTCTAGTTTGATGCCCCAATCCACCATGTGATGCTGAGATCATAAATAATAATTTTTCAATCACGTTAAATATAGAATAATTGAATAAAACATTTCACATATATTATTTTCAATGTTTATTACGTATAATCAATGAAGTAACTAATTGGTTCACCAATAAATAAACTCAAAAAAGATACTTCCATTCTTCCAACCTTAATAGTATTTAGTTGAAACCTTATTAATCTTTCTATATTTCATCTAACCCATCAAAAATGAAAAAAAATTCTTTTAATTCATTGAGGACATTACTTCCAGACATACACTGTGTTTTACTTTAGATATATATCATATTTTAGAATCTCCGATGATTATTCCTCCATGGATGGTCAATTGGTAAAAATCATTGATTTCTTATAAATATAAAACTATGGAGATATTTCAGTCCTATGGGTTATAACTTATTCTTAAAACTAAGGAATAATAGTTTTACCTTCATTCCATATTTTGACATCATTGGATAAGTTGGAAAATCATTGATCGTCCACATCAACATATCATGCATCTCAAATATTTCTTCAGAAAATGCATCATTCGTCCACAAACCCCTATTCCAAAGATGTTTCAAATATTTTATTAATGTTTTCATTTATAAATCTATATCATTACATGGATGAGGCATCCTAGATATGAGTATACTCGTGAAATTGAAGTCTTTTTTCATACAGAATGATGTAGAAGGATATAAATGTTTATGAAACCTGACCATGTGTTGTATGAAATAAGAATATTCTATAATGGAATAAAATAATCTAATGAAATACCCTAAAACACATTTCGTATGTAAGTTACAAAGTCTAGATATCGAGCATCAAATCTCTGGCATATAAAACTATATACCAGGTGAACGAACTCATCATTATTTTTTCTTCCCTTGGTATCATTCCATCAGTTTTTTATTAATATTTCATCATACATAAAATGATTTTGGAGCATAGGTATTAATAGAATATGAAACATTACTTTATATGGGACAAGATATTGTTTTTAATCATATTTTGGATTCTATGATGATGTCCGACATTTTATACAATCATTTTATTCATAAGTTCCCCCTTATAATAAGCAAAAATATTTCTTGAATGAATGATTTTTTATTAAAAAAATTGATGTTCCTTAACTAACAATAATTTCATATAGTGGTATGAGGTAATATCTTTATCCTATAAAATAATGACCTTTAGGAAGGTAATAATTATGTTGATGTTATAATTATAAATTCAATACAAAATTTTCCCATTAAACAATCATATTAAAAATTCATGCTTCTTCATTTTATGAAATTCCTGACATACTAGAGTTGTGCCATCATCATTCAATTTTTTCATCATGTGAAAATCATCATTTTTATTAGATGAATCATGTGTTCTAATATTAATGTCTTCTTGGTTTGTAATCCCATATTTATAATGGTGACGAAAAAACTAAATACATTCATCTAACAAGTTCTCTAATTCATTCTTCTCATTTGGATCATGATCATTTTGAGATTTCATTTTCTCCTTATTCTGATACAACACATAATAGTTCTCTTGAAAACTATATTCGGTTATGTGGTAGCTGACATCTTCACAGATCAACCAAGGTCTACAAACAATGTTATAATATGGGAAATGTATGTGACCACAATCTGAATCATTTTAAAATGAAAAATCTAAAAATAATTCAAAATTGATTTAAAAATCTCTTAAGATCCAATAATTTTAATACATATAACTTCTATACATTGTGTAAAAAAATTGTTATATTCCATTTCATAAAATATATTAAATTATATTCATGTTAATCTAAAATATATTTTAGGAAAAAATAAATTTTCAATTTATATGAAACAGTAACTGACACAATAGTCTATTTGAGAATTAAATTGTAAAATGAAAACAATAATAATATATATATAATAATAAAATACTATAAATATAAAACCATGATATTTAATTCCACTATATCAATAAGAAATAATGTTTCAAATCTGTTGATAGTAAAGGATTTAATTATGAAAATATTTCTTATGGAATATAAATACATAGTGGTGTTGATAATATGATATTATTTATATAAAATAACTTATATCAATAAATCTACTGATAACCCCCATATTAAGGATTTGTTGATCCATCAAAAGAACCAAATATAACCACAGAAACTCCACACTCCATGTCCCTCACCTTCTCTGGGGAATTTACATCAAGTATTACTCATATAAAAGGATATTTACACATCTTATATATTCATATGAATAATCTGAGTATAATATACATAGTTAGAAGTCACTTCTACACTACTTAAGACATATTATAATATATTATTTTTTTGGAAACACTATAGGGAAGTTAGAGTAGAGAAATTTTTTTATAGAAGTGTAAATCATAAATAATGGATAAATATTTCATTGATGACAAGTAACTCCCAATATAATAATAGTCTAGACCAGTATTACCTTCATGGAACCAACACATAAAATTTTAGAACCTAAAAAATAATTCATTCGATGTAGAATACCCAAACCATTATAGGGGAATGGGAATTTTGAGTCCCATTTTATTTATATTATTTTTCATTGGATTGGGAATAAGGTACAAGGTATATGAAGTCAAAATGTTTCATGTCAAAAAATTTCATAAAAAATTATTCATTAATAGGCATCCCTATTACTATTCATTTGAAACAATCTTCTCATACATATATTCAGAATACAATTAGAAAATAATTTTTTTGACATAATGATATTTGTTGAAATTTTTAAATGAAGTACAGACTGAAAATGCACCTAATGTAATATTAGATAGATGCATATGATATGTTTATAACCCTTTTAAATATCATGATATATTTTAAATGAATAATTCCACAAAATTACATAAAAATATTCAAATTCATTTTAATTGTATAAATGTAATGTTAACATGAGAAATATATTTTGATTGAGTCCAAAAATTCCAAATATTAAAATCACAAGAAGCTAAAAATTTTATATTTTAAAATATATTCGTGAAAAAATATATTCATACTTATAACATTTTTATTAAAAGTTTACACCAACATGGAAGAGAGAAGGTGTTTCTTACAAGAATAAATGTCGGTATATCTTTTGAGGTTGGGGAGTAATACGTGATTTTTCTGATATAATATAGGAGACAATGTTATATAACTTATAATTATGTTACTAGATACAAAAAAATATGATGATATATTATGAAAACCATATTCTAATATTCTATTTTCTAAGGAAAAAACATGTCAATAGACTCATTTTTGCTGTAAATATGTTAGAAAACACACTACTTGATTAATTTATTTTTTTCACACACAAAAACTGACCAGGGATATAAAATTTATACAATATCAATTCATAAGTAAAAAATTAAACCCTATGTGAGCATTTTTTCTTAATATTGTTTTTTTCACAAAAAATTATTATTCTTCAAAATCAATAATAATATTATAAAATAAAATTTTGATTTTTTATTTTTCGAATAATCATTTATTATTAAAAGTCATAAATCTATGAAACACATTTTATATAGAGATAATAATATATTATAAAAGTATTAAAATATTATAAAATCAATAATAATAATTATATTAGTTAAACATATAATGTGTATTGAAGATGCATACATAGGAATGTCTTTTTATATGTTAACCAAACCTATATCCTACTATCACATATCCGTTGGAAATATCAAATACTAATAAATATGAATGATGAATCATATTCCATTCCTAATAAGTCAAAAAATAACCATTTTAATATTAATTTTTTTATGATTTCATGTTGCAAGGGGATGTCCCATTATTAATAATGTTTTCTCTATATTAATTTGTGGTACAAATATATTGATTTTTCTAAACTAACTAGAAAAAAAATGAAGCATAACTAAAAATAATGAACTAATTAAAATCTTAATTGAACGGATCCAAACTGGACTAAACTGGTCTGAACTAACGCAAATAGTCATGAATGAAGTATAAAAAAAATCTAAATCAAACAACATGATAAAAATAAATTAAATGACCAAACAGTTATGAATTTTTAGTGGTGTTCTAAACAAGATACAAAAAAAATGGATGGTTGATAGAAGACCTCAAATATTCAAATCCCATTGATTTAATATTTATGATTATTGAAATGAAATCACAAAGGTATATCAATTTTCAACTTTATAAGAAAATAGAATGTCATTGTTGTTGGGGGTTGGGATTATATATGGATGAGAGAAGGGGATAGGATTAAACTACTGTTGATTCAATATTAGGTCTAGATGGGAGTGCTAATAGGGCTCAAATCTGGATATGATTTCTGCTAGGGTTGGGGAATCTGGATGGGAAGATGGGATGGATATGGTTTAGATCACGATGGGGGGGGGGGGGGTCATATTTAGATCTTGATGGGTGGAGGGGAGGAATAGTTTTGACTTGAATTTTTGTAATGTTTTACCAATTTTTATTAAAAACAATTGGAATAGATTATCATTCCCAACTATATTTCAAAAACCATATGGAAAATTCTGGTGTAAATTAGCTTATTTCAACACATATACCAAACTATTGAGATAAGGGTGTTGGTATATCCTTCCATTCTAGTAGTGTATGTTTCATTAAAACTAGTATCATCATAGTAATTTAGGAAATGGTTTTCACTGGTTGTAGATTTAGTTGATAGGATTTCATGAGAAATTATTATTATCTAGATTTTCTAAAATGGTTTACATGATTGGATCCATTATTGATTTAAGATTGAGATATATTATTTGGGTCTAAAATTATGTTTTATATTTCTATGTAATCTTGTTTGGGTGGAGAATCCATATGGTCGGGAATTTATAATTACCTATTATATTATGTCTTACTCAAATTATAAAAAATAATACATCCATATAACATGAGATAAAAGTGTTTCAGTTTTAAATTATTGAATTCCACCTTTAACATTAAGATATTAATTTAATGAGGATTCAATAAACTTTTGGGATTCTTGATGGATATTTTATATGAATAATATAGGTGGCAGGTTTAGATATATGTTTTAGTAGATACCATTTATTTCCTAACAGAGTTGTACCTGAAACCAAGAGTGTTGTTGTGGTTATCTAAAAAAATTATATAACATCAGTTAATAGTGGAATTTTACTAAGTATTCAATGGGAAATGTAGTAGGTAATGGAATAACCTTAAATGATCTAAAAGGACCTAATGTCAATCTACAATATACCAGGTGGCCATATAAATTGTGTTTGTAATTTTAATTAGATTAAATTTTTTAAAATGAACCTTTAACCACCCCCATCATTGTGTAGTTCCATAAACCATTTGGAGTGGAAACAAACATCCACTCTATAACATTCTTACCCATCCAATCAGAGTAGGCCAGATAGTAGGAGCTACTAACTATTGGTGGCTTACCCAGAACATCAAAGTATGGAAACTAGTGCCACTTGAATACCAGATAAAGGGGGGAATCTTTTCACTAAAATGTGAACATCCTACTAAAATGAGAAAAACATAAACAATTGTATATCATGAATGTAAATAAATTCAATACAACCAAAACTAGAATGTAAAAATAGTGAGGTTGAAAAAATAAAAAATTATGACCTCGTCAAGACAAATTAAAATAGGGTTGATGACCCAAAAGGGGGAATTAACCTAGGGATCACTCAAAAAATCTCTAAGCTCAAAAAAATCCTAATCACACATCATCATTACATTTCATGAGAGAAGTATAAACCATTTCTTTTATGTGTATCTCAGTGCATAAAATATGAAAATAAACCAATGTTCCTAAGTAAGGGGTGAGTATAAAACTTAGTATGTGATACCCAAATACTTCCTAATACATTCCCCAAGAAACATGAATATGTTAGCTCACATATAAATACATATATATCAAAACAATTAGATTCAGTTCTAATTTTTTATAATATTTAATGTAAATGGCTTTCCAAATCCATAACAAAATGGAATCAATATTTGACAATTCCCACACCCATGAACTCCAAATTACAGTCCCAAAACACATGAGTACTAACCAGTCTCATCCCTAAGATACAAAATGATGGAATCTAAAATGTGTCACCAGGACATCGTCCCTAATTATAAACTAATAAGGTATCGAAATATAATTCCATGAACCCACACCACCCCAAATTCCATTTTTTACGAAACATTTATTTTAAAACCCATTTTCATTGAATAAATTAATGAAAACCATATGTGAATAATTTAAAATCCATTGTTTTGGGTCCTAAAACTAGAAATTATTTCCCAAAAATAAAATGGAGAGTGATTTTAACATCATGAATTTATTTTATGGAATTAGTCAAGGATAAGAGAGGTAATCTAGCCAAAAAAAGTTATACATAAGATGGAAAATCACATGAATTCACTAGATCTATCCATGAAACATATTCTCTTTAATAAATCCTAAAAAGATATAATCAAAATAAAAATTATATAATAGAGATCAATCTATAACAGATTTGAATTCTAGATCAAGGATTGAGAATATGAGAATATCTAAGGAAAATAAGAAAGAAGAAGGAATTAATATTGATTATAGAGATCCAATATACATGGATTCATTAAAAATGACATATATATTGAAGTAACTAGACAAGGATACAAATAAGTTCGGAAGAGTTAGAGATATATAGAGAATATGAGAAAAATGGGAGTTTAATGGTTTAAATATGATTCAAACTCTATTTGTAAATGAATTTTATTTACCTCACATGGTTAAAAATACAATTCAGCAAACTATTTACCAAATGTGTGTATGATACTAGAAATCATCCAAGGGTCTCCATCTTATGCCACATGGTTTGAAAAACATTGCACCAACCATGTAATTATACTATCCAAATACTCTGATTACGTATAGTTTCATCTGGGCCCTAGAAAAACTTGGTAAAAACGTGTACCTACTCAGTGACTCTAAAAATCACTTTTCACGATTTATTTTAGAAATTGAATGGTCTCCCTTAATAATTTCTAAACACAATACTCATACAATAAATGAAAAAACCATCAATACATCCCCTAAACTCATTATAAGTTTTATATAATAAAAAACACATTGAAATGGAATGCTAACTAAAACTGGTGGTGTAACAATCTCTCTATAATTGGTCTTTCCATTCTTAAATAGTTTGATGTTTATATTTTTTTAAAAAAATTGGACCACTATTATGGAATTATTTTCTAATATTATTATGTATATTCCTGAATCTAACCATGCTTCCATAAGACTTGTAGCAAACCAATACATTTCCCACAAAAGCCCTTTTCCTACATATCCATAATCCATTTTAGAACATGAATTAGTGTTTCATCTATATCAAGATCAATATGGTCACATCAAATTACATGTACTAGATTAGTCCAGTACTTCGGAAATGGAGATATATTAAATACATTGTGCATGGGGATAATTCATAGTAGTGAATCCAACTAATAATTCACATCCCAAATTTGATCCAGTATCTCAAAAAGTACAATGTAATGTGGATAAATTGTAACTTCTTTACCCAATTGATGATTCCCTATACTAGAAGAGACTCTCAAGAAAACATGACCTCCAATAATAAATATTATAATCCATGAAAGATGATCATAATATGATTTCTAATGTTAATGAGTCATTTTCATCCACATCCTAATTACATGAATTTTCTTTATCATCTCATGCATAATGACAGGTTTGATAAGGGAAGTACTTCCCATTTACCCTAAAAAATAGTGAACGATAAAGAAATACATACAACGATTTGACTGGATCCATATAAATTGTGTCATGATAATTGTTATTATATGATAACTCCAATAAAGTTATATGATCCTCCCATGAGCATCCAAAATTAAAAACACAATCTTTAAGCATGAATCCTAACATTTAGATCATTCGTTGGGACTATCAATACATTTGAGGATGTCAAATTATGCTCAAGGTCATTTGGGTTTTGATGGATTGTTGTAAGGATTTAAACAATCAAGATGTAACCATGGTGTCTCGATTAGACACAACTTGAACTGAAACGCCGTGAATATTTACAATTTCTTGAATATAGAGTTTTTATAATTTTATACTATATTTTATTATAATATATATATAAATATATATGAATTAGTGAGTCAATTCACAGTCACACATATGGTATCATCTTTTCTAACCCTTCTCAGTAGACCAATTAACGAATCCATGGTAATATTATCCCATTTTCACATGGGTATATATAAATATTATAACACACTAAATTCCATTGGTGCTCTACCTTTACATGCTAAATTTTGGGTGATCTCGATATATATTCCACCACCCATTTTTTTATGCCACCCCCAAATTTATGTTTTATTTACCTTATCCATATTCTGAATTCTAGTATGACCAACCCAAAATGAGTGGTCGGAGGAAAAATATGTTTTTCCTAATAAGATATAGGTAAAACAATCTGATCATGAAAAAAATACAAATTTATTATCTCGATTTTTGCTTCAATGGTTTCCAAAATATTGAGTTTTGACCTCAGGGTTAAACATTCAGCATCACATGTATGAAAATCATCTAAATTCGCAATCAAATTAAGAAAAATGAAAACCAAATATAATCCCAAATAATCACTTTGCTTAGTGAAATCAATATTATTATCATCAATGACAATCATTATATTCAAATATATTAAAACCTCTTTAAAAAACATTAAATATTTCATAATAATCAATGCATCATCAATAAAATTCCATTTTATCAATGTATACAAAAATTCAATGTCAATTTTTTAAATTTTTAAATACATATTCATTTCCATATATTCAAATATCTCTATCAGAATATTTTTTTTCAATATTTTCTGACCTATTAACAATATAAAATTATAAATAAATATATAATGACACCATATTTTCAAGGAATTGATGGGAATGACTATCTCTAGAAATTGTGTCATGCAACTCTTATCATGCACTCATAACATTCATGAACCAAAAGCTATGGCATGATCTCCTTGAATGACAGAACATCATAAAATAGATCTAGATGCATCAAAATATATCACATAGCCTCGTGTTGACTTTAGAAATATAATAATGTGTGATGATTTAATAAGAGTCTTAATCTCTTGAGAATATTTCTAGTAGGCACCACTCTATTTGATAGCATCATCTTTCCATTTCAAAGCATTCATCATAGATGAATGTAGTAAAAATACATTAACAAATAATTAGTAATACACTTCTAATATGAGGATTCTATGTATTTGGAAGACTTTATTTTGTGATTTATATGATATAAGATATTCGATATTTTCTTAATATACCAATAATCCAATTTCATAAATGAAATTCCCATTTAAACACTCCTCTTGTATCGAAAAATCAATCCTTAATATATTACAATAAATGAAATTTTTCCTCTTGATACTAAACAATATGCTAAAATGTGTTTCAAGATAGAACATTATCCTAGAATACACCAGAATATTACTAAGGAATATAACAAAAATATATTCAGGATTCCTCTAAATTATTTGATTCATAAATTCTATAAACACCACCAGTTCATCTATAAGACTAAATGGAATAATAATATATTCATAATGACCATAATGACTTATGAATGTTGTTTTCATAATATCCTTTTACCAAACAAAACATTGGTGTTACCCTGATCATAAAGAAATGTTAGTTAACCATTTTTATCGTGAAAATTTGTCATAAAAGTCACGAATTCATGGAAGTGTATATCTATTACTTATCATTATTTTTTTATATTCTTATAATACATAAAAATTAAAATATTTCTCTTTACATTATTTCCAAAAAAATATTTCTACACATGGATACATACAAGGTTGAATGAATCTTTTAATTCCAAAATCCTCATGATGAATGTTTAATTCCATTATTTATAATGGTTACATACGCTTTGATTAAAGTGAAATGGAAATGGTAACTAATAGGAGATCAACCATAAATTCCTCATCTCATTCAAGTGAAAAAAATTAAAATTATTAGGAAATAAATTTGAAAAATTTATGATAAATATTTTAAAATTTCTATATTTGATTAAATAAATAGTTTCCAAAGTTATTGTTTCCAAATTAAAAGAGATGGTTACTAGAACAATAATAAGTGTCCCATATCTGGATACATTCATATCCGAATCTCCCATAAATATATTCTCAACATCATCTAAATATGTAACACTGACCTACGAGGAATAATAGTTGATATGGGACATGAAGGATCCCAACCAATCAATTCCCAAAATCAGATAAAATATTTAAATCTAAATAATAAATAAATCCCAAAAAATTAAAAAGTAATGATAGTTATAAAACACATAGAATAATTATAGTCTTGACACTATTATTGGTTTAGAGGGGTTTGGAGTTTCAATACATGATCCATGATTTCAACATGCAATCACATATGATCCAAAATAGGATAAGTAATAAAATAGTGGAAGGAACTAGTATAAAAACATATATCATGTGAGTTGAGTTCTAGATAATAATATATTTTTACCGTTAAAGGAGTAGATTGATATTTAATGATTGTTTTCTCAACACTATACATCTACATACTAAGATTACCTGAGAACACATTATTGTAATTTTGTGGCTATGATGGCTATTGTGGTGTATGTGTGATATTAGAATAACCATAGGTCACTCAGTTCTGAAAACTAATACCATTTCAACTTGATCAACCTAAATGAGAAAAATATTCCTAGGAAATGTTTTATCAAAGGCCATCAATTATCCTTAGATTCACCATATAATAATGTTTTAGATTTCCCGTCATTCTATTATGGTATAATTTTTTAATATTATTCATTAATTTCTTCTTCATATGATCATAATATCTACACTAAAAGCATTATATCCAATTTCTCCAGTGATGTGTAAGGGTTAAAGAACCAAGCGATTATTTTTTTGATTATTTTCATGATTGAAAATAATTCTCTCTCTTATGTTTATACCCATTTTGTAGATTCAATCTTTATTGGTATATGTAAATGTGTTTTCCCAAATATAGGTTCTTAAGATATCTATTTCGAGTAATATATCCCTCTTCACCACCTCTATATTGATTCAATACACAAGACAACAAAATATGAGAATATTTATTTTATTGATATGAATCAATGATCCTCACAAATTTGTAATCACTAGAACCATCATCAAGGGAAAAACGAATCAGCCTCAATAGTTATGTTTTATACCTCATCACAAACATATTCTGCTACTTCATATTAGTGAAATATGTAACCCTTATAGTCTTTAATATGTATATATTTACGTATTTATCACGAAACTCCTAAAATCCTTGCATCGTAATATCTTAGTCATGTGTTTTATTCATAATAATATAACCACATATCCTATTAAGATATTATAACATATAAACTACTACCTTAGACACTATTAACTTTGTGGTTCTTAAGAAAGAAAAAAATAGTTTATATTACCTAGACGTGTATCCTCTTGTTTCGGTCTCGAATATTCCTAAAAGATTGATGGTATCTATTTCTTAAAAATATTCATATGAATTTTAAGAGTGTGGCTATAGAAATGGATTTACCCTATATATAAAATAAAATTTATGGATTATTCCTTTGATGTGCTTTTCATTTACTTTTCATTGAAGTTGAACAACATTCTAAGTCAAATTATCCTATTGGTTTTTGGAAAATTAACTACTTCCAACTTTTTTAATGAACAAGTGTGACACCACTTAGACTTCACTCACTAAACACTAAAGTTCAATAATATTCTAATTCATAAAATAAATAATCATGAACAACTATTTCCCAATATAATATAACATAATATGAATAATTTATGACCTTGATGGATGTCGGATTACTAATGCATGATATGCTACTCTAATCAGTTAAACCCATGATGATGAAATAACAACACAACTAGAAGTGTCTTAGAACACTTTTTGGTGTTCAGAACACCATAGAAACATGAACTTCGTAATAAATTCGTTGATAATATATTTATATTTCATACATTTCATGTTCTAATATTCTTATCTAAGTTCCACCATCCCAAGATGATAGACTGGACAAGACTAAAACAATTTGTAAGACCTCCACTAAACATAATAGATTTGGTTGGGTCAGAGGTGCTATAAACCTTAGGTGACATCTACAGGATAATAAAAGCATAAATATAATGAAAAGGTAATATTGGATATTTAAAGGATGATTTTTCATGAAACCAATTCAACATGATAAATATTATTACATGATCAGAAACATTATATGATTCATGTATTGAAATATAATATACCCAAACTAAAAAGTTATAATATATTGTCTAGAATAAAAATGTACAATACTAAAATAATAATGGAAAACAAAACTCAAGACAAATAAATATAATCAACCCAATAATAACCCAAATAAGCTCTAATATACATATCTAATACCCAATACCACGTCATCATGATCCATCACAAGAGAATCATAATACCTTATCTTTACAGGTATCTTAGTATACAACATATACAAATGTACCATTGTTCCCAATAAGGAAATGATTATAAAATAACATTTATAACCACCAAATAAATCCCAACACATGCCACATAAGGCTTGAATAATTTAAATCCTATATATATATTCATATTTCAGAACATGTATAGAAAGTTATAACTATTTATATAATAATGAAATTAAGCAACTTTCAAAAAACATAACCATTTGGTATCAAACCTTTACAACACACACACCCATACATGCCAAATGGTAGTCCCAATAATTCTAAGTAGTGAACCATCCCATCACCCAGTCATAACTTAATGGAATCTACCCTGTGTCACATTGACATTACCCCAATCTTGAACCAACACGTACCCATAATTCAATTTCATGAACTTATCCCAATCAAACATGGAAATTTCTCAACAAAAGCGATTTTTTATAAATCCAAATTCCTTCATGATATTTATCAAAAAAACATATGTGATTCATTTCAAAAGTTAGTATTTAGTAACTAAATCTAATATATTATTTCTAGGAAAACAATATAGATTAATTTTAGTATCCATTAATCATTTTATAGAACATGTTCTATAAAAGATAAGAGTCAACCCTCACAATGGATAAATAAAATGTGGAGTATCACATGAGTTCCCAATATCTATCCTTGAAACTTATTCCTTTCAATATATACCAATAATATATCTTCTAAATAAATATCATAATACATAGATATATATAAAAAAAGAATATATATGGTTCTACAATAGATAATATGAGAATATCTAGATATAATAACAATGAAAGAGTATGTACAATTTATTTAAAATATCTAACACACCTTGATTCAAAAAAAATATTTCTAGATTAATACAAATTTACTAGAGTTTTTGGAAGAGGTTAAGAATTAATGATCCCAGTATAATATGGGAAAATGAAATTTTTAGTGTGTAAATGTTATTTAAACAATAATATTTTATTTATTTAATACACGTCACAAGGTTAGTCTATTGGGATTGAAAAAATATTTGAAAATTGTGTGCATCTACTACCTAAATACTCTTAGTTCTCCTGGTTTATCCTAGAAACCAACATAGATTTCCAAAACTATGTACTAACCATGTGCCTGCCTAGTGACTCCCAAAACCACCATATATTTTTTCATTATGATAGTGCATGATTTTACCTAACCATGATCAAACTATTCACTCTTACAACCCCTTCCAAAACACTCCAAAAATCATCCATAAATACATAAAGATCAATCCAAGTATTATATATTTACAAAATACATAACAAAAGGGGAAAATACATAAATATGAGAATATTACTCTCTCAATTATATAATTTATCTGGTTCCCATTTTGCATAATAATAATTATTTGTCTATAAATGTGATCTTATTCATATAAGACAACCTAACCATCCAAATAAATTTTGTATCCCATTCTTTAGAATTTCTCTATCCCAAATCCTCTATTAGTGGTTATTTTTATCAAATTATATGATTAAAAAATAATAGGTATGATAAAAATTAAAATTATACATTTTGTTAAAAAAAGAATGTTTTATATTCTGACTGAAATTTTAATCAGTATTGTAATTGTATTTAAGATTTTTTTTAATCATTATTCATTAATGTTCTTTCTAGGAAACATGATATAGGAAAAATTAGTTGTGGTATAGTGAGATAAAATAATTTAAGCCTCTTTGAATTGGAATTAACATAAATAATAATGTTCGGTGATTGAATGTTCTCTCAATGATGGTATAACCATATAACAGATAAGATAATTAAGTGAGACATAATTTCAAAGGGACTCTGAGGGAAGAAAATATTACCGAGGTCCTTGAATGTATTATCATGGGGTATTATGAGAGATTTATTAAGATCAGTTCTTTTGGTGATTGGTTTGATCATTATCCACTTATAGTATTTCATATAAATAGGATAGGCATGGTCAAAGAGTCATTGAATTTCATGTAATGTGGAGAACTAAAGGCTCTTCAAATGGGTTAGGTTTAAAATCATTGAAATATGTATGGATTGGTTTAAAAAATGATCCGTGATATTCCCTATTAGGGTTTACCTTATGGGCTATAGAAATAAAGTAATACAGTCTACAAACCATTGAATTTCTCAATAAGAATTAAGATTATAATTATTTCCTCACCATATGATTACCACATAGGTATTTGGGAGAGTAAATTTTATGGATGTTGAATTTTCTTTAAATATATAATTACTAGTCTTTATAGAAATAACATTAAGATGGAGGATCCATTAATATAAGTATACAAGTTATTATTTTAACCATATTTGGGTCATGTGAAACATCCATAATGGGATTGAATTATATTATTAATACTTGGTCAGCTGTAATCCGAGACATGTGATACATAATTATAATAATGGTGATTATTTATTTGATGGTCCAAGGAACTGTATTGGTTCAGTGAGACGGGTGAATAAGTGACAAACACTCTTTTTATTTTATAAAATGTTGTAAAATATTCTCTATCACTTTTTATATTAAAAGATGTCACTGTTGAACTCTCACATACTAAGTAATTTCAAAAAAATTAAGGTCGCATATGGTATAAGGATAGCTATTATAAATAAAAAGATACCCCTTAGAATTATTTGAAAAAACCCAAGACCACACAATACACTACAATTGAATTTGTTGATACAATGAGAAGGGATAAAAATTGAATCCCAATACTATAATGTGAGAAATATTATATTCTGAATACTCTCTAGACATACTAAACTATTAAATATTACTTTTATAAGGTAGATATTATGATAATCCATCAAATTTTATTATCTCCCAAAATTAAATAGTACTCTCTCTCTTCATCAATACAAATATGGTTTGACATCTTCCATATTTCTTCAATAAACTAACAAAAATTGGTGTGATGAACATTCTTCCAACACTAAAATATCATGTGTACTCTTATTATAATTTTTATTATTTTCTTATACTCTTTAATATGATACTCACTCTTAATATATGTTTTATTATTATCATATATCTAAAAATATAGAATACCCATATTTCATATCATATATTGTTGTAAAACAATATCCCTCTTTAAATTTGAGTTTCTGAAGTAACTTATGTCAACTTATTAACAATTTATTTTCTTTCAAATATTAGTTCTAAAATAATACAAACCTTATAAGTAACTTTTGAATTACATTAGAGACTATTTATTATGCCTTTTAATCCCTTTTGAGTCACCTAAGATGTCGAAAAATAGTTTTAAACTATTTTTTTTCATCCTTTTTTATTTTTTTCAAACCCCATTTTTTAAAAATATTAGATTAACAATTACTTTTATGAATATACTTATGTATCAATATATTATAAAATAGCCCTTATAGATACTAGGGAAACATATGTTAAACTCTACATATTATAAATAAACATCATTTCAACCATATATATGATAGGAAAAATTATAATAACCTTTACAAATCATAGGGTGGTCTTTACAACATTATATTTCATCAGATTAACCCTTATGCACCATATAGACCAACACGTAAATATTTCTTTTTCCTCATAATAGTCATTAAATAATAAGTAATAACAATTTAAATATCCCAAATGTATTACAAAATTAACCCTTACTTGTTAACCAGAAGACTCTTCTATAATGATGCAATTACCAATTTTATGGATGGAGTCTACTCAATATATTATAGACCTTATATATAACCCTTACATATCAAATTAGTACACAGTAATGTTTATATAAAAAACCATATAAACTGAGAAAATTTCTTATTTTCTAACCCAATTTGGTCAAAAAAAATTCCATCTAATCATCTTTAATGCCCCTCGAGATATCCAAACTACTTTGAAATAAAATAATAAAATTAATGTTACGTATGTTTGAACACAGTTTTTTAAGGAAAACTCATCCCAAAAACCATATCCATGTCTTTTTTTCACAACTATTCTTTTCAATGATAATGTATCTGAAGGAAATTTTTTATTTTTAAATTCTTTATTTATACAATCTCTTTTGTGGTCTCATGAATCTCCCCAAGTTTAAATGAACTCCATAACTCAATATCATCTATAAAAATATCTTCGTCACAAAGTTCTCCCTTTATTATTTGTTTATTAGAAATTGAATGTAAATTAATTTTTAAACTAAAAAAACATAGAAATATATCATTATTCTATAATTATAAACATTTTTGAGTGAAACCTGCGAAGAAATATTAATAATGAATAATAATAGAATAATTTCTATTAAAATGATATAAAACATATTCTTTTTCTTTTCATAAACTTCAAAAAACTCTAAATAAACCTGTGTGTAATATGCTCCATCATATATACTCATGAACCAATATTAGAATATTTTATAACTCACACAACCATTTTTAAATTGAATAATTCCCATTTTCAAAACACCCTCTAAATAGATGATTAACCTGAATAAAAGATCACTCTGACGTTAGGTTAAAATTATATCATTGGTTTATCTCCATATGATGAAATTTCATACCTTAATAGTGTACCCATACATAGTTCAGTGAAATAAAATAAATTAGAAACAGAAACGGGTTTATTTTATCTTACTGACATTTAATTAAAATATACAAAGAATAATCGATAAAGGGGACATATCATACCTTAAACAAAAATAATTGAAGGCTAATACTTCCTTATTAACCTTCATGGATGGGAATTAGACTCTTTATATAAATATTAAATAAACTCTTAATACTCCAATACTTCTCAAATATATTTTTTTAGTTTGAGATAACATTGAGGTATTGTGTTTTAGACCTAAAATTTATCCTAGTTTGAACCAACTATCCTAGATTTATAATTTTGTTTTAGGTATACACTTTCTTTATCAGCATTTTAAGAGAAAATAAGGTTGTTCTAAATAAATTGAAATTACCAAATCATTGACTTTTTTATACTTAAACTAGATTATTTTCATTCTTTATAACCATCAACCTGAATCTCAATAATTTCTATTTTATCACTTTCATATCTAGAAGATTCCTCTTGATATGGTAGTTTGTTCATTGATATTACAGTAATTTAACATCAGATCTATAAACAGTTCCCTATGTTAAATGAATCAATATGTTTATATTCCATTGAACAATGTAAAAAATTATTCTATTCCTTAAGATATTATATTATATCATGCTAATTTATCAGGATTATAACATCACAAACCTTAAATTAGTTTGTATATGATCCTCTTCGTCAAACAAAAACACATCAATCATTTAAAAACATCTCGAAAAACTCATTATTTTGTTGAACCACTATATTTCCTTCATCAAATGGATAATATAATATTAGAAAATGGTTTTCTAACCCATTAATAAATAATTTAATATTCTATTCAATATGTTATCCTCTAATTATTATTAATTAGATCCTCTAATGTTTTGTTACTCATTAGAACTGAGGGTCATTAATTCTTCATCAAAATTTGAACAGCCTTCAAGATATTTAAATAACATATTATATTTGAGTAGAATCCACAATAAAATATATATATATATATATATTTATATATATTAATTTACTAATTTTAATGATTTCATATTCATTAGTAAACTCCTTCACCTATCCATTAAACTGATTCTTCATATACTTTTGATTATTATGATTCATTCTTTGGTGGGTGCATAAAATGGTGATAGAATCATTAAAAGAGTGACCCTATTTATCTCATATTCCACAAAAATCATCATATTATTGTAACAATAACTCAAACTAGAATTCCAAATTTTCAAATTTATTATGGAGGTTTCATTTATGTGTTGTTTGAATCCACCTCAATGATTGTCTCCAATGTAATCTATGATCATCAAAATATTTTCACTTAAACCAAAACCAAACTTCCATGATCCAAATCCTACAAAATTTCTATATATTTTATAAAATTTATACTTTTCAGTTAAAATTATTTCTTGTCCATATTTTGAAAAAATGGAATCTTGAAATCTTTTAACCATTAATTTTGGTTCCATTCAAAAATATGTATAAACTCCCAAAAAATTCTTATTAACTCTAGTCTTCTTATATTTATTAAAAATCAGAATTTCTAGTAATATTTTACATTCATGTTTCAATTACTAGAATTATAAAATGTGTAAGATTCAACATTTATTTCTATAAATTTTCCTTTATTTAAAAAAAATTGAATCAATGTTTTCACTAATAATAAAAAGGATTGTTTTTAATATTAAATGGGTTATTTTTTGAACTTCATTAATTTCTTTATTCCTTCAATTTTTAACTCATTAAATAATAATTTCCATTGATATTTAAAAATATTCTTACATAATATTTTTTAATTGGAAATATAATTTTTTTCATTTACTTTTAGATTCTTTAAAATTGAATTTAATAATTTCAAGCTTCACCCTCTTTTATATAACCATACCCGAAAATTATACATGTAAATTCATCCCATCAGAGAAAAACTCCTTGGATTTTTCAAATTTCACTCTTTTTTAGTATATAAACCATTATTACTTCTAGATAATTGATCGTTATTCTTAAAAACATTTTACTAAATTTTAAATATATAAATATTCAATAGAAACTCTTTCAACTCCCACTTTACTGGAGCTATATTTGAGTTTTCTCTTCACTTTTATCATTGTTAGTCTCATCACATGATATTTTTTATTCCTTCTACAATGAAATTAGTAGAATTCACCAAATTCACTTGATGTATCTATATATACCTTTATTCTATACTATATTTTTTTCATTCTATGTTAATCAACTTTTCTATTTTGGTTATGAGGGAACTATTTCATGACCCAAATGCCTTATAATACACGACCCAAAGGCCGAACATTTCATTATCTAGAGGCCTATTTGAAAAATTCCCAAACTTTAAATAACTCGCCTACATAGAATCCATCATTACATGCCATACCACACACCAAAGATAATACAAAATCGACCATATCCCATCCATAAAAAGTATACATCTACTTTTTCAATATTATCTAGAATCAAGTTGTTACTTCCACAAGTCACTACACTTGATGATTATCCTATAAAAAGAAAAATAAATAGATACCCACTTGAAATTATCCTCTACTCAACCAAACTAAGGATACTCCATTAAAATCGTCAATTTCCTTTATTTTATAGCCCAATGATAATGTACCCTAAAGATCCAATTTTATAAACCAAAATCAATTATGATATGAATAGTATGTCTTTTTCACTATAATAATGATTAGATATGAAATATAACATCTAATATTTTGAGAAATTAATAACATACTCCATTAAAAAATATTTTGATACTTTTAAATTGAAAGAATATTTATCCAATTAGAAAATCCAGTGTGGATTGTTGAAGGATATAGTGCTATTTTTAATTTTTATATAATAAATGACTAAAAAACTGTTTAATTATAATTAAATATATTATAAATTCCTCAATTATTATTGATTAATAATGGAAATATAAAGATGGAATGATTTTCAAAACTATTTAAGAATATTGGTGATGATGACAGAATTTTTTTATGGGCTCATTGGTTTTTATTTGGTAAGAATATTTTCCAACATTGGTAAATATTCCTAATAAAATAATGGATTAATTGATTTGAATTTTATGTCACACTTGGACTATTTTCCTTTTAAAATTATGATGACTAATGAACTAATCATCAATGTTTAAAACATGTTCTAAGGATTGTAATGTGTTTCTTCAATTGGACATTCCACACTAGGATGAAGATTAATAAATATGAATTTATTTGAAGACCATTCAAATGTTTAATAGCATGATATATTATTGTGGAAGAAAATTTAAATGTTTCTATGAAAAAATAATTTCTGTATTGAGTGAAGATGGAATTGAATGATAGAATTCAAAATCTATTCAATTTTCTAAAACATATTATACAAGGTGGATTGGAATTTAGTGATGAGACTAATGTGGCTTAATGATGGAATTAAATTTCACAAATAGTATTTACTAAGTATATTTTTTTGGGTTTATCATAAAAAATATTGGTCCATCCACTTGGTGATCCATATCCATGCTTTACCAATTAATATCAGGGACTCAGAGTTCAACCACACCCAAGTTAGTATCATTGGCTATCCCATGGGTAGTCATAGAGAAAACACATAGAGTGGGAAGGCCCATGTATAAGGACCACATATGGTAAATTCATGGAGGCTTGCATGAGGAGGTAATGGTAGGCCCATTGGTATGTATCTCATTAATAGGTGTGTGCAGTATATTTGGGAGCAAACCTCGGTGTTCTGGATCAAGTGGATATAGTAAAATAATTTATTATTGATCATTCATAGTTAATGAAGAGAGTCAACGTGGGTTGATAATTTATAATAATTCTTCCCCCAATAGTTATATTTTAAAAATGGCATTGGTCATTGAATTAATTTGATCTAGACTGAAAAATATTTAGTACCTTCAACTACTACCTCCTAACTAGATTTCCTCAACTATTTATATTCATTTTTTATCGATGACTCAAAAGAATTAAGAAATAATCCCTTTTTCCATCCTCCAATTATATAACTCGTATAAAAAATAAATTATTTATATCATTAATCTATGAATGAAACATCATCTGTCATGTATTCCATTATTAGAACAAAAAACCACAACAAAATTGAGATTATTATGTAATGATTTTTCATGATAGAGTAGATGTGTTTTATTTTTCTCTATATAGTAAAATATTTTGTCACGAAAAAACATGATGTTGTGAATATTAGAGTCATGATAAAAGAAAACATGTGTAAGGTAATTTTAGACACCTATAAGAATTAAAAATGTCAGGATATAGCATTATATTAAAAAAATTTAATTACGTTTGACATAGAATAAATGTTCATAATGGAAGTGAAGAAACATTGATCATTTCCTACATAAGGTCTTGCACTACGGTAGAGAGTGGTCTTGTCATTTTTTTTGTTTAATAGAATATATTGTTTATAAATAAAATAGAATAATAAAACAAATTTTTATGATGATAGGATACGGTGAACCTCCCTAGTTGTAGGAAGAGGAACTATACACTTCATGTAAGAAGAAAATCAGTGGAAATTTGGCTATAGTTGAAACACCCTCATCGTGCCTCACAAAGAACCTATTCCATGAAGAAATTTAGGTTGTGGGGTACCCTTAAGAGAAACCACACTTGCTGGTGAAAAGAATATTGATAAATCATATTTTTTCCATGATAAAAGTGTATATAGTGTGTAAGGGAGTGAATAATGTCATTTGATACATTCAGGAAGGAATACCCTATAATACCCCCATAATATTTTATGGTACACTTATCTTAAATAAATTCTATTCATTAGATAGACTTAATTTCATGAATAACTTAGTCTCTATGAAACAACACTTGTTTGTATATAAGATAATTCCAAAACATTTTATTAAGTATAAATTTTCAACAAATATGTTTTGAATTTCAAAGAAACAGTCATCTACGGTTGTGATAAGTAAGTGATTTAGAGTATGATAGAACTAAATTTTTTTTGTACTAATAACATACCCTTTTGAATACTAATATAAACCTTATAAATAGTAAATAATTATTTTATTTTATTTTCTTAAGGTTACAAGATAATGAGATCTTGATTAATATTTCAATGTAATATAAAACTAATTACAGTTCTAAAATTGTTATTTTTCGAATAAAATATGATATTATTTAAAAATTAAATTGATATTAATTAGAAAATTATTTTTAAAAAGGGGAGATCATTTTCTAATTCAACAAATCGAAAAATTCTTAGGTTTAATTTTTGGGATTTTTGTGAAATTCTTGAAATTTTGATGAATAGTGAAATATGGTAAAATACCGTATATACAAATAAGCAGTTAAATATACTATTTATGACACAATGAGTGATTTAAGGCCAAATATTTTATACTCACATGAATTTATTACTATTATGGTTTAAATGAAGAACACTATTGGTTTTCATGAGGGAAATAATAAAATAATGTTTAAAATATTCAAAATCCACTCCTCCCCTCTACTATATAAACCACCCTTCACCCCCTCTTCGTCCAACACAAATTAATCTTAAATAATTTCATAAATTATTATAAATTATATACCTAAGATCATACCACACATCTAATACATTTTGGTCTCACAAAAAGTCCAAAAATAATGTCCTTAAGGGATTCTCAAGGAGGAGTACTGAAGAGGTGAACCTCTCTTCTTTTTTCTCTCAAATTCTGTTACAAGTTACATTATTTTTATGATCTATCCTCACCTACTCACATTCATGTTCTATGATTATTAAATAAAAATACATGGAATATAATTTAATTATTCTAATGGAATATTTCATCAACATCTCTATTTTCCCCACCTCCTACACTAAAAATGAAAATATTTTCTAAGATGTGTTAATTTATCATATTCATGGACGATGGGTGTTCAATTACTATTAAAATATTCAATACTGGTAATGAAACATTTTTAATGGTTGAAATAGATCATTATATATTTATTTTATCTTATTAAATGTTCTATAATGTCACACCCATCTTTTCAAATTTTGTTTTTTTTAATCTTTATGGGCACCGGGTAGTTCGGGTCGAGGTCCGACATAAAATCTTTGATTTTATTTTTTTTAAAGAACACATATCTTGGCCTTGACAGCGTTCAGCGCACCACAGTCGAAGTCGTGCGACCTGACTCGAGTCATCGTGCGACCTCCCCTGGTTCACCGCACGACCTAATGAATGTTCAAGGTAGATAAATAAAATGCAATGAAGAGTAAAATGAAAAAAAATGTAAAGTAAATATTAATAATAATAATAATAATAATAATAATAATAATAATTAAGGGACTACTTTAGTGATAATTATATTGTTTGAGAATATTTTTATTATTATTATTGATGGAATTCATAATATAATTTTTATTAAGTTGTTATTAATATTATAATAATTAATATTTTTAATTTTGAGTTGTATCAATAAATAAGTCTTCGAGGCTTGGTAGTGTGCGACGCACAAGCAGATCGTGATTTCGAAGCTGTGCGGTTTCACCCGGGGTGCCATGGGACCTTCCTGATGATCATATAATTAAATAAAATAAGTTAATGATAATGTAGTATAACTAAATGAGAGGTAAAAATACATATATAATAAGTATGTTAAAAATTTAATGAATTTAGTTTTAATGATAATAATAATTATTATTTTATTATGATTGTTAATATTTTAATTATCAACGTTTTCTTTTAGGGGTGTAGCTGTTATTATGCTATTTTTTTATTGGTTTTTGTTTTTAGTTTTTTTTTGGGGTTTCTTTTATTTTTATTTTTATTTTTATTATTTTTTTTCTCTCTTTTTTCCCCCTCATTCCCGTTTCCTCCCTCATCTCTTTTCCCCTTTTTCCATCGGCCCCTCCCCCTTTTGCCGGCGCGCTGAACCCTAGCACCGCCTCCTCTGCTTCCTTGAATCATGGCACCAACGGACGGCCTCCCATCCTGGCTTCACGACCCAGCCACCACCGGAACACCCGCCTTCCTTCTAACCATCTATCCCCATTCGCGCCGCCTCCTGCTACCCAAGTCGCGTCGCCCCCTAAAACCTCATCACGCCACTCAACCCCTTCGCAGCCCCTCTCGGCTGGCCTACAGGTATCACCCGTCGGCCCTCCCTTGACCTCGCGTTGCGCCGGTTCCTCTCAGCCTTCTGCCGTCGTAGTATCCTCTCTATCCGAGGCACAATCTAAAACCCGACACACCCCCTATTCCAGCGCCTCTTCCATTTGCAGCCGCGTCGTACCCATCCCAGGCGCTTCCCTGCTGTCGCACCATTTTCCCCCATGGAATCGGATTCGCGCCGCACCCCTACCCCCCGACCAACACCTTGGGTAAACCCCCCCTTCATTGTTCTAGTTACTTACTTTCAATTTAGTGGGGGCTTAATTAGAGTTTATGTGGTTTTTGGTTGCTTTAGATGTTATCTTTGGTCCGATTTTGTTTTTAGGGTATAATTTGAGTTGATTGTGATGCTAATTGGTTGAGATTGAAGCTTCACACCCAAGTTTTGAAGTCTCGGCATCAAAGGTAGGTGATTCCATGCTTAAGTATTATTTGATAAATCAATTTTCATGTTTAGTTTTTTTTTCTTGTGTATCATTTAGTTTATTTGTGCTTTGTGAAGTTGTCATTCTTTGATGTTTGGGATGCATTGAACTGTTTAATAACCTGTCTATTTTATGTGTGTTCTTTCGGCTTAAAAACTCACATCTATCTAGTTTTTGGTGTTTTATTTTATTGTGCGGTTAGATTATTGATCTGTTCAACATATGCGAAATATATCTTTTTCATGGCGTAGTGTGTGTCTGGTTGAAAAAGAAGTTTTGGTGTGGGTTTAGTTGGAAACGCCAAGTGATTTCTTTTAAACTATTTTGTATACTTTTATTTTTTATTTATTTAATTAGGTGATTGTGCAAAGGTGTTTTACATATTGTGTAAGGTCTTCCATCAAACTATTAGTGTGGTGCAGGTCACACCTTAATATGGTATTTGAGTGCGTGCGATATTAGAATGTGTTTTGAATGTGGAAATGATTACTTTAGTGTGTGTAAATCCATGTGATATTGTTTTATGAGCTTTTGTAATGGTTTATTCAATCATGACCATGGTGTGAAACCTTTTAAAAAAAAGATTGTTTTAATGTTCGTCTTATTTCAAAATGATATTTATATGTGTGAGTGGTGGTTTGTTTAATGATATGTTTTTTTATTTCGGTAATTGGTCTAATTTAGTACATAACCTATGCAGATTATGTTTTGAAAAGATTTTGATGTGCGCATGGTTTTAAAAGCGGTTTTGGTTGTTCAAACTATGTTTTTGCGTGTGTAAGTACCATGTTTGGAGTTTATGTATTAGTGCGACATGTGACATTAACTTGAAACTTGTTTGAGCACAAACTGGGAAGCCCGGGTAGCTAGGAGGGTGGACTAGACTAGTGCGCTAGTGTTCTAGAGGTGATTCAACCTGGTTTCACTGGCAGGACTGACGATTGCAACACTTACTAAACATATGCTTTTCTGAGGGTCGTGGCCTTCTAAGCCACGTTTTCTGAGGGTCGTGGCCTTCTAAGCCACGTTTTCTGAGGGTCGTGGCCTTCTAAGCCACGTTTCACCGAGACACGAAGCTCTAGGGACCCAAGCTAGCTAACACCCATGAAACCTCTCCTATGTTAGTGCTCATTAGTTACTTTACGCTCGTCGGAGAGACACTTTGGTTATTTTAAAAAGTAAGGGTGTGTGTTTTTTTAATTTATGTTGTTCCATTTGAAATTGTTTTCTTTAATTCTGTCTTCTTTTAAACTGTTCAATTTTTTATTTCTTTTCTTTAGCTAATATTGCAAAGGTATTTGTCATCTAATAATTATGCGTGGAACCTCTTTATTGTTTGACGTCCTACTGGGCTCTTTGCTCACACCCTACGTACACCTTTGGGTGTATGTAGGGCCTGTTTTCTTTGTATTCCAGGTTGAGGCATCGCGCTCAGTGATGGTGGTTGGTTTTTGATGGTCTTGTCATGCAGGATGATGCTTGTGACATGTGGATGTCGCACCTCTCTTGTTGCTTTGAGTTTTGCATTAGAGTTATAGTTTCTTTCATTGATGTTACTTTTTTTTATTGGTTCAAGTTGTAAACCTTTAAAATTGATTTTGTGTAAAGTCTAGTTTGATTTTCTGTTTCAGTTTTAGTTTATTTACATTTTCAATTGTTTGTGTTTACTATTTCGGGTAAAATTGTTCTCATGTGTTAGTTTTGATACCCGGGCACTTGTGCCAGCCCATGGGGATCGGGAACGCCCTTCGGGCCTTTCCGCGGACCGGATCGGGCACCGGGTTCGATGGCGACCCGGCCTGGTTCGTGACAAAATGGTATCAGAGGGAAAGGTTTGCTCTCTTGGGTCGTTTTATTTTGAGATAGAGTCAGAGTGGACCAAAATTTAGGTTGTCGGAACTTAGCGTTCTAACTACGAGAAATGTGCCTGGCCAGCTTACCTCATGGCGGGACTCGAGTTACCGAAGTATGTTGAGCCTTGTCTGAGTTTTTGGTCCTTGTGGATAATCTTGTCTAAGGGAAATGAAAAGGGTTAAGGTCAGTGGTCATAGTGAGCTCGCAGGGTCTGGCAAGCCATGTGGAGCCGAGGATGCTGTCCTAGAATACCCTCCGTGGTAGTGGCGTGACTGGAGTGTGGCCGCCAACCATACGTTCCGACCACCCGCTGACACAAGTTTTCTCTTGCGTCGTTTCTCATTGCTTTGTTTTGGATTTGTGGAAATTCGGTTTTAAAGTAAAAATGTTTTCACATGAAGCACTTTAAAAATGAAATGGTGTGTGATGTTTGAAAAGTGTGGGTTAGATGTTTTGGTTTTGAAAAAAAAAATGGAAAGGTTTGGTTTTGATCCATGGCGCTCTCATGGACAACCATATGCATGAGTATATACGAAAAAGGAAATGGTTAATGGCATGAGCGGATGAGTGCCTGGATGGACATGAGGTGGGTGCCAGTGCGGCACGAGAACATGCATGTGCGAAGTTCATGGGATGCCATTGGTGTTTGTGCAACCCACTAGGTTTGCTTATTTTCAAAAAGTTTTGTTAAATGAAAAAAAATTGGTGCTTTAGTAACTGGTGTTTGTGTGGCGTGTCCTTGTGTTTTTGAGATGTTGGATGTGTGACGTTTTGAGCCGAGGATCCTTTTTACTGATTTGTGTATTGAGTTTGAATTTTTGTTGGTCAGTTGGTGTGAAAGCATGTGGTCAATAGTCTCTTTTGAAAAAGTACATTGGGGAGCCCTTGCAGTAGTTCCCCTGCACGTTTGGTGTTCGCTTGTGTTATGTCTTGACCATCGGACCAGTTTGGTTGGGCCCATGGTTTTCCTTTCTTGACTAGTATATGCCCTCCCATAAAGCATTAACATGTGATTAAAGTGCGGCCACGAGTAATTCTCCGTTGGCCGACCCTCCAGTTGATCAGAGGAATCTCTTCTTGAATTCTAGAATTGAACTCACGTCTCCTTTTTGCAACTAAGCGGATCCTCTCACAGCGGGACGACAAATGCGAGGGGAGTTGAAGGTAGTTTTGGTCATTTGAGTTGTCCGAGTCATTGGGTATGAGGTTTGACACTGTCATGTTTAAAGGTTTCCCCCTGGAATGGCGAAAGGATATCTAGCAGGGAAGGGTGAAGGCGGTTCAGAATTTTTCGTGATGACCAGTGTCTTGAAGGGATTTGTAGTATTTACAGCGGCCGCAAGGGTCACGTTCAGTGACGTCTTGCAGCGTGAGACCTCTCTGATAGTCAACGGTGGTTTGGAAGCAACCCTAAGTCGTCGGTGTAGCCTATCGTTCTAAATGACCTCTGGTCTTTGGTTTGTTTTGTTTAAAGAAGGGTTCATGTTAGACTACTAGTTTGGCAGACCCAGTTGTATGAGACTGCTATGGTCGTTTGCAGGAATCATGTGTTGTTCAAGATGCAGTCTAAAGCCTTTCTCAAGGTAATGTTCCTCTCGACAGCAATGATCATTCTCAGCGAAAATTTGTGGTGTCATGTTCTCATTCAGTGTAACCAGGGATGATGCATGTGTATCATTTAAACTCTCGTTCGGGTGAATGTTCAGTGTGAGAGTAATTGGATGTCATGGTGTGTTGTGTCCGATGGTGTATCCTCAGGTGCAAAAGGATTTCGTGTGACAAAAAAAAGGAGAAGCTCCGTTTCGGAGTCTTCCATGCCTGACTACGAGGCAGAAGATGCTTCAAACATCAGGGCTCCAGCCATAGGCCTCGGAGTGAAGCTGGCGTGTGGTCAGGAACCCCGAGAGTGTATGAGACCCCGGCTTTATTTTTGTCATCGGTGTTGAAAGTGAATGCATCTTAAATTGATTTCTACGGTTGCTCTGCTCCAAACGAACCATCTGGTTGCATAAGGTTTTCATGACCATGTGGAGGCTTGTTCGTCTCGTTGACTTAAAGTCTTTGGGGTTGCGTCCCATTGGATGCATTCACCTTTAGTGGTCCTTGAGAGTCTGTTGGGGAAAAATCAGTCCCAAAATTTTATAATGCTCATCCCGAGATATGGATGTGTTGGTCAGGTCTTAGGTCATGGTTCTGATGCCCGGGTGGTTAGGCCCTCCCTCCCCACCCCTTGTGGTGGGGTGTTTGGTCACCATTGAGAAGTTTTTCAATGTTCTATACATTTTGTTAGTTTTAATGGTGGGGAGCCCTCATGGACCTCCCCATGTTGGTTTTCTAGTCTCGCCTATGGCGTTGGCAGGTTCTTAATGGTGGGGAGACCCACATTGGGTCTCGCACGAATGTCTCTGGGATGAATCAATGCTGGACTTTTCTTTAATGGTGGGGAGTCCGGTCGAACCTCCCCCTGTCGGTTTTCCACTCTCATTTCGAGCATTAGTGACTTATTAATGGTGGGGAGCCCCTCGAGCTTCCCCATGTTGATATTTTGTTTCTGTTTTTACATATGGTTTGGTGATAAGTGATAAGAGTGTTCCTTGGATGTGGTCTGACCTTGTCTGTTATTTCTAGCTAAGTGGTGTGGATTCAGTTTAATAGCGATTGAGGTATTTCGCCTTGTAAAGTTGATTTCTGTGGGTGTGAGGGCTCCTCTTCTAAAACAATAAACTGGAGGTTTTTCAGCTCTTTGGGGAGGTAAACGCTTATCATGAAGTCTTCTTATGCATTTCTTGAATTTTTCATGTGATTCACTACCTCTGATCATGATGCTTTTTCTTCTTTTCACATGTTGATTGTGGGGTATTAGTTTCTTCTTTGGGGTTCAGTCTTGGTTGTGGCTTTCCGGGGACGGAAAGATTTATGGTGGGGAGAATTGTCACACCCATCTTTTCAAATTTTGTTTTTTTAATCTTTATGGGCACCGGGTAGTTCGGGTCGAGGTCCGACATAAAATGTTTGATTTTATTTTTTTTAAAGAACACATATCTTGGCCTTGACAGCGTTCAGCGCACCACGGTCGAAGTCGTGCGACCTGACTCGAGTCATCGTGCGACCTCCCCTGGTTCACCGCACAACCTAATGAATGTTCAAGGTAGATAAATAAAATGCAATGAAGTGTAAAATGAAAAAAAATGTAAAGTAAATATTAATAATAATAATAATAATAATAATAATAATAATTAAGGGACTACTTTAGTGATAATTATATTGTTTGAGAATATTTTTATTATTATTATTGATGGAATTCATAATATAACTTTTATTAAGTTGTTATTAATATTATAATAATTAATATTTTGAATTTTGAGTTGTATCAATAAATAAGTCTTCGAGGCTTGGTAGTGTGTGACGCACAAGCAGATCGTGATTTCGAAGCTGTGCGGTTTCACCCGGGGCACCATGGGACCTTCCTGATGATCATATAATTAAATAAAATAAGTTAATGATAATGTAGTATAACTAAATGAGAGGTAAAAATACATATATAATAAGTATGTTAAAAATTTAATGAATTTAGTTTTAATGATAATAATAATAATAATTTTATTATGATTGTTAATATTTTAATTATCAACTTTTTCTTTTAGGGGTGTAGCTGTTATTATGCTATTTTTTTTATTTATTGGTTTTTGTTTTTAGTTTTTTTTGGGGTTTCTTTTATTTTTATTTTTATTTTTATTTTTATTTTTCTCTCTTTTTCCCCCTCATTCCCGTTTCCTCCCTCATCTCTTTTCCCCTTTTTCCATCGGCCCCTCCCCCTTTTGCCGGCGCGTTGAACCCTAGAAACCCCTCCTCTGCTTCCTTGAATCATGGCACCACCGGACGGCCTCCCATCCTGGCTTCACGACCCAACCACCACCGGAACACCCGCCTTCCTTCTAACCATCTATCCCCATTCGCGCCGCCTCCTGCTACCCAAGTCGCGCGGCCCCCTAAAACCCCGTCACGCCACTCAACCCCTTCGCAGCCCCTCTCGGCCGGCCTACAGGTATCACCCGTCGGCCCCCCCTTGACCCTGTGTTGCGCCGGTTCCTCTCAGCCTTCCGCCGTCGTAGTATCCTCTCTATCCAAGGCACAATCTAAAACCCGACACACCCCCTATTCCAGCGCTTCTTCCATTTGCAGCCGCGTCGTACCCATCCCAGGCGCTTCCCTGCCGTCGCACCATTTTTCCCCTTGGAATCGGATTCGCGCCGCACCCCTACCCCCTGACCAACACCTTGGGTAAACCCCCCCTTCATTGTTCTAGTTACTTACTTTCAATTTAGTGGGGATTAATTAGAGTTTATGTGGTTTTTGGTTGCTTTAGATGTTATCTTTGGTCCGATTTTGTTTTTAGGGTATAATTTGAGTTGATTGTGATGCGAATTGGTTGAGATTGAAGCTTCACACCCAAGTTTTGAAGTCTCGGCATCAAAGGTAGGTGATTCCATGCTTAATTATTATTTGATAAATCAATTTGCATGTTTAGTTTTTTTTATTGTGTATCATTTAGTTTATTTGTGCTTTGTGAAGTTATCTTTCTTTGATGTTTTGGATGAATTGAACTGTTTAATAACCTGTCTATTTTATGTGTGTTCTTTCGGCTTAAAAACTCACATCTATCTAGTTGTTGGTGTTTTATTTTATTGTGCGGTTAGATTATTGATCTGTTCAACAGATGCGAAATATATCTTTTTCATGGCGTAATGTGTGTCTGGTTGACAAAGAAGTTTTGGTGTGGGTTTAGTTGGAAACGCCAAGTGATTTCTTTTAAACTATTTTGTATACTTTTATTTTTTTATTTAATTAGGTGATTGTGCAAAGGTGTTTTACATATTGTGTAAGGTCTTCCATCAAACTATTAGTGTGGTGCAGGTCACACCTTAAAATGGTATTTGAGTGCGTGCGATATTAGAATGTGTTTTGAATGAGGAAATGATTACTTTAGTGTGTGTAAAGCCATGTGATATTGTTTTATGAGCTTTTGTAATGGTTTATTCAATCATGACCATGGTGTGAAACCTTTTAAAAAAGATTGTTTTAATGTTCGTCTTATTTAAAAATGGTATTTATATGTGTGAGTGGTGGTTTGTTTAATGATATGTTTTTTTTATTTCGGTAATTGGTCTAATTTAGTAAATAACCTATGCAGATTATGTTTTGAAATGATTTTGATGTGCGTATGGTTTTAAAAGTGGTTTTGGTTGTTCAAACTATGTTTTTGCGTGTGTAAGTACCATGTTTGGAGTTTATGTATTAGTGCGACATGTGACATTAACTTGAAACTTGTTTGAACACAAACTGGGAAGCCCGGGTAGCTAGGAGGGTGGACTAGACTAGTGCGCTAGTGTTCTGGAGGTGATTCAACCTGGTTTCACTGGCAGGACTGACGATTGCAACACTAACTAAACATATTCTTTTCAGAGGGTCGTGGCCTTCTAAGCCACGTTTTCTGAGGGTCGTGGCCTTCTAAGTCACGTTTTCTGAGAGTCGTGTCCTTCTAAGCCACGTTTCACCGAGACACGAAGCTCTAGGGACCCAAGCTAGCTAACACCCATGCAGCCTCTCCCATGTTAGTGCTCATTAGTTACTTTACGCTCGTCGGAGAGACACTTTGGTTATTTTAAAAAGTAAGGGTGTGTGTTTTTTTTAATTTATGTTGTTCCATTTGAAATTGTTTTCTTTAATTCCGTCTTCTTTTAAACTGTTCAAGTTTTTATTTCTTTTCTTTAGCTAATATTGCAAAGGTATTTGTCATCTAATAATTATGCGTGGAACCTCTTTATTGGGTGACGTCCTACTGGGCTCTTTGCTCACACCCTACGTACACCTTTGGGTGTATGTAGGGCATGTTTTCTTTGTATTCCAGGTTGAGGCATCGCGCTCAGTGATGGTGGTTGGTTGTTGATGGTCTTGTCATGCAGGATGACGCTTGTGACATGTGGATGTCGCACCTCTCTTGTTGCTTTGAGGTTTGCATTAGAGTTTTAGTTTCATTCATTGGTGTTACTTTTTTTTATTGGTTCAAGTTGTAAACCTTTAAAATTGATTTTGTGTAAAGTCTAGTTTGATTGCCTGTTTCAGTTTTAGTTTATTTACCTTGTCAATTGTTTGTGTTTACTATTTCGGGTAAAATCGTTCTCATGTGATAGTTTTGATACCCGGGCACTTGTGCCAGCCCGTGGGGATCGGGAACGCCCTTCGAGCCTTGCCGCGGACCGGATCAGGTGCCGGGTTCGATGGCGACCCGGCCTGGTTCGTGACATATAATCCTTACACCCTCATAATAAAAAATAATAATACAAAACAAGTTCATTATGAAAAAATCTGAAAGGTTAAGCCACACTTTTATCAATAACATATAACTAATTAACAATACTCAAATATATAACCTAAAATAATTAAAATATTGTTTATATTGTCACTAATAATATATATTTACCAGTCATTATTTTTAAACAAATTTCAAATTAACTTCCATTGATGAATATAAGTAAACTGGTCATGAAAAACAAGGAAGAAAATGCTTCCAAAACAATAATAATGTATCTCCTAAACACTGGAAATATGGAAAAAATGAACCTAATAAGGATGTAAAATATAAATTAAACGTTTATGAGGTTCAATAATGATTAATTAATTAATCAAAATTTTATTATTCAGGTCATTAAGAACAATCAAGAACACCTTTGAGCATAATTTAAGGGATCCTCCCCCTCAATTTTATTCAATAATTTCCCCTATATTGTGTCCTCATATTATTAATTCATAATCATGGGTTATGTTTTCTAACCTCCCCTATACTACCCTTATGATATATAAATTATGGGATACCCTTTTACCTTTCTTTAATATCTCACAATAACACTAGTTATCATGCCGAAATGTTTGTATGATGTTTCGCATCTCACGTTCAATTTTGTGTGATTTCCATTGTTCACCTCTTATTTCTTATATTTGGTATATATGTACTTCTATTTGATATAAAATATCATTATTCTATTTATATTCATGGTATGATATGATTCATTCATGGAATAATAATTTTTTTCATACAATTCTATTGATTACAATCTGGTAAGGGACTTTGTCTCAATTTCCATTTTATTGAGACATAATTGGTATTGTCCACCTAATATTTTTAATTTGGTGTATCTACTGACCATTTGATATCATTTTTCATATTAAATTATAATTCTGGTAAATATCCATTTTCTAGAAGGATGGATATGATTATTGCTTTAATCCGTTTAGTATTTCACCTACGGTGTTAATGTGGAATGTTTTTTTAACTATGGAAATATTGATGAATCCATAATATATAAACATGTTCAGTATGCATATTTTATTTATATTAATCTATGTATAATTAATTATTTTGAATTTTAGTGGTATTTGGGGCTTTCTATATCCCCTCAACACATCAACAGGTCTCACGAGACAAACTAGTTGGCGACAAACTGTTTGAGTTTGTTTCAAAAAATATGATGGGTTTCTACCCATAGACTTAAACCGTTTTGACAGAATAGTGGTATCATGTTCCACATACATGACGTGAAATTAATAATAATTTTATTTATTAATTTTCAGTTTTTATTATCCATGATTTTTCACAATGAAAGAAATATTTGGATGCGTTTTCATTCTCAATTTATTACTGTAGTGTGTTTTTCATTTATTTACCATGTCATATTGACTATGACAATTTGATTATGATTCAGTTATTCATTCATGATTCCTTTATTTGTAACCCTTATTGAGTGTTTGAGATCAACCCTTTCATTTTGTACCTTCAATTGGTTATTATTAGTAGACCATTTATTGAGTTCATGTGGTTGCATTTTATTAGATTTTTTATGTCTTTTATATTGTTACCTTTACCAATTTAGTTTGAGTTATATCTATGTATCTAGATTCTTCAAGACTACTAAACCGGTCATTCCATCGGGATTTAATTCCTCTTAATAATTCCAATATAATATGTAATAAAATCGCTCTGGTCTATAGGGGTCAGGGTGTTATAGTTGGTATCTTAAGAAGTTTAGTTTAAACCTTAAAAACTAGATTAAAAAATGTAGATTAGGGAACAAATACCTAAGGTAGTATTTTAGGGAAAACATATTAGAACGTTCATTATTTTTGGTGAGGAAGCGATTATGTGTATTTTTCTAGAAAATACATCCCTGTCTAGATACAAACAGATAGAGGTGGATCTAGCAGAGATGTACATAATAGTGAAAACTATGATAAGGTGTTTCAGGCTTGACTCGGGGTATCCTAGTACATGAAAATAGGCTTTTCTTCACACTTTGTATTGACACTCCATGGTGATAAGATTAGGATAATTCAGATTTTCTTTACAAGATATTATTTATGATTTTAATGTAAACGTTTTTTTAAAGTAACCATGTTTATGAGATTGGATATGCATATAATTCCAATATATGTTATGTGTTTTTATATTTGAGATTCATACCCTCATCTAGTGTATGACATTATTTATAATTTATTCCTAATGGAAGAAGGGGATTCAATACTCATTGACAATGTTGGGATTTCCCCACTAAGAAAGTCAACACAACCAATATCAGAGTAGATTAGATCAGGACCATATTTGGAATACATACTCAGGTTGTGACCAATGCTACACCTCTGTTGAATCATTTCATATAGCATAAGCCCCCATATTTTAGTGGGACTACAAATCCAGTGGAAGCTAAGTATTGGATCAGGTTCCTTGAAAATATATTACTGGAATTAAGATGCAATAAAAATGACTGGGTAGTGATATCAGTATATTATCTTAAGGGTGATGTCGATCAATGGTGGTCCTTCCTTCAGAATACCACAGAGGAAGAAGAAATAGAATATATAAAATATAGGGATTTTGAGGGACTATTATTCAACAAAAATTTCTCTGTTGATAAAAAAACTTGAATTAATAAAAAATACATTGGCTTAATTAAAATGGAAGAAGACAATGTTGAAGAGTATGAGGATAACTTCGCAAGACTAGCTAAGTATGCCATAGATTATGTACATGACTTAAAAGACAATATTGATCATTTCTTTGAAGTTATTAAGCCATTTCTTGGATGGGAAATTGTTTCTCAATCATTTTCATCATATGATGAAATTTTATGAAGTGCCATCAAAATAGAGAGGGAGTCTTTTAGATCAAATTTGTTCAAGGGAAACCAAGCTAAGAATCATAACTATGATAACCATGGAAAAGGTGAAGCACCAAAGAAGAAAAAGGGAACAAATCAATTCTTATTATATGATAACTATGGAAAAAATCATCATGTTAAAGGCTTGAAGGTAATGGGAGTATACTATAAGTGTGCAGAAAAGGGTCATCGATCTAATGAATGCAATGGTAAGAAACAAGTCAATGATGTTCAATAATAAAATTTTTGAGATATGGGAAACTATGCCAATGGGTGTCTTAGGTGCCAAAGAAACTTGCCTAAGAAAATACCGCGAGAGCAAGGTAAAGCATCTGTGATTACAACTGTGGAGATTGAAGTTACTAATGATGTGGTGGAAGGTACATTATGTGTTTCCTAAAACTTATCCAAATTTTTTTTTGACTCTCAATCATCTCATGAATTTATATATTCCTAGTTTTCCATGAAAATTAGACATGTCCAATTTCATTTAATAAATGATTTGTTATTCAAAACTCAAAGGGTATGTATCATTGGAACAAAGGTGTTTCAATCAATCCCCTTCATGACACATAAACATTCTTTTGTTGTTAACCATAACATCACACCAATGAAAATCTTTGATATAATTCTTGGTATTAATTGGCTGTCAAATTATAATGCAATGATATTATGAAATAATATAGATGTTACAATATTTTAAAATGTTATAGAACCCCATATTTTTATAGTAGAAAACTTTCCATCTGATTTTTTTCTAGATCAAATCTTAATAGCTCTTTGGAAGAAAATTATTGGAGAGGAAGATAACCCAATTTATATAGGCGAGGAAATAAATATTCAAATTGAAGATGTATATATAGTTCAAGAATACATTGACTTATTTCCAGAAGAATTACATGGATATCATCTGGAGTGGGAAGCTGAGATCTCTATTGATTTAATTCATGGTCCAAGACCTATATCAATGACATCATATAGATTTTCCATTATAGATTTTGTGGAGAAAAAGAAACAAGTAATGAAATTTAGTGACAAAGGATTAATTTGACGTATTTTTTCTCCATGGGGATCCCATGTCCTCTTTTCCAAGATGAATGATGGATCCATGAGGCTACGCATTGGTTATAGGGAAATCAATTCTATTAAAATAAACAATAAGTATCTTCTAATCTAAATTGATTGTTTATTTAATCAACTTCAGGGAGAAAAATAAATTTCTAATATTTTCCTTTGATAATTATATCAAATACATTGTGTGAGGAAGGAATATATTACAATGATAGCATTTCAAACCAGGTATGAGAATTATGAGTTTAGAGTGATTTTATTTTTAATGACTAATGCAACCTCTATTTTTCATGGATTTAATGAACAGGGTCTTCAAGGAATATCTTGATACCATTGTTGTGGAATTTATCGATGATATCCTGGTATACATCAAAATCTATAATGTCCATGAAAATCACATACGGATTATTCTGAAAACTCTTTGAAAAATTGAATTATATCGGATGTTTAGAAAGTGTGAATATAGGATTCATTATGTTTATTTTCTAGGCCATATTTTCTCTAATAACGGAATCCTAGTTGATCATGAAATGACAAAGGCAGTCCAAGAATAGCCTAATCCAATCAACATAAACCTGGTATGTAGTTTTATTGGATTAGCGGGTTACTATCGGTGCTTCATTCATAATTTTTCCTGACTGTCCAACCCACTAACCAAGCTCACACGTAAAGGGCGTGAGTTCTTATGGATGAAATAATGTACAAAATGATTTGAATAATGGAAAATAAGATTGGTCAGTGATTTAATTTTGACCCTTCCATCTAGAAATGATGGATTTTTTTATATAAAGTGATACATTGAAGAATGGACTGGGTTGCGTCCTTATGAAAAATGGTAATTTTATTGCTTATGCATAAAGGTAGTTGAAGAATCATGAGACAAATTACCCAACTCATGATCTTGAGTTACTAGTTGTAATCTTTTTTATGAAAATATGGAGACATTATCTCTAAGGTGAAAGATGGGTGATAAACCTGGATCACAAGAGATTCAAATACATTTTTACACAAACATAACTCAACATGAGGCAAATGAGATAGATATAGTAACTAAAACATTATTATTGTTCAATAAACTTCCACATATGTAAGGTAAATAAGGTGGCAGATGTGTTAAGTAGGAAATATCATGGAATTATCACCCAAATGAGGATTGAGAGAGATCCTATATTCATGGATCTACTAAAGATGGATATATGAATTTTTTTAGAAGGGGGAACATATATCCTCCTTCAAATTATTCAAAAACCATCTTTAATAGTGAAGATGAGACACCTTAATATGATAATGAGAATATATACAAGAAAATTAATTTTTATAAGAATGGGAGATTGGTTTACTTTCTTTATGAGGAACAAGTTCTGAAATTTGGGAAGTGGTTCTGCATTCCATCAGTATCTTAGCTAAAAATGGAACAATTAGACGATGATCATAGCTCAAATTTCATAATACGCCTAGGTAACATAATGATTTATAGAGATCTAAAGGAACATTTTTAGTGACATAAGAGGCAGTGAGAAATTTATAACTATTTCTCAAGGTGTCTAGTTTGTCAACAATTGAAGGCAGATATACAATATCCTAGAGTGGTGATGAAACCTATAACTATTCCTATGTCAAAGTGGGATGAAATTATGATATATTGTGTCACTGTACTACTTAGGACACCTAGAATGAATGATTCAATATGGGTAATTGTAGATCATCTAACAAAATCAGCACATTTCATTACTATAATAGAGGATTAACCACTTGAGCGCCTAGAAATAATTTATGTTAAAGAAGTTGTCAGACATAATGGAGCACCTCTATCAATTGTGTCTGATACGGATCCCCATTTTTCCTCAAAATACTATAAAAGTATCTATAAGGCTTTGGATACTAAGACTCATATGAGTACTCTTTATCACCCTCAAAATGATGGACAGTCTGAAAGGAATACTCAAACACTAGAAGATATGTTGAGATCATTCTCTCTTGAATTTCAATGTATGTGGGATCAATACATTCCTTTGGTGTATTTTCCTACAATAATAGCTTCCATTATGGCATTCAAATGGATCCATTTGAATCATTATATGGTAAGACGTTCTGAACTCCAACTTCTTGGGACGAAGTTGGTGAGAGGAAACTTTTAGGCCCAGAACATATCGATGAGACAACATCAAATGTTTAGAAAATTCAAGACCATATTAAAGCAGCACAAAATTAGAAAAGGAGTTATGCTGCAAACTAGATAATGTATTTGGAATTTCATGTAGGAGACCATGTCTTTCTAAAATTATCTCCATGGAAGGGTGTTTTAAGGTTCATTAATAAAGAAAAACTGAGCCTCGGGTACATCAGACCGTTTGAAATTTTGGAAAGGATCATTTTTTTTTCTTACCATTTAGAAATGACACCATGAATCCATAAAGATAATAATGTCTTCCACATGACATTGTTGATGAAATACATACCAGACCCAATGCATGTACTCACCTATGAAAGAATACAACTGGAGCATAATTTGTCATATTGTGAAGAGCCTATCCAGATTCTTGACACAAGGGAGAATGTTTCGAGAAATCAAAAAACTCATCTTGTAAAAGTTATTTGGAGAAACCATAATATGGAGGATGAAATATGGGAACCTGAAGATGTTATGGAGAAGAACAACCCACATCTTTTTGAAGGGCTTTATAAATGAAAATTTTTGAGGATTAAGTTTCCGAAGTAGGTAATAATATAACACAATAAACATTTTCTGGTACATTTAACCTAAAAAAATTATATTCATTAGATAGAATATATTTCATGAATAAATGAGTCTCTATGAAACAATACTTTTTCTTTTATAGGATAATGTCAAAGCCTACCATTAAACATAAATTTTCCACATCTATGTTTCAAATTTCAATAAATGGTCATCTACGCTTGTGATCATTAATTGGTTTGGAGTCTGATATAGCCACCTTTCTTGATGAATTGTAACATACCCTTAAGAGTAATAATATGAATAGTAATATAAATCTTCGTAATAGTAAAAAACATTATTAATTTATTTTCATAACGTTACAAGATAATAAGATCTTAATTAATTTTTCAATGTAAGTTTTAAAATTTATATTTTTTGAATAACCTATGATATTATTTAACAATTATATTTATCATATATCAGAAATTATTTTTAAAAAATGGAGTACATTTTTTAATTCTACATGTTGAAAAATGGTTAGGGGGAATTTTTGGGATTTTTTTGAATAGTGAAATACGGTAATATACCATATATACAAATTATCAGTTAAATACAATATTTAGGACATAATGAGTGATGTAAGAACACTTGGTTAAAAATAACATTCTCTTATTACTATTATGGGTCACATGAAACAACACTATTTATGGAAATAATAAAATAATGAGTAAAATATTCAAAATTCACTCCACTCATCCACTATATAAATCTCCCCACACCCACTCTTCATCCCACACCATTCAAGATTCTATCCTTGCCTAAATTCTGCTCAATTATCTCTCAAGGATACTCCCTCACGTACAAGACCTTTTGGTATCACCCAAATTCCAATAAAAAGGTCTTAAGGGATTCTCAAGGAGGAGTACTCAAGAGGTGAAACTCTTTTCTCTTTTCTATCAAATTATTCTACACATTTTGTTATTTGGATTATCTATCCCCCACTACCCACATACAAGTTCTATGATACTTCTAGTAACATACATGAACTAGAATTTTATTATGATAAGGGAATATTTCATGATCATCTCTACTTTCCCCCAACACTAACACTAAAAATGAAAATACCATCTGAGATGGGTTAATTTATCACATTCAAGGACAACGGGTTTTCAATTTATATTAATATCATGAATATCAATCATTAAAACATTTAAATGGTTTAACCAGATCATAATATATTTATTTTACATTATTCAATATTATGAAATCCTTACACACTCATAATACAAAATAATAATACAAAACAAGTTCATTATGCACAAAACCACAAGGTCAATCCATGTGTTTATCAATAACTTTTAACGAATTAATAATCCTCAAGTATATAACCCAAAATCATTATAAGAACAATTATAATGGCACTAATCATATATATTTACAAATCTGGATGTTTATCCACATTTCAAATGAACATACATTCAGGAATACAAGTAAACAGGTCATAAAAATCATGAATGAAATTCTTCCCAAACAAAACAATTGAATCTCTTAAACCCATAAAAAGGGGAAGTAATGATCCTAATAAGGTTATACCATATCATTTATATTTTATTGATGTTTTGGAGTTATTAATTAATGATGCTAAATTTTATTATTCAGGTTTTTAATAAGAATCAAGAACACCTTCTAACATAAGGTAAGGGATTCTCTCTCTCACCTTTATTCGAGAATTCCTCCTATGTTGTGTCCTATTTTAAATTACTAATGATGGGTTATGTTTACGCACCTCCACCATAATGACCTAATTATATATAAATGAAATTATACCCTTTTACATATGGTTAATCACTCACAATAAAACATGTTACTGTGCTGAAATGTTTTAATGATGTTTCTCACCTCACTTTCAATTCTGTGGGATTTCCATTGTTCGCCTCTTATTTCATATATGTGGTATATGTGTAGTTATATTTTTTTTATAAAATATCATGATTGTATTTATATTCATGTTATTATATGATTAATTTGGTTGTTAATTATTTTTGGTTATAGGATTCAATTGATTACAATGTTGTAAGTTACTTTCTCTCAATTTCCATTTCATTGAGGCCTACTTTGTATATTACGCCTAATCTTTCTCAAGTGGTGTATCTACATCCCATTTGAGATCATTTTTATTCTGAAATTATAATTTTGGTAAATATAAATTTTCATTATAGCATGGATATGATTATTTCTTCAAGCCATATACCATTTCACATACGGTGTTAATGTGGAATGTTGTTTTAACAATAGAAATATTGTTGAATTCATACTCTATACAGATATTAAGAAGGTAAATTGTACATGTATTAAATATATGTATAAATAATTATTTATAATTTCAGTGATGGGGGGCCCTGCAGTATCCCATTGATGCATTGATAGGTCTCATGAGATAAATCAGTTGGTGAAAAACCCTTTGAGTTTGTTTCCAAAAATCCGACGGGTTTCTAGAAATAAACTTAAACTGTTTCAACGGTATAGTAGTATCATGTGACAGATACATGACATCCAATTAATAAGTATTGTCTTTCTTCATATTCATTTATTACTATCCTCGATGTTTTCACAATGAAAAAATATACGGATGCTATTTCATTCTTGGTTTATTAATTACGTTAGATTTTCATTTATTAATCGTTACATATTGACTATGCCAATTTGTTTATTATTATATTATTTATTCATGCTTATGATATTTTTAACCCTTCCTAGGCATTTGATATCACCCCTTTAATTTGTTTACCTTCAATAGGTTATGTATAGGAGAACATTTATTGAGTTCCCATGGATTCAGTTCATTAGTTTTTGTTATGTATTGTATTTTGTTACCATTCCTAATGTAATTTGAGTTATATTTATGTGTCTAGTTTCATAAAAACTACTAAACTAATCATTCAATTTGGATTTCATTCCTCTTAGTCATTCCTATTTAATAAGTAATGAATTTTTTCCGGTCTACAGGGGTCCAGGTGTTACATATCTTATGTATTTATTGCATGAAGAGGAAGTTTGTTTGATGGAGATAGTGCGCACACTTGTTTTGTGTGAAGAACAAGTTTCATGAAGACCCCTATATAATATCTTATTGTAGAAATCAATTTTGTCCTAGATGGGAATGAGGTATTATTTTCTTGTATATACATGAATTTAAAAAAATTTATTGTTTTTTCATATAATTGAGCATGATGAATCTAATAAGGACTTGGATTTCAGGAAATATACCTTCATATTCATGCATGCATACACAAAGATAAAAGGACATGAATGAGTATGTGATCATAAAAATACATTAAATCTCATGAATATGTGATGTATAAAATTGAGATCCCCTAAAAAATTATGTTTTCACATAAAATAAAAATATATAATATAAGTAAATGTGCTATGATTTTGGAAGCCATGTAGTGTATCTCACATGAATGATCCTTAAAATTTCAAAAAGTATATATGAGTTAAAATTGAGTGAGATCCTTCTTAAAAAATAATATAATTGGACTAAGCTCATTATCTTAATCAATGGATGGATCATATGCTCGATCATTCGATATAGGGAGAAAGAAGAAAAATTTAGTTTTTCCAAATTATTCCATTGATTAGTCAGAAAGAGAAGTGATTTGTAGATGAAGTTTCACAATCTAATTATTTTATAGAATTGTGTGGATGTGAATATAATATTATTAATTTAGTATAACTTTTATAACTACATTTTATGACCAATACTATCTAGTTTATGAAAAGGAATCTATTAAAAGATAGAAATCTTTTTAATTTTTTTTGATGCATATCACTTAATGAACTATTGGTTCAAGTAAAAACAACACCATTAATGGATGATTATACTAGTATAAATAACTCTATTAATTCAAGAATGTTGTCTCCTTCTTGCATAATAATTGGGTGTTAATTTAAGTAAATTTTAATCATTACAAATATATTGTGATAGGAGAATATGTGAATCAATCAGAGGTCAATCACAGCAAGAAGTATGTCATTGTATAAAACCATGTAAAATTATTTTTATAATGTTTTCTATTTCATTATATGTATTGCATGTGTATAATTATTGATAGATAGAAACATATCCATACCACTTATTTGGGACATGGATTCATGATATAGATGGGATAATATAAATGGGAGTAAATTCAGTAAAAAGTTGGTAATACTAATTCACCCCCTAGTGTCTCTATATGACCTATCTAGCCTCTAGAAGTATTTTTGAAACATTGTTGTGCTTCTGGATGGATCGATGTTTTTTTCATCTCTTTTTAAATTTATTATATTATGTCCATATTAAAAGATGATTATTATGTATAATATGTGGAAAATATAATCTCAACTAATATTAAAGAAAACATGAAGATATTTACCATAAAATTAAAAAATAGGAATAAGGGGGAATAAAAGAGATTGAGAAAAATATTAAAGAAATAAGAGAAGAATCAATGTTGTTTTTTTCAAATTAGATTATAAAAATCCTTTGGATAGATCATGTTATGGAGTGTATTATAAATTCAACTATACAAGAATTATTAAATAATTCTTCTCTCAATTTTAAATGTACCTGAGGAATGTTCTTGAATAACTGATCACATATATACATATTTATTTTTTGGATATTCATGATTACATAGCATGACTTGTAGAAGAAATAAATAAACGTTATGATTAAAATGGTATGAAATAGAAAAGGTAAAATATGGTGAAAAATCTCATTAAAGTAAAGAAAAATAAATTATTTTTTACAGTGAAAATATATCAATAATTGAATTGTATTTAACGTTTCATGATTATGGGAGTACTATGAATAAATAAGTTTTTGATGACGTAATACCTATATATGAAATTTTTTCCAATGTTTTCATGAATTTCAAAAATGCTCAAATTGAATTACAAGCATGTGTGATCAAATAGATTGATAAGTTAGTGTATTAAAAGACTATGTTACATAAAGAGTATACTAAAAATATTCATTATTTAGTAGAATCTCATAAAGTAATAATAATTTTTCTGAATCCAAATTGGAGGTTATATCTAGATATATTTAATACCTTGAAAACTCATTGATTAGAGTAGTATACATCAAGAAGATTAAATTAATAAAATAAAAAGTGAATTGAATTTATGACTGACATCTGTTGAAAATGAGAATTTCACCCACATCATTAAATGGCTAGAACGTGATATTGAATTGAAAATTTTAATAGAGAAACATGTTGTAACTTCCAACATTTATAAGAATAAGAACTCTTCCACCCAAACATATGAAGTGAGTAAAACCCAAAAAGAATGTTTCTATACAAACTATTGATGAGACTCATATTCCTAAAGATACTCATGTCTCTAAATAAACCCATTTCTCTAAAGATTCTCATGTCTCTAAATAGACTACTGTTAGTGGTATGAATAACTAAAAATAATCTCTTGATAATCCTTCATTGAGATTATGTAATATGATTACTCATTACCCAATTATTTTAGTATCTACTAATGTAATCTAATCTTCTAGTTCCATTTCAAAGTGGAAATATGGAAATAAATGTCTTTATAAATTTTTTTATAAATCCACCGAAACACAAAGGGTGGATATTGGAATGCTTAAGAAAAAAACTCTCAAATTATCCTTCAAATAAGTAATGAAAAATCAAAAAAAAGGAATCAAGTATAGTAAATATAAAAATTCAATAAAAATATATATATTTGTTGGAAACATATGGTGTATTTAAAAATTTTCACATATTTACATTTATTTATGGAAGAACATGTTATCATTTAAAATCTTCCAAAGTATATATTTATGGGGGATGAAATATAGTTATAAATTTGATACTATAAAACTAATGAGTAATTCACTAATAAAGAATAATAAAATTTTCCAGAATAGATTTGTGTTTCATGAATAATATTTTGATTATTCTATCATATATAGTCATATTTATTATGAGTTCATGTATATACCAACTATACACTATGCATATGTTGATGTACCACCAACCAGCCCGAATACCCTAGTAACCAGATAATCGAACAGGTCCTGACATAGCCTAAAGGACGTTACCAATCCCTATGGGTTGGTGAACAACACTTGGAATCAAACAATAATAACATGGGAGTGATGTTTCCACAAACTCAATAGAAGAAATATAAAAAATTTAGTATGCATTCAAGAAAACACCACTATGAGAAATACAGTACAAGTAAAGAAGTAATGAAAACTAAAACTACAAACAAAACTCCAATAATACATAAAAATGACCTAATTCCAAAAAAACTCTCCAACCCCAAGGATCAACAAATAGAACCACCTCAAAGTGGTTCATTACAATTTCTTGATCCTAGAAGGGGTTAATATAAAAACGACCAATGCAATATATTGGGTGTGAGATAAAATTCTAGTATGGTATCACCGAGAATCTCATCATAATATTAAAACATTTAATTATACAATAAAATCTCATAATTATTAATAAACCGCCATGTAATTTTAAAGTCATATATAAAACAAATCATGTTTTACAATTCAAATAATTGAAATACATTAAGAAAATGGTATAATATTTTTTATATGATATAGTTTCTATAAATTCCAATGGCATGTGTTAAATATATTACAAAAAAAATTGAATATATTTCGAATATAAACAAAGAGATAAATTGTCATATTATAAAAATTATTATTGTTAAGTTCTATGGGGTTTCCTCACAATCAACTAATTATCACATTAATTTGTGTACACACATCCCTTAGTCACTGGTCAAAAAGGACCCATCGTCATTCCATCCGAGGTGTAACCTAATTCATATGGTTTTTCAGTGTTATAAGGTGATAGAGTTTTATCCTGAATAACTCACTAACTACATATGATTGCATGTTCTCAAATATAAATCAGTGAAGGGGAATTTATTTTAAAACTATCTAAAATAAAATTCATACAATTCTTCAATTTAAAATATGCCAATTGTTTTATATAAAACCACAAATGGGATTTTAATCCAATAATTCCATTTCCAAGATAAAACCACTAGGTTTTTATAAATCCTATTAAATCCATTTTTATTAAATTAATCATTGAAATAAATTTCATAAAATAAAATTTGTAATTTAAATTCTATAATTTAAATATCATAATTTTCCATAAATTTCCCAAACAGACCACAAATCTATGGAATTGGGGTCTTCCCAATTTCATGCCAAGTTAAACACAAATCCATGGTTCACAGAAATTGGTTTTGTTTTTATATTAATTGAATGAATTTTAGTTGAAACCATGTAGTTGAATCTAATGAAAATAATTGAATTTAAATCAATAAAATTATTGTCAATCAAATTGGACAACATAAACAGAAAAACCTAACTTTGGATCATGGGATCGTGAAACATAAGTCCCTAAAAGGTAAAATCTAATTAATAAAGTCAGAAATGAGTATATTAGAATAAAAAATAGATTCAATATATTAATAAATGGTGTTATATCCTCAAATAACATGGAGGTCTATAAATGCTTATGTAGGACATAGTTTAGAGGAGGAGAAATATAACAGGAAGTGAAAACCTACAAAGAAGATGTCGAATGTCATTCTCCAAGCTTCAAATTTATTCTGGAATGGTATAGTGGGGAAAAATTACATCATGGGAGCCTCCAAGAAAGGAGAAACACTATGGGTTCATATAGGTTTGTTAAGAACCTCAATAGAGGGTTTTGGTATTTTAAATATTAATTTTTAGATTAAAAAATCATGTACGTATGGTTTCCTTGGTAGAGAAGCACTATTCGAAAAACAATCTGCACTAACTATGGTCTTATTTTTTTTCCTAGGGAAATGTTTCTACTAGGTTGGCACACGGTTTTTCAAATGTTTTAGCTAGCTTAAGAAACCCACACTATTTGGGTTTTCATGGTTTCCACTAAGAGTGCGCATTGTTTTGGAAAACTGTGTACCAACTACTCACATCCCAAAAACATTTAAAATTTCTAATACATCACCTAAAACAACTATTAAACAAAACCCAAACAATGAATTATCAAAGGAGGGTTTTATGAAAAATTTAAAATAGTAAAAAAAAATTTACAAACCCCACACTATGGAAACATTATATACCAATAATTCCTATTAAGAATCCTCTATGTGAAAAACAATAATGCCACTACTCTCTTGTTAATGGATCCCTCTCCCACATCTCATGAGAATTAGAACCAATACTTCTAAATCACTCAATCCAATGGTATTTTTCTCTGATTAAGTACCTTGGTTTTAGAATAAACTCTCATATTTGTATGCTCAGTCATGGATAAATCACTTTCAACCTCAATATCACTCCAGCACAGAACCTGAGATGGATCATAAAGATACCTTTGTATATGAGTGACATGGAACATGTTATGTATCAATGAAAGAAATGGAGGATGTGATAAATGATAATAAGGTTTCCAAGCCAACTCATTAAACTCAAAAGGTCCCACAAAATGAGTAGAAAGCATCACTTGCCTCACAATCCATCGATGACACGCAATAGGTGAAACATTCAACAACACCTTATCTCCAACTAAAAATTACAATGGTCTATGATGATGATCAACATAATAATTTTACCAAATATGTGCCATAAATATTGTTTGATGAATCATTTGAGTAATAATTATAATCTCTTGACCAAATCTCAGTCCAACCAAATAACATTCACCATTCTCTGACTAACACAATGGAGATCTACATGGCCGACCAAACAAGGCCTCAAAATGAGCCATTCCGAAGGCATTATAGTGATTATTATTATAATAAAACACAAATATAAACATATGTTCATTCAAAAACAAACTAAAGTGAAGAAAAAATATACAAAAAAAATCCTTAATAACATGTATATATCTTTCTATATTTTCATCAGACTGCAGATGGTATTCCTTGCTCAAACCGACTTGAGATCCAAGTTCCTCATAAAGGCCTCTCCAAAAATGAGAAGTGAACCGAGAAACCCTATAAAATACTATAGTATATGGAAATCCCTGAAAACGGAAAAAAAATTACATTGAGATTTACCCAGTCATCAAAATTGGTTCTATCACAAATGGTGATAAATTAAGCTGACATATTCGGCATATCGATCACAAAACATATCTAGTTATATTTGTTTAAGGTAGAAAGAAACCCTCCCAAAAATTTCAGAGTGATCTCATACCACTTCCACATTTGTACTAAATGTTGCTAAAGAACTCTCGAGGGCTTCTAGTAATCATCCATGACCTGTTGAATCATTCAACAACAAGAGACAAATTCCACAATTTCATGTCCCATACCTAGCCACTAGAATTTTGTTTCATGTCATATATCATCTATGTGGTTCATAGGTGAACATCAAACTGGGTGTTATGAATATCACACATCATATAATACCTTACTTATAAGGTCATAATAAATAAATTTTAATAGCACATAATTCCCTCCATGGTGATTAATGAGTTAGTAATAGTCTCCCCTTCCATAAAGAGAGTCACTAATGTAATGGAACACATAATAAAATAGTTGTCCATAATGAATCATTTTGAGAAGAAAATATGTTATAGAAACACATTATAAATAATCTTAATCCCCTTATTCCCAAAATCCTATATTCAATAGTAAAAATTGATTCATCAAGTTCCACTATTTTTAAGATTCTTTCACAACTTGGGTCATAATTTCCCAACTTCAATCATTTGCAATGACATTCCCTTTCCATGGGGTACAGGCGATGTCGAATTAAAAAGACTACTGGTACTACACACAATGCCTTTAAAATATATGTAGATCTTTTTAGGAGAGTATATAACTCAAGATATTGTGGTCTAAAAATAGGGTAATCATTTATCCAAAAAATTTAATGCCTCAAACTATTAGGTTACTGAATCACAACTATTATTCAAGGTCATGGATTGAAAGATTATTGTCATTTGGCCTAATTTTTTTATAGCAATAGGTGATCACATGATCACCCCAAATAGGAATGAAACCCAAACCTGAACTTGATGCATCACAGATGACCACATAGTCTTGACCAACCCATTTAAAAGTCAACAACAACATAATAGATGAATTATATTTCTTATCAACAAAATAATTATGAAATTTATCATCAGAATAATTCTGTACTTGCTTCGGATTTAGATCCATCATCATTGAATCAAAATATGTGTATTCCTTTAAAAACTGGTTATAATACCTAGATAATACCAAGAAACTCCCAATCTTGAGAAACGTTTGTGGATGTTCCCACATCATAACAGCATTCAAATTTTCATGCTCAACTGAAATACCATGTTCCGACACCACGTATCCCAATAACACCTCTTCCCAAATCATGAAGTCACATTTTTAGAGCTTCGTATAATGTTGGTGGTTTCTCAACAATTCTAAAACTACTCTCAAATGACACACATGAACCCCCTTAAACTTATTTCAATGAAATATATCATCGAAAAAGGAAACCAAAATGTGTCTAGATACTCATAGAATATCTTATTAATTAAATCCATAAAAACAAAAGCATATTTGTTAGTCAAAGCGGAAGGAAAAGGTACACCAAATGATCATACCTATTCTAGAAGGTGGTTTTTTGAATATAGGACTCTTTTATCCATGTCTGATGATAACCAGAGTGAAGATAAATCGTCTAGAACCACCTTTTCAGTTTCAACTAGTCAAACATATCATCAATCAATGGAAGCACATATTTTTTATTTACTGCAACTATATTTACTTTTTGATAATCATCACAGATGTAATGTGACCCAACAACATTATTAGAAAAGAGAAATGGTTCCACCCATGGTGACACAATTGGTAATATAAATCCATTCCCCAGATGATCATCCAATAGAGTCATCATCTCTTTCATTTCAGCCATGTCCATTTAGTAATAAAGAATAGACATGGGTTGATTACCCATAACTAGATTGATAGAAAATTCTACCTCCATTACCAGTGGAAAACCAAAGAATTAAGAAGGAAAAAAATTAGGAAACTAAAAGACAATTAGATAGTGATCCCTATTCAAATATTCTCACACCATATTAAAAGGATTCATAAACATTACATTCCCCATCTCTGGATAGGGAGGCCTAACTCTAATCAACCTTAAGTTCTATTCTCCTTGAAAGATATCGAAAAACCCTTCAAGTGTGGTCAATGAGACATGTCAAAGTTAACAATTAATCTAGGATTTGTTGGCAACGACCCAATCCAACATGAATTTAACCTCAAGCAGTTACTTGTTGAAAACCCAAAAAACCCAATCAATATCAACATCAAATAAAGAGAAATCATAAGCAGGACTATAGATAACCTTCTATATCTTGGTTCTAAGGGGTGTAGTAATATCCATCACCTAAGATAAAACAATCAGAGGAAGATTTTGAAAATTGAGAATAAATGTTTAAATAAACGAATGAGATGCATCAGTATCAAATATTGTAGTCACTAATGATGAATCTATAGTATGTGTACCTCTCACAGTTACTTGACTAATATATACTTTCCTTAGAGACTCTTTCCCTACATAAAGAATCTTTTATTTGGATTCCTATGGATGGAACCATATATTAAGTAAGAATCTGCTTTCACTGTAGTTTTAGAAGGTGATAGTGATCATGTGCCACTACATGGAGTAAAGAATAAATTGTAGAACATCTATAAGTGTCATATGTTCGTGCATGAGACACATATTTTGGGTGCCTTGATGCAAACCATATTTGTGTTTCATGGATTTCCACACTGGTAGACAATTAGAGGGAATCTACTAGGAACTGGATGTGGTTTAGAAAAACCTTGTGGTTAATAACCACCATGAGAATCATCATGATTTCTGTTTCTATTATAAGAATTGACACTTCCACTAGGAGAAAGATAATCTTTGTACAACTCTAACATTCTACCCAGGCCCATTTCAACCATCAATGCTCTATCCATCACATCAAATAATAAATATTGTTCATAATGAATAATTGAGAATGAATATATGATCTAATGCACATATCTAACCGTCGAGTCATCATCTTGATGTTCAATAATATAGGAGGTGAAAACTGCATTAGTAAAACAAAATCGTAGGCATATTCCATCACAATTATATCAATCTCATCTTGCTTGAAAAACTCAATATCCTTGGACAAATCCATTGACTATAGATAGAAATGGTCAGGGAAAAAATACTTTAAGTCCTTCCAATCTAATACTTATTTCGTATTTTTATTCATCATTATCGTGTCCCACAAACTCCTACTTTGTCCCTCCAACACTAAGGTGGCGTACTTTACCATTATTTCATCATGTGTTTCCAAGAACTCAAAAAAACACTCAATCATGATATACCATTATTTATCCTCTTGATGGTCATTAGAGTCCTCACAGACTAGATGATTCTGGTTATGGAAACCCTAAGCATGATTCTAGAAAACATACCTTTAAGGTTCCACAGCTGAATCCTAAATGGGAACTGGCGCATGTTCCTATCCCAGAGCATGGACAATATGCACAATCACTATAAGTAGAATCAAGTCCATGAGTGGATTTTCTTGTTATGTTTCATCAGAAACGTTCTCATGGATCTGAATCAAATTTCATCTCAAAGGCATGATTCTATACAACATCAGTAGATAACATTAAATAAAATATATTAACACAAAAATATAGCAACATGAAAAATTATTTCCAAGATATTGAAAATTATATTTGGAGTTCAATATGTCCAAATAAAAATTACGATAAATACTAAAACTAATACTGATGAACTATTTCCCATACCACCCTAGTGACTCAAGAATCTTTATTTTGAGATTTGGCCAGCACCCCATCATAATTACCTCCTAATTCCTAAAAATATTACACAATTTTATAATAACATCAAGGAAATAAAAAAATTGAACCTATAATACCAAATGGTCACGAACCAGCCAAGATACCATGGTAACCTAAAAATTGATACGGTCCTAACCTAGACAAAAGTGTGTTCCCAATCCCAATAGGTTGGGGAATATCACCTGGCATTAAACAATAAGTAATTTGGAACCAATTTCCCAAAAGCACAATTGAAGTATGATAAAAAAGTTAGTATGTAGACAAGAAAAACTATAAATAGATAATTGTACCATATTTAAAATTTTCATAACAAGAAAACTACAAGAAACAATAAAAAACACATGTCCAACTAGAAAAAACTCTCAAAGACAAATCATCAATTAATAGAACCACCTCCAAGTGGATCGTTACCCTTTCTTGAACATGGAAGAAGATAATGTACAAACAGCTGATATAATAGGTAGGGTGTCTGATCAAATCCCAGTAGGGTCCCACCATCTATTCCATAATAAGATAAACATAATTAAATTAACCAGATAAAGGTCTCAATTATAAATAAAAAATCATGAAATTTTGAAAGAATATTTAAAACATTCGTGATTTAAATTTCAAATGATGGAAATAATTTAAGAAAATGGATTGATAAAATTTTATATAAAACATTATATATAAATTTAGAAGGCATGTGTAATATGATTTACAACAATTAATTCCATATACATTAAATATAAAAAATGCAACATGATAATCTGTAATAATTTACAATTGTTCCTGGAAATGGGACTCCCACATATTCAAATAGGGAACACATCAATATGTGTAAACATGTCACCTAGAAACTAGTAAAAGAGGATCCATAAACATCGCATAGAGGATGTGACCAACAATATATGTTTTGTTAGTGTGGTAATGTGATAGAGTGTTGTCTCGAATAACTCAATAACTACCTAGGATTCCATGTTCTCAAATAACAGTCAGTGATGGGAAATTTATTTTACACATAAAAAAATACAATTAATCCCATTCTTTTATTTAAAATATTCTAATTTCCCATTTAAAAACCAAAATGGGGTTTTATCAAATCATGCCTTTTCAAAGATAAAACATGGTTTCTATCAGAACATTTTCAAGAATTTTTTTATAGACACAACTATGAAATCAATTTCAAAAAATCAATTTTATAATTAATATTCAATAATCTAAATCTCACAATTTTCTATCAATTTCACAAACACCACACTATTTGAAGGAATTATACGATTTCCCAATTCTATTCCAAATCGTACAAAAATCGTTGATTATCTGGAATTGGGTTTTTCAATAAACAAGTTAATTTTTTTTTAAAATATATTAATTGAATGTAATTTTAAAAATTGAATTCAAATCAAGAAATTTAGGATTATTCAAATTGGAAATCATAAACAGAACCACCTACATCAAGATTACGGGATAACAAAACACAAATCCCTAATCGAGAAACTCCAACGAGGAATGTTAACAATGCAGAACAGAGAATCAAACCTAGATTCCAGATCCAAAAAATAGGGATTAGATCCTTTGGAAAAAAAAGATACATGAAACCCTTTGGTAGATATTGGATAGAGTGTCTGAAATAGAACAGTAATGGGAAACCTATCGAGTAGAGATTTAATGTAATTCTCCAAGATTAGATTTGCTTCTAGAAGATTTTTAGGGGCTAAAATAACCTCTTTAGAACCTCAATGGATGAAAAATAAATTATAAGGTCATACAGTTCCTTCAAGAACCTATAAAGAGTTTTTTTAGATTTAAGAAATTAATTTTCTGATTAAAAAAACATGTATGAATGGTTTCCTTGGAAGAGTCACATAGTTAGACAATATATTTGTCCTAACCATGTTCCCCATTTTCCCTAGGTTCACTATTTATATATGGCGAGTGCACAGTTTTTTAAACCGTGCGCTAGTCATGAAGACATACACTATTTGGTTTTTCATGGTTTATACTAAGAGAATGAATGGTTGGGGAAAATCATTCCCCAACCCTAAACATCCCAAAAACATTAAATCATTAAAAAATACTTCCTGGAATTACCCTAAAATGAATTCCACACGACTAATGACAAAAATAGGGGTATATAAATACTTGAAAATAGAAATAATATGTCAAAAGATGAATATAGATGACCATGAAAAATATATAAGTAATGAAAAAAATGTATAAAATACTTATTTATGGAATAAGAAGAAGAAGTTAGTAAATAAAACATTGAAGTAAGGTACACCCAAGAAGAATGATAAGTAAAATACCAAGAAGTTAATGTTAACCAATGAATGATTTTTATACAATGGAAAGAGTGGTTACACCATAGAACACTACAAGTAGGCCCTGGAAATGAATTGATGAAATATAAAATCATGAAAAAAATCAATCATGGAGAGAAAGAAGGAGTAAGAATTGATTTATGATGCTATTGATGAAGACTTTGATAATTTACTCCTGGAAGGTAACCCAAAAACATTGACGAAGAAATATGGATTCTTTAAAAAGGAATATGTTACGAATTAATGACTAGTAATTTTTCATGGTCAATTACAAGCTGCTAGAGAAATGAAATAAGATGGGGATTATAGCATCCCACCTTTTTATCACATAAATTTCAATACATTTTACAAAACTGGGGATCTTTAAGGTTTAGTGTCTTGGAAACCATGAACTTAAAACATGAAAACATAAAACATTATTCATAAACCCTTGAAAAGCTTATCCTCATGTTCATCCTAGGTTCATTACTGCATCTCATAACCTGGGGACATACATCAAAAGAAAGGGTGAGAAGAAGGCCCAATCAGGGAAACCAGAGAAACATTTAACATGTGAACTTGAGATACATCAACTATGTCATGAGAAAGGACTTTAAGGCATTAGAAAGAAATCATGTGGAATATCATAATAAATATAACATTTTTCATAACTTTGAGATGTGGCTACATCATTTAACATAGAAAATCATGAACATATTACCAAGGTCCATTCCCAAGGTGTCATTTGAAAATTACCAAGTTTATTCACCAAGATATCGTGAAAATTGTAATCTCTAGTGGTTACATCATTACCCAATGCATTGGAGCGCTATCAGGGAGCAACCTTAAATTTTCCTTTATTATCATGTGAGCCACATATATCATCATCAAACATTTCATAAACAACACATATAGAATAAAATAAATGGGTTTCATTTTATAATCAAAACATTTTAAAAACTGCTTTAAAGACACGATCTTTACATCACTTTAAACCCACAGAAAGGGAAAGCGGGTATCATGTATGTAAATCCCAGAATTTAAAATAAAACATTTTGGTATATATGTGAATACCCCTATAAAAATAAGAGCTTTGAGTATTCACTTAATAACATAAAATAATTTTGAGAAAAAGAGAGAGGCATTTTGAGACGAAAATTCTGCAGCACAACGGCTACATTCCAATGTCTTAGAAAACACTGAAAAGATAGGGGACATGGGTCAAACATTCATAAATGACCCATAAAACAGTAGAGGGACAAAATATAAGGGATTTAAGAAAATTTTAATGATATTTGAAAATATACCATATTAAATGAAGAACATGAAAAGAAGACAAAAATAAGATTTCTCTTATGAAAATTTGGCAGCCCAACGACGTCACTTAAACTTCAACAAAAATGAATTGACGAGATCAAATAGGGCATCTCATCACATTAACATAAAAGATAAGTATGATAGATATAGATATAATACCCCAACACAATACAAAAGGAACTTTAAATACTTGACATGAGAGTAGATCTTTGAAAATTGAGAAAGGCGAACGAATCCCTTAAAAATTCACCAGCCTAACGACGTCACTTAAACTTCAACCAAAAATGTATTGACAAGATCAAAATAGGGTCTCCCATCATATGAACTTAATGGTTAAGTATTATAGATATTGAGATCATACCCCAACATAATAAAAATGAACTTGAAAGACTTGACATGAAAACAGTCCTTGAAAATAAGAAGGGTGAAAGAATCCCTTAAAAATTCGGCAGCCTAACGGCGCCACATAAAACTTCAAAATACTGAATTGAAGAGATAAAATGGGGTCTCTCATAATATGATAATAAAATATCAGAATGATAGATATAGAGATCATACCCCAACATAATAAAAAGGAACATGAAATACTTGACAAGAAAATCGAACGTGAAACGAGAAGGGTGAAAGAATCTGTTACAAAAATTTCGGCAGCCTAATGGCGCCACTTAAACATTCATAAAATGAAATGATGAGAGTAAGAGGGGGTCTCTCATCATATGAACATAAAAAGGACAGTATAATGAATATAAAAGGACATCCTCCAACATAAGAACATGGAGCATAAAATAAATGAAATAAAAGATATCACATGAAAAGAAAGAGAGGGGGTTGGATCCCTTACCTTAAAACGTAACTATTAAAACTCAAAGGCTGGGACCTTGAGGGCTTGGGGGCACCTTGGGAGGACTCCTTTGGAGGAAATGAGACCATAACATCGTTGGAGTAGAGTGGGGAGTCCAATGGATGAGAGGATGGCTTGGTATTTATAGGGAAAGTGAGGGGACAAGGCATTAATGACCAAGGGACACCTCATTAGTGGTTTTGGAAAAACCATGGGCTTTCCCATGGTATTTTCCCATGGTATTGGTCACTTGGGACATCTCATACCTTATCTTACTATTCATAATACGACCATATTGATTACATACTTAATACATCATTTAATGATGTCATTAAACACTCGTAACTTAAAAACTGTATTTTCACTATTCATCGAAAATTCAACTTTCTCAGAATAATCCCAAAATTTCAACCTAACCAAATATCAATGCTCTGATTTCAAAAATGAAATCCATTTTATAAAAATTAAAATTTTAATTTAAAAAACACTATTCAATGAAAATTCATTTTTTCAGAAAAATCCCCAAAAATTACCTTAACATAATATCGATGATCTGAGTTCAAAAATGAAGTCCATTTTATAAAAATAATTTTATAATTATTTTTAATTAAGTTTTTTATTATGAAACACTATTCACCCGAAAGAAACTAATACTTGAATAATAATTTATGAAACCGTTATTTAACCAATTTATTGAATCACATTACTTAATCAAAGTGCCTAGCTTATTTTAATACATTCTTTAAGTGAGATTACTAATCCATTTGGACACATTACTAATCCTAATCATAAAATCACTATTCATAATTTACTATTCATCAAAAATCAAGTTGATCTTATTAGACTCTAAACTTCGTACTGAACATAATTGTAGAAGACCATTTTTTAAAAATCATTACACATTTTTAATTATTTAAGGTTTTCATAAACCTTTTTAAAATATACATTTTCTAAAATTCATCAAAAATGTGCATACTATATTTATCCGGACATTTGAAAAGTCATAAACATCATCATAAGAAGAAATCACAATTTTTATTGAAAACAAAGGATTACACAAGGCAGTTATGGTCTCCTAACATAGCCCCGAATCACACCAGCATAGGACCTAAGTGTAAGGTGCGCTAAGGTGAGAGAATCCGAGGGAGGCTCAACCAACATTGGATGAGTAGTAATTTCTATCAGTTTGAACTTCTCGCAAAGGCGATTCCGTTCTAGATTCACATGATGAAGTTTGGCTTGGGTTTCGTCCAGTGCAAAGCACAGTGGTGCTACCTCCTTCCCAAGTTCTGTTAGATGGGCTTCGATCGGTCCAAGACTACTGGGTGAGGCCATCGAATCTTCTTTCTATAATAATTAACCAAGATTACCTGTATTTAGAGACAATAACCAAAACTTTTAGTTTCCAGCGGTCATATTGACCAATGGTCATATAATAGTCAAAACCCAACGGTCTCATTTTAATTATACTCATGTTATCATATGAAACATTTTTTTGAGTATAAAAATAAAATAAAATAACACATAAATTAAGAAACAAGATTTATTCAAAATTTTGGGTCGTTACAATCATCCCCCCTTAAGAAATTGCATCCTCGCAATTTTTAAAAATTGGGTTTTGAAATTTCATTGAAAGTCCCAAATCGGAAAAGGAGTTAGTAAAACTATTGCTTTAAAAGAAAGAAAGGGAAGTACAAAGGTCACCCAAGTTAACCCACACTAGGATTCCAGGTAGGAAAACATGGACATGGAGGAGAAAACCAAGGGTCACGTTCTAAGGGAGAGTGATAGAAAACATGATTAGGAGAAAGTTAACTGTAAGAAAATCCCAAACTTATGATTTGTGTAAATGGTCTTTGATTACCTAGTAGGAAACGTAAACTAACAACGTTTATGTTTTACATTCCTAATAATAATTTTGAGGAATTCATTTACTACTTAGAACAAAAACATAAGAAAATATAACAACCTTCATGTAGAGTTTCATCCTTTAATAAGTCCCTACCAACACTAATCTTTTCTCCAAACGATGAGCTTTCAAAACTACTTGGTCTCATCAAAACACAAGAATCATCTTCTAGAGAATCACATGATACACAAAAGATTAACTATCTATTTCTTCTATCTTTAAACATTATCCCAAAAATAGAAAGGGTAAGGTAAAACAACTCTTCAAAAAAAGAAAGAATCCCTTAGGAATGGAAACTACTTTTAAATCTTCAAATTTCCATGGTACTACCCAATGTTCATCATAGACCATTCCATAAATAACAGTCCTTAAAATTCCTCAAAATAAACCAAACTAAGATTGAATCCTAAATACAAGAAGGATTTGATAACATAGTCTTCCAAAATAAACTTCATTGTTCATCTCCAAACAACATCAACCACTCCTAATATCTTATAACAAAAGTGTCTAACCTAAAAATATTTTACCCAAGATAGGTTAATCATTCCCATAAGTAACCTAAATTACTATATATCCACCTTAAATTTATCGATTCTTCGAAATATAAGTCAGCCTTACTCCTCAATGAAAATACCGTAGTAATCTATTTACCTCGATCATATAAGGTCCCCAAAATAGTGAACATCTTCCAAAATAATAATCATCTTTTAATCCCCTAATCATCCCTGTCATATTAATAGGGCAATCATCGCATTTCCTATCACATTGGTTGTTGGGACACGTTCTTCCATTTCCCACCATTAACTAAGAATAGAAAGTATAATTAGAGGCTTAAATACATAACCAATAATCATGAAAAGGAACATAAAGCATAGTAGGATAACTTGTAGAAGAAAAGTATACCCTAACATGTGATTCCCTAGGTTCCAATCTAGGTTATCCATGATCATTTATTCTAATGTGAATCTTTATTTTATTTCATCTTGGTTCCTTTAACAATGGTTCATACTAAGCTTATGAATTTACCAAAGCATATCCCCCGGGAGTGTCGTAACCAAGAGTGCAGCAAGGCCCGTTGTCGTGTACCAGTTCCCGTTCGAGTCTAGCTCAAAGCGGTGTTTTCTGGTTTTACCCCTATGTACATCTGTGTCAGAGCCACCTCTACCTGCTCGTATCCAGATAGGGATGTATTTTCATGGCAACCCCTTACTCAATACTCACCAAAATACTGGGAATATTTCCAATATTTAAACTTTTCTATAGGGTTCTTCCTAGAGTTTTCATATCCTAATTTACACAAATAACTAAACCATCCTTTGATACCAACTATAGAATCCCACCTTTTTTATCACATAAATTTCATTACATTTTACAAAACCAATGATCTTTTAGGTTTAGTGTCTTGGAAACCAGGAACTTAAAACATGAAAACATAAAACATTCTTCTTAAATGATTGAAAGGATTCTCCTCATGTTCATCCTAGGTTCATTACTGCATCTCATAACCTGGGGACATACATCAAAAGAAATGGTGAGCAGAAGGCCCAGTAAGGGAAACCAGAGAAACATTTAACATGTGAACTTGAGATACATCAACTATGTCATGAGAAAGAACATTAAGGCATGAGAAAGAAATCATGTGGAATATAATAATAAAAATAACATTTTTCATAACTTTGAGATGTGGCTACATTATTTAACATAGACAATCATGAACATATCACCACGGTCCATCCCCAAGGTGTCATTTGAAAATTACCAAGGTTATTCACCAAGATATCGTGAAAATTGTAATCTCTAGTGGTTACATTATTACCCAATGCATTGGAGCGCTATCAGGGCGCACCATTAAATTTGCCTTTATTATCATGTGATCCACATATATCATCATAAAAAATTTCATAATCAACCCATATAGCATAAATGAAATGGGTTTCATTTCATAATCATAACGTTTTAAAAACTGCATTAAAGACATGATCTTTACATCACTTTAAACCCACGGAAAGGGAAAGCGGGTATCATGTATGTAAATAATAGAATTTAAAATAAAACATTTTGGTTTATATTTGAATACCACTGTATAAATAAGAGCTTTGAGTATTCAATTAATAACATAAAATAATTTTGAGAAAAATAGAGAGGAATTTTGAGACGAAAATTATGCAACACAACGGCTACGTTACAGAGTCTTAGAAAACACTGAAAAGAGAGGGGACATGGGTAAAACATTCATAAATGACCCATAAAACAGTAGAGGGACAGAATATAAGGGATTTAAGAACATGGTAATGATATTTAAAAATATTCCATATGAAATTAAGAATATGAAATGAAGACAAAAATAAAATTTCTCTTATGAAAATTCGGCAGCCCAATGACGTCACTTAAACTTCAACAAAAATGAATTGATGAGATCAAATAGGGTATCTCATCAGATGAACATAAAAGATAAGTATGATAGATATAGATATTATACCCCAACATAATAAAAAAGGAGCTTTAAATACTTTTCATGAAAGTAGATCTTTGAAAAATGAGAAAGGCGAACGAATCCCTTAAAAATTCGGCAGCCTAACGACGTCACTTAAACATCAACCAAAAATGAATTGACAAGATCAAAATAGGGTCTCCCATTATATGAACATAAGGGTTCAGTATGATAGATATATAGATCATACCACAACATAATAAAAATGAACTTGAAAGACTTGACATGAAAATAGACCTTGAAAACGAGAAGGGTGAAAGAATCCCTTAAAAATTCGGCAGCCTAACAGCGCCACTTAAAACTTCAAAATACTGAATTGAAGAGATCAAATAGGGTCTCTCATCATATAATCATAAAATATCAGAATGATAGATATAGAGATCATACCCCAACATAATAAAAAGTAACATGAAAGACTTGACAAGAAAATAAAACTTGAAAATGAGAAGGGTGAAAGAATCCGTTACAAAAATTCCGGCAGCCTAACGGCGCCACTTAAACGTTCATAAAATGAAATGATGAGAGTAAGAGGGGGTCTCTAATCATATTAACATAAAAAAGGACAGTATAATGAATATAAAAGACCATCCTCCAACATAAGAACATGGAGCAGAAAAGAAATGACATAAAAGATATCACTTGAAAAGAAAGACAGGGGGTCGGATCCCTTACCTTAAAACGTAACTCTTAAAACTCAACGGTTTGTACCTTGAGGGATTTGGGGCACCTTGGGAGGACTCCTTGGGAGGTAATGAGACCCAAAATTCGTTGGGGGAGAGTGGGGAGTCGAATGGATGAGAGGATGGCTTGGTATTTATAGGGAAAGTGAGGGGACAAGGCATTAATGGCCAAGGGACACCTCATTAGTGGTTTTGAAAAAACCATGGAATTGGCCATGGTATTTTCCCTTGGTATTGGCCACTTGGGACATCTCATACCTTATCTTACTATTCATAAGTCGACCATATTGATTACATAATTAATACATCATTTAATGATGTCATTAAACACCCGTAACTTAAAAACTGTATTTTCACTATTCATTAAAAATTCAAATTTCTCAGAATAATCCCAAAATTTCACCTTAACCAAATATCAATGCTCTGATTTCAAAAATGAAATCCATTTTATAAAAATTAAATTTTTAATTAAAAAAACACTATTCACTAAAAATTCATTTTTTTAGAAAAATCCCCAAAAATTACCTTAACATAATATCGATGCTCTGAGTTCAAAAATGAAGTCCATTTTATAAAAATAATTTTCTATTTATTTTTAATTAAATTTTTTATTAAGAAACACTATTCACCCAAAAAAACTAATACTTGAATAATAATTTATGAAACCGTTATTTAACCATTTTATTGAATCACATTACTTAATCAAAGTGCCTAACTTATTTTAATACTTTATTTAAGTGAGATTACTAATCCATTTGGACACATTACTAATCCTGATCATATAATCACTATTCATAATTTACTATTCATCAAAAATCAATTTGATCTTATTAGACTCTAAATTTCGTACTGAACATAATTGTAGAAGACCATTTTTTGAAAATCATTACACATTTTTAATTATTTAAGGTTTTCATAAACCTTTTTAAAATATACATTTTCTAAAATTCATCAAAAATATGCATACTATATTTATCCGGACATTTGAACAGTCATAAACATCATCATAAGAAGAAATCCCAATTTTTATTTAAAACAAAGGATTACACAACGCAGTTATGGTCTCCTAACATAGCCTCGAATCACACCAGCATAGGACCTAAGTGTAAGGTGCGCTAAGGTGAGAGAATCTGAGGGAGGCTCAGCCAACATCGCACGAGTAGTAATTTCTATCAGTTTGAACTTCACTCAAAGGCAATTCCATTCTAGCTTCACACGATGAAGTTCGGCTTGGGTTTGGTCCAGAGCAAAGCCTAGTGGTGCTACCTCCTTCCCAAGTTCTGTTAGATGGGCTTCGATCAGTCCAAGACTACTGGGTGAGGCCATCAAATCTTCTTTCTCTAATAATTAACCAAGATTAATTGTATTTAGAGACAATAACAAAAACATTTAGTTTCCAGCGGTCATATTGACCAATGGTCATATACCAGTCAAAACCCAACGGTCTCATTTTAATTATCCTCATGTTATCAAATGAAACATTTTTGTTGAGTATAAAAATAAAATAAAATAACACATAAATTAGGAAACAAGATTTATTCAAAATTTCGGGTCATTATAGGGATATATTATTAGCTTGAGAAAAGGGAAATGGAAAAAATATTGTTTCACATGAAGAAGAATATTACATTCATGAGTTGTATTCAACAAATTAAGAATCTAGTGTATAAAAAGTATTTGTGTTTAAGGTGATAATATAAGAGATATAATTCAATAAATTGTATTATTATTCTACCTTCTCAAAAGGAGATACTAATTATAGAAAAACAAGAATCGCGGGAAAATATTTTACCATTAGAATAAGTGAGGATAAAAATATCCACATAATTTGAATTTGAATATAAGGAGTACATATTTTTAAAAATAATATTATATTGTAAAATTTAGAATAAAAAAATAATGATGAGTAGTAGAAACATTTGAATTACACCAAATAGAGTCTCTATGTTGAGAGTTAATTCTCATATCTGTTACACTTACTGATAAGTTCATGATTTTTTCACCTTATTCACTTAAATACGATGACTTCTTTCCTACATTTTTGGGAATTTATGTTTTTTCTCCTGAATAATATGATAAATGAGTGAATAATGTTGAAGAAAACATAATGGAATTATTATTCAAGATCTGTTAAAAACATTAATTTTTCAATAATTCTTGTTCATCAATATGAACATCTTGATGACCATATAATGAGACTATCTACCAACTAAAATGACGGTATTTTACACTATAAGGGGTAGAATACATAAAATTGATGACATCAAGTCTTGATTCATGAACATCTAAAAGATAAGGTCATGTAAATAAAAGTTTAAAATACAGGTAACCCAATTAAAATTCATCCCTTGTCTAGATTATATAAAATATGTGCATCAAGGTGGGAGGGGTGTTGGATGATAAGTAAGCTCGTAGAGAGGGAAAAAATTATTCTATCATTGGATTTTTTTGTGTTTTTAAAATTTTATAGGATAATATTTTACTTGATAAATATTTTTTATGCAACACCCACTTTAAGAAATAAAAAATTTATGATCAAGATATAGCATGGATGATTATTAACATATAGAATAGAAAATATTAGTTGTATTTACCTCATTTTCAACACTTTTGTATCCCTTGTGGACGTAGATTAGACTTGCTAAACACTATATCGTATATAAACCATGTGGCACCATCCTTCTTCCATAAAAAGATGTTATCTTAAAATGTCTTGGAGGGAAGAAAAATCCATTAATTAATAATTTTCATTTATTTATCTTAAGGGTGAAAAGAGGAATTTAAATTAAGGATATGTTGTTGAAAACAATGCCAAAGCATGGAGTTTGGTAATCCCATATCGATGGTTTATGATAATGGTTGTATTTGATGTCAATTATAAGATATAAATAAGAATTGAATTTAATAAAATGTAAATTTATATTTAAGTCCACTATGATTAATGAGTAATCGTGGAAAAGAAATATGTAATTGTTTTTAGAAATATTAAAGAATATTTGTTGTGATTTCTGAAGAATTTTTATGGATTCATTTGTTTTAATTTGGGAATAAAATTCACTATGATTTTGGATGAAATTTTCAGAATTGTTATAGATTCATATAATGAAAATGGATTTCATTGTTAGATAACTATCTATGGATCATTCTAATGATTTTTAAATGGTATTAAATGTTTAAAATCATGTTCTGAGGAGTGAACAATGTTTCATACAGTGGCCATCACACACAAGGATGTATATGAATGACATTGAAGATTGTAAAATTATATGAGGACTATTCAAATTTCCAATTGCATGAAAAATTGATTATGGAAGAATATTTAATTTTAAGGACCTGGCATTAATCATTACATAATCATTAATTATGTTAATAATTCACATTGAGATATTTTCAGGTTTAGATATTTAGATAATTAGTTCATAACTTATACATAAAAACATGAATATTAGAAGTAAACATTTCTACTAACTGTCTATTTTTTCCTAAAACAAAAAATATTAAAAAAAACATGTCTAGTTCCATGTTTTATACAGCATGAATTTTCCATGATCGCATACTTGACCATATTCATCTTTAAGTCCTGTGAAAATCAATTAAAAAATGGGATGAGCATAAAAAGCTTTGTAAGGGAGAAAAAAAGAAGGAAAACTGTTAGTTATTCAAAAGAACTTGTAAACAATGAAAACATTATAATACGTAATACATTCCACCTTTATGAAGTTGGAAAAAAAATTTACTGAATAAAACCTTATTGATTACCCTTTTGTAAAGAAAATATTACGATAAAACCCATAGAAAGTATGCATATCATATAAAAGGTAAACATGGGACACAATCGTACTTAAATGGAATAACCATATGATGGAATTCAAAAAATCATTATTAAAAATAGAACAACCATATAGCCGACTTCTATACCCAATTTATTTAAGGTTATAAGATAACCACACATCCTTGGATTGTAAAGGAACCACTTGTCATTTGGTTTATAATGAAACCACCCGTCAAATGTCCCAGTACCATTTATATTGTCATAAAACACAAAATATATAAAATTTCAATATTTCACTAATAACATTTAATTATAAATATCAAGAAATAATTTCAATATATTGAAATAATCAGTCCACTTAAAAACCATTTTCAAAACCAAAACACCCAAAAAGTTAATAAGGACGTTATTTTCCTTTAAAAAATATTAAGGCATATAATGGAACCCAAATGACAATTTATGATGGAAGAGAGGTAATTGTCCACAAAATACGTTAAAATCATTCCTTTTTTTTAGAAAAACACTTTATAGAAAAAATATTCCCTTTTAATGAAATTTAAATTCAAAGGTCTTATTATACACCGTGTAATAGAAGGAGGTGTATATTATCAAAACATGCCTCAATAATAAGAGATTGAGACAAAGTCCCTTACCTTGAGTCTGAATCATCATGTATGTTTTCTTTTAATCCTAAATAATAAACTTAAGTTAACATATACTTTCTTTAGAACCATTATCATGTTTATTTTTCCTTTTATATCACTTATTACATTTAAAAAACAATCATATAATTATGCAAGTTCATATCGGTCATTTTGTCGATGCTCGGTATTTGAGTCAAAAATAAACTTGTTATAATTACAAATTGTATGTGTGGTCAAATATAAAATATCTATAGAATAAAATTCCTGATTTACATATCATATATATCATATATATATACAATATATATTTATTTATAAAAGTTCATGTCATTTCCATACAAGAAATGAAATGCACTGTTCATGGAGACGATAAGTTGTAGGTACCAATGAACGCTACATTCATTTATTTTTAATTATTAAACTAAATGAAAGATATGTATATTATAACAAAAGTATAATATATATGTTATATATGTTAAATAAGTCCATTTATTTCATTCTCTATACATTCCATGTATATTATGAACCAGTCATATTACATAGAGGGGGCGGTAGTCTGTGTTTCCTCAAATGAAATTATCGTGTTTATAGATCATGAATAGCATAAAGGTTTGTTGTAAAGAAAAATTAAATAATCATAATGAAAATATAAACATAATAAATATAATATGAAAACATATCTATCATAATTTTTTCCATTATAGGTGTTAGGAGACAATTGAGCAATCATCATTTCATCAGATAGTAGTTCACCATCCAAAAAAATAGTATGTTCTAAATCCATTAGATGGTGGTGTGTGTAAGTTCAGTTCGAATATACCATATAAAAACATACTAGTATACTTAAGAAATTTTTTTTTATAAAATAATGGAATAAAATGTGTTTAGGGTTTTGGAGAAGGAAAATAAATGGAATAATCTTGAGAGAAGGCATTACCTCAAATCAGGTAACACCTTTCGATTTAAGCTAAAAGGACTTCTTGAATATCTTTCTACCCAAGGTACAGCTTCCAGGAGAAAAAAAGGAATGTTGGTAGATTATTTGGGTAGATTTGGATGATCCAAGGGGTCTTGAGAGTTCTGAGTGAGGGTTAGAGGTGGTGGCCTTTTATAAGAGGGGGGAGGGGTACTTTAGGAATGTTGGAATTATTATTTTATTATAAAATGAATTTTGATTTTAAAAAGCTCGAAAACTTATTTAATTTTAAGATAAGATGAGTATTGTTAGAAATCCTCTCAACCAATTGTTTTTAGAAAAGTTTTGGTTTCAAAATTAACCTTCTCGTTTAGCTTTAACCCTCTGTTATCTTATTTGACTCTTACCATGTCTTCTTACATATTCATACTATATGGTTATTATAGTTAGTATAAAATTACAATAGAACCTCAAGTGATTAATTGTTGACATTTTAAAACTTATATAATTAATTTTTATGAATATTTATATTATTAGAGTATTACATAATTTAATAAAATTATATTTATTTGGAAAACACATTTATATCAATATATATACTATTCATATCACGCCTTTTAAAAAACCCATAAAAACATGATTATTTCAAACAAAACCAACATTAATTCAAATAAAAAATGTTATAATTATCCCTAAAATTCTTGGATTTCATAAAAAGTTTTAAAATAATTTTATTTTAATATTTATAATCTCATTTATTTAAATCATTCATTAATAATGAAATCAATACATCATTATTGTGACATACTTAAAATCATTTATTTGACGTCTAAAATTTAAAAATAAAATACCAAGATGTAGTACATAGTAATATGTTTCTAATGAATATCTATAGTCAACGATATCACTTATATAACCCTATATTAAAATAGTTTTAGTAAAAGATATATTTTTAGGTTATATTTTCCATAAAATTAAATTAAAAGTAATTAAATATCATTTTCACAAACAGGAGGTTCCATGGGGTCCTAAAATTGACAAAAGAACGACAATGATTTGAAATATCTCATCCAATAGGGTTATTAAACGTTTTAGGGTAATTTAAATTTACTATAATATAATTGTTTTACCCTAACTTACCCTATTTACCCTTTAATCGTGGTAAATAAAATATTTTCCGATGTTACTATTGCTAATGTCTAAAAGAAAAAGGTACAAATTTACACAATTTGGACCTCCTGATTCTAAAATGGAATCTATTTATCCAAATTCAATACATATAAGTTCTAAAAATTAATTTCAAATTAATCATCATTTCCAAAACCAAAAAACATGTTTTTAAGAAGTAAAAACTACCAAAACTATTGACATATGTTTTTGTCCAATTTAAAAGTGAAATTCCATCCAATGAAAAACATTGGATTAAATGATAAAAATATAATATATTTAGACTTTAAAACCAATTAAAAACACAATCTTATCATTTAAAGTAATTAGATGAAAAGATAGTTTTGACTTAAAATGCATTATTTTTCACTAGTCATTAAAAAATTAACATTCTTCGAAAAAAACCAAAACTTTACCCAAAGTAAATTTTGATGTCCAAATTCAAAAGAATAAGTTTATTTTGTCAAGTGGATCATATAATGGTGAACAAAAATATATTTAAAAAGGGTTTTCCATAAAAGGAGTTAAAGCTTACTTTAAATGAATATTAGAGTATTCCGTGCTTAAAATCAGATTCATTCTTATTTTAAGACTATAAAATTTATTGGATAAATGTAAATACATTTAACAAACATGTGTAATCACAATTTAGTTAGTTATTTTCATTCCTATAAATAAAATTTCAATTCATTAACTACTATTTAAAATATTAATATTACTATATTATTTTTTGGTATAACTCAATGTTGTGTACGACATAAGATTTCAAAGAAACTGATTACTGCATGTTGAGTAGACTATCGAACAAATTTTCCTCATTAACATATATTAATTTATTATTCATAAATATTAATAGATATGAAAAAGTGTTATTCTATAAATTATTGGTTAGTTACATCTTTCCCCCTTTGGAAAATTGCATCCCCACAATTTTAAAATTGGGCTTGGAAACTTCATGGAAAATCGCACATCAAAAATGAGTCAATAAAACAATCACATTAAAAGAAATAAAAATAAGTACAAAGGTCACTTGTGATAACCCATACTAGGATTCCATCTATGAAAATAAGGATACAAAAGAAAAACTAGACATTATATACTGATGGAGAGTGACAGAAAACATGATTAAGAGAAAGTTAACCACCAATGAATCAATAACTTGTGATGGGTTAAACAGTATTTGATTCCCCAGAAGGAAAGGTAAACAAACAACATTTTTTCTTTAAGATCCTTTCATAATGTTGATGAATTTATTTGTGAAATTTAAAAAGAAAATAAGGAAACATACTTTCCTTTCATGCAGACTTTCATCCTTTACTAGATTTCTACCACGAACTCATATTTTCTCCAAATGATGAGTATTCAAGATGACTTGGTCACATTAAAAGTGCTAGAATCAACTTATAAATAATAACATAATATCATAAATATTAAATATATATTTTTCTTATCTTTAGTCATTAACCAAAACCAAAAATGGTTAGTACGATATTAGATAATCCTCAAAAGTATAATCCTTTATAAAAAGAAATACTACTCTTAATCTCCAAAATTCAACAAAAACAGTACCCCAAAGATCAAAAAACACCAAAAAATAAACAATTGTCCTTGAATTTATTCAATATAATCCAAAATAATTTTGATTCCTAAAACATGGAGGAATTTAATCACATAGTCATCCATAGTAAATCTTAACATTTATCTCCAAATAACATCGACTACTCTTAAAATCTTATACGGAAGTGTAATTAACCTAATCACATATTCTCTATGATAGGATAGAAATTTCCATAAATAACCCAAATCACCATACTTTCACAATAGAAGCAAACATTCTTTCCAAATAAAATATCAACCATTACTCAAAAAATTATATCCCATAGTATTTTATTTTCCCTAGGCATGTAGTGTTCCCCAAAAGATAGAACATCTTCCAAACTAAACTTTATCACTTAATCACCAAATATTTTTCCTATACTAAGGATATCCATTTGATAAAAAATAAGACCCCAAAATAAACTTATTATTGATCCATAATATCATTTTACTAAAATAAATTAGTCATACTAACCAGGTACTTCACGTAGTTCAGTGGTATGTGCTAAATCCTAGCCGCACATTGGTTTTGGGTTTGATTTCCATAGAATTCTCCAATGTGATGGGTTGTCACATGGGCTGCAAGTTGTCCTTTTTCCAAAACCATACAATTCTAATAATATTAATAAAATGAAATAAAATCCTTAAAATTATCCATTACATGAGTTAAACTCAATGGTAATACCATACCTCAAATTTTTCATCCCAAAAACCAATAAACCATAATTTCCCACAAAAAAAAGATCACATGAAACCCTATTTATCAATTATGTCAACACAATAGAAGATAATAACTCCATGAATAATATTATCACATATCAAACTTCAGGGTTACACAAAATATAAAAATTATTCCAATTTAATTGTATCATTAATACATTTAAACATATCATCATCCATATGTATAACACAACACTTCAATTCCAATATATATTAATCATTGAACATTCTTCATGATCCTTTATCCACGTTTATTCATATTATTATTTTATACTTCATTCCTATAAAAAATCATGCATAATGTCATAAGATTTTAGTAATGTCTGAACATGACCTATGAAATAATCCATACCTTTAATATACCATTTTTAGTTTCCTCATAATCAATTGGAATGGCATTAAGAATTGGTAAAGATATATTTGTACGATCTTACTGATTTGATTCTCGAAACTTCTTCGTTGGACATAAATTTTTATAATGACCATGCCCAGCACATTTAAAACATTCAATTTAACTTTCGAAAAGAACTTCTTTCCATCTCCTGGAGTCAAATAGACGATTCCTTTTTCCATGGAAGGTTATTACTTTATGACCTTCATTACCAAATCTGAAACATCTTCCCGTCCCTTTAAAGAATTTTACTATGTGTTTTTTTCACATCCTTGGCACATAGGGTTTTGAATATAATTACCTTTCTGATTATTACCTGAACTTCCATTGGGATTTTTTTCTCTCATATATGATTACTTTGAAAAATCACTATGGTAAAAGTGGTCAATCATGACTCCATATAGTTAGTTAAGAATAACCACAAGATTTCTCATTGTAGCTCTCATTTCATTTGGTTCCCCATTCATAAAACCACCATATTTTCATTCACATCAATTTTTACTTTGGTTCATGATAGATCCGTTCATTTACTAAAACCAAAAAGGTTAGTGTGAGTATATCAGAAAAATTATCATATAATATATTATGAGGAGGGTATATATGAAGATATAATTATTCATGTTATCTTAAACTCATTCAATTTATCTAAAATAAATATGTCTCCTAATATTCTAACCATTATGGTTACATCACATATGCTTATATAACACCCTAACCTCTAAAGTTATCTAAACCTCCCTATGATACCAACTGTAAGGACCCGACCTTAAACATTACATAATATTGAATTAAGTTATTAATTCACATTGATGATCTTTTTTGATTTATGGCTTTAGATAATTAGGTCATAACGTATAAATAAAAACTTGAACATTACAAGTAATCAGTCATAATCATTATCCATGTTTTTATAAAACAAGAACTCTTAAAAAAATAATCATTCATAGTTCCATGTTTAAGACAACATGACTTTTCTGTGATCCCATACTTCACCCTATTCATCTTTAAGTCAGGTGAAAAACATTTAAAAACATGGGATGAGCATTAAAAGCTCAGTAAGGGATACATACTGAAGGAAAACTGTTAATTCTTAAAAAAACATGTAAACCATGAATACTTTATCATTATTAATAATTTCCAACTTTATGAATTAGTAATCATTCTTCTTTAAATAAAAGATCATTTCATAACGTTTTTGTAACCAAAATATTACCATAAAACCAATATAAAACTCACATAACATATAAAAGGTAAATATGGGACATAATCACATTTAAATGGAATAACCATATAGACGAATTCCACTACTCATTTTTACAAATGGAATATCCATATGATTGAATTACATGCCCAATGCATTGGAGGTTATAACGTAACCACCCCTCCTTAGTTCATCACAGAACCACCCGTTATTTGGTTTGTAACGTAACCACATGTCAAATTTCCAATTTCTATTTATATAATCATAAAACATATGATATTGAAAATATCAATATTTTACTAATAATATTTGGTTTTAAATCACACGAAATCATTTCAAGATATTGAAACAATCAATCCAAATCAAAAAACATTATTAATACCAAAACACCCAAAAAGGGAATAAGGGATTTCTTTCCCTTTTAAAAACATTAAGGCTTATAAAGGATTCAAAATAAAGATTTATGGCAGGGGAGAGGTTATTATTGATGCATATGATAAAAACATTCATTTTTTTGTTCAGTAAAACACTTCAAAGAAAAAAATTCATGTTGAAATAATTTAAAAGTCAATGATATTATTATAAACCGTTTAAAAGAAAGAGGTGTATATTATCAAAACATGCCTCAATGAAAAGAGATTGAGACAGTGTCCCTTACCTAGAGTTGGAATCATCACATATATTCCTTGTTCTTTTTGAATAATAAAATTATGTTAATTTCAACTTTATTCAGATCCTTTTTCAAGTTTATTATTCTTTTTATATCATTTATTACCTTTCTATGACAATTGTATAATTATTCAATTTCATATTGGTTGTTTTGTCAATGATCGATAATTGAGTCAAAAATGATATTTTTTATACTTACAAATTATCCATGTGGTCAAAATTATATTATCTCCAGAATGATATTCATGGTTTAGATATCATATATATCCAGAATGTATGTATTTAGAATAGTCCATATCATTTGGATATAAGAAATGAAATGCACCATTCAAGGAGATGGTAAGTTGTACGTACGCATGAACACTAAATTCATTTCATTTTCATATTTAAACTAAATTATACATAAGTATATTATAACTCTATTATAATATCTATTTTATATATGTTACAAAATATCATTAATTCCATTATTTATATGTTCCACGTATATCATGAATGTGTTGTATCTCTATGAGGGGGCGGTAGTCTGCGCTTCCTCAAATGAAATTGTCATATTTACACATAATTAAAAGCATAAAGGTATGTTGTAAATAAAAATTACAAAATAATAAAGAAAATATTAACATAATATATAACATATAAATACATTTCCATCATAATGTCCCCCATGAGTGGAAGCATATAATTGATCAATCAATGTTTTGTGAGCCATTAGATTGTCATACACAGAAACAATATCTTCTAAATCCATTAGATAGAGTTTTTTGTAAGTTAATCTTGAATATATTCCATAAAAACATCCTATTATACTAAAGATACTGGTGTGCTTATAAAATAGTGTAATAAAGAGTTTTTAGGGGGGTGGATAAGGAAAATAAATGGAAGAAACGTGAGAGATGACATTACCTTAAATCAGGTAACTCTTTTTGATTTAATCTAAAAGGTATTCTTGAAGTGGAATCCACCAAAGTTAAGGCTTATATGAGGAAGATAAATATTTTGGGAGCTTATTTGATTAGATTATGGATGATCCAATGGGGAATGAGAGGTTTGAGTAAGGGTTAGAGTTGGTGGCCTTTTATAGGAGGGATGAGGGGTACTTTAGGAATGTTAAAATGATTATTTTATTATAAACTGAATTTCGATTTTTAAAAGTTACAAAACACATTTAATTCAATGATATAATAAAGAATGTTCTATTTTCTCTAAACCAGTAGTTTTTAGATAAGTTTTGGTTCCAAAATTAACCTTATAATTTAGTTTTAACCCTCATTTAACTTATTTGACTCTTACCATGTCTTCTGATATATTCATACTATATGGTTAATATAGTTACAATAAAATGTTCATCAAACCTCAAGTATTTCATTAATGAAATTTTCAACCATATCTATGTTATTTGGCCAAATATTAGATTTTCAAGACTATTATATAATTTAATAAAATGTTATTTTTTTAAAAACTCATTTATGTCAATTCATATACTATTCATGTCATGACTTATAAAAAATCTATAAAAACATGATTCTTTTAATAATCATTCACTAATTAAAAGATAAAAAGTTATAATTTTCCCCAAAATTCATTTATGGAATAAAAAGTTTCAGAAAAAATATATTTTAATTTTTATAATATCATTTAAAAAAATCATTCATTAATAAGGAAATCACTACATCATTATTGTGTCTTTTATAAATTTATTTATTTGATGTCTCTAAATTATAAATAAAATACAATGATACAAAAAATATTTTTATATTTCTAATGAATATTTATAGTTGAATATATCACTTTTATAGCACTATATAATTTTTTTAGTAAAACATATATGTTTAGGTTATATTTTACTTGACATTTAATTAAAAGTAATTAAATGTCATTTTCACACACAAGTGGAACCATGGGGTCCTAAAATTGACTAAAGAATACTAATGGTCGTAAATTATAATCCAATAGGGTTTGGATATGTGTTAGGGTAATTTAATATTATTATAATATTATTTTTACCCTTATTTACTAGATTTTCCCTTTAACCATGGAAAATAAAATATTAACAGAAGTTACTATTCATAATGTCTAAAAATAAAAGGTATATATTTACACAATTTGGACCTACTAATTCCAAATATGGAATTCATTTTTCTAAATTCTAAACACAGAATTTGCAGAAATTTATCTAAAATCAATTCCCATTGTCAAACCCGAAAAGAATGTTTTTAAAAAGTAAAGACTACCAAAAGATTGGCAAGTGATTATATCCAATTTAAAAGTGAAATTACTTCCAATAAATACAATTTTATTAAATGAAAAAAAATATAATCTAATTACACATCAAATCCAATTAAAAGGACAATATTATCATATATATAAATTTGATGAAAGATGGGTTTAACTTCAAATGTAGTATTTTTTACTATTCATTAAAAAATTTACTTTATCAGAAAAATAAAAAAAATTACGAATATAAATTTTGATGTCCTGATTCTAAATAAAAAGTTCATTTTTTCAAATGAAACATATAAAAGTGAAAAAAAAATATACAGAGAGGGTTCACCATTAAAAGTTAGTAAATTGACCTTTTAAAGAATATTAGAGTATTCCATTCTTAAAATCGGATTCATTCTTATTTTAATCCTATAATATTTATTAGTCAATTGTAAAGATATTTAACAAACATGTGTAATATTAATGTAGTTATTTGTATTCCTTCCTAGCAATACAATGTCTATGCATTAAATACGAATTAAAAAATTAATATTATTATATTATTTTTTGGTATAACACAATATTGTGCGCAACATAAGATTTTATAGAAACCTGTTGTAGCGTTTTGAGTACACTATCGAAAAAAGTGTCCTATTTAACATAACATTAATAACTTATTCATAAATATTAACATATATGAAAATTTAATATTCTATAAATACATGGGTCATTACATTAATGGTTTTTGGGAAACATAATTTTTATACAACATAAAGAGGGTTTTAATACAGGGCATGAAAAATAATTTTATATTGTTGATTTGTTTCAAGGAAGGGGTTATATATTTTTTTTGAGATTAATGAGGATTAAAGTCGGGCTTAAATTTCAAAAAAAATATTTACTATTCATAATTGCATGGTTCTTTCATATAAAATTAGGGCCAACCATATTAGCTATCCATATCAAAGATCAACCTTAGAATATGTTGGACCTAGTGGTCAACAAAAACCGGGGGAGAATCCAGGGCCAACACATGGGTAGTAAGAGGACCAACACATAGAATGGGTGGACTATGTATAATTCCTACACTGTATGCATGAAAAGATGTGTACATGAGGATGGGCTCGTATGAGTGATGGTTTGTAGCCAGTGATGTTGTGTATATAGTGAAATAATGATCAAGACCTATTGTCATGGCTCAAGGAGAAAAATTAAATTAATTTCATATTAATAATGAATTAGCCACGAGTATATTCGATATGGGATGATGTTATCCGGAACTATTCCCCCATCATTTATGTTTAGAAAATAATATATGTTTTATTATCTTGTGAATTTATGAACTTGTTTCAAATTAATTTAAATTTATAAAATACAATAATTATTGATAACATCATTTTTTAGATGGCATTTCACGTAATAGTGAGTTTTTCAATAGTGTACAAGACGCGCTCCAGCGATCACCAGTGAACCATGAAATAATATTATATTAAATATGATATTATAAACTATATGTAAAATTATTGGGGATTAATAGTTTAAGTACATTATAAAATATATATATATACATTATTAAATAATCAATCAATTATTTGTAATGTAATTAAGTTCATCAAAAATATATTTTCTACAAAATTTTTGATTATTTATTTTAATGAAAAAATATTAAAATTAATTTACAGATACTATAGAAAAATTTATTTGATAAAATGGGTATATTTTTTATATAATAATTTCAAAATTAACTCATAGTGAAAATTTTGGATATTTTGGAAAATATTGATTTTCTAATGAATAGTGAAAATACTGGTTTTTAAAAAAATATCATTTATATTAAATAAATTAAGTTATTTTTACTCCCCATTATGTTTTAAAGTAACATACGTATTACTTATCATTATTAAATCCACCTAAGTACTTTTTAATCAACTATATATTTTATTTTTGTAAAAGATTCTTTTTTGGGTTTAAAAAGGGGATTTTATAAAAAAACGTTGTAAAGTGAATAAAGCGTCTAAATTTTACTTAATTAAAATAATCACTAATTATGAATGGTTTAAATTAAATTTATATATTATATATTGTGAAAATTAATTGATATTCATATAATGATTATTACTATACATAGTGATAATATAAAATCATCTTACGCTTGAAATATGCATTTCTTGAAAACTCGCTTTTCATCATGCCTGTGGTATTTATTTTACATTTATTTTTTTCCACTTTTATTAAATATACATGAAAAAATAATCCTAATTTTTTAAATAATCATATAAATATAATTTTCCGATAATATTATCATTTCAATTAATAGTTAAAATACTGAATTTGATTTTAAAAATGTCGTTCCATTTAAATTATTTAGAAACATAGATTATAAATTCATTTAGATTATAAAAAAATTATATATATATATATATATATATATATATATATTAATCCAATTTAGTTTAGTTAAATAAAATTCATATTTAAATTGGATATAATAAATTAGTAATCTTTTGATCATTTTCTACTTGAAGACTCACTTTTTCGTCGCCTATGTGGGGGTAATTTTAATTCCAATTTATCCAAATCGATGAATTTAAATTTTTAAAATTGAAAACATATTTAAAATCATGAAAATTAATATTATATTATTAGTTAAACTAAATAATTTACAAAAATTAGTTCTAAAACTAGTAAAAAATATTTTCCACAATCATGGTAAAAAATGGATTACTAAGGCGTTAAACTATAAAGATAAGGTTTAAAACCACCAAGAAAATTTCCAACACCAATTTTATGTAAATATTTAGACCCTATACCATTATTCTCCAAAATCTTCTATTATCTTATCCTTGTGACATGAAAGGAACATGGCTGGAATTATTTCATTCAAAAAAAAACAAGTGTGTCACTCACGTCACTTATAATATGCCACCAATTATCATCTCCACTTCATACCTTCAAAACATTTCAGTTTATCGAAGTCATACCCAATTAAAATCCCAAACTTCCTTCTTGAATCTTATTATCCTAATTTTGGACTGAAATGAAACCCGATATTGATTTTGGTGCAAACCTAAGGAGGATACCCAAAAAAGATGTAACTTTCATAAACAAGAATTTCTTTTTATTTATTTATTCATCCACCACCTTAAATTAAAATTATTCCAAGATAATATAATAAAAATTGTATATTAAATATATTTACATGTTTTTATGTAATTTTAATTACCTACAACCATCACCACATCCATAAAATGGGTTAAGAAATCATTATTCAAGTGTAAGGTAGACTAACTCCACTCAAACTGATGTTATTAAATTTTTCAATCACCACATCTCATAGTTGCAGAAAAATGATGGATTTATTGTTTATATATTATATTTTTAATATTATTATTAATATTTAATTATTATATCATACATACCTCCATCCTTTAATTTTTTTGGTAATATGATAACGTCACTCAGGTATATTGTGGACTACCACCTCACGAAGCGATGTAATTCGTTCTTGATTTACATGGAAGGTATAAATGATGGTATTAATTTATAAATATGATATTAATTAAATAAAATTGTTTTATAATGGTAATGTATAAATTACCATTCTCTATTTCAATCTGATAAAAAACGGAAATATCATTCAAGCATACATACAACAAACTGTCTCCATGAACTTTTTATCTCATTGTCCACCACTAAATTTTATAGATTAATCTAAATAAATATAATAATTATATATGTATAAAATTGATAAAATTATTAATATGGTGAAATAATGATTATATTAATAAGACCAAAAATAAAAAATCAAAACATATTGGAAAACCAATTCAGTAATTTCATGAGACATAACATTGACATGTAATTGTTAATAAATGAGTAATAAAGGAAATAAAAATCATATATAGATTAATATTATATATATATATATATATTTATAATATGTTTATAATAAACTTATATTTTTTATCCATGATTTTAAATGTTTACTATTGATGTTAAGACTTAAGGTAGTGTATTTCTTGTCTCTCTTTTATTTCCAGGAGACAGAAGAAAATTCGACGCACGTTTCTTTTGTACGGTGTATATACTAAAACATTCACATTTAGTAACATTAATCTAATTATTTTCATGATATTTACTGTTTAATTTGATTTTATTCATTAATTTGGATTATGATTCAAAATTTACCAAATCAATAATGGATTTTTGTCTGAAGTTTCCTTCATAGAGACATGTGATTATGATATACACCTATCTTCGTATATAAGGTATGTATATATTAATCTTGACTTGTAATATCATGAATATATTTATAAATATGATATTTTATGTATAATTTAATTTTATACATTCATGGTTCTTACATTTTAATGTTACCTATGTGGTATATATTTTATGTTACAATGTCATCATTTATTGAGATTGTTTTTCATTATGTTTCATGTGATAGAATGTTTTGTTCCATCACCCATGAAAATCATGAAATTTATTCTCTTATAGTTGTTTGTTCAGAAAAAAAAATTCCTTCTTTTTCTTCACTAAATTTACTCAAGATTTTGAAATGAATTTATTTAAGAAAAATCCTATTTTCTGTCGAACTACAATTTTCTTCCAAAAATAGTGTTTTCTGAAAAATTTCCAATATTTTATTTATTTTAAAGTGATTTATTCCAAAAAATAAAGGTTATTTTTTTCATTAATTTTTAAAAATAAATTATAAATTTTCCCTTCTATGTTTTACTGGTTATTTTTTACAGAAATTTAATTTTAAAATTTTTTATATTTTGAAAAAATGATTTTTAATGAAAACATATTTTCATAAATAATCATTCAAAGTTATTTTTCAAAATCATTGATCATTTAAGAAAATAACCATTGATGTAACTTATTATTCAGTGTTGAAATGATTCTATGATTCTATTCCTATTATTTCCTTTAATGGTTTGTGTTTATGATGACATTATATTTATAAAACCTGTTTCTCTTCCATGGGTTATAGAATGATAATTTTTTTTTAAATCCCACTACTTATACAGATTTTTATTCCATAGTGGAATGATGATATGATTATAAAAACACAACCTTCTACATATGTCATGATATGATGAAATTATTATGAAACCTTTCTATTTTACACTTTTTATGGTATGATAAAAATTTTATGAAAACCATTTAATTTCATTGGTTATGATATGATGAGTGTTGTTTGATCTTATGGCAATCATATGTATGGTTTTATTTATGTGACTGGATGTCCCTATATCTTACTCTTATTCTTTGGGTATATAGTAATACTAATGAGTAAATATGTCAGGTATGATCCTTATTACATGTTCACAATGTTCTACATGATCCTAATTATATGTTCATAGTGTTATGCATGAACCTAATTATATGTTCACAATTTTATATGTGGACTTGTATTTAATGTTCATAATGTTATGAAATGACTTATCTTTCATTTCTACAATGTTAGGTGGGGACCTTTACAAGATGTCTATAATGTTATGTGTGGACCTATCTTACATGTTAGTAATGTTATGAATAGACATGTTTTCATGTCTACAAGTTTTTTTAGGACCCCATTTCATGGCCTCAACTTAATGAGTGAAAATGACTCTATCTATACATGTGCAGAATATAATAAGAAGACATGTATTCCACAAATATATTTCAAATTTCAATGTTACACTCAAATGGATCATATTATTTGACTCAATTATGATACATGTCTTAAGATCTACTGATATTTTTTCACTGAATTAGGATTTTATCGATTAATATGAATTTTATGGTTTTTATATGTTATATTCATCTTCTTATACACTTGTGTTAATTTAAGGATTAAACATTTACCTTTTTTACTCTTACTGAGCATTTGATATCACACATTCATATTTTTCCTTTCCCCATGTTATGAATAATTTTCTTTGTGTGCAACATTTTTGAAGTTTACTAAAGTAGAAGACATTTGTAGGATACATTAATGATGATTAACAAATTAAGAGGATTATTTACCATGTTTCCAAAGGAAATAAAATTATATGATTCATAAGAATGTTTTTATGTAATTTGTTGAATATTAAATTAAATATATGTAATTTCATTGTATGAACATTGGGGTGATATATTTTGTATAATATGGTATGTTTTGTTTACCATTGTAAATTAGGATGACAAAACATTTATGAGACCTATAGGGATATATCAACGAATGTCTTTAAGGATAAGTCTACGTATTATTCAAAGTACTGGAAAATTTATTTTAAATTTGATAAAGGATATATCAAGTGGTTTCTAAGAAATAAAATCCATATCTAGATACTATAATTGGAAGTGGCTTTAGAATAATGATATCTAGGTCAAATAACTCTAAAATAGGCTCATTAAGCTGGAATCAATCATTACCTAGTGCATGGAAATGAGAAATGATACACCCCTGGTTTGACACTCCTCTAGGATATTATTTGGATGTTCAAAAACTCATTACAACCCTACATAAAATATTTAAATATATGATTTCCATGAACAACATAGGATAAAAAATACGATGTCATAGATTAAAAAGAAGGTGTCATGATTTAGACATATTATAAGTGATTTTAATTATTATCTAGTTTCCTAATATTATTAATGTTTCTCATTAAATAATTTTTGGAATTATTTAGTGGAAGGGGCCCAATGGAAATGGGTTAACATTTATTATGATGGAAAACATGCTGATGGGAAACTAAATGGGATGACAACTTGAGGGAAGGGTGTCGTCATTATGCCTAATCAATTATCACAGAACATTATTATCAATGTGATCCTTAAAGAACTCTCAGTCTCACAAATTAATATAATTATATAGTTCATTATGATTTATGGTAATTTATACCATGAAAGTAAATATATTTAGTTTCTTATATTATTTGAATACGTGAAGAAGTGTTAAAGGGAATTTCATATTTCAATATGAATATTTTTTAGAGTGAAAAAGATGGAAATAAAGTAAGTAATTATATTGGGAAAATGAAAAACATTATTGATGTAATGAATGATAATAATGGTCTCCCTACGATATCATAGAATGTTGAATGTGTTAAATGTGTAATGTATGGGAAATATGAAAATCAATATTCAAAGGGGAATGCTCATAAAGAGAATCCACATGGCTGTTTTAGTGATGGTTATATTAATGATGATGATGGGGATACAAATGAATAGTTAAAGGAAAACATTCTCAAGGAATAGTAAAATGAATAATAGTTATTGTTTTTATAAGTAAGTTGGATGACTGAAGTATTTAGGTATTATAGTTAAAGGATTATTATATATAAATCTTTAAACATTTAAGTATTATTTAGTATATGTTTTTCATTAATTAATTTAAATTTTTTAATAAATGGTATTTATGGTCTAGAAAAGGGATTTATTGGAATGGTGATATTTTTATTAAGGGTATATAACCCTTAATATGTTCTTGATTTTGAGATAATTCTATTGGGATATAGAAATAATGGATGTGAATTAAGCTAGTAGGATTTTACTGATTACATTAGAACTAATTAATGATTCATGGAAAAATTAGTTCATGTTGTCATTGATGGTGTATATAGAATTTATAAATTTAAGTAATATCATTGAAATTATGATTTTTAGTTAATAAATAAGAAATTATATATATTTTCAATAATTTTGTTTGTAATTAATATCATTACCATGTTTCAATAGAATACACGATGAAGGTTTTTATATGATGGGTATGTAAAAATGAAGAGATACTTTCTTTTTTTTGGGAGATTAATTATATGATCATATAAGAAATTTATTAACATTATTTCAATAGTTTTAGATTTTAATCTTTTCTAAGGTTTATAAGGCTAACCATTTATTAAATGGTTTATGTTTATCTTTGGATGTGACTTTAGATATTAATTTATTGACACACGATGTGAATATTTATGCATACTTTATAACTTATTCAAGAAATTTTATTATTATGATAACTAAAGATAGATAGAATGAATTACCATCATATTTATATATCTTATGATCTATTAGTTATTCATGAAAAATAAAATAAATTTCATTTCTTTGGGTAAGAGATGACGAAGAAATTGATCAAGGCATAACTGAAGGGTGATATTGTGATTATGAAATGGATTTTAATCATGTAATTATATGTTATCATGATAATTATTAAACTATAGTAAAAGAATTGTGAAATAAAAAAAATCATATTATCATCATTTTTTTATATTGATTATTTTCTTTCAAACATCTTTTCTTTATTGTTTTGGGGTTGTTAAACTTCTCAGTATCAACAAATGTTTTGTGATTGATTATCTATATCACCCTTTATAATTGTTTATGATTTTCTTCCATGTCCAAATATTTTCTTCCCAACCATGTTCTTTTATGTGGAACCAAATTTTGAATTATATTAGGTAAACATTATTTTTCTAACCATCCGTTTGTAAGGGATGTTTTATATTGTATTTTATTGATGTGGGTTTTTATAAAGTAATTTTCACATATTAAACCATTAATGACATAGATGTATTTCAAAGGGGAAATTAATTTTATGAGGGTGTTAGAATGTCACATCAATAGATTTTATAGAAAAATTTAAATTTAATTTATATATTTAGATATCTTTCATTATACACAACACTAATTTTAGATTATGTTTTCCACAACAATGAGTTATTTGATAAAGTGGATAACACATTCCACTATGATTCAGTGAACCATGAAATAATATAATTTCAAATATGACTAGAATATCCTAATTGTTAAAAAATAGGGAATGAATAGTATTAACCACCTTATTTTATTAATTCTTTTTAGTAATCAATAAATTTTTAGAAAAGTAATTATATTTATCAAAAAAATGGTTTCTTCAAAAATTTATTTTAATTGATTTTTCTGTGAAAATATAATAATTAATTAATACAAATTTTAGAAAACTATTTTTGATAAAATGAAAATAATTTTTTACACTATCAAATCAAAATTAACTCATAATTAAATTATTCGGCTTTTCAAAAAATATATATTTTCAATAGAATAGTGAAAATACTAATTTTCTTAAACTATCATTTATTTTCAATAAATTAACTAATTTAAAATCACTAAAATTATTTTTTAATTAAAATATTTATTATTTTTCCATATTCAATTCAATTTATTTTTTTTAACTGACATTCTGATGGATTTCAATGTGAGTTTATTTTAATGTATTGAAATGGTTTTTTTTCTAAAAACAGTTTTATAATATATAATGGTTCTCAATGATAACTAATTAAAATAATAAATAATGAGAAATTTTTTAAATAATGTTTATATTTTAAATAACAAAAACATTTACCAGATAATTATAAAATGATTATTATTATACATAGAGTGAATAGAAAAGGTATTGTGGTTGAAAAATAAACTTCTTGAAAAGATATTTTTTAATCGCATCTGGCGGTTTTTTTTAATTTAAATTTTTTCCAAATATATATAATTTATTTGAAAAAATAATTTTTATTTTTAAAATTACCAAAAAATAATTATAGTAGGATTAATTTTTGATAAATTTCTGAAAGGTTTAAATTTTTTATGAATAATGAAAAATATTGAATTTTAATTGAAACCCGCCTTTCTATTTAAATTATTTATGCCGTAAAATTATATTGTAAAATAAATTTAAATTAAAATAATTTAATAATATATTTATTAATCCAATTAAGTTTATTTTAATCAATTTTATATTGAAATTGTATTTATTTTCATTGTAAATTTTAGAACAGTTTCTCTATGAAAACTTGTTTTCTCCTCCCTTATGTTGGATTAATTTTCAATCACAATTTTCCACATCAGTGAATGGAATTTGGAAAACCTAATTCCATATTATTAATCATAATAATTTATGATATATAATAAGTTTATCCTATGTTTTTTATGAAATTTATAGTAAAAATAGAAAAAATTATTCATTGTGGTTATCGTATGAATGTTTTTATTGGGGGTTAAAGTAATAAGATAATGGATAAAAATAACCAAACAATTACCACACACATTGGATAGATTTATTTTGACTATATCCATTCTAGTATGTGTAATGTTACATAATTTGATCCTTTTGACATGAAAATATTATGGGTGTGAATATTTTATTCAAAAACATACATGTGTACCCCTCACCAAAGATATAAAAGGACACCCCTTCTCCTCTCCAATTGACACCTTTAACCCATTTTTCATCAGAAAAAAACTACCCTACTAACCATCTAAAATACATATTATCTTCCTATAATAATTATTTTTTACATAATGACAACCTAATAAGGATGTTCCTAAAACCTAAGGAGAATACCTAAAGAAAAGATTTCATTCATCGAAAAGATTTTTTATTTGATTTATTCTTGAAGCTACATAATTTTTTATTATAAAATTATGATATAATAAAAAATCTTCTATAAGGTATGATTTTTTTATGTTAACATAAATACCTAAAACCATCTCTACCTCCATCCAATTGGTTATGAAAACATCATTCATGTGTATGGTGGACAACCACCTCACAAACTGATTTCAATCATTTTTCCCAGTAGCACCTCTCATGGCAGGGCATAATAATAGATTTATTATTTAAAGATGATATTTATGATATTATTATACTTATGTAATTATTATATCACAAATACCTTTATGATTTCCAATTTTTTGGAATATGAAAATGCCACACATGTGTATGGAGGACTACTGCCTCACAAAGATATGTTATTCATTCCTAATTAACATAAAAAATATTAAGGATGGGTTTAATAAAAAATTTGATATATATATCATAAATATTAATAAAAAATGGCAATATATCACTTACCTTTTATTCATTTATTTTGACATGAAAATCGAAACAACGTTCATTCATCCTTATGACATACTTTCTTCGTAAATGGGGTATTTCATTTTCCATCATGAAATATTATGGACCAAAATAAATAAATATATCATATATTAGTATCATTATTAAAATAATATATGTTGAAATAATGATCAATAGAGTAGGTTGAATAATAAAAAAGAAAAACATATATGAATAATAAAGCAGTTTTTACCTGAAACATATCATTAACATGGAATTCTAAATAAATATGTAATAAAGAGTCATAATAAAATATTAAATAGTATTATATAAATATATTGTTTTATTTAATATACGTATAATAAACTTATATTTATTGTAAATTATTTTTGAATATTTACAGTAGATTTTAAGACTTATGGGGATGGATTTCTAGTCTCTATTTTATTTCTAAATGTGAAATGAAATTCAAAAACTTGTTTATTTTTGGTGGTGTATATAATGTCCCTTTGATAGGTTATATGATGAATCCCAATAATTTTTTTTTATTTAAGGATCCATTTTATTTTATTCTTTTATGGGAATTAAGGTTCAAAAGTTACCAACGCAATAATGTATTTTTTGTATCAAGTTTCCTTCATTGAGCCATATAATTATTATATGAACCTATCTTCATCTATGAGGTGTTTATACATCCAATTTAACATGTAATATCATTAATTAATTTATACTCAAAATATTTTAAATTTTATTTATTGGTAATTTTTTGGATCTTTTGTTTCAATGTTACTAAAGTGGTAAATATTTAATGTTACAATACCATCATTTATGAGTATAGTTTATGATCTTGTTTTTGATAGTAGAATATTTTGATCCATATCTCATGAAAATAAAAACTTGACTTTCATCTATTTATACCTTGGGAATATATTTTTTCCCTTCATTTTATTCTCTTTGTATAATCAACAGTTCAAAAATAATTCTTTTCAGAAAAATCATTTTTTCTCGAAAAATATTTTTACTTAAAAACCATGTTTTTTAAAATGTTTTCAAAATTATTTCTTTTTCAAAAAAGTGTTTTAAAAAAAATCCTCATGTAATGTTTTAAATAATTATTCACTCTTACATTATATATCCTGAAGATAATTTTCAATTAAATTGTCTTTCATACTAATTTATTTTATAAAAAATTATTTTCAATGGAAATATATTTTCCTCAAGATACATTCCAAGAGATCTTTAAAAATAAATCTCCATATAAGATGAAATATTTTATTGTAACTTATTTTTTTCGGGGATATTATCCTAGGATATATTTATTATTATTTCTATGAATGGTTTGTGTTCATGATGGATTGATATTTATGAAAAAAAATCACTTCCATAGGTTATACCCTTATAAAATGATTATAAAACGCCCTTCATTTTTCCAAAGTTTATGAAATTATAGATTTACTGAATGATTTTGAATCATATATCTTTTCAAAAGATTAAATTATGATCAAATTATTATGGAAACAATCTCTTTCCAATAGATTATGATTCAATGAAATGTTTATGAAACTCATTCCATTCCATGTGTTAGGATATGATGAAACATTTATGATCATTTGGAACACATATGTATGATTTTCATTATGTGGCTTGTGGGACCTTTATCACCCTCTTATTAATTAGGTATGTCTGGATAACTCATGATTAAATATTCCATGTTTGAATGAGATTATATTTTCACAATGTTATGTGGTAACATTATTACGTGTTCACAATGTCAGGAATAGACCTATCTTTCATGTCTATAATGTTTTGTGTGGACCTCATTGTTGTGTTCATAATGTTATGTGTGGATATGTATTTTAGATCTATAATGTTATATGTGGACCTATCTTTCATTCCCAAATTGTTATGCATGAACTTATCTTCAATTTATTTAATTCTATATGTATACCAAGTTTCATGTTCATAAGATTATGTGAGGGTCTGATTTCTTATTTATAACCAAATATGTAAAGAAAAATATATTTATACATGTTTACAATGTTATAAGATAATGTATACTCCATAATTCTATATATTCTAAATTTTTTTCCCTCATGGCTCATTTTCTTTGATTACATTATCATTGATGTTTTCTGAACTACCAATATTTATTCCATGACTAATGATTATAACCTTTGATATGCATGGTGTTGTTTATAAAGGTTATTCCCTTATTCATGTAACCTTATGTTAATGTTATTCTTATATATCACCATTTTTATTTACGGAGAATTTGAGTTTACCCTCTCATATTTTTCTTTTCCCCATGTTATGAAGAATGGTTTATGTAGGGTATTTTTGTGAAGAGTATTAATTGAAAAGTTCATTGTGGAAAAAATTGAAGGTATTTCACCAATTAAGAATAATGTGTTCTAATATATGAAAGGAACTAATCTATTATGGTCCTCAAGCATGTCTTTGTGTAATATATTTTATATTCATTCTAAAATATATGATATCTAGTTATGAAAATCCTAGGTCAGTATAGACCTTTTTTGATCTGTTTGATCTTGACCATATGATCTTCATTAGCTTTATCTTATACCTTCTTAATGGAGTTACACTACTGTTCATATTTAGCATTCCATGATGACACACAATAATTTGGTGATAATACCTAAAACCATCATCCACCGATAAAAACCCAATAAAAATAATACTTTTCTGATATCCTGATTCCATGTATTCAACTTCATCATGAATGTGTGTCATTGTTTGAAGAACACTCCACTAACAAATAATGGTGCTTCTATAAAAAACTCTCAGGATAAAGTTTATATGTGTAATCATTTTTATATGTAGGAGAGGACTTTATCATGAAATAATGTGATTTCTTGACTCATGGCATCATGATAAAAGGAAACATTCATTTGATGAATATAGTAAAATATTGATATTAAAAATGTCATGACATTGCATTCATTTTGGGATTTAAAATAAATACTGAAATGGTATAAAGGTAATATAAGTTCATATACACTAGTCATTTCATATAAATAGTGAGGTATAAATAATTATAGAGGTTCTTCCATTCATATTGATGAAGAGAAGGTTTCATATCGGGAGAAATAAAGCACTGTGAAACTTAGGTTCCAAAGTAGAGGATAAAAAAATACATGATTTTGTGAAGAATAACTTCACACATCCTAAAAAAAGTAAATCCACACACATGTGATTTTTGTAAAGCCACCTTCATTGTTCTCTAAAAATAACATGTTTTATGAATAAATTCTAGTCATGTGCTACCCTTATGTGCAACCACACTAAATTGTGTGAAGGATGATGAGAACTCATATGGTTTACATGAAGATAATGTATACAATTTTTGAAGGAGAGGGTAATATGTTCCAACACAATAAAGAGGGAAATTCATGCATAGTCTTTGCATGAAGATAATGTGAGTTTAAAGGAGATAGTATACACAATTATTTTGAGTGTAGAAGTATTTTTCTCATGTATATTTCATAAGTTCTTGGGTGTCTCTCTGTTGTGTCCAAGATGGGAACTATAAAATTCATACATGTATATACAATCATTTAAATAGGTTTACAATTTGTGTATATAAGTTTGTTTTAAGTAATTAAGGTAATGTTTTTCATGAAATATATTTTCATATGTATGAATTCATGTGTGAAGATAAATGGATATACATGAATATGTTAAGATTAAAGTATATTCATGTGATCATGAAAACACATGAATGATCATGTACATGTGAATAAGCGAATAGCGACACCTGATATAATTAATGTCTAAAAATATAATTAAAAAATGTAAGTAAATGTGCTATAGTTTCTGAATCCATACAGTGTATCAAACATGTTTAATGATTGAGAATTTTATAAGTAAATATTATTTGAAATTTTGAATTATATTTATTTCAGAAAATATTATTGAATTGTGGCCAGGACGTTCTTCATTAGAAGAAGTATAAATATTGAAATTTGATATAGCAAGAAAGAATAAAACTTACATTTTATTTCTAGATTCTTCTACTGATCATTCTGAAAGATATTTGATTTGAATTGAAAGTGGAATCTTCCACTTATTGAAGAGAAGTGGGTAAATATGCGTAATCTTGTTAATTAAATAGCTGTCAATAACTTTCAGCTAAAAAAATTATCTAGTTTATGAAATTTAATCTAGTGAAAAACAAAAAACTTGTTAATTTTTTATGAATATTTTTTAAAGAATAGGTGGTGATTTCTAAGGAACAACATTAAAGATATTGGTACTAGTGTAAAGAACTCTATTGATTTAGTAAGTTTTATTAATTTCATGTATAAACATTCTATGGAAGTACTAATTATTTATATCCACTATAAAAATATAGTGGTAACAGAACATATTAATCAAACATAGGTTGGTCATGGAAAGGAATGGGTCATTATAATGAAGTAGGTAAAAATCATTGTGTGATAATGGTACCATTATTATATGCATTGCATATGTCTGTGATTTTTTGGAGCACACAACCGATCTGTTTATCCTAAAAGGGGTAAGGGTTTGAGGGTAAGATGAAATAATTGAAAACAAATTAAATTCTGTAAAAGGTTAGGTATACTGATTCACATTTCCCAGCCTTAGTGTCCTTACAGGATCCATTTGGGATCTACCTTATCATTTTTATTATCGAAACATATTTTTATTTTAATTAAAGAATATTTTATACAAATTTTATAATAAATAAAACATAAAACATTTATGTGCAATCATCCCTCAATAATTTTCTTCACTTATTTTTATAGTTTTATAAATAAATGAAATGAGTTTTTCGAATATATTTTCCACATTTTATTAATCAATATATTTTTCTATATCTTCATTAAATTTTTTTACACTTCTATTTCATAAATATTTTAATAAATATTTCCCTATCAGCCATTCTTTTATTCTTTAATTCCATTCCCTTTATAGATTCATAAAAAATAAAAATAAAATGAAAATCATATCTTAGAAGTGTGAATATATCATGGTCTTTAAGTGTTGAAAATTTTGACTCAAGCATTTCAAACGATATATGTTGTACGCTTTAAAAATCATAGAATATTTTAAAGTTTCACTAAAACAAATTGTTGTAATAAAAACTCCATTATCACTTATAAATAAGTCATCAATTATTTCAACATCATTCATCTGTAGGTATTCATACTCGACTCTATAAACTTTTATGTTGTCCTTTTTATTGTTTACGTTTATTTTTTAAATATTTTATATGTTATCCTAAATTATTTTTCCTTTTTAGTCTCTTTAAACATGAGAATATCTGTTTTGAAAGGAATGAAAAAATAATGTTTCCATCATTTCCCTAATTATCCATATTAATTATATCTAATACAGTTATCACAAAACCTTTATCATTGGAAATAAAACCATGTGCATAATGAACTAAATTATCCAAAATAATTGATAGATGATATACAAATATATGATCTTTATACATATAATAATTATTCTCACCAAAAGTGGTAGTCACCTTTTTGTTCAATGAATTAATATTATCCATTTTCACAATAGATAACCAATTACTGGATCTTCAGACATTAAAGAACACATTCTCAATTTTAAATGTATACAAAAACCCAAATAATAACTATGTCTAAATACCTTCACAGGAGTAAATTTTCAATTTTCATAATCTTTAGAGGTAACCTGAACAACATTGATTCCAATTATAATAGATTAAGGAATGGTGTTAGTTGACTGAGAATATGGATGAATAAATGAGTAATAATTGATTTTCTATTAGAAAATTTCTTATAAAATCATCATCTATCAGTTTTTAGAGTGAATAAACTCAGTAGTAAAATCACAAACTCCTTATAATGAAAATAATACATGAAAACTGCATCTATAAGGTTAAATATTAAAAATTAGAAGCTACTCTTATTCCGTAGTAATAAAAACTATATACCACACATTACACTAGATACACCACTATGGGTGTCACGAACCAGCATGGATACCCCTAGTACCCTGATACTTGAGATAATCAACACTTTTTCTGATGGGAATTCCCAACGACCATAGGTTTGCGATTATCACCTTGAATCAGGAAAGATAAAAATGGGAATGAATTTTCCACCATAATAGTGTAAGTTAACAGATATATATCAGTATTCTCAAAACTTCAAAAATGGATTTTAATGTAAACCAAACATGTATATTAAAATACCAAAATATTATATCATCAATGTAATCAAAATATAAGATAAACTCAACCTATCGAACGAAACATCACTCTAATTCCAACACATCAAAAACATCCCCCTCCTTGAGTAGGAACATTCACATTGATTGGAAATGGATGAATAAAATCTAGGAACATGTGTAGGAAATGGTAGGCTGTGGGAGAAAAAGGCAAGTAGGGTCTCACCAAGTGTTCTATAAAAAATTATATAATAATAATCTAAATCATTATTTAAATTTTCATTATTCAATTCGTAGTAATATAGTTTCATATTTAAAACCAAAAAAATATCTCATATCAAAATTCTGGATAACATTTCAAGCATGGCATAAATAACCATTCTAGATAAAAATCATTATAAATAAACTTGTTTGTATAGAACAATTTCATAATCATTTGAATATATATATATATATAATAAAAATAAGACCCATAGTCATATTACATGAGATACGATATTTCTCATTAATAGGATCCTCACACATCTCAAATTGGTTTTTATTTCTAATCAAATGTGTATATATCTATTAGACTCAGGCCGAAGAGATCTCATCAATATCCTTTTTGGATAATCATGTAGAAATAGGTTTTTATTAGATTTTTCATAGTTAATGCATTTCTAGGGGATCACGATCCAAGAATTATTGTCCCAAATAATCCAATAACAACCCATGATTTTATGTTTTCAATCAATTAATAGATAAATAAAATGTAAATTCATTTTTAAAAAATCATCATTCACACTTAAATTTCACAATTTCCATATTAAAAAGTCAAGTTTTCTTTCAAAACCAAACATGGGTTTTTGATAAATTCATGTGTTCTCAATAAAAAATCAGTAATATGTTTTGTATTGTTGAATTTAGACCATTTTCACATATAATTTATCAAATTAAATCATTAATTTCAAAAATACACCTCAAATTCCACTTGTATTGAAATTGTGTGTTTTCTAAAAATCTATACTATATCAAATTCTAATTCCAATTTGCATCAAATTGGATACCCAAAAAACAATTGAAAAAAAATTAAATAAATATATAATAAATGTTTAATCGATTTGAAAATCTTAAATGGTACCACCTACCGTTATCATAGATATCACAATGATCAAACCCCACAAAAGTCTTTTCAAATTAATAATGAGAGAAATGTAGATCTATAAACACAATCTATAAAAAAGATTCAACAGTATAGGTTTAATATCTATAAAAATCTATGGAGTAAATAAAGAGATAATATTGGAAACAGAAATACTACTTTGTAGAAGAGACACACTACAACCCACATGATGTCCAATTTCCAAACAGATGATCTGGTGGGATTGTAGGGCACCAAAATCCCATAGGGATGGCCCAAGGATTATATTTAATAAATTAATGGTGAAAAAAAATAAAATAATCCCTGATTCCTTGTATAAATTCCTTGGATGGAGGAATACACAATATGTATTCATGTCAGGTCTTGTAGTCCAACGAAGTCAAATAACACAAAAAACATGAAATGTTTTATTTAAAATGTGACTTTTCCATTTCATATCATGAAAATTTTCATGACATATTCCATGATAAAATCTCATGATTTTTAATCATAACACATGATGTGTAAATTTATAGAAGATAGTTCATTTCATAGTTCCTGATATAAAATCCCCAAACTAAGAAAAAGGGAAGCCGAAACAAGGGACAAGAAATACCTATAAAGGTAATATATTGTTGAAAACACCCCACCATTTAAACTTTATATCCCCAAACATCCATTCATTTATTTTCAATATAAAAAATGAGGGAAACCAGTCTCTAAAAAGTACCTCACATTCTCACATACCTTACGAATCAGAAACATGATTCCATAGAACATGAATAAAATGTATCATCCTACCAAGAATCACCTTTATCTCAAAATACACTATAATTTCATGATTATAGGTCATATGTTAATCAAGATAAATTTCAAGATACTCATATATAAATACATGATATGGGACAGAAAGATACATGCATAGCTTTAATACATGGGACTTGTAATCTATTTATTTCAACTGCTATGGATGTACTAAATTGTAATCCACTCTCTCCACCATCTCAAAAACTTCAAAATCTCCCAAAAAAGTGGATAATGATTACACTCCCTATTAGAGGCACATTTAAAATTAATATTTAAAAAAGAGGATCCCTACCATACACTATAAAATATAGAACTCTATGAAAATGAATAATATGTCTCACATATAGATTTCCCAAGACCTCAAATTTTGTAGAATCATGAATGAGTATAAATTCATCCAAGTTGGTTAGAATATGTATCAAAAATCATATGATATTATTATTTATCCAGGAATGTGGGAACATGACAAAAATTCCAAAGAAATGTCACCCCACATCCAAGTTGGAATTGAAAGTGGCTGAAGAAAACCCTAAAATCTTTGGTACTCAACCTTGAACAATTATAAAGTATATAAGTGTGAAACAATGTCAGAGATGTCTATAATCATACCCGGATACTATAATTTCCTCTTTATGTCATTGAACATCTTTATGGTTCATGGGTGCACAGTCTACATGGAATTATAGCCATCCCCCATCACAAAATTTCTCATTGAAAACAACACAACGAACTGATTCTTAAAACCTAGAATAACATTGGTGGATAATGAACACTCATAAATGGTTTTCACACCATAAAGAGTATATGATTCCCTAGAACACATTATAAAGGACTTTTTCTTGATTATCCACCTAGGAAATAGAAGAAATAAACTAAACACTAGCCAAAAAAACATTTTCCTTTATTTTTTGAACTCCTATATTATGTTATGAAAAAAGGATCCATCAAGTTACACTCTTTTGATAATTCATTCAATGTCTTGGTTGGGAGTTCCCTTATCAAACCATCTATGATGATATTCCCTTTCCTGGTGTATAGAAAATGTTGAAATCCAAATATTTCACGTACTCCACCTTATGCCCCTAAAGTACATCCAAATATATTTGAGATAAGATATAACTCAAGATGATCTGGTTGGAATACATGGTAAATCGTTATATGAAAAACTACCAACTCTTAAGCGCATGCATAACTACTACATGTTCAATGTCATGGGTTGGATAAATCTTCTCATGTGGCTTAATATTCTGAGAGCAATAGGAAACAATGTGATAACCCTTCACATGTAAAAATCCCAAACCTAATCCTAATGTGTCACAAAAGGAAACATTTCCCTGCCCGACATTTAGAAGATTTAACATTAGCAAAATAGTCAAATAAAGTTTTAGATCATAAACATAACTCTAATATTTTTCATCCTAATCGTTATTTACTCCATTGAATGTGATAAAGGTCATTGCAGAAGAAAAAAATTTATAAATCATTTATGAGCTAATGATAATACCTCAGTAATCCTAATAATCTCTTAATCTAAAAAGAATTTATCAGAATCTGTCTTTTTATAACAGCTTTCACTATCTCTGGATTAGTTGAGATACCATGTTTCGACACCATGTGACATGAGAAATTATTTTTTTCAATCTATAAATCACATTTTGATATATTTTAATTTTTTTCCTTATCAATGAATAATTCTAAAACTAGACATAGATGACGAACACGATCCTCCATGGAAATAGAGTAAACTAGGATGTCATCTTCAAATACCACCAAAAAAAGATCAAGATACTAATCAAAAACTCTATTCATAGTGTCCTTAAATACTAAAAGATAAAATTTTAAACAAAAGGACATGATAAGATACTATTAATATCCATACATGATCTATAAGGTAGTTTTTAAAATGTCAGATTATTTTATTATCAATTAGTGAAAACTAGATCCAAGATCAATCTTTGAGGAATAATTTTCTTTATTTAACTATTAAAATAGACCGTCAATCTATAGAAATGGATAATTTTTTTTCTATGATTTCGTTCAGTTTCTGGTAATGAACACATTGGCAATGTGTCCCATTCTCTTTCCATGGAAATATAATGGGTTCCGCCATGGTGAAAAACTCGGTCATATGAAGACATTGACCAAAATAATAAAATTTCAATTAAGAAAATAGAATTTAAAAAGTAATAAATAAAAAAGGAGACAAAAAGGGACAACAACATATAATAATTAAGTAATGAAGTAATGAATACCAATAGGGTATTCCCTAATGTTATTCATGACCTCAATTGGAAATAACATAAGACCTAAAAATAATGTGATTTAGAAATCAGGAGACACCTTGGAAGTGCTAAAATATGAAACCATATTCCATTACGTCAAAGTGTTATGAATCTCTAAATAATCATTCACAAGCCTAATTATCTTACGAATGATTTATGAAATAGACCAAGGTATAGTGCCAATCCTAGAGTACCATTATAGAGAGTGAGTGAATCCATCTCATAATATGGGGTTTGGATATTATTTTATCTTCATAAAAGGAGGCCTGAAAGCATCACATTTGACTCTACTAGAAGGTAGTTTCTATATGAAAAATTGGCTGAGAAATCTAGAGCTATAGATCATCTTGTTTCCTGTATAATTCCCCCACCCTTTTTCCTACAAAAACCACAATAACCATCGATATTTAACTTCATACATGAATGATGAGGAAACCAACAAACCCATCACCCTTGAATTGTGATGTGAACTCTATAAGATTCATAAATGGTCAAAATAATCGAATATAGAGATAGAGAATCAAAATTCTCATTGAATAGGAGATCTAGATCAATCATGGTGCTATTGGACATGAAAAAATAATAGTTCTAGTACCTTGAGGTCCTTGTAGCAAGTGTTATGACCATTTTTTCATAAAAAACAATAACCCACTAAGAAAATAAGAACATAATATTTCCTCTCTATTAAGGTGATCCAATCTCCCTAAATTCTAAAATTGAGAGTGGACATTTTCGATACCTCTTGAGACTATAATCACTAGAATACTCGGAGTAGTCTCCCCACCATGCCAGCCCATTCTCCTTAAAAATAGTTGATTGTAGGACTCAACTTGTGACCACAAGAAATAGAGGCACATAAAATCCATAATCACATCCAAGCACATAATATTATAATAAGTTGTATAACAAGGTTTTGAACCCTCCAAACTAATAATTTGAAAATCGAAAAGACTAAATTATACAAAAATAGTCAGTCTAAGTATCCATCCCATTATACACCATAAGAAAATTGTAAAATTTGTCAGTGTAGATAGAACATAATGTTCATCCCCTAAAATGAACAATTTTGAATCGGAATTAAGTTTGATTTTATCAAAGGTAGCTTATTTCATCTCATCAAAGACCACATGAATAATGTTTAGATGCTATAATGTCTGTTTAAAAAGAGATACTTTGGATGGGACACCTAGTGAAGCTAATTTTTTCACTAACACAATTATTCTACCACAATATTATGCACCCTTACCACAATCCATTGATCATGTGGTCATAAGATGGAAAGATGAGGATCTATCATGATCCATATATCAGAGTACCCACCTTTTTTTCATGTCAAGAAGAGCCATATACTTCCTTTGTATATGCGTTAACCATAATTTCCTCCCCTGTAGAACCTTACAAGCCAACATTTCATGAAATCCTTTCATAGTACCTAAGAAACATATCAAATTAATACCCCTTCATAAAAATTCCATACTATCATTTCTCGTGATACTAATTGATTCCAACCCTCTAATTGAGAATCTCATAAGAAGGCAACCATAATGTTATCAAGCAGCAAAATATCCCAATTTGGAACATTGATGGTAGATTGAATATGAATAATAATGGAATAAAGGGTTCTATTCACTAGAGTAATATGACCAAACAAATATATAAATTGGTTTTCCAAATTCTAGATATTCTCTAAGAGTCTATTATCAATTTCCTCATAGTGTTGGATTCTAAGATTTATTGAGGATATTAGAGAACCCATATAATCTATGGGAAGGACCACCTAAACATTCCAATACCTCTCTCCATGTATCTAATATTACTATCCAAACATTTGGTGGATGTATTAAAGGTTCTCTTATTATGGTTCACCAATTTTCCACTACATTTAAAATAATCTTGTAGAATAACATTGATCCCTCATATAGATATATTCCTACTTTTTGTAAAAATAATCATCATCAATCATGAGATGAAAAATTCCACAACAATGGTACATAGAATAATAATGAAACAATGATGCCCATCATAATTCATTTTTTAATTTATTGACTAAGAGAGTCTTGTGTGAGAATAAATTTTTGGGGAGAGTGGATCTATTTACCAAAGACCCATAAAATCCATGAAAATCAATAAAATTTCCATATTAAGTATATAGATATCCTTGAAGAGATGAAACACCAAAAAGAAAAATTCACAACCCACTATGAGAACCCAATAAATAAATAACAATAAGGATATGATTCTTTTTAAGCATGTCAAATGATTTTCTTCATATCCAACTTAATCAATATGTTTGAAAAAAAATATTTTTGATTGATATATCTAATCATTTCATGGAAAAATCCAATAGCTCTGTAGATCAATATCCACTAAATAAACCTATTTTGTTCTTTAGTAATCCACTTGGTGAGGTAAGGTGAGAAGTATTTATTAATAACACATTCCAACACATTCTCAGGAGAGTTTCCCATGAACATATTTATATACTGATTTAAGTTATGAGGATCCATAACATTATTATGCATCATAAACTTTGAATCCCATGTAATGTGGGAGAGGATACCACCAAATATAAAGTATTTTATATCTTGTAGAATATATTTTTTTATCACACCACAAGAGTCCCTATAGAGAGAACTGGTGAAGGAATCAATCCCTATAGAACCTCGGTAATTAAGTATTTAGTCTACATAACTAACCTTTCTTTGATTAGGTATACATCTTATAAAATCATTATCCTGGTCCAAGAACACAGGAGAGTTATCCTAAAAAATATTATAGTTCCCCTTATATGACCTCTAGGAATACATGAGCCTGGACCAGAAAGAAGAAATTTAATAAAGAAGTATCCATATATTAATCTATAGTGACGTTGCATATAACAGTCACTAGTCCTATTTTAGATTAATCTAGATAGTCTATAACTATGTGAAGAATATTTATTTCAAAAGCATGTGGGTTGGACCCATTTGATCATCTTGCATCTTATTACAACATAGAAATTTTTTGTGATCATGATATCATTCCACTACATAGAAATGATAATATAATATAGAACATCTACAAGTATCCTCAAAATAATTAAAATATACAAATATTGGGTGACTAGGTAAATTATTTTTTAATTCCATGGTTTTCCACACTAGAATCAAGGCATGGGGCCTCTAATAGATACTGTAGGTGGTCTAGAAGAACCTTGTTATCGAGATCCATGATGAGACTCGTCATTCATCTTCTTTACTAGAATGGAACCCACATAAATAAAATTAGGATAAAATGGAACTCTATTCAACCATTATTCACTTTCCATATTAAGCTCAACCATCAATTAACTATCATACACATCAACATAAGAATAATTATTCAGAAAGAATACATGATAAATAATTTCATATCGAAGAACCATCTTGAACTATCATATATTCATATTATCATTCACTATATTGTCATGTAAAAACTTCTCAATCTCAGCAAATCAGTTTGAATATTATTTCATAGTCCTATCATCCAGATCTAGTTTGAAAGAATCCATAGCCTTAACCATTACCATATAATTTAGATATAACTATTCGTTGAAAACCAATTAATGTCCTTCAATAATAAACAATCATTCTTATCTTCTTTACCATTATATCCCACTATATCATTCTAGGTCACTCTAGCATAAATGTAAAACACATTACCAAAATAAGCTTTTTATTTTCCATAAAATCAAAGAGAATATTCATCTTTATTATCCAATCATCAACCTTTGGAGGATCATTCAAACCTTAGAATAATGGTGGCTTATAGAAAAGGAACTCATACGCACAATTTCAAGATTAATCCCTCAAAGGTTCAACATTAGGAGAATGAACGAGAATTGGTGTAGGTTATTTTCCTATATCTTGGATATCACATATAACAGTCTCAATGATATTATGGTCCACATTAGGATTCTCTCGTTGTGTTTCATTTGTAACTACACCATAGATCCAATTAATATGTATTCTCAGAGGAGTTATGCTACAAAACATCAGAAAACAACTTTTAAGATGACATAATATTACATAGATCAATAACACAAATAAGATAAAAAGGGAAATTAAACACATAAAATAATAAAAAAGATTTGGATTTGAACGATCTAAATCATAATCTTGGAAAAGATGAGAATTATTTCTCAAGAAGGCTTTCCCAAAACACCCATAGTATCATAAGTCCCTCAATAATGAGATCCAGCAAGGAACTCACTCTTAACTACCTTCTCTTTCCAAATAAGGTCTCTCAATTACGTATTGACATCAATGAATGATGTTCAACCTACACCATTGATCCAACCTTTTCACTCACCACCTCAGTTACCCTAGTACCCTAATACATGAGATAATATTTACACAAAACAAATTTCATTCATGATTTTGAAGGTTTGGGAATGTTACCATGAATCATACAAAATAAAAGTAGGAATGAATGTTTCACAAAAATGTTGTAAGATAACTTGTATATATCGGTACGCTCAAAATTTGATAGGGAGATAGTACTAGAAACCAAATAGGTATATCAAAAACCAAAATACTAACTCCTAAATTTACCCAAAAATATACAAAATAAAATTAGAATCCCAAAGCACACATCACTCCAATATAAAATAATCAAGAACACAGACCTCCATGAAAAGGTTCTTTCCATTTTCTTGGACTAGAAAGAATAAAATTTACAAATAACCCAATGAAATGTTGGTTGTGAGCTAAAAATCCTAGTGGGGACTCGAATAGTCTTCCATAAAAAGATTATATAATAATAAACCAAATCATGGATTCAATATTCAATAAACAGGGTATGGAAGTAATGTTTCATATTTAAAATAACATTATTTCATGTAATATTTATATAAAACATTTCAAAAATGTATTAAAAAAACAATTAATATAAAACAGTTTATATAAATCAATTGAAATGAATAAAATAAGTTTCAAAATCATTAGAATATATATATCAGAATAATCAAAACATGATCCATGGTCATCTGCCCAGTGGTATAATAGTTACAGGTTAGTGATCATGAATAAACATGTATGTACATTCCCCTTAGGCTTAGGCCATAAATTACTCATCATATACCATCCAGTATAATCAATCCTAATGAGTTTTTTGTTAGATATTTCATTGGAAATTCATTTCTAGGGGATTATGATCCTAGAATTATGTTCCCAGATAACCCACCAACCATAGTGTCTTGTATATGATAAATCAATAAATTGAAAAATTGGAAATCATTTCACAAAAATTCAATCATCATTCATAGTTAAATTTTAAAAATTCCATTTTTAAAATTACAATTCAATTTTAAAAAATCATTATTTATCCATAAATTTATCAATTTTAATAAAAAACGAACCATAGATTTTCAATAATTTTACTTATGCGATTTTTCAAAAACAGTTCTCCAATAAATTCATTACTTCCAATAATTTTAAAAATATTCCCCAAATTAAAATTCTATTTGAAATGTGTGTTTTCACCAAAATGCATACCATGTAAAATTCAAATTGTAATTTTAATCAATTTTTTTCATAAATCAATTGAAAATAATTTCAGAAAATAATAAAATAAGGGTTTAATTGAATGGATAATCTTAAACATAACCACATACCATTATCATGGAGAACACAATGGGAAACACCCACAATGGGATTTTCCAATAAATAATAATGGAAATGGGGATCTGGAAACCTAACCAATAAAAAACATTCAACGAGATGGATTTACGATCAATTAAATTATAGTGTTAAAATAATGATACAATAATGGAAATTGGATGAACACTTCCTAGAAGAGACGCACTACAAAGAACATGATGAAAAATCATTTAACAGATGATCTAGATGGATTATAGATTTCTAAAATCCTATAGGGAAGGATTAATATTGAGTGGTAATGACTAAAGTATGAAAATAAGCAAATAACCTATGTTTCATGGTTTAAAGAGCTAGGATTGTGAATACAAGATGTATATTCCTTTCATGTCTTGTTATCATGTGAAGTCAAATGATGTCAAAAAAAATTTTGACCTCCTTTTTTGTAACATAATTTAAACATTTCTCATCATGAACCAAATTCACAACATCTTATTTTTGAAAACTACATGATGTTTTGTCACATTACACGATGTGTAAATTTTAAGCAGACATTGCTTCACCCAGATCACTATATAAAATCCCCAAATAAAAATATTGTGATCCAAAATAAGGGACATGGAAAATTGATAAGGTAATGGGTTGTTATAATTGTAAATAATAATATATTTTTATCCTTAAATTATAATAAATGAATGTTAACAACACTATCTACCAAAATGTTTCACTTCTATATTGTAATTTGATAATGTATGGATTAACATTCATATATTATCTTCATTATAGAAGGATGACGTATAATGTTCATGTACTATTTTTATGTAGTACAATTCAAACTTATTTAGATCATTAACAAAACACATACAAAAAATATAGTCATAAACACTCTTCTATCATATATATTTTATGTGTACCCTTCTTCATCATATTTTTCTTTTTTCTATAATCTTCCATTATAATAATACTTATATTTTATTATACTAATCATATTTTAATAAATAATTCATAGTTTTTATTCTTTATCTTTTATTGGAACAACACATTTTCCCTCTTCAAAATTCAATTTTAATTCTTAAATTCAACCTAACTTCATTAAACTTCTTATCAATTTAATTTCACTCCAATATTATCCCTTGGATCATAAAATCCCTTTTAGTCACTTTTTATTTTATTTATAAACTTTTAGGGTGATTTTGGATCCCTTTTTTAGGAATCCATGATGTAGAAAGAACATTTCAAGAATTTTTTCTTTAAATGTTTTTCATTCTAATGATCACTATTTAGAATAAATTATATATCTACCAATACATATTAGATTACATGTATATAATAATCTATTTTAGTGTGTTCCTTATAAATAATATGTAAAATTTAGTTAAAACATTTCATATCATAAATAAGAATCATGTAACACTTACATATAATAATTAAACATTTTTAACCCCACATATATCTCAGAGTGACGTTTTCATATAGCTTTTTCCTCAAATCAACCCTTGAATTCCATATAGATCAACCCTCACATATTTCATTTTATTTGGATAAAACCTTACATGATGAGGACTAACAATTCTTATAACTTTTATAAATCTTCAAATAGCCCCCTATGTATTACCTAGAAGACTCTTATATACTAAGTCCTTTACCAATGTCCCAGACCTTGTATACTCTGTAAAGAGTTACCACTACATGTTACCTTTAAATATCAAATAGAACCTATAAAATCATTCTATATCAATTCATACTTATTAAAAATGTTATAAATATTAAGACCCATTCCTCTCACAATATAAAATCTTTTATAATTCATCCAAATAACTCAAGATTTATTACAAACACCATTATACTTACAAATAGAATTCACCTCAAATAATATAACATTTTTATGATATTTTGAACATTATTTGTGTATTGAAGTAAACAATACAGAAAAAAACCATATCAAATTCTTATCTTCATTTTTATTCTTCCTATTGAGAAACATCAATAATAAAAGAGATTGTTCTCAAACTCTTAATATAAAACACTCCCTATGTATCAAAAATATCCCAAACTTCATAACCTTAACATATTTCAATATCTTACTTAATTATCTCTTATTATCAATAAGATTATGGTTTATAATGTATTGTAGTAAAGTAGAATAGTTTCAAATAGATCTATAGGCATGACTAAATTATGTATGATTTTATAGATGGTTGGTTTAGCTTTCCATGACTTATCATCAATAGTGTGGTGCATTGTGTTTGACCTAAAATAATAGTGTTGATTGTGTGATGTTGATGAGTATAACACATTTTTTTCATTGATTACATAGCATTGGATTATTTAAGTCAGTATTTGGGAAGCACTAGATGTTCTATGTATAAAATGAGATCTATTATTGTATTTACTACCATCCATGGACTAGATTTGGGATCTTTACTTCCATGTAATTACCTTTATTCCCATTTATATTGATTTTGATTTTTATTAGCTAGGTATGTAATGTTTTATTTTAAGGGATTTGGATTCAATAAATCCCTCCCATGATTAAAATTCACAATGTGAGTGAGGGATTATGATATTACTCTATAATTATTTGAATACACTTTCCAAGGTAGTGTAACATAATACACCCATTCCATAATTTAAATAATGGCCTAGATTAATTTAGACCGCTAGGGGATAATAAATTAGTCATGGTTCTCTATGGTGTGTTTATTTTTGTATGGTATTTGATATTTTATACCTCTCCCAGGATTTATATATTATCTCCCGATTTGGGGACTATCTTGGAGACTTGGGTTCCCCCATGGAATGGTTATAGTATGACTTCTTTTATTCACTTTCATTGTATGAAGTGGGTAATATATAGAATCGTGGGGTTCTGGTTTGCACATGATTACTAAAATCATTTGTGGGTATATTTTGTATTATTTTTTAATTTATTTATTATATATTCAAACATAAGATATATATTTTCTTCATATCCTAGGGGGACCTTTTTGGGTGTATTGAAGAGGTTTATTCTCACTCAACACATGAACTTCAGTGGACATACCAACCTTAGATATGGTATTCATGTTCAGTGAGGGACTATTTTATAGGTGATAAATATATATTTTCATAGTGGGGTAATTAATACTGGAACGAGACAAGGATAAATATTTTATAGTAGGGTATGCATGAGTTTTCATATTATTCATTTTGTTATACAATTATCGAATCAACCTAATAATAAATCATATTTCTAATGTATTATGGAATGATATAGAATGGTTTTAATATTTTTTACAAATTATTTTTTATTTTATAATATAGACTATATTTTTATTTAAAAATAATTATATGTACTTTAAAATTCAATTAATATTTTTCTTAGGATTTTTTTATTCTATTTTTTTGATATTGTGTGAATGGTCTCTTAAATGAAAATCATAGAACCTTTATACTAGTCCACAAAATATAGTAATTGGAGATAGATGTATGATGTATACAATAATTTAGATTATTGAAGGAAAACAAATATAGCAAGTTATAATAGGTTTTCAGGTATTTTGAAATATGATACAATAATAATTAACATAAATCAATGGTTCTACTAATATTCCAAAATGAGTTTTAGAATTTTTAAAATGTATCATTTCATAAAAAATGTATCTCCAATTTTTTATTCATTCATATGGGTTATATATTATTATAAAATAAAAGAAATGTAGACCCTAAAATTATGATAATCTATTATCCTTAATCATTGGTCATCATGAAGATTGTTTGATTTTAAAAAAATGTAATTATAAGAGTGAGTTGGATATCATACATATTTACTAATATTTTTTTTATAGATGCAAGAAAATATATATTTGAGTTCTAGACGATTTACATGGGTATTCCAAATAGAGTGTCGTATGAAATTACATTGGAATTATTGGGTTATATGTTTTGTATTATTCCATATTACATATGATTAAAATGTAAAGTTATATGTGATTATTAATATGGTGATATCGTACTTACCCCATCCTTGAGGTTGAGCTAATAAAGAGCTGGTTGGCTGTATTGTTAATCATGTGTAAGTTTTTATTAAAAAAATTAAAATTATATAATTGTATAATTCTTATAACATATGATCAGTTGATTGAAAAAGAATGAGGATGTTTATAGGCATACCTATATAAGTTATATGTGATATGTTTGTATATTTTTTGAGAAAAACAAAATGTACACATTTATATATATGAATGGCGTGATTTTTTTTTCATAATTATTAATAAGAAGTTACTTGGAGAATTAAGGATATCAGAGTTTTCCTACTTCATATTGTCATACTTGATGTATGATAGTCGCTCAATGTCTTAGATAGGGCTATAATATATTTATGAATCATATTTGGGATATATATATATATATATATATATATTATAATGACATAAACACATGTGTTTAATTGATATAACACAAAATACATTTTTATATTCATTACCCCGGATGTTTTGATAATGGTATCTCTTTGCATATAATTACGTATTAAATAATTGTTTCTTATTTTAAATTCTAAAAAGTTCTTCCATGTTAAACAAAATTTTTTTGAAAGAAAAATATGTTATTAACTTTTAAATATAATTGTGGATTTATGATGCAAACGTCATTGTACCCTCAACATTGCATATACGAAATTGTGTAGCATGGCTAGAATGGTGGTTATTTTAGTGTCTATCAAATAATTAGTAATTTAATATATTTTATTTCATTACTTATTTATTATATATAATGTATACATAAATCAATTATATTATCAATAAATTATATTAAAATATATTTTTATCAAATTTTTAACTCTTAAACATTTTTACTAATGGTTGATGGAATTTCATAAATAATGGTATTTTATTTCATTAATGGAATATTTGAGATATATTTTATGTAATTAAACTAGTCATGAATAAAAATATCTATGAAAAATTCAACATTATGTGGAGATTTTAAGAATCTTCCTCGAATAATTAAAAAAATGAGTTTTAGACAATAAATAATTGAGTATCTCTCTTAATATTTGAATCTTTTCATTGAAAATATCTTCTATCCTTATCTATTTAACCAAAAGGATACAGTAGTCCATGAGAGTTTAATAAATCCTAACAAGATGTTATGTTTTGGATTTACATATTCATTGGATACCATTAGAGGTTAGAGTCAATTGGATACAAATAATTAATATCCCTCAACATCCTATAGTATGATTTTCAATCTTAAATGGTGAACATAAAATGTTTTATATAAATAACATTGAGGTAATCTCTTCTTATTTTAAGTAAATTCAAACTAACCTCTAATGAAAATATCTTTGACAACAGATTTTTGTGATTCTTTCCACTTCCTTGAGATAAATCATATCTCTATTGAAACCCATAACAAAAATATAATGTATCCTTGATAGTTTTGATAAATAGAATAAATAGTATAATAATAATTCATTTAAAGGGAGGAACTAATTTAAAATGATCTTTCAATGGTATTATTGTAGTGTGTCACAAATTTTTACATCCTTGTAAATATTAATTCAACTATGTATATCTCACGCCATGGGATAATTTTTTTTATGTGATAATTAGAAAATAAAAATTTACATAAGAGATCTTATATGAATATTATTCACTAGAAGATAAGTAAATTATCATGTATATTATTTGTAATTGAATGTAAAAAATCCTTTATCTATGGTATTATATTTTCTTATTATATTTTTTATGATATATATTATTTTAAATAATATTTTGGGATGTTCTAGATGGTTTTTGATGGGTTTTAGTGTGTTTTGAAGGGTCTATAGATGCTTCATGGTTTTGAAAACCATGAAGAATCCTCAGGTAATAGTGTAGGCATGAAAGGGTTAAGTTGGGAAACTACATGGTTGGCACATGGTTTTGGTAAACCATATATAAACTATATAAATTTTAATATTTCATAACCATCATGAATTTTGAGGTTGGAAAATAGTTTACCAAACTATGTGGCCAAACCCTGAAACCCTAGAAATCATATTGTGACACACACATAATTAATGCATGGTTTAGTGAACTATATTTTAAAACCCTTCACATCATTAAAGGGATTATTATTTTTTTGACCTTAATAATATAATTATCCCCTCGTTATTCTATTTTTAACTTGTGTTTTTGAACATCCAGGATACATTGAGTGATTTTAGTTCTTCTCTTCACATTTAGACTCACACTCTATGAATCATGTAGTGTAAGATATTTTAATAAAAGGTATGATTTTTGTTTCTTATTTTCCTTATAAATATTGTCATTTTATCTTGGAATAAACCCAAAAATATGTATTTTATTACTATATTTTTGTTTCAGTGAGTTTTTTAGGAGAATATAATGGAAACTAAATATCGGACGATGGTCAGATATGGAATCATTGATATTGTGGAATAGTTATTTAACATTAATATTTTCAGTATAGGTAGATTATCTCGTAATCTACTTATGAAAATATCTTAGAAGCATGTTATTTAATGGGATAATTTTTTATGTATTTATATTCTAAATGATTTTTATAAATCATGATTGTATTTTATTTTTATTGGAAAATAGTTTAAAAATAACATTTGTAGGTTAACACAAAACTTGTTTTATAGAATTTATATTCTATGAAATGGATTCAAAATTATTATTTGGGCTTGAGATAACATGGATTTTGATATGGGGAAAATTTATACTTACCCACACTTTTCATACATAGATATCACAATATAATTGATTAATATTAATTTCACAACATATCAATATATGATAAAATCGTATAGGTTTAGTGCCATTGGAAACATGTATACATAAACAATTCTATCATAAGTGAAATAAATAATCTCACGTTAAGGTCTTTATAAATGGAACCCTTGATAGGCATATCATAAATAATACATTTCTTTATAGACATAGGAATGGAAACATAATAAAGGGTGATATCAGTTTCTCAAAAAGGGTATGAAATGGAGATATCAATATAACATTAAGATAAGGGTATGAGAGTGTTATCATAAAATATAAAAACTACACCCTACATATCATATATTATAAACATGAGTAGTGAAATAAATATTTTGATATCATATGAAATTAATTAAAGAACATAATCCATGAGATTATAAAATTGGAATAAGACATAGGTTTGTGGAATATATAAAATCATGGAGTATATTATGTGAAGACAATCCACCAATCCATTCATGACATGCTAGGCTTAAGAAAACCCATTGTCTACCTACATCAGGGTTTGGATAACCTATTGTGTACTCTCTATTGGGCTTGGGAGAACATCTTATTTACACTCATTAGATCTTGTTGTAACCTCTTGTATGCCATATTTTATCTGTGGGGTAAACTCATGTGTATCCTTTTTAAGGATTAGGGTAAACTTCTATCTACCTTATTTTTGGATGGAGGTAACCTCCCATATAACATATTTTGGTATTAGGATAAAATCCCATTTTAAATTTGAGATCATATAACATTAATCCTTACCCATTGTATTTAAGGAAGACATAGGTCTTAAAAAATCCATAAATATTTGTGCACAATATCATTGAAATTTCATTATATCATAATCCCAAAAAAAACTAGTTTCTTAAAAATATCATTATAGCATAACCCATGAGAATAAAACCAATTTCATAAATATTTTTCATCTTATTTGTATATCATCTAATAAAATAATATGTATGTTATAAAAGGATCAAATCCAAATAAATAATAACTAACATCAAAAGATTTAATCTTTTGTGGAAAATTATTTTGAAAAATCACCTCAAATAATTTATGAGGAAAATACCATTTTGATTTTTAAATCATTTATTTAAAATCATTAAGAACAATTAATTAGAACTTTTTATTTGTAAATAACCTTATATATTTTTAATTTATTCTTTAAATCATGGATTTTTCATTACTGAAAACTAATATCTTTCATGTTGTAAATTTTAATACAAATATTCATTTCACATTATTAGTAAAAGTAAAAAAGTAACCCATTTTGAAAAAAAAATATTTCATTAAAATAATTTTTTTAAATTTCAAATGGTTTTATAAATTTTTTATAAAAAAATTTATAGAATAGTAAAAAATTCATTAAATCAGTTTTTGAAATAATGACATGGAATTGAAAGGATTTTTGACCAAAGAGAGATAATGTTGTTTTTCCTTAAATACATCCTTCCAGTATTTTGAGTTATCAAATAGTGTAAAAATAAAAAAAACATTTATTGTCAATAAATAAATATAGGTTAATAAATTTAACGAGTTTTATGATATATATTTCATAAGATTTCATCATTAGAAACATGATCATAAACAAACATGAAAAATTAAGGGACTATAACACGAAACCATTAGCACTTTTCTTACGTTTGAGTCATAATACCCATGAAAGACATATCTTTATATAAATATTTATATTCTACAAATTCTATGATAATAATAATAAAATAAATTCATTGGTAGTATATATACCCCACAAAATAAACAAGTGGTGATTATGGTTAGTGTCTCCCAGAAATAAAAGTGAGTCGAAAATCCCTTACCTCAAGTATCCAATTTATTCATACACATTTGAACCACATGAATAATAAATATTATATTATTATAAATAATTTCCAAAAAAAGACAAAAATATTACATAAAATATATGATTTACATATGAACTTTTATTACTTATTAATTAAAAATTCCTTGTAAAACTACATTTAGGGAAATAACTTCTTCATTTTTCATGTATGTTTTTTCTAGGTATATCTAGCCCTTTTTATTTGATCATTGTTAAATAATCTAAATAATTTTAAATAATGATATAAATATTATATATATTAATTATTTACTTATTTATATTAATCCATAAATGTTATTGATTGAAAACCAAATACACATTACATAGAGATGGTTTGATATACAAACTCCTGAACATTGTTTCCATTTTCTCGACTGATAGAATGAAATTAGGATAAATAATATATCCCATTTTAAAAATATTATTTCATATAAATTATTTTAATTCATTAAATAAAATCATTGTACCTATAATGTAAAAATAAAATCTAAAATGAATATCATCACTTTGTGGAGGTCGTAGTTTATACATACACATGAAAAACATTATCCGTTTCTCATGGATTTGAAGGTAATAATGTCGATATGAAATTATACTTCTAGGAGTATAAATATTTCATTAATACTATATATAAAAATTAAAAAAAATCATTATATATTTTAATGAGAGGTGGTTATGTAAAATGAATTAAATCAGTTTGCAAGGCGGTAGTCCTCCGTACACACATTCAATGGTTTCATTTTCCATTTGATAGAGGATGAGATGTATATAAGTTATTCCATTAAAATGGTATCATTATATTATTAATAATAACTTTTTTATATTATCATAATTGAATAATATTTCAATGAGGTGGAAGTATAAATAATAATAAAACATTATGTTAATGATGCCACCTATTCTTTAGCCTACCACACTAGGTCTACGCCAAAAGCCTCAGAATGAGGATTTCCTAATAAAACTAATTCTTACAGGATATGTGGAGGGAATTATAGAATATATTTTAATATATATTTTCCATAAAAAGGCTTGGGGAGTGTGAATATGGGAGAATTTGGGGTTCCCTTTTATAAGTGGGGGTGAGGACACACTCTGAATTTTGGAAATGAAAAAGTTATAAAAACATTTTACACATGAAAAAAAGGATCTAAAATGAATCACCATAGGTTATATTAGAATTATACATATCCATAAATAGGATTTGACCATTTTTTTCATTCAGACACATATCCATTTAGTTTAACCCATAGAAAACCCATTTTAACCTTAACCATGGTAATTAATTTTGTGTTTGTTACAATTTGTTTGGAATAAAAATTTACTTAACGTTATTATATAACATTAATTATTATGATTCCAAATATGGAATCCATTTTTTCAAATTCAATTAAAATAATTATAGAAATCAATTTAAAAATTTTCATTTAGAAGTGACGACAAAGGGGATTTCCAATGAAAAAGATTACATATGTATAGAATGTTTTAATATAAAAATTAAGTATGAAATTAATTATAATGGCCTTAATTGGGTTAATTATAAAACTATTACATATTTTTCACTTTTTAACTATTTTATTACAAAATATAACATTTTAATTGATTTAAATAATACAATGTTTTAAATAAAATTCAATATTTTAAACAACTCTTTTAAAAATAAACTTTAATGAAACATCCATAAAATTCACCCTATGATAAATTTAAAATTTTGATCCCAAAAAACTAATTTAATTTTTTAAAAGTAATTTATCTTGAAGATAAAAATTTTAATAATATAATTTTCTCAAAAATGGGAAAAAATTATTTTTGATAAAAGTGTATTTTCAAAGCATATAAAGGCATTATGAAATTTTGAGTACTTTTTAGTCAATATTTTTTATTTATTTTAAACCTTCATACTTGTTTTTAAAAATTCTGTAATTTATATATATAACAACAATTTTAATTGCTATGTTATAAATATATTGTTTAAATAATAATATTAATAGTATATTTTGGTTCATTAAAACATAGGGTTGCATGAATATCCATCTATCAAATAACATTAATATTTTTGAAAGTAATAATTTATAAAATTTATAGGTGTTAATGATATATATAATATTTACACCAATTTTCATATATATTTTATTGATTTAAACCCCTCAAATGTGTCAATTTATGTGAAATTGCGTTATTTTTAGAGTTTAGGAATGTTTTGACCGTGAAATAAAAAATTGAAGAATTATTGAATATTAAACCTTTTCAAAATAGAGTATGTAAATCTGGATGAATCTAAAAGACATTCATGTTGTAAGAATCTCTTTCTGTGGGACCTCGGATTTTGGAGAAAATAATTGGAGCTAGAAAATGGAGTAACACAGTTACACATCCTACAATTCCATTACATGACGTGACTTTCTCAAAAAGGATTTATTGCGCAATACAAGTCATGCCATCACTACAATGCGTGAAGTTCAAGTACAAATTGTGTAACATCATTACACGACATGCCCATTTTCAGTATGTTTTTTTAGAGAAGTTCCCATCGATATTTGTGATGACTATTGAACTAGAAATTATATGTCATGTAATGGTTAACACATAGAAAAATATTAAGATGACAAATGCTGATTTTTTATGGGTTTACATATAAAATCCATCCCTTATCCACTACTTTGAGGAATTTTGGGTTGATCTTGAGTAGTGAAATACCAAGGGACGTCCTCCAAAAGCCCACAGATGACTGCTCCCATTCTTCCTTAGGAGGTAGTGTGAAGATAAAGATCTTTATTATTTTATCCATAAATTTTTGAATGGAGATGATAGAGGTTGTGTAAATTATGTGTGGCTAAACACCAAGTAGTTGTGTATAGAGACACCTGACAGACACCCCCTTGTGAGTTGTATGCTGATTGTGTAATATATATTTGAATATCCCGTGAACATGTGTTTTTAAATTAATGTTGTTGTTTTATTTCTTCAATATATTTTCATCAAATCAGTTTTTATTTTTGATCCTTATACGAAGTAAATTAATTGATTTCACCATTTAAAATTATTCTGTTTGGTTTTTCTATTGAGCATAGGGATTTAAAATTGAATTGATTTCTTAGAGGTATTAAAGAAATTTAGTCACTTATATAGGTGTGAAAACAATCATATCAAGGTATTGATATGATTCCTATTCAAATTTGAGTGTTCCCCTTGGGTTTCTTGGGTGTGTATTTAAAAATTCAATTAACAAATATTTTTATACAAGGATATGGGGATTGTCTGAGAGGTTCAATCTTTTCCATGACCATTATTTTAATTCTAATTTCAAATCAATTTTATTTTCAGTCAATTTTTCTATATTTCCATTTAATTTTATTGAACTTTAATTATCTTTTCAAATGTTAAATAAAATCCCCAAAAATTTCTCTTCTTTTAAAAAAACAAAGGTGACAGATTTGAAACTCAATTTTCCACCTCTTCAAATGACATCCCCATGGTCCCCACGGTACTATATTATATGAGGAAAGTATTTATTGAAGTTTTCATGAACAAAAACCACTACATTACTTATATTTTTTTTTCATGATGTGCATGGATTTTTAAAAAAAATTATTTGGACCTAGCTACTATGATGTAGTGGGATCACTCAGCATTACAAGTGTGGTTTGTATTAAAAATTCATATTACAGGTCCTAGTTTATTTTGACTTGTATGCCATACTAAATGGGATCACATTATATTATTCAACAATGTGGTTAATTGAGTACATAGATATTAGGTCTAGTTCTGATTTTAGAATATTCATCTAATATATCAAACATTTTATGAATTGGTTTAGGGTGCATGGCTCTCATATGGGAGTTTTGGGTGCATGTAATGGGTGTGTGTGCACATAACATGGGTTTGTGAATTATGGTGTGGGTTGTTTCATGTAAATAATTATTTTATAAAGCAAATGTGGCTTTTCATGTGAATTACTTCTATGATTTACTCTCAATTATTTGTTTTATTCCACTTCTATCACATTTTAAATAAATATAAGCTAACTTATTCATGTTTTTTGTGGTGAGAGAGGGATGTCTTTGGGGGATTGAATATTGGGTTGGTATTTTCACACCATGTATATAAATCATGGTGTAGTTGAAATTTTTTTTAATATAATTTCATTAAGGTGATACCTATCACTTTTCTAGAGAACCAAATGTTTGTTATCGTCTTTGAGGACAAAGAATAGTGCATAGATGTACCAATATGGAAGAGCATGGGAGAATACCATGTTATAAATTTGATCTTATGTTGAGTATTTTTCTTGTGGTGTTATTTGTGTAATTTTTTCATTCGAATGTAATTTTTATTAATTGATAGTACATATTAAATTTTATTCTTATGTGAGTTTATTCATCTAATATTTATTTTCTTGGATTCATTTATGGTATGTTTTCATATATATAAGGGAAAATATTCCCCCTTGATTTGGTAATTCTCGTAGAATTTGTTTACTACCTTTGGTTCCTAAGGATTCACCTAAGGCTCATAGAATTATGGTTCTTCTCAAGACAATGGGTTAGGGTCAATATATAATATATAGTATCAGTTTGGCATGTTATGTTAGTTTGGATAATAGTCATGGAGATATCATGTGTCAACAATTTACATATAGAATATAAAAAGGTGTAACTAACCAATTTATGTTGAGCATTGAGTTACTAGGGTGTTTTGGGGATAAAAAGTGTAGAAAATCACTACTATAGTTACTGTAATTTCAATATCATGGGTTCATATAATGAGAGTTATTAATGATTCATTTGTAAAGATACATCCTACTAAGATTATACCATTTACATAGTGTATTATTTATTATTAATTGGTAAAATATTGAATGGTTATTTTCATTTGTTGAAATTATTTTTGTGTGTTTTGGATAAAAATGATAGTTTATATGAAATTATTTCCGAATGATGTAATAATGGATGTATTTATTTTATGTGTGGATTATTTCTAGTAGATTTATTATTTAGTATTTCTTAATGTTTTTTATATTAAAGGAAAATAAAATTTTTATTTAACATGAAATTAAACTTATATTGACGTTAATAAGAAGTAATATATCAAAGGCTAATTTAAATCTAGGTTATTCAAGGAGAATGTTTAGAAAATAATAATGAGTAATCAAATGCCTAATTTCATGTTTATTATCTCCTATTTATAAGGATGTTTTCCACGTTTATATTATGGAGTACCCTTTAGCATAATTCAATAATATATTTTTTCATCTCATTGACATTTTTCATTATATACAATAGATTTAATTAAACCACATAATTAGAAATTATGATTCATGGTAACTATAATTTTATAATAAAAATTTTAGATGATTGATGATTTATATTTTAGTTAATTTGAAGACATAATAGTGAATAGAATGTGTCACTATAGGTCATGTACATAGTTAATGAAACATTTCTAGTATAATAAGTATCATAAAAATTAAAATATAACATTATTAAAAGGAATAGATTATTATAATGTTTATAATATTTCAGATTATAATAATTATTACATTATTATCCATAATCTTGTATAAATCATTGATATATTTATTTATATTGTTTAATTGATGCATTTGTTGAGAATTATAATTTAGATAAAAATATTATTGAGTGAGATGTTTAATCCTAGAGAATAATTACAATGAAATATAGTCATAGAACATAGATTGTAAATTTATGTTTTCTACCTTGTTAAAAATAAATGAACATGATTCTAATTTTGTTGAAACAAGACATAATTCTTTTATGAATTGAAATGGATTTCGGGTTATTATTTGATGATAAAATTAGTAAAAATAAATCTATATGAAATGATTGTTAAAATTTATTCAATTATTTATTAATTGTGTTTGCGTTATTTATTTTTTAGTGATTATGGGATTTGGTTGATAGGGCCATGTTTTTCAAAATGGTGTTTCCAAATAAATATCATTTTTAGCATATTTTATTTTATAATTATTTTCTTTACCAAAAAAATTTCAACTAGTTTCATTGTAAATTTTTTGCAAAATAATATCATGAATATTAAGATTCAAAAATTATCAAATGAATCTTCAATAAAATGTTCTTTGGGGAAAATAATTCATTAATGAAAATCAATTATTTTCATAAAATTTATAAATTTTAGATTATAGAAAGTTCGTTTTTATAAATATATCATTTTCTAAAGTTTAGTTTTAAAGGGATTTTATAAAAAGGGACTTTCTAAATTGTTTTAGTAGTGTTTTAATTTTATGAAAATATTAATAAATTTATTTAACTGCGATTTTAGAAAGGTTCATGTGTATTGTAATACTAATATGTTTTTTTGAATCATTGTAAAATTATACGTGGTTTTCTAGAAAAAATTTTACATTTCCAAATGGTGTGAGGAAACCTTTTGTTGACATTCGAGTATTGGTATTATTGAGTTATTATTGATATGAAATATGATTTTTGATATTTTCCTTGGGAATATTTGGATTTGGTTGTGTTTTTTGTGCTAGTGGTACCTGTGATCAGTTGTACATGTTGTACTAGTAGTTCTTTCTTAATATTTTTGAATAAGTTTTGGTAATATTTGTTTTTATTTTATGGTATAAATAATCAATTGGTGGTGGTAATTGATATTTATTTTCTAAATTATGTATTCTGGGATGAAAATTGAATCACCTCATGAGTAACCAGAGATTGTACAATCTAGAGTGGTCACGATGCTCAATTACGATTAACATGATCTATATATTATATAATTCACATCCATATAAGTTTATTTTATAATCTATAATATTGTTTTCTTAGAATTAAATGACATATTGATTGATACACCTGATGACTCACTACTATATCCTCAAGATGAGTTGTTTCCATTTTCTATGGGGGACAAGAATTGTAAATGAGTAGTTGAGAAAAGATTGAACCTTCACATATCTTGTGTAAACTAAAATATGTATACTGACTATAGATTTTGAGTAAATTGGGAAATATGCTTCACATAAAATTTCATGAAAAAACTCTAATCAAGTTTCTTAGTTATATAGAGTTATTTGGACTTTTTTTAGAAAACTAATCTTCTATAAAAATGTTATGGGTATCTGTGATTACATGGTCATCAACATAGATTTAGACATGTGGAATTTGTTTTCATATAATGGTTTAATAATATCATATTAATATACATCTAATAATCATACCCTCTTTTATAAGTGGGTTATTTTAAGTTCTTTGTTCGTGTCTTCTTATGTATGGTCTCATTGAGGATAATTATAGAAAATTATGGTAGTTCATGATAAATATTTTAGTATATTTCTTAATATTAAATTCTCTAGGTGAATGTTTAGGGACATTTCGGTGCATGGATGAGTCATGGGATAAATAGATGGCATAATCATGTGTTGTGTGGACCATGATGATGTAATACTTTTTATCTAGGTAACTCACATTCCTAACGTGGGAAACAAATTCCTATTAGGTGTAATGCTTGAATATGAATATTATTTACATTAGGATAAATATTTATGGTGGGAATATATCAATGTATGGGTATATAATGATCATTTTCTCTAATTTTGGAGTATCCAAGTGTTTTTCATCCTTTTTTAAAAATAGTTTTAAATGGGTTTCCCATTCATTTATTATAATTTCAGTGAAAGTTGAACATTGACTTGTAGAAATGTTGTGATTTTTATGTATTCCTTTCTTGCAGTTTATTGGAATTATCATGGTCTTTGAAATCGTTATGTATTTAAAATAATGAATTCTTTAAGTTGGTACTTGAATAAATCCTTGATCCAGTGTGTTTCATTCCAATTCAAGAGAGATAGTTTATTTATAATATTTCTCAAGGATTTCTATCTAGGAAGTGTTATATTCTCTTTATGATCTAATTTCTAAATAATCTCATAGATACCCTGGTTTTATCACCATGATCTTGTATATTGATCCTTAATGTGGCCCAATTTAGAGCAATGTATTGTCATCCTATTCAATCTCCAGTTTTCTATTATCATTATTAGTGGAAAATTATGTATTCTTTGGGAAATTCTACGATTGTGGAACAATACCTGGAATAATGTAGGTAAGATATCTATTGAAAATTAATTTTCCATTTTTTAATAATTTTTTGAGATAATTGATGTATTGTATTTTATTTGGTAGTAAGGCATAATGTGTTCTTGAGGATATTCCCATGACTAGGAAGTAGATGTATGGTTAATCAAATGTAGTTATAAACTCAGTGCATTGGGAATTTTGTTATTGTTTAGAACATGAGTTGGGTATCTTATTAAGAAATATTACCCTTTAAATTAGGATACATGGGATTATTTTACATATTTCAATTCCCATTGTATTATCCAAACTCAATTTCAAAGGTGTAGCGAATATTTTTAGCTTTAATCCTTTTTTCTATTAGGATTTCACCATGTAAATTATATTGGGAATATCATGATATCTTAAATAATGGTCGATTTTTACCTTCGATAAGTATGATATAATATTATTTTTAGGTCTTTTAAGTGTATGGGAATGGTACACCATTCTGATTTACTATTCCCTTATTTTTTTCCAAACGCCCTAACATCAAGAATTCTAAGAATAGAAATTCAATTATGATGAGACTTTAACTCCACTAATATGATTTATTTTTTTATTTTTTATGTATTTTTATGTTATAGAATATTTGTGATTTTTTTGGGATGTTAAAGTGGATTTCAAAATATTTTGAGAGTGTATTATAGGTTTAAAAGATTGTACATGGTTAGGGGAAAATGTGTGGAATCCTTATATAACCATATAGAATTAAAAGGTGGCATATGGGTATGTTCATGACTGGAAAATGGTTTGGGTAAACCTTGTAGAGATCATTTGGGTATCATATAGTTACACAAGAATATTTTTTAGTGCTTTTAATAAATTTATAACCATACCATGCACATTATTAAAGTGTTATAAAACATAAATTTATAAATTTATTTCATCCAAAAATCCCTAATTATACTCTTCTTAGATAGTTATATTAATACAAACAGATTATTTGTTGGATTTTAATGATTCTCTTCACCCTAGATCCAGATCTCTCAAAACCTTAGAGAGTTATACATAGGAATCTGAGGTATGATTTTTATTTCCTATTATCCATAAAAATATTATCATTTTTATATATGAAGAACCCTATACATGGACTTCCATTCTGATAACATTAGTCTTGTGTGTGTTTTAATGGATATTTAACAGGATGTCATTATAAAAAATGATGAGAAACCTTAGGTTAGCAAGATCATGGTACAATTCTTTATTTAAAAACATGTTTTAGTTTTGTGGATTCTCTCTTACACCAATTATGTCAATAACATGTAATAATATCATTTTAAGGACAATTGATTATTTATTTTATACGCTAAATGATTTTTGATAAATCATAATTGTATTTCTTCTTTGTATATAGTGGTTTTAGAAATAAATGTTAGTGGATTAGCATAATGTTCTTAATAAATTTTTTATTCTATAAATGGGATTTAAAATGACGTTTTTGGAAGAAAAAAATTGTATTTGGGTGTGGGTTTCATCTATGTTCACTATGTACAAGTATTTTGAGCCATGTTTAATTGAAAATGATTGTTTTTCTGAAATTGGGGCACACATGATTGAATGGGTGGTTTGTGTGTCAGTAATACATATTTGGGGGAATTGTAGTTTTTACATAGTCATTTTGATGAATTTAGGGAACACAAGATTGTATGGATATGTTGTAACACCCAAGGATTTTATGAGAAATATTTTGTTTTTATGTTATATAAATCATCAAAGGAATATTTCACTACACACAACACTAGCTTGGCTTGCTTTACATGCAATCGCGGCCTTCCTCGATAGCTTGCGTCGTACGCAATACCGAGTTTCACTAAACAACGATATGCTATTAAAATATTATTAAAACTAGTCGTTATGAATAGTAATAACCACTTTTTGAAATTTTCTGAATTTTATTTTTCAAAATAGACAACATTTTTGAATTCATAATATCAAATATAGCTTAGGACTAATTTTTTGTATTTTTCTGGAAACGTTCATTTTTTGATGAATAATGAAACCACTAAGTCTTAGTTAAAAACTGAATTTTTCATAAAACATAATTTTACCAGTTCTCTGAGTGGAACTTCGAAAATTCTAGAGACACGGTTAATATCAAGGACGAAAATGTGGTTCAATGAGATGAAAATAATTTTTGGTGAATATTAACTTTTTACTTTTTTTACCACGGTTAAAAGTAAATAGGGTAATTGAGGGTAAAAATGATATTATTATTACCCTAACACATGTCCTAATTCTATTGGATCAGTGTAATTCGACCAAAAACAACCTTAGGAATAAAATATGACCATTTAGGCCCACTTGGATTAGATTAGGACATTTATTATTAATTTATTTAAAGAAGGTTAAAATAGTTAAAATCAATGTTTAATAAGAAAATAATTTCTAATATAGGGTTATAGATAAGATAAATTCGACTATAAATATTCATTAGAAATGAAAAAAGATTTCCTACATAATGATATTTTATTTTTAATTTTTAGAGTTTAAATAAGTTAATTTATTTATGACACAAAGATGATGTAGTAATTATCTTATTAATGAAATATTGACATAATTGATGTTATAAATACCCAAATAGATGTAATTTGAGACTTTTTATGAATTCCACTAATTTTATATGTTAATATAACATGTTAATATTGATTTAATTAACTTTGTTCGAACTAATAATTCTGTTATGAATTTCACAAAAATCAATTACTAAATAGTGTCAAAATTGACATAAAATAGTTTTTAAAACAAATATTATATTATTAATTGTTATTATATTCATAAAAATCTATGGTTCGGCCAAATGACATAGATACGGTTGTAAATATTAATAATAAACAACTTGGGGTTCGTTTGTCTTGTTATAGTAAGTTTATTAACCTTATAGTATAAGAACACAAGAAGACACGGTAAAAGTAAAATCATTTAACCTAATGTTAAATATAAATGATAATGTTAAAATAGGAACCAAAACTTGTCTAAATTCTATTGGATGAAATTATTTCGACCCATCCCCACCTTAGCTTAAAAATAAATCAATTTGGAACTATTTAAAACCGAATTTGGCTTTATAATAAAATAATATTTTTAGTTTTCCAAAGGAGCCCCTCTCCTCCCTTATAAAAGGGAACCTCCTCCCTCTCTTCCTCACACCACTTTGAGCCATCAAGCCCATCCAACCCCTGCCAATTTCTCCTCTCCACTTCCCTAGAGACATCCTAGAGGTCTTGGTATTCTTCAATGACCAATTGTAGTGCCCCAAAAGGTGGTCTCAAAGAAGCTATTCAAAGAAGAGGTAATGTCTGTTACCGATTCTTTCATCTTTATTTCTTCTTCCACTTCTTCTTCTTTAGATGGTTCATTATGAATTAATAACATAATTATCACTCATATACTGATATTTTATTATAAGTATGAAACAACCCTAGTTAACCATCTATCGATCCTACGGAAAATGAAATCACTGCGCGTGCGTACGTACGGAATACCGTCTCCACGCCGTGGTGTAATCTATTTTCCACCACCACCTTACTTGGATGGGTATAATGGTGTAAGGAATAAATATATATGATTATTGTAAAGTGCTATAGAATTTGAAATAGTATACATACACTCTAATACAATTCCACGATCATGGGAATGAAATCATCGCTCATGCGTACGTACGGAATACCGTCTCCACGATGTGATGTGACTCGTTCTACATGATTTTCATTGAATAATGATTACATAAATTAATTGAGTGAATAAATATGATATATATTACACTAATACTATTCTGGAAATGAGATATCTATAAACTAAAAAGAATAATAATAATATATTTGACAAAAAACTCATAAGAACAAAAAGTAATAAACACCCGAATAACAAATAGTAATGAAAAATTACTAATAAGAAATTAAGAATATGATTATATATGATATCATAAAAATAATTATGATTATGGAATAAGTAAATAATATTATTTAAATCATTATCCAGGAGGTTCTGACACATACGAAGCAAATCGGCCCTAAGGTAAGGGAAATATCACAATCTCATTTTTATCTGAGATTGTTTATACTTTGAAGTTTATTGGGGTGTATTTTATCATCCACATCCATGTTTCCTGAATATGTAATATTATTTCCATACACCTAAAATTGTTTAAATCCAATTTTACCCTTCGGTGATTTTTTAGTAAAAGATATGAAAGGAATCTTTTGTCGTTTTTTCGTACGAGGTACTTTTTGACTTTTCCGACAAAAGTAAAAGAAGAATGTTTTTTTAACTTATACGGAATGAATGGATTTCTAAAAAATTATTTCCAAGAATCTTACTTTAAAAGTTTTCAGGTTTATTTTTAATCAACTTCTTTTAGTTTAAAATTGCATGACATATTAAGAAAGGAAAAATGTTTTTGAAGTTGAAAGGATAGTTTCCTCATGAATGGAGTTCAAGTGTTTTATAAAAATTATTTTCCATCTAAGATAATATAGGGTTCTATTTCTATCCCTATTATTACATTGATTTGATTATGTTGTGATGGAAATATTTTTATGAATTCCTTTATCTTATATGAATTGTTTTATGATGTCATGATGTTCAAGATTCCCATTTTTATTACATGGGTTATGCTATGATGTATGGTTTATGATTTTGTGGCACACATAATAATGGTATCATTATGAGATGGGTGGGACCTATATCTCCCTCCAATTCATTAGGTAAAGATTTTATATCTCATGAGATAGACATGGCTAGAATGGTAGGTTAAACCGGTTCAGTGAAATAGGACTGAAATGAGGAGTGAACTCGGTTCAGAAATGGACTTTGTCCTCTAAGATAGTCTTGGAAATGAGTCTTGACTAATAAGAAATGATTATCTATGATTATATGTGTATGGAACAAAGTTTAATGTTTTAATTTATGATTATTTGTATTACATTTCACTACTATGATTTATCCCATGTTATAAAATTATGATCTTTTTGTAGGTTAAGATTTCGAAAAAGATATGTTCTTATGTATACGATGTGATTGATATTTCTTTTGTTTACCCTTACTAAGCATTTGAGCTCACCCTTTTGTATGTTTTAATTCCCCAGGTCATGAAGAAGGTTATTAAGTAGGATATGCCAAAAAGGGACTCTAGATATGATGAAATAAATGGGAAGGAAATTGGATTCTTTATGAACCAGTTGTTTATGTTTCCCCAGTTTCTAAAGACTCTATAACTATATGGTCCATTAGTGGTTTTGTTAAATGTTGTAATAAGTGTACTTAAATTTTGATGTATTAACAATGTATGTAAAGAATGGGTCGTTATAGTTGGTATCAGAGGAAAGGTATAGTCAACATTTGGAAACTAGGATGTGAAAGCGTCAGTAAGAACCCTAAGGACATGTCCAAGCATAGAACACAATCTTAGTGTTTTAGAAATGGCCATTAATAACCTCGGATAATACCTTAAGTGTGAAATTTTATTCTTTATTGTGTGGTTTTCCTATTATAATTAGTGTTTCTCACACTATTCTCCTTGGTTTTAGTCAATGGCTGGAACTCGAAGGAACCGAGTTAATGTGGAATGCGACGGGCAATGCAATGATTGTCCCCCTGAGAAACCAAACGTTATGGGAGCAAAAATGCAAAGTCTTGTAGCCATGATCACACAACATTATCAAGCTATGAATCATGCAGGACTTCCAAATGAGCACAGGAAGGATCAAAATTCTCTTTAATCCTTCATGAGGTAGAATCCACCTTCATTCAGCGGGTCTACTGATCCATTAGTTTCTGAACAATGGATTAGTACTACTGAAAAGATATTTTCAGTTCTTCAATGTTATGAAAATGATAAAGTCATATTAGCGGTGTACTGTTTGGGTGGTGATGTTGATCAATGGTGGAATGTTATTAAGAATACGGGGAAAAGGGATGAAATCGAGTCAATGGAGTGGGACAAGTTCAAGAACTTCTTTTCCAATAAGTACTTCCCTCGTATTCTCTGAAAAAATATGGAGAAATAGTTTCTTGAACTGAAGCAAAATGATGATGAATCTGTTGGTACCTATGAAGGAAATTTTAAAAGACTTGCAAGGTACACTTGTGGTATTATTATTCAACCTAAGAGTAAGATCGATCGATTCTTTAGTGTCTTAAAACCAAGTCTTCGAAGGGAGTTAGCCATAAGGGACTTCAATAGCTACGAGGAAATCGTTCGATGTGCTCTCAATGTCGAGATGGAGATTGAAGTAACCCATCAGTCATATGGGTTAGATAAGAAAAGGAAAATGGAATTCAAAGGAAAATCAAAAGAGCACACTGAAAAGAAGATGATCTTTCCCTTATGCTCAAAGTGTGGAAAGAAACATGGAGGGAGTTGTCTTAAAGGGACAAGTAAATGTTTCCAATTTGGAAAGGAAGGTCATTGGGCATTTGAATTCCGCAATGATGGGAAGAATATGTCTAAGGATAAAAACAAAGTATGGGATACACAAAATGAACCTATTACACTTCATTGTTTCAAGTGAAAGGAGATGGGGCATTATGCCAATCAATGCCCAAATCCAAGGGTTGATGATGATGGTCGACATCAACAAACTCTTAAGGCCAAAGACAAAGGAAAGTCACATGCAATTTCTATCAGCAATGTGGAGTACGATAACGATGTGGTGAAAGGTACACTTACCATCCACTCTAAAGTAGCGAATGTTTTATTTGATTCTGGATCCACCCACTCTTTGATTTCTAACGAATTTTCTAAGGGTATCACCTTATTACCTCAACCATTATATGTTGAGTTAGCTGTTACAACCCCTAATGGCACAACAGTCGCATCAAAAGTTTATAATTCTTCTCTGATTGAATTTCGTGGGAATGTGATTCCTGCAAATCTTGTGATCCTTCCTATAGTAGAATTTGATGTGATTCTTGGCATGGATTGTCTTTCTTTATATGGAACTCATATCAATTTCCAAAAAAGGTAATTCACATTTCATATTCCAGATCAATCTATGATCGTCTATCGATGCAAGGATAAACATAACCTTCCAGTGGAAATTTCTTCCATCTTATGGGTCTTGATTCCACTAAATGAAGGTTATTTATCACAAATGGTTGGTGAGAAACACACGATTAAGAATATTCCCATTGTACGGGAGTTTGATGATGTCGTTCCAGAGGAATTACTGGGTCTTCCACCAAATCGTGAAGTTGAGTTTTCAATAGAACTCGTACCGGGTGCTTTACATATTTCAAAGACACCTTATAGAATGGCCCCAATTGAGCAGCAGGAATTGAAGAAGAAACTCCAAGAGAATCCTGATAAGGGTTTCATACGCCCTAGTGCGTCACCTTGGGGAGCACCTGTTCTGTTTGTTAAGAACAAAGATGGATCAATGAGACTCTGCATTGATTATCGAGAACTTAACAAGATCACTATCAAGAAAAAATATCCTCTCCCACACATTGATGACTTATTTGACCAACTACGCAGAGCTCAATAATTTTCCAAGATTGATCTTCGTTCATGGTATAATCAATTAACAGTCAAAAGGGAAGATATACCAAAGACGGCTTTCCGTACAAGGTATAGACACTATGAATTTATAGTGATGCCATTTGGTCTTACTGATGCCCCTGCTATGTTTATGGATCTGATGAATAGAGTCTTTAGAGACAATCTTGATCAGTTTTTGGTAGTCTTTATAGACGATATTCTGGTATATTCAAAGAGAAAGGAAGAACATGAAGATCACTTGAGAATTATATTGAAGTCCCTGAGAAAGTAAAAGCATTATTCCAAATTTACCAAGTGTAAATTTTGGATTCAAAAAGTTGCATTTTTGGGTCACATAATCTCAAAAGAGGGGACATCTATGGATCCAGCAAAAATAGAGGTTATCGAAAGATGGTCGAGACCAACAACAGTGACTGAGATCCGATGTTTTCTTGGTTTGGCTGGATATTATCGACGTTTTGTGAAAGATTTTTCACGATTATCTAAGACACTCACCAAGTTGAATTGGAAAGGAGTTAAGTTTGTCTAGACAAAAGAAATGTGAAGAGAATTTCAAGGAGTTGAAAAGAAGGTTATCCAGTGCACCTGTGCTCACACTTCCTTGTAGTGGAGAAAAGTTTGTGATCTACAGTGATTCATCCAAGAAGGGATTGAGGTGTTTTCTTATCGAAAATGATAGGGTGATAGCTTATTTCTCACGATTGTTGAAAATACATGAGCAAAATTACCCAACTCATGATTTGGAGTTACATGCAGTAATATTTGCATTAATGATTTGGAGGCATTATCTTTATGGAGAAAGGTGTGACATTTATACTGATCATAAAAGTTAAAAGAATATTTTCACACAAAAGGAGCTGAATATGTGCCAAAGAAGATGGTTGGAGCTGATTAAGGATTACGACAGCTCAATCCATTACCACCCTAGGAAAGCAAACAAGGTAGCAGACGCATTTAGTCGACAAGACCATGCCACTTTATCCATGATGAGGATCACAAAAGATCCAATATTTATGGATTTACAAAGGATGGATCTTGGAATTATAATGGAAGGGGAAAAATGTTATCTTTCTCAAATGAATGATCAACCATCTATACATGTGAAGATTAAAGAGGCACAGAAAGAAGATGTCGAGTTACAAAAGATGGTGTGAAATGTTCCTGAATTCAACCTCGATTGTGATGGGATAATAAATTTCAGGAATCGGGCTTGTGTTCATCCCATCCCCGAATTAAAGAAGGAGGTGCTAGATGAGGCTCATAGTTCTTCATTCTCTATACATCCGGGAAGCATGAAGATGTATAGGGACCTAAAAGAATACTTCTGGTGGGATGGAATGAAAAGAGATGTTGCTGAATATGTCTCTCGATGCTTGGTTTGTCAGCAAGTTAAAGCTGAGAGACAGAAGTCTAAGAGGATGTTACAACCATTACCCATACCTGAATGGAAATGGGAAAACATCACTATGGACTTTTCCACAGGACTTCCTAAACATCCAATAGCAATAATGCTATCTTGGTCATAGTTTATCATCTTACAATGTCTGCACACTTCATTTCTATTAGAGAGGATTTCTCTCTGGATCAGCCTTCCCGGATATATGTAAAGGAAGTGGTAATATTTCATGGATTACCACTTTCCATTATATCTGATCGGGATCTGAGGTTTACCTCAAAGTTCTGTAAAAGTCTTCAGTATACTCTGGATACATAGTTAAGTTTCAGCACTGCTTATCATCCTCAGACAGACGGTCAGTCTGGGAGAACAATTCAAACTATAGAAGATATGTTGAGAGCTTTCTCTATGTATTTCAAAGGTGGTTGGGATCAAAACCTACCATTTGTGGAATTTTCTTATAATAATAGCTTTCACTCCAGTATTCAGATGGCTCCTTATGAATCTCTCTATGGAATGAAATGCAGGACTCCAACTAGCTGGGATGAAGTTGGGGAAAGAAAGCTATTAGGACCTGATCTCGTTGATGAAATGGTAGAAAAGGTCAGATCTATTCAACAACACATAAGAGTAGCTCAGAGTCGACAAAAAATTTATGCCGACAACTGAAGAAAAGACCTAGAGTTTGAAGTGGGTGATAAAGTGTTATTACGAATATCTCCCTAGAAGAGGGTCGGGAGATTTGGAAGTAAGGGGAAGTTGAGCCCTAGATATATCGGTCCTTTCGAAATACTGGATCGTGTTGGGTAGGTAGCTTACCGATTGGCGCTTCCACCGAATCTCTCTCAAGTTCACAATGTGTTCCATGTATCTCTCCGGAGAAAGTACATACCTGATCCTTCACATGTACTCAGCTCAGAAATTATATCACTAGAGCAAGATATTTCTTATGAAGAACAGCCGATAGAGATTCTGGATCATAGAGAAAAAAGTCCTATGAAACAAGACCACTCAATTGGTGAAAGTTTTATGGAGGAACCACCAATTAGAAGAAGCTACATGGGAGCTTGAGGATATGATGAGGGAGAGGTATCCTCATCTTTTTGTTACAAAGTGACGAATTTCGAGGGAGAAATTCATTTTAATGGGGGAAGAATGTAACACCCAAGAATTTTTTGAGAAATATTTTGTTTTTATGTTATATAAATCATCAAAGTAATCTTTCACTATACACAACACTAGCTTGCCTTGCTTTACACTCAACCGTGTCCTTCTTCGATAGCTTGCGTTTTACGACATACCGAGTTTCACTAAACAATGATATGCTATTAAAATATTATTAAAATTAGCAGTTATGAATAGTAATAACCACTTTATAAAATTTTATGAATTTTATTTTTCAAAATAGACATCATTTTTGAATTCATACTATCAAATATATCTTAATCCTAATTTTTGGTATTTTTCTGGAAACTTTCATTTTTTGATTAATAGTGAAACCACTAAGTGGTAGTTAAAAAACTAAATTTTTCATAAAACACAATTTTACCGGTTCTGTGAGTGGAATTTTGAAAATATGAGAGACACGGTTAATATCAAGGACTATAATCTGGTTTAATAAGATGAAAATAATTTTTTGTGAATAGTAACTTTTTAATTTTTTTTACCACGGTTAAAAGTAAATAGGGCAATTAAGGGTAAATATGATATTATTATTACACTAACACATGTCCTAATTCTATTGGATAAGTTTAATTCGACCAAAAACAACATTAGGAATAAAATATGACCATTTAGGCCCACTTCGATTAGATTAGGACATTTATTATTAATTTATTTAAATAAGGGTTAAAATAGTTAAAATCAATGTTTAATAAGAAAATCAGTTTTAATATAGGGTTATACATAAGATAAATTAGACTATAAATATTCATTAGAAAGGTAAAAATATTTCCTACATAATGATATTTTATTTGTAATTTTTAGACTTTAAATAAGTCAATTTATTTATGACACAAAGATGATGTCGTAATTATCTTATTAATGAAATACTGACATAATTGATGTTATAAATACCCAAATAAATGTCATTTGAGACTTTTTATGAATTACACTAATTTTCTAGGTTAATATAATTGGTTAGTATTTATTTAATTAATCTTTTTCGAACTAATAATTTTTTTATGATTTTCAAAAAAATCAATTACTAAATAGTGTCAAAATTGACATAAAATAGTTTTTAAAACAAATATTATATTATTAATTGTTATTTTATTCATAAAAATATAATGATAGAAAAAATGACTTAGATAAGGTTATATAAATTAATAATAAACAACTAGGGGTTCGTTTGGCTTGTTATAGTAAGTTTATTAACCTTATAGTATAAGAACACAAGAAGACACGGTAAAAGTAAAATTATTTAACTTAATGTTAAATCTAAATGATAAGGTTAAAATAGGAACCTAAACTTGTATAAATTCTATTATATGAGAGTATTTCGACCCATCCCCACCATATATTCGAAATAAATTAATTTGGAGCTATTTAAAACCGAATTTGGCTTTAAAATAAAATAACATTTTTAGTTTTTCCAAAGGAGCTCCTCTCCTCCCTTATAAAAGGGCACCTCCTCCCTCTCTTCCTCACACCACTTTGAGCCTTCAAGCTCGGCAAACCCCTTCCACGTTCTCCTTTCCATTTCCCTAGAGACATCCTATAGGTCCTGGACTTCTTCAAAGACCAATTTTAGTTCCCTAAAAGGAGCTCTCAAAGAACCACTTCAAAGAAGAGGTAGTGTCTGTTACCGATTCTTTCATCTTTATTTCTTCTTACACTTCCTATTCATTATTTGTTTCATTATGAAGTAATAACATAAGTATAACTCATATACGGATATGTTATTATATGTATGAAAGAACCCTATTTAACCATCTATCCCTCCTATGGAAAATGAAATCATCGTGCGTGCGTACGTACGGAATACCGTCTCCACGCTGTGGTATAATCTATTTTCCACCACCTCCTTACTTGGTTGGGTATAATGGTGTAAGGAATAAATATATATGATTATTGTAAAGTTATCTTGATTCTGAAATAGTATATATACACTCTAATACAATTCCACAATCAAGAGAATGATATCATCGCTCGTGCGTACGTACGGAATACCGTCTCCACGATGTGATGCAACTCGTTCTACATGATTTTCATTGAATAATGATTACATAAATAAATTGAGTGAATAAATATGATATATATTACACTAATACCATTCTGGAAATGAGATATCTATAACCTAAAAAGAATAATAAGAATTTATTCAACAAAACACGCATAAGAACAAAAGGTAATAAACTCCTGAATAATAAGTAGTAATGAAATATTACTAATAACAAGCTAAGAATATGACCATATATGATATCGTAAACATAATTATGATTCTGGAATAAGTCAATAACATTATTTAAATCATTATACAGGAGGTTCGGACACTTACGAAGCAAATCGGACCTAACGTAAGGGAAATATCACAATCTCACTTTTATCTGAGATTGTTTATACTTTGAAATTTACTGTGGTGTATTTTATCATCCAAATACATGTTTCCTTAATATGTAATATTATTTACATCCACCTACAATAATTTAAATCCAATTTTACCCTTCGGTGAGTTTTTAGTAAAAGATATGAAAGGAATCTTTTGTCGTTTTTTCGTACGAGGTACTTTTTGACTTTTCCGACAAAAGTACAAGAAGAATGTTTTTTTAACTTATACAGCATGAATTGATTTTTAAAACATTATTTCCAAGATTCTTCCTTTACAAGTTTTCAAGTTTATTTTTAATCAACTTCTTTTAGTTTAAAATTTTATGACATGTTAAGAAAGGAAAAATGTTTTTGAAGTAGAAAGGATATTTTCCTCAAGAATGGAGTTCAAGTGTTTTATCAAAATTAGTTTCATCTATGATAATATAGGGTTCTGTTTCTATACCTATTATTACATTGATTTGATTATGTTGTGATGGAAATATTTTTATGAATTCCTTTATCTTATATGAATTGTTTTATGATTTCATGATGTTTAAGATTCCCATTTTTATTACATGGGTTATGCAATGATGTATGGTTTATGAATTTGTAGCACACATAAGAATGGTATCATTATGAGATGGGTGGGACCTATATCTCCCTCCAATGAATTGGGTAAAGATTTTATATCTCATGAGATAGACATGGCTGGAATGGCAGGTTAAACCGATTCAGTGAAACAAGACTGAAACGAGGAGTGAACTCGGTTCAGAAATGGACTTTGTCCACTAAGATAGTCTTGGCAATGAGTCTTGACTAATAAGAAATGATTCTCTATGATTATGTGTGTATTCCACAAAGTTTTATGTTTTAAGTTATGATTATTGGGATTACATTTCAATACTATGATTTATCCTGTGTTATGAAATTATGAACTTTTTGTAGGTTAGGGTTTCCCAAAAGTTATGTTTTTATGTATATGATGTGATTGATATTTCCTTTGTTTACCCTTACTGAGCATCTGAGCTCACCCTTTTGTATGTTTTATTTTACCCGGTCAGGAAGAAGGTTATTAAGTAGGATGTGCCAAAAAGGGACTCTAGATATGATGAAATAAATGGGAAGCAATGTAGATGCATTATGAACCAGTTGTTTATGTTCCCCAAGTTTCTAAAGACTCTATACCTATACGGTCCATTTGTGGTTTTTTATATGTTGTAATAAGTTTACTTCAATTTTTATGTATTAACAATGTATGTAAATTATGGGTCGTTATATATGTGATCACTTCAGTATATAAGGATAGGCTTTAGTCATGGGTTTGTATGGTTTATGGGACATATTGGATAAGAGATTCATTGGTTGGGTTTCATGGCTCATGAATGGGAGGGTTCGATGTATAGAATGAGTGTCTAAAAAAATAACATTCATTTTAAGTTATGGTATGGTTTATTTCATGGAAATTATTGTATTAATATAGAAATGTTGGTTCTGGTCTAAATAACTTATATAATTTTCTTTGGATTATTTTTTTCCCTCTCTCTCATTTTATATAAATATAATGTAAATTTTTATTGTTTATGTGTCATGTAAGGGAAGTCTTTAAAGGATTCTCTCTTGATTTTGTATACACACACAACTACATATAAATCTTACTAAATATGAAATAATAATTAGATATTTTATAGTTAAGAGGACACATCATACATTTTTAGTGGAGCATATAGATTCCTTGGTCTTGGGTGATGGAGTATGGATAATTGTGGTAGAAATATGGTGAGGCATTTTAGTTTACTATATTTTCATTTTGTTCTTCCATTAAGTCTTGGCCTTATAGTCTTGTTAGTATACATTTTATCTAATGTGTCTCTCATTATTTTTTATTCATATTAGATATTTAAATTTGGTCTTATCAAGATTCATGCATCATATATATATATATATATTCTTGTATTCATATCTTGTATGTTGTTATGTGTATAAGGTCAAATCATTGAAAATGATTTGTTAATTTCGTTTGAATTTATATCAATTTTTTTTGGGAGATGAACCAAATATTTATGGTATTTTGGTTTTATAAAATCTAATGTGTTGGGTAAATATGTTAAAAATTATATCCATTTGGTAAAATCAGTTAGTTAGGATAGTGGTTGTGGATATAATATGTGTCATAGCATGAAATTTAAATTCAAAAAATTAAAATAAAATTCCATGATAAAACCTAATTCATCCCTCTATTAGATGAATAACATGGTTTTTGATAAGTCTTTTAGGGTGTTCACAGTACTCAAGGGCCGACACAAGTTCTTGGACATAAAGGAATCACCTCTTGGGAAACATTTCACAATAGAAAAATATGATTAGTGGGAAGAAATAAACTTTTTCCATGACTCATTTATATGAGAGACATCAATTCCAAAATAAAAAAATTAAATAATAAAAAACAAAAAATATGAATTTAGTAAATAGTGGGAGAACTGAAAACCTCTCTCACCACCGAGTTCCCCTCTCTTATAAGGAATAAACACCCAAAAAATTCCACTTCATTGGCCACCAGCTTCTATAGTTACCCTATGTTAATAGAAATCAATAAAATCTGATGTTTCTAATCTGATACTAGAAACTGAAATAATATGTGGCTATAAACACAGCATCCTACTTGTCACTCTACAAGTCACCATCCAAAAATAGAACCTCAACACTCCTTGGGAATTCGTAAAATATAATTTGATAAATACAACTAAATGTGGTTATGTCGGAATAAGAAATAGGCTCAGTTGGGTTGCTAAAACAGAAACCATACCATTTTCATTCCCATTAAAGGTAAATCCATGTCATTCAATTTGTATAATACATATATTTGAAATAATGTTTTCACTTTATGTTAGAAAAATTATCAAGGAAATAATTTTATAAGAAAAACATTATGATCCTTTTAAAACATATTAAATAAAAAATTAAATACCTTCAAATAATCCATATATTAGAAGATGCATGTGATGAATGAAACATTTTAATGAAAATTACGTAGTGTATATTATATCACAATGTGTTACCAAAATAGAGGAAATCTGAATTCATATAAACAAGTGATAATGTAATACTTTCTGGTACAAGCGTAATAGATGAAATGACTTTATGAAAACATCAGCAATCATGGGAAATTATTAAACCTTTAAAAAGGTTATAATGGGATATTCCTAGATATCATGTGAATTGACCCTATATATACTCAGTTTATTACAATATTCTTGCATATTGATATGATCTATTGCTAATAACCAATCAAATTCTCTCAACTATCCTCACTGGTGGCATTGTCCACCGTGGACATTAAATACCATGGGGATCTATTACAAATATTCAGGACTAACTAATTACAATAGCACACATATAATCCCATAGTTATCGAAAATGTGGGATGTTAAGGGGTAATTAAAACATTAAAATCTGAATCCTGAAATTCAATCATACATACTAAGCTAGCCTCCCGACACCATCCATGCCAAGACCCACCCTATGAAAAAGAACATCCATGGGTGTCTCCTCCCTTTTTAATAAAAAGGATCAAATGTACCAATAAGGCTTCATAATTAAAAAAATACATTTCTATTTGAAAACCCATTATGGAACAAAAAAGTTTCCATATCCAATGTCACCCATTAGTCGTATACACATATACAAGACTCTATATATATAAATACCCATTTCATGAATGTATATATTCACCCATATAATGTGAATATGTGAAAATATTATGCCAATATATATATAATTTAATATTTATATAATCCATTACAAAAAATGGAAATTAATTTTGAAACTATATTGATGTTATTTCAAAATAAAACATCCCAAAAAAAATTTACTGACAAATATTCTGACAGGAAAAAACACTTCTATATCTAGCATTAAGAAATAAAGTAATTTCGAAATGGAATCAAATACTCATTATTTATAATAGTTTAAATTACATTTTTAAAACATAATTAATTAATGAAAACCCATATACCAGGCTTAATATAATATAGAAACAAGGAAAGGGCCTAATCTCCTTAATTGAAAAAAAAAATCTATGATTTATTTACCTCATAATATAATAAAAACACTAACAACAATAAACCAACTATACTATTCAATTCATGTGTTCATAAATAGGGTAACCAAACATAATTTTATTAAGAACATGTTTCCATTAATGTGTGAGACCAATGGTAATATGAAATAAATATGATGAACAATGAAAAATAAAAAAACAATAATAAAAATTAAAATCTTAAAAATTGGACCATAATTAAACCTATCTTTTGTAAACCTCAAATCGCAGCGAGGGAATGAAAATGGAGGATGAATAATGGTATATAATAGAGGAAAATATATCCTAATATGATCACCCTAAAAAACATGGGAGAAATCATTTAAAAATAAAGGTATGAGATGAGAACAAATATGAAGTTAGGTTACTCTTTTTGGTGGTCAAACGAGAGAGGTTGGGATGAAGAAAATGAAACCAATTGGATGTTTTAGAAGAAGATTAAATTTGAATTAAAAAAATAAAGATATAGGCATGTGTCAATGTTAGTCCATATAGTTAATAAATCCTTTAGTCGACCATACACCCTGAACTAGAAAGAAACACATTCTATGTTGGGTTTGGCCACACAATTTTCAGACCATGTAAGAAAATTGAAAATTTTGTCTATTAATATCTTAAAAAATTCTACATTCTTGTCTCAATGTTTCTTAAAAAATAGCATAAGTTGAGTGAAATATCCCTGAAACCACCAATCCCCCACACATTTTCTATTAAGAATCATGAGGTTAATGAATGAACTTGTTCCTCCCATGAGAGATAATTAATTATAGAATAAAAATCTATAAATAACCCATGCGTAAGTGTTGTTTCACATTTTCCTTCTAAATGTGTCCACTAATTGTAAATTGGGACATAAACATACTAAAATTATAAAACATAAAAGTTTCACCCATGATTTGACCAAAAAAATATTTAATAGAATAAAAAAGAATAAATAAATAAAATAATCAATAGAATAAAAATTGGGGTCTGATAGCTATCCTCTTCATGTAAAACATCATGTTACTTGAGTGTTCTATGTAAAAAAAAGTGTAATTAGACACATCAAAAGTATTTGTAACCTCATCAATGTAGTTTTAAACATTCTGGGTAATATATCAATTATTTTTTATGAAACTTCCCACTAGGATTCTAGAACTCACATAGGTAATTAATGGTTACAGATCGGAAAATGATGACACTATATTTCTATTTACTAGAAATGGTTTTTTTATATGTTGGGTGGATTTATTGTTTCTAAAAAATTATTTCTGAAACATTATAAATATGTTTTTCCATTGTTTTTTGTGATGTTAATTTCTAGTAGAAATTATTTTTATGATTTCATTATATTTTATAGATTAAAGGAACCCCAAATTGGTGTATAACAAGATCATAAATAGGAAATGGCCTTAATGAAATGTAATTAAGTAAATTTTAATTAAAATCCATGTTATTTTAATATAATGTTAAAAAATTTAATGATTACTAAAGTAGTAATTCTATTTTTAATATCATTCTTTCAGAATGATTATTTTCATATCTATAATATAAAGGAAACATTAACATGATATCGTAAATTATTTTAACATCTACCTGAATGTTTCCATGAAATTTTATTCCTTTAATTAGACCACATCATTTGAAATAATATTTCATGATGACTGCAATTAGATAAAAATGATTCTATAATGTGGAATATTTTACTTTTAGTTTATTTAAAAACATAAAAAATAATACCATGTTTTATTCTAGGATTTATTTTTAGTGAAGGAATGATTTCTCTTATAATGAGTATCATAATAGTTAAAGTATTAAAATATTAAAAGTAATAAATTTATATAATTTATAATTTATTTGAGATTCTCATGATTATTAGTTTATTATATGTTAAATATTTTTGTAATCAATCATATATAAATTTTGGTTGTTTAAATCATGAATTAGTTAATCATTACTGTTCACTGATAAATGTTATTGATTAAGATAGTATTCCTTGAGAATAAGGACATGATCTGTAAAAATATATGATATTTTATAAGAATATTCTTTCACCATAGTTTAAACTAATTTAATACGCATTATATTTCATTAGAAATCATATAATTTATTTTTATATTAATTCTTCTTCATGAGAATTTTTTGATGATTAATTTTGTATTGTTTCTGGTATATTAAAATATTGTTAAAAATTATTTAACTGTTTCTTTTTTGTGGATATATGATTTTTTTGTGTAGATTATGTGATTCAATTAATAAGGTTATTTCTTTATTGATAACGATTTTTTCAAATTAATGAACATTTTAAGATGGTTTCTTTTAAAAATAATTATTTTTTTAAAGAATGATTAAAAATGATGTTTAGGAATGTTTTATGAAAAATATTAGTTATTTTTGGGTGTAATTTTATTTAAAACACTACTTTTAATGGACCTTGGGAGAAAATAATTTTTGGAAGGAAGGCTTTTATTATTTTTAAACATGTTGTTTTTTTAGTTTTTAGAATGTTTTTTATAAATGTATCACTATTTAATGATGGTTTTTAAAGGGGTTTTAAAAAAAGGATTTTCTGAATGGTTATACTAGCAATTAATTTTTATAAAAAATCTATATTGTCTCATTAATTCAATTTTTAGAAAGGAAAATTCTTATTTGAAACCTAATAATTTTTTAAGAATATATACAATTGTGTGTGGTTTTCTAGTTAAAGTTTTTATGTGTTTAATTGGTTAGTGAAAAAGATATTGGGTTTTACTATAATGGATAGTATTTAGTTATTGTTCTTATAAAATATTTTGTTAGATATTTTCTTGTGTAATTTTTTGTGTTAGTTTTGTTTGTTGTGATATTTATCCTTGTTTTGCTGGTGTTACTTCTATGAAGGTGTACAAATGGTTCTTGTTATACTATTAGGGCTTTCATATTGTTAGTGATTGTATTTAATGTAAGGTTGGTTATATGATTTTTTTATTTGACTTCAAATTCATGGGGGATAAATTTAGATTTCACGTGTAAATTATATCTCATGGGATGGGAATCATGGAACCTGGTGGGTATATAGAGACTTTGGTATCCAGATTGTTCACCATGATCAATTACAGTCAACATGATCTATATTTGGTGGAATTAGCTCTACTAAAATTATCATTTATCCATTATTAAATGAATTGGTTCCTAGTATTGAATTTAATATTAATTTCTATAACTTTTGAGTCACTCTCACATATTTTAGAGTAGTTTTTATCTTTTCAATAGGGTTGGGTCATGAATTGGGTAGGATTAGTTGTTATAAGATGGAATTTCCTCTTGTTTATTTTAAAATTTGACTATAAAAACTAATAACCAATTGGGGGTATTTTTACATTAGTTTTACTTTCCTTATCTAGAACCAACATAGGTCTAGTTTCTTATTTTACATTATTTTCATTGGATATTTTTTACAACTGGTAACCTCCTATGATGTTTCTTTGTGGTATGGGTGAGTACATGATCAAGTCCATGATTTAGTAATGTGAGATATTTTTTTTTAACATGGATGAATCATATCATTTATAGATAACTTAAGGACTCCTTCCCTCTATTCATGGAAGGTTACTTCCATTTAATTGACTATTTCATATCTTTTCTTGTCCCACTAAGTAATGATATGACTAGGTATTATATTCCATGATCAAATAGGTAGTTTATGTATTATCTAAAAATTCATTGGGTGTTATTTTGTTGAAATTATTGGTCATTGAAGATTCATGATTTAAACTTTTGATATGCACTTTGTTCCTATGGAAAAATATTGTTTCATTGTTTTTTATTGGATATCTCACATTCTAAACTAGGGTGACAAAGACCAAATAAGTTCAATGGGTTAATTCGTATAGTCTTACCATAATGTTAAACCTTAGTGGTGGGGATCCCATGAAGGATAGATATAATATAACTATTCTCCACTGTGTTTTGGGATCTAATTTGAATTGTTCCTTGTGTCCAGAAAATTTTATGTGGGTTTCCCATTTAGTTATTGTGATTGTAATAAATAAAGAACACAAAACATTGTGTAAGATAAGGCTATTACCTATACCATTACATAAATTTCTATGAATTATCATTGGTTTTGAAATTGATATGTCTTAAAAATCACGATGTCATTGTAGAGGTACTTGACTAACTCATTGAGTCGCTAGGTTTAATTCCAATTCAATGGTGATGCAATCTGTAAAAGATCTACCTTGGTTGACCGACCAGAAATTGTTATAGTCAAATGATTCACTAGTTTCCCATGTCTCACCTTGATACTTTAGTTTTTCTATTGTATTATTGTCCTCAAATGCTTCATATTTCCTAGCCTTGATAATATTATGATCATTCTTTCCATTCAATAGAATTTAAATTTATTTTTATATTATTTTCCTTTATCATTACTAGTGAGAAATTATGTATTCTTCAAATATCCATATATTGGGAAACATTAACTATCTTATAGAAGCATAGCTTGCCCCTAATGTCATTCGACCTATGATTTTATAATTGGTTCATATCATTTTGGTATTCCATTATCAATGTTATTAAGGGATTGTGTTTTTTAGGGGAAATTAAAATGGTTATAGAGCTTTCATGCATGAATTCAGGATTATTTATCACCATGGTGTGTTAGGTACATTGGGTTTATATATCATATCATTTTGGTTTATTATCTAGAAATATTACCCACCTAATTTGACTATGTGGGACTTCCTTACATTTATAAAATATAGAATCATGATGTAGACATTGTTTCATAGGTCTGATAATCTAGTATCTCTCAAGACATATGATCCAACGGGTTCTCAACGTGTATCATTTCTTTGATTGAATATGATGTTGACATTATAGTTCATATAGTCCCTTTGATATGTGTGTTATAGTAGTATGTTTAGGCCTTTCAGGATTCTGGGGAAATAGATACAACTTTTTTGGAATATATTTCGGAGATTTTATCTAGACACCACTAACATCTAGCTTTTTGAGGAAAAAATAAAATTGTCGCGGAGAAATTACTCCCCCTACATTGAGGTATTTTATTGTTTCTCTTTATAAAACTAATTTTAAAGTGTTTTGGATTAAATTTTAGTGGTTTTTAGGGTTTCAAATGTTTTTTGGAGTCCTTTTTAGGGTTCATGGTTAGTTCATAGTAAGTGGAAATTTTTGGAATCCTCATGTAATTGTAAAAACATAAATGGGGTAATTTCTTCTAGCACACAATTGGGGAATTGCTTTACTAAAACATGTGTAAATGTTGATCCAACTATGAAACTTTAATATTTTTTGATATTATATATTTTCATGTTTGGATGAATATTTACCGAACAATGTAGTCAATCCAATCATCTATGGGTATTATACAGTGTATCCCTCCTAGTTGTGGCATATTTTTCTAAACTATGAAACCTAGTTAATCTAGTTATTAAATTTATTTTAAATTAATATTTTTCATGTGATTATTTTTCTAATAATATATTTCTTATCATATTAGTATGGTACCTAGAACCACAGGGGTCCATCGGGTGATATTCATAATTCCCTTTACTCTAAGGCTCAATCTCTTTGAATCTTTAAGTGTTGGACCTAGAAATTAGAGGATTGATTTATTTTTTCTTCTCCTTTTGTTCTTATAATTCTTGAATGGGATTAACCCTAGACTATTGCTATCATGTTAAAATTATTTTTCTTGAGTTTCATTTTATATAGATTTTATAGGAATTTATTATTAAAATATAGAAAGAGACCATATATATATGATATTATGGTATGATTTTTGAGATGAGCACATTGGAGGGTGGTGACTTCCCTCATACTTCAATATCATTGGAGATTGTGGATCTCATGGTTCATTTATTATTTACTTGAAATATAGATTATATTAATAAATAATGATAATAATTTCTCTTGGTGGAATATTGATTTAATAAAAATGTTATGTCCATGCCCACGATATTTTTGAAAAAATTCCTAATATATTACTTGGGTATAAAATGATAATTTTTCATGAGATTAAATGGGTTTTTATGTATGTTTTTTACATTTTCATTATTCTTATTTATTTTTTACATTTTGATTTAGATATATATGGTGTTCCAAAATAGGGTCTCACAAATTTTCATGGGTGTTGTGTGTTCATAATTTATATTATGGGGCTTGTTGGTATGCACATGGAAGTCATGCCTAACTTGAGGTACATTAGACTAAAACTCCATGTAACAACTTGGGTATGGTGGGTGTTTTTGGAAAATAAGTATAGACAATTAAGGGGGAATATCGGTTGAGTATTATATTAGGGTTTGTTTCATGGATCCTAGATCAGAGGGTTGGGTGAATTAAATGGGTGTGCATGAAAACGACATGGGTGTGTGAGAAATGGTGTAGGTTTTTCCATGAAAATAATTATTTTGAAAATGAATTTTTTTTTCTAATTTATCAAATGGTTTTCTCTAGATTTTGTTGTATTCTTTTTCTCTCCCATTCTATACAAATTTGTCCTAACATATTTATGTTTAACTGGTGTACAGGGGAATTTTTTGGGATATTACTTATTTAGTTTGTATACTCACCACTAGATATGTAACGTGGTGCATTTATAATCATTGATGATATGATATAGATAATGGGATACCTGTCACTTTTCCTATGTATAATGTATATACCATTGTATAACGTTGTAGAGAATGAATATTAGAGGTGGAAAAAATGTAGTATGGGAGTGTTACACATTGGTTATTTGTTATTCTATTGATTTATATATTTATAGACTTATTTGTATACACTATGTCTAATATGAATATGATTATGGTAAATTGATATCATGTATTATATTTTGGTCTCATTTTAGTTTAAGTATCATATATATGTTTTATTGGAGACATATATCATATGTTGTTGTGTATATAAGGTAAAATCATCGAAAATGATTTATTAATGGACCTGGCATTTATTATTGTATGTTGGTGTCAAGGGGATGTACGTAAGCTTAGTAGAATTTCTTCCTACTCATAGAAATGGGATAAGGTCCATATAAAACAAAAATATTATATAATTGTGATGGTATGTCAAACCACACCATGGAAAATGATGGTTAGTGATTTTGGTTTTATTAGTGTTAAAAAATAAAGAAAAGTATCCATTATATATATTAATGAAACCACATTATGTGTTTCAAAAAACACATATTGGTCAATTTTATCATAGAATGTATTTTTATAAATTTTGGGGGAGGTTATTTTCTCTTTCCCTATATTCCATAACATCATAGAGAATTTATATCATAGCGAAATTCATGATGGCATCGAGATGATAGTATGTTTCAGCCTAAAATAAAATGATACTAATAATTATGACATTTATTAAAGGAAATTTGAGGATATATGTTTATGAATCTCTAGCTATTATTGGGAGATTAATAGAACAATGGGATGGTCCTTGTTCATCGTGTTGGAAATTTTTTAAGAAATATCAATCAATAAGATTTTAATTAGAAAAAAATTACAAGATAACCCAAAAACAACAACATGGTTAGGGAAATCAAATTATAGTGGATATTGTAATGGTATTTTTCAAGTACAAAAATAGATTAAAGTAATTTTTAAATAGACAGTTCATTCCTTAGATCATAGATTGAAACATTTATTTATGTAAATTAACTTGTATTAAATCATATTCACATCATATTTTTGGTGATGTTAGTGAATAATTGTATAATTATATACAATTTAATATATTGATGTTGTGGGTAACTTATGGGACATATAATTCAACTTTTATAGACATTATTTATTATAAATATATATACATGTTACTTTAATCAATATTAAGAAAATAATTTATGATTATATATATACAAATGCTAGGTTGAGAAGACTAAAGAATAAATAAAGCATGCATAAAAATAATAGGGTATATAACATTGAAATAATTGAGGATAAAATTATAGATATTATTTCATGTTATATTTTTTCTTACATTATATGAAATTTATGTTCTAGTAATTCATAAGAATATATGTTTTAATTTACTAAAAAATTTAGATAAATAAAAACATCATATTAGGATTCCTACATTTTATACATTGATCTTTTAATTATAATATAATGTTTGTAAACTTCATATTTTTATTCTTTTCACAAATTAGTTAGTGGGGGAGAAATAATTTTTGATCATTAGTCATATTTTTGAACTAATTAAAATAATTAATTGTAAAGACCCAAAATTTCCATGGAATTTTTTTTATTAAATACATGGGACTTTTACGAGTATGAAAAAACTAACGATGCATGATTCCGAGGCTCGGTGTGCACAGAATCAATTTATAATGTTTTGTTTAGGTATGTTTAGTAAACGAACGAGCGGGTTTTCATAACATTTGAACCGGTGCTTGAAATTGAAATCGGAGGGCATCGTTGAACTCACAGCACTGATATTTTCTTAAGAAGACTTTCACCTCAAGCATATTGAGTCGATAATAGAAGATAGTTTTTGTGCTTTTGTGGAAAGTAATAAAATAAAGTGAGTTACACTTTATTTTCTTTGAGCTTCAATGTGAGTATTGGGCGGTTAAAACCACCTCATGGAAGTTGGAGGTGGGACCACCACACCATAACCTGTCATGAGAGGTTAAGGTGGTGGGGCCACCCGTACATAACTTCATGTGAGTGGTTATGATGTGGGGACCACACGGGGTTCAACCCCCTATTGATGGAGGAGAGTAAAACCTCTCAACTCTCCCTCATTAATGAGGGAGAGCCTCTTCACCTCGCCTAATTAAATCCTTGTGCCAACCCCATGAATTAATTATGGGGAGCCTACCTAATTATTTAGTCCAATTTGAATATTTGCCAACAAATTAATAGGATATTTAAATCTATTTTTTTTTGGTATATCCATTTTGGTGGGATCTTTTTGAAGAGAGATTGGGAGAATAAGAGTTCTCTAATAAAGAACCTCATCTCCCGACGAAAAATTAAGAACGAAGAACACTGACCTTCTTCGACTTCTTCCTCGAAGCTTCAACCGTCATGGGACGTCTTCGACGACCGACTTCTTCATTGATGATCTTCTTCTTCATTTACTCTCTATTACTCCATCAAAAATCTATGAACAACGATCAAAGGTAGGGGTTATTTTTTGTAATTTTTCATTCCTTTTCTCTTCTATGAATTAAAGTATTACTTTTGAAGGATTTTAAGAATAATTGAAGTTCAACATCATTATTCTTTGATGAACCAATTGATACCACCCTAAATACAGAGGGTTCGGGACAAATTAACAGGGCCTGACCCCTCTACCGAATTTGTTTATGATGAACTTCGTCATGGCGAATAAGCAACGAGGCGGAGAAGGCGTCGACGACAAAGTTTGTGCTACCTGCGACCTCCGCGAATGGTGTCTCCCCCGTGGCTCTCCAGTACTCTAGGCCGAACCGCGGCCCTCCGGATGAGCCACCCCTGCTGCACCGCCGCTAGCCCACACCACCCGGCCGCCCCTGGACATGCGCCTCCTGGCCGCTAAACTGCCTAGTCATGCGCCTCCCGGCCGCAAATTACCTGGCCGCGTGACTCCTGACAGTTGAACCGCCTTGCCGCGTACCTCCCAGCTATCGGCCCACCTGGTTGCGAACCTCCTCGAATAGGCTTCCTCCCAGCCTCCATGTGTGCCCCACGCGGCTCACCAAGCCGGGCCCCTCATGGCCTCCTGGCTGAGCCGGCGTCCCGACCCCCCTCACGGCCTCCCGAACAAGCTGGCGTCCCGGCCCCCACGCGGCCTCCCGACCGAGCCAGCGTCCCGGTCCCCCTCGTGGCCTCCTGGACAAGCCGGCATCCCAGAGCCCTTACGACCACCCAGCTAAGCCAGCATCTCGGCCCCCTCACGTGCCCATGCTGAACCAGCCCGTTTGCGCCCTCTAGGCCAAGACAGCATCCCGACCCCCTCACGACGCCATGCCGAACCAGCCCGACCGTAGCCTCCGGGCCGAGCCGCGCCTAGCGTCACTCCGGGCCGAAACATCCAGGAAGAAACCAACATGTCGGCCCACCCAATGGGCCAGGATGGACCCCTCGGGTCAGTAGAGGTCGACCAAAACCAGATCGGCCCAGACTAAGTTGAGTTGGGTCAGTCCGACAACGTCGGACCCGACCTAGGCCCACTAGCGACCCTTTACATTCTTTGGCCATATCATTGGCATCAGACGACTATTTGAAGAACCTTTAGGGGTGCTGGTATTCTTTCAGCAAGATGGTACCTTTAATTATACCCCACTGGAGTTCAAGGTTTAGTTGAGATATGGTTAGGTTGGATCGTACACGAATCTAATCGGGCCGCCGGGACTAAAAGGCTCATAACTCACAGACCGGGCGTCTGATTGACGTGACATCTATTGAATTGATACCCATATGGAGAGGCGGACCTTTGAGATACTTTTTCTTTGGACTTTGTAGTAGTTGATGTATCGACACTTAGCTTGAGGAGCGAACCCTCCCGGAATCAAGCATGCTTCATGCAGAATATTGTGGTTGGCTGTGCACTGACGACTGTTCCTTGATCCAATGTGGGTTTGACAACACTGACAACTGTTCCTGAATCTCATATGGGTTCAAAAACTCTGACTATTATTATTGGATCCTATGTGGGTTCGATAGTTATGACTTCTGTTCCAAGATCCTGTCTGGGTTTGACAGAATAATTATTCCTGGATCCTGTGTGGGTTCGATAGCTCTAACTACTATTCTAGGATCCTGTGTGGGATCGACAGTTCTGACTTCTGTTCCAGGATCCTGTGTGGTTTTGACAATATAGATGATTCAGTGGTTATATCTGATCATCTCTATCTCTCTACAAAAGTTGTATACATGTGTGATCCGAGTCAGTATCTTTGTGTTTTATCATGATTTAGATGGATTACTAGATAACTTAGGTATATGTATGGGCATATACCTAAGTGGGGTTATCTATTGATTTCATACCTTTTGGTGTATCCTTTCTGGATTTTGTGAGACCTTGAGGGTCTTGGGGTCCCAACTGAGTATCGTTATACTCACCCCTGTATGGGTTATGCCTGCACCTCATTGTGTTGGATGTAGAAGATAGACAACGTTGATCGAGGATGAGTGTACAAGGACTGGATGGTACCGGGAGGTGGACCTCACAATGCTTCAGTACCCGGTGTAGATTGATGGACGTGGAGTGCTGAGGAGGCTATTTGTACCTACTATTCATGTAGGATCTGTGGTCAATGATCCAGAAGATTCTTTTCACCTTTCAGCTGTTTTGTCCAATTCAGTTGTACTTGTACTTTACAGTTGGGCTTGTATTTCCAACCCCTTTACTTTTATCACTCTCTTTTTATAATGTTTTTCTTAGTGTTTTTTATTCATTTGTGTACTCTGTTGTGTTTTTTTCATCTATAGAGGAAATGCCTTCTTGTTTTAGGGATTTATGCTTTTGGTGCTAGTCACCAGCCCCTGGCCTATGAAAGGCGGGCTTAGGTTAGTCACGGCACATGCCCTAGGAGATGAGTCATGACAAATTGGTATTAGAGGAGTCAGTTCTACCGTAGAACATAAGACTCTGATATTTTCTGTGAAGCAGTTGTTTTGAGTGTAGTGAGTGTGGTTTTCAGTTCAGGGAGTCTAGTGTTGGTGCGGAGGCCAACGTATCCATACACCGGGACCCTGACTTCTGATTTCTGACTCAGTGCACGAAAACACTAATTGCGTTTTTGTTTCAAGAGTTTTCGTAGAGATCTTTTTGAGTCATCTCACCAGGTATAACTTATTGACCATGGAGCACCTGTTTCTTCACAGGATGCTTCCACACAGACATCCTGCTAGGGTTCTGAGAGTTGTATGAGATGGTAGCCCACCGAGTGAAAAGGCCTTGGTGCAGGGCCCTATTATAGTGGAGGCTCTAGCGGTACCACTACCCATTGGGCCACCAATACCACCATCCCCAGCAAAAGAGAGTGCATGCCTCCTAAAAATGTTGCACGAGTTCCAGCGCCAGAGGCCGCCCAGGTACAGGGGACAGATGGACCCGCATGCAGTTATGGGTTGGGTGGAGGCTGTGGTGAGAGTCTTCAGAATGGTAGGGACACCAGTAGACCTTATGGTGATCCATTATGCGATTTTACTTCAGTAAACAATAGGATGATGGTGGAGCTTGATGATCTAGGTGCATGATGAGACGACACTTCTCTAGGAAGACTTTGAGATCCTGTTTTGGGTGGAGTTTGTCCCAGCCACCCTACATGCGGTGCAGATTTTGGAGCTACTTCATCTACATCAGGGTAGCATGATGGTGGCATAATAATCAGCGAGGATCACCGAACCCTCACGCTACTCCACAGATATGATGCAAGACCCATTCTTTAGGGCCCATACCTTTGAGAAGGGGCTCAGGCGAGGGATTAGGGCTTTGATGATCTCCCTCAATATCCTGACGCAGGAAGGGGTGTTGAAGAGAGCCCTTTTAGTGGAGAGTTTTCTTGCTGATAAGTCACCAATAGCAAGACTCGCCACCGGGTGTCACGTAGTGGAGTCTTCTGTAGCTGGCAGCAGACAGATGTCATAGAGGTCCAAGTGTACCAGACCATCTGGTGGGTGATCTCAAGACTTGGGTTCAGTTGTGCGAGGAACCTGAGATAGATCCAGTCATTCAAGGAACATGCATTGTTTTGCATGAGGCAGGTAGGGTCACATGCCTCTTGATAGTCTAAACCGCCATACAGATGATCAATAGACAATTGAGGGACCTGCTAGGTAGAGGTAGAGGTTTGGTCGAGGCGAACTGCAGGGCACAGGCAGATGTGGAAGAGGAAATGGTCGTGCATCTCGGAGTGGACGGTGTTACGTGGTGTACCACCACCACCACCAAGAGGTCAACCTTGACCGCAGGGAGTAGGTGGATATGGAGAGCTCAGCTCCAGCCAGTTGAGGATTACGATCACAGAGCTCCAGAGCTGATTTTTGGTACGATCTGTGTCTACTCCACCTTAGCAGCAGTACTTATAGACATAGGATTCAGTCAATCTATCAATTCCACTGCCCTCATTCTTAGCTCGTTGATTCCGACGGAGGCATTGGCTCGATCCTTACGGCAGGAGACTCTTACGGTAGCATACTCGATGATTACACACTGGTTCTGGTAGTGTGAGATTACTCTAGGCGGCGAGAGCTTCAGATGGGATCTCCTCGTAGCGGCCTCAAGGCCTTAAGACGTCATCTTTGGTATGGACTAGTTATCTATAGTCCATGCTCAGATCGACTGTATTAGGATCAAAGTGCGGTGTGTCCGTAGGGATGACACCAGGTTCACCTTCACTGGAGACAAGGGAGCCTTTGCAGTGCAGGATGTGCTTACTCGGAGGAGGGTACAATCGATCACTCATCAGTGGGTCTGCCTTACCCTCGGAGCTGTAGATGTGGAGAGTCTGAATTATCCTATAGTGGTGGACCAGTACGCAGATGTTTTCCCTAATGATGTCCCAGGTCTACCTCATCATAGGTAGGTGGACTTATATATTTAAATGTACCCCGATACAACACCGATATCTACACAATAATATCGGATGGCTCCCGCTGAGCTTCATTAGCTGCGGGTACAGCTAGATGACTTACGAGGGAAGGGATTCATCCATCCCAGTGTTTCTCCCTCGGCAGCCCTGATTCCGGTCACCAAGAAAAAGGGTGGGAGCTTGAGACTTTGTGTTGACTATCGTCGCCTAAACCAGGTGACTATGGAGATCAAGTACCCACTCCCAAGGATTGATGACCTCTTTGATCAGCTAAAGCGAGCACAGTGGTTTTCGAAGATAGACCTCATATAAGGCTATCACCATCTTAGAGTTCAAGATGAGGAAGTGTGGAAGATAGCCTTCAAATGTTGATACGACCACTATGAGTTCTTGGTTATTCCTTTCGGCATAACCAATGCTCCAGCAGTGTTCATTGGACTAATGAACAGGATCTTCTAGCCATACCTCGATCGTTTTTCATTGTCTTTATCGATGACAATCGGATCTAATCGACTACTAAGGAGGAGCATGCCCACGATTTGAAAGTAGTATTAGACACACTTTGAGAGCACCTTCTTTATGGTAACATCTTGAAGTTCCAGTTTTGGATCTGAGAGGTTCAATTTTTGGGACATGTCATCTCAGAGGATGGATTTGCAGTGGATCCAGCGAAGATTGTGGTGGTACGATCTTGGGATCCACCCAAGAGTGTGACAGAGGTTCGTAGTTTCCTGGGTTTGGCTGGATATTATCAGAGGTTTGTACAGGACTTCTCCAAAGTTACAACACCACTATCAGCCTTAAAGAATAAGGTGAAACCCTTCGTGTTTTCGGAGAGATTCCCGCAGAGCTTTTAGGAGAAGAGGCAGAGGCTGACTAGTGCTCCCATCTTGAGGCTTCCAGAGGAGGGCGTAGGGTGTGTATTCTACTGCGACGCATCAGGGACCAGACTCGGGTGTGTCTTGATGTAGGAATGAGTAGTGATCGCTTATTGTTCTCGTCATCTGAGGTATCATGAGAAGAACTACACTACCCATGACCTAGAGTTAGCAGTAGTGGTCTTCGCCTTGAAGATGTGGCGACACTATCTGATGGGAGAGAATTTCATAGTCTACTCTAACCACCATATTCATAGGTATATCTTCTCTAAGAAGGTACTGAACTTGAGACAGCGGCGATTCCTTGAGTTCTTCAAGGACTATGACTTTGAGATAGTCTATACTCCTTGGAAGGGGAACGTTGTAGTAGATGCACTCAATATAAGATCTGGTATACAACTACTAGAAGAGGCGATAGAGCAACTAGCTGCTTTACAGATATCCTTTGTGGATTGAGATGGAGCATCTTTCCCTAACTCTCTTACATTCACTCCTTCACTTCTTCTGTGAGTCAGGGTGGCACAGTGTGGAGACATTGATTGCAAGACACGACATGCTAAAATATCCTCCGGAAAGGCACCTAATAGATTTTCTGATGGTGGGGAGCACATCATTCTTTTTAGAGGACATACTATTTTTCCTGTGTCACGTCAAGAAGAAGTGTTGAGGGATTTCCACACCACCCCTCTAGCGGTACATCTAGGAGTGGGGAAGATGTACCAGGACCTTTGACGATAACACTGGTGGCCAGGTATGAAGAAGGCAGTAGCAGAGTTTGTCTCACAGTGACTCACTTGTCAGAAAGTGAAGGTGGGGCATCAGGTACTAGCATGCGTGGTTTTGAATTTAGTGGTACCAGAGTAGAAGTGGGATGGGATATCCATGGACTTCATGACAGATCTTCCAAGTACATCCATGGGTCACGAATCGATTTTGGTGATCATTCAACGACTCGCCATGTCATCCAACTTCATACTGATTAGAGAGAAGGGTTCAGTAGAGAGCATGAGATGCCTCTATGTGCAAGATATTGTGTGGATACATGGATTACCTTCTTCTATCATCTCTGATCACGACACATAATTTACATCCTGGCTATGGAAGGGATTGCAGGAAGATTTCGGGACGTAGCTTCGTTTGAGCACCGACGTCCATCCTCAGACGAATGGCCAGACTGAGAGGACCATTCAGACTCTCGAGGAAAAGCTCCATACATGCTTCCAAGACTTCGGTCATAGCTAGGAGGATCACATACCTTTGGTGGAGTTTTCCAACAACAAAATCTATCACTCCACCATGGGGATAACACCTTTCGAGGCATTATACATGAGACATTGCAGATCAACCTTGTGATGGACAGACCCAAAGGAGTTAGCACTTGTGGGACTAGAGATGGTATGGGCTACCACAAAAAAGGTTCATATCATCCAGGAGCAGATGAATACTGCAAAGAGAAGGTATAAGTCATATGTGGATAGAAGACAAAGACCCATGGAGTTTGAGGATGGTGACCACGTCTTTCTATAGGTCTCACCCCGATGGGTTTTATGGATATTTAGCTGAGGCAGAAAGTTATCTTAGCATTTCATCAGTCCTTTTCAGGTCCTCTGTAGAGTTGGAAAGGTGGAATACCACTTAGCTATTCCACCTTAATTGCACCGGATGCATGACATCATCCACGTATCCCAGCTGAGGATATACGTGCATGATGCTTCACACAACATCGACCATGGGGATCTAGACGTCGACGATGGGGAAAATTATATGGAGGTTCCAGTAGAGATTGCGGATCGGCATGACCAGGTCCTATGTAGATGGTCGATAACTCTAGTTTGCGTACGCTGGTAGCACCGGAACCTCAAAGAGAGCACAAGGGAATGGGAGGCTTAGATGCATTCTCATTACCCCCACTTGTTTTCTTATTTTGAGTTGTAGCTTACGAGGATGTAAATCCCTAATGTGGGGAGAATGTAAGGACCTAGAATTTATGTAGAATTTTTTTTCATAAATACATGGTAATTTTACGAGTCCTCGAAAACTGGCAGCGCGTGATTTTGAGGACCGGTGTTCCTGAAATGAATTTCTATAGTTTTTTTCATGTACGTTCAGTAAAGGTACGAGCGGGTTTTTATAACTTTTGAACCACATCTTGGAATTGAAATCTTGGGGCACCATTGAACCCATAGTGCCTATATTCGCTTAATAATACTTTCCCCTCCACGACAGTGTTTCGATAATAGAAGATAGTTTTTGGGATTTCTTGGAAAGTAATAAAATAAAGTGAGTTACACGTTATTTTATTTGATCTGCCATGTGAGTGTTGGGTAGTTAAAACCTCCTCATGGAAGTTGTAGTTGGGACAACCACACCTTAACCTCCAATGAGAGGTTAAGGTGGTGGGGCCCACCCAAACATAACCTATCGCGATAGGTTAGGACGTGGGGACCACACGTGGCTTAACCCCCTATTGATGGAGTAGAGTAAAATTTCTCATCTATCCCTCATTAATGAGGGAGAGCCTCTTCACCCCCCCTAATTAAATCCATTTTCCTACCCCTTGAATTAATTAATGGGATCCTACTTAATTAATTAGTCCAATTTGAATATTTTCCAACAAATTAATAGGATATTGTAATCTAGTATATTGTTGGCATATTCATTTAGATGGGAGAATTGAGAGGAGAATTAGGGAGAATTAGGGTTCCCCAATTAAGAACCCCATCTCCCAGTGAAGAACGAAGAACGAAGAAATTTGAACTTCTTCGACTTTTTCCCCCAAGCTTCAACCATCGTGGGACGTCTTTGATGACTAACTTTCACATCGACGATATTCTTCTTCATGTACTCTCCCCCCACTCCATCAACGAATGATGAACAAAGATCAAACGTAGGGGGTCGTTTTGTGTAATTATTCTTTACTTTTCTCTTCTTTGAATGAAAGGATTTGTTGTGGAGGATTGTAAGAATAATTGAAGTTCAACTTCCTTCTTCTTCGATGAACCAGTTCATACCACCCTAAACGCAAAGGGTGCGAGCCAAATTAACATGGCCCGACACCTCCACTGAATTTGTTTATGATGAACTTTTGCATGGTGAGGAAGAAACAAGGCTATGAAAGAAGTGATGAAAAAGGTATTGCTACCCATGGCCTCTGCGAACCACACCACCCCTGTGGTGCTCTGGTGCTCCAGGCCGAACCGCGGCCCTCCGGCCGAGCCACCCCGTCTATACCATATCTATCCCACGCCACCCGGATCCCATCCACCGTTGTCCACGTGCCTCTCGGCTGCTAAACCGCATGGTCGCGCGCCTCCCGGCCCGCCTAGCCGCGCACGTCCCGGCCGCCGAACCGCTTACCCACGCGCCTCCTAGCCGCCTGGCCACACGTCTCCCTGAACTGAACACAAGTCGACCTCTGTGCGCACCCCATGTTCCTTAATTGAGCCAGACCCCTTGCTATCTCTCAGTTGAGCTGGTGTCTTGGCCCCCTCACGGCCTCCCAGCTGAGTCGGCATTACGTCCCCCTCATGGCCTCCCGGCTAAGCCGGTGTCCCGGTGCCATCGTAGCTTCCCGGATGACCATGAGTCCCATCCCCCCCCCCCACAGCCTCCTGGTCGTGTCGGTGTCCTAGCCCCCATGAGGCCACCTAGCCGAGCCGCTGTCCTGGTACCCTCGTGGTGCCATGACCTATCCAGCCCAGTTGCGCCCTCCTGGCCGCGCCGTAGCTGGTCGTACCCTCACGTCGCTCTAGGTCGCACTGGTCGAGCCAAACCCAATGGGTCGACCTACCCAATGGGATATTCTGGACCCCTCAGGTCAGCATGGGTCAACCCAAACTAGATCGGCCCAGACTAAGTTGGGTCTGGTCGGTCCGGCCGAGTCAGAGCGGACCCGGGCCCACTACCGACCCTTTCCTTTCTTTGGCCATATCATTGGCACCAGATGACCATTTGGAGAATCATCAGTGTTGTTGGTTTTCTTGGAGCACGACAGCCCCTTCAATTATACCCCAATGGAGTTCATGGTTTAGTTGAGATACGGTTAGGTTGGATCGTACACGAATCCAACCGGGCCCCCGTGACTAAAAGGCAAATAACTCACAGATCGGGCATCTGATTGATGCGCCGTCTATTGTGTTGAGACCCCTATGACGAGGTGGACCTTTTAGATGCTTCTTCATGGGAAATCATGGTAGTTTATGTTTTGAAACTCGGCTTGAGGGGCGGACCCTCCCGGAATCAAGCATGCTTCATGAAGAACCTTGTGGCTGGTTGTACACTGACGACTATTTCTGGATCCTGTGTGGGTTCGACAACACTGATTACTGTTCCTAGATCCCGTTCAAGTTTGACAACTCAGACTACTATTCCTGGATCCTGTGTGGGTTTTACAGTTAAGACTTATGTTGATGGATCCAGTGTGGGTTCGACAGAATAACTGTTCTTGGATCCTATGTGGGTTCGACAGTGTTGATTTTTGTTCCTGGATCCTGTGTGGGTTCAATAGAATAGATGATTTAGTGGCTACATCTGATCATATCCATCTATATTAATAAGTATTATACTTATCTGAGTTGAGTCAGTAACATAGTTTTTTCCTCTTGATTGAGATGGATTACTAGATAACTTAGGTATATGTATGGGCATATACCTGAGTGGGGTTATATGTTGATTTCATTCCTTATGGATGATACTTGCTGGATTTTGTGAGACCTTGAGGTTCATGGGGACCCTATTGAGTTTTTTCATACTCACCCCTACACAGGTTATTCCTGCACCTCATTGTGTTGGTTGAAAACGATGAACAATGTTAACCGAGGCAGATTGTACGAGGACCGAACTGTACCCGAAGGTGGACCTCAAGACGAGTCGGTACCCGGTGGAGACTGATGGACGTGGAGGGATGAGGAGGCTATCTATACCTACCCTCTAGGTAGGATCTATGGTGGATGATCCAGAAGCTTCTTTTCACATTTCAGTTGTTTTTTCCTTTTCAGTTGTACTTGTACTTTATAGTTCGTCTAGTATTTCTGGCCCCTTTACATTTAGCACTATCTTGTTATATAGTTTTTCTTAGTGTTATGTATTCAGTTGTGTACTATGTTGTGCGGGTTTTCAGTTATAAAGGCAGTGCCTTCCCAGTTTAGGGATCTACGCATTTGGTGCTAGTTGCCAGCCCCTGGCCTTTGGATGGCGGGCTAGGGGTAGTCACAGCATTGGCCCCGGGGGACGGGTCGTGACATTAGTATCTAAAAAATCATTTTATTTTTTTGGGTACAGTAGTATATCACATTATGTATGATCTATGGATATGTCTCATTGGGAAAACAATGTTTGATCCTTGTTGTAACACCCCTCCCCGACCTCATTGGCTTGAGGAGGCAATGAGGGCTACTTGGCCTTAAGCGACATTCCCAAGGCGCCAAAGGCTGGCAATAAATGTCGAGGGATTCATGATCAAGTTGGGGAATGAATTTCCATTAAGAAAAAACAAACCAAACAGTCCATAAATAGCCACTAATGATGCATGTCAATTCAATTACCCAACCATGCATTCCCAAAAGACAACCAAGTTGTTCCACAACACAACTCAAAACCAATACAACCAGACATGTCCACACAACATCATAGTACAAGCGGTAAACTAAACCACAACCACTATGAGGCATGCCACCACCAGAGCTCCACACAAAGCACCAAGCTCCATGCTCTACCAATACATCACAAAGATCCAATAAAGGAGTGTGATGCCTTACCTTTTCCCACGTCACGATACACAACATCTGCAAAGACACCAACGTGACAAAGCAGGGGGTGACTACTAAAACATAGTAGGATTTCCCCAAATGACTTCCCTACACATTCTTATAGGATAAAACCGTTAGAACATTTATATAAAACAGTTTATATAAAATAATCACAAGTGAAACCATTACTATAAGCCAACCATGCTCTTACCAAGCCATCACACCCAACCCAAGAAACCAAAGGAATGCCAAACAATCATGCCACAATCCATCTCATCATTTACACATTAGCACACCAACTTCCAAATTGAAAATAAATGAACAACAACAACCAAACAACCAAACGCTGGGGCTTCCGTCCAAACTGTTCATCCATTTACAGCTAGTGGCTCTTCTCGTCCAATTACCCTTAGATGGTGTCCATTCCATCAACTACCCATCCCCTTTTTAAAGTGGTACTTCTCAACACTTCCACACAACATCCCAAACAATCACAACCAATCATGTAACCCATTAAAGTCACAAAAACATCATGTAATCAACCCATTCCATTACATGTCAATTCACTTCAATAAATAACCCATTTATTGAAAACCATTTTTCCATGACAATCCCATTTCAATAAAACAAACTTTTTATTGAATACCATTTCCATCAATCATTTCACAAATCAATCATAGCATTCCATTTTAAAATATCCATTTTAAAATCCACGACAAGAACATTTCCCTAGAAAACCCCTTTTCCCCAAAACCCCCAAATGGATTTCCAACCACATTCGCACATCAACACGCAAATAATTTTAATCAACAAATTAATTTTAATATGGAATCACTAGTTCTAACCAAGTGGAGTTGAGAGAGAATCCATATACCTTTAGGGTTCCTGAGAAAATGTCCCACAAACAACCGCACCTCCAATCCGAAGAATGTACCACCGAAACATCTCTAGATCACCTTCCCTAACAATCACATGCCTTAAAATTAACATCCAAGGAAACCTGAACCCCTGATCTACACACAAAAAGTGTATATCTAGAAAACCAAGAAGGAGAGACATGTAGATCTAGAGGAAAACACAAGGAAACCAAGATAAGATACTTACCCCAGAGATACAACCTAGAATCCACCTTGACACCCCTTAGAATCGCTTCCAAAACGTGTGGGAGAGCACCTCCAACCCTTGAGAACCGAAAATCCTGAGTGAGGATCGAGTGGGAGGATGATTGGAGTGAAATGAGGAAATCCCAAGTGATCTCGGAACTTATAACCCTAAATTTAAGTGGCCGCACTGTTTGGAAAACCGTGCGCTAACTGTGCGCACGCCACTACCTCGCGAGCCAGAGTCTGCACGGTTTGGAAAATCGTGCGTAGGCCGTGCGAGGCCTACTGTCTCGAGAACAAGGGCTGAACTTGTTTCATGGGGAACCCGCATGGTTTCCACTAACCGATCTCAAACCTTGCACCCCTTTAAAAGCCTCCAAACTCATCCAAAACCATTCCAAAATCTCCCAACATCTTCCCAACTCATCTCTTGCAATTTAAACACAACAAAATTCATACAAAAGGCCACATACCTCAAACCGGGGGTGTTAAATTCTCCCGACCATTGGAATTTCCATCCTCAGAAAGTAGTGAACCTGCCCTTTGCCGAAATAGCTCGGGCCAGTACACGATCATCTATTTCTCCCGTTCCCATGTCTCCTCTTGAAAATGACAATGTTTCCACAAAACAAAAACTAAACTGATGATTTCACCATGAAAGACTTTGTCTTGCCTATCCCCAACCCGCACTGGCATGTGCACCAATGAAGCATCCGGTTCAAGCTCAACATGATCCCATCGAATCACATGTTCACGACCCGAGTTCTACTTTTTCAACTGAGAGACATGAAACACAGTGTGCACCGCACAAAACTTTGGTGGCAAAGCCAAACAATAAGACACCTCACCAACCCGCTCAAGAACCTCAAAAGGTCCAATATACCTTGGATATATCTTTCCCTTCTTCCCAAACCGACGATGTCCCAACCTAGGAGATGTCCTCAAGAACACATTATCACTCGCCTAGAACGACAACGGCCGTCGGCGATGACCCGCATATGATTTATGACAAATATAAGCCATCTCCATTCTATTCCTGATCAAATTTCTCTTCTTTGTAGTCTCTTGGACAAGACTCAGTCCATCCATCGAAGACTCGCCCATTTCCACGCATCATATTGGAGAACGACACAGCGGCCCAAATAATGCTTCAAAAAGAGCCATCTGTATGGATTCCAGATAACTGTTATTGTACGAGAACTCAAAAAATGTCAAGTGCTCCTCCCATGAGCCCCCAAAAACCAGGAAACAAGCCCGCAACATATCCTTGAGAGTTTGTATCATCCTCTCGGATTGACCATCTGTCTAAGGGTGATATGCGGTACTCATTATCAAGTGTGTTCCAAGGGCTTGTAGTAAGGATTTCGAGGAACGAGATGTAAACCTCAGATCTCTATCTGATACAATCAAAACTGGATCACCATTCCTCTTTACCACCTCCCGAATATAGATTTTGGACAGATCCTCCACCGTATGAGATTCACGAATCTGGATGAAATGGGCCGACTACTTTAGTCGATCCACTATCACCCAAATGGTATCGGGATTCTTGACCGTTCTTGGAAGACCTGTGAAAAAATCCATCGCTATCTGCTCTTACTTCCAAATATGGATTAGTAAGGACTGAAACATTCCTGCTGGCCTCTGATTCTCTACCTTGACCTGCTGAAAATTCAAGCATCTGGAAAAAACTCAAGCACACTTCTTTCCATACCAGCCCACCAGAACTACGTCTTCAGAACTTTATACATTTCTTGAATTCCAGGATGAAAAACCCACCTGGAATGATGATACTCCCTAAGAAGATCCTCCTGACAAGAAACTGGTACAACCATCCAATTTCAAAAACACATAACTGAATATCCATTCAGTAGAAAACCCTCAATGGTCTCCCCACCATTGAGTCTCGACCCCATGGTCACACACTCAGAATCGGATATATGTGCCTCTCTAACCAGACCAACCAAGTCAGGAATCAACAAAAATAGAACGAAGACCACTCTATCGCACTGGTCCTCACATTTCAACAGCATATCAGCTATAACCAACATCAACTACAACTGGTGTCATGCCTGTTTCACCACCTGAGCATATGATTTTCTACTTAATTCATCTGCCATCAAATATCCCTTACCCGGTGTGTACATCAAGTCAAAATCAAACATCTGGAGATATTTCATCTATCTCCATTTCCTCAAGTTCAAATACCTTTTTGAGAAAATGTGTTTCAAGCTCCTATGATCTGTATATACCATGAATTTCTCACCGAAGAGATAATGACGCCACACTTTGAAAGCATGGACCACTGCTTCGAACTCCAAATCATGATTTCGGTAGTTCTTCTCATGCAATCTCAATTGTCGTGAGCCATATTCACCCACATGATTCCATTGCATGAGAACGCACCCCAACCATGATCCCGATGCATTTCAATACACCATGTACCCTTTTCCTGGTTCTAGAAAAACCAATATTGGTGCTGATGTAAGACGACCCATTAGCTCATCGAAACACTGCTGACATTGTTCATTCCACTGGAATGGAACATTCATTCTTTTCAAAGCTGTCATCAGTGAAGCCAAACGTGAAAAATCATGAAAAAAATGCCGATGATACCCAGCTAGACCAAGAGAACTTCGTATCTCAAACACATTCTTTGGTGGTTTCCACAAGAAAAAAGCCTCTATCTTTTCTGGATCCACTGAAACACCTCTTTTAGAAATCACATGGCCAAGAAAATGAACTTCCTATATCAAAAAGTCACACATTTACAACTTGGAATACAACTGATGATCCCTCATGATCCCCAGCACTGTCGCCAAGTGCCTCTCATGCTCCATCCTTGTATTTGAATACACTAGAATATCGTCGACAAACACCACCAAAAATTAATCCAGATATATCTGAAATATCTAATTCATCAATTCCATAAACACCACTGGTGCATTTGTTAGACCAAAGGGCATAACCACATATTCATAATGGCTATATCTACTTCTAAAAGTTGTTTTAGAAATATGTACCTTCCTCGCTCGCAATTGATGGTATCCCAACCTCAGGTTGATCATGGAGAACAACTGGGCTCCCTTCAACTGGTGGAACAAATCATGAATTCATAGACGTGGATATCTATTCTTTATCGTAACTTGGTTAAGTCTACGATAATCAACACATAGCCTCAAAGTTCCATATTCCTTTTTCACAAACAACACCATCACTGCCCATGGAGACATGCTAGGATAGATAAACTCTTTTCATTATAACTATTCCAACAAGATTTTCAATTCCCACAATTCAGCTGGTGCCATCCAGTAAGACGGAATTGAGATAGGACTGTTCCCTGGAAGGAGATCAATCGTAAACTCCACTCCTCTTATGGGAGGTTACCTAGATAATTCTTCAGGTAAAACATCCATGAACTAATCCACCACAATTGGAGGAACACTCTTCTCAAGACCCTCTACCAATTTCAACGACAAAACCACCAACTGATACAATAACGTACCCACTGCTCGTGCCAAAAAACCACGTGCACCCTGTCTTTCATGCTTATCCCCTCTAAAGAGATGTCTAACACCATCATGTGTCGTAAAATTCATTATCCACGCATCACAGTCGATGTGGGCCTTAAAATCCACCAGACAATCCATTCGTCGAATTACATCATACCCCTCCATCTCAAGCACTGAGAAATTCCAAGTTATCTCAACCTCGCCCACAACGATAGAACATTCTCTACACAAGAAGGCTCGAAACTCTCTTCGACCCAGAGGAGTTTGATGTTTCAAAATAAAGGGCATCATTTCTACCCTTAAACCCAACAAATCAACCACACGTGTAGCAATACTAGAGTGTGAATCACCCGTATCAAACAACACATGCATCAAGGTAGAATTTAAAAGAATAGTACCTCGCACCGTGGATGGTCCTGACTGATCATCCACAACCTGATCAGCTCCAAACACATGTTTGTTTGACACACTCTGCTCTTTATTACTCTGCTGAGGCATCATGGTATTCTGAGAATCACCATGACCCACTTTACTTTACTGACGAGGGGTGTGCTACTTTCCTCGTCCCGTCGAAGCATACGACATCTGCGATCCCTGAGGAGTATCATGCGCATCCAAACTTGGAGCATTCAGACAATAATGCTGCAGATACCCCATCTTCTTACAATTATGACATGTTCGATGTTTTGTCATACAATCCCACTTGATGTGGCTCGCTGAACCACACTGAAAACATCCCGACTTTCTCTAGGGCTTCATATGAAGATTTACCGATCCTATTGACGGAATATATGCCATATTCCCATCCTAGGAATAATTATCCCTCTTCCTCTTGAACCCATCATTAGAGTTCCCACTATTCTCCATGGGTACCACCATGCTTCACCCACCTTGAGCGCCCAACAGATCCCGCTCCGGCACTGAGGATCTATTCAACATCTCTGTGTAATCAACGATACAAAACACTGGAATATTTGAACGGATTTCTTGCCTTAACCCCTCTTCAATGATCATTGAATTAAACTAAGTGCTACCCGCCGCCTTGGGTGAAAACCGCACTATGTTCATAAACATAGCTGCATACTCCGGCACCGACATCATCTCTTGCTTCAAACTGAAGAAATCAGTCGTACGCTGAATTCTAAACTTATGTGGGTAGAATTTTTTGTTAAAAAATTCCTCAAAACCTTCTAACATAATACCCTGGTCCGTTACCATTTGAACTACCAACTCTCACCACTGATGGGCAATATCTTCCATCATATACGCGGCCAACTTCACTTTCATCTATGCTGGCATTCCCAAGAACCCAACAATCTTGTTCATTCTATTCAACCATGATTCTACCCCTTCTAGCTCTGAATCACCCCTGATGATGGGTGGATTCTGCCTTTGAAACTGAACATCATGATCCACATGCCTTGGTTTATCCACTTTGTTCCCACATACCACAGCATGGAAAGCTTGCACTATACTTTGCACTAGCTGTTGGTTCACCTGAGGCTTAGGTGCAACCACATTCTTAGCAGCCTCCTCCGATTGGTCTCTACGATGCCTACCCGGTCACATTTCTATAAAAAAGAAACAAAAAACCATGAGTCTCACTTTCTTAGACATCACTAAATCCCATTTCTAATCCCATTTCACAACATTATCACAACAAGGCTTTCCACCAGTTCACATTTTCCACATGTTCCATGTTTCACCATTTTAAAAACCAAACCATTTTCAAAATACTAATTTATTAACAATTCAATTTTACACATTCATAGAACATAATAAATCATTATACCCCAATCAAATATGAATCCTACTGGGAAGTCATTTCTACCATGCATTCCATGCTCATCTCATTGGCTACACCCACGACAATGAGATATCCAATTCCTATAAGTGTCTCCAAAACACTTATGTACCCAACTCCATGGTAACTTGAATTTCTTCATAAAAGGGTTAGCTACGTACATTTATGCTATACATTCCATGTTCCGAAAATCCTACACCTTGATACCATCCCGACTTAATGAATGTAACCGAATGAATGTCACACCAAATCCGAGAATCAACTCCAAAGGACCGATCAAACTGATACCACTTGTAACACCCCAACACTACCTCATTGGATTGAGGAGGCGGTGAGGGATACATGGCCTTAAGCAATGTTCCCAAGGTGCCAAAGGCTAGAAATAAATTCTGAGTGCTTCAAGATCATGTTGGGGAACAATTTTCCCTTAAGACAAAACCAACCAAACAATCCTCAAATAGCCACTTCATGATGCATGTCAATTCAATTACCCAAACCTGCATTCCCAAAATAAAACCAAGTTGTTCCACAACACAACTAAAAACCAATATAACCAAACATGTCCACACAACATCAGAGTACAAGCGGAAGACTAAACCACAACCACTACGAGCGATGCCACCACCACAGCTCCACACCATGCTCCAAGCTCCACGCTCCACCAAGACATCATAAACATCCACTAAAGGAGGCTGATGCCTTACCTTTTCCCATGTCATGATACACAACATCTGCAAACACAGCAACGCGCCAAAGTAGAGGGTGAGTACTAAAACACAGTAGGATTTCCCCAAATGACTTCCCTACACACACCACTAGGATAAATCCGTTAGCACATTTATATAAAATATTTTATATAAAAGTATCATAAGTTCCACCATTACCAAAAGCCAACCATGCTCTTACCAATACATCACACCCCACCCATGAAACCAAAGGAAAGCCAACCAAGCATTCCACAAGACATCTCATCATTTACACATTGGCACAACAACTTCCATCATGAAAAGTGATGGAAAACAACAACCGAACAACCAAACAACCAAACGGTGGAACTTTCATCCAACCCGTTCATCCATTTACAACTAGTGGCCCTTCCCATCCACTTATCCTTAGATGGTTTCCCTTCCTTCCACTATCCATCCCCTTTTTAAAGTGGTACTTCTCGCCACATTTGCACAACATCCCAACCAATCACAACCAAGCATGTAACCTGTAACACCCTGATATTTTATGAGAAGTATTTTTTTATTTAATATGTTATATGGAAAGGAATCTTTCACTACACACAACACTATCTTGGCTTACATTACACGCAATCGCGACCTTCCTCGATAGCGTGTGTAGTACGCAATACCGAGTTTCACTAAAAAACGATATATTATAATATTATAAACTAGATATTATAAATAGTATTAAATTAATTTTGAATTTTATAACATTTTAATTCATCTTATACATTTTCTAGAATGCGGAATAAAAAAATCAGTTTTTTGGATAAAAGAAGTATTTTTCAAAAATTGCAGTTTTACCGCCTTTTGATGGCGCACCCACATTAAATCTTGTTTTTTACAATTTTATAAGTTCAATGTGACAAAATAAAATTCTCCTTTAGAATCAAGATATAAATATTTACTTTGGATAAATATTTCATACTATTCTGATAACTTTCATATTTTAATGAATAGTAAAAACACGCTATATGTTAATTAAAAACAAATTTTTCATCGCAATACTTTATATGGTTAAATTATAATATTGAATGTTTTTAAAGTATAAATAGAATATATTTTTACCGTTTAATATAATTTATTTCATTAGCATTATTTTTACATTGAATTCATAGGTAAAAACATTTCAATCTTTGTCAATGTTTTATCTTTTAAAATCTGTTTCCTTAACAAGGGGATTAATTTTAAATTAATTACTGATACTTCTGTGTTTTGAATTTTGAAAAATGGATTCCATATTTGGAATCAGTGGGTCCAAATTATGTTAATAGTTTACTTTTATTTTTTCTGATATTATGAATAGTAACTATGATAATTTTTATTTAATACGGTTAAAGGTAAATATGGTAATTCAAGGTTAAAAGAATATTATAATAATTCAAAATTACATTGACACTTTTCCTAACCCTATTGGATGAGTAATTTCCGACCATGGGCATCCTTGGGTCGATTTTGGGACCACATTTAGCCACATGGTAGTGACAATGACAATTTGGATTAATTAATTTAATTTAAAGACAAAATTGACATTAACAAAAATCTTTTAGTAATTAATTTTTATAAGGGGATATATAAATTATATTTTAGACTATAAAAATTCATTGGAAATCTAAAACTATTTCATACATAACTATAGTTTTTTGATAATTTTTAGACACCAAATAAATTAAATTTTTCATGACACAAATAATGATGAAGTATTTACCTCATTAATAAATGATTTAAATAAATAAGATTATAATGATTAAAATATTTTCCAAAACATTTCCAATTCTGATTGGATGATTTTATTTCGACCATTATTCATCTTATATTCATCCTTAATGATTTTTGGGCCTTTTGAAACTGAAGATATGTTTATAATAAATAATATTTCCACACTTTCCAAAGGTGCCCCTCTCCTCCCTTATAAAAGGCACCTCATCTCTCTCTTCCTCACACCAATTTGAGCCTTAAAGCACGACCAAACCCTGACCATTTCACCTCCCCACTTCCTTAGAAACCTACTAGAGGTACTGGTCTTCTCAAAAGACCAAATCTAGTTCCTTAAGATAAAGTTTAAAGGAGGCACTTCGAGAAAGAGGTAATACCTTATACCGTTTTCTTCAAGTTCCATTCTTCTTCTACTACCTCTTCTTTAGTTGTTTAATTATGAGGTAATAACATCAGTATCCCTCATATAATTATATGTTATTATAAATATGAAACAACCCTATTTCACCTCTTATCCATCCTATGGGAAACGAAATCATCGCGCGTGCGTACGTAGGGAATATCGTCTCCACGCCGTGGTGTAATTTGTTTTCCACCACAACCTTACTTGTATGGGTATAATGGTGAAAATAAATAACTATATATAATTATTTTAAAGTTCTATTGATTCTGAAATAGTATACATACACTCCAATACAATTCCACGAACATGGGAATGATATCATCGCTCGTGCGTACGTACGTCCTACCGTCTCCATGATGTGATGCGACTCGTTCTATATTATCTTCATTGAATAATGATTATATAATTTAATTTAATGAATAAATATGATATATATTACACTAATACCATTCTGTAAATGAGGTATCTATATCCTATAAAGAGGAATAACAATTTATTCGACAAAACACGCATAAGAACAAAAAGTAATAAACACTCAAATAACAAGTAGTAATGAAATATTACTAATAAGAAGCTAAGAATATGACCATATATGATATCATAAAAATAATTATGATTCTGGAATAAGTCAATAACATTATTTAAATCATTATACAGGAGGTTCGGACACTTACGAAGCAAATCAGACCTAAGGTAAGGGACAATCTCACAATCTCAATTTTTATCCGAGATTGTTTATACTTCAGAATTTATTGGGGAATATTTATCATCCACATCCATGTTTCCTCAATATGTAATATTATTTATATCCTCATAAAATTTTTTAAATCCAATTTTTCCCTTTCGGTGAGTTTTTATTAAAAGATATGAAAGGAATCTTTTGTCATTTTTTGTATGAGGTACTTTTTGACTTTTCTAACAAAAGTACGAGAAGAATGTTTTTTAACTTATACGGAATGAATGGATTTTAAAAACATTATTTACAAGAATATTCCTTTACAAGTTTTCAAATTTATTTTTTATCAACTTTTTTTAGTTTAAAATTGTATGACATGTTAAGGAAGGAAAGATTTTTTTGAAGTAGAATGGATATTTTCCTCAAGAATGGAGTTTAAGTGTTTTTTCAAAATTATTTTCCATATAAGATAATATAGGGTTCTATTTCTATCCCTATTATTACATTGATTTGATTATGTTGTGATGGAAATATTTTTATGAATTCCTTTATTTTATATGAATTGTTTTATGATGTCACGATGTTTAATATTCCCATTTTTATTACATGGGTTATGCTATGATGTATGGTTTATGATTTTGTGGCACACATAAGAGTTGTATCATTATGAGATGGGTGGTACCTATATCTCCCTCCAATGCATTGGGTAAAGATTTTATATCTCATGAGATAGACATGGCTGGAATGATAGGTTAAACCGGTAGAGTGAAACAGGACTGAAACGAGGAGTGAACTTGTTTCAGAAATGGAATTTGTTGACTAAGATGGTCTTGGAAATGAGTCTTGACTAATAAGAAATGATTCTTTATGATTATGTGTGTATGCCACAAAGTTTCATGTTTTATGTTATGATTATTGGGATTACATTTCACTACCATGATTTATCCCATGTTATGAAATTATGATCTCTTTTGCAGGGTAAGATTTCCAAAATGTTATGTTCTTATGAATTTGATGTGATTGATATTTCTTTTGTTTACCCTTACTGAGCATTTGAGCTCACCCTTTTGTATGTTTTCTTTTCCCACGTCAGGAAGAAGGTTATTAAGTAAGATATGCCAAAAAGAGACTATAGATATGATGAAATAAATGGGAGACAGTGTAGATGCTTTATTAACTAGTTGGTTATATTTCCCAGTTTCTAAAGACACTATACCTATATGGTCCTTTAATGGTTTTGATATATTTTTTAATAAGTATGATTCAATTTTGAAGTATTAACCATGTATGTAAAGTATGGGTTTCTATAGTTGGTATCAAAGAAAAGGTATAGTCAACCTTTGGAAACTAGGATGTGAAAGCCTTAGTAAGAAACTTAAGGATATGTCTAAGCATAGAACAAAATCTTAGTGTTTTAGAAATGGCCATGAACAACCTATGATAAGACCTTAAGTGTGAAATTTTATTCTTGATTATGTGGGTTTCCTATTATAATTAGTGTTGCTTACACTATTCTTCTTGGTTTTAGTCAATGGATGGAACACGAAGGAACTGTGTTAATGCGGAATGCGATGGGCAATTTGATGATTGTCCCCCTGAGCAACCAAACGTTATGGGAGATGGAATGAAAAATCTTGTAGCTATGCTCACACAACTTTCTCAAGCTATGAATCATGCAGCACTTTTAAATGAGCAAAGGAAGGAGCAACATTTTGTTGAATCCTTCATGAGGCAGCGTCCACCTTCATTCAGTGGGTCTTCTGATCCATTAGTGGCTGAACAATGGATCAGTACCACTGAAAAGATATTTTTAGTTCTTCAATGTTCTGAACAAGATAAAGTCATTTTAGCAGTGTATCATTTGGAAGGAGACGCTGATCAATGGTGGAATCTTATTAAGAATACGAGGAAAAGGGATGAAATTGAGTCCATGGAATGTGATGAGTTCAAGAACATATTTTTCAATAAGTATGTCCCTCGTATTCTTTGAACAAAGATGGAGGAGGAGTTTCTTGAACTGAAGAAAAAGGATGATGAATCTGTTAGTACCTACGAAATTTGTTTGACATGACTTGTAAGGTACGCTTCGGGAATTATTATCCAACCTAAGAGTAAGATAGATCGATTCTTTAGTGGCTTAAAATGAAGTCTTCGAAGGGAGTTATCCATAAGGGACTTTAATAGCTATGAAGAAATTGTTCTATGTGCTCTCAAGGTTGAGATGGAGATTGGTGTAACCCATCAGTCACATGGGTTTGATAAGAAGAGGAAAATGGAATTAAAAGGAAAATTGAATTCAAAGGAAAATATAAAGACCACACAGAAAAGAAGATGATTATTCCCTTATGCTAAAAGTGTGGAAAGAAACATGGATGAAATTGTCTTAAGGGGACAAGAAAATTTTATAAGTGTGGAAAAGAAGGTCATCGGGCAATTGAATGTCAAAATAATGGGAAGAAGATGTCTAATAATGCAAAAAAAAGGAAGGGATACACAGAATGAACCTACTACACTTCAATGTTTCAAGTGCAAGGAGATGGGATAGTATGCCAATCAATGCCCAAATCCAAGGGTTTATGATGATGATCGAAATCAACAAAATCTTAAGGCCAAAGACAAAGTAAAGTCACATGCAATTACTATCGGCGATGTGAAGTACGACAACAAAGTGGTGGGAGGTACACTTACCATCAAATCTAAAGGAGAAAATGTTTTATTTGATTCTGGATCCACCCACTCTTTTATTTCTGAAGAATTTTCTAAGGGTATCACTGTATTACCTCAAAAATTAGATGTTGAGTTGGTTGTGACAACTCCTAATGGCACAACAATCGCATAAAAAGTTTACAATTCTTCTCCGATTGAAGTTTGTGGGAAAGTGCTTCCTACAAATCTTTTGATCCTTCCTAGAGTGAAATTTGATGTGATTCTTGGCATGGATTGGATTTCTTTATATGGATCTCATATCAATTTCCAAATAAGGGAAGTCACATTTCATATTCCAGATCAATCTATGATCGTCTATCGATGCAAGGACGATCATAACCTTCCAGTGGAAATTTCTTCTATCTTATGGGTCTTGATTCCACTAAATGAAGGTTATTTATCTCAAATGGTTGGAGAGAAAGTCAAGATTAATAATATGCCCATTGTATTTGAATTTGATGATGTCTTTCTGGAGGAATTTCCAATTCTTCCACCAAATCATGAAGTTGAGTTTTCAATAGAACTCGTACCGGGTGCTTTGCCTATTTCAAAAACACCTTATAGAATGACCCCAATTGAGTTGCAGGAATTGAAGAAGTAACTACAAGAGAATCGTGATAAAGGATTCATACTCCCTAGTGCATCATCTTGGGGAGCACCTGTTCTGTTTGTTAAGAAGAAATATGGATCAATGAGACTCTGCATTGATTATCGAGAACTTAACAAGATCACAATAAAGAACAAATATCCTCTCACATGCATTGATGACCTATTTGACAAACTACGTAGAGCTCAATTCTTTTCCAAGATTGATCTTCATTCAGGGTATCATCAATTAAGGGTCAAAAGGGAGGATATACCAAAGAAGACTTTCCATACAATGTATAGACACTATGAATTTATAGTGATTCCATTTGGTCTTACTAATACCCATGCTATCTTCATGGATCTTATGAATAGAGTCTTTAGGGACTATCTTGAGCGGTTTGTGGTAGTCTTTATAGATGATATTCTTGTCTATTCAAAGACAAAGGAACAACATGAAGATCACTGGAAAATTGTATTGAAGATCCTGAGAAAGGAGAAGCTTTATGCCAAATTTACCAAGTGTGAAGGCTTCAAAAAGTTGCATTTTTGGGTCACATAAGTTCAAAAGAGGGGATATCTGTGGATCTAGAAAAAACAGAGGTTATCAAAAGATGGTCGAGACTAACAAAAGTAACTGAGATCCGATGTTTTCTTTGTTTGGCTGGATATTATCAATGTTTTGTGAAATATTTTTCACGATTATCCAATCCACTCACAAGGTTGACTCGAAAAGGAGTTAAGTTCGTGTGGATGGAGGAATGTGAAGAGAATTTCTAGGATTTAAAAAGAAGGTTATCCAGTTCACATATGCTCATACTTCCTTTTAGTGGAGAAAGGTTTGTGATGTACAGTGATGCATCCAAGAAGGGGCTGGGGTGTGTTCTTATGAAAAACGATATGGTGATAGCTTTGCCGCATGACAGATGAAAATCCATGAGCAAAATTACCCAACTCATGATTTGGATTTAGCTGCGGTAATCTTTGCATTTAAGATTTGGAGGCATTATCTTTATGGAGAAAAGTCTGACATTTATACTAATCAAAAAAGTTTAAAGTATATTTTGACACAAAAGGAGATGAATATGTGCCAAAGAAGTTGGTTGGAGATGATTAAGGATTACGACTGCTCAATTCATTACCACCATGGGAAAGAAAACAAGGTGGCAGATGCATTAAGTCGACAAGACCATGCTAGCTTATCCATGATGAGGATAAAAAAAGATCCAATATTTATGGATTTAGAAAGGATGGATCTTGGAATTATAATTAAAGGGGAAAAATCATATCCTTCTCAAAGGAATGTTCAACCATCTATACATGTGAAGATTAAAGAGGCACAGAAAGAAGATGTCGAGTTACAAAAGAAGGTGATAAATGTTCCTGAATTCAACCTTGATTGTGATGGGATAATAATGTTCAGGAATCGGGTTTGTGTTCCTCCCATCCCAGAAAGAAGGAGCTGCTAGATGAGGCTCATAGTTCTTTATTTTCTATTCATTCTGGAAGCACGAAGATGTATAGGGACCTGAAAGAGTACTTCTGGTGGGATGGCATGAAAAGAGATGTTACTGAATATGTCTATAGATGCTTGGTTTGTCCACAAGTTAAAGCTGAGAGACAGAAGTCTAATGGGATGTTACAACCATTACCCGTACCTGAATGGAAATGGGAAAACATCACTATGGACTTTTTCACTGGAATTCCTAAAACATTCAAAGGCAATAATTCTATATGGGTCATAGTTGATCGTCTTACAAAGTCTGCACACTTCATTGCTATTAGAGAGGATTTCTCTCTAGATCAGCTTTCCATGATATATGTAAAGGAAGTGGTAAGATTGCATGGAGTTCCACTTTCTATTATATCTGATCAGGATCCGAGGTTTACCTCAATGTTCTGTAGAAGTCTTCACTATACTCTGGATACAGAGTTGAGTTTCAGTACTACTTATCATCCTCAGACAGACGGTCAGTCTAAAAGGATAATTCAAACTCTATAAGATATGTTGGGAGATTGCTCTATAGATTTCAAAGGTGGTTGGGATCAACACCTACCTATGGTGGAATTTTCTTATAATAATATCTTTCACTCCAGTATTCAGATGTCTCCTTATGAAGCTCTCCATGGAAAGAAATGCAGGACTACAACTTGCTAGGATGAAGTTGGGGAAAGAAAGCTATTAGGACCTGATATTGTTGATGAAATGGCAGAAAAGGTGAGATCTATTCAACAACACATAAGAGCAGCTCAGAGTCGACCAAAAATTTATGCCAACAATTGAAGAAAGGACCTAGAGTTTGAAGTGGCTGATAAAGTGTTCTTACGAATATCACCTTGGAAGAGAGTAATGAGATTTGGAAAGAAGGGAAAGTTGATCCCTAGATATATCGGTCCTTTTGAAATTATGCATCATGTTGGGAAGGTATCTTACCGATTGGCGCTTCCACTGAATCTCTCTCAAGTTCACGATGTGTTCCATGTATCTCTCCTGAGAGAGTACATACTTGATCCTTCACATGTACTCAGCTCAGAAGTTGTACCACTGGAACAAGATCTTTCTTATGAAGAACAGCCGATAGAGATTCTAGATCGTAGTGAAAAAGTCCTAAAAACAAGACCACTCTCTTGGTGAAAGTTTTATGGAGGAACCACCAATTAGAAGAAGCTACATGGGTACTTGAGGATATGATGAGGGAGAGGTATCCTCTTCTGTTTGTTACGAAGTGACGAATTTTGAGGGGGAAATTCATTTTAAGGGGGGTAGAATGTAACACCCTGATATTTTATGAGAGGTATTTTTTATGTAATATGTTATACGGAATGTAATCTTCCACTACACACAACACTATCTTGGCTTGTGTAACATGCAATCGCGACCTTCCTCGAGAGCGTGTGTAGTATGCAATACCGAGTTTCACTAAACAACGATATATTATAATATTATAAACTAGCCGTTATGAATAGTATTAACTGAATTTTGAATTTAATAACATTTTAATTCATCTTATAGATTTTCTAGAATGAGATATGAGAACAAAAACAGTTTTTTGAATAAAAGAAGTATTTTTAAAAAAAATCTAGTTTTACCGCCTTTTGATGGCACACCCACATTAAATCCAGTTTTTGAAAAGTTTATAAGTTCAATTTGACAAAATAAAATTCTTCTTTAGTATCTGGATATAAAAATTTACTTTGGATAAATTTTTCATATTATTCTGATTACTTTCATATTTTAATGGATAGTAAAAACACGCTATATTTTAATGAAAAACAACTTTTTTCATCGCAATACTTTATATAGTTAAATTATAATATTGAATGTTTGTAAAGTATAAATAGAATATATTTTTACCATTTAATATAATTTATGTCATTAGCATTAATTTTACATTGAATTCATAGGTAAAAACATTTCAATCTTTCGCAATGTTTTAACTTTTAAAACCTGTTTGCTTAACAACGGGATTAATTTTAAATTAATTACTGAAACTTCTGTGTTTTGAATTTTGAAAAATGGATTCCATATTTGGAATCAGTGGGTCTAAATTATGTTAATAGGTTACTTTTAGTTTTTTGGTATTATGAATAGTAACTACGGTAATTTTTATTTACTACGGTTAAAGGTAAATATGGTAATTCAGGGTTAAAAGAATATTATAATAATTAAAAATTACATTTACATTTGTCCTAAACTTACTGGATGAGTAATGGCCGACCATGGGCATCCTTGGGTCAATTTGGGGACCCCATTGAGTCACATGGTAGTGACAATGACAATTTGGATTAATTAATTTAATGTAAAGACAAAATTGACACTAACAAAACTCTGTTAGTAATTAATTTTTATAAGGGGTTATATAAATTAAATTTTAGACTATAAATATTAATTGGAAATATAAAAATATTTCCTACATAATCATATTTTTTTATAATTTTTAGACACCAAATAAATTAAATTATTTATGACACAAGTAATGATGAAGTATTTACCTCATTAATAAATGATTTAAATAAACAAGATTACAATGATTAAAATATTTTCCAAAACATGTCCAATTATGATTGGATAATTTTATTTATACCATTAGTCATCTTATCATTATCTTTAATTATTTTTGGACCTTTTGAAACTGGAGATAAGTTTATAATCAAATAATATTTCCACACTTTCCAAAGGTGCCCCTCTCCTCCCTTATAAAAGGAACCTCCTCCCTCTCTTCCTCACACCAGTTTTAGCATTCACGCTCGTCCAACCCCTACCCATTTCACCTCCCCACTTCCTTAGAAACCTAATAGAGGTACTGGTCTTTTCAAAATACCAACTCTAGTGCCTTAAAAGAAAGTTTAAAGAAGGCACTTTGAGAAAGAGGTAATACCTTCTACCATTTTCTTCAAGTTCCATTCTTCATCTACTCCCTCTTTTTTAGTTGTTTCATTATGAGGTAATAAAATCAGTATCCCTAATATAATTATATGTTATTATAAATATGAAACAACTCTATTTCACCTCTTATCCATCCTACGGAAAACAAAATCATCGCGCGTGTGTACGTATGGAATACCGTCTCCACGTCGTGGTGTAATCTGTTTTCCACCACCACCATACTTGGATGGGTATAATGGTGAAAATAAATAACTATATATGATTATTGTAAATTTTTATTTATTATGAAATATTATACATACACTCCAATACAATTCCACAGACATGGGAACGATATCATCGCTCGTGCGTACGTACGGCCTACCATCTCCACGATGTGATTCGACTCGTTCTATATGATCTTCATTGAATAATGATTATATAAATGAATCTAATGAATTAATATGATATATATTACACTAATAACATTATGTAAATTATTTATCTATTTCCTATAAAGAGGAATTATAATTTATTTGACAAAACACGCATAACAACAGAAGGTAATAAACACCCAAATAACAAGTAGTAATGAAATATTACTAATAAGAAGCTAAGAATATGACCATATATGATATCATAACAATAATTATGATTCTGGAATTAGTCAATAACATTATTTAAATCATTATACAGTAGGTTCGGACACTTACGAAGCAAATCAGACCTAAGGTAAGGAACAATCTCGCAATCTCAATTTTTATCCGAGATTATTTATACTTCAGAATTTACTGGGGAATATTCATCATCCACATTCGTGTTTACTCAATATATAATATTATTTATATCCTCCTAAAATTGTTTAAATCCAATTTTTCCCTTTCGGTGAGTTTTTAGTAAAAGATATGAAAGGAATCTTTTGTCGTTTTTCGTACGAGGTACTTTTTGACTTTTCCAACAAAAGTACGAGAAGAATGTTTATTTAACTTATACGGCATGAATGGATTTTTAAAAAATTATTTCCCAGAATCTTCCTTTACAAGTTTTCAATTTTATTTTTAATCAACTTCTTTTAGTTTAATATTTTATGACATGTTAATAAAGGAAAAATGTTTTTGAAGTAGAAAGGATATTTTCCTCTAGAATGGAGTTCAAGTGTTTTATCAAAATTATTTTCCATATAAGATAATATAGGGTTCTGTTTCTATCCCTATTATTACATTTATTTGAATATGTTGTGATTGAAATATTTTTATGAATTCCTTTATCTTATATGAATTGTTTTGTGATGTCACGATGTTTAAGATTCCCATTTTTATTACATATGTTATGCTATGTTGTATGGTTTATGATTTTGTGGTACACATAAGAATGGTATCATTATGAGATGTGTGGGACCTATATCTCCCTCCAATGCATTGGGTAAATATTTTATATCTCATGAGATAGACATGGCTGGATCAGCAGGTTAAACCGGTTCAGTGAAACAGGACTGAAATGAGGAGTGAACTCAGTTTAGAAATGGACTTTTTCCACTAAGATAGTCTTGGCAATGAGTCTTGACTAATAAGAAAATATTCTCTATGATTATGTGTGTATGACACAACGTTTCATGTTTTACATTATGATTTTTGGGAATAAATTTCACTACCATGATTTATCCCATGTTATGAAATTATGATCTCTTTCGCAGGGTCAGATTTCCAAAATGTTATGTTCTTATGAATTTGATGTGATTGATATTTCTTTTGTTTACCCTTACTGAGCATTTGATCTCACCCTTTTGTATGTTTTCTTTCCCTAGGTCAGGAAGAAGGTTATTAAGTAAGATATGCCAAAGAGGGACTATAGATATGATGAAATAAATGGGAGACAATGTAGATGCCTTATGAACCAATTTTTTATGTCTCACAGTTTCTAAAGACGCTATAACTATATAGTCCTTTCATTATTTTTTTATATTTTGTAATAATAATGATTCAATTTTGATGTATTAACCATATATGTAAAGTATGGGTTGCTATATAACCCATTAAATTCACAACCACATCATGTAATCAACCCATTCCATTACATGTCAATTCACTTCAATAAATCACCCATTTATTGAAAACCATTTTTCCATGCCAAACCCATTTAAATAAAACAAAATTATTATTGAATACCATTTCCATCAATAATTTCACAAATCAATCATAGAATTCCATTTTGAAATTTCCATTTTAAAATACACAACAAGAACATTTAACCACACAACCCTTTTTTTCCCAAAACCCCTAAATGGTTTCCAACCACATTCACACATCAACACACAATTAATTTTAATCAACAAATTAATTGTAACATCGAACCACTAGTTCTAACAAAGTGGAGTCGAGAGAGAAGTCACCTACCTTTAGGGTTACCAAGAAAATGACCCATAAACAACCGCACCTCCAATTCAGAGAACGAACCGCTGAAACCTCTCTAGATCACCTTCCCTAACCATCAAAATCCTTAAAATTAACATCCAAGGTATCCCCAACCATAGATATACACACAACAAGTGTAGATCTTGAAAACAAAGAAGGATATGGATGTAGATCTAGAGGAAAAGACAACGAAACAAAGAGGAGAGACTTACCCGGGAGAAACCACCTTGAATCCACCTTGAAACCCCTTAGAATCACTTCCAAAACGTGTGGGAGAGCCCATACAACCCTTGAGAAATTAAAATACCAAGTGAGGCTCAAGTGGGAGGAATATTGGAGTGAAATGAGGCAATCCTGAGTGATCCCGGAACATATAACCCTAACATTAAGTGGCCACACGGTTAGCCAGCACGGTTTGGAAAACCATGCGCTAACCATGCCCACACCAATACCTCGAGTGCCAGGTTCTACACAGTTTCATTGCACGATTTGGAAAACTGTGTGCAGGTTGTATGAGGCCTACTATCTCGAGAACAAGGGTCTGCACGGTTTCTTGGGGAACCCGCACGGTTTCCACTAACCGTGCTCAAACCGTGTACCCCTTTAAAAGCCTCCGAACTAATCCAAAACCATTCCAAACCCTCCCAACCTCTTCCCAACTCATCTCATGCTCTTTAAACACATAAAAATGCTTAAAAAATGGCCACATACCTCAAATCGAGGGTGCTATACTTGTCTTAATGTGATTAATTATTTATTATATAGTTTGTAATTTTTTTGGTAAAATCTATAAAACGTGGCCATGGTCAAATTGAAGATATTTTCTAAAAATAAGAGTTTCCATGATTTACACACCATATGGTGTTCGAGAGAATTTTCAAAACAAGTGGTATTAGAACTGGAATTTATATTCTTTAAAATGCATGTGCTTAAAAATATCTATTTATCTTATCATATATGATGTGGTGAATTAAACAGTAGTGTTAAACATAATTGGGCTTAATTTCTTGATGTATGATCTCATGTTTTTCATGGGTTTAAATTTTAATGTTTTTGAGTCTTTCCTATGGTGGATGGGCTAAATTACAATACAAGCTTTGGGATGTAATTCCTTGAGGTGGAAAAATCTAAAATGTTTTCTTTCATTATTTTTCCTAAAGGTGTCTCTTGAGTCCAAATGAGTTTTGGAAGCATCAAGATTTAAATAATCATGTTTTTGATAAGAATATATAGGTGAAAATATAGAACATAGTTAGTGAAAACAATGAAACCCAAACCATGTTTATATTTACTATAGGAAAAAGGTTTGTTCAAACTATGTGAGAGAGTCCTCTTATCTATTTGAAATTGGAAAAAATTTATCAATTAGAATTACATGGTATGTTCACTATTTTAATATTGATGCACCAAAACTATACAAGGGGTTGGGTCTTGGATAGTAGCCACACACAGTGAGAAAATAGTTTGTATAAATTCTCATGTATACAATATGAGGTAGGGTTTCATGGAATGTGATTCCCACATCTTTAGGGCATGGTTTTTATAACTATACACCATAATTATATGGGATGATAGATATTGGGTTGTGAGGTTTTCATGATTGCATCATGGATTTCTTAACAGCGGAGAAAAACTATGTGCCTCATTAAAAATGGGAAAATTAACATTTTTCACGTTTGAACATAAATGGGTTTCCCCCAATTTTATTCCCAAATTCATCCAGTAGCCTCTTTACATACTCTCTCCTACCTTAACCTCTTTCATGAGTGGAACTATCTCATTCATGCTCTAATTTGATCATCATTGGATATTCTAGAAGCCTATTGGTAAATATATGACTCATGTTACCTCTTTTTTCAATTTTGTTCCCCCATAGAAATGTTATCTTTGTTAGATATAATATTCCCCTTTTTAAATTTCATCTTATAGATTGTCATTTTATTTCATTTGTGGTCTAAACAAGGGGTTATATTGTATGATTGAAGTTTCTTATACATGAGGTTGGTATTCCTTTACTTTTCCATCAAATTATTGGTATTTATGATTTTCTACATTGTATGGCATTCGAGGATAAGAAAACATTTCCCTTAAAATGTTTAAAGACTTGGTTAAATCATTTATACTATAATCATGATGCTCTTAAAAATAATTTATTTAGTTGGTGGTTCAAATCCTCAACCTGAACTACCACATTAGGTAGGTCCAATTAATCACTAGTTATTATTATTTATTAAAAACCAAAACACCCAACAAGTGTGTTTGGGTTTTTAAATTATTAAAGGGTTGAACATCTAGAGTTAATTTATTATTAGATAAAATGGGCACCAACATGGATTAAGTTAATTCATATAATTATACCCTGATTATATAGATAACACAGCATTGGGTTTGTGGGAATTTTCACCTATTAACAATGTGTTGCTAGTAGTTTATGAAATTTCATACAGTCATGTTCTTTTTTATATTTTCATTTTGAGTTGAGAAAGCCTCTTCTTAATGGAATATATAAAATAAATAAGTGAGTTTTTAAATAGTTTAATACCTTCACATGTCCTCTTTTCTCAATAAATGAATGTTTGGTAAAATTATTTTAACATAATTATAAATGGAGTACTGAATTGAATCATTCTTATTATAAGTTTTCTAGGATATTTCTCATGTCCTCTGTTTTGTTTTTAAATATAATTTTTATATTCATTATATTATTTTTGTGAAATAATTTTATTTCTTATAAAGAGTTCCTTGGAATGACATTGGGTTTAAATGAAATTATATTATTCTTTTAAAAATAATTGGATTTCTTATATAGAATTTCGTGGATTATCTCATAGGTTAAATAAAAGTATATTGCATTTTGAGTGATACTTAGATTCCTTATATGAAATTCCTCGGATGGTATCAGAGGTAAAATGAAATTATATTATGCCTTGAGAGATACTTGTATTCTTTATATATAATTCATTGGAATGGATCATAATTCAAATGAAATTATATAACTCCTTGAGTGATACATGGATTATTTATATAGGATTCCTCAGACATCATCATATCTTAAATGAAACTATAAAATACCTTGAACGATACTTGGTTTCAGGCTAAGAACACCTTTTATGGGATCATAGGATAAATAATATTATATAATTTTTTTCATCATTATACATAGACTCCTTAGTTATGTACCATGGGTCGTGGGTTTAATATTTAATGTGTAAAATTAAAAGAGTTATTCTAGCTTAGGTTGATGTAGGTAGAGTCAGATAGGTATTCCATGAGAAAACCATTCTTTCATGTTTACATCTAAATTCAAAGCATTATTTATTATTCCCATGAAAAGATAATTTTATATTCACTTACTATATAGAATTTGAAATAGTTGGTGGTTCCCTACTTATTTTTACTATCATTCTATTTAGGATGCCTTACGTTACCTATGAAGATTACTTGTATGAAGGTAGGGTCAAGGAAAGCATCCTGCTATGGATGATTAATTTATTTAGGGTCAGTTCATGGAGGAGTTTGAGAAATCCAATCCTTTATATACCCATGAGATAGTTTTAGGGATTTTTTATTTTCCCAAATATATTTTTTGTCATCATTCTTATATCTATACATATTATATTTCCCTATATACAAGACTCCATTTTGTATATGATGTTGTTAAGTGACTATTATTGTACTTGTTGTCTAGATTCACATTATGAAATTTTTTTTTATCAATTTAGTTTTTACTCTTATTATTCACTACATTTCTCTGCTTTGACAAAGGGGGTATAGTCTCCCAACTGTATCACCAGGGACCCTCATTGATAGTCAGAATCCCTTATCATATATGGAGGTTCTCTTGGGACCTTGTTCCCACTAGGTCTGGTTACATAATTGTGAGCAGCGAACAAGGTTTCCCAATTTTATATTAGATGATATTCTTTTCCATGTATTTTTATTTTATTCTGGTAGATATGAAACTAGGAATGTGTGAAAACAAGTTAAATAGGTCATGTTTGAGAGTTTCCAACCAATTAAGGGTGGAAATATAATGTTTCCTAGGATGTAATTGTCTTAGTGTTATTTCATTTCAACCTGATTGAATTTTTTTTATTTCATTTGGTAACTAATTTATGTGATTAATCATTTGGACTGGTGTGGTAGAGATGAGGTGTATTCATGCATCATTTCTGCCATTTATGATTCACATATCATTATTATGCCTATCTATATACCATGCTTGTTTTATTGTTTATTATTCTTATATGTAAACCATGATTGTGTGATTATAGATAATTATTATCTGTATACCATGCCTGTATGATTATTACTATGTCTACCTATAATCTCAGTTGAGTTTAAAATTTTATATGTCATGGATATGTTATAAGGATATTTAAATATAGTTCCGACATCAACCAAACTAATCTTTTCTTATATATGTTGATTATTAAATTATATCTAACCAACCAGATATTAATTAATGAAATAAAAATATTTTTAATTAGATCAAAATATAACTATAATATAATCTAGAAAAATTAATTTATTTGGTTTTTTTAATAAATCCATGTAATTTTTGAAGTGTATTGGTTAAATGGTGTGTTAATTTCTATGTATAAAGGCTTTCACAAAAATAACTAGTAGATGATGACCCATAAAACTAATTCCTTATTTTCAGGACATGAACCTTGTTGGAGAATTTTAGTATCAGGTGCCTATGAGATATCCCTGATATGTTTGTGTTAAAAACCTAAATAACAGAATTATTATGTGTTGAAATTAAATTGGATTCCAATTGTAATTATGGTAAATTTAATCCATAAATTTGGAATAGATACCCAAATAAAGGAAACCATATTGGCATGATGAGAACCAAGGTCATTGCCATTATTCATATATGTCTTTTTACATAACCCCTTTAAGGTATGTCTATAAAAAATTGGGATGTTTATTTAAAGAGTTAGCATCCACTTATATGGTGTTCATATAAATGTATAGTGGAATATTAATTAACTGATCCCTATAAAAATTTATAAAAAAATTATGTTTCTTATTGATAAGATGCACTAGATAATTAAAATTGGAGTTAAAAGATAAAGGGTGTTTTCATATATACCTTGTGAGTTAAATTTTCTTTAACTAATCTAATTGTAATAAAATATGGATAAATAAATGGTTGAAATAAAATTATGAGATATTTTTCCAAAATATTCTGGTGACCTCTTCTAAATTATTTTCCAATTACATTTTTATATATATTACGAGTACATGAAATATCATTTAACTATGCCTACTAATTTATTATAAAATTTTATGTTGATTCAATGTCTTAAATAAGACATTATTGTGGTGTTAAAAGAATACACCTTCATATAAGGCTCAATTATAATGTTTCATTAGGAGTTACTTGAACTGGAACATGAATGTTTATCATAGGTCTCTGATGAATTCATATATTCCATTAGAAATACGAGTTAGGTGGATGAACCTAGTGATGTTCTTAGTGTGAAGTTAGTTTTGGAGTTTTTTCCTGTTGTAATTTAGGGCATAGATTGGTTGTGGTAGTGCACATGGTGTTAAAAACATTAAAAAACTATTATCACGAATTTACAAAATCTAGAGGTATTATTCAAGTTTTGTTTTAGCTTGTGTAGGAATCTTACTAATTAAATGAGACTCTAGGGTATATGGGTACTTGTTCTATATGATGAGCCTCATTAAGGCCACGAGAATCATGTAATGAACACAATCAATGGGTTAGACATACCTAGGGAGGTTCAACCATTTTTTTAATCATGAAATATTAATCTTTTAATATTATATGACATGGAAGGTCTTCAGCATGGAAAATAGTCATATTGAAGAATAAAACTCTAGGTTATTCTTTTATATTGGCTATAACATGTTGGTTTGTGTAGATCCATTATCCCTGTAAATTAAAATAGAATGGAAAAGCTTATTTTATTATTATGATATCCAGGTAATATGTGTTGTTATAAAAGGATACCATCAATTAGTAAGGGATTCAGAAAAATCTATAAACATTAGGGACAGTTATTTATGTATCACTATGGTTTTAGTGATAAGGTCACATAAAAAATTAAACCATGTAATTTTATGACTTCTTGAAAAAAAATTGATTACAACGTGGCTACATTCAAAGGTCATCTCTAGAGTATAGTGACCTTAGTGTTAATGTATTTTTATAAGCATAGTATCCTAAATATATTAATATAATGAAAAGTTATTATAATTATTGGGGTGATGATAAAAATAGGATCTAGTGTTGTAATATGTTTTGTGAGATTTGGTTGAGCTTTTTTTTCTGATGTTAATGACGCATGTGAGCATGAATCAAGGTTAGTGGAATTCATGCATCTAAACATTAACCTTTTCTAGTGTTCTTAAAAGTAGTTAGGATTTCTCTACATTTATGATGACTCTTTTTATATGATTGTTAGAAATGTCTAGAATCCAAATTTAGTTGTAATGGGTTGTCTTTTGGGGGATTATTTGTTTCATTATATATAAGGTGAGGACTATAAACTCCTAAGGTGGGGAGTATCATGTCAGATATGGAAAGAGTTCCCTTCAAGGGAGAGGGAATGTGGTTGTGGTAACGAGTCATAAATGGACATAATGAATTCTGGAATCTAATGAGTTGATGGATTTAATATTTATATTCCCCAAGGTGGTGATGGTTTTTAAACTCATGTATGGGTTGGGATCGAGTCTGGACATTACAATCATGCTCAAAAAGCATAAGTGTTATAGGATATGTAATGGGTTGGTAGGAAATTTGTATTTACATGGTATCATGATGGAAATATGGTTGGTTAAGCACTCAGCCATAGATAAACACATAAAGTTGATGTTAAAATTTTTTGTTTAGGCTTGAACATTCTCATGTATCTTTGGGATTTAACAAAACATGACTAGTTCCTTAAATAAATATCGACTATTTAGCTGGACATCCATTAAAAAGTTATCTTAAGGTGGATCAAGTGATGTTTGGTAAGAATGTTTATAAGGTTAAATAATACAACCTTATGTGTGTCATTTTAAATATGATTAGATCAGTTAGAGGCATGACCTTTTTAATTCACCCTCGGGATATGATTAAAATCTCTAATAACTAGTGATCAACAATGTAATGGTTGTAATAAATTTTTGAGATTTCAAATATGGACGGTACACCTAGAATAGTGTATGATCCTTGTGAAGAATTCTTGAATGTTCTTCGGATTCCTTGTTTAGTAATGTCACTCAGATCTAGTTTTGAGGATTCATCCATGGGTGTAATCATGTTCTTCCATGAGGAATCATCTATAGGTAGTTTTACGGCCTTTCCTGCATGAATATTGAATTTTTTTGTTTGGAAATAATATTGGACACATTATTTTGGATTTCATAGAAGTGATTTATTCTTTGTATGAAGACCTTTCAAAGAATGGTTGTCATTATCATTCCAAGAATGGATGATGATAGTTATTTTTGAAATAAATCTTGTATAATATGATAGTTGACATGTTGAGATACATTGAAATGAATTAATATGATACATGGAATCAGTGGTTCAATAAAGGAAAATATATGATTTTTTAAAGGAATCATGGATCATGGATATCAATACACACCTATCGATGGAATATTTGGTGAATATCATGGTTTTTGTTTTTGTGTGTTTCGAATGGGTGATGTGTTACATTGAATTTTTTGGTTTTGATGGTAATCATTGGAAACATATTTTTTCTCCTAGTGTGGAGAATATCATTCCCAATACCTTAACATCATCATGATTACTCTAAGAGAGTATAAATTAAATTTTTCCTAGACAGGTTTCTATTTTGGTTTTATGTATGGACTCCATGGGAGTTTCTCTCAAGAAAAAATGTAAGGAAAAGCTACATAGTGGGGAAGACCATCATAGGTTGTTGGAGGATTACACTAGTATGCGAAAGTTCTCTAGATTAGTGGTGTCAACCATTGCATGATATTTTAGCTCCTTTTTGTTGTTGGACAAATAAAACCAAGCACTAATTATTCTCTCAAATAATTCAAAGTAAATGTTCGAATATAGACTTGGGGATTATTATAGTGTGAATTTTAGACCATGATTTTCTAGTGATGATCTAAGGATTATAGATCATTAATGTTTTAGTGTTATTTTTATAAATAAAATAAAATGAATTGGTGATTTTTTATGAAGTAGTTGTCATCAATGTTCGGTTATGGGATTCTGTGAGTGTGCTAGAATGATTCTGGTGTGCCTATGAATAAAGGGATTGGAATCTAGATTTGTATTTGTTGGCATTTGAAGATGGTGATTTTGAAAATATTCTACCTGAATTTGTTCTACTTGAGTTCCCATTAGTAGTTGTATAAATTCTCTGCAAAACCATTTTCGGCATGTCATTGAGTTCAAACATGTATTCTTCAATGGTCATATTTGGATTTTTTAGGAAAAGATAGTGTGACCAACCTAGAATAGTTTGATTGGATGTCAACTGTTTAGACAAAATCAAGGACCATGGGTAGTTTCTTCTTATTCGATCAGTTTTAACATGTTCATAGTCATTCTAAGAGTTTGATTAGAACATCAAAGGGGTTATCTTATAAAATATTATGATGGTGAAATTACTATGATTTAGAATTGGTCATTTAATGGAAGAACGCATGGTGGGATAAACCATTGGTCAGTTACATGATAAAATACTAATGAGATTGTAGTTAGTTTTATACTAGCTTGAGTAATTGGAATATGGATGTCTGGAAGCGGTTATGAGCACTGGATTGAGTTTTAAAAACATAATAGATATTTTACAATTTTACACTTGGTGGCACATTGAGAATTTATAAATACAATGTTTCCATTTAATAATTAGTTCACTACTATTTTAGATCGTGTAATTTTTTTATTTAGCACCAATGATTCTTAGGTGTCAAATAATCTATGGTAGGGAGATTGTAAAAACTCAATTCTTGTATAGGTATAAATTTTAAAATGATTTTGATTTTTTCATCTAGTGGAAAATATAAATCAGAAGTCAAGCCTTAGATCATAAATGTAAGAGTAGGAACACTCTATCATTTTTTGGTATAGTTTTAAGGCCGAAAATTTTTCGTGGGAGTCCAAATGAGTTTTTGAAGCATCGACTTCAAAAAATTATTTCATGAGAAGTGACTTAGGGAACATAATTATTGAAAACCACGAACTAAAAATTATGTGGGATTTTTTTATTGGTATATGGTTTTTTCAAACTATACAAGACGAGATGTATAAATATGAAAAAAATGAAACAAAATGAAGAGGTGGACCACATGGTGTGTTCACGGTTTTTTAAAACATGTCCCTGAATCATGTGAGGGGATGGATCTTGTATAGTATCGAAATATGGTGTGTGCATGAATTGTGTAACTGTATGCATGTATTGTGTGATGTAGTGGTTCATGGATAGTGATGACCAAATGGTTCACACATGGATTGTCTAACCTTGTGTTGTGACCAATTAGTGTGTCGGTTCTAAGATATTGAGGCCCACATGTTTGGAACACAATTTTCTGGACCATGAATCCAAACTGTCAACCTCATAAAAAAGAATAAAATTACAACTTTTTCCCTTTTCCCATAAATTAGTTTCACCTAATTTTTCCACCATTTCTAGAGTAACCTATCTGCAAACACCCTCCTCCCTCCTCTACTTATATGGATGTATCACGCTCCTTGGTATGATTTGATCACCATGGGATTTTTTACAGTCCTATAGGGTAAGTATAATATTACTCTCACCTTTTTTAGCAGTTTTCTTTTCTCATAAAAATAATATAATAATGTGGGCTAATATGCCCTATTTTTTGGTAATTATTTATAATTTTTATTTTCTATCATTTGGGAATAATCCAAGGGTGGATATCAGATGAGTAAATGTAATTAGTCATGTAGTAGGTGGTCTATTAATTTTCATTTAAAGTTTAGGTGATTATGATTTTTCATCCCTGGGGAACACAATGTTCTTCCAATGTGTTTCCTCGAAAATTTATAAATAATTAATTAAATCATTCAAACCATAACGTGTATCTTCAAAAAAAACATTTAACTTTTTCAGGGGTAGAAAAATTAAACATTATCCCCACCCCCAATTTGTGGGATTGATTAAAACCTTATAAATATTATTCTTCCATTAAAACTAAATTCACCATAATATGATTTTGGGTTGTCAATTATTAAATTATTGATCAAAATGAGTTATAAAGTTGTTATAAGACATGGGTACTCAAGTTCCATAAGATACTTTATAAGATTATACCCTTCTTGTATATAAAAACACCCTTGTGGTGTGTTTTAATCTTACTTTTTTATGATGAATGGATAATGGTTTATGAAAATACACATGGAAATTATATTTTATATATAAATAAAATGAATAAAGACTTAATCTTGATAGTGGAAGATGTAATTGAAAAAATTATGATGTAAAATGGTTTAATAACATCACATCGATCCTTTTCATTCTAAATTAATGGGTTGGTAGGTTAAATAGAATGTAATTATAAATGGAGTAATGAATTTAGTAAGGATTTTTACAAGTTGGCATAGATATTTATCATGGAAAATATTTAGTTAATAAATGTTACAAACCTACTAAATATATTACACAATGAGATATAAAAGTATTCCTTATATGGAATTCCTGTGAATTTTCTGGTGGTTATATGAAAATACATTACACCTTTAGAGATTCATGGATTCCTTGTAAGAAGTTCCTTAGATGGGATCAGACATTAAATGAAGTTATATTATTCCTTGATATGTACTTGTATTTCTTATATATAATTCCATATATGGGATTATAGGTTAAATAATACTATATCACGCCATGAAAAATATTTTATTCTTTATATAGAATGATTTGGACGGTATCATGTGTTACATGAAATTTTGTAATGCCTTGATCGATACTTGGGAACTGAATCGAAATGACATGCATGGGATCATGGGATAAATGGGATTATATTAATTTATTTCATCATTATATATGAATTCCTTGGTTACATACGCCCGGTTCCATGTTTTTTATATAAAATGTAAAATTATCATATTCATTTTGGCTCATGCTGAATAAGGTAGATCTGACCATGTATCAGACCATGTATCACATGAGGTACCTAAGTCAACATGATTAATAATCATTTCACAATCGTAATTATTATAACTAAACATGTAACATTTTATATTAAATTATTAGAGAGTATTAGACACAACTATATATTTCTTAATGAGTTTTACTTAAACACTTTTTGGACTACCTTTTTGTACCCCAAAATATTACTTGTATGCATGCATTGGTCATGGAAAGTGGCTACAAATGGATGGTTTATTTTTCTTATTGTGGGACCATAGCATTAGAAAACTTAGCCAATGGTCGGGATTCCCATGGGATATTTTTGGGTCTTTTTTAATTTGTCACATTTATCATATTACCGCCTTCTTCTATTTATACCTGATAAATTTTTTAAAAGACATTATATCATTTTTTATATAATATGATTCACAAAATATTACTATAATTATGGTTTGGAATTTATTTTTTTATGTTTATTTATTTCAATTTAGGTTGGGTATATTATTATTCAGGGTCGTGATCCACTATGATAAAGGGGGTATAGACTCCCCACTGTACCACCATATACTATCACTACTATTTGGTAGCCTCGAGCATACTGGGAGGCCCTCTTGAGGCCATGTCATCACTAGGTCAAGTTACATAATAGTGAACTGGGAGGAATACATCACAATTACCATAAAATAATTATATTCCATTATATTTAATATCAAAATGATTTTATGTTTATTATGTAAATAAAAATGGAATGGAAATAACTAATCCAACATGAATTTCACCAACTGAATTTGATATGATGTTATTGAATGTTTACAAAAGGGATCAAAATATAATATTTAAATATCTTATAAATTAGATAAATATGTATATAATGAGATTAAAGTCCTCCAACAATACATGGAAGAATATTAAAATATTTATGAAAATTATTTAAATATAAACTAATTCTCACATTAAGCGATATATAATAATTTTTATTACACTATGATATACTAAAATGAATAAATCAATTGATTTTTTATCCAAATCATTAATATAATTTTTATAATGTTCGTACTTGGTCAAAATATTTAAAACATGGAAATTATGAAAGGAATATTATGTAATCATTATATATAATATTATTATAAGTTTTTGTTAGTTGAATGATGAGATATATGTCCAGTAACTCTTTATGATTTATAATGTGACTCAAAGGACTGTGATAAAGTAGTATATATTATGTTAATTTCATTCTATTCAACCTTAGAGATAGCTTTCAATACTATAGAAACCTATAGTTAATCCAAAATGATGATAATGAAGATGTTTCTGAGAAATTCATTACTCTAGTAAAAGGAAAGTTGAAAATATGAAAGGTAATATTACATGGTAATGCTGATGTTATCATGTTTTAGTTATAATAAATTGTAAAAATTATTTATGATGTGTATTAGAGGATAGTAAAAATATTTTGATGAAAGTAATTTCAAACCAATAAAGAAAAATAATTTGACAACTAAAATAACACTAAATTTATATTTGATAAGAAAATGGGTAATAAATTTCAACGTATAGTATATGATATTTATGAATATGATGAAGAAAAATAATCCCATTAAGAAGAAAATATATAATTAAAATAAGATTTTGAAAACATGTTAAATTTAAAAGTAAATGAAGAATGAAATATGAGGATTAAAAGAAAGTTTATTTGACTTAAATGGATATATTGAATGTTATTCTATAGAGATATAAACTCAATGAAATAATAGTATGATATTATAGAGTTTTTGAAAACTCAGATAAATATATTGGGGTGTTGGAAGTAGAAATTGTAATAATATCGAAGGGATTTAGGATAATCCTTTTTCTTAATGAGACCGAATCAACTTGGATGTCTTTATGTAATTGTTTTAAGAAAAATATAATGAAACTGAATATATTAATTATTGTATCATAAACAGGGTAATTTTTCATTTATTAAGGATAGGTGGTAAATACAAATATAAAAATTAACATTGAATCAAAATATATAAATTTCACAAACTAGAATACATTTACAAGATCTTACAGTGAAATATCAAAATTAAACTATATAAAGAGCCGTTAAAAGATAAAGAGTGATTTAGAAAGTTAAATTCCTCTATGAAAAAAAAATAAATATTAGGGATAATAATCCAAAGAGAAAATTATGATGATAAATATTATATGTTTGTTTATATAAGGAAGAATCATATTAAAAGATACTCTCAGATAATATAATATATATTATTCTGAAAATTCGATTTCTATTAAAATCCAATTAAATATATAGAAAATATTCATTTTCTATTTGTTAGGTCTTAATTTTATCTAAATGAATTGAAAAATGACTTATTTTAATGATGAATAGATCTAAATATATGGTTGAAAAATTAGAATAAATTAATAGATAATATTATAATTTATATTATGATAAAGGATAAAATATTTTTAATGGGGTTATCTAATGATCTAATTATGATTGTAAGGAATTTATTTATAGGAAGAAAGAAGGTTATAAATAATGTATAAAATATCTAAGTAATGTTGAAAGTGTTTTCTTAAAATGTAATTAAATTGAAGAAAATATTTTTTTCACCAATAAGAAAAAAAATAAACAAGTTATAAACATGAATATGAAAGGTAAAGTAATCTCAAATCATTAATTATATATTTAAAATGAAAATTAAATTGTAAATTTGAAACATGTTTGACGTTACATAAAAAAAATAAAAAATACCATATAGTTCATTCATAAAGAGTCTTCACCTCACAGTATAAAAAATATAATCCTACTAAAATATGAAAAATCATGTAAATGGTATAGTTTCTTTTATAAATGATAAAGCGCTAAATATCTTTGGTACAAACATGACAAATATATTTAGATAATAGTATAATAATATGTAAATACTCATAATGGATATACTTTCCTATAATATCATATGTGTTATTCAATTATTTTACTTTATTCGTGAATTCACATTAAAAAGTGTGGATGTTTGATTAAAATAAATAATGCAAGTGTGTTAGTCAAAAGTATGAGAACTAATAGAAATATTTTCCATATAGATGGTGGGAATAATGCTTGTATATTACTATAGTATAGTATAACATCTTGTAGAATTGATGAATTATTTAAATAAATTTACAAATATATGAGAAATTCTCAAAGTTTAATTTTCTTTATGAACATAACTATTATGAAGTTGAAAGTGATTAATTATTTTTTATGATTTCATGATGAAAATTATAGTTGAAAATCCCTATAAACAAGTGAACAAGATAGTAGGAAATGTTCTTTACATTGTTAATATTGATGTTTACCACCCAATGACACAAATAAGAAGTAAATTAGATTAAAATTGAATCTTTTTTGTTATCAATATAGTAATAAATAATGATGTGTGGTAATTAATAAGAATAAATTGGTAATGAAGTACACAAAGTGGTATTATATAATTTTTTGAAAATAAATGTGAATGAATTATTAAAATTTTATTATTAGATAATTGTATTAATTATATTTTTATAAAACTAAAAACTAATTAGTTAGAAAATTACATCAAGAATGGGATTTATTATTAAAAATTAATAAAATGGATTGATCAAGAAAAATATTTCACACGGATAATAATATTTTAAATATAATTCTCACTTAAAATTATCTATCTAAAATTTATTTTAAATAAATGGTACAAGTTGTGGTATATGTCAAAAAATCTATTCTTGTCAAGGAGTGAATGTTACACTAACTAAGATACAGTGTTGACGATAATAAACTCTAAAACATGTTAGAGTTTTTATAATAAAAAATTATAAATAAAATGGATTAAATTAAAGAAAATTCTAGATTTGAAATGAATGAATGTATATTTCATTCTTATTATACTAGGATCAATTCCTTAATGTTTTTTAATTAGAGGGTTAATAAAAAATTAAAGCAGTACTATGGGGTTAATTGAAATAAAATGGAAATATTAAAATTGGCTCAAAATGGACGAAATTCATAAGGATGAGGATCATTATGAGACTATTATTGAATAAATGTACATATACCTAATTATATGTAGTGTAATAATATATTTGGTAAAGGATGTAGTATATATAAAGTAATAATTAACATTATAACGGACCTAATTTTTTTATTTTGTGAGTTTGTGGAATGATAAATAATATTTTATCATTTTTCAGATAGGCTTATGTGTTGGTAATTTTTCACATTCATGATACTATTTGTAACACCCCAAGATTTCATAGTGTGTTATTTCTTCAAAATAATTCAATAACTTGCACTACACGCAACACCGAGTTCAAGCGCACCATGATTTACCAAAAAATCTATTAAAAAAAGGTTATGAATAGTATTAACTAAATTTTAAACTTTATATAATCCTTATATTTTTAGAATCCATATTATGAGTTTCTTAGACATAATTCATTTTCAGTATTGCACTTTTACCAACTTTTAATAGTGAACCCTTTTTAAATACAATATTATAAACATTTGGACTAAATGGGGACATCAGAAAAATTTAAAATGAAACATCCCAAGCTTCCACGGTGCGCTTTCCTTTGAATAATACAGTAGCGTGTGTTGTACGCAACTTTGAGTTCTAACACACACCCCAACCAATCAAACTAGCCGTTATGAATAGTAAGACCTACTTTTTGAAATTTTATAAATTTTTCTCTCAAAATGGACTTCATTTTTGGATTCGGGATAACGAATTTATCCTAGGGTGAAATTTTGGAACTTTTCGGATAACACTTATATTTTGATGAATAGTGAAAATTACTAAATTTTAATTAAAAACAACTTTTTTAATCAAAAATATTAATAGTGATAAATTATGAATTTGAGTAGTTTTAATGTATATTTAGAATATATTTTTACCATTTAATACAATGTTGGTCATTAGACATAATTTTACAATTAAACCGGACATAAACAAGTGTCAATCTTTTGATAGTTATTATCTCTTAAAATCACGCTTTTTGTTTTAACAACGGGAATTAATTTTAAATTAATTTCTGCCACTTCTATGTTTTGAATTTGGAAAATTGGATTCCATATTTGGAATCAGGATTTTCAAATAGTGTAAATAGGTAACTTTTATTTTTAGACATTTTGAATAATTACTTCGGTAAATATTTTATTTACCATTGTTAAGGGTAAATCTGGTAAATAAGGGTTAAAATAATAATACTATAATAATACTAAATTACCCTAAAACGTGTCCTAGACTTATTTTTTCATACATTTTCGGCCATAGGCATCTTATGGTCGATTTGGGGACCCCATGGAGCCACTTGTGTGTGATAGGGACACTTTATTTTAATTAAGTTAAAATAAGTACAAAAATGACATAAACATATATCTTTTTCAAAAATAATTTTTACATAGGGTTGTATATGTTGTATTTTCGACTATAAATACTCTTTAGAAATTTAAAAGGATTTCCTACATAATGATATTTTATTTATAATTTTTATACTTTAAATAATTTAATTTATTTATGACACAATTATGATGCAGTAATTACCATAATAGTGACAAATTAAAATAATTGATATTATAAATACCCAAATAAATATAATTTTAGACTTTTAATTAATTACAATAATTTTATAGGATAATATGACATATTAGTATTTATTTAAGTAACTTTTTTCGAAGTAATCATCCTTTTATGAGTTTGACAAAAATCAACTATTGAATAGTGTCAAAATTGACATAAAAGAGTTTTTAAAACAAATATTATATTATTAATTGATATTAAATTTTTAAAAATATAAGGTTCGTCCAAGAGACTTATATCATGATATTTATATCATTAACGGACCACTTGGGGGTCGTTTGGATGTATATAATAAGTTTATTAACCATATAATATAAAAATACAAAGAGATATTGTAAAAGTGAAACTAATTAACTTAGAGTTAATACTTAAAGATAAGGTTAATATAGTAACCCAAACCTGTCTAAATTATACTGGTCGAATGGTTTTCGACCCATACCCACCTTAAAATTTAAATAATCAACTTTGGAGCCATTAGAAGCCGAATATGAATTTATTATAAATTAATATTTCTAGATTTTCCCAAGGTGCCCCTCACCCCTCTTATAAAAGGGAACTCCTCCCTCTCATTTCATCACACCTTCAAAGCCTTTTGATTCGGCCAAACTCTGCCCAAATACTCCCCCAACATCCCCCATTACATCCTAGAGGCCTTAGTTTGATCAGAAATCCAACCTAAGGAGCCCTTTTGATCAAATTAAAAGGAAGAACCCGAAGATGAGGTAATGATTTCACCACCCTTTTCTAAGTTCCTTTCTTCTTCCACTTCTTCTTCCTTTGTTATTACCATTATAAAATAATAACTCCAGTATCATATATATAATGTTATGTTATTATAAATATGGTACAACCATATTCAGTATTCTATCAACCCTTTGAATAACATGTCACCATACGTGCGTACGTACGGCTTACTGTCTCCACGTCGCGGTGTAATTGTTATTCAATATATTATTATTTGGATGGGTATAATAATGATGTGTAATTAATTTAAAATAATAAATATAACATGATAATTATTCTTTATATATGATATACCATCCAATTATATATTATTTTAATATCAAAAGAATGATATTTTCGCTCGTGCGTACGTACGGATTACCGTCTCCATGACGCGATGAGATTCATTTCCAAGTTCACCATTGATCGATGATTATAAAATATATATTACTAATAAGTATGTAATATATGATATAATAATTCTACTGGAGATATATATATAAGGATTTATGTACTAACATACATCTTATTCACATACTTCCGTTCAATACTATATGAAAACAGAAACAGCGTTTATGCGTACGTACAGACTACCGTCTCCATAAACGGTGTTTTCCATTTCATATATATGTATATTATACATATTTATATTCCAAATATATATGATATATTTATCATGTTTTATATTCTGGATGTATTTAAATCATGATCTAAGTGATACAACTAAGAGTGACAAGTTAAAACACATACGATAAAGAAAGTGATTATTACCCGAAATGTTAACATAACATGGAAATTATTATTAAATGTGTAATATAAAGTCATAAATGAATCATGTATGATATCATAAATATTAATATGGTTCTGTTATAATTTAATAACATACTATGATCTTCTTACATGAGGTTAAACGTACCCTCGACTAAAGGAAAGTGCAAGTTAAGGGGTTTTCATCTCACTCCTTATTCCCGTGAGATCCATGCCATATTGCCACTATTACCTTTTGTGTGGTGTATGTACTGCACATAATTATATTCTTTGTGTAATACACTTTAATTTACGTGTATTTACATATTCATTGTATGATACCTCTTTCATGGGTTGTATGTTTCGTAAGTTACCAAACTGGGAAGGGTTAATTTAACAGTCTCTTTATTATCCGAGGTTGTTTTTACATAAGTATCTACTAGGACATATTTATTATCCATGTACATGTTTTATGAAAGAGTTTTCAAAGGGACTATTTTAAGGTACTTTTTACTAAAACATCATTTCAGATGTTTTAAATATTTATTTTTCTAAATCTTTCTTATTAATATCCATGTCTTCAAAATGGTTTTATGGATTTATTTATATGGACATGAAGGTTTTTTATAATGTTAATTCCTTTTAATAGTTTCAAAGTGGTATGGGACACTTTGATTCAAAAATGTATTCAAATGACTTCTTTTCTAAATTTTGTGACTTTTAAATGTTTTAATGAAAAAGGGGTATTTCTCTCAAAGAGTTTTAAAAATCAATATCTTCTATGTAAAAATCCTTTAATGGATTTTAAACTTGTTTTGAAGTTGATTTGTCATGATACAAATCTTCCATATTGTGTTGATGGTTTTGTGATATATTTGACTGTGGATATGTTATTTTTATACCATTAATGGTTTATGGGTAAAGTATTGACATTTATCATGCTAGTTTTTATACAAATTTTTATGTTATATTTCATCCTATTCTTAAGATGAATGTGTTGGACTAGTATGTTCCGGGTTGGGGACTGTTAAAAGTAAGCCCTCCTGGTTGGTGTCCGGTTATTAGAGGCACTCCGGGTTGGTGTCCGGTAATTAGAGGCACTCTGGGATGGTGTCCGGTTATTAGAGGCACTCTGGATGGAGTCCGGTTACAGAGGCTCTCTGGGTTGGGTTCCGGTTACAGTTATCCCTTAGGTCTTGGCACGAGGCCTCGACACAGAAATTAAAGTTCGGCATCATGCATTCCATCATTATGAAAGTGGTTAGTGATATTGAATGTGATTATTCGATTAGTAGAATATACATGTTAATAAGTAAATGGAATTATTTCATTTTATTTCTGCCATATTATACTGAAGTTCATGTTTCAAAGGATTTTGTTTTAGTTTTATACATTGCCTTAAATGTTTATGCTAATTTTTGAAAGTTTTTGTTTTATTTCTTACTCTTACTGAGCATTTGAGATCACCCCTTTCTATGTTTTATTTTTACCAGGATTCCAAGAAGTGTAATGTGATTGATATGCAGGGTTAAGACAAGGTAATATTGGCATTCATAAAGGATTATTTATGTTTTTTTGTATGTTATGAAGTGTAATGTAACATTCATGTATGTAATTTATTTTCCAGGACTGCTAAACTGATCGGTTCTTCAGGAGTTGGTTCCTTGTAATCATGCCAATGTATTAAAATAATGCACCGACTCTGGGTCACTGGGGTCGGGGCATTACAGTTTGTATCAGAGGAAGTTTAGCAACAACCTTGGAAACAAGATCTAGATAAACTCTGATTATAGGACATATCCCTAATATAGACTTTGAGGATTAGTGTAGAAAACCTTCCTAGAATTTTGGTATTGAAGATATTTTGTGAGTTTTCTGAGCAATACATCCCTGTCTGGATACGAGCAGGTAGAGGCGGCTCTGGAACAGATGTACCTAGGGGTAAAACCCGAAAACACCGCTTAGAGCTAGAATCGAACGGGAACTGGTGCACGACAACGGGCCTTGCTGCACTCTTGGTTACGACACTCCCAGCGGATATGCTTAGGATAATTCTCATTTTCTTTACAAATCATTATTAAGGGATTATGAGTATATACTTACTCAAAGAAATTTTTTTATGATTATGGATTATATCCATAAACTGTTCAATTTGTGTTAGGTATTTTTCAAGTTTGGTAAATATTCATTGCAATTCATAAACTGAACTAGTTTATGCTATTGTATAGAAATGGCGCCCAGTAGAAGGAATGTGAACTTCCGTAATACGTATGATCCAAAGAGTAAGAAGGATCATATCTTTCATGGTCCTATGCCAGAATTTAGAAGGGAAATAGTTTCCCACGTATTTTCATCATATGGAGAAATAGTATCATGTGTTGATAAGATGAGTAAAGGATTCTCGGAGCCCTATGTCTTTGAAGGGAAACAAGAGAAGAACATGATGGAAGAGAGAAATATGGGTAAAGGGAAGAGGGAAAAGGATAATTTTCCCATATGTGATAACTGTGGGAAGAAACACTCTGGAACTTGCCTGAAAGGAATGGGATTTTGTTATAAGTGTTGAGGAAAAGGGCACAAAGTACATGACTGCAAGGGTAAGAAAATGGTTTCAAATGTACAATGCTTCATTTGCAAGGAGTTTGGACACTACACGAACCTATGTCATAGTCATCAGACTATGCTGGAAATGATGCTATTGGATAGCAATCAAGTTATGATACTACCACAGATGAAGAGGAATGATTAGAGTTCTCATATTGATTATGTCATTTGAGTGTTTCATCAACAATGTACTTGTATAATAATTAAGGAATATATAAGGATTGTACTGCAGTACTATTTCATTAAGGACTTGAGATTGTGTGGAACAAATAAAAGTGACTCAATAGCAGGATAAATTTTTGGAAAATATATGGTTGAGAGAATGATAAACCATAATATAATTCTGATACCGAGGTAGTGATTTTGCAATAATTCATGATTGATTTGGATAAATTATATTGGATATTCTTGAATACCTTGAAACTGATTAATGATTTGTATATTCCATCATTTTTTGGGGTTTAAAACATTTTTGGATTGAAGGAGTATATCTATTATTCTTTATGGAATAAGGGATCATGAATGTAATCAATAAGGATTAATGGTAATACATGATGTTGCAGTGTTTTAAAAGAATACATGATGAAGGAGTTCACATGTTATTACGCAGAAAAAAGGATCTTTATTGTGTTTACCTTCCATATAAATTTTGTACTGAAGTATTTTGGATAGTTCTAGTTTGGATTATTTTGGATTGCCATAAAAGGACAACCTGGAGGTCGGGCGGCAACCCGTCATGTCCGGCAAGGCCGCGAGACTTGAACCCACAACCAAAGGGAGACAAGGGTGTATCACCTACCACTGACCCACATGATGTCCTGGATTGAATAATGTTGTTTTTTAATGGTTCTGCTAGATGAATTATAAATTCATTTTTTAAACCAATACGAATAGGATAAATATAATGTTATTTTTAAGTTCTATTATCTTTTAGAGTGAAAGATGAGTCTGTGGTAGAAATTTGTTAAATGATGGAACTCTTCTTGTCAAGAATATATTTTTCTTCTTCTCTTATTCTATGAAGCAATTAATTATTATACTTTATTTAAGGAATCATAAAACCAAAAATGTGTTATCCTAATACCCAATGTTTTGTTGAACCGATGGTATTTAAAATCATCATAGATTCATGAATTTAAGGACCTCAATTTTACACTTGTTTTTGATTGATGACCTCAATCACTACCTATAAATATTTACGTTTTTCCTCCAATCATATGCCTCTAATTTCCACCAATGTTCTCTTAATTGAGATAATAATTTGATGGTGACCCTTTCATTTCTCTTTTCCTCATATTAAGACTAAATTTTAGTAACCCAATTTAGGATTTGGGTTTTTCCACAAAGATATTTTCTATATTCAACCTTTTATTTTTTGAAGAACAATTTCCAAATGCGAGGACGCAATTTATTGAAGGGGGGGAGAATGTAACACCCCAAGATTTTATAGTGTGTTATTTCTTCAAAATAATTCAATAACTTGCACTACACACAACACCGAGTCCAAGCGCACCATGATTTACCAAAAAAGCTGTTAAAAAGAGGTTATGAATAGTATTAACTAAATTTTAAACTTTATATAATCCTTATAATTTTAGAATCCATATTATGAGTTTCTTAGACATAATTCATTTTCAGTATTGCACTTTTACCAAATTTTAATAGTGAAACCTTTTTAAATACAATATTTTATACTTTTTGACTAAATGAGGACATCAAAAAAATATAAAATGAAACATCCCAAGCTTCCACGGTATGCTTTCCTTTGAATAATACAGTAGTGTGTGTTGTACACAACTTTGAGTTCTAACACACACCACAACCAATCAAACTAGCCGTTATGAATAGTAATACCTACTTTTTGAAATTTTATAAATTTCATCTCTCAAAATGGACTTCATTTTTGGATTCGGAATAACGAATTTATCCTAGGGTGAAATTTTGGAACTTTTCGGATAACACTTATATTTTGATGAATAGTGAAAATTAATAAATTTTAATTAAAAACAACTTTTTTAATCAAAAAAATTAATAGTGATAAATTATGAATTTTAGTGGTTTTAAAGTATATTTAGAATTTAATTTTACCATTTAATACAATTTTGGTCATTGGACATAATTTTACAACTAAACTGGACATAAACAAGTGTCAATCTTTTGATAGTTATTATCTCTTAAAATCAAGCTTTTTGTTTTAAAAAGGGGAATTAATTTTAAATTAATTTCTTCCACTTCTATGTTTTGAATTTGGAAAAATTGATTCCATATTTTGAATAAGGATGTTCAAATTGTGTAAATAGGTAACTTTTATTTTTGGACATTTTGAATAATTACTTCGGTAAATATTTTATTTACCATGGTTAAGGGTAAATCCGGTAAATAAGGGTTAAAATAATAATACTATAATAATAATAAATTATCGTAAAACGTGTCCTATCCTTATTTTTTGATACATGTTAGACCATAGGCATCTTTTGGTCGATTTTGGTATCCCATGGAGCCACTTGTGGGTGATAGGGACACTTTATTTTAATTAAGTTAAAATAAGTACAAAAATGACATAAACATATATCTTTTACAGAATCAATTTTTAAATAGGGTTATATATGTTGTATTTTCGACTATAAATATTCATTAGAAGGATAAAAGTATTTCATACATAATTATATTTTATTTATAATTTTTAGACTTTATATAATTTAATTTATTTATGACACAAGTATGATGTAGTAATTACCATAATAGTGACAAATTAAAATAATTGATATTATAAATACCCAAATAAATATAATTTGAGACTTTTAATGAATTAAAATAATTTTATAGGATAATATTAAATATTAGGATTTATTTATTTAACCTTTTGCGAAGTAATAATCCTTTTATGAGTCTCACAAAAATCAACTATTGAATAGTGTCAAAATTGACATAAAACAGTTTTTAAAACAAATATTATATTATTAATTGATATTAAATTATTAAAAATATAAGGATCATCCAAGAGACTTATATCAGGATATTTATATAATTAATGGACCACTTTGGGGTCTTTTGGATGTATATAATAAGTTTATTAGCCATATAATATAAAAATACAAAGAGACATTGTAAAAGTGAAACTAATTAACTTAGAGTTAATACTTAAAGATAAGGTTAATATAGTAACCCAAACATGTCTAAATTCTATTGGTTGAATGTTTTTCGACCCATACCCACATTAAAATTTAAATAATAAACTTTTGAGCCATTAGAAACCGAATATGAATTTATTATAAATTAATATTTCTAGATTTTCCAAAGGTGCCCCTCACCCCTTTTATAAAAGGTCACTCCTACTTCTAATTTATTCACACCTTCAAAGCCTCTTGGTTCGGACAAAATCTGCCCAAATACTCTCCCAACTTCCCTCATTACAACCTAGAGGCCTTAGTTTGATCAGAAATCCAACCTATGGAGCCCTTTTGATCAAATCAAAAGGTAGAACCCGAAGAAGAGGTAATGATTTCACCACCTTTTTCCAAGTTCCTTTCTTCTTCCACTTCTTATTCCTTTGTTATTAACATTATAAAATAATAACTCCAGTATCATATATATACTGTTATGTTATTATAAATATGTTACAACCATATTCAGTATTCTATCAACCCTTTGAATAACATGTCACCATACGTGCGTACATAAGGCTTACCGTCTCCACGTCATGGTGTAATTGTTATTCAATATATTATTATTTGGATGGGTATAATAATGATTTGTAATTCATTTAAATAATAAATATAACATGAAAATTATTCTGTATATATGATATACCATCCAATTATATATTATTTTAATATCAAAAGAATGATATTTTCGCTCGTGCGTACGTACGGATTACAGTCTCCACGACGCGATGAGATTCATTTCCAAGTTCACCATTCATCGATGATTATAAAATATATTTTACTAATAAGTATTTAATATATGACATAATAATTCTACTGGAGATATATATATATAAGGATTTATGTACTTATATACATCTTATTCACTTACTTCCGTTCAATACTATATGAAAACAGAAACAACGTTTATGCGTACGTACGGACTACCGTCTCCATAAACTTTGTTTTCCATTTCATATATATGTCTATTATACATATTTATATTCCAAATATATATGATATATTTATCATGTTTTATATTCTGGAAGTATTTAAATCATGATGTAAGTGATACAACCAAGAGTGACAAGTTAAAACACGTACGATAAAGAAAGTGATTGTTACCCGAAATGTTAACTTAACATGGAAATTATTATTAAATTGGTAATATAAAGTCATAAATGAATCATGTATGATATAATAAATATTAATATGGTTCTGGTATAATTTAATAACATACTACAATCTTCGTACAGGAGGTTAAACGTACCCTCGACTAAAGGAAAGTGCAAGGTAAGGGGTTTTCATCTCACTCCTTATTCCCGTGAGATCCATACAATATTGCCATTATTACCTTTTGTGTTGTGTATGTACTGTACATAATTATATTCTTTGTGTAATACACTTTAATTTGCATGTATTTACATATTCATAGTATGATACCTATTTCATGGGTTGTATGTTTCGTAAGTTACCAAACTGGGAAGGGTTAATTTAACAATCTCTTTATTATCCGAGGTTGTTTTTACATAAGTATCTACTAGGAAATATTTATTATCCATGTACATGTATTATGAAAAAGTTTTCAAAGGGATTATTTTAAGGTACTTTTTACTAAAACATCATTTCAAATGTTTTAAATATTTATTCTTCTAAATATTTCTTATTAATGTCCATGTATTCAAAATGGTTTTAAGGATTTATTTATATGGACATGAATGTTTTTTTAAATGTTAATTCCTTTCAGAAGTTTCAAAGTGGTATGGGACACTTTGAATCAAAAATTTATTTAAATGAATTCTTTTCTAAATTGTGTGACTTTTAAATGTTTTAATGAAAAAGGGGTATTTCTCTCAAAGAGTTTTACAAATCAATCTCTTCTATGTAAAAATCCTTTAATGGATTTTAAACTTGTTTTGAAGTTGATTTGTCATGATACAAATCTTCCATATTATGTTGAAGGTTTTGTAATATATTTGACTGTTGATATGTTATTTTTATACCATTCATGGTTTATGGGTAAAGTATTGACATTTCTCATGCTAGTTTTAGAACAAATTTTTATGTTATATTTCATCATCTTCTTAAGATGAATGTGTTAGACTAGTATGTTTCGGGTTGGGGACCGGTAAAAGTAAGCCCTCCGGGTTGGTGTCCAGTTATTAGAGGCACTCCGGGTTGGTGTCCGGTTATTGGAGGCACTCCGGGTTGGTGTCCGGTTATTAGAGGAACTCCGGGATGGATTCTGGTTACAGAGGCTCTCCGGGTTGGGTTCTGGTTACAGTTATCCCTTAGGTCTTGGCACGAGGCCTCGACACAGAAATTAAAGTTCGGCATCATGCATTCCATCATTATGAAAGTGGTTGGTGATATTTCATGTGATTATTCGATTAGTAGAATATCCATGTGAATAATTAAATGGAATTATTTCATTTTATTTCTACCATATTATACTGAAGTTCAAGTTTAAAAGGATTTTGTTTTAGGTTTATACATTGCCTTAAATGTTTATGCTAATTTTTGAATGTTTATATTTTATTGCTTACCCTTAATGAGCATTTGAGCTCACCCCTTTCTATGTTTTATTTTTTCCAGGATTCCAAGAAGTGTAATGTGATTGATATGCAGGGTTAAGACAAAGGAATATTGGCATTCATAAAGGATTATTTATGTTATTTTGTATGTTATGAAGTGTAATGTAACATTGATGTATGTAATCTATTTTCCAAGACTGCTAAACTGATCGGTTCTTCGGGACTTGGTTCCTTGTAATCATGCCAATGTATTAAAATAATGCATCGACTCTGGGTCACTGGGGTCGGGGCATTACACTATTATATTTTAATTTTGTCATTTATCTCATCAAGATTTATAGAATCACCCCAATGTGTGAATTTCTTAGTAATATAATGATCTTTACTATCAAATTTTTATTTATAACATAGTAACTATTTATGAAATTGTATTTTGTCCGTTGAAATTAAATAGGACTCATGTGGTCCATTTTTTAAAAATATTTTGAGGTATGTTTCCCTCTATACATATTATTTCTCTTGGATGGGTTTTAATGAGTTTTATCTAGGAATCCAATTGGAGGTTCTGGGGATTTCCATTATTGAGAGGGGTAACACAGTGTTAAGATTCATTCCCGAGCTAGTATTTTAGTTAATATTTTATTTTTGAGGAATCTTTACCATATCTTCTTTTTTAAATTTTGTCACTAAAATTATTTCTTGGATATGGTTTATTGTATAATAAATTTTTATTATATTATATAGAAACCATTGTGATGTACAAGATTTCCTTCTTCATTTTTTATAATTTTGAGTTTTGATGGTTCTAATAAATGGATAAATATAGGTATATTTGTATAATATTAAAGGGGAGAAAGTATTCTAGGATTTTTTCTCTATGGAAATACTTTTATAGTTTATTATTTGTGAGTTCATTTTATAGATTAATCAAACCATTATGGTTTGATTCTTTTTTCTAATGGTGGGGACCATCTAGAAGTTCTAAAAGTTATTTAACAGAACTAATGACTTTTTTAGGTAGAAATATAGATAGAATTTTGTTATTTATGGAATTCAAATTATGTGTATGAATTTTATAACTTAGAGATATTTTTTGAAAGCAATGGTCTTCTATGGTTCAATTTTTGGATAGATTCTGGTTGTTTGGATTGTTTGTAATGGATACTTTAATTATTGTTATATTTTTTCTCTTCTACTTTTTATTACTACTATTTGGACCAATGGTTTAAAGAAGGAATAGAGTTGAAATATGGATTTTTAATATTATTATAATAAGTTTGTAGAGTTTATCACAGTGGATTGGTTTGGTGGATCTGTTTTGTGATTAGTTGTTATTTTTCATCTTCTCCTATTTTTGATCAGATAGTTTATCATGACATTATCTGGATAAATAATATAATTTTATATAAAAAGGATGTTTTTAATAGGATAAAAAGGATGTTATACAATTTTTGGGACTAGTGAGTTATAATATATGTACTAAATTTACTTTAAAAGGGGATAATCATGGTGTTTTATGAATTATGTTTTTCCACTTGACCCACACCCATCAAAAAATTGTTTTCCATAATAGAAGGAATATATTTAATCTATAACTCCCGTATTTCCCACACTAAAAATATAAAAAACAATTGAAAAACTAAAATATTATTAGAAAAAATTTCATGTTTAAAATACACTGTTAAACACCCTTGATTAGTATAAAAACATATTAATATATTCCTTATAAAAATATAGATTTGAAAATATATTTTTCACTAATTTGGTAGGATTATTATTTAATATAGATTGTAATAATTTATCAATGATATATTTGATACAATTTACCTCTATGCATACTTCACAATATAAATAAATAATTATTCATTATGATAATTTTAAAATATATTTTACTTAGCTATACTTAATCTTATTTTCTTGTAAAACATGATTCATAAAATTCCATATCCACAAGAATTTTATCTCATGGAACAAATATATCGATTAATATATTATATATGGATTTTTTCTCTTTATAGAGTGGTTTATATCATTTTTATTCATCCTATCAAATTGCTTCTCAATATTTACAATAGAATATTTTCATTGTTTTTAATTCTATAGGTATACTGATCAATGGATTTGATTGATTCAGTCTCACTCCATGCACTGAAAACATTCCATGTGTCTCACACGTTTTAATATTGATAAATAATAACATTCAAGTTGATTCATCCTATAAAAACATGACATACTACTTGATTAAATATTCAAACCAAATTTTAAATTTTTCAATATCTTGGTACACCATAGTATGTCCAAACATTCTCTATAGTGTGGATATGTCTACATTATCCCTTAACTCTTCAAAAGACCACATAAAAATTTAAAATACATGAAAATTTAATATATTTATACATTTAAAATCTTATAATATATTGAAAATATATTCCCTGACATAATATGACCACAACATAGACATTATTTCTCATCTCCATGGGAAATGATTTGTAATATGATATCCAACACTACTAGAAATATGATTTCTAATTAATTAAAAAAACACTGCACTCTTTATTGATTCCATTACATACATTTAATTACTCCATGTTCAATATATGTATTTAAAAAATGGCCAAAACATGTACTATATATTGGGAAATATCATAAGCACGTTTTTATTCATAAATAATGAAAATGATTATCTATCCATTATAAAAAATAGCCCAGTAACTATTTTACATTTATGCTTATATTTTTTAGTACCTTGTCCTTTTATATGGGTTCTTCATCTTGGATATCATATTTCATGTCAACTTAACAAACCATGACCATAGTTTCACCTAAATAATGAGCACGTTAAAATTTTTTCTTCTCACCCAGACCACCATCATGGGATAAGTCAATATCCAATTGCTAAGAAAGATTTATATAATCTCAAATTCCAACCATGACAAGTAAAATATCCACCACCATAATTAACTCTTTATTTTTCAATAAACACAATGTTGTGTTATAATATTCTAGACTCCTCCTTCACCAAACATTATTTTTTCACATATAAATTCCTTCACTCATGATTATACATTATCTTATACCAAAATATATATTAATAATAAATATTATTCCACTAATAATTCCAAAAAATATAGATTCTTTTAATTTATAAAACATTATCTTCAAAAGCCTTAACTAGCTTGTTGTTCTTGAGTACTCTTACCTTACCTTTTCCATAGATCCTTTTAATCATAATGATGAATTAAATACAAAAAAAATTGTAAAATTTTATAATCATAATCCTGATATAATTATATGTATGCCAATTTTATACATACTTCACCAGTGTAGTTATCAGTAATATAACCATTTTCCTAGTATACCTTGAATCCATATATAAATATATATGTAGTTGAAAAATCCTCTATTTTTTTTGTTCCAATTATAAACATGTTTATCAATACATTTTACAACATGTAAAATTAGTTTACATGAATATTTGACCAATTAAATATTGATATATATCAAAAAATATCACACATTTATCCTTTAATTTATATTAAATCAAGCACACAACATTCAATAATAAAATTCCACCCATTGGATTCTGTTACAATTTCACCCATAATTCCATATCCATAATCCAACTCTAAAACAAAAAACAAATATATAAATGTAAATTTCATTCTATTTACCCAATTAAAAACTAAATATACATGGTGTCTATACTGGATTTAATTTTAATTATTATGTCTCAAAATTTCAATTCCTTCAAGGAACTAATGAAATACAGTTTTCCTCAATTTCCCCCGCTTTTGATTAAGAATAATTGAACTTTGAATAAACTATATATATCTTTATTTAAATATATAGAGAGAGTGTGTGTGTTCAAATTTTATTTTATATAAAGATCATTCACATCTTTATCTCTCTCAACCATTTATTTTTATCTTCAAACTCTTTAATTTTTTTTAAAAAAATATAATACTTATTCAACTCTGATTTCTACTTGGAAATTCACCACCCAATACATCAAAGCTTCTCCCCTATGGATTATACTTCAATACATCTCATTATATATGATTTTTTAATGAACTCATTGTGATACCAAGGGATTTAAAATCACTTATTTAGAAAAATTCAAAAAATTTCATTCATGCTCAAACCTTTTTAAACTATTGATGTACTATTAAATATTTTCATCCATTGAACTAACCACTAAGAAAATATTTATACAAAATTAACCAAAGACTAAAAATTTGATGATTGGTCTAAGAAATAAAATTTTCTGTTAATAAACTCAATGTTATCCGCTACACTCACATAAATTCATAAATGAATGAAACATAAATAATTACATCATTTATATGTATCCTAATAATATCAATAATATATACATATAATGTTTTAATGTAATAATTAATAAAATTAAATTGTTTCATTCATATCCCTTGTCTGATACCATATGTTGAAACAATATTTTCTCACCTCGGAATTCCATAAATTTTTTCAAATCAAGTTAAATTTATATTTAAAAATAAGAAAAAACTCTCGCTGAATTACAAGCTTTCACAACAGTATTCGAATTTATTTTCATCTTGGAAGTTATTTATCATTTGTATCATTAAATTTCATGAAAAAAAGCATTTGATATAACATACTGAATTAGAAAAAAATCAATAACTCCTTATATTTTATTGATCCTCCTCTTTATTAGTGGATTGAATCTAAATGATGTTAAATGATACGACATATTTTATTTTATAGATCACTAAATACCAATTTTCATTTTAGTTCTAGTTTTAACAAATATTTAAATTTTGGGATATGTATAAATACATCATATAATTCTCTACCTTTATAAGTCATTAAATATTTGTCAATATTCCACTTGAATATTTCAAATTTGATTTTCATATCAATAGTTATTTCATCACAAAACCTTTTTTTACAAATCATTCCCTGATTAAACTTGAAATACATCAAACACTTTTGTAATTTATCGATAATGTATTTTATATATCACCTTAAACCTACGTCACCATATCATTAGTAAGGATCATTAAATTCATGTGAAAAGGAATACTTTCCAAACATTATAACATTACTAGAGAGTTACCCTATAGAAATGGTTTCCAACCATTGGTATAGGATATAGAAGGGATAGTATAGCCTATACAAATAGTTCCCAAAAATATTCTGTGGAACACTATAAGGATAACCCTATAAAAATAGTTTCATTGAAATAATTGGTATAGATCCCATGGATTTCACTTTAACTAATGGTTATATTAAACTATCAGAACACATGTTTCAAAAAAAATTACACCATTGGTATAGCCTTCTATCACCATGGAATATTGTAGCCCTTCCCATATGGGTCCAAAACCTATAATACACATAAAATAGAAAAACATCACGTATATTTTATATAAAAATTGAGAAACATATTACATTATTGAATGAGTCACAATACACCTTTAAAATAGCATAGATATTATATATTTTATATTTTATCAGTTAATAATCGATAAAAGAATAATAAAACATATATGGAATCCTTATAATTTATCAAACAAAAACTGTTAAAATATAAATAATAAATATTAGGGATCAATCTCTCTATCATGACCACTACAATCATCATCATCATCACCAATGTACTCATAACTATCTTTATTAACAATTTCATCATCATTACTATAACCATAACCATAACCACCATCAATATCATCACTACCACCATCATCATTCCCTTTAGCATTGCCAAATCCATCACCATCATCGGGAAATTCATCATCCTGACCACCATTAAGACTATAATCACTATCACATAGTGAATCATATAATAAACCCATATTCAACATAAATATATCCAAAACGGTAGCAGAAACATTTGGATGTGATGAAAATAATGCTTTGATGTTGTTAATAAATTTCCCATTGGCATTATGAATTCATTTACATTCCTTTGTTCCTATTTTTAATACTATGAACAACCATCAGATGGTTTTTTGAGATCCATTTCGAACTCAAATATATAAAAACTATTTCAAATTTTTGATGTGGTCTAATATCACATTGGGATAATAATATTCCCTAGTCAATATCAAACTTTCTCTTAGAGAACAACTATGAAGGTATGGTATGAATAAAGATTTTTCCAAATGTTTTCATATTCCGGCTCATAAATTTCTTCTAAAAGACATTTTTTCCAATATAAATTAAATATTTATTTTTGAAATAGATATAAAATTTCGAAATAAGAAAAATAAAACTTAAAATATTTTTTTGTGTGAGTTTTTACAAAACATCTATATTTTTTTATTCTGCCCCCTTTCATCTGTAATAACATTTAATGTAAAAAAAATTACACAATAATAGTATATTTTTAAACAAATTTAACTTGTTGTATTCAATAATTAACTAATAATAACTAATAACTATTGAAATAAATATTAATGAAATATATTTAATTTTATTCTAATGAAGTTAAACTAGGATCAATCGAATTAAAATGAATAAATTTTGAATTTTTTGGATAAAATATATTCATAATTGTTTTTTATTATTATATTTGGTCATGTTGATTTTGTATTAGTTAGACTATGTATGGATGAATTCTGTGAGAGAAATATTTTTTTATGTTTTTTCATCACTTATAGATCCAATTCAACTTTTTCTTGTTTTCATAAGAATTATACATATTCATTTATGTTATCTTAGATCAATATGTTTTAGTTTATATTTAGAATGATATATTAATATATATTTTTACAGGTTTATTTTTTTTTGTTTATTTTTAGTTATTTAGGTTTCATTCAATTCGTGTTTCAGTGGAATTATAATTCAATAGACCATATAATTTAGATTTATTCTTCACATGTCATTTAAAATTAGTTCATTTGAGGCTTAATTGTTTTTATTTTGGATCAATTTTTTTATGTTTGCTTACTTCAATATTGATAAGGTAAGATTGTTCCCTATTTGGTATGTTTTTTTTGTGTTTTTTTTGGATTGGGAAAGTATGGCTAGTAATTTTTATATATATTTCATTATATTATATTATCACCACTTAATATTGAGTTTAGAGTTTAAAATTATATATTTAAATTTTAAGTGAAACAATTTAGAATTTTATATCATAATTTTTTCTGAAAATATGTACATGTTGATAAATTTTTGTGTTTTAAGTAAATTAAATTTTGAATTATAGTATTTATATGTTAATATTTTGGGAATATATATTAATGTTTATATATAAATGTTAATACATAGTTTTTGAAAAATATATTCTATTACATTTAATGATTATACCAAAAAAATCACAAAGTTAAAAAATTAAACTATTTAAAAGTTTTTTTTAAAGTTTTTAGAAAGAATATTTAAAAAAGATTAAAAGGAGGATTCAAAAAACGTTTTAAACTGATATTTATAAAATATTTAAATTAATTTTAAAAAATAGTTTAAAATAAGTTTGATATGAGGTTTTAGTATTTTTTAGAAGTTCTTTAAAAGAAACTAAATGGTTTTAAAAATAAATATAATTTTTATTTGAAAAAACTGTTTAAATTTGTTTTATGCATATATCTACTATTAATATACCTAAATCAAATTTAAAAATGTCAAATCAGTTTATAATGGTAAAAATGAAGTTGTATATAATTAGGGATTAAAAGGTGTTGAATTGATAAAATGACATGATTTGAAATGGGACTTATTGAAATTTTTTATTGAAAAATTGGGTGATGATTGTTTGTGATATGATTTAGTTATAATATATATTAATTTTGAGTTATTAGCGGTTTTTTTGACATTTATATGGATTTTGTTGAATAATTATAAATTCTCATTTGAGTCAATGATCATAACGAGAGTTAAAATTAAAGTGGAAGTATAGGTTTCCCATTTTTAATCATAAAAAGTAAACATTTATTTAAATATAGATGAAAGGAATGTTATTGGATTTAGTGTCTTACTCCTATAGTTTCACTAGTAGATTGAGCTATTTGGTGAGTTTTTGGTGTTTTGTATTGGTTGTCTCATGATCAATGATTTGTCAAATAATATAATAGAGTTGGTATAGTAAATGTCTATGGGATTAAAGAGGGAAATGTTATGTTTTGGGTTTAGGTATTCTTAGGCATTGGATAGTTCCAATTATAAAGGTGATGAGTAAATAACACACCATGTTTAACACCCTATCCATTTATTAAGGTATAGTCCATTTTCATTTCTATTATTACATTATTAAATGCAAGTGTCCATGTAAAATACATGTTTCCTCACATGTTTAATCATCGTAATCTACCCCAATGTGTGGTGATACTTCATAGAATCATTTTTTATTTATTTGTGAATATTATTAAAAAATAATATTCAATAATAAAAAATAATGTATAAATGAAAATCACCATCATTTTCAATCAAAATCAAAAAATATTAATAACACCACAAACTCCTCACTCTTCAAAAGAGAAATAATTTTTCAATACTATATTATGGGACACTCATTCTGGATATGTATAGCCTCTAAATATAATCTAACTCTAGAAACCCTTCCATTATATAATTCATGTTTTTCTACTCTTTTTACCTCACCTAATTCCAGAATTCATGCAGTCCTTACAACCTCGCCATTTGTAAAATTATAATGAAAATTCTATAAAAATTTTAATTCATATAATTAAAATAGTAATATGACATTAAATATACTGAATTGTTTTACCCATATTTCAAAAAACACATTATCCTTTATTTCATTTTCAATGTGTCTCTTGGAAATTGGATTCATGGTAATGATGTCATAATATTTGGAAATTTCTCCAATAAAACACATATATCCTCTCCAAGTTTAACCAATAATTTTATTATCCTTATTTTACTCATCCATCACTTTTTTGTGGTGGTTCCACACTTCATTCCTGTGAATATTACCACCCACCATTTAGTGGAATATCCATCTATGAATTAATGATTTTAAAATATTAACAAAATACATCTTATCATGAAAATAAATTAATTTCACAAAAAAAATTAGGTTTTTATATTATAAATTATCTAGATTGATCAGTAGGTACTACCAGATTCCTTTACCATAAAATTTTATTGACATGTGTTTCACCAGTGGGGACCAATTTTTCCTCATGATGATAAGTATGTTATGGAGAATCAAAATGCACCAGATAAGGAGTCGGGGTAAGATGAACATAAAATACTATATATAATAAATTGGTAGGAAATTGAGCTATCATATACTTCTCTAGGAAAGGAAAATATGGATGGGTGTTTCAGATATCATTAGATAAATAAAATATTTACAATCGTGATTATACAAAAAATTATGGTGATAGTATACGAAGTTAAAGTATACATTTTGACCCAAAGAGAATTATTTATTAAGAAATTATTCTATATAGTATATCTAATGAACAATCTGGGTGAAATAGTGTATGAAAAGTGATAAAAGTGTCTCTAGTACTCTCCCTGAATCATTGGGTTGGACACCATTACCACAGAACTTGTGGGAGAATATTTTCATCTAAGATGATGGTTCCAAAAAATTTAAAATGACTAATGATGTAAAATTATATGTTTTATATATATTTAAATATATGTATTTATATTTGAAATAGTTTACTTACAACATAAACTAGATAAGAATTCCCATCTCTCTCATGGGGCGATTATTATTTGATATTATCTTCTTTCACATCTCCTTAATTTTTTTATTTCTTGTATTGGAAAATAATTTTATATTTCATAAATAATTCATAAATAATTTTCATTAAAAATAAGAAATAATAGGTAATGTGATTTAATTAATGAATGAAAATTTTGAATCCAAACAAAAAATAGGTAATTACATAACATTACTATATAATATTTAGTAGTGTGAATATCAAACTGTTAAAAAAATCCTTGAATCATTGACAAATTCATATCAGTATGTTAATCATGGGTTTGATATTTTTTTCTTATTCTATTTTAAATTCAATCCAATTTAATTTTGGTTAGGTTATGTGGTTCATTTAGGTCATTTTATTAACTCATTTGGTTATTTTTTGGGTTAGATCATTTAGTTCATATTTTTTGTATATCATTTAACCACTTTTATAGGTTATGTCATTTGTAAATTTTTAGTGTTATTCCACTCGTTTGATTGTTTTTTATCATTATAATTATTTTAATATGTTTTTTCTAAAATCATTTTTGTTCATTTCTAATTGTTGTTTATTTAGTTTTTTTGGGTTTGTAGGTTCTATTACAGATTAATTCTATATTAAAAGGTTAAACTCAAAGAAAAATTCATCTATTTTATATTGAAAATTTACATGAACGTCATGAGGGTGGAAATGAAACTAATATTGCGTATATTCAAATAGAACTGATCTAAAAACCCTATAATGAGATATGCTAAAATAACTGGGAACACATATGGTTAATTCTATATATTACCCACCAAAACATTAGGTTCATAATCAACTCTAAAAATTAGATAATTTGTTTCTTCATATGTATTAAATTGATTAAGGTCAATGGAGAAATTTATGGTGTCAATTTCATCACCATCATTAACAAAATATACCATATTATTAACTCAATAAAGATACTGCATTCTAGTGCGGGATGATAATTCACATAAATAAATTATTTTAGAAATGATGATAACAATATTTTCCTCATCAGTATCAATGATATAAATAATTTTAATAACTATAAAAACATATTCCTTAAGAAATATTCATTGACTTTCCATTCAATGAAAACAATTTCATTTCATCATAGAGACTCATCCATGGAAGTTATATTCCAATATTAGTATTTCCTCAAAATCCCCATAATAAGATACATTTTTGGGTTTTCTCCTACTATCTGATTCCCTTGCATAACGTGCTTTCCTTTTAGTTACCTTAACACCATCTTGTGGTGCTCTAATGTTCACTACTCAGTTAGTGATATGAAATTTGTAGCAATTGATCACATTTTATTTACATTCATGAACCACCTAATTAGGACCAAAAGAAAATGATCCAATTTCATGAGAGATAGAGTTAATGGGTAAACTCAATATAGAAAAATATAAATGAATATGATAATTAAATGACTATTTATATTTAATGATTATTTTATATTCACCTCTACCTTTGATTTCAACCAAGAATGATACTCTTTGAAATAAAAATAAAAATTTCCCTATAAAAGATAATGATGAGGATTTCTATTTGTAATTTTTCGACTTTTTAAAAATATATAAATAGTTTAACACATGTGTATATTTACATGAGGTGAGATAAAATAAACATGTTAAATTTATACACTTGATTTAGTCATTGAAATAATCACAGTAAAACAAGGTTCTGTAATGTACCATATCTCACTCTTTATTTATTAATTTACAATATTTATTGGTTCTATATGGGGAAGTGATGGAGAAATAGTTCCAATTTTTCATACTTACTTTATTTATCTCTCATGGAAATGTTACATTTTTTTGTCACGTTAAAAAAATAAAATGAATTGAAATTCATACATTCTTGATCCAAGAATCCATTCACAAGGGAACCTTCTGGGTGATTCCTATTATTCACATAATTCTTTAAATGTGTAAATATTTATTTTAATTGGATACATATAAAGAACGATATAGTTTATCCAATATTTATTTCTGTTGGAAGATTGACAATAAGATGTCGCATGTATGAGAAAATTATTGTTGAAATATTTTCTCAAACATACACAAAATTAATAGTCCATATTCCTATATTTCCTGAAATAATAAATTGGGCAAATGTTTTTTCTAAAAGATCTCTATAAATGGAACAATAAAATCACTTCTACTCTTATATTATCAGATAGTATATAACAGATTTCTATTTTAATTAATACATAATGAAGAATGTGATAATCATGAGTATTTAGATATTTCAACTTGAACTCTCTTCTGTTATCAAATTTATATATTTTTCATAAATATCCATTATATACCTCGATAGTATCTTGTAATTCAAAAAAAAATCTAATGGTGTTACCATATAACAAGCGTACATAACTACAACTTCATTTTCACTGATTGGAATTCGATTTAATTCTTGTACAACACCACAATCCACTAAGTCACACTAAGATCAAAAATAATATTTTTTTATGACAATTGAAATTTATAATAATATAATTAAACATATCAAGTATATTTTTTCAATTTTCATTACATATAAACAATGATGTAATAAAATTTTTGGTCAATAAATAAACTCAAAAAACATACTATTATTCTAAAAATTTTAATTGGTTTTAGTGAAAATATTCTTTCACATTATATATTTGATATGACCTTTAAAAAACAAAAAATACCTATCTTGAAATTCATTATTCACATTAGATCAAGACATATGTTGAGGTGTATTTTCTGTCTCCATGGTATTGTCAAACCATTGGTGATTATTTCTATAGGGGTAATCTATTGGAAAGGATATTTGATGTCCTATAAAAATGAAACTAAGATGATATTTAAATATTATTGATCAAATATTCTTCATAAAAATATAATAAGAATGTTTCCCTTCATGGCCATAAAAAATATCCCTGCATTAGTATGAAAATCATTTACTATTCACATACTTGTACCATGCATCTGAAATACATCTATTAGTCAAGAATAATATGTGTGCACTCCCACATTTCAAATATGTTTCAAATATTTTATTAATTGCTTCAGGCTTAAATATATATGATTTTCAAGATTTTAAGGTCTATATATTAGTATATTCAAGAAAATGAATGGTTTTTTCATACTCATCCATAGAGGATGGTTATAAATGTTAACAAAAACCATCCATGTGTTGCAAGAAGTAAGCATCTAAAAAATGGATTAAAACTATAAAATGATAGACCCAACATCACATTATTCACATAATCATAAAAATTATGATATTGCGCCTCAAATATCCACCATTATAATCCACATAAATGATAAATAAACAAATCATTATCCTTATTTCTCCTAGTATCATGTCATCTGATATTATTTGATATTTCAATAGTCATGAGAAGATATTAGAGTCTTAAAATAAATGTAATGTTCCACATGACAAATTCTATCACACAATATGATGTTTTATAATCATTTATCTTCCATATATTTGTTCTAAATTTTTTAAAACCATTTAGGCCAATGGTTTCCACTAGGAATAATCTAAAAAATTACAGGATAAAATAATTTTTTTCTAAAACATATATGTTGCTCAATTTACATCCATCTTATATAAGGGTTTAAGATAATTTGTACATTATTTGAAAATAATTCCCTGGAAAGACAATAATATAATTGGTGGAAGTACTAGAAACTTGATAAATGGTTTTCCCCCTATTAATACCATTAAAAAATAAAAAAATTAATTCTATAACATTAACAATATAATGGTTCCATAAAAGAATTTTTCAATTTTTTCACCCTCTCAATATAGTAATTTTCATTACATAGATCATATTACCACATATAATTTTCTCCTTTAAATTTTTACTTTCATTATTTTCGTAAACAATGAATAAAAATTGGTCATATAATAAATTCTCTAATCTATCCTTATTATTCATAAAATGAACTTTTTCACACTATCTTTTATCCCCATTGTGTTTCCAAACATAACAGTTTGTTTGAAAAATAAATTTTTTTATATGATATGTAAATTATTCAAAACATAAGAAAGGTTTTATAACATAATTATAACATAGGCATTGTATAATAACTCTATCAAAATCATTTTTAATTGAAAATTCTCAAATAGTGGTCCAACTAATTTTGAAAATCAATTGAGATTTGATCAGTTTCATACCTCCAACATCTATAAATTATGTTTATAAAACATAAAACATTATTATATGTTATTTTATAAAATAAATCTAATAATATTGAATTAAATTCCAAATTATATTTTAAGAAATGAGACTTGTTCACCTTTTTTCAGGAACTTTTTAAAATATTAAAAAAACCTTGAAATGAAATATATTTTAAACAACTATCATATTTTTTGTGTAAATACAAAATTTATCATATATGAATACATACTTATAATATAATAACATATTTTATCCTAAAAATGGTAATTTTATTTGGTAAAAGGTCGTTTGGAAATAATAAAATTTATATATTTTTTATGAAAATCATTAATTTTATAAATCTATCCCCTAAAATTAAAAAATACTATATATATATATATATAAAATGATAAAATTTAAATCCTTTATATAAAAGATTAATAACAATACAAAAAACTACACAAAAAACTCTTATATAGTTACAAAATGGGGTTTCAATCAAGTTATTTCAACAATCAATTGTAATTTTATTTGAATTTTTTTATCATAATGAATGCATTAAAAGAATTATTTTATTAATATTTTTTTTTGAAATATAAAAAAAATTATTATGACTATATAAAACCCTAAATAATGATTCATAAATTAAAATCCTTACCACTTTGATGATTTAAAACCCATGACGAAAACAAAAAAAAACATCAAATTAGAAATTTATTTAAATACATCTAGAGTCTATGAATTGATGCTTTAAAAAATAATTCTTCCAAAAAACATGAAAACCCACATTACATTATAACTAAATACAATCAAATATTAAAAAATAAAACATAAATAACCCATAACATTCAATTAAAATTACACCTTATTCATAAAAGTTCCTTATACAAAATAATATCTTAAATATTTTTGTTGATTAATATGAAATGACATGAAAAGAAAGATAAATTCTAGTAAATTTCTATTATTGGGAATGAAATACATAAACCCTCGATAACAATAGAATTTTATCATTAATAATTACATATATGAGAGAAATATATTATAAATAAATTCCCTATTTATGTATTTCATAATTTAAATACTAGTCCATAAGATAATTTCAATATATGAGAAAATAGTATATATCAAATCCATATTAAATATTTTCTGAAACAAATTCCAATATATATACTCAAACCATTTATTTAATTTAAATAAACATATTTAGTACCAGAAATTATTAATTTTAATTATTAAAATAAAATATTTAAATGATTAATTTTATAACCCCGTACACATTCATAAAAAACAAAGAACTGTAGTAATGAATTGCAATCTTACCTCATATATTGAACAAAATAATAGGATATTATTATATTTTTTATTATATATTTATTATATGAATTTCAATAAATAGACTTCCAAAAATATAATTTATTACTTTATACTATAAAAAATATAATCAGAATGGAAAATCCTTTAGTGAATTAGGATGAATCATAACCTAAAATATTTTAGGATAGTGTTTTGTAGCTAGAAAAGTAAAAATAAAAATGATTCTTATAAGAATAGATGATGAATTACGAATTCATAAATTAAATATTCATGAATAATGGTATCAAAACACCCTTTCAATGGATATAGATGATGATTTATAAAAGAAACGAATGCCCCTCATGGGGTTGAATTGGTATGGGAGGGGGATGGGAGGAGGGCATATTTCTTGGTTATGGATTTAGTTTGATGTTTATAACAGTGGGTTATTAAAACTAGTGGAATATCCCTTCTCTATAACAATATTCTTAGTAAACTATTCCTATATATTTATCATAAATAAGTTGAACCAAAAAAAATTAAAACTATTGTTATAGGTCCATTCTCATAGATCCCATTTCTAGTGGTTTTAACTCTTGAAATGTGGTTGGTATTTATAAACCAACACTTTTATTATAATATCCTTCTAAGTATTTTTTGTGGTTATCCATTATTGGATAATAGTAATACAATAAAAATTAATAATAATTGAGATTAAATCTATCAGTTTTATTACATTATAATCTATTTTCATTGTGATACAAAAGCTTCTAATAAATATTCCCTCTATTTATTCATCATTATTAAATCCTTATTCATGATTAATTATCTATTATATGGAACATAAATTTTACATCCTCTCTTTTAATTATTATGGAATTACTGAGACCACTTAGGTAATATTTTTTCTTCATCTTTCTTATGTCTAGTGGGACTTCAATATATATTTTTTGTCGTTTTTGATCCTTCTCTTAAACATTCATCATTATTTTTCTAGTGGGTATTCCTTCTTCTTTAACCAAAAACCTTTCTTTTTATCTATACATGATAGTTTATATATGACTTTTTCATATTTTGTATGATATATATAACTACTTAGCTATAATAACTGAGTAATAAATTTTATTGGACATCAAAAAGTCCTTATGTGTGTCTTCTCATATTTAATAGGATACTGACTAGTATTGAGAGTCTATGATCAATGTTTTGGAAACTAGAACCGCTATATCAATGTTATCGGTAACAAAAAATTCCAATACTTTTCCATAAAACATAATTAATGAACATATATATAACATACATCTTTGTTTTATCAAAATAATATTCAACTCATATAGTCATGCATCCCAACACATTACCCACTCATTCATTCCCATAAACAAAATAATTAAATAATTGTTACAATGAGAGTCTAAAACATCCACGAGCCACACCTTTAGCCCATATCCAATCATATTTGAACTTCTAAAACTCTATCCACTATAAAACATATTCTCAAGAATATAAACCAAACATGATGTCTATAAACACACTAGGGTTCCAATGAATGGTTTAAAAAATACACCTTAGTAAGTTATCACCTAGTTCCAAAACATTATAGAATCACACACTCATTTATGCATGAGGAAAATTAAATAACATAAATATATCATAAAATCACACTTATCAGGTCATCACGTGTTATCCAGACCACCATAACACCCAACCGGAACTAGATTGGATAATTCATGATAATAAATATCCTCCTACAATAACCCCAATACATACCATATAACTAATTGTATGTTTTCATTCCATGTAATTACCAATAACTTATCACTCATGGTAGGATTTATAATAAAATGCTGCCACATCATACCAGACATTGACCTCTTCCAACTTACTTGGCATTGGGCCACACATCTAAATACTGGACAAATTCCCTCTCACTTTGGTTGGTTTATGATAAAATATTTTATCTCAATGAAAGGCCATGAATAAATTTTTATTCCCCATTATATTATCCTTTCCTATATCACTTTGGGTGGGTATAAAAATTATATCCTAGACTGATAACATTACTCTTTGGTAATTCCATTCCAACACCCAGTCACTCGAGGTGAGACTAAGAATTTCAATCGTGACCAGTATTCTCTCAGTCTTGGTAGGGTTCCATAATCACATCTTAGACCTATACCATATCACTCAAGGTGGTATATTTTTTCACCCTCTCACTCAATTAAACCATGGAAATATAGTCTCATTTGCTACCATATAATCATATCTATCATAATCACACCATTATAACCATGGAACAGATCCCATACCAAATGAACATTATGGTTAAAATTGATTGGCCCCATCGCTTGACTAGCCACCAGGCCATCAACATGTCATGTACCTAGCATGATTTTTTTTTCAATCACTCATGGCCTAGATATAAACTCCAAATAAGATCTCATATTACACCTATCCCCATAGGCTAATATAAAAATATGAAATTAAATATGAATTCTTAACTCAGTGAACCTATCAACATTCATATATAAACTATAAGTGAATTCACTAGGTTTTACTAACCCTTCATTATTTATAATCATATATACAATCCTCCACATATCACCCCATGATGACCCCATATCCTAAAGACCCTGTTTTTCCCTATCATCAAGAGTTTGGGTCCCAATATCCATCAAATTTTCAAATAAATATAACAATAGTAATTACGGTGGGCCATGTAAATCCATACCATAATTTCATGTTATAAATTCATTATTATACCATCAAAACAATCCTGATAACATATTTGAGGGTTCCACTCTACATTTCTCAAGGTGTTTAACAAGCCCATAGTTTATAGGAAACACTCCATGTCATATCACAATAATCCCTCTAGGGATTATCTTACTGATGTAACAAACAAAGACAACAACCCACCCTTAAGAGGGTTTTTCTAATAATTCATGAGACCAAAATCCATCTCACCCATCATCCCATTATATAATAAAATATTTCTTATCATAATAGCTCTAGAAAAAAACAACTATGTATATTCTCAACTCATATTGTTCAATGATACCTATTTTGAGCCTTCTGGTACCCAATCATAATTCTATCTCATTAGTGACATAGTATCTGAGTGACTCTATATCACTAAATATATAAAGAAGAATATAATTCATCTCTAGAAATCACAAATACACCTAAATTATCTCTTAAGGGTTCCCTTAGTTCCTTTCAATTTTACCTAAACCCAAAACCCCAAGAAGGAATCAATAGTAATTCATAAAATATAATATAATTAAGTATAATAGGGACAACCTAACTCATACATATATTTATCATCTTTAAGAAACAATTTCCAAGCATCTGTGAGCATGAAACAAACCTCTCCAGCAATTTGAGACCAATTATAATAAATCCAATAATTAAAAAAAATATAAACAATTATAATCAATTAAAGAGTCTTGAAAAAGGTATAATTATTTAAAACACACCAGTATCCTCCCATGATATAAACCTCAATAAAAGGAAATTTAATGTCTAGTTTCATCCTCCAAGAACACATAAGAAAAAACCACCCCTTATTCTATAGTCGACTAAACCCTAATTCTACTCGTATTTAGTGAAAATCTCAGAAAACTACACTAGTTTATGTACTTATAATGAAATGTTGAAATATTCCCCAAAATATTCTTCTTAGGAACTCATGTTCACATACCAAAAATTATCATATATTAGATCATATTTCCACATGATATAGTGAACTACGTCATGATAATTAAGGGATGGTATTGTAGAAGGGATCATATGGAATAATTTACATCAAATTTTTTATGAAAACTATTATGAAGCACCCCACATCAATGTGGGGATTAGAGATAAATTTATAAGGGATAAGTTAGAAAAATAGACCTCACCACTATGATATTCTACCAAAATATGATGCAAAGATATCTAAAAAAATAAGTTCCATACACTATTAAAAAATATATGAAAAAATGATTGTTACAACATGACCTTAGGAGATCATAGTGTAATGCCCAAAATATAGGGTTTCAATATGGAGTGTTTGACTGCAAGACAAATAAAATTTATCCTCAATAAATCCACTATGGTATAGAGCAAGACACCACAATATAAGAAGCCTTCTAGAGAATCCCACTGATGCTACTTCTTGAGGTCCCAAAAATGTGAACCCCTTTAGGATATTGAATGAATAATTACACAACAAAATCCAACATTGTGAAAACCATGGGTTACACCAAGATATATGCTAAAATCTATATTTTTTTTCTTACATAGAGGTCTGGGTCCTTATCCACATCCCTCAATTTGAATCCCCCTTCCCTTCCTCTGAACATTTTAATCTCATATAGCACAAAATGAACAATAACATAAAATACTAATTTCATAATCTATGTAATGTATTATAATTTTGAATAAGGGACACCAAAAACCTGATTCAATGATCACTTGATCATATTAGACACATTTTGGACAAATAAACACAAATAAAACACTTATAACACCTAAAAAATTATAAAATAGTAACTTCAATTCGATAGTGTGTATGGCATGCGACACCAACTGTGTAAGGGGATATAATTTCCTAAATATAGTTAATATATTTACTACATTAAGTAAATGAAATATATTACATATATTTTAATTAACGTGACAGTGAGTTAGCATACAATGCATGCAACAATGAGTTTCTTCACTCGCTCGAGTTATACGAATGATCGAGTTTTACTGAAAAATAATATGTTATGATTTAATCTAATAAAAAAACATCCAATTATGAATATTATTAACTAAATTACGAAAATATATGGTTTACATAACTAATTAATTGGTTAAAAATTAATTATAACTGAGTATAAAAACCAATTGAATATAATAATAATATTTATAATAAAAACTATTTTTATCCTCATAAAGTTGTTTTATCCTAATAAATTAAACTAATTAAAATTAGTGACAAATACATATGTAATATATATATATATATTCAATAAAATATTTCTAACATTCATCTAATTGATTTTTCAGATATAAGATAACGATAAACCCAATATTCCGCATAAAAACTTATTTTTATTAAGGCATTTTTACTGTCTTTTAATAGAGAACCTATTTTAAGTCCACAATTTAACCCATTAATAAGTTTTGTATGTAAAAATAAACTTCATATTTTAAATATAAATATAAAAATTATGTTAGGGTAAATTTTTAATATTTTCTTAAAACTTGTCATATTTAATGAATTTTTGAAAATTCTAAATTTTATTTCCAAAATAATTTTTAATTTTATTTATTTATATGGTTAAATTATAGATTTAATTTGTTTTAAAGTTTAATTATACAAATTTGTTTTCAATTAATAAAATTTATTTTATTTTAATCAATTTTACTTTGAAATTGACTATAAAAACATAACAAATGTTCAGACATTTTTCATTAATGACCAATATTATCATCCTGCTTGCGGGATTAAATTTCAGTCAATTTATTCCACTTTTATTATTTTAAATGGTTTAAATATTTGGAATCACAATAATTTATAATTTATAATAATAATAATAAAATTACCCAAAATATTAGTGAAATTGATTAAAATTAATTACACTGATTAAGGTTTAATTAAGTTTAATAAGGAACTGAACCATGTCCATAAGGCCCAAAATAACCTATACACTATTACAAGTCTTATGTTATGGCCATTTTTTGACCTTATAATTACTTGGATAGATTTGGGTCCATTATTTAATACAAATTCAACCAGGAAAACGCATTATGTATTCGATTGTCAAAATATGACAAGGAATTCCACTCCTCCCCCACTATAAAAGACCACCACTTCTACCAATTCCTCATGCCTCACAACAACTTATTTTCATACATGATCTTACCAAATATCTTTCTGACTTCCCAAAACACTAAATTTAATTCTCCCTTTGGAAAAAATATTTCCATGGAATCCCTTTTGTAAAATCCAAAAATAGTTACCAGATTTTAAGGTAACATTTTCCGATGATTTATTTTCTTTCATTTACTTCTCAAAAAGAAAAAAAATCTATATGATTGTATAAAAACCAGTATTCTATATGTAATATTATTTTGTTATTGTAATGGTTTTAACTACACTTATGCACACTTACATATAATGGGTGACAAACATATTGTTTATGTGTATGTCTGACTACTACATCATGAAATCATGACTATTCATTTTTCTATTACCACATCTCAGGGTGAAAATTATGATGGAAAACAAATATATATATATATTTATATATTTATTATATGATATTTTTTATGTATTTATTTTTTTTAATTTTTTTATAGCACATACCATTATACATACCAATTATTATAAATACGATATCATAGTTTGTGGAATTGTGGACTATAGCCTCCCCAAAGCAATGTGATTCGTTCACACAATACATGGAAGGTATAAAGGGTGGTTTTAATTAAAAATATTAGAAATAAAAAACATATATATTATATTCATCACATAATTAACTTTACATAAATATAATATGTGTCATTTTATTTGTTACCCTTTCAGATGCTTGAAAAGTTATAAGGTCATTTGTGGACGTGTTGACTATCGTCTCCTCAAAAGGATGTGATTCCATTTACATCATAATAAATATATATATAAATATACATGATTAAATAACATGATATTTAAAATATAATTATAATTTTTTAAAGATGTGGTGTTACTTACCTTTTTTCCATAATGATCATTAAAAAATGGGAACATTACTCATGTATACATATAGCCTACCATCTCCTTGACTATAATGTTGATTCATTTTTCATAAACATATTTAATTTATGGTTTTAAATGTATAATTTATGTGTTAATATAATAATTATAACATGAATTTTATTCTATATATATTATATAATGGATATGTTGAACATAATTGTCTTACCGAAGTTTTTTTACACACGAGCCAAATTTGGTCAAAACACCCGAATTCTACATTATTTTTTAAGTAGTTGTATAAGACATAGTAATAAGTGAAATAAAAATAATGATAAACATGAAAAAAGATCTAAAATAACTAGATAATTAAAATAATTTTATTATATAGGATGTTAAAATACTTTCACCCCAAAGGAAACAAAAGTTATTGTATTATCATCTCACTTTTTATTTTTGTTTGAAAAATTTCATGTTCACCACTTACTTATTTTGTGTGGTGTATCTACTACCCATTTATATATATTATATAATGAATAAATTTATCTTCATGGTATATCAAATTTCAATTTAAAATTATTCCTTCACGGGGTTTATGATTTCAAATTGTGAAAATTGTTATAGGACACTTTGGAATATTTTAAGATTATTTCCCTTAATAATAATATTAATGATCATTTAAGGGAATTTCCATTTGAGGAAGTTATATAAAAATTTTCAATGAAACCATTTATTTTCAAATAATATGGTTATTTATGACCTGTTTCATGTATTATTACCATTTTTCAATCTTTGGTACTCAAGGTGATTTAAAAATTATTTTAAGAAAACCCGACTTTGTTTCTCTGTTTAGTTTGAGAAAAAAAATGTCTATTAAAAACTATTTTTTATTAAATTTTTTAAAAACATTACATCTAATTGGTAAATAATTTTTTCCCCATTTTTTTCTTTTACCAATGTTTTTATTTCAATCTTCTAAACACTCTCCGAACAAGCCATTTTTCAAACCTTTTACTGCGAATAAGGATTTTTCTTTTTACCTTGTACACCAGGTATGGATTTACCCACCATATTTCATTTGACTCTTTATTTGAATGTTTAAGATGTTAATTCCTAAATAAAACGATCCAAAAATTGATTTTCAATGAAAATTATTTTCAAAAAAATAAAAAAAATGATATTTTCCACAAAATGTTTTTAAAATATATTCTTATAAAATTTAAATTCATCAAGAGACAATAAAACATTATTTTACTCCAATTTTGGTATATTAAATTTATTCCATACTTAATGTTTCTATTTATGGTTTTTGATTGATTTATCCAAGGATATTATTCACATTCACTTACTTGATTCCATTTGCCCCCTTGAAATATTCAATTTTCTAGGATCATTGAACATTGAGCTTCCCCTATTTTACCATATCATTTACCATGGATGTGTTTATTGTCTAAACCACATATCAATTTTTATAATATGTACACTTTGAATGTTATTTCATTACTTGAGTAGATATTGATATATTTTTATCTCTTACACTATAAAGATATTTGATTAGGAACATTGTTAAATCGATTATTCGACATATGTGGATAGTTTTGGACTGGTGTGATAGGGGTGGGTCCTATTTATAAATAATCCCTCAAAGCATATATTGCCTCATGGGATGAGTCATTTGGATATCCACCTTAGATGGGGTTTTACATGTTGTGTCATAAACCATATTATGAATTGTCCTAATGGTAAACATAACATATTCCTAGGAAACATGGAATCCAATAATCAATCCTTAACCTCATTTAGTTTCAATTATTATTCAAACATGAAATTTTCTGTCGATATATCTATTGATACATTCAATTTTTAGTTATTTATATGTAATTTGTTTTATTTTCATAATTTTGGGTATTTAATTTTTATTATCTAGCTATTTCAATGGAATGTTTTTTCATTTATTAGCTTTCTATATTTTTTACACACTTCTATTCAGTTATTGATTACATGTCATGTTTTCTAAGTTATTTAGCTTTCTATATTGACTAATCCCATTTATTAATTTTTGGTTCTGCTATATTTTTTCCTTACCCTTCATTTTATCTCACCCTTATTATGTATCTCCCCTAGTTAAATAGAAATGTGTACTCTAATAGTTGTGCATAGATTTAATAGTTGGATTAGAGTTATCCAAGAAGATTTTTATTTAGAAATAATAAAAAATTATGTTATAATTAGTGGAGTAATTTTTAAGACAATACTCTATTATGTATCAAGTTTAAAAAGTACACTAAACACTTTTTCCCTTCGAGATATGATTCCTTTTAATCATTAAAATGTAATTTATAGCGGACACTGACTCCAGGATATTTGGGGGTGGGTCATTGTACTTACTATCATATGAAGTTTAATGGTAACATTGGGAACTAGATTTTGGAAAAAATTTACTAGTTAACATAACCTTAAGGCAAACATATAGGATAAGTATATAATAACATCCTAAAATTTTTTTATGTTAGATTTTATGTGGGTATTACGAGAGATGCATCCCTTTCTGGATACAAAAAGTCTGCATGGTTCTTCAATAGATATACCTAGGTGTAATAGCTCCTACAAGGTGTTTCAAGACTAACTATGGGTAAATTGGTACATGATAATTGGTCATACTGTACACCTAGTTTGACACTCCTGAAGGATTTTCTTAGGATAATTCACATTTTCATTAAAAATCGTTATGATTAATTTTAATAGATAATGAAAATTAATATAATATGTTAAACCTAATATGTTTTATATTAAAAATAAGATTCATAATTTATAAATACTATAGATGATATTATGGATAAACAATTTTCCATGGTAGAAACTATGTTAATAAAATATAATGAAGTATCTAGGTATTGAGTATTAATTGAAAACTATAGTTAAGAGTATATTTAATGATAAAATTTTAGGTAAATACATTATATTTATTTTGGAAATTATATTAATATGGTTTTAGAAAATGAAAAAATTTATATAATGGGGAAATTTATAATGTATCCTATGTCCATAGATCTTAAACCAATTATAAAAGGATGATTAGGGTTTCACCCCAACCACTGACCTACAAAATGTCCTGGTAAATTTTTCATTTTATTTAGTAAACCAATTTTATGAATAAATATTACTAATGAACAAGTAGTATCACTTTTGAGTATTAGAAAATAATCTGTTACCCATATTGGATTTGTATTATTATTAGGGGTAAATAGTTATACTTTTCACTCATTTATAGGCCTTACGATCCTTAAAAATTCTCATATATTTCTTAAGGAAAAATAATTTATTATTGGTAATTAATTTAAGGAAATAAAGTGATTAATTAAAATTTTTCATAGAACAACCAAAATTTAGGATTGTTTATATAAAATTGAAACCTATCAAGTATGAATATTAACATATATTCTTGGTTTATAAATGAATTACCCAACATTAGGTAAATGCATTCAAAATAAAATGTTGTCTGAATACCTTAATTTATGTTAAACTAATGTTCTCTTAAATCATCTATGATTTAAGGGTTTTTTGACCTCAAATTTCTATTGATCATTAACATTTTTATTATTTTGACCTAATTAACCCACTATAAACATTTATGTTTCTCCTCCAGGTATGTATTTAAACATGACACTAATGTTCTCCAACATAGAGTCCTAGTTACATGGTTGTCCATGTGACCATTGTAATTACCATTATATCTTTTCTAGAGGATGTTTTATGAACCCTTTAAATGTTTTTCGATTTGAAAATGGGAAATATCAAGAAATATTTTACCAATCTCTAGTTTAAATTGTGAGGATGCAATTTAATTTATGTTGGGAGAACATAACACTCTAAAAATTCAATATGAGTAACATTAATTTGATTTCTTGTATGACACGCGACACCAATTGTATGTGGGAATATAATATCACAAGTACATACAATATAAATATTAAATTAAATTAATTTAATATATGTTATACCTTGTAATTCACATGACACAGAGTTAGCATACCTCACACACAATATCAATTTTCTTTAATGACTTGTGTTACACGCAAGCCGGAGTTTTATCACAAAATAATATATTATTATTTAATATAGTAATCCATAAACTATATTTTATAAATATAATTAACTAAATTATGAAAACACATGGTTCTAAAAAATAATCAATTCGTTACATATTAATTATAGAAGAATATAATGACCAATTGAATATAAAAATAATATTTATATAGAAAACCATTTCTATGCTCACAAAGCTGTTTTATCTTAATAAATTAATTAATGAAAATTAGTGACTGATATAAATGTAATACATATATATATATATATTATTCAATAAAATATTTTTAAAATTCATCAAATAAATTCGGCAGATATTAGATAAAAACAAACACAATATTTCGCATAAAACCTATATTTTTATTCATGGATTTTTACTATCATTTAATGGAGACACTATTTTAAATAAAAATTTTGACCCTATAATAAAATTAGTATGTAAAAATGAAATTAATATTTTAAATATAAATATAAAAATTATTTTATGGTGAATTTTTTATATTTTCCCAAAATATATAATTTTTAATGAATTGTTAAAAATACAGAAATTTAGTTCAAAATTTATTTTTCAGCTAATTTATTTATAAAGATAACTTATAAATACAATTTTTCCCAATGTCTAATTAGTTCATATTATTTTAATTAAATAAATAAATTAAATTTGATTCAATTTCAATTTGAATTTGATTATAAAAACATAGAAAACATTCATACATGTTTACTTTAAAACCCTCTACTATTATCCCACCTACGGGATAAAATGTAAATAAATTTATTCTGCTTATATTATTGGAATTTGAAAAAAATGAATCCATGTTTATAATAATCATAATTTATACTGCCTAATAACATCAACTTTCTTTTTGTCCAAAAATATTAGTGAAAGTAATTATAATTAATAATAATGATTAAGGTAAAATTATGATTAATAAGGGGTAAACCACAACATTAAGGCCCAAAATTACCTATAAAATTTTCCAAGATATTTTGGATGGAAATATTATGACCGTAAAATACATTATAATTATTTTTTCCATTATTGGATCCACTTTCAACATGAAATATGCGTTATAAATTCATTTGTCAAAATTTTACAAGAGTGTCACTCCTCCTCCAATTTAAAAGGCCACAACTTCCCCCCAATCCTCGTACCACTCAAACAACATTTCATCAGTCAATTTATAACCAAATATAATAAAAAAATACATACAATAAACCTTTAATCCGCCATTTTTGATGAAATCCTTCCATGTAATCCCTTTAGTATAAACCAAAAGGAGTTACTCGATTTTAAGGTAACGTTTTCTTTTGATCTCTTTACATTCATTTACTTCTCGAAACCATATAAAAATATTACTATATGCTTCTATAACAAAACAATTATAATTAATTTAATAGGATTTTTTATACTAAAGGTTTAAACTATACTTACACACATGTCCATCTAATAGATAATAAACATATTATTTCTCTGTACGTCAAATTACTGCCACACGAAATGATCATTGTTCAATTTTCCGTAACCACCATTCATGGTGGACATTATAATGAAAAATATATTTATATATTTTATATATGATATTTATTGTTTCATTATTATTCTATAATACATTTATAGAACACATCCCTATACTTTCCAATTTTTATAAATATGATAGCATTGTTTGTGAATGTGTGGACTACGGCCTCCCCAAATCGATGTGTTTCGTTCATAATATAAATGGAATGTATAAAGTATGTTTTAATTAAAAATATGCGACATAAAAAACAATATATTATATTAATGAAATAATTATTTTTTTTTAAATATAATAGATATCATTTTTTATTACCCTTTCACACACATAATAAGTGATAAAGTCTTTTTTTTGGTGTGTGGACTACTGCCTACAAGACACAATGTGAGTCCTTATACATCAAAAAAAATTATATGAAAAATTATATGATTAAATATCATGATATTTATAATATAATTATAACTTCGTAAATGTATTATGTTAATTACATTTTCTCCATAATGATCATTGAAAAATAGAAACGTTACTCATGTGTAAGTATGGCCTACCGACTCAATGCTGGTAACATTTATTCTTTTTTCATAACCATATTTAATAATTTCTTATAAAATTATAATTTACGTATAAATATAATTATTACATGATTATTATTCTCAATTTCTTATATTATGTCCACTTTAACCATAGTTGGCCTAGAAATGTTGATTTTAACACATGGACAAAATTTGGTCAAAACACCCGACGTAAACATAATTGTTTAAGTAGTTGTATATGAAATAGTTATAAGTGAAATAAAAGTAATGATAAATATGAAAAATGGTTTCCTTCAAATAGATAATTAAAATTAGTTTATTATGGATGATGTCAAAGATCGCTCACTCAAATGGAAATGCATGGTAAGGTATTTTAATCTCGCCTTTTATTTCTATGTGATAAATGTCATTTTAACAACTTCTTTTTTGGGGTGTATATAATGCCCATTTTATATATTATATCAGAAATCCCCATATATTATTTTTATTTAAAACATTCATTTAATATTATTCCTTCCTGAGGTTTATGATTTATAATTTTTCAATGTTGTATGGGACACTTTTATAATGTTTACAGATTATTTTACTCAAAAATAACATTAATGATCTTTATATGGTATTTATGATTGAGGAAGTTTTATAACCATTATTTAATGAAACCTTATATTTACCTTTACTTTTTTTATTAATGAACAATTTTGAATATTATTACCATTTTTTAACACTTTGTTTGTCAAGGTGTTTCAGAATTTTTTTAAGAAAACACAACTTTATTTTTCTCTTTAGTTGGAGAACAGATTTTATTCCAAAAACCAAGTTTTATTAAAATGTTTTAAAAAAAATTAGAATTATTTTATGACTAAAATATTACATCTTATTTCTTTCACTAATTTTATCATAGGAACATTCTTGTCTTTTTTTAAAGAAGTAATTTTTATAACCTTCTATCACGCAAAATAAATATTCTTTTTACCTTGTTCGTCTTGTATGGATTTACCCACAATAAATCATTTTAAGATTAATTTTCATGTTTAAAAGGTTATTTTTTAAATAAAATGTTTATAAAATTTATTTTCAATGAAAATTATTTTCAAAAAAACCAAAAAAATGGATATTTTCCTCACAAGTATTTTTAAAAGAACATTTTATAATAGTTCTATTAATCGAAGGAAACAACGCTTTATTTTTATCAACTGTTAGTATGTTTTATAAATACCATACTTAATATTATTATAAATGGTTTATGATTGATTTCACCAAGGATAGTATTCACATTCACTTCCAAGATTCGTTTTTCCCCTTGAAATATAAAATTTCCTATTATCATTGAACATTTCATTTCCTATATTTTACCATAACATGGATATGTTCATTTCCAAAATTGTGTATAATTTTTATAAGTTGTTCACATGAATATTTTTTTATTCATTGAGAAAATATTTATAAATCTGTGTCACTTACTCTATACAGTTATTTGATAAGGCACATTGTTAAATATATTATTGCATATATGTTGAATTTTTTTTGATAGGTGTGATAGGTATGACATGAGTGGGGCCCAATTATAGTACCATGTACCTAAGAAACATGACATATAATAATTAATAATAACCCTCATTTAGTTTTAGTTATTATTTATGCATGATATTTTTCATCGAAATATCTATGGATAAATTTCATTTTGAGTTATTCATGTAGCATTTTTCTCAGTTTATAACCTTTCAATATTTAGTTTTCCTTATCTAGTTATTTTAATATCATGTATTTTCATTTATTAAATTTCTATATTAATTATTCACCTCCATTAAGTTTATTGATTACATGGAAGGTGTGTTCATTTATTTACACTTCCATATTGATTATTCACATTTATTCACTATTGATTTCGGTATATTTTTACCTTATTGAGTATTTGAGGTCAGCCTGATTATGTTTCTCTCCCCAATAATCAAAGAAGAATACTATGAAATATATCTATGGATTTACTAGATGGATTAGAGTTATCATTGAATTTATTTATTTCAAAAGAATGAAAACATATATTGAAATTAGTGTAGTCATTTATAAAAAAAATACTCATTTACGAATCTTTTTTACCATGTCTACTAAACACTTCAGTCCTTTGTGATTTGGTTCCTTGTAATCATGCCAATATAATTGATAGACAACTTCGTCTCTAATATTTTTTTGTTCAGATTTTTAATTAGAACTTCTATATATATATTAAAAGTCTTTGAATTCCATTCTGGACCATAATTATCTAAACATCATCTTCTCTAGAACCAACATCCAACATTTCTCCAAAAAAACCCCATAAATTATAAGGCAATTAATAACTTTACATTATAAGGATTATCAATATAGAAAATCATGGAGGAACATCACTTGACATCTAATCCTTTAATCATAACTAGTATCACCCTTCATTCTCAATTTCAAAAATACGTGTATATATTCCCACCATCACTGAATTTAACCCAGATGCACTAGTTTTTACACAAAATCCTAAATCTAATTAATCAAAATAAGAAACCAAATCTGAAATAGTTTAGTCAATGTAGTTTCTATATTAATATATCCAATTATATGAAGAAACACTAGTTATTCCTACTCTATTAAACCTTCCCCAAAAACACATGATCTCACATTATAGTGAATTTTTATATCACCCAATCACCATGCCTTCACCCCTTTAGGATTTGCGGAGTTATCCGAACACCCAAAAAATCGAAAATAGAAAATTACTATGATTACCTTGTTGGGTCCTCAAAAAATTAAATCTACCATCTAAAAATACCAATATGAATGAACATTCCCTTGAACCGAATTAATCACAATTCACACCTAAATGTAACCTAATTCATATTCCACTAATGCTATCCTTGCCTAAACACTAAAACTAAATACCAATTCATGGTATTTTTTAAGAACTAGATGTAATTTTCTTTCCCATTCACCCCTAGTATTGGTCCTAACCAACCTCATAATAGTTAAACCACATCCATGGCCTTTTTAATGTCAGTTTTATACATCTATGATTGATATGATTCTCCACATCATTGGAATATCCTTTTTTTGTTCTCCCAAATTTAAACTCCAAATATCTAAGGAAAAAATTCATCTACCATATAGAATGATTATGAATAACCATCCTACTCACAAATTAGATATGAAAAATGAATATCACCTTTAATATCTGATATTAACTAAATTTCACCCTTGAAATTCAAAAAAAATAACTTGAAACATTGTACACACCCTCTAACTACCAATGGTTCCCTCCAAAATAATGGATTTGACTTAATGCTATCTAATTACTAACCTAGACAGGTTCCAAAATTAGTCTTGTGTGAAGATTCTTGGACCATGAAAATCCCATCTATATACACCTTTTCAAGGACCATCTATAGGTCTTCTAGGACATAACACTCTGATTTATCTCCAATATCTCCTTTTACTACTGTGACACACTTATCATTATCATCCAATAATCAGGCCTTAATTCCGACAAGAATATAAATAATTACATAATTCTTCAATTAATAACTAATTTTGATGAACCAGATTACATCCTTGATCACACTAACATCACTATACCACTTAGTATCAATTGTATCCAAAACAATCTCCAATGGACCTATGCATGGCCCACTCTACTACTAGATATAAATATTGGACATATATGTAACAAATGTTCACCATCCCTCATACATAGTAACCTACATAGAGACCTTATGAAACACTACCCCCATTATGCACGAGTTACCCTCTTAAGGGACACCTTTTTCTATTTCTTTACATTCATCCTTCTCGGTCTCAGCCAAACTCAAGCGGGTTTATACTCTTATATCACCCCATCATGCAATCAGTATCAATATGTCATGAGTCAAAACTCGAATTTCTATAGATATTGTGTCTAATAAATTATCAATTCCCCAACTGTATATTAAAATACCCATATGAAAGCACACTTAATGGTTTCCATCCAAAGATCCTATGGAATTTCACTCATGGAAAAGCCAATCACATGACAACACACCATTTATGTATTATTTAGAAACCAAAAGAATCCACCCATAAACTATAAATTATATACCTAACAATTTAGAAAAACCTCTAATTATCCTTTATAAAACGTTGACCTAATTAATAATGTTTTTTCTTCCAACTAAACCCTTCTTTTAAATCCAACCATGATACCACAATCACTAAAATTGATTAAATTATAAAAATTTAATTACATCCCATATGTATTTATTCTTCCCTATAAAGGGTATTTAATTCAAGAAAGAAACATTTAGACATTATGAAATACCTCTTAGACATACCTCACCTGGATTGTGAAATCACAAAGGAATCCACTACCGAAACTAACCAGCTACGGATTTCTATTCTTCTATCACATGTTGGAACACAAAAATCCCCATAGGATGATATCCCACAATACATCCAAATATGTAGTATTAGAAAATAGCAAGTTATAACTAATTAGAATGACACCAAAAAACAATAAAATAAAATAAATTATGAGTTTAAATTGAGACTCTTAACTATTAAACCCTCTATCATTATAAAAATAAACTCCACACAAGAAAGATAAGGTATAAAGAACCACCACTATAACCCAGAGATTCACATCAAACGCGTCCCAAATATTATTTGAACACATCATACCTAATACACTAAAAAATGTGCCCTCATTAATATATAATAAATCTTTTGTATGCATGTACACTAGGTTTCTTCATCTGGCTTATAGAAATACATATCACTAGGGTCTCACTAAGTTTTTCTAACATATTCTATCATATAAACATGTGTGCATGAGTAAAATAAATTAAAAAATTAATGAATAAAAAAATGAATGTCAATTTATTGCATGTTAAACAAGAAACCATGACACACAACCCTACTTGGAAAGGAAAAACCTATAAGAAGTATTATCATGACAGACTTTATCACATACCCAATAACTCAAGGTATAGTGTTCAAACATTTCGCAACCATTACCCTCAAAATAAGCGTATAGTCCATGTAAAACCTCAATTTCACCATACCATGTCTCAAACATTACCATCCCCCTCATGGAATGGTCATGTAGAATCATTATAAAATAATAAACATTCTCTCAATGTGATTTATTCCAATACCCACATAGTCCGGTAAATTTCAATCTTCAAATCTTATTTATTATCACACCGACCGCTTCCTTATCACTCATAGTGGGTATCATAATCACATCTTAGACTGTTACCCACTATAGTGACACAAGAATATATTATATAAATGTAACATTTTTTAGATTAATTTTCACAACATATTACAATAATAAATTCCCAAGGACCATAATGGTTTAGTTTATTTAGAGCCCAGATACACAAACAACTTATTTTCATGAAATATTTTCAACATCACCCACAAAATTCATCACATATGGAACCCTTAAATAATTATAAAACTAAATATCCTTCTTTAAAAACATGGGAAAGTGGAAACAAAAGAATTGGTGTGATCAGATGCTCAGTAAGGGTTAACATGGGAAATATTAGTCAACATAAATATATCCAAAATGGTAGCAACAACATTTGGATGTGATGAAAATAATTCTTTGATATTGTCAACAAATTTCCCATTGGCATTAAGAATTCATTTACACTCCTTTGTTCCTAATTTATATACAATGAACAACCATTAGATGGTTTTTTGAGATCCATTTCGAGCTCAAATATATAAAAACTATTTGAAATTTTTGATGTGGTCTAATATCACATGGGGATAATAATATTCCCTAGTCAATATCAAACTTTATCTTAGAGAACAACTATGAAGGTATTGTATGAATAATGATTTTTCCAAATGTTTTCATATTCCCGCTCATCAATTTCTTCTAAAGGACATTTTTTCCAATATAAATTAAATATTTATTTTTGAAATAGATATAAATTTTCGAAATAAGAAAAATAAAACATAAAATATTTTTGTGTGTGAGTTTTTACAAAACATCTATATTTTTTTATTCTTCCCCCTTTCATCTGTAATAACATTTAATGTAAAAAAAAATTACACAATAATAGTATATTTTTAAACAAATTTAACTTGTTGTATTCAATAATTAACTAATAATAACTAATAACTATTGAAATAAATATTAATGAAATATATTTAATTTTATTCTAATGAAGTTAAACTAGGATGAATCGAATTGAAATGATTAAATTTTTATTTTTTCGGATAAAATATATTCATAATTGTTTTTTTATTATTATATTTGGTCATATTGATTTTGTATTAGTTAGACTATGTTTGGATGAATTCTGTGAGAGAAATATTTTTTTATGTTTTTTCATCACTTATAGATCCAATTCTACTTTTTCTTGTTTTCATAAGAATTAGACATATTCATTTATGTTACCTTAGATAAATATGTTTTAGTTTATATTTATAATGATATATTAATATATATTTTTACTGTTTTATTTCTTTAGTTTATTTTTAGTTATTTAGGTTTCATTCAATTCGTGTTTCAGTGGAATTATAATTCAATAGACCATATAATTTAGATTTATTCTTCACATGTCATTTCAAATTAGTTCATTTGAGGCTTAATTGTTTTTATTTTGGATCAATTTTTTTATGTTTGCTTGGTTCAATATTGATAAGGTAAGATTGTTCCCTATTTGGTATGTTTTTTTTGTGTTTTTTTGGATTGGGAAAGTATGGCTAGTAATTTTTATATATATTTCATTATATTATATTATCACCACTTAATTTTGAGTTTAGAGTTTAAAATTATATATTTAAATATTATGTGAAACAATTTAGAATTTTATATCATAATTTTTTCTGAAAATATGTACATGTTAATAAATTTTTCTGTTTAAAGTAAATTAAATTTAGAATTATAGTATTTATCTGTTAATATTATGGGAATATATATTAATGTTTATATATAAATGTTAATACATTGTTTTTGAAAAATATATACTATTATATTTAATGATTATACCAACAAAATCACAAAGTTAAAAAATTAAACTATTTTAAAGTTTTTGTAAAAGTTTTTAGAATGAATTTTTAAAAAAGTTTAAAACGAGGATTCAAAAAAAGTTTTAAAATGTTATTTATAAAATATTTAAATGAATTTTTAAAAAAAGTTTAAAATAAGTTTGATATGAGGTTTTAGTATTGTTTAGAAGTTCTTTAAAAGAAATTAAATGGTTTTAAAAATAAATATAATTTTTATTTGAAAAAATTGTTTAAATTTGTTTTATACATATATCTACTATTAATATACCTAAATCAAATTTAAAAATGTCAAATCAGTTTATAAAGGTAAAAAGGAAGTTGTATTAAATTAGGGATTAAAAGGTGTTGAATTGATAAAATGACATGATTTGAAATGGGACTTATTGAAATTTTTTATTGAAAAATTGGGTGATGATTGTTTGTGATTTGATTTAGTTATAATATATATTAATTTTGAGTTATTAGCGGTTTTTTGACATTTATATGGATTTTTTTGAATAATTATAAATTCTTATTTGAGTCAATGATCATAACGAGAGTTAAAATTAAAGTTGAAGTATAGGTTTCCCATTGTTAATCATAAAAATTAAACATTTATTGAAATGTAGATGAAAGGAATGTTATTGGATTTAGTGTCTTACTCCTATAGTTTTACTAGTAGATTGAGCTATTTGGTGAGTTTTTGGTGTGTTGTATTGGTTGTATCTTGATCAATGATTTGTCAAATAATATAATAGAGTTTGTATAGTACATGTCTATGGTATTAAAGTGGGAAATGTTATGTTTTGGGTTTAGGTATTCTTAGGCATTGGATTGTTCCAATTATAAAAGTGATGAGTAAATAACAAACCATGTTTAACACCCTATCCATTTATTAAGGTATAGTCCATTTTCATTTCTATTGTTACATTATTAAATGCAAGTTTCCATGTAAAATACATGTTTCTTCCCATGTTTAATCATCGTAATCTACCCCAATGTGTGGTGATACTTCATAGAATCATTTTTTATTTATTTGTGAATATTATTAAAAAAATATTCAATAATAAAAAATAATGTATAAATGAAAATCACCATCATTTTCAATCAAAATCAAAAAATATTAATAACACCACAAACTTCTCACTCTTGGAAAGAGAAATAATTTTTCAATACTATATTATGGGACACTCATTCTGGATATGTATAACCTCTAAATATACTCTAACTCTAGAAACCCTTCCATTATATAATTCATGTTTTTCTACTCTTTGTACCTCACCTAATTCCACAATTCATGCAGTCCTTACAACCTCGCCATTCGAAAATTATAATGAAAATTCTATAAAAATATTAATTCATATAATTAAAATAGTAATATGACATTAAATATAATGAATTGTTTTACCCATATTTCAAAAAACACATTATCCTTTATTTCATTTTCAATGTGTCTCTTGGAAATTGGATTCATGGTAATGATGTCATAATATTTGAAAATTTATCCAATAAAACACATATATCCTCTCCATGTTTAACCAATAATTTTATTATCCTTATTTTACTCATCCATCACTTTTTTGTGGTGGTTCCACACTTCATTCCTGTGAATATTACCACCCACCATTTAGTGGAATATCCATCTATGAATTAATGATTTTAAAATATTAACAAAATAGTTCTTATCATGAAAATAAATTAATTTCACAAAAAAAATTAGGTTTTTATATTATAAATTATCTAGATTGATCAGTGGGTACTACCAGATTCCTTTACCATAAAATTTTATTGACATGTGTATCACCAGTGGGGATCAATTTTTCCTCATGATGATAAGTATGTTATGGAGAATCAAAATGCGCCAGAGAAGGAGTCTGGGTAAGATGAACATAAAATACTATATATAATAAATTGGTAGGAAATTGAGCTATCATATACTTCTTTAGGAAAGGAAAATATGGATGGGTGTTTCAGATATCATTAGATAAATAAAATATTTACAATCGTGATTATACAAAAACTTATGGTGATAGTATACGAAGTTAAAGTATACATTTTGACCCAAAGGGAATTATTTATTAATAAATTATTCTATATAGTTTATCTAATGAACAATCTAGGTGAAATAGTGTATGAAAAGTGATAAAAGTGTCTCTAGTACTCTCCCTGAATCGTTGGGATGGACACCATTACCACAGAACTTGTGGGAGAATATTATCATCTAAGATGATGGTTCCAAAAAATTTAAAATGACTAATGATGTAAAATTAAATGTTTTATATATATTTAAATATATGTATTTATATTTGAAATAGTTTACTTACAACATAAACTAGATAAGGAATTCCCATCTATCTCATGGGGCGATTATTATTTGATATTATCTTCTTTCACATCTCCTTAATTTTTTTATTTCTTGTATTGGAATAGAATTTTATATTTCATAAAAAATTCATAAATAATTTGCATTAAAAATAAGAAATAATAGGTAATGTGATTTAATTAATGAATGAAAATTTTGAATCCAAACAAAAAATAGGTAATTAAATAACATTACTATATAATATTTAGTAGTGTGAATATCAAACTATTAAAAAAATCCTTGAATCATTGACACATTCATATCAGTATGTTAATCATGGGTTTGATATTTTTTTCTTATTCTATTTTGAATTCAATCCAATTTAGTTTTGGTTAGGTTATGTGGTTCATTTAGGTGATTTGATTAACTCATTTGGTTATTTTTTGGGTTAGATCATTTAGTTCATATTTTGTTGTATGTCATTTAACCACTTTTATAGGTTATGTCATTTGTAAATTTTTAGTGTTATTCCACTCGTTTGATTGTTTTTTATCATTATAATTATTTTAATATGTTTTTTCTAAAATCATTTTTGTTCATTTCTAATTGTTGATTATTTAGTTTTTTGGGTTTGTAGGTTCTATAACAGATTAATTCTATATTAAAAGGTTAAACTCAAAGAAAAATTCATCTATTTTATATTGAAAATTTACATGAACGTCATGAGGGTGGAAATGAAACTAATATTCCGTATATTCAAATAGAACTGATCAAAAAACCCTATGATGAGATATGCTAAAATAACTGGGAACACATATGGTTAAATCTATATATTACCCACCAAAACATTAGGTTCATAATCAACTCTAAAAATTAGATAATTTGTGTCTTCATATGTATTAAATTGATCAAGGTCAATGGAGAAATTTTTGGTGTCAATTTCATCACCATCATTAACAAAATATACCATATTATTAACTCAATAAAGATACTGCATTCTAGTGTGGGATGATAATTCACATAAATAAATTATTTTAGCAATGATGAAAAAAATATTTTCCTCATCAGTATCAATGATATAAAAAATTTTAATAATTATAAAAACATATTCCTTAAGAAATATTCATTGACTTTCCATTCAATGAAAACAATTTCATTTCATCATAGAGACTCATCCATGGAAGTTATATTCCAATATTTGTATTTCCTCAAAATCCCCATAATAAGATACATTTTCGTGTTTGCTCCTACTATCTGATTCCCTTGCATAACGTGTTTTCCTTTTAGTTACCTTAACACCATCATGTGGTGCTCTAATGTTCACTACTCAGTTAGTGATATGAAATTTGTAGCAATTGATCACATTTTATTTACATTCATGAACCACCTAATTAGGACCAAAAGACAATGCTCCAATTTCATGAGAGATAGAGTTAATGGGTAAACTCAATACAGAAAAATATAAATGAATATGATAATTAAATGACTATTTATATTTAATGTTTATTTTATATTCACCTCTACCTTTGATTTCAACCAAGCATGATACTCTTTGAAATAAAAATAAAATTTCCCTATAAAAGTTAATGATGAGGATTTCTATTTGTAATTTTTAGACATTTTAAAAATATATAAATAGTTTAACACATGTGTATATTTACATGAGGTGGGATAAAATAAACATGTTAAATTTATACACTTGATTTAGTCATTGAAATAATCACAGTAAAACAAGGTTATGTAATGTACCATATCTCACTCTGTATTTATTAATTTACAATATTTATTGGTTATATATGGGGAAGTGATGGAGAAATAGTTCCAATTTTTCATACTTACTTTATTTATCTCTCATGTAAATGTTACATTTGTTTGTCACGTTAAAAAAATAAAATGAATTGAAATTCATACATTCTTGATCCAAGAATCCATTCACAATGGAACCTTCTGGGTGATTCCTATTATTAACATAATTCTTTAAATGTGTAAATATTTATTTTAATTGGATACATATAAAGAAAGATATAGTTTATCCAATAATTATTTCTGTTGGAAGATAGACAATCAGATGTCACATGTATGGGAAAATGATTGTTGAAATATTTTCTCAAACGTACACAAAATTAATAGTCCATATTCCTATATTTCCTGAAATAATAAATTGGACAGATGTTTTTTATAAAAGATCTCTATAAATGGAACAATAAAATAACTTCTACTCTTATATTATCAGATAGTATATAACAGATTTCTATTTTAATTAATACATAATGAAGGATGTGATAATCATGAGTATTTAGATATTTCAACTTCAACTCTCTTCTGTTATCAAATTTATATATTTTTCATAAATATCTATTATAGACCTCGATAGTATCTTGTAATTAAAAAAATATAATGGTGTTACCACATAACAAGCGTACATAACTACAACTTCATTTTCACTGATTGGCATTCGATTTAATTCTTGTATAACACCCCAATCCACTAAGTCACACTAAGATCAAAAATCATATTTTTTTTATGACAATTGAAATTTATAATAATATAAGTAAACATATCAAGTATATTTTTTAAATTTTCATTACATATAAACAATGATGTAATAAAATTTTTGGTCAATAAATAAACTCAAAAAACATACTATTATTCTAAAAATTGTAATTGGTTTTAGTGAAAATATTCTTCCACATTATATATTTGATATAACCTTTAAAAAACAAAAAATACCTATCTTGAAATTCATTATTCACATTAGATCAAGACATATGTTGAGGTGTATTTTCTATCTCCATGGTATTGTCAAACCATTGGTGATTATTTCTATAGGGGTAATCTATTGGAAAGGATATTTGATGTCCTGTAAAAATGAAACTAAGATTATATTTAACTATTATTGATCAAATATTATTCCTCAAAATATAATAAGAATGTTTCCCTTCATGGCCATAAAAAATATCCCTACATTAGTAAGAAAATCATTTACTATTCACATACTTGTTCCATGCATCTGAAATACATCTATTAGTCAAGAATAATATGTGTGCACTCCCACATTTCAAATATGTTTAAAATATTTTATTAATTGATTCAAGCTTAAATATATATGATTTTCTAGATTTTAAGGTCTATATATTAGTATATTCAATAAAATGAATGGTTTTTTCATACTCATCCATAGAGGAAGGTTATAAATGTTAACAAAAACCAGCCATGTGTTGCAAGAAGTAAGCATCTAAAAAATGGATTAAAACTATAAAATGATAGACCCAACATCACATTATTCACATAATCATAAAAATTATGATATTAAGCCTCATATATCCACCATTATAATCCATATACATGATAAATGAACAAATCATTATCCTTATTTCTCCTAGTATCATGTCATCTGATATTATTTGATATTTCAATAGTCATGAGAAGATATTAGAGTCTTAAAATAAATGTGAAGTTTCACATGACAAATTCTATCACACAATATGGTGTTTTATAATCATTTATCTTCCATATATTTGTGCTAAATTTTTTAAAACCATTTAGGCCAATAGTTTCCACTAGGAATAATCTACAAAATTACGGGATAAGATAATTTTTTTCTAAAACATATATGTTGCTCAATTTACATCCATCTTATATAAGGGTTTAAGATAATTTGTACATTATTTGAAAATAATTCCTTAGAAATACAATAATATAATTGGTGGAAGTATTAGAAATTTGATAAATGGTTTTCCCCCTATTAATACCATTAAAAATTAAAAAAATTTAATTCTATAACATTAACAATATAATGGATCCATACAATAATTTTTCAATTTTTTCACCCTCTCAACATAATAATTTTCATTACATAGATCATATTACCACATATAATTTTCTCCTTTATATTTTTACTTTCATTATTTTCGTAAAAAATGATTAAAAAATGGTCATATAATAAATTCTCTAATCTATCCTTATTATTCATAACATGAACTTTTTCACACTATCTTTTATCCCCATTGTGTTTCCAAACATAACAGTTTGTTTGAAAAATAAATTTTTTTATATGATATGTAAATTATTCAAAACATAAGAAAGGTTTTATAACATAATTATAACATAGGCATTGTATAATAACTCTATCAAAATCATTTTTAATTGAAAATTTTCAAATAGTGGTCCAACTAATTTTGAAAATCAATTGAGATTTGATCAGTTTCATACCTCCAACATCTATAAATTATGTTTATAAAACATAAAACATTGTTATATGTTATTTTATAAAATAAATCTAATAATATTTAATTAAATTCCAAATTATATTTTAAGAAATGAGACTTGGTCACTTTTTTTCAGGAACATTTTAAAATATTAAAAAAACATTGAAATGAAATATATTTTAAACAACTCTCATATTTTTTGTGTAAATACAAAATTTATCATATATGAATACATACTTATAATATAATAACATATTTTATCCTAAACATGGTAATTTTATTTGGTAAAAGGTCGTTTGGAAATAATTCAATTTATATATTTGTTATGAAAATAATTAATTTTATAAATCTATCCCCTAAAATTAAAATATAATATATATATATATATATAAAATGATAAAATTTAAATCCATTATATAAATGATTAATAACAATACAAAAAAAACTACACAAAAAACTCTTATATAGTTATAAAATGGGGTTTCAATCAAGTTATTTCAACAATCAATTATAATTTTATTTGAATTTTTTTTATCTTAATGAATACATTAAAAGAATTATTTTATTAATATTGATTTTTAAAATATAAAAAAATTTATTATGACTATATAAAACCCTAAATAATGAATCATAAATTAAAATCCTTACCACTTTGATGATTTAAAACCCATGAAGAAAACAAAAAAAACATCAAATTAGAAATTTATTTAAATACATCTAGAGTCTATGAATTGATGCTTTCAAAAATAATGATTCCAAAAAAAATGAAAACCCACAATAAATTATAACTAAATACAATCAAATATTAAAAAATAAAACATAAATAACCCATAACTTTCAATTAAAATTACACCACATCCATCAAAATTCCTTATACAAAATAATATCTTAAATATTTTTGTTGATTCATATGAAATGACATGAAAAGAAGTCTAAATTCTAGTACATTTCTATTATTGGGAATGAAATACATAAACCCTCGATAACAATAGAATTCTATCATTCATAATTACATATATGAGAGAAATATATTATAAATCAATTCCCTGTTTATGTATTTCATAATTTAAATACTAGTCCATAAGATTATTTTAATATATGAGAAAATAGTATATATCAAATCAATATTAAACATTTTCTGAAACAATTTCCAATATATATACTCAACCCATTTATTTAATTGAAATAAACATGTTTAGTACCAGAAATTATTAATTTTAATTATTAAAATAAAACATTTAAATGATTAATTTTATAACCCCGTACACATTCATAAAAAACAAAGCACTGTAGTAATGAATTGCAAACTTACCTCATATATTGAACAAAATAATAGGATATTATTATATTTTTGATTATATAGTTATTAAATGAATTTAAATAAATAGACTTCCAAAAATATAATTTATTACTTTATACTATAAAAAATATAATCCGAATGGAGAATCCTTTAGTGAATCAGGATGAATCCTAACCTAAAATATTTTAGGATAGTGTTTTGTAACTAGAAAAGTAAAAATAAAAATGATTCTTATAAGAATAGATGATGAATTACGAATTCATAAATTCAATATTCATGAATAATGGTATCAAAACACCCTTTAAATGGATATAGATGATGATAGATAAAAGAAATGAATGCCCCTCGTGGGGTTGAATTGGTATGGGAGGGGGATGGGAGGAGGGCAGATTTCTTGGTTATGGATTTAGTTTGATGTTTATAACAGTGGGTTATTAAAACTAGTGGAATATCCTTTCTCTATAACAATATTCTCAGTAAACTATTCCTATATATTTATCATAAATAAGATGAACCAAAAAAACTTAAAACTATTGTTATAGGTCCATTCTCATAGATCCCATTTCTAGTGGTTTTAAATCTTGAAATGTGGTTGGTATTTATAATCCAACACTTTTATTATAATATCCTTCTAAGTATTTTTTGTGGTTATCCATTACTGGATAATAGTAATAAAATAAAAATTAATAATAATTGAGATTAAATCTATCAGTTTTATTACATTATAATCTATTTACATTGTGATACAAAAGCATCTAATAAATATTCCCTCTATTTATTCATCATTATTAAATCTTTATTCATGATTAATTATCTATTATATGGAACATAAATTTTACATCCTCTCTTTTAATTATTATAGAATTAATGAGACCACATAGGTAATATTTTTTCTTTATCTTTCTTATTTCTAGTGGGACTTCAATATATATTTTTTGTCGTTTTTGATCCTTCTCTTAAACATTCATCATTATTTTTCTGGTGGGTATGCCTGCTTCTTTAACCAAAAACCTTTCTTTTTATCTATACATGATATTTTATATATGATTTTTTCATATTTTGTATTATATATATAACTACTTAGCTATAATAACTGAGTAATAAATTTTTTTGGACATCAAAAAGTCCTTATGTGTGTCTTCTCATATGTAATAGGCTACTGACTAGTAGTGAGAGTCTATGATAAATGTTTTGGAAACTAGAACTGCTATATCAATGTCATCGGTAACAAAAAAATACCAATAATTTTCCATAAAACATAATTAATGAACATATATATAACAAACATCTTTGTTTTATCAAAATAATATTCAACTCATATAGTCATTCATCCCAACACATTACCCACTCATTCATTCCTATAAATAAAATAATTAAATAATTGTTACAAGGAGAGTATAAAACATCCATGAGCCACACCTTTAGCCCATATCCAATCATATTTGAACTTCTAAAACTTCATCCACTATAAAACATATTCTCAAGAATATAAACCAGACATGATGTCTATAAACACACTAGGGTTCCAATGAATGGTTTAAAAAATACACCTTAGTAAGTTATCACCTAGTGCCAAAACATTATAGAATCACACACTCATTTATGCATGAGGAAAATTAAATAACATAAATATATCATAAAATCACACTTATCAGGTCATCACGTGTTATCCAGACCACCATAACACCCAACCAGAACTAGATTGGATAATTCATGATAATAAATATCCTCCTACAATAACCCCAATACATACCATATAACTCATTGTATGTTTTCATTCCATGTAATTACCAATAACTTATCACTCATGGTAGGATTTATAATAAAATTCTGCCACATCATACCAAACATTGACCTCTTCCATCTTACTTGGCATAGGGCCACACATCTAAATACGGGACCAAATCCCTCTCACTTTGGTTGGTTTATGATAATATCTTTTATCTCAATGAAAGGACATGAATAAATTTTTATTCCCCATTATATTTTCCTTTCCTATATCACTTTGGGTGGGTATAAAAATCATATCCTAGACTGATAACTTTACTCTTTGGTAATTCCATTCCAACACCCTGTCACTCGAGGTGAGACTAAGAATTTCAATCGTGACCAGTATCCTCTCAGTCATGGTAGGGTTCCATAATCACATCTTAGACCTATACCATATCACTCAAGGTGGTATATTTTTTCACCCTCTCACTCAATTAAACCATGGAAATATAGTCTCATTTTCCACCATATAATCATATCTATCATAATCACACCATTATAACCATGGAACAGATCCCATACCAAATGAACATTATGGTTAAAATTGATTAGCCCCATCGCTTGACTACCCACCAGGCCATAAACATGTCATGTACCTAGCATGATTTTTTTTCAATCACTCATGGCCTAGATCTAAACCCCAAATAAGATCTCATATTACACCTAGCCCCATAGGCTAATATAAAAAGATGAAATTAAATATGAATTCTTAACTCAGTGAACCTATCAACATTCATATATAAACTATAAGTGAATTCACTATGTTTTACTAACCCAACATTATTTCTAATCATATATACAATCCTCCACATATCACCCCATGATGACCCCATAGCCTAAAGACCCTGTGTTTCCCTATCATCAAGAGTTTGGGTCCCAATATCCATAAAATTTTCAAATAAATATAACAATAGTAATTACCATGGGCCATGTAAATCCATACCCTAATTTCATGTTATAAATTCATTATTATACCATCAAAACAATCCTGATAACATATTTGAGGGTTCCACTCTACATTTCTCAAGGTATTTAACAAGCCCATAGTTTATAGGAAACACTCCATGTCATATCACAATAATCCCTCTAGGGATTATCTTACTTATGTAATAAACAAAGACAACAATCCACCCTTAACAGGGTTTTTCTAATAATTCATGAGACCAAAATCCATCTCAACCATCATCCCATTATATAATCCAATATTTTTTATCATAATATCTCTAGAACAAAACAACTATGTATATTCTCAACTCATATTGGTCAATGATACCTATTTTGAGCCTTCTGGTACCCAATCATATTCTATCTCATTAGTGACATATTATCTGAGTGACTCTATATCACTAAATAAATAAAGAAGAATATAATTCATCTCTAGAAAGCACTAAGACACCTAAATTATCTCTTAAGGGTTCCCCTGGTTCCTTTCAATTTTACCTAAACCCAAAACCCCAAGAAGGAATAAATAGTAATTCATAAAATATAATATAATTAAGTATAATAGGGACAACCTAACTCATACATATATTTATCATCTTTAAGAAACAATTTCCAAGCATCTGTGAGCATGCAACAAACATCTCCAGCAATTTGAGACCAATTATAATAAATCCAATAATTAAAAAAAATATAAAAAATTATAATAAATTAAAAAGTCTTCAAAAAGGTATAATTATTTAAAACACACCAGTATCCTCCCATGATATAAACCTCAATAAAAGGAAATTTAATGTCTAGTTTCATCCTCCAAGAACACATAAGAAAAAACCACCCCTTATTCTATAGTCGACTAAACACTAATTCTGCTCGTATTTAGTGAAAATCTCAGAAAACTACACTAGTTTATGTACTTATAATGAAATATTGAAATATTCCCCAAAATATTCTTCTTAGGAACTCATGTTCACATACCAAAAATTATCATATATTAGATCATATTTCCACATGATATAGTGAACTACGTCATGATAATTAAGGGATGGTATTGTAGAAGGGATCATATGGAATAATTTACATCAAATTTTTTATGAAAACTATTATGAAGCACCCCAAGTAAATGTGGGGATTAGAGATAAATTTATAAGGGATAAGTTAGAAAAATAGACATCAGCACTATGATATTCAACCAAAATATGATGCAAAGATATCTAAAAAATAAGTTCCATACACTATTAAAATATATATGAAAAAATGATTGTTACAACATGAACTTAGGAGATCATAGTGTAATGCCCAAAATATAGGGTTGCAATATGGGGTGTTTAACTGCAAGACAAATAAAATATATCCTCAATAAATCCACTATGGTATAGAGCAAGACACCACAATATAAGAAGCCTTCTAGAGAATCCCACTGATGCTACTTCTTGAGGTCCCAAAAATGTGAACCCCTTTAGGATATTGAATGAATAATTACACAAAAAAATCCAACATTGTGAAAACCATGGGTTACACCAAGATATATCCTAAAATATATATATTTTTTCTTTCATCGAGGTCTAGGCCCTTATCCACATCCCTCAATCTGAAACCCCCTCCCTTCCTCTGAACATTTTAATCTCATATAGCACAAATTGAACAATAACATAAAATACTTGTTTCATAATCTATGTAATGTATTATAATTTTGAATAAGGGACACCAAAAACCTGATTCAATGATCACTTGATCATATTAGACACATTTTGGACATATAAACACATCTAAAACACTTATAACACCTAAAAATTTATAAAATAGTAACTTCAATTCGATAGTGTGTATGGCATGCGACCCCAACTGTGTAAGGGGATATAATTTCCTAAATATAGTTAATATATTTACTAGATTAAATAAATTAAATATATTAAATATATTTTAATGAATGTGACACTGAGTTAGCATACAATGCATGCAACAATGAGTTTCTTCACTGGCTCGAGTTATACAAAAGATCGAGTTTTACTGAAAAATAATATGTTATGATTTAATATAATATAAAAAACTTCCTATTATTAATATTATTAACTAAATTTCAAAAATATATGGTTTACATAACTAATTAATTGGTTAAAAAATAATTATAACTGAGTATAAAAACCAATTGAATATAAAAATAATATTTATAATAAGAACTATTTTTATCCTCATAAAGTTGTTTTATCCTAATAAATTAAACTAATTACAATTAGTGACAAATACAAATGTAATATATATATATATATATATTCAATAAAATATTTCTAACATTCATCTAATTGATTTTTCAGATATAAGATAACAACAAACCCAATATTCCGCATAAAAACCTATTTCTATTAAGGCATTTTTACTGTCTTTTAATAGAGAACCTATTTTTTGTCCACAATTTAGCCCATTAATAAGTTTTGTATGTAAAAATAAACTTCATATTTTAAATATAAATATAAAAATTATGTTAGGGTAAATTTTTAATATTTTCTTAAAACTTGTCATATTTAATGAATTTTTGAAAATTCTAAATTTTATTTCCAAAATGATTTTTCATTTTATTTATTTATATGGTTAAATTATAGTTTTAATTGGTTTTAAAGTTTAATTATAAAATTTTTTTTTCAATTAATAAAATTTATTTTATTTTAATCAATTTTACTTTGAAATTGACTATAAAAACATAACAAATGTTCAGACATTTTTCATTAATGACAAACATTATCATCCTGCTTGCGGGATTAAAATTCAATCAATTTATTCCACTTTTATTTTTTTAAATGGTTTAAATATTTGGAATCACAATAATTTATAATTTATAATAATAATAATAAAATTACCAAAAATATTAGTGAAATTGATTAAAATTAATTACAATGATTAAGGTTAAATTAAGTTTAATAAGGAACTGAACCATGTCCATAAGGCCCAAAATAACCTATACACTATTACAAGTCTTACGTTATGGCCATTTTTTGACCTTATATTTACTTGGATAGATTTGGGTCCATTATTTAATACAAATTCAACCAGGAAAACGCATTATGTATTCGATTGTCAAAATATTACAAGGAATTCCACTCCTCCCCCACTATAAAAGACCACCACTTCTACCAATTCCTCATGCCTCACAAACAACTTATTTTCATACATGATCTTACCAAATATCATTATGACTTCCCAAAACACTAAATTTAATTCTCCCTTTGGAAAAAATATTTCCATGGAATCCCTTTTGTAAAATCCAAAAATTGTTACCAGATTTTAAGGTAACATTTTCCGATTATTTATTTTCTTTCATTTACTTCTCAAAAAGAAAAAAATCTATATGATTGTATAAAAAACCAATATTCTATATGTAATATTATTTTTTTATTATAATGGTTTTAACTACACTTATGCACACATACATATAATGGGTGACAAACATATTGTTTATGTGTATGTCTGACTACTACATCATGAAATCATAACTGTTCATTTTTCTATTACCACATCTCATGGTGAAAATTATGACGGAAAACAAATATATATATATATAGTTATATATTTATTATATGATATTATTTATGTATTTATTATTTTTTATTTTTTTTATAGAACATACCTTTATACATCCCAATTATTACAAATACGATATCATAGTTTGTGGAATTGTGGACTATAGCCTCCCCAAAGCAATGTGATTCGTTCACGCAATACATGGAAGGTATAAAGGGTTTTTTTAATTAAAAAAATTAGAAATAAAAAACATATATATTAAATTCATCACATAATTAGCTTTACATAAATATAATATGTTTCATTGTATTTGTTACCCTTTCAGACACTTGAAAAGTTATAAGGTCATTTGTGGACGTGTTAACTACCGTCTCCTCAAAAGGATGTGATTCCATTTACATCATAATAAATATAAATATAAATATACATGATTAAATAACATGATATTTAAAATATAATTATAATTTTTTAAATATGTGGTGTTACTTACCTTTTTTCCATAATGATCATTAAAAAATGGGAACATTACTCATGTATACATATAGCCTACCATCTCCTTGACTATAATGTTGATTCATTTTTCATAAACATATTTAATTTATGGTTTTAAATGTATAATTTATGTGTTAATATAATAATTATAACATAAATTTTATTCTATATATATTATATAATGGATATGTTGAACATAATTTTCTTACCAAAGTTTTTTTACACACGAGCCAAATTTGTTCAAAACAACCGACTTTTACATTATTTTTTAGGTAGTTGTATAAGACATATTTATAAGTGAAATAAAATTAATGATAAAAATGAAAAAAGATATAAATTAACTAGATAATTAAAATAATTTTATTATATAGGATGTTAAAATACTTTCACCCCAAAGGAAACAAAAGTTATTGTATTATCGTCTCACTTTTTGTTTTTGTTTGATAAATTTCAAGTTCACCACTTACTTATTTTGTGTGGTGTATCTACTACCCATTTATATATATTATATAATGAATAAATTTATCTTCATGGTATATCAAATTTCAATTTAAAATTATTCCTTCACGGGGTTTATGATTTCAAATTGTGAAAATTGTTATAGGACACTTTGAAATATTTAAAGATTATTTCCCTTAATAATAATATTAATGATCATTTAAGGGAATTTCCATTTGAGGAAGTTATATAAAAATTCTCAATAAAACCATTTATTTTCAAATAATATGGTTATTTATGACCTGTTTCATGTATTATTACCATTTTTCAATCTTTGGTACTCAAGGCGATTTAAAAATTATTTTAAGAAAACACGACTTTGTTTCTCTATTTAGTTTGCGAAAAAAATGTCTATTAAAAACTATTTTTTATTAAATTTTTTAAAAACATTACATTTACTTGGTAAATAATTTTTTTCCCATTTATTTCTTTTAGCAATGTTTTCATTTCAATCTTCTAAACACTCTCCGAACAAGCCATTTTTCAAACCTTTTACTGTGAATAAGGATTTTTCGTTTTACCTTGTACACCAGGTATGATTTACCCACTATCTTTCATTTTACTCTTTATTTTAATGTTTAAGATGTTAATTCCTAAATAAAACGTCCCTAAAATTGATTTTCAATGAAAATTATTTTCAAAAAAATAAAAAAAATGATATTTTTCTCAAAATGTTTTTAAAATATTTTTTTAAAAATTTAAATTCATAATGAGACAATAAAACAATATTTTACTCCAATTTTGGTATGTTATATTTATTCCATACTTAATCTTTCTATTTATGGTTTATGATTGATTTATCCAAGGATATTATTCACATTCAGTTACTTGATTCCTTTTTCCCCCTTGAAATATTCAATTTCCTAGGATCATTGAACATTGAGCTTCCCCTATTTTACCATATCATTTACCAGGGATATGTTTATTATCTAAACGACATATCAATTTTTATAATATGTACACTTTTAATGTTATTTCATTACTTGAGTAGATATTGATATATTTTTATCTCTTACTCTATACGGATATTTGATTAGGAACATTGTTAAATCGATTATTCGACATATGTGGATAGTTTTGGAATGGTGTGATAGGGGTGGGTCCTATTTATAAATAATCCCTCAAAGCATATATTTCCTCATGGGATGAGTCATTTGGATATCCACCTTAGATGGGGTTTTACATGATGTGTCGTAAACCATATTATGAATGGTCCTAATGGTAAACATAACATATTCTTAGGAAACATGGAATCCAATAATCAATCCTTAACCTCATTTAGTTTCAATTATTATTCAACCATGAAATTTTCTGTCGATATATCTATTGATACATTCAATTTTTTGTTATTTATATGTAATTTGTTTTATTTTCATAATTTTTGGTATTTAATTTTTATTATCTAGCTATTTCAATGGCATGTTTTTTCAGTTATTATATTTCTATATTTTTTACACACTTCTATTCAGTTATTGATTACATGTCATGTTTGCTCAGTTATTTAACTTTCCATATTGACTAATCCCATTTATTAATTTTTGGTTCTGCTATATTTTTTCCTTACTCTTCATTTTATCTCACCCTTATTATGTATCTCCCCTAGTTAAATAGAAATGTGTACTCTAATAGTTGTGCATAGATTTAATAGTTGGATTAGAGTTATCCAAGAATATTTTTATTTAGAAATAAAAAAAAAATATGTTATAATTAGTGGAGTAATTTTTAAGACAATACTATATTATGTATCAAGTTTAAAAATTATACTAAACTCTTTTGTCCTTCGAGATATGATTCCTTTTAATCATGAAAATGTAATTTATAGCGGAAACTGACTCCAGGATATTTGGGGGTGGGTCATTATACTTACTATCATATGAAGTTTAATGGTAACATTGGGAACTAGATTTTGTAAAAAATTTACAAGTTAACATAACCCGAAGGCAAACATATAGGATAAGTATATAATAACATCCTAGAATTTTTTTATGATAGATTTTATGTGGGTTTTACTAGAAATGCATCCCTTTCTAGATACAAAAAGTCTGCATGGTTCTTCAATAGATATACCTAGGTGTAATAGCTCCTAGAAGGTGTTTCAAGACTAACTCTGGGTAAATTGGTACATGATAATTGGTCATACTGTAAACCTAGTTTGACACTCCTAAAGGATTTTCTTAGGATAATTCACATTTTCATTAAAAATCGTTATGATTAATTTTAATAGATAATGAAAATTAATATCATAGGTTTAACCTAATATGTTTTATATTAAAAATAAGATTCATAATTTATAAATACTATAGATGATATTATAGATAAACAATTTTCCATGGTAGGAACTATGTTAATAAAATATAATGAAGTATTTAGGTATTGAGTATGAATTTAAAACTATAGTTAAGTGTATATTTAATGATAAAATTTTAGGTAAATACGTTATATTTATTTTGGAAATTATATTAATATGGTTTTAGAAAATGAAAAAATTTATATAATGGGGAAATCTATAATGTATCCTATGTCCATGGATCTTAAACCAATTATCAAAGGATGATTAGGGTTTCACCCCAACCACGGACCTACAAAATGTCCTGGTAAATTTTTCATTTTATTTAGTAAACCAATTTTATGAATAATTATTACTAATGAACAAGTAGTATCACTTTTGAGTATTAGAAAATATGTTTTTACCCATATTGGATTTGGATTATTATTAGGGGTAAATAGTTATACTTTTTACTCATTTATAGGCCTTACGATCCTTAAAAATTCTCATATATTTCTTAAGGAAAAATAATTTATTATTGGTAATTAATTTAAGGAAATAATGTGATTAATTAAAATTTTTCATAGAACAACCAAAATTTAGGATTGATTATATAAAATTGAAACCTATCAAGTATGAATATTAACTTATATTCTTGGTTTTTAAATGAATTACCCAACATTAGGTAAATGCATTCAAAATAAAATGTTGTCTGAATACCTTAATTTATGTTAAACTAATGTTCTCTTAAATCATCTATGATTGAAGGGTTTTTTTGACCTCAAATTTCTATTGATCATTAAATTTTTTATTATTTTGACCTAATTAACCCACTATAAACATTTATGTTTCTCCTCCAGGTATGTATTTAAACATGACACTAATGTTCTCCAACATAGAGTCCTAGTTACATGGTTGTCCATGTGACCATTGTAATTACCATTATATCTTTTCTAGAGGATGTTTTATGAACCCTTTTCATGTTTTTGGATTTGAAAATGGGAAATATCAAGAAATATTTTACCAATATCTAGTTTAAATTGTGAGGATGCAATTTAATTTATATTGGGAGAAAATAACACTCTGAAAATTCAATATGAGTAACATTAATTTGATTTCTTGTATGACACGCGACAACAATTGTATGTGGAAATATAATATCACAAGTATATACAATATAATTATTAATTTAAATTAATTTAATATATGTTATACCTTGTAATTCACATGACACAGAGTTAGCATACCTCACACGCAATATCAATTTTCATTAATGACTTGTGTTACACGCAAGCCGGAGTTTTATCACAAAATAATATATTATTATTTAATATAGTAATCCATAAACTATATTTTATAAATATAATTAACTAAATTATGAAAATAAATGGTTTTAAAAAATAATCAATTCGTTACATATTAATTATAGAAGAATATAATGACCAATTGAATATAAAAAAAATATTTATATAGAAAACCATTTCTATGCTCACAAAGCTGTTTTATCTTAATAAATTAATTAATGAAAATTAGTGACTGATATAAATTTAATATATATATATATATATATTATTCCATAAAATATTTTTAAAATTCATCAAATAAATTCGGCAGATATTAGATAAAAACAAACACAATATTTCACATAAAACCTATATTTTTATTCAGGCGTTTTTACTATCATTTAATGGAGAAACTATTTTAAATCAAAATTTTGACCCTATAATAAAATTAGTATGTAAGAATGAACTTAATATTTTAAATATAAATATAAAAATTATTTTATGGTGAATTTTTTATATTTTCCCAAAATATATAATTTTTAATGAATTGTTAAAAATACAGAAATTTAGTTCAAAATTTATTTTTCATCTAATTTATTTATAAAGATAACTTATAAATACAATTTTTCCCAATATATAATTAGTTCATATTATTTTAATTAGATAAATAAATTCCATTTGATTCAATTTCAATTTTAATTTGATTATAAAAACATAGAAAACATTCATACATGTTTACTTTAAAACCCTCTACTATCATCCCACCTACGGGATAAAATGTAAATAAATTTATTCCGCTTATATTATTGGAATTTGAAAAAAATGAATCCATGTTTATAATAATCATAATTTATACTACCTAATAACATCAACTTTATTTTTGACCAAAAATATTAGTGAAAGTAATTATAATTAATAATAATGATTAAGGTTAAATTAAGATTAATAAGGGGGTAAACCACAACATTAAGGCCCAAAATTACCTATAAATTTTCCCAAGATATTTTGGATGGAAATATTAAGACCGTAAAATACATTATAATTATTTTTTCCATTATTGGATCCACTTTCAACATGAAATATGCGTTAGAAATTCATTTGTCAAAATTTTACAAGAGTGTCACTCCTCCTCCAATTTAAAAGGCCACAACTTCTCCCCAATCCTCGTACCACTCAAATAACACTGCATCAGTCAATTTATAACCAAATATAATAAAAAAATACAAACAATAAACCTTTAATCCGCCCTTTTTGGTGAAATCCTTCCATGTAATCCCTTTAGTATAAACCAAAAGAAGTTACTCGATTTTAAGGTAACGTTTTCTTTTGATCTATTTACATTCATTTACTTCTCAAAACCCTATAAAAATATTACTATATGATTCTATAACAAAACAATTATAATAAATTTAATAGGATTTTTTATACTAAAGGTTTAAACTATACTTACACACATGTCCATCTAATAGATAATAAGCACATTATTTCTCTGTACGTCAAACTACTGCCACATGAAATGATCATTGTTAAATTTTCCATAACCACCGTTCATGGTGGACATTATGATGAAAAATATATTTATATATTTTATATATGATATTTATTGTTTCATTATTATTCTATAATACATTTATAGAACACATCCATATACTTTCCAATTTTTATAAATATGATAGCATTGTTTGTGAATGTGTGGACTACGACCTCCCCAAATCGATGTGATTCGTTCATAATATAAATGGAATCTATAAAGTATGGTTTTAATTAAAAATATGAGACATAAAAAACAATATATTATATTAATGACATAATTATTTTTTATGAAATATAATAGATATCATTTTTTATTACCCTTTCACACACATAATAAGTGATAAAGTCTTTTTTGGGTGTGTGGACTACTGCCTACAAGACACAATGTGAGTCCTTATACATCAAAAAAATTATATGAAAAATTATATGATTAAATATCATGATATTTATAATATAATTATAACTTCGTAAATGTATTATGTTAATTACATTTTTCCCATAATGATCATTGAAAAATAGAAACGTTACTCATGTGTAAGTATGGCCTACCGACTCAATGCTGGTAACATTTATTCTTTTTTCATAACCATATTTAATAATTTCTTATAAAATTTTAATTTATGTATAAATATAATTATTCCAGGATTATTATTCTCAATTTCTTATATTATGTCCACTTTAACCATAGTTGGACTAGAAATGTTGTTTTTAACACATGGACAAAATTTGGTCAAAACACCTGACGTAAACAGAATTGTTTAAGTAGTTGTATATGAAATTGTTATAAGTGAAATAAAAGTAATGATAAATATGAAAAATGGTTTCCTTCAAGTAGATAATTAAAATTAGTTTATTATGCATGATGTTAAAGATCGTTCACTCAAATGGAAATGCATGGTAAGGTATTTTAATCTCGCCTTTAATTTCTAGGTGATAAATGTCATTTTAACAACTTCTTTTTTGGGGTGTATATAATGCCCATTTTATATATTATATCAGAAATCCCCATATATTATTTGTATTTAAAACATTCATTTAATATTATTCCTTCCTGAGGTTTATGATTTATAATTTTTCAATGTTTTGTGGGACACTTTTATAATGTTTACAGATTATTTTACTCAAAAATAACATTAATGATCTTTATATGGTATTTATGATTGAGGAAGTTTTATAACCATTATTGAATGAAACCTTTTATTTACCTTTACTTTTTTTATTAATGAAAATTTTTGAATATTATTACCATTTTTTAACACTGTGTTTGTCAAGGTGTTTCTGAATTTTTTTAAGAAAACACAACTCTATTTTTCTCTTTAGTTGGAGAACAGATTTTCTTCCAAAAACCAAGTTTTATTAAAATGTTTTAAAAAAAATTAGAATTATTTTATGACTAAAATATTCCCTTTTATTTCTTTCACTAATTTTATCATAGGAACTTTCTTGTCTTTTTTTAAAGAAGTAATTTTTATAACCTTCTATCACGCAAAAGAAATATTCTTTTTACCTTGTCCGTCTTGTATGGATTTACCCACAATAAATAATTTTATGATTAATTTTCATGTTTAAAAGGTTATTTTTTAAATAAAATGTTTATAAAATTTATTTTCAATGAAAATTATTTTCAAAAAATCCATTCAAATGGATATTTTCCTCACAAATATTTTTAAAAGAACATTTTATAATAGTTCTTTTAATCGAAGGAAACAACCCTTTATTTTTATCAACTGTAGGTATGCATTATAAATACCATACTTAATATTCTCATAAATGGTTTAATATTGATTTCACCAAGGATAGTATTCACATTCACTTCCTAGATTCGTTTTTCCCCTTGAAATATAAAATTTCCTATTATCGTTGAACATTTCATTTCCTATATTTTACCATAACATGGATATGTTCATTTCCAAAATTGTGTATAATTTTTATATGTTGTTCACATGAATGTTTTTTTATTCATTGAGAAAATATTTATAAATCTGTGTCACTTACTCTATACAGTTATTTGATAAGGCACATTGTTAAATATATTATTGCATATATGTTGAATTTTTTTTGATAGGTGTGATAGGTATGACATGAGTGGGGCCCATTTATAGTACCATGTACATAAGAAACATGACATATAATAATAAATAATAACCCTAATTTAGTTTTAGTTATTATTTATGCATTATATTTTTCATCAAAATATCTATGGGTAAATTTCATTTTGAGTTATTCATGTAGCATTTTTCTCAGTTTATAACCGTTCAATATTTAGTTTTCCTTATCTAGTTATTTTAATATAATGTATTTTTATTTATTAAATTTATATATTAATTATTCACTTCCATTACGTTTATTGATTACATGGAAAGTGTGTTCATTTATTTACACTTCCATATTGATTATTCTCATTTATTCATTATTGATTTCGGTATATTTTTACCTTATTGAGTATTTGAGGTCAGCCTGATTATGTTTCTCTCCCCAATAATCAATGAAGAATACTATGAAAGATATCTATGGATTTACTAGATGGATTAGAGTTATCCTTGAATTTATTTATTTCAAAAGAATAAAAACATATATTGAAATTAGTGTAGTCATTTATAAAAAAAATACTCATTTATGAATGTTTTTTACCATGTCAACTAAACACTTCAGTCCTTTGTGATTTGATTCCTTGTAATCATGCCAATATAATTGATATACAACTTCGTCTCTAATATTTTTGTGTTTAGATTTTTAATTAGAACTTCTATATATATATATTAAAAGTCTTTGAATTCCATTCTGGACCATAATTATCTAAACATCATCTTCTCTAGAACCAACATCCAACGTTTTTCCAAAAAAAACCCCCATAAATTATTAGGCAATTAATAAATTTCCATTATAAGGATTATCAATATAGAAAATCAAGGAGGAACATCACTTGACATCTAATCCTTTAATCATAACTAGTATCACCCTTCATTCTCAATTTCAAAAATACGTGTATATATTACCACCATCACTGAATTTAACCCAGATGCACTAGTTTTTACACAAAATCCTAAATCTAATGAATCAAAATAAGAAACCAAATCTGAAATAGTTTAGTCAATGTAGTTTCTATATTAATATATCCAATTATATGAATAAACACTAGTTATTCCAACTCTATTAAACCTTCCCCAAAAACACATGATCTCACATTCAAGTGAATTGTTATATCACCCAATCACCATGCCTTCACCCCTTGAGGCCTTTCGGAGTTATCCGAACACCCAAAAAAATCGAAAATCGAAAATTACTATGATTACCCGGTTGGGTCCCCAAAAAATTAAATCTACCATCTAACAATACCAATATGAATGAACATTCCCTTGAACCGAATTAATCACAATTTACACCTAAATCTAACCTAATTCATATTCCACTAACGCTATCCCTGCCTAAACACTAAAACTAAATACCAATTCATGGTATTTTTTAAGAACTAGATGTAATTTTCTTTCCCATTCACCCCTATTATTGGTCCTAACCAACCTCATAATAGTTAAACCACATCCATGGCCTTTTTAATGTCAGTTTTGATACATCTATGATTGATATGATTCTCCACATCATTGGAATATCCTTTTTTTGTTCTCCCAAATTGAAACTCCAAATATCTAAGGAAAAAATTCATCTACCATATAGAATGATTATGAATAAACATCCTACTCACAAATTAGATATGAAAAATACATATCACCTTTAATATCTGATATTAACTAAATTTCACCCTTGAAATTCAAAAAAAATAACTTGAAACATTGTACACACCCTCTAACTGCCAATGGTTCCCTCCATAATAATGGATTTGACTTAATGCTATCTAATTACTAACCTAGATAGGTTCCAAAATTAGTCTTGTGTGAAGATTCTTGGACCATGAAAATCCCATCTATATACACCCTTTCAAGGACCATGTATAGGTCTTCTAGGACATAACACTCTGATTTATCTCCAATATCTCCTTTTACTACTGTGACACACTTATCATTATCATCCAATAATCAGGCCTTAATTCCCACAAGAATATAAATAATTACATAATTCTTCATTTAATAACTAATTTTGATGAACCGCATTACATCTTTGATCACACTAACATCACTATACCACTTAGTGTCAATTGTATCCAAAACAATCTCCAATGGACCTATGCATGGCCCACTCTACTACTAGATATAAATATTGGACATATATGTAACAAATGTTCACCATACCACATACATAGTAACCTACATAGAGACCTTATGAAACACTACCCCCATGATGCACGAGTTACCCTCTTAAGGGACACATTTTTCTATTTCTTTACATTCATCCATCTCGGTCTCAACCAAACTCAAGCGGGTTTATACTCTTATATCACCCCATCATGCAATCAGTATCAATATTTCATGAGTCAAAACTCGAATTTCTATAGATATTGTGTCTAATAAATTATCAATTCCCCAATTGTATATTAAAATACCCATATGAAAGTACACATAATGGTTTCCATCCAAAGATCCTATGGAATTTCACTCATGGAAAAGCCAATCACATGACAACACACCATTTATGTATTATTTAAAAACCAAAATAATCCACCCATAAACTATAAATTATATACCTAACAATTTAGAAAAACCTCTCATTATCCTTTATAAAACCTTGACCTAATTAAGAATGTTTTTTCTTCCAACTAAACCCTACTTTTAAATCCAACCATGATACCACAATCACTAAAAGTGATTTAATTATAAAAATTTAATTGCATCCCACGTGTATTTATTCTTCCCTATAAAGGGTATTTAATTCAAGAAAGAAACATTTAGACATTATGAAATACCTCTTAGACATACCTCACCTGCATTGTGAAATCATAAAGGAATCCACTACCGAAACTAACAAGCTACGGATTTCTATTCATCTATCACATGTTGGAACACAAAAATCCCCATAGGATGATATCCCACAATACATCCAAATATGTAGTATTAGAAAATAGCAAGTTATAACCAATTATAGTGACACCTAAAAACAATAAAATAAAATAAATTATGAGTTTAAATTGATACTCTTAACTATTAAACCCTCTATCATCATAAAAATCAACTCCACACAAGAAAGATAAGGTATAAAGAACCACCACTATAACCAAGAGCTTCACATCAAACGCGTCCCAAATATTATTTGAACACATCATACCTAATACACTAAAAAATATACCCTCATTAATATATAATAAATCTTTTGTATGCATGTACACTAGGTTTCTTCATCTGGCTTATAGTAATACATATCCCTAGGGTCTCACTAAGTTTTTCTAACATATTCTATCATATAAACATGTGTGCATGAGTAAAATAAATTAAAAAATTAATGAATAAAAAAATGATGGTCAAGTTATTGCATGTTAAACAAGAAACCATGACACACAACCCTACATGGAAAGGAAAAACCTATAAGAAGTATTATCATGATAGACTTTATCACATACCCAATAACTCAAGGTATAGTGTTCAAACATTTCACAACCATTACCCTCAAACTAAGCGTATAGTCCATGTAAAACCTCAATTTCACCATACCAAGTCTCAAACATTTCCACCCCCCTCATGGAATGGTCATGTAGAAACATTATCAAATAATAAACTTTCTCTCAATGTGATTTATTCCAATACCCACATAGTCCGGTAAATTTCAAGCTTCAAATCTTATTTATTATCACACCGACCGCTTCCTTATCACTCATAGTGGGTATCATAATCACATCTTAGACTGTAACCCACTATAGTACACAAGAATATATTATATAAATGTAACATTTTTTAGATTAATTTTCACAACATATTACAATAACAAATTCCCAAGGACCATAATGGTTTAGTTTCTTTAGAGCCCAGATACACAAACAACTTACTTTCATGAAATATTTTCAACATCACCCACAAAATTCATCACATACGGAACCCTTCAAGGATTATAAAACTAAATATCCTTCTTTAAAAACATGGGAAAGTGTAAACAAAAGAAGTGGTGTGATCAGATGCTCAGTAAGGGTTAACATGGGAAATATGAGTCAATGATATAATGTGATAATTAGAAAACCCCGACAGTATGATATCATGATTATAACTTATAAAAATCAAACTCAATTAATCAATATCAGAAATGAAGAGTTATAGAATAAGGATTATAGAAAAACATAATAAATACATATAATCATGAAGATAATATCATGACTTGTGTACCATCACATGAGTATATATCATAGAAAGTTGGTGCAAGCATAAACATAGTCAATCAATGTTCTTTAAAATGTATAAACAACAATAGATCCACTCATCATATTAAAGTCATTTAATTAGATCCCCAAATAAAATTTATAGAAATGAAACACAGGCCATGCCTAAAATTGTGAACATGTAATAATAAAAATGGATTTATGCTAAATGATGTGGACAAGAAGTTAGGTTTACATATAATGTTGTTATATCATTAGTTATAATGTTTAACTGAATCAATGGTAGGGATATATAATTTTGTTCTCACATATTTGTCTTGTTTTCAGGAAGGCAAATTCCATGTGTGGCCTTTTCGAACCCTCCTCACATGGTAACCCCCCTCCCCCACGAAGAGGTCACTTCCCTGAGGTAGATCCCCAGCCAGGGAAGGAGTCGTTGCAACTGAGATGGCAGTGCATCCCAGAGGGTGACAGCCCGATCAGCGATGGTTCGTCAAAGAAATTTGTCAACACATTGGGTTGCACCTCATTTTTTCCCACCCAGTTGAGACCGAGAAACCTGAAAATATATGTGGATCCTAGGGGAGAAGCTCTCCTAAATGCGAAATCCCAGGATTCGAACCCTGAACCTCCCAAAAACGGTGTTGTTGTACCACTCTCCTTCACCAACAAGCCCCCACTGAAGTTGAAAAAACATGTGTAGGGTAACGATCGCCTCCCACTTGGGGGCCCCGCCATGGCCAGAGCACGCCACATGTTCCCCAGCTAGGAAAATGGCATTGAATCACCGTGTGCATAATATGCACAGTGTCCCAGTATTGTGAGACTCTAGCCTAGTCCAGTTCCCCAGAGAGCGAGGGGTAGAACCGACGGGTACCGCTCGGCAAACACCCCATGGGAAACCACATATCATCTAATAAAAAACATACATATGTGTTCCAAATTATCATAAAAATCTAATCATATCATAACCCATGGAAAATACTTGGTTTTAATAAACATTAAATTATTAAAAAATCATAATCTATCCAGAGAAAGGAAGTTGGTGGTTTTATAAAAACCATCATTATTTCATCGTAGATAAATTAACTTATGGGAAAGTAACAGGTTTCATATCACCCTTAAAACATCATCTTCATAAGAGATCTAGACAAATGAATTGTATGGAATCATAATAACATGTAATAAATTAAACTATAACAATCATTAAATATTTTTTACATAAATGATAAGTATATTTAAAATCACATTTAAATATTTCTCTAAAAATAAGTTAAATATATTTTTTACTATATTTAATAAAAAAAATTCCCAAAATATTGAGAAAAATATTTTCTTTCAAAATAATCCTGGAAAATATTAGCTAAATAATTGTATTAAGGAATGTTTGTAATGGCTAGAAAATCCATCATACCATATATGTAAAAATAAAACATTGTTTTTGTACTTCTGGGAAAATTCAAACGTGGGTCATATGAAAAAAATTTGAAAATATTTCATTTAATGATTTTCAAATAAATTCAATTAAATTTAAATTAATATGTCCAATATATATAATAATATATTTTAAACATTTTTAGTAACATTGACATATAATAAAAATTTCTTCAACAAAATTGTAAATAAGGTAATGTTTTATTAAAATAATTTTCTCCACCATTTTAATTATTCCATGAATAATCAAATGATGTGAACAAATATTGGTTTTTATGTTTAAGGATCATTTAATTCCCATTAATTGAAACTTATCATAGACACCCCCAAAATGAAGTTAGTTTGTACCATAACCTTTATCACTTTGGTAACTTTTGAATTATAAAACCCATGGAAAGAACATAAAATGGTTCATTAAATACCATGATTACGAATATATTCTTCCTATAATTCATAAAAGGGTTGTTATATCCATACAAAAAGAATAAATAGCGGCATAAAATGAAATTTTTCTCAACTAAATAATATAGGGATGAATAACCCTTACTATTTTGTTAATATCTGGAAGAAAATCCGGAAAAATAGAACCTTATATTCATTTCTGAAATACCATAATTTTCAATAAAACCACCTTAACATATATTCATGGTATGAATATACACCACAAAGAGGAAACAAGTTCTGAATATGGAATATGTGTCATAAGAATAAAAATGAGACAATAAACCATTAGCTTGGGCCCCATCTTATTTCATGTGTGTTCAAACATCCTGTATAACAAAGATATATTTATTATACATATATTATCTAACCTTATTCATATGAATATTGTTATATTACCTTAAATTATAATTTATGATTATACATTTATTAATAATAATTTAATAAAATCATTATTCATGGTAAATATAGCCTTTTTCTATCATTGTTTTAGTTTCATGGTTTTGTTCCTTATACTATGGACATGGATAAATATTCTAAAAAATATTAATCATATAACCATTATTGAATTTTTTCATTATAAACACTTTTATAAAAATTCATGTTAATATGTGATTAAAATTTAAATACATCAATCCTTGGAGATAGTAGTCCATAAATACAAATGGGTGATGATTTGACTCTTTGATGGATAGAAAAAATCAAGTTGTGAAATAATTGACATTTATATAATAATTATTATATAATAAATATCATATAAATACATTAAATTTTTTCTTATTACGAGTCTTGAAAATTGGATGTTGAAAATGAATCACTTCACTTTGTAGAGGTGGTAGTCCACATGTACGCATGAGTGACGTTATCATTTTATGACGAATGGGGAAGAGATAAAAAATTTCATTCCATGAAACATTTAATATATCATTATAGTAAATATATTTATTTCTTCATTTCATTATGGATTCTTATAATTTTTATATTGTTTAAGAATATTTAAATTAAAAAAATCAATAAAAATATATACCTCTTCTTCGGATTTCCTCCTTTAAGAAACAACTTAAGGATTCATTGATTATTTATTTATGATGAAAAAAACATCAATTTTATGGATAATGATTTTGGGAGGGTATTTCTACATATATTTTTTGAGATAAAAGGCTCGTGTGGTGTGGAGAATATAGTATAGGTACTTGTTGTTTACAAGTTATGGGAGTGTCACACTTGTAATTATTGAGAATACTAAAAAATAATAAAGACACATTCTTTTGAAAGTAAATACAAATTTAAAAAATGATTATGGTATGTAATAGGTTAATAATAAATTTGTCCAATTGGATTTAGAAGTTTTTTAAGTCTTTTATCTCTAATATGTTTTTTATAACCCCACATTAACCCTGTTAACCTTTACCGTAGTAATGAATTTTTACCTTGCCTACTATTCCAAATGACCATAAATGAAATTGAAAATATTAATGAATTTTTAAATTTTTATTATAAATATAATTGTTTTATCATATTCTATTTATCTATGTGAAATAAATTCATTTCCGAATAAGTCCACGAAACATTAAAAAACTGTTATTAGAAAAATGATTTTTAAGCATATAACTTAATTTATACATATTAAATTCCTTTTAAAAACATAAGATTAATTATAATATATATTATTTTATATATCATCTGCATGTTCAGTTATCCATATATAGTGATTAATTTAATTTATTGTGATAAAAATATGTTATACGCATAAGAACTATTTTTTAGAAGAAACCCCAATTTTTAACTTTAAATTATTTTATATTAATTCATAACAAAATTCATAAAAAATGAATTAGTTTTTCATATGTGAAAAAAATAATTTTTCATTATTTAAATGATATAAAATAATTATAAAATAAATAATATATCTGAAAAATAATTCTTATAAACCAACTTTTATAAATAGTTATTTAGGATCAATGGTATTTACTATGTGAATTAGAAATTATTTTCAATAATTATATTTTATTTAAATACAATTTAGTGTGCTTTAATTTACTATTTATAAGAATTAATCACATATGTTCATGGTTCCAGGCTTCATTATCTATCAGTCTACTGAAATTAAAGAAAAATGTATTTTAAAATCTCCGGGTTCTATATTTTACCCCCATATAGTAATTTCACCCTCAAATTTTTGTCATTGTGATGAAAAAATGAAAGATTAATCAATCACAAAAAATCCTCATATTCCCCATTAGATTCATAAAATTTATGTTTTCTCCATAAAACATTTTCCATGTGAGTGGTATTATTCCCCGAACGTTTCTTTATTAGATATTGAATCTCCACTGTTTGATACCAATAAGGGGGATAATGCCCTAGTTTTATGACCAATGAGGTTAGTAAATATGAAGGATCAAGTATGTGCTTCCTTAAGAGAAATAAATGGAATAAATAATAAATATGAGTGACATTTCAAGGTAATACAAAGTGGTAATCTACCATACTTATATGATAAAAACTCTAGTAGCCAATATATATCATAGGATCAGCTTTCCCTTATTTAAAAATCTCATAACATTCTTCTAAGGATATAATCATTGTAATACCATGTCACCAATTTAACCTCTAGTTCTCATTGATGATGTAACACCCCAGGTAAATAAAGAATATGAAATTTTTATATTTATCCATATTTGTGAATAAAATAGTAATATTACTTTAAAGGGGATGCTATGCTCGATGGCGTACCCAATACGCAACAACGAGTTTCTTGGGAATCTTATGTTGCACTCTAATAATAAAATAATATTATTTTAAATAGTAGTTAATGCCTAGCCATTGTACTGGTGGGAATGAACAGAACTAACTACAAAATGATTATATATGTTTGTCAAATATTTTTACTCTTTACAATAAATGATAGAGGATTAAAAATGAGAATGAATCCAATTTTAAGCGTAGATAGTCTAATATTCTTTAAAAGGTTGATTAACCGGCTTTTGATGGTGAACCACTTTTAAATCCACCTTTTGAAAATTTTATGTTTTATATTAGACAAAATAAAATTCTTCTTTATAATCAGGACATCAAAATTTACTTTGTGTAAATTTTTTGTATTTTTCCGAAAAAGTTCAATTTTTAATGAATAGTGAAAAATGTTGTATTTTAATTCAAAACCACTTTTTAATCTCATTTATTTAAATGATAAGATTATATTTTTTATTGGTTTTAAAGTTTAAATAGAATATATTTTTACCATTTAATCCAATGGTGGTCATTTTAATTAATATCACTTTAATATTGGACATAAACGAGTGTCAATCTTTTGAACGATATTGTTTCATAAAAACACGCTATTTGTTTTAACAGCGGGATTTAATTATAAAATTAATTAATTAAACTTATATGTTATGAATTTAGTAAAATAGACCTCATTTTTCAATTCGGATATCAAATATAGCTTAGGGTGAATTTTTGGTATTTTTCTGAAAAACATCAATTTTTGATGAATACTGAAACCACAATGTGGTGGTTACAAAATTTGAATTTTCGATTAAATGGGACTTTACCACTTCTATGATTTGAATTTCAAAAATCCAATTTAAATGATTTTAATTTTTAAGTAATATTTGGTTCAATGGGATGAAAATAATTTTTGATGAAAAGTAACTTTTAAGTTTTATTAATCTCGATTAAAGGAAATTAGTGTGATTTAAGGTAAAAATGATATTATAATAAAATGAAAATATCATGACACTTGTCCTAACACTATTGGATGATTTATGGCCGACCAAGACAACCCATGGGTCGATTTTTGGTACCACATGGAGCCACTTGGGTATGATAATGACATTTATGCCTTTTATTTAAAGTTAAAATAAAAATGACACAAACATGAGATGTTTTACTAAACAAATTTTTACATAGGGTTATACAAGTCATATTTTTGACTATAAATATTAATTGTAAAGATAAAAAGATTTCCTACATCATAGTATTTTTTGTATAATTTTTAGACATTATATATATTAAATTATTTATGACATCATGATGATGCAGCGATGACCTCATTATTTAATGATTAAAATAAAATGGATAGATAATGAGAAATCTAGGACCTAAACATGTCAAAAAACTGTTGGATAGGTGTATTTCGAACCCTTATCACCTTATCCTCGAAACACATCAATGTGGGACCATTAAAATCCGAAGACCTTTTGAAAATAAAGTAACATTTTATACTTTTCCAAGAGTGTCCCTCCTCTCCTCTTATAAAAGGCCCCCACCTCTACCACCTTACCCACACCTCTCAAACCTTTGGTTCGGCAAAGCTCTGATCATTTTGTCTCTCCACATCCCTCTCCTCATCATAGAATCCTTAACTTAGGCAGGAAGCTCTTAAAAAAATCATTTTGGCTCAAACCAAAGGGAGTTTCCCTATTTTAATGTAACGTCTTCACTTGTGCTCTTTTGTTTTATTTTTCTTCTCCAACACCCTAAACTCTTTTTATTCATTTCTTTTGTAACAACTCCAGTATCTTAAATATACTGGGATGTGGTTATAATAATTATTCTAGATACACTTACACACACCTTCATCTAATGGTTAAAGAACATACTGTTTCTGTGGATGGCGAATTTCTGCCTCACGAAACGATGATTGTTCAACACTCATATAACACCTTCAAAGGTGGACATTAAGATGTCACCATGTTTATATATGATATATAATATTTTTATGTTTTACTTAATCTTCTGTATTTTTCATTTGTGTCATACCTTTATGGATTCCATTATGGGTATATGCGATATCTTCATTTTAGGAAGTGCGGACTACCGCCCCCTCAAAGTTATTTGATTCGTTAATGCCATATGTGGGATGTATAAAGTATGGATTTAAAGTTATTATATATTATTTTATACTGGAATTATAATATATCTTTATATCATTATTGTTTTATTTCCATTAAATTATGAGATAGAAATGAAAGTAGCATTCATGCGTACGTACGGCTTACCGTCTCCATGAACGGTGCATTTCATTTCTTATCCTCAAATGTAATGTAATATTATAAGTACAAATAATGGATATATATGATGTATGATACATATAAAGGATGAATATAATTCTGGAATTAAAAATATACATATCTCTCATTTAGTTTTAATTCCATTAATATGACATAGAAATGAAAGTAGTGTTCATGCGTATGTATGACTTTCCGTCTCCATGAACGGTGTATTTCATTTCTTACCTCTAAATGATTATTTAATAATATAAATACATGTATATTCTGGATATATATGACATATATTATATCCAAATCATGAATATCATTCTGGATATAATGAACCTTTGACCACACGAACAACATGTAATTGTAAGAAGTCCACTTTTTACTTAAGAACCAAATATCGACAAAACAAACATTGTTAACTTAAATGATTAAATAATGTTTATAACTTGTCAATAATTTATAAAAAAGGAATAATGAACTTGAAAAAGGTTCTTAGGAAAGTAGAAATTAACTCATGTTTATTATTCAGGACATTAAAGAACGATCGAGTCAAGTCGGACCCGAGGTAAGGGATCCTTCTCCTCTCTTTCTTTTTAAGTACGCTCTTTTATGTAATTCCTTTTAAAGATCATCTTTCTTGTTATTGGGATTTTATTTTATATTACTCTTACTGTAATTTTTATTTTCATATTATGAGAGACCCTATTCTCTCTCATCAATCCATTTTGGAAGTTTTGACTGGCGCCGTTAGGCTGCCAAATTTTCGTAAGAGATTTAACCGCTCTCTTTCTTTTTTAAGTACTCTCTTTTATGTCACTTCTATTAAGCTCCTCTTTGTTATGTTGGGGGATGTTCTTTTATTTTCCTCTTTCTATAAACTTTATGTTAATATGATGAGATACCCTATTTGATCTCATCAATCCATTTTTGTATGTTTTATGTGGCGCTGTTAGGCTGCCGAGTTTTTGTAAGGGATTTTTCATCTCACTTTTATTACCGTGAGATTTATGATACATTTGCCACAATTTCCTTTGAGTGGTGTATGTAATGCCTATTATTTTACTCATTGTGTAATATACATTCATTAATGAGTATTTACATCAATGTTGTATTGTCATTCTTTCACGGGGTGTATGTTTCGAAAGATACCCATGTCGGTAAGGGAACCTTTCACCCTCCTCCTTTTAAAATACTTATTTTGTTATGTCTTTTAATTCACATACTATTATGTTTGGATATGTTCTTCTATATGCTTATTGATTTATATTTTATTTCCATGTGATGTGATACCCTTTTTATCTCTCATCAACTCATTTTCTAAATTTTGTAGTGACGCCATTAGGCTGTCAAATTTTTGCAAGGGAACTTCTTAACCCAAATTTGATTATTTGGGATAAACTTATACTCCTTGAATATGTCGTTATATGAATATGTGTGAATAACATCTGATTGTTTTACACTTAATATCCACTTATATTTGGTGTATTCGTTTGTCACACATAATTATGTAATTGATTTATCCTTAAACCAAGGATACCGTCTTTGTAAGGGACTTCGTCTCAATCTCCTTTCATTGAGGAATATTTCGTTTTATACACAACTATCTTTTATACGGTGTATAAACCCATTTGACTTTTAATTTTATACAAAAGGAATCTTGTTCTATGAAGTGTTTTACTAAACGACAAAAATGAATGTTTCTTTTAACATACTCAGTGACAACAACATTTTCTGCCGTCGCGAGTATTATTTGGTCTTTGGCTTCCTGAACAAGTCGTAATGTTTTTTAAAATGAAATAAATACCGTATACACTTTTATGTATTTTGGTATTGAAAATGGTTTTTATAATGGACTTGTTATGTCAATATATTTAAGTGATATATTGTGATCAAAGTGTGGAAATGTTTTCTTTCCATTATATTTGTTTTATGTCTTATGATTTTTATAATGGTACTTGGACATTTGACGGGTGGTTACATGATAAACCATATGACGGGTTGTGCCGTGAATACCAGGATGGGTGGTTATGTTATAACCTCCAATGAATTGGGTATGGAAGTCATCCGTATGGTTATTCCATTAAGTATGTATAGAAGTTGGCTGTATGGATATTATATTAAGAGATATGTGTGGAAGTCGACTGTATGGTTATTACACTTAAGTATGTTTATGTCCCAAGTTACCATTATATGTTATGTGTTATTTATATCGGTTTTATGATAATCTTTTGATTAAAAAGGGTAAGTAATGATATTTTCTTCAGTGAAGAGTTTTTACTACTTCATAAAGGTGAAGGTATTACTTTGATAAAGTATACATGGTTTACATGTTGTTTTTAAAACTAACAGTTTTCATTCTTTGTGTATCCCTTACTGAGCATTTTGTGCTCACCCCAAGTTTTTTTGAAATGTTTTTCATAGGAATTAATGTGGAACTGGGTCAAGGATGGGATCAATAGAATGTCATGCTATCTAAATCATGGAACTAGACATGTTTCTTTTTAAGAGTTTTTATTTTATGGAAACTTAGTAGAAGTTTCTACTTTGTAATCTTTTGAGATGTAATAGTTATGATCTAATTCTCTAAAACTCTAAACCTGAAAAGATCATCAATGTGTAATCATGTAATAACTCAAGATTAAGTAAGGTTTAAGGCTAGGGCCTTATAGTTGGTATCACAGTTCTGTTTAGATAACTTTAGAGGTTAGGGTAGTCTTTAAGCATAAGTGACATGACCATAATGGTTAGGATTTCATAAACAGTCCTAGTTTTAGATAAAGTTAATGAGTAAGTATATCTTAGTTTTTATCTTCCTCATTAGTACATGATGGTTTTGTTAATATACTCACACTGACCTTTTTGGTTTTAGTAAATGGCTGGACATAGTAGGTACCAAAGTAATAGTGGATGTGAAGGAAACTGTGACAGTTTTCTGAGTGAGCAACTGAATGATATGGGAGCTGCAATGAGAAATCTTGTGTATATCCTCAACCTACTATATGAAGTCATGATTGACCAACTAAACCTTGGTAATTTCTATAAGGCATCATATATGCGAGAAACAAATCCTTACGGAACTGTAGGTAATAATCATAAAGGTAAGTGTGTCCAAAAACCTATGTGTCAAAGATGTGGAAAGAAACACCTAGGAAAATGTTTCAAAGGGACAGAAATATGCTATAGATTTGGAGATAAAGGTCATAAAGCAAGAACCTTCCATGGAAAAAGGAAGCATCCAGTTGACTCGAGGAAAGGGAAAGAAGTTCTTTCTGAGGGATCAATTGAATGTTTTAAATGTGGTGTGCATGGTCATTATGAAAACACATGTCCTATGAAGAAGTTTCATGAATGGGATCACCAACATCGTACAAATACTCGTTTACCAATATCTAATGCCCTTTCGATTGAGGATGAAGAAACTGACAATGACCAATCAAAGGTATGGATTATTTCTTTACTTTTGTTTTCTATTTTGGAATCTTAGGATATGATTCATAATTTTGTTTGTAGGAAAGAAGTATTTCAGAATAAGTTGGAAAGGAATGGTTAATGGATCATGAATAATGTTGAATGAGTAAGAAGTCAACATATAAGAGCTTCAAGAGTTATGGTGAAATTCATAAGAGTATTAAGTCTCTTTTGATCATGGGGTACATTAGAAGACTTTTTATAGTATGTGTAACAATTATGTTTGATATATGAAAATTTTATTCAAAGAATAGTAATCTGTTCTTTTGTGGACATAGTTATAAAGAACCATTTGGGGTTTATATGATCCTTACTTTTGAGGTAATTATGGGTTACTATATGTAATGATGGAAAGTGAAAGTCATGAGATAAAATTTAGGTTAAATTACATTATGGTTATTTTTGAAGAATTTATCTTGTTATTGGGGAATTTTTTAAGAATTATGTAGTTTTGGAAAAAGGACAACACACAGACCGTGTGACAACCCGTCGCGTTGGACAAAGCTGTGGGAATCGAACCCACAACCAAAGTGAAATGGGTATTTATCGCCGACCACTAGACTACGTGAAGTCCCTGGTTAGTTTGACTAATTATTTTTAGTTAAATGATTTTATGAAGTAAGAGTATGTTGATTTTGGGATATATATGGAAATTTATTAACCCATCATGAAGGATATGTGATTACGTTAATTACTTTTCAATACAAGACTTTAGGAGCAACTGATGTTGTTTGGAGATAAATGCTAAGATTTAACTTGGAAGACTATGTGACTAAATCCTTCAAATATTTGGGTTTCAATATTATTTTGGTTTACTTTAAAGAATTTTATGGACAAATTTTTTATCGAATGGTCCTCTTTGAACTTTGGGTTTTATTGGGTAAATTTTGGAGATTAGGAATAGATTTTCCTTTTATAAAGGGTTATCCTTTTCTGGATTATCCGATCTTGTACTAACCTTTTTGGTTTTGGTTTTTGTTAGAGTCTAATGTCATGGGAAGTATATAGTTCTCTTTTGTGGATTAGTTTATTCTCTAGAAATTGATTATAGTACTCTTAATGCAAACAAGTCTTCCTAAATACTCGTCTTTTGGAGAAAATATGAGTTTGATTAAAGAATCTAGTAAAAGTTGAAAGTCTACATGACAAGTAAGTATGTTTCATTAGGATTTAGATAAGCTCAAAAATAAATTCCTCAATGAAAAGTAACTTAAAACAAAAATGTTGGCTGTTAACTTTTCCTACTGGGGAATCGAATACCGTTTAACCCATCACAAGTTTGTGATTTTCTTATGGTTAACTTTCTCCTACACATGTTTACTATCACGATCCATCAGAACATGACCCTTTGTTTTTTCCTCCATGTCCATATTTTCATACTTGGAATCCTAGTATGGGTTAACTCGGGTGACCTCTGTACTTATCATTCTTTATTTTAAAGTGATTGTTTTACCGACTCTTGTTCCGATGTGGGACTTTCAAGGATATTTCCAACCCCAATTTTAAAATTGCGAGGACGCAATTCCCAAAAGGGGGGAAGGATGTAACACCCCAGGTAAATAATGAATATGATATTTTTATATTTTTCCATATTTGTGAATAAAATATTAATATTACTTTAAAGGGGATGCTATTCTCAATGGCGTACCCAATATGCAATAATGAGTTTCTTGGGGATCTTACATTGCACACTAATAATAAAATAATATTATTTTAAATGGTAGTTAATGCCTAGCCGTTGTAATGGAAGGAATGAACATAACTAACTAAAAAATGATTATATATGTTTGTCATATATTTTTACTCTTTACAATAAATGATAGAGGATTAAAAATGCGAATGAATCCAATTTTAAGCGTAGACAGTCTAATATTCTTTAAAAGGTCGATTAACCGCCTTTTAATGGAGAACCTCTTTTAAATTCCCTTTTTGAAAATTTTATGTGTTATATTTGACAAAATAAAATTCTACTTTATAATCAGGACATCAAAATTTACTTTGTGTAAATTTTTGGTATTTTTCCGAAAAAGTTCAATTTTTAATGAATAGTGAAAAATGTTGTATTTTAATTCAAAACCTCATTTTAATCTAATTTATTTATATGATTAGATTATATTTTTAATTGGTTTTAAAGTGTAAATAGAATATATTTTTACCATTTAATCCAATGGTGGTCATTGTAATTAATATCACTTTAACATTGGACATAAACGGGTGTCAATCTTTTGAAAGATATTGTTTCATAGAAACACGCTATTTGTTTTAAGAGCGGGATTTAATTATAATATTAAATATTGCAACTTATATGTTATGAATTTGTTAAAATAGACATCATTTTTGAATTTGGAATATCAAATATAGCTTAGGGAGAATTTTTGGTATTTTTCTAAAAAACATCAATTTTTGATGAATAGTGAAACCACAAAGTGGTGGTTACAAAATTTGATTTTTCGTTTAAATGGGACTTTACAACTTCTGTGATTTGAATTTCAAAAATACAATTTAAATTATTTTAATTGTTAAGTAAAATGTGGTTCAATGGGATGAAAATAATTTTTGATGAAAAGTAACTTTTATGTTTTATTAATCGCAATTAAAGGTAATTAGTGTGATTTAAGGTAAAAATGATATTATAATAAAATGAAAATATCTTGAAACTTGTAATAACCCTATTTTATGAGTTATGGCTGACCAATACAACCCATGGGTCGATTTTTGGTACCCCATCGAGCCACTTGGGTATGATAATGACATTTATTCCTTTTATTTAAAGTTAAAATAAAAATGACACAAACATGAGATGTTTTACTAAAACAATTTTTACATGGGGTTATACAGTGTCATATTTTTTATTATAAATATTCTTTGGAAATATAAAAAGATTTATTACATCATAGTATTTTTTTTATAATTTTTAGACATTATATGTATTAAATTATATATGACATCACGATGATGCAGAGATGACCTCATTATTTAACTATTTAAATAAAATGGAAAGATAATGAACAATATAGGACCTACACATGTCAAAAACATATTGGATGGGTGTATTTCAAACCCTTATCACCTTATCCTCGAAAAAAATCAATTTGGGACCATTCAAATCCGAAAACCATTTGAAAATAAAGTAACATTTTATACTTTTCCAAGAGTGCCCCTCCTTGCCTCTTATAAAAGTCCCCCACTTCTACCACCTTACCCACACCTCTCAAACATTTTGTTCGGCCAGGCTCTGATCATTTTGTCTCTCCACATCCCTCTACTCATCCTAGAAGCCTTAACGTAGGCAGGAAGCTCTTCAAGAAACCCTTTTGGTTCAAACCAATGGGAGTTACCCTATTTTAAGGTAACATCTTTACTTGTGCTCTTTTGTTTTATTTTTCTTCTCCAACCCCCTAAACTCTTTTTATTCATTTATTTTGTAACAAATCCAGTATATTCAATATACTGGGATGTTGTTATAATAAGGATTCGAGCTACACTTACACACACCTTCATTTAATGGTTAAAGAACATACTGTTTCTGCGGATGGCGAATTTCTGCCTCACGAAACGATGATTGTTCAACACTCATATAACACCTTCAAAGGTGGCCATTAAGATGTCACTATTTTTATATATGATATATGATATTTTTATGTTTTACTTAAGCTTATATATTTTTCATTTGTGGCATACCTTTATGGCTTCCATTATGGGTATACGTGATATCTTCATTTTAGGAAGTGCGGACTACCGCCCCCTCAAAGTGATTTGATTCGTTAATACCATATGTGGGATGTATAAAGGATGGATTTAAAGTTATTATATATGATTTTATACTGGAATTATAATAAATCTTTATATAATTATTTTTTTCTTTCCATTAAAGTATGAGATAGAAATTAAAGTAGCGTTCATGTGTACGTACGGCTTACCATTAAAGTATGATTTTATACTGGAATTATAATAAATCTTTATATAATTATTTTTTTCTTTCCATTAAAGTATGAGATAGAAATGAAAGTAGCGTTCATGCGTACGTACGGCTTACCGTCTCGATGAACGGTGCATTTCATTTCTTATCCTCAGATGTAATATAATATTATAAGTACATATAATGGATATATATGATGTATGGTACATATAAATAATTAATATAATTCTGGAATTAAAAATATACATATCTCTCATTTAGTTTTAATTCCATTAATTTGACATAGAAATGAAAGTAGCGTTCATGCGTACGTACGGCTTACCGTCTCCATGAACGGTGCATTTCATTTCATACCTATAAATGACTATATAATAATACAAATACATGTATATTCTGGATATATATGATATATATGATAATAAATCATGAATATCATTCTGGATATAATGAACCTTGACCACACGAACAACATGTAATTGTAAGAAGTCCATTTTTGACTTAAGAACCAAATGTCGACAAAACAAACATTATTAACTTAAATGATTACATAATGTTTATAACATGTCAATAATTGATATAAAAGGAATAATGAACTTGAAAAAGGTTCTTAAGCAATTATAAATTAACTCAAGTTTATTATTCAGGACGTTAAAGAATGATCAAGTCAATTCGGACCCGAGGTAAGGGATCATACTCCTCTCTTTCTTTTTAAGTACGCTCATTTATGTCATTCCTTTTAAAGAACATCATTTTTGTTATTGGGATGTTTTTTTATATTAATCTTACTGTAATTTTTATTTTCATATGATGATAGATCATATTCTCTCTCATCAATCCATTTTGGAAGTTTTGAGTGGCGCCGTTAGGCTGCCGAATTTTCGTAAGAGATCTAACCTCTCTCTTTCTTTTTAAGTACTCTCCTTTATTTCACTTATTTTAAGCTCCTATTTGTTATGTTTGGGGATGTTATTTTATATTACTCTATCTATAAACATTATGTTAATATGATGAGATACCCTATTTGATCTCAGCAATCCATTTTTGTATGTTTTATGTGGCGCTGTTAGGCTGCCGAGTTTTTGTAAGGGATTTTTCATCTCACTTTTATTCCCGTGAGATTTATGCTACATTTGCCACAATTTCCTTTGAGTTGTGTATGTACTGCCCATTATTTTACTCATTGTGTAATATAATTTCATTTATGAGTATTTACATCAATGTTGTATTGTCTTCCTTTCACAGGGTGTATGTTTCGAAAGATACCCATGTCGGTAAGGGAACCTTTCACCCTCCTCTTTTTAAAAGACTTCTCTTGTTATGTCTTTTAATTCACATACTATTATGTTGGGATATGTTCTTCTATATCCTTATTGATTTAAATTTTATTTCCATGTGATGAGATACCCTTTTTATCTCCCATCAACTCATTTTCTGAATTTTTAAGTGACGCTATTAGGCTGTCAAATGTTTGCAAGGGATCTTCTTAACCCAAATTTGATTCTCTGGGATAAACTTATACTCACTGAATATGTCATTTTAGGAATATGTGTGAATAACCTCTGATTGTTTTACACTTAATATCCACTTATATTTGGTGTATTCATTTGTCACACATAATTATGTAATTGATTTATCCTTAAACCAAGGATACCGTCTTTGTAAGGGACTTCGTCTCAATCTCCTTTCATTGAGGCATATTTAGTTTTATACACAACTATCTTTTATAAGGTGTATAAACCCCATTGAATTTAAATTTTATACAAAAGGAATCTTTTTCTACGAAGCATTTTACTAAACGACAAAAAGGAATGTTTCTTTTAACGTACGCGGTGACAACAACGTTTTCCGCCACCGCGAGTATTATTTGGTCTTTGGCTTCCTGAACAAGACGAAATGTTTTTTAAAATGAAATAAATACCATATACTCTTTTTTGTATTTTGGTATTGAAAATGGTTTTTATAATGGATTTTTTATGTCAATATATTTAAGTGATATATTGTGATCAAAGTGTGGAAATGTTTTCTTTCCATTATATTTGTTTTATGTCTTATGATTTTTATAATGGTACTTGGACATTTGACAGGTGGTTACATGATAAACCATATGACGGGTTGTGCCATGAATACCAGGATGGGTGGTTACGTTATAACCTCCAATGCATTGGGTATGGAAGTCGGTCGTATGGCTATTCCATTAATTATGTATGGAAGTTTGCCGTATGGATATTCCATTAAGAGATATGTGTCGAAGTCGACCGTATGGTTGTTCCACTTAAGTATGTTTATCTCCCAAGTTTCCTTTATATGTTATGTGTTCTTTATATGGGTTTTATGATAATATTTTGATTACAAAAGGGTAAGTAATGATATTTTATTCAGTGAAGAGTTTTTACTACTTCATAAAGGTGAAGGTATTACTTTGATAAAGTATACATGGTTTACTTGTTGTTTTTAAAACTAACAGTTTTCATTCATTGTGTATCCCTTACTGAGCTTTTTATGCTCACCCCAAGTTTTTTTGAAATGTTTTTCAAAGGACTTAATGTGGAATTGGGTCAAGGATGGGATCAAGGGAATGCCATGCTATCTAAAACATGGAACTAGACATGTTTCTTTTCAAGAGTTTTTATTTTATGCAAACTTAATAAAAGTTTCTACTTTGTAATCTTTTGACATGTAATAGTTATGATCTAATTCTCTAAAACTATAAACCTGCAAAAAATATCATCAATGTGTAATCTTTTAATAACTCAAGATTAAGTAAGGTTTAAGGATGGGGCCTTATAGATGATTTTTATCATAACTCTTAGGTTTACTATATGTTATCATGATGTGCATATAAACCACTCCAACCATCTCTATCATTAGTTTTTATAATGTAGGTACCAATATATTTATTTTTCTAACATCATCCCAAAACATTTTTGTCATAAAATTCCAAAAATATATGTCTTATTAATTATGTATTTAAAATCTTGAGTGAAATCTATTTTTGTAGGAAAATTATACTAGAGGAAGGTCTTGAATATAATAAATGGATAAAACATGAAAATACTATCTCAACATACATTCTAGGGTTTTAAGTCCTCTCAAAATTATCATCTATATAAGGATGATATGTTGTACTAAATTTCATCTTTGTTTTAAAATCATTGTGAATAATTTTATAAAATTTTGAATTTAACCATTAATCCTGATTATATATAATAGGATGTCATACTATATGAAACCTTAATACTAATTTAATGAATATCCATGAAATATGATCAAAATTTAAATTTTTTCTGCTTAAAATAAAATGATTTGACATTATATAGTGATCTACTACAACCCAAATATGATTTTCCCTATTTTTAAATTTAATTAAATACCATGCATCTAGATACATAATCTACAATTAACATTTTTTGTTTCCCCACTAAGACAACTCCTTCAAATATATTTGTATCTTAATGATTCCTTGATGACTTATGAATACTAAACTATGATCTTCAGCCAATATATCCGTTTCTAAATATGTTAATGTGGGGACATATAATTACTTCCAAAAACATATAATTACATTACAATCATAGTTTTACTCATGAATATTCATCACTTTATTATATATATTCACATATTTTTTCTATACCTCTTCAATCCTCTCATGGATGTATTATTGAACATTTAATTGAAAAATCTAAAATTTCTCAACTTTCCTAGCTATATAAAGAACCATATTCTATAAATCCATGGGTATTGGATCTCATTAAATACTCATGATAGGTAAACTAGCATAAAATATGTTACTGAGAGCATCATCTAATTTATTCACCTTCCTAGGGTGGTAGTGTATCAAGAATTCATAATATTTAATTAAATTCAGTTTCTTCCATAGAAAAATAATCAAATTTCTCTATGATAATATATAAATAAATATTTTTTCATTACTATATATATTTCACACATTTACCTATATTAATATCTCACATATATATTCAATATTGGGGCTCTATCCAACCATTTGAGATAAGTTCCCCTCTTGAATTTGTTCTAAGACCCATGAAATAGAAGTAATTTCCATTAAATGTTCTTATTCATAATTACATTAAAATATGATTATAGGTTTATTAAAAAAATATGACTTACCATCCTCATTAATTGATATGGGATATATATTAGGAGATCCAATCAATTCCCCAAATCATATCAAATTCTAGTAAATAAAAATAATATTTTTAGGGTACAAATTATTACAAATATCAATATTAAATCATCAAATCAGGAGTGGAGGATATGTGTGAATTAAAATTAGTTATTTCCATAAAATAGGCCCTTTTAAATTTCCTTTATCTTGGTATTAACCCACAGAATTGGTAATTGACTCAGGTAGTGTAAATTTTTCCCACATTTTAGATATTTAACTATTGGTGGTTCTTTAAGATAAAATTTATTTCTATCTATAGAAATATTTATTTTTTAAAGGAAATTAATTTTTATACATGGTCATTTTTTACATAAAATATCTTCCAATTCTTTTGAGACATTTCATTCCATGCTTATTCCATCATTTTTATCACATATAAAATTTAATATTTTTTCCTAACGTCTTCATCAACTAAACATTCATGAATATAAATTTCCCACTAATTAAGTGTGTTAGGAAACACACCTTGTTTTAAGATATTAATCATATCTCAATATAGTTGGATAGAAATATTCATAATATTGTTTAATACATATTAGACCAAGATTGGTTTCTCATTCACACAACCACTACATCATCATTCAAAACAATTATTAACTTGTTTCCTTTGTGTTTTATCCATTTAAAAAACACAAAATTGTATTATGGGTATCAAACATCCATAATCATTTTAATTAATAATATTATTATAACAATAATTTTTATATTGACAAAAATTATGAAACCATCTTATCAGCTGATGAAACATTAGGTTTTCATGTATCACTTTAAGATCATGATTTTATTTATAGATATTATCCTCTCACTGTTTATAATGATTCATAAAAATAATGTGAATTAAACAAAGAATATCCCCTAAGTGTGTAGTTATGAATCTATTTTTTGAACCTTATCAATATGATGTTAATATAAAACCAATATATTTAGGGTAATTAACCCTATGCGCATAAGTACCAAAGTCTATATCCACTTTTTTTTACCTATATAGAGATTTCATGACTATGAAAACACTCAATCTATACATTACATAGACATTAAATTATCTCTATATTTTTTTACCAAGGTTCTATAATCTCAATATCTGAAAATTAATAAACCATACTCTAATACCAAATATAGTGATTTTATATTCATTCATATAAATATTAAACATTTTATAGGAATATTCATTACATCTCAAAATAACACATGCCCAAGAACCATAAATGTTCATTTTTTTAAAATGTTGGGGTCGAAGCCTCATTTATTATTTAAATCATAGACCGCTTTCAAACTGGGTAGAGGGGGACCCATTACATAGACCGAAGCCCCAAGCCCAAGTGGTCTGAATACAAGTCCAGAAAGCCCATTTTTTGGCCCAAAGAGCCCTTCGATGAATAGTACTTCTACAGTACCTTGGCCACTACAGTTCCTTCTACAGTACCACCGCCACTATAGTTCCTGCTAAACTACCTCCACCACTTATAGTGATACTACTGCTATAGTTCCATGGCTGCTACAGTACTACTACAGTGACCTGTTGCACTGCTGTTACAGTACCCAGAAATTAGTCCCTACCCAAATTTGATCCTGAGTGTTTTGGATGCCAAGCAGTAGCCTTTACCACTTGGGTATAGGCTTGTTGGATAACCATAAATGTTCATTTTAATTAGAAACTAGATTAATTTATAAAATATTTTCATAAAATATTTTCACCATCTCTGACAACATTCTTCACATATTTAAACTTCCTTGGCATATCATACTAAATATCTTTCTTCATAACTAGGGAACAGTAGAGATATAATAAGGGGTGATCTCTGATTATCAGTAATAGTATGATATGGAGATAGGAATCAATGTTATTACATTAAAATGATATATACACAAGGTAATGATAAAATGATCATAACTTATGAAAATAAAACCAAAATAGTCAACATAATATTTTGATGAGTTATTACATTAGGGTTTAACAAAAAATAACACATGTGTGTACACATAAAGATAAAAAACATAAGTCATAGAGAATAACATGATCATATTTCATAGTAGTGTGGAAAAATCATAATCTTATGAAATCATATGATAGTGAAATTTTACAAACATCATCCAGTCAAATTAACATTTCAAGGACATGTAACTAGGTCCCCACGTAATATTTTTTGACATGAAGCTGGTACATAAAAAAAATTATAAACATTCGATGATATAAAAATTTCCATACATAACATTGTGAACATGTAATCGGATTCACATATAGAATATTTATCTCATGAGATATAAATATTTACCTAATCTATTGGAGGGATATTTAATTTCGGTCCCACATGTTAGATATTAAAAAAATAAAAAAGTCTTCCAAAAGATCATAAAAATATTCATCATTTCATCATAGATATTCTTGTAGAAAATAAATTTTCATTATTAACATTTCATAATCACATAATCATAACCCAACTAGAGAAAGTAATTGCATGGAATTATAAAAGAACAATCCTTAGATCATCACATCATAATTGACTCATGGAAAATTAAGGGGTTCAATATAATCATTTATAAAAAATCATCATCATCATCCATATAGAAAATGTAAATGGATGTTATCATAAGAAAATATCCAAAATTATGCATAAAAATATTTAAATTACATTGAAAAATATGTTTTTTTAATATATTTGAACATTTCTTTAGAAAGGGTGGTAATATTCTTTTTTCAATTTCATAAAAAACTGAATAGTCCTTGAATATTGAGAAACATATTTTCATTGAAAACAACAACATAAAAATTTAAAGGAACCATTAAATAAAATAATGGTCATGATAGTGGAAAGAATCTTCCACATCATATAAGTTAAAGGAGATAATTCTTTTCAAACTTTTGTAAAAAGTGAAATTTTAGTTGTACTTAAAACTTTTTAAAATATTTTTTTAATAATTTGAAAGGAAAGTAATAATAATTTCAAAAAAAATTATCAAACATGTATATACATATAAAAACCTCTATATAAATTTTATAAAACATTTATATGGAACGAAAAATATGTATACACTAGATGAAATAAATTCATCTTTTCTTAAAAAAAATCGATCATTTTAGGTGCCAAGGAGAGAAAAATTGTAATAATACATAAAAATTCATGTAAAAACCCAAGGATAAGAAAATTTATGGGTTTTAAGGGTAAGGGTCATATTATTTCCCTTAGTGGAAATTTAGTATAGATAATCCTAAAAGGTATGAGATTGAAAAATAAACTCTTACCACTTTGGTAACATTTTAATCATAAAACCATGAGAGAAATAACTTCAAATGGAATATTAAATAAATTTTCATTTGAATGGATTAATGATATAATTTATTAAATTTGAATTTTATACACCTTATAAACACATATAGCTGTATAACATTAAACATGTCTCAATGAAAAAAATTTCAAATGAAGATCCCTTATATTTTTTGTAATCATTGAAATAAAACCTCATAAAATTGAGAAACTTTAATTTATTATTGAAACCAAGTAATTATCATGAAAAAATAAATAAATTACATCCATGGGCATTATATACGATAAAAGAAGTCGCACGTGGTAAATATATAATTTGATTCAAATAAATAAAAGTGAGATGGGAAACCCTTAAATTTAGTCTCATCTTGTTTAATATTCATTCAATCCTCCTATAATAAAATTATATTTGTTATAAATATATTATCAAAACGCATTCATAAAAAGTTTACTTTAAATCATCACTATATAATTTTTAATTACCCTTTTACTAACAATCATTCATTAAAATCATAATTTTGGTCAAAATGATATATTTTTCATGAATGTTTCAATTTTACTGTCATGCTTCTTCCACCTTTTTCATGGTTTTCGTAGTTATATAATATTATTTTTTTAATAATTATCATATTTATTCATTATATACACTTTTACAACCCTTAATATATAGTGTTAATGAGAAATTATTTACACCGCCCCATAGAGATGGCAATTTGTGTGTACATAATAATTCTCTTTTACAAAATCAAAATTATACAAAATATATCATATATAATCCTTATATTTTTTATTACAATAATTCATTGAAATAGGAAATTCATAAAAAGTCACATTGCTTCATGAATTTTGTAGTCAATGCATATGCACCAATGGTATTATCATTTTCTAATGGATGGTAAAGAGATAGAAATTCATTATAAATTTAACCTAAAAACATCACAATGTTGTAAATATATTTATTTCATCCTATTAATATGGTTTTACAACATTTGGTTTGGGTTTAAGGAAAAATAAAGATGAAAATGTCATGAACCAATCTAGATAGCATAGTTCCTGGACAACTAAGCCGGATCCGACATGGACTGAAGGGTATTCATGATCACCATGGGTTGGAGAGTAGAACATTGCATCATAAAATATGTTAAAGTAAATGTTTTTCCCAAATAAGTGGAAGATAATAAAACTAGTTAGTATTCTCAAAATAAAACAGTCAAAGAAGATAGTACCTGAATTCAAATAAGTATAACAAAACCAATATACTACATAATCAATATACAATAATGAAAATATAAACAACCAAAGTCCCAAAAAAATATCACTCTATTTCCAATGGATCAATAAAAAACACCAAATATAAGTTTTGATCTCCCCATACTCGAACCTGGAATGGGAAAATATACAAACATCTGAAGGCAAAGATCAGGTGTGAGAAAAAATCCATATTTGGTCTTACCAAGTGATCTTGTATTAGATAAAATAATAAAGAGACCAAATCTTTCTTTCGGTTTTTAAATAAAATGTTCATGATAGTAAAATTTCATATTTAAAACAAACCATTCATTTCATTTAAAAATATATAAAAAAATCAAATAATGGATTAAAAACATTTTATATAAAACATTTTATATAAATAAACAGGAATGAGTATAAAAATTTCACCTAAAATGGAATATATATATATATATATCAAAGTGATTATATCAAGAAATATGGCCATACTCTCTGAGGTAAGATAATTCCAAGTTATGGTATTCACACACTTCTCCTATCAGATATCATAGTAATATGTATATAGACATCCCTCATACACTGGCCAAATAGGACTCATCTACATCACGTAAGGGATAATATCTTTTGAACTATGTTTTTTAGAGTTTTAATGCATCAATCCATTAATGAAGAATTAGAATCCATACCTGTGTGTCCAACATAACCCACTAACATCTTAGGCTCTAATTTCCTCAATCAACCAATAAATAATGGGAGAATCATTTCCAAACTGTTTAAAATAAAATTGCCCCATTTCCAGTTTCAATATGCCAATTTGGATATAAAAACCAAAAGATGGGTTTGTAATCAATTTATGACTTATTCAACATAAACCTAACCATAAGTTCTTATCAAATCAATTTAGTCCATTTCTTCCTCAAAATCAATTTTCACAAATTTCATCAAATTCAAATCACATCCCAATTTCCTATTCCATTGTAATTGGTGGTTTTCCTAAAAATTCATTCCATATATATTCAAATATCAATTAATATAGAATTGGTTTTTAAAAATTGAATTAAGAGAAATTTAATTTAAATAATGTAATTTGGATTCTTATAGCACGAAAAACATCAACTGAACCACCTACCATTAACATGAAGATCACGTAATAGAATACCAATAATAAGATATAACAATGAAGAATGCCAATAACTAACATATAGCAAATAAAACCTAGATTCATGATTCGAAAAAATAAATTTTAGATCCAGAAAACACATAATGGTATAACATTCTCTATGGGTGAGAGATAAATGTGTGGGAGATTAGGAACCTGGGAAGATCACATTTCCGAAATAGGTTGGACCATGTTTTCCACGATTTGATCCACCTATGAATGGGTTTGGAGGAGCCAAAATTGGTTATTGAGAGCTTTCAAGAACTATAATTTCATAACACCATGTGTCTGGGTTTAACGGGAGGTTATACTAGGGTATATAAAATATAAAATAAATTTTAAATTTTAAATAAAAATTTTGGACAATTAAGAGGGAAGGATAATGTGGTTTGTCAAAAGGTGCACCCTATATGTTCACCCCTCTGATGGGGAGAAAAGTTTATATTAATAAGGAAAATATTTTCTCAAAATCTACACCAACCATGAAAACCAAAACTATTGGTCTATTCATTCTTTACCCAATGCTGAAGCATATTTTGGGAAAACTATGAACCAACCATGAATAGCCATGATAAATCCAAAAATTTCCAGCTTTTCTCCCAATGAAACCCCATAAAAAGAATTATCAAAGAGAGGGGACAATGAGTAACTGAAAATAATATCAATATGTTACAACCTCCTCTCAATTGAAACATTCTGACCCTAGAAATCATATCAAAAAGATTCCACACTAAAAAGGTGTGTTAACTACTCTCTCATTGGTTCTCCTCTCTTCCACATCCCACGCATATCAGAACCATGCTTCTATAGAACTCAAATGGAATGTATCTCCCTCCCACAAATCCCATGGGTATAGTACCAAAAATCCTTATTATATGCTCATTAATGGATAAATCAATATCAACATCAAAATCCCTCATGCTCATAACAAGAAAGGTATTCGAATGAATCTTTTGTAGCATTAATACATAAAACAGTTTATGTATCGAAATCAATTATGGAATAATTGATAAATGATAATCCATTTTTCCCACCAAAAAAACCTTAAAAGATCCCACAAAATAAGGGGAATGATTCCCTTTACTTCCAAGTCATCGATGACCCAAACAAGGTGAAATGTTCAAGAATGCTCAATAACCAACTGAAAATTGAAAACAATTACTGATTATGATCAACATATAAATTATACATTCTCTATCCCATAAAATATCAATAAATAAAAAACTTGATCTTTTTTCAAATTTTGGGATATGATTAGTCCAACCAAGTAACTTTACCTTATATCTGACAAAAATAATAGATATTTTCATGGATGACCATACAATGATTCCCAAGGAACTACTCACATCACGAACTAGTAATTATTATTATAAAGAAAATCAACCCACCCCAAATGGAAATACTAAGGTCCACCAAATTGAATAATACATTCATTAATAATATCCTTAATAATTTTTATATCCCTCTATATATTACCACCCATCTATAAATGATAATCCATACTTGAAAAAAAACCATAGATCTTAGTGCCTCCGAGAGACCTCTCTGAAAGTGAGAAGTAAAATAGGGATCTCTATTAGAGACTATAGAAGATGGAAATCCATGAAAATGAACTATATCATTCACATAGATATTTAAAATCTCTATAACAATATTTTCAACAACAATGTGTTAAAATTTGATTGTGTTGTTGAGCATGACAAATTAGTTGTTTAATTTTGACTAGAATTTCTTCAGTATAGGAGCAACCCTAGGACATCTCTCGATGGATCCTTAGATAATTAATTTAAAAAGAGCGTTTTTATTATGAAAGTATAAGGTGAATGAGGTTTTTTAAAAAATTGGTGTTTGTTTATTAAAGATTAAAATAGAAATTGAATGCGATAAAACAATGTAGCGAATAGCAGAATTATTTAAGTGTGATCAACCTGGGGTACTCTCATGATGTTTATCCTTCATCGCTTCATGATATAGGGTTATGATCTTTTAATCCATGGTTTGTATCACCTAGAACCATAATGTTACTGAGTTTATACTAGGATACCTACTAGGGTTTAGTTGAAAACACACAATGATTCACTGGACACCGCTGATGATTGGGTGATTTGTGTTTGACTTCATAACTAAAACTCACCAAGGCAACACACAAAGAACTCGATGCGCTATCAAGTTTTTAATGTAACTTATTTGTGATACCATGAAATAAATGTACATTGCCTTGATAGTTCATATGTGAGTTCAACTGACCAATATGAACCACACAAACACTGCAATTGAAAGGGGGAAAAGGTAGTGGTGAACGGTGTGTGAAACATCACATGAATGGGCACCCCCAAACATGATCATATGAGTTGATCATGACATACCAGTACATAAATCAATAAAATTAAAATATATGATGAATAAAAACAAAATAAAACCTGGAATTAAAAATATCATTCAATATAATAAAAAATGAAGCTTGGGATTACATCACGTTCCTCCTCAGGTGATCAAAAGGGGTTCAGAAACCCATGGGAGAGGAGGAAGAGAATGATGTTGGGGTAGAACTTTATATAGCCTCTAAAACTTATAGGGATGTTGATAATACTCCTTGGGGACTCCAAAATTGGAGCACCTTGCCTTCTGGCTGAACTCCTAAATGGAGAGCCCAAGGTGCCATTTTATAGGAAAATTAGAAGGGCGTTTTAGGCACACAGATTTCTTCAATCCACTTGTACCACACGTTTTGACCAATAGACACCCGAATCTCCATTTTTACAAAACAATAAAGTTTTATCCCCACTTCTTGAATATATCCACCTAAATTTTGGCATCAATTTTACAAGTGGATCTAGATATATTGACAGATTATAGAACACCACATTTGACTTTGTGTATATTTGATTCCTTGGACAGATCAGTTCGTTTGGGACCCTGGACGGCATAATTAGGCTTGAATTTGTTCATAAAATATGCAGCCATTTATATTTTGTACTTGAAAAAAATGATCCCATTAGGATGCCCGAAAGATTCTATACAAGCACAATAGTGGATAGGTCTTCATGGATCCCTGTAATTTTGGCCCATTTTTCTTCCAATTCATAAAGGGGCCCCCAAATCATCTCCTCCTACATTTAAATAATAAAGAAAAGTAACGTTTACCATTATAATATTTATTAACATTAATTAGTTGATTCAAACAAAAATTGAAAATTTTTATTATATTGCGAATATTCATTACAAAACTAGTTTAAAATATTGGTGTTAGGGTGGAATAAAACAATGAATCGTGGTATGATCACACTCCCACTCATAAACATTTGCACTTCTGGGAAAAGTCACATATCCAAAAAAAATTATGCCTATATTTATTCCCAATATCATAAGGATTTATCATTTGAGTAAATTTTAATTAAAGTAATGTGATCATTACACGAGCCACACCAAGGAGTTCATCCTAGTGAAAATAGAAAAAGATATATTATAAATCATATCAAAGTAAAATTCAAAAAGATTCATGATACCAAATTGAGTAAGGAATTCAAAAGTCAACCATGACACTAACTCTCTAAGTGTGTGTGTGAAAACCATTTCATGCTATTCTTTCCACTTTCTATCCAGTAAATATAGCTTATTTTAACATTTTTCAGCTTCAATGATTTTTTCCACCAAACCTACCATACATCCTTCGCAATCATATTTCAAGACCCACTCACTTATTCATTCCCAAAGTCAAAACCTAATCTCCCAACCTAGATATCCCCATATGTTGCACATTTCATCACTCCCCTCATTTATTTTTTTTTTAAAGTTGCATTTGGAACAAATCTCACACTCATCTCTAAACCCTTGTTTGATGTTTTCCCGACACTAATTTCAATAGTTATTACAAGATAAAAGGTTGAGGAGGAGTGGTTTATGACCTTCCCAAGACAGAACCATTTTTTTAGGTCATACAACATTTTGACATTAGGTACACACGCATAGGTCAATATGGTACAGTAATGAAACAGATCAGATAAGGAACAAATGTATGGAAATATCATTTAAAGATGAAAAATATTAGCCTAACATATATTGACCTTATAATAAGTAAGAAATATTCACACTTTGTGGTTTTGTGAAAAAATTTGTGGAGATATTAGTGAAACAGTTTTCCCAAAAACTACTTACGCAAGGGGCATCAATCATCCTAAAGGTTTCACATAGATACGACTATTTATATCATTGACAGAAAACCAATTCACTTAAAAAATAAAATCACTCCCTGATGTTAAATTCATACAAATATTCTGTTTATCCTTCATTGTGGTATTTTTAGCTTCACCCTTTATGGTCACCAAATCATAGAACATCAAGGTTGTTGATGGGGAAAAATTAAAATACCAGAAAGAAGGCCAAAATGAGAAGAAAGGAGAAAACAATGATACTTTATAACTAACCCAAGAATGTATCCACCCCCCACACCTAGAATACGTAGTGTGCTCACTGAAATAATTGAGAAATTGAAAATGAAGGATACAACTTGGTGTGTTTTATTGGTATGATGTGTCGAGAAGGTGAATTTCCTCCACAGGATTGTTCAGAAAATCCTTATAGAAGTGTTTAAGTCTTTTCCCATTGACGATAAGACTTCTTCCACTCTGCTCATGCAAAATCTGTATTGCACCAAAAGGGTAAACATTAGTAATAGTATAAGGAACGAGCCATCAGGAATTAAGCTTACCTGGGTGGAGATTAAGCCTGGAATTGTACATAAGAACCTTCTCACCAATATGGAACATCCACTAGTGAATCATGGTATCATCAATATCCTTTGTCTTATATTCATAGATCTAGGAGTTCTCATATACATCACGTCAATTTTCATCCAACTCCTGAATCTGCAGCTTTCTTTGCTCACCTGCATCTGAAAGGTTTATATTACATTGTTTAACAGCCCAATGTGCACGGTTTTTTACATCAACCGGGAGGTGACAAGCCTTTACAAACAAAATTCTGTATGTTGACATTCTGATTGGGGTTTTAAAAGATGTACGGTGCGCCCAAAGTGCATTATCCAAGCACAAACTCCAATATTTCCTATTGTGTTGTACCATTTTTTTCAAGATTTTCATAACATCACAATTTGAGATTTTTGTGTGTCCATTATTTTGGGGGTGATATGATATATAAACATTATGAACAACCCCATACATACAAAGAAATTTTTTCATGTTGTGATTGCAAAAATATGAACCCTAGTCACTAATGATGAATCTAGGTAAACCAAACCTACTGAAAATTTGGGACCTCACAAAATCAACAACCACTCAAGAGTCATTGGTCTTGGTGGCCTTTACATCCACCCATTTAGATACATAGTCAACAACCAATAATATGTACACAAAGCCAAATGAATTTGGAAAAGGCCCCATGAAGTCAATTCCTCATGCATCGAAGATCTCACAAAATAACATGGGATGTTGGGAAAGTTCATTCCTCTTAGATATATTCCCTGTGAATTGACAATGAATACATGACTTGAAAAATATATGGTCATCCCCATATAAAAATGGCCAATAAAGGCTTGATTCAAGGACCTTTCGATCTGTACATTGAGATCCAAAGTTTCCCCCACAGGCCAAAGGGTGGCAGAAGGTAAAAACATAGGTGAAATCATGGTCAGGGACATACCGACAAACTACTTGGTCACTACAAATTCTCCACAAGTATGGGTCATCCCAAATGTAACAGTGCGAATCATGCTTAAGTCTATGCGATTGTGAAATGATGAAATTAGTGGGGATCCTAGATGTTGCTACAAAATTCACAATGTCCGCATATCAGGAAGTAAGGTCCACAACATCACAAATGTTCTCATGATTGAAGAATTCTCCAATGGGTAGGGGTGAGTCAACATGACGGTTTAATGGTGGGGAAATCCTACTAATGTGTTCAGCTACCACATTCTCTACTCCTATCTTATCTCTAATCTCAAGGTCAAACTCTTATAGGAAGAGCATCCACCGAATGAGGCGGGTCTTGGCTTTAGGTTTCTTTAGGAGGAAATGAAGGGAAACATGATTAGAGAAGACAATGATTTTTGACTGGATAACATATGAATGGAATTTGTTCCAAGGAAAAAACAATATAAAGAGGTTACTTTTAATTGGTTTTATAGTTTTCCATGGTAGTGTCGAGGTTACGTGAGGCATACACAATGACATTAGGAGCCTTCTCAACCCTTTGTGATAAAACTGCCGCAACTACCATGTTAGAGGCATCACACATAAGCTCAAAGGGGTGATCCCACATTGGTGGTTGGATGATGGGAGGTGATGTGAGACTCTTTATTAGTAAATTTAATGCATCCTCTAAATTGTTATCAAACAAAAACTCAAAATCTTTATGTAATAACCGGGACAATGGAAGTGCAGTCTTACCAAATTATTTAATGAATAGGTGGTAAAAACAAGCATGACCCTAGAAAGATCGCACCTCACGAACACATTTTGGATATGTAAGAGTTAAAATTAATTCAATGTTATATTTATCAAATTGAATTGACATATTTGAAATGACATTTCAAAGAACAAACCCCCACTCAACCATAAAATTGCATTTCTCATAATTTAAAATAAGATATTTTTTAATGCAGTGGTAGAGAACAGAACCAAGGTGTTCCAAAACAATCATCAAAATAAGATCCATATACCATGAAATAATCCATAAATAATTCCATACAACTCTCAAGGTACTCAGAAAAAATACTCAACATACATCGTTGAAAAGTACCAGGAGCATTACATAGACCGATTGGCATCCTTCTATATGAAAATGTTCTTAATGGATAGGTATATGTTGTCTTTTCTTGGTCCTCATAAGCTATATGTATTTCTAAATAACCCAAATATCCATCAAGGAAACAATAATTGGGATTACCATTACATCGTTCTAACATTTGGTCAATTAATGGTAATGGAAAGTGGTCCTTCTGCGTGGATTGATTTAGTCTACGGTAGTCAGTACAGACTCGCCAACTGTTTTTCACATGTGTTGGAACTAATTCATTACTTTCATTTGACACAACTATTATTCCTGTTTTTTTGGAAAAATTCTCACTGGGCTAACCCATTTACTATTAGATATAAGATAAATGATACTCGTAGAAAGTAATTTTCTGACTTCCAATTTTACCACTTCAAGGAGAGTGGTATTCAACCGGTGTTGATATTGTCTTATGGGCTTAGCCTCATCATAAAAAATTATATGGTGCATAAAAATAGATGGGCTAATCCCGGGAATAGCATCCAATTTACATCCTATTGCCTTTTTACACTCTCTCAAATGTTTGAGTAGTTTCGATTCCTGTTATGAAGAGAGGTTACTGGCATTAATGATGGGAAATTGGTCAATACCCTCAACATATGCATATTTTAAATTAGAATTATGTTTTTTAAGATACAACACCGGTGGTTTCTAGATTAAGGGAGGATATTTAGGGGGAGTGAGGTCCATTAATCTGTCTATCTACTCATATTTATTCTCTAAAGATAGAGAATCTATAGAAATGAGATTTTCAGAATCATTGGCTATCATTGGTACCTCAGAATGAACACACTCATCAATTAAATCAAAAAATATACACTTTTCAGAACCCACACAACAATAAAAACATGAATCAAAACTCAAATAATCCAAGGGTGAAGAAAACAAAAATGAATCAGAGTTTGGGTTGAGGAGAGAATTTTGTGTGTGTTCATCGTTTGAGAGAACTTCCATCGAATAGATAAGAATAGTAGAGTGATCTTCAACATGGTGTTTCATAGCCTCAAGGCTGTTAAAACTTACTCTTTCTCCTCCGAATTCCATGGACAACGTACCATTGAGAATGTTGATGATTGTCTTTGATTTTTTGAGGAATGTCCTCCCAAGTATTAGAGGAGCGTGTCCTTGGGTCGGGTATCTTCCATCTCATGAATGTAGAAATCAGTAGGGAAAATGAGATTCTTCACTCGTAGAAGGACATCCTCAATCACTCATGTTGGCTGCATTGTACTCTGGTTGGAAAGTTGCATTAAAATTCCGGTTGGTTGAAGCTCTCCAACTTGCAGAGACGTATACACAGACTGAGGAATTACATTAATAGAAGCACCTAAATATAACATAGCATCAGAAACGAAAGTCTCTCCTATGGTACACAATATTGTGAATGTGACCAGATCCGTGTATTTGTTTGGCATTGCTGGTTGAATCAATCCAGAGTCATTCCTCCCCAAGTTGACTCTCTCATTCCCCTTCAACCTTCGTCTATGGGTGCAAATCTCTTTAAGAAATTTGGAATAACGGGGAATTTTCTTGACTGCATCCAACAATGGAATATTAACTTGAACTTTTTTAAATGTATCCATTATTTCATTTTCAATCTCATTATCAAAGTTTTTCTAAAATTTAGAGAGTCTTTGAGGGAAATGAAGAGGAATTAATTCTTCATGGGAATCCTTAATGATAATTTCATTGTCATTTTTATTTTTTTCTTCATTGGAATCTTTTATGGGAGGGGAAAGAGTGTTTTCAAGAGGGGGACAAACATGTTGAGTACAATTTGTAGAAGGAGAATCTTTTTTACCACTATGAAGTGTAAATCCATATATATTACCATTGTCGTTCGGATTGGAAATGGGTTGAGATGGTAGTTGTCCAAAACCTTGCATCTCAAGTTCACCGATGGTGTTCGCCAATTGTCCCACATGAGTTCGTAAATCTTGAATTGGCGATTGTGTGGTCTGTTGGAAATAGAGTTTCTGGGTTTCCATTTTCTTCACCATATCCTTGAGGCTTGGTTTAGATTTGGGAGGAGGAGGAGGATTTTTTTTGAGAAGTTTAAGGATAAGAATGTTTCATACCTTGGCCTTGTTGATACCAATTTTTCTTTGGGTAGCTTGAGTTTCCTACTTGTCGGTACTGGGGATATGCATGCCACACTAGATTTGGATTTGGCCTTAGATTTTCTTGCTTGAAGGGAGGTGGTTATTGGAATGGACTCCCTAGGAACACAGCTGCACAAGACTCAGATGAATCTTGATGTTGTGGGCACTGGTTAGAAAAATGAGTGTTATCAGAGCAAATACCACAATGTAATGGAATATAATTAGAATGCGTCTTAACTTTTTCTGGAGCTAATTTTCTTTAGAAGGATATGAATCTCATCAATTTTAGCATCTACCTTTTTTTCTCGGTCTTAATGACTTACATTCTCTAGATTCCTTGATTTGTGTGTGAAGTGACTTTTCAATTTCAGGGTCAAATTCAAGTGGTGTTTATTTACCAGATCAGGTCAAGAAAATAATTTGTGAAGTTTGTTTTTTTTAATAAGGATAAAATCACTTAATAAGGGTGAAAAAATAATATAATCTAATAAAATAGAATTATAGAGAGGGATATGGAGAATAATAAGAGATAGAGAGAGAGAAAGAACACGCCAAAAACAACCACAAATAATGACAAAACCCAAAACAAAAACAATCAAATGGGGGTGGGGTATTTAAAGATATACTAATTAAGAAGTAAAATAATTAAATAAAAGTAAATAAAGAAAAAAACGATATTGGATCCCTGGAAACGACACCAAAATTTTATTGCGTTGTCGAGCGCGTCAAATTAGCTGTCTAATTTTGAATAGATTTTCTACAGTATAGTAGCAACCCTAGGTCGTCCCTCGAGAGAGCCTTATATCATTAATTTAAAAAAAGCGTTTTGATTATGAATGTAGAAGTTGATTGAGGTTTTTTAAAACTTGGGTGTTTGATTATTAAAGATGAAAATAGAAAATGAAAGCGATAAAACAATGTAGATATTAATAGAATTAATTAAGTGTGATCAACCTGGGGAACTTTCATGATGTTTATCCTTCATAACTTCCAGATATAGGGTTATTATCTTTTAATCCCAAGTTTGTAAAACCTAGAAGAAGAATATTCTTCATTTTATACTAGGATACCTCCTAGGGTTCAGTCGAAAACACACAATGATTCACCAGACACCGCCGATGATTGGTTGATTTGTGTTTGACTTCATAACCGAAACTCATCATGGGAACACATGGAGAACTCGATGCGCTATCCAGGTTTGTATTTTATTTCTTTTTGATACCATTACATAAATTTACATGGCCAAGATAGTGCTTATGTGAGTTCAATTGACCAATATGAACCACACAAACACGTCAATTGAAAGGGGGAGAAGGAAGTGGTGCACGGTGTGGGAAACATCAAAGGAATGGGACCCCCAAACATGATAATTCATACCAGTACATAACTCAATAAAATTAAAATAGATGATGAAGAATAAAAACATACAACCTGGAATTAAAAATATCATTCAATATAATACAAAAAATGAAGCTTGGGATTACATCACGTTCCTCCCTGGGTGATCACAAGGGGTTTAGAAACCCATGGGAGAGAAGGAAGAGATAGATGTTGGGGTAGAACATCCCATAGCCTCCAAAAAATTTAGGGATGTTGAGAAGACTCCTTGGGGACTACAAAATGGCAGCACCATGTCTCCTGATCGAACTCCCAAATGGCGATCCCAATGTTCTATTTTATAGGAAAATTGGTAGGTAGTTTTAGGAACATAGATTTATTCAATCCCCTTGTACCACAAGTTTCGACCAATAGAATCCAGAATCTCCCTTTTGACAAAATAGGAATGTTATAGAACCACTTTTTGAATATCTCCACTGAATTTTTGGCATCAATTGGACAAGTGGATCTGGAGATATGGACATATTACAGAACACCGCATTGGACTTTGTGCATATTTGATTCCTTGGATCGATCAGTTCGGGTGGGCCCTTGGACCAAAGAATTTGGCTTGACTTACTCCATAAGAGTTGTAGCCCATTATATTTTGTACCAGAACATAAAATCTGACCCATATGGATGAATGAAATTTTCTATACAAGCACAACAGTGGACATGTCTTCATGAATCCATGTAATTTTGGCACATTTTTCTTCCACTTCATCAAGGGACCTCCAAATCATCTCCTCCTACATTTAAATAATAACAAAAAGTAACATTTCCCATTATAATATTGATTAACAATAATTAATATATTCAAAAAAAGTGAAATTTATTATTATATTTGGAATATTAATTAAAAACTAGTTTAAGACAGTAGTGTAAGGGTGGAATAAAATAGTGAATCATGGTATGGTAAAAAGTGATTATATTTTTTCATCCTATCAATCACAAACCATATTGTATTCTTCTTTCTTTTGGTACATGGAATCATAACCAAACAATCCATATATATCTAATCCCACTTCCACATTGTTGCTGGAAGTTGCTAAAAAATCTAATGTCATAGAGTGCTTAGCCCTGACCTATAAGAATGTTAATAATGAGAAAAAAAATTATCAATTCCCTATCTCATACCAAGACACTAGAATAATATCCACATGTCATATTACATATTTTTATTTCCATGGTACATTGGCCACAAGTAATTATGTAAATCCCCCACTACATCTTTTATTACAGAGAAAGGTACAACCTACCCATTTCAGAAATATATAATATCATCCATGTAGAATGACCTATGTGAAAAAGTCTCCCCACCTTGAATAGTGACTCTAATTTTGTGGAATCCATAGTCATGTGGTTGTTTCTAAATAATTGTATCATAGAGAGCAGAGTTTAAATGAAAACTGACCAAGAAATACTTGGCCCATATTTCCCAAACTCTAATATGAAAATCTGAAAAAATATATATCAAATTCTACTCTTCTATTGATTTATTGATTGCCTCGGTCAAGGGATTCTTGGTAAAATCATCTTCTATGACATTCCATTTTCCTAGGGTATTGGTGATGTAGAAATAAAAATAATATAGGTATTTCTTCAAATTCTTCTACTAGAGACTCAAATATTTTTCAAAGAATATATAACTCAAACTCTTGTGGTTGTAATACATGGTAAAAATAACTCCTAAGAGGTTATTTTACCAAATTTTTATAACATATATCATAGCAACAAGTTCAAGGTCATGGGTCTAATAATTATTGTCATGAGGCCAAATCTATCGAGACCCATAGGAATGACGTGATCACCCTACATAAGAACAAATTCCAAACCCCAGCTTAATTTATCCCAGAATAAAAAATATCCCTATACAGCCTCTGGAAGAGTCCAAATTGGTTCATTAGCCAAAATAAATTTCATCTCAACAAAAGAAATCTGAAATTTTTCAACCTAAACAATCTTTACCACCTACCAGGTTATAGAAATAATTAGATAATATAACATAAAGAAATCCTTTATGAACTGAATTTAATATCCCACTAAACCCAATAATCTATGAATTTCAAAAATAATATATGGATCCTCCACTTCTAAAATAGATTTAACCTTCTAAAGATAGAAATATATAATGTTTTATGACACCTTCTTTCCTAATAGATTCACTTATCGAATCCAAGAATAAAAGTTTGATACATTTCCATAAAGTCGGCGATTTTTTAATAATTCAAGAACTACTCTCATATAACGTGCATGATCTTCCGTAGACATAGATTAAATAAGGATTTCATCCACAAAGGAAACCAATAAAGTATCAAGATACTCTTATAAGATCCTTTTCATCAATTACGTAAATATTACAAGAGAATTAGTTAGGCCTAATAGATTGACAAGGTACTCATAATGTCCATACCTTCTCTGGAAGGAAGTTTTCATAATTTGAGATTCTTATATTCTAAAATGGTGATAACGGAATTGAAGATCAATCTTGAAAAACAACTTCACCAGTTTAAACTGGTAAAACTGACCCTAAATAAGTGGAAAACAATAATTTTTCATTATTATAACTTAATTGAGTTTCAAATAATCCACAAAAAATGGAAGTAACCCATTATATTTCTTAGAAATTTAAACCGGCATCGCCTAAGATTACACACTCAAGTGAAAAAAAAAATCTATAAGATTTTATCCAACATAGAATTCAAATATATCATTTTAGATACTTCCATGTAATAAGAATTAATATATACTAGTTGATTAAAAATCCCTAAATCAATAGAAAATGTTACCTCCCTTGCTGTTGGAAAACCAAAGAAGTCATAAGGGAAAACATCTAAAACCATGATGACCACTGGAGGGATTTCACTACTCAAGGATTCTTATTATAGATCAAAAGAAAACACATATTTTACATTCCCAAAATAATGATAATATGGTTTAGATATACTCGATTGTGGGTCCAATTTTCAATGAAAGATGAGGCACATCCCATCAAGTGTGGTAAAAGATACCCATGGAAGATAACCGTTAATTTGGGATTTACTATAAATGATCCAATCCATACATAAAATGATATCAAGAGATCTAATGTCAAGAAACATATAATATCATGTATGTTCAATCTATAATAAAGAGAAAATGTAAGTGGGACAATGAATCCCTTCTCTTTCTTCATTCCATAGGGTGTAGTAATATCCATCACATATGTTAAATGCTCAGTTATAAGATTTTGAAGATTCATAATATGAGTCAAAATGAATGAATGAGATGCACCCGTATCTAATAATGTTTTCCCTATATATTAATCTATAGTTATAGTACCATTCATAGTCACTGGACATGTATCTTCTTCCTCTATAGACTCTTCCACTATGTAAAGATGCTTCATTCTTTATACTTATGGATATAACCTCTTTGTTATTAAAGCAACTAATTTAACAATAGAAATTTTATGTGTTGATAATCCAATTTCACTATAGGGAGTAAAATAGCCATGAATTATATTCCTTAAGTGGCATGAGAATCCTCTGGAACCACATGTTTTGGGTTCCCCATTAGAAACCCATTTTGAGTGCCCAAGCATTCCATAATGGTAATAAATCAGAGGGCCTATTCCTGGAACAACTAGAGGTCTATAAGAACATGGCTATTTAAAACCACCACAAGAATCATCATGATTTATCTTCACTTTATGGGAACTCATGGAATATCTAATGTGATTAAAAGGTTCTCCCATAAACCCTAACATTCCCACTAGGTATATATCATCCATGAAAAATTTATCCAACACCTCATCATAAGAAGAGAGAATTATCAAGAACACATGTAATGAATATTAGATTTAAGTCTCATATTTAACCTTCAATCCTTAATATTATCATTTAATACTACCTTAGGTAAAAATTGCACAAGATCAGTGACTTAGTTTTCATTCTCATTCATGGCCATATCTACCTTATCGAGTTTGAAAACTCTATATCCATATCCAACACCATCGAATATATATATAACTAGTAGGTGATGTTAAATTTAATGTCCTTATAGTGTAATCTATCTTGGTTCTTTAAATCACCATCATATCCTACCAACTCCTCCTATAACCTTTAATCTTAAAGGTGTATAATTTAACATTTTCATATCACACCTTTATAATAACTCACACAGAATTTCAATACTACACAACCAATCCTTATCCTTATTCAGATTATTAGATCCTCATAACATTAGTGGATTCTTGTGATGGAAATTCATATCACAATTCTATAAACTATCACTATAAGGATTTATAGTTGGATCTTGAATGGGAATGGGCACAGGTTCCTATCCCATATCATAGACAACATATATGTTAACCTCAACAAGATTCTGGTCCACATGATGATTTCCTCACTCTGGTTCATCAGCTACATCTTCTAAGATCCAATTCACATGTCTTCTAGAATTCATGATGCTAAACAACATCCGAAAAAAACATTTAAGACATCATAGATTACTTGGATCAATACTCAATCATGAAAAAACCCGTAAATTAATGCATTCAAATAGATAAAAAAGATATGTTTTTCAACCTATCCAAATCAAAACTATGGAAAATATTGGAACTAAAACTAAATATTTCATTCCCAAAAAACCCCTAGTGACATAAGGATCATTACTACAAGATCTGGTAAGGAAGTCACTTGAGACTACATCCTATGACCTAAATATTTCTCTCAAATACATACATAAATTAATGATATAAGATCAACCTAGATCTCTGATAAAACTTTGTAATGAACTGGCCAAGAAAACCTGGTACACTAAAACAAAATTTGGCACTATCATGTCCTAAATGGTGTTCATTATCCCTACAAAATGGATAATAGTACCTGGAATCATACAACATAACAGAGGGAAAAACATTTCTACAAAAAATTCCATAAGATAAAGAAACAAGTTAATATGATTAAAATAAAACTCACAAAGGAGACAGTATAAGAATTCAAATAGGTATAACAAAACCCAAAAAATAAATCACAAAAGTACAATAATAATAAGATAAACAACCCATGTCTAAAGGTACATAGACTTATAGGTCCAAATGATCAACCACAACCACTACCTTCAAGTGGAGTATTCCCCTTGCTCGAACCTGAAAGTAGAGAATTGAAAAATTATCAAAGAAAAATGTATGGTGTGAGACAAAATCCTCATAGGGTCTCACCTTGTGTTCTATAATAATATTCCAAAATAAATAAACAAAATTATGATTTCATTCTTTATACAAAATAGGTATGGAGGTACAATTACATATTTAAATCCAAACATACTTTTCATTTCAAAATATAGAAAACATTTAAAATAACGGAGTAAAAAATAGTTTATATAAAATAGATTATATAAATAAAAAAGAATGAGTATAGAGGTTTCACAAACAATAGAATATATATATATATATATTAGTAATCATAGAATTAAATATGATCATCTACCCTGAGGTAAAGTTGATCCAATCTAGTGGATCCTCACACATCTCATGTAACTGAACATAGAAATATGTGTACACACATCCCTCAAACACTAGCCAAAGAGGACTCATCAATATCAAATTAGGGATATTATATTCTGAACTAGTTTTTTGTAACATTTTTAAATAATTAATCCATTTCTAGTGCACATCAATACATGTGTGTTTGTCCCAAATATCCAACTAACTACCTAGTATTTCTTGTTCTTAATAAACAAATAAATAATGGGGAAATTATTTCTAAACAGTTGAAAATTTAATTTCTCCATTTATGGTTTCAATATGAAAATTTCACTTTAAAAACCAAAACATGGGGATTTGACTAATTAATTACTAATTTATGATAAAACCAATAAAAGTTTCATAAAAATCAAATTAATATATTTTTCTAAATAAAATTCACCAAAAGAATTTCACAAATTACATAAAATTCAAATCATTCCCCAATTTCCAATTCTTTATATAAAAACCCAACCCTAGTTACCCAGATCTAATGTATTATTTTAATACATTGGCATGATTACAAGGAATCAAGTCTTGAAGGACTGGTTATTTTAGTAGTCTAGGAAAATAGATTACATACATGAACATTATAGTACAATTTCTGACATAACATAAAACATACATAATCTTTTGAGAATTACATTATCCATTATATTAACCCTTCATATAAATCATAAAACACCTCTTGTAATCGTAGGAAATTAAAACATAATAAAGGGGAGAGCTCATATTCTATGTATGGTTAAACAATATAGTAGAAGCAATAAAAAATAAACATAAAATATTAAGGTGAGGTACAAAACTAAAACACATGACTTTTAAAATATTATCTTAAGAATAATATAGCAATAATAAATCATATAATTTCATTTAACAATTAAAATGGATATTCTAATAGTTTAATAATCACATATAAAATCAATAACTAATCTCATGATGATGGAATGCATAATTTTGGACAACATAACAACTACGTTAAGGCCCCGTTCTAAGACTTTAAAAAAATTCAATCAAATCATTTTTCCAAGAAAATAGTTTGTATGATTAGACATACATATGAATATAGGGTATATAGTGGGCCTCTCCCATCACATACTAAGTCTAATTAATTTCTCATATAAAAATGTTGTAACATAATATAAATATTCATATTAAAACTAGCATATGGAATGTAAATATTTTAACCGTAAACTGTGAATGGTGTAAAAATAGCATATCCAAAGTCAAACATATCACAAAACATTCAATACAAAATGGAAGATTATATCATAATAAGTAAACTTCAAACATGAATGAAATCCAATAATGAATTTTTAAAAATGAAAATAATTTAATAAATTCATTAAAACCCTTTGAGGGAAATATCCCTTTTTGCATTAAATTATTTAAAAGTCATGAAATTTTAAAATAAAACATTTATTTTGAAATAAACTTGTAAGAATGTATTGTAAGCCTAAAAATGGAAAGTATATATAATAGTAGAAAATAGCTTCTCATGTCGTATATGTTAAAAAATATTCTTTCATTAATTTGTAAAAAAAGTTCATAAAGTACCTCATTTGGAAAACGGCCGAAATATTCCATAAAAACATTTTATAAAAAGTCAAACATGGGCAAAATTGACATTAAACATTCATAAGATAATAGTAAAACAATTTATGAAAACATTTTTAGAAAAATGGATGTGGATGATAAAGATATCTCAGTAAATACATACATATGAATAAGCTCGAATAAAAATGAGATTGTGAAATTAACCATTACCTTACATTTTCCATTAGTATAGGGTGAGTTATCCTCTTGTATAATGGTTAAAAATATTATTAAATTATATGAGGAAGATATCCATATTTTTTATATCATATAACATTCATTTAAGGCTTTATATTACCTATTTGTTAATAATTTCCATGTTTAAGAAACATGTTGGGTAATAATTTCTTTCTTTATAATATGTTTTTAGACATGTTATTTTTTATCATATTACTTAGATCATAATTTATATACATCTATAACCTAAAACATGATTTATATATCATATATATTCTATATATAATTATATATAATATATATATAAATAAAATAGAACACATCGTTCATGTGGATGGTTGGTCGTACATTTGCATGAAGATTGTTTCTGTTTTCTTATTGTATTGAATGGATGAAAGTGAATGAAATATTTGTATGTATGTATATATCATCCCAGTAGCATTATTATGTCATATATTTTATACTTATTAGTAATATTTATTCTTATAATCATTCTTGTATGGTGAACATGGAATATGGGTCTCATCGCATCGTGGATCAGTAAGTTGTACGTATGCACGAGCGACAGTATCATTTTCTTTAATGGTTAAACGGTGTGGAATTTTATGGAATATGTATTTTAATAAACTATATAATGTTATATTTCTTATTTAGATCCATTATATTTATTTTTATACCCATTGAAATAAATTGAAATGGAAGAAAAGTTTAAACCACAGTGTGAAGACAGTACGTTGTACATACGGATGCATGGTGATACTATTTTTTAAAGGATGCATAAAAGAATAAATATAGTTGTCCTATAATTATAATAAAATGTAATAATTTTTAAGTTACTTTAGTTAATATTTTTTTATAGAAACAATAGACAATTATGAAATAGAATAAGAGAATAACATTGAAAGAGGTGATAAAACAATTAATTCTTTTCGGGTGTCTCTTTTTGATTTGCACAAAAGGACTCATTATGAGGAATTTCTATCCAAATTGTAGTATATTCGATGATATGAGGAGTTATTGGAGAGGAAATTGGTAGGGTTTTACTTATACAAAGGGGTTTGGAGGTATAAATTCAAAAGAAGTAGAAGTGTCTATTTTTAAGAGGGGTGAGGGGAACTTTTGGAAGATATTAGAATATTAATTTATTATAAATTTATTTATGGTTAATAATAGCTCAAAAGTAATTTATTTCTAGGATAATATCATTTTGGTTGTAAATCCTCTCAACCAATAGGTTTTAGACACGTTTAGGTCACAAATTTAAACTTATATTTTATATTTAACCCTTAGTCAAATAGTTTAATTCATACAATGTCTTTTGTTATTTTTACACAACATTTTTAATATAGTTACTATAAAATGAAAAGAAAACCTAAAGCGGATAATTAATGACATTTTTATTCTTATACATGTTATATTTACAGACAATATATATTTTTTATTTTTATATCATTTAATAAAATAGTAATTTTTTAAATCTCATTTTTGTCAATTTTGACACTATTTAACACATGATTTTTTATTAAAGTCATAAAAACTTTATTCCTTCAAAGAAAATTCATTAACTAAAATAAATAATTTCAAATTCGTCCATAAAATTAATGGATGACATTAAAATTTTCAAATTATATTTATTTTAATATTTAAAATATCATTTATTTGAATATTTCATAAATAAGGTAATCACTACTTCATCATTGTGTCATAAATAAATTTATTTATTTAATTTATAAAAATTTTAAATAAAATAACATGATATAGGAAATATTTTTAAGTTTCTAATTACTATTTATAGTCTAAGATATTACTTATAAATCTCCATATTAAAATTGTTTTAGGAATAAGAGTCATGTTTATAAAATTTTTACATTTACTTAAAATTAAATGTTATAAATGTATTAATCAAACCAATGTGGCATAAAAATGACAAATATGTGTCCCAAGGGTTTTTTTGGTCTTCCATTACTCATAAAATAATATTATTACAATTTTTATGGTAATTGTTTATTATTAAAATATTATTTTTCCCTTTAATTTCCATATTTACCTTTAAAAGTGGTAAATAAAATTCTAAAGTTACAACTTACCAAAAATTTTCTATATCATATTAGACCACATTTTTCATCATGATTGAAATCATGTATGTAATATTTTCAAAATTAAATTCATATAAATGTTGAAATTACATTTTATGCTAATCTTCTAATGTGGCTAGACGGCCGGTAAAAAGCTGTTAAAAATGTTCAATGAATTTTTATATCTAATTATATTATAAATATGATTTCAATGACATAAATTGAACTAATATTTTTATTATTTATATATTTTTACCATAAAATAAATTAAAATTAAAATAATTTTTAAAATGAAATGGTCGGTTATTATCCACAATGCTTGGTTTTTACTATTCATCAAAATTTGAATGTTTTCAAAATAATGCACAAAATTCAAACTAAAATAATTTTGATGTTAAGAATTAAAAAATAATGTCTATTTGAAAAAATTAAATTTATAAAATTTCAAAATGTGGTTAATATTATTCATATCCACTTTTTTAAGATCTAGTTTGATAGGTTGTGGTGTGTTTGAACTCGGTGTTGTGTACAATGCATGCTATTGAATTATTTAAATGTGAGGGTATCATGGAAGTATGAGGTATTACATTATACCCTACTTCAATAAATTTTTTCCTATCATTTTAATCTGGGGTTTAAAATCTAGGGTCTTCATATTTCAAGATTTCGTTATTGAAATCCCACATCATAAAATGGATTAATGAAACCTATATTTTACAATAAAGAAAAGGGAGTATGAAGGAAACTGGAAATAACACATACTAGGGTTACCTTTTGAAAAACATGGACATGAAAAAAAATACAACCATCACATTCTGAGGGAGAGTGATAAAGAACATGATCCGGGGAATGTTATAAATCTCAACGCTATAATTCTATGATGATCTAAGGTAAAATTTGATTCATAAGAAATAGAACTAGGATAAAATTTTTTGGTTTCAAGATCTTTCTCCAGTGTAGAAGAATTAATTTACCTAATTTAATGTGAACATAAAGAAATATAGTTAATTGACATGAAGAGTTACATCATTTAAGTAATTCTACCACAAACTGATCATTCGTTTCAAAAGATAATAAAATTCAAAAATATTCAATTTTTCTTAATTTTATAAGGATACAAATTTATACATATAAAATTTAAATAATGAAAAATATGTCATAATAACCATGAAATTCATGTAGGCCAGTGTATGGAAATAAATCAATTCACACTTCGGTTGTGGGTTTGATTCCCACATCCTTGCCTGACGTGATGGGTTGTCGCCCGACCTGTGGGTTGTCCTTTTTATAAAACTATAATATTCCAAAAATAATCTTAAGAAATGTTATAACCTTAAACAATACTATCCAAATTTTAAATTGATACATTCCATCCTTTAGAGTTATCTAAAATACATCTTTCCAAACACTATCTAAAAGGTCTGTAAATTTCCAAAATCTATTGTAAAATCAGATTCCCTAAACAACATAATGTTTTTATGATTGTCAAATACTGAATATATGATTCAATTAATCACATTATGACTTTAATGAAAACGAAAAATTAATATGGTAAAATCTTTATATATATCATATTTTTCATATAACTAAAATTTAAATCTTGAATCCAAAAACACCAATATATTAATTATTCCACTTCGACTTTAGTAACTACATAAGTTGTACATTGAACTATTTTATTCATTTGAGATATATTTCGTTGATGATTTGGACCACCATTTTCATAATATAAATTATCTTTACATTTATAACATTCCATTTCTTCTTTACATCCCTTACAATCACAAGCCTGGTGACCATTTTCACCACATTTGTAACAAAATACCTTTCCTTTTAGGAAAGTACCAGGGTGTTTCATCCCAAAATTATCACATAATAGAAAATACTTCTTTACCTTTTCCCCTTTATCTATCTTTGGATCCACCATTATTTTATTCCTTTTCTTTACTATAATTTTATAAGACATAGAGAATTCATTTTCCATCTTTATATCACTTGAGATTATATATTCGTATGATGAGAAATATTGTGAAACTATTCCAATTAGTGGAATGGGTTTAAACCCTCAAAGAGTTGATTAATATTACTTCATGGGTTAAGTATTTAGTTTTCAACATTCCATGCTAACCTTGTAAAGTTAGCCTCCTACTTTTCAATATTATTATTTTCTTTTTCCCTCAGATTCAGAAATTTCTTTTCTATATCAGCTCAATGTTCACGAGGAATGTATTTTTTCATAGAAAATTTCATTAAAATCCCACCATTCCATATTTGTTAATTCATCATCCCTCTTCTTTTTTTAATTAATGACCACCATTGATCTTCATCTCTTGAGAGACAATAAAATTCTATGATGACCTTTTCCCTTTTGTTACGTCCCAAAGTAATAAATATTTTCTCTTAGAAACTTATCCATTACTCGTATTAAAATGAATTTGTAGTCTCATTAAATGTTGGACGTTGTTATCTCATGAATCAATCTAACATTGATCCTCTATGTTGGGTATTAGGCTTCTCTATTTAGTTATAGTTATCATTCATAACCTGAGTCATCTATCCCCATATGGTTACAATTTCTTCAGCACCAGTAGTGTCACTAGATCCACTATCATAATGTTTCATAAGAGGAAAATCCCTACATAGATTATGTAAATTGATATAATTTTGATTACTTCCACTAGGTGTAATATCTAAAAAATGTTATTCAATAGATTTGGTTATGAATCATAATGTGTAATTCCAAACAAGTAAAATACTTAACATAAATTGATAATTTTACACATATCTAATCCATAATCATAAATATGGTTCCTTTGAGGACATATTTACTCATTTTTACTTCATCATGGTTTTTAAGTAAAATATAAATTATCTAAATCATATCCCCTGGAGTGTCAAACAATGTGTGTAGTAAGGCCTATTTTCATGTCCCAAGATACCCCGAGTCTAGCCCAGAAAACATTGTCAGTGTTTGCAACCCTAGGTACATTTGGTTCTAAACAAAATCCACATGTAGTCTCCATAATGGGATGTATTTCGTGGAATATCCATTCAATATCTACTTTAACCAAATTATTGGGGTGTCTTCTATACTAATATTCAAAATATATATTAGGGTTATCATCCCTAATCTAATTTTTCTAAATCTATTTAGACAGTTGTTTCTGAACTTCCTCTTATACAAACTGTAATGCCCCAACCCCAGTTACTCTGAGTTGGTACATTATTTTAATACATTGGAATGCTTACAAGGAATCAAGCCCTGATGTACTAATCAGTTTAGAAGTCTTGGAAAATATATTACATTCATGAACATTATATTACAATTTCTAACATAAAATAAATCATAGATAATCCTTTTAGAATGTCATTATTCCCATATATTAACCCTTCATATCAAACATAAAACACTTATTGGAACCTGGGCATATAAAACATAAGAAGGGGATGAGATAAAATGATTATTAAAGACAAAAAATATAGTGGAAGATATCACAAATAAGCATAAACTTTAATGGTAAGGTACAAATTAAGAAACAAGACATTTAAAACATTATATTCAGCATAATATAGAATGAATAAATAAAATAATTATATTTAAATGTTCACATAGATATTCCACAAATTGAACAAACACATGTAAAATAAATAACTAATCTCATAACGAGGGAATGCATAATGTCGGACATCATAACCACTATGTCAAGGCCTCATGCCAAGACCATACACAAATATTCTGTCAAGACCTTATGAGAAGACACAAGATTGTCTCATGAGACCTGCCGATGATTATAGGGGCTATAGTGGGCCCCAACTGTCAATTACTATGTATAATTCATTCCTCTATTGAAAAGGAGGAATCATAACATAAACATTCATATTTAAACTAGTATATGAAATGTTAATACATTAAATATAAACCGTGAATGGTATAAAAATTATATATTCAATGTCAAACATATCATAAAACCTTCAATCTAATATGGAAGATTGTATCATAGTAAATCAACATTAAACAAGCATAAAATTCAACAAATCATGTTGACCTAGATGAAAATAATTTAATAAATTCATTATAACTTTTTGAGGGAAATATCCCATTTTTACTTTAAATCATTTAAAAGTCATTAAACTTTAAAATAAAAATTCCTTTTAAAAATAACATCTTAAACATGAAAGGAAAGCTAAAAAATTGTATGGAGGCATAACAGTGGAAAATAGCAACTCATACCGTATAATTTAAAAAAATCATCCATTAATTTGTCAAAAAGGGTCATAAAGTACCTCGTTTGGAAAATGACTGAATGATTTGTTTTAGAGGAATTTATAAACCATAAAACATGGGTAAAAATTAATTTCAAAATCAATAGGATAATATTGAAACATTTTATGAACACCTATTTATAACCTTGGACATGGATGATAAATATATCCTAGTAGATATTAACATATCAACAACCACGAACAATAATGAGATTATGAAATTAGCCTTTACATTATCCATTCAATTCATTAAGGGTAATTTAACCTCTTATATAATGGTTACAAAAATATTATTAAATTATACAAAAACCATACACATATTTATGATATCATATATGATTCATTAAAAGCATTATTTTTCTTGTTTAATAATAATTTCCATGTTAAAGTAAGGTTTTGGGTAACAATCTCTCTCTTTATCATACGTGTATTGACTTGTTATTTTTTATAATAATACTAAGATAAATATATATATACATATAGAATGTAAATAATTATTTATATATCGTATATATTCTGTATGTAAATATATATAATAGATATACAAATAAAATGGAACAGACTGTTCATGGAGACGATGGGTCATACGTAGGCATGAACATTATTTCTGTTTTCTTATCGCATTGAATAGAAGTATGTGAATTACATATATGTATATATATAATCCTAGTAGAATTATTATTTCATATATTTCATACTTATTAATAATATTAATTCTTATAATCATTCTTGGATGGGGATCATGGAAGATGAGCCACATCATGTCTTGGAGACGGTAAGTTGTACGTACCCACGAGCAATGATATAATTTCCTTAATGGTTAAATGGTATGAAATTGGATGGAATATGAATTTTAAAGAAACATTATCATGTCATATTTAAAATTTCAATCCATTATATTTATCGTTATACCCATAGAAATAATGTGTAAATTAAATACAATTTACACCATGGTGTGGAGATGGTAAGTCGTATGTATGAACGCATAGTGATAAAGTTTTTTATAGGATGCGTAAAAGAAAGAATATGGTTGTCCCATAATTATAATGACATATAATCATGTATAATTTATTGGGTTTATTATTTTATTATGAAAACAATAGATAAATTTGAAGTAGAATAAGAAAAGAACATTAAAAGAGGTGATAAAACAATTATCTCTTTTCATGTTTCCCCTTTTTATTTTCACAAAAGAACTCCATAGAATGGATTTATTCCCAATGTTCATCCTATATAATCATATAAGGGATGATGGGAGAGAAAATTGTTAGGGGTTTTCTTGTCCAAAGTGGTTTGGAGGACTGAATTAAAGAGAAGGATCTGTGTCTATTTATGAGAGGGGTGAGGGGCACTTTTAGAAAATCATAAAATATTTATTTATTATAAATTTATTTTAGGTGTATAATAGCGAAAAAGTTATTTAATTCATTTAAAATATGATTATGGGTCAAAATACTCTAATCCAATATGTTTTAGAAAATTTTAGGTCACTAATGTAACCTTATATTTTAGATTTAATCCTTGCTTAAATAGTTTTAATCTTACCATGTCTTCTTGTATGTTTACAAAACATGGTTAATATGGTTACTATAAAATTACAAGACAAGATAAAGTGGATTATTTATGACATTTTTATCACTATAAATTTCATTTCACCAAAAATTATATTTTAAGATATTTATACCAGTTAATAAAATATTATTTATTTTAAAAACATATTTATGTCAATTTGAACACTATTTAATACATGGTTTTTTTGATAAATCCATAACAACTTGATGAATTCAAACAAAATCCATTAAATCAAATATAAAAGGTCAAAATAATTCAAAAAATACACGAATGACATCAAATTGTTAAAATTACATTCAATTTAATATTTATGATATCATTTATCTAATTATTTCATAAATATGGTAATCATTGCATCATCACTATGTCATAAAAAATTTATTTATTTAATGTCTAAAAATAATAAATAAAATACCATGATGTAAGAAATATATTTAGGTTTATAATGAATATTTTTAGCCTAAGATTTAACTTATATAACCACATATTAAAAAAATTTAGTAATAAGAGTCATGTTTATGATATTTTTAACTTTACTTAAAAATAAAATGTTATCAATGTCTTAATCACACCAATGTGGCTTCCAAAGGCCAAATATGTGTCCCCAAGGTTTTATGGGTCATCCATTACTCATCCAATAACATTTGGAAAAGGTTTAGTGTAATTTTATATTATTATAATATTATTTTTACCATTAATTACCATATTTAACTTTAACAGAAATAAATAAAATTAAAATTTTACTATTCATAAAATATTTTGATTCTATTAGACCGTATTTTCCCTCTTTATTACAACCATATATTTCATATTTTCTAAATTCAATTCAAAGAAGCGGTGAAATTATATTTAATGTTAATCTTCTAATGTGGTTAGAAGGAGGGTAAAAAGACGTTAAAAATGATCAATAAATTTTTATATATTATTATATTATAAAAATTATTTCAATGACTAAAATTTTAATAATTTAAGTGTTATTTTTATTTTTTTACATTAAAATAAATTTAAATTAAATAATTATATAAATTAAAAAGTTGGTCTTTATCCACAACATAGTGTTTTTCAATATTCATCAAAAATTGAATGTATTTAGAAAAATACCAAAATAAATTCAACCTATGATGATTTTGATATTAAGAATTCAAAAATTACGTCTCTTTTGAAAAATAACATTTATTAAATTTCCAAATGTGGTTAATACTATTCATAAGCACTTTTTAAAAAGCTATTTTGATAGGACGTGGTATACTCGAACTCGATGTTGCATACATCGCACACTATTGAATTATTTAAAAGGAATATTACTATTGAATCTTGTGGTGTTACATTATCCACTACTTAAATAAATTTCATTCTCACAATTTAATCATTGTATTGAAAACTACGGGTTGATATTTAAAAATATCTTTATTGAAATCCCACATTGTAAAATGGTTTAATGATACCTCTATTTTGAAATAAGGAAATAGAACTATGAAGGATACCAGAAATTACACATACTAGGGTTCCCTATAGAAAAACATGGACATGAAAGATAAATATATCCATCATTTTTTGATGGGGAGTTATAGAGAACTTGATTAGGGGAATGTTAACAATCACAAAGCTATAAAGTTGTGATGATCTAAAGGACCATTTGATTCATCGGAAATATAACTAAGAGAGCATTTTTTGGTTTCATGATTCATTCCCTAGTGTTGGAGACTTAATTTACTTCAAATAATATAAACACAAATAATCATACATAATTGACATGTAGAGATTCATCCTTTAACTATTTCCTAAAACAAACTCATATTTATTTTTTAAAAGATAATAAAATTAAAAAAATATTCTATTTTCATAATCATATAAGGTTACAAATATATATATATATACCATTTAAATAATGAAAAATACAAAATAATAATGAAGGACCTTCTGTAGGCTAGTGGTAGGCAAAAATTTCTTATCAATATTCGGTTGTCGGTTCGATTCTTAAAGCCTTGTCTGATGCGACGGGTGGTTTCACGACCTGCGAGTTGTCCTTTTACAAAAACTATAACATTCTAAAAGTAATCATAAAAAAATTTTAACCTTAAATAAGAATATAAAAATTTCAAGTTAATCCATTCCAACCTTTAGATTTATCATAAATACTTTTATCCAAACTCTCTCTAAAAGGTCTCTAAATTTCCAAATTTAATTGTGACATTTGATTCCCCTAACAATGTAATATTTCTCTTATTGTCACATATTGAATATATGATTACCTTAATCATATTAAAACATTAATGAAAAAATTTAATATAGTACAATAATTATATATATAACATTTCTCATATTACTAGAATATAATTCTTGAATTCAAAAACACAAGTACATTAATTATTCCACTTCGACCATGGTAATATCTTAAGATTGACCTTGATCCATTTTCTTCTTATGAGCTCTATTTACATGAATCTTTGGACAATAATTTTCATAATATCACATATCTAAACAATTATATCATTTCACATATTCATTCATTCCCTAACAATCATGATCCTAGTGACCATTTCCCCACATTGGTAAAAAACTCACATTCATTTTAGGCAAGTACCAGGGTGATTCTTCCCACAATTATCATATAATTGAAAATACTTATTTCTCTATTCCCCTTTATCTATCTCTTACTATACCTTTATCTTATTCTATTTATTTACATTAATGTCATAAGACTTAGAGAATTCATTTTTCATCTTGACAACACACGAGACTATATCTTCGTACAATTAGAATGATTTTGAGACCAATTCCCATAAGATGAATGGTTTTAACCCATAAAATAATAGATAAATCTTACTTATTGGTTTATGTAGGTTGTTTTCTTTATTCCTTTCTAAACTTGTGATGTTACCCTTATACATTGCAACTTTCTAATCCTTTTTTCCCCAAACTCATAAATTTTATTTTCGTATTAGCTTTTTGTTCACGACGAAAATATTTTTCTAGAAAATTTCATTAAAATCCCCCATTCCATATTAGCTACTTAATCTACCTCCATTTTGTTTTGAATTGATGACCACTATTTATCTGCATCTCTTGAGAGATGATAAACTTCCATGACAACATTTTCCTCTTCCTTACATCCTAAAGCAATAAATATTTTCTCCAAGTAACTTATCCATTGCTCAGCTAAAAATGGATTTTTAGTCTCATTGAATGATGGAGGGTTTTGTCTCATTAAGTAGTCTATCATTGATCCTCCATGTTGTGGATTAGGATGCTCCATAGAGGTAAGGTTATTATTCATAACCTGAGTCATTTGTCCATGTATGGTTATAAGGTATTCAATACCTATTGTGTCACCAGCTCTATAATCATTATCTTTCATATGTGGGAAATCCCTACATTGATTATGTTCATTCAAAAGATTTTAATTATTTCTACTATGTGCCAATTTTAATCAATGATATTAGGTTATTAATCATAATGCATATTTCCACTCTAGTAAAATACTTAACTTAAATTGAACATTTTACGCATATCTATTCCATAATCATATATATGGATCCTTTGAGGAAATATTTACTCAAAAATTCTTTATAATGGTTTGTAAATAAAATATGAATTTTACTAGGAAAATCCCCCAGGAGTGTCAGACCAAGTGTACAACAAAGAATGTTGTCATATACAAGGTTACCCTCAGTCAAGCGAGAAACACCTAGTCAGAGTTTTCACCCCTAGGTACATCTGTTATAAAACCATTTTCTCTTGTAGTATCCAAATAGAGATGTATTTCTTGGAATTTTCATTCAATATCTACTTTACAAAAACTCTATGTGTTTTTATTATACTTATCCTCAAAGTATATCTTAGGGTTGTGATCAATAATCTGGGTTTTTGAAATATATTTTCAAGGTTTTGGCTAAACATCCTCTGATACCAACTATAAGACCTTAACCCCAGTTACCCATATCTGGTGTATTATTTTAATACATTATAATGATTATAAATAATCATGTACTAGTGGAAGGATCGGTTTAACAGTCTTGGAAAATATATTACATACATGAACATTACATTACAACTTCTATCATAAAATACAACATAGATAATCCTTTTTGAACCCTATTATTCTCGTATATTAACCTTACATATCATTCATAAAACACTTCTTGATATCATTGGAAGATATAACATAATAAATGGGTGATATTAAATGATTAGTAAAGATTAACAATATAGTTGAACCTATCACAAATAGGCATAAACCTTTTAAGGAAAGGTACAAAACTAAATCAGAAGACTTTAAAAAAATTATCTTCATCATAATATTGAAATAATAAATTAAATATTTCCATTTAAACATTCACATGGATATTCTTACTAGTCGAATAATCACATGTAAAATCAAAAACTAATCTTATAATGACAGAATGAATAATGTCGCACATCATAACCACTATGTTAAGCCCTCATACCAAGACCCTACACAAATATTCTATCAAGGACTTGTGACAAGGCATTAGTTTGTCTCATGAGACATTATGATGCATTGAGGGGATGTCGTGGTCCACGCACATCACTTACTAAATCTAATTAATTCCACATATGAAAAGTTTTAAACATAACATAAACATTCATATCAAAACAATCATAAGAAATGTTAATACTTTTATAGAAAATCATAAATGGAATAAAAATAGAAAATCCAATGTCAAAAATATCAGAAAACTGTCAATACAATATAAGTTATTTTATAATAATAAATTTACGTCAAACAAGAATAAAATACAGGAAATGATATTCATATAGATGAAAATAATTTAATAAATTAATTTTAACTCTTTGAGGGAAATATCCCTTTTTATGTTAAATCATTTAAAAGTCATTCAATTTTAAAATAAATCATTTAATTTGAAAATAACCTTGTATGATTTTAAGGGATTCTTAAAAATTGTATGGCAACATAACGGTTGAAAATAGTCACTCGTTCCATAAAGAATAAAAAAAATTCTTTACTTAATTTGTCGAAAATGTTATAAAGTACCTCATTTAGAAAATAACCCAAGGATTAATATTAAAATATTTTATAAATATTAAAAAAAGGGTAAAAATGACATTAAAAATTCATTTTATAATAGTAAAACATTTAAAAAAATTAGAAACATAGACAAGGATGAAAAAGATTTACCAGTTAATACCAATGTATCAACAACCTCGAATAATAATGAGATTGTGAAATTTAACATTACCTTATACTATCCTTTAGAGGAGGGTGAGTTATCCTCTTATATTATGGTTATAAAATATTATAAAATTATACTTGGATAGAATCCATATTTATGAAATCATATCTTATTTATTTAGGTCTTTATATTACCCATTTATTAAAAATTTCCAATTTAATGAATCCTTTTGTGTAATAATCACATTCATTATCATAAGTGTTTTGAAATGTTATTTTTTATAGTATTACATAGAACAAAATTTATATATTTATATAATGTAATAAATGATTTATATATCATATATATTATGTATATAAATATATATAATATATTGATAAATAAAATGGAACACACTATTCATGGAGACTATAGGTCGTATATACGCATGAACGTTGTTTCTGTTTACTTATCATATTGAATGGAAGTACGCGAAAGAAATATTTGTTTATATATATATATGATCCCATTTTAACTATTATGTAATCTATATAATACTTATTAATAATATTTATTCTTATAATCATTCTTGGTTGGTGAACATGGAAGATGAGTCTCATCGCGTCGTGGAGATGGTATGTCGTGCGTATGCATGAGCGATGGTATCACTTCATTAGTGGTTTAATGGTATGGGATTGGATAAAATATGTATTTTAAAAAAACAATATAATGATATACTTATTATTTATATCCATTATATTCATCGTTATATCCATATAAATAAATTTCACATGAAAAGAATTTCACCACAGTGTGGAGACGGTAAGTCGTACATACGCAGGCATGGTGATATTGTTTTTAGTAGGATGGGTAAAAGGAGAAATATGGTTGTCTCATAATTATAATAACATATCAGAATGTGTAAGGTGATACATTTATTATTTTATTATGGAAGGAATACAGAAATATTAAGTAGAAGAAGAAAATAACTTTGAAAGATGTAAAAAAACAATTAGCTCTTTTCAGGTGTCTCTTTTTGATTTTCAAAAAACCTCCTAGGATGTCTTTATGACCAAAGTGTATCATCTAGGTTGATATGAAGGATTTTGGGAGAGAAAAGGGGTAGGTTTTGGATATACCAAAGGGGTTTAGAGGTCTAAATTAAATAGAAGGAGAAGTTTTCTTTTATAAGAGGAGTGAGAGGCACTTTTGGAAGATCATAAAATATTAATTTATTATAAATTGATATTATATTTACAAAATAACCAAACTAATTTAATTCAATAAAAATATGGGTCTTAATTTAAATCCACTAAAAAATAGGTTTTAGACAAGTTTATGTAACCAATTTTACCTTATCTTTTAGAATTAAACCTTAGTTAAATAGGTTAACTCTTACCATGTCTACTTGTATTTTTACACTACATAGTTAATATAGTTACTATAAAATGACAAGATAATATAAAGTTTTTAATTTATGAAATTTTTATCACTATACAATATATATTTCTTGTGTTTATATTTTTAGGATATTTATATCATTTAATAAAATAGTATTTATTTTAAAATATCATTTATGTCAATTTTTATACAATTTAATATAATATTTTTTGTTAAAGTCGTAAAAACTTGATTCCAATAATAAAAATTCATTAAATCAAATATAACATGTCATAGTCATCCTTAAAATAAGTGGATAACATCAAAATTTTCAAATTACATTTAAAAAAAATTAATATCATTTATTTGATTATTTCATTAATAAGGTAATCCCAGCATCATCATTGTGTCAAAAATAAATTTATTTATTAAATGTATAAAAATTATATATAAAATACCATAATGTAAGAAATATTTTTAGTCTTACAATGTCTATTTATATTCTAAGATATTACTTATATAACACCGTATTAAATATTTTTTAGTAATAAGAGCCATGTTTATGATATTTTTACCTTTACTTAAAATTAAATGTTTTAAATGTATTAATCACACCCACGTGGCTTCCAAAGAACAAATATGGCTCACAAGGGTTTTATTGGTTGGTTATTACTCCTAAAATAATGTTAGTACAAGTTTTAGGGTAATTTTATATTATTATAATATTATTTTTACCTTTAATTACCCTATTTACTTTAAACCGTGGTAAAGAATATTCAAAACATACTATTCACCAAAAATTAGTTTGATCCTATTAGAAAAAAATCATATTTATTACAAATATGTATGTAGGATTTTTAAAATTCAATTCCCAGAAGTAGTGAAATTACATTTAATGTTAATCTTTCAATGTGGCTAGAAGGCCGGTAAAAAGACGTTAAAAATGGTTGATGAATTTTTTATATCTAATTTTATGATAAAAATTATTTAAATGACTTACATAGGAATAATATATATGTATTATGTATATATTTTTACATTAAAATAAATTTTAATTAGAATAATTATTTAAATGAAAAAGTCTGTTTTTATCCACAATGTAGTGTTTTTCACTATTCATCAAAAATTGAATGCTTTCAGAAAAATACCAAAAAATAATCCAAAGATAATTTTTATTTAAATAAAAAAAATGTAGACTATTTTGAAAAATTAAATTTTTAAAATTTCCAGATCTTGTTAATACTATTAATGACCACTTTTTAAATGGCCAGTTTGATAAGTCACGGTGTGCTCGAACTTAGTGTTGCATACAGCACATCCTATTTAATTATTTAAAAGGAAGAATACCATGGAAGATTAGGGTGTTACATTATACCTTCCTTCATTTAATTTATTCCTCTCAATATAATCTAGGGATTTAAAACCAGGGATTTTACATTTCAAAATATCTTTTTTGAAATCTCACTTCAAAAATGGATTAATGATACCTCTATATTAAAATAAAGAAAGGAATGTACGAAGGTTACCAAAAATAAAACATACTAGGGTTCCCTGTAAAAATACATGGCAATGAAAAAAGAATATTACCATCAAGTTCGGATGAATATTCATTTAGAAAATGATCAGGATAAAGTTAACAATCACAAAGCTATAAATCTTCGGTGATCTAGGGGATCATTTGATTCATTGGAAATAGGACGAGGATAGATTTTTTTGTTTCAAGATCCTTCCCCTAGTGTTGAAGAATTAATTTACATCATATAATATGAACTCATGGCATCATACTTAATTGGCATGTAGAGTTTCATCCATTAACTAATTCCTACCACAAACTCATCTTTATTTTCAAAAGATAATAAAATTCGAAAATATTCTGTTTATAAAAATCGTATAATGTTCAAAATATGAGCATATATAATTTAATTAAATAAAACTATGTTATAATAACTCAATACTTCTTGTAGGATAGTGGTATGTAATAAAGTCTTTTCTCATTTTTGTTGTGGTTATGATTCCCCTAGCCTTGTCTGACGTGACGGGTTGTCACCCGACCTACAGGTTATCCCTTTTCTAAAAATATAACATTCCAAAAATAATCTTAAAAACTGTTTTAACCATAAAAAATACAATCCAAAGTTCAACTTAATCCATTCCAAAATTTATATTAATCCAAAATACTTCTGTCCAAACTCTCTCTAAATGGTCTCTAAATTAACAAAATCAATTGTAACATCAGATTCCCCAAACAATGTAATGTTTCTCATATTTTCACATACTGAATATATAATTTCTTTTATCACATTAAAATATTAATTAAAACAAAAAAGTACTATAGTAAAATCCTTATATATATCACATTTCTCATATAACCAGAATATAGTTCATAAATCAAAAAACACAAATACATTAATTATTCCACTTCGACCGTAGTAATAGAATAAACATGAACATGATCCATTTTCTTATTCAGATCTATATTTCCTTAACGCATTAGAAAATAATTTTCGTAATGTGCCATATCATTTCGAATATAACATTGCACAACTTCTTTCTTTCCCTAACAAACACGAGCCTGGGGACTTTTTTCCACATTTGTAACAATATATGATTTCTTTTAGGAAAGTACTAGGGTGTTTCTTCCCACAATTATCACATAACAGAAAAACCATCATTCCCTTTTTCCCGTTATCTATATCTTTATACACCATTCTATTATTCTCTTACATTACTTTAATGTCTGAAGACTTGGAGAATTAATTTTTCATCTTGATAGAACATAACACTTTATCCTCATATGATGAGAATGATTATGAGACCAATTCCCATCAGAATAATGGCTTTAACCCATCAAATAATTGATCAATATTACTTATTGGGTTTCATTTGTAGTTTATAGCATGTCTTGATAACCTTGTGAAGTTGGCCACATACTTTTCAACATTCTAGTCCACTTTTTGCCTCAGAATGAGACATTTCATTTCCATATCATCTAATTCTTCATATGGAAAGTATTTTTCCTGGATAAGTTCATTAGAATCCTTTCATTCCATATATGATACTTCTTTATCCTCCGTCTTGTTTTGAATTAATGACCATCATTGATCTGTATCTCTTAAGAGAATATAAACTTCCATGACATTATTTTCCATTTCGTTACTTCCCAAAGCATGAAATATTTTCTCTAAGGAACATATCCATTGCTCGGATACAAATGGATTTGTAATCCCATTGAATATTGTAGGTTGTTGTCTCATGAATCGGTCTAACATTGAATCTCCAAGTTGTGGATCCAGCAGATCTATATGGGAAATGTTATTATTCGTAACCTGAGTCAGCTCTCCCAGTATGGTTTTAAGTTGTTCATTACCAGTTGTGTCACCAGATATACTATCATTATATTGCATAGTATGGCTATCTCTTCATGTATCATGTGAATTAATATGATTTCCATTCCATCCACTATGCTTCATTTCTAAAAAAATGGCATACATTATATTCAGCTATGAATCATAATGTATAATTCCATACTATTAAAACTATTAAAATAAATTGAATATTTTATGATAATCTATTATATAATCATAAATATGTTTCCATTATGGACATATTTACTGATGAATCCTTCGTAATGATTTGTAATGAAAATATGAATTGTCCTAATAATATCCCCTGTAAGTGTCATATCAGGTGCACAACAAGTCCTATTTTCATGTACCGGGTTACCCTGACTCAGGCCACGAACACATTGTCGGTGTTCTCACCCCTAAGTACATCTATGCTAGAACCACATCAACTTGTAGTATCCACACATGGATTTACTACTTTGAATATCCATTCAATCTGAACATTATCCAAATTCTATATGGTTCTTCTATACTTATTCCCAAAGTCTATCTTAAAGTTATGATCCCTAATATAATATTTCTAAATCTATTTATATTATTATTGAAAAAATTACTCTAATACCAACTATAATTCACAGACCCCAGTTACCCAGAGAAAGTTCATTATTTTTATATATTGAAATGATTATAAGTAATAGAGACTAAAGCACTGATCAGTTTAGCATTAATGGAAAATAGATGACATATTTGAACTTTACATTAAAAATTATAACATAAGATATAACATAGATAATCCTTAGAAAAAGTAATTATTCCCATACATTAACCCTGCATATCAATCATAAAACACTTCTTGGCATCCTAGGAAAATAAAGCAAAAGAGAGGGGTGACATCATATGCTCAGTAAAGAAAAAAAATAGCGGAATCTATCAAAAATAAGAATACACTTTTAAGGTAAGGTACAAAACTAAAACATAATCCTTTTAAAATATTATCTTCAGCATAGTATGGAAAGAATAAATCAAATAATCTCATTTTAAATTTCACATGAAAATCTTTCTATTTGAATAATCACGTTTAAAATCAACAGTTGATCTCATAACGAGGGAATTCATAATGCCAGACATCATAACAACTGCGTCAAGGCCTTGTGCCAAGACCATATAGAAATATTATTTCAAGGCCTTGTGACAAGACACTAATTTGTCCCATTAGACTTATTGATGCATTGAGGAGATATATTGGGCCTCTCCCATTACTTACAAAGTCCAATTCATTCCTCATATGAAAAGGATGAAACATAACAGAAACATTCGTATTAAGACTAGAATATGAAATGTTATTACTTTAAAAGTAAACCAAGAATTGTACAAAAATAGCACATGCACTTTCAAACATATCACAAAACCTTCAATAAAAAATGTAATATTTTATCACAATAAATCAACATCAAACAATCATTATATCCAACAATGTATGTTTCCATAGATGAAAATAATTTAATAAATTCATTAAAACACATTGAGGTAAATATCCCAATTTACTTTAAATACTTTAAATGTCATTGAATTTTAAAATAAAACATTTCTTTTGAAAATAAATTTATAATCTTGTAATGGATTCCTAATAATGGAATAGAGACATAACAGTGGAAAATAACATCTTGCACCGTATATTTTAAAAAACATTTTTTCCATAATTTTTGGAAAAGGTTATAAAGTACCTCATTTAGAAAATGACTAAACGATTCCTTTAAAATCATTTTATAAAAATACAAACATGGGTAAAAATGACTTTAAAAATCCATAGGATAATATTAAAAAAAATTATGATAACATTTTTAGAAACTTGGACATGGATGATAAATATTCCCCGGTATATATTAACGTATCAACAACCTCGAATAATAATGAGATATTGAAATTAACCCTTACCTTATACTTTCATTTAGTCAAGGGTGATTTATCCTCTTATATAATTGTTAAAAATGTTATTAAATTATACCATGACCATATGCATATTTATTATAGCATATAAATTTCATTTATGACTTTATATTACCAATTTATTATTAATTTCCATGTTAAACCAACATTTTGGGTAATAATCACTTTCTTTAACATATGAGCTTTGACTTGTTATTTTATATCGTATTACTTAAATAATAATTTAATCACTTACATAATGTAAAAAATTATTAATATATCATATATGTTTGGTATATAAATATATTTAATAGATAGATAAATAAAATGGAATAATCCGTTCATGGATATTGTAGGTCATACGTACGCATGAACGTTCTTTCTGTTTTCTTATTGTATTGTAAGGAAGTAAGTTATTGAAATATAGGTATATCTATATCATCACATTTGAATTATAATTTCATATATTTAATATTTATTAATAATGTTTATTCTTCTAATCATTCTTGGATGGTGAACATGGAAGATGAGTCTCACCATGTTGTGGGGACGGTAAGTCGTACGTACGCACGATCGATGGTATCATTTCCTTAATGTGTAAATAGAATGGAATTAGATAAAATATTTGTTTTATAGAAATAATTTCATGTTATATATTTTTGAAATCCATTATATTCATCTTTATACCCATATAATAATGTTTACATGAAAATCAATTTACACCACAATGTGGAGACGGTAAGTCGTACGTACACCCATGGTGATATTGCTTTTCGTAGGATGGGTAAAATGATAAATATGGTTATCCCATAATTTTGATAAAATATAAACATGTGTATTTTTATGGAGTTATTATTTTATTATTGAAACAACAAGGAAAGATGATGTATAAGAAGAAAAACTTTGAAATATCTGATAAAACAATTACCTCTTTTTTGGTGTCTCATTTTAATTTTCACAGAAGGACTCTTTAGGATGGATTTATACATAATTTTTAACCTATATGATGATATTAAGAATATTTGGAGATGAAATGGGAAGGTTTTGGATGATTCAAAATAGTTTCTAGGTCGGAATTAAAGAGAATAATATGTGTCCTTTTATAAGAGGGGTGAGGGGAATTATTTGAAGATCCTAAAATATTAATTTATTATAAGTTGATTTTTGGTTTATAATAGATCCAAGTGATTTAGTTATATTTGAGTATGAAAATGGATCGAAATAATCTCACCAAATAGGTTCTATACATTATATGTCACAAATTTAACCTTTTATATTTAACCCTTAGTTAAATAGTTTAACTCTTACCATGTCTTCTTATATTTTTACAATTCATTGTTAATATAGTTACAATAAAATTCCAAGAAAAACTAAAGTGGATCCTTAATAAAAACATTATCACTATCCATGTTATATCACCGAAAATTATATTTTTATGATTTTTTATCATTTAATAAAATATTATTTATTCTAGAATCTCACTTTTGTCAATTTTGACACTATTTAATACATTATTTTTTATTAAAGCCATAAAAACATGATTCCTTTTAACCAAATGCATTTAACAAAATATATCATGTCATAGTATTCCAAAAAGTTGGTTTATGACATTAAAATTATAAATTACATTTATTTTAATATTTATAATATCATTCATTTGATTATTTCATAAATAAGGTAATCACTAGAACATCATTGTGTCATAAATAATAATATTTTTTTTAATGAATAAAAATTAAAAATAAAATACCATGATGTAAGAAATATATTTCTGTTTCTAATGACTTTTTATAATCTAAGATATTATTTATAGAACCCCATATTAAAATTTTTGTCACGACCCGTCCTCGGGGCCCGTGCCGTGACTACCCCAAGCCCGCCTTCCATAGGCCAGGGGCTGGAGACTAGCACCGAAGGCGTAAATCCCATTAATTGGGAATGCATTTCCTTTATAAAAGGAAACAAGCACCATAGAGTAAGCAAGTGGAAAAAGTAAACACTAAGTACAAGAGAAGTGCTGAAAAGTAAATGGGACAGAATACAAACCCAAAAGAAAGTACAACTACATCTGAACAAGTACAACAGAAAATGTAACGGCTGGAAAGGACGAAAGCGGCTGCTGGGTTGTCCTCCTCGGATCCTACCTGAAGGGTAGGTACAGATGGCGGAGCTCCTGGTCATCCACCACAGATCCTACCTGAATGGTAGGTACAGATAGCCTCCTCCACGCTCTCGTCCGTCAACCTCCTCCATGTGTCGTCTCGTCGTGTAGTCCACCTCCGGGTACTGACTCGTCGTGTAGTCCACTTCCGGGTACTGACTCGTCGTGTAGTCCACCACCGGGTACCGTACAGTCCTCGAAAACTCGGCCTCCGTTAGCACTGCCTGTCGTCTGCAACCAACACAACAAGGTGCGGGCATAGCCCATGCAGGGGTGAGTATAACGATACTCAGTAGGGACCCAGAGACCCTCAAGGTCTCACTAAACCAATAAGGATAACCACAAAGAAGATCTCAACAGATAACCTCTGCTTAGGTATATTCCCATGCATATACCTAAGTTATCAAGTAACCCATCTCAATCATGAGGAAACACAAGTATTGTGAAATAAATGGATAACCACTACCCAGGTATATTCCCATACATATACCTAAGTTATCAAGTGACCCATCTCAATCATGAGGTAAACACAAGGTTAAAATATTCAGCTCAACCAGGGTTTTCATCATCGAAACTGTAACTATTGAATAGCTCTGTCTCTGTAGTGTACAGTGGACCTCTCACGACTCCGAGGTAATGCTCACTAACCTAAGACTTCTAAGGTACTCCTCCTATCGAGTATCGCGGGTCTGCGGCCAACTACCGGGTGCTCCATCCACTGAGGGTATGTCGCCAAATACCGGGCGCTCTCCCTAATAGCCTACAGAGGTACTCCTCTGGTCGAGTACCGCGGGTCTGCTGCCAACTTCCATGCGCTTTGTCCATCGTGGGTCTGCCTCCAAATACCAGGTGCTCCGTCCACTGGGCTAGTCGACTCACTCCAAGTCGAGTCGGTCAAGCAGTCGTCAGGTCTCAGTTGTCTACACGGTCTCCGTACTCCGCACGCTCGTCTCTGGGAGGGTCCGCTCCACGAGCTACTGGTCGATACTCCAAGTATCAAAAAGTCCCACGAAGAAGTATCTCAAAGGACCGCCTCATCATAGGGGTCACAACGCAACAGTCGTCTTGTCAAACAGACACCCAGTCTGTGAGTTATTAGCCTTTTCATCCCAGGGTCCCGGTTGGTTTCGTAAGCGAACCAACCCGGCCGTATCTCAACTGTACCCCGAACTCTCATAGGGTATACTCATAGGGATCGTTTCTCAACGTGATCACCAACACTGCTGACGGTTCGTCAAATAGACGTCTGGTCTGAAAGATATCATCTTTTTCCGTTCTAGGGGCCTGGTTGGATTTCGGGTACAATCCAACCCGGCTATAACCCAACTGCATCCAAAACTCGGGCGGAGGATGCCAAAAGTTCTGTATCGTCAACAGGAACGCAACGCAATAGACGACGCGTCAATCAGATGCACGGTCTGGAAGTTATTTTCTTTTTCATCCCGGTTGGTTTTTTAAGTTAAAACCAACTCGACCATACACCAACTGTGTCCAAACCTCGAGCAGAGTAAGCCAAAATATCCTTCTCATTTATAGGAATCCACCAAAGTCCACGGCACGTCAATCGGACATCCAGAGCTCAAGATATGAGCGTTTCCGCTCCGAGGGCTCGGTTGGTTTCGTGGATGAACCAACCCAGACGAACCCAAAGTATTCCGAAACCTTGAGTGCGATATACTGAAAAGACCGTCTCGATCCAATGATCGCGTTGCCGCTGACGGCGTGTCGTTCGGAGGCCCGTAGCTCAAGTTATGGGCAAAAGACCGAAAATGGTCCGAAGATGGGGGTCCGGGCCCGGGCCGACCCGGCCCGACCCCCCCTAGGTCGGCCGAACCGGGTCGACCCGACCCGGTCCGCCCCTGCTGGACCCGGCCGGTCGGAGTGGCCCGGCTCGGCTCGGCGAGCGGCCGAGCGCCGCAGGTGCCGCGGGGCGCTGCCCCCGCGGGTTGGAGGTGTCGCGGCCCCGTGTTGGGGCCGCGCTAAAGCAATGGACACGGCATGTCGCCGCATCCCGTGTGTGCGAGCCGGACCCGCGTGGTCGCGGGTCCGTTGGCCGCCACCGCCGTGGCTTCAGCCGCAGCGGCCCTGTCCGGCGGCGCGCCAGGGCGCCGCCGCCGCAGTTGCTCCGGTGGTCCGTTTTTCTTCCCGTCTGTGCCGATGTTCCTCCCGGGTTCTGTTCTTCACTGCGGGATCATCAAATTGCCCTTGCTTCATGCTTTTCCATAGCCCACCAAATCCGTAAAACCACGAAGAACATCGGAGGGTTGTCGGGTCGTGTTCGTTTGGCCCGCACCCTCCGCGTTAGATAATAACAGTCGGGAGAATTTATTCAACACATGAAACAACAATTTTAATAAATTAAAATTGTTCTTATGAAACCGGGTTCTTCATTTAAAGAGAAACGATCACGGGAATATAAATTGTTTCACAACAAACCCCAACCTCGTCAAGTCATCGCACGCGGGTTCTTCGTGGATTTGATCGCCGCGGAAGGAGGCGATCGTCGCGTCGCGGAAGGTGTCGCGTCGTCGCGAAAGGGCGTCGCGTCGTCGCGGAATACGGTGCGCGTCGACAAATTCCGAGGTTCAAGAACAACAGATTTAATTATAATAATTAAATCTGTGCATTGTTAAAAACCACAAAGGAGTTTTGAAAGAAACCCGAAATCTCTTACCTCAAACAGAAGATCGAAGATTTCATTGCGGATGAAGGAACGTCGTAGAAGAAAGTCGCGGAAGAGGAAACGTCGGCATCGCGGCACACGGCGTCCCGTCGTCGATTTCCACGGTTTCGGCATTCTTCATCGGAGGCCGGCGTTCTTCGCGTTCTTCGCGTTCTTCGCGAAGAAGGGTGAAGGCACAAGAATTCTGTCAAAAGCCTCCCAATGTGTAATCCTCAAGATGTGGCATTGGTCTTATTTTATTACTACGCCAATGGATTTCAAACCGGTTAAAAACGAAAAAAAGATAAGTAACGACCCATTAATTTGTAGAATTAATTCAATGAAATAAACCGCCCAATTAATTCAACGAAGAAAACCGCCCAATTAATTGGTGCGTTAAGAAATTAAGAAAACGCGTCAGTTGACATTCATAATGACGGGTTTTCGCGGGTACGTTACTTAGCGGAAAAGAAACGGTGGGGCTCGTGCGGGCCCCACCTCACAAATATCCTACCAAGAGGGTAGGATATTTCTAGATAGCACCCTATCCGCATCGACTCAGCTTAAGCTGCTTTAAGTGGCTTTAAGTGGCTTCCAAGCAGATTAAGTGAAATAAAATAAATTTTGTTGTACAATTTATTTTATTTCTTAACTTTAACCACAAAAATTAAAAACCACACCCGAGCAAACACAACTCCGGAAGAGGCATTTCTAAGAAATTACCGGCACATCGATTCCATCAGTGCCCTCGGAATTCGATTCTGAGCACCGGTTCAAAAGTTAGAAAAACCCACTCCTCCGTTCACTGAATGTACCCGAGCCAAACTTCGGAAAATGATTCCGGGCACACCGGGCCTCGGAATCAGGTGCCGTCATAAACTGCGTTCTTGTAAAATTCCAAAGAAAATTAAGAAAAAAAAATTCCTTGGAATTTACGGGTCTTTACAATTATTATGTAATATGAGTCATGTTTATGATATTTTTACTTTTACTTAAAATTAACGGTTATAAATGTCTTAATCAGACCCAAATGGCCTCTAAAGGACAAATATATGTCCAAAGGGTTTTTTAATCATCAATTAATCATAAAATATGTTCAGGACAAGTCTTAGGTTAATTTTATATTATTATAATATTATATTTACCTTTAATTAACACATTTACCTTAACAGTGGTAAATAAAATTTAAAAGATACTATTCACCAAAAATTATATTGATCCTATTAGACCACATATTTCATGTGAATTAAAATCATGTATGTTGGATTTTTGAAATTCTATTCAATGAAGTGGTGAAATTGTGTTTAATGTAAATCTTCTAATGTGGCTAGAAGGCGATTAAAAAGTCAATAAAAATATTTAATTAATTTTTATATATGATTCTATTATAAAAAAGATTTAAATGAAATACATTGGATTAATATATGTAGTATTCAAATATTATTACAATAAAATAAATTTTAATTTAAATAATTATTTAAATGAAAAGTCTTTTTTTATCCACAATGTAGTATTTTCCACTATCCATCAGAAAATTGACTGTTTTCATAAAAATACAAAAAATTTACCCTAAACTAATTTTGATATTGAAAATTAAAAAATGAAGTCTATTTTGGAAGATCAAATTTATAAAATTTCAAACTGTTGTTAATACTCTTCACAGTCTCTTTTTACACAGATAGTTTGATAGGTCATGGTTTTCTCGAACTCGGTGTTGCGTACATCGAAATGTATTGAATTATTTAAAATGAATCATACCATGGAAGTTTTGGGTGGTACACCATAGGTATTAGGGGGTTTTCCCAAAAAAGATCAAGTCAAATAAATTCAAATCCCAATTCAAATTGAGCAGGGTTTTCACAATTAAATTGATAGAAATTTAATTTAAATAAAGTAATTAAAGGGTTTATAACAATGAAATATCAATGTAACCACCTACATATAATTTTAATATCATGTAATAAAATGCCATTAATGGTTTTTTTCTAATAAATAACACCATAAATGGAGATCTAGAAATAAAACCTAAATTGAAGATCAAAAAAAATGAGTTTTGATCCATCAAACAGAGGATGATATCGCGATATCTATTTAAGAATAAAAGAGAAAGGATGAGAGAATTAACAGAAGAAGATCACATACAAAGAGAGATCAAATATTTTTTTCCCACTTAAATACACCAAGGAAGGTGTTTGGAGAAACCAAAATGGGTTTCTGAGAGGTCCAAAGACCTTGGATTATATAATGTCCCAACATAGGGTCTATCAGGATATTTAAGGGGGTTTGAGAGTATTAAAATTAATTTCTGGAATTAAAAACTCTTGCACACATGGTTAACTAGGTAGGGACGCACAGTTTGTCAAACCATACACCCTATACATGAATCCCTCTTATGGGATGCATGGATTCAAATAGGTGTGTGGATGGTTTTTAAAACTACTCCCCAACTATGGAAACCACCACTGCTTGGGTTTGCGTGTTTTAACCTTGGTTGGTGCATAGTTTGGGAACAATGTGTCCCAAACGTGAAAAACCTAAAATGAATCAAAAAAATATTTCTTTCAATGTAACATGAAAAGAACCCCAAATGAATTGTTATAGAAAATTATCCTATGAGTAGCTAAAAATTGTAACATGATGTTACATAAAATATCATAAATCATATATAACTCTTCATATGGTATCCTAAATTGAAAGTAACAATACTATTTCTTGGATGGGTCTTTTAGGAAGACCATTACCTCAAGGTCATGGAAAATCATGTTGCAAGAGTATTTAAGTAGATCTTGGATAAGATAAAGGATTGATGTGTTGTGGATATTAAAGGAGATGAGGTTCCCTTTTATAAGTTAGGGGAGTGGAAAAATTAAAATTATTAAGAATATTAAATTTTATTAATGTAATTATCATTGTAAAGTGAATCCCAATTATATAAATATTGAAAATTGGATGATATATTACCAATATTAAGTAATCTAATAGTATTTATAAAAGTTTTTAGGTCATTTTAGACTTTATCTATTTCGTTTAACCTCCTATTAACCCTTTAATACATTAGCATAATAATGATTTTTTACCTATCTTGTAACACCCCAAGCTTCTACGGTACGCTTCTCTTTGAATAATGTGATTGTGTGTGGTGTACGCAACATTGAGTTCTAACACACCTCAACCAATCAAACTAGACTTTATGAATAGTAATACCTACCTTTTGAAATTATATATATTTTATATTTCAAAATTTACTTCATTTTTTGGATTAGGAATATCGAAATTATCCTAAGTTGAATTTTTGGTATTTTTCTGAGAACTTCCAATTTTTATGAATAGTGAAAAATACTTAAAAACAACTTTTTTAATAAAAATAATTTATAGTGATAAATTATACTATTGAGTGGTTTTAAAGTATAATTAGAATATATTTTTACAATTTTATCCAATGGTGTTCATTAGAATTAATTTCACTTTGAAATTGGACATAAACAATTGTCAATCTTTTGATATATATTGTTTCTTAAAAACACGCTATTTGTTGTAACAGCGGGAATTAATTATAAAATTAATTAATGAAACTTATTTTTTTGTAATTTTTTAAAATAGTCATCATTTTTGAATTCGGAATATCAATTATAGCTTAGGGTGAAATTTTGGCATTGTTCTGAAAAACATCAATTTTTTATGAATATTGAAACTACTAAGTGGTAGTTAAAAAACTAAATTTTTCATAAAACATAATTTTACCACTTCTGTGATTGGAATTTTGAAAATCTGAGAGACACGGTTAATATCAAGGAGTAAAATGCGGTTCAATGAGATGAAAATAATTTTCTGAATATTAACTTTTTACTTTTATTTACCATGGTTAAAAATAAATAGTGTAATTAAGGGTAAAAATGATATTAATATTACCCTAACACATGTCCTAATTCTATTTGACAAGTGTATCTCGACCAAAAACAACCTTAGGAATAAAGTGGTATCATTTAGGTCCACTTGGATTAGATTAGGACATTTATTATTATTTAATTCAAAGAAGAGTTAAAAGAGATAAAATCAATGTTTATTTACTAAAACATTTTTAATATAAGGTTATACATAATATAAATTTGATCTGAAATATTCATTAGAATGTTAAAATGATTTCATACATAATTATATTTTATTTATAATTTTTAGATATTAAATAATTTAATTTATGTATGAAACAATAATGATGTAATAATTATCTAATTAAGGAAAAATTACAATAATTGATATTATAAATACCCAAATAAATATAATTTGAGACTTTTTATGAATTAAACTAATTTTCTAGGTTAATATGACCTGTTAGTATTGACTTAAGTAACTTTTTTCGAAGTACTCATTCTGTTATGAGTTTCACAAAAACCAATTATTGAATAGTGTCATAATTGACATAAAAGAGTTTTTAAAAAAATAATATATTATTAATTGATATTAAAATCCTAAATATCTAAGGATTGGGAAAGAGACTTATATAATGATTGGTGTATCATTAATGGGATAATTAGGAGTCTCTTTTATGTATATAGTAAGTTTATTAACCATATAATATAAAAATACAAAGAGACTTTGTAAAAGTGAAACTAATTAATTAAGAGTTAATACTTAAAGATAAGGTTAATATAGTAACCCAAACCTGTCTAAATTCCATTGGTTGAGTGGTGCTCGACCCATACCCACCTTAACCTTTAAATAATCCACTTTTTAGCCATTAGAAACCGAATATGAATTTATTATAAAATAAAATTTCTATCTTTTCCAAAGGTGCCCCTCACCCATCTTATAAAAGGGCACACTCCCTTCTCATTAACTCACACCATCAAAGCCTTTTGGTTTGGCCAAAGTCTGCCCAAATACTCTCTCAACATCCCTCAATTCATCCTAGAGGCCTTACTTTAGTTATAAATCCAACCTAAGAGCCCTTTTGATCAAATCAAAAGGAAGAACCCGAAAAAGAGGTAATGATTTCACCACCCTTTTTCAAGTTCCTTTCTTTTTCCACTTCTTCTTTCATTGTTATTACCATTATAAAATAATAACTCCAGTATATTATATATACTGTGATGTTATTATAAATATGGTACAATCATATTCATTATTCTATCCATCTTTGAATAACATGTCACCATACGTGTGTACGTAAGTCTTAACGTCCCCACGTCGTGGTGTAATTGTTATTGAATAAATTATTTTTTCGATGGGTATAATAATGATGTGTAATTCATGTAAATAATAAATGAAACATGATAATTATTCTGTATATACAATATACCATCCAATTATATATTATTTTAATATCAAAAGAATGATATTGTCGCTCATGCGTACGTACGGACTACCGTCTCCACGAACGCGATGAGATTCATTCTCCAACGTATCCATTAAAGTATAATTCTCATTTTATGATTAATAATAGTATCTAAGGACTTGATATCATTCTGAATATGATAAAGATACAACTTATCCATGACAAACATAGCTTACATAACAAAACATATAAAATAAAATGCGTAAGTTAACACCCAAAACAACGATAATACTATGATATTATTAAGAAATCAATGTTAAAATATCATATATGATATCATATTAATATATATGATTCTTGTATAATTTAATAACAATTATTTCACCATTATACAGGAGTTTAACCTACCCCCCACCAAGGAAAAGTATAGGGTAAGGGTTATTTCACAATCTCTTCATTATCCGAGGTTGTTTATACATGATTATCTACTGGGACTTATTTGTCATCCACATCCATGTTTCTTAAAAATGAATTTCAAAACATTTTTTACTATTTACTCAAATATGGGTTAAAGTCATTTATACCCTTGTAGACTTTTATAAGTGGTTTGTAAAGGAATCTTTCCGCCTTTTTACAAACAAGGTCATTTTTAACCTTTTCAACAGAATTAAGGTAAGAATTTTTTTTAACTTATACGGCGGGTGCGGCAATTTTCCGCCATTATATAATTTTCAAAGCTTCCCTTACAAGATTATAAGAATATTTTCAAAGAAAATGTTTTATTTTATTAATATATGACTCTTAAATGATTTCAAAATAGAAAGAGATATTTCTCTAAAAAGAGTTTTGATTTCATCTTTGTCAACATCCTTTGATGGATTTTACACTTATTTGAAGTTGATTTATTATGATACAAAACTTATATATTGTATTCAAGGTTTTGTGATATGTTTGACTGTGGATGTGTTATTTTTATACCATTCATGGTTTATGGTAAAATTATTGACATTTCCTATGCTAGTTTTAATACAAATGTTTATGTTATGTTTATACATTTTCATATAGGAATGCATTGGACTTAATATGTGACAGGTGGAGCCTGCTATAGCTCCTCGATGCATCGGTAGGTCTCATGAGACAAACTAGTGTCTTGGCACAAGGCCTTGACAAAATCTTATTTTTAGTCTTGGCACGAGGCCTTGGCTATGTGGTTATGATAGTCTAGCATTATGCATTCCATCATTATGAAAGTGGTTATTGATATTTCATGTGATTATTCGATTAGTAGAATATCCATGTGAATAAGTAAATGGAATTATTTCATTTTATTTTTTCCATACTATGTTGAAGTTCAAGTTTAAAAGTCTTTTTTTTGTTATACATTGCCTAAAATTTTTATTCTTATTTATGAAATTTTTCGCTATATTGTTATCCTTACTGGGCATTTGAGCTCACCCCTTTTCTATGTTTTATTTTTCCCAGGATGTGAAGATGTAATTTATGAATGACCTGCAGGAATAGTATTAGGGGATAAGAGTGTGGACTATGGAGACTATATTGTTGTAGTTTTCATTTTATGATGTAATGTAAAGTTTATTAATGTATCTAGTTATTCCAAGGCAACTAAACTAATCGGTCTTTCGAGACTTGATCTTTCTTGTGATCATTTCAATGTTATGTAATAATGCACCGACTCTGGGTAACTAGGGTCAGGGCATTACAGTTGGTATCAGATGAAGTTTAGTACAAACCTTGGAAGATAGATTTAGATAAACTCTGATTAGAGCACATAGATTTAAGATGGACTTTGAGTATTAGTATTGAAGAACTTCCTAGAATTTTGGTATTGTAGAGATTTTGTGAGTTCTCCGAGCAATACATCCATGTCTGGATATGAGCAGGTAGAGGCGGGTCTGGCATAGATGTACCAAAGGGTAAAACCCGAAAACACAGCTTTGAGCTAGACTCGAATGAGAATGGGTGCACGACAACGAACCTTTTTGCACTCTTGGTTACGACACTCGCGGGGATATGCTTAGGATAACTCTCATTTTTTTTACAAATCATTATGAAGGGTTTATGAGTATATACTTCCTCAATGAATGCATTTTTTATGATTATGGATTATATCCATAAATAGTTCAATTTATGTTAAGTGTTTTATAAGTTTGGGATTATGTATTTTGATTCATAAACTGATCTAGTTTATGCCATTGTATAGAAATGGCTCCTAGTGGAAGAAATGGAAACTGTATCAATGCGCGCACTACATGTAGGGATTTCCCACTTGCTCAAGATAATTATAGTGGAGCCAGTGATGCAACTAGTGCCGATCAGCTAATCACCATACTGGGACAACTCAATCAGGTTATGAATAATAACCTTACCCGTATAGATCACCCTGATCCGCAACATGGTGGATCAATGTTAGATCGATTCATGAGGAAACAACCACAAACGTTCAATGGGAGTACAAATCCCTTAGTAGCTGAGCAATGGATAAATTCCCTAAAGAAAATATTTCAGGCTTTGGGGAGTAGTGAAAGGGAAAAAGTTATCATGGCAGTTTACCGCCTCACTGGAGATGCTGATCAATGGTGGTCATTGATTCAAAATATTAAGGAAGATAATGAAGTATCCAATATGGAATGGAGGGAGTTCAAAGATTTGTTTTTAGAAAAATACTTTCCTCGTGACCATCGAGCAGATATAGAAAGGTAATTTCTGAGTCTGAGACAAAAGAAGGATGAGAACATCGCAAAGTATGAGGCTAACTTTATTAGGATAGAAAGGTATGCTGGAGATTATATACGTAACCCAAGAAGTAATATTGATCGTTTCTTGGATGGGTCAAAACCATTTTTCCGTCGAGCATTAGTCTTAAAATCCTTATCGTCGTACGAAGACATTGTCTCATATTCTATCAAGACAGAGAAATAATTCTCAAAGTCTTATGACTTTAAAGCAAAGAAAGAGAAGAAGAGATATGATGATCAATCTGAGAATGGAAATAAGGGGAAGAAGGGAAAGGTTGAATACCCATCCTGTGGTAAATGTGGGAAGAAACACCCCAGTACTTGCTTGAAGGGAATGGGTGTCTGTTACAAGTGTGGTGAAAAAGGCCACCAATCTCGTGATTGCAAAGGGAAGAAGGAAGCTACCAATTATCAATGCTACAATTGCAGGGAGATGGGACATTATGCAAATGAATTTCCTGATCGTCAGGGGAACTTACCTCAGAAAAGGCCAAGGGATCAAGGCCAAGCTTTTTCTATCACTACTGCTGAGGTAGAAGCTCCAAAAGACGTGGTGGTAGGTAATTGAATGGTTTCCTCAAGTTTAGAAAATGCATTATTTGATTCTCGATCATCGCATTGTTTCATATCTTCCCAGTTTGCTAAGAAAATTAGATATTTCCAATTTTATTTAACATGGGAGTTGTTAGTTAAAACTCCTAAGGGAAGTATCATTGTAACAATGTTTTGTGAATCAGTCCCCATTAGAGCACATAAATGTTCTTTATCTACTAATCTCATTGTCATTCCTATGATTGAGTTTGATATAATCCTCGGTATGCATTGGATATTGGAATATGATGCGAAGATTTATTGTAAGAAGAAGGAGGTTACGATTTTTGATGATGATGATAAGGAACACCTTATCATTAGGGAAGAATCGTCACCACCTAATTCTTATCTAGATCCACCCCCAGTAGCTCAACTAAAATCAATTATTGGGGAGGAAGAGAAATAAATGAATATGGGTGAGGAAAGGAATGTTCAAATGGAGGATGTACCTGTTGTGAAAGAATATGTATATGTATTTCCGGAATATTTACCTGGACATCCTCCAGAATGAGAAGTTGAGTTTTCCGTTGATTTAATTCCTGGATCAAGGCCTATATCGAATACCCCTTATAGAATGGCCAATGTAGAATTAGTTGAACTAAATAAACAACTAGAGGAATTGATTAATAATGGATTTATACTCCCTAGTGTTTCTCCATGGGGAGCCCTTGTTCTTTTTGTTAAAAAGAAAGATGGATCTATGAGGTTATGTATCGACTATAGGGAGATCAATGCTATAACAATAAATAACAAGTATCCCCTACCTCGCATTGAGGATTTATTTGACCAACTCCATGGAGCTCAATACTTTTCAAAGATTGACCTTCGATCTGGATACCATCAGTTGTGTGTAAAGAAGGAATACATTCCGAAGACAGCATTTCGAACAAGGTACGGGCATTACGAGTTTACTATAATGCCTTTTGGATTGACTAATTCACCCTCTGTATTCATTTATCTGATGAATAGAGTTTTCAAGAAATATCTCGATGAATTTTTGGTGGTATTTATTAATGATATCTTGGTATACTCCAAAGGCTATGAAGATCATGAAAATCACTTGTGCATTATCCCGAAGACTCTGAGAAGACATGACTTATATGGGAAGTTTAGCAAGTGTGAATTCTGGCTTCATGAAATTTATTTTCTTGGCCATATTGTCTCTAATGATGGAATCTCTATTGATCCTTCTAAGACCAAGGCAATCCAAGAATGGCCAGCACCTACGAGTATAACTATGGTATGCAGTTTTATAGGTTTGGAAGGTTATTATCGACGTTTCGTCCAGAATTTTGCTTGATTGGCTAACCCATTAACAAAGCTCACACGTAAAGGGGTTAAATTTGTTTGGACAAAAGTGTGTGAAGAATTATTCGAAGAACTGAAGAGAAGATTAGTCAATGCTCCTATATTGACTCTACCATCAGGGAATGATTGGTTTGTTATTTATAGTGATGCATCGAAGAAAGTACATGGTTGTGTCCTTATGCATAATGATAGGGTTATTGCCTATGCATCATGACAGTTGAAAATTAATGAGAAAAACTATCCTACACATGATCTCGAGTTATCAGCTATGATCTTTGCTTTGAAGATATAGAGGCAATACCTCTATGGTGAAAAATGTGAGATTTATACTAATCACAAGTGTTTGAAGTATGTTTTCTCACAAAAATAACTCAACATGAGGCAAATGAGATAGCTTTAATTACTCAAAGATTATGATTTCACGATACAATACCACCCGGGGAAGGCAAACAAGGTGGCAGATGCTTTGAGAAAAAAAGTCCATGGAGTTTTGAACAATATGAGAATTGAAATGGATCCAATTTTCATGGATCTAGTGAATATGGACATGGGAATAACCAAGGAAGGTGAAAGATCAATGATTTTTCAAATTTTTTCCAAACCATCTTTACTAGAAAGGATTAAGAGTTCTTATACCGATGATGAAGAATTTCAAAAGATGATTAAAGCTGTGAATGATGAGAGATTGAAAGACATTGTGTATGAAGAAGGAATTTTGAATTTCGGGAAGAGGCTTTGTCTTCCTGATATACCTGATCTAAAAAGAGAATGGTTGTATGATGCTCATAGTTCCAATTTCTCTATACACCCTGGGAGCACCAAAATGTATAGATATTTGAAAGAACATTTTTGGTGGGACAACATGATGAGGGAGATTGCTGATTTTGTGTCAAGATGTATGGTTTTTCAACAACTGAAAGCTGGAAGGCAACACCCTAGAGGAGTCATGAAACCTCTTCCCATACCGGAGTGGAAATGGGACAATATTACGATGGACTTTGTCATGGGGCTACCAAAGACTCCTAGAAGAAACGATGAAATATGAGTAATTGTTGATCTTCTTACCAAGTCAGCACATTTTCTTGCTATAAGATAAGATCTACCACTGGAACGTCCAACAAGACTATATATTGATGAAGTTGTGAGACTTCATGGAGTACCCCTATCGATTGTTTTTTATCTTGATCCTTGTTTTACTTCAAGATTCTGGAAAAGTCTTCAGAAATCCCGGGATACTAAACTTCATTTGAGCACTGCCTACCACCCTCAATCGGATGGACAATCAGAACGAACTATTCAAACCTTAGAAGACATGTTGAGATCCTTCTCACATGACTTTCGGGGTATGTGGGATCAATATTTACCTGTGATAGAATTCTCCTATAACAATAGCTTCCATTCGAGTATTCAGATGGCACCATATGAAGCGTTATACGGAAAGAGATGTTGTACACCAACCTATTGGGATGACGTTGGTGAAAAAAAACTTGTAGGTCCAGAACTGGTGGAGGAAACAATGGAAAAGGTGAAGGTAATCCAAAATCACATCAAAGATACTCAAAGTAGGCAAAAGAGCTATGGTGATAATCAAATGAAGGATTTGGAATTTCAAGTCAGTGATCATGTTTTCCTGAAGGTATCTCCATGGAAGGGAGTTATACGTTTTGGTAAGAATGGTAAATTGAGTCCCAGGAACATTGGACCTTTCGAAATTCTAGAACGAATTGGGGTTGTAGCTTACCGATTGGCAATGATGCCAAGTCTCTCCAAAGTTCACGATGTGTTCCACATATCTCTATTGAAGAAATAAATGCCTCACCCAACGCATATACTCACCTATGAGGAATTAGAACTGGAACCTGATCTATCTTATTGTGAAGTGCCCGTCAAGATTCTTGATATGAGAGAACAATTACTGAGAAACCAGACGACTCGTCTGGTAAAAGTCTTGTGGAGAAACCATAAGATGGAAGAGGTAATGTGGGAACCCGAGGAACTTATGATGAAGAACCACCAGAGTCTTTTAATGCGGTAGTATTTTACAAATTTCGAGGACGAAATTATTTGAATGAGGGAAGAATGTAACACCCCAAGCTTCTACGGTACGCTTCTCTTTGAATAATGTGATAGCGTGTGTTGTACGCAACATCGAGTTCTAACACACCACAACCAATCAAACTAGCAGTTATTAATATTAATACCTACTTTTTGAAATTATATATATTTTATATTTCAAAATTTACTTCATTTTTTGGATTGAAAATATCGAAATTATCCTAAGTTGAATTTTTGGTATTTTTCTGAGAACTTCCAATTTTTATGAATAGTGAAAAATACTAAAAAACAACTTTTTAAATCAAAATAACTTATAGGGATAAATTATACTATTGAGTGGTTTTAAAGTATAATTAGAATATATTTTTACCATTTTATCCAATTGTGTTCATTAGAATTAATTTCATTTTGAAATTGGACATAAACAATTGTCAACCTTTTGATATATATTCTTTCTTAAAAACACGCTATTTGTTGTAACAACGGGAATTAATTATAAAATTAATTAATGAAGCTTATATGTTTGGAATTTTTTAAAATAGACATCATTTTCTAATTCGTAATATCAATTATAGCTTAGGGTGAAATTTTGGCATTGTTCTGAAAAACATCAAATTTTGATGAATAGTGAAACTACTAAGTGGCAATTAAAAAACTGAATTTTTCGTAAAACTTAATTTTACCGCTTCTGTGATTGGAATTTCAAAAATCAGAGAGACATGGTTAATATAAAAGTGTAAAATGTGGTTCAATGAGATGAAAATATTTTTTTGGTGAATAGTAACTTTTTACTTTTATTTACCACGGTTAAAAGTAAATAGGGTAATTAAGGGTGAAAATAATATTAATATTACCCTAACACATGTCTTAATTCTATTGGACAAGTGTATATCGACCAAAAACAACCTTAGGAATAAAATATTATCATTTAGGTCCAAATGAATTAGATTAGGACATTTATTATTATTTAATTCAAAGAAGAGTTAAAAGAGCTAAAATCAAAGTTTATTTACTAAAACATTTTTAATATAGGGTTATACAAAATATAAATTCGATTGTAAATATTAATTAGAAAGATAAAATTATTTCCTACATAATTATAGTTTATTTATAATTTTTAGATATTAAATAATTTAATTTATTTTTGACACAATGATGATGTGGTAATTACCTAATTAATGAAAAAATTAGAATAATTGATATTATAAATACCCAAATAAATATAATTTTAGACTTTTTATGAATTACACTAATTTTATAGGTTAATATGACCAGTTAGGATTGACTTAAGTAACTCATTTCTAAGTACTCATTCTGTTATGATTTTCACAAAAATCAATTATTGAACAGTGTCAAAATTGACATAAAAGAGTTTTTTAGAAAAATATTATATTATTAATTGATGTTAAATTCCTATAAATCTAATATTCGACCAAGAGACTTATATCATGATAGGTGTATTATTAATGGACCCATTGGGGGTCGCTTGGTTGTATATATTATGTTTACTAACCATATAATATAAAAATACAAAGAGACATTGTAAAAGTGAAACTAATTAAATACGAGTTAATACTTAAAGATAAGGTTAATATAGTAACCCAAACCTGTCTAAATTCCATTGGTTGAGTGGTGTTCGACCCATACCCACGTTAAACCTTAAATAATCCACTTTGGGCCCATTAGAAACCGAATATGTATTTATTATAAAATAATATTTCTAGCTTTTCTAGAGGTTCCCCTCACCCCTCTTATAAAAGGTCACTCTCCCTTCTCATTAACTCACACCTTAAAAGCCTTTTGGTTCGGCCAAAATCTGAACAAATACTCTCTAAACATCCCTCACTTAATCCTAGAGGCCTTACATTAGTCAGAATGCCAACCTAAGAGCCCTTTTTGATCAAATCAAAAGGAAGAACCCGAAGAAGAGGTAATAATTTCACCACCCTTTTTCAGGTTCCTTTCTTTTTCCACTTCTTATTTCTTTGTTATTACCATTATAAAATAATAACTCCAGTGTCTTATAGATAATTTGATGTTATTATAAATATGTTACAATAATATTCAGTATTCTATCCATCCTTTGAATAACATGTCACCATACGTGTATACGTACGGCTTACCGTCTCCACGTCGTGGTGTAATTGTTATTCAATAAATTATTATTTGGATGGATATAATAATGATGTGTAAATCATGTAAATAATAAATTTAACATGATAATGATTCTTTATATATGATATACCATCTAATTATATATTATTTTAATATCAAAACAATGATATTGTCGCTCGTGCATACGTACGGACTACCGTCTCCACGAACACGATGAGATTCATTCTCCATCGTATCCTTTCAAGTTTAATTATAATTTTATGATTAATAATAGTATCTATGGACTTTATATCATTCTATATATTATTAATATACATCCTATCCATGAAAAACACGACTTACGTAACATAACATATAAACGAAAATTAGTAAGTTAACACCCAAAACAACGATAATACTAAGATATTATTTACAAATCAATGTTAAAAGATAATATATGATATCATATTAATATATATGATTCTTGTATAATTTAATAACAATTATTTCACCATAATACAGGAGGTTAACCTACCCCCCACCAAGGAAAAGTACACGGTAAGGGTTATTTTACAATCTCTTCATTATCCGAGGTTGTTTATACGTGATTATCTACTGGGACTTCTTTCTCATCCACATCCATGTTTCTTAAAAATAAAGTTCAAAACATTTTTTACTATTTACTAAAATATGGGTTAAAGTCATTTATACCCTTGTTGGATTTTATAAGTTGTTTATAAAGGAATCTTTCTCTCGTTTTCCAAACAAGGTCCTTTTTAACCTTTTCGACAGAATTAAGGTAAGAATGTTTTTTTAACTTATACGGCGGGTGCGACTATTTTCAGCCGTTATAAAATCATCGAAGCTTCCCTTACAAGATTATAAGAATATTTTCAAAGAAAATGTTTTATTTTATAAATATATGACTCTTAAATGATTTCAAAATAGAAAGAGATATTTCTCTAAAAAGAGTTTTGATTTCATCTATGTCAACATCCTTTGATTGATTTTACGCTTATTTGAGGTTGATTTATTATAATACAAAACTTTTATATTGTATTGAATGTTTTGTGATATGTTTGACTGTGGATGTGTTCTTTTTATACCATTCATGGTTTATGGTGAAGGTATTGACATTTCGTATTCTAGTTTTATTACGAATTTTTATGTTTTGTTTAAACCTTTTCATATAGGAATGCATTGGACTTAATATGTGATAGGTGGAGCCCTCTATAGCTCCTCGATACATCGGTAGGTCACATGAGACAAACTAGTGTCTTGGAATAAGACCTTGACAAAATCTTATTTTTATTCTTGGCACGAGGCCTTGGCTATGTGGTTATGATAGTATGGCATTATGCATTCCATCATTATGAAAGTGGTTATTGATATTGCATGTGATTATTCGATTAGTATAATATCCATGTGAATAAGTAAATGGAATTATTTCATTTTATTTTTTCCATACTATTTTGAAGTACAAGTTTAAAAGGGTTTTGTTTTAGTTATACATTTCCTTAAATTTTTATTATTATTTACGAAATTTTCCGCTATATTGTTATCCTTTCTGGACATTTAAGCTCACCCCATTTCTAGGTTTTATTTTTCCCAGGATGTGAAGAAGTAATTTATGAATGACCTGTAGGAATAGTATGAGGGGATAAGAGTGTGGACTATGGAGACTATATTGTTGTAGTTTTCATTTTATGATGTAATGTAAACTTTATTAATGTATCTAGTTATTCCAAGCCTACTAAACTAATCGGTCTTTCGAGACTTGATCTTTCATGTGATCATGCTAATGTTATGTAATAATGAACTGACTCTGGGTAACTGGGGTAGAGGCGATACATATCTTTCTACTCATAATGACCAATAATGAAACTGAACTTATTAGTATATTTTGTAACTATAATTATTAATAAAAAACCCATTTTATTTGATTAAATTCCTATATGTGTAAAAAATTTATTTAAAATAATTACTCAAAACATAAAAAATATTAAAAAAATACTTTCCAGCATAAAATATAATTTATTCTTATATATTTCATAGTAAAAACCATTAGATAAATGTTAATATATTTAATTAAATAAATCATCTACAATTATATTCAATAATCATTATATATTATATTAATTTATTAATATAAAATAGATTTCATGTTTAAAAATTATTTTTCATAAATCAATGTCACTTTTTACCTTAATATTCATTTATTTTCATTTCTAACCAGTTGATAATCAATGAATTATTTTTATACATGTGTAAAAAATAATTTTAAAATGATTAATACTTTGAATTAATTTTTAAATAATGTATATAAATATGACAATAAAAATTCTCATAAACAAAATATTTCAAAATAGTTTTTTAGGATCAATAATATTTTCTAAGTGAATTACAAGTTATTTTAAAAGATTAACTCTTATTTAAATAGAATATAATTTCATTAATATTATAATTTGTAAGAATTAATCACATATTTTCATGTTTTCTCACTTCATAATCTATCAGACATATATTATTAAAAAAATTATATTCTACAATCTCATGGTGTTATACCCTCTCACTCGGGGTGGTCCAGGTCAATACCCTCTCAATCAAGTAAAGTCCATCATTCTTGATCCTTACCAACACCCAATCATTCAGGTTAGTGTCTCATACAATATCCAAACTATTACCCTCTTATATAGGGAAGGGTCTCATAATCACATCTTGGACCAATACCCTCTCAATTAGAGTGGTCCATACCAATATCCATAACATATGGTATGTCCAATCATCAAGTTTCATCATCAACAATATAATCATAGTCAACAAACACGTACAGTTATAATAAAACCGATGGACCATCATATATGAAAATTATGAATTACACATATAGGATATAGTTCTTAGATATCCAATCATTCCATTATCTCATCTAATACTAGTACCACAACTTTATGCTTGTCACATGAGGCATAAAACAATACCCCAAAGAATGTATAATCATACAAATAACCTCATAATGTTTTCATAGAATTCATACTCAAAAAAATAAACATAATAACCCCATCACCATATATGTATCAATTATAAGGGAATCCCCTTTATTTTCTTGACCTAAATTAGTTTATACTCTTCGATACTAACCCTCAATCATTAGCCCACAGTGATCCCATATTTTAGAGACCCTTATTAGACCTAGTCTTAAGTGGTGTAGGTTTATTCCCCTTATAATTCCAAATTTACATCTGAATCCCAATTCCCCTTAGACATACCAATTCAATACTCTCATATACTAGGGGAAACATGTTTCTAGTCCACCAAAATAGTCCCAAGAACCCTTGTTAGTGTTCCATTGTATACTTGTTAATAGAATTCTCCAGATCTTTATTCAATGGAATTCATTTACTCTGCATCTCATGATGCCTCAATGTTATTTAGGAGAACCCAAAATGTATCCTTTCATAAATATAGGTTTTTAAACCCATAATGATTCATTTTACATACCAGATAATATTTATAGCTATAGATTTTTAATGAATTAGTATTACTAGTACATATTAAATATTTTATTTAAAAAGATCATTTTCACATTAATATAAATTCTTAAAATGATACAAATGAACACCATATATATATTCTTATAACCCACACAATATTATTCATCATTTTTTACACTGTGAAAAAAATTGAAATGTGGGATGTGTATAGAATAGCTTAGTAAAGGGTTTTTAAAGATTGAGAAAATCTATTAGGATTTTGATATACTTAAGAATATCATGAAATTTGTTTCCTTTAAATACAAAAATATTATTAATTATTTTATTTAAAATTAAATTTAACATTGAAATATAATAGGGTTTTTCATTAAAAAAACATTCCCATACTTAGCACAATGTAGTAAAATTTTCATGTAACCATCCAGATAAAACCTGTTAATTTTGAAAACCTCTCCCATAAAATTCAATACCATTAAAAACATGTAAAATAATGATTTACTCTTAAAATAAATACTATTTAAAATACATATATTTCATAAAAATTTCAATAGAAATCCATTTCTCAATTTCATGAAAATAAATTATTTTTTAACTCTACGGAGTAAAAATAAAGATCTTGAGGGAACATAGAAAATTACCTATCATTAGGTAAAGGTGAACTCTCAATAACACAATAAAAAAGTACAAAAATTACTATAGTGGATTAATTTTTCACACCAATCTGTTATATAATACATCATGTGATATAAAGATTTACCCAGTTTGTTCTAGGGAAATAACAGAACAACCCATCACATAGTAGAAAATGTTTCTTAAGGTGTATGGGTTTACTCCCCATCCATCATTATAACAATATAATTACTACATACCATTTTTAGAAATAAAATATCTATTTAATTTTTAATTTAAACTAAAAACTCATTTGAATTTAAATTTCAAGTCAATAAATATTAGTTCTTTCAAATAATTAGAAAAAATAATAATAATTCATTAAATTCATGGTTCAGCAAGGAAAAGTTTAAAAAATTGATATTTTAAGAGGGAAATACATTAATCTATAATGTAATATATTTTAAATATAAAACATAATAAAATATTTGGGATCTCATATGATGAAAACCTTCATAGTAACCCTTGGATATATATTCCCATTTGAAAAAAACATTGTTAGTGATTGAAATATAGAGGATGACAGTAATGTTAAATTTAAATAATTTTAAACATAAAATGATCATTTTTAAAGTTAATAATCACATTTAATCTTCACTAAAATTATATATTTAACTAATATATTTAATCATTTATAAAAGCTGAAATCTATGTCTTTAATTTCCCACTCTAAATATCTTCTTCTAGAAAAGGAAAACAAATAGAGGATCACATATCACTGGGAGAGGATGTTTAGCATTGCATAATTATTTCACAACCCATAAGGAAGGAGTTCATTTTATAGAAAAACATAAAAATGTATTTGATATATTATATTACTAAATTATAATGGTTTAATCATTGAAGGGTAATTGGACATGGGACGATATTCATTAGAATGGGGATACAACACAGAAATTTAACATTCACAATTTTGAATATCAAAATATTGTATAGGGAGGTTTGACACATACATTATTATGAATATCATGCCACTATGGCAAGAAACATATAAACAAATATATGGATATATGTATTCACGCAATACCTCCCAATTATATTACGATGGTTGTTATGGTTTAACAAATATATATAATATTTCTAAGTATGTCCTGGACATCCTTTTTACCCTAGAGGCAACATCACTACATTTAAAAAAAGATGAAACTTAGGTTTGTGCTCCCAGATAGTATATCATACTAAATTGAAAAGTGGTTCTTTAAACCTAACTTTGTAACATCTCGACCTACATGACACATAAAATATACTCTAAGATATAAATCCCCAGGAATTCCATATAATTGTTTTTTAATAAATTATAATTCTTACAAGACTACAAAAATTGACGGTACGTAATTTTAAGGCTTGGAGATCTCTAAATGTAATTTTAATTTTTTTTAAGGAATGTTCTATAACGTGTGGGCGCGAATTTCTATCATTTGAACCGATTATCAAAATTGAAATTTGAGGACACCATTCGACTTGCAGAACTAGGATTCGCTTAAGGGAATATCTACATTGACTGAAAAGGGACAGACGGAAAAGCTAAATTTCGTACCATTAAAAAAATAACTATAGGATTTTATCATTGTTTTAACTGTTGATCCATGGTGGTGGGACCACAAGGTAACAATACATTAAATGAAAATTTTTAATAACCTGTTACACTTGGTTGTGTAACTGCAATCTCAAGAAATTAATTGGTTCATTAATTTTGTTTCATTAATGAACCACAATAATGACCTAAGAGTTACACACCATAACATGATGTTTAATCAAAAGGTTAGCGAATGGGTTTGGGTGACCATGGGAGAACTCTCAAAAAATCTCCAATAGAAATCCTCTCCAAAGAAAGAACAAATGACATCATTGAGGATTCAATCTGGAGATTGACGAACGCCGAAAAACTTCTTCGAACAACGGATTCTCCTCCATTGTCATTGGTGGAATCCAACATGTTCAAGGTAGGGGTGTTTTTTATTAAATATGAATTATTGATTGAACCTACCCTACTCATGAATTATATGATGAACACTGATCAACCAACTAATGGGTTGATCCGTGATTCATTTGAATATGTGGGTGATTATTGTAGGAAATTAATCTAGGTATTGATTTGATTACTTTCCCTTGTTAAAACACTGACACGGAGGGCGCGGGCCAATAAACAAGGCTCAGACCCTATGAATATCTCTTTTTTGATGCGTTATTCATGGACCGATGTTCAACTTAACAGAAATGTGAAATAGAGGGCCACATAGTGAAGGTGGTGTCCTGGGAGGCCCATAGGCGCATACAGGAAGAAAATCGGGCCATTGGAGCTTCACTGGTGGCCTGTAAAGGTGCTGTCGGAGCGGCCCCATTGGTGCGAAAACACCGGAGACTAGCGGCAGTGGCTAGCTAGCACTGACCATGATGAGGTGGTGGCCCCTACAGCCATCATGGCAGACAGGGGGCAGCCAGCCAACATCGTCCACGTTGATGGCGGGAGGCACGTCATGAAGGAGACATTGCGGCTCCAGTTGGAGAGGAGACACCACAGCATTGGCCACCAAGGTGCCGGACCTATGCCCGCGGGTCACGCGCTTGACCTATCAGTGGACTACTCAGATAGAAGGATGGTGCCAACCTGGTGCCGCTGTTGAAAGACTTGAACGGACACACATTCGTTCAGGGGAGCTGGGACCATGGCCATCTGGCAGGTCATGTACAACTAGTGAAGCAGACAGGGCTAGGCCCAGTGGGTTTGGTTGGACTAGGTTGTGTCAGGATGACCTAGATCAGGTTGGTCCGACTAGGTCAGACCAGACCCAGACCTAGTTTGACCCAGTTATGCTTAAAGGTCCATATCTCCGAAACCAGACGTCTGTTTGCTGAACCTTCTACAGAGATGGGACCCTTAAGATGAGGTGGTCCTTTTGAGATACATCACCTAGGTTTTAGTAATTCATGGAGTACCTCTTCATTGGATCAAAATTAAATCCATCTGGGCCCTCGATGCTAAAATGCTTATAACATATAGACCAGACATTTTATTGATGTCTCGTCAATTGAATTTGAACCATTATGACATGGAGGTTCTTTGGGTTACTTATTCATGGGATTATGTGGTAGGTGAGGTGTTACTGATTGATTGAGAAGCAGAATATATAGAACTCACGTGAACCAAGTGCGGGAACCTTGTGGATGGCTATATAGTGTAGGGAGGCCCCTTTCTGAATCGGCATCAGTGACTTACACCCCTATGTGGATCGAGAACATATGATCCTTTGTGGATCAGTAGTAATGTGACCCAATGAGGAATAGCCACAGAGCGGCCCATAGTGGATAAATGTTTTACAACATTGTGTGGATAGAATACTTACGACCATGTGTAGATCAATAGTAACATGACCTGATGAGGACCAGCCTCAGAGCGGCCTTTTGTGGATCAATTAATTATGACCCTGTGTGGATCGATGATTATGGCCATGTGTGGAACGAAAACCTAGGACCCTGTGTGGATTGGTAAATTATAACCCTATGTGGATCACCTATATAATGACTTCTCTATGGTCTAATAGTGGAACATCACAACAGAATAATATTATTTGTCCTTATGACTAATCATCATTATTCATGTCTATTAAATTAAATTCGTAGTGTGACCTACCTTTTACTTGTGCTTTGTCATTGAGATCATGGTTTGTGGTTTTTTCCATTGTGGAATTCTGGGAGACCTCAAGGGTCTCAGGGTCCATACTGGGTATTGCATTACTCACCCCTACATAGACTTTTCCCGCACCATGATGTGTCTTGAGCAGACGATATATAGCTTTGACCAAGATTTGGGAGCAAAGTCTAGACGGTGCACGGAGGTGACCTGGTGATGTGGAGAGCCATAGTGAAGAGTTGTACCTACTATTTAGGTATGATTCTTGGTAGACAACCTCAAGAGATATTTTTCACATTTTGATGTACTTTCTTTTAGTTGGGTTGGTATACTGGCCCATTTAGATTTAGTTAACACTTTTTACGTTTAGTCATTATACTACTTGGATACCTCTTGTTGTGTTATTGGTATGTTTGTTTTAGGTTTAAAGACAATGCCTTCAAATTTTACTGATATAGCTTTCTAACGCTAGTTTCCAATCACTGGCCTATAGAAGGTGGGCTTGGGGTAGTCATGGAATGGGTCCCAGTGGAAAGGTCTTGACAACGTGGTATCAGAGGCAGTCATTTCTACCAAATAACTAGGACTCTGGTGTTTTCAATAGGGCAATAGAGTTAAGTGTTTTGAGTACAGATTTTATTTTGGGTAGTCTAGTGTTGGTGCGGTGGTTGACTTATCCATACACTAGGACATAGAGTTTTGATTTTAGACTCTGTACACGAAAACACTGTTTGCGTGTGTTTTGAATAGGTTTTTATTTTGATCTCTTTTGAGTTAGCTAATCAGGTATAACATATTGATGATTGTGCATATGATTCTTTTCAAGATGCCACTATATAGAAAACTAGGCCCACTGAGTGATGGGGCTTCGGTGGAGGGACCACTTTCAGTGATGGTACTGTCGAGTATTGTACCAGCAGCACCACCACCCTTAGGGAAGTAATTGCAACCATCCAAACTAGAAGACCATGAACATTGACTGATTGTGTTACACAAGTTCCAGAGACAGAGGCCTCTGAGGTTTTTAGTGGAGATAGATCCACAGGCAGCTAAGGACTGGCTAGAGGCTGTGGCATAGGTTTTCTATTTGGTCGAGACACCAGCAGACCAAAAGGTGATTCTAGCTACTAGTCTCTTCCAGGGAACAATAGGAAGATTGTGGAGCCTAATTCTCTAGTTTCATGATGAGGGTACCCTCACCTAGTTGTACTTCGAGTGCTTTTTTGGGTCAGAGTTCGTACCAGCGAAACTACACTCTATGCGTATTCAAGAGCTACTGCACTTACAACAGGGTAGCCTAACAATATCTCAATACTCAGTGAGATTCATTGAACTCTCTTGATACACCACATACATGGTATATGACCATTTATTCAGGTCCTAGACCTTTAAAAAGGGTCTCATATGGGATATTAGAGTGTCGATGATATCACTCAACATACCGAAGAAGGATGGAGTGCTAGAGAGAGCACTTTTGGTGGAGTGCATCCTAGCTGAGAAGGTACCGACATGGAGAGCCTCCACCAGACGACACGTAGTCAAGTCATCTGCAGTATGTATTTGGTGGATGACAGATAGGCCCAGGTGGGGCAGACCTTCTGGTGGAAGACCCCTTGATATATGTTCAGAGGTGCAGAACTCACAGTATAGAGGAAGCCAGTACATGAGAATATTATGATACTGGTGCGGTGGGAAGGGTCACATGGATCATAACATCCTAATCCACTGCACTGATGATCAGTAGACAGTTGAGGTACCTCCAAGTAAGCGTAATTGATTCAATCAGGGTGGTCCACATGGTGGAAGATGTGGCAGAGGAGATGGATGTATAGTAGGCGTTGGGTGGCAATTTGAGGTTTTATCGCCACCACCTCCGGGTGGTCCAGCCCGACCTTAGGAAGCATGTGGACAAGAACAATCTTAGCATCAGGCAAATAAGGCCAATAACCATGGTGTTCTAATGATGATAAGAGGTATTATCTATGTTTAGTCCACCCTAGCTATAGTTCATATAGACATAGGTTCTAGATACTATTTTATTACCATGGATCTCATTCAGAGCTCAGGGATTCTGATAGATCCATTAGCTCAATCCTTACGTTTAGAGACTCCTTCGAGAGATGATTCTAAGATTAAACACCAGTTTCGATAGTGTGAGCTTACTCTAGGAGGTGAGGGCTTCAACTGGGATCTCCTAGTAGCAGTGTTGAGGCCTTACGTTGTCATTATGGGTATGGAATGGTTATCGACTGTTTGTGCTTAGATTGACTATTTTAGGCACAAAGTGTAGTGTTTCTGCAAGATTAGGACTCGTTTTTTCTTCACCGACAAGAAGGGAACCTTTTCAGCTCATGGTGTACTCTCTAAAAGGAGGGTGTAGCTAATAAGTCATCATTTGGATAGCCTTACCCTCAGCGCAGTTGACGATAGAGGTCTGATCTATCCTATAGTGGTGGACATTAATGTTGATTTCTTTCTTGAGGAAGTTCCAGAACTACCTTTTTGAATATTTTTAGACTTTGAAATTGACCTGTACCCCGAGACGATAATGATATCTACACTAGAAAAATGGATGGATCCCACAGAGCTTCGTGTGTTGAGGGTACTGCTGGAGGACTTGCAGAGGAAGGTGTTCTTAAGGCCCTAGTTTTCTCCATTGGCAGCCCTAGTTTTGTTCTCTGAGAAGTAAAATGGGATTTTGATGCTTTTGTGGATTTTTGACATCTGAACCAGGTGATCATGAAGAACAAGTATCCTCTCCCAAGCATTGATGATCTATTTGATCAGCTGAATGGAGCTCGGTGTTTTTTTAAGATAGACCTCAGATTGGGCTACCATCAACTCAGGTAATGAGATGAAGATGTATTGAAGATAGCCTTGTAATGCCGGTATGACAACTACGAGTTATTGGTGATTCATTTTGGCTTGAAAAATTCCCAAGTAGTGTTCATGGGACTCATGAATAGGATCTTCTTGCCATACCTTAATCGCTTCATGGTGGTCTTCATTGAAGACATCTTGGTGTACTCAGCTTCAGAGGCAGAGCATGCCACTCAACTATAAATAGTTCTGGATATAGTCCGAGAGCACCATCTTTATGGTAAGCTCTCGAAGTTCTAGTTCTGGATATGAGAATTTCACTTTCTAGGACACGTTATCTTAGAGGCTGGAGTTGTAGTGGATCCATCGAAGATAGAGGCAGTGCTTTCTTGGGATCCACCCAAGAGTTTGACTGAGGTGTAGAGTTTTTTGGGATTGGATGGGTACTACCGGTTATTCATACATGACGTTTCCAACATATCAGCACCATTGATAGATTTGAAAAAGAATAGACAACCATTCTTCTAGATAGAAAGATTCTGAAACTGTTTTTAGGAGGTGAGGTGGAGACTCGTGAGTGCCCCCATATTGAGGCTACCAAAAGAGGGTGTTGGTTATGTAGTCTACTACGACGTATCAGAGATTGGACTAGGACATGTCCTGGTGTAGGACAGAGGTGTGATCACCTATGGCTCATGACAGTTGAGACAACATGAGAAGAACTATGATACCCATGACATGGAGTTAGCATCAAGGGTCGTTTACTTAATGATGTGGTGGTACTACATGATGGGTGAATGGTTTACTATCCAATCTAATCACAATATTCTCATGTATATCATATCATAGAATGATCTAAACTTGATACAACAGTGATGGATGGAGTTCCTCCAGGACATTGACTTTGAGATAGTCTACACTCATTGGAAGGAAAATTTAGTGTCAAATGCACTCAATAGGAGGTCTTGTTTACAGTTACTGAGTGTGGTGATAGAGGAGCTAGCCATATTGTAGTTATCTTTCTTGGATGTTGGTGGTGCAGCTTGCCTCCAGTATATGACAATCACCCCCCCCCCCCACACTCCTTCAGCAAGTCAGGGAGGCTCAGTTTGGGGACATTGATTGCAAGACCTGATGTACTCAGATATCCTCCATACCGGCACCTAAAGAATTTTATGATGGTGGGGATCACATCATCCTTTTCACAGGATAAACAATGGTACCAGAAATGCTACGAGAGGAGGTGTCGAGGGAGTTCCACACAACCCCTTTGGAGGTACATTATGGTGTGGAGAAGTTGTACGAGGACCTCTGGTGTCAGTACTAGTGTCCAGAGATGAAGAAAATAGTGTCAGAGTTTGTTTCATGATTCCTCACTTGTCAGCAAGTGATGCCCAAAGATCTGGTTCCAGTAGGCTTAGCAGATCCACATGATGTTCTAGAATATAAGTGTTATGGAATCTCTATGGACATCATGATAGGGCTACCACATATGTCCAGGGGTCACAATTCTATTTGGGTGATCTTTGACCGACTCACCATGTCGACCCACTTCCTACGCATCCGAGAGTAGGGATCAATATAGGGATTGCGACGCTTCTATGTATTGGAGATTGTAAGGCTTCATGGGGTTCCATTGGTGATCATCTCAGATCCTGACACACATTTTACATCCCAGTTGTGGAAGGTATTACAAGAGGTGTTCGGGACTCAGCTACACTTGAGCACTTCCTTTCTCCCTTAGACAGATGGTCAGATAGAGTGGACCATATAGATGATTGAGGACATGATTGGTCCTTGCATCATTGATTTTGTTCGTAGTTGGGAGGATCAATTTCCATTGTTTGAGTTCTCATAAAACAACAGCTATCAATTCACCATCATCATGAAACCATTTGATACCTTGTATGGGTGACCGTGAAGATCACCTTTATGCTAGAAAGACCTAGGGAAGTTGGCACTTATGGGTCCATAGATGGTAAGGTCCACCACCAAGAAGGTGCAGATCATCTATCGGAGGATGAAGAAACCACATATCATGAAGAAGTCATGTTAATGTGGAGGAAAAATTTGACAATGATTTTGGATCCAGGGCTAAATGGTTCACAGAGGTGACCGGTTGACGTGGAGAGCCATAGTGACAAGATGTACCTACTCATTAGGTAAAATTCTTGGAATCCAACCTCAGGAGATATTTTTTTACATTATTATAGTTGGGTTTGTATACTGGCACATTCTTCTTCAGTTCACATGTTTTACTTTCAAAGGTTATACTATGTAGTTTTCTCTTGTTGTGTACCTAGTCTATGTGTTTTCAGTTTTAAAGGCAATGCCTTCCCCTTTTAGGGATACACCTTTCCGGTTCTAGTCTCCAACCCCTATCGTATGGAAAGAAGGCTTAGTGTTGTCACGTAATTGGCACCGGGGGAAGGGTCATGGAACATGATGATTCACAACGAAGCCTAGAGTGGTCCTCTATACACGCCAGAGTGTGCTGAATAGTGGTGAGGGCATAGAGTGTGATAGTGGGGATCCTATTCCAACATATCAGGAAAAAATAGCAAATAACCCAAATATCATACAAATAATTAATAATTATAGTTTGGAAGATGTAAATAAACGGAAATAGAACATTATTTAATAATAAATGAAATTTAGTAAAGACCTAATTGTCAATGTTCTACAAAAAACATAAATTGTCTATTAGGTCAAATACGTATACATATGTAAATAAAATATACAGAAATAAAATTAAAAGGATATAAAAATACACATAGACATACCACATACCCAATCTCCACATACATGTTAGATCCATCTAGCTCAATCAGTACCTTCTCTAAGAAATACCTATGTCTAAAACCAATTGAACGTATGCTCGAGTACCCTAGTGCAATGGTGGATCAAGCTGCGTGTGAGTGCAAAAGTCAGTAGGTCTCCACCAATTCACTCCCATACATAGGCAGTAATATGATGTGTATGTATATGTGAAATTATAATTAGAATATCTGTAAAAAAATAACCAGTAAAAATAAGATGAAAAAAATTCTTAAAATATATGCTAAAGGAAGGTGATCAGCCTATCTGAAACACAACTAGAAATGATAAATAAAATTAACAAATTGAAACCATGGTCAGTACCTTGGTCCACAATCCCATTAGAATAGGTAGTGTTACATCATGTATATAAATATATATATATATATATATATATAAATTTTCCATAAATATGTATATACATGAGTAAGGTGAAAAATATCTTTCAATAATAGTGGTCTATCCCTGTGTCCCTAATCCCAGTCATTGATACATCCGATGAGAAAAGAATTGAGATGGATTTTATACCACATAATCTAGGTAAAATTAATTTCATCTCTAATTCCATATTCACAAATGAAAATAACTACTTCAGTTGGTTATAAAAAATGTCCCTGAGTAATACACATCACCATTGTGGATACATGTTCTAGCCATGGGATCACCCATGCTCACCTCAAATATATAAAAAGACAGGATCCTGGTAATAATTGTACATCCAAATAGTGGTCACAAAGATGGATTCCATGTCACTCCTATCATGTTAATCTAGTCTAGTGTATGAGTCCAAGGTTATGATCCATAGGCGATCACAACATTGGAACTTAGATAAAAATTAAGGGTCTTACCCTTATGTGATCTGTGTGGAATTATATTTTGACCCAAGTACATTCTCAACATCCATTCATACATAAACTAAATAATAATCCCATCTGTAATTCCCCTACCATAGTTACCCAGAGTCGGTCCATTATTACATAACATTGGCATGATTTCAAGGGATCAAATCCCAAAACACCGATCAGTTTAGTTGTCTGAGAAGTATTAGATACAAATATAAGTTTTACATTAAATTATGAAATGAAAAACAACAACATATTGTATCCTTTTAACACATTCATGTCTCATATAATATCCCTACAACTAAGTCATAATATACTTATTCACATCTTGGTAAAAATAAAACATTGGAAAGGGTGAGCTCAGATGCTCAATAAGGATAATAATATATCAGAAACAATCATACATAAGAATAATCATTTAAGGAAATGTATAAGACTAATACAACTGCGTTGTAAACATAAACATCAACATAATATGGCAAAGATATATTGAATAATTTCTTTTACTTATTCACATGGATATTTTACTAGTCAAATAATCACCTGTAATATTCATATCCAATTTCATAATGCTGTAATGAATAATGTCGGACATCAAAACCACATAGTCAATGAATCATTACAAGATTACTAATAAAAAATTTTCAATCCTTGTGCCTATACACTAGTTTATCTCATGAGACCTACTGGTGCATCGATGACCTATAGCAGGATCCACCAGTCTCTTACTATGTCCAGTGCATTCCACGTATGAAAAGGTTGAAACATAATATAAACATTCATATTAAAACTAGCATATGAGATGTTAATAATTTAACCACAAACCATTAATGGTATAGAAATAACACATCCATAGTAAAAAATATCACAAAACCTTCAATATAATATGTAATATTTTATTATAATAAATCAACTTCAAACATGTGTAAAATCCATCGAAGGATGTTCACATAAATGAAATAAAAACAGTTTGAGAGAAATATCTCTTTTCATTTTGAAATCATTTAAAAGTCATGTAATTATAAAAAAAACATTTATTTTTAAAATATTCTTATAATCATGTAAAATAATCTTAGAAGGTGTTATAACAGCAGAAAATAGTCACACTTTCCATATAAGTTAAAGAAACGTCCTTTCCTTAATTTGGTCGAAAAGGCCCAAAAGGACCTTGTTTGGAAAATGAAGAAAGTATTCCTTTATAAAAAATTTATAAAAATTGAAACAAGGGTATAAATTAATTTAACCCATAGTCAATAATATAGTAAAAAAATTTGAAATAAATTTTTAAGAGACATGGATGTGGAAGATAAAAATGTCCTAGTAGATACTCACGTATAAACAACCTCGGATAATGAAGAGATTGTAGAATTATCCATTACCATGTAATTTTCCTTGTTAGAGGGTATGTTAACCTCCTGTATAATATTTAAATCATTTTTATTAAATTCTACAAGAACAACATACATAAATATGATATCATATATGATATTCTAATATTTCTTTGTTAAAAATATTTCAGTGGTATCATTGTTTCGGGTGTTAATTGATTTTTTTTCCTTTATATAATTCATTACATAAACCATTTTTTTTATTTATAGGATGTATTTGATTCATATCCATAATGATACTAATTTCTTATAAGTTATTTTTTATCATAAAATGAAAATTATTCTAGAATGGTTATGATGGGGAAAGAATTTCATCGCGTCCGTGGAGACGAAAATCCGTACGTACACACAAGTGACAATATCATTCTATTGATGGTGAAATTGTATATAATTTGATGGTATATCATATATACAGAATCATTAATATGTTATATTTATTATTTATAATAGATATACTCATTATTATACTCATCCAAATAATGATGTTTTTTAACAACAAACTATACCACGTTGTGGAGATGTTAAGCCGTATGTACGCATGTATTGGGTCTTTTCATTCATAAGACAAATAGAATAATGAATATGTTTGTACCATATTTATAATAACATCATAGTATGTATAAGTCACTTCATTTATTATTTTGGTATGGAAACAAAAAATAAAGACGAAGTGGAAGAAGAAAATAACTTTGAAAGAGGTTTTGAAATTATTACCTCTTCTTCGGGTGTTTCCTTTTGAGTTGATCAAAAAAGCTCCTCAAGTTGGCTTTCTGGTCAATTTAAGGTCTCTAGGTATAATTTAGGGTATTTTTGAGGATATTTGAGTATGGTTTGTCCAAACCAAATGGTTTTGGTGGTGTGATTTTGATATAAGGGGGAGTACCCTTTTATAAGAGAGGTGAGGGTCTCATTTGGAAAAGCATAAATTTTATTTTATAATAAAGTAATATTCGATTTATAGTAGCTCAAAAAAATTTATTTCAATTATAAGGTGGTTATGGGTCTAAAACCTCTCAACCAATAGGTTTTAGATAGTTTTAGGGCACAATATTATCATTATCTTTTAGATTTAACTCTTAGTTAAATAGTTTAACTTTCACCATATATCCTTTTATTATTATAATAAATGGTTAGTAAACTTACTATTAAAATGAAGAACAACCATTCTTTGTTAATTATTGATATATATAACCATATATAATTCCTTTTCCTAACATTATATTTTTAATAATATTATATCAATTAATAATATAGTATTTGTTTTAAAAACTCATTTATGTCAATTTTGACACTATTTGCTATTTTGTTTTTGTGAAAGACATAAAAAATTTATCACTTGAAGAAAAATTTGTTTAATCAACCCTAACATGTCATATTAATATATAAAATAATTTAAATTTATAAGAAGTCTCAAATTAGATTTATTTTGATATTTATAACATCATTTATTTTAATCATTCATTAATAAGGTAATTACTACATCATTATTGTGTCATAAATAAATTTAATTATTTAATGTCTAAAAATTATAAATAAAATTACATTACGTATGTAATATTATTAGAATTTTAATTTATATTTATATTATAATTTATATAATGTATAACCATATATTAAAAATGGTTTAGTTATTAAACATTGAATTTAACACTTTTAACTCTTCTTTAAATAAAATAATAATAAATGGCATGATCTAATCCATGTGGACCAAAAGGATCATATTTTATTCCTCCTGTTTATTTTGTTTTAAATACTCTTATCCAATAGAATTAGTACATGTGTTAGGGTAATTATTATATCAATTTTTAAATTTAATTACCCTATTTACATTTAATTGTGGTAAATATAAGTCAAAATATACTATTCAACAAAAATTATTTTCATTTTACTGAACCACATTTTACTTACTAATATCAACAGTGTTTATTCGATTTTTAAAATTCAATTCACAGAAGTGGTAAAATTACATTTTATGAAAATTTTCAAATGCACCTAGAAGGTGGGTAAAAGATGGTAAAAAGTTGAATAAAAATTTCTATATCTAAAATATTATAAAATGACTCCAATGAATTAAATTAAAAACCTATATGTATTATATATCTATTTTTTCCTATAGAAACATTTAATAAAATAACTAATTTTTTAAATAAAACGTCATTTTTAAACAATAATGTGGTGTTTTTTACTATTCAACAAAAATTGATTGTTTTCAAAAAAATACCAAAAAACCCCCTTAAGCTAATTTTTACATTCCAAATCCAAAAAATGATGTCCATTTTGAAAAATAAAATTTATACAATTTCATAATTGGGTATTACTATTCATAAAGGTTAGTTTGATAGGTCATACTGTGTTACAACTCGAAGTGGCGTACAACGCAAGTTATTGTATTATTCAAAGAGTAGTGTGTCATGGAAGGTTGGGATGTTACATTCCTACCTCCTTTAATAATTTTCTACTTGAAATTTCTAAAATATTACAACATAAAAATATTTGGGTGGTTCTTAATCATAACTTCATCAGGCTCCCATATTTCCTTATTCATCTAATGGTTTCTCCATAGAACATTGAGCAGATGAGTTGTCCGATTTCTCGACACTTGTTCTCTAGTATCAAGAATCTTGATAGGATCATCACAATAAAACATATCAGGTTCCAGTTCTATTTCTTCATACATGATTACATGCATTGGGTCAGACATTTATTTTCCTAACAACGATACATGGAACACATTAGAAACTTTGGAAAGACATGGTGAAATTTCCAAATGATAAGCTACAACGTCAATTCGTTCCAGAATTTTGAACGATCCAATGTACCTGGGACATAATTTACCCTTATTATTGAAATTTATAACACCCTTCCATGGAGATACCTCCATAAAAACATAATCTCCTATTTGAAATTCCAAATCCTTCATTTGGTTATTAGCTTAGCTCTTTTTCCTACTTTGAGCAGCTTTGATGTGGGTTTGGATAATCTTCACCTTTTTCATTGTTTCCTCAACACGTTCTAGGCCTATGAGTTTTCTTTCACGAACATCATCCCAAAAAGATGGTGTGTGACATATCTTTCCATATAACGCTTTATATGGTGCCATCTGAACACTTTAATGGAAGCTATTATCATAGGAAAATTCTACTAGAGGTAAATATTGATCCCGCATACCTTGAAAGTCAAGTGAGCAAGATCTCAACATGTCTTCTAAGGTTTGAATAGTCCATTATGATTTCCCATCAGTATGAAGGTGGTATTCAGTGCTCAAATGAAGTTATTTATCTATGGCATTCAGAATACTTTTCTAGAATCATGATGTAAAACATGGATCATGATCAGAAATAATCGATAGGGGTACTCCATGAAGTCTTACAACTTCATTAATATATAATCTTCCTAGAAGTTCAAGTGGTAAATCATCTCTTATTGCAAGAAAATGTGATGACTTGGTAAGACATTCATTAATGACCCATATTACATCATTCCTTCTAAAATCCATTGGTAGCCCCATGAAAAATTCCATCATAATATCATCCCATTTATACTCAGTTATTGGAAGAGGTTGCATGACTCCTCTGGGATGTTGTCTTCTAGCCTTCACCTTTTTACAAACCAAACATCTTGACACTTAATCATCAATCTCCCTCTTTATGTTGTCAAACTAAAAAGGTTCCTTCAATTCTCTACACATCTTAGTGCTACAAGGGTGTATAGAGAAATTGGAGCTATGGGAATTATCCAATAATTATCTTTTTAGATAAAGTATGATAGGAACACAAATTCTCCTCTCAAATTTTAAAAACCCATTTTTATATACGATTTCGACCAATATCCCATCATTCATATCTTTAATTTTCTTTTGAAACTCCTCATCATCATTCTGAGAACTTTTTATCCTTTCTAATAATGATAGTTTGGAAATGATTTGAAAAAGTATTGATGTTTCACCTTTAATTATTATTCCCATATCCATATTTAATAGATCCATGAACATAGGATCCCTTTCAACTCTCATCTTGTCCAAAAAAACCATGATCCTTTCTGCTCAAAGAATCTTCCACCTTATTTTCCTTCCTGTGGTGGTATTGTATAGTGCAATAATAATCTTTGAGTAGTTCAATCCATCATATTTTCCTCATCTTGAGTTCTTTTTGTGAGAAAATATACATCAAACTCTTGTGATCGGTATATATCTCACAGTATTTACCATAGAGATTGTGTCTCCATATCATCAAAGAAAAGATTATATCTCATAACTCAAGATCATGAGCAGGATAGTTTTGTTCGTGAATATTTAGTTGTCGTGATGTATATGAAATAACTCTATCATTCTGCATAAAAAAACAACCAAGTCCTTTATTTGAAGCATCACAATAAATAACAAACCCATTTCTCTGATGTTAGAGTCATGATAAAAGCATTTATTAATCTTCTCTTCAGTTATTCATAACATTCTTCACACTCTTTTGTCCAATCAGATTTAACCCCTTTACGTGGGAGCTTGTATAATTATATTTCCAATTAGGAAAAATTATGGACGAAACACCAATAATAACATGCTAAAACAATAAAACTACATACCTCAGTTATACTTTTTGGTGCTGGACATTCTTGGATCGCCTTGGTCATGGAATGAGAGATAGAGATTCCATCCTTAGAGACAATATGGACATGAAAAGAAATTTCTTGAATCCATAATTCACACTTGCAAAACATCCTATATAATTCATTTCTTCTAAGGGTTATTAGAATAGTGAAAAAATGATTTTTATGATCTTAGTAGATTTTTTCTATACCAAGTTATCATCAATAAATTCCACTAAAATGTCATCAAGACATTCCTTGAAAACTCTATTCATTAGATCCATGAAAATAGATAGTGCATTAGTAGTCAAAAAGGTATTTCTGTAAACCCATAATTCTTGTACCCAGTTCAAAATGTTGTTTTCGGAATGTCTTCCTTATTCACTCACAACTAATGATATCTATATTTAAGGTCAATAATTGAAAAATATTGAGATCCATGAAGTTAGTTGAATAAATCATCAATGCAAGGTAGGAGATACTTGTTTTTTATTGTTATAGAATTTATCTCCCTGTAGTCAATGTACAACCGCATAGATACATCATTCTTCTTAACAAAAAGAACATGGTTTCCCCATGGAGAAACACTAGGGAGAATAAATCCATTATTACTCAATTCCTCCAGTTTTTTATTTAGTTCCACTATTTTCACAGTGGCCATTATATAAGGGGTATTCGATATGGGCCTTGAACCAGGAATTAAATCTATGGAAAACTCAATTTCTCATTCTATAAGATGTTCAGGTAATTCCTCTGGCAACACATCAACATATTCATTCACAATAGGTACTTACTCTATTTGAACATTATTTTCCTCACCCATAGTTATTTCATTATATTCCTCTCCAATAATTTAATTTAGTAGAGGTACTAGGGGTGGATATACATAAGAATCATGTGGTGATTTTTCTTCTCTAAAGATAAGGAACTCCTTATCATCATCAAAAAAATTAACCTCTTTATTCTTACAATAAAGTTTTTCATCACGGCCCAAAAGACAATCCATATTGAGTATTATATCAAATTCAAACATGGGTATGAAAATGAGCTCATTAGATAAAGAATATTTATATGTTGTAATGGGAACTGAATCACAAGACCTTGTTGCAATGATACATCCCTTAGGAGTTTTGACTGACTACTCACTTATCAAATAAAATTGGAAATATCTAATTTTATTAGAAAACTAGGAAAATATGAAATAATGTGATGATGAAAAATCAAATAAAGCATTGGATAAATTTGAGAAAACCATTAAATTACCTAGCACCATGTCATTTGAAGCTTCAACCTCAGCAGTAGTGATCACATAAGCTTGGCCTTGATATTCTTTCCTTTTATGATTGAAGTTTACTTGGATATTAGGACATTCATTTTTTTAATTACCTTGTTTCTCTATAATTTTAGAATTCAACACTGAAATCCTCTTTCTTTCCCTTGCATTCACGAGCTTGGCGTCCTTTTCACCAAACGTGTTACAGACTCCCATTCTTTCATGAAAGTACCAGAGTGTTTCCTCCCATATTTACTAAAAGATGAAAATTCAACTTTCCCATTCTTCCCTTTATTTCTATTTCCATAGTTTTTAAAAGATCTCTACTTCTCTTTCTTTGCTTTAAAGTCGTAAGACATAGAGAAATACTTTTCTTTCTTGATAGCAGATGAAACAATATCTTCATATGATGAGAAGGATTATAAGACTAATTCTTGATAGAGAAATGTTTTTATCCCTTCAAATAATCTATAAATATTACTCCTTGAGTTATGTATATAATCTGCTGCATGCCTTGCTAACCCTGTAAAGTTATCCTCATACTTTGTGACATTCTCATCGTCTTTTTCCCTCAGACTCAGAAATTTTTTTCCATGTCAACTCAATGGTCACAAGGAGGGAAATATGTACATGGATTGAGTTAATTGATATGGTTTGTATTCCTTTCACTATGCACCATTTCTAAACAATGGCATACACTAGATTAGTTTATGAATCGCAATACATAATTCCCAACTTGTAAAACACTTAACATAAATTGAACAGATTATGAATATAATCCAAAATCATAAAAATGATTTCTTTGAGGTGGTATATACTCATAAATATTTCATAATGTTTTGTAATGAAAATTTCAATTATCCTAAGCATATCCTCTGGGAGTTTCGTAACCGAGAGTGTAGTAAGGCCGGTTGTTGTGTACCAAGATACCCCGGGTCACGCCCGAAACTCCTTGTTGAAGTTTTCACTTCTAGGTATAAATGTTCCAGATCCACCTCTACCTGGTCATTTCTAGACAATGATTTATTGCTTGGATAACTCACAAAATCTCTACATTAACAAAATTCAATAATATTCTTCTGTACTAATCCTCAAAGTCAATATTAGCCTAATGTTCTCTAATCATATTTTTTCTAAATATAGTTTCCACGGTTTGTACTAAACATCATATGATACCAAATATAACACCCTGACCCTAGTAACCCAGAGTCGGTGCATTATTACATAACATTGATATGGTAATAAGAGATAAAATCCCAAAAGACTGATTAGTTTAGTAGCCCTAGAAGTAATAGATTAAAACATATGTTATACATTACATTATAGAAATAAACAACATTGTGTCTCCTTTAACATGTTCATATCCCTTATACTATCCCTTCACATCAGACATAATATACTTCATTACATCCTATGAAAAATAAAACATAGAAAGGGGTGAGGTCAGATGCTCAGTAATGATAACAATATAGTGGAAACTATCATAAATATGAATAATCATTTAAGGAAATGTATAAGACTAAAACACAATCCTTTTAAACATAAAATTCAGCATAATATAGAAAAGATAAATCAAATAATTACATTTACTTATTCATATGGATATTCTACTAGTCGAATAATCACATGTAATATCAATAACTAATTTCATAATAATGGCATGTATAATTCCGGACATCATAACCACATAGTCAAGGCCTCATTCCAGGAATAAAAATAATATTTTATCAAGGCCTTGTTACAAGACACTAGTTTTTCTCATGAGACCTACCGATGCGCCAAGTAGCTATTTCGGGCTCCACTCATCACTTACTATGTCTAGTGAATTCCTCGTATAAAAAGGGTGAATCATAATATAAACATTCGTATTAATACTAAAAACCGAAATGTTAATACGTTAACCATAAAACATGAATGGTATAAATATAAAACATCCATATTAAAACGTATCACAAAACCTTCAATACAATATGGAAGATTGTATCATAATAAAGCAACTTCAAACATGTGTAAAATCCATCAAAGGATATTAACACAGATGAAATCCAAAATGTTTTGGAGAAATATATCTTTCTATTTTGAAATCATTTAAAAGAAATGAAATTATAAAACAAAACATTTATTTTGAAAATATTATTATAATTAGGCAAATTAATCTTCTAAAGTGTTATATTGGTGGAGAATAATTGTGCATGTCATATAATTTAAAAGAAAATTCATTCCTTAATTTTGTAAAAAATGTCGTAAAGGACCTTGTTTAGAAAATTACAGAAATATTCCTTTATAAACATTTTATAAAAAGTAAAAAAAGGAATAAATTATATTAACCTATAGTCTAGGAAATAGTAAAAATGTTTGGAAATTTTTTTTAAGAAACATGGATGTTGATGATAAAGTGGTCCCAGTAGATACTCATGTATAAACAACCTGGGATAATGAAGAGATTGTAGAATTAAACATTAAATTTACTTTTCCTTGATCTAGGGTATGTTAACATCATTTATAATATGTAAATCATTTTAAATAAATTTTATAATATCCACATACATAAATATGATATCATATATGATCTTCTAATATTTCTTTGTTAAAAATATTTCAGTAGTACCATCGTTTCGGGTGTTAAGTGATTCACATTCATTTATCTTCTTGGTTACATAAGACTTGTTTATTATGGATAGGTTGTATTTGATTCGTATCTAGAATGATTTTAAGTTCTTAAAAATTATTTTTAATCATAAAATGAAAATTATTCTTGAATGGCTATGATGGGGATTTAATTTCATCACGTTCGTAGATACGGTAATTCGTATGTATGCACGAGCGATATTATCATTCTAGTGATGGTGAAATAATATATAATTGGATGGTATATAATATATAAAGAATCATTTAAATGATAAATTTATTATTTGCATCCATTATATTCATTATTATACCTATCCAAATAATAACGTGTTTTAATAAAAACTACACCACGAAGTGGAGACGGTAAGTCGTATGTACACGTGTATGGTGAATTTTCATTAATGGGATGGATAGAATAATGAATATGGTTGAACCATATTTATAATAACTTCACAGTATGTATAAGTTATTGGAGTTTTTATTTTGGTATGGAGAAAAAGAATGAGGAAGTGGATGAAAATTATAACTTTGAAAGATGTGGTGAAATTGTTACCTCTTCTTCGGATCTTCTCATTTGAGTTGATCAAAATGGCTCCATAGGTTGGATTTATGATCAAAGTATGGTCTCCAGGATGTATTAAGGTAGTTTGGAGTATATTTGAGCAGGAGGGGGAGATCCAAATGTCTTTGGAGTTGTTATTTTGAGATAAGGGGAAGTACCCTTTTATAAGACAGGTGAGGGGTAGGTTAGGAAAAAATTGAAATATTATTTAATTATACAATCATATTCTGATAATAATGTCTCCAAAAGGATTAATTTATAGGATAAGGTGGTAATGGCTAGAAAAACATTCAACCAATAGGTTTTATACATATTTAGGTCACCATATTGACATTATCTTTGAGATATAATCGTAGTTAAATAGTTAACTTTTACCTTGTATTCTTTTATTATTATAATAAATGGTTATTAAAAATACTATAAATATCCAAGAGAACCTCTAGTGGTTAATTATTGATATATATAACCATATATAAGTCATTTGTATTATCCTTATATTATTATGAATATTATATCAATTAGTAATATAGTATTTGTTTTAAAAACTCATTTATGTCAATTTCGACACTATTTGGTTTTTTGTGAAAGTCAAAAAAACTTTATAACTTCAAAAAATATTTATTTAATCAACCATAAAATGTCATATTAACCGATAAAACTAGTATAATTAATCAGAAGTATCAATTTACATTTATATGAATATTTATAATATCAATTATTTTAATCTTTCTTTAATAAGGCAATTACTGCATCAATATTGTGTCATAAATAAATTTAATTAATTAATGTCTAAAAATTATAATTAAAATACCATTATGTAATAAATATGTTTATATTTATAATGAATATTTATATTTGAATTTATCTTATGTATAACCCTTTATTAAAAATCATTTAGTTATTAAACTTTGAATTTAATACTCTTAACTCTTCTTTAAAATAAAAGAATAATAAATTTCCTAATCTAATCCAAGTGGACCAAAAGGAATATATTTTATTAATGAGGTTTATTTTGGTCTAAATACACTTATAAAATAAAATTAGGACATGTGTTAGGGTAATTATAATATTAGTTTTTACCTTTAATTACCCAATTTACTTTTAACTATTGTAAATAAAAGTTAAAAGTTTCTATTCACCAAGAAATATTTTCATCTTATTGAACCAAATATTATATACGGATATCAATTGTGTCTTTCCAATTTTTTAATTCAATTCACAGAAGCGATATAATTAATTTTTAGGAAAATGTCAAAATGCACCTAAAAGGTGGGTAAAAGACGGTAAGAAGTTCAATAAAATTTTATACATCTCTTATTATTATAAAATGAATCCAATTAATTACATTGAACTAGTATAGGTATTATGTATATATTTTTACCTAAAATAAATTTAAATAAAATAACTAGTTATTTAAATAAAATTTTATTTTTAAACAATAACGTAGTGTTTTTAACTATTCATCAAAAATTGAATGTTTCAGAAAATTCCCCAAAATTCACCCTAAGAGAATTTTGATTTTCATAATCCAAAAATGTTGTCCATTTTGAAAAATAAAATTTATAAAATTTCAAAAATTTGGTATTACTATTCATGACGGAATGTTTGATTGGTTGTTGTGTATTAGAACTCGAATTTGTGTACATCACAAACCATTGTATTATTCAAAGACAAGCATACAGTGGAAGCTTGGGGTGTTACACCATCCATAGGAAGTATCTCTTAGGGATGTAGTAATGGTGAATTCACCCATCCCTATAGAGTATCCCATGTGTCTCTCAATGATAATGTAACCATCCTTTGATTACAATAGTGAGGAGCGCCTTTTCCACCACCATGATCAAGTAATCATTCAGGGTGACCACAATCACCCCCATTACTCAGGATAGCATAATCATCCATGAGAATCATTCATATGGACTCCATCCCATATATCATAACTAAGGGATTCCATGCCCTAATTGAGGAGACTATAATCATCCGCCTAAAACCACAGCTTGTTGAGATCAAAATTATAATCATGTAGAGAAATTCAAGGATAACATAATCATCTTAGGAGAAAAATATTGGACGTGAAGAACATAGAAGCACGTATAACTAAAAATCTGAATCCCTAGATGCACATTCAAGTATCCTATTAAATTATAGAGTATATCAGAAGCTGAATCCAAGGAAATAAGTCTTTGAATCCAAATACAGAATGCTTATTCGCATTAGCCACATCATACACTAACTTGGAATAACATATGCAAATCATCATTGTATTAATAGTAATATGGTCAACACACAAATAAAAGTGAGGGTGTTTGAACTCTTAAACCCATCGCTACTACAAAATCTCTATCTGATTACATGTTCGGTATGGGTTTGATGGTGACACCTCATACCGTCTCTAACCAAACTCAGTATACTAACTCAGGGTTAGTCAACATTGGGGCACCCACTAGGTCCCTTATGTCATGAAACTATAGTGGCATCTTACACGAGATCCTCTATGTCCATGGTGAATAGATAAATTCCACTTGGGGTCCTATAGGACAGTATGTAAGCTTATAATCCCTCTATAGATCCTAGTATGGGATATATAGAGGAATCCCATATTGGACCCTTGTTCGAGGTCAGAGCCTCATGTCATTAGAGGAAATTAGCACACTAGGGTTGTTGATGAACCCAGGTGTTCATCCAGTACCACCTAACCATTATATTTAATATTGTAATTTATCAAAAAGAATTTAAACATGGGGACTCACCTTTATGTCATATCCTAAGAATATATATATCATCGTTAAGAAGAATAAATACTAATGGTTCAGGCATGATAGACCACCTACCTATAGGAAGATTTCAATTTATTTCTCAAATCCTAGAAGTAGAAGCTAAGGCAGGTCCAAGATCAGACGAGTTGTGTGGGGTCCTTCCACACAACCAAAACCATATAAATTAATTAATTAAAATTATATTGTAAAAAAATAAGTAATCTTATCAAAAAAGTTATTAAATTGGATTAATTTATAAGGTCCTAATACTCAAAATCTCTCTAGTGAATCTCATCACACTGGAACCATAAAAACACTCCCACAAATGCATGACACATTTGAAACTCTAAATCTGGTATGATCCCTAATAAATAATGTAAAACAAACACCCAATAAAAATTATTTTAATAATTAATGTTTTATAAAATCATTGTGGTGACATACCATGTCAAAATGGAATGCATGAAACAGTAGATTGCCTTTCAATATAGCCTTTTATTAGGTAGAGAAAAATACCAAACCGAAATGGTGATTCCAATCTGATTATGTAGAATCTTATAAACAACCTTAAATAAAAAAACCATGAAATCAAAACCATCATAAGTATAATAATGCGCATGAAAAGAAAATGATGATATTACTCGTAGATTCCATAAAAACACACCCAAAATCTCAAGGATCCCTAAATAATGGAGGGATAATAGAGGGTGTCATCTATGAACTCCCCACACACCTCTTGTGTATAATGAAGAAAATGGGGTAGGGTCCCACTCTTACACTTAAAAAACATTTTCCACATGTTACACAACATGTAACTATCACATGTTGGGAAACAGTTTCAACACATGTAATAGATTCCCAACATTTATTCCTTGGGGCAATCCCCCATGCTTTCATGTCATTAATCTACTAGGCTAAAACCCATGAAACCATTACACATTGTGTAAACAATTCATTGTGTGTAAAACCAGCAACAACTATTTTCAACAGCTGAGATGCCCATTCCTCCTATAGTGTATTCTCTAACACCTTGATCATCCACTAAAGTAGAAACCACATACTAAAACACATCATATAAATGTTAGAACACTAAAAAAATTATTCTAAATTATGGTTCATAGGGAGGACCATCCACCAAGAGAGAAAAATGTTCAAATTCTCTTGACACTTCAAATTTATATAAAACATAGAATGTTAAAGCATATCAACCTGAAAATATCTCATCCCTAAGGAGCCTTGGTGAATAATGAAGGCATCACTTGATCTACCTAGGTCATAAATTCCCACTCACAAATATAGGTTGTGTTTATGAATTCCCAACATCCCTCCTAGTGCTACTAGAACATGTGTTAAATTAGAATCTAAAACTCGTTACAATGCTTGTAATTGTATACAAAACACCAAGATGCACTTACCAAATATCATATAAAAGAAGACAAAACCAGGTCTTTACTTCTTTCATCAACTGACATATGATGCTCTCTACTATAGTTGATTACTGTAAAGTGAAAATTAAGAACCATGGTACTTCCACCATTGTAATTGCTTATAAATCATGTCCATAACATTTTAATGGATCATTAGGTAAGTCTTTCAACCCAAAACATTTTATCACACATGAGGAAACCACAATATGTATCCAGGTTCATTCCACTACACAATAATCGATACATTTCTAATTCAATACACACAGATTATCATAATCATTAAGGGATCAACACTCCCTCTCAGACTCTACCCAATTCTATGCTCAAAAATGTACCTAAAATTCATTGGGCTATCTAGTAGTCCCTGGTTCCAATAACTTAATGATGTAAATGATTTTATGACCACCCTACATCTGATCTAAAATTACTAGGACCCATATTTCCTAAGGGTTATCTACTAGTGACTAATATCCTTCTCCTCACCTTAGGAGCTTCCTTGACATGTCACCAGTGAAATTGTCTTCAAACATGATATCTCATTCCCCATCAATTCTCAATCCTAAAAACTAGGACATATCCAAAAATACTCACACTCGAGTATCAATGAAAAAATAATTCATCACCTATTCTTAATCAAAACAAATTGTAATCGAAGAAAAAACCAAAATTTAAAAACATAATAAGGGGAACCACCATAAAATGGAAAACTGTTTCTTATGCATCATATGGATTAACTTGTACTGTTCCTCGAGCACAACCTCAACAGGTTTCATTTATAAACCAAAAAAATAAATTTTTGAAGCTAAGTGTAGTTCCAAATATCTCTCTATATTCTAAATAAAATCTTAATACATATCATGATTTTCTCTAACTAAGAGTCCACTAATATTCCACTGAAATGCTTATATATCTCTATAGATCCATGCACACAACAAACCAAATAACTTTCTTTTAACAAACTCTAAATCTTCCATCTCTTGAAAATGATTGTCTAGGTCCAGCCATAGGTCAACCTTCTCATTGTACCTGATTTATTATCTACATCACCACTTTCATTGATGAAATTTTTTCATTTACCAAAACTCCTGGGGAACCAATCCCACATCATCTCCACGAAATCACCAGGAATCATCTGTCACATATCCACTAACTAATTTACAATTTAAATGGTACCTTACAAAACCATTATGTAACTTTATTACCCAACTCAAACACCCATGAATCATCCATCACAATGCTAATCATACCATTCTACATGTAATTTCATTCACATTAATCTAGAATCTCCCTCATAACTCCACATCAAATCCGGGAACATTACCCATTCCTCAATAAATTCCATGAATACCTATCACTAGAAATCGTTCCATTCATGAGTGTATACCCTCAAACTAACTATATTTGTGATAAAAAAATTGGTCAATAAGTCCAGGCACCCAAACAGTCTTTCCTATAGAATTGTGTCTGGAAAAACATTTCCCTAGGTTCTTCGTTAGAAGCCAAAGACACATCACCATGCTTATATCTCAAAAAACTAATAACCTACTATGAATTTTTATTAGATGACTAGAAAAAAGTTCACTACCTAAAAATTAATTCATAAACTCATTCCAACCCAACTCATGTTTCCCTTTATTAGAACAAAACATCGACCAATAGGGTTCTATGTCAAAATAATGGGCCTCAAGGTTTTCCACCCAGTTATACTAGTAATGTCCCACAAGAGGGTCACTATGTCCAATAACCTTCATCAAAGGCCAAACATCTCTATGTAAGATATAGATAATGACATATAAGTTCCAAAAATGTCAATTATTGGCATACTAGGGCCATATTTCTCTATGTACATCCTCAGAAGGGACTTCCGCCTAGAGTATCATGATATGAAATCATGATAGAATGAATAGCTAATGATCACTAGGAATAAAGTATATGGAAATACCCCCCTTAAGGTTCATTTCAGGAAAAACATTTAGTCCACTATCATTATCTCGAATAGGGACCTAAATAGATCAGTTTAAAAAAAATAAACCCATAATGGGTCCACTAAAAAATTATCAATTTCTGATACTGAACAACAAGTGTCAGTTCCATAAGAACATGGTTTATTCAATAATAATGTAATTCCAAGATATTTTGGAAAAACATTTATGGGTTTTTATAGACACATTAAATAATCTTACCTAAAAACAACACCCAATGAGGGGATCACTACTACAAAAACGGGCGAGGGAAGCACTACCCCTTTATTAGCGCTTAAAAAATTTATATTTCAAAAAAATTCTTGGAAAAAAATTATTCTTATATAATTATATTTATTTGTATATAAGTATAATATATATTTTTTAAATATGTTTTATATACATATAAATATACTATTACAGTAAATATTTAACAAGTTTAGTGAAAATGGATTTAAAAAACTTTAAAAAATATTTTTAATTAATAATTTTCTAATTATTATTTATTAAAAATCATTTAATAACAATTTGAAGATACAAAAAATCAAAACAATTAATAAAATATCTAAAATAAGTTGAAAATGTAACTCAAAATTCAAACATCCATATCTTTTTATCCGGGTGTCCGTTTGATCTCTACAGCATATCAAATCGAAGAATGAAACAATCTTTATGCGCTGGTGACCGTAGAGAAACCTCTATCATGTTTTTAGATCACAAAAAAGTCCCAAAAGTCCTCCAAAACCGAGTTTTTAGTTTGGATACCCCGATTTGTTAACATTCTAAAAGGTATAACTTCTGATTCGGATGTCCGTTAAGACTATACCACATATCATATCTAATATTGTTTCATTTTCTTCTATTTGACTAGTTGTGGAGTTGAAATGGTCTTCTAGATTATATGTTATGATCATTTTATCATTCTATTTCTTTTCAAATACACATATATATGTCTGTATTGGTAAATATATATGTGTCTGTGTGTGTTTGTGACTATGTGTGTTTGATTCTGTTTGTGTGTATGTGTGTTGTATATATATATATATGTATGTATGTATTTATTTATTTATTTAATTATAAAAACACATAAAAAACATATTTCAGAACTGTATTTAGAACTAATCTTATAAGTATATATTAATATAAAAATAAATATACAGATAAAAATTTCTAACTAAATATATATATATATATATTAATATATGAATGAATTTATATATACTAATATATGAATAAATATAATTATATTCAAATGAATCTATATTAATATACTAATAAATGTAACTATATATATATAAAGAGATGTATCATAAAATAGAAAAAAATTAAATAGCATAGTGGTATAGGTGTAGCCCCAAAATGGGGAGGTTGCAGGTTCGAGTTTGGGTGGAGGTAAAGGTGGTGCGCGCGTGTGGGATGATTGGGAAGGGAAGCATGTAGGAGACCTCCTAGCGCTGATAAAGGGGTGTTCAAGTGCTAATAAAAGATATCCCCACACATTATTTAATTGTTATTATTATTATTTTTACTTCTATCATCGCTTTCAGAAAGCGCTGATAAAGGCCCCTTTTATCAGCATTAAAAAAAAGCGCTGATAAAGGGGACTTTTATCAGTGCTTTTTTTTCACTGATAAAAGTGGTCGTTATCAGTGCTTTTTAGAGCACTGATAAAAGGGACCCCCTATATTAGCGGTGAGCTATAAAATTCTTTTTTAGCACTGTTAAATCCCGTTTTGAGCGCTGATATTGGCCATTTTTATAGTAGTGGATTAAGAAAAGGGAATCTTATGCTTGATCGACTTACTGGGGTCATTGCACTTCATACACTTGAAAACTAAGTCATCCACCTCACCATAAAAGAAATATAAATGTAGATCCACATAGCCTTCCATCAGAAGAAAATGAATATAAAAGTTGGCCGAATTGAGTATAATGGAACCAAAAACCGATAGGGAAAACACTATTTTAGCTTTTGTTGGCACATTAAACAATTGTCTTACTATCGTAAAAAATAATCACACAATATTAGGCCTATAGAATGTGAATCATGTGTGCCAAATATGATGCATGAGACACCTCTTTACTTTATCGGCTATGATTCCAAATCAATCACTAGCCTCTTTCCAACAGGCCATGTTCGATAATATATTAATAAATCATATATTTAATAGAACATGTGAATTTCCCAAAAATAAAATCAAATAAAACTATAAAATCACATATCAATAATTGAAATTTTGAATTCATATTAACCTAGTCTTCTTTCCAGAATTATTATTCTCAATTCAATAGCCTGATATACATCATTGATTCAGACACATTCTTGATAATATGGTCTAATATATCAAATATATTAATGTAAAAGGAAAAAATGCTATGAAACCACATTTTAAATTCCCAACCCAAATTCTAGTTAACCATTTCTTTGATCAGGTTCACCATAAGACCTCAAGAGATCCTCCCTGTACACCAGAGGATTTCGAATAGTATTGAGGTTCTAGGGTGTGATAGTGGGGTGACTATTCCCTCATACCGAATTAATAAAATAGTATAAATAACTAAATATCGTAAACAATGTTAATATTTAGAGTTAAAAAGTAGTAAATTAACTGAAATGGAATATTATACAATAATAAATAAAATGATGTAAAGGCCCAAATGACAGTTTCATACATATAACATTGATCTCCCACTGGTTTGAACACTTATACCATAGAAAATTAAATAAATAGAAATAACATTACAAGTATGTATTGCTGCACTCGGTCATAAAACATACCAAATATAAACATACATAAACAAACTGTACTAGTTGATTAGTCCCAATCCTCAGCATGGCCTATGTCTAAAACCAATTGAATGCCTTCTTGTGTATCCCAATGCAATGGAATCCTGAGTAGGGTGTGAGTAAAAATCATATTAGGGAGCCACCAGTTCGGACCCATACAAGTCTAGTAATATGAAGTGTATGTATATGTGAAATAATCATCAGGATAAAAGTAATAATAATTATAATTATAGCTGGGAATAAGATAAAAACAAGTCATTCAAAAAAATATCAATGAAGGGGATCAGCCTAGTTGAGATACAACTAGTAACATTAAATAAAATAATTATTGTGAAACCACATTTGATCCCTGGGTCTATGATCCCGATCAATTAGGTAGTGTTCTATAACATATATAATTATATATTTGTTTGTATATATACATATATATTCCCATATATATATATATACATAAACATGTATACAAATTTGTAAGCTGAAAAATATCAAAAAGAACAGCAATCAATCCTTGGGTTTGTAATCCCAATCATCTGGACATCACGTGAGAAGGGAATTGAGAAAGATGCCATATGACTAAAGCTGTGTATATATAATATAATCTCTAGGTCTATACTTCCAATCTAAAATACCTTCTTCATCCAGTACAGGAAAATTTCACTAAGAAAGTGCAGTCACCATCCTGGTATACATATCATATACATGAGTTCACCTGTACTCACCTCCAATTTAGAAAAACATAGACTTCAGGTAACAATATAACATCATGAAAATAGCCTTTGAGATGGGCATCATGAAGCTACTAACATGAAAATATTGTCTAATGTATGAGCCCAATGTCCCTGTCTATAGTTGGTCATGATATTGGAGCTCGAATGAACACTAAGGTTCTGACACTTAGGTTACCAATTTAAAATTCTCTCCAAACATGTGTACATGTTTGGAATCCATTTATATATAAACAGTACAACACTCCATCCCTAAGAAGTACCTTTGGTCGATGTAGTAATGGTTTATCTTCCTAACCTTAGGGAGAATCCAAGGTATTGATCGAAGAGAAAGTAGACATTCATCAAGTACAACGATAAAGAGCACCATGTCAGCGCTTTAATCAAGTAATCAATCGGGGATAGTGCAGTCATCCCCATCACTCCAAATAGAATAATCATATATGATTATCATCAATATGGACTCAATTCACTTATATCCAAACAAAGGTACTTCATACCCAAATCAAGGAGAGAGTAATCATACTCTTAAAACCACAACTCTAGGAGAGTGGAATCATCATCATGTATAGAAATTCAAGGAGATATTAATCATCAACCTAAGAATAATAATGGATATGAAGAACTTCCTAGTATATACAACTCAAAATCCAGATCCAAACTAATAAATAAGTGATCAGAAGCTAGATCCTAGGAAATATATCTGAGAATCCCAATAATGAAAGCTACACCGCATCAGTATAATCAACCACTAAACAAGAATCACATATGGTAATCCTTGTTTCAACAATATTTATCAGGTGAATGCATAAATTAAGAAAAGGGTCTTTAAACACCTAAAACCGCCACTTCTACCACAATCCAATGGGATTATATGTTTGACATGGGTTCTATAGTGACACCCAATACTATCCATATCCATAATTATTGTAATAACTAAGGGTTCCTCTATATAGGGGAACCCACCGGGTCCCACAAGTCTAGAAAGTAGATAGACATCCAACTCAGGATCATCTAGATTCATAGTGAATAGAGGTATTCTTCTTAGGGTCCTCCTAGTCAATAAGTAAGCAAGGATTCCCTCTAGGAATCCTAGAACGGAATAAGAATAAGCATCCCACAGGGGATCCTCAGTCAAGGTCAGAGTCTCAAGTAATGGGATAAAGCTACAGAATTTTAATTATGGGAGACCTCATGCATTAATGCAGTAACATAAACCTATTAAAATTAATATAAAAAATTATTATAATGAATTTAAACAGGGGTGTCTCCCTTGGGGGTGATCTTGAGCATCCCTATAATACCCGAAACATTCATAAATACTAAAGGGGGAGGTATGGTAGAAAATATAACATTAAAAATATGTCAATTTATTTCTCAAATTCTATAAGTAGTTGTCAAGGCCTATCCATCCTCATCCATGTCATGAAGGGTCCTATATTAAAACCAGAATCTCAAAAATTAATTAATTATTATTAAACGATAATTAATTAATTAATCTTATGAATATAAACTATTAAAATCGTTTAATTTATAATGTTATAATACCCAAAATCACACTGGTCGATCTTATTACACCAGAACCACAACCAAATGCTCACCAACAACACACAACGTATCTAAAAACCTTAATCAAGCTTAATTCCTAAGAAATTTTATTAATGAAAACACCTTAAAAAATATTTAAATAATTAAATCTTTATTAAATCATTACGATGACATACATCAACAAAGTGGAACATGGTGAAGAGAAGACAACCTCTTAGGATGGCCTCTCTCCAGCCAAAGAAAAATCACTAAGAGAAATGATTGATTCAACTATTCCCTAATGGAATATAATGATGAAACCTAAACAAAAAAACACTAAAACCATATTTGATTGATGAAGAATAACGCAAAATGATGTCATAAAAAGATATTACCAGGAGACATTTCCAATATTCATCCAAAACCCCTTTGATTCATGTATAATAAAGATAGAAGAGAGGGGGTAAGCCATGGGATCTTTGTAAAAATGTTGTGACTAAAGAAGTAAATGGGGGATGATCCCCCTTTCTCACCATTTTTTTTAAAATCCAATCCCTCAAGTTACATTAAATGTAACAATTACACAATGTGTAATTGTTTCACAGCATCTAATTGATATGCATCATGTATTCCATGGGGTAATACACTGTTCCTGCATGTCGGGAATCATTTAGGCAAAACCAAATAAAACTATTACCTGACATGTAAATGATACATTTCATGTAAAACTTCCAACATCTTTCTTCATTATCCATGATTCCCATTCTTCTACTAGTGTTTATCTGAAACCTCAAATCATCAACCAAAACATAAACCACATTTTTAATCACTAAATCCAGAAATTTGGACACTCAAAACCACTTTTTTATTTTTGGTTCAATGGGCAGAATGTCCACCAATTATGAAAAAAAATCAAATTATCTTGATAATTCAGCACTGTCCAAAACACTAGATATTGAAAACATCAAAACTTGCATTGAATTTTTCCTATTATGTTCTCATACTGACTCATTATGTTGTTCATTTCCAAATATTTTAACTTCACATCATGTGGAAACTATATTTCTATGAGGCGAGAGTGTACCATAACATGAGAAATGACTAACCATTACACTATAACAAACTGACTCATACACGAGCACAATTTCATCCATCAATCCTTAAATTAGATGTTGGGATATATAATCTACCCTTACTCAATCCTGGTAATAAGTTTATATTACCCTAACATATGTAATATATCTTATACCCTTACATGATTTGGGTATATTCCTTTATATGATATATGAATATACAGAGTGATCTTTACATAGGAAATAAACATTAACATTATGTGAACTAATGCAATTAGAATCATCATTGTGAATAGATTAAAACCAGGTTAATAAACCCATTAATAAAATATACTTTTTAAAATAATTGTCATATTTTATAGTTTTAATCTTATAATACATAATGCTAATTCTACATAATCAATCATTGAAATGATTCATTATTTTTATTTCATACATATAATAAATCTTATATTTATTTATTTCATTCCATTATTAATGATATGTTATTTATCATTTATCATTTATTATTCATAACTAATATATTTTAATTATTCCTAAATATATTCCATTAATTATATATAAATAACTTATAATTATATTCATATTATATATATTTTATTTAAATCAATATATTATATATCAAAATACATATTATACTAGTATTAAAATTTATATTTATCATTCACTTTCATTTATCAACTTGTGAAAAATAATTTCATTTCATTAAAAATTTATTTTATAAGTTCATTAATAGAGGTAATTATGGTTAAATTAGAAAATTTTAATGTGAACATATTAAATATAATTTAATATTTAATAAACAAAAATTAAAATATAATTTCTAATATGAAATAAAATATAGTAAAAATATCACCTTTATAATATAAATATTTTATATTTCTTTCTTTCATATCTTATTGTTCTCCTGCAATACTTATTTATTCAATTTTTTTAGTGTTTATAGAGAAAATAATTTAATTTTACAAAACTTACTTCATTCAAAATATATTTTAGTTTATTTTAGTTATGAAGTGATCTATTTAATAAGAATTTATTTAAAATAAATATTCATGTATAAATCTATGTGAATTACATTCTACCCCCTTAAATAAAATTTTCACCTATATTTTTATTATTGGATATTGGAAAATGAAAATGATCAGTATGATTTTTTTTAAAAAAAAATTAGAGTTTCATTTCAAAATAAAAATCCCCTACAAGGAATAAAGAAATTTTATTAAAATTAATTCAGTAGTAGATTTCAATACTAAAAAATATATAAAATAATAATATATTTAAAAGGGTATTCTGTAATTTTAAATGTTTTATTTCTCCTATAGAGAAATGGGAACGAGCAGTGAAATAATTATTTGGGGAATATTAATAAAATTTCAACAACAATCGTTTCATATAAAACTTATACACGATGTATTAAATTTATATAAAATGATATGAATTTTGAAAAAAAAATATGACATATTGTTTTATAACATCTGAAATGGTCATATTTTTATAAAATAATATAACATGGTTAGTTGTTAATTTTTTTAATTATTCTATTTCAAAAATATTTAACAACTTTCCATGGATAAAATTTAAGACTATATATATATATATCCAATTTATGTCTCATTTTAAACTATTATAAAATCATTACATTCTTCAAACTCTCATGATATGGTGAAATATTTAAATATTCTTTGATACTAACTTTATTATTATGAGAGATGAGAGGGTTGATCTCTTAGATTTTAATCATAGAAAATAATTGATCAATGAAAATTCAAAGGTGTGTAAGAGAATTTATATATATTATATAATTTTTTAATGGAATTTTACATTGGAAAATGTTTCCAAATGATATGATCTCAAATTTTCATTAATGATTGAAAGTATGTTATCCAGAAGTAATATATGAGTTTTTTAAGAAACGCATCATTCCATATTAAAACCAATCCTTAATATGTTGATATCATATAAAAAAAATTTAATATATAATTTTTAATATAATTTTTAATTAGGAATAGAACAAATAATCAATTTTTTGATTCTTTTTACATAGATTTTAGTAAAGATAATATTTATAGAAAACAATTAATTAAATTACTCTACAAAGATTATTTGTTTAATGAATAATTCTATTGATTCAAAAATTTGAAATAATAAAACCCAAAAAAGTCTATATAATCCCCATTATATCATAAAAAATCAACATAACCCTAATGAAAAAAATCTTCATAAAATATAATTGTATAAAATTATAAAAGTTATATTTTCACACATAGATAATGCTTAATAAAAATTATATTAATCCCTAATGTATTTAGAACCATTCATTAATACCAAAAAATAAAAAACAAAACCTAGAATTTTATAATTGTAGGAATATAATATAATAATGTATGATTTTACATACCCAATAATCTTACTAAATCATGATCTTTGGAGAATTTTGATTTCTACTACAAATTAATTCTCATATTTCCAAATAATATTTTTCTAATTTTTATAAACTCTTTAGATGAGAAACCTTCACTCCTAATAACTATTCTTTATAATTCATACAAATGTTCATAAATAACATTGATCCCTTTTCATAATATTTCAAAATATATAGAGAGTACAAAATAGATCTGAAAAACATTTCAATAATGAAAAAAAATTAAATATTTAAAATAAATAAGAAACTATTGAAATGGTTTTCATTTAATATGATATTATTTATGATTTTCTATAAATTATTTTTGGTATAAAATAATCACTAAAATTAAAGAGTGGTTTTAATATATTAATTATTTCAACCTAGAAAAAAAGAATATAATATTATTGAAACATTCTCAATGAAAACTATTTTTTAATGATTATCTCTTGAAATCAGATACCTTTGAATCCATATAAAATGATGAATTTCAATTTAAATAAATAGAATTTCAATTGAATATATTCCACAATAATTTAATTATAAGTTTGTTTCATACATTCATGTAATTTAATATTTTATTTTTAGAAACTCTTAAGAAAGAAATGAGAATTCATTAAGGAACTTTGGAATATTTATAATAATAATTTCATGTTCACTCCCTATACTATCATCACATAGTGGATATGGTCCCATACTGAATTATGGTCACTCATTAATCCTTTAAATAACACCTCATAAGACATAAATATTTACACAATTATTTGGAGGGTGATAGCAGACCCACTTTTCACATAGTCAAAAAATTATTATATGGGGTATGGTTTTACTGCTCATCCCCCGCCAACATCTAGTAATTTTCAGGTACCTTTTCTTTTAATCCAACACTTAGTATATTGCGTCTTAATAAAAATAACTCATTTTGACATTATTTCCATATCCATAAATACGAATTCTTTATAACAATTACCACCAGGGAATTATTTCAATAAATGCATAGATCAATGATGAAAAATCATAAAATGAAAATTTTAAAGAGAGAAATAATTTAACGTATAATGTAAAAGGGTAAAAATAATAAAAATAGAAAATATATTGGATTTATTATAATAAAACCCCAAAAAATAACTCTTGATGAGATATTCATTTCCAAATAAAACATGGTTTCTAAAACAAATACATAGGATGAGAATTAAATGAAATTAAATAATTTAAAACAAAAAATTATCTTTTTGAAAACTAATAATACCCTTCTGTATTTACTCTCACTACAAACAGATCTACTCCATTTTAACTTTTATAGATGTTAAATTGTAATACCAAACTCTCCCACTACCATTGTATCATTCTATAAATGGAAACTAATGAAAGTAATGTGTATTATTGGTGGTGGATGATTTTTAATGATTTGTTTTATCATTCCATACAAAGGAGGAGATCCTTTTATAACATACATTAATTTTTTATTCCATATGTATTATTAATTAATTATAATATTTTTATCATTGATGGGGAAATGGACATGCAATTAAATTCAATTGAATGTGTCATCCTACTAAACCAAAATCATTTAATGTTCATGTTTTTAAATATTAAAATATTGTATGTGTAGGTTTAGATTTAACCATATCATTTAACTTTTCTCGATGGTTGAACATTACATGAATTGGAAACTAACTTTATAAGAGGATGGATGGTACACTTATGTGAGTACCTACATACCCTTAAACGTGCATATATTAAAACATACATGATCACAGTCTCGTCCATTAACCCTTATATAGTTGTTGGGGTCTTGGATCTACCATTATTTGATCTAGGAGTAAGGTAGTTTCTATTATTAGATGAGATGGATATCATCTACCCTTATTTGAGGTGGGTATCTACCTTTACGTAAAATGTTAATACTCAAAGTGGCCTTTATAAGGGTAATGAATATCAAATTTTTCTGGTCTCCGATAATTAGTATCACATTTAAATGAAGATTAAAAAAAGCCTTTTAATTCCATTAAAAATAAATTTATAAATACAATTTATTGTTTTTATATTTTCATATTATTTTACTTATTATTAATTATTTATAATCATTCATTTAAATGATTATTTACTTTTATTTATGATATATTATAATTCATATATTCATTTATTTATTTATTTATTTTCATTATTAATAATTCCATATTTATAATTTTCCCTCACTAATATTACCACTTGTATTTTAATTATTCAAAAATATATCTCATTCCTAATATATAGTTTCCTTATAAATATTGTTATCTTATATTTATGTATTCAATTTAAATTAATACATTATATACCATAAAGAATATTTAATTTCTATAAAAATTTATATTTATTATTTACTATCATTTATGAACATATATTACATAATTTCAATACATTAAAAAATTATTTTATATGTTTATAAATTAAATAAATTATAGTTCAAGTATAAATTTTCAAATTCCAACATATTAAATAAAAATTTATATTTAAAATTTTATATTTACAATCATTACAGAAAAAAAGTTAAATATAGTTAATGTAATTATTTTATAACATGAATATTTTGAATTATTTATTTCTTATAATATTTTCCATGTATAATATTTCTATATTACATTTAAATGGGGTTTATAGATAAAATCATTTATTTTTATAAAAATTACTTCAAGATGAAATATATTGAAGTATTTTTATGTTAGGAAACGAGTTACTTAATAATATTTTTTATAGAATAATATTTTGATTTAAAATATCATGGTATTGTAGGCTTATACTATGAATAATACAAAACAAGACACTATCCTTCTTCAAGAGAGTATTACCAATCATAAGGGAGCTATAAAGTCATATCACCTATCACACATAATCCTAATCACATCATTAAAATCGCATTATCCCAATAAAGAACCATCCAAATGCATTCCCAAGTCATTCAATGCCTTTAGACCTATCATAGGACTTGTTTATATCAACCAACCTCATATTCCCTTTGGAAACATACTAACTGGGTATGTTTATAACACTCAATAGAAAATGGTGAAATTTCTCCAAATCAAGGATTCACTATGATAATAAATATATCTTTTGAGGGAAATTTATATCCCTTTACATTTGACATGAATCCAAAAATACAATTAGGAATTCACAATTATTTATAAATAAGGATATGGTTAAGTATGATAGGGAAGAACTACCTCATACACTGACTATCAATATTTAAGAAACATTTTACAGTACTTCAAAAATAAACTATATGATTTTAAACCCTTATCTCATACTACTAACCATAAAAAATTAATTTTAAAAATTTATAGTTAATTAAAAAATGTAAACCAATGTTGTATAATCATTAAAAACACACCACATAACATCCCATTTATAGGACCTTAAAAAACATTAACCCAATAGCATATGGAACTCTCCTGGAAATCATATTAAAAAAATCACCATCTTTCATTACCCAATAAGTTTCCAATTCTTATAGGATTTCATAAACACCCTATAAAAATACATTCAGTGATAAACCTCTAACCAAATAGTAAACACAGGTATGAATATCTCCATATAGGACCTCCCATATGCACTGTGTACAAAATCCCCATCAATTAAGATAAAATTCACCATTCTAGAGTGAAATAAATGTTACACCCTGTGATTTTATGAGATATATTATTTTTAATTTCATTCATTTCTACTATTATAAACTACACCAAGATTATCTTGTTCTATATGTAACACTGTATTAGCTTGCAGTATACACAACACTATTCTTGGCTCGTGTTACACACAATTTCAAGTTCGTTTTGTGGAAATTATTCTATGCAACATTAATTATAGATTTTTTAATTTATAAATGAAATACATTTTGATTATGTTATATGCAACACCAAACAAAGTTTTCACTACATGCAACCCTGACATGGCTTGCATTACACGCAATCGCGACCTTCCTCGACAGCGTTTGTAGTACGCAATACCGGGATTCACTAAACAACGATATATTGTTATAATATTATTATGGACTAGACATTATATATAGTATTAACTACATTCTTAATTTTATAACATTATTATTCATTTTAAACATTTTTTAGAACACAGTATGAGAACAAAATAATTTTTTCGAGTAAAATAAGTATTTTTCTAAAAATATAGTTTTGTCGCCTTTTGATGGTGCGCCCACATTAAATATGGTTTTTAACATTTTTATAAGTTCAATTTTACAAAATAAAATTATTCTCTAGAATAAGGATATAAAAATTTACTTTGGATAAAATTTTCATATTATTCTGATAACTTTCATATTTTAATGAATAGTAAAAACACGCTATATTTTAATTTAAAACAACTTTTTTCATCACAATAATTTATATGGTTATATTATCTTCCTAATTGGTTTTAAAGTTTAATTAGAATATATATTTACCATTTAATCAAATATTGGTCATTGGAATTAATTTCACATTGAATTTGGACATAAACAAGTGTCGATCATTTGGTAGTTATTGTTTCTTAAAAACATGATATTTGTTTTGATAACGGGAATTGATTTTAAAATTAATTAATGTCACTTATATATTTTGAATTTGTAAAAATAGACATCATTTTTGAATTCGGAATATCAAATATATCTTAGGCTGAATTTTTGGTATTTTTATGAGAAACTTCAATTTTTTATGAATAGTAAAACCACTTAGTGATAGTTAAAAAACATACTCATTCATTTAAATGAAAATTTTCGACTTCTATGAATTTAATTTCAAAAATCTGACATACATGGTTGTTGTCAAGAAGTAACATGGGGTTCAATAAGATGAAAATAATTTTTGATGAATAGTAACTTTTGACTTTTATTTACTACAGTTAAAGGTAAATAGAGCAATTCAAGGTTAAAAGAATATTATAACAATTCAAAATTACCTTAACACTTTTCCTAACCTTATTGGATGAGTAGTGGCCGACCATGGGCATCCTTGGGTCGATTTTGGGACCCCATTGAGCCACTTTGTAGTGATAATGACAATTTGGATTAATTAATTTAAAGTAAAGACAAAATTGACATTAACAAAAATATTTTAGTAATTAATTTTTATAAAGGGTTATATAAATTATCTTTTAGACTATATATATTAATTGGAAATGTAAAAATATTTCCTACATGGGGGTTTTTTTAAAAAAATTAGACATCAAATAAATTAAATTATTTATGACAGAATAATGATGCAGTATTTACCTCATTAATAAATGATTTAAATAAATAAGATTTTAATGATTAAAATATTATCCAAAACATGTCCAGTTATGATTGGATGATTTTATTTCGACCATGAGTCATCTTATATTTATCTTTAATTATTTTTGGAACTTTTGAAACCGAAGATAAGTTTATAATAAAATAATATTTTCACACTTTCCAAAGGTTCCTCTCCTCTCCCTTATAAAAGAGCACCTCCTCTATCTCCACTTTACACAACTTTGAGCCTTCATTCTTGGCCAACCCCTTCCAATTTCTCTTCTCCACTTCCCTAGAAACATTATGGAGGTTCTGGTCTCCCTCGAATTTTTTAGTTAAAGATTTATATGTCATGATATAGACATGGAAGGAATGGTTAGTTAATCCTGTTCAGTGATACAGGACTGGAACGAGGAGTGAACTTGATTCAGAACGGGACTTTGTCCACTAAAATGGTCTTGGAAGCAATTACTTGGATACTATGGAAATAATATCATGTGATTAATGGTTTTCCACAATTAAATGTTTTATTCCCATGCTATTTTATCATGATTGATGTTCCTTTATGATCTATGTCTTATGTACTACCAAGATTTATTTCACAACTCATGATTTTAAAGTTTAAACTTTATGTTCATGTTTTGATGTGAAAATGTATATGATTTGTTTTATTTTCTCCATGCTTACCCTTAATGAGCATTTGATCTCACCATTTATATGTTTTTTCCCCATGATATGAAGAAAGGTTTTAGGTAAGAAAAAAAGGGGAAGATCTTTATGGGAGATGTTGAGGATCTTCCACCAAGATCAGAAGATTATGTTCCATGTTTCCAAAGACACTAAACTATTACGGTCCATTGGTGTCTATTTTTGTTATGTATTATTTATTCTACAAAAGTAATGTAATATCTATGTATGTCATGCTTTGGGTCTCTACAATTGGTATCATAGTAAAGGATTAGTTCACCTTTGGAAACTAGGATGCGAAAACTTTAGTGAGATCTCTAGAGATATTTCTATGGTATTTCTAGGGATGTTCTTAATGATATGTATAAGTATAGGTAATAGTCCTAGAATTATAATAACGATCGTGAATAACCTATGATTTAATCTAAGATGTTAGAGATTGAAAGTACTCCCATTGATTATGTTGTTTTCTTAGCATGATTTTTGCCTCTCACACTGTTCTTTTTGGGTTTTTGATGATTGCTGGAACCTGAAGGAGTTGTGTTGATCAATGTAATGGAAACTTAAATGATATTCCTTTTGAGAAACCAAATGTAATGGGAGATGGAGTGAAAAATCTTATTGTTATACTTACATAAGCTTTGAATTATTCTAGATTTCCAAATGATCAAAGAAGGGAATAGTATTCTATTGAGTCCTTCATGAGGCAATGTCCACCGTCTCTCAATGGATCTTCTGATCCACTTGTTTCTGAATAATGGATTAGTACAATTGAAAATATATTTTCCATAATTCGTTGTTCAGAAAATGAAAAAGTCATTTTAGCTGTTTACCGTTTAGAAGGTGAAGCAGTCCAGTGGTGGACTCTAATTAAGAATACAAGGTCCCAAGATGAAATTGAATCCATGGAATGGGATGAGTTCAAGAACATGTATTTCAGTAAGTAATTCCATCGTATTATTTGAAAAAGGATGGAAAAGGAGTTCCTTCAGCTTAATCAGAAGGATGATAAATCTATTAGTATTTACGAAGTGAATTTTACAAGACTTTCAAGGTATGCATCTGGCTTTATCATCCAACCTTAAAGTAAAGTTGATCGATTCTTCAGTGGCATAAAACCAAGTCTTAGAAGGGAATTAGCTCTAAGATACTTCAGTAGCTATGAAGAAATTGTGCATTATGCTATCAAGGAAGAACTATATGATGGTGTAACATATCCATATCATGGTTTTGACAAGAAACGAAAGATGGAGTTCAAGGAAAAACCTCTGAACAATGGTGAAAAGAAGGTGAATGTTTCTTTATGATCAATGTGTGGAAAGAAGCATGGTGGAGATTTTCTAAAATGTACTAGAAAATGTTTCAAGTGTGGAAAAGAAGGTCATCAAGTAGCTTAGTGCCGAAGTAATGGGAAAAAGGTTTCTAATGACGTGAACAGAGAAAATACTACAGAGAACGCTCCACCAACACTTAAATGCTTAAAGTGAAAGGAAATGGGGCATTATTATAATCAATGACATAATCCAAGGGTTAATTATGATCGACGTGAGAAACCTATTAAGGAAAAGGACAAAGGGAAGTCACATGCGATCACAATTAGCGATGTTGAGTATGACAATGATGTGGTGGAATGATTATGTGTTTTTGTAACGGGATTCCAAAATAATGTTGTGGAATCTAATTTATAGTACTGTGGAATATTGGAATATCTATGTATTTGTTTATTATGGTTTTCAATAATTATATGGTACCGGTAACCATGAAAAGTAATTCAAATATTTTGGAAAGCAGATGATATGTGCATAATGATGGGATAAAGAGAAAATAATATTAATGATCTCATGACTGATATAAGGACAAAGTGATATCATGGTTTGAGTATATTGAAATTTTGGGATTTTGGTATGTGGAAAGAGTTACCTTTTGACAACATTCATGTTTTCACTATGGTTCTATGGTAAATCGTGTTTCAAGAGAATAGAAGATTAAGGTATTCACATTTTTGGAATGTGACAAACAAGATATATATTATGATATATGAGGGATAAATGATGGTATTCACGTGCTTGTTATGTGACCTTTCAAGTAATAATTTTCGTTATACTATGATATTGGACATATGTATTTTGGATAAGCCTAAAAATTGGAATGGGTAATTTTGGACATAAGTTAGTATTGTTTAAGGATTTTTTTTTTTAATATTATAGATTGTATGTTATAATAATTTAGTTTTAGAAAAAGGACAACCTGCAGGATGGGCGACAACCCATCGCGTCGGAAAAGGATGTGGGAATCGAACCCACAACTGAAGTGTGACGGACCTTTATCGCCTACCACTGGCCTACAGAAAGTCCCTGGATAGTACAAACTTGTTTTATTTTATTAAGCGGTATGATAGATGAAGTATAAATCCATTTTTGGAAAATCTCATCATAAATGGACTTATGTATATAACTATTGCTAGAATTATGTTTGAGACGGATGGAATGACCTATCATTCTATCTCATTATCCGCTAACTCTTCATGGAAGACAAATTCAACTTCATTTCTTAAAGAGATGAAGTGGCAATTTTTCAAGGCATGAACAACAATGAGATTGTACCAAAATCAAGTAAGAATTTCTTTTAATTCAAAACTTATTCAACATTAGGGAAATGATCTTGAAAACCAAAAATTTTGTCCTGGTGTCCTCATATCCGATGAATCATATAGTACCTTATATTATCACAAATTTATGTCTTTGTGATTGTTGGGTTTTTATAGCCATTTTCTCTACCACTCTCCATCAGAACTTGATGGTTAGATTTCTCCTCCATATCCATATTTTCACCTATGATCTCTTATGTGGAAACCCAGTGATGAGTTAATTTGGGTAACCATTATGTTTCATACATCACTTTTTTAAAATTAAGTTTTAGTATTCCTTTTCATGATGTGGGTTTCTATGAAAGAAACACTAAAGTAATAAACCATTTATAACCCCGACAAATTTCGAGGGAGAAATTCATTTTAAGGGGGGTTGAATGTAACACCCTGATATTTTATGAGATATATTATTTTTAATTTCTTTGATGTCTTCTATTATATACTACACCAAGATTATCTTGTACTATACGCAACACCATATTAGCTTTCTGTATATGCAACACTATTCTTGGCTCGTGTTACACACAATTTCAAGTTCGTTTTTTGGAAATTATTCTACGGAACATTAAGTACATATTTTGTTTAATGTATAAAGGAAGTAAGTTTTGATTATGTTTTACACCACACCAAATGGAGTTTTCACTACACGCAGCCTGGACTTGGCATGCATTACACGCAATCGTGACCTTCCTCGATAGCATCTGTAGTACACGATACTGTGTTTTACTAAACAACGATATATTATTATAATAATATTATGGACTAGTCGTTATGAATAGTATTAACTAAATTCTTATTTTTATAACATTATTATTCATCTTACACATTCTCTAGAACATGGTATGAGAGCAAAATAAATTTTTCGAGTAAAATAATTTTTTTTCAAAAAATGTAGTTTTACCGCCTTTTGAGGGCGCACCCACTTTAAATATAGTTTTTGACATGTTTATAAGTTCAATTTGACAAAATAAAATTATTCATTAGAATCAGGATATAAAAATTTACTTTGGATAAAATTTTCATATTATTCTGATAACTTTCATATTTTAATGAATAGTAAAAACATGCTATATTTTAATTAAAAACAACTTTTTTCATCACAATAATTTATATGGTAATATTATAATTTTATTTGGTTTTAAAGTGTAATTAGAATATATTCTTACCATTTAATCCAATTTTGTTCATTGAAATTAATTTCACTCTGAATTTGGACATAAACAAGTCTCTATCTTTTGATAGTTATTGTTTCTTAAAAACACACTATTTCTTTTGACAACGGGAATTAATTTTAAAATTAATTAATTCCAATTATATTTTTTAATTTGGAAAAATAGACATCATTTTTTAATTTGGAAAAATAGACATCATTTTTTAATTCTGAATATCAAATATATCTTAGGCAGAAGTTTGGGTATTTTTCTGAAAAACTTCAATTTTTGATGAATGGTGAAACCACTTAGTGGTAGTTAAAAAACTGACTCTTTCATTTAAATGAAATTTTACCACTTTTGTGAATTTAATTTCAAAAATCCGACATATATGGTGGTTATAAAGAAGTAAATTTTGGTTCAATAAGATGAATATAATTTTTGATGAATAGTAACTTTTGACTTTTATTTACTACGGTTAAAGGTAAATTGGGTAATTCAAGGTTAAAAGAATATTATAATAATTCAAAATTACCTTATCACTTGTCCTAAACTTATTGTATGAGTAGTGTCCCACCATGTGAAACCTTGGGTCGATTTTTGGACCCCATTGAGCCACTTGGTAGTGATAATGACAATTTGGATTAATTAATTTAATATAAAGACAAAATTGGATTTAACAAAAATATTTTAGTAATTAATTTTTATAAGGTGTTATATAAATTCAAATTTCGACAATAAATATTCATTGGAAATCTAAATATATTTCCTACATGGTGGTGTTTTTTTTATAATTTTTATACATCAAATTAATTAAATTATTTATGACACAATAATGGTGCAGTATTTACCTCATTAATAAATGATTTAAATAAATAAGATTTTAATGATTAAAATATTATTCAAAACATGTCAAATTCAGATTGGATGATTTTATTTGAACCATTGGTCATATTATCTTCATCTTTAATGATTTTTTGACCATTTGAAACCGAATATAAGTTTATAATAAAATAATATTTTTACACTTTCCAAAGGTGACCCTCTCCTCCATTATAAAATGGCACCTCCTCCCTCTCCTCTTTACACAACATTGATCCTTCAAGATCGGCCAAAACCTGACCATTTCTCTTCTCCACATCCATATAAACATTCTAGAGGTTCTGTTCTCCTCAAAATACCAACTCTAGTGCCTTAAAAAGAAGCTTAAAAGAGGTACGTTGAAGAAATGGTAATCTCTTCTACCGATTCTTTCAAGTTTCTTTCTTCTTGAAATTCTTCTTCATTAGTTGTTTCATTATAAAGTAAAAACATTAGTATCACAAATATACTGATATGATATTTTAAATATTAAACAACCCTATTTTACCTTCTATCCATCCTATGGAAAAGGAAATCATTGTGCGTGCGTACGTACGAAATACCGTCTCGACACCGAGGTGTAATATGTTTTTCCACCACCACCTTACTTGGATGGGTATAATGGTTTAAATAATTACTATATATAGTTATTATAACATCATAATGATTCTGAGATATTATATCATCCACTCCAATTCAATTCAACAATTATGGGAACGATATCATCGCTCGTGCGTACGTACGGATTACCATCTCCACGACGTGATGAGATTCATTCTCCATGTTAACCACTAAAGAATGATTATAAAGTATATATAATGAATAATAATGAAATATATGACATAATAAAGCTACTATATTTATGTATATATATATATATGTAATCTACTTACTTCTATTTAAGTCAATAAGGAAAAGAAAACAGCATTCATTCGTACGTAGGACCTACCGTCTCCATGAACGGTGTATTTCATTTCATTTATATATCCATTATATATATATATAATGAATATATATGATATATAAATCATTACATCCATTCTATAAGTAATTAAATCATGATATAAGCAATAATAATATCAATAACAACAAGTCTAAACACGTACGATAAATAAAACGATTTTACCCAAAACATTGCTTTAACATGGAATTTACAAAATAACGGGTAATATAAGGTCATAAGTGAACCATATATGATATCATAAAAATGAATATTATTATGTAAAAAGTCAATGAAATTATTTAAATCATTATACATGAGGTTCAGATACATACGAAGCATATCAGACCTAAGGTAAGGGATAACTTTTCCAATCTCGTTTTTATCCGAGATTGTTTATTCGTAAGTATTTACTAGGGTTATATTTATCATCCATGTCCTTGTTTTCTAAAAATGGTTTCATGTATGTTTAAAGTCCTTTTTACCCATTTTGACTTTTAATAAATGTTATTTAAGGAATCTTTCTTTTTCTTACCATACGAGGTACTTTTTGACTTTTCCGGCAAAAGTCTGAGATGAATATTTTTTTAACATATACGGCATGAACAGATTTTTACGGTTTTATAAAACCTTATTTTCAGGATGATTACTCTACAGTATTTCATGACTATTTTCCACAAAATCCATTTCTTTTAAAATTTCATGGCATTTTGTGAAAAGAAAATGATTTTGAAGAAGAAAGGATATTTTCCCCAATAATTCATTTCAAGTGTTTTATGAAAACCATTTTCTATCTATGATGACATTATTTCATATGTGTATGTTTCAAATATAATGTCTCTATGATTTACATGGTTTCACTTTTCTTATGATGAAATGATATAAATTTGTTTTATATGGATTATGTTATGATGGGATGATGTTTATGAAACCCATTTTATTCTTTTGGTTAAGATGAATGATTTATGATTATGTTGTGTTACACATAAGAATGATTTCATTATGATATGGGTGGTACCTATATATCCCTCCAATGAATTGGATAAAGATTTATATCTCATTAGATATACATTTTTGGAATGGTAAGTTAATCCGGTTCAGTGATACATGGCTGGAATGAGGAGTGAACTCGATTAAGAAAGGGACTTTGTCCACTAAGATAGTCTTGGCAGCAATGGCTTGGCTACTATGGAAATCATATCATGTTCTTAATGGTTTTCCACAATTAAATGTTTTATTCCCATGATATTTTATCATGATTTATGTTCCTTTATGATCTATGCCTTACGTACTGCCAATATTTATTTCACAACTCATGATTTTGAAGTTTAAACTTTATTTTCTTGTTCTGAAGTGAAAATGTATATGGTTTGTTTTATTTTCACCATGATTACCCTTAATGAGCATTTGATCTCACCCTTTATATGTTTTCTTTTCCCCGAGATATAAAGAACGGTTTTAGGTAAGAAAAAAATGGGAAGGTCATTGTGGGAGATGTTTAAGGTCTTTAACCAAGATTAGAATATTTGTTCCATCTTTCCAAAGACGCTAAACTATTACCGTCCTTTGGTGTCTATTTTTGTTATGTATTAAGTATTCCGCAAAAGTAATGTAATTTCAATGTACGTCATGATTTGGGTCTCTACAATACATCATGAAAACCTAATCCAAAATAACCATATACATAGAAAAATTAAAGGGAGGACGAATTGATGGGATTATAAAGAAGAACCAACCTAAAATTTTCTAACTAAAAACTAATAATCAGCTCTCATGATTTCATGATCAATATACAGTGGAGGGGGAGAGGTTATGGGTGAACTAACCCTCTAAATATAATAAATCATCATAAATTTTAAGGGGGTCAACTTATAAAATTTGGGATTAAGCCTTCTGAAAATAGGGAAGAAGGCATGTTGTGGTGTAACCCAAGTGGGTTATAGTGAAATTCAAAACATGTAGTGAAGAACAAAAATATATAATACTAATAAATAGTCTAATTCCTACCTAAAAACATATATTGTAGTGTAGCACAATTTTCCACTGTGCAACCAATCTCTCAGACTATCCCTATACTACAACTTCATGAGAACCCTCTTAAGAAAGACCCCTCAGGATTTAGTTTGAAGCATACCCCACTAGAACCCACCACAGTGCAACACATGGGTTGTGTAATGATATATCTTAGACTCTGATTTCTAATTTTTTATAGATGTTTGGTAGCATGATATTCATCCTTAAAAAGGAAACGCTTTTCATTCCACTAAAAAATTTAATTCCATGTAAAACACATCAGGCCACAAGTCCACCTGATTTTGGAGTGATACGCATCCTTGAGAAAATTGATGTATCATGGACACCTTATCCCTAATTTTACACTCATTCGATCATTTAATACACCTCCTTGACCTCCAAATATATCTAAAAACAACTTCTATATATATTCTAAATCATAAAATTATTTTTTGAATCCCAATTCTCTAATCACTCATTCATTATAAAAATTTCCAAATTTACTCTCAAAAATTTATACATAATTTTTTGTGTTGTTATAATAAAAACACAATTTTGAATTAAATCATTGTAATCTTATAAGTCCATGATTCTTATTTCAATTTAACATAGTCTAATTCCTTTGAAACATTCCTCCACCTTATCATGGTAATGATAGTTGTCATTCAGAATATTTCATCTCCTCTATACAATAATATATTTCCTTATAAATATGGTCATTATAGATAAAACATCTCTTGATAAAATCATACATTATATATTTTTTAATTTTTTTTACTTTGAGATGCTTATTTACTTCCATTTTTTATTTCTTTGGATTCCAAAAAATCATCCATGGTGTGTACCAAAAATTTAAAATATTATTTCTTCAAAAACACATTTCATTGGAGCCCATTACTTTATGACTAAGAAATAACCAACCATTTTTTCACTAAATCAATATTTAAAACTTTTTTAACTTTACTAATAAATGCTGTCAATGGAAGGATCAAAATCATAAACTTTAAAAGTTTAAGCTTCTATTCAAGATCCAAATTTTTTTGTCTTTATCTTTTATTTGAGTGGGCATTGAACTATTTAAGAACTATCATCTTCACAAAATATTATCATCCATTACTGTTTTACATTTAGGGGAATCAAGATATAATTGTTTTTCTCCACTCTAGATATTTATTATTTTAATTCATCTGTAATATTTAATTGTAAATCACTTTTCCCTTTAGTGTTTGTAATTGTCATTTCAATGAATCCTTTTAGGGATAAAATATCTTCATTTATCCTTTGTTTATCTAAAACCAGTTTTACAATTAATTTTTACTTAACATCCTGTTTGATCTCTAATTTATCTACCTTCCACGAAAGGGTTATATCTCTCCTTAATTATTACAAGAAAATTATATAGAATTATAGCTAGATGTCTTGGCTACTTCTTCACTACAATTAGAAATTCATTCCAAATCTATGGGGGTCTACACTAACAGATTTATAATGGAATTTTATAATAGAATTAGTAATTTATTTATCAATATTATTAATCTCACATATCTCAGTGTGTGTGTTTCATTCTCAAGATTTTTCTTCTATTTACTATTCATTTATTTTGATAATATGTAATCATGACGAGCCTTATCAATTAAAGATCCATCACTATAGAAAATGAATGGATCCCTAACATTATCTTATTTTATATTTCTCAATTAATATCATTTAAATGTTCTCGTAACTAAAATTTATTATCTAAATGAAAGGCTTTCTTAAATACCTAATTAGTTATATGACTAAACAATGTCCTTTGGGAACTCATTCACTGTGCATATTGAAATTTGTGTTCCAATATATATAATTCACAACATCATCACCACCTGATTTGATATATTAATTTCAAATTCAATACCTATGAGACATGAAACCATTTATTGGTGATATATATTTTATATTTAAATTTTTAGGAAACCTCATAAGGGGTGAATCAGGGTATTTTCCAAACAAAAATCAAATCAATTAACCTAGACCATTTGTGTCATCATTTTCTCTCATAAGAAGGAATACATTAAATCTATAACTCCCTTTAATTATATCACATTTAATATAAAATACAAATATATAATTTGGAGAACATGATAACATAATGATTTTACAATTTTCACTCATATTGGTCTATGTTTAAAGACTATACACATAGTGATGTACAAGTGTACCAAAATCCTATATTATAAACTATTTTATGGAATTGAAATTAAACTATGGTATCACCACACTAAGGCTTACTAAATTTATAATATATTTTTGGATGGAACACTACCTCTCAAGGTTCAATCCATTTTATTCCTCCAATATGAAAAGAACGAGCTATGTATTTAATAGTTTATAGATATTATGGTATCTTTGAGACCATCAAATATAGTTGGTATGATATACATCATAAAACATCAGATTTAGTGCACTGAAAATATCAAATTTTTATTCTAATTCACTTTATCTAGATTTGATAAAATTATCAATGAGATAGTTGAATGTTTCACTTAAACATGTACTTTTCTAAAAATAAAAACTGTATATTAGGATAAATATATAATTAAATTATTTTCATTTAAATTTTATATCATTATCAAATAATCTAAATATTTCTAATGGAAATCTGTATCCACCTTCCACTTATCTCATGTTCTAGATGGATTAAGGAATAATATTTTTTGGGCTCTTTTCCAACCATATAATTATGCCTATTAGTATCATTTTTTCATTCTCGTTACTTCCCCATATCTTATATACTATATTTCAAAAAAATCAAATATCTATGCATATTGGTTGATGGATTAGATCATTTCAACCACACTCTATTCCCTAATATCAATCCATGTATACCACACATTTTAATATGGTCAAATAATTCCATCCAAGTTGATTCATCTTCTAAAAACAGAGCCGTATTTTCTTTAATTGAAATTAAAATTGAAATATTCATTTTACATTGTATTTATCCACCATAGGGTGTCTATGTTTTCACTACAGTGTTGTGATATCCATATCATTCCATATCCCCAAAACCAATGACATCCATAATTAAAACAAATTATAATTTCAATCATTTAGAAAATTTTAAATTTTCTCATATCATGAAAAATGATGGAACGATACACTCTATAGCATAGCATAACCTATACTTTCTCATTTATATATTAAAGGTATTTCACCATAATGTTAAACACTATCAATTTACCCTTTTATAGATAATTTTAGAAAAACATAAAACTCACCAATGAATGCATTTATAATATTTAAATAATTAACATGGTATATAAATATTTTAAACCCTATCGTGTATTTTTTGGTGTAGTAAACATCATATATATTTTTTATTTATACACTGGGACAACAATTAGATCTCCAATTTTTATTATATCCAATTCAATGTTCTACCATAATCCTTATCATTTACATTTACATGAATTATTTTATATTATGTCCATTTTAAACATCCCATTTTAGATTACTCCAACAAAACACGGTCATGAATTCACCTCAACCGTGGGATCCTCACTATCTTTTCTTCTAACGATGATCACCACTGTGACATAATTTTTCACCTCATTCACAATAAAGAGTTATCTAATTAAATATTCAAACCAAAATAAGTTAAATGGTCACTCCCAAAATGAATACTTTATTTTATATTAACTATGGTATGGTCTATCAATTTCAATAGCATTGTTAACTCCTATATCACTAAAAATCTTCTACAAACATATAAATCCCTTAATTCATGGTCATAATTTATATAATACCATTATAGACATGAATTTTAAATTATTATCCCACAAATATATCCATTAAAACCAAATTGTGATCCATTAGAAAATGTTATTATTCTAAAAAATTCACTACTTTTTTATTTATAGGTATTCTTACGTTGACATCTCGACATATATTTGTAGTTATAGTGATAGCTCTAATACTTACACTTATAATATTTTATACTAATCTTCATATGTAAATTCAAGATATCGATCACCAAGTATGGTTTTCCATGATTGATAACCAGAGTTTTCTTCCTCCAACAAACTATATGAAAACATGTACATACTTTCTATATCCTTATTTGGGATTCATTTATATTTCCATAATGTACATAATCACATTCCAATACATAGAATATTGGTGAACTATTATTGTCAACCTCTGTATGATTGATAAATATCCATCAAATTCTATTAAATTATACTTAAATTGAATACAAATCCAATACCTAACATTTTGTTACAACACTCTTCTTTTCCTTGTAAATTTATTAATTTAGATGATGAATTTTTTTTTATGATTATTTTAATTGACTCATATGGTGTGGTTTTAATTATTTAAGAGGTTTTGTCAATGTCATTATAGATCTAGTGGATGTATCAAAGCGTAGGAAATCAAATTTCTTATTTGTGGAAGAGATAAGGGAGACCCAATGACATGTTTAGGATGATGGGTTTAAATAAGGGTTTGGTTAACTTTTATAGAAGAATTCAAAGCTATAAGTATTCATAATGAGGATGTTTGGGATAGTGAATTCTAGACAGTTTTCAAAATATTAAATCCTAAATGTTTTCCTAGTTTTAGATGAATGGAATGTGCACTATTTTCTATTGAAAATTTTTACTTAGTTATCATGATGTCATTTTCAAGGATGTATGTTTTTCAATGTTAATTATTTGGATATTAGTAATTCCTATTTAGAAGTTAGTATAATGTTTTTATGGAATATTATGATATTTAGATGGACTAGTTGACATAATATATTATGAAAGCTATGTTATTTAAAAATTAATTTGATTAAAATAAAATTTTATGATTTCAGTGTTTGATAGTGATTAGGGTTTTTTAAATGTTTATATTGAAACACTCCAAGCTTCCACGGTATGCTTCTCTTTGAATAATATAGTATCATGTGTTGTACTCAACTTCGAGGTTCTAACACACACCACAACCAATCAAAGTACCCATTACGAATAGTAATACCCACTTTTTGAAATTTTATAAATTTTATTTTTAAAATAAGACTTCATTTTTTGATTCAGAATATTGATATTATCTAAGGGTGAATTTTGGGTACTATTATAATAACTTTTATATTTTTATGAATCGTGAAAATTACTAAATTTTAATTAAAAACATCTTTTTTGATAGAAATAATTAATATTGATAAATTATGAATTTAATTGGTTTTAAAGTATAATTAGATTAAATTGTTACCATTTAATACAATTTCGCTCATTGGAAATAATTTCAAATTTAAACCGGACATAAGAAAGTGTCAATATTTTGATAGTTATTATTTGTTAAAAATGCACTTTTTGTTTTGACAACGAGAATTAATTTTAAATTATTTTATTCCACTTATATGTTTTGAATTTATAAAAATGGATTTCGTATTTAGAATCAGGAGGTCCAATTTGTGTAAATAGGTAACTTTTATTTTTAGACATTTTGAATAATTACTTCGCTAAATATTTTATTTACCATGGTTAAAGCGTAAATCCGGTAAATAAGGGTAAAACAATAATATTATAATAATATTAAATTACCATAAAACGTGTCTTAACACTATTGGTTGATACATGTCCGACCATGGGAATCTTTTGGGAGATTTTGTGACACGATGGAGCAACTTTTAATTGATAATGACACTTTATATTAATTAAGTTAAAGCATATACAAAAATGACATAAGCATATATCTTTTAGAAAAAAATGTTTACATAGGGTTATATATGTTATATTTTCAACTATAAATATTCATTAGAAAGATAAATATATTTTCTAAATAATGATATTTTATTTATAATTTTTATACATTAAATAATTTAATTTATGTATGACACAATGATGATATAGTAGGTACCTAATTAATAAAATATTAAAATAATTGATATTATAAAAAACCAAATAAATGTAATTAGAGACATTTAATGAATTTAATTGATTTTATATTTTACTATGACATGTTAGGGTTGGTAGGATGAATTTATTTTCAAGTAATAATTCTATTATGAATTTAGAAAAAACAAAATACCAAATAGTGTCAAAATTGACATAAAAGAGTGTTTTATACAAATCTAATATTATTCAATGATATTCTATTACTAAAAATCAATGGTTTGGCCAAAGGACTTTTATAATGATATTTGTGTCATTAATGGACCACTTTGGGGGCCTCTTGATAATATATAGTAAGTTTATTAACTATATAATATATAAATACAAATAAACATGGTAAATTGCAAACTATTTATCTAAGAGATAAATCAAAATGATAAAGTTAATATAATGCCCCAAACCTCTCTAAAACCTATTGGTTGAGTGGTTTTAGACCTATCCCCACCTTAACCTTTAAATAATACACTTTGGAGCCATTAGAAACTGAATAAAAATTTATTATAAATTAATAAATCCATCTTTTCCAATGGTGCCCCCCGCCCCTCTTATAAAAGGGCACTCCCCCTTCTCTCTAATTCACACCTTAAAAGACTTTTGTCTCAGAAAAAACCTGCAAAAATATTCTCTAAAAATACCTCAGTTAAACCTAGAGTCATTAGTTGGATCAGAAATCTATTCTAAGAGGTCATTTTGATCAAATCAAAAGGAAGAACCCGAACAAGAGCAAATGTTTTCACCACCCTCTTTCAAGTTCCTTTCTACTTCCAGTTCTTCTTTATTTGTTATTTAGATTATAAAATAATAAATCCAATATATTCTATATACTGTGATGTTATTATAAATATGGTACAACCATATTCAGTATTTTATCCATCCTTTGAATGACATGTCACCATACGTGTGTCCGTACGGCTTACTGTCTCCATGTCGTGGTGTAATTGTTATTCAAAACATTATTATTTGGATGGGTATAAGAATGATATTTAATTGAAGTAAATAATAAATATAACTTTATAAGGATTTTTTATATATGATATACCATTCAATTATATATTATTTTAATATCAAATGAATGATATTGTCGCTCGTGCGTACGTATGGAATTCCGTCTCCATGAACACGATGAGATTCATTCCTCATCGTATCCATTCAATTATAATTACAATTTGATGATTAAAAATAATGTTTAAGGACTTGATATAATTCTGGATATGAATAAGATACAAACTATCCATAACAAACATGGGTTATTTGACAAAACATATAAAAGAAAATGAGTAAGTTAACACCTGAAACGACGATAATACTAAGATATTATTATCAAAGCAGTGTTAAAAGATCATATATGATATCATATTAATGTATATGATTCTTTTATAATTTAATAAAAATTATTTAACCATTATACATGAGTTTAAACTACCCTCGACCAAGGAAAATTACAAGGTAAGGGTTAATTTTACAATCTCTTTATTATCTGAGGTTGTTTTTAAGTAAGTATCTACTAGGGCCTCTTTATCATCCACATCCATGTATCTAAAAAATTTATTTTAAATCATTATTAATATTTTACAAACTATGGGTTAAATTCATTTATACCCTTTGTTTACTTTTTATAAGATTTTTATAAAGGAATCTTTCTGTTGTTTTCCAAACAAGGTCATTTTTAACCTTTTCGGAAAAATTATGCTATGAATGTATTTTTTTAACTTATACGGCATGTGCGGCTATTTTTCACCGTTATAAAATTGTCGAAGCTTCCCTTAAAATCTTATAAAAATATTTTCAAACTAAATGTTTCCTTTTATAACTATGTGTATTTCAAATTATTTAAAAAAAGATATATTTCTCTCAAATAGTTTTGTTTTCATCTATGTCAACATCCTTTAATGGATTTTAAGCTTATTTGAAGTTGATTTTTTATGATACAAAACGTCCATATTGTATTTAAGGTTTTTGATATGTTTGACTATGGATGAGTTATTTTTATACCATTCATTATTTCTGGAGAAAGTATTGACATTTTGTATGCTAGTTTAAAATTGAATGTTTATGTTTTGTTTAAACCTGTTCATATGAGGAATGAATTGGACTTAATAAGTGACAGGTGGAGACCTCTATAGATCCTTGATGCATCGGTATGTCTCATGAGAAAAACCAGTGCCTTGGCACAAGTCCTTGAAAAAATCTTATTTGTAGTCTTGGCACAAGGCCTTGACTATGTGGTTATGATAGTATGGCATTATGCATTCCATCATTATGAAAGTGGTTATTGATATTACAGGTGATTATTTGACTAGTAGAATATCCATTTGAATAATTAAATGGAATTATTTCATTCCATTTTTTCCATATTATGCTGAATTTCAAGTTTAAAGGGATTTTGTTTTATTTATACATTGCCTTAAATGTTTATTCATATTTATGAATGTTTATGCTATATTGTTATCCTTACTGAGCATCTGAGCTCACCCCTTTCTATGTTTTATTTTTCCCAAGATGTGAAGAATTATTCTATGACTGACCTACATGGATAGTCTTAGGCGATATTAGTGTGGACTAAGGAGACTATGTTGTTGTAGTTTTTCACTATATGATATAATGTAAGACTTATGAATGTATCTAGTGTTTCCAAAGCTACAAAACTAATCGGTCTTTCAAGACTATATAATTTTTCATCATGAAAATGTTATTTAATAATGTGCCAACTTTAGGTAACTAGGGTCAGGACACTACGGTTGGTATTAGAGGAATTTTATTACAAACCTTGGAAGCTATATTCAGATAAACTCTGATTACAGCACAAAGACCTAAGATAGAATTTCAGGATCAGTATAGAAGAACTTTCTAAAATTTTGTTATTGTAGTTATTTTGTGAGTTTTCTGAGCAGTACATCCATGTATGGATATGATCCAGTAGAGGCATCTCTGAAATAGATGTACCTAGGGGTAAAACCCAAAAACACCACTTTCAGCTAGACATGAATGGGAACTGGTGAACGACAATGGGACTTGCTGCACTCTTGGTTACGACACTCCAGGGGTATTTTCTTAGGATAACTCTTATTTTCATTACAAACAATTATGAAGGGTTCATGAGTATATACTTCCTCAAAGAATTTTTTTTTATGATTATGGATTATATCCATAAACAGTTCAATTTATGTTAAGTGTTTTACAAGTTTGGAATTATGTATTTCGATTCATAAACTAATCTAGTTTATGCCGTTGTTTAGAATTGGAGCATAGTGGAAGGAATGGAAATTGTACTAATGCATGCATTCCATGTAGGGATTTCTCTCCAACTCAAGATAGTTATAGTGGAACTGGTGATACCACTAGTACTGATCCACTTATCACTATACTGGGACAACTCACACATGTTATGAATAAAAACCTTACCCGTATGGAGCACCCTGAGCCACAACATGGAGGATCAATGTTAGACCGCTTCATGAGGCATAATATACCAACATTCAATGAGAGTACAAATCCAATAGTGGCTGAGCAATAGATAAATTCCTTAGAAAAAATATTTCATGCCTTGGGGAGTAGTGAAAGGGAAAAAGTTATCATGGCATTTTACCACCTCACTAGAGATGCTGATAAATGGTGGTCATTGATTCAAAACACGAAGGAAGATGACGAAGTATCAAATATGGAATGGAGGTAGTTAAAAGATATTTTCTTAGAAAAATACTTTCCTCATGACCATCGAGCAGATATGGAAAGACAATTTCTGAGTCTGAGGAAAAAGGAGGATGAGAATGTTGCAAAGTGTGAGTCTAACTTTACAAGGTTAGCAAGGCATGCTGCAGATTATATACGTAAAAAAATAAGAAATATTGATCATTTTTTTGATGTTTTAAAACCATTTCTGCATCAAGAATTAGTCTCGCAATCCTTCTCATCGTATGAAGATATTGTCTCATGTGATATCAAGACAGAAAAGTAATTATCTAAGTCGTATGACTTTAAAGAAAAGAAAGAGAAGAAAGAGATCTGTTGATCACTCTGGAAATGGAAATAAGGGGAAGAAGGGAAATGTTGAATATCCATCATGTAGTAAATTTGGGAAGAAACACCCCGGGACTAGCCTGAAGGGAATGGGAGTCTGTTACAAGTGTGGAGAAAAAGGCCACAAAGCTCTTGATTTCAAGGGGAACAAAGAAGCTATCGATGTTCACTGCTACAATTGCAGGGAGATGGGGCATTATGAAAATGAATGTCCTAAGAATCAGGGGAACTTACCTCAGAAAAGGCCAAGGGATCAAGGCCAATATTATTCTATCACTACTGTTGAGGTTGAAGCTCTTAAAGACATGGTGGCAGGTAATTTAATTGGTTCCTCAAGTTTATCCATGATTGAATTTGATATAATCATCGGTATGGAATAGATTTCAGACCACGATGCGAAAATTTATTGTAAGAAGAAGGAGGTTACAATTTCTGATGATGATGATAAAGAACACCTTACCTTTAGAGCAGAATCGTCACCACCTAATTCCTATCTAGATCCACCCCCAATAGCACAACTAAATTCTATTATTGGGGAGGAAGAGAATAAAATAACTGTGGGTGATTAAAGGAATGTTCAAATAGAGGATGTATTTATTATTAGAGAATATGTTGATGTGTTTCCAGAAGATTTACCTGGACATCATTCAGAATGAGAAATCGTGTTTTCCATTGACCTAATTCCTAGTTCAAGGCTCATATCGAAGACCCCTTATAGTATGGTCGTTGTCGATCTAGTGGAACTAGTGGAACTAAATAAACAACTAGAGGAATTGAGTAATAAGGTATTTATTCTCCCAAGTGTTTCTCCATGGGGAGACCCTGTCCTTTTTGTTAAGAAGAAAGATGGATATATGAGGGTATGTATCAACTACAGGGAAATCTATGCTATAACAATAAAGAACAAGTATCCCATACCTCACAATGATGATTTATTTGACCAATTTAATGGATAAAAATACTTTTCAAAGATTGAACTTCGATCTGGAAAACATTAGTTGTGTGTGAAGAAGGAAGACATTATGAAGACATCATTTCGAACCAGGTACGGGCATTACGAGTTTACAGTAATGCCTTTTGGATTGACTATTTCACCCTCTGTATTCATGGATCTAATGAACAGAGTTCTCAACAAATATCATGATGATTTTGTATTGGTATTTATTGATTATATCTTGGTATACTCCAAATCTATGAAGATCATGAAAATCACTTGCTCATTATCCTGATGACTCTTTGAAGACATGAATTATATGGGAAGTTCAGCAAGTGTGAATTCCGGATTCAGGAGATTTATTTTCTTGCCCATATTGTCTCTAAGGATGGAATTTTTGTTCATCATTCTAGGACTAAGGCAATCCAAGAATGGCCAGCACCGATGAGTATAACTGAGGTACGTAGTTTTATTGGTTTAGCAGGTTATTATCAGCGTTTCTTCCAGAATTTTTCCCGATTGGCTAACCCATTAATGAAGGTCACACATAAAGGGGTTAAATTGTTTTGGGCAAAATATTGTGAAGAATTTTTCAACGAACTAAAGAGAATATTAGTCAATGTTCTTATATTGACTCTACCATTGGGGAATGATGGTTTTGTTATTTATTGTGATGCTTCAAATAAAGGACATGGTTTTGTCCTTATGAATAATGATAGGGTTATTTCCTATGTATCCCGACTGCTAAAAATTCATGAGAAAAAATATCCTACTCATGATCTTGAGTTACCTACTATAATCTTTTCTTTGAAGATATGAAGACATTATCTCTATGGTGAAAATGTGAGATATATACCGGTCACAAGGGTTTGAAGTATATTTTCTCACAGAAAGAACTTTACATGAGGCAAAGGCGATGGCTTGAACTACTCAAAGATTATGATTGCACAATACACTACCACTCGGGGAAGGAAAATAAGGTGGAAGATTCTCTGAGAAAAAAGGATCATTGATTTTTGAACAAAATGAGAGTTGAAAGGGATCCAGTTTTCATGGATCTAGTAATGTAGGATATGGGAATAACTATGGAAGGTGAAACATTGATACTTTTTCAAATGGTTGCCAAACCATCCTTACTAGAAAGTATTAAGACTTCTCAGACCGATGATGAATAATTTCAAAAGAATATTAAAGCTGTGAATGAGGGATATTGAGTGACTTTGTGTATGAAAAAGGAATTTTGAAATTTTGGAAGACACTTTTTGTTCTCGATATAACTGATCTAAAAAGGTAATTATTGGATTATGCTTATAGTTAGAATTTCTCTATAAACCTTGGGAGTACCAAAATCTATATAGATTTGAAGGAATATTTTTGGTGCGACAACATGAAGAGGGATATTTCTGATTTTGTGTCAATATGTATGGTTTTTCAACAAGTGAATGCTGGAAGGCAACATCCTGGAGGAGTCATAAAACCACTTCCCATACCTGAGTGTAAATGGGATAATACCATGATGGAATTTGTCATAGGACTACCAAAGACTCCTAGAAATAACGATGTAATATGGGTAATTGTTGATCGTCTTACCAGGTCTGCACATTTTCTTGCTATAAGAGAAGATATACCACTTGAACGTCTAGCAATACTATATATTAATGAAGTTGTGAGACTTCATGGAATACCCCAACTGATTTTTTCTGATCTTTATCCATGTTTTACTTCAAGATTCTACAAAAGTCATCAGAAAGACCTGGAAACTGAACTTTATTTGAGCACTGCCTACCACCCCCAAACTGGTGGACAATCAGAATGGATTATTCAAACCTTAGAAGACAAGTTGATATCATGATCACATGACATTCAAGGTATGTGGGATCAATATTTACCTCTAGTAGAATTTTCCTATAACAATAGCTTTCATTCAAGTATTTAGAAGGCACTATATAAAGTGTTATACGGAAAGAGATGTCGCACACCAACATGTTGGGATGATGTTGGTGAAAGAAAACACGTAAGCCCCAAACTTTTGGAGGAAACAATGGAAAAGGTGATGGTAATCCAAACCCACATCAAAGAAGCTCAAAGTAGGTAGAAGAGCTATGCTGATAACTGAAGGAAGGATTTGGAATTTCAGGTAGGAGATCATGTTTTCTTGAAGGTATCTCCATAGAATGGTATTATTCATTTCAGTAAAAAGGGTTCATTGAGTCCCAGGTACATAGGACCTTTATAAATTATAGAACGAATTGGGGATGTAGCTTACCGTTTGGCAATGCCACCAAGTCTCTCCAAAGATCACGATGTGTTCCATGTATAACTGTTGAGAAAATACATACTTGACCCAACGCATGTACTCACCTATGAGGAATTAGAACTAGAACCCGATCTCTCTTATTGTGAAGATCCCATAAGTATTCTTGACACCAATGAACAAGTGCTGAGAAACCGGACGACTCATCTGGTAAAAGTTCTATGGAGAAACCATAAGATGGAAGAGGTTACGTGAGAACTTGAGGATATTATGATGAATAACCACCCGAGTGTTTTCATGCGATAGTATTTTAGAAATTTTTAGGATGAAATTATTTGAAGAAGAGAATAATTTAACTCCCAATGCTTTCACAGTATGCTTCTATTTGAATAATACTGTAGAGTTTGTTGTACGCAACATCGAGGTTCTAACACACACCACAACCAATCAAAATATCTGTTATGAATAGTAATACCCACTTTTTAAAATTTTATAAATTTTATTATTCAAATAGCTCTTCATTTTTTGGATTCGTAATATCGATATTAGCTTAGGGTGAATTTTTTGTACTTTTCTGATAACATTCATATTTTGATTAATAGTGAAAATTACTAAATTTTAATTAAAAACAACTTTTTTATTCGAAATAATTAGTAGTGATAAATAATTAATTTGAGTGGTTTTAGAGTATAATTATATTATATTTTTACTGTTTAATCCAATTTTGGTCATTGGACATAATTTCACATTTAATCTGGACATAAGAAAGTGTCATTCTTTTGAGAGTTATTATTTGTTAAATACACGCTTTTTGTTTTGACAATGAGAATTAATTTGAAATTAATTTCTTCCACTTCTATGTTTTGAATATAGAAAAATTGATTCCATATTTAGAATCTGGAGGTCTAAATTTTATAAATAGGTAACATTTATTTTTTGAAATTTTGAATAATTACTTCGGTAAATATTTTATTTATCATGGTTAAAGGGTAAATCCGATAAATAAGGGTAAAAAAATAATAGTATAATAATTTTAAATTACCCAAAACGTGTCCTAACCCCATTGGTTGATAAATTTCCGACCATTGGCATCATTGGGTCGATTTTGGGACCCCATGGAGCCACTTGTAAGTGATAATGACACTTTATATTAATTAAGTTAATGTAAATACAAAAATGACAAAACCATATATCTTTTAGAAAAAAATATTTTATATAGAGTTATATATGTTATATTTTTTACTATAAATATTCATTATAAATTTGATAATATTTCCTACATAATAGTATTTTATTTATAATTTTTAGACATTAAATATTTTAATTTATATATGACATAATGGTGATGCAGTAATTACCTAAATAATGAAATATTAAAATAATTGATATTATAAATATCCAAATAAATGTAATGTGAGACTTATTATGAATTTCACTAATTTTCTATGTTAATATGACATATTAGGTTTGGTTAGATGAATTTATTTCGATGTAATAATGTTGTTATGAATTTAGAAAAAACAAAATACCAAATAGTATCAAAATTGACATAAAAGAGTTCTTAAAACAAATATTATATTATTAATTGATATTATATTCCTAAAAATATATAAGTTTCGTCCAAAGGAATTATATAATGATAGGTGTATTCTTAATGGACCACTTGGGGGTCTCTTGGAAGTATATAGTATGTTTATTAACTATATAATATAAAAATAGAAAGAAACATAGTAAATGTCAAACTATTTAACTAAGAGTTAAATCTAAAAGATAAAGTTATTATAGTGACCCAAACCTGTCTAAAACCTATTGGTTGAGTGTTTTTAGACCTATACCCACCTTACCTTATAAATAATACACTTTTAATCCTTTATAAACCAAATATGAATTTATTATAAAATAATATTTCTATCTTTTCCAAAGGTTCCCCTCACCCCTCTTATAAAAGGGCACTCCCCATTCTCTCTATTTCACACCTTCAAACCCTTCGGGATAGTCCAAAACCTGCCCAAATATTCTCTAAAATTCCCTCACTTTAACCTAGAGGCCTTAGTTTGATCAAAAAGCCATCCTATGGAGTCCTTTTGATCCAATCAAAAGGAAGAACCCGAAGAAGAGGTAATGTTTTCACCACCCTCTTTCAAGTTCCTTTATTCTTCCAATTCTTCTTTCTTTTTTTATTTACATTCTAAAATAATAACTCCAGTATCTTCTATATACTGTGATGTTATTATAAATATGGTATAATCATATTCAGTATTCTATCCATCCTTTTAATAACATGTCACCATACATGCGTCTGTACGACTTACTGTCTCCACGTCATGGTGTAGTTGTTATTCAAAACATTATTACTTGTATGCGTATGATAATGATGTGTAATTGAATTAAATAATAAATATAACATTATAAATATTCTGTATATATTATATCCCATCCAATTATATATTTTTTTAATAACAAAATAATGACATTGTCGCTCGTGCGTACGTACTGACTACCGTCTCCACGAACACGATGAGATTCATTCCCTATTGTATCTATTGAAGTATAATTCTCATTTGATGATTAAAAATAATGTTTAAGGAATTTATATCATTCTGGATATGAATAATATACAACATATCTATAACAAACATGAATTATTTAACAAAACATATAAAAGAAAACAAGTAAGTTAACACCCGAAACGACAATAATACTAAGATATTACTAACAAAGCAATGTTAAAAGATCCTATATGATATCATATTAATGTATATGATTCTGGTATTATTTAATAACAATTATTTTACCATTATAAAATAGGTTAAACTACCCTCGACCAAGGAAAAGTACAAGGTAAGGGATAATTTCACAATCTCTTTATTATCCAAGGTTCTTTTAACGTAAGTATCTACTGGGACCTCTTTATCATCAACATCCATGTTTCTTAAAAATGTATTTAAAATCATTCTTACTATTTTACAAACTATGGGTTAAAGACATTTATACCCTTGTTTTACTTTTTATAAGATGTTTATAAAGGAATCTTTCCGTCCTTTTCCAAACAAGGTCATTTTTAACCTTTTCGATAGAATTAAGGTATGAATGTCTTTTTTAACTGATACGGTGGGTGCGGCTTTTTTCCGCCATTATAAAATCATTGAAGCTTCCCTTAAAATATTTTAAGAATATTTTCAAATTATATGTTTCTTTTTATAATTATGTGACTTTTAAATGATTTAAAAAAAGAGATATTTCTCTCAAATTGTTTTGTTTTCATCTATGTCAACATCCTTTGATGGATTTTAAGCTTATTTGAAGTTGATTTAATATGATAAAAAACATCAACATTGTATTGAAGGATTTTGATATGTTTGACTGTGGATGTGTTATTTTTATACCATTCATGATTTATGGAGAAAGTATTGACATTTCGTATGCTAGTTTTAATACTAATGTTTATGTTATGTTTAAACCTATTCATATGAGGAATGCATTGGACTTAATAAGTGATGGGTGGATCCCTCTATATATCCTTGATGCATCGGTAGGTCTCATGATACAAAATAGTGTCTTGGCACAAGGCCTTGAAAAAATCTTATTGGTAGTCTTTGTACGATGCCTTGACTATGTGGTTATGATAGTCTGGCATTATACATTCCATCATTATGAAAGTGGTTATTGATATTGCATGTGATTATTAGCCTAGTATAATATCCATGTGAATAAGAAAATAGAATTATTTAATTTTATTTTTTCTACATTATGCTTAAGTTCAAGTTTAAAAGGAATTTTTTTAGTAATACATTTCTTTAAATGTTTATGCTTATTTATCAAAGTTTCTGCGATATTGTTATCCTTACTGAGAATCTGAGCTCACCCCTTTCTATGTTTTATTTTTCCTAGGATGCGAAGAAGTATTTTATGACTGACCTACTGGGATAGTCTGAGGGGATATGAGTGTGGACTAAGGACACTATGTTGTTGTAGTTTTTCACTATATGATGTAATGTAAGACATATGAATGTATCTATTGTTTCCAAGGCTACTAAACTAATCATTCTTTCAAGACTTTATCATGTGTGATCATGCCAATGTTTTGTAATAATGCCACAACTCTTGGTAACTTGGTTCGGGGAATTATAGTTGGTATCAGAGGAAGTTTAGTACAAACTTTGGAAGCTAGATTCAGATAAACTCTGATTAGAGCACATAGACCTAATATGGACTTTAAGGATCAATATATAAGAACATCCGAGAATTTTGGTCTTGTAGAGATTTTGTGAGTTTTTCGAGAAATACATCCATGTCTGGATACAAGCCGGTAGAGGCGGCTCTGGCAGAGATGTACCTAGGGGTAAAACCTGAAAACACCGCTTTGAGCTAAATTCGAACGGGAACTGGTGCATGACAACGGGCCTTGCTGCACGCTTGGTTACGACACTCTAGGGGGATTTTCTTATGATAATTCTCATTTTATTTACAAAACATTATGAAGGGTTTATGAGTATATACTTCCTCAAAGAAAACATTTTTTATGATTATGGATTATATCCATAAACAATTCAATTAATGTTAAGTGTTTTACAGGTTTGGAATTTTTTATTTAGATTTATAAACTAATATATTTTATTCCATTGTTTAGAAATGGATCCTAGTGGAAAGAATGGAAATCGTACCAATGCATGCACCCCATGTAGGTATAACCCTCCTGCCCAAGATAATTATAGTGGGGATGGTGATACAACTGGTGTTGATCAGCTTATCACTATACTGGGACAACTCACACATGTTATGAATAATAACCTTACCCGTATGGAGAACCCTGATCCATAATGTGGGGGATCAAAGTTAAACCACTTCATGAGGCAACAACCACCAACATTCAATGGGAGTAAAAATCCATTAGTGGTTGAGAAATGGATAAATTCCTTAGAAAAAATATTACATGCCTTGGGGAGTAGTGAAAGAGAAAAAGTTATCATGGTAGTTTACCGTCTCACTGGTGATGCTGATCAATGGTGGTCATTAATTCAAAACACGACGGTAGATGATGAAGTATCAAATATGGAATGGGGGAAGTTAAAAGAGATTTTTTTAGAAAAATACTTTCCTCATGACCATCAAGAATATATGGAATGACAATTTTTGAGTCTGAGGCAAAAGGTGGATGAGAATGTTGCAAAGTATGACTCTAACATTACAAGGTTAGAAATCCAAGCTACAGATTATATACGTAACCAAATAACCAGGATTGATCATTTTCTTGATAGGTTAAAACCATTTCTCCGTCAAGAATTAGTCTCACAATCCTTCTCATTGTTCGAAGATATTGTGTCATGGGATATTAAGACAGAAATGGAATTCTATAACTCTTATGACTTTAAAGAAAATCAAGAGATGAAGAGATCTGCTGATCACTCTGGAAATGGAAATAAGGGGAACAAGGGAAAAGTTGAATATCCATCCTATAGTAAATGTGGGAAGAAACACCCCAGTACATGCCTAAAGGGAATGGGAGTCTGTGACAAGTGTGGTGAAAAATCCCACCAAGCTCGTTATTGCAAGCAGAAGAAAGAAGCTACCGATGTTCAATGCAACAATTTCAGGGAGATTGGACATTATTCAAATGAATTTCCTAAGCGTCAGGGGAACTTACCTCAGAAAAGGCCAAGGGATCAAGTCTAAGTTTATGTTATCACTACTACTGAGGTTGAAGCTCCGAAATATGTGGCAACAGGTAATTTACTGGTTTCCTCAAGATTATCCAATGCTTTATTTGATTATGGATCATTGCATTGTTTCATATCTTCCATGTTTTATATGAAAATTAGATATTTCCAATTTAATTTAACAAGAGAGTTGTCAGTAAAAACTCTTAAAGGAAGTATCATTGCAATAAATTTTGTGAATCTGCCCCCATTAGAGCACACAAATGGTCTTTATCTACTGATCTCATCATCATACCCATGATTGAATTTGATATAATCATCGGTATGGATTGGACTTCGGACCACATTGTGAAGATTTATTATAAGAAGAATGAGGTTACAATTTTTTATGACGATGATAAAGAACACCCTATCTTTAGAGCATAATCTTCACCACCTAATTTTTATATAGATCCACCCCCAGTAGCTCAACTAAATTAAATTATTGGGGAGGAAGAGAATGAAATAACTGTGGGTGTGGAATGGAATGTTCAAATAGAGTATTTATTTATTTTGAGAGAATATGTTGATGTGTTTCTAGACGATTTACCTAGACATCCTTCAGAATGAGAAATTGAGTTTTCCATTGACCTAATTCTTGGCTCAAGGCCCATATCGAATACCCCTTATAGAATGGCCATTGTAGAACTAGTGTAACTAAAGAAACAACTAAAGTAATTGAAAATAAGGGACTTATCCGCCCTAGTGTTTCTCCATGGGGAGCCCTAGTCCTTTTTGTTATGAAGTTAGATGGATCTATGATGTTGTGTATCGACTATAGGGAAATCAATTCTATAAAAATAAAGAACAAGTATCCCCTACCATGCATTGATGATTTATTTGAACAACTGCATGGAGCTCAATACATTTCAAAGATTGAACTTCGATCTAGATACCATCAGTTGTGTGGGAAGAGGAAAGATATTCCGAAGACAACATTTCGAACCAGTTATGGGAATTACGATTTTACAGTAATGCCTTTTGGATTGACTAATGCACCCTCTGTTTTGATGGATCTAATGAACAGAATTGACAAGGAAATCTCAATGATTTTGTAGTGGTATTTATTGATGATAACTGTGTATAATCCAAAAGATATGAAGATCATGAAAATCACTTGCGCATTATCCTGAATACTCCTAGAAGACATGAATTATATGGGAAGTTTATCAGGTGTGAATTTTGGATTCATGAGATTTCTTTTCTTGGACATATTGTTTCTAAGGATGGAATTTTCGTTGATCCTTCTAGGACCAAGGCAATCCATGAATGGCCAGTACTGATGAGTATAACTGAGTTATGAAGTTTTAATGGTTTAGTAGGTTATTATCGGTGTTTCATCCAGAAATTTTCCCGATTGGCTAACCCATTAACGTAGCTCACACATAAAGGGGTTAAAATTTTTTGGACAAAAGATTGTGAAGAATTTTTCAATGAACTGAAGAGAAGATATGTCAATACTCTTATATTGACTCTACCATTAGGGAATGATGGGTTTGTTATTTATAGTGATGCTTCAAATAAAGGACATGGTTGTGTCCTTATGGAGAATGAAAGGGTTATTGCCTATGAATCTCAATAGATGAAAATTCATGAGAAAAACTATCCTACTCATGATCTTGAGTTAGCTTCGGTAATATATTCTTTGAAGATATGAAGACATTATCTCTATGGTGAAAAATGTGAGATATATATACCAATCACAAGAGTTTGAAGTATATTTTCTCACAGAAAGAACTCAACATGAGGCAAAGGAGATATCTTAAACTACTTAAAGATTATGATTTCATGATACACTACCAGCTCGAGAGGGAAAATAAGGTGGAAGATGCTTTGAGTAGAAAGGATCATGGATTTTTCAACAAAATTATAGTTGAAATGGATCCAGTTTTCATGGATCTAGTAAATTTGGATATAGGAATAACCATGGAAGGTGAAACATCGATATTTTTTCAAACGGTTTCCAAAACATCTTTACTAGAAAAGATTAAGAGTTCTCAGACTGATGATGAAGAATTTCAAAAGAAGATTAATGCAGTGAATGATGGGATATTGAGTGACTTTGTGTATGAAGAAGGATTTTTGAAATTTGAGAAGAGATGTTGTGTTCCCAATATACCTGATCTAAAAGGGGGGTTGTTGGAAGATGCTCATAGTTCCAATTTCTCTATACATCCTAGGAGCACCAAAATGTATATATATTTCAAGGAACATTTTTTGGCGGGACAACATGAAGAAGGAGATTGCTAATTTTGTGTCAATATGTATGGTTTGTCAATATGTGAAAGATAGAAGGTAACATCCTAGAGGATTCATGAATCCTCTTCCCATACCTGATTAGGAATGGGATAATATTACGATGGGCTTTGTCATGGGACTACCAAAGACTCCTAGGAGGAACGATGCAATATGGGTCATTATTGAATGTCTTACCATGTGAGAACATTTTCATGCTATAAGATATGATCTACCACTTGAATGTCTAGTAAGAATATATATTAATGTTGTTCTGAGACTTCATGGAATACCCCTATTTATTGTTTCTGATCGTGATCCACGTTTTACTTCAAGATTCTGGAAAATTATTCAGAAAGACCTAGATATTGAACTTCGTTTGAGCACTACCTACCACCCCCAAACATATGGACAATCAGAATGGACTATTTAAAGCTTAGAAGACATGTTGAGATCATGCTCATTTGACTTTCAAGGTATGTGGGATCAATATTTACCTATGGTAGAATTTTCCTATACTAATAGCTTCCATTTAAGAATTCAGATGGCACTATATGAATCGATATATGGAAAGAGATGTCGCACACTAACATGTTGGGATGATTTTGGTGAAAGAAAACTCTTATGACCAAAACTTTTTGAGGAAACAATGGAAAAGTTGAAGGTAATCCAAACCCATATCAAAGCAGCTCAAAGTAGGTAGAAGAGCTATGCTGATAACCGAAGAAAGGATTTGGAATTTCAGGTAGGAGATAATGTTTTCTTGAAGGTATCTCCATGGAAGGGTGTTATAAATTTTTCTAATAAGGGAAAATTTATTCCCATGTAGATAGGACCTTTCGAAATTCTAGAAAGAATTGGGGATGTAGCTTACCGTTTGGCAATGCTGCCAAGTCTCTCCAAAGTTCACGATGTGTTCCACGTATCACTGTTGAAAAAAACATGACTGAACCAACACATGTACTCACCTATGAGGAAGTAGAACTGTAACCCATTCTGTCTTATTATGAAGAGCTCATCAGGATTCTTGATACTAGAGAACAAGTGCTGAGAAACTGGACGACTCATCTGGTAAAAGTTCTATGGAGAAACAATGATATGGAAGAGGCAACGTGGGAATCCGAGGAACCTATGATGAAGAACCACCCGAGTCTTTTCATGCGGTAATATTCTAGAAATTTTGAGAACAAAATTATTTGAAGGATGGGAGAATGTAACACCATAATCTTCCATAGTACACTTCTCCTTGAATAATACAGTTGCGTGTGTTGTATGCAACAACGAGGTTCTAACACACGCCAAAACCAATCAAAGTATCTGTTATCAATAGTAATACCCACTTTTTAAAATTTTAAAATTTTTATTATTTAAATTTTACTTTATTTTTGGATTTGTAATATCGAGATTATCCTAGGGTGAATATTTGGTACTTTTCTGATAACTTTCATATTTTGATGAATAGTGGAAATTACTAAATTTTAATTAAAAACAACTTTTTTAATCTAACTAATTCATAGTGATAAATTATAAATTAAAGTGGTTTTAAAGTATAATTGGATTATATTATTACATTTTAATCCAATGGTGGTAATTGGACATAATTTCAAATTTATACTGTACATAAGAAAGTGTCAATCCTTTGATAGTTATTATTTGTTAAAAATGCGCTTTTTGTTTTGACAATGGGAATTTATTTTAAATTAATTTCTGCCACTTCTATGTTTTGAATTTAAAAAAATGGATTCTGTATTTAGAATCAGGAGGTAGAAATTTTTTAAATAGGTAACTTTAATTTTTAGACATTTTGAACAATTATTTCGGTAAATTTTGTATTTACCATGGTTAAAGGGTAAATCCGATAAATAAGGGTAAAAAAATAATATTATAATAATATTAAATTACCCTAAAACATGTACTAACCCCATTAGTTGATAAATTTCCGACCATGGGCATATTTGGGGCGATTTTGGGACCCCATAGAGCCACTTGTAAGTGATAATGACACTTTATATTAATTAAGTTAAAGTAAATACAAAAATGACATAAGCATATATCTTTTAGTAAAAAAACTTACATAGAGTTATATATGTTCTATTTTCGACTATAAATATTCATTAGAAATCTAAAAAAATTTCTTACATAATGTATTTTTATTTATAAATTTTAAACATTAAATAATTTAATTTATTTATGACACAATGGTGATGCAGTAATTACCTAATTAATGAAATATTCAAATAATTGATATTATAAATATCCAAATAAATGTAATTTTACACTTTTTATGAATTTAACTAATTTTCAAGGTTAATATGACATATTTGGGTTGGTTAGATGAATTTTGTTCGATGTAATAATGCTGTTATGAATATAGAAAAATCAAAATAACAAATATTGTCAAAATTGACATAAAAGAGTTTTTAAAACAAATTTTATATTATTAATTGATATTATATTCCTAAATATCTAATTATTGGTTAAAGGACCTATATAATGATATTTGTATCATTAATGAACCACTTGGGGGTCTCTTGGAATTATATAGTAAGTTTATTAACTATATAATATAAAACTACAATGAAACATGGTAAATATCTATCTATTTAGCTAAGAGTTAAATCCAAAAGATAAAGTTAATATAGTGACTCAAACCTATCTAAAACCTATTGGTTGAGTGGTTTTAGACATATTCCCACCTTAAAATTTAAATAATATACTTTATAGCCATTATAAACTGAATAATAATTTATTATAAAATAAAATATCAAGCTTTTCCAATGGTTCCCCTCACCCCTCTTATAAAAGGGTACTCCCCATTGTCTCTAATTCACACCTTAAAATCCTTTTAGATCAGCCAAACCCTATCCAAATATTCTCTCAAATTCCCTCACTTAAACCTAGAGGCCTTATTTTTGTCAGAAATCCATCCTACGGGGACCTTTTGATCAAATCAAAAGGAAGAACCTGAAGAAGAGGTAATGTTTTCACCACCCTCTTTCAAGTTCCTTTCTTATTCCACCTCTTATTTCTTTGTTATTTCCATTCTAAAATAATAAATCCAGTATCTTCTTTATACTGTGATGTTATTATAAATATGGTACAACCATATTAAGTATTCTATCCATCTTTTTAATGACATGTCACTATAGGTGCGTACGTACAGCTTACCGTCTCCACGTCGTGGTGTAATTGTTATTCAAAACATTATTATTTGGATGGGTATGATAATGATGTGTAATTTAAGTAAATAATAAATATACCATTATAAAGATTCTATATATATAATTTTACCATCCAATTATACATTATTTAAATATTAAACAAATGATATTGTCGTTCGTGCGTACGTACGGACTACCGTCTCCACGAACGCGCTGATATTAATTCCTCATCGTATCCATTGAAGAATAATTCTCATTTGATGATTAAAAATAATGTTTAAGGACTTGATATCATTATGGATATTAATAATATAAATCCTATACATAACAAACATGGATTATGTAAAAAAACATATAAAATAAAACGAGTAAGTTAACACCCAAAAACACCGATAATACTAAGATATTATTAATAATGAAATGTTAAAATATCATATGTGAAGTCATATTAATGTATATAATTCTTGAATTATTTAATAACAATTATTTATCCATTATATAGGAGGTAAAACTACCCTCAACCGAGGAAAAGTACAAGGTAAGGGTTAATTTCACAATCTCTTTATTATCCGAGATTGTTTTTACGTAAGTATCTACTGGGACCTCTTTATCATCCACATCCATGTTTCTTAAAAATGTATTTCAAATCATTCTTAATATTTTACAGACTATGGGTTAAAGTCATTTATACCCTTTTTTGAATTTTTATAAGATGTTTATAAAGGAATCTTTCCTTCGTTTCCCAAACAATGTCATTTTTTACCTTTTCAATAGAATTAAGGTAAGAATGTCTTTTTTTAACTTATACGGTGGGTGCAGCTATTTTCTGCCATTATAAAATCGTCGAAGCATCCCTTAAAAGCTTATAATAATATTTTCAAGTTAAATATTTCCTTTTATAATTAAGTGACTTTTATTTGATTTAAAAAAGAGATATTTCTCTCCAATAGTTTTGTTTTCATCTATGTCAACATCATTTGATGGATTTTAAGCTTATTTGAAGTTGATTTATTATGATACAATACTTCCATATTGTATTGAAGGTTTTGTGATATGTTTGACTATGGATGTGTTATTTTTATATAATTCATTATTTATGGAGGAAGTATTGACATTTCCTATGCTAGTTTTAATACAAATGTTTATGTTATGTTTAAACCTGTTTATACGAGGAAAGCATTGGACTTAATAAGTGACAGGTGGAGCCCTCTATAGATCCTCGATGCATCAGTAGGTCTCATGAGACAAACTAGTGTCTTGGAACATGGCCTTGACAAAATCTTATTTGTTTTCTTGGCACAAGTCCTTTACTATGTGGTTATGATAGTCTGGCATTATGCATTATATCATTATGAAAGTGGTAATTGATATTGAATGTGATTATCGACTAGTAGAATATCCATTTGAATAAGTAAATGGTATTATTTAATTTTATTTTTTCCATATAATTCTGAATATAATGATTAAAAGGATCTTGTTTTAGTTATACATTGCCTTAAATGTTTATGCTTATTTATGAAAGTTTCTGCTATATTGTTATCCTTACTAAGCATCTAAGCTCACCCCTTTCTATGTTTTGTTTTTCACAGGATGTGAAGAAGTATTTTATAACTGACCTATAGGGATAGTCTGAGGGGATATGAATGTTGACTATGGAGGCTATGTTGTTGTAGTTTTTCACTTTATGATGTAATGTAAGACTTATTAATGTATCTAGTGTTTTCATGGCAACTAAACTAATCGGACTTTCGAGACTTGATCTTTTGTGATCATGTCAATGTTATGTAATAATGCACCGACTCTAGGTAACTGGGGTCGGGGAGTTACATATATTATATGATTTTTTATCTTTAATTATATTGTATATTCGTTCACTATATGAATAATTAACCAAATAAAAGAAGTAACGGTGTATCCAAGATTTCATATAGTGTGGTACCTACTATATTAACAATTGAGTAGGTCATTTTTGTCTCCCTAATTGAGTATACAGATTTATATTTCATATATTCATGACTATTATATAATTTTAGTAGACATATATTATTGGATTGACTTTTAACATTTGGAATAGACAACCAATGTGGTGTTCCTTGATTAAAGAGGAGCCTAATTTTAATAACTTTGGAAATGTTGGTTGTATACTATATTTTTTTTAAATTGGAAATGTTATTATGTCGAGTTATGGGGTAGATCATGTGGTTGTACACTTTAACTGGGAGTGGACTAGTGGGCTCATTTATCATTCATACTGACTAATTCATTATTTATCTTTGAATATAGTTTTATAATTGTTTGATTGAGTGGAAACATAAAAATTATGTTAAAACTAACCATTATTTCATATATCCATTTTGTAGATATTTATAAGAATTATATTTTTTTGTTGAGAATCATGAGATTTGTAATGGTGGAAATTTGATTTAGGAGTGGAGTAAACATATACAATTAATAGATGTGTACTATGTTATTAATAGATTCTATTAATGTGGGTTATTTTATTTTATCATAACTAATTATTATATATTATTATGGTTGTATAATATTCTTATATTAGTATATATATAATATATATTTTTTGATTTAATATTTTATAGAACTTGTTTACCCCCTTATTCATTATTATATAACTTCATCTAGGTTATGAGGGAAATTCAACCCGTATATCTGTCTTTTATACTATTAGTTTTCAACTTTATACCCTATCCAATTTAAGGTGGGTTTATGATATCACCCTTGATTATTTTCTCGTTCCATGGATGGTTCTCAATGGGGTTGACTCATGATATAGTAGTATCAAAGATAGTTTGTAAGATGGTTATAAGAGTAAATTAATTTAAGATATTGTATAATAGTATATTGATTTTATGGAAAAGAGTCAGTGAGTAGTTCCATTGTTTAGGATTGAGGTATTGAGGAGGAAGTAGTGTTGAGTTTCCTAAAATGGATACTGGTGTAGCTCAATCATAGATATAAAATATCTTGAGCTAGGTTAACTATATCCTGGTGGTGGAATGGTGGGACATTTTAAGGGTGGAATGAAAAATTGGAAAAAATATAGTGAAGGTGGAAGCTCTAATAGGAATTGTGGCTAGGGTTTTACTTTGTTTCATGCTAGGATGCCACTCTAACATTACCAAACCCACTATAACCCCACCTATTCTAGTATTCAATATTATTTCTCCCTAATCTCACCTACATAATTCTTAGGGCTAGTTCCTAGAACCAATATGGCATAACACTCACATGAGAGGACTTATCCTAATTAACCAACACACATCCACATATCCCAAGAACAAAAAAACAAACAATGTAATATCGATATAATAACACAATATAGAATAAATAAAACACATTAACCTATATTATTCTAAATATAATTAATATTTTTTTAATCCCTTAAAAGTTTACTATGGTCTCTTAATTTTTTTTGAATACTTCATGGTATGTGATTTAATTAAATAAATGTACTTTTTCTATAATAATTTTAAGTGATAAATATGGTTATGAAAATTGGAAATTATAATTGAAATATATAGAATTATATTTTGTATGAATAAACTTATGTATATTGTATCATGTTTATTTTATATAATTCACTCATAAAGGATATATTATTTTCAAATTATAGTTTATAATTAAAAGGTTGAATGTGTGATTATCGATATAAATGGATTAATATTTTATAATAGGAAATGTAAAAGGATGTATAAATGTTATTAATATACATATTATAGATATTTATTACTATTTTTATTGTTATTAAATATTATTATGTATATGAGGGGTGATACTATAAACTCTCACTATTTTGGGGAGGTGATGTGAATGGGGGAAGAATTATATTTCACCCCTATTCTTTTCGATAATTCATAATTTACCACTATAGATAGGTACAAAATTTGTTTTCTTCTTCTCTATAATCATCATATTCTTTTTATTCTTCTCTTGTATCATTTCTTTCTCCCCCATATATTTCCCCTTTGTATTGGGTTTATGGTTAATGGGGTTTACCTGTGTTACAGTGAAACACATAGAATACATTTCAATTTTTTCTAAAGAGAAATAGTATCCATTTATACGTTATATACACCAACTTGGAGGAATCTCTCTCAATATTTAGCATTTCAGTACCTGTTCCCACTTCGATTTCTATGAAATATTGTTTCATTATTTTTATTTAGGATGAATAATTTAGTCGTAATATTTTACTTGGTTTAAAATAAGGATATATTATTGATAATAACCTTTTGAAAAATTTATGTGTCCCAATGTGGAGGATAGCTTGATGTTCATCCATTTATTTAGAAAACTATGAATTCTTGCTTTTCATTAATTATGTTTTAATCTAATTTATTTCTAAAATTAAGGGATGTTATGGATGGTTATTGATATATTTTATTTTCTTTTTGATTTCCAAATAATTTTAGGAACTGAATGTTTAAAAATATCCAAAATCTACTTTGTTATAAAGATGAACAAAAGGTGTTTATTAAAATTCTAGTATTTATATACTATGAAATACATATAAAAATTTTATTAGAATGTATTGACGTGATTTATTTTCAATAATATAATATATTTACTACATAAATGTAAGGGTTATAGGGGTTTTTCTCTTTGTTAATTTGTTTTAATCAGGTGTTCCATGTGTACATAATTATTCTACTGAAATTTTTATGTTTATGTTTATAACATTATTTTTGGAAAAAGAATAGTTTATTATGAAAAAATAGTTCCATAGTTTTCATTTTTAACTATTTATCACCCTAGAATTTGTTTCCTCATGGTAAGCCTCGGGTACTTAAGTGAGACCTTAGGATAATTCTATATATGGGGTGATTGTAATGGGGAAATAAAACAACTATAGAAATTTAATATATGGGAAATGGATCTCCATTAGAGATATGTATTAATGATCTTGGTGCTCCCTTAGACACCAAAAACTATGACCTGATGCTCTTGTAATTGTTTGAACGTGCAAACACGGTGCTCCAACATTAATCTATTCTAAATAGTTTTGGGTTCTAACGAGTCCTTCGGATTTCTTAACAAAGTTACCCTATCATATATTCCATGATAATTAGAGGTTTTTCTATAAAGTATTTTTTAAATTTGTATATATATTTATGCAATTTTATACTTTCACTTAATGGTAATAAATTTTTTTCTTGGTAAATAATATTTTAATTATGATAACTCCCCATAAATTTATTTTATTAAAATAAAATTGGCAATTATATATATATATATATATATATATACATATTGAATTTAATGTTTAATTTTTTATAGGTGATACATAAATTATTTGGTGGAATCCCATTAGGTACATTAACTCGCACCCTAAATGCACCCTCAGGTTTATATTGATCAGCTTTCCTATATCATTTTTATAGGTTTGGATTGTGTATCGTCATTTCATAAGTCAAAAAACATTTTCTCAGTTTTAGAGTATTGGAGGTGATGGAATATAATGATCTCATGTTACCCAAGAATTTATCTGGGTGTATACTTTCATTTGAAGTTATTATTGAGTTTTCAATGTTTTTTATATTCTTTATGCTGGTACTTCCAGATTTATATTGTTTCCTATATGATTAACTATGATGCTTTTATTAGATTTTTTATTTAGTATAATTACTAAATTAATGTTTTTATGGGTAAAATAAATACTAAAACAAATAGTTAATTCTAATGATACTTGTGGCCATCCAAATGTGATCATGAATTTTCTTTAGGTCTTGTAATATACTAGCTTCAGTACTGAGATGGAAAAATCTGGGTTGCTTCATTATAATATCAATACATGTGAAAATTTTCAAATATATATAACAATATTAAAATATATCACCGATAATAATGGAAAATATAGAATCCCAAGTCATAAAAAATGATAATCCAAGAAAAAATAGAAAGTAATAACTTCTCATCACCCAACGTATCATCAAAAACTCAAACTATAATCATCATTTTTTTACACCTCTATGTTTTGGAACACTCAACACCACTTCATCAATGATCATCACCAAATTGAAAATCATATTTTCATCACAGGTTTAAAAATAATTCCCAAATATGAATTAGTAAACACATACCAAATATGTGGTGACCAATTTAAATTTATACACCCTAAGAAGAAGAATTATTTAGAGTGTTACTAAATTAATAATTTTCCCCCAATAGTGTTCACCACATTATCAGATTTGGTTCCCTCATTTAAAGGAAAAATTCAATATATCAAACTCTACATGGATCCCTCACTAAAATATCCAACACATGTGTAGAAATTTAAATCAAAAACCCCAGAAGGATATTAATTAGTTCACCCACATTATTCTTTTTCCGTAAAAAACACATTTAAAAGGGGTTGGTGTGAAAAAATATATTATACTCATGTTTTGTGGAAACAATTTTTGGTCATGGTTACTTCATGCTAATGTGGACTAACATTACAATGGTTTATGGATTGGTCACTCTTTACCCATGGGGAACTCCCTTTTCCTCTGCATCACACACTACTTAGGGGAAGGTACTTATCATTTAATATACTTAAGGGTCTCTTCAATATTTTATATACATGAAGGTATCCACTAAAATAGTATAGGTTTCTAAAACACCATACATCTTATGTCAAGAATAGATACACTTTTAGGATCCATGTCACTAAACTTTTAAAACATCAAATCTTGATAAGATGAACTCTTTAATGTTATAGTTAAGACATTATATTCTAAATCCATATGAGAATGACCCCACAATATTAGGGTGGATTCATTATATTCCTAATGAACATAGATTTATCAATATATTCTTCTAATAATAATAACATTGTATCTAAGTTATCCTTTATATGATTAAACTTCTTCTTCTTTTTACAATCCAAATATAAGAGTGAATTCTCATTCTTCATGAATCACTTTATTCTTATTTTGTCAAAATCAGATAAGAACCTATGTTATTCTTCTCCTTTAAAATAATTAATATGATACATTTCTGTTATATTTTCCCAACAAAACAATAAAAAATTTTATATATTACTCAAGACTCTAACCCTTAATCTAATGGTTGGGATCAATTATCCTTACATTAATCCTTTGGTATTATATCATGTGTCCTACATGTTTGAATTTGGTGAAATAAATCAAATTATATCATGTGATCCCCTAGAATATCAAGCTAAATGTCATACTTATGAATTCAAACCAAATCATCATTAATTTATAGAAATAGATAAACAACATCATATTGTTTCTCACTATAGAATGGTACTATTCCTTTATATCACTATTAGTTTTATTAGGTTTTTCTACATTTATTCATTTTCAATATATAAAAAATTTATTTTTAACAAATCCAACACAAAGACTCCTAGTTTTAAACCCCCCCCCCCCTTCCCTTTAGATTTCTGTAAAAATAATACCATATATTAAAATCTTCCATTAAACCCAAACTACTTCAAAACCATGTTATATTTATGGTGCATTCATCTTACTCCCCCTTTTTTTAAAACTAAATGGGTTTTATATTTATATTTTTTCTTTATTCACTCTCTTTATCTTGAACACCATGAGGGTATCATTATCAACCCTACTCCCCATTTTGTATCACAAATATTTAAAAATATTTTACTTTTAAGTGTACTTTATACATTTTGTTAAAATAGAACAGTTATTGAGAATAAAAAAACTCTTAATTTTTTTGTGATAATGTACTTTTTTTTCATAAAACAATTTTCTAATCTATTTTAGGTTCCAAAAATCGACATCCAAAACACATGTCTATGACAGAAATTTGAATGTTATCCTCAAAGTTATTAGTCTTTTTAAACACTTTAATGTCCTTTGGATCATAATATTTTTTCTCTATTCACTTATAGAAAACCATATCTAAAATTTAATGATACAATTTATTGTGATGTATTTCAATAATTTTGTTTTAAACTATACCATCTTTCACTAGTAATTTTATTCTCTAAATGATTTTAATGAGTGGATTTTCCACGCATAAAGTGTCATAAAAAGTCCTCTAATACTAATGAGAGGAAAAAATAGAAAATATGATTCTAATTCAACAACATTAGTTTTTTCAATGTCACTTTATAAATTTAATAAAATAATGAATCATATAATTTTAATTCCTTTAACATAAAAATCATATTGATATCAACCACATTTACATAGTAATATTCATGAATAGTCTATAATGAAAAAAAAATTAGTCATATCACATGTGCTGTTAATTTCACTCATTTAATAAGATAAACTCATGACATCATATTTTCCCATGATCATACTTCATCATAGTGAAATTATATCCTTATAGATAAGACTAACTAGCCTTTAAATCTTTACCAAGAATCTATCTCTCCTCTAGCCTTAGGGATCCTTATATCCAATGGAACTACTTGTTTATGTTCACCATGGGAGTAAAATTATAGTCACATTTACTTTCTTGAAACAAAATCATATGATATTTATTTGTTAAAACAAAAATGATATAATATGTATTCCACTAAGAATAAAACTACTTCTCCATTAGGATCCCCACTACTTTATACAAGGTTGGATAACACTAAATATGACTTGATATCACGTGTTACATTGTAAAAATTTTCTTGATGTCATTTGAAATTTTCATTTAGGATTAATAAAAATTAAAAACTCTAACGCATTATTCAATTCAATATTTGTTGAGATCCACCTCTGTTTTTCATATTGAGGTTTAACACTACATGAAATTAATTTGGTATCTTCATGCTACTTCATATTTTTATTTGAAATAATTTTTTTACTTTAACTCCACTTTTTTATTTGTCTTCTTTCATCATGTACTCCTAATGGATTATATATCCCCCTTAAATTTTTTTCACATTTGAAAAATAACTAGTAAAATTAAGAAAATATGAAGAGGGTTGCATTCGAGAATCCTCAAGTAGTGGAATGGGTTTGGACTAAGTAAACCAACCCATTACATTAAACATGTTTTTAATATTTACTTGGGGGTTTAAATTGACCAACCCCACCTTTAAAAACTTATCTTTTAATATTATCTACAAATAAATCCATCTCTTTTGGCTTGGTATTACACTATATTATGAAACTAATCCAATTATCACAAGTATCTTCCATTGATTCTTCATCATTTCATATATTATCATGTTTCCTTCCCAATAAGAGTGGTTTTCAAAAGGTTATATAATCTTTATATATAGAGTTATTTGTGAAAATAATTATTCATGATTCATTAATCACCTCTTTAATTTACATTATAATCACTTTGGAAATACTTTTCCATAGAGTGACATTCATAACAAATCCATAAACTTTTTATCTAATGGTATTATATTCATTATTATTGATATTTTATATTTTTATGTATACATTCCATGAGTTATGTGGTAACAATCTATCCAATGGTGCATGATGCACCTTTAATCACATTATGTCCTTGTTTTATTCTATTATTCTAAACCTATTCCTCAATGGGATGGATTTATCATATTTAAAATCATGAATCCCGATTAAAATATGAATGGGGGTTATACTATTCAAATTACCTTCACATTTACAAATTCATTTATTCTATATATATGCATGGTTTTCATATATAAAAAATCTCCAAAAAATCATAATTAATGTATCATTTCCTCTATTGAGATGTTGCAAAAAAATCCACTATTAATCATTTTTTCATAAAGATAAACACTCTTATTTTACCTCATTATTCCATAAAATTATCACATTTTACAATATTAGTTTTAGATATATGGTTTCAAGAATTCATAACAAACAACTTTTTACTCAATAACTCTATATTTACTCTTTGTTTATATGACGTGTAAATGACTCAATTTGGTAAATTATGTCTTTTCATTTATTTTTTTCAACCATTCATTGAGATTCATTAATATTTTTATTATTATTGTTTATTTTTAAATCCTTGTATTCTTCCCTTGACCTAGTTTCTTTAAACAATTTTATTCTCTCATCATGTTGTGTCTTACGATTAATAATGCTAGATTTGAATTTATTCTCAATAGAAATTTGTATTTCCATCTTGCATATATGTCCATCATATAAGTCACTTTTCTTATTCATTTATACACCGATTTTTATGATTTTTTCATTCAAGGAAACTTATTCATTGTTAAATTAATGATTCTCTCACACAAAATATAGAATAAATGAATATTAAACCTCATGGATGATTCAATTTTCATACACCATTTCATGTAAGTATATGATCATATCTTTATTTTTTTATAAATATTATACATATTGATTAATCAATATCAATTTCATTTAATCTAAAAAATAACTATACACTTCAATATATTTTATGGAATTGGATTTCTTATATTTTTAATCTTTATAAACACCATTTTTTTTTACAAAAAGTATCAACATATCTAATCATACATACCATGGTGGGTGTTTCCTTCATATTCAGAACCATATTATTATTTTTACTTTTATTCTGGTACATTTACATAATGAGATTCTATCCATATTCCTTTGTTAAAATATCATTTTCTATAAATTCTAGATCTTTTCTTGAGGTTTACTCTTACACATCTTTGGTCTTTATAGTTTCTCATATATAAATTACACAATTTTTAATGTTTCAGAACATTACCATAATGAATAGTTTTCTAAAACACCGCACTGTATAATCCTATATTCAATATCATATTTGGAATTTGAATCACATAATCTTTCATAATTATTTATCATATCAGAATACCATTTTAAATATTTAATAATATCATATAAAAAACCATATAAGATCTAAAAAAGTATATTTCGTACAGTCCTAAAAGTGAGAACAAGTAGAATAGATGAATTAATGGTGGAATCCATATATAAAAAAATAATATAAAAATATATTTTCAATATTAACATCCAAATTCAGAATCTATAGGATCTAATACCACTTTTTAGACCCAAGATGAATATATTCACATTGAGAAGGGAGTAAATCAAGGCGTTTTTGAATTTTAATTTTTCTCTCTAATTGAATTCCCCATTTAGAAGATCAATATTACTCTCTTTAAGGACCTCATTAGTTGTCTAAAAATATTGATAGATTTCATCCGAAAATATTAACCATATACAGATACTTAAAGAACAAAGCTCAAAAGGGTCGTGTAATGATACATCCAAGGGGCGCACACTAAAGATTTTATTATATTTCCTAATTCATTGTACTCTCATTGATTGTATAAATTTTTTTTTATGGTCAATCCACACCAATTCACACATACATTATATTAGATAGGGGCTTGGTCACTCAACACCCTAGGGGACCCCTATTCTTCCAGTTTTTATTATGATTATGGGAAATTATTTGTAATTTTATATACTTAACAATATCTTTAATAGTTTATAAGTATGTTAGTATCATATAAATTAGCATAGTTTTTTAAATAAATTTCTTCCTTAAGACCAAAAAATATTATTTATAATGATGCAATTTGATAAAATCCCAAAACTCCAAATGTGAACAAGACCAACTTCAAGATATGAGAGCTGAGTATTTTTGTTACAAAGACAGACGATAATGATCACTCAAAATTATGGTCAATTGTTTATCTTGTAGATGATAAATTTAGTTGAATACATATACAAGATAACAATAGATTCATGTCAAATCTATAATTTATATTTTATGTCTTACTCTTCTTTTAGTTAATGGGTTATACCAGTGAATTTATAATCTATTTAGCCCTCCATTCATATTGTTCTCTCAAAATCATAAATTAGAAAATGTAACTATTCTTATCTATGAAAAATATATATGAAAAAATCATCTTAACATTATCTAGAACTATTGTGAAAATATTTATAATGTCCTCAATAATCCTACCCTTAATTTTATAGTTTTGATTTATTTTATTTCTTATAAACATATAATATTATTCAAAGTTACCCACACATTTTAATAAGGTAAATAAAGTCGAGTTAATCTACTTAATAATGATACAAATATACACATTTTTATATTTAAATAAAATATTTATTAATTCATAGAATCAAATGTATCATAGGGTGAGGTTCCTAGGTATGGTGTGGTATCTTTCAACATTAACTAGACTAAAATTTGAAAATATCTATTATGATATAACACTTATCCAACACATAAGTTCAAAAAATCCATGTAAAAACCTATAAAAATAATCCACATGAATCATGAAATGATCATCTAAATTAATCATTCATTTACCTTCATTCTAAAATAGTCTAGTGGTTGAAATACTGCCTTATATTATTAAGTCCCATGGAATTTTATAAAATTATCATTTATATCTCATGGTTATGATGTATTATACTAGATTTTATGTCATCCTAATATAGTTATTCTTATATATCATAATTTTAATCATATTTTATATAGTTTTGGTGTGGTTATTCTCTTTTCTAGGTATCCATCCCTCAAGAACTCCAGATTTATTCTCACTCAATATTAAGTTATAATTACATATTTTTATGGTTGCGAGGTTTAATCTTACAAATAATTAGTTTAATTATATTTAAGAACAATTGAGGAATGAATCCCAGCTCTATGAATTAGTGTAGCATCCAAATCTATGAATACCCACACCAAATATTTATGGTTTCTTTACCACTATTCAGTCTCCAGTTTCATAGAATATGCAAATTTATTTTCAGGTGTGACTCTTCCCCGCTTATATATCTCTAGAATGATGTAACAATGTTTCAACCATTATGTCTTGAATAAATCTATAGTAGTGTAGCTTCACCAAAAATATTCTTATAAATTATATGATTATTCATATGTGACATCCATTATGGTGTGATATACACCAGGCAGTGTGATGTGATCATCATTCACCGAGCATCCACCAATAATTCCATGAATTTTCTTGATCCTTATCACACCTCAGTGGAATACACTAAAATAAGTCTTACATATCATAACATCCTTCCAATTATAATTTATCATGATACTCCAAGCCTTAGTCTCCACATGTCTTGACAATGATACATATAACTATCAGGGTATCCTTATTCATATATTCCTCTATACTGTTTTTAAAGTTGACAAAATACTTATAATACATATCAATCATAATCATATTTATGCTTTAGATACATGTACATCATTCACTTCATGTGGTCCCTATATATGGTAACCATACCTATATTTATTCATATCATAATTAGGATAAATAGATTTTTTAACCCTTGTGAATTATTAATAAAATCCAAAAAACACTCTACAAAATCTTACACATACACTATTATTTTTAATATAGTAGGATTACCCCTAAAAACAAAAACAAGAAGTAGACATACTTATAATTCTTCTCAATCACAGTTCAATTTTAAAGAGAATAAAACCCTAAATATTCTTAATGTAATTAGTTAGTAATATTTGGGGTACATTAATATCATAAATCCTAGATCCATGAAGGTTATATATCATTAATGAACCAAATTTTACTTATAAAATGAAATAACTATTATAACAGAACTACCCTTTTTTTGGAAACTATGATCTCCCTCTAAATTATATTAGGACACCCACACCCAGAAAATCTATATGTGTTTTTTTGAGGGAACATTCAGAGAACATGCAAGACCCATTCCTTATTGAGTAAAATAATATGATAGAGGGAGTACCAAATCCATGAACTATGGTTCTTTTAGTCATATACAATGGTTTTACTTACCAATTTGGACATATGAGGGACCAATGAATTTTTGTGGGAGCCATTATTGAGGGAGTTCCAATCCCAATTCTTGTTATGAGGGATCATTTCCCCATTTTTCAGTTCAGTAATGAACTCTATAAAGTATGTGATTGACCTATTACCAATCATTTTAAAATTTGTATGTCAGTATTGAACCCCATGTATGATTTTTAATCTCTTCCAAACCTAGTTACCGGTCTTCTTGAGAAAAGGAACTAAATGATCAAAAAAATATCATCAATAGATTCTAATAGTGAAGTTGGATTAAAATTTCCATTCAATTTGTAAAAAAAATAGAATGGAATGTTTTCATATATAATTCTAATAGTTTGACCAAAAAGAGTTATATTCCCCTGTAGGGGTCTCATATCAATTCTCGTATCAAAGAGTTACATGGATTGATTCAAGGGATGGACAATTTACCCATGGGATATATGATCACCCATACCCATGAATTTAGGTGGTTGTGTTTTGCAATGTGAGTCAAGGAACTAATGGGTTTGGATGGGGTGGAGAAAAGCTAATGCCCATTAGCCCTCAAAAATATATATTTAGGTTAGCCTATGGAGGAATTTTTACCGACAAGTCTATCCAATGAATCTCTTGGGCCATTAGGGGGTTATTAACTAAAACACTGATCCCCTGACAGCACTAATCCTACAGCTGAGATATAATTCAACATAAGAATATCTTACCTAGATATCCTTCATTTCCCATTCCAACATTGGGGAATTCCACGTTATCCTATCGATTGGAAGAGGACTATATTCATTTCCTTTTATAGTGAACATATGGATTTAAGATAACCACTCATCCCCAATTGATCTAAACACTAAAATCAAATCCTAAATCTCATTTCCAAAAGAGAAACATTATTTACCCATTTAATAACTATCCCCCACCACATTAATAACTTCTCATCCTTTATCTAGATTCTAAATCTAATCCTAATATTGTTTTGTTTCATTAACATGGTCACATTACCTCCATGTAGAACTAATAAAACCATGACATACATTGAAAAAACAATTAGCCAATTTGTCAGCCACTATCTCACCAAACACACGCTACCAAATTATGTTTCATCATATCAGTCACCACTTTTTCAATAACAATTCATTTCTATTTTTTTATCATCCCATCTCCATATGAATTACTAGCCATTATATGGGTTAGTGAGGATTCATTTTTTCATGAGGGAAAGGGGGTTTAAGAGAGAAGGAATTACATTTGTCAATAAGACATGGACACTCCACACATGAAACCACCATTCCTTGATATTTGATGTTCCTGTATCACACCATGTATACATCCCAAGAAGAGGAGAGTGGTAGTGTCTTGTAGTTTTATCCACCTGGTATCTAATTCATAAAAGCACTCCTAAATTGATTATCTCGCAATAAAGAACAAATTTTTTAATAATAATAATAATAATAATAATTTTTAAAATTAAATTGCATGTATTAAATTATAATGAATTTTATTAAAATAATGAACTTATTTAAAATAAATTTAATAACTAGGAAATAATAAAAATGAAAGCCCTCCCCTAAGATTTGATTATCTATGCCTCTTGGTCCATGCTTTTTTTAAAATATCTAATTGGTATTCCAAAAAAAAGTGTTATCAATTTCAAAATATATCTCACTCATAGTTTATGTCAAAATAGTTGGGTACCCTAATTAGAGGAGTTAAGGATGAATTTATAGCGTAATATTAGGTCAAAAGGGTATTTTTTTAAAGACATAGTAAATCCTTATTTAGATCCTAAAATCCAAAGGTATATTCTACCTCAAAGGGAAAATACATTTATCATAAGTCAAAATATAATTACAGATTTTCTATCTGAGGATTTATTTAGTAGATATTTATGGCTTAGTTAACTCAATCATGAATATATTAAAAAACTTATATTTTTAAAAACTTATATATATATATATATATATATATATTTCTTGAACTTCAAAAACACCCTAAAAATAATCTAACCAAGTTATGACTTGATCAAATATTAATAAATATATTTCTAAATACTCAAAGAAATATTTAGGTCACTACATATTCCCCACCATCAATTATTTCCATCCTAAAACGTTAAAATCCCTTTATTATCTGAGGGTCTTTAGATAGAATCTACTTATCATGATCTAATGAAAACATAGATATATTTTCATGATGACACATGACACAAACCAATGGTATCACCCTACTCTAAAGGGGAGTCACTTATTTATCCTCAATATCCCCTAGTTGCTCTGAAAATGTGGTTTGTTTCTTGAATCCTAACATTCCCGAGTTGACAATGATAATTTTGTCATGAATATATCTCCCTATGTATAAAATATGGAATGTGTTTTTCACCCATTTCAATAATGAGTGTAATGATAGGTGATAAGAAACTTATCTTAGAATTTATAGAATTTGGAATCTCTAATAAACCTCTAGGATATATTTAAACCCTAGTCAAACCCCCATAAACCACTTCTGGGTATGACCATCATGAACGCATGGTCTATCTCATAAAACTCTAAGATAATTAATGATTGGTTTGTGAATCAGTTTTGATGGATCTGACTTATTATTTCTCAATCTTAGAACAATTTCACCATTTCTATAGTTAAAACACAAATTTGACCCATAAGTGTTGACTATATAAGATTTATCTAGTAAAATAGATACCTATAGGGTCTCTTGTGTAATTCCTTAAGAGGTTCCTTACTAATAATAAATTATGATATTTTATTTCTTGGGTAATAGACTAATGGTTGTTGATTATACCATCTCTAACCAAAATCAGGCACATAGGCTTTCAATATATCCTCAAGCACAAAAATGGTCCTCTCTATCTAGTAATCTATTTGGGGATGGAATGTTGTGCTTCAATGAAAATATGTATTGAAGGATTCATCTAATTATTGACACATCTGGTAAGTGAATTAATAATCTCATTCAAAAATAGTCATCAAAGGTACTGAATGAAAATTTATAATCACATCCATTTACAAACATATAAAACTCTTTATCAAAATCTTCTCTAGAAGAGGGAGGAAGTAGATTGAATTATATATTTATTTGATGATTACCCAAAATATATCATAACCATTCACCAAATGTGAAAATATAGATTATTATTTTTTAATATCTCAACCACGTTCATGGTGGAATCTTAAAATGATGGCTCAAACCATTTGGAACTTGACGTATGTCCTTCATTTTTTCATAGGTGAGGCATCAAGAAATGAACTATAAAATCATTTTATTTATTCCATTCCATAATAATTAATCATGGGATATTATTAAATCTTTGTAATATGACGGTATAACACAAAGAGGGCATTTTGAAATCCCCTTAACACCTCCTCACTCTACCCAACAGAAACCATTTTCCACCTTTAAAAGATTATGAGGTTATTTCTACCATTAGAAATTATATTAGAAGTCGATACATTGAAAAAATAAGAATAAAATATCATGAAATTGATGTTCCTAATCTGGGTCACCATCAATCTATAAATATGTTTGGTTGATGAAAACATAAATCAACGGTCAGAAACACCACCTTCTTCCGATAAAAAACTATATCAAGGATTTTTTCTTTGATTCATGTTAAACTTTTTGAACACATAATAACCTCCATAGGTAATCATTAACCATGTTTTCACTTTTATAGTGTATATAACATCTTAGTGAAATAATCCTAAATGTACTAAATTTGTTTCATCCACCTCTCTAACAGATATTACTAGGATAAAATGTCCCTAAGACCCTTATGATCTTGTAAGATCATTAACTGCTCATCAAGAAGATAATTTCAATAGGTGTTCAATGTGTGCCCAAATACAGAAAGCTTTAAATAATTTTTCTTGTAGTTTTTATCACAGATCCTTGGTTTTTTATAACCATTAGAAATCATTTGTTATCACTTAATCATCACTCAACCAAGCTCAATGCTAGTATAATTGCAAGTCACCATGAATCATCTCCTTCCCATAGAAATAAAAAAAAATAATGCTAATAGAACACAATTTTTGTTTCATAAAATATCTAATATATCACTGAAACCATAAAATGGTTATCCCTATTTAATTAATTATAGTCATAGGTTATAAAATCCTAGAAAAGTATACCTATAATATCATGTAATACCCCACCAACCAAATAAATATGTACACCTAGAACACATTCTATGGTTTCTCACAAGATATCACAACCTCAATCGTCAAAAGTTAAATTTATACTCCACCCTCTAATATAACATGCCTAATGAAATTGAATTATAGAATAAAGAATATAAACTATTAGATTATACCATAAATGTAGTTATCCCAATGTAAGTAATATAAAATCCTTGGATGCCTATCATGCTCATCCACCAACCTAGAATACATAAGGATTTAATAAATGAAGACTAACATGAACTTGTCTAATAATGGTTAGAGAATTTGATTCATTATCCTCATTAATGCAACTAGAAAACTAATCATACTAAACATCCTCACTTGTAACACCTAGGTAGTTATGAATATATTTATCTTTAAGTAAATTATAAGAGTTAGATATCTGTCTTAACATAAAACACTGAGCTCTACAAGAACAATGATATATTATTGACTTATTATTTAAAAGTGACTACTATAACCTAGTTACTAAATTGGAATGTAAGGATATAAGTAAAAAAATGATGAAAAATATGTATAAAGGTTTTATATAATTAAAATTTATACATTAATTCATAATAATAAAAGTTTTAAAATTTTGGCATTTCCATTTTATGCTTCAAAAATATAGATTCGTCAAAAATAGTTTTATTATATCTTTTTCAAATAAATAAAAATTATTTTCAAACTTTTATTTTTTTTAAAAAAATATATTAATATAATTTTTGAAATAGACATGTCAATATTTTCTTAAGATCGATTTTTGATATTTTTTCTAAAAAAATTATTTTAGTTTGAATAGTGAAAAACATCGAATTCTATAAAAATGTCAATTATTTATTTATTAAATCAACAAATTTAAAATTATCATCATGTATTGAATATAATATTAGTATAACTTTAGAAAATATTAATTAATAATAATATAATTAATTATATATCAATCTTTATTAAACATTATTTTTATATAAATTTATTTTTATGCTTAAAACACATTTTTCTGAAAACCATTTTTCATAGTTATTTTTATATTTAAATGTAAATATATTCACTAAACATATATAAATTTAATAGTGAATAATATATTCCAAATTTGGTATCATGTGGTTAAAATATGGTTAATTAGTCCCTTTTATTTTTAGCCATTATGAATAGTAACCGTGATAAATATTTATCACTTCAGTAAAAGAAAATTGGTAAAATAGGGTTACAACTATTAGATAAAGCCAATTAATCTCCAAAAATATTCATTTACCTCATTTTTTGGTTCCTTTCAACCTTAATCATCTTTAATTTTGTTTTTTCTTAGTTTGATTCCACTTTACATTCATAATGACCTAAATATAATTTTAAAAAATAATAAATACAAAATTCCACCATCTTTATTTTAAAATCTCTAATATGTTTTAATTGGGATAAGAATATGTTATTTTAGTTATAAACGATGATATAAAATTATTATTATTAATTTTATCTATGTATTTAATTTTTTTTGAATTTGTACAGATGGAATGATTACCTTAAATGATTAGGCAACACAAACACATTTCATGTTGGGTTAGTAGAAAAATTAAATAAATTATTCTAAAAAATTCAAAATTAATAAAATTGGGATGTATTATTTTTTTCATGAATTTTTTAGAAATAAATTATGTATTTGTGATGTGTAATATTTTCATATTAAATTCTAATTTTTATATTGATGTCTTTAAAGTGAAACTATTGTAATAGTCCTTAACATTTATTTAAAAGTATCTTATGATAAATAATAATTTTCTAAATGATTTATAATTAAAAAAATAGTATGAAAATTTAATGGGATATGGTCTATAATATCAACCATTTATCAATTATTAGTCAGTAATAATTTTATAGTAACATTTGGATCCATAAATACTAAAACCCTTTGATATTGTGGTAATCATAAAATGGGTTACTAGGGGTTTAAAACTAATAGAAAAGAGATAAAAAATCTCAAAAAATATTTTAAATTTTATTTTATTAGAGTATTTAAACTCATAATATTCCTATATTTGAAGTATATCAACTTTATTCCACTTCAATAATGAAAATTATTTAATATAGATAATTATTTTATGTAATTCCATGTGTATCCATTCCTTCCTTAAAAAGGACACCACACCTCCTCTCTTCATCACACAAACTTAAACCAATGAGCTCAAGAAATCCCTATAAAAATATTATAAACATCATTATCTAATTTACAGAGGTTATTGTATCTTAAGAATAACATCCCTAGGGTCCTTGAGAAGAAATACACAGGACGTTTTTCAAAAAAAGTTAATTTTTTTAACTAATATTTTTCATTTTATTTCTTCGTTCAACTTATTAATTTCTATCCTGAAATAAAAATATAATAAAATGAGTATCTCACATATACTAAGATATTATTATATTTATTTCATAAGATTTATACATCTATTCTTCTATCGAATTGGAAATGAAAATATCACTCATGTGTAAGTGTGGAATATAACCATGTTTCATTTATGGTTATTATGATAGATTAAATGTTCATATATAATATTTATGACTTAATTATTATTCTAGAATTATAATTTCATATCTAAATTCTTACCTACCCATACATTTGGAAATGATAGCATTGTTCATACGTACATGTGGATTACCTTCTCCACGAAGCGATGTGATTCGGTTTTAATTTTTCTTTATATTGATGTTACTAAGTACACATATAATGAATATATAGTACTTTAGGGTATAAAAAAAATTTAATGGTTATTTATTGTAAAACCAAGAGATTTTATGATATATTTCTTTTTAAAAAAAATTCATTAATAGCATGCTTTACATGGAACATGAAGTTTAAAAGAACCATAAAAAATATATAAATATTATTTTGTTATATTAATTTAAATTTTAAAATTACCATGTTAATATTAGATTTTATAGAATGTTTTTATATTTTCATAATGAATTACATTTCAATGAAAAGTGATAAATACTATTTTTTGTAAAACTGCCATTTTTTATCAATTAAATTAATTTAAATTTTAAATTTTTTATTAGAATTGGTTTTAAATTAAAAAAAACATTTTATTAAATATAATATAAATAATTATATATTAATCAAAATTATATATTATTTTATTATAAGTCAACATTTATTATTAAAATGTATTTTTCATAAAATTGTTTTAAGATAACAATTTTTCCAATTTTAATTAATTAAAATAAAACCTAATGATGATTTATTTAGATGAAATTTATTGATTATATAAATATATATATGAATGTAAATTCATATAACGATGATTATTAATCACATAGTTATTTTAAGACCATTTTATGCACAAAAAATTCATTTTCCTAAGAAAACTAGTTTTCATCACCTTTTATAAGTTTTTTAAAATTAATTTCCTCGACTTATAAATTATTTTTTTTAAAGTATATTCCATATTTTCAGTAATTATATTCAAATTAGGTAAAAATTTACCTTTTATTCTTAGGTATTTTGAATATTGGTCATGGTAAAATTTATCACCATGATAACGAGTAAAATTTGGTTACAACTATGGGGTAAAACATTAAAACATATCTAATGCATGAATTTAGTCTATTTATTTAGTTTATTTAAACTAAATACATGTTTAATAAGTCAAATAATGTATTTTAATATAGTTATTTCAAATTGGGAACCCACAATTCACTTTTGAGGAGATAAGTTATATTTAATTCAAATTTAAACCCATTTTTAGGTCTTTGAATTTTATGGTGTGATTGAAAGATTCCATTTAATTTTTTATTTAGAAAACAAATTAAAACAAAACCTTTTTTAATTATTTAAAATTATTTTTGAAACCAATTTATTAAAATATTTTAGGGTATAATAGTTTTTATGATTAAATTAGGTGTTCTCTTAAAAAACAACGTGTTTTGTGTTCTAATATAAAACCTATTTTATTCCACCAATAGAAATTTAATTTAATAAATTGGTTTTAAAATGTTATTTATAATATATAAATTTGGTTATAAGTAACCTTTTTTCATATAATTATGTTATCATGGCCAAAAAGTTGAGTTATCATGGTTATGTTTAAAATGAGTTTAGTGTAGTTTAACAAGAAGATAATGCTTAAAATTTATCCAACAAATTTATAAATGTGAGTTGTTCAGTTTCTGTATCCTCTATAGAACAATATATTTTAATATGGTCTTACATATTTCCAATTTACATGATTGTTATATATAAACATGTTATTTAATATTTTATGTAATTCGAAGTGTTCCCTTTCCCTCAGTTATAAAAGCATGCCTCCTCTCCTATCTTCTTCACACATTTTATGAACTCCAGTTCATAAAATCCATACCAAAATATATTCTTGAAATCCATACACATGTCCTAGAGGTATTAGTTTGGTAATAATATTATCCTTATAGTTATTCAAGTGTAAAGCAAAGGTGGTATTCCAAAGAAGTGGTGAACCATTAAACCGAATGTTTTAATCTTATTTATTCTCCTTTACCCTCTAAATATATTATAACCATACTAAATTATTGAATCTAGTAGCATAAATATAACTTAATTTTTTTTATGATTGTGGGTCAAAAATGTTCTTCATATTTTACAATATATAGTAAATGAAAACTTCATTGATGTTTATATACGGCCAATCACCTCCACGTAGTGGTCTGATTCATTTTTCATCACCACATTACAAAGATGGTTCTAAATAGGGAAAACATAATGATATATTATAATTATGACATAATTATTATTCTATAGATTTAATATATATTTTACTTCCATACCTTCCAACCCATTAAAAATGATAGTGTCGCTCATGCGTGCGTGTGAACTACCCCCTCTATACAGTGAAGTGATTCACTTTCCATGGAAAATTTTATTAAATAATAATAAATATTTATTTTATTATTATGTATTATGTAATTTCCCAACAAAAGAAACCCATATTTGGTACATTATTTTAATACATTAGCATGATTACAAGGAATCATGTCCTGAAATACCGATTAGTTAAGTAATCTTGAAAAATAGATTACATACATGAACATTACATTACACATTATAAAATAAAACAAAATATAATTGATCTTTTGAGAACACCATTAATACCATTTATTAACCCTTTTTATCAATAATAATACACTTCTTTGAATCCTTGGAAAATAAAACATAAGAAATGGGTGATCTCAAACGCTCTGTAAGGGTAACAATATAGAGAAAACTGTCACAAACAAGTATAAACATTTAAGGCAATGTATAAAACTAAAACATAAGACTTTTAAACTTATATGTCAGCATAATATGGAAAATATAAGTCAAATAATGACATTTACGTATTCACATGGATATTATACCATTCATATAATCACATGTAATATCAATAGCTAATTTCATAATGTAGGAATGCATAATGCTAGACTTCACAACCAAATAGTCATGGCCTTATGCCAAGACTACAAATAGGATTTTGTCAAGGCCTTTTGCCAAGACACTAGTTTGTCTTATTATACCTACCAATGCATCGATGAGCTGTATCGGGCTCCACCCTCCACTTACTATGTCTAATGAATTATACATATGAAAAGGTTTAAACATAACATAAATATTCACATTAAAACTAGCATATGAAATGTCAATACATCATCCATAAACCATGAATGGTATAAAAACAACACATCCATATTCAAACATATCCAAAAACGTTCAATAAAATATGGAAGATTTTTATCCTAATAAATCAACCCAGATCAACAGTAATATCCATTTGACATAGTTGAAAATGATCAGTTAAACACTTTGAGAGAAATATCTTTTTCATGAAATCATTTTAAATGTCACACAATTTATAAAGGAATTAATTTAAAATATATTTTTTGAATAAAAGTGTCTCATACCACTTTGAAACTTTTGAAATAAATTAACATTTAAAAACATTCATGTTCATATAAATAAATACTTAAAATCATTTTGAAAACATGGACATTAATGAGAAAGGTATAAAAGAATAAATCGTTAAAACATTTAAAATGATGTTTTAGTAATATTGTCTTTTAAAATAATACCTTTTAAAACTCTTTTATGAAATATGGACATGGATAATAAATATGTCCCAGTTAAAACTTACACATAAACAATCTCAAATTATAATGAGATTGAGGAATTAACCCTTACCTAGCACTTTCCTTTGGTCGAGGGTACGTTTAACCTCTTGTATAATGAAAATAGTATGTTATTGAATTATACCATTACCATATTTATATTTATTATATCATAAGTGTTTCATTTATGACTTTATACTACACATTTAATAATGATTTCCATGTCCAATTAACATTTTGAGTAATAATTGCTTTCTTTATTGTACGTGTTTTAACTTGTTATTCGTGATAGTATCATTTAGATCATGATTTAAATACATCCTGAATATAAACCATTATTTATATATCATATATATTTATAATATAAATATTTTTTATAGATAGATATATGAAATGGAAGGCAGCGTTTATGGAGACGGTAGACCGTAAATATGAATAAAAGTTGTTTACGTTTTCATATTGCATTGGACGGAAGTAAGTGAATATGATATATGTAAGTACACACACACATATATATATACAGTAGCATTATTATTTCATATATTACATACTAATTAACAATATATATTTTTATAATCATCTTTGAATGGTGAACGTGGGAATGAATCTCATCGCGTCGTGGAGACAATAATCCGTACGTACGCACGAGCGACATTATGATTATATTTATGGTGAAATCATATGTAATTGGATGGTATAACATATATAAATAATAATTAACATGTTATATTTATTATTTACATTAGATATATTAATTATTATACCCATCCAAAAAATTAAGGGATTGAATAACAAACTACACCACGACGTGAGGATGGTAAGCCATACGTATGCATATATGGTGACATTGTCATTCATGTGATGGATAGAATAATGAATATGGTTGTACCATTTTTATAATAAATTCAAAATATATATAATATACTTGAATTATTATTTTAGAATGGAAAAAACAAAGAAATAGGAAGTGGAAGAAGAAAAGATCATGAAAGAGGTGATGAAATATATACCTCTTCTTCGGGTTCTTCTCTTTGATTTAATAAAAATGGCTCTTAGGAAGGATTTTGGACCACATTAATCCCTCTAGGATGAAGGTATGAAAGTTGGGAGGATATTTGGGATGGTTTTGGCCGAGACAAATGGATTTGGAGGTGTAAAATTAAGATAAAGGGAGTATCCTTTTATAAGAGAGGTGGGAGTCACTTTAAAAAAAGCATGAAATATTATTTTATAATAATTTCATGTTTGGTTTATAATTTATCTAAAATAATTTATTTTGAGGATAAGGTGGGTATTGGTCTAAATCCATGAAACTAATAGGTTTTAGAGAAGTTTATGTTGCCATTGTAACCTTATCATTTAGATTGAACTCTTAGTTAAATAGTTTAACCTTTACCGTGTGTTCCTGTATTCTTACACTATATGGTTAATAAACAAACTATAAACATCCAACAGAACCCCAAGTGGTTTATTAATGAAATATATAATATTATTTAATTCATTTGGTAGAATATTAGCTTTTTACGAATATTATATCATCCAATAATATAGTCTTTTAAAAAAAATTAATTTATGTCAATTTTGACACTATTTGGTATTTGTATTTTTGAAAGTCAAAAAAACCTTATCACTTTGAAAAAAATTTATCTAATCAACACTAACATGTCATATTAACCTTTAAAATTACTGAAATTCGTCAAAAGTCTCAATTTACATTTATTTGGATATTTATAATATCAATTGTTTTAATATTTCATTAATAAGGTAATTACTACATCATCATTGTGTCATAATTAAATTATATTATTTAATGTCTAAAAATTATAAATAAAATATAATTCTGTAGGAAATATTCTTATATTTCTAATGAATATTTAATGTTGAATTTATATTATTTTTAACCTTATATTAAAAATGGTCTAGTTATTAAACTTTTAATTTCATTTTTTAACTCTTCTTTAAATAAAATTTTAATAAATTTGATAATAAAATATTAGTGGACCAAAGAGGATCATATTTTATTCCTAAGGTTGTTTTTGGTTTAATTATAATTATCCAATAGAATTATGGTATGTGTTAGGGTAATTATTATACCATTTTTACCCTTAATTACCCTATTTACTTTTAACCCTGGTAAATAAAAGTAAACAATTACTATCCATAAAAAATTATTTTCATATTATTGAATGAAATTTTACTTACTGATATTAACCATGTTTCTCAAATTTTTTAAATTCAACTCATACAAGAGGTAAAATTTGGTTTTATGCAAATTTGCAAATTCTCCTAGGAGGAGGGTAAAAGACGGTAAAAAGTTCAATAAAATTTTTATATATCTAAACATATTATAAAATGACTCCAATGAATTACATTGAAAATATATAAGTATAATGTATATATTTTGACTTAAAATAAACTAAAATAAAATAACTATTTATTTAAATAAAAAGACAGTTTTAAATAACAAGTTAGGGTTTTCACTATTCATCAAAAATTGAAAGTTTTCAGAAAAATACCAAAAACTTACCCTAAGATAATTTTGATATTGTGAATTTAAAAATTATGTCTTTTTTATCAAATTAAAAACCAAGAATTTTAATTTATTAATTTAAAATTAATTCTCATTGTCAAAAATAAAAAAGCGGGTTTTTATAAAGTAAAAACTATCAAAATATTGGCATGTGTTTATGTCAAATTTAAATGTGAAATTACTTATATTGAACTACATTGAATTAAATGATAAAAATATAATATAATTATAATTCAAAACCATTCAAATTCATAATTTAACACTATAAATTATTTCAATTAAAAAAGTCGTTTTCAATTAAAACATAGTATTTTTCACTATTCGTCAAAATATGAATGTTATCATAAAAGAACCAAAAATTTATCCAAAATAAATTTATATGTCCCTCTTCTAAAGAATAATTTAATTTAATTAAATGAAATATATATAAGTGTCAAATATTGGTTTTAAAAAGGGTTCACCATTAAAAGGTGGTAAAATTGCATTTTATGAAAAATACTTATTTTATCCAAAAAATGAATTTTTTCTTATATAATGTATAAGAAACACATAATATGGATGTTGAAATTATATAGAGTATGTAAGATTCAAAATTCAGTTAATGCCATTTAAAACTGTATTTTGAACGGTTAGTATAGTATGTTGTGGTGCGCTCGAACTCGGTGTTGCGTGTAGCACAAGCTATTGAATTACTTTAATGGGATAACATACTATGAAATCTTGGGGTGTTGAATTGTCCCCTCATTCAATAAATTGGATTCTTGAAATTTGAAATTTTTCTTCGAAAATAAATGGTTAAAAATAGAAAAATACCTCTGTGGAAAACCGACATCGGAAATTGGGTTAATAAAAGTTAGTCTCAATAAGAGGGAAAGAGAAATGAAAAAGTCTCCACCAAATTATGATATATATTAGGAGAACATTGGTGGAAATTAAGGACACATAATTTAAGGTAAAACATAAATATTTATAGGGAGTGATTGAGGTCGTCAATCACAAAAAAGTGTAAAATTAAGGGCCTAAGAGCCATCAATCTAAGATGATGTAAAATATCATCGGTACAAAAAAATATGATATTAGGATAAATTTTTTTTGGTTTTATGATCTCTTACCCAAATTTTAATAATTAATTTATTCATAGAATATATATATATATATATATACTTGAGATGAAGATTTTCATCCTTCAACTAATTCCTACCACAAACTCATCTTTAACTCCAAATGATAGTAAAATTTAAAAATAGTCTATTTATCCTAATCGTATAGGGTTTAAAAATGAATTTATATTCATTTTTTAGACTATTTAAAAAAACTAAATTATAAAAACCAGTACGTCACATAGGCCAGTGGTAGGTGATGCACTCTTGTTGCCCTTCGGTTGAGGGTTCATGTCTAAAGGCCTTACCGGACACGGCGGGTTGTTGCCTGACCTCCGGGTTGTCCTTTTTATGACAATCCAAAAATAATCTCAAGAAATGATTTTACCTTAAAAATAGCATCCAATGTCAAACTTAATCAATTCCAAACATTAGACTTATCCAAAATACTCTTTTCCAAACTCCCAGTCCAATGTTTAAAAGGAATGTAAACATAAGGAAGATACTTTTTCCACATAATAACATGTGAATACCTTCATCAATCCATTATTTTAAAACCCGCTAACACCCTAAATTATCATATAACGGTATTGATTACATTCGTGCTCTATTATTTCTTATATAATACTAGATATACTCCTTCAATCCAAAATTGTTGTAAACTCCAACAATGATGGAATATAAAAATTGTTAATCAGTTTCAGGGTAGTCAAGAATATCCCATATAATTTATCCAAATAAATCAAATCTTATTCCAAAATTACTACCTCCATATTAAGATCATATTAAGGTTTATCTTTCTCTCAACCATATATTTTCAAAAAAAATTAACCTACCATTGAGTCACTTTCCTTGGTTCTACACAATCTCAAGTCATTAATGAAATAGTACTACAGTACAATCCTTATATATTTTATAATTATTATAACATTTACATCATTAATTCAATATGAAAATGACACAATACTTTAATAACAACATAATAACTATTAATCATTCCTCTTCATCTTCAGTAGTATCATAACATGATTATTATTCAATAGAAGCATTTGAGGTATACACTAATGATTTGGAAAATGATTCGCGTAGTGTCCCAACTCGTTGAAGATGAAGCATTGTACATTTGAAACCTTTTTCTTACCATTTCAATCATGTAATTGGCGTCTTTTTTCTCCAAACTTATAACAAATTTCCATTCCCTTATAGAATTTCCCAAGATTATTCTTTCCACAGTTATCACATATGGGAAAATCCTTCTTTCCCCTCTTCTCGTTATCCCTCATTCTCTCTTCCATCCTTTTCTTCACTTGATTCCATTCAAAGCCATAGGACTCCGAGAATTATTTACTTCTCTTATTAACACATGATACTATTTCTATATATGATGAGAATACGTGGGAGACTATTTCTCTTTTTAAATGTTCTCTTAATACCATGAAATATATTATTCTTCTAAATCTTTCGATCATGTGTATTGTTGGAATTCTCATTCTTTCTACTAGGTTCCATTTTTAAACAATGTCATACAGTAAGTTAGTTTATGAATCGAAATGTATAATTCCAAACTTTTAAAATACCTAACATAAATTTAAAATATTATACATATAATCTATACTCATAAAATTTTTTCTTGGGAGAATTATTTACTTCTAAATCCTTCATAGTCTCTTGTAATGAAATTGTAAATTATCATAAGTATATCCCATGGGAGTTTCGTAACCAAGAGTACAACAAGGAACATTTTCATGCACCACGATACCCCATGTAAAGCCTGAAACTCATTGTAATAGTTTTCACTCCCAGGTTATGTGGTAGAGCAGCCTCTACCTTCTCGTATCCAGACAGGGACGTATTTCTTGAAAAATACACAAAATATCTACACTACAAAAATTCTAGGAAGTTCTTCTATAATAATCCTCAAATTCTATCTTAGGTTAATGTTCTCTAATCAAAGATTATCTAAATCTATTTCCAAGGTTGTTTATAAAATTTCTCTGATACCAACTGTAACACCTTGACCCCAGAACATAGAGTCGGGGCATTATTTTAAAACATTGGCATGATTATAAAGAATCATGTCTTGAAATACCGATCAGTTTAGCAGTCTTGTAAAATAGATTACATAAATTAACATTACATTACATGTAATAAAATAAAACACAGCATAAATGACCTTTTAAAAAAACCATTAATCTCCTGGATTAACACTCCTTATCAATCATAATACACTTCTTTGAATCCTGGGAAAATAAAACATAAGAAAGGGGTGATCTCAAATTCTCATTAAGGATAACAATATAGCAGAAACTTTAACAAATATGCATAAAAATTTAAGGCAATGTATAAAATGAAAACAAAATCCTTTTAAATTAAACTTTATTATAATATGGAAAAGAAAAATCAAATAATTCCATTTAATTATTCACATGGATATTCTAGTAGTCTAATAATCACAATTAATATCAATAGATAATTTCATAATGTTTGAATGCATAATGCCATACTTCAAAACCACATAGTCAAGGCCTTGTGCCAAGACTAAAAATAATATTTTTTTAAGGCCTTGTGCCAAGACACTAGTTTGACTCATGAGACCATCTGATGCATCGAGGAGCTATAGCGGGCTCCATTTTTCACTTAGTAAGTCCAATTAATTCCTCATATGAAAAGGTTTAAGCATAACATAAACATTCGTAATAAAACAAGCATAGGAAATGTCAATGATTTATCTATAAACCATGAATGGTATAAAAATAAAATATCCACATTAAAACATATCACAAAACATTCAATACAATATGGAATATTTTTTTCATAATAAATCAACTTCGATCAACAACAATATCTGGTTGACATAGTTAAAAATATCAGTTAAACACTTTGAGAGAAATATCCTTTTTTCATGAAATCATTTTAAAAGTAACACAATTTATAAAATAATTCATTTAAATTTTATTTTTGAATCAAATTTTCTCTTACCACTTTGAAAATTTTGAAAGGAATTAACATTTAAAAACAATCATGTCCATATAAATAAATCCATAAAATCATTTTAAAAACATTGACAGTAATGGGAAAGGTTTAGAAGAATAAATCTTTAAAACGTTTAAAATTATGTTTTAGTAAAATATTCCCTTAAAATAATCCCTTTGAAAACTCTTTATGAAACATGGACACATATTATAAATATGTCCCAGTAAAAACTTACACATAAACAATCTCGAATAATAATGAGATTGAGGAATTAACCCTTACCTTACACTTTCCTTTGGTCGAGGGTAAGTTTAACCTCCTGTATAATGACCATAGTGTGTTATTAAATTATACCATAACCATATTAAAATTTATTATATCATAAATGATTCATTTATGACTTTATACTACACATTTAATAATTATTTCCATGTTAAATTAACATTTAGGGTAATAATCGCTTTCTTTATCGTACGTGTTTTAACTTGTTATTCTTGATCGTATAACATAGATCTTGATTTAAATACTTCCATAATATAAACCATGATTTATATATCATATATATTTAGAATATAAATATTTATAATACATAGATATATGAAATGGAAGGCACCAATTATGGAGATGGTAAGCCGTACATACGCATAAACGTTGTTTCCGTTTTCATATCGTATTGAACAGAAGTGAATAAGATATATGTAAGTACATAAATAAATAAATATATATGTACATATCCATTAGAATTATTATGTCATATATCACACACTTATTAATAATATTTTTTTTTTAATCATCATTGAATGGTAAACATGGGAATGAATCTCATCAAGTCGTGGAGACGGTAAACCGTACATACGCACGTGCGAGAATATCATTATATTGATGGTCAAATTGAATGTAATTGGATGGTATATAATATAAAAAGAAAAATTAACATGTTATATTTATTAATTACATTAGTTATATTTATTATTACACTCATCCAAAAAATGAAGTGTTTGAATAACAAACTACACCACGACGTGTATACAGTAAGTCGTACGTACGCACGCATGGTGACTTTGTAATTTATGTGATGGATAGAATAATGAATATGGTTGTAACATTTTTATAATAACATCACAGTATATAGAAGACACTAGAGTTATTATTTTATAATTGAATGAACAAAGAAAGAGGAAGTGTAAGAAGAAAAGAACATGAAAAAGGTGATGAAATATTTATCTCTTTTTCAAATTCTTTCTTTTGATTTGATCAAAAGGGATCCTTGGATTGACTTTATGACCAAATTAAGGCCTATAGGATGAATGGAAGAAATTTTAGATGATATTTGGGTCGGGTTTGGCCGAGCCAAATGACTTTGTAGGTGCGAAACTAAGATAAGGGGAAGTACCCTTTTATAAGAGAGGTGAGGGTCACTTTAGGAAATGCTTGAAATATTTTTTTATAATAAAATTATTTTCGGTATCTTATGGATCAAAAATAATTTATTTAGAGGATATGGTGGGGATGGGTCAAAAACATCTCAAAAAATAGGTTTTAGACAAATTTATGTTACCATTTTAAAATTATCTTTTTTATTTAACTCTGTTAAATAGTTTAACTTTTATCGTGTCTTCTTATATTCTTACACTATATGGTTAATAAACATACTCTAAACATCCAAAATAACCTCAATTGCTTCATTAATGAAATATATAATATTATTTTTTTTCTGAAACACAGGTTTTTAGGAATATTATATCAACCAATAATATAGTATTTGTTTTAAAATTAATTTATGTCAATTATAATAATATTTGGTATTTTGGTTTTGTGAAAGTCATAACAACCTTATCAATTCGAAAAAAATTATCTAATCAACCCTAACCTTTCATATTAACCTAGAAAATTAGTTTAATTCATCAAAAATCTCAATTTAAATTTATTTGGATATTTATAATATAAATTATTTTAATATTTTATTAATAAGGTATTTACAGCATCATCATTGTGTCATAAATAAAATTAATTATTTAATGTCTAAAAATTATAAATAAAATATCATTTTGTAGAAAAAAATTTTCAATTTATAATGAATATTTATAGATGAATTTATATTTTGCTAAACCCTATTTTAAAAATGGTTTAGTTATCAAACTTTGAATTTAACTCTCTTAACTCTTCTTTAAATAAAATAATTAAAATATCCAAATCTAATCCAAGTGGAAAAAAGAGGATTGTATTTAATTAATAAGTTTGTTTTTGTCGATTTATACTTATCCAATAGAATTAAGACATGAGTTAGGGTAATAATGATATCATTTTTACCATTAATTACAATATTTACTTTTAACCATTTTAAATAAAAGTCAAAAGTTACTATTGACCAAAAATTATTTTCATCTTATTGAACCAAATTTTACTTACTGATATTAACCATGTGTCTCAGATTTTTTAAATTCAACTCATAGAAATAGTAAGATAATGTTTTATGCAAAATTTTCAAATTCTCCTAGGAGGTGGGTAAAAGACGGTAAAAAGTTCAATAAATATTTTCTTTATCTAAACTTATTATAAAATGACTCCAATGATTTAAAATGAAATTATATAGGTATTATGTTTTTATTTTTACCTAATATAAATTAAAATAAAATAACTATTTATTTAAATAGGAAGTCGGTTTTAAATAATAACGTAGTGTTTTTCACTTTATAAAAAATTGAACGTTTTCATAAAAATACGAAACATTTACCGTAATCTAATTTTGATATTCTGAATTAAAAAATGAATCCTATATTACCAAATTTAAAACATAGAAGTTTTATTTATTATTTTAAAATTAATTCATATTGTCAAAACCAAAAAAGTAGGTTTTTAAAAAGTAAAAAATATCAAAAGATTGGAATGTGTTTATGTCAAATTTAAATGTGAAAATACTGATAATGAACTAAATTGTATTAAATGATAAAAATATAATCTAATTATACTTAAAAAACATTCAAATTCAATATTTAGCACTATAAATTATTGCAATTAAAAAAGTTGTTTTCAATAAAAACTTACTATTTTTCACTATTTGTCAAAATATGAAAGTTATCATAAAAGTACCAAAAATATATCCAAACTACATTTTATGTCCCTATTATAAAGAATAATTTAATTTAATTAAATTAAATTTATAAAAGTTTCAAATATTTGTTTTAAAAAGGGCTCTCCATTAATAGGTGTTAAAATTGCATTTTTTGAAAAATATTTATTTTATCTGAAAAAATGAATATTTTCTTATATTTTATCTAAGAAAAACATAATGTGGATGTTAAAATTATATAGAGTATATAATATTAAAAATTCAATTAATATTATTCATAACTGCTTTTTGAACGGTTGGTTTATTAAGTTGTGGTGTGCTCGAACTCAGTGTTACGTGTAGCGCAAGCTATTGAATTAATTTAATGAGATAATATACTATGAAATATGGGGGTGTTACATATTATGTTGATATAATGATTAAAATTATTCGAATCATTGAACCAGGAATGAAGATACATTTACCACAACTACTAAATCCAAACATACATGAAAAATAAAGCACTTAACACCCGAAAAAATGATAATAATAAAACTTGGTAAAAAAGTGTGTTAAGATACTATAAATGAATAATATATTATATTATAAATATCTATATAGTTCAAGTATGTTGTTTTATAAAATCTAAATTTATTATACAGAAGGTTAAATGAACTTATGAAATAAATCAAACTTGATGTCATGGATTTCGTCTCAATTTCCACTCCATTGAGACATATTTTTATTATGAACCTATTTACATTTATTTGGTTCATATAGTTCCCATATAATGTATTTTAAATTAATATATATTTTTTTAATGATTATTTTTTGATTTAAATTTTACTCTTTCAAGTGGTTATAATTTAAAAAAATTCCTAAGGGGAAAGAACTTATTTTACAATCTCATATTTTTGGGACTGCTTATATTTTTCCTTGAAGAAATTTTATAATATATACAACATAAAATCAGTAAAAATATTTATACTATATACATTTAATTATTCACCTTGTTTTATTTCATGTTTTTTCTAGTTGTAACTTGAATCAACTAACAATTTGTATAAAATAAAATTTGATCTTACTTCTCTTTTGATTGGGTTTATTTTTATTTTTTCTCTATATTTATATAAATTGGTTTAAATATTCATTTTCATTTCCTAAATTTTTTATTAATAACAATTTATGTTATCCTTTCATTTGTATAAGGTTTTAAAGGAATATTTTTAATGTTTTATGACATTTTTTTAAAAAGGAAATATAAATGTTTCATTGTAACTTATACGGAGTTAATGTATTTTATCTTTACCAAAACTCTATAATTAACACTGTGGTAATTAACTTTATCTTGAAAAAATTACTTTGTTATGAGTATTTTTCATTAAAAAATATATTTCTCTTAAATATCTGAATTCTTTTTATCAAGGCTATAAATATTCCCTAAACTATATATCATTTTTATATATAGTGTTTTACTATGAATGGTATTTGATAGACAAGGGAAATCTTAATATTATATATTATTTACTAAATATGATGATTTATTGTTAAGTAATATTTTATATTAATTGCATTATTAATTTAATATATAAGGAATTCATTGGACATGTACTAATGTTTTGGGTCAGGTATAAATAGTCCCTCGATGCATCGATAGGTCTCAAGAGACATGTGAGTTAGGAAAACCTATTAAATGGGTTTTTGGGGTATATTTACCCAAAATTTAAATTTCTTTATACAGGGACTTGATAGTAAGTTATCATGATATCTAAAATCATTATTACAGTATTAAATATTTCCTTCATTGATAATTTAGATATTATTATTATGAGATTATTATATTTATATTATCCATGGATACAGTTCATAGTAGTTTATTGGTTAAATGGTATGTGTTTTCAATTATTTACATTATTATATTGATTATTCCTTATTTAATAATGACCAATTCCATTATATGTAACCTTTTTTGAGTGTTTGACATTACCTATATTTTTTTACTTTCCTTGTGGTATTAATTATGAATATTTTAATGTGTTCACATATGCATAATATTCACTTATACTATGTCATAAATTCTATCTACAATTTAAAATGTGAATAATGATTCTATCTAGTTATTTAATATCACTAAATTGATGGGACCTTCTGTATGAGATCTATTGTATTATATTCAATTGTTTTAAAGTATACACCTGCTCTAGGATACTATAGTAGGGTTGCTACAATTTTTATCAGAGAGAGCATTAGTAAAAAACCGGGGAACTAGTTTTAAATAACATAACTAATATGAAAATTATGATAATCACTTATATAATTTGAGAAAATTATAGATAGATTTTTATTTTATGGCTCAATATTCCTGTGATGTGGGGAAAGGTGAAATAATTGTACACTCTGTAATTTTCAATATTTTATTTCATTCAGGTTTTACCGCAACCTTTTTATCAAACTATTTTTTATGGGTATCACATCGCCACCTAAAAAATTAGTTATCGAGTTGGTAGTGGAAACTTCTAATGGTTTGATGATATCATATCAATCCCAAAACTCCTTAGAAATAGAATATTATGGGAATTTTCATCCTCTAAATACTTTTATTCTTCCTCTTGTTGAATTTAATGTAATTTTGGGAATGGACTTGCTCTCTGTCTATAGATACAAAATCAATTTTCAAGGGAGGAATGTTATATTCGATATTATGATATAACTTATGATTGTTTACCGATTCAAGGAAGAACTTGGACTTCTAATGAAAATTTCTTCCATCATATGGGTTTAGATACTTACCAATGAGAAATGTTTATCAAATATGGTTCAGTATAAACCCAATATTGATGACATTCCCATTGTATTGGATTTTTTATGTATTTACAATCGATTTTTCTAGTCCTCATCCAAATCAAGAAGTGTATTTTTATAATATAACTCATACCTAGTGCTGCACATATTTATAATACTCCATATAATTTGGTCCTGACTATGTTCTATGAATTGAAGAAGAAAATCGAGAAAAATTATATAAGATTTTTATTTGGCCTAATGTTTCAGAAAGGGGTGTTACCATTTTTTTAAGAGTAAATATTGGTTAAAGAATATTTTCATTGATTATAGGGAACATAACAAAACCACTATTAATAAAAAGTATCCTCTATAATCTATCAGGGACTTATTTGATCAACTATGAGGAGCTCTATATTTTTCAAATATTGATCTTTGTTTTGGATATCATCAGATAATGTTAAATAAGGAAGATATAACCAAGACTGCCTTTTTAATGAGGTATAATGATTATAAATTTATAATAATTCTATTATTGTGTACCAATAATCATGTTATATTCAAATATTTAAGGAATATACTCTTTATAAATCATCATATTAATTTTCATTAGTCTTTACAGATGATATTTGTAAGAAACTAGTTTTCACTCTTGTATAGATCCTTTAAATTTTTTCCTAATTATTTATTTTGGACCGAATATGGATTCATAATGAGTTAGAAAAGGTCTTATGAGTTTATGGGGCATGTTTGGAGACAAACCCCATCTTTTTTGGTACACTTCCCATGTCGCACAGTTGGTGCATAGTTGGCACATGGTTTAACGAAACCGTATGGATTCCTTATTCTCGACAGAACCTATCGCACAGTTAGAGTAGTTTAACTAGAAGATAAGAATTAAAATTTATCCAAAAAATTTATAAATGTTAGTAGATCAGTTTATTTATCCTCTATAAAACATTATATTTTAATATGGTCTTACTTATTTCCAATTTACATGATTGTTAGATATATATATATATATATATATTAATATTTTTTGTAATTAGAAGTGTTCCATTTCCCTCACTTATAAAAGGTTTCCTCCTCTTCTATCTTCCTCAAAAATTTTATGAAGTCCAATTCATTAAATCTATACCAAGATATATTCTTGAAATCCTTACACAAGAGGTAATAGTTTGGTAATAATATCATCCTTATATTTATTCAAGTGTAAATCAAAGGTGGTTGTCCAAAGAAGTGGTGAAACATTTCACCGAATGTTTTAATCATATTTATTCTCCTTCACCCTCTAAATCTATAATAACCATCCTAAATTTATGAATCTGGTATCATAAATATAACTAAATTTTTTTAATGATTGTGGGTCAACCATTTTCTTCATATTTTCCAATATATAGTAAATGAAAACTTCATTGATGTTTACATACGTCATATCGCCTCCACGTAGTGGTGTGATTCATTTTTCATCACCACTTTACAAAGATCGTTATAAATATAGAAAACAATATTATATATTATAATTAATACATAATTATTATTCTATAAATTTAATATATATTTTACTTCCATACCTTCCAACCAATTAAAAATTATAGCTTCGCTCGTGAGTGCGTGTAAACTACCCCCTCTAAACAATTAAGTGATTCAATTTGCAAGGAAACTTTAATTAAATTGTCATAAATATTTATATAAATAATATGTATTATGTAACACCTAGACCCTAGAAGCCCAGAGTTGGTGGTTTATTTTAATTAATTGGCATGATTACACAGAATTACGTCCCGAAAGACCAATTAGTTTAGCACTCTTGGAAAATAGATTGCATCTGTGAACGTTACATTACACATTAGAAAATAAAACACAATATAAATAAACTTTTAATAATGCCATTAATACCCTAGCTTAACCGTTCTTATCAATCATAATACACTTCTTGGAATCTTAGGAAAATAAAACATACGGGGTGAGCTCAAACACTCAGTAAGGACAACAATATAGAAAACAAATTCACAAATAAGCATCAATATTTAAGGTAATGTATAATACTAAAACAAAAGCCTTTTAAATATAAAATTCAGCATAATATGTCAAACATAAATCAAATAATTCAATTTACTTATTCACATGGATATTAAACTAGTCTAATAATCGCATGTATTGTCAATAGCTAATTTCAAAATTATTGAATGAATAATGCTGGACTTCCTAACCAAATAGTCATGGCCTTGTGCCAGGACTAAAAATAATATTTTTTCAAGGCCCTGTGCCAAGACACTAGTTTGTCTCATGAGACCCACTGGTGCATCCATGAGATATATTGGGATCCACTTATCACTTACTAAGTCTAATAAATTCCTCATATGAAATGGATTAAGCATAAAAAAACATTCGTATTAAAACTAGAATATGAAATGTAAATACTTTATCTATAAACCATGAATGGTATAAAAATAACACATCCACAGTCCAACATATCACAAAACATTCAATACAATATGGAAGATTTTTATCATAATAAATTAACCCCGATCAAGAATAATATCCAATTGACATAGTTGAAAATAATCAGTTAAACGCTTTGAGAGAAATATCATTTTTTCCATGAAATCATTTTAAAAGTCATAGAATTTATAAAGGATGTAATTTAGAATATATTTATTAATCAAAGTGTCCCATACCACATTGAAACTTTTGAAAGGAATTTTCATTTAAAAACATTCGTGTTCGTATAAATACATCCTTAAAATCATTTTGAAAACATGGACATTAATGAGAAAGGTTTAGAGGAATAAATCTTTAAAACATTTAAACTGATGTTTTAGTAAAAGAGTCCCTTAAAATAATCCCATTGAAAACTATTTTATGAAACCTGTACATGGATAATAAATATTTCACAGTTAAAACTTACACATAAACAATCTCGAATAATAATGAGATTAAGGAATTAACCCTTACCGTGCACTTTCCATTGGTCGAGGGTACATTTTACCTCTTGTATAATGGAAATATTATGTTTTTAAATTATATTAGAACTATATTAATATTTATTATGTCATATGTGATTCATTTATGACTTTATACTACCCATTTAATAATTATTTCCATGTTAAATTAACATTTCAGGTAATAATCGCTTTCTTTATCATACCTGTTTTTACTTGTTATTCTTGATCGTATCATTTATTTCATGATTTAAATAGATCTATAATATAAACCTTGATTTATATTTCATATATATTTAGAATATAAATATTTATAAGGGATATATATATTAAATGTAAGTCACCATTTATGGAGATGGTATGCCATACGTACGTACATCCAATTACAAATAATTTCACCATCAATATAATGATATTGTCACTCGTGCATACGTATGGATTAATATCTCCATGACGCGATGAGATCCATTCCCATGTTCATCATTCAAAAATGATTATAAAAATATATATTATTAATATTTATGTAATATATGACATAATAGTGATACTGGATTTATATATACCCAGGAAAATAATGAGTGTGTGAATAACAATATACACCACGACGTGGAGACGGTAAGCCGTACATACGCACGTATGGTGAAATTGTCATTCATTTGATGGATAGAAAAATGAATATGGTTATACCATTTTTATAATAGAATAAAAGTATATAGATGATACTAGAATTTTTTATTTAGAATGGAAACAACAAAGAAAGAGGAAGTGGAAGAAGATAAAATTTTGAAAGAGTTGATGAAATATTTACCTCTTCATCTTCTTCCTTTTGATTTGATCCAAATGGCTCTTATGTTGGCTTTATCACCCAATTAATTCCTCTAAGATGAATTTATGAATGTTGGGAGGATATTTGGTTAGGGTTTGGCCGAACCAAATGGCTTTGGAGGTGTAACATTAAGAAAAGGGGAAGTACCCATTTATAAGATAGGTGAGGGTCATTTTAGGAAAAGATTATAATATTATATTATAATAAATTCATTTTCGGTATCAATTAGCTCAAAATAATTTATTTTGAGTATAATTTGGGGATGGGTAGAAAACCCTTCATCCAATAGGTTTTATTCCAGTTTAGGTTACCATTTTCACCATATCTTTTAGATTTAACTCTTAGTTAAATAGTTTCACCTTTACCGTGTATTCTTGTATTCTTACACTATATGGTTAATAATATTACTCTAAAAATACAAGAGAACCTCAGGTGGTTCATTAATGACATATATAATTATTTTTAAGTCTGTTGGATGAATATTTTGATTTTAGGAATATTATATCAACCAATAATATAGTATTTGTTTTAAAAATTAATTAATGTCAATTTTGAAACTATTTGGTATTTTGTTTTTGTGAAAGTCATAACAACCTTATAAAATCAAAAGAAAAATATATAATCAACCCTAAAATGTCTTATTAACCTTGAAAATTATTTTTATATATTAGAAGTCTCAATTTACATTCATTCGGATATTTATAATATCAATTATTTTAATATTTCATTTATAAGGTAATTACTACATCATCATTGTGTCACAAATAAATTAAATTATTTAATGTCTAAAAATTATAAATAAAATACCATTATGTTTGAAATATTTTTAGATTTATATTTAATATTTACAGTTGAATTTATATTATGTGTACCCCTATACTAAAAATGGTTTAGTTATGAAACTTTGAATTTAATTCTTTTAACTCTTCTTAAAATAAAATAATAATAAATGTCCTAATCTAATGAAAGTGGACCAAATAGGATTATATTTTATTCATGAGGTTTATTTTGGTCAAATTATACTTATCCAATAAAATTTGTACATGTGTTAGGGTAATTATGATATCATTTTTAGCCTTAATTACCTTATTTACATTTAACTGTGGTAAATAAAAGTCAAAAGTTACTATTCATCAAAAATTATTTTAATCTTATTGAAACACATTTTAGTTAATGAAATTATTCATTTCTCTCAGATTTTTGAAATTCAAATCATAGAAATGGTAAAAATAAGTTTTATGAAAATTTGCAAATTCTCCTAGGAGGTGGGTAAAAGACGGTAAAAAGTTCAATAAAATTTTTATATATCTAAACTTATCATAAAATGACTCCAATTAATTACATTGAAAATATATAGGTATTATATATATATTTTTACATAAAATAAACTAAAATAAAATAAATATTTATTAAAATAAAAAGTCGGTTCTAAATAATAACATAGTGTTTTTCACTATTCATCTAAAATTGAACGTTTTCATAAAAATACCATAAATTTAAAATAAGATAATTTTTACATTATAAATTCAAAAATGATTTATATTTTACAAAATTCAAAACAAATAAATTGAATTTATTAATATAAAATTAATTCTCATTGTCAAAAATAAAAAGTGGGATTTTAGAAAGTAAAAACTATCAAAAGATTGAAATGTGTTTATGTCAAATTCTAATGTGAAATTACTTATAATGACACAAATTATTTTAAATGATAAAAATATAATCTAATTATACTTCAAAACCATTCAAATTCATAACTTAACACTATAAATTTTGTCATTTAAAAGAAATTTTCAATTAAAACATAATATTTTTCGCTATTCGTCAAAATATGAAAGTTATCAGAAAAGTACCAAAAATTTATTCAAACTAAATTTTTATGTCTCAATTCAAAATAATAATTTAATTTCCTTAAACTGGATATATAAAAGTGTTAAATATTGGTTTTAAAAAGTGTTCTCCATTAAAAGGTGGTAAAATTGCATTTTTGGAAAAAAAATTATTTTGTCCAAAAAAAATGAATTTGTTCTTATATTATGTCTAAGAAACACATAATACGTATTTTAAAATTATATAGAGTATATAAGATTCAAAATGCAGTTAATACCATTCATAACTTCTTTTTGAACGGTTAGTTTAGAAAGTTGTGGTGCGCTCGCACTCGGTATTGCATGTAGCACAAGCTATTGAATAACTTTAATGAGATAAATTACTATGAAATCTTGGGGTGTTAAATTCTCCCCTCTTTAAATAAATTTTATCCTTGCAATTTTAATTTGTTCTTCGAAAATAAATGGTTAAAATTAGAAAAATACCTTTGTGGAAAACCCACATCGGAAATTTAGTTCATAAAATTTAGTCTTAATAAGAGGGAAAGAGAAATGAAAAAGTCACCACCAAATTATGATCTCGATTAGAATAACATTGGTGGAAATTAGAGAAACATAATTGGAGAAAAACATAAATATTTATAGGGAGTGATTGAGGTCATCAATCACAAACAAGTGTAAAATTAAGGGCCTCAAAGCCATAAATCAAAGATGATGTGAAGTATCATCGGTTCAAAAAAACAAATGGTATTAGGATAACACATTTTTGGTTTTAAGATCCCTTCCCTAAAGTTTAATAATTAATTTATTCATATAATAATAGGATATATATATATATATATATTACAATTAGGGTTTTATCCTTCACCTAATTCCTACCACAAACTCATCTTTCACTCCAAAATATAATAGAATTTGAAAATATTCTATTTATCCTAATCATAGAGGGTTAAAAATGAATTTATATTCATTTATCATACTATTTGAAAAAATACATTATACAAACAAATACATCATGTAGTCTAATGGTAGGTGATTCACCCTTTTCACCCTTCGGTTGTGGGTTCAAGTCACGTAGCCATGTCAGATGCGGTGGTTTGTCGCCTGACCTCTAGGTTGTGCTTTTTATGAAAATCCAAAAATAATCTCAAGAAATGATTTAACCATAATAATAGTATACAATGCCAAACTTAATCGATTCCAACCATTATACTTATCCAAAATACTTGTTTCCAAACTCACATTCCAAAATTTATAAGGAATGTAAACACAATGAAGATCCTTTTTTCCATGTAATAACATGTGAATACAATCATCATGTATTCTTTTAAAACACAGTAACACTCTGAATTATCATATAACTGTATTTATTACATTCATGCTCTCATATTCCTTATAGAATACTAGATATACTCTTTGTCGCCTGACCTCTAGGTTCTGCCATTGAGTCACTTTTCTTGGTTCCACAAAATCTCATTTCCTTAATGAAATAGTACTGTTGTACAATCCTTATATATTATATAATTCTTATAACATGTACATCATTAATACAACACCCAAATGACACAATACTTTAATAACAACATAATAACTCTTAATCATTCTACTTCATCTACGGTAGTATCATAACTTGATTATTATCCAACAGCAGCATTTGGGGTATACTTTGATGAATTGGACATTGATTCACGTAGTGTATTAACTCCTTGAAGATGAAGCATTATAAATTTGAAACCTTTTTCTTACCCTTGAAATCACGTAATTGGAGTCCTTTTTTTGACACTTATAACAAACTCCCATTCCCTTCAATCATTTACCAAGATGATTATTTCCAATGTTGTCACATAGGTGAGAATCCTTCTTTCCACTCTTCTGATTATTCATCTTTCTCTCTTCCATCCTTTTCTTCTCTTGTTTCCCTTCAAAGCCATTGGACATAGAGAATTATTTACTTATCATATTAACACATGATACTATTTCTTTATATGATGACAATAAGTGGGAGACTATTTCTCTTTTTAAATTTTGGATTAATAACATGAAAGATATGATCCTTCTAAATATTTCAATAATGAGTATTGCTGGAATTCTCATTCCTTCTACTATGTACCATTTCTAAACAATATCATACAATAGGTTAGTTTTAGAATCGCAAATCATAATTACAAACTAGTAAAATACAAAACATTAATTGAAAAGATTATTCATATAATCTATAATCATAAAAAATTTCTTGGAGGAAGTATTTACTCATAAATCCTTCAAAATGGCTTGTAATGAAAATGTAAATTATCCTAAGCACATCCCCTGGGAGTGTGGTAACCAAGAGTGCCACAAATCATGTTTTCATGTACCATGATACCATGGGTCAAGCCCAAAACCCTTCGTGAGAGTTTTCACTACCAGATACATCTGTGCCAGAGCCTCCTCTACCTGCTCGTATCCAGACAAGGATGTATGGCTTGAAAATACATAAAATCTATACAATACCAAAATTATAGGAAGTTATTATATACTAATCCTTAAATTCTATCTTAGGTTAATGTTCTCTAATCATAGATTATATAAATCTATTTCCAAACTTGTTGCTAAACTTCCTCTGATACCCTCTGTAACGCCCCTACCCCAGAAGTCCAGAGTCGGGGCATTATTTTAATACATGGGAATGATTACAAGGAATCAAGTCCTAAAAGACCGATCAGTTTCCCAGTCCTGGAAAAGAGATTACATACACGAATGTTACATTTCACATTAGAAAATAAAACACAACATAAATGATCTTTTGAGAACACCATTAATCCCCTAGCTTAACCATGCTTATCAATCATAATACGCTTCTTGGAATCCTGGGAAAAAAATAAATAAGAAAGGGGTGAGCTCAAATGCTCAGTAAGGATAACAATATAGAAAAAACATTAATAAATAATCATAAACATTTAAGGCAATGAATAAAACTAAAACAAAAGCCTTTTAAACATAAACTTAAGCATAATAAGACAAAGATAAATCAAATAATTCCATTTACTTATTCACATGGATATTCTACAAGTCGAATAATCACATGTAATATCAATAGTCAATTTTATAATAATGGAAGGCATAATTCCAGACTTCATAACCACATAGTCAAGGCCTTGTTCCAAGACTAGAAATAATATTTTTTTTAAGGCCTTGTTCCAAGACACTAGTTTTTCTAATGAGACCTACCGGTGCATCGAGAAGTTATAGCAGGCTCCACCATTCACTTACTAAGTCTAATGCATTCCACATATGAAAAGGTTTAAACATAACATAAACATTCGTATTAAAACTAGCATACGAAATGTCAATACTTTATCCACAAACCATGAATGGAATAAATATAAAACATACACAGTCAAACATATCACAAAACCTTCAATACAATATGGAATATTTTTTTCCTAATAAATCAACCTCAATAAAGAATAATATCCAGTTGACATAGTTGAAAATTATCAATTGAACACTTTGAGAGAAATATCCTTTTTTCATGAAATCGTTTTAAAAGTCACACAATTTATAAAGGAAGTCATTTTAAATTTATTTTTGAATCAAATTGCCCTATACCACTTTTAAACTTTTGAAAGGAATTAACATTTAAAAAAATTCATGTTCATATAAATAAATCCTTAAAATCATTTTGAAAACATGGACATTAATGGGAATGGTTTAGAAGAATAAATCATTAAAATTTTTAAATTGATGTTTTAGTAAAATAGTCCCTTAAAATAATCCCTTTGAAAACCCTTTTATGAAACATGGACATGGATAATAAATATTTCCTTGTAAAAACTTACACAGAAACAATCTTGAATAATAATAAGATTGAGTAATTAACCCTTACCTTGCACTTTCCTTTGGTCGAGGGTATGTTTAAACTCCTGTATAATGAAAATAGTATGTTATTAAATTATAACATAACCATATTAATATTTATTATATCATACATGATTCATTTATGACTTTATGCTACCCATTTAATAATTATTTCCATGTTAAATTAACAATTCGTGTAATAATCGCTTTCTTTATCGTACGTGTTTTAACATGTTATTCTTGATCATATCATTTAGAAAATTATTTAAATAATTCAATAATATAAAACCTTATTTATATATCATATATATTTAGAATATAAATTTTAATAATAGATTGAAATATGAAATGGAAGGAACCGTTTATGGAGATAGTAGGTCGTACGTACGCATAAACGTTTTTTCCGTTTTTATATCGTGTTCAATGGAAGTAAGTATAAGGCCCCAGCCTTAAACCTTACTTAATCTTGAGTTATTAAAAGATTTCACATTGAGGATCTTTTCGGGATTAGAGTTTTAGAGAATTAGATCATAAAACTTGCATTGCATTCCACATATAAACAAAGTGGTTACATAAAGATAGTATTCTTCATTCCCATCAATGGAAACACATTTAAAATAAAACATGGATTATTTCTTGACACTTACTTGACACTATCATCATATCATGTACCTTTCCCTTGACCTGTGAAAAACATTTCAAAAAAACTTGGGATGAGCATAAAAAGATCAGTATGGGTTATAACAACATGGAAAGGAAACATGGGTACATATATACATAAGAATGAAATCATAATTTACCCATAAAACATAAGCACTTTAACATACCTCATAAAATCATGAATAAATCATAGAAATCATAGGACATAAAGGTAACTTGAGGCATTCATAACAGTCTTATGTAGGGAGTAACCCTCTTGGTTACGTTTGGAATACCCATCACAGTATATTCCCTAAAATCTCTTCGGAGAAACCTTAACGTTTCACTCCTTCGTGTTACCCAATGCATTGGAGAGCTATATTGGGCTCACCCGCCCTTAGTTTATCACGGAACAACCCGTCTTCATAATAATTCCCAAGAACCATAACATAATCGTATCAAATAAAACATGCATAAAGGAAACATAACATTTCCACATTTCAATCACAAGATATCAATACAACACAAAAAACATTGTGAAAACCATTTTCAATACCAAAATAAAATAAAAGTAAAACATGGTATTTATTTTTCTTTTAAAAAGAAGGTATGGCTTGTAGAGGAAGCCGAAACTCAAATTACGGTCACGACGACGGAGAAGTGGTTGTCGCCGCATACGTACGACAAAAACATTCCCTTTTTTCGTTTAGTAAATGCTTCGTATAAAAAAGATTCCTTTTGAATAAATGTAAAAGTCAAAGGGGTTTATACACCGTATAAAATAAAGTTGTGTATAAAATAAAATATGCCTCAATGAAAGGAGATTGAGACGAAGTCCCATACCTCGTATCCGACTTGACCCGACCGTTCTTTAATCTCATGAATAATAAACTTGAGTTAATCTCTACTTTCTTAAGAACCTGTTTCAAGTTCATTATTACTTTTATACCATGTTATGGACATCATGTAATCATTTAAGTTAATAATGTTCATTTTGTCGGTATTTGGTTCTTAAGTCAAAAATAGACTTCTTACACTTACATGTTGTTAATTTGGTCAAAGGTTCGTTATATCCAGAATGATATTAATGATTTGGATAACATATACATCATATATATTCAGAATATACATGTATTTATAATATTACATCACATTTAGAGGTAAGAAATGAAATGCACCGTTCATGGAGACGGTAAGCCGTACGTACGCATGAACGCTACTTCCATTTCTATTTCGAATTTTTTTTTTGGAATGGAATCATAATTGTATAAGAGTATATTATAATTCCAGTATAATAACATATATAATATCATTAATTGTATCCTTTACACATCCCACATATGGTATTAACGAATCAAATCACTTTCAGGGGGCGGTAGTCCGCACTTCCTAAAATGAAGATATCGTGTTTACCCATAATGGAAACCATAAAGGTATGCCCAAAATGAAAAAAACAGAAGCTTAAGTAAAACATAAACATATAATATATCATATATAAAAATAGTGACATCATAATGGCCACCTTTGAAGGTGTTAAATGAGTATTGAACAATCATCGTTTCGGGAGGCAGAATTTCGCCATCCACGGAAACCGTATGTTCTTTAACCATTTGATGTAGTTGTGTGAGAGTGTAGCTCAAATAAATCTTATGACAACATCCTAGTATATTGAAGATACTGGTGTTGTTACAAAAGATGTAAATAAAAAGAGTTTAGGGGGTTGGAGAAGCAAAATAAAACAAATGAACACGAGAGAATGAATTACCATTAAAAGTGTAACTTCTTTTGATTTGAGCCTAAAGGCTTCCTTTGAAAGGATTATAACCAAAGGGAATCCTATAGGATGAGTAGAGGGATGTGAAGAGAGTAAATGGGCAGGGGTTGGCCGAGCCAAAGGCTTGAGGAGTGTGTGAAATGAGGTAGAGGTGGGGGCCTTTTATAAGAGGAGAGGAGGGGCACTTTTGGAATGTAAAGAAATATTACTTTATTTGAAAATGTGTTTCGGTTTTAAAAGGTCCCACATTGATATAATTCGTGGATACGGTGATAAGGGTTCGACATCCACTCATCCAATTGGTTTTGGACATGTGTAGTTCATAGATTTTACATTATCTTTCCATTTTATTTAAATCGTCAAATAATGATGTCATCGCTGCATCATTATTATGACATAAATAATTTAATTTATTTAATGTCTAAAAATTATAAAAAAAATACTATGATGTAGGAAATCTTTTTATCTTTCCAATGAATATTTATAATTAAAAATCCGATCTTTATAATCCCATGTAAAAATTGTTTTCGTAAAACATATTATGTTTGTGTCATTTTTACTTTTACATTAAATAAAAAGTTATTTTTGTCATTTCCCAAAAAAAGTGGATCCATGGGGTCCCCAAGTTGACCCAGGGCTTGTCTTGGTCGTCCATGACACAACCAATAAGGTTGGGACATGTTTCTAGGTCATTTCATATTATTAAAGCATTATTTATACCTTAAACTACCCTAATTACCACTAATCGCGATTAAGAACTTAATAAGTTACTATTCACCAAAAAATTATTATAATCTCATTAAACCACATTTTACTTCTTAATGAAAACCATTTATGTCGGATTTTTGAAATTCAAAACACAATGATGGAAAAATTTCATTTAAACGGAAAATCAGTCTTTATAAGTACCACTTAGTGGTTTCACTATTCATCAAAAATTGGAGTTTTTCAGAAAATTACCAAAAATTCACCCTAAGCTATATTTGATATTAAGAATTCTAAAATTAAATATATTTTAAAAAATTCAAAACATATAATTCACATTAATTAATTTAATAATTGATTCCCGATGTCAGAGCAAATAGCGTGTTTTTATGAAACAATAAGTATCAAAAGATTGACACTAGTTTAAGTCCAATTTCAAAGTGAAATTGATTCCAATGACCACCATTGGATTAAATGGTAAAAATATATTCATATTACACATTAAGACCAATTAAAAAGATAATCTAATCATATAAATAAATTAGATTAAAAAGCAGTTTTGATGTAAAATGCAGTATTTTTCACTATTCATTAAAAATGAACATTGTCAGAAAAATACCAAAAATTCACACAAAGTAATTTTTGATGTCCCAATAATAAATAATAAGTTTTTTTTGACAAACATAGTTTATAAAATTTTCAAATATATATTTAAAAAGGGTTTTCCATCATAAGGCAGTAAAACAATCTTTTAAGAATATTAGTGTATTCCATGCTTAAGATTGGATTTATTTTCATTTTAAGCCTCTAAAACACTATCTTAATCATTAATAGACATAGATAAAAATATCAATTATTCATTACTTACTTGGGAAGTTACATCCTTCCCCCCTTTAGAAAATTGTGTCCCCATAATTTATTTACTTATCGAATAAATGGGGGTACATATCCCTCATTGCATTTTCAGATTCCCATGTTGCCTCTTCAATCATGTGGTTTTTCCACAAAACCTTTACTTGATTAATCACCTTATTTCGTAACACTTGCTCCCTGTGGTCAAGAATCTGGACCGGTTGTTCCTCATAAGATAGGTTCTCTTCCAACTGAACTACCTCTGGACTCAAAACATGAGATGGATCTGGAATATACTTCCTCAACATTGAAACATGAAAAACATTGTGTACCTGAGATAAACTCGGAGGTAAAGCCACCGGGTATGCAACTGATCCAACTGTCTCCAGAATTTCATATATTCCAATAAACCTTGGACTCAGCTTTCCTTTCTTACCAAATCTCATCACACTTTTCCATGGAGAAACCTTGAGAAAAACATGATCACCTACCTCGAAAGATAGATCCTTCCTCCGGTTATCCGCATAACTCTTCTGTCTTCTCTGAGCTGTTCTCATGTGTTTCAGAATCAGCTGAACATTTTCTGCCATCTCTTCTACCAATTCTGGTCCCATCAACTTCCTTTCACCCACTTCATCCCAGAAAGCTGGAGTTCGACACCGCTTCCCATATAATTTCTGAAATGGTGCCATCTGTATACTGGAATGAAAGCTGTTATTATAAGAAAACTCAACCAAAGAAAGATGTTGGTCCCAACTTCCCTGATAATCCATAGAACAATCTCGTATCATATCCTCCAATGTCTGAATTGTTCGTTCTGACTGCCCATATGATTGAGGATGAAAAGCTGTACTAAAATTTAATTCAGTACCCAACGACTTCTAAAGGCCTTTCCAAAAGTTAGAAGTAAACCTGGGATCACGATCCGATACAATGGAGAGAGGAAGTCCATGTAACCTGACTATTTCTTTAAGATACAAACGGGAAAGTTGATCAAGAGAGAAAGTATCTCGTATAGTAAGGAAATGAGCATATTTGGTCAAGCGATCAACAATAACCCAGATTGCATTATTACCTCGAGATGTCTTCGGTAATCCAACAACAAAGTCCATGGATATATTCTCCCATTTCCACTCTGGCACTGGTAAAGGCTGAAGCATCCCTTTCGGTAACTTCCTCTCTTCTTTAACCTGTTGACATGTCAAAAACTTTACAGTAAAATCAGCAATGTCTCTTTTCATTCCATCCCACCAGTAATACTCCAGCAGATCTCTATACATCTTAGTACTGCCCGGATGAACTGAAAACGGAGAACTATGAGCTTCACATAACAAATATCTCTTTAACTGTGAATCACAAGGCACACACAATCTCTTCCCAAATCTCAAAACACAATCATTATCAATGTTGAATTCAGGTAACTTACCTTTCTGAACCAGCTCTACCTTTTTCTGCAACTCACTGTCTTGCTTCTGTGCTCACTTGATTCTATCTGATAGAGAAGATCTCACTGATACCTGAAACAAAACAGAAGGACTTCCTGCATCAACAACTTCTATGCCAAAGTTCATCAAATCCTTGACCAAAGGATCACGTTCCAAACGCAGCATTGCTAATGAAGCATTACTTTTTCGACTCAAAGCATCAGCCACTTTATTTACTTTTCCCGGATGGTAATGAATTATACAATCATAATCCTTGATTAATTCTAGACATCTCTTCTATCTCATGTTTAACTCTTTCTGAGTGAATATATACATTAAACTTTTGTGATCGGTATATATTTTACACTTTACTCCATACAAATGATGCCTCCAAATTTTTAAAGCAAAAACAACAGCAGCTAATTCCAAATCATGTGTAGGGTAATTTACCTCATGAGTTTTCAACTGTCGTGAAGCATAAGCAATTACCTGATCATTCTGCATTAGGACGCAACCATGTCCTTTCAATGAAGCATCACTGTATAAAAAAACTCACCATTCCTAGAAGGTAGTTCCAAAACTGGAGCATTCACCAATCTTCTTTTCAATTCCTGAAAACAATCATCACATTCTTTTGTCCAGATAAACTTAACACCCTTCCGAGTTAGCTTAGTCATTGGACTGGATAACTGTGAAAAATTTCTAACAAACCTTCGGTAATAGCCCGCCAAACCAAGGAAGCTACGAATCTCGGTTACATTTGTGGGTCTTGGACATTCTTCCACAACTTTTGTTTTTGTAGGATCAACAGTTATTCCATCTTTAGAAACAATGTGACCAAGGAAAGAAATTTTTTGCAACCAAAACTCACACTTGCTGAATTTCCCATACAGTTTCTTTTCTTTTAAGGTTTGCAAGATAACCCTTAAATGTCTTTCATGCTCCTCTTAACTTTTAGAAAACACCAAAATATCATCAATGAAAACCACCACAAACTTATCCAAGAACTCATGAAAAATTCTATTCATTAAATCCATGAATACAGCAGGTGCATTGGTTAGCCCAAAAGGCATTACTACAAATTCATAATGGCCATATCTCGTACGAAATGCGGTCTTCATAATATCTGCCTCCTTTACCTTCAGCTGATGGTACCCCGATCTCAAGTCAATCTTTGAAAAAAACTGAGCTCCCTGGAGCTGATCAAACAAATCATCGATATGAGGCAAAGGATATTTGTTCTTAACAGTGATATTATTCAAGGCTCTATAATCAATGCAAAGTCTCATAGAACCATCTTTCTTTTTAACAAATAAAATAGGAGCACCTCGTGGTGATGTGATAGGTCTAATGAAACCTTTCTCTAATAAATCTTTCAATTGCTCCTTCAACTCTAAAAGTTCAATTTGTGCCATTCGATCAGGGGGTTTTGAAATTGGCTTAGCATCAGGAACTAAGTCAACAGTAAACTCAACTTCTCGATCTGGTATTATTCCAGGCAACTCATGAGGAAAAACATCAGGATACTCATTTACCACTGGCACATCATTAATCTGAACAGTTCCTTTATTTTCAACGACGTGTGCAAGGTAACATTCATTTCTATATTTTACAAGTTTCTCAGTCTCTTGATATGTTATCAAAAGTAAGGGTTCATTCCTGTAAACAAAATGAAAGTCTTTCTGAAAAGAAACTTCTTTAGCTCTACAGTCAATCTTATCATGGTAAATAGAGAGACAATCCATACCCAGGATAACATCAAACTCTACTAGAGGTAGAACAATAAGGTTTGCAAGTAGGTTCTTTCCACAGATAGGGATAGGAAGATTCTTATAAATTATTTTTGCCTCAACATTTCCCCCAGGTGTTTTTACCAAAAGTTTAGGAGTCATTTCTTGAGATGGTATTCCCATTTTACTAGAAAAGGTTTCAGAGATGAAAGAATGTGTAGACCCCGAATCAAACAACACACTAGCATAATCTGAAAAAACAAACAAAGTACATGTTACAACTTCATTTGATGGCCCGACATCTGCTGAAGTAGTTGCAAAGGATTTCACCACCCCTTTCTGCTTGTAGTCTAACTGTTTCCCATCACTCAAGCTCTTTGTAGGACACTCGTTTACATAGTGACCCATCTCATTGCACTTATAACATTTCACTAACTGTAAATCAAATTTGTTCTTACCTTCACCTTGATCCTTTTCAGTGCAATCACGAGCCTTATGTCCCATCTTACCACATCAGTAGCACTTTCCAGAATTCAGAAGACATTCCCCAGTATGCCTTTTGCCACATTTATCAATAACTGGAAACTTAGTTCTCTTACCATCAGACTTTTTTGAAGAATTCATACCTTTCTCCTGCCACCTCGGTCTCTTCTTCTTCTGGTTGTTATAGAACACTTGGTCATCGGCAAACTCCATTTCAACTTTCTCAGAACATCGAACAAGCTTTTCATAACTTTTAAACTCACGAGAAGCTAATGCCCTTCGATATTTTGGCTTTAATCCTAAGTAAAAACAATTGATTTTACTATCAAGGTATCGAATAAAATTTGGAGCATACCTTGCCAATCGAGTGAACCTTTCTTCATAGGCAGCCACTGAGTCTTCCTCTTGCCTCAATTCCAAGAATTGCTTTTCCATCCTAAGTCGAACAGCCTTAGGAAAATACTTCTCAAGAAACATACCTTTGAATTCATCCCAGTAAAGAGCATCAATCTCATCGGCGTCCCTTATATTTTTAACCATTGACCACCACTAATCTGCTTCACCCTCCAAACGGTAAATAGCAAGACTAACCTTTTGATTGTCTGAACACCCCATGACATCAAAAAATATTATCCAGTGCTTTAATCCACCCTTCAGCTAGCACAGGGTCAGATGATCCTCTGAATGATGGTGGATGTTGCCTCATGAAATGTTCCACCACTGACATGTTCCTCTGCGGTTAGTCTGGCAGATCTCATGTATGGATACCACCGCCATTTATCGCTTGAGTCAACTACGCCATTACTACAACAAACTGTTCAGTTCCAATTTGGACCATTTCTGGATGCTGATTCGGAAAGTTATTTCCTTCTGTATGCCTTCCTAGCACTGCTTCCATGTTTCCTCTGCGGAAAACCATTATGAACAAACATGTCTTAGATAAAGCAACATGGTAATCTTTAAATGCTATATCATTTCAAAAAAAATATTTTTGGATAATCATTTAATAGAATTATAACTCCTAAAGTTATCTAAACTGACCTTTGATACCAACTACAAGGCCCCAGCCTTAAACCTTACTTAATCTTGAGTTATTACAAGATTTCACATTGAGGATCTTTTCGGGTATAGAGTTTTAGAGAATTAGATCATAAAACTTACATTACATTCCACATATAAACAAAGTGGTCACATAAAGATAGTATTCTTCATTCCCATCAATGGAAACACATTTAAAATAAAACATAGATTATTTCTTGACACTTCCTTGACACTATCATCATATCATGTACCTTTCCCTTGACCTGTGAAAAACATTTCAAAAAAACTTGGGATGAGCATAAAAAGCTCAGTATGGGTTATAACAACATGGAAAGGAAACATGGGTACATATATAGATAAGAATGAAATCATACTTTACCCATAAAACATAGGCACTTTAACATACCTCATAAAATCAGGAATAAATCATAGAAATCATAGGACATAAAGGTAACTTGAGGCATTCATAACATTCTTACGTAGGGAGTAACCCTCTTGGTTACGTTTGGAATACCCATCACAGTATATTCCCTAAAATCTCTTCGGAGAAACCTTAAAGTTTAACTCCTTCACGTTACCCAATGCATTGGAGAGCTATATCGGGCTCACCCGCCCTTAGTTTATCACGGAACAACCCGTCTTCATAATAATGCCCAAGAACCATAACATAATCGTGTCACATAAAACATGCATAAAGGAAACATAACATTTCCACATTTCAATCACAAGATATCAATACAACACAAAAAACATTGTGAAAACCATTTTCAATACCAAAATAAATGAAAAGTAAAACATGGTATTTATTTTTCTTTTTAAAAGAAGGTATGGCTTGTAGAGGAAGCCGAATCTCAAATTACGATCACGACGACGGAGAAGTCGTTGTCGCCGCATACGTACGAAAAAAACATTCCCTTTTGTCGTTTAGTAAATGCTTCGTATAAAAAAGACTCATTTTGAATAAATGTAAAAGTCAAAGGGTTTTATACACCGTATAAAAGAACGTTGTGTATAAAATAAAATATGCCTCAAAGAAAGGAGATTGAGACGAAGTCCCATACCTCGTATCCGACTTGACCCGACCGTTCTTTATTCTCCTGAATAATAAACTTGAGTTAATCTCTACTTGCTTAATAACCTTTTTCAAGTTCATTATTCCTTTTATACCATGTTATGGACATCATGTAATCATTTAAGTTAATAATGTTCATTTTGTCGGTATTTGGTTCTTAAGTCAAAAATAGACTTCTTACACTTACATGTTGTTAATTTGGTCAAAGGTTCGTTATATCCAGAATGATATTAATGATTTGGATAACATATACATAATATATATTCAGCATATACATGTATTTATAATATTACATCACATTTATAGGTATGAAATGAAATGCACCGTTCATGGAGACGGTAAGCCGTACGTACGCATGAACGCTACTTCCATTTCTATTTCGTATTTTTTTCGGAATGGAATCATAATTATATAAGAGTATATTATAATTCCAGTATAATAACATATATAATATCATTAACTTTATCCTTTACACATCCCACATATTGTATTAACGAATCAAATCACTTTCCGGGGGTGGTAGTCTGCACTTCCTAAAATGAAGATATCGTGTTTACCCATAATGGAAACCATAAAGGTATGCCCAAAATGAAAAAAACAGAAGCTTAAGGAAAACATAAACATATCATATATCATATATAAAAATAGTGACATCATAATGGCCACATTTGAAGGTGTTAAATGAGTATTGAACAATCATCGTTTCGGGAGGCAGAATTTCTCCATCAACGGAAAACGTATGTTCTTTAACCATTTGATGTAGTTGTGTGAGAGTGTATCTCAAATAAATCTTATAAAAACATCCTAGTATATTCAATATACTGGTGTTGTTACAAAAGAAGTAAATAAAAAGAGTTTAGGGGGTTGGAGAAGCAAAATAAAACAAATGAACATGAGAGAATGAATTACCTTTAAAAGTGTAACTCCTTTTGATTTGAGCCTAAAGGCTTCCTTTGAAAGGATTCTTCCCAAATGAAATCCTTTAGTATGAGGAGAGGGATGTGGAGAGAGTAAATGGGCAGGGGTTGGCCGATCCAAAGGCTTGAGGAGTGTGTGAAATGAGGTAGAGGTGGGGGCCTTTTATAAGAGGAGAGGAGGGGCACTTTTGGAAAGTAAAGAAATATTACTTTATTTGAAATTTTTTTTCGTTTTTAAAAGGTCCCACATTGATATAATTCGTGGATAAGGTGATACGTGTTCGACATCCACTCATCCAATTGGTTTTGGACATGTGTAGTTCATAGATTTTACATTATCTTTCATTTTATTTAAATCGCCAAATAATGATGTCATCGCTGCATCAATATTATTTCATAAATAATTTAATTTATTTAATGTCTAAAAATTATAAAAAAAATACTATGATGTAGGAAATCTTTTTATATTTCCCATGACTATTTATAATCAAAACTCTGATCTTAATAAGCCCATGTAAAAATTGTTTTTGTAAAACATATTATGTTTGTGTCATTTTTACTTTTACATTAAATAAAAAGTTATTTTTGTCATTTCCCAACAAAAGTAGATCCATGGGGTCCCCACGTTGACCCATGGCTTGTCTTGGTCGTCCATGACACAACCAATAATGTTGGGACATGTGTCTAGGTCATTTCATATTATTAAAGCATTATTTATACCTTAAACTACCCTAATTACCACTAATCGCGATTAAGAACTTAATAAGTTACTATTCACAAAAAAAATTATTATAATCACATTGAACAACATTTTACTTCTTAATGACAACCATGTATGTCAGATTTTTGAAATTCAAAACACAATGATGGAAAAATTTCATTTAAACGGAAAATCAGTCTTTATAAGTACCACTTAGTGGTTTCACTATTCATCAAAAATTGGAGTTTTTCAGAAAATTACCAAAAATTCACCCTAAGCTATATTTGATATTACGAATTCAAAAATGTAATCTATTTTAAAAAATTCAAAGCATATAAGTCACATTAATTAATTTAATAATTAATTCCCGCTGTCAGAGCAAATAGCGTGTTTTTAGGAAACAATAAGTATCAAAAGATTGACACTAGTTTAAGTCCAATTTCAAAGTGAAATTGATTCCAATGACCACTATTGGATTAAATTGTAAAAATATATTCATATTACACATTAAGACCAATTCAAAAGATAATCTAATCATATAAATAAATTAGATTAAAAAGCAGTTTTGATGTAAAATGCAGTATTTTTCACTATTCATTAAAAATTGAACATTTTCAGAAAAATACCCAAAATTCACACAAAGTAAATTTTGATGTCCCAATCATAAAGAATAAGTTTATTTTGACAAACATAGTTTATAAAATTGTCAAATATAGATTTAAAAAGGGTTTTCCATCATAAGGCAGTAAAACAATCTTTTAAGAATATTAGTGTATCCCATGCTTGAGATTGGATTTATTTTCATTTTAAGCCTCTAAAACACTATCTTAATCATTAATAGACATAGATAAAAATATCTATTATTCATTACTTACTTGGGATGTTACAGTAAGTTAATAAGAAATATGTAATTACATACATACATATATATATACAGTAGAATTATTATATCATATATTACATACTTATTAATAATATATATTTTCATAATCATTGCCGAATGATGAACATGGGAATGAATCTCATCGTGTCGTGGAGACGGTAATCCGGACGTACGCACGAGCGAAAATATCATTATATTAATGGTGAAGTAATATGTAATTGTTTGTTATACCATATATATTGAATAATTAACTTGTTATATTTATTATTTACATTAGTTATATTGATTATTATACCCATCCAAATAATGAAGCGTTTTAATAACAAACTACACCACGACGTGGAGACTGTAAGTCGTACGTACGCACGTGTGGTGACATTGTCATTCATGTGATGGATAGAATAATTAATATGGTTGTAACATTTTTTATAATAAAATAATAGTGTATTGAAGATACTGGATTTATTATTTTATAATGGAAACAACAAAGAAAGAGGAAGTGTTAGAAGAAATGAACTTGAAAGAGGTGATTAAATATTTACCTCTTCTTCGGGTTCTTCCTTTTTTATTTGATCAAAAGGGTTCCTTTGGTCTTTATTACCAAATTAAGGCCTATGGGATGATAGTAAGAAATTTGGGAGGATATTTGGGCAGGTTTTGTCTGAGACAAATGGATATTGAGGTGTGAAATTAAGATAAGGGGACGTTCCCTTTTATAAGAGATGTGAGGGTCACTTTCGGAAAAGTTTGAAATATTATTTTATAATAAAATCATTTTCGGTTTCATATGGCACAATAATGATTTATTTAGAGGCTGAGGTTGGTATGGGTCAAAAAACTCTCACCCAATAGGTTTTAGACAAATTTAGGTTACCATTTTAACCTCCTCTCTTAGATTTAACTCTTTGTTAAATTGTTTAAATTTTATCATGTATTCTTGTATTCTTACACTATATGGTTAATAAACACACACTAAACTTCCAATAGAACCACAAGTGCTTAATTAATGGAATATATAATATTATTTTAGTCCTTTTTCTGAAACATAGGTTTTTAGGAATATTATATGAACCAATAATATAGTATTTGTTTTGAAAATTAATTTATGTCAATTTTGACACTATTTGGTATTTTGTTTTTTTGAAGGTCATAACAACCTTATCACATCGAATAAAAATTATCTAATCAACCCTATAATTTCATATTAACCTAGAAAATTATTATAATTCATCATAATTCTCAATTTACATGTATTTCTATATTTATAATATCAATTATTTTAATATTTCATTAACAATGTAATTACCGCATCTTCATTGTGTCAAAAATAAATTAAATTATTTAACTTCTAAAAATTATAAATAAAATACCATTATGTAGTAAATAGTTTTATCTTTCTATTTAATATTTATAGTTGAATTTATATTTTATGTAACCCTATATTTAAAATGGTTTAGATATTAAACTTTGAATTTAACTCTTTTAACACTTCTTTAAATAAAATAATAATAAATATCCTAATATAATACTAGTGGACCCAAGAGGATAATATTTTATTAATAAGGTTGTTTTTGGTCTAATTATACTTATCTAATAGAATTAGTACATGTTTTAGGGTAATTATTATATCATTTTTACCCATAATTACCCTATTTACTTTTAACCATGGTAAATAGAAGTCAAAAGTTATTATTCGTCAAAAATTATTTTCATCTTATTTAACAAAATTTATTTACTGATATTAACCATGTCTCTCAGATTTTATAAATTCAACTCACATAAGAATTAAAATTATGTTTTATGCAAATTTAAAAATTCTTCTAGGAGGTGGGTAAAAGACGGTAAAAAGTTCAAAAAAAAATTTATATATCTAAACATATTATAAAATGACTCAGATGAATAACATTGAAAATATATAGGTATTTTGTATCTATCTTGACCTAAAATAAATTAAAATAAAATAACTATTTATATAAATAAAAATTCGGTTTTAAATAATAACGCAGTGTTTTTCACTATTCATCAAAAATTGAAAGTTTTCAGAAAAATACCAAAAATATACCCTAAGGTAATTTTGATATTATGAATTCAAAAAATGAAGTCTATTTTACCAAATTCAAAAAATATAAGTTTCATTTTTTATTTTAAAATTAATTCTTATTATCAAAACAAAAAGCGAGTTTAAAAAAATAAAAACTATAAAAAGATTGACATGTATTTTTGTCAAATTTAAATGTGATATTACTTATAATGACCTACATTGTATTAAATTATAGAAATATAATCTAATTATACTTCATTAACATTCAAATTCATAATTTAATACTATAAATTATTTCGATTGAAAAAGTTGTTTGTAATTAAAACATAGTATTTTTCACTATTCGTCAAAATATGAAAGTTATCAGAAAAGTACCAGAAATTTATCCAGACTAAATTTTATGACCCTTTTATAAAGAAGAATCTAATTTCATTAAAGTGAATATATAAAAGTGTCAAATATTGGTTTTAAAAATGGTTCTCCATCAAAAGGTGGTAAAATTGCATTTTTTGAGAAATACTTATTTTATCCGATAAAAATGAATTTGTTCTTATATTATGTCTAAGAAACACATAATATAGTTGTTAAAATTATATAGAGTATATAAGATTCAAATTTCAGTTAATACTATTCATAACCTTTTTTTGAACGGTTAGTTTAGTAAGTTGTGGTGCGCTCGAACTTGGTGTTGCGTGTAGCACAAGCTATTGAATTACATTAATGAGATAACGTACTATGAAATCTTGGGGGGTTACATATTATGTTTATATAATGATTAAAATTATTCAGATAATTGAACCCTGAACCAAGATACATGTACCACAAATACTGAATCCAAACATACATGAAAAATAAAGCACTTAACACCCGAAAAAATGATAATAATAAAAATTGGTATACAAAAGGGTGATATGATATTATAAATGAATCATATATTATATTATAAATATCTAAATGGTTCAATTATGTAATTTTTTAAAATCTAAATTTATTATATAGGAGGTTAGGTGAACTTATGGAGTAACTCAAACATGAGGTAAGGGATTTCTCCTCAATTTCCACTCCATGGAGACATATTTTTATTATGAAACTTTTTTCATTTATGTGGTTCCTATAGTACCTCTATAATGTATTTAACATTAATATATATTTATTTTTAATGATTATGTTTTGAATTAAAATTTAATCTTTCAAGTGGTTGTAATTTAAAAAAAAAATCAAATGGGAATGATTATATTTTAAAATATCATATTTTCAGGACTGCTTATATTTTTCATTGAAGAAATTTTATAAAATATACAACATAAAATAAATATATTTTATTAAACTATAAAAATTTAAGCAGTCACCTTGTTTTATTTCAAGTTTTTTTCTTTTTGTAACTTGAATCAAGTAAGAGTGTGTATAAAATACAAGTTGATCGTAGTTCTCTTTTGATTGGGTTTACTTTTATTTTGTTCTCTGTATTTTTATAAATTTGTTTAAAAATTAATTTTAATCTCCTAAATTTATTATTAAGAACAATATATGTTATCCTTTTATTTTTATAAGGTTTTAAATGGATATTCTTAATGTTTTACGACATTTTTTTAAAAAAATTAAATATAAATGTTTCTTTGTAACGTATACGAAGTTAATGTATTTTATATTTACCATAACTCTATAATTAACTCTGTGGTCCTTAAATTTCTCTTGAAAAAATAACTTTGTTATGATAATTTTTCATTAAAAAGTATATTTCTCTGAAATATCTAAATTCATTGTATCAAGGATTTAAATATTCTTTAAATAGTTTAGTATTTTATATACAGTGTTTTACTGTGAATGATATTTGATTGATGGGGGAAATATTAATATTCTATATTCTTTACTAAATATGAGGATTTATTGTTAAGAAATATTTTAAATTAACTAAATAATTAATTTAATATATAAGTAATTTATTGGACATGTACTTATGTGTTAGGTTAGGTTATAGATAGTCCCTTGATGAATCGATAGGTCTCGGGATACAAGTGAGTTTTTCCAACCTATTAAATGGGTTTTTGGGTTATATTTACCCAAAATTTAAATTTATTTATACAAGTCCTTGAAAGTAAGTTTTCATGATATATAAAATCATTATTCCAATATTAAATATTTCCTTTATTGATAATTTAGATAATATTATCATGAGATTATTATATTTATATTATCCATGGATACATTAGATAGTAAATTTATTGGTTAAATGGTAATTGTTTTCAATTATTTACATTATTATATTGATTATTCCTTATTTACTCATGACCAATTCCATTATATGTAACCTTTATTGAGCATTTGACATTACCTTTATTTTTTTTTAATTTCCCCAAGGTATGAATAAGAAATACTTGAATGTGTTCACATATGCATAATTATCACTTATACTATGTCATAAATTCTATCTCCAATTTAAAATGTGAATAATGATTCTATCTAGATATTTAATAAAACGAAATGGATGGGTCCTTCTAAATGAGATCCATTTTATTATATTCTAATGTTTTAAAGTAGACACTAGCTCTAGGATACTATAGTTGGGGTTGCTACAATTTGTATCAGAGGGAGCATTAGTAAAAAACATGGGAACTAGATTTTAAATAACATAACTAACATGAAAATTATGTTAATAACTTATATAAGTAGAGAAAATTATAGATAGTTTTTTATTTTATGGCTCAATATTCATGATGAGTATGAGCTAAGATAATGTGTTAAATTATTTAGTGATGGATCGTATCAAAAGAAATGGAATGAGAACCCATAGTTAATGTAGGGGTTTTCCTATAGAATTAGAGAATAAAACTAGTATTGAAATTTAGTATATCATAGTCCTATTAATAATGATGACTTAGAATGTGAAGAATACCCTTGTGCATATGGAGAAACATGTTATTAAATAACGCGATTCACCCATGTTGGATCACTACGTATGATAAAACCTTCCATATTTCAATGGAACTACTAATATATCAGTAGATGAGTAATGGATTATATCCCTCAAAAATATATTCTAGATTTTGAATGTAATGCAAGATAAATTTTTATTCTAGTATTAAATTATTTGAAAGGATATTTCAATCAATGGTTGTAATTTTTCCAGAATACTAAAGATGTTAATAAAATATAAAGTATATAATTGATAACTTTTATAGTGATATTCTTTGATAAATACATCCCTAAATACATAATCTATAATGAAATATTGACTATTTATTTTGTGGGATTAATCTAATTCCCTAAAGGGAACTAGTTTCTAAAACATTTTCATCGTATGATTATGTAGTTTAAAATTATATTAAGAAAGAGACATAATTTTCTTGATCCTATATCTTCAAGGGAAATCAAGAAAAGAAGAATTAAAATTAGACCCAACATAAAAGATAAAACATAAATTAAGAAGAAGGTAATTATTCAATTTCTATCCTATAAATTTCATTGAATGAAACATCCAAAAAATGAATGAATAGTCTGGAAGTTTATTATAATTTTGAAAATAAGGGTCATTTTTCAAGTCAATGTAAGGAAAAGAGCAAAACCACTAATATATAGTGCTTTAACTATTAAGAGAGGAGTAATTAATCAAACCAATTCCCCAAGATTCAGGTGAACTGACCACAAAATAGGATAAGGGGAGAATTCCAGGTATAAAAAAATATTACAGCCTAAGTGGATGTTTCATGCAATGCGAAGAAAGGTGAAATAATTGGACACTCTATAATTGTAAATATTTTTTTTCATTCAGGTTTTACCAAAACTTTTTTATTAAACTAATTTTTTATGGGTATCACATCACCTCCTAAACAATTCAATATTGAGTTGGTAGTAGAAACTTTTAATGGTTTAATGATTTCACCTCAAGACTATAACTCCTTAGCAATAGAATATTATGTGAATTTTCTTCCTCTAAATATTTTTATTCTTCCTCCAATTGAATTTAATGTAATTTTGGGAATGGACTTTCTCTCTGTCTATAGAGCCTATATCAATTTTCAAGGGGGGAATGTTTTATTCAATATTTTGATATAACTTATCATAGTTTATCAATTCAAGGAAGAACTTGGACTCCTAGTGGAAATTTCCTCTATCATATGGGTTTTGATACTTACCAATGAGAAATTTTTATCACAGATGGTTGGGTATAAACTAAATATTGATTACATTCCTATTGTATTGCATTTTTTATGTCTTTACAGTACATTTTTCTAATCCTCCTCGAAATCAAGAAGTTTATTTTTAAAATATAACTCATATCTATTGTTGCAACTATTTCGAATCCTTCATATAATTTGGCCCTAACTATGTTCTATGAATTGAAGAAGAAATTCGAGTAAAATTTATAAAAGGTTTTCATTTGGCCTAATGTTTCACAAATTGGTGTACCTATTTTTTAAGATTAAATATTGGTTAAGGAACATTTTCACTGATTATCGGGAACATAACAAAACCACTATTAATAAAAATTATCCTCTATACTCTTTCAGTGACCTTTTTGATCAACTATGATGAGCTCTATATTTTTCAAATATTGATCTTTGTTTTGGATATCATAAGATAATGTTAAATAAGGATGATATAACCAAGACTGCCCTTTGAATGAGGTGTGATTAATATAAATTTATAATAATTATATTTGGTTGTACCAATACTCATTTTATATTCAAATATTAAATGAATATATTCTTTATAAATCACCATTATTATTTTTCATTAGTCTTTACAGATGATATTTGTAAGAACCTAATTTTTCACTCTTGTATAGATCCTTTATATTTTGGTCTAATTATATATTTTGAACCTAATATAAATGCCTAATGAGTTAGAAACGGTCTTAGGGGTGTATGGGGCATGTTCGGAGCCCAAACCCCATATTTTTTGGGAAACTTCCTATGTCGAATGGTTAGCTCACGATTGGCACATGGTTTAACTAAACTTTATCAATTGTCTATTTTGGGTAGAACCATATTTCACAATCAGTGCATAGCCATGCATCTTAACCTTGTGAGTTCCCATTCTTCTTGGTACCCATGAATGTTTTTCCCATGGTTTTTCAAACTATGCGGACAAACTGTGCACAAGAAGATTGTAGGTTAATTTTTCTTTTTTCACTTAATGATATAATAAAGCGACCCCTTTTTTCCAACTCAGGATCCAGTGCGAGAACCTCTATTTTCACTGAATTTGATTCTTCATGAAGGATTGATATAGGAATTTAATGTTCTTTTTTGTATATGATATGATTGAGGGTTTATTTTTCATGTTGGATGTGCAATGGTAAGTACTCGAGTCCATTTTTTCACTCTTCTCCTCTCTTGCTCCCGACCTAGTTATTGAGGTGTGAGTATATTTTTTCATTTTTCTTCTATTTACTTCATTACAAGATGAATCAGAGGCTGATATTAAAGGATGAGAGTCACACAACCTTAAGGTGGGTGGTCTATAACTCATCCCTCATGTTTGTTGATTTTGGAATTGTCTTGTGGGGCCCACTGATTTCATTAGGTTTCATTTGTTTAATTTATATTCCATGCTTATAATAATTAGAACAATATGATTATTCTCATTATATATATTTGATTAGTTTTTAGTAGTTACACCCACAACACCAAACATCCAATGTAGGATGATATTCCATAATTGAGTTTTTAGTTATTTGACACATTTCATCCATTGTTCATATGTGCTCGATGTTGACCACACTAATGGTAGGCCTTCTAATCATAAATGGTTGTATATCATGTAATGGTGAATAAAAAGTACAATGTCACTTACACATGACCTGCCAAAGGTAAGTGCTCTAAATTGATAATTAAATGTTAATGACTAATATGTTGTATGTCCATAGAACCCCTTACCACATTAATGGAATGTAGTAGAATGAACCTTAATTATTGAATTTCCTTTGAATGGAATTAATAATAGTTTTTTTGTACTTGGACATGACACATTAATGAAAGGAATTAATTGAACCAAATGGACTTATTGATTAATTATGACTTGATTAAAATGTTTCATGATAATTTAAATTATCACACTAAAGAAAGACAATGCCTGAACGAAATGAAATATTACATGACTTCATAATTAAAAATGAGTGACCTGACTCGAGATCACCTTTGATTCATATAGAGGAATGCCTTAAGCACTCTGGAACCCCATTTATATTCCAGGATATGACTTATTTAGGTTGAGACCCACCAAGATCCCGATCCTATTCTATTCATGCATGCCTGGTATGACACCATAGGATCCCTCATAGAGTATTACAGGATTCCTTGGATATACTCCTCAAATCCATCATTTACAAATAGGTTCCATGGTTATATACCATAGAGAACTATATCTGAATCACCTCATTTTACATTGGACGATCACCTTGGATTTGGTAGGCATATTATTGTAGAATTCAATAGAATATGATCGTTGGATCACACTCTTTCCCTTATCCAGGCTATAATTATTTCTGATTTGGTGACCCTTGAGTTCTACATTTCCTAGGTTCGTACCTTATAGCATCATTATTAAATGACTTTATATGTTTCCCTCTCAAAACTTGGAACCTTCACTATTGTTAACATGTTACTCATTTATAATATATAAATAATTAATTAATGGACTGGTTACGTTCGGATTTTAGCTAAGTGTTGAATCTTGTACTTGGGCATTTAGTTTTATTGAACACATTATATTTATATGTGAATTCTTTCACACTGTTACTTTTCCATTACATGGTCAGATGTTATAGAAATCGTCAGTCGTGGCCCACTTAGATATATCTCAAACCCTCTCCGAGCATAGTTTGGTACCATCAGTAGATTACATGAATGTGGGTGTTGATAATGGGAAGCATACGACTTTGAACACTTGATTGCTTGCTATTTAGAATGGAGCTTCATAGTTTACGAATGAACTTGATCTTGGGCTACTAGGTATAGTCTTTTTATTTCTTTTATACTATTGTGGAACATTTTATGTTAGTTTTCTTTTATCCATGCTTTCCTATTTTCTCGTGACATCACAAATCATCATTAGTTGTTGTATGTTTTTCTAGTTATTTCAGTAATTGTTATTGTTGTCTCTATTTTTCATTTTGCCTTCCATTTACTTGTATTTATTACTATATTTACCTATTTTTATATTTATATGATGCACTAAACTTTGGATATGAGGTCACAGTCTCTCTATGGCCACACCCTAGGCCCTCACTGTTAGTCGGTAGCCTCTGAAATTTGGGAGATATGCTTGAGGCCCTATGGCCCACCACGCTTGGGGTTCCAATTAAGTGGCATCTGGGTATGGGATGACAGAAAGTGGTATCAGATGAGTTGTTTTTTTATTTACTATTTGGATACAATATATTAGATATTCAAAATACTATAGGACATGGTCCTAAGTCATTCATGGGCATCATGAACCCATGTCCCGGGAAAAATCCAAGTTACCCAAAATATAATTGTCATCCTATTTTTCCTATTATTAATGAAATTGTTTTATCATGGGGTTATTTACATACTGTGTGGATTTGTTGATTATTATTATTCTATTTGAGTATTTTCTTTCATCCTTGGACCAATGATATGAGGGAAATGATCATTATTACATGAATAATTATAGGAACATAGAAATAACTTGTCATTCAGATTACCATGCCATATAGGTGAATTTTACTACTTTTCATTGCTTGATATGCATGTGATTGTTGAGTGATGTTGTGATAGTTATCTTATGGTTGTATTACTTCTGGTTAGGATTGAGTGATTCCCTATCTCAATTCATGAGGTGTGTTGGACCTCATGGGTTGCGATGAGTAATTCACTGAGTCGAACCATTATTCTATAAATAAATTGGTGTTTTATCCAGTGATAAGGTGTGTGTGCACTAGTTCATAGTAAATGATTGTCCATTGTAAATTGAATCATGAAATATAAATTTAGTTTCTTATACATCCATATTCTTCCTTTTCATGTTTATGAAAGGTAAAAGAGTAATCCTAGTAATTAAATGTAAAACAAAATGAAACTCATACTTGACCACTTACTGATATATGGTCATCTTAGTGAGTAATTGGGGTAGTATTCCATGGGTAGTGAGTTTTCTTACAATTTGCTTCTTCTAGTGATTCTATAATAATACTTAATCTTATTCTGAGGGATGTTTTTTAAATTTTGATACCAATGTCACCAGGACATCCTAAAATAGTATTCCAGGAGGGTGGTGAAGACTATGCTCCAGACATGGTGGGACCTGAGACACCACTCTTACCTCCAAGAGTGCCACACGAGGAACTGCCAGTTGTACCTGATCTGGGCAATAATGCCCAAGGATGTGATAGCTTCCTACATCTGATGTATACTATGTATGGTTATTCATGAATGTCACCTATGATGGATGATCTAACACATGTGTTCAAGAAGTATCATGCTCTTACTTTCTTTGGGGATGGTGGTCTACAGACTATTGAGTCTTGGCTAGAAGCCACCTTGTCTATCTTTCAACATCTAGAGACACATCCAAAGCGGTGGTTAAATCTGTCCACATGAATTATTCAATATTCGGCCAAGTGCGGGTGGAATGTGATTACCGAGGCTGGTCAACATCAAGGCATGTTATGGGTTGATATCTGGATTGCCTTCTATGATCAGTTTATTCCTGAAACACTGAGAGATGACAGAGCTAGAGAGTTAATGCATTTCAAATAGGGTTCTATGTTAGTTATATAATATTAATCATGTTTCATAGAGTTTGATAACTTTGTACCTCTTCTAGATAGTGATGAGAAATCATGTGCTAGAGGTTTCGAGGATGGGCTCCAGTATGTCACATGTATGTATGTGAATGTAGTTTTCCTACCAAACTTTTCTACAATATTTAATCATGATCTTATAACTATGTGTATCTTAAGGGATGGAAATAGTATCGGGCATAGAAGTCAAGTCTCGTGTTAAGACAGTAGTTCTTTCGGTGGTAGGAAGAATTCCCTTTAGGTTTCTCATTAGGGTAGTGACAGTTAGAGTACCAATTTAAATATCTCAAAAAAAATTCATTAGTGTGGAAAATGGGGGAACATGAATCCTCGGTGTGTTATAGACCAAATGGAGTTTCGATATTGCATCATATGGGGAATCTCTATTATTTCTGAAATATTTTTCCACTAACATTGAGTGGAAAATTATTCTCACCAACTCCACCTTCAAGAGCAGGTTCTATTACGCCACATCAGGTGGGGATTTGGAATAGCACTGACTGTTTTGCAAAAGGAGGAGTATGTAGATGTGGTACCCAGACCCCTTATCACTAGCAGTTCCAACATAGAAATTTTGATCATGGCATATCATCTATTGTGTAGGGTCACGGATCAGGCTAGTTGCATGCACTATAGTTGATACCTGAGGATCGGGCTACATGACCATCTACAGTACAAGGTATTATCCTAGTACCATAAACTATATTGTCTACTTTATTTGATATAGGTTCTTCAAACTCTTTTATCTCTTTATCTATCATGGAGTGTGTCAGACTGAATATACAATATTATAATGGTGTAATTACCTTACATACGTAGTTCGGGGTACGAAAAAAGGGTATATGAATGTGTAGGGACTGACCCATTAAGGTAGGAAGTTACCCTTTCTTATGGAACCTCTTCATTCTTGAGATTAAAGGATTTTATTTCATTCTAGGGATGGATTGGTTAGATATGTATCACACTTATATATGATACTATCATCATAGGGTATCATTTACATCACCTGAGGAATGTAGTTTTATATATAAGGTTGAGTGGGATGTCCAGGCTGGTAGAGTGGGACCAAAGCATCAAGGGCTACTAGGAGTGACCACCCAAATTAGAAATCTCATCATGGAGGATGAATTTTTACAAAAATATGATTTCCCTCTTGTAGTAGATCATTTCAGGGATTTCTTTCCCAACAATTTTTTTTCTTACATCCTGAAAGAGAGGTAGAGTTTATGATTAAGCACATTTCAGGAGAAGTGTGAGTGTTCATTCCTCAATAAAGGATGTAACGTACAAAGATCCAGGACCTCAATAGGATTTTAGGGGATTTAGAGGCCAATGATTTTATACAGGATAGTACATTATTATAGATTTTTCCCATTCTTTTCTCCAATAAGAATGGAACCGTACATCTATGCATGGATTACAAGTTGAATCAGCTTACGGTCAAGAACCAGAATCTATTACCTCAAATAGATGATCTCTTTGGCTAGATCCGGGGAGCTAGGGTATTCTCTAATATCGATATGAGATTAGGTTATTATCAGGTGTTAGTTATGCCATTAGACAAAATGCGTATATATTCTCATATTAGGTATGGTCTAAAAGAGTACCTTTTTATGTAGTTTGGTCTTACAAACACACCCTCCATTTTCATGGCTCAAATTAATAGTGGTTTTTATCCCCATATTGACTCTTTTATCATGCTCTTTGTGGATGATATCTTGGTGTATTCTCATACTCATAACATCCATTCCAAACACCTTGAAATCATTCTAAGTATGTTGAGGGACCATCAACTTTATTCCAGTCTTACTAAGTGCCTCTTTTGGATCGACAAAGTTCAATTATCGGGTTATATTATCTTAGAATTGGGCATATCTGTTGACCCACAAAAGGTTAGTGTTTTAGTTTCCAAGGAGCTCCCTAAGAACATGTTTGATATACAGAGTTTCTTGATTCTATCTTAATATTATAGGCCATTCATACAAGACTTCTCTCATTTTTCATCACCTCGTACGTGAATTACAAAGAATGGTGTAAATTTTCATTAGTTAGAATCATGTTAGAAATACTTTATGGAGTTGAAAGGGAGGCTTGTCTCGGCACATATTCTGACTATTTTAGAGTTAGTTATAGGTTATACCATCTTCTGGGACTCATAATGAATCATCATAAGAGTAATACTGATGTAGGAAGACATAGTTGTTGCATATAGATCTCGGTAGCTGAGGCCTAATGAGAGAAATTACCCGACACACAACCTTGAGATAGTAGCTATTGTCCACACCTTATGTTTCTAGAAACACTATCAGTTAGGTGAGCACTTTGTGGTGTACACAAACCACAATAGCCACAAATATATCATTACATAGTATGAAATGAAACTCATACAATATATATGGGTCAAATATCTAATGTACTTTAATCTTGATCTTTCTTATACGCCTGAGAAGGGAAATGTGGTCGAAAATGCACTAAATAGAAAAACACTAGCACAAGAAGATGGGATGCTAGTGATGAATGGAAGTTAATGGATATCTTCTCTGATCTTCATATTGAGTTTCATCATTATCATGACAATTATTATATCTAATCATTTATAGATATAATTTCTCTCTATAGAAGGGTGAAGGGTAGAAAATATTCAAATCCAAAAGGCTTGGTACTCCATGAGAGTATATTTGGAGATAACCTACCTTCAGATTGGTCTATAGACAGAGATGACATCTTGTCAATCTGTGGATATGTCTGGGTCCCTTAAGATATGATAGAAGATTTGATGAGAGAGTACCATACCTCTAAGACGGTACTTCATCTAGGAATCTCGAATATGTATAAAGACATGCGATTCTAGTATTGGTTCTTGGATGAAATGTTAGATAGTAGGATTTATCACTAGGTGATCCACCTATTAGTAGGTGAAGGCAGAGCACCAGAGACCTATTGGCTTGTTACACCCACATCTAGTCCCATAATTGAAATGGGAAGATGTTGTTAAGGATTTTTTAGTTGCCTTACCTTGGTCTCCAAAGTGTAGAGATTATATATGTGTAGTTATTGACCAGCTAATTAAATCATCCCACTTCATTCCTATTTGGGATACTTTCTTAGTTGATGAACTGGAAAATTGTATGTATTTAAAATCATATGAATCTATAGGGTCCCTCATACTATTGTTTCAGGTAGGGATACTTATTTCACATCATAGTTCTAGTTGGGACTACAGGAGGCTATGGGAACACAGGTTCTTCTAAGAACATATTTTTACCCATAGAATGATATAAAATCGGAACAAACGATACAATTTCTAGAGGATATGCATCAAGCATGTGTCCTTGATTTTGGTGGTTCTTAGGAAATGAATATCCCTCTTGTTGAGATATTTTATAAAACAACATCCATGTTACAATTTAGATGGCTCTTTTTCAAGCCTTATACTGTAGTACATGTTGTGCGCCACTATGCTAGCTAGAGGATGGTGAGGTAGCCTTACTAGTTACTCATATCATTCAGGATACATCAGATCAGGTTAAACTAATTAGAAAGCATATGACAACTTCTCAGTGTAGAAAAAAATCTTATGTTGATTTTCATTTATGACCTCTGTAGTTTGAGGTGAGGGAATATGTTTTCCTTTGGTAATCGCCCAGGCTGTGTTATAGATAGTTATGGAAGCTAGGGAAGTTATCACCTCATTACATAGATCTTTTTTATATCTGAGAGAGAGATAGGTTAGAATCCTACTAGTTTCTAGTACCTTAGAGGTACCATGTCATGCATGATGTCTTCCATGTTTGATAGATTTTCTAGTATCATTCTGACTTGTCTCATACCTTTGTCCCTAAGGAAGTGGAGTTATATATTGTTGCTACCTTTGAGTAGTATTAAGTGTGTATCGTCAATTAGAGCACGGAGGTTCTCCGAAAATGTATTGTCCCTTTAATGTGGGTGTAATTGCAGTATGACCACTATCTGGATGAGGCTAGGGAGCTGGAGGTCGACATACGTGCTCAGTTCCCATATTTGTTCTTAGACAGTGTTTCTACACCCTTGGAATGTGAACTTGGGGATGAGTTATTTTAAAGGAGGGGAAATAGTAAGATCCCTATTTCTCACTCAGGTATGGACTCATTATATTTCAATATAATTATTTAATTTGGACCTAATATGGATACATAAATATTTTCAATGGTCTTAGGGGTGTTTATGGATTATTCGGAGCCCAAAACCCATCTTTTTGCGGAAACTGACCATGTCATACGGTTTGCACATGGTTGGAACACGGTTTTCCTAAACTATGTGGATGGTCTATTTTCTGGAAAAACAATATCACATGGTTGGTGCAAGGTTATGTGTCTTCATCATGCAATTGTTCCTTTTTTCAAGGTACTCATGAATAGTTTGTGCACGGTTTTTCAAAGCGTGCAGACAAACCATGCATAGGAAAATTTCAACGTAATTTGGATATTTTTCCTATAATGATATGATCAAGACACCCCTTGTTCCCCAAATCTATATCCTGTTGGAGAACCTCTATTTTATCTCAAATTAGTTATTTCTTAAAGCCTAAGGTAGGGATTAAAATATCTTCATCATCCGATATATGATTGATCTTCTGTTCGTTATGTTAATGGTAAGTACTCAAGTCCTTTTTAGTTATTCTTCTCCTCTAATTATCTCATCCTAGTTATTGTGGTGTGAGTGTTTTATATTTTTCAAAGATCTACTCTATTCTAATCTAAATCAGAGACTGATATTGGAGGAGAAGATTCGTTCGACCCTAAAGGGGGTGTTTTATAACTCATCCCTCATGTCAGCTGATTTTGGAATTGTTGTGTGCGGCCCTCTGATTTCATTGGGTGATGTTTGTTGAATTTCAACGTCATGATTATAATCATTAGAAATATATTATTATTCAATTACCATATATGTTATTATTTATTGGTGTTTACACCCACAATTCCCCACATCCCATGTAGGATGATATTCTATAACTGATTTTTTAGTGTTTTGACACATTTGATCCATTGTTTGGATGTGCTTGAGCTTGAACACACTAATGGTAGGCATCATTATCATAAATTCTGGTTATATTATATAATGTTGAGTGGTAAGTACCATGTTAAATCCACTTGAATTGCCTAGGGTAAGTGATTCAAATTGATAATTAAATGTCAATGGTTAATAGGTTTCATGTCATAGAACCCCTTACAGCATTAATGGAAGGTAGATGAATGAACCGTAATTACTAAATATGAATTGAACTAAATTAATAAAGGAATCATGATTCTTTTCTTTTTCACACTAATGAATGGAAATCCTAGAACCAAATGGACTTATTGATTAATTATGACAAACATAAAAGTTTGATACTTGAACTAATCACACTAATGAAAGGAAGGGATTGTACCAAATGAAATATTACATGAATTCATAATTAAATAAGAGTGGACTAAATCGATCATGCCATGGATTATTATCGAGAAATTACTTGGGCACTTGAGAACCCTATTGAAATTCAAGGATATAGATTTCTTAGGTTGAGACCCACCAAGATCTCAATCGTTGTATGTTATTAGATGCTCAGTATGACACCATTGAATCCCCTACATAGTAATAAAGGATGCCTTAGATACAATCCTTGGATCCAGAATTGACATTTAGGTTCCATGGTTACATCCCATAGGTCCTTGTCTCTTCTTATCCCAAATGTTTCTTGGATGCCCACCTTTGATTCGGTAGGAATATTATTGTGGAATTCCATGGAATATGCTCCTTGGATTACACTCTTACCCTTAGATAGGCTATAGTTATTAAAAAGTTGGAAACCCTTGAGGTATATGTATCCTTGTTTATTAACTTGGAACATAAATATTAAATTCCATTATAGGTTTCTTTAACACACCTTGGAACCTTCACTATTTTTAACACACAACATATTTATAAACTAGTAATAGTACATTAATGGAGTGGTTATGTTTGGTCATCATCTGAATGTTGAAGTAGGTACTTAGGTATTTATTTACATTGTACTACTTTACATTATATAGGAATTCTTTCACATTGTTACATTTCCATTACACATGCCTGATTTTATAGACAATATTGGTGGTGCCCCACTGAGATTTATCTCAAACCCTCTCCAAGAACTGTTTGTTAACCAGAGTAGATTACATAAATGCATTTGTTGATAAAATGGAAGCATGTGGCTTCAAACACTTGATTTCTTACTTTTTAGAATAGATCTTTATATCTGATGACTATGCTAGAGCTCGGGATGCTTGGGATAGTCTTTTTATTTCCTTAATACTTTTTTGGAACACATTATTTCTTCAGTGTTGTATCTATTGTTCAGTTATCTAGTGACATGACATATCATTATGAGTTTTTGTATGTTATTCCAGTTATTTCAGTAATTATTATTGTGGTCTCTATTTTCGGATATGTCGTTAATTTACTTATATTGCTTTTGGTATTTAGCTATTTATTAAATTTATACTTTGCGCTAAAATTTGCTAATGAGGGAATAGTCTCCCCGTGGACACACCCTAGGCCCTCGCTGCTAGTCAGTAGCCTTTGGTGTTTGGGGAGATGCACTTGAGGACATGTGGCCCACCAGTCTCGGGGAACTATTAAGTAGAATTCGGGTATGGAATTCACAATATTATTATATATTTGAAGATCATGGTGTAAATTTGAGTATTTTATAGATGAACATGAAGAATGTTAAGTAACATTCTAAATTTAAAAAGTGTGAAACTTTAATATAAAAATTACCATTCATAGGCCATGTAATTTCATGTGAGTGTATATCGGTCGAACATTTAATTATTTATATTATTTAAAAATGGCCTACACCAACCACGGTAACTGAGATCTGCAGTTTCCCTAGGTAGGATAGATACTACTGGAACTTTTAAAGATATTTCTCATTACAATCTAATCCAGTCACCATGTTGACTAGAAAGGGATCCATGTTCTAATGGATAAATTCATGTGAAGGTAATTTCAAATAACTAAATAGAAGGTTGGTCAGTGTGCATGTTCTTATAAAACCTTCTAGTATAGAATGGTTTTTTATATATAGTGATGCTTTAAAGAAGGGAGTAGGATAGTTCTTTATATGGAATGATATGGTGATACCTTATAGCTATCTATAATTGAAAATTCATGCACTAAATTACCCGACTCATTCTTTGGAGCTAGAAGTGGTGTTTTTTTCATTGAATATATGGAGGCATTATATGTATGGTGAAATGTGTGATATATATACTAATCATAAAATCTAGAAGTAAATATTTATATTGAAATAGTTGAATATTATCTGTAGGAGATGATTGGAGTTGATCAATTATTATAACTTCTCAATACATTATCACCCAAAAAATACAAAAAAGTATTCTGAAACTCTATGTCAGAAAGCACATTCTTGTTTTCCATGATGTGGATTTAAAGAGATCTCATATTTATTTATTTTTCAGAATTTAGATTTTAAAATATTTAGGAAAGGGGATAAATATTTTCTTTCTCATATTATTTTTTAACATCCATCAATGATAGGATTAATAAAGTGTATAAAGAAGATAAGTAATAATTGATGATGGTGGGGAATAATTCTGTGTTCAAGTAAGATCTTGCTAGAATTATAAGGTTTAGAAACCAAGTATGTGATCTATAAATATCATACATGAAGAAGAAGTTATTTCTTGAATATCACAAACAATAATTCTCTATTCATCCAATAAGTATGAATATGAGTTGGGATCTGAAAGAGTATTTCTAGTGGCATAACTTAAAAATGGATATTCAAGAGTATTTATCTGGATACTTAGTGTATTAAAAAGTTAATGATGAGAGATAAAATTCTATGTGGATGTTATAATCATTACCCATGGTAATATATAAATGTGAAAAACTTTCTATGGATTTCATCATTGGACTCCCTAAAACATATAAATGGGGTAATTTTTTTGTGTTTGTAATCAATCGCCTTATAGAATCAGTGCATTTTATCACTATCACAAAATAATTTCCTTTTGATTACCTTACTCAATTATACATTATGTTGTTATATTTCATGGAGTACCACTCTCAATCATATCTTATTGGGATCTTAGGTTCACATCATTATTTTGGAGAATTATTTCGTCAGAATCAGTTACAGAGTATAGTTTCAATATTTTTTATCATCTTTAAACATATGGTTCGTATGAGTGGAGTATTTAAAATCAAAATAGACTTATTGAGAGCATTATATATGTAATTAAAAGGTGGTTGGGATAAACACCATCCATTGATAGAATTTTCAAAAAAATAATATCTTTCACTCAAGAATTTAGATTTGTCCTTATGAATACCTTTATGGAAGGAATTTTAGAATTTTAATGTTTTTATATTAATTTAGAGAAACAAATCTATTGGGATCTGGTCTAGCTAAGGAAATGGTAGATAATGTCATATCCATTCAACAACATATATAAAAATCTCAGGGTTGAAAAAAAATTCTTATAATCCTTAGAGAGATAAATAGTATGAAGCAAGTGAAAAAGTATTCCTATGAATATAACATTTGAATATGTTTTTGATATTTGGAATAATGGTAAAGATTATCCCTTGTTATATTAGTCCCTTGGAAATTATCAATTTTTTCATGATGGTAGCTTATCACTTGGACCTTCCACTAAATCTCATTCAAGTAGATCATGTTTTCCATATATATATCCATATTTATTGAACTCTAAGTTTGTACCACTGTATAATGATTTATCTTATTAGTAAACATTGGTGGAGATTCATGATATTAGAGACAAAGTGTTACAAAACAAATCCAATCATCAGGTTCATGTCTTGTGGAGAAACTATAAATTTGACGAAGTTATATTTAAAATTGTAGATGTGATGAGGAAAAATATCCTTAGTTGTTAATATCTAATTTATCTTATTTTAAGTAATAAATTATTATATCATTGTAGAATGTAAACCCATTATATTTTATGATATATTTCCTTTTAAATAAATCTAATATCTTTGAGATCTTTCTTTTCATGAAATACGAAATTTAAAATAACCACAAATAACCTATTAAAATTTTATTATGTGAATGTTATATCATTTTTAAAATTATCATGTTAATATTATGTTTTGTTTTATTTTGTGGGATTTTTTGAAAAAAAATTATTTTCCTCTTAATAGTGAAAAATAACGATTTTTATAAAATGTTCATTACTCTTTGTAATAATATTTTTTAAAAGTCAAATTATATATTGTATTTAGTTTCAAAATAAAATAAGATCCATTTTAATAACCATAATACAAATAATTCTATAAAAATAAATATTTTAATTTATTTTTCTATAAGTTTACTTTTATATTTAAAACCACATTTTTCATAAAATTATTTTTAGGTGCATAAAGATTATCAATTTTAATTAATTAAAATAATCTGTAATGATGAATGATTTAAATTAAATTTAAATATAATATTTCTACTTATATGAATTGAAATTCTTGCAATCATTATTACTTCTCATACGATTATTGTAAGGATGACATATGGTTGAAAATTACATTTTTTAGAAAAAAAATACATCAAGTTTTTTGGGATTATTTTTGAAATTAATTTCTACAACTTATAGGAATTTAATTTTTTAAAATTTATTACATTATTTGACTGATGGTGGTAAAATTTGATAGATATATCCCTTTCAATTTTTGGGATAATTAATAGTAACTCTGGTAAAATTAATCGCCTGGATAATGGGTAAAATGAGGATAAAATATAAGGTAAAACATTAAAACGCCTCCAATACTTTCATTTATCCAATTGGATTTGGGTTTTTCATCGAAATATAAATTTTAGGAGATAAATAATTTATTTATATCATTATATTGAATTTTGAAATCAATCTTGATTTTTGTAAAGATAAGTTGTATTTTATTCCAATTCCAAACTATTTTTGAGTGTTTTCATTTAATGTAATGGTTGGAAGATTAAATTAGGTTTTGTATTTCTCAAAAATTATAAAAAACATATTTTTTTATTATTTAACCAAATAATTTTTTTAAATCAATTTATTAAATTCTTCCAAGGTAAAACTATTTTAAAATTTAATTAGGTATATTTCTAGATACATTTTCACTGTGTTTTGTGTTCTTATATTAAAAGTAATTTCTTAAAACTAGATAAATTAAATCTAATAAAATATATTTCAAATTTTGGAATAGTTATTCCCAAATTTCGTTATTTTTTCCCTTTTAATTCTTTACAATATAGTTATATTATCATGGTAAAAAAGATTATTTACAATAGTTAATGTTAAAATAAGTATAATGTATTTTAACTATGAGATAAGGCTTAAAATATATCGAAAAAATGTATAAATGTGATTTTTTGTGTTTATTTTTTTAGTATCACACATTTTATATTAATATTATTTTATTTCATGCAACGTGAAATGATTATAATATATGTTATTTAATCTTTTAAGTAATTCTAATTGTGTCTTTTCTCAGATATTTAAAAGTTTACATATTATCATCTCTTACTCATGCCTTATGAACATATTATATCATTAAAGAAAAACCCAAATCAATTACTAAAATACCTCCCCATGAACTAGAGGTCTTATATTTTGAAACATACCAGCCTTATAGGTATTATGGTGTAATCAAAAGAAGTTTTTCCAAATATGATGGGTAACTTTTTACTAGATTTTTTAATTTCATTTCTTCTTCTAATTCCATTATATCTATTGTACCCATACAAAAACTATGAATCTAGTATAATAAATATTATTATATGTTATTAGGGTTATGGAAAAACCATTTTTCATATATTTTCCATCCAATAGGAAATTAAATCATCACTCGTTCATACGTACAACCTGAAGTCTCTACATAGAGGTGTGAATCTTTATTCATAACCACTTTACTAGTATGATTATAAATTAATAAATAGTAAATATATATAATATTTACGATATGATTATTATTTTTTTAAATTATGATATGAATTTATTCCTTACTTTTCAACCTTTTAAAAAATGATAACATCACTCGTGCATACATTTGGAAAACAACTTCTACGAAGTCATGTGGTAAATTTTTTATGTTTCATTTACATGGATAATTACCAATATGTATAAAATGAATATGATTGTTTTTTAGACATTTATTAATATTATGGAGATGATATAACAATTAATTAAGATACAAGGACAATATTTCATGATTCTAAACATACATGAAAAATGAACAGTTAACAACTAATGGTGGTCAACCCAGTCTGAATGTATTAGAGATTTTTAGTTATTCTTTTAAAATCACAATTTTATGGGTCTAGGGGAAACCTTTACAAGACCTTTAGTCCTATAGGTTCATGGACCAATACATGACCTGAAGGCACAACACACAATTCCTCACACATGACCCAAAGGCCCAAGACCTGGAAAAATAAGAACTGCCCCTCCCTAGCATCTGGATCATTAAAGGCGTACAGCTCTTCAAATAAAATGGATAATTTTCTGGAATTTCACCATGCAGAGATAAATGGTGACTTGTACCAATGGTAATTTTAATACCCTCTTGTCCTTCCAATCCGATTAACTCTGCTCAGTGGAATCTATTTTCTTTGAATCATCATTTGTGCCCTGCTCTGGTTTGATCTAATCTGGAAACTTCTTGGACCATTATGACCTAAAGGCCCAATTTCCGGAATTCATATGATGGCTTGACGGCCGAGTGGCCCAAATTTTTTTGGTGGCTTGATGTCCCTAAGACCAGTAGGCCCAATTTATTTGCCTAGAGGTACAAATCAGATGAATAGTTCTTGTGGCCACAATACCAAACAAAACCCACTACAGTAACTACTTCAGTAGAGGAACTATAACTCCAAAATCCACCCACACATAGGTTTGATCCTAGATTTTTGGATAATAAGAATAAGCCTCAACAACTCAACTATGGGATAGTTGTCCAGTTAACTCCTGAAATAATAAAAATTAAAATAGATTGTTGAAAAATGGGTGATAATATATTATAAATGGATAATATATGATATTATATATATGTACATGGTTATCATATGTAAGTATACTAAATATAAATTTATTATACTTGAGGTAAAAAAAATAAATGATATATAAAACATAAGGTATGGGATATCATCTTAATTTCTACTCCATTGAGACATATTTTGTATTATACACCTATTTAATTTTATGTGGTATATGTACTACATCATTTATATGTTAAACAAGAATATATATTTATTTTTAATATTAATTTTTCAATTGAAGTTACTCTTTTGAGGGTTACAAATTAAAATTTCAAATAGAGGTAATAATTTATTTTACAATCACATTTTTTGGGATTAGTTATATTTTTCATTGATGGAATATTATAATATATCATTATAAAATCCATTTTTTTATTAACCTATAGATATTTAATGATTTCCCATTTTTATTTCAACTTTTCCTTTCTTTTCATTTTGAATTAAGAAACGAAATGTCTAAAATAAATGTCGATCTTAATTATTTTTTGATTGATTATTTTTTTCCTCTATATTTATATTTTTCTGAATAGTTTTAGAAAAGTACTTTTTGTTAACAGAAATTATTTATTAAGGAAATGTAATGTTATCATAAACTATTTACAATGTTTTAAAGGAATATTTCTAATTTTTTTCTAAAAGTTCCATTTTTACCTTCATTATAAAAAGTCAAATGTAATGTTTCAATTTAATGTATACCTAGTCAAAAGAATTTCCTTCAACCATAATGATATTATAATTCTTTTGGTCATTACCATTATCTTGAATCATTCACTTTCATGTTATCATTTTTCATTGGACATTATATTTTTCCTAAATTTATATATTCTTTGTATCATTTTTATAACTATTTCATAAGTCAAATACCATTTCTACATATACTGTTTTACTATGAAAGATATTTAAATAATTGGGGAAATATTAATATTTTATATTCCTTACTCAATATGGATATTGGTTGATTAGGAATACTATTTATGAATTAAATTTATAATTAAATGAATGAAGAATGAATTGGAAAAAAAGTGAAAGGTGGAACCTAGTTTTAGATATCCCCATGATTCATTGAATGGTCTCATGAGAATGAATATTTGGCCAAACTTATTAAATGGGTTTTTGGGGTATACATACCTAATGATTAAACTCTCTCGGAACAAGGCTATAATGGTAAGACATTATGGTTTCTAAAATTATGATGTTAAATATTAATCATTTCCTTCATTAGAAATTTCTTTATTATTTTCAAATATAATACTACATTGATATTATCAATGTATGCATTTTTACTCAAGTTATTGATTAAAGGGAATGGTTTTTTAGTTATTTACCTTGCTATTTTGATTATTCATTATTTTATAATGATATATTCCATGGTACATAACCCTTATGGACCATTTAATGCCACCCTTATTTTTTTCCCTTCGCTAGTGTAAGTTAATAAATCATTTAATGAGTTCAAATATGTAGTATATTTACTTTTTCTATGTTTTAAATATTATTTCTAATGGAAAATGGGAATCATTTTTTTATTTGGTTATTTAATAATAATAAACTAATCCGTCATTCAATATGGGATCCCTTATATCCTATTCCATTATAATGATGTAAAAATTTGTTTTGAGTTACTAGATTTAGGTTTTTTATAATTAGTATTTACCCTTTTTCATTACATCCATGAAAAAGTAGAAACATCACCCATGTGTATGTATGAACTACCATCTCCGAGAAGTGATTTTTCCTCACTAATTTATATAAATGGTTTTAAAATGGTATATAATGATTAAATATGATACATATTATAACTTTAATATTATAAATATGATGTAAGAATGATCAAATATCAAGTATCACAACTATCAAATCAATATACACAAGATAAACGAAGTAGATATCGCTCAAAATAGTGATGATAATGAAAGATTTTAAACGAATGGATGATAAGATTTCATAAGTAAAACATGTATTATATAATAATTTTTTATTTTTATATAATATATTTATACTCAATCTATATTTATTATATAGAAATTTTTAATGCATTTGAATTTTTTTGAGATTTGAGGTATGGGTGTCTTGTAACACTTTTATTTATGTGTGACGCATTACATGTTAATCACTTGTTTGTATTCTATGGTGTATATAATTTCAGAGAATTCATTTTTTAATAATTTATATAAAAATTATTTAAATTTTAAAATCCATACAATTTTTCCTCTTCCATGAGGTTTTTATTCAAAGATAACCAAAGCAGTAATGTTTTACGTTACAATCTCATTTTGTTCTAGGATTATCTATGCTAAATTTATATTATGGGAAATTTTATGAATATTATCCTTAATAACTAAATATTTTTTTATCGTTCTTTTATTCCTATAATATTATGGTATTAGTACCATTTTTCTCTCTCTAGTACTTAAAATGGTCAGGGGGGGTTTTAAACAAAATCTGACCTTATTTCTTCTTTAGTGGATCAATATTTTCTTCTATGCTCGTACTATTAAAAAAATTGAGATTTATCACATGCACATAGAATGTTTCCAAATTTTTATCTTCGAAAAAAAATTATTATTTATTTATAAATGTTATGATTTCTAAATAATTAATTTTTAAATTTTTTTCTAAAAGTATGAAAACAATGTTTTATTTTAACATGTATTGAATGACTAGATTTTCTCATTATCTTGAATAATATGTTATTTGAATCTTAATATATAATTTTCCTTGTTTATTTTCCAAGAATACTTTTTTCTTAATATTATATAAATTTTATGTTAAAATGTTTTCAAATAAAAAGGATACTTTCTCTTTTTTGGAAACAATTGTTTAAATAAACGTTTAATGGTGTTTTTTCATTTATGTCAACATCCTTTGATGATTATTATACATAATTTGGGATGGTATAAAAGGATAAAATACATGTTATTCATCTTTATTTATTGTGGTAATGTATTGATGGTATTATTATGAATCTTATTTCTTTTCCATGGGTAATTCTATGAAGAAATGGTGAATATTTTACAATATTATAAAACAAATATTTATGGTTTCCATTATTTCATGGGTGGGTATTTTATATATATATAATTAATTGGTTAATGCCTTATATCTCATGAGATAATATAGGGAAATGAGCCGATGCGCACAATCCTCTATGGGAAATAGGTTGGGATGTCTAATCCACAACAATATCATAAACAAGAAGTGATACTTAATCTAATATAACATGGAAAAAATATAGTGATTATTGATCTATTGTAATATGATGGTCTTGGTAGTTAACCTAGACATGTGATATGTTTTATATTCTTATGATGGTTCCACACCCTTATGAAATGATAATATTTTTAATATCTTAACTCGTGATATTTTTTATGATTCCCTATCCTTGTGACATGATAGCGATTTGTGTCATGACTCATGATTATGATATTTGAATTTTATTATGGTTTTATATTTGAATTCAACTATTATTATACTCTTATTCTAATGATATTCTTTTATATGATCATTGATTAATATATTTTTATTTTGTCCTTACTATGCATCTTAGCTCACCCCTTTTTATGTCATAATTCTATAAAGGTTATGAAGAAGGGAACTAAGTATGATTAGTATAGAAGGGTACATTATGTATATAAAGATATTAAACATGATAAATATAGTATTTAAATAATATTATTATTATGTAACTATTCTTTAAATACTCTAATATTTTTTGGTTATCAAGAATTATTATTTAGGAGATATATTGAGTATTCATCAAAAAGATATAAACTCTATGCATGATATGTTTGGGAGATTTTATTTAGTATCATAGAAGGGTTTAGTTATTTTTTGGGTACTATATTATGAGGAATATAGGTATAAAATGAAATTCGCACTATGTTGAACTTAAATTAATTAGCATGAACCTTAGGATTCATAGTTTAACAAGAAGTCTCCATTATTGATGCCATATTAGGAATGTTTTATGTAGTTATGTGATTTTACACTCTGATTATTATAACATGATACTTACACTATGAATTTTGGTTTTAGTGAATGTCTATAACTAGTATGAATCATGTAAATGATTAATTTTATAAAAAATGAAATAATTTTATAGATTACGATCCAAATAAAATTGGAGTAGGAGTGTGAAACCTAGTCATCATACGTAATCAAATATATTATTCTATGATTAACAACCTCAACTTGGGTGAGTGTATGAACACACCTAATAAGAGAAAAATGGGTTTTCATGGGAGTTCAGATTTTTAAGAGCATCAAGGAAGGAATATTTGGATTCATAAATTTCAATAGTGTGGGATGAGTAACCCAGATATAAATCTAAATTTTATGGGAATAATTTTTATGTTTTGAAAAAATGGTAATAAAGAGTTTAATTTCTAATGAAATATAAAAAAAATTGTAAATAAAGTGGATAGAAATAATGGTTTTTATAAGGTATCATCTATAGTTAAATGTTTTAAATGTGGAATTTAAGGTAACTATACAGATCAATTTACAAGGTGGAAAGCATGAAAATATGATCATTAAGGTCGTATTATTTAATATTTTATTATTGATGATGGAGAGACTATGACTGGAATATAAATGGATGAAATTATTAGTGAATAAGATGAAAAATAATGATTAATTGAATAAGAAGGAAGCATAATGATTAATTTTTCTATTTTGGGATTCAATAAATATGTTTTGGAAGTTTTTATTAAATGATATTATATCTATACGAATCATAAAACATATAAGTATTGTTCTATTATAGTTTTTCATTAAGGATTTTGAATTATATGTTGAATGGTATAGATAAACAAGAAAAGTTGTTCTGTAGTAAGTTGATATTTTCTAAAAACAGCTTGAAGGATATATAAAACTTAATATTTGAAAGATATTGAGATAATTATGATTAGGTGTGATACAAATTTGATTGATATTGATAATGTAAATTGGATATATGGACAACCTTAAAAGAGACTAGCAATTTAATGAAAAAGTAATTTTGGTTGATGTTTATTGTATTGTAGGATTTATGAAAAATATTGGGTATTTTTTAGTAGAGTTTGTTTTTTGGAATAAATTATGTTTTCATTGAGTTCTGATCATGATCCTGGGAAAGTATTATCATGTTTTAAGAGAATATATAATCATTGTATACATATTTTTAGTATATGAATTTATGAACTACATTATGTTGTCTGGGAAAAAATATTAATATTAATTTTAAAAATATATATATTTGGGATCAAATAATTCTAATTTTTTGATTTTTAATTTGTTCTAACTTATTTTGGATGAGTATTGAATTTATCTATTTATGGAACTGTTAAAGTTGAAATTTTGGTCATATTATTGGGGATTTATAGATTAATGGATTATTTCATCAAATAAATATTTATCAATATTAGATATTTATTGATAACTATTTTGTTTTAGTAATAAATAGAGACTTAAATAATTTCTATCCATTATTTTATGAATATTATTATCTGAAAAGGTTAATTTTGTACTTTAGTAATGAAAAAACTTTCTTGGATATTAAATTTCAGGAGTAAGAGATGGGATAGAAGTGTAAATTGATCAAAACATAACCAGGAATGAAATTATACTTATAGAATGGAATGTAAACCAAGAATGTATTTCTATGTGTATAAAACCATACTTCATAAACCCAGAGGTGGTGTCTAATTTATTACATTATCATAAGATACAAGGTATCTCATCCCAAAGGATCGATCAGTTTGGTATACTTAAAGAACTTGATATATAATAGATTTGAATATTTCAATGGAAATAAAATCGAAAACATAACAAAAAAATTAGAGATTTCTTCTTCATATCATATTGAAAAGAAACAAAATAAATTTGAGCTCAAATAATCAGTAGGATTTTTTTAAAATAAATGATATCATGTTTAAATAATGAATAATCATTATGGGAAGGTACATAACATGACACAAATTTCATTTAATAAATAACTTGAGAACAAAATGCATCAATGGATAATAAGAATACATTAATCTCATCAATAATAATAAATTAATTATAAATGAAGGAAATTAATAATATTAGATAAAATGAACTTAGATATCATGATATCATTACCGTCAAGTCCTTGTGAAAATACAGCTTAAACTATGGGTAGGCTTACACCAAACCCCATTTAATAAGTCTAGAAAACTAGTTTATCTCATGCGACAAATCAAAACCAAGAGGGGATATATAATTATAGGACGCATACTTCACTATAAGTCTAATTCACTCCTCATATATTTAATAATCAATTTAATTCATAAATAATATTCATTATCAATAAATATCTTTATTGAATAAAAAATATAGTATATAAATACTAACCCAGTTAATAAAATAACACTCAAAGTAAATAATCAGATGTATAAATGGTATATGATTTTTTAAATAACAATATCATTGATATAAATAATATGGATATTTAAGATAAATGTAATGACTAATTAACACAATAAAGTGAATCCTTTAAAAAAATGTAAAGGATCACAAAGTTACTATGAGATAAAATATTCCCATCAATTCAACAGAAATATATGTTTTATAGTAAAATGATATCCTCTACAGAGATAATTAAAATGAAATTGAAATATTAAAAATAATAAATAATTAAATATTTTTCATTGTAAAACCATTTAAAACATTTTACTTAATATTAAAGTGTAAAATAGTTACGGTGGTGGAGAAATATGTCAATGTTTTATATTTTAAAAAATATTCCTTTTGAGATTTCATAAAGGTTACAATAAACCTTTCAAAAAACATTAAAAATATATATTTCATAACATTTAAAAACTCAAGGATAAATTGAAATTTACTTATTGAATCATTAGAGTAAAAAACTGTAAAATAATTTTGAAAAATATGGACAAGAAAAAAAAATATAAATGATCAAAAAGAGAAATAATTTATTCCTTTTCTAGAACATTTATTTTAATCATTATAGTTCCAAGTAGAGAAAAATTTTGAAGATAACAGGGGAAAAAATAAATATCTAGCATATAAGAAAATTTATGTAGTTTATGAATGATAGATCATAAAATTCATTCAATAAAAATACGAGAAATCCCTAATAAATTAGATTGAAAAATAAATTCTTATCACTTTTGTAACTTTGAAATTGTAAACCCTATAAATATAAAACTTGAAATAAAACATTAAAAATAATGGATAAATATATATTAATTTTAAATACCTAAAGTTGGTATTATATACACAACTTAAAAATAAACCAATGTGTAATACCAAATATGTCTTAATAGAGTGGAAATTGAGACAAAATTTATTACAAAAATCATATCATAGAGGTGAGGATTAACAGATGAAGTGATTTTATAAAAAAAATTAAATCAAAAAAACAATTGGAAATGCGATATAGTACAATAATATTCCATTTCATACATAATAATGGAAAAAAAATTTAATAAAGTAAAATTATAACACAATAAATGGAAATTTAGTTAAGAAATCTATTACCACATGTTCAAATTGCCTTATAAGTGATTATAAATTACTATATAAAAAATTTATATAATTATAAACTGATTAAATAACCTTATAATATCATATATGATCCATTTATGACATTTTATTACACATCTTTTAATAATATTTTATTGTTATCATTATTTTTGGTGTTGACAAATTTCTTTTTCATGTATATTTTGATTCAGTAATTTTGGTCATTGTGTCATAATAATGGTTCCATAATATCAAGAAATTTATTAATGGTAAAAATATAAGATATATTCAATAAATAAATATTTAGATACATGTATAAAATTTATATATATAAAAAAATGAATTACATTGTTCATAGTAATGGTAGACTATATGTATGCATGAACACTATATTCACTTTTTCAATGGATGGAATAAAATAAAGGTAAATATTAATTCAAAATTAAATAAACATTATTTTTTAATATATATCATATATATTCATTAAATTTATATTTATTATCATCCATGTGAATCTTAAATCAAAAACGGATCACATCGCTACGTGGAGGTGGTAATTCACATGTATACATTAGAGACATTATAGTTTTCAAAAAGACTAAAGTGTGAGACTATAGATATGATATTATAATTATATAATAATTATTATTTCATAAATATCATAAATATCATATATATTAATTATTTATAAATTTATAATGATACATATTAAATGTTGATGAAAAAAAATTACACTACTACTTGGAGATTGTTAGTCGTATGTATGCATCACCAATGATTTCACATTCTATAAGATGCAAAAGAGATGAAAAATGGTTGTAAAATAATCATAATAATGTATCAGTTTTTTTACTTATAAATTTTAATTATTTTATAACGGATAAAATATATTTATTTAAAGTAGAATAAGAAAAAAATTTAAAAGAGCTGGTAAACACGATTACCTATTCTTCGGTAGACTTCATTTTGGATCCCCAATTAAGTCACATAGGGTTGGTATTTTAGAAATAAAAAAATATAGAACATGAAAAATTACGTTTAAAATATAAATGTTCAGCTTGTTGGTAAAAACTGGTTTTCAATGTGGGGTAACGAAAAAAGATAAGGGGTTCCTTTTATAAGTGAGGGGAGGGGAATTCTTGGGATTTTATAAAGAATTAAATAAACATAAATTAATTTTTATATTCAAACAAATAAAAATTGATATAATTTGAAAATAATTTGAGTATGACTTTACATACTCTTATCCAATAAAATTTGTATTAGTTTTATTCATGTTTTCACCCTTATCTCTTAACCACTTGTTAACCCTTTTGACTATTACTGTAATATAAATGATTTTTTATCCTCCAAGGTACAAGTTACCATAAAATTAAAATTGTCCCACAAATTGATAAGGGATGAAATTTTATGACATACATTATACTACTTTAGTATTTAATTTTTTTTATTATTTTGAAATAATATAATAAAATATGATTTTCATAAAATATCATTAATTTCATTTTTGATATTATTCATTTATTTTGACTTTTAAAACATTAAGTCAAAGATTGAATTAGAATATAATCATTTAATAGAGAAATAATATGTTATATTTATAAATAAAATTCATAGTATAGAATAATTCATCCAAATATTATTACTTTCAATATTTTTAAAATAATTTATTTTATTTTTCTATTAATTGAATAAAAAACATTGGCAATGTGTAAGAATTTAATATTGTTTTTTAATAACTAAATAATAAAAATTTTCTTGATAAAAATAAATTAACTATGATAAAAATATTCTTTCAAAATCATTCAAAAAATATTCTTATTATTTTGTGAACAGATAAATGAAGTTAAAATCAAGAGAGTGATATTTAAAAACATGATTTACTTTAAATAATATAAATTTCATTCAGAAGGTAAAATGGATCATAATTTCTATATGTTGATATTATTTATTTCTATGGTCGAATTAATCCCAAAAAATAAAAAAATATATAAATTTTTGTCTTTATTTTTAATTCCGTAACCCAAAGTTTTATCCCTATTTTACAAGTTTTACCCTTATCGAGGTGGCGACAATTTACCAATGTTATTATTCATAATGACAAAAAAATAAATGGGCCTATATAAAAAAACAATCACCTAATTACAAATGTGCAATATATTTTTCGTGATTCAATTTCTATATGTGGTGTAAATTAATTTTAGATAAAAAACAAAAATCACAAAAAAAAGTTGTTTTTCTTGAAATTTTCATTTCATGTATACTAATGATTTTATACTAGATTGTACCATAAAATTGATTCCAATTATATAAATTTGATTATTAATAATATGAAATAGATAATTTTAATTTTTAAATTATTTAGTAAAAAATGGATCTTCAAACATTTTATAAACAAAAATACATTTTTCAATAAAAATTGATAATTTTTCATTGTTCACAAGAAAAAAAATATTATTATAAAAATATCAGAAATTAAACATAAACTAATTTTGGTATAATTATTTTAATAACTATATTATATTTATCAAATAAAATTTTAAATGTTATAGAATTTAATTATAATATTCCCTCACAAGAAGCAATAAAACCTATTTTTTAAGAACATGTTTTCATTAATAAAATTTTTTTACTAACAATTAATTTCCTATTTCCTAAGAATTAATCAATAAATATATATTGTTTTCTTTAAATTATATATATATATATATATTAATTTGATAAATCATATTCCTACCCACTAATTCAATAGTTATGTTATAATATTCATATTTAGATAATATATTTTTTTGGTTCATTTAATCTCGGTGATGCAAGTTTCATATGATATTCAATATAGTGTTATTTTTAAATCTCATGTTGTTACATCCCAATTCCCTTCAATAAATTACAACCTTGCAATTTTATCTCCTTTTCAGTAATTAGGGGTCTAAAATTTGAAAATTCTATTATTGAAATCCCTTATCGTAAAAATAGTTGATAATATATCATCTTAATCAGAGGGAAGGGGAAATAAAACTGTCATGTAAAATAAAAAAACCATGTTTCACAATATTATAACATTAATTAAAAGTTAAAATATAGACATAGAGGACAAATCTAACTTCCAAAGACTGATAGATAGTGATAGATAGCATGATTCAGAGAATGTTCATGACCACAAAAACATAAATGTGTGGTCGGTGAAAAGACCATAAATTCATAAAAAAATTATCATAATATGATAAAGGTTTGGTTTCAAGATCCTTTTACATGACTTAATAATAAATTTACCATATTTATTAAAAATATAAGTAAATACACTTACTTAAAAAAGTATAATTTCATCCTTTAATCAATTTCAACCACAATCTCATCCATTCTCCAAATGATGAGTTTTTAAGATGAATTTTTCTTATCTAAAGAACTAACACATCACATAATATATAAAAATATAATATGAAATTCTTCATTTCATTATGTATTAACCAAATAAATAGTTACCACGTACTAAGATAGTATCCAGAATGTATAATCCTTCATCTGAACAAATAATACATTATACTTAAAAATTTCTGTAATAACACCAAAGGTTCAACTTATATTATTCCACATATAAATGAAAATACAAACTAATTAACCTCAATAATCGCATAATTAAATAATTTTTTAACCTCAATGGTCATTACACCCATTTTAACATACATTCCCAAAATTAATTACGTTCTTCCTAAAGAATATTTTGTGTTAAACCCCATATTAATACTAATGGTTTAATGTTATTCAACCTAATGAATCATCCCAATAATAATAATTAATTTCTATGATATATCACTGTATAATATCAAAATGTCCTGAAATTCACCAAAATATAATGAATCAAAATTTTAAACTAACCGGAAAGGAAATCCTTAGCATGGCCATAAATATGTATAAAAATATCACCATTTTATTGAATCAATTAAAAAGACCACAAAAACGTATATAATAACCCAATGGATTATTTAATCCTCAATATTGTATTCTTTCTAAGACAATGTAAAATCTTAAAATCACTTAAAAATATAAACATTTAAAACCTCAAAAGGGTTATTTGTGCCTTTGAATTTATGGAAATGTTAAATATTTGAACCAATGTTGATATATATAACTCTTAAGTTAACTCCACATGAAAAAAAATATTCTTCCAAAAATTAACACAATCCTTATTCCTAAAATAAAATCACACAGTATTTATATAGATCTAAACATGAAATATAATACATCAAATATGACCTAACTCACTTTTTTGAAAAAATCATTAACCAATTTCAAAGTCACCAATGTTCTCCCATTTTTTTAATTATTTATAATAATATCTTTATACAAATAATAAGCACATAAATCCTTACATTTCAATTATTTTCATAACACAGGTTATTCCTTGGACTACAATTTAACCCTTTGATTAGGGTATTGGCTTGAATAGTGTCCATATAATCAACACATAATACGTTGAACTGTGTAGGATTCATTTGGATGAACATTATATTCCTCCAAAAACCAACTTATTTCCTTTATAATTCATTGATTTATGAACTTATTTTCCACACATAAAACATTTTCCTCTTACATTTAAGAAATGTCTAGGGTGTCACTTTCTATATCTCTAACACACAAAATTGACTGTTCTTACCTCCATGTTCTCCACCACACAAGCTCTTAGAAAATTAAATTCTTATCTTATTTTGTGACTCTAAAATTAGTTAAGGTATGGGTTGTTAATCATATATAGGGATAATTTATTTGGCATAATCACAATATTATTCATACTTACTATCATCCAATTTGGTTTCTCACAATCAATGTATTGTCTATCACATTCAATAATAACATGATTCCTCTTTTTTCATCCATTATACATGATCAAAAAACAAATTATAATTAAAAATTATCAAATGCAGAGAACACATAATATCTACCTTACCAAAATTTATAGATTTTATGCAACACATGGACTTGTCCTCGAAGTCACTCTTAAGGTTTTTGTAACACCGCAAGATTTTTAAAGAATAAAATTATATTCAATTTCGTAAAAGAAATGAAATACTGATTTTATCTTCAATACCACATAACACTAAGTTTATCTTACCTTACATTAAACCCTAATATTTTTATGTTTGATAGAATATTCGACATGAAACATAGAACTTAAATGACCCATAGTTTTTATTATCGTTATATCTATGCTGTTAAATTGGCAGTCATGAGTAGTATGAACTAATTTATGAATTATATATATATATATCATACTAAATATAAATTATTGATAAATTTTTCGTAAATTAATCAATCAATTTTTAGTGAAGTGATTTTATTCTGTAAAATTATGTTTTCTAAAAAAATATTTTTTATTGATTTTCAATGGAAAATAATTTTAATAAAATTTTTGATCTTTTAGAAATTTAATTCTATAAAATAAACTTCATTTTTTAAATTATAATACCAAAATTAGATTAGTGTTGATATTTGGTATTTTTATGAAAAGTTTCTATTTTTGATGAATAGTAGAAAATACTTAATTTTAATTGAAAATATTTTTTCATTTTATTTATATATAAAGTTAAGTAATATTTTTAATTGTTTTTAATATAATAATAGACTAATTTTGTATAAATTTATCCGATATATGTAATTTTAAACTTTCTTATATTGAATTTAGATATAAAATCATTGTAATGTTTTTATAATTTTCACCTTAAAAATTTAATGTCTCAACGTGTACACGGGATTAATTTAAAATTAAATTATACCACTTCTATCAGATGAATTCAGAAAATTTTGTGAAACATTTGGAATAAAAAAAATATAATGTATAATATGTCTAACATTAGTTTTGACCATAATTATTAATGAAAATAATTAAAACTAATCAAAATGATTAAGTTAAAAATGTGTTTACTAAGGGATTAAACATTAATCATAGGGTTAAAAAAGACCTAAAAATATGTAAAAATCCATTGGATGGCCATATTTAAACTATTATGACATTATTATCCATTTTTATGAGTATTTCGGGATCTTTTCCACGAAAGGGACTTATAAAATAAGTAAAGATAATAAAAAAGACAAAAAAAGATCCTTTTTCTTTTAAATTTCTATTAAACTACATGGTAGGGACAAAAACAATATACGTTCAATTATAAATATTAATTTGAAGAATTAATGATTTTTTTATATAATTATAATACATTTTAATTTTTTATAGAATAATTATTTACTGTAAATACTTATAAAATGCCAATGCAATAACGATTTAGTTAATAATTAATTAAATTAAATGAAACAAAAAAAATCGAAATTTATCAAATTGAATTAATTATTATCTTAGATTAATTATTTATAATAATATATCATATTTTATATGTTTTAACATAATAAATTCTAAATCAGACTTTTTCTTCATATTTTTTGAAATTCAATTTAAATGAATAATGACAAAATTAAAATTAATGTTATTTCAAGATAAATTATATTTTATTAAAGGATTTAATATAACTAAAAATAATAACTTCTATAAATTGATTTCTAAAGTTCTATAAATATCAAATATGTCCCATTAAATGATCGATATTTCTTTTATTATGAATATATTGACCCCCTAAATTGTAAAAACTATGTTAGCATAGTTAATGATAAAGGTGTGTTTTTGTACGTTACATTCATGTTTATTAAAATTAATTATCAACACAAATAATATTTTTGATTTATAATTTTTATTTAATTCATATAATAAACTGGAAAAAATCACATAATATTCCTCACTTTAAATTATTCTTAATCAATAATTGAATTTGGTGAAAAAACTAGTTACCGTAATAAAAAAGTGAAATGAAAAAATAAGGATGCATAGGAGTTAAGGAAGAAAATATTTAAAACATGTGTTTTATTATGTTACAGAAGTTTTTATCAACCATATAAACTATAAAAACAATTAATTATCAATATTTTATCCACTTAAGGTAACATGTACCTCCAAATAGTGAATAATTTTGAGTATTTAAAATAATTTCACTCATCCTCAACTAAAAAATGGCTCTCACTCCCCTTAATTCTTCACACCTCTCAATCCATTTTTCTCGTCAAAAACCTACCCAAATTAATTATGAATATTTATAAATCATCATAGAATATATAAATTTGAAATAAATACAACCAATGAAGTTATTTGGTGAAAACCAAAAGTAGTTACCCGGAGATGAAGTAACATTTATCAATGAGAATTTTTTTATTTATTTTTACACCCCCTTCAATTATTATTATACCATAATGATATAATAACCTTAGTATATTCTATATATTTTGATGTTCCTATGTAAGTTTTTTGGTCAGAGTGGAAACTCAAGAGGGGGGGTGAATTGAGTTCCAAAAAAAATTTCTGTTAAAATTAATTCTCATAAAATCCCCCAATTTAAAAACAAAGTTAAACTGTAGTGAATCTATACAGAGTGTAAATGTTCAATCTTTTTCTCAAAGATTGATTAGGTCTTGGTTGACTTAATCTAAAAATTATATTAACTTTTGAAACTAACTTACTAGTTTACAATAAGTATAAACACTTTCTAATTAACTATCAAAGTAGCTTTAAAATAGTTTTGTATTTTGAAGTAATAGCAGTGGAATATGAAATAAATATATAGTATACTTATATACATAAATTAAAATGCACAGAAAAGGTAACCAAGAGGTTCAGTCTCAAGCCAAGACTTAGTCCTCTCAACAGTGTATATAAATTGATCCACACCCTGGATCGGGGGTAAACAATAGTACACTACTGTCCAGGTCCAAATACCTCTACCACAGTTCTTCGTGGGAAAAACAAACAACAACACACAATATTTTCAGGTCTTACTCGACCTCTACCACTATCCACAGTGGGAAACAAAGGGTTATGAAGTTTGTGTGAGGTTTTAAGAATCCTCTAGCTTGGTACAGGAGTCAGTGTGTGTGTAAAATAAACAGAGTACACACACTGCTCAAAATGTAAATAAAATAATCACTAAGATAAGTATGATTGAGTTTAGAAATGCTTTATTTATTAGCAGTGCAGCTCTAGAATCATTTGGTTTATCAGAAAATCATCTGATTCCTTCTCTGGTTTCTTGTTTAGAAAACAGAGTGTCATTTTCTTCCTTGGTTCTTATTCCAGATTAGCAGCCTAAGTGCATGAAATTTTTTTTGGTAGTGCTTCACTCAAGATGAAGCTTGTGTTCTCCTATAGAATAAGTTTCATCGTGTGTGTCCAGTATTCTTGGATTATGGATATTGATTAGTAAAAAATGGTCCACATTTGAATGATGTTCACCTATTTGATCTTTCACCCTTTGTGTGTCTTCATAGTGCCTTGATTCTATCGCTTTCAAAAAGTGTATATTGCACGATATTTTTCTGTCCCTTTATAGCTTTTAGCTTCGGCAGAAAAGAATAATTACTTTTGCATGGGTACTAGGTACGGTTCCCTGACATGGAAACAGAGATCATTAAATATCATTAATTTCATTAAAAACATCAAATTTAACCGTTATCTTAATAAACAAATAGTATTGAGAGTATATAAACAAATATTATTGAGAGTATAGAGTATAGAGTTTTACTGGTTGGTCAATCATTAGTAGCTCGTGTTGGTAAAAGTGTACGGTGTCATAGGATCTTCAAACGACAACTCTTTCTATTGAATAAGTATCTCTATATAATAGTTTCTCTCCATCGGTATCTCTTGCTCCATTGGTAGCTCTTGAATGTCAGTAGCTATGGTGAGTTTGTTAGTCGGTAGCTCGGTAGACTGGTTCTATCGGTAACTACTGGTAGACATGCACATTGTTAGCTTGTCTGTTCTATCGGTAGACATTGTGTCTGCTTATTGGTAACTCTATTTATATCAGGGACCTTAGTGTATCGATGAATCTGTCTATTGGTAGACTAAGTCTATCGGTCGACTGAGTACCTTTAGCTTCTTTATCAGTAGCTATGTGCATATCAGTAGCTTACACTTATCTTTTTTTATTAAAAACAGATCCGATTGGGTTAGAATTAATTCCGAACTTATATAAACATGGATAAACATGGATTAACATATCTCATGGATTATTTTAATATTATTATCATCTTGATCACAGATTGAAAGAGTTAATATATATATAATCATTAGATTGAGATTATCAAAATATTTGAAAGCATGATTGGGATTATGAAAATAGGTGAGGTCAACAATCTCCCCCTTTTTGATAATCACAACTTATAAAATTATAGTTTTTAAAATATTGAGCAGTTGTTTCAGAGGATATATCATTAAATGAAATTATCTCATAGAAACAGTATTTTATAGAACATAAAGGATCATAGGTGGAAGAAAAAGTGATATTATCAGAGATAAAATTAAATTTAATGATATCAAAAGTAAAGTTTAGTGGTATCAAAGAGTTAAATGAAATGGTATCAGAGAACTAAATGTAATGGTATAAAAGAATGAAAGGAAAAGAACTGGTATCAGAAGGGAAAAGCATGATAGGGAAAATTTCTCCCCCTTTGATACTCTCACTCCCTTTGAAAAATCCTGCTAAACTATATCTCCCCCTCAATATCCCTGAAGAACATTTCTCCCCCTTTGTGATAATCAAAAAGTGGGAAACCAAAGAGAACGAAAATAGAACAATGATAAAGAAAGGAAATCCAAATGTATTAGATATTGTAAAAAGGAACAGAGAAATAAAACCAAGTATAATGAATTCCTATAAAATAGTCTAGCCAGTTTTCAATCCACATCCTCAATGTGAGATTTTCTCTTGGGAGCAGAAGAGGATTCAGGTTAGGGCTTAAGGATTCCAGAAATGATCTTAGGAGGCTGAGCCACAGAAACTGATCCTATTATGTACTAAGGAGTCCTTTGTGTGATCATAGGAGTGAGGCTTCAAATTTTTGGGTAGGAGTCATCTGAATCGGAGAAGCAATATATGCAGAGGCAGGCAAAGTAGGAGGGACAATTACTGGCCTAGCATCAATATTAAAAAAATGAAGCAACAGATTTCTGAAGTCCATAATTATTTCTCCTCCTCTCTCTATATCGGATATAAAGTAATCCTTGTTCTCCATAAACTTGTCCAATGCTGGAGTCAATTCCCTTAGCTAGCTAACTTGTTCTCTGAATGCTTGATTGACAGGAGGCAGCTTCATATTTTCCAACAAAAGTTTAAAGTGATTGTTGAGTTGATTTTTGGTGAAAATATTAGATAAATAAGATTCTACCTTATCTTTCACTTCTTTCTGAGAGGCAGAGGCTTCTCTCATATAGTCATGGACTATCTTTATTATCTCTCTGGCTGAATCTCTGGTAGAGAGCACAACTCTGCTCAACTCGGATGAGTCCACAAAGCCACTCGTTGAAACTGAACCAAGTCCCTCCTTCATCATAGCTCTAAACTGATTCAAGTCCACTGAAGGTTTAGATGCAAGAGAACCAATAGAAAAAGATATAGTCTCTTTGAAGATTTTGGTCAACCCGCTGATATTATTTTGAACTTGGGAATCCTGGGTTATAATATGACCTTTCATAGAAGTTTTGAAACCTTCAAACACTGAAACCATCTGGCTTGCCACACTCTTGACAAAAGCTAAGTCCTTATCTTCTTGGGATTTTGAGCTCATGTAAGATTCTAAAGAAACAATAGATTCCTTTAGATCTTCAAGATCTGCTTCATGTCTAGAAACATGAGCCTGGCATTATTTAACTTCTTAAACTATTTCGCCCATAATGGTTGACAAATTACAACCTAGAGAGAGTTCAAATGATCTTTCCAACAAACTCATCTCTTCAGCAAAACTGTGCTTTATCTCAGAAACTAATGTACTAAAGGATTCTTTCAGGTCATCATTTATGGATTCCAGATCAGCCTTGAAAACTAAATCCGCAGGTGCAACAGTAGAAGATGTTCTTTTGGAGGCTAAACTGGCAACAGGATCAGTCATAAATGATTGAACTGAAGATACCAGAGAAACTTACATCTTCTTGACTTCATCCACAAAACTGTCCTTAAGCTTTTTCCTTAAAGTATCCAGGTCATGAATTCTGACCACATCTTCAAGCAATAACTCAGAATTGACATCATAAGTAATCTTTGGTCTATTTTGAGATGCCTCATTATCTGAATCTGGATAGTCTAAACCACAGACTATAAAACCTGGGTCTTCTTCCCAATCTTCAATTCCAGCAGCCACTTTAACACTTCCAACATTGGTTTGATGCTCCCCCTCAATGGGTGCATCCTCAATTAGGATAACAGCAGTCTCAGCAACATTCTCAATAGTATTCTCAGCAGGTCTTTCATCCTGAGGAGAATCTTCCACTATCAATTCTTCTTCTGCAATAGCTGGATTGTCCTCTGAATTAGGTACAGCTTCTTCCACTTCTACTGCATCATCAGTAGAGACTAAAGATTTTCCAATCACTGGACTAAGACTCAACTCAGCTGATAGAGATGCTTCACATTCATGATCATCTTCTTCATTCTCTACAGCATCCTTTTCAACAGCCTCTTCAACAGCCTCTAAAGCACCTTCTTCCTTATCTGATTTCTGTTGTTCAAGATTTTTAGGAGTTGGTCTAAGAGGTAACTCAGGATATCCTCCTTCATCAGTAGAGGACTCTTCCTCTTCTAAATCATCATTTTATTATGGCTCCTCTTCATTAGGCCCCAGACCAGGATCCCTCACATCCTTTGGTCTTGAAGGATGATCCACAGGATTGAATTTGTCATATACCTTCTGGTCATCATTGACCCATTCTCCTCTCCAAGGGTTCCAATTGATCCTCATGTATTTGCACATATTATAGGTGATAAAAAAGTTATTATTCACTAATACCATCTCATCTTGAGACTCAGCTACCCCTTTTACTTTAATCATCACAGTGATCAATTTAGCAAAGAATATGGCATTTGTCTTTGATTTCAGCCTTGTCATATCTTCCATTTGGATCATCAGCAATCTACACAAATTTACCTTTACACAATGTCTTAAGAGGTGCAGGAGATAGATGTCCTGATATCTCAAATTGGAAAAGTCTCCTCTCCTCAGTATCATGACATGTTGAACGAATTTGAACAGCTATCTGTTTTCTCCATCCATTTCTGCAGCAACTACTTGTCTTTGACTTCCATCATCAGTCATCTCTTCCAAAGCAGTCTCATAGTTGAAAATATCACTGGTAGATGGCATGGCTCTCGAGACATATCCAGATACTCCTTCATGTGGAAATTTCAAGCACTTAGCCCATTCAACATATGAAAACAACATCTCCTTTCCATTCACAAAAGAGGTTACTCGATTTTCATTCTCCTATTTCTCAAAGGTTACCAAATCATAAAATTGTTTCACTAATTTTGGAAAGTAGGGACCATTGTTGTTCGAAAAAAACTCTAACCATTTTTGATCTTCAAGTACTTATAGCACTAAGGATTTTCTCGATAGCATCCATTCTACACACAGCTCATTTTCAATCACAATAACTCGATTTTGCAGATGAGGATTCACTGGTAATATTCCCGATCTAGTTATAGAAACCCTACCACTACAACTTTCTTCTTTCTTGGTCCTCTACTTCTTTGTTTTCATCTCAACAGATTCATCTCTGGCAGTAGGAAGTTTGGTTTTTTCCATCACTGGTTCGAAGGATTTAGGGTTCTCTAGGGATTCTGGAGCTAAGGTTTGAGGGTTAAGGTTTGAGGATCGCTAGATTTAGAAGTAGATCGGACTTTAGTTTTATCATTTAGGAATCATAAAATAAATAAATAAAATAAAATAACAATTAAACGATTCATATTCTGGTGGCAGACAGAAGTTTTAAAACAACGCACACATCGGTGAGAATTTATATCAGTGAGGTTACATCGGTGAGGATTCACATCGGTGAGAATCTTATATCGGTGAGAATTTGACATCAGTGAGAATTCCACATCGATGAGAATTTGACATCGGTGAGAATTCTAAATTAGTGAGAATTTGACATCGGTGAGAATTATACATCGTTGAGAATTCGACGTCGGTGAGAATTTTACATCGGTGAGAATATCACATCGGTTAGAATTCGACATCGGTGAGAATAGATAGCGATTGAGTTTAAACATACCAAACTCATGTCTAATGTAACTTAACCTATCTGAACTCAAAGGTTTAGTGAAAATATCAGCTGTTTTATGTTCAGTACCAATAAACTCAAGAATTATATCACCCTTTTGGTAATGATCTCTCATGAAATGGTGCCTTACATCAATGTGTTTGGTCCTGGAGTGAGATATAGGGTTCTTCGAGATATTTATTGCACTAGTGTTGTTACAGTTAATTGAAACGTCCTTAAAGTCATTTCCATAGTCCAAAAGAGTGTGTTTCATCCACAGAATTTGTGCACAGCATCTACCTGCAGATATGTACTCTACTTAGGTAGTGGATAATGCTACAGAATTCTCCTTTTTACTACACCAAGATACTAAGGATTTTCCCAATAAGTGACATGTTCCTGAAGTTCTTTTTCTATCCAACTTGAAACCATCAAAATCAGCATCTGAGTAACTCATTAACTCAAAGGGTTATCCTTTTGGGTAAAACAAACCTAAGTTTACAGTATGTTTAAGATACTTAAAAATTCGTTTAACAACAAGTAAATGAGATTCTTTTGAATTAGATTGAAATCTTACACACATACACACACTGAACATAATATCTGGTCGACTAACAGTAAGGTAAAGTAAGCTTCCAATCATACCTCTGTAATTGGTTTGATCCACTGGTTTCCCATTTTCATCTGCATCCAATTTACAAACAGTACTCATAAGAGTTTCACTTTCCTTAATACTATCCAAACCAAAATGTTTTAAGATATCCATTGTATATTTACTTTGATTCAAAATAATACAATCATTATTTTGGAAAAATTGAAATCCAAGAAAATATTTAAGTTCTCCCATTAAACTCATTTCAAACTCATTTTTAATAAATTTTGAAAAATCAGTACATAAAGAGTGTTTGGAAGATCCAAATATAATATCATCAACATAGATTTTTACTGTTAAAACATCTTTAGAAATTCTTTTAATAAAAAGAGTTGGATCAGCAATCCCTTTAGTAAAACGTTTTGAAATACGAAAATTACTAAGTCTATCATGCCAAGCCCTTGGAGCTTGTTTTAGACCATATAAAACTTTAGAAAGTTTAAAAAAAAGATTTGGAAAATGAGGATTAATAAATTGAGGTGGTTGTTCAAAAAAAACATCTTCAATTATAAAACCATTTTGAAAATCACTTTTGACATCCATTTGATATAACTTGAAATTCATATGAGCAGCATTGGAAAGTAAGATCCTAATGGATTCAAATCTGGCTATAGGTGGAAAGGTTTCCTCATATTCGATACCTTCATCTTGACTATATCCTTGTGAAACTAGCCTATCTTTGTTTATAACTATGTTTCCAGATTCATCAACTTTGTTTCTAAAAACCCATTTAGTGCCTATTGTTAAAGTGTCCATATGTCTATCAACTAATTCCTAGACATGGTTCCTTTCAAATTTATTTAACTCTTCTTGCATAGACATTACCCTAAATTCATCATTGATAGCATCATTGACATTTTTAAGTTTTAGCTGTGAAAGAAAGGCTTGATGTTCAACCTGATTTCTTAGAGAATCTCTAGTCGGTGTCCCTCTATCAAGATTACCTACAACAGCATCCAAAGGATGATTCTTTAGAGTCCTTGTTGATCTAGTAAAGGTAGGACCAGAAATTTTAGGTTCATATCTAAGTTCGAGTTCTCTATCAGTAGATTCTGGAATATGTCCAGAACTGGATGTTTTTACAGCAGGTTCTTTAGATTTATCATTAAAGTCCAGAACACTCAAATCTATCTCAAGATTTTCAATAGAGGTTTTAGGCTCATGTGGATCTGTTTCATAAAACATTATGTGAACATATTATTCCACACATTTGGTTCTTTTATTAAAGACTCTATAGGCTTTTCTAATTAAATAATAACCAAGAAAAATTCCTTCATCACTCTTAGAAGAAAACTTGTCCAGATTATCCTTTGTTTTTAGAATAAAAACTTTGCAGCCAAATACTCTTAAGTAACTAACTTTAGGATTTCAATTATTCGATAACTCATATGGGGTCTTCAAAAGAACTGGTCTAATTAAGACTCTATTAATAATATAACAAGTTTTATTCACATCTTCAGCCCAAAAATAAATAGGCAGGTCATATTCATTAAGCATGGTTCTAGCTATTTCTTGAAGGGTTCTATTCCTTCTTTCTACCACACCATTCTGTTGAGGTGTCCTAGGAGTAGAAAAGTTGTGACTATAGCCATTTTGTGAGCAATAAGATTCAAACTCTTTATTTTCAATCTCACATCCATGATCACTTCTTAGGGTTTTAATCTTATGTCCACTAATATTTTCTACATATTTGGAGTAATTAACAAAGTAAGAACAACCTTCACTTTTGTGAGCTAAGAAGTATACCCAAGTATATCTAGAAAAGTCATCTACTAGTACATCGACATAGTTCTTACCATTTAAAATTGAAACTCATGAAGGTCCAAACAAGTCCATGTGAACCAACTCAAGAGGTTGAGAAGTTGAAAATTCTTTCTTTGATTTAAAAAAAAACTTTATGATGCTTTTCCTTTTGATAGGGATTACAAAATTTGTCATTTAGGAATTCAAGTTTAGGTAGGTCTCTAACTAAGTTCTTACTGGTTAATTTTCTAAGTGAATAGATGTTGAAATATCCTAATCTTCTGTGCCAAATCCAAGATTCTTTATGAAAATCATTTAAACAAGTAACATTTTTCTTAGCTAATGAATTTAAATCAACTGCATAAACATTTTAATTTATTAAAGCAGAAAATACTAAAACATTTTGAGAATTAAAAACATTCCAGGAATCATTTTCAAATTTCACATTAAATCCATCATCACATAACTGAGAAATATTTAACAGGTTATACTTAAGTCTATCAACAAATAAAAATTTAGAAATTAAAACTGAATTAGAGTTACCAATCTGGCATAGGCTGATGATTTTTCCTTTAAAATTATCAGCATAGGTGACTTGGCCTCCATCAACCTTTATTAATATTTTGAAGCATGAATCATATCCAACCATGTGTCTTGAACATCCACTATCCAAGTACCATACCTTCTTGTGGGAACTCTTTAAGCATGTTTCCTACAAAACTGATTTAGATAGAAAATGATTTTGGTACCCAAATCTTCTTGGGTCCAGATAGGTTAGAAATCAAAGCTTTACGTACCCATATTTGTCTTATGGTCTCCTATAATTTATATAATCAATATATTTTGAAATATAAACTTTAGTTGATCTATAGCCATATTAATTACTAGTTGAAGCATACAAATTTCCGGAACATGAACTAGCAGTATTCAGTCCAGATTTAGGAATAAATCTAGTTTTAGTGAACTGTCTTTTTCCAGGTTGGTATCCCAAACCAATAGTATATTTTGGTGCCACTTTCTTTACTAGAATTTGAGTTAGTGTATCTTTTCCATTTGTAAACTTTTCTAAGTCTTTTCTAAGTTTCTCATTTGACATTTTTAGTTCTGTATTTTCCTTTAACAGTTGAGCATTCTTCTCTTTTTCAATAGTAAGTTCGGTTTTAATAGTTATAGTGAGATCATGATGTTTCTTCAATGTTTTTTATTTATCCATAAGGTAATTGCATGTCTCTTCCATCATATTACAGTATTCAAATAATTCCTCACTAGTTATGTTTTCAGAATCAGAATCAGAGTCTGCATCATCTCCAAAATAATATGAATTTAAAATAAGAGTATCTAAGGTTACCTGAGATGTTTTTGTCATGAAACACATGTTGGCATGATTTCTTTCAGAATCAGACATTTCAGATTCACTTGTGTTGTCTTCAGAAGCACTCCAGGTTGTTTTCATAGCTTTCTTGTACTTCTTTACCTTGTAATCATATTTATTTTTGAAATTCAATTTTTATCAATCAGCCTTGATGTGTCTTTTCCTCTTACACTCATAGCAGACTATTTCATCATTCTTGTCAGCTTTCTTCCAATACTTCTTCCACTGTCCCATGTTATCATACTTTCCTTTGTAGTTTGATTTCCTGAAAATTTTATTCTTCCGATAAATTTTTTTGAATCTCTTGGATATTTGAGCCATCTTATCATCATTGTCAGAGTCAGAGTCTTCACTGGTTGAACTTTCTGTAGGTACTTGCATTGTCTCCTTGTCTTTGTTCTTAGAAGCAGTAGACATGAAAGCTATGTATTTCCTTTTTGGTTCATCATCTTCCTCTTTATTTACGTTGAGTTCTTCCTCATACATCATTAATTTTCCAATAAGATATTTTACAGGAAATTTTCCAATGTCACATGACTCTCTAATTGAAACAGAAGTGCCTCACCATAGTTATGGAAGACATCTCAGTATCCTCATAATTTGTTCCTTTGCTGGAACAGCTTTTCCAAGTGAACTCATTGTATTGACTATCTCATTGAACCTGAGATACATATCAGAAATAGGTTCATCAGTTTTCATTTTAAAATTTTCATATTTAATAGTGTAAGTATTCAATCTAATTTCTTTAGCATTGGTTGTTCTTTCATGGGAAACACCCAAAGTATCCCATATTTCATAAGCAGTTTTGCAATAAGAAATTCTATTGAACACTTCATCTCCTAAATCATAGTACAGGGAATTCATGGTTTTACTGTTATTATTATAATCAATCTTTGTAGGTTCATCCCAAGTCGTTCTTTCAGTTTCTGGAATTTTATATTGAGATTATATAGCAGTCCAAATATCAAAACCCATGCTTTCTAAATGTATTTTCATCTTATGTTTCCACTCGGCATAGTTGGTGCCATTAAAAAAATGTGGCATGTTAGTAGCATCACCCTCTAGTCTATTATCTATAACTATATTTTAGAAAAGAAAATTTTAAAGAGATAAAATTTAGAACTAATAGAAATTTAAGATCTTTAAAGATGCAACTAAAATCACAGTTGAAAAACATAGTATTTCAAAAATCCTTAAAAAAAATCCTCTGAAACCAAATGCTGGTCGGAGTGGATAATCAAGAGGGGGGTGAATTGAGTTCTAATAAAAATTTCTGTTAAAATTATTTCTCTTAAAATCCCCAAATTTAAAAACAAAGTTAAACTGTAGTGAATCTATACAGAGTGTAAATGTTCAATCAGTTTCTCAAAGATAGATTAGGTCTTAGTTGACTTAATCTGAAGATTAAATTAACTTTTGAAACTAACTTACTGTTTTACAGTAAGTATAAACACATTCTAATTTAAATATCAAATTAGATTTAAAATAGTTTTGTATTTCAAATTAATAGCAGCGGAATATGAAATATATATATAGTATACTTGTAGACTTAAATTAAAATGCACAGCAAAGGTAAACAAGAGGTTCAGTCTCAAGCCGAGACTTAGTCCTCTCAACAATTTATATAAATTGATCCACACCCTTGATCAGGGGTAAACAATAGTACACTACTTTCCAGGTCTAAAGACCTCTACCACAGTTATTTGTGGGAAAAACAAAAAACAGCACACAATCAGTTCAGGTCTTACTCGACCTCTACCACTATCCATAGTGGGAAATAAAGGGTTATGATGTTTGAGTGGGGATTTAAGAATCCTCCAGCTTAGTATAGGAGTCAGTATGTGTGTAAAATAAACAGGGTACAGAAACTACTCAAAATGTAAGTAAATGAATCACTAAGATAAGTATGATTGAGTTTAGAAATGCTTTAGTGATTAGCAGTGCAGCTCTGGACTCGTTTGGTTTATCAGAAAAGCTTCTGAGTCCTTCTCTGGTTTCTTGTTCAGAAAACAGAGTGTCATTTTCTTCCTTGGTTCTTATTCCAGATTAGCAGCCTAAGTGCATGAAATGTTTGTTGTAGTGCTTCACTCAAGATGTAGCTTTTGTTCTCATCTAAAATGAGTTTCTTCGTGTATGTCCAGTATTCTTGGAGTATGGATGTTGACTAGTGAAAAAATCTCCACATTTGAATACTGTTTAGATCTTGGCTCTTTCATCCTTTGTGTGTCTTCTTAGTGCCTTGATTCTCTCTCTTTCAAAAATTGGATATTTCACTATCTTTTTCTGTCCCTTTATAGCTTTCAGCTTCGGCAGAAAAGAATAATTACTTTTTGCATGGGTACTTGGTACTGTTCTCGGACATGGAAACAGAGATCATTAAATATCATTAACTGCATTAAAAACCTCAAATGTAACTATTAGCTTAATAAAAAAATAGTATTGAGAGTATATAAACAAATATTATTGAGATTATAGAGTATAGAGTTTGACTGGTTGGTCAATCATTAGTAGCTTGTGTTGGTAAAAGTGTACGGTGTCGTGGGATCTTCAAACAACAGCTCTTGCTCTTACATCGGTAGCTCTATATAATAGTTTATCTCTATCGGTAGCTCTTGATCCATTGGTAGTTATTGACTTTCGGTAGCTCTGGTGAGTTTGTTAGTCGATATCTCGGTAGACTGGTTTTATCAGTTACTACTGGTAGACATGCACATCGGTAGCTTTTCTGTTCTGTCAGAAGACTTTGTGTCTGCTTACCGGTAACTCTATTTATATCAGTGACCTTAGTGTATCGGTGACTCTATCTATCGGTAGACTATGTCTATCGGTAGACTGAATACAGGTAGCTTCTTTATCAGTAGCTATGTGCATATCAGTATCTTACACTTATCTGTTTTTATGAAAAACACATCCGATTGGGTTAGAATTATATTAGAACTTATATAAACATGGATAAACATGGATTAACATATCTCAAGGATTATTTTAATATTATTATCATCATGATCACAGATTGAAAGAATTAATATATAGAGAATCGTTAGATTGAGATTATCAAAGTAGGTGAAAGAATGATTGGGATAATCAAAACAGGTGAGGTCAACAATGTTTAAAACCAAAAATCACACACACTTCCATCAAATAGGATACAAAATCATCATCCATGTGTATAGAAAACTATCCCCTCCCGAAATGATGTCATTTTTTTATCCATTAGGACCGCACACGGTTTGGTATGACGATGGATAAAATATTCATACATGATATTTCTAACATAATTATACCTATTGATTAATTATATAATATATACCACTTTATCTACATACCATAGAGAATATTATAATATCTCTCTTGTGTATGGTTGACTACCGCCTCGCGAAGCGATGTAATTCATTTTAAAATAATTCATTGCAAAGAAGTTATTAAGGGTAAATATTATAAATATATATGAATAAATTGAATATTTATGATATTACTTACATATTTATCATTATTAAAATATAATCTATCATTTTAATTTTACCTTTTTACTCAATGAAAAAATGGTAATGTTGTTCATGGAAGTGTGGACTAATGCCTCCTCAAAGGGATGTGATTTGGTTTTTCACCACCATATCACAAGAATTATATATAGAATAATATTTTATTAGATATTTTTTTTTGATATAATTATAAATTTGGAAATAAAATATATAACTTACCTTCTTTCTATAATTATCATTAAAAAATTGAAATGTTACTCATGTGTATATACGACCTATCGTTTCCATGATCGTAATGTTAGTTCATTTTTCAAAACCAAATTTCATGACTGTTTTAAAGGAATAATTGAAATATTAATAAGTTAATAATTTCATGATTTATATTATACATATATGTTAGAACTATATGATGTAAAAGAGATGAAACAATCATAATAATGCATGAAATCGAAAACAAGGCAATTAACACCCAAAATAATGAAAATAATGAAATATTATTGTCAAACAGGTAATAATATGTTATAAAATGATCATATATGATATAATAAATATTAATATGTTTAAATTATAGGTTAATAACATTTTTAAAACCTCTATATAGGATCTTATTTCATGATCAACTAAAATTAAGTTTCAGGTAAGGGTTTTTCCTGCCAACTTTTATTTCTGTGAGATAGATTCCATATTCACCACTAATTTTTGTTTTTGTATGTATATACTAAAAATTAATTTATTTTAGGATTATTATAATTAAATTTAGTGTGATTTAAATATACATTCAAGGATCTATATTTCATGTAATTTTTGGTTTGAATGTTACCAAAGTTGTAGGAAAATTTTGTCACAATTTGGATTTTTTGAGACATTTGTTATGTTATACATAAAAAATATTTTATGATATACATATAAATCCAATATGACATGTTATATCATGATTATACTTATTTTAATTATATTATATGTTTCATTTAATTTTATTCTTTAGTGGGGATTAAAATTCAATGTTAGAAAAGTCGTAAGAGTCTTTTTTCACAATCTCATCGTTTATTGGGACTATGTAAGATTAAGTATATGATGTTTTGATAATATAATATTAATGAATTATCTTATAAAATGGTAATTAATGGTATTTTCATGTAACTATACCATTTTTTATATATTTTTTATTGAAAATGTTTCTGAAACATTTTTTATGAAAATTTTACTTCAATTCTCTTTGATTGGAAATCTATTTTCTTCAAACACCATGTTTTATAAAAATGTTTTTAAAATTTTTCTATCCTTTTTAAAATGATTTATTAAATAAATTTATAATCAATTTGTTCTTTAAAATGAATTAAAAGGAATATTTTTATCACTTTTTTATCAAAACACTTGTTTAATTTTCATAATGAGAAAAAGATTGTTCTTTACGACATGTATAGAATTACCCACTAACATGACCATAATTTATTTAATTCTTCCTTTGAATGTTTTAATGGTTATTTTTAAAAACATTTTTTGTTAACATTATGTAAATTCTTTATTTTATGTAAATTATTTTCAAATAAATGGATTTTCAAAATATTTTATGTTTTAAAAAGTTATTGTCAAAATAAAAACGAAATTTTCCTCAGGATTGATTTTAAGGATGTTTTATTGGTATTTACACTCATCAACATAAATAACCCTTATTGATACTTATCTTCAGTAAGGTATATTTTGTAATGATACAATCATTATTCTTTTATTGTTTGATTAATATTGTTTTAAATATAGTGTTATAGAACCTTTTTCTTTCTCATAAATTAATAATGTTTCAAAGAGGTTGTTATGGAACAATTTTATCTTTTCATGGGTTAATCTTGTTTCAAAAATATTTACATGAAACCGATTTGTTTTAAATGGTTTAATTTAGTAATGAAATAACAATGATTGTTTCTAGTATTTTTATAATGAAATTAAAGGATTATTTATTATATCCATGTTGTGGTTCTTGAACATTATATACGATGGGGTGGCCTAGATTACATTGAGTGATACCATTACATCTTATAAAATGGGTAAACCTAGATAGAATTTGGTGATCTCGTAACAAAGTATATGATGGGGTGGCTTAGATAGTGTAGGGTGAGCTTGTAATACATTTTATGATGCGGCAGCCTAGATAGCCTTAGTTGACCTTATTATAGCTTATAAGATGGTTATATCAAGATATCACTCAAATTCATTGGGTAATGATTATATAGGAAGTTAGTTGAATATTTATTCTAATTAAAAATGGTTTTAAAGGGTTTTATGAATATAATGCTCCATGAGGGGTTTTAATTTCCTTCTTTGGGTTTATGATATTTCATTTAATAAATATTTATAACACAAGGCTCATGATTATTGATATTGATAAATCTTTCCTCTTTCATTTTTTATGATTTTATAATCTTGGTATTTATAGTTATGATTTATTTTTTGATTCAGTCATGTACTCTGATTATGTCGGCATACCCTTACACATTCTTATCCTTATTGATTACATTAAATTTCTTAATGCCTATGTTTAACCTTACATAGCATTTCAACTCACCATTTTTTTGGTTCCTTTTTCCCTGGTAATAAAGAAATAGGTTTAAAAAAAAATCATAGGATGTATTTTGTACAGAAAATGATGATGACAGAATTTGAAATAAAAAAATCTAGACTTGGTGTGAGGAATACTCATTCGATGATATTTGTATATTTAATATAGAATTATGTCCCAATTCTAAAAATCTCTAAACCAAAAAGATCGTTCAGAATATAAGTGATCCAATTTTTCTTTTTGATGTTTTAAGAAATTAATGGAAAAAAATGTGTCCCAATTATTAGTGTTAAATCCATAAATTTAAGGATTTTATTTTCGGTACTGGATTTGGGAGTGTGTGTATTGGGATATAATAGTTGGTATCAAATTTTGGTTTAGAAAACATTGAATATTTGGATGTTTTCATGTGATGTTATATAAATAGCTATGGATACCTTTATAGGTCGATAAAATTAAGGATGATTATATGTTAAAAGTATAAGAATACCCTTTTCGGTTTTAAGCGATGAGATCATAATGTGATTAATGAAATTATAGGAGTCATTTTCAGAGTTTTAAGTATTTGTGATGTTTTTGTTTAACATCAAGTATGACTTTAAAAAATTAAGTTAGATTTAATGTATTTATAACATTTAGGATTTATATGATCTTGGATATTGAGAACTCAAGTTTTATCATATGGATAACCATTATATTGACAAGTGATTTGGTAACTAAGTGATTAATGATACATTAAAAGAATATACCCATATTTCTTGGATAATTAAATATTCAAATGTATGAGATAAAATATAGGGTAAAAAAACTCTCTAATTTTGAGGTTATAAGGTTATTTGGTATATACCAGAAAGGCTCAGCCAGGGACAAAGTCCCTGACCATTTATTAAATAAAGGAAAAAAGTACAGAAAACAAGCAGTAAAAAGAAAACAAGCTAGGAACCATACCCGCCATCATACCCATCACTATCTCCATAATCAAACGCCTCATCTGCAGTTGCCGAATCCCATTCCAAGCTTTCATATTGCTTCATCAGCTTCACATACATCCGTCTGAGATTCATCTTCTCCAATTGCACAAAAGCATCAGAAGAAGTCATTACCTTAACATTTCTCAAAGAAGCTCTAGTGGACATCGGCCTTGGCAAAGAAGAATAATCTTTCTATTGTCTTCTTTTTGGAGGGGTGGTAGAGTTACCCACACATTCTGCCATCACCTTCTTCCCATGTTGGACAACATCACTAAAATAGGTACGGACATTGCCATCAACCTCCTTCTCACTATCAGAAATATCCCCCCATTTCTCAAGTAAGCACACCATCCGAGGACAGAAGTTCACACCTTGCTCCGGCTCCGCATGACTTTTAGGACCAACCAGTGTTAAACACTGAGATTGAGCCACTTTCTCAAGCTCTCCAGACGTCCCAATCTGCATACTATCCCCAGCCTCCAGATTACTGCTTTTCATCCTTGGAGAACTGCCATGCAACTCAAGAGCTGCAGCACGCACCTGGCCAGAACCCAAACCAGACACCATTTGAACCTGATCCACCTCAGTTTCAGCATCCACAAGACCAGCAAAGAAGTTGCTCACAGCAATGCCATCAGCCTTTTGCACATGGTGAGATTTCAGCCCATGATAGGTCCTAACCCATCCATCAGCATCCTCCGCAGGATCCTCAGCCTGCACAGGCACTGTAAGCCTATCCACTGCCTCCTTGCCTCCCACTATACCCAACATCTGGCCATTAACCACTCCAACCGACTGTTCATTGAAACTCTCACTGCCCAAAGAGCCATCCATGGGCTGGGTCTCCTTATTTCTTTCAGATTCAGTCTGAGCCTCCACCTGCTGATTATCTGTAGGTCGAGACTGGACTTTCTCAGCCTCTGCAATTCCAATGGGCCCAGAACCAGGACACCTCCCCCCATTGAGATCACCTATCAACCTACCGAAAACATCCTGAACTTTTGGATTAGCGTGACTAAGCAGCAAGTTGTCCTGCCTCCCCTGTATGTCACTGCAAGAGAAATCCAAGCCAGTAGCAAAAGAGGCAGCCCCTCTGTTGCCTTTGTCCAGACCCTCACTCCGGGCCACCATACCAGCATCTGATGGACCACTGGCCTCCTCTAGAGAATTGCAATAGACCTTGGATGTTCCGTCATCCCGCACACCCTTTACTTCACATCCATTGAGAGAGCCCCAATTTTCATTTCTCCCAAACTCCCTTAGAAGAACGGTGTCTCTCCAACTCTCCCTCAAAGAAGACCCCTTCCGGCACTACTCCGAGACATGTCCAAGCCTCTTACAATTAGAACAGAAGTCCATCCACTCCTCATAGATAACTTTCTGTTTACATCTGTACTGATCGCCGATCGTAATCCAGACAAACTCAAACGGGGCCTTCGACACGTCCATCTCCACACAAACCCTCAGATTCACAGGGTGACACACCGCACGCGTACGATTATCAGAACAAAGATACTTCCCAACGCTATTACCAAGCATCTTAATGATAGCAGGATTTTGAAAAGGTAATGATAAATTAGGAAAACTCACCCAAAGCGCCGCGGAAGGCGGGTCACGGTTCATGTGGAAGTCAAACGACCAGCGGAACAAGATGAAGCGGCATCCATTTTGGGTATTATTGTTTAATTTTAAAGGTTATTTTATCATATGAATGTTAATTCATTTGGGGAATTATCTTACTATGTGCTAACCATTTTGTTTTTGGTAAATATATCAAGATAGTATAACTATATTTTCATGGTTACGGGGATTTGGAGGTCCTTTAAAAGTTCATTTTAATGATTCAGGAATGAAAAATTCATCTGGAATACACATCATTTAGAGAAAAAGATTAAATTGTGGTAGAAATTTGTTAAATAATGAAAATTATACTCATCAAGAAATTATATTTCCATATTCTCTTAGTCTAGAAGGTAAGAGAATTACTAAAATCTAGAAAAGGATCATAAAAAGATTATCCAATTTTCCTTAATTTTAATTAATTTATGTTCGTTTTGATAATCACACATTTATGGTTTTCAGTCCCTTAACTTTTCATTGATCATTCACTTTCTTATGATTAATGAACTTAATCACCCTATAATTTGTTAAACTTTTCTTCCATTCCCACCTATGTTATCATATTTAGTAACCTAGTTATGTGGTTCTCTATATGAATATTTTAATTCCCTTTATCTCTTATTAAGATAATGTTTAATTAACACTTTTTACGATGTTGGTTTACAAAAACAGTATTTTCAAATTCCAAACCATTGATTAACAAGATAAAGTTCAAATTGAGAAGAAATTATTTATTAAATGGCGGAGGATTTAAAACCCATATATTTTAAAATAAAAAATTATGGTTAGTGTATTGGAAATAAAACACTTATTTTACCTTGAATTACATGTTATACTCAATTTATCTTGGAATACATGCAACCATTATATTTTTTGGTTTGATTGTGTATTCAACAAGATACATCGTACTTAAACGACCCATGATATATATTATTGTTATAAACTAGACATTAAATGTTCCAGTATGAATATTATGAAAAAATATATGATATATATATATATATCTCTCTCTCTCTCAATATAAATTGTTGATAAAATTTTAGTAAAGTGATTTTTTATTCAAATTTATATTTTCTTCAAAAATGATTTTATTGATTTTCATAGAAAAATTATTATAATAAATATTTTTAACCTTTTTAATGTTTATTATAAAAAATAAACTTTATTTTTTAAATTCTAATTCCAAAATTAGATTTGTGTGAATTTTTGGAATTTTTTTAAAATGTTTCATTTTTTGATGAATAGTAAAAAATACAAAATTTTAATTGAAAATTTTATTTCTGTTTAATTTTTTATAATGTTAAATTATATTTTGAATTAGTTTTACTTTAATATCAAGTAAATTTTATATAAATTATTCTAATTTATGTTATTGGAATATTTCTCAATTTTATTTTTTGATATAAAAACATTGTAAACTTTTGAACATTTTCACCTTAAAATATTGTTATCTGATGTTCCTGAGGGATTAATTTTCAACTTTATTACTCCACTTATATCATCATAATTTGGAAAAAATGCATTAAATATTTGTAACTATAATAATTGATAATTTTTAAGAAGTAAAAATTAATTTTTGACCATAATGATTAGTGAAAACGGTTAAAATTAATCATAATGGATAAGGAAAAAATGAGTTCACAAAGGTATTAATCATAAATAATAAGGTGGTAAATGACCTATAATTTTTCATAAAACCCATATCATGAAAATATCTCTACTTCTATGACCTTAGGATCAATTTCTCTTAGTTTTTTGACACTTTTCCATTACAGTGATTTATATTATAAGTTATGTAAAGAAAATAACAAAAGGGAACTTTTTTCCTTTCAATTTCTATAAAGATTTGTGATAGGGAAAAACATTATAGTTTTAGTTATAAATATTAGTTTGAAATATTGATGATTTTTTCTATCATGATAACTTTGTTTTAGTTTTTAGATATTATTAATTGCCTCAAATACATAAGAAATTCCAGCACAATAATTATTTAGTTAAAATTTATTTAAAATAAATGATACTAAAAATATTAAAAGTTGAGTAAATTGAATTCATTATTATCTTCCATTAATTTTTTATTAGAATATATAATATAAAATAGGTGTGAAACTAATATATTCTAATTCATATAATTCATGATATTTTTTAAATTCAATTTAAATGAATAATGTCAAAACTGACATTAATGTTTTTTTATGATAAATTATTTTTAATTCAATGATTTAAAATAAATTAAAATCATAAATCATGAAAATTTATTTTTAAATTATAATAAATATATACTATGTCCCACTACTGGAGCAATTTTTCTTTTATAATTAATATATTGACACCCTAAATAGTAAAAACTCTGTTAGCACAATTATTATTGATGGAGTGTCCTTTCAACTTACATGTTCTTTTGCTAATACTGATTTTCAACACACATAGAACTTTTATTTATTAAAATGTCTTTTGTACTTAAAATAAGTGGGTAAAAATCGTATAATTAGTATCGCTTTCATTTAGTCATAATGGATAAATTTCATATGTTAGAAAATTATTTACCATAATGAAACCCCAAAATGAAAGAATAAAGAAACGTAGAAGATAAGGATAGAAATGTTTAAAAAACGTGTTTTATTGTATATTGGAGGTATTTATTATACTTATAATTCATGAAACCCATTAATTAGTATCCCTGGAGCCATATGGTATAATATTGATATCTGAATACTGAATATTTTTTAGTATTTACTAGAATGGAACTCCTCCTCTACTATAAAAGGGGTCTCACTCCCCTCACTTCTTCACATATATAAATCGTTTTGGATCATCCAACACCTACCAAAAGAAGTATAAACATCAATAAAATAATCATAAAATACATAAATTTTTCATAAATCCAACCAAGGAGGGTCTTTTGTGAAAAAAAAGGAGTTTCTCGAAGAAGAGTTATCATTCCTCAATGTGCATTTTTTGTTTTATTTATTTATCCACCCCCTTCAATTAATATTATACCATGAGGATATAATAAAATCATTATCTTCCATAAAATGAGATTTTTTTATCTTATGGTTATGACCTAAAATCACAAAAGCTTCTACTAATGGGTTATAAAAATCATCTTTCATGTGAACGGTGGATTACCACCTCATAGAACGATGTCATTTATTTTTCCATTACCACCTCTCAAGGTTGGGTATGATAATTGAACCAAAGATTCTATGTGACATTTATAACATAATTATACCTATAGATTAATTATATAGTATATTCCATTTTATGTTCCATACCATAGGGAATATGATAATATCACTCCTTTGTATAGCGGACTAACACCACACGAAACGATGTGATTCATATTTCACAAACACATTACATGGAAGGTAATAATGTTAAATATAATTAATATAGGTGATTTACTAGAAATATTTATAATATTAATTACATACATAACATTTTTAAATATAATATATCATTTTTATTATAACTTTTCACTCACTGGAAAAAATGATAAGGTTGTTCGTGGATGTGTGCACTACCGCCTCATCGATGAAATGTGACTCCTTTTTTTCACCACCACATATCAAGAATTATATATATAAGTATATATAATTTATTAATATGTTATTAATGATATATTTATATTTATAGAAATAAAATATATTATTTACCTTCTTTATATAATGATCATTGAAAAATTGAAATGTTACTCACGCATACGCACTGCTTACGGTCTCTATGATCGTAATGTTAGTTCATTTTTAATTACCATATTTCATGACTAGATTTTAAGTTATAATTTAAACATAAACATGATAGTTATTTAATCATTATTATTCTTCATATGATATAACTATTTAATTTGTGCAATATCTAGAACTTTGATAGTAAATAAAGATTGAAAAAACTGGGCAATTAACACCTGAAACAATGAAATTATTGAAATACTACTAATGAACGGGTTATAAAATTTAATAAAAGTAAAAAATATGATATTATAAATATTAATATGTTTCTTTAATAATTTTATAACATGTTTATAACCACTAAAAATTATTTAAAATCAATCACAACAAAAATTAAGAAAGAGGTAAGGGTTTTTCTCATCTAATATTTATTTCTCGGATATATATGCCATATTCACCACTTATTTTTTGTGGTGCATATAATTAGAATTAATGTAAGGTTTAATTATTAATATTAAATTTAACTGGGTTTATATTTCTATTTTATAGTATATCTTTCGTTCGTTTTACAATATGAAATTTACTAAAGCTATAATGGTTTTTTATCATAACTTGCCTTCTTTGAGATGTTTTTTATGTTATAAAACTATATTCTTTTTTGAGGTGTTTATACTTCCCCTTTTAAATTTTATATTATTAATATTCTTATTTTCAGGATATTATATATTTAATTTAATGTGATTATTTTATGGGTATTATGATTGAATGTAAAAAACTTGGTAAGAGTATTTTGTTACAATCTCATCATTTATTTGGATTGTGTATGATTAAGATTTCGTTATTGAAATATTATAATTCTTATGAATTATCTTCTAATATGGTTATTCATGATGTTTTTAGTTAATTTTTAAATTTTCCCACTCTATGGTACTTAAAATATTTGATAAAGTGATTTTAGAAAAATTCGATTCATTTATCTCTTCGGTCGAAAATCTATTTTCTTCAAAGGCCTTGTTTTCTAAAAATGTTTTAAAATTTTTTAAAAATGATTCAAAATTTTTTATTAAAGATATTTTTTATCAATGCTTTCTTAAAAAATTTCTAAACGGACTCTTCTTATCACTTACCTATCAAGACACTTTTCTAACATTTTGTAAAAGATAAAAATAATATTCTTTCAGAAATGTATAGAATTACCCACTGACATGAGAATTATTTATTTCAAGCATACATTTAAAATTTATAGGTTTATTTGTAAATAATTTTTTTATTAATATTAATGAAATTATTCTAAAAAATAATAATAATCGTATAATACAATTTCCAAAATGTTTTATGTTTTAAAAATGATTTTTAAAATGAAAATTATATTTTCCTCAAGATTTTTTTAATGATCTTGTACCGGTATTTCCATTTATCAACATCAATAAAACATATTGTTAGATATATTCTAATGGTTTCATATTTTAATGATATAATCCTCATTTTTTCTACATTGATAATGATTTTTTAAATTGATTTTTTTAAACCTGTTTCTTTTTCAAGAGTTATTCCTATTTCAAAGTGATTGTTATTGAACCTATTTCTATTTCTAGGGGTTAATCATGTTTCAAAATGATGGAAATGAGACTCATTTGTTTTACATGTGTTAATAAATATATTAAATGTTAATTAATGTTTCAATTATTTTTATGAAGAAATTAATTCCCTATGTAGTTTATTCATGTTGTGGTTCTTGGTCATTTTATATGATGGGGTGGCCCAAATAGCTTTAGGTGAGCCCATTACATCTTATAAAATGGGATATATCAAATATAATTATTCTATCTCATTAAATATCACACGATAGGTTATCCCATATAGTTCTAGGTGAGCTTTTTATATCTTATATGATGGGATGAACCAGATTGTGTCGGGTGATCCCGTTATAGCTTATACTATAGGTGTTCCTAGATAGCGCTCAAATTCATTAGATAATGATAAAATTGGAATTTCATCAAATATTTAATCCAATTAAAAGGGTATTTTATTGTTTTATGACTATTATTCTACATGAATATTTTTAATTTCTGGATATGGGTTTATAACATTTCATTTTATTAATATTGATATCACATGGTTTGTGATTATTAATTCCAATGAATCTTTTTTATATGTTTTCAAATTTTTTGATCTAATTGTTGACAGAAATGAGTTCTCTAATGATTCTCTCAGGAAGTCTAATTGTATATTCATAACCTTTTCTAATCTTCTTCTAATTGATTTAAATCAATTGTTAATGCTTATGTTTTCCCTTACTAAGCATTTAAGCTCTCCCTTCTTACAGTTTCTTTTCACCAGGTTGTAACGAATGTGGTTAAATGAATTATTCGTAGATGAATTATATATATATATATGATGAAGACATAATTTGAATCAACAATGGTATATTTGAGTGGGATAAATTTCCATATGATGATATGGGTATTGTTTATGTAGATGTTTTTTCAAATTCTCTATACCTGTAAACCTAACAGGTCCTTAAGAATGTAAGTGATCCAATTTTTTATTTTGGTGTTATAAGGATTTGATGGAAAAATGGGTCCCAATTATCATCATAAAAGTAATAAATGTTAAGATTATATTTTTGACACTGGATTCATGATTTTGGGTTCCATAATATTACAGTTAGTATTAAAGGACGTTTTAGATAACTTTTGAGTTAAGAATGTTTTCATGTGAGGATATATTATGAGTTATGGATATGTTCATTAATAAATAAGAATGATTATTATCATAAATTCAATGTATTAGGTTCTTTATTTAGGTTCAATGTGATGAGATATTAAATTAATTAATGATATTTTATGAGATGTTTCGGTAGTTTTAAGTATTTTTAATTCTATAGTTTAACATGATATATGCAATTAAATTTTTTGGAAATAATATTAATGGTATTGATAAACATTAGGGTTTATATAATATGTGTTATTGAGAACACAAATTTTATCATATAGATAAGGACATGATTTAAAAGTGATTTTGTGACTAGGTAATTAATGTTACTTCAAAATATGATCACCATTTTTGGGCTTCAAATATGAAAGGTTATGAGTTAACCTTTGAGGTTAAAAACTAATTAATTTTGAGCTTTTAGTTCTTATTTGTGATATAATGTTTTGAAATTATTTATTTTCAACTTTGAATACATCTGTTCAATTTTGAATATTGTTGTATGATAAGAATTTTATTCATATGATAATTATCTTTCTATATGACTACCATTTGGTTTTGGTTAATTTCTAATGATAAGAGGACTATATTTTTATGATTTTGGATATTATATTGTCCATTAAAAGTTTATTTTAATTCTTCAAGTATGAAAATTTTAATTTTAGTACACATAATTTAAATAAAAGTATGAGATTGTGGTGGAAATTTATTAGAGGATTAAGTTATACTCATAAAATAAGTATATTTCCATATTCTCTTAGTCTATATGGTAAGATTATTCCTCAAATCTAAGAAAATTATCCTAATATAAAACAATTATCCTAGTATATTAAATTCTAAGACGTCCTTTTTTATCATAACATATTTATGGTTTTCACACCTTTTACTTCCCATTTATCATTCAATTTCTTGTGACTAATGACCTCAATCACTCTCTATAATTATTTACACTTTTTCTTTATTTTCACCTTTGTTCTTATTTATAGAAACCTAGTGTTGTGTTATTCTATATATCATTTTTAATTATAATTAGTTATTATTAAATGGATGTTTTATTTACTCTTTTATGATATGGTTTTACAAAAAAAGTATTATCAAATTTCCAACCATTAATTACCGAGATGAAGTAAAAAATTAAAAGGATATAATTTATTATAGGGGTATGGAATACCCAGAGATTTTAATAGATTAAAATTCTATTTAATAACATAAAGGACATGAATCACTGATTTAATATTTTTCTACAAGAAATAATAAATTTATCTTTTGTAATATGTAACCCTAATGATTTTCTTTTTGAAAGTGTATTCAACAGACAACATCGAACTTAAACGGCCCCTGATATATATTATCATTATAACCTAGTTATTAAATTATCAGGTATAAATTATGTGAACTACTTTATGAAACATTTATATATAAATAGATATATAAATTCCTTACTCAACATAAAATATTTAAATATTTTTAGATAAATAATCAATCAATTTTTGTAACATGATTTTATTCTTCAAAATTACGTTTTATTCAAAAAAAAAATTTCATAAAAATATAAATCATAACCATGTTTTTTAACTTTTATAAAGAATATTTTATAAAATTGAATTTATTTTTGAAATAGAAATACCAAAATAATCTTATGGGTAATTTTTGGTATTTTTTTGAAAATATTATAAAATATTTTTTTGAATCGGTTTTAATGTAATATTATATCAATTATATATAAATTATTTAAATAAATTTTTGGAATACTTTTAATTTTTTTAATTTTTATAAAAAAATTATAAACTTTTGAACATTTTCACTTTAAAAACTTATTTTCTCTCCACCACTGTAGTATTAATTTTAAATATTATTATACCATATCTATGAGTTAAATTTGGAAAAATTTGATTCCATATTTTCAATCATCATAATTTATAATTTATAACAATAAAAACATAATTTTATACCATAATAATTTGTGAATAAAGTTAAAATTAATCACAAAGATTAAGGATATAACATGTTTACAAAGGGACTAATCATTAAACATAAAGGGGGAAATGACTTATAAAATTTTTAAATACCAATATTATGGACATATTTTGGGACTTAAGAACTTAGGATATATTTTTATGAGTCTATGGGACACACTTCCATGAATTTGACCTATATAATAAGTTAAGTAAACATAAAGAGAAAAAGGAACCATTTTCTTTTTAATTTCTATAATGTATTGGGATAAAAAAATTTAGTTATAAATATTGTTTTTAAAGATTAATTATTTACTTCAATAATGATAGTTTATTTAAATATTTTTATAAATGAATTAATTACTTTAAATATATAAAAAATTCTAACATAGTAATTATTAAGTTAATAATTACTTGAATTAAATGTTTCCAAAAAAAATTACAAGTTGAGTAAATTGAATTAATTATTGTCTTCTATAAATTTTTTAGATGAATATAACATATTACCCAGGTTTTATTATAATATATTCTAATTCTATGTTTTTTTGGATATTTTATTAAATTCAACTAAAATGAATAATATCAAAATTGACATTAATGTTACTTTATGATAAATTATCTTTCATTAAATGATTTAAAATAACTAAAAATTTAATCTTATTAAAAGATAATTTTAAATGTAAATAAATATAATCTATATTACATTAATGGAACATTACTTCTTTTATAATTAATATATCAACCTCATAAATAGTAAAAACATTTTTTGAGTTGTCAAGGTTAAAGCAGTATTTTTTCGCAAAATATGTGCTGATATTAAAATTAATTTTTAAAACAGATAGGATTATTATTTTATAAATTTTATTAAATACTTAAAATAGGTAGGTATAAATAATCTAATACGTCTCTATTTAATTTATTTTTAATAAATAAATTACACAGGCTAGAAAACTAGTTACCAAAATGTAAAACTAAAATGAAAAAATCTGGAAACATAGGAGTTAAAGAATAAATTTTTTAAAACATTTGTTTAATGTGTTTTAGAGGTTTTTATTGGATATATAATCCCTAAAACCCATTAATTAATTTTATTTTATCCACTTGAGGAAATATTTACCTCTTAATATCGAATACTTTTGAGTATTTATAAGAATGTAACTCCTCCTCAACTATAAAAGGGATCTCACTCCCCTAGCTTCATCACACCACTCTAGAATTTTGGATCATAAAAAACCAACGAAAATTACTTATAAACATCACTCCCCCATTCTATAATCCTTAATTTTGTCATAAATACAACCTAGTAAGGCCTTTGGTGAAAGCCGAAATGAGTTACCCGAACAAGAGGCAACGTTCATCAATGAGCATTTTTTGTTTTATTTATTTCTACACCCCTTTCAATTTATTTTATAACATGATGATATAATAACCTCAGTATAAACTATATACTAAGATTTTTTATGTTTATGTTATCACCTACAACCACACACACTTCCACCAAATAGGTTGTGAAATCATCATTCATGTGTACAACGAACTACATCCTTGAGAAATGATGTCATTCGTTTTTCCATTACCACATATCGTTGTTGGGAATTATGATGGGTGAAAAGTTTATATATGGTATTTTTAAATTAATTATACTAATGGAGTCATTATATATTATATAACCTTTTATTTTCTATGTCTTAAGGTATATGATAATGTTTCTTGTGTGTACGGTGGATTGTCGTCTCATGAAGCGATGTGATTCGTTATTCAATAACACGTTACATGGAAGGTACTAATGGTAATGATAATAAATTTATGTGATATAAATGAAATATTACTGATATTAATTAAATATTTATCATTATGTAAATATAATATATCATTTTATTTTTTTCCTTTTGAGTCACCGAAAAAACTGATAACATCATTCACGGACGTGTGGACTATCGCTTCCTCGAAGTGATGTGATTCATTTTTTCACCAAAACATCAAAATAATGATAAATATTAGTATATTTAATTCAATAATATGTTATTTATTATATAATGATACTTCTGTAAATAATAAATATTACTTACCTTTTTCCATAATGATTATTCAAAAAAGAAAATGTTACTCATGCGTACAAATGGCCTACCATCTTCATCATAATAATGATACATCATTTATCATGAATAACATTAATGATTGGTTTTAAAGGTATAAATAAAATATATATATTTTAATTATTTCATTATTATAATTTAATATATTACAGAACAATATAATATATACAAGAACTAGAACTTTCATAATAATGTGTGAAAAAAACAAGGAAATTAGCACTCGAAATTATGAAAATAATGAATTATTATTAATCAATGGGTGATAATATGTTCATAAAGGATCCTATATTATATTATAAAAATTAATATTTTTCTTTAAAAATTTAATTAATTGTATAAAACCACTTTAAGGAAGTTTAAATCCTGATAATGCAAAAGGAAGTGTGAGGTAAGGACTTTTCTTGTCTCACTTTTATTTCTGTGAGATATATATCATATTCAACAATTATTTTTTTGGTGTATATACTGACTATGAATTTATTTTATAACTATTATAAATAAATTTATTATGATTTAAATATCTATTTTATGATCTCTTTTTCTTTGAGTTTACGTTTTCAAAGCTACCAAGATGGTAATGGATTTTAGTACCAATTTGTTTTCTTTAAGATATTGGTTATGTTATAAACCTATATTATTTTATAAGGTGTATATACTAACAATTTTACATGTTATATAATGAATCTAATTATTTTCATGATATTATAAGTTTCATTTAATGTTATTATTTCATGGGTATTATGATTCAATGTTACAAAAATTTTAAGAGCCCTTTGTTTCAATCTTACCATTAATCAAAATTGTTTATGATTAAGTATCTCATATTAAAATATTATAATCCTGATTAATTATATTCTCCTATGATTATTGAAGATATTTTTAGGTAATTTTATCATTTTTACACTCTTTTTTATGTAGAATGGTTGGGAAATTGATTTTAATAAAATTCATCTTTATTTCTCTATTCATTCAGTAATCGATTTTCTTCAAAAATCATGTTTTTTAAAAATGGTTTCAAAATTTGTTCATGATTTTAATAATTATTTATTAAAGAATTTTTTACACAATTATTCCTTTAAAAAAAATTCAAAGGAATATTCTTGTCTCATTAAAATCAATCCACTTTTCTAACCATTTTACCAGGAAAAAGGAATATTGTTTACTACAGGTATAGAATTACCTACTAATATAATGGTAATTTATTTGAATCTTCCATTAAAATGGTTACAAATTTATTTTAAATTATATTTTTTTTATAATTCTTTGGAAATTTTTGGTTTTTAAAAAAAATCAAAAAAAATGTTTTCAAAATGACCTATGTTTTAAAAAGTGGTTTTCAAAATGAAAAGAATATTTTCCTTTAAAATGTTTTTAAGGGTCTTTTAATGTTATTTACATTCCTAAAAATCAATAACCCTTGTCGTGACTTATCATACATAGGGGATATTTTTTAATTATATCATTCTCATTATTTTTTGGTTTGATTAATATGGCTTTACATAGATTATTATGTAACCCATTTCTATTTCATGGGTTAATTATGTTTCATTGAGATTATTATTAAACTCATTTCTCTTTAAATGGGTTAATCATATTTTAAATATATTGAAATGAGGCCCATTTATTTTCAATGGGTTAATCATTTTAGGAATGAATAAGGTTTGTTTCTATGAGTTTTATAATGAAATGAAAGATCTTTGTACTTTATTCATGTTTTGGTTCACGAACATTATATAAAATTGGGTGGTCATCGAGTGAGCCCTTTGAAAAATATAATATTAGGTATCTCATACTTTACCATGTTATTCCATTGCCTTTTATATGATGGGGTTTCCTAGATTGTGATAGTTGATCCCATTATGAATTACACGATGGAGTGTCCCAGATAGTGCTGGGTGAGCCTGTTATAGCTTTTACAATGGGTATACCTAGATAACACTTAAATAAATTTGGTAATGGTTATATTAGAATTTTTTCTTATGGTTATTCCAATTAAAAAATATTTTATAAGGGTTGATGAACATGATTCTATAATAGGGTTTTTAATTTATTTATATGGGTTTATGATGTTTAATTTGATCAGGATTGATACCACATGGCCCCTGATTATTATTTTTGATGACTTTAACCTTTTAATTGTATTCAAATTTGATGATCCATTTATTGATGGTTGTGAGTAATTTTATGAATTTCCCCTACTATATTATTATTTTATCACACCCTTATGAAATATTATGGTCATTGATTTCATTTAATTGTTAATGATAATTTTTATCCTTACAAAGAATTTGATCTCACCAATCTTATGGTTACTTTTCCCTTGGTTATATAGAAAGTGGTTGAAAGAGTTATATCTAGATGGGATTTCACATGGATAACGATGATTAATTTATTTTATATAAAAAATATGGGTTGAGTGAAAGAAATTATCATTTGATGATATAGGTATTGTTTATGTTGGAGTTTGTACTAATTCTATAATAATTTAAACATAAATAGTCTTTAATAATGTAATTGATCAAATTTATCCTTTTGATTTTGTAAGGTTTTGATGTAAAACCTTGGTCAAAATTATCAGGGTCAAAGTTGAAATTATAAATATTATGTTATTAACACCAGGTCTCATTGTTTTGGTCCTGGGATATTATAGTTATGTTCCCTAGTATATGTTTCCCTAAATATAGTTCCCAATGATTCTACTAAAAATCCTCTAATAACAACTATATAAACCCCTACTACAGTAACCCATATTCAATGTCTACTTTATTACTATGTAATATGATACAAGGGATCACATATTGAAGGATAAATCATTTAAATGGTATTTAAGGACCATATAAATACTTCATTCCCGTTTTTCATGGGAAATAAAATAAAAAACATAACCGAATAAAATGTATGGAATCTTTAGAACTCATTCAAAGATTTCAAATTCACATTCTAGAAAAAGGATAAATATAATGGTGAACACAAATGCCCAGTAAGGGTTAAGCATGATATAATAAATCATGAGTATATAAGGCATAATCAATATGGTAAGGTGAATAACTATAAATACATGGTATTAAATTCATAACTTTAGTATGAAATTCATCCATTGATAATATCAATACATTAATCTCATGGATATTAATAACAAAATTCTAAATAAATAAAATTCATAATTTTATACACAATTATATTATACATCATTATATCTTTACTATCAAGGCCTTATTCCAGGACCTTTCGAAGTATGGACAAGATTACACCAAAAACCCAATTAATAAGGATAACTAACTGGTTTTTCTCTTAAGAACATTCAATGCAACGAGGGGATGTATAATTTCAAGCCCTAATGAAAAATAGATGTATCAATCATTATCCATATATTAATTTATCAATTTAATCCATAATTAATATTATTTATAAATAAATATGTGTATTGAAAAAAAAAATATAATATCAATATACCCCCAATAAATCCAATAATGTTCAAAGTAAAGAACTGTGTGTAGAAATGTTATATGGTCTTGTCAATAATAATATCCATGATTCAAATACAATGGATTTTATAGAGAAAAATAATGTTCAATTATCATAACAAATTGATTTTTTTCTAAAGAAATTTAACAGCCAAAAATTTACAAATAGTTAAAATGTCGCCATTAATTTTCCAAAATATACGTTTGGTAATAAAATCCTATTATTTAGAAAAATATAAAAGGGATGTAATATAATGAAATATTATTTCATTAATTATTATTATTTTTAAAACCATTTAAATTTTTTAGAAATAAATAAGATCAAAAAATGGTTATGGAGGTGGGAAAATCCATTAATGTCGTATAAATTAAAAAACATTCTTTTTCACTTTTTTTTAAACAAAAAATTGAAAATGACCCTTCTAGAAAATATTATAAATATTTATTTAAAACCTTTTAAAAAATAAATTATAAATTAAAATTTGATTAATAAATATTTTGAGTAAATAAAAGTACTTTCTTAATATAATTTTGAAAATTATAGACATGGAAGAAAAATATACTCGTCCGAAAAGACAAAGAAGATATAATTTTATTTAAAAATCATCTTTCCCGGATTAAAGTTCCAAATAGAGGTAAATACTGAAGAAAATATTGAAACCCCTTAAATATATATAAGAATATAAAATATTTATATTTTATTAGGGATATATAATAATCTTCCTTCAATGAAATTAAGTACAGTAAAAAATAAATGAGATTACAAAATGAACTCTTACATCTTTGGTAACATTTAAATTGTTACTAATTGAAATATTAAACATTAAATGAAATTTTAATAATAACTACTAAATATATATTTATATTAAATACCTAAAATGAGTATTATATAGACCACATAAAAATAAATAGTCACATAATACAAATATGATTCAATGGAGTAGAAATTGATATGAAATCCCTTACAAATATTGTAACCTTAAAGTGATAATTGATCAATTAAGTGATTATGTATAAAAAAATTAAATAAAAAACAATTATAAATTAAATATAATAAAATAAATTTCCATTTCACCTTTAACCATGGTATAACAAAGTCAATGATATTGAAGTACAGCCCAATGAAAGGATATTGAGTTAAGAAACCCGATACCTTTAGTTTTACTTTCCTTGTAAATGATTTTAAACTATTTTATTATGAATTTATCTTTATTATACTCAAAAACCACAATCATATAATATCATATATTATCCATTTATGAGATCTTATTACCCAATTTCTAGTAATATTTTAGTATTATCATTATTTTAGGTGTTAAATGCATTATTTTCCATAAATATTTTAATTAGTTAGTTTGGTTAATTGTGATTTTATCATGGTTTCATAATCTCTAGAATATTTTTCATGATATAAATATAATATATATTAAATATATATTATTATAGAGAAAGTAATATATAAAATATAAAGATATAAAAATGAATTAAATTGTTGATGGAGACAGTATGTTTTATATTCACATGAATGTTGTTTTCACTTATCAATGGATATAAAAAATAAATGTAAATAATAATCCACATTAAAATAATAATATTATTATTATTATATTAAAATATATATTTCTTAAATATATACTTACTAACATTAATGTAGATCTTAAATTAAAAACAGATCTTATAACTTCATAGAGGTGGTATCCCACACATAGGCATGAGCAACGTTACAATTTTCAAATAGATTGGATGGTAAGAATTTTGTTATGATAATACAATTAAAAAAAGAATAATTATGTCATAAATATCATATATATTATTTATTTTAATATTTATAACCATACAGGTAAATGTTTATGAAAAAAACAATATTGCTAAGTGGAGAGGGTAAGTCATACATACAAACAAGTAGTGTTTTCACTTTATGTTGGATGGAATAAGGTGGAAAATTATTGTCAAATAATGATAATGAAATATTATTATATTTATGATATTTTAATTATTATTTTAAAATGATTATAATATATTTTTAGTAAGTTTAAGAAAAATAAAATTTGAAAGAGTCGGTAAATTTGATTACTTCTTCTTCGGTAGACATCTTTTAGATCTTATCTTAAGGGTGATAAGGTTTGTATTTTGGAAAGTAATGAACTAATAGAACTTTTATAAGGTGTTTTAGAAAATAAAATGGGAAGATATTGTAGATCTTGGTTTCTAAATGTGGTGTAATTAAACAAAATAAGGGGTGTCCTTTTTTAAGTGAGGGGAGGGGAATTCTTATGATTTCATAAAGTATTAAATTAATATAATTTTTTCATTTCCAAATGTATAGAAATTGATATTATAAGAAGATAATATATTTAATAGTATAAAACCTCTCATATAATAAACTTTAGAAAAAATTCGGTTATGTGGTCACCCTTATCTCTTATTTTTATCTCCCCATTACCCCTTTTGACATTTACAGTAATATAAAAGTTTTCAACAGTCCAAGGATAGAAAATCTTACAAAAAAAATTAAATTGAAATATAAATGGAAGAGGGATGAGGTTTTAGACCACATATTTTCCCCCATTGTCTATTTCAAAATTCTTATGATTTTCAATTATTTTAATAGAAATTTCTTTCATAAAATATCATTAATTTCATTATTAACACTACTAATTTAATTTGAATTTAAAACATCAAGACAAAGATAGAGTTTTAATATAATACTTTAACACATAAATAATGTGTTACAATTTCCAATAAAATTCATTAGACATAATAATTTATACTAATTTTATTGTGTTTAATATTTTTAGAATCATTTATTTTATAGTTTTATTGATTCAACAAATATTGTTTAGATGTTACGTAAGCATTTAAGCTAAAAATTATGACACTGAAAATTGAAAATAAATTACCATGATAAAAATAAACTTATTATGTTCAAAATAAGATTATTAATTCATTCAAGAAATATTTTAATCCTTATTTAAATATATAAAATATGTTTAAAGAAATATACTGACATTTTGTAATTTTCCATACTTAAAATAATACAAATTCCATTATAAAGGACAAATGGATCCAAAATTCCTTATATTCAAATTTGGGATGTAAATGGATCAATTTCTGAAAATAAATGAAATAAAGTTTAGTATTTTCTTTATTTATAATACCTTATCCAAAAATTATAACCTTATTTTACCTATTTACCATTATCATGGTGAAAAAATAGTTAATGGTTAGTATTCATAATGATCAAAAATAAAAGGGTCTTATTTACCAAATTTTTAATTATTAATTCAAAATATGGAATCTATTTTCCATGTTTCATTTTTTAACACCCCCAAATATAATAAAAGAATTAATTTAGTTAATAAATGAATTATAATTTAAATAAATAATACATGGAAATAATTTTACAAAACCACATGATTTCATTTAACTAAAATAAAATTTTGTAGCTTTGTTTTTTATTATTTTCAAAATTACATTTTTGGAATATATAACAATATAATAAATTAATATAAATTTATTATACTTTTGAAATAATATTTTTTAATGTGTTGTTCTAATAAATAATAATAACTACAGCTAAAAAAAATTGTAAATTTTTTTAGTAAAATTAAAATTTTGACAAATATTGAAATTATAAATGTCATTTCAAATAATTATTTTAAAATATTGTATGTTTTAATAATAATGTTAAATATTTATTATAAAATTATTTTTTAAAAACTATTTACTATTAATATTCTAATTTTAATTTATGAAAATAAATATTTAACCTGACAATTGAATAATTATATTAAAAATATTTGGGTTTTATATATTTTTATTTTTGAAAATGTGATATAAAGTAATAATTTTTTGTTTTAAAATATTAATTTTGTTAGATTTATTTTTATAAAATTATTAATATTAAGTTTTTTATTTAACTAAATTTTAATAATATAGTATAACTATTTTAGTAAGAAATTCAAAATTATAACATATTATAATCTTTTATAATGTAATAATAATAAATGAAGAAAAAGTGTAAAATGAGGTTTATAGGCTGTGCTTGGGGTTTGATGAGGCCCAAATCATTATAGAGGGGGAGATATTTAGTCTTGGGAGGCCACTCCATGTCCAGTGGTCTACGCTACAAGGTTTCATGGTGAGGGAGTTTGAGTATGGTCAAGACGCCGAGAGTCATCCGCATCTATGAGAGGTCGAGTCGAGTCTCTAGGAGTGATCGAAGGTGAGCTGGCCGAGGAGAAGGGTCAACTATTAGTTATGGGGGAATCGATCCTTGTCAGAGAAGGGTAGGGTATGGTATCGTGTTTTCTAGATCTAGTGTGAGGTAGGTTCATGTTTTTCTTATAGGTGTTTTTGTATGAGTTCTTTGTTAATCTGATTTCAGGTTTCCTTTAGGAATAGTAATGGTTTCGTTTTGATCCGCACACGTTCACTAATTTTGTCACTATAATGTTAATCAATAATTTTGTTCTATTTTGGGGTAATTTTTTTGTCTTTATATTTGTCTTACATCACAATCTTCAACCCATCTATCTATTTCTTCCATGAATGTCTATTTTGGTCAATGTTTTATCAATTGTTTATTTGTTTACATGACTATAGGAACGGTTTTGTTTTGGGTTATAAATTAAAATTCCTCTATTAAACATGAATGTAATCTCTTCTACTTTGTTTTTTGAGCCATGCATGCCCTGTGCAAGTGATTCATGTCTTGAACATGGGTGTTTCACACCCTTCCTAAGTCAATTAAAAATGATGTCCTAGAATAGCCAACAACCATTCCATTTAAAGGTATGGGGATTTATTTTTTTTCAAAGTTATTTTATTTTAAATTTATTTTAGAACTGTGATTTATTTTCAAACATAATTTTTAAGGATTATATTAAATTTATTTTAGAATTATGGTACTTTATTATCAAATTATCTAAATGGTTCTTATAATTCTTGATTAGTAAGGGATAATCATATTCTTAGCATTAAGGAATTTTATTTTTTTATTTTATTATATATATTATATGTTTTATAAAAATTGTGTTTGAATTTAATTGCATCTCAATTCTGCTACAAGAGTATGATTATATTTTCATATCTTAATTCATGTTTTAAATTTCTATGAGTTATTGTGTTTAGTTTTAATAAAACTATACTTTTAACGTAAGATTGTTTTGTTTATATTCCAAAAATAAGAGAAGGTGTCTTCTTTAAATCATGTTTATGCAAAGGGACTTCTTTTTATTTAAAAAAATTATGTTTTCTTAAATTAATTCCATGTTCTTCATGCTGATGTTTATTTATTTTTTTGTGACATACAATTTTATTTTTGTTCTATTTATAAAATAAGGAATCATTCATGTATGTATATTTTTTTATAAAATTATACATCATGATGTATATCACTTAAACCCCATATATTCTATATATGAGGGCTCACAAACATTGATATACATACATACATATATATATATATGTGTGTATATATATGTGGGTGAAATTGTTATTTTTATATTTATAATTTTATCACCGTGATTTTAAATAAATGGGCATAACATGTTATCATTGTATACTAAAATTATAGATATCACATCTACAAATAATAATGGCCAGGCGTTTATGCATTACATGGAAATTCGTTTCATTTATAGATCCAATTTAAATTTTATTGTTTACATTCTGAAATAAATAAGTGCATGGTTTATGTTGAAAGTGTTTTATTTTAAATGTTTCTTTCATAATATTCTTTGAGTTACATAATTAATTATTATGATTATTTTAAGAGGATCAATTATCTATGTGAATGGAAAATTAATTTCTTGAAAAAATGATAGAATACATGTACAGTTTATGAAAAGGCTTGGCATGAGTTTTTATTGTAATAGAAATCACAAGTGATATGCTAATAATGTTAATATAATCATGTATGTACATACATATACATATATAAGTGTTAATGTGTATTTAAATGCAATGACATTTTTTCAAAATTTAAAACTCCATTGAAAGTATTTATAACTAAAGGAAGATTAAAATTTTTTAAGAAAAATCAACACATGAATGTTATAAATATTGAGGTTTATTGGAGAGTGAACTCATACTTCAACAAGTGGGTATGACCAGACATCGTTCAATGATTCAATTAGCCTTATAATGGTGTTTTTTCTTTCAAAAGCTTGCTTATTATTTCAAAAAAACACTGCATTATGTTTTAAAAAATATCAAACATAAGTATTTTTTTAAAATAATATAGTAATGTCATAATTATTTTCAAATAAAATTTTAGAAAGGGTATCTTTAAAATTAATTAAAAATTATTTTATATGGAATATATTCTAATGATTTATAAAAGGTTTCTTAAACCCCTTATTGGGTATATTTAATGCTCAGTCCTTGTATAGAATTATATTTACAGGTCACTTTGAAGTCTTAAGTTGGATGTCATATTTTTTGTGTTAGAATGTGTGGAAGTGATAAAGGATTATTGTTTTATTTTATGCTTGTTGCACCTTTGTTAAATGTAAGAAGTTTTTATCTAATCCTTCAAAACCTAGACTAGTGAAAGGTCCTCTATTTTAATAAATGTTATGTAAGTTTCTTTTTTTAAAAAAATACCTATCATTTTAAGATCTAGGACTCGTGGCTTGGGATCAAGTCCTTATTAAATTTCTATAACAATAATTAAGTAATTTAATATTAAAAATTAAAATCACAACAAAAAACAATTTTTTTTAAAAATGTAGTTTTATGTATATAAATTTTTTTATACAAAATTCAATGATAAAATTGATTAAAAATATCATAATTAGATTAATAATACCGAAAAATAACTAATTTTACTTTGAAACCATTTAAAAAACATCTTTTTAAATTTCTAAAATAAAAAAAATTAAATTAAAAAATTAGTATTTTCACTATTCACTAGAAAACCAATCTTCTCAAAACAAATCTCTAAAACCAGAAGTAATATAAATATTGTATCATGATTTTAAAAATTAAATTATTTTTATCAAATAATTTTTTACAATTTATAGAAATTATTTATTATATTATCTCAAAAATCAATAAACCCATTTTTGATTAAAACATATTTTGAGGAATAAAATAAATTTACTAAAAAATTGAATTCTTATTTTGTAATCATTAGTTAAAACATTTTTATTGAGTACGTCCTTCATATACATACATATATATATATATATATCATAACTAAATTAATCATATTAATACCCTTTAAATCAATGACTATGTTATAACAGTCATATTTAAATAACAATATTTCATGGTTTATTTAAGTTGAGTGTTTCATGTTGCATAAACTATTTAAAATAGTGATCCTTTAAAATCATGGTGTGTAAAATTATATTCACATTTTTTTGGTAAAATAATATATCAAATATACTAAATTAATATTGAAATAAAAATTTTATCATAATACCTTCATACCTATTGAATTGATAGTCTTCTCTATCTCACATTGATTTGTGGTTTTGTGGGCATTAACCTTCTAAAAACCATGTTCTCTATCACTTTATATTACTCTTTGTTCATTATCATTAACATCTATGTCAATGTTATAACTTTCCACTAATTTTTAACCTTATTATGGAACCCAATTATGTGTTATTTCTATTAAACATTATGTTTCTCACTTTCCCTTTTCAAATGAAGGTTTATTATCTCTTTGCACAATGTGGATTTTAAATTAAAGTATTTTAAAATTTTGAAACTCTTACTATAGTGATAAAAATTGTATGGAAAATTAATATTTAAGGGTGTATAATATAACATATTTTTTTAATAATATATGTCTATTTTAATAAATTTGAAGTGTTTGATACCTAGGTGACTCACAACAGAAAGATTTAAATGAACTATGATATAATATTGAATTATTATTATCATTTAATTGTGACTGTTATAACTTGGAATTTAATTTGAAAGGTACAAATAGGAATAAAATATTTTGAAATGTATTTATAAATTTTTTATATAATTTATATTTATTGATTAATTTATAATAAATATGTACTAAATTTTCAACAAATTCATTTTATGCTTCAAAAATATTTTCTTCAAAACTGGATTTTATTATATTTTTTCAGATGAATTAAAATTAATTTATACCAATTTTAAGAATTTTATTTCATTAAATTAATATCATTTTTTAAATTAACTTTTTTAAATTATTTTATGGTAAATTTTTAGGCTTTTTTCTAAAAATATTTTCTATATGAATAGTGAAAATACCAATTTTTGTAAAACTGCCATTTCCTTTCATTAATGAAGTGATTTAAAAGTACCAATATCGTTTCAATTTTATATTAAATTAAAATAATTTTCATTTAATTATAAATTTTTTAATTAATTACATATGAATCTTTGTTATACATGATTTTGATATAGGTTCATTTTTACTCTTAATAACACATTTTTTCTATAAACTATTTTTCATTTAATTTTATGAATTAATATTTAAATAGATTCATACCACTCAAATAATTTTTTTGTGGAAAAAATTATTCCATATTTTCAATATTTATGTTTAGGTCTGAAAAATAGTACCTTTTATTTTTGGTCATTATGAATTCAAACTACAATAAATATTTAGCACTCTCATAAGAGAAAAATGTATTAAATGAGGTTAAAACTATGGGACGAGTCCTATAAATATATATAAAAATTAAATTGTTCAATTATATATGTTCCTTTATACCTTAATAAACTTATATTAAATGTTTTGGAAATTTCTTGAAACTTTTCTTTGAAAATGACATTAATATTAATTTTTGTAAGGAATAAACTTAAAATCTCTCTACCTTGTTTTAATATCTATAATATGTTTTCATAAGTATAAAAAAAGGTTATGTTCATATATAAATGGTTTTTTAACAAATTAATCAATTTTTCATATCATGGTAGTTTGTTTTTAATTTTTATTAATGTGATAATTATCTTTAATACATACACAACACTGACAAAGTTCATATTAGAGTAATAGAAAAATAAAATAATTTATTTTAAACATATTCAATGAAAAAAATTAGGATAAACTAATTTGTTCCATGAATTTTTTAGATAAATATAAAATATTTTTCATTTTTAAAAAGTTTATATTTTAATTCCGTTAACATCTTGATTTCAATAAAGTAAAACTATGTGAATAGTCTTAAAAATGACTTTAATTGTATCTTATGTTAAATAATATTTTATTAAATTATTTAAAATTCATAAAAATATTATCATTTGGAAATTTAATCTAATATGTTTCTTAATATCAACCATTTTAAACACATGGATTACTGGACCTTTTATAGTAACTCTATTGACCCATAAAGAGTACAAAACATTGATATTACAATAATCTTTAAAATGCTTAACTTGGGGTTAAAACTGATAGATAAGGGTTTAAACATCACCTAAAATTGTCTGAATATTATTGTATTAGAGTAATTATACTAATAATAATACCAGATTCCAAATATATCAACATGGATCCACTTTCATAATAAAAAATGATTTATAATATTTTAATATTTTATGTAATTCCAATGTGTTTTTTCTATATCTATAAAATGACGCATCCAATTTTCTCTTCCTCACACCCCCATGAGCCACATGGCTTACAAAATACCAAAAAACCCTATTATAAACATACTCAGTCAAGTTATAGAGGTTTTTTATCATCAAAATACCATCCCTATAGTCCTTAAGAGGAAATAAAACAATGGTATCTCAAAAATGAGGTAATTATTTGAACTAATGTCTTTCATTTTACATCTTATTTTACCTCATTAATTTATGTTCTAAAATTATAATATAATAAAATTTATATCTCCCATATATTAAGATTTTATTATTTTTATTTAACAACATTTTTCTATATTCTATTAAATCAAATGGAAAATGTAATTATCACTCATGTGTATGAGTGGAGTGTATCCTCCTTGTAGTGATATGATTCATTTACCGTCACTACCTTTCAGGGTTGGTTATTATTAATGATTTATTATTTATGTAAGTTAATTATATCCATATTATTCTTAATTAATTATAACATCTTATATACCTTATTGCCTTCTCATCCATTGGAAAATTATAATATTGCTTGTGAGTAAGTGCATACTACCACCTCCAGGAAGCGATGTGGTCCAGTTTTCATTTCTACTTTACATGGATGGTAATAATTATAGATATAATAAATATGTAGGATATTCATTATATAATAATTATTCAATAAATAATAATTTATTTTTATCTTTCTTTAAAACCATCGCTCATAAATTGGGAACATCACTCTTGCGTATGTATGGGTTATCATCTTCATGAAGTGATTTTTCATCACAATTTTATACAAATCGTTATAAAAGTGTATATAATGAAAAAATATGAAACATATTTCATGAATAATATTATTAATATTATGAAACCATTTTCAAATTTCAATTACCATAATTTTTTATCTAAAACACATATGAAAAACAAAGGAATTAGCACCCAAAATGTTGATGATAATGAAAGATTTTAAATGTATGGGTGAAAAGATATTATGAAAATGGATTTAATTTGATTAATATTAAATTCATAATAAAGAAATAAACAAATTTTTTTCAATAAACCTAAGTTAATATTAATTAATAAAATATTCTATAATAAGTTTAAATATGGGTTTAAAATATATTAAGAATAAATCTCTATTTATTATACAAGAGTTTGAACACATATAAAGTAATATGATATTTTAGTTAAGTTCTTCTCATCAAAATTTTATTTCTTTGATATATAATATATATTCACCACAAATTTATCATTTGGTGTGTATATTGATCCCATTAATTTATTTTATGATGGTTTTCATGAAAATTAGTATTCTTTTAAAATCTATCTAAGGTAATCTCTTTTATGAGTATTATATTCAATGATTACCAAAGAAGTAATGGTTTTTGTTACAATTTCTTTTTTAGGATTGCCTATGATAATTTTTTTTGAACGACATTTCATGGATATTATACTTAGAACCCTATTTCTTCTCCTCCTATGGCTATTCATATAATTTTAAGTTATTAGTACAAATTTCCTCTCTTTAATGATTAAAATTATCGAGAAATTGTTATTAAATAAATTGTGGCCTTATTTACTCTTTCGTCGAAGAAAATTATCTTCAATATCCATTCACTTAAATTTTTTTGTGAAAGTTATTACTTATTCATAAAATGATTTAAATTTTTTGTTTTCACAACCTTTAACTTTATTTAAAAATCTAGAAAAATGAATCGTTCTAAAATATTTCTAAACAGATCATTTTTTTAAATTTTTTTTATAAAAGTTTAAAACGTATGTTTTCTTTTAACATATATGGTATGAAATACTTTTTCTAACATCATTACCATTCTTGGATTTTTTGTTTCCTTTACAATTTTCCATGGTTATCATATATGAAATATATTTTTTAAATATTCAGGGATTTTTAATATTACATTTTATCTAAGTAAATGGATATTTTATACTTATTTTCAACGAAATTTTCAAATACCCTTTTAAAGGTATTTTTCATCTATTTCAAAATCCTTTAATTTTTATTATATGAAATTATATATTAAATATATTGATAAAATCCATTATTTTTCTATTTATGGCTTATGGTTATGTGATGATGATTTTTTTATAAAACATTTTTCTTTTCCAAAGGTTATACTATGATGAAATGATTAATGTTTTATGATCTTTTGTCACACAAATGAATTATTATCATTATATGATGGGTGGGTCCATTATATCCCTATAATTAATTTCATATATCCTCATATCTCATGATATAATAATGGAAAATGAGTTTATGTGATCTATTTTTTATGGGAAATAGTTAGGGATTCCAAAAACATTATGATATGGGAAACTAGTGGTGATACTTGAACCGCTTGATAGGAAAAAATGTGGTGATTCTTGATCAGTTATGATAAGATGATATAGATAGTTAAACTTCACATATGATATTGTTTCTATGACTATGATGGTGCCACACTCTTAAGAAATGTTTATATTTTTAATATTTTAACTCATTAACAGTGATATATTTTTAATTATACCCCAATATTTTGACATGCTAATATTTTATACCATGAAAAATGATTATGATATATGAATTTTTTAGTATGATTTTATATTTATAATCACATTTTCGCATAAACTTATGATCATGATATGCATAAATATGATCATTTGTTAATATACATCATGTTTACAATTACAAATAATTTGATCCCACCCCTTCCCATGTTTAAATATTTCCCAAGATGTAAGTAAGGGTACTAGAAATGATGAGTCTAAAAAATTAATTTACCTATGAAAATGTTAAATATGATAAATATTATACTTTAATAATATTTTTTGTATATATTCTCCAAGTACACCAAATCTTTATTCTTCTTATTCATGTTTATTCGTGAGATATATTGAGCATTAATAAAAATGATATAATATCTATGTATGAATTTTTTGGGTCTCTATATCACTAGTAATTCATAATTCCCATAGAAAAATTAGAAATTAAACTTCATAATATCATTTTTATTAACCTATGGATAGTTATATTTGAACCTATTGTTTATCTCCTAGAACCACATCAATCCCTTCATCTAGTCAAGGAGTTCTTCAAAACTTGATAGAGGGTATTGATTTTTATTATCTCTTAGTTTATGTGGTGATTGATAATATAGAGAATCATTCTCCATTTTCTTTGTAAGAGAATAAAATGAATGATACCTAGGGAACATAGTGGTATTTATAAAAGCATTCAGTAAAATTCCCTCTACTTATATATTAAACTCTGTGGTCTTGGTTCAGGCCATTTGATCTACTTAGAAGATATATGAGCAGTATCATAGTGAAAACAGAAGTAGAAGTTAGTTTCCCAATTTAGGGTAAATCCTATAACATACCTAAAAGAAAAATTATTGTATTCCACCATTGTTTAAGGAATATATTTTCTTAACATATTGTCTACACTCATACCCAAACTCTCTATTTAGTGGGTAATCAATAACAAATTCAAATAGCATGGTCACATGCATCCAAACTAAACATCCCACAAACCCATTTAAGATAATATTAAGCCATATAAGTAATAAAATTACACTCTCTAATGATAATCTTGTATCAATTCATGGATTAAATATAGTCATTCTATATCAATGATGAAGTTATAGGGATTTATCATAGTTGTGATGAGAGTCCATGAAAACAACTCTCCACTAATCACAAACTTAAACTGTTGGAAGATATGGGTAACCCTATGGTTTCTAAAAAAGGATTAACCATTCATATTGTTTGGGGTAGGTATTCTACTGGAATATAAAATTTATGATCTAATGATATAGAAATAAAATAATAGCTCAAATCTGTATTAAAAAGTATAGTTTTAATGTAAAAAGGAAATAAGTCATACCACAACCCATTTTAGGAACTACATGTTTATATACCTCTATAGTGTTCATATATTCATAGCCTTGGTCACTAGTTCTAACATTATGGTGAGGGATACATGAAGGTGTAATTAGTGTAAGTTGATCAAATAATCATTAATTATATGTAGAGTCTCCAATAGTAGAGGCTTATTCCCTAGTGTCAAAAGTCCTAGAGGGAGGCACCGTGATCTATTTGAGTGACCTCATTCCAGATTATGTTCTATTTTCTGGTAGTGACTTTGATCCATAGTAGGATCCCTTCAAAAACTAATTGACCACACATTAGTGTTCTTGTAGAACAATATGGAGGTTAATCTCACAAACTCATAGTGATGAGTTAAACACACATGTGTATCATATTCAATGTTACTTATTACTTCTAGATAGTGGGGGATCTAACTATTATGAACTTCATGTCATTTTAATGGAATCCATCAATGATTAGGATTGATGAGGGGAAGTTGTGTAATACCTTCACCAATTAAAATGAATGGAAAAATCCACCATGAATGGAGCTATAGTGCTCTAGAATGATTCTAATTATGTGAAAGTGGAGTTAAAACCCCATTTGATATCTAATTATGAGGCTTCTTGAATAATAAAACAATAGTGAGAGTATATAATTACAAAAAAAATGTTATAGGGTTAAAAAACATACTATAATATTCCATATTTATTTTGAGTTACATCCTTGTTTGAAATTTGGTTTTAACCCCTTTAGGTTAGTTAATTAAATGTTTCCTGGGTGTTTGAGAGATATTGGGATTTCCCAAGGGTTTGGTACTTTAAATAAGGGGGAAAGGAGGAAAATCCATTGCATATTAAACATTTAGTGCATGGTTAGTGGTATTTGTGTGAATTAGCCATGTTTTCTTAGAGGAGGTGGTTCACGGTTGGTAAACCCATGAAATTATAGGGTAAAACTATGCATACTTGTACATAGCTATCTTGTATGGTTGGTCAAACCATCTAGGATCCTCAAGAGACCATAAGACCTGGCCCACTCTTAGACAAATGGTGGTGCATGTTTGGTGCATGTTTGGTGCATGGTTTGGAATATCGTAAAACTAACCCATGTTCCTCATTAAAGATGGGAGAATTTAACATTTTTTCCTTTGGTATATAAGATTTCTTACATGATTTTTCTCTTTATTCTTCCAACATCAACCAATGGTTATTCACCCTTCCTCCTAGATATCCTAAGGATCTATCTTCCTCATTTCTAATCCATTAATAATTCCATTAGGTGAGGATCATATATCCATGTGATTCCAACACTCCCAATCCTTCTTTTTTCTATATTAGGTCTTGTGGAATTGTTCTTATTCTTTTGAAGCCCTAAAACACTGATTTTATAGTGTATCCTAGGTTAGGGATTCAAAGGGTGTTTTAATTCGTATCTAAGGCCAACAACTAGGAAGATTAATTCTACAAAATGTTGGTAGGTGGTCTACAAATTATATCCCATGGTATTGAGTTCGGATTAATGTGCATGTGGTCGTGTTCTTATGTCATTGTGTTTCCCATCTAGTTTCCTTTGTAGTAATTGTTTAATCGTTTGGTTAAATGATGAATTTAAACCCTCTGGATCCTCATGGGATTCATTTAGAGTGAATATACTAAGCTAATGGACACCCATGAGGTGTTTCACTCTGTTGAACATGGAAGTGGGTTGTTAAATAAGTATCTCAAAGATTGATAAGATAGATTCCTTGATAATTATGTTATCATCTTGACATGAGTTAGAGAATGAAACCAATGATAATTGTGGAATGTTTTTGACATGGAATAAGGGAGATTTTGGAATAATGTGATTGAGTTAAATATTTTAAGGTATGTAACTAGTCAATATGATAATGGTTTAAGTCATGAATGTGGTAAATTTTTTAATGTGTTAAGGTAGGTAAGTGGTAAATATGTTAATGGGTTAAGTAATGAAGAAGGTATATATGTTTATGAGTTATGGATTATAAATCGTATATCTGTTAAATGGTTAAGGAATATTTTACACATGGCTTAGTAGTATGTGTGGGTTAATATAATTAGGGCTCTATGCAAATGAGTTAGGTTAGAATAAGGCTCTAAGACCCACCCCAAAATGCATGGACTTGGAAGTTAGATTGAGGCTCTATAAAACAAATTAATATATGGGATATGAATACCTTGAATTAGGCTCCCAGGTAAGTTTTATGTATTTTTAGAATATTTTTTCCCTTAGGATATAGGTAACTTGATTATTTCCCCTTATGCATATTTTATATGACTGGCATAGGCCGAAGTTTTTTTGATGGAAATAGATGACCCATGGAACAAATAATGAAATTGGTTAAAGTGAACCGAATTAATTAATTGAACCATGTTTATCTTTTTTCTATCTTTTCGTTCATTATGTACCTATGTACACTATTTTTTAGAGTGGATTTTTTTGTAGACGTCATTGGTGGTGGCCTAATGTGTTGTACTCACACCCTGATCGAGTTGTCATTGGGTATTTTAGAAGACTAAATGGTTGCAGGTCAGAATAAGGGAATAGGGCCTATTCTAGAGGTTTAATCTAGGGCTTAGGTATGTGTATTTTCTAGGGATCATAGTATGGAGTTGGAGATGGTTTTTTGTATTCTTATGTTTTTTTTATTTTGGTTTTCCCTCACACTTGGCACTATTTTGGAAAAAATCCCACAAAGAGTAATCTCGATGTTTTTAGAGGGATCGTGTTTGTTGAAAAAGGAAGATGTCCACGTTTTAGTAAGGTTTTTGTTGCCAAATCAGACCATTAGGATGATGTAGTATCCTAGTGTTTGAAAAAAAATGGTAACATAAAATCGGGTGTTGTTTATATGGAAAAAGAAGGATTTATGAGAAGGATTTCATAGAAATTTGTTCACAAACCATGAAGAGAATAGTTTATAGACTGTATAGTATAACATCTAAACATTTTGAACTATAAAGAAGGTACATGGAAGGAAAAATAAAATAAAAAATGAAGAGTTTCTACATTGTACTGGTATGTGAAATGCATATCACACTACATGGACTGTGAAGGAGGTGTGTAGTTTTATGGTCAGATTCGGTGTTTTAGGAGAACCAGGAATTAATTAAAGCATTATGTAGACTGTGTATGATTTTCACAGTGATGTTTTTACCACAATGGAGTTTAGGGTATTTTTGATTATTGGGTTTTTTGGAAATTATTTAACTATATAAAAACCCTTAATCATATCATTAGTGATATCAGATTTCATTAGATAATATCATCGCATGATGAATTCAGGTAAATCCAAAGTAGTTCATGAGGGAGGATTCCATGAATGGGAATAGTTTCATGAGTGAGCAATTATGAAAAGTAGAATGTCTGCAAATACATTTCATAGAAGGGGTTTGCGGGGATCAGAAGCTCACAAAAAAAGGGTCCATGAAGCATTATTGGTTTCTGAGGAATCAATTTTACATGAAGTAGAGGAATTCCATGAAGAAAGGGATGTCTGTGAGGAATTTGTCCTAGGTGGTACAAGAAAATTCTTATAGGATACAAGATAGTTTATGGTTGGTGAAAGAAAGTTCTTGAAATAACTAAAACAGTCCACTAAAGAAATCTCCATAAACTAATAGTTCACATAAAAGTGAATTTCATCTACAAGACACACTCATAAATGTGTGAAAAAATTATAAGGTGATTCAGAACAACAGGATATTCTTCTGGTGAAGCATTGAGCATAATTCAGTTGAGATAGAAGTGAGTTTTCAAATTGTGAGTGGTTGTAATGTAGGAGGTATAGTGAGTCTGTTATGAAAATTGTAAAGGTAGTGATCTGAAGAATAGATGTGATGTAGCCCAAAACATATTTCGGCAGTGATCCTTATCGGATTTGATACATTGGCACATTATCATCATATACTACTTGGATATAACCCTTTAATGGTAAACTAAGTAATTTTTTATGTCTCTTCAATAAATATGATTTATATTCATATATTTTTATATGAAAGGGATAGAAGAGTGTTTTATTTAAAAATGAAGTAAAAATCTAAATGGGTGGTTGTTTTAAACATTCATACATTGATTCACCCCCACCCCATTATGGTGTTTAATCTAGCTAGGAAAATAATTGGTATCAGAGAAAAAGGGTAATATTAGTGTTTCTCTCTCAAGGGTTTCAATAGAGGTTGTAAATAAAAATGGATTTCAATCTTCGATGGAAACAGTTTTCAAATATATAATAATTGGATGCAGAACTACATCGAATCATTAGGAATGGATTTATTTATTTAGTCAATGCATATAATTTCATCTAGTATCGAAAATGGTGCTTTATCTAAAGCTGACCGAGGGGAACTGGATGTAAATGCTAAAAGAATCAATACTTTAGGGGTATCCCTTTCTAATGAAATCTAAAAAAAGGTAATTTCTTGTAATTCATACCATTATATGTGGTAAAAGTTGTAAAATATATATCAGGGTGACTCAAGAGTCTAAGAAGAAATGCTTGGGGTTCTATGGAACAAGTATGAGGATCTAATAATGAACCCTAATGAGTCTATTGATGCATTCTTTGACTGGGAGAATATTTTTGTTCAATCCATGCATGAAATCAGAGAAATTATTGAAGATGTTAATATTCTCAAGCACATCCTAAGAATACCTCCACCTATATTAAATTTTTAATGATTATATATTAGAAGATAAATATCCAAAGGATCTGACATTGGATAGCTTTCACACTACTCATGTTACATATGAGATAAAAAATGATGATAATTATTCTATGCAAAATGGGATGTTTAAAGAAGTGTATTTCACGTTCATGAATAATCTCATTATTGAAGATGGACAGGAAGAAGAAGATATAGATTAAGTCATGTCATTCCTTTCATCATATTTAAAAGGGGTAAAAGAATGTTTAAATGGATACACATACTTGAATTCTTTACATATCGAAAGTTTTGACATCTTTCAGCAAGGTTCCCTAAGAAGTTTCAAGAAAATTATGAGAATGAAGTCAAAATTCCAATTAAGAATTATTTAACCCAAGTTAAAGGTAAAAAATATTTTAAGATAAATTTCTTCAAAAATAAGAATCTTCTTTCAATGGAAGATGAAAAATCAGAAGATTTAGAAGTAGAATAGTTAGAGAACTATAGGGATCCTAAATCAAATTTTATGGTGTATGTTTTTATAAATTCCCAACCAAGGGAATAAATATACAATGACAACGGAGATGTTAAAGGAATTGATTTCCTTCTGTTCAAATTAGAAGTTGCACTTGAAGAAATCGAAATTTGGAGAGCCAAACCAAGGAAAGAAAATATGGTGGTTCATGATTCAAAACTCTTTATACAAGAGCATAAGAAGAGAAGTTTTATCTGATGGATGAAATTGAAAATATTCAGTCTTCAACGGTATATAACTTAGATAATATGTGTGATTACAAGATCAATGTTTAAGAATATGAAACAGTTGTCGATGGTTTGAATAATACAATGAAAAATCATGAAAATAACATCAAAAAGATTGAGGAGGTTGTTTTCAACCTTCTACGGAAAGTGAAATATTAGGAAAAACAATTGAGACTATAAAATTATGTTATAAAGGAATTAAAAAATGAAAAATTAGAGTGTAAAGCTCCGGTGAAATAGACAAAGGAATGTCAATAAAAGAAAATGATAGATCTAAATTTTGAAACTAGTATAGGGATTGATCAAAAAAATGCGGTAATGGTTTAAGTCAGACCATAGACACCAAATTTGAGATTAAATATTTAATTGGGTATGAATTAGAACCATAAGTTTCAGAAAACCTAAGGTAGAACTATTAATGCGGTAGTGACACACATGAATGCACTCAGCATCAAATGTTGTTGTTGTGGTAATATTAGAGACTCACAAAATGTGTGTCCTATGTCAAAGAGATTCCAAGGAAATAAAGACCAAAATAGGCATCCATAAAAATATTAATATTTTATGATGTCATTTGATGGTCACTATTTCAGGTGTGGAGGATTCGGACACATCGAAAGATAATGCTTATAATAAATATAGAGTAATGTATAGAAGCAGAATGAATGATGTCATAAGAAATATCTCAGTGAATCATGAAATGAGCTGAAAATATAAAATTGATGTTCATATCTTCAAGAAAATTCTAGTCCATCATAATCCAAGGAAGATAAATATTTTCAATCCACACCATGTATGATGTCAAAGACAAGGATCAGAATAAAAAGAGATGAATAGGAAATTGTTGTAGAGATATATTTCAAAACATCATATCACATATGAATATGGATCGTTAATTGTGGATTAACCTTGAATATGATAGGAAATAAGGAAATAGTGACATGAATTAGATTCGACAGGGAAGGTATTTTGAGATTTGGTAATGATGAAGGGATTAAAATTATTTCTTTAGGAAAACCCATGTTAGGGGGAAAACATATGAGATGTGCAGATGCCTTGGTTGTCGAAGGTCTCAGTCACAACATACTATGTTCCAGTAAATTAGGTGACTTAGGATATTTCATAAGCTTTATGAATAAATTATGCATCATTGATGAAAAATATGATTTAGTTGTTTTTCATTGAAAGAGTGTGAAGGGAAATCTATATCTTATAAGTGGAGAAGGAGATATGTTCTTTTTTCTATGGGAGAAGATAAAAGGTTATATAATAAACACCTTTTTCATTTGATCCAAACATTATTATAAGATCTCGTGAAAATTTCCAAAAATCATTGGATGATCTAGTGAAAAGTAAAACTAATCAAGACTTCCCTAGGTTATCATGTGATCGTACACATACAAATGATTCTTTTCAAGAAGGTAAGATCATTAAAAATATATGTAAGGAAATAGAGAAAAGTTTGACAAAAGTGCTTTAGTTGGTGGATACTGATGTGTGCAGACCTATTTCACCCATAGTTGTTGATGGGAGGAGATATTATTTTATCTTCATTGATAATTTTATCATAATGGAATTGGTATCAGTCATCACCCACAAGTATGAAATGTTTAGTTTCATAAAAAGTTTTCAAAGGCAAGATTAAAAGATTCTAGGTCAAAAAAACCATAAGATTTGAACATATAATGGAACATAGTTCAAAAATATCCAAGTGAAGGATTATCTTCAGAAACGTGGGATAATTCACAATTTTTTAATAGTAACATCTTCACAATAAAATAGAGTAGTTGAGAGAAGAAATAAAATAATTAAAAACATGGAAAGAACAATACCCATTGAGATAGAGCTTCCAGAGATTTTTTGGAAATAAGAAATTAATACATCAGTATATACATCAAATATATCATTATTATGTCCAAAATAAGAGAAGAATCCACATGAGATATGGTTTGGAAAGAAGCTAATGTTTAAGTACTTTTGAGCCTTTATAAGTAAGTGTTTCATTATAAAAAAGGATAAACACAAAATGTTTGAATCCCATTTATATAAAAGAATATTTATTTGATACTCAATAAAATGAAAATCATATAATTTAATAAATAAATGGATGGGGAAGGTATTTGAAAGAAATGATGTAACTATAGTAGATAATGAGTTGAATCTTCTGAAATTACATGATCGGTATTAAGAGGATAGTAATCAATAGATAACAATGTCAATAGAAGTCCTAGTTATAATATACAATTTAGAATAAGATTTAAAATTATGAAAACAATGAACATATACTAATATCTCCACAATTACATTCGAGAAAAAGATGAAATTGATAGGAAAAACATAATTGGTGATCAGAAAATGCCATTATTGATGGGGAGGATGAAGAATATACATCAAGAATCATTATTATCATAGGTAGAGCAAAAACATTTTGAGTAAGTATCTGAAGATAACTACTAGGATCATGATATGAATGATGAGCTTGATCAAATTGAGAAAAATCAGACATTGGAGATTGTTTCAAGACCAAAAGATAAGAATGTGTACATGAATAAATGGGTTTTTCGCAACAAGATGAATAAATATGGTGTAGTGATTTTGAACAAAGCATGACAAGTGTACAAAGGGTACTCCATGAAATAGGGTATCGATGTTGATGAAGAATTTTCTCCTGCTATAAGGCCAGATACAATCAGATTATTCATGGTCATAGCAGTGTAAAGAATGTTCAAATATTTCTAGATGGTTATTATTTCAGAAATTATTAATGGGGTATAATAATAAGTTTATATTGATAATCCAGAAGGTTTTCTCATTCATGAGGATGAGGATAAGGTATCTTGGTTGGGAAAAGAACTATACGGATCGAAGCAACTGCCAAGCACATGGTATTCATGACTAAATAAATTTTTTATGAATCTAGATTTTCATCATGATGGAGTTAATTAAAATATCTATGTCAAAAAAGGAAGTAATCAAAGGATGATGGGTATATGGAAAAGTAATAAACTTTTGTGTATCAGATTATGCTTAGTGCAAACCGTTCAAAAAATTTAGGAAAACTGAGTTTGAAATGTCTATGATTGGAAAACTGATGTTTTTCCTTAGATTATCGGTGACATAATCAAAGAATGGAAAATTCTTTTCTCAATATAAATATTACAATGAGGGATTGAGAAGATTTGGTATGGGTAATTCCAAGAATATGATGAATCTGGTGGCTACCTAAATGAAATTTTCACGTGATGATGAAGGCAAAGCGTTCAATGTCATATAATACACACCTATCGTTAATACTTTGTGGTACATAACAATGACATTTCGGGATATTGTTTTTGCGACATTCCAAGCAGAACTGTATCAATATAATCCTAAGGAAATCCACTTTCTTTTAGTGAAAAGAATACTTTGGTATATAAAGGTCATTGTGATTTTTTTTCTTCTATAATGAAAAGTCTCATCAAGATTTATCAGGCTATACAGATTTAGATTGGGCCAAATTAGCAGATAATATAAAATCAGTGTTAGGTGGTGCATTCTATCAATGTGGATTGTGTATTTCTTATTTATGAAACAAATGGTATTCTATTTCATAGAGAACCATAGAAGCTAGATATATTGTTTCTACTCAAGTTTGTTTGCAGTTATTATGGATGAAGTAGTATATTTATGATATGGGAGTGGAAGTGAAGTATCTAATCAGAATCCATTGTGATACTTCAAGTTCTATAAATCAAAGTAGATTCCAGTCCATCATTCTTGGACAAATCACATTGAAATCAAGTATCATTTTATTAAGGAAAAGGTAGAGAAATGTCTTATAAAGTTGGATTATATTCTAAATGAACCAAAGGATGCAGATATATTGAAAAATTCCTTACCTAAAGAATGATTTTAGAATCATCAAAATGATATTAGAGTACAGTAAACTCCTCACACTTGAAATGGTGTATATGTGGTACCACCTCTCCTTGAGGCTTGGTGTGTTTTCTATAATGTGTTGATTTCTGATTGTTACTATTTTGCAGATCACAATGATGTGACCTTAGCATTCATTGATAAAGGGGGAGAAATTATGGATATAAAATGGGAGGAAATTCATCAATCAAGATATAGGGAGAAGCTAATAGGGGATCAGTGAAGTAAGGGGTTTTAAATCTGATGATGATAAAGATGATCAATCAATGGTTATATATCCCAATAGATGGGGTTCATCATGAAAGTAGTTGAGTGGTTTTTTAATTAATATATTCATTGATAAAATTTTCATGCTATTATTTTTTCTCAAATTGATCATGGATCATGTGGGATTAGAGTGTGTGTTGAGTAAATATTTAATTGTTATATGAATCGAAGGAGACTAATTTTTGTAGATGATGAGAGAATATTTCACAATATTTCAAATTATGAAGAGTTGTCAACAATCCCATAGAGGATATTGTTGGGAAAACATATTTCAATTCATCATCTTGGGGTTTATGTATGGATTTTGTTTTTTGAAAACTCCATATAACCGCGTTTCAAAGACTGTGAAGTGTGGAGTTTTTGGACCACATAGTAGAACATCATCGCTATGAGTAACCTAAAGAGGTACGTGGAATTGTAATGAAAAATCATAAAAGGAAGAGTTTCTTCATAGAATGATACATGAACCATGAAAGAGGAATGACATTTTGTGGTCATAGGTGGTGTTTTAGAAGCACTGTGAACTAATTACCATGTTATGCGGACCATTGAGAATGTTCACGATGAAGGATGTACAATAACAGATTTTTTGTAATTTTTGTTTGGTAGGATTCTATAGATTTATTTTATTTATATAAAGGATCTTAATCAAAACATTAGAGAGAGTGAATTTAATTATAGAATATCATCCCTAGAAGAATTGGGGAAATCCAAAATTAGTTTGCGAGGGAGGATTCTGTGAAGGTGATGAGTTTCACGAGGGATCAATTCGATGAAAGATATATTCTACGAAGATAGTTCATAGAAGGGGTTTGTAGGGTCAGTAGCTCACAATGAAAAAGAGTCAACAAAGCATCAATTGTTTTTGAGGAATTAGTTATCCATTAAGTAGAGGTGTTCCATGAGTAAAATATTACCCCGAAGGCATTCAAGACATGCGGTGCAAGGCATTTCATGGAGGATGAGGGAAATTTTATGTTTGGTGCAATAATGCTTGTGAAGGGACTAAAATATTCCACAAAAGTAATTTATGCAAATGAAATGTTCCTGGAAAAGTGTATTCAATCTACTGGGTGAGAACAAAACTTCATGGAATATGAATATAAGTGTGAAACAATTTTGAGGTGATTCAGAACAATAAAAGAGTATTCTGGAGGACAAAAGCACACTTTAGTGGAGAGAGCACTGAGATATCAAATTGTGATTAGTTTTATACTAGGAGGGATATTTAATCCTCTATGAACATTGAAAAGGCGGTAAGCCTGGATATAGAAGTTTTCTAGACTAAACCATATTTTGTTAGTGATCTTTATTGAATTTGGTACATCGAAACATTTTCATTGTATTCTCAGTAGATGTAGCCCACTGAGGGTAAATGAAATAAAATTGATGTGTCTCATGGATGATTTCATTTTTATTCATACATTGCTACTGGAAAGGGATATAAGAGTGTTTTTTACAAACAAAAAAGATCTAAGGGCATTGTGGTTTTAATCTTCCATACCCTAATTGCCCCCCCATTATGGTATTTAACCTAGTTGGGATAACACACTATATGAAACGACAAAGAAAATTTTCTAATTGGTTGTGGGCTTGTATTTATATTGGGAAATGTATTTTTGTTAAATTTTTATGGTTTAAATTGTTTCATTTATTTTATATTTTATCTGTTGTGGATTAATCTGATAACAATGGTATAGTGCACCCATGTGTTTTACTAGACCCTCACTACAAGTCGGTAGCCTCTAGAATATGGGGTGGTGTGTCTAAGTTCAGGTGGTGAACCAACACATGGAACTAGATAAGTGGAACCCGGGTCAGGATGATACAAAGTGCTCTCATAGTGGATTTTTCATATTCTATTGTCTTACTATTTAGTAATGGTAGATTGAAGATTATGATGTGTTTGGAATTTTAAATGAGATCATGCATTTGAGTAGCTAACCCATTTATAAGGAAAACCCAAGTAACTTGATTGCGATTTTTTTCCTTAGTGTTTGTTGTTTTGTATGGATGATATTTCACCATGAGTGGTTCACTTCTTCTATGATGTGACTATTTTATATAATTTTTCACATAGCTGAAATGACATAGGGTTGTGAATAAATGCATCATTTTAGGATCCTAGGGATTCATGAAACATGAATCATGGTAGGTACACATGGGAAATAAATTTTATATGTTAGGGATAAGATGTTTTCCATTTTTCATTAAAATTTGAATGAAATTATGTCCAAAAAAATGATGAAAATGGTAAAATTGAAAGAATGAAAAATATTGGTTAAATATTTTTTTCTACTGAAGATTCATAAAAGGGTAAAAATTTGTTTTTGATGAGTTATAAAGGTAGAAAAGCACCTAAATAAGAAATATAATTGTTTTTAAGGTAAAATGGATAAAGAGGGTGTCTTAAGAAAGACTTGTGACTATGTAATTTCGCTTACCCCATGTCGACCATGACCCATTGTAGATATGGGTGAGTGTAGTGTTGGGAATGAGACTATATCTGTTGGGATTATATATGTGAAGTGGGTTTTTTAGGTTCAATAGAGAGCCTTCTTTTTCATGAACATTGGTGTCATTGTGTAATGTGTTTTGAGATGTGTGTTTAGAATTGTAGAGAGATACCACCATGAAGATGTGTTTCTATTGGGTGATATGAGGATATCATCGAGAAAGATCCTCCAATAACAAAGTAGGATATCTCATTAATTCAAGGAAACATAGGGGTGGAAAGGTTCATGAGAACATTACTCATTTCATACAGATGGTGGAATAATGCCCAAAGTAGGTCATGCTGAGTGTTTTTGACCTAATTAGAGAGTTTCATTTACATCACCCTACAATGTTTTCTATAGAGGGTGGAACCGAGTCTATGAAGTTCTAGATAGGGTCCATAAATTTTATTCTAGATCACTTAGAGGAACCTCTTAAGTAGAGGATCATGTTGGTGTCTTATATGTTATGATGACCAGAAAAACACTAGTGGGATATCCTGGTTTAGACTGAGCAGGAAGAGGTAATGTTAGGGAAATAATTTGAAGAAACCATTCTAGAACATTTATTTTAGAAACCCTTGGTATTGGAGTTGGTTGTTGATTTTATGAGTTTGACCCAGGGACTATAATTGTGATGTATTATGATGTCTACTTCACGAACATGGAATGTTTTGATCTAGTGTTGTAAGGGGATGAGGAAGATACTACGAGATGTTTTCAGGATGAACATAGATATGAGATGATTTACAGGGTGAATATATTATATTTATATAGGGTTTATTAGGTGGGGATTATTCCATTATTTCATAATGAAACCTAAAAAATAATTCTAAAGGTGGAAATGCGATTCCATTTGAGAGATCTCGTGGTGTGACTTTTGATGGTAGGAAGTTCTATTCTAAGATTTTTCACCAGTGTAGTTGTAGTATCCCGCCTCAGGTGCCACTAAAATGTGCCCCGAGATGGTGGTCCACATGACCTCAAACACATATTCCAGAATTATAGAGGCTTTCGATTAGTAGAGAGAGACTAGGGTGTGTCTGTGGATATATTATTCCCTCATATATCAGATTATGCATAGAGATAAACAAAGGGTAATAAATAGTAGAATCATATATGTTAACAGAGAACATAATAAGTAAATAAGTAACCCATGTAAGATAAATAAGAAATTGTAGGAATAAGAATATCAATAATATATATAAATATGATCATGATTTTAGATCTCTACACAAAAATGAGACTAAAATGTAATAGGGGTACAAACATATACTGCATTCTATACAAAAATACAAAACATGCCAAAAGTTTCTACACTGCATCTTAATAATTTGCTTAGTTCTCTATCCCAATAATTCATCCTATGAAAAAAACAATCAATCATCGTAAGAAGAATTCTTCTTTTTCTACATTCATGTTATCATAAAGTCAAATCAGGTACCAAATAGTGCCTTAGCAGGGTGTGATATATAAATATCAGTAGGTCGGCACCCACGATGTCTAGGACAATCAATTTTATATAACAATTAACTGAGAAGTGTCTCATATCACATAAATGTAGAATAGTACAAATTCTGAATGATAACAACTTTGTCAGGGGTTCTAAAAGGACACCCATACCTTACCATCGGGTTCAGACTAATCCGTATATCTGAAAGTAGTACCTATACAAAGAATAATATTTATTCAAGGGCCAAACCAAACAAGTAAATGCAAGAGGGAAAACCCCATATATTTTTCATTGGATTGGGGTTTCATTTTCATTGTCACATAACAATTTAACTTGCAATAAATAATAATAATAAGATATGTATCTCTTATGAAAAGAGAAATCAGTAAATCCATCACTACCAAGGTGGAGTGGAAGCTCATCCCAGGAAATCTAAGAAGAATCCCAAGGGTTTCTATACAACATACAATATAACCAATGCCATGTAGTCCATCCAAGGAAACCCATATGGTGTTCCTTGTATCACTCATGACACAGTGACCCTAAGTTTGTACCAAGTATCTCACATAGGGGATCAGGTATCATCCATGGCATGGACTAGATATCTTTATAAAGGATCTATCCTTGGTTTCTCACCTAGGGAACGAACATCACTCACGACTATAAGTAAAACCATCTGGATATCCCATACTTAGAAAGACAAATAATTTCTCCCGATCAGTTAACAGTAAACAACCAAGCAGAGAGAGTCCATCCATGAAATCGTTAAATCATGACTCATGTTCTCTCATGACTCATAGTAAGTGATCCATATCAAACATTCCATATTATAAGATAGGGCCTATATTTATAATTACATACCAAAAAACTAGCATTTCAATATCACATGCTCACCATTTAATCACGATATACAATTTTAGTCAAAAAATGGCCTCATTCATATTTTAAGGCATTGAGCATTAAATGTGAGCAAGGAATGGGAAAGAGTCATATGAAACAAGGCATAGCGTTTAGTTCAAACCATTAAACATAGAACAAGAAGAATATATCAATTTTAAATATTGTGTCATGAACTCAAGACAAAGGAAATTACCTAATGCTAAAAATATAAATAACATGGGCTGATATTTGGAAATAAGCATAAGCATGGTAAAGAAAGAATAGGTACATGGAATTAACATGTCTCTAATCACATGTTTCTAATGATAATTAAATAGATCAATCCATCAAAACGGATCAATCATAACACTCCATTTAAAGCAATAAAAATGATTATGTAATGATAATTAAATAGGGTAAAGACATATGGAACCTGGTGTAACATAAATGTAAGTACTCACATGGAATAAGCAAGGTATCCATCCAACTATAAATAAGAAATATTAGATGTATGGAATCTAGTATTTTCATTTAAAGACAAATGTCAATGCATGATGTTTAGTGGTCACCCTCATGAATAACAAATTCCCTTAATTGAATTTATAATAAATGTTATTTAAATCAAAAATCAACTCACATGCAATAGTTAACCGCTTTATCCATAGGAAAAGGGGCAACCAAAGTGGACACACACATAGAGGTGTCCAACGATATGAAAGCACCCCACATGTGGGTTTATCCAAAAGGTCATGTCATATATGATATGAAAACCCATTACAATGAATTTAATATAAAAGAATAAGACCCTTTTGGAAGGCTTCAACAGATGTCACAACATAACTACATCTAAAAAGTCACAAAACGAATGGGAAAGGCATGGAAACCCTATATAGATGCTTTAGCACTCTAATAATTTGATAACAAACCTTGATTCATCCTAAAATGAGAGAAATAAATTGATTTATCCAAATCCTAAAAATAGGTCAGAATTACATCGCACATAAATAGCACTATGGATAGAGAAGGAACCAAGATATAGGTGAGTGCAGAAGGTGGAGCATACCAAGATGGTTCTATTGCTTCCAATAATGAAAGAATTGGTGGAGAAATGAGGGATGAATCTCCAAACCCCATATAGGTGAGGAGGGGAGCTCAATAGCCTAGAGGAATAGGATAACCCGCTGGAAAGGGTGGGTAAAGAAAGTAAGGGTGAAATAATATTTAGTTAAGGGAAGATTAGGTTTTTCACTCATATAGAAGGGGTCTCATGGTTGGGCCCCATGATTAAACAAACAGCATTCCAACCATGCAGGACCTCACTATCTGAAAACAATAGGTGCTCGCATGACCATGCGGCCTAGGTCACACTGTTATAGACATACCATGTGGACCTACGAACCACACACTCTACTACTGTATAGTTTAGGGAACTGTGCAGGATGGGCTATATGGTTTTCTCTAACCATGTGGCCCAATCTGTCACCTCCCATTTCAGGGAACCAGACTTCAAAGGAGTCTGAGATGCACCTAAAACCTCCTTTATCATTCTATACATTAAAACTAGGGTTGTCTCAGTTAATTAAACCAAAAAATTAAATGGCACATACCATTGGATAAATCTTGGACATTACAACTTCCCCTCCTTAAAACAACTCATCCCGAGTTTCCCTTTCGAGGGTGGTAGAACATCTCCTAAGAAAATCTCTAGCCAATGAACACACACATCGGCCTCCCACTCCCAGATCTCTTCTTGTACACATTTGTGTTTCCATAATACCCATACCAAAGGAACTGATAAACCATGGAGGACCTTCATGTTGTGATCAAAGGTATGTATTGGATGTTCCATGAAGGAAGCATGTGCTTCCAGCTCGATATCATCAGGATAAAATAAATGAAATAGGACTGAATGATATTATCAAAGCTAAGATATGGAGAAGACATTGTGAATAGCAATGTATTGATGTGGTACCAACAACCGATAGGCTAGCATCCAAACTCTCTCTACTATCTAAAATGACCAGAAATACTGAGGATAAATCTTTCTATGTCTCTTGATCCATTTATGAACCAATTTAGGCAATACATACTGAAAGACTCAATGTCCCACCTTGAACTAAAGTGTTATATGGTGACAATCAGTTTAATAATTCTTACTAGACTGAGTTGTAGAAATACACCATTAAATCATATGAACTTTCTCTAAAGTCTCCTAATAAATATGAGGACCCAATATAGCTGCATCAGCTGCCTCAAGCCAACGGTGGGGTGAATGGGATAGTCTACGATAGAGGGCTTTATAAAAATCCATATGAATTGTTTCATGAAAGATGTTATTATAGGAAAACTCAACCAAAGGAATACTCTTTTCCCAAGATCCTCAAAAATCAAGGATACAAGCACATTGCATATAATATAACACCTTAATCATCTTCTCAGACTACCCATTGGTCTAAGGGTGATATAAATTACTCAAGAGAACCTTTTAACATAGTTCTTTCTGCAACCCTTTCCAGAACTATGATGTGAATCATATAACGACCCATACTCTACATACATTTTTAATACTTCAAAAATTGAAGCACACTTATTACAACATATGATAAAACTACAAAGGACCGTATAGGTATAGTGCCTTTAGAAACTGGGAAACATAAACAACTGGTTCATAAATCTTCTACAGTGTCTCCCATTTATTTCATCATATCTAGGGTCCCTTTTAGCATATTCTACTTAATATCCATCTTCCTGACCTGGGGAAAAAACATAAAAGGGTGAGCTCAAATGCTCAGTAAGGCAAATAAAGGAAATAAAAATCATATCATATCTTTTTGAAAATCATAACCTGCAAAAGAGATCATAATATCTTAACATGGAACAAATCATAGGAGTGAAAATGAGAACCCCATAATCATAACATAAAACTTGAAACTTTGTGTCATGCACACATAATCATGGAAAATCATTTCTTGTTAGTCATGACTCATCGCCAAGACTATCTTAGTGGACAAAGTCCCTTTCTGAACCGAGTTCACTCCTCGTTTCAGTCCTGTATCACTGAACCGAAATAACCTTCTGTTCCAGCCATGTCTATCTCATGAGATATAAAATCTTTACCCAATGCATTGGAGGGAGATATAGGTCCCACCCATCTTATAATGAATCCTTTCTTATGTGTGCCACATAATCATAAAACATACATCATCGCATAACACATGAAACAAAAATGGGATTCTTGAAACATCATGACATCATAAATAAATTCATATAAGAAAAAGGAATTCATAAAAATAATTCCATCACAACATGATCAAATCAATGTAATAATAGGGATAAAAACAGAACCCTTTATTATCTTAGATGGAAAATAATTTTGAAAATCACTTGAACTCCATTCTTGAGGAAAATATCCTTTCTTCTTCAAAAACATTTTTCCTTTCATAACATGTCATACAACTTTAAAATAAAAAAGTTGATTAAAAATAAACTTGAAAACTTGTAAAGGAAGCTTCTTGGAAACAATGTTTTAAAAATCCATTCATGCCGTATAAGTTAAAAAAACATTCTTCGTACTTTTGTCGGAAAAGTCAAAAAGTACCTCGTACGGAAAAACGACAAAAGATTCCTTTCATATTCATTACTAAAAACTCACCTAAGGGTAAAATTGGATTTAAACTATTGCAAGTGGATGGAAACAATATTTCATATTGAGGGAACATGGATGTGGATGATAAAATACACCCCAGTAAATACTTACGAATAAACAATCTCGGATAAAAATGAGATTGTGATATTTCCCTTACCTTAGGTCCGATTATCTTTGTACGTGTCCAAAGCTCTTGTATAATGGTTTAAATAATGTTATTGACTTATTCCAGAATCATACATATTTATATGATATCATATATGGTCATATTATTAGCTTCTTGTTAGTAATATTTCATTGTTACTTGTTACTCGGGTCTTTATAACTTTTTGTTCTTATGCGTGTTTTGTCGAATAAATTCTTATTCTTATCTTTAGGTTATAGATAATTCATTTCCAGAATGGTATTAGTGTATTATATACCATATTCATTCATTCAATTCATTTATATAATCATTATGAAATGAAGATCATGTAGAACGAGTCGCATCACATCGTGGAGACGGTATTCCGTACGTACGCACGAGTGATGATATCATTCCTATGATCGTGGAATTGTATTGGAGTATATATATATTATTTCAGTATCAATATTACTTCATAATAATCATATTTAGTTACTCATTACACCATTATAACCATCCTTGTAAGGTGATGGTGGAAAATAGATTACACCACGGCGTGGAGACGGTATTCCGTGCGTACGCACGCGTGGTGATTTCATTTTTCCGTAGGATGGATAGAAGGTGAAATAGGGTTGTTTCATATTTATAATAACATATCAGTATGTAAGTAATACTGATGTTATTACTTTATCATGAAACAACTAAAGAAGAAGAAGTTGAAGAAGAAAGAAATTGAAAAGATCGGTAATGGATATTACCTCTTCTTTGGAACGCCTCTTTGAATCCTCCACTTAAGGAACTAAGATTGGTCTTTGGAGAAGACCAGGACCTCTAGGATTATTCTATGGAAGTGGAGAGGAGAAAATGGCAGGGGTTGGCCGAGCTTGAGTGCTCAATTTGGTGTGAGGAGGAGGGGGAGGAGGTGCCCTTTTATAAGGGAGGAGAGGGGCACCTTAGGAATATCTCAAAATATTATTTTATATTAAAGTAAAAATCGGTTTATAATGGTTCCAAAGGGTCTTATTTCGAAGATAAAGTGGGGAAGGGTCGAAATCCTATCAACCAATAGGATTTAGACAAGTTTAGGGTATTATTTTAACCTTATCAATTAGATTTAACTCTAAGTTAAATAATTTAACTTTTACCATGTCTTTTTGTTTTCTTTCACTATATGGTTAATACACTTACTATAACATGCCAAACGAACCCCAAATTGTTTATTATTAAAATATATATCCTTATCTAAGTCATTTGGCCGAACCTTAGATTTTTAGGAATAAAATAACAATTAATAATATAATATTTTATTTAAAAACTATTTTGTGTCAATTTTGACACTATTTGATATATGATTTTTGTGAAAGTCATAAAAGAATTATATGTTCGAACCAAGTTGATTAAATCAACATTAATATATCATAGTAACCTATAAAATTAGTTTAATTCATAAAAAGTCTCAAATTACATTTATTTTGGTGTTTATAACATCAATTATGTCAATATTTCATTAATAAGATAATTACTGCATCATCATTGTGTCATAAATAAATTACATTATTTGATGTCTAAAAATTACAAATAAAATATCATCATGTAGGAAATCTTTTTATATTTCTAATGAATATTTACAATTGAATTTATCTTATGTATAACTCATATTAAAAATGATTTACTTATTAAACTTTGATTTTAACTATTTTAACCCTTCTTTAAATAAATTAATAATAAATGTCCTAATCTAATCCAAGTGGGCCTAAATGGTCATATTTTATTCCTAAGTTTGTTTTTGGTCGAATTACACTTGTCCAATAGAATTAGGACATGTGTTAGGGTAATATTAATATCATATTTACCCTTAGTTACCCTATTTACTATTAACCGCGGTAAAAAAAGTAAAAAGTTACTATTCACCAAAAAATTATTTTCATCTCATTGAACCACATTTTAGTCCTTGATATTAACCGTGTCTCTCGGATTTTCGAAATTCCAATCACAGAAGCGGTAAAATTAAGTTTTATGCAAAATTCAGTTTTTAACCTACCACTTAGTGGTTTCACTATTCATCAAAAATTGAAAGTTTTCAGAAAAATACCAAAATTTCACCCTAGGCTAATTTCGATATTCTGAGTCCAAAAATGAAGTCCATTTTGAAAAATAAAATTTATAAAATTTCAAAAAGTGGTTATTACTATTCATAACGGCTAGTTTTAATAGCATATTGTTGTTTAGTGAAACTCGGTATTGCGTACGACGCAAGCTATCGAGGAAGGTCGTGATTGCGTGTAAAGCAAGCCAAGAAAGTGTTGTGTAGAAAAAGATTCCTTTGATGATTTATATAACATAAAAGTCTCGGGTGTTACATTCTACCCCCCTTAAAAAGAATTTCGCCCTCGAAATTCGTCACTTTGCAACAAACAGATGAGGATACTTCTCCCTCATCATATCCTCAAGCTCCCATGTAGCTTCTTCAAGTTGGTGGTTCCTCCATAAAACTTTCACCAAGCGAGTGGTCTTGTTTCGTAGGACTTTTTCGCTACGATCCAGAATCTCTATCGGCTGTTCTTCATAAGAAAGATCTTGCTCCAGCGGTACAACTTCTGAGCTGAGTACATGTGAAGGATCTGGTATGTACTTTCTCAGGAGAGATAATGGAACACATCGTGAACTTGAGAGAGATTCGGTGGAAGTGCCAATCGGTAAGCTACCTTCCCAACACGATCCAATATTTCGAAAGGACCGATATATCTAGGGCTCAACTTCCCCTTCTTTCCAAATCTCATAACCCTCTTCCAGGGAGATATTCGTAAGAACACTTTATCACCCACTTCAAACTCTAGGTCTTTTCTTCGGTTGTCGGCATAGCCTTTCTGTCGACTCTGAGCTGCTCTTATGTGTTGTTGAATAGATCTGACCTTTTTTGACATTTCATCAACGAGATCAGGTCCTAATAGCTTTCTTTCCCCAACTTCATCCCAGCAAGTTGGAGTCCTGCATTTCTTTCCATAGAGAGCTTCATAAGGAGCCATTTGAATACTGGAGTGAAAGCTATTATTATAAGAAAATTCCACCAAAGGTCGGTGTTGATCCCAACCTCCTTTGAAATCCATAGAGCAAGCTCTCAACATATCTTCTAGGGTTTGAATTGTTCTCTCAGACTGACCGTCTGTCTGGGGATGATAAGCAGTGCTGAAACTCAACTCTGTATCCAGAGTATGCTGAAGACTTCGCCAGAACTTCGAGGTAAATCTCGGATCTCGATCATATATAATAGAAAGTGGTACTCCATGCAATCTTACCACTTCCTTTACATATATCCTGGCAAGCTGATCTAGAGAGAAATCCTCTCTAATAGGAATGAAGTGTGCAGACTTTGTGAGACGATCAACTATGACCCAGATAGCATTATTGCCTTTGGATGTTTTAGGAAGTCCTATGACAAAGTCCATAGTGATGTTTTCCCATTTCCATTCGGGTATGGGTAATGGTTGTAACATCCCCTTAGACTTCTGTCTCTCAGCTTTAACTTGTTGACAAACCAAGCATCGAGAGACATATTCAGCAACATCTCTTTTCATGGCATCCCACCAGAAGTACTCTTTCAGGTCCCTATACATCTTCGTGCTTCCAGGATGAATAGAGAATGAAGAACTATGAGCCTCATCCAGCAGCTCTTTCTTTAAATCGGGGATGGGAGGAACACAAACCCGATTCCTGAACTTTATTATCCCATCACAATCAAGGTTGAATTCAGGAACATTTCTCACCTTCTTTTGTAACTCGACATCTTCTTTCTGTGCCTCTTTAATCTTCACATGTATAGATGGTTGAACATTCATTTGAGAAAGATAAGATTTTTCCCCTTCCATTATAATTCCAAGATCCATCCTTTGTAAATCCATAAATATTGGATCTTTTGTGATCCTCATCATGGATAAACTAGCATGGTCTTGTCGACTTAATGCATCTGCCACCTTGTTTGCTTTCCCAGGGTGGTAATGGATTGAGCAGTCATAATCCTTAATCAGCTCCAACCATCTTCTTTGACGCATATTCAACTCCTTTTGTGTGAAAATATACTTTAAACTTTTATGATCAGTATAAATATCACACCTTTCACCATAAAGGTAATGCCTCCAAATCTTTAATGCAAAGATTACCGCAGCCAACTCCAAATCATGTGTTGGGTAATTTTGTTCATGGATTTTCAACTGTCGTGAGGCATAAGCTATCACCATATCATTTTGCATAAGAACACACCCCAATCCCTTCTTGGATGCATCACTGTAGATCACAAACCTTTCTCCACTACAAGGCAGTGTGAGCACAGGTGCACTGGATAACCTTCTTTTCAACTCCTTGAAATTCTCTTCACATTCCTCTGTCCAGACAAACTTAACTCCTTTCCGAGTCAACTTGGTGAGTGGATTAGATAATCGTGAAAAATCTTTTACAAAACGTCGATAATATCCAGCCAAACCAAGAAAACTTCGGATCTCAGTTACTGTTGTTGGTCTCGACCATATTTCGATAACCTCTGTTTTTGCTGGATCCACAGATATCCCCTCTTTCGAGATTATGTGACCCAAAAATGAAACTTTTTGAAGCCAAAATTCACACTTGGTAAATTTGGCATAAAGCTTCTCCTTTCTCAGGGTCTCCAATATAATTCTCAAGTGATCTTCATGTTCTTCCTTGCTCTTTGAATAGACAAGAATATCGTCTATAAAGACTACCACAAATTGATCAAGATAGTCTCTAAAGACTCTATTCATTAGATCCATGAAGATAGCAGGGGCATTAGTAAGACCAAATGGCATCACTATAAATTCATAGTGTCCATACCATGTACGGAAAGCCGTCTTTGGTATATCCTCCCTTTTGACCCTTAATTGATGATACCCTGAACGAAGATAAATCTTGGAAAAGTATTGAGCTCCGCGTAGTTGGTTAAATAATTCATCAATGCGTGGGAGAGGATATTTGTTCTTGATAGTGATCTTGTTAAGTTCTCAATAATCAATGCAGAGTCTCATTGATCCATCTTTCTTCTTAACAAATAGAATAGGTGCTCCCCAAGGTGACGCACTAGGGCGTATGAATCCCTTATCAAGATTCTCCAGGAGTTGCTTCTTCAATTCCTGCAACTCAATTGGGGCCATTCTATAAGGTGTCTTTGAAATAGGCAAAGCACCCTGTACGAGTTCTATTGAAAACTCAACATCACGATTTGGTGGAAGACCCGGTAATTCCTCCGGAAAGACATCATCAAACTCCCTTACAATGGGAATATTCTTAATCGTGAGTTTCTCACCAACCATTTGAGATAAATAACCTTCATTTAGTGGGATCAATACCCATAAGATGGAAGAAATTTCCACTGGAAGGTTATGTTCATCCTTGCATTGGTATACGATCGTAGATTGATCTGGAGTATGAAATGTGACTTCCCTTCTTTGGCAATTGATATGAGCTCCATGTAGAGAAAGCCAATCCATGCCAAGAATCACATCAAATTCCACTAAAGGAAGGATCACAAGATTTGCAGGAAGCACTTTCCCACAAACTTCGATCGGAGAAGAATTATAAACTTTTGATGCGATTGATGTGCCATTAGGTGTTGTCACAGCTAACTCAACATCTAATTGTTGAGGTAGTACGGTGATACCCTTAGAAAAGTCTTCAGAAATAAAAGAGTGGGTGGATCCAGAATCAAATAAAACATTTGCTACTTTAGAGTGGATGGTAAGTGTACCTTTCACCACATCGTTATCGTACTCCACATCGCTGATAGAAATTGCATGTGACTTTCCTTTGTCTTTAGCTTTAAGAGTTTGTTGACGTCGACCATCATCATCAACCCTTGGATTTGGGCATTGATTGGCATAATGCCCCATCTCCTTGCACTTGAAACATTGAAGTGTTGTAGGTTCATTCTGTGTATCCCTTCCTTTGTTTGCGTCATTAGACATCTTCTTCCCATTATCACGACATTCAAATGCCCGATGACCTTCCTTTCCACATTTAAAATATTTACTTGTCCCTTTAAGACAACTCCCTCCATGTTTCTTTCCACACTTTGAGCATAATGGAAAGTTCATCTTCTTTTCAGTGTGTTCTTTAGAGTTTCCTTTGAATTCCATCTTCCTCTTCTTATCAAACCCATGTGACTGATGGGTTACTCCAATCTCCATCTCGACTTTGAGAGCACATCGAACGATTTCTTCGTAGCTATTGAAGTCCCTTATGGCTAACGCCCTTCGAAGACTTGGTTTTAAGCCAATAAAGAATCGATCGATCTTACTCTCAGGTTGGATAATAATACCAGAAGCGTACCTTGCAAGTCTTGTAAAATTTGCTTCATAGGTACCAACAGATTCATCATCCCTTTGCTTCAGTTCAAGAAACTCTTTCTCTATCTTTGTTCGGAGAATACGAGGGAAGTACTTATTGAAAAATATGTTCTTGAACTCGTCCCATTCCATAGACTCAATTTCATCCCTTTGCCTCGTATTCTTAACAAGATTCCACCATTGATCAGCATCTCCTTCCAAACGATACACTTCTAGGATGACTTTATCATGTTCAGAACATTGAAGAACTGAAAATATCTTTTCAGTAGTACTAATCCATTGTTCAGCAACTAATGGATCAGTAGACCCGCTGAAAGAAGGTGGACGCTGCCTCATGAAGGATTCAACAGAATGTTGCTCCCTCCTTTGCTCGTTTGGAAATCCTGCATGATTCATAGCTTGAGAAAGTTGTGTGAGCATGGCTACAAGATTTTGCATTCCAGCTCCCATATCGTTTGGTTGCTCAGGGGGACAATCATTGCATTGCCCATCGCATTCCGCATTAACACGGTTCCTTCGGGTTCCAGCCATTGACTAAAACCAAGAAGAATAGTGTGAGCAACACTAATTATAATAGGAAACCACATAATTCAAGAATAAAATTTTCATGCTTATGGTCTTATCCTAGGTTATTCAAGGCCATTTCTAAAACACTAAGATTGTGTACTATGCTTAGACTTATCCTTAGGGTTCTTACTAAGGCTTTCACATCCTAGTTTCCAAAGGTTGACTATACCTTTCCTCTGATACCAACTATAACGACCCATACTTTACATACATTTTTAATACTTCAAAAATTGAAGCACACTTATTACAACATATGATAAAACTACAAAGGACCATATAGGTATAGTGCCTTTAGAAACTGGGAAACATAAACAACTGGTTCATAAATCTTCTACAGTGTCTCCCATTTATTTCATCATATCTAGGGTCCCTTTTAGCATATTCTACTTAATATCCATCTTCCTGACCTGGGGAAAAGAAAACATAAAAGGGTGAGCTCAAATGCTCAGCAAGGCAAATAAAGGAAATAAAAATCATATCATATCTTTTTGAAAATCATAACCTGCAAAAGAGATCATAATATCTTAACATGGAACAAATCATAGGAGTGAAAATGAGATCCCCATAATCATAACATAAAACTTGAAACTTTGTGTCATGCACACATAATCATGGAAAATCATTTCTTGTTAGTCATGACTCATCGCCAAGACTATCTTAGTGGACAAAGTCCCTTTCTGAACCGAGTTCACTCCTCGTTTCAGTCCTGTATCACTGAACCGAAATAACCTTCCGTTCCAGCCATGTCTATCTCATGAGATATAAAATCTTTACCCAATGCATTGGAGGGAGATATAGGTCCCACCCATCTTATAATGAATCCTTTCTTATGTGTGCCACATAATCATAAAACATACATCATCGCATAACACATGAAACAAAAATGGGATTCTTGAAACATCATGACATCATAAATCAATTCATATAAGATAAAGGAATTCATAAAAATAATTCCATCACAACATGATCAAATCAATGTAATAATAGGGATAAAAACAGAACCCTTTATTATCTTAGATGGAAAATAATTTTGAAAATCACTTGAACTCCATTCTTGAGGAAAATATCCTTTCTTCTTCAAAAACATTTTTCCTTTCATAACATGTCATACAACTTTAAAATAAAAAAGTTGATTAAAAATAAACTTTAAAACTTGTAAAGGAAGCTTCTTGGAAACAATGTTTTAAAAATCCATTCATGTCGTATAAGTTAAAAAAAACATTCTTCGTACTTTTGTCGGAAAAGTCAAAAAGTACCTCGTACGGAAAAACGACAAAAGATTATTTTCATATTATTTACTAAAAACTCACCTAAGGGTAAAATTGGATTTAAACTATTGCAAGTGGATGGAAACAATATTTCATATTGAGGTAACGTGGATGTGGATGATAAAATACACCCCAGTAAATACTTACGAATAAACAATCTCGGATAAAAATGAGATTGTGATATTTCCCTTACCTTAGGTCCGATTAGCTTTGTACGTGTCCGAAGCTCCTGTATAATGGTTTAAATAATGTTATTGACTTATTCCAGAATCATACATATTTATATGATATCATATATGGTCATATTATTAGCTTCTTGTTAGTAATATTTCATTGTTACTTGTTACTCGGGTCTTTATAACTTTTTGTTCTTATGCGTGTTTTGTCGAATAAATTCTTATTCTTATCTTTAGGTTATAGATAATTCATTTCCAGAATGGTATTAGTGTATTATATACCATATTCATTCATTCAATTCATTTATATAATCATTATGAAATGAAGATCATGTAGAACGAGTCGCATCACATCGTGGAGACGGTATTCCGTACGTACGCACGAGTGATGATATCATTCCTATGATCGTGGAATTGTATTGGAGTATATATATATTATTTCAGTATCAATATTACTTCATAATAATCATATTTAGTTACTCATTACAACATTATAACCATCCTTGTAAGGTGATGGTGGAAAATAGATTACACCACGGCGTGGAGACGGTATTCCGTACGTACGCACGCGTGGTGATTTCATTTTTCCGTAGGATGGATAGAAGGTGAAATAGGGTTGTTTCATATTTATAATAACATATCAGTATGTAAGTAATACTGATGTTATTACTTTATCATGAAACAACTAAAGAAGAATAAGTTGAAGAAGAAAGAAATTGAAAAGATCGGTAATGGATATTACCTCTTCTTTGGAACGCCTCTTTGAATCCTCCACTTAAGGAACTAAGATTGGTATTTGGAGAAGACCAGGACCTCTAGGATTATTCTAGGGAAGTTGAGAGGAGAAAATGGCAGGGGTTGGCCAAGCTTGAGTGCTCAATTTGGTGTGAGGAGGAGGGGGAGGAGGTGCCCTTTTATAAGGGAGGAGAGGGGCACCTTAGGAATATCTCAAAATATTATTTTATATTAAAGTCAAAATCGGTTTATAATGGTTCCAAAGGGTCTTATTTCGAAGATAAAGTGGGGAAGGGTCGAAATCCTATCAACCAATAGGATTTAGACAAGTTTAGGGTATTATTTTAACCTTATCAATTAGATTTAACTCTAAGTTAAATAATTTAACTTTTACCATGTCTTTTTGTTTTCTTTCACTATATGGTTAATACACTTACTATAACATGCCAAACGAACCCCAAATTGTTTATTATTAAAATATATATCCTTATCTAAGTCATTTGGCCGAACCTTAGATTTTTAGGAATAAAATAACAATTAATAATATAATATTTGATTTAAAAACTATTTTGTGTCAATTTTGACACTATTTGATATATGATTTTTGTGAAAGTCATAAAAGAATTATATGTTCGAACCAAGTTGATTAAATCAACATTAATATATCATTGTAACCTATAAAATTAGTTGAATTCATAAAAAGTCTCAAATTACATTTATTTTTGTGTTTATAACATCAATTATGTCAATATTTCATTAATAAGATAATTACTGCATCATCATTGTGTCATAAATAAATTACATTATTTGATGTCTAAAAATTAGAAATAAAATATCATCATGTAGGAAATCTTTTTAGCTTTCTAATGAATATTTACAATTGAATTTATCTTATGTATAACCCATATTAAAAATTATTTACTTATTAAACTTTGATTTTAACTATTTTAACCCTTCTTTAAATAAATTAATAATAAATGTCCTAATCTAATCCAAGTGGGCCTAAATGGTCATATTTTATTCCTAAGTTTGTTTTTGGTCGAATTACACTTTTCCAATAGAATTAGGACATGTGTTAGGGTAATATTAATATCATATTTACCCTTAGTTACCCTATTTACTATTAACCGCGGTAAAAAAAGTAAAAAGTTACTATTCACCAAAAAATTATTTTCATCTCATTGAACCACATTTTAGTCCTTGATATTAACCGTGTCTCTCGGATTTTCGAAATTCCAATCACAGAAGCGGTAAAATTAAGTTTTATGCAAAATTCAGTTTTTAACCTACCACTTAGTGGTTTCACTATTCATCAAAAATTGAAAGTTTTCAGAAAAATACCAAAATTTCACCCTAGGCTAATTTCGATATTCTGAGTCCAAAAATGAAGTCCATTTTGAAAAATAAAATTTATAAAATTTCAAAAAGTGGTTATTACTATTCATAACGGCTAGTTTTAATAGCATATTGTTGTTTAGTGAAACTCGGTATTGCGTACGACGCAAGCTATCGAGGAAGGTCGCGATTGCGTGTAAAGCAAGCCAAGCAAGTGTTGTGTAGAAAAAGATTCCTTTGATGATTTATATAACATAAAAGTCTCGGGTGTTACAAATCAGGTATCTCGATCCAAAAATATATAACGATGTACACCATGAAGTCTCACTATCTCCCAGATATAAATCCTTCCTAACTCATTAATAGATAATAACTCTTATATTGGTAGGAATTGTGAAACTTTGGTCAACCTATTCACAATCACCCATACTACATCGCTTCCTAGAGGGGATCTCTTCAATCCCTTCATTAATTCCATTAAGATTTTATTCCATTTCTACGTAAGAATGGATTGAGGCTATAGAGATAAATCAGGTCATTGGTTCTCTTCCTTCCCCTATTGATAGGTGGAGCACTGAGTAAAAATCCTTCTATCTACCTATTTATACCTAGACACCATTACTAATGAAACATATCTCTATACATCTTGGTAATCCCAGGGTAAACTTCCAAAATAGAGGCGTGAGATTACCTCATCATATCTTTTTGTATGTATATAGGTACACATACATGGAAATGGAAGAGTAGAGTCTCACTCCCATAAACAACACATCTAAGAGGTCATTTCTCTCCTGTGACACTCTCCCTTAGAATGAGGCCCTCAAGATCTGATAACTAACATATCCAAACTCTTCTATAAAGGATTACATCACTACTAGATTTGATAAAAGTGGTTTTCCATGATGTTCGTACACCTGTAGATTCAACTCAAAAAATAGATCCATAATCTTCCACTCACTTTTGTATACTTGAAGGGATTATGTATTCATTATTTGGATCATGTAATCAACTGTGGAATCACCCTTTATGGGTGTTTAATATAACTCAATTCCAAACAACTACCGGTATTCCACCGACACGTGTTGCCTCCAATTCAAGTCCCATTGAGTAGAGATATATTTTATACGTTTATGGTCTATGTAAAAATCTTCTCACCCAATAGATAGTGTCTCAAACAGTATAGATCATTCACTATAAAAATCAGGTCATCATCATCCGTAGGATAGTTCCTCTAGTGAGGTATCAGCTAACGAGATCCATATACTACAACCTGATCACCCTATATCAGAACATCACCTAGTCCTAGTCTTGAAGTATCACTATAGACTATATAAATTCTACCAGGATAAAGAAGAATTAAATTTTGAGCTGAATTAAGTCTCCCTTTTAACATCGAAAAAGACATCTCATAATATTTTGCCCACATAAACTATACACCCTTCTTAGTCAAGGTCTTAACAGTTGATTCTTAGTGGGATAAATCTTCAATAAAATACCAATAATAGCCAACAATCCATAAGAATCTGTATTTGTCAAACACATTCTTCGGTTTCTCTTAGGAAACAATAGTTATCACCTTCTATGGGTCAACTGATACTCCTACCTCAGATATGATATGACCTAAGAAGTAAACTTTACTGATCAAAAAGTTGAATTTATTGAGCTTCTCATATTTCTAGTTCTCTCTAAGTATACTCTACACGATATCAATATGGGTTTCATGTTCATGTTTGGAATGAAAATACACTAAGTAGTAATCTATAAAGACTACCACAATGTAATCAAGATATGGGTTGAAAACATGATTCACCAAAGGCATAAAGACTTCAAGAGAATTTTTCAGACCAAAAGGAAAAACCATGTACTCATAAATGTCAACCTACTCTATAACATTGTACATGGTATGTATAATGGTATCACACAAACCGGATGATACCCCAACCTCAAATCAATCTTATAGAAAATAGTTTCTCCTCAAACCTAGTCAAAGAGGTTTCCTATATGATGTAAGGGATAAATGTTATTCACTTTATGCTAGTTTAACCATTTAAAATCCATGAAAAACCAAAGAGTACCATCAAAATTCATAGAGAAAAGGATGGGTGACTCCCATGGAGATGTGTTGGGTCTGATAAAACCCATAGACTCTAAGTCATCAAGCTTATTCTTGAGTTCTTGGTGCTTTGTTGGTGACATCATATAAGGAGGAATGGACACTAGTTCTGAAATTTGTACTAGATCTATTGTGAACTCAACCTCTATCTATATAGGTAAGATGGATAAATATTTAGGGAAGACATCCTTGAAATTATATAAAATAGGTGGGAATTTAGGCAACTACATTCCCCAATTTCTCAAAATGGTACTCACTGAGTGAGTTATCACTCTACCTAGCCCAGTATTTTTGGGTCCAGATCTATATACCTAGATATCTCATTATCCATTGTGTAAATATATGATACCCTCAGGTGATTTCAAATATACACCATAGTAATGTCAATCTACATGGTAAAGATAAGGCATGAGCCCATCCATACTAAGAATGCCGTCGAAACTGGTCATCTTAAGGAAGAAGAAACTCTAAAAGAAATGGAAACCACCTAACTCAAGGGGAAATCCTTAGAATGATGTATGACCTCTGTTATGATCCCTAAACACATCTCAAGGGACATGATTCTATAAAATTACTTGATTACTAGACAAAGTATTTTCATACACATAGTAGATATAAAAGAGTGTGATGAAACAGTATAAAATGGATGAAACTAAAGTAGGATTTACCAGGATTACACCTCTAACTATATATGGACATGGACTCTACTCCTCTAGAATTGGATTCACCGCATACATATGGCATGAAATGTGGTCTTGAGATGCATCCTGACTAGCCTGAGACGAACCACTCTACTAATGATGGGGATTTGGGGTCGTACTACCTTGTCCATAACCACCACTTACATGGCTTGATCATCCCATATAAGACCAGATCTTATCCTAACATGAATACATGAATCATGTACCTAATAGAGGTGCTGGTATGGATCCCTTACCACTGAATGTTTGAAGAAAAGAATATTAGAATCTCTAAAAATGTACTATCCTACCGGAATCTCAGGATCTCATCAGGTTCCTCGGGCATTGTGGCTTCTTATATCTGACCCTACCAAACTGGATAAATACTATGAATCAATCAGTATGTTTAACCCAACTAGATCCACCCCACATGTACCTTTGAAATAACACTTTCTACTAGCAGAAGAACCATCACCCTATCTCATAACTATGCCACATGACCCACATGACTAGATTCAATGGGATTCATTTTCATAATTAAGACATGGTTAAGCATCTCTATAATATTTGTTAAATGTAAGATGTTCTCCCATGAGTAGAAAACATAAACAAGACCTTCCTCAAATCACCTCTTAATCATCAATTCATCACCATTCAGATATTGAAAAAAATGTTGAATCTTTTTGAAGCATGAATAATACTCAAGCACTACCATAGTACCCAGTTAAAGATGCATGACCTCTCCAAAAGGTGCCTCAGGAGGCACTAAAGAAGGTATAATTTGTGGATATGGTCCCATCAAATTTGGAGTGTGCTCATAGCTATTCTCTTGGCATACAATATGAGGATGTCGTAATAGCATAGCTCTAAAATTTCCAAGCTTTCACAACTCAGATAGAACTTTATAATAGATAGAGAATTATATAAATAAAGATATAAAGATAATAGATACATGGTCTTCCTCTAATCATATCAAAACTGACATCTTGTTCCTAGATCCAAGATTAAATAGGAAGAAAGTACCTCAGAAGGATCATAGAAACGGCACAGAGACATGTCCACATCGCATTGGCAAGGTAAAATCAATATCATGTCTCGATGTTTTCTCATATATGGTGGTATTCCTCTTAATTCCATTTAATTATTTTAAATAATTTCTAAAAAATTTAATTAGGTGTATCACTACCCTAATTTATAAGGGCTCATATACCTTATAAATTTTAATTTTTCATTCACTTAACCCAATTCATTAAACGCTTATACAAGAAAAATTGGCACATTTCCCTATTTATAAAAAAATATCCACTACAATGTATAACGGTTTTGAATAGCAGAAATCACATTCAAGCAAGAAAATGCACATAGAAAAGTAAATATAGCATGGAAATATGTGTGATATTTCATTCCTATGGTTCCTATTATGATGCATGCCTTTATATTTCCTCATATAATTAGGATGAAGTAATAGAAAACACCATTTCAATAACACCAATGTAATAACACCATAACCAGGTGTTTCACCCAACAATGACTTCGTACCAATCGTAATTGTCATAATCAATAATGAAATTTCCTAACTTGGGTAATTTGGGTATTCCCTATACATGGGTTAGCTAAAAACACGTATAGGGTCAATTCAAAATTCTATTAACCTATTATAATGTATAAACCCAAATAGTAAGACATAAGGAAAAAAATAGATCTCTGATACCTCTTTTAGCATCCCGCCCTAGGTGCCACTAAATTGTTCCCTGAGATGGTGGGACACATGACCTCAAATGCATACCCCTAAACACCAGAGGCTATCGACTATCAGGGAGATTATTATGTGTGTCTATGGGGAGAATATTACTTCATATATTAGAGTATTCATAGTGGTAATCAATGGGTAATAAATAGAAGAAGAATATATGTAAACATAAAATAGTGTATGTAAAAAAGTTACATGTCCAAGATAAATAATAAATTGGGTGAAGTAGAATATCAATACTGGATACCAATATGATCATGATATCATATTTCTATAAAAAATGTGAGGCCAAGGGAACAGGGGTACAAGCATGTACTATATTCTATAAAAAACTACAAAAAGTCCAAAAACTGCTACAAAACATCTTAATTATAGGATTTTTCATGTTACCCCTAAAATATATCCTAATAAGAAAATAAATCAAGCATCAGAAGCATCACTCTTCACCCTATCCATATAGGTGATCATATAGTCTACTTGGGTATAAAATTGAACCTGATTAGGGTGTGAGTTATAAATCTCAGTATACCAGCACCACCTGTGTCTAGGCCAATCCATTTCATGAAATAATTAAATGATCAGTGTACTATATCATATAACTGTAGTGCAGTAAGAAATCTAAATGATAAAAACCTGGTATGGGGTCCTAAATGGACACCCATCCCTTGCAACTGACTTCATCCTAATCTAATGTATGAAAGGAGTACTTATGCAATGAATAATATTTATATAATGGAAAAGTAATAAAAAAGGAAACCCAAGAGGGAAAACCCCCCATGATTGTTCTTTTTCTAGGGGTTTCATTTTCCCTTTCACCAAAAAAGTGAACACACTTTAAAAGAAAATAATATTTTATGTGCCCTATATGAAATAGAAATCAAGAAATCCATCAATTATAAGGTGGAGTTTGAGACCGTCCATGATAGTTAAAAAGATTCCCCAAGTGTCTCTATAGAACATCCAATATAACCAATGTCTTTGAGTCCATCCAAGTCAACCCATATGGCCTTCCTTATATCACTCAAGACAAGATGACAATGATTCTGTACCAAGTATCACACATAGGGTTTCAGGTATCATCCATGGCATGGAATAGCCATATTACTAATGGATCCATCCTTAGTTTCTCCCATTGGGAACTATAATCACTCATTAGTATACATAAAACCACTCGGAGAGCCCATACCTGGATATCAAAATAATTTCTCCCAGCATTTCAAGAGTAACCAACCAAGAACGGAGATTCCATCCATGGAATGCTTAAATCCAGACCAAAGTTCTCTCTCGAGTTGTAGCAACTGATCCATATCAAACAAGTCACATTATAAGACACGAAATATATTTATAATTACATTCCATCAAAAGAGAATCTCAATATCACATGCTAACCATCTGATCAAGCTATAAAACTTATGTCAAACAATAAAGAAATAATTTATATTGAAAGTCATAGATAATTAAATGTGATAAAGGCGTGAGCAAGAGTTATATTACACAAGGCAGAGAATTCAATTCAAGCCATTAAACATGGCACAAGAAGCTGATATCAAGCATAAGAAATGTCACATGAGAATGAGAAAAATGCAATTATCTAAGGTTCAAAGTATAAATCACATGTCATGACATTTAGAAATAAATATAATAAATTTCATGAAATCATAGGCACATTTTATTAAAATTCCTCTAATCACATGTAAATAATTACATTTTAATAGCACAATCCATAAATCTTTATCAAGCATAACACTCCATTTAAACCAATAGTAGGATTAAGTAATAATCAATAAATGATGTAAAATCATATGGAACCTGGTGTAACATAAATATAAGAACTCACATGGAATAACCAAGGTATACAACTAACTTCAAATGGTCAATTTTAGATGTAAGGAATCAAGAATGTTAATTTAATGAAAAAGGGAAAGGCATAAAGCTTAAGGTTCACCGTCGTTAATAAAAAATTACCTTAATTCTGTTTATAATCAAAGGAATTTAAATCAAAAATCAACTCACATGAAATATTTAACAATTAGGGCCATTATAAAAATGGAAAAACCAAGGTGGCCACACACATAGGCTGTAAAATGGCAAGAGAGAACCCTTGGGATGGGTTTCTCCACTAGGTAAAGTCATATATAACATGTCAAACCATTATGATTAATTTAATATGAAAGAACAAAGCCTCTTCTGAAGGCTCTATAAAGTGTCACAATGACACAACATCTAAAATATCAAGAAATGGACAATATAGGCATAAAAACCCTTCCTCTTTTTCATGGCACTCCACTGATCTAATAAAATTCCTTAATTCAACCTAAAATTATAGAAAACAATGGATTTAACAAAACCCAAAATATATGGAAAATGTTTTTCAAACCTAAATAGAAATATATATTGAGGAGGAACCAAGGAAGAGATGAGTTTGAATGGTATATCTTATTAAATTAGTTCCGTTGCTTCTGACGGTGAAGGAATCCATGGAGAAATCAGAGAAAAATATTAAAACACCCTAGAGGAAAAGAGTAGAGCTTGTTCACATGGAGAAAGAAGATAACCAGCTTCAAAGGGAAGGGATGGAATGAAAGGGTGGAATAAAATTTCATTAATTTTGGTTTAGGTTTTACACCAATACAGGATAGGTTTTAGAGTTTGGCTGCACATTTGGCCAAATAGTGTGCTAGCGATGCAAGACCTCACTGTCCAAAAACTATAGGTGGTTGCACAGTCGTGTGACCCAGGTCAAATGTTTAGAAACAAACCATGTGGCCCTCTTCACCCCACTATCTGCAACCACACTGTTTAGTTAAATAATGTGGGTTGGGATGTATGGTTTCCTCTAACCATGTTGCCAATTTTTTCACCTATCATTTGGGGGATTCAAACATTGAATGAGCCTCAGGCGCACCTAAAAACTCCTTTAACCTGTTATGAAATACTACTAGGGCGGTCTCAAATAATTAAAACAAAAATTTAATTTTTTTGTACCTTTAGATATATCTAGGATGTTACAGTAGTGGTAGGAAGAGTATCTAGGGATGATTTTTTACCTCTTAGAGTGGTGACCATGTGTTTTGTTATATGTGTGGCGGACTGGGAAACATGTGTGGTCAGTGTCCCCAACCACTAGTTGAGGGTCGAGTGAGAAAAAAAATGGGAATGTGCAGAGGTTATGTAGTAACCCTTGATATATGGGTAGTGATATAGTATCATGTCCAATTCAGGGTTAAGGTAGGGGTTTGGCTACCCCATTCTAGGAAGGAAGTTTTAGTTCTACCATCCGTACAAGTTAAGATTGTGGATGTGGTACTATAGGACAAGGAAATATTTATAAGTAGAGTAGTATAACACCAAGGACACCGAATAGAGCCTAGGGTAGAGGGACAGGCCATCTCAATGTAGTTATACATGCACCTGGGGGTGGAATGTCTGGACCATGGATAATTTTAGGTATGACTCTTATAGATCCCACGCCTACCAGTACCCTATTTTATACAAGTGGATCATAATCTTTTATATATTCTCATTTCGATAATTTCTTGTTTGTAGTTATAGAACATATGTGTGGGGTTATGTCGATTGATACACTATAATAAGTATGATTAGAAAATGTGTGGAAGTGTAAAGAGTGTTATATTTTGGTTGGTGGGTATCATTTCTCGTGGGACTTATTTGTAATTGAGATGTCAGGTTTTTATCTGATATTATTTTTTCTTCATATTTTCGGTTTTGATCTGATATTGGGGATTGATTATCTGGTATTGTATCAAGATCATACTGATTGTTACCATTGTAGGAAAATGTTCATGTCTCTTGAGGAAGACACTTATGTTCACCATGGGGAATGGGATATCCAACTAGGTCATATAGGGCCCATTGGTCAATGGTTGGGTGAGCTCACAGCCCATGTGTCAGGTATTGCGCTTAATTATGGGGGAGAAGAGAATGTTATTTTTCGTCTTATGGTGGATCAATTTCATGATATGTTTCCTACGGAATTATCAGAGCTTCCCCTCTAGAGATATGTTGAGTTAAAAATTGAATTACTACCTGAGAATAACTTGTTTCTATTCCTCCATACACGATGGAATTGGAAAAACATTAGGAAGATAAAACACAATTTGAGAAATTTGTGAATAAATGGTTTATTTTTTTGAGTACATATTCCTGGGAATATCCAATTATTTCTATAATAAGGGTTATGCGATGTTGAGGTTGAGTGTTTTTTATTGGAGACTAAATCATATGATTGTTAAGAACTGATACCATATTCCATGAATCAATGATCCTTTTTCCCAATTGAAAGGTGCTTCTATATTCTCCAAAATTGATTTGAGATGAGACTATAATCAACTGAGGGTGAGACATTATGATATTCCATGAACTATTTCAGGATCATGTATGGTTTATATGAGTTTTTTGTGTTGTAGTTCGGGTTAGCCAACATGCTAGTAGTGTTTATGGGATTGATGAACTAAATCTTTTACCCGTACTAGGATCCGTTTGTATCGATTTTTGTGGATGAAATCTTGGTTTACTCAATGACTCATGATGATATTTTCAAACATCTTAACATTGTCCTGAGTGTACTAAGAGTGCATAATCTTTACTTAAATATATCTAAGTTTCATTGATGGATTAAAAAGGTATATTTCTTTGGTCACATAATCTCTGTGGAAGGTGTGTCAGTTTACCCAGAGAAAGTGTAGGATGTGATATCTTGGGATAAGTCCTAGAGTGTTTCTGATATCCAATTCTTTCTGGGTTTTGAGGGATATTATTAAAGTTTCATTAATGAATTTTAAAATTTTTAAACAAAACTTTCAGGCATGACCAAGAAGATGGTAAAGTTTTAATATTCATAGGAATGTTAGAATAATTTCCAAGAGTTGAAGATGCAGTTGAATATTACATTGATTTTGATCTTACCCCAACCAGGTAAGAAGAATACCATATTTTGTAATGCATCTTGTTTAGGACTAGGGGTGGCGTTGATGTTGGGAAATCTATTAGTGGAATATGGGTCCTAGTATATGAGGACTCATGAATAAAATTACCCTATTCATTACCTTGATTTGGTTGTGGTAGTTTATGCTTTAAATTATTGGAAGAATTATCATTTGCGTGAAAGGTTGATTGTGTATAATGATTATGAAAGAATTAAGTACAACTTTTCCAATCATGATTTTAATATTCTAAAGAAAAAATGGGTTGAGTACATACATTATTTTGACTTTGTGTTGTTCTACATGTCAGAAAAGGGAAATAGTGTTTTGGATTTTTTGAGTCATAATACTCAAAATCTGGTTTTTCAAGAATTCATTTTTTGAGTTAAGGATGGTGGCATTTTTTTGCTAAGATTTATATAAATGTTTCAAAGGGACAAGGTAATACTAACCTTTCATACTTATTAGTCTATTGCATTATTCATAAAACAATCAAGGAATGAAATTATGTGGATCTGGATTATTTGGCCTTGGGGGAAAGTCTTGAAGGTGGGGAGTCACCTTCAGATCGTACTGTTCATGATGGTGAGATTGTTTATGTTCATGGACATGTATTCATGACAAATTCTATGTGGGAAGATTTGATGAACTATATTCATACATAGAAGTGGGAAGTCCATCCTGGTTTTGCCTAAATTTATCTCAATCTTCAGTCATAGTGTTGGTGTCCAGGGATAAAAAATCCTTTTTAGGTTTTTTACACAATGCTACATGTATCAGTAAGTAAAGGTTGATAATCTGTGAAAAAGTGGTTTTTAATGGTCGTCTCCCATTATGGAATGGAAATGAGATGAATTCATGATATATTTTTTGGTGTGTATTTTGAAGAATCATTGAGAGACTGATTTGATATGGGTAGTTTTGGATTGGATGACCAATGTGGCACATTTCTTGCTGATACAAGAGACCTTCACCATGTACCAATTATATTATCTATATGTTTGGTAGTTAGTAATGTTGCACAAGGTGTCTCGAACTATAGTTTCTGGTTTATGGCCTTCATTTTACTTCACTCTTCAAGAAGGGGTTATAGAAAATGCTTGGTACCTAGTTGTTTTCTAGTATGTCTTTCTACCCACAGATATATGAGTTGTTAAAGCATTCTATTAATGTGCTAGGGGACATGTTTGGATAATGTTTCCTAAAATTTGGTATAACTTAAGAGAAGAACATGGTGCTTTTGAGTCTTCCTATAACAATAGTTACGAGGTGACTATTTGGATGGAACCATTTGACACACATTATAGTAGTCCATGTCGATATCTATTATATTGGATATATGTTGGGGAAGTAACTTTTTTGTGACTGATCCTCATGGTGGAGAAATTGGAGAAGGTTTAGTTCATTAGTAAATGTATTGATTTGGATCAGAGTAGGAAGAAGTCATATGTTGATCCACTTCGTAGACTTATTGAGTTTATTGTGGGTGATCATGTGTTCTCTTGGGTGTCCCAATGGTTGGGTCAACATCGGATTCGAAAACAAGGTATGTTAGTTCCTGAGTATGTGGGACTGTTTGGGATTGTGGAAAGGATCGGACGAGTGGTGTACTGATTGGATCCTCCATAATGGTATAGTGGAATTCATGGTGTTTATCATGTGTAAAAACGTCATTAGTACCACCAACCCTTATTATGTAATATATAGTGATTAAGTTGATATTAAGACTAATGGATCCTTTTAGGAACATCTTGTTTATATTTTGGATCATATTGAGAATGTTTTTTGAGGTAAGGTTGTGTCATTAATCTAAGTGTTGTTGTAGTAGAGAAATATTCTTTAGGAAACGTGGGAAAGGGAGGAAGATATATTATAACATTGCAGACTTAACAGACATAGATATTACACCATTTTAGATAAATAATTATCACATAGAAAAAATACCTTCTGGGGGAACATAATAGTTTTGGGTATTTGGAAAGATAGAACACAATATTCTAATTTGGTGAAAGATCTTTATTGTTTCCCACAAAATTCTTCCCATTTAGTACTCATACTTAAAACCTTTTTTCATAACCTAGGTGAGGGAAACATACGAAAGGGTGATCTTAAATGCTCAGTAAGGGTAAATAAATGATATACGTATAACTAATATGAACATTAGGGTTTGATAATATGAGAGTAAAATTATAAGATCATACCATGCATATCATAAATCATAAACAAGAATCATGGAATAAAGTTTGGTATTTCATGAGTCAAGAAACATAAGGAAGTCAAATAGTGGGATTCCTGAGAGTTAATATTTTCATAAGAAGTATACTTGTGGAATGCACATCAACTTATAAAATTTTGATCATGGGTAAATTGAAATAGGTTCACTCATTAAGTAGTGAACATGAAACCAGTCCATTGAATAAACTTATAGACATGTAACTAGGTCCATGCATAACATTGTGAACAATTAATTAGGTTCCCTCAAAACACTGTGAACATATAATTAGGTTAACTTATAAATGTATTGACAAGAAACCAAGTTCATGAATAACATTATGAACATGTAATTTGCTTCATGCATAAGCTTTGAGACATGAAACTAGGTCCATGCATAACATTTTGAACGTGTAATCAGGTTCACTCATAACATTGTGATCATGTAATTAGGTTCACACACAACATATATACTCAGGATTTATCCACAGTTACCTAATTCATTGGAGGGAGAAATAGGGCACACACATCACATAATGAAAACATACTCATGTGTACCAAAAGGTCATGAAATTCATAATTTCATGACCAATGAAATGAAATGGGTATTATAAACACTTCATTACTTTTTAACCTATGGAAAATAGATAGGTTTCATAGTTATTTAATCATATAATAACCTGTGAAAGTAAGTGATTTTCATAATCATTTTATCATGGTATAACCCATGGAAGAGAATCAGGCTTCATAAGATTCTTGTCATAATAAAAAGAAACCATTCAAAGAAATAATGAGAATGGTTCCCTTAGATCATATCCCCAACAAATCATAAACTATAAAATATGATTTCATCTTATTTATAGGATGATTTTGAAATATAACTTGGATCATTTCTTATGGGAAATTTCCTTTCTTTAAAAATTAATTTTTAAAAGATATAAAATTTTCCAAATACCTTCTTTTATAAACAACCGTGAAAAATTATTAATTATTCTTTAAAAATAATTAAAAACATTTCTAGAGGAAAACATATTTTCCACTTTGAAAAAAATATTTTGAAACATAAAACATTTTGAAACTCATTTTATTTGAAAACAAATATGAAAACATATAAAAGAATATTTGAAAAAAAATCAACACTTTAAGACATAAAAAAATTTAAAAAAAATCATTAAAAATGTCTTAAAAATCATTTGAAACTTTTTTATGAAAACATTTTTTTTAAATTAAACATATATTCGACCGAAGAGAGATATAAAGTCGGGTTTTAATAAAAAACATTTTCTTAATCATATAAAGTTACAAATATTGTAAAAATTGTACCAATACATGAAGATATCATGAATAACTAGAGTAGAATAAAATTCATGGGATTTATTTAGATTTTGATCAAATTATTTCATCAATAAAATAATAATCATAAATAATCATGAAAATAATGAGATTTTAGCAAAAACCTTTTACCACTTGGGTAACTCTGAATCATAATACCCATAAAATAATAACATTAATTAAATCATAAAATATAATGAAATTAATTAGATTCATGTTATAATATTTCAAAGGGTAGTATATAAATATCATAGAAAAATATACGTATATGACATAACATATATCTCAAAGAAGGAAAATTGAAACAAAAATACTTTACAGATTTGGTAACTTTTGAAATGTAAAACCCTGTAAAAAAAGTGATCATAAATGGATTCATAAATAACAATAAATTAAAGTATAATGATCCAAAAATACATTCATGGGAATTATATACACCACATAAAAAGAAACAAGTGGTGAATAATACAAAACACTCTCAGGAATAAAAGGGTGACAAGAAATCCTCTTACTACTTGAGTAACTTTTGAATCATGATATATGTGAGGGAATAACTACAATTTAAACTTTTAATATTATTAAATAATTCCAATTCAGGATATAATATTTTATAGGGATGTATATACACTAAAAGCCCATAATAAGTGGTGAATATAGCATACATCTCCTAGAAATAAAATTGAGATAAGAAATCCCTTACCTTTTGTCTTGAATTTCTTCATACACATTTAATCTTCATGTATAATAAATATAATTTTATTATAAATATACTATACTGCCATATTATTATAAATCATAACATATTTTATTTTACTGTCACTTTATTTAACCCTTTTATTAACACTTTAATGGTAATGTTATGTTTCATGTAATAAATGCTTTGCTTTTTATTTATGTTTTGTAATTATTGGTCCTATTAATTAGATCCGGATTTATTTATTTATAGAATTAAAAAATTGTGTAAATATAATATATATTAAGTATATAACTATATATAATAATATATAATATATAGAAATATTAAAGGGAATACACTGTTCATAGAGATGGTAAGACGTATATACGCATGAACGTTGTCTCTATTTTCTTATCATATTGAATGAAAGTTAGTAAATAACACACATATATATATATATATATATCTATGTGTGTTTGTGTGTGTATATTATAGTTCCATTATAATTATTATTTTATATATATCATGTATGTTTCATAATCACATTATTAATACATTCTATTTAATGTGTGAATGAATCACATTGCTTTTAGGAGGCGGTAATCCACACATCATCAAATGAAGTTATCATCTTCCCAAAAAATGGAAATAATAACGGTGTGTGTTTTATAATAATTAAGTAAGAATAAATACATCATAAATATATTATATATCATAAAAAATAGTATTTCCATCATTATTCACAATCTTGAAAGGTGGTAATAGAGGAATGAATGCCATCAGTTCACGAGTTGGTAGTCATTCATACACATGAATGAGGATTGTGTATCCCATTTGATGGGAGTGTGTGAAGGTATTGATTTGACCCTTATCATAAAAACATGTCGGTATGTTTATGATACTGATTTTATTATATAATCTTAGTATAAGAAGAACTGAATGGGTGGAGAAAGAAATAAAATAAAATCTCTTATTGAGGAATGTTATCTCTTCTTCGGAAAACTCCTTTTGGTTTGCACCAAACGGCTTACTTGGTTGTATTTATTCACAGTGTTAGGTGTAAAGTATGAGATGAGGGAATTTTGGAGCTTATTTATGCAGGTTTTGGATGAGATAATGTAATCACCCTAAATTTTATAAATGGAAATTCTCTACTTATAATTATGTAATAAAGTATAAATCCTATAAAATCACATAGATAACACAATAAAAACTTTATAAATGATTAATGAATTAAATGATAGGTATTTCTTTAAATTAAGAACCAAACCTGATGGAATAGTAACATGAACATTGTAATAGTAATGTAACCATTATGAATAGTAATTCATTCAATAGAATAGCAACCTCATCTATTAAAGTATAAATAAAATGTATGAATCTTATAAATTATAATATTAACTAATTATATCATAGTATAAGTAAATAAATATTTTAAAAATTATTAATTTAGTGTCATTATTTTTGGAAAACATAAATGTTTATTTATAATTTTATAATTAATATAATTATATAAATAAAAATTTAGTTCCATAAAATAGTATCATAAATTAATATTTTTTTTTCTTATGATTATAATATAATTTTATAACACATTAATTAATTTTTCAAATTGTTATAGAATGAATTATAATCATAAAATTCGTATTTTTCGAATAAATGATAATTTTAATTAAAAATTAAATTTATCTTATGTAGAAAGTTATTTTCAAAAAATGGAATCCTTTTTTGAAATCAAAAAATAAAAATTTTCTTAAGGGTGATTTTTTTGTAATTTTCTGAAATAATTCAATTTTCTAATAAATAGTAAAAAATACAAGTTTCATGAAACCGGTGTAACTAAAATTACATCATTTAGGATAGAATAATGAAATAATGATTTCTATAAAATAAATTTTTGACATTTTGTATTTGATTTTAAAAATTATTTATTAAAATATAATGAACTCAATTTCCAAACCTAAAAATGAACTTTCAAAAACGTAAAGTCAAAAATTGATTCCTTAAAATATCAATTTCTCTTTCTTTCCACTTTATTTTTTATTTAATTAATTAATTCAAATTTTAAAGGTTTTTTAAAGTCTAAAACAAATTATTTTATATTAATATATGATTTATATTTTCAAAAAACCACTATTAAACTTCTAACCTTTGATATATTATTTTAATTAGTATTTTATTTTAAAAAACCCCACTCATCAAGTATAAATAACCCATATCCCTCCCCTTAGAAAACCACTCCTCCCTCCCATTCAAAATTTGATGATATGAATAAATCAACCCTTTCAAACCTCTTAGAATACTTAGGTATGTTTTGGAGAAATAAACTCTAATCGCCAAGGTTGTTATAGTATCGTGTAAGAGAAGCCGCACAGGGGAAAGAGAAAGTCTCTATTATCTCTTCCCTATTTTCTTCTTCTTATTATTATTTTACTAATTCATTTGGAAACCAAATAATATAAAAATAATTATACAGAAATTTAACATTTAGTTATTGATTTTCACCTACTACAAGTATCAAATATATGAAATATATAATATTATTACTCCATTTCCCCACTCTTTTGGAAACGTCCTGTTGAAGTTTGGTTGACCACCTACAGAGGAATTTCCAAAATTATTCATATAAACACCTTCATGTATGTTCAATATGAATTATATATAATATATAAATATGTAATTGCATTTATTCTATGCTTCTATAATTATTTATGCTAATGTATAATTTACATTTAACAAAATAGAAAAATTGAGGCAAATAGTTAATTTTTATGTAAAACATGATATCAAAACGGTTCAATTTCATCAAATAAATTAATAGAAATAATCCAATGATTATAATTTATAAAAAAAATTATAAAATGAATATAATTAAATTCTAGATCTATGCATTAATAAATTTATTTTTGGTATTCAGGAGGAACAAAATCAGTGTAATTAAACAGGAATTAAGGTAAGGGGATTCTCAAACCCCACTCTCTTTTTTTGGGTTTTCCCTCTTTCATATAATTTTCATTATTGATGTTACATTAATATTCTTTAAATATAATTTCTTTCTCTGTAACTTTTATCTTTTGGGAGATACATCTTTCCAATCTGGTTTTATGACAAGTGCAATGAATTTTCTAAAAGAACTCTTCTTTCCCAAAAAAAATACATCTTTTACTTCTCAAGAGATTGTTTCTTCTTCAATCAAGATGGATGATTCATATATCAATTATGTTATTACCTATTTGTTTCGGGAACCCCAAATTATATTCATGAATGTATTCTTTTTTAAATGAAACTCATTCCTTTCCATGGGTTATTTTATGTCTAAATATTGATATGTGTTCTATGTGGCATGCATGATAATCTAAATGTTTTGATGTAATGGGTACACCCAAAATTATATAGTGCATATAAATATTATAATGTGATGGTTGTGCCCAAAATTATCTGGCACTCTAATGAATTGGGTAATGTTATGTATCTCATGAGATAAATTGAAATATATGTGGACATGATGCTATCTTGGTTCACAACTATGTGTCGTATTTTACCACCAAGACGTGATGTTTAATTTTTATGCATTGCCACATTCCAAGCCTTTATCTAATACTTTATTTCATTATTATGATGATTATTATTATTATCACCCATGTTTCATGTCTCTTATTCATCCTCTTATTGGGATTTTATATTACCCTTTATTTTGATGTATATCATTATGTGAATACTTGTATTAAGGAGATAACAAGGGACACTAAGAATCAAGAGAAGTAATTAAATAAAGGTTATATTTTATTATTAAAAAGTAATGTATAAGCCTATTTTTTCCAAGATAATAAACCAATTTATTATGGATTTATAACACTATTATATTGTTCATCTTTAAAATCATTTCATAGTAATATACAAAATATTAGTGTTGTTGTAGTCAGTATCAGATCATGGATTAGTTAATTAGGGAATTAGGATTAGGGAAAATTTGGGAAACCCCTTAGTATGATACCAAGTATAAGTAAGAATCTAAGAAGCTTCATTTTAGAAAAAAAATCCAAAAATAGGGATCCCATAATTCCTGCCTTTAGAGTTAATTTCAAAAAGGAATAAATTATTTATTCATGAATTTGTTGATAATGTTTTGTTCAAAACTTTTCTCTTTTAGAAATTAGTGGGAACCAAGAGAAACTAGGCCAAAAACATATAGAAGGGACAGTGCAGTGATTTCCCATATGAAATCTTCAATTCTATGGGAGATGGAGTTCAAAATTTCATGGTGATTCTTACCCCAATATCTGAGGCCACAAACAATAACATGAATGATGTTGAACTTTCACCTTCCCCTAAAAGGGAGAAAATGGCTATTGAGTCATTCATATAACAACGACCACCAAATTTTAGTCGATCTTCTGATCCACTATTTGTAAATAGTGGTTCAACTCAATAGAGAAGATCATTGCTATAGTCATTGTTTTTTAGATACAGATTGTAACTGTGGACATTTATTATCAAGATAGAGTGGATGATAAATTGTGGTAATTAATTAAGAACACCAAGTCTAAGTATGAAATAGAATAGATGAAGTGGGAATACATTATTATAATTTTTTTCAGCAGTTATTTCCCTCAGACTCTTAGTACAAATATGGAGAGATAATTCATAGAGGTGAAGAACAATTAAGGTGAGTCTATCACATCCTACAAAGAGAATTTCACAAATAATTCAGGGTAAAATTTGGGTTTTTTATCAATAATGATTGAAAAAATGATATATTTTTCTTGGTTGAAAACCACACCTTCTAAAGTCTATAGTTATCCGAGACATTGGGAGATAGAAATAATTTTTTGATGTTCTCTCAATGAGGAGATAGATTTTGGAGAAGGGTCCCATGGAAATAGTGATAAGAAATTAAATATGGAGTTTCAATATGGGGGGTCTAATGACATAGGTGGAAAGAAAACTCATCCACTCACATGTCAAAAATGTGGGAAGAAGCATCATGGAAACTGCCTCAAAGTGATGGTGAAATGCTATAAATTTGGCAGATAAGGACACTGATATCATGAATATGAAATAGATATAAGAAGTCTATATAATATGATGGAGTAAAAGAGAGTAAAACCCATGGTTCAATGCTTCAACCATAGGTATAAAGGGTACTATACAAGATAGTGCACTAATACTTGAGTCCTCGAGGGTGATCTGCATCATCAACCACTGAATCCAAAGAATAAAGGGATGGATTATTCCTTCTCTACTACTGTGTTGGATCCCAAAAACAATGTGGTGACAATTATTTGGTTTATTAATTAAAGAATAGAAAACATACTATTTGATTCACACTCTTTCATATCTAGAAAGTTTAGTAGAACTATTCAAATATTATCTCAAAATATGAAGTTTGAGTTATCTGTGATAACAAAAAATAGGAAAACTATTACATATAAAGTATATAAATCATCCCTAGTTAATTTTCGTGTATTGAACCTACTGGAAAATATTTTATTACTTATTTTTGTGTAGTTTGATTCTATTTTGGGCTTGGATTGGGTATCATTATACAAAGACAACATCAATTATAGGGAAAAAGATATCACTCTTCATATCATGAGGAATGCTTCTATTTTGTACAAGTGTAATGAGGGGGAAGAATATATATTAGAATCATTATCTAAATTATTGATATTATTTATTTATAATCAAGTATATCTAGCTCAAACGATTGAGATAAAATAGATAATACTACTTGAAGACATTCCTATTATGATGGACTACACATATGAGTTCTCTAACGGACTGTTTGGTCTTCCTCCGGACTGAGAGGTTGAGTTATCAAATAAACATATTCTTAGATATCTACCTATATCATATACACCTTATAAAATATAAACTATTAAATTAAAGGAATATAATAATCCTTTACAAGGTAATCTGGATATGGGTTTTATATGCCCGAGTTCTTCACCATGGGGTGCACCAGTCTTCTTCATAAAGAATAAGGATTGATCAATGCTCCTCTACATTGATTATCATGAGATAAAAAAATCATGATAAAAAACAAGTATCCCATTCCATGGATAGATGACTAGTTTGATCAATTTCATGGTGCCAAGTATTTCTCTAAGGTGGATCTTCAGTCAAAATATCACCAATTAATGGTGAGGAAGGAAGATATTTCCAATAATGTCTTTAGAATGAGGTATGGAAACTATGATTTAATAGTGATTCCCTTTAGACTCACTAATTTTCTATAAATATTCGTGTACTTAATTAATATAGTTGTTATATATTACCAAGAAAAAAATTTCGTAGTCCTTATAGATGATAACCTGATATACTCTAAGAGAAAAGAGGAACATGATGTGCATTTGAATACTATGCTAAAGACATTATAGAGAGGTAACTTTTATGAAATGTATGATAAATGTGATTTATGGATAGAGGAATTATCATTCTTGGAATGTGTTATCACTATAAAAGGAATGTTTATGGACCCTTCTAATATAGAGGCATTCGAAGAGTGGACCAAGTCAAAATCTGTAATGGAGATATGTAGTTTCCTTGGTCTAGCTGGGTATTAACAGAATTTTTTGAAGAACTTTTTATGATTTTTAAACAGAAAAACTTGGATTACATAGAAGGGTGGAATTTTTTCCTCGAATAGAGAATGTTAATATTAATTCAAAGTGTTAAAAAAAGAGGCTTATCACTCCACCAGTATTCACACTTTTGACAAGTGGGAACTCTTTATGGTATACAATGATGCATCGAAAAAGGGAATTTTCTCTGTATTATTCAAAATTGATAAAGTGATATCTTATGCCGTAATTGAGTTTAAAATCCATGAGAAAAAACTATCCCACACTTGATCTGGAGTTGGAAGATATTATATCTTTATTTAAAATCCGGTGTCATTATCTCTATGGGGAGAAGTGTGAATGATATACTAATTAGAAGAGCCTCAATTATATATTCGCACAGAAGGAGATTAATATTCACCAGATAAGATGGTTACATATCATCAAGGATTATGACTTCTCAATCTACTACCATCCTGGAAAAGTAAATAAAATAGAGAATTCTCTATGTAGAAATAATTCTACAACATTATCAGTGATGATAATTTATAATGATCCAATATTATTAGATTTGAAAAGGATGGACATGGGAATCCTTAAGGAATCAATGTCATCAATACTTTCTCAAATGATTTCACAATTATCCCTTATAGAAAAAATAAAGGACACTCAAATAAATGATGTATAATTTTAGAAGAAGGTGTAAGAAATTAGAAAGATAAAATCCTTTGAGTTCAAAATTAATAAGGAAGGAGTTGAAATATTTGGGCAGTGGCAATGTCTACCATCTGATCCATAGATAAAGAAGGATCTTATGAATTATGCACATAGATCTACCTTCTCTATTCATCTAGGGAGCACAAACATCTATAAAAATATCCTAGAGAACTATTGGTGGGATAATATGAATAAGGAGATCATTGAATATACATAAAAGTGACTTGTATGTCTGCAAGTGATGCAGAAAGAAAAAATTCTAAGGTGATGATTAAACCATTACCCATACAAACCTAGAAATGGGAAAACATCACCACGGACATTTTCATTATAATTTTAAATACATAGAGTGGAATAATGATATAATGGTTTTTGTGGAACATCTTACAAAGAAATATCACTTTCTCTCAATTTACAAGCACTTATCACTAGATACACTTTCATGGATATACATAAGATAAGTACTAAGACTTTATGTAGTACCTCTATTGATTTTATCCGATCGAGATTTGAGATTTACCTCCAAGTTCAGAAAAAGTATTCAAAATTCTCTAAACAATGAGTTAAACTTTAGTACGTCTTATCAGCCTCAAACCGATGGCCAATCTGAGTGGACTACTCAGACACTAGAATAAATTTTGAGACTATTTTCTATGGACTTCATATGAGGATGGGACCAATATCTACCTCTAATTGAGTTCTCCTACAACAACAGTTCCTCTCTAGAATCCAAATGGCTCTATATAAATCCCTTTTATGGTAAATTATGTAAGACTCTAGTGTTCTAGGATGAAGTTAGTGAATGAAATATACTAGGACCTGAAATGGTTTAAGAAATGGTGGAAAATGTGAAAACCATTCAGTAGCACATCAAGGCAGCCTAAATCTAATATAAGAACTATGCAGATAATCATTTATGAGACCTAAAGTTTAAAGTTTGAGACAAGTTATTCCACCTCATATCCCCACACATGAGGATCATGAAATTTTGGAAGAATAGAAAGCTGAGTCCCATTTATATCTTCCCATTCCAGATTCTTAATTGAGTCGATGTTTTTTCATATTGATTGTCACTTCCACCAACCATGCCTCAAATACATGATGTATTCTATGTATCCCTCTTATGTAATTATATAATATAGCCCTCACATAGACCGAATTCAGAGGTGGTACAGCTGAAAATTGATCTCTCTTACGAGGAACATTCAGTGAAGATCGTGGATCATAGAGACAATTTTCTACACAACAATACTACAAATTTGGTCAAGGAACTGTGGTAAAACCATAAGTATGAGGAGGAAACATGGGAACCACAGGAAGTGATGAAAAATAAGTACCATCAATTGTTTTCACCGTAGTATGTAAAACAAAATTTTAAGGGAAGATTTTTATGAGGGGTAAGACTGTAATGACCCTAAATTTAATCAATGGAAATCACCTTTTTATAATTATTATATATAGTATAAATTTCATAAAGTCACATATAAAACACAATAAAAACATAATAAATTATGACTTAATGAAATAAGATGTATTTCTCAAAATTATGGAACCTATCCCGATAGAATAGTAACTTGACCTTGTGAATTGTAATATTAACATTAAGAATATTAATTTAGCTAATAGAATAGTAAACTCATCTATAAAATTTTTAAAAAGTAGGAATCTTATGAATTAAAATATGATATAATTGTATCATAGTATAAGTAAATAAATATTTTAAAAATTATTAATTAAGTGTTGGTTTTTTTAAAAAAACATAAATGTTTATTGATAATTTTATAATTTAATTAACTATTTAAAAGAAAATTTATTTTCATAAAATATATTGATAAATTTACCTTGTGTTGTCTTATTAGTATTATATAATTTTATTATACATTAATTAATTTTTCAAAGTGTCCAAAAATTAGTAATAATTTTGAAATCGATATTTTTCGAAAAAATGATTTTAATTAAAAATTGAATTAATAATATTTAGAAACTTATTTTAATAAAATTAAATCTACTTTTTAAATCATCATGTTGATGTTTTTCAAGGGTTCTTTTTTGGTAATTTTATAAAATACTTCAACTTTTCGATGAATTGTAAAAAAATAGTTTTCACGTAATTGGTGTAACTAAAATTACACCATTCATGAAGTAATTGACACATAATGATTTATATATAATAAATTTTGGATATTCTATATTTATATTTAGAAATGATTCATTAAAATAAAAAAAACCAATTTCCAAACCTAAAAAAAACTTTTCAAACCCTATAGTCAAAAGTGATTCCTTAAAATATCAATTTCTCATTCTTTTCACTTTTCTTTTTATTAAATTGTTTAATTCTAATTATAAATGTGTTTTAAGGTCTTAAAGGAATTATATTATATTAATAAATGATTTATATTTTAAAAAACAACTATTACAAGTCTATCCTTTGATATATTATTTTTCTTAATATTAAATTCTAAAAAAACCCTTCTCCTCAAATATAAATAACCCATCTATATTCCCTTAGAAACCCACTCCTCCCACCCATTACAAAGCCTAATATCTGCCCAAATCATCCCTATAAATACTATTATAATAATTAGGGAAATTATAGAGCAATACACTCCAATCACCAAGGCAGTTATAGTATCCTGCAGAAGAAGCCACACCAAGGAAAGAGTAAGTCTCTGTTAACTGTTACCTCTTTTTTTATTCTCCTTCTTATTTTACAAATTAAATTCAAAACCACATACTATAAAATTTATTATGTGGTAAATTAATATTAAATTATTTATTTTAACCTACTAAAAGTATCATATATATGACATATATAATTTTCTTACCCTCTTTTCCCTATATTTTGGAGATGTTTTGTTGAAGGTTGGTTAACCACCAATGGATACATTTCAAAAATGACTCTTATAACCAAATTATTGAATGGAAAATATGGATTATATATAATTCATAAATATTTAATTAAATTTATTTTATACTTCTATAATTAATTATACTAATTTATATTTTACAGTTAATAATAGTTCAAAATTGAGGCAAAATGAGAAATGTTTTAAGTAAAAAATGATATCAAAATGATTCAATTTCATCAACAAAAAGTATAAAATATAATCCAATTATTAAAATTTATAAATATACTTTTAGAATTACTATAATTCACTTATGGATCAGTTTTTTTAGTAATTATAAATCTTGTTTTTTAGGCGGGGCAAAAGTTACATAATTAAGCATGAAATAAGGAAAGGGGATTCTAGAGCCTGACTCTCATTCTTTGGGTTTTCCCCCTTTCACTCTATTTTAAGAATGGATGTTCCTTAAATAATATATAAATATCATTCCTTTTTCCTTCCCTATTATTTTTTAGGGTATACATGTTTCCAATCTGGTTTTATGGAAAATGCAATGATTTTTCTAAAAGAACTATTCTTTCCAAAAAAAAGTAACTCTTTTACATCTAATGAGTTTGTTTATTCTTCACTCACACTTGATTATTTTTATACCAAGTATGTTATTCCATATTTATTTTGGTAACCCCAAAGTTTATTCATAAATTTATGATTTTTTAAATGAAACTTTTTCCTCTCCATGGGTTATTTTAGCTCCAATGTTTGATATACATTTTATGTATAATGAATGATAATGTAAACGATATTATGTGATGAGTGCACCTATAATTATATTGCACATGTAAATAATACAATGTGAAGGTCATGCTCATAATTATATAGTTCTCTAATAAATTTGGTAATGTGATGTATCTCATGATATAAATTGAAATATGTGTGAACATGATTCAATATTTTTTCATAATAATGTTTGGTATTTTACCACTAAGACAATATGTTTCATTTTTATGTATTCCCACATTACATGATTTTATCTAATTATTCCTTTCATGATTAAGAGTATGATGATTATGATCACCCACATTTCATGTCTATTATTCATACTGTTACTAGTATTTTATCTCAACACTTATTTTAATATATATCCATAAGTGAATACTTGTACTAAGGATAACACAATGTCCAATAATAATATAGAAAAGAAGTAATTAAATAATTTTTATGCTTTACTTTTTAAAACTTACGTATAAGCCTAAATTTCCCAAGACACCAAACTCCCTAATCCTCGATTTGTAACACTATTATTTTTTAATCTTTAAAATGATGTAATAGTAATGTAATAAATATTAATATCACTATTGAAAAATTTCTTGAGAGGTGTGAATAATTGAGGGGGTGAGTTCACTTTTATAATGGAGGATTGACATTCTTGTTAATAGAAAAAGGTAAAAACTACTTGGAGGTATCCCTTAAATCATGTGACTCTAATAATGGTCCATTTTTTTAAAATTGAAGATATTATTGAAATATGTACATAAAATGGATTTTGGATATGTTTCTAGCTTTTGTGGCCATTTTTTTGAAGTTTAACCACTATGTAAACTCGTTATTATCATAATCGTTGTAAATTATTTTAATTACTTTCACTAATATTTTTTGGTAAAAATGATGTTAACCTTGATATGAATTATAAATTATTCTGATTCAAAATATTGAATAAGTTTTTCAAAATTTTAATCAAATAAGTGAGATAAATTAATTTAAAATTTATCATCTTGACGGGATGAGACAACGACATTTTAAAGTAAAATTTTCAAAAGATTGAAATGTTTTTATATCGAATTTTATTGTGAAATAGAATCCAATGACATAGTTTTAATTAATATATTTATAATTTATCTAAATATACTTCAAAAATAATTTAAAATATAACTTAACTCCAAAAATAAATTAGATGTAAATGTAGTTTTAAATTAAAATTTATTACTTTTCACTATACATCCTAAAACAAAACTTATTGGAAAATACTGAAAAAAACAACCTAAGATAATTTTGACATTAATATTTCAAAAATTTAGTTTATTTTATCAAATTTAATCTATAATATTTTCAAAAATTAGATTTATAATTGAATCACCATTAAAATATAATAAAATTACCTTTTAGAAATTTGTATATATTTATGAATAAAATTCATTTTACACTTAAATATTGTCTATAAAACACCTAGGATGAATTTTAAAAACTTTAGGGAAGATAATATATATATTTATTTATTTATATTTCATTAAAATAATTTATCAAAAGTAGTATAATTAATTTATTAAGGTAAAATGTGTCTGATTGCATAAATATTTTTTTCTAGAAAAATATTTCCTATATTCTCAAAAGAGTTTTATTTTAATTTGTAGTTAGTTAGTAACAAAATAATTCTTCTTATATACACATTTAAACCATATTAATTCATTTTAATTAAACTTATTCATAACCTCTATTCCAAAAATTAGGTGAAAACTATAATTATATTTAATAGTAATATTAATAGTACATTTTAGTGTGGTAAAACTAGGTCTTATGTGTCAAGAAAATTATCTAAGGAACATAGAATTGTGTATAACACAAGCCAAACATATTATTGTGTGTAGCATAAGCACTACATTGTCTTTCATGAAAAACAAGAATAACAAGGTTCTCTCTTATAACATAATCTATATTCATTGTGGTGTGAAATGAAAGATATCTAAAAGATTAAATAAATTCAAAAAATTTATTTCAAAAAATATTGGGATGTTATATTCTACCTCCCTTAAAATGAATTTATCACCTGGAATTCATCTAGGTTATAAAAGGTTTGATACATGAATGTTACTTTCATATAATTCCACATCGTAAAAAGGAATGTTAAAATTTTCTATAAAAAAGAAAGTAAGAACCAAAATGGTAAACCAATGTAACTCATAACTAGATTTCCATTTAGGATAAAACATGTGGGAAGTTAAAACATGGACATGGAAGAGAAATATAACTATCAAGTTCTGATGGATAGTGATAGAGAAAAAAGTTAGGATAAATTTAATGATCAAAAATCTATAGCCCAAAGTTTCTTGAAAAAGGTCATTGATATCATCAAAAGTAATGATTATGAGGAAACATTTTATTTCAAGTCACTTTTCCTAAAGTTGAATAATTTTCATGAGAATGTATAATTACATGATTTCAACACAGTCTCTCCCTTTTTTATGCCTTAATCAATTTCCACTTCATCTATTACTCTAATAAATAAAGGTGAATTTTTTTTGAATCATTATTAGATCATGTGATCCATAAATAGAATGATAGACCATTGCATCTGTATTTATCAAAAAAAAATGGTTAACACTAGTAGTTAAATATGTATAAATCATTTTATGGTGAGATAATACATTAATCTCTAAAACCTCATCTGAATTTTAACATAAACCATTTGATAAATTATTAACCTTGTAAGCCTTTTGAAATATGAAATTCAACAACATTATAAATATGGTCATTATATTTCCCAAATCAACATAACATTGGTCCCCTATATATCATACAACAGCTCTTTATTGTCACATACAAAATATGGGAATACCATTATCATTTTTTCTCTTTAAATATGGTAATAACATGAATTACCATAAAACATTATTTAAAACATGCATTATTTATTATTTTAATGATTATTGGATATATTCATTAAATCAAAAAATGTTGTAAACTTAATCCATGATAACATATCGCACTTTATCAACAAATCAATACTTTATTCCATGGTAATCAATATTGTAAAATTTACATTATCCATATCAATCATCTATTTATCCAAGATAAACATAATTTTCTCAACATTGGGAACATAATCAAGGTTACATTTCCTTAAAACAAAATATCATATTTCTATTAAATCCATTTTCAATGTCATTAACTACATTCAACATATCATTTTAAATCCTTAATAATAAAAATATAATTCAATATTCATTTCACATGATTACTGAGTTACTATACATATACATTTCTATCATCCAACTTTATTCTTAAACCATTACATATGCATCACCATATTATTCCTTAATAGTCATTTAATAGAATATTAAATGTTAATCATGTCTACAAGATCCTCAACCCAATTTAATCATTATTCCTATATTTAATGTAATGAATACTATTAGATTGTTCAATACCATTCACATGTCATTCTTAGTCTCCTTATCTAGAGTGGTATAACCAATACTCCTACCACCGTCCCGATTATCTTCTTTAGATTTCCACTTAGGACATCAATTTAAATAATGCACATACTTGACACATTTGATACATTCAATTTTAACCTATTTCCTTCTAGTAACCACTGTTGACTAAGACCAGAAATCATAGTGTGAGAAACACATATCATAGTAGAAAATCACATAATCATGAACAAATACTTATGGGATGGATAAATAGTGACACATAATTTCATATCTATGTCACCTTAAGATTAACCTTATAAACATCCCTATATATATTCTTAGAAATATCCCTAGGGATATCCATGAATATTTCTCATCCTAGTTTTCAAACATTGACTACAACTTTCCTTTGATACCAACAATAGTGACCCAAGCATAACATAGATGGATATTAAATCATTTTTTAGGAATCTTCTTAATTTTAAAAAAAAATACAATCCCAAGGATATTAATACTTTAGTTTCTTTAAAAACATGGAACACAATTTTGTAATTCTATTAAATATCTTCAATGTTCCCATGAATATATTCCCATTTATTACTCTGACTTAAAATTGTTATTTGTATCCAAGGGAAAGGAAACATAAGAAAGGGGGAGCTCAAATACCCTGTAAAGATAAATAAAGGAGATACTAGAGAATAACCTAAACATAAGGGTATGAGAACATGATCATAAAATTATAAGATCATACCCTACATATCAAAGACCATAAACATGAATCATGGAATGAGATTAGTAGTTCATAAGATATAATCATAGGGAAATAAAAGGACATGATTCGTGAGAGCATAACATTGGCATAAGATATATGAATTGTTTCAAACACATCAACTTATAACATTGAGAACATGGGTAAATATAAATAGGTATTCTCAATAAGTTAAGGACATAATATAAATACCTCACATAAACTTATGGTAATAAAATCAGGCCCACACATAACATTGTGAACATATAATTAGGTTCATAAATTACATTGTGAACATGTATTCACGTTCAAGCACAAACTTATGGGCATATAACCAGGTCCATGAAGAACATTTTGAACATGCGATAAGGTTCACTCATAAACATATTTACATGAAACGAGGTCCATGAATTAGTTTTTGAACAAGTAATTAGGTTCATTCATAAAATTTTCAATATGTAATTTGGTACACACATAACATATATACTCATGATTCATCCATCGTTTCCCAATTCTTTAGAGGGAGATATAGGTCCCAACCATCACATAATGAAATCATACATATGTGTGACAAAAGATCATAAATATTCATAATATCATAACACATGAAATTAAATGGGTATTATAAACACTTCATCCTATCATAACATGTGGAAAAGATAGATGTTTTATAATCATTTAATCATATAATAACTCGATAAATTAAACTACTTTCATAAATGTTTGATCATGGTATAACCTCTGGAAGAGAAACGAGTTTCATAAGTAACATGTTATCATAAATATACACCATTAAAATATATAATAAGAATTATTTAAATGGATAATGTTCCTAACAAATCATAATCTATACCAAAGGATGTTATCCTATAAGGAGGGGGATTTTCAAAGATCACTTGGAGCATTTTTTACGAGAAATAGCCTTTCATTGAAATATTTGTTTAAAACATTAAAAATTTTCAAAATAATTTCCTTTGAAAAAAACATTAGGACATAAAATATAATATTTTAAAATCATTTAAAAATATCTTGAGAAAAATATCCTTTTTTTCTTTGAAAATCACTTTTTAAAACATAAAAACTTTCAAAACTAATTTTGATGAAACAAGCATTAAAAACATAAAAAGAATTATTTGAAAATAAATTTCAATAATTTAAAACATAAATGATTTTTAAAATAAATTCACTTAAAAATAAAATTAAAATACATTTAAAAATATTTTTTGAATTTTTTTAGAAAACATGGTTTTAAAATAAAACATATATCTGGCAGAAGAGAAAGATGAAGTTCTATTTTCTTAAAATAATTTTATTACTAATATTATGTTCAAAAGAGTGGAAAATATTGTACCAATAAATAATAATATAATGAATAAAATTAATATAATAAAATTCATGAGATTTACTGACATATGGATCATAATATTTCATCAATGGAATCATAATAAAAAACAATCCTAATAAACGATGAGATTGTTGCAATAAGTTATTACCACTTTAGTAACTTTGAATCGTCATCCCCATAAAATAAAAAAATTTCATGAATATTAAAAGATAATTAAAAGAAGTATATTTATGATATAACATTACATAGTGCATTATATAAACCTCTTATAAAAATGTTGTTGCATAACATGGCATGTATCTCAAAGAATGAAAATTGAGGAAAAATTACTGAATCGATTTGGTAAATTTTGAAACATAAAACCCCAATAAATATATATCATAATATAGATATTTAAATATGCATAAAGTTAATTATATGGATAATATAATACCATCCTAGTAATTATATGCACCACACAAAAGAGGTGGGTAGTGAATAAGGCATAAGTCTTTCAGAAATAAAAGTGAGACTAGAAACCGCTTACTAATTGACTAAATTTTGAATCATGAGATACATAAAATAATAAGATCAATTGAAAATTTTGATATAATGAAATAAATTAATTTCATTATATAACATGTAATAGGTAATTATATAAACCCCACAATAAGAATAAGTGGTTAATATAGCTTATATCTCACAGAAATAAAAGTAAGACGAGAAAACCATTACCTTAAGTCTTTCCTTTCTTCGTACACATTTAAACATCATGTATAATAAATAGATTTATATTATAAATCTAAAATAAAACCATATTATTAAACATCATAACATATATGATTTTATTGTGACTTTATATTATCCATTTATTATAAATTTCATGTTAAAATTACGTTTTAGGTAATAATCACTTGGTTTTTTATAAACATTGACTTGTAATTATTAATCCTCATAATTTTATCTTGATTAAATTATTTAAAGATTTTAAAACATAAATTAAATTCCAAATATAATTATTATATAATTATATATCATAATCTATAAAATATATAAATATTAAATTGAAAACACCATTTATAAAGATGGTAGGTTGTATGTACGCATGAATGTTGTTTTCATTTTCATATCATATTGAAATGAATAAAGTAAATAACATATATGTATATATATGTATATATATAGTGATTAGAATATAATTATTATTTCATATATATCATATATTTTTTCTAAACCCATACTTAATACATTCTATGTATAGTGTGAACGAATCACGTTGCTTTATAGAGAAGGTAGCCCACACATCCACAAACAAAGTTATTATACTCCCACAAAATGGAAATAATGATGGTGGGTGTTATATAATTATTATAGGATCATAAATATGTCATAAATTTCATATATATCATGTAAAACAGTAGTTATATTATTATTACCCACCTTGAAAGGCGGTAATGGATGAACGAATGACAGTGGTTCATGTGTCGGTAGTCTCACACACACGAACGATGATTGTGTATCACATTTGATTAAAGTGTGTGAAGGTGTAGGTCATAACCAAATAATAAAATAATAAAATATATTTATTATACTTATTATATTATATAATCTTTATATAATAATAATTTAAGGTTTTTTGATAGAAATGAACCAAAATTTCTCATTGAGGAATGTTACCTCTTCTTCTGGTAACTCCTTTCGGTTTGCACCAAAGAGATTCCTTGGTTATATTTATTAAAAAGGTGGGGGTTATAAGATGATATTATGGAAGTTTTTATTATATTTATTCACTTTTTAGTATTCAAAGTTATTTATAGGTGTCAAAAAATGGATGGGGGTGAGTTCCATTTTATAGTGGAGGAGGAGTGGCATTCTTGTAAATATAAAAAACAAACACTATTGGGAGGTCTCCCTTATATCATGTGCCTCTAATAATGGTAAATGTTTTATAAAAGAGATTATACTATCTAAATATTTCTATAAAAATTCTTCGGTACATGGTTTAAGATTATTTGACCCCTAAGTTAAAGTTTAACCACTATGTAAACTCGTTTGTACCTTAATCACTGTAATTAATCTTAATTACTTTTACTAATGTTTTTTTGTTTCAAAACATGAGTTTAACATACTAGAAATTATAAATTATTATTATTAAAAATAATTAATCCTTTCTTTAAAATTTTAATTCATAAAAGTGGTAGAAATTAATTTAAAATTAATCTCATAGACGAGATGAGACAATGAGATTTTAAAGATAAAACATCAAAAGTTTGAAATGTTTTTATATCCAATTTTATTTTGAAATTGAATATAATGAACTAAACTTTAATAATGTATTTATAATTTATCCAACTATACATTAAAAATAATTAAAAATATAATTTAACTATATAAATAAATTAGTCAGAAATGAAATTTGGAATTAAAATTAATTATTTCTCACTATTAATCCAAAAATAAAACATCTCATATAAATATGAAAAAATAACCCTAAGAAATTTTTGACATTAATATTTAAAAATTTAATATTATTTTATCAAATATAATACATAAAATTTCAAAAAATATATTTAAAATAGTATATCGATTAAAAGGTGGTAAAATTACCTTTCATAAGAAAAAATATCCTTTTACATAAAATTGGTTTAAATCTTATCTCTAACCTATAAAACACCTAATATGAACATTAAATAGTTGATTAAATATATATATATATATATATATATATTTCATTATATTAATTTATCAAAAAGGGGATTAATTAATTTATTGATGTAAAATGTGTTTGATTTCATAAATTTAGTTTTCTTGTATAAGATTTTAAATATTCTCAAAAGGGTTTTATTTTAATTTCTAGTTAATTATTCACTAAATAATTCTATTCTTATAAATTTTAGAACCATATTTTCATTATTTTAATTAAAATTATTTATAATTTTCATTTCAATGGTTAGGTGACAACTATAATAATATTTTAATAATATTATTAATACTACATTGTAGTTTAGTAAAACTAGGTCATGTGTATCATGAATGTTATTAAAGGAACTAGGAATTATTTTTAACACAAGTCAAACATAGTTTTTTAGGTACCAAAAGCTTAAATTGGAATTTTTTATAAAGAAATAACAAATTTTTCCTTTCATATAACACAAGATATATTCAATATTGCATGAAATATAGGATATTAAAAATATTAAATTAATTTGAAATAAAATATTTCGCAAAATCTCATGGTGGTGCATATCTAGGAAAAGTGGCCTAGTATTTTTACATTATGAACTCAGTGATGATTGGGAGTTCAACATGAGGATAATCTATTATCTGGTAGGTAGGTTATAAGATCTTTTTCTTCTTTTTAGGTATGTTCTTGTTTCTATTTTGGATTTAATCTCTTTATATTGGTTAATTAAATGTTTCTCAAGGTTATGAGGAGGATCTGACGTTTCCCTGGGGTTTGAGAAATGAAATAAAGGAAAAGATTCCGTCTAGTGCATGTTTCACTATTGGTGTATGGTTTGATGTAATTTTACCCCTTAACCATTCATTCCTGGAAGAGGTGGTGCATGGTTGGTGAAATAATTCAAGGGGAGAGGTGAAATTGTTTGGGTTTGAAAAGATCCACCACGCATGGTTATTGTATGGTTTTTCAAAAGTGTGGAATCCCCATGAGACTGGTGACCTAGATACCTCTTGGATAGAGGGTGGAAAATGGTTGGGGCATGTTTTATAAAACCATGTGGCTATAATATTCAACTCAATAAATATGGGTAAATTTAACATTTTCCCACCTTTAGATTTATGTTTTCATACTCTATTTCTCCTCCACATCCATCCTACTGTAGGAATGGGTGATCAAACCATCCTTTCAAACATCCCAATGATTGAAATCCTTCATTTATATGTTTTTTCGAGTGTTTTTTGTGAGAATCGAAGCTCCATGTGAGTGTAAAACTCCTCTTACATAATGTCTCTAGATTAGGGATTGTGGAATCATTCATCTTATTCCAAATCTGTAAAAACAACTTTTTCCTATGGATTCTATGTTGGGGATTTGAATGATATTTGAATTCAAATCAAAGTAAAATTTTGAGTGAGTGTTCATCTATGTAATGAAGGTACATGCTCTATAAGTTATATCCCATAGTATTGAGGATGTATTTAAGTGTATGTGGTTGTTCCCCTATTATGTTGTGGTTTTTATTTGGTTTTCATGGTATAAATTATTAAATTGGTTGTTTGAATTATTAATTGAAACCCTCATGTTACTTGTGGGATGTATTAAGGGTGAATAGACCAGGACAAAGGCCACCCATGGGGTGTGTCTCTCTTATGAACATGGATGTGGGTTGTTAAATAATTAATTGAAGGGTGTATCAGATAGATCATGTGATAATTATGTTATCATGTTGACATGAGTTGTGAAATTAATCTAATAATAATCATGTCTTTGTTTTTGTATGGTATAAGGGGTGTTTGATATAATGTGATCCAATTAATTGGGAAAAGGCATGTAAGTAGTAAATATGTTAATGGGTTAAGGTATGTAAGTGGTAAATATAGTAATGGGTTTAGTCCAGTAACTGTAATATATTTTAATGGTTTTAGGTATAAATATGGTAAATCTATTGATGAGTTATGGATTGTAAATGGTTTGTGTGTTAATTGGTTAAAGAAGCATGTGAAAATGGATTATTGTCATGTGTGAGGTATTGGACATGGGGCTCTACTCCCTGTGATGGGTTAGACTAAGTCTCTAAGACCCAACCCTAAATATAGGGGTTAGTGACTTGAACTGAGGTTATATACCACTAAATAATTAATGGGATATTAATACCTAGACAGAGGCTGTTAGGTAAGTGTAATTTATTCTTTTGCGTATCATTTTCCATAGTGATTTAGGGAACTGGATTCATTCCCCTTATGCATATTTTATATGACCGACATAGGCTGAAGTGTATTTGATGAAAAATTCGAACACATAGAAAAAATGATGAATTTTGAAAAAGTGAACCATGTTAATTAATGGCGCCTAGTTTATCTTTTATTTATCTTGTTATTCATTAGCTATCTGTATACAGAATCTATTCAGACATGATATTTGGTAGACACTATTGGTGGTGGTTTACTGAGTTTTAATCACACCCTTCTTGGGATACTATTTGGTATCTAATAAGACTTCATGGTTACATGTAAGGATTAGGGAAAATTTCATATTCTAAAAAATTTATTCGGGGCTCAAGGATGTGCATGGATGAGGGATCTAGATTTGGATTAATAACCCATTCTAGGGATTCTTTATTTGTCTTTATTATTGGTTTCCCTCAAACATGGAATTGTATAACATGACATAGCATATTTAAAATTTAGTTTTGTTGTTGTTCACAATTTTTGGAATTGGATTTGTGATGCATGTTTATGGTTTTACTTGTTACCTTTATTTAGTATTTTACCTCTTGTGGATTTCTCTAATAACGAGGGTATAGTCTCCCCATGCGTTCTACAAGACCATAGACTATAGTCTGTATCCAATGGAATACATGGAGGCACACCTAAGGTCCGGTAGACAACTGGCTCAGGGTACCGGAAAAGTGGAATCTAAGTCCGGATGTTATACTTATAGAGGATTCTCATGAAAAGAAGAAAAATGAAATTTTTGAGGTGGAAATCCACCCCCACCCCTATTGATGTATTCGAGCTTAAAAACTGATTACATTTTAATATAGTATTAAAGATGCCCCACAACCCTATAGTGAGCACCAACACTATATAGATATGATATTTCATTATAGAACTTTAACCACTACTGGAATTTGTTCTATTTGAAATGGGCTATTTGTGATAGGATCTTGTTGCAAATAAACTTTAGTGACGGCGTACCATCGCAAATAGCTCGTTGCAGAAAACAGCATTGCAAATAATATTTTTTGCGACGGGAAACTTCCTCTTCGCAAATAACTCTCTGATTATATACATTATATATAAATAAACTTATTGCAACGGTACCAAGGGACCGTCGCAAATATTATTTAAAAATATATTTTTAAACTATTTGCGATAGGATCCCGTCGCAAAAGATCTCATATTAAGTAATAACCAAAATAAAAAATATATATTTATTTAAATTATTATTAATGAAAAACTATTATTAATATTATTAAAAATAATAAAATAAATAAAAAATATTAAAATTCTCAATATTCTCAAAAAATGTATTAAAAAATCATAAAATATTATTATTATTATTATTTGTAAAATAAACAAACATTAAAAAATATAATACTAAATAAATATATTTAATGAAATTATGATTAATGAAAAAATAATATTAATATTATTAAAATAATAAAAAATATTAAAATTCTCAAAATCCACAAAAAAAATATATAAAAACTCATAAAATATTATTATTATTATTAGTAAAATATGAAAACATTAAAAAATATAATAGTAATAATAAATAATAAAATATTAAAAATAAAATTAAATTAAATTTTGCAATATTCGCACCAATATAAAAGACAGAAACTGAAAATAGTTCATATTACAGCAAATCTTGAATTCAAATGTTTTTAAAATAAAAAAATCGCTGAGGGAGTCTTCTTCTAGAGGAGGTGGAGGAGATGTATGAGATGGTGGTGGAAACTCCATCCCTAAACTATGAGTTAGACGACGCATGAAATTAATCTACTTGTGATGCTTCTACTACTGCCATTGATGCATCTCTTCCTCGTGTTGCTGCTACTGCCACCGACACATATCTTCATGCTACTTCTGAAAAATCTATATATGCTCAACCTGAGTTCGCAACGACTCCTAATACTGTGACACAGAATATGATGCCTCTCCACGAGCTCCTCTCGAGCTGGATTCCCATATTGTAGTAGTACCATAATAAGTCCAGGAGTCACATGAAAATTGATACCAACTACTCAGCCCTTCTCAAATCCATACTGAGTTGCATGCATCCATGCTGCCTCCTCGAAATGGTGGGCACTGGTCTGATCAGTCGCCTTGCCCTGACTTCAAGCCTATGTCTGAGAGATCACAGCCTCATATGACTCCTTCAATTCCAATTTGAAATTAAAATTGTGAAAATATTATATGCAGTTAATTTTCAAAATCAAAAAAACTAATATTAACCACAATCTGACGCTGAAAATCACCTCTAATCTCTCCAGTGGCAGGATCACTGTACATCCTATGATAAATGTCATACTCTGTAATATCGGGATGCTCAACTTAGTATAAAAATATAAAGTAAACTATTTATATTTAAAGTTATATAAAATATTTAAAAAAATATACTTACAAGATTATCTCTATGGGTACTGAATGTATGGCTACCATCTTGATGCGTCACCTCATGTCTCACCTGATTCTGCCGACCCACCAAAGACCTCCTCGGAAATCCACCACTCGACCGGTGTAAACATAATCCATGCCAAACATGAGATGAAATGTACTGTTGTTGGTGGGATCAACACGAATCATTAAAATCTATCACTCCTGCTTTCTTAATGGTCATCCTTCTCAAAATGTGCAAAAACTGATCAAAACGGGCATGCATAGACGACTCTCATCCCGCGTGGATAGGGTCATGCATTCTATCATCAATGGGATACCATAAACCCTGTAAATAATTTATAATATCAAGTTATTAATAAAATAAATTTCAACATAAATATTATTTATTTATGTATTAGCTAATGATTGAACATTCTGAGATACACATCAACAGAAATATGTTCCCATGTGATACATGGTTGAGAAAAATAATTGTGCAAGATAGCTCTCACCTATCAAATTCCCACATGCGCAAAACTGTGAAAAAAGATTAAATAATCAAACAATTCGTAAATATATAAATAAATAAATGAAATATAACTAAAATATATAGGTTACCATACATCTGTGTGCGTGGATCGAAGCCAAGACATGGACTTCGCTCGGGGATAGGGTCAGGAATTATTAGTCGCACAAGACCATGCCCCCTCTGCATACCCCCTGAACCGCCAGTAGGCTAAGGGTCATATGACCCCAAATCCCCCTCATACAAAGGTAGCTCAGCCTCCTGTAACTCATGAAATAGATTAGGGTCCATCTGAAACACAAAATTATTGTTGTTAGAAGATAGTTGAAAATAACAATTATATATAGAAATATATTAGTTATGATTATAACCAGCATTTAACTATGTCAATGTTCAACTTCATCATCATCTTAATATCTGACAATTTCAATGTCTTTATATTCCTCCCCGGTATCATCAATATCTATATGAGTTTCAGTTTCATCATCTCTTGTCATTTCAAATTCATTTGTGACATTATTAACTTCTTTGTCATCATCGACCATTAATTGTGGGGTGTCATCATCGATATTCACGTATCTTTGTGAAAAAAGATATATTTTGAGTAGTCTCTTGAAAATTTTCAGTTCCTTCCACTTTAGAAGAACCACATTCAGTTTGAGTAAACATATTTTCCCAAGATTTTATTTTTATTATGCTCCACCAATAACTCAGGTCTCGTGAATTATCACAGTACTTTGCAGAAAAAAATTTATGTGCTTGTTGAGCCAGTAAAAATGGTTCATTTACTGCAAGAAGACTTTATTTTTAATATCGACGATTCCATTAGTCGAATGAACATGCAATCCTTTCTCCTGAATTCTAACCACTGAAATTTAAACATTGTTATGTAATTCTATCCTAGATAACACAACTCAATAATTTCATCCAAAATACTGAAAAATTCAACTTTAGATTCTCTATAATGCGATCCTCTCAAACAAACTCCATTGTTCATTGTTTTTTTATTCCCCATATACACGTGTATGAAACCAGAAACCATTCACCACATATGAATTATAAGATTTAACCATTTTGGATGGTGGGTTACTCAATATACAAAGTCTCTTATCAATTTTATCAACTTGTGGAGACACCTAAAAATTTGAAAAACAATTATCAATATAATAAATAGTAAACAGAATTGATATTAAACCATCAATAATTTATTTTACCGGTTTTTGAAACCATTGAGAGAAAAAAAATTGTATGTGTTCTTCAAGAGAAGGTGCTGTAATTTGTGGAAGTTGTTTCTTGATATGATTATCATACAACCTACACATAAAATAAGTTTACATATTGTAACATAAATTATAGAATAAGTGATGGAATCACTCATAATACAAATGATTTCATTTCTTCATAGTTGAGAAGAACATATGTATGATCTCTGTGATGTTCATCATCTGAAAGCCATAATTCTTGAACTACACTGAAGCCAATATTTGGGTGATTGAAAATTGATAATTGATTTTATATTTCGTCAATAACACTTCCCTCGTTCCATCCCATGTGTTTTTGTTTTAAATGATATTAATATTTTAAATACTGAGAGCAGAAAAAAGAAATTTCCTCTTGAAAATAATCTTCAATAATTGAGCCTTCAACTGATGCTTTGTTGTGTACTTTTTGCTTCAATTTCTACATGCATCTCTCGAATGGGTACATCTATCAAAAATGTACTAGACATCCTCATTTAGCTTCATGTGGAAAATGTAATATCAAATATTCCATTGAGTCAAATAAATCTGGCAGAAATTTGTTTTCCAGTTTAAATATAATTACAACAACATCTTCTTCCAGTTTTCTTAGCACATCCTGGTATGTTGTCATTCCACAAATGTCTCGAAAAAAATATGATATGTCTGTTATCGAATCCCAAATCATAGAATTCAACAAACCTCTAAATCCAATCGGCATAATTGTTTCCACTATAACATGACAATCATGAATTTTTAATTTGGTAATATGACCATTCATAACACATCTTCCCAAATTGGAAGCATAGCCATAATAAAGTCTCAAATATTCAATTCACTGACAAAATAATAAATGAATCTCTTTGAACATGTATAAGATGCTTTTTCCTTCCTTAACCTCTGTGATCTGACATTTTCAAACAGTTCATGTTCGGGTCGCCTGTAAATTTGGGCAAGATCTAATCGTGTTTTTATAGTATCATTGGTCTTAACTGGTGTATCCAAATCTGTATGAAATAAATTATCTAAATAGTTCTTCTCAATATTCATGCCATCCAACATATGGCAGACCAATAAATCAGAACAATATGGAAGATCCCAAAAAATACTATGTTTTATCTGATTATGTTCCTTTCCAAAGACATGAATTTCTTGTTGGTTTACTGTTTGCCCAAATGTGATAGGAGGTAATGAAAATACAACTAATTTTAACTCTATACCTGAGACCATTTTTAGAGTTTCATCCCTTTCAATAGTGCCATTTCAAAAATGAGATTTGTTCCTTCTAAATGGATGATTGGTAGGAAGAAATATACGATAACAGTCAAAATAGAAAGGTCTTTTTCCATTGATGAGCACAAATGATTTTTTGTCTTTCATACAGTAAAGACATGATTTCAGACCATGTGTACTCCAGCCAGATAACATGCCATATGCTGGAAAGTCACTAATAATCCACATCAATGCAGATTTTAATATGAAATTTTATTTCGCTGCAACATCATATGTACTAACACCATTAATCCATAATGAATTTAACTCATCAATAAATGGTTTCAAATAAACATCAATATTCTTTTTTGAATTTCCTGGATTAATAAGGTCAAAAAAATATAGGTCTCTTTCATCAACATCCATGGAGGTAAATTGTACGGAGTTATAAAAACAGGCCAACATGAATACTGACTATCATAAGAACCAAACAGATAGAAATTGTCAGAAGAAATACTCAATCGCACGTTTTGGGCTTCTAAAGAAAAAGACAGATTTAGATGGTCAAAATGTTTCCATTAATCACCATCAGATTAACGATTCAAGAATTTATCAGTTGAAATATTGGTTTTGTTCCATGACATCATTGATGCTATGTTATGAGACATAAATAAACATTGCAGCCTAGGTGTATGGAGAAAATATCTCAACTGTTTTATAGGAATCGATCCAGACTTCCCTAGCTGAGATTCTTTATATCTTGATTTTCCACATATGGGACAACTATCCAATGACTCGTTTTCACTAGAATATAAGATGCAACAATTTTCACATTAATGAATCTTCCGAGAACTAAGGCCCAGATTACGAACCAACCTCTTGCTCTCATCGTAATTTGCAGGCAACACATTTTCTTCATGAAACAGTGTTTTAATCAAAGAAAATATCTGATCAAAACAGTTGTTTGACATTTCATTGTCTGATTTAATAGCCATAAATTTTACAACTAATTCAAAATTTCTTATCTTGAAACCAGGATATAATGCATCCTCATCAGACCTCAATAACTCATAAATTTCAGATGGTGCCAACTTAGGAGTTAAATCAATATCATCTTGAGTTTCAGTTTGTTGAATAGATGGCCCTGCAACATCATGTAGTAATTTTGAAACCATTAACAACCTATAATCAAGTTATTAGTATTTTCCATGGAACTGTGTTCACCATTTTCATACCAAAAAACATAATCTGGTTGAAAACCAAATCGTAAGAGATATTCCCCAACCCTGTAAAATGTGTCAAACGTTCTCAGAGCACGTTTTTTACAAGGACACTTTATTGTGCCTTCTGAAACGTATTCTGGTTTTGATGATGCAAATGATAAGAAGTTTCAACACCCTCAATAAATACGGGATTGAAACCAAAACTGTTTGGATTTATGCTCTGATTTATCCAAGCGTGATCATTTAATAATGACTAATGCCGATTTCCATGTTCCTAATTTTTTTACAAAATATAAAATCATCACTATTTTTCAATAATTTGAAATTATAAAAACACTATCTGAAAAAAAAAGATAAATAATTACAACTACTTCTTAATAATTACCATTAATTTTGGGCGACACAAATTTTAGTGGATTGACGGCTACTCTTTTTTCTAACAGCTCATCTACTTGAAAATTTATCTCACTAAAATCACAATAAAGAATCAACTCAGAGGTATTCATATTAATTCTCATGTATATGATAATGTATAAGCATACCACCGAGAAGATTTTTCATTGTGATTTCAGTGTGATAAAGATGCAAGTAAATGAGTTTTCAGACAAAAGAGCCCCCTTTTCTTCGATGAATGATCTTCTTGTAACTATCACCACCTAAAAACATTATGCAAAATGTGGTCCTATGAATTTATATTCAAACTCATGATTACAATATTGGATATGCATACGTAGAAGCATACTTTTCATAATGTTTTGAGTCGGAGAAAGTTGAAAGAAGAAGAGTCATCGAGCAAAAGGAGTGTCATTAATCCACTGTAAATTTTGCCAAGTAATTACAAGTTATTAAAATTAATTACAATTGATATTATTCCTAATTATCCCTACTTATTACTAATTTTTACATTTTTTACTAATTATTTCTAATTATTTCTAATTATTACTAATTATTCCTAATTATTTATAATTATACCTATTTATTCCTATTTATTACTATTCATTCCTATTTATTCTTATTTATTCCTATTTATTCCTAATTATTTCTATTCATTCTTATTTATTTCTATTTGTTGATATTTATAGCTAATTATTCATAATTATTCTTAATTATTGCTAAATATTGCTAATTATTTCTATTTATTTATATTTATTCCTATTTATTCCTATTTATCCATATTTATTCATATTTATTACTAATTATTACTAATTATTGCTAATTAATACTAATTATTTTTAATTATTACTAATTATTGATATTTATTGATAATTATTCCTAATTATTTTTATTTATTTCTAATTATTCCTAGTTATTCTTATTATTTCTAATTATTTCTATTTATTGATATTTATTGCTAATTATTCATATCTATTGTTATTTATTGCTAATTATTACTATGTATTGTTATTTATTGCTAATTATTACTATTTATTACTAATTATTACTATTTATTGCTATTTATTACTATTTCTAATTATTACTATTTATTGCTAATTATTACTATTTATTTCTAATTATTATAATTTATTGCTAATTATTACTGTTTATTGCTATTTATTGCTATTTATTCCTATTTTTTACTAATTATTCCTCTTTATTACTAATATTTCCTAATTATTCCTATTTAATCCTATTTATTTCTAATTATTAATATTTATTTCTAGTTATCACTATTTATTTCTAGTTATTTCTATTTATTTCTAATTTTTTTTATTTATTCCTAATTATTGCTAATTATTCCTATTTATTGCTAATTATTCCTATTTATTGCTATTTATTTCAATTTATTGCCAATTATTTCTAAGTATTCCTATTTATTTCTAATTATTCCTATTTATTTCTAATTATTGCTAATTATTGCAAATTATTGTTAATTATTTTAACTTATTATGAATTATTCCTATTTGTTATGAATTATTCCTATTTATTGTGAATTATTCCTATTTATTGAGAATTATTCCTATTTATCGCGAATTATTACTATATATTCCCATTTATTACTATATATTCCCATTTATTAGGAATTATTCCCATTTTTTACAAATTATTTTTATTTATTAGGAATTATTAATATTTATTACTAATTATTGCTATTTATTACTAATTGTTGCTAATTATTACTAATTATTTCTATTTATTACTAATTGTTTCTATTTATTACTAATTATCCCTATTTATTCATAATTATTCCTAATTATTCCAAATTATTGCTATTTATTACTAATTATTGCTATTTATTCCTATTTATTGCTAATTATTCCTATTTATTACTATTTATTACTATTTATTACTATTCATTCCAATTTATTACTATTTATTCCTATTTATTCCTATTTATTGTTATTTATTACTATTTATTGCTATTTATTGTTAATTGTTGCTAATTATTGCTATTTATTGCTATTTATAGCTATTTATTGCTATTTATTTTTACTTATTGCTATTTATTGCTAATTATTCCTATTTATTGCTAATTATTCCTATTTATTGCTAATTATTCCTATTTATTCCTAATTATTGCTATTTATTGCTAATTATTGCTAATTATTACTAGTTATTGCTAATTATTACTAATTATTGCTAATTATTACTAATTATTGTTATTTATTACTAATTATTTCTATTTATTTTTAATTATTGCTTTTTATTGCTAATTATTGCTAATTATTGCTAATTATTTCTAATTATTGCTATTTGTTTCTATTTACTGCTAATTATTTCTATTTATTCCTAATCATTGCGGTTTATTCCTATTTGTTCCAATTTATTACTAATTATTTCTATTTATTACTAATTATTCCTATTTATTACTAATTATTCCTATTTATTACTAATTATTCTTATTTATTACAAATTATTCCTATTTATTACTAATTATTGATATTTATTACTTTTTATTTTTATTTATTACTATTTATTCCTATTTATTGCTATTTTTCTGAATTATTGACATTTATTTTTAATTATTGTTATTTATTCCTATTTATTGGTATTTAATCATATTTATTTCTTTATATTCTTATTTATTCTTAGGTATTCCTATTTATTACTAATTATTACTAATTATTCCTATTTATTACTAATTATTCTTATTTATTAATAATTATTCCTATTTATTGCTAATTCTTTCTATTTATTACAAATTATTCCTATTTATTGCTAATTATTGTTATTTATTGCTAATTATTCCTATTTATTGATATTTCTTCCTATTTATTGCTAATTATTCCTATTTATTGCTAATTATTCCTCTTTATTGCTAATTATTCTTATTTATTTCTAATTAAACCTATTTATTGCTAATTATTTCTATTTATCTAATTATTCTGATTTATTACTAATTATTACTAATTATTACTAATTATTAGTATTTATCACTATTTATTACAATTTATTAAAAATTAGTATAAATGATTTCAATTTATTATTACAAATAAATACCGATAACAAAACAATTTAAATCTCATTTAATTACAACTAATCAAAAATAATTAAAATTAACGTCAAAAAAATGAAATAAAATCTAAATTAAAGAAAATATAAATACCAATAAACTTGATATCCTATTGATGTAGATGGCTTCACAACTTTTTTGTGAAAATTAACTAACTCACCAAAATTTTCTCTTTAAAAATTGAATTTAGAGAGAGAGAGTAAGAAATGAGAGGTGAATTTGAAAAAACGGATGGTGGTATATATAGGTTAGATTAGTTGTGACAGGACTATTTCCGACAGGCAACCCGTCGCAAAAACCTTTGCCCACATTAATTACGGTCAGCGGTTAAATGTGTATTTGCGACAAGAGAACACCCCATCGCACAAACCTATAAACCGCCTCCGGGTATTTACGATGAGATCGATAACAAATACCCGTGGACTGGTGCATTATTTGCGACGGAGGAATACCCCCATCGCAAATAACCTTCCCGTGGTTTTCCGCACCAAACCTTTTGCGACGGGACCCCAAATCATGCCGCATATAACCAAGTATTTGCAACGGGGAGAATCCCCCATCGCAAATAACCTTTGGGACGGACTATTTGTGATGGGAATTAATCCCATCGCAAAAATCTATTTTTCCAGTAGTGTAACAAAGAGATACTCCAATGTGTTTGATCGACATCTATTTTAATTAATGAATGAAGTGTATTTATAGTTTAATTTTTTTCCAATCACTATGTTATATTTCATCTTGATTATTACATTATAATAACATATGAAACTCTGGGAAGTATCACTATGAATATCATTTGAAACAATTTTAACAACAAATTAAAAATGGGAAATTCAATCATACTTCTCAAAATGATTCATTAAGAATAATTTCCTCTGAGCCAGGGATAACGTATGGGTATAGATATTTGTATCATAATCGTAAAACTAGAGTTGGTACATTTTTACAAATAAGTTCACGCAATGTGATAAGGAACCTGAAGTATGAAATTTGGAACGGGTATTTTAGTGTTCCAAAATGGTTTGAGCACCCATAAGAAATGACCTCAAATTTACCTTTGCAAAGAGGCCTAGTGAGCATAGATCAATTTTGGTTAGGGCTGAACGGTGGTCCCTAAGAGCATTTTATAATTTTTTCACCCTAACTTTTAATTATTCTATTTAATAATAGGTTTCATAGGTATGGACTCAGCTTTTTCTCAAGCCTCCCTTTATGGGCTTTCAGCCAGATAAGTATTTTACCATTTTCATCTTTGGATGCTAAATTTTTCATAACTTAAGTGGGATGAGTTCCTAGAAACTAGATGCTTGACTTTTTCCAAATCCTCCCTTTATAATTTTTCAACCTATTTAGTATTTTATCTCATTCCATGGGAATCTTAAGTTCACAAAATTCCGAACATTATGCCATACATCTTATATCCAGGTGATTTGTTCTATCAAAATAATCATGAATGAGGTATCAAAATTTTTATTATTTAATGAGAATAATTTATGAGGTTGTGATATTGAGGATAATGAATCCACGTTAATTACTAAATCATGCAGTGTGTAATTCATGACTCAAGAATCCTCAATTAGTGGTGATGAGATGACACAAACATGAATGGGAAGTAAGGTGAAAATATTCAAATGATGCCTTTTTCTAAAATATTATTTTGACATAAGGGGATTAGAGGAGCTTTTCCGTGGGATAAAATAACCATGGGTAGGTAGGCTATAGTAGGGGTGCATAGGATGGATCCAAATTGGTGAATATGTATGTAACCAAACATAGGTGTCTGATGAAGCAAGATACACTCATTACCATTAGCAATATAATATTTTTGGGGATTAAAAAACTCAAAAAATTAAGTATGGTCAGGGGATAAAAGCATTCTAATAGGGTTTAGGAACCCTAAATATCACTTCCTTATTTACTAAACAAGTTAGTGAGTTTAAGATTTATTGCATTATTTTTCTTACTTTTACTTAAACTAGGGGGCCATTGAGCAAGGCCCAGCTTCTTCTAAGGACGTATAGCGAGCCCTATGGACTTTTTAAAAAATTTATTTATACTCTATCTTTTTTCAAAGATTTTGTTATGATTATATATTAGTGAGTTAATAATAATCTTTTTCTTAGGATTCAATTTTATGGGATTTCAACCAGATATGTATTTTATATCTTTCACTAGTAGTTTAAGGTCATACTGACTCAACCACTGAGGTAGATTTTAATGTTATATAGATTTGACAAACAAATGATGAGTTTAAGGTCACATATATTTGTCCATGGAAGAAATTGGATAGACTATATGAAAACGGATAGGTTTACCCTAACTTGAATAGGTTTCAAGGCCATTATAGATTATCTCATTTGGGAGATTTTGGGACCACATTGTCTGGAAGTTTTTTTTGGAAGCTGAAAGTTTTGTCTTTTATTGTCAAAGAGAAAAAGAAATCACCTCACTTGGTAATTGTTGGTTAACAGACTCAAAATCATATGTATAAAAATGGATGAAAATTTATTAAGAAATATCATCTGTTTGGGAAGCTATTTTCTGCTGGAAAAGGATTATCGAGCTCACACTGGGTCTGATATGAAAGTTTGAATCATAATAAGAAATTGTATCAGAGTCTGAATAAATCAGATGAAAATCTGATAATTCTTTTCTCATCTTGGAGCTCTCATAAATCATATGTTTTTTAGGAAACTTGTGATGTAATCCTTATCATGTAAATGGTGACAAAAAGTACTACCAATCATATTGAGGTTTGGTTGGAAGAAAATATGATCTGGTTGGATGGAAAGTTGCAATACTTTCTGATGAAAGATAGAAAATGCTATACCAATCCTAAAGTTCTAAAGACTCTGATAAGGTCATGATTACAAGAAGATGTATGTGGAAAAATAAATAGAAACTTTACTGGTCTCAGTTCATCTGTTTGAGAAAATTAGATGTATAATTTTTTGAGGGAAGGATGTTTTATTTGATATGTAAGAAGACAAAGTTTCTATTTTTTAGTAAGACCAATAAGTCATAAGATAAAAATATTCAGAGAATGAATCTATTTCATATCATAATCCTAAAAGGAAACTTTTTTATGATGTAATTTTTGTAGATACTGGTCATCAGATGATGTGTGCCACCGATCAACAGATTAATATGGACATCGATCATCAGACATGGTGATGGTTGAAAAAGTAAATTAAGGAAAGAATTATTTTGTTGGAAGTTGTTAGTACAAGAAAAAAAATAAGTGAAGCTGTTGGGACCGATGAAAAATGGGATCTGATATCAATCTATAATGCAATCAAACATTTTAATCCAGATGAATTGTTTGAAATTTGGTTCAATAATGAAAGAATAACTACGATATGTTTTCAATTGGTTTAAGAGTCATCAAACTAGAGTCGAACCCGATTATCAGTTTTAAGAAGAGACTAATTCATCATACATAGGATGACCTCGATAAATTTATCGGATGGAAGATCATCAGTCTGGGAAAAAATAAAAGAGGAATTATTTGAAGTAGTTGAAAAAGTGTTTATTAAAGAAGGTATAAGTTGGTGTTAATGTGTTGATGAATAATTATAGGAATATTTAATAGTTACAACTATGTTTATTAAAAAAATGTAACTGAAGTGAAATAAAATAGAAAAAATGTAATGGAAAAAGGGTTTGAATGCTTACAAAGGTTGTTTATTAGTTGGTATGGAGCTTCAGAATGAGAAGTTTGTTATCATTTTCTTCTGATAAATATTAAGAGAAGATTTTTAATTTTCATATCATTTAATTGGCGTGGATAAATATAATGAATAATATATTATTTTATAAATATATCTTCATCATAATGAGGAAATCAGTGTGGAAATTGGAATTAGATTGAAGAATGTTTTGAAATTCATAAGTGAGCTGAAGTTATGAGAAGATTCGAGAATAAACGAGAAGAATTGAGAAGAATTGAAGAATTAAAATATGGATCCAAAATATAAGAGGATTTTATATTTTGTATTATTTGGTTAAGCAGGAAAACTGTTTAGAATCAAGCCTAAAACACCTTTTCACACCTATAAAAGAATGAGAGTACTTTATACTTTTTGAAACTTATATTATTCATGGGAGAAGAGAGAAGGTGGAGACCTGAAAGTTTTTAGAGGGAAGATCTTTTAGGATTTAGAATTCATGATAATTTTTACAGAATGAATAATAAGAAGAAGAAATATTTTTTTATGACTTTATCATATTGGAAAAGGGATATTAGATAGGGCAATCGGATTGAGATTTCTATAATGTGATTGTTTAGAATTGTTTCAGTGGTATTCTGGAAGATTAACATTATCATACTGAGTAATCAGACTGGTTATCGGATAGAGTATCATTATAAAGTCTAGATAATTTCTTACCTAATGCTGGGTAGGATAGTGACTTTTTTAATATCATATTTTTGAAAGTTAATATGGTAGTATAGTAACTATTTTTGAATAATTTAGTGAAAGATTATTAACTTGTAACAAACACTCGTATTACATCATTTTGTGTTATTTAAATATCTTGCACTATTTTATTGAAAATATTGTTACAAAAGTGTTATAGAATACTCTACTTGTTGTATCCACACAAAAATAGTATTTTTTTTCTAGTAGATTTTGTATTATTGGACTGTTTCAAAACAATACCAATGACATAGCTAATCATGTTGAGTAGTGAACCTTTAAAATTATTATGTTCATATAGATATGTGATTGTTTTGTTTTCATCAAAGTAATAACTCTTTAATAGTTGTAGGATGTTGTTTCAAAAGAAAGAATCTTAAAAAATGATAACACTAATTCACCCCTCCCCCTCTCATTGATACATTGCTCCTAGCTGGGAAATCTCAAGTGGTATCAGAATAAAGGTTCCCTTCATATACACTTTACTGATGTTTTTAAGGGATGTTTTGACGAAGAATTACAATTTGGTGAACAATAAGGCGTTTCTGGTATTTGATGGTAAGAACTATCATATCTGGAATGATAAAATGTTTCTATAACTAATATCTCTTGGTTATGATATTTTTGAAGCTGTTGAAAATGAATTTCTTCCTATTGAGGAAAAATATCCTCTCATATCTATTGATAAGAATAATCTAGAGAAATATGGAAGAGCTAATAATGATTAACTCTCATCACTTTATGAAAGTAAATTTTCAAGCTTCAAGGTGGTTTCCACCATTAATGGTATCTGGGATAAGTTGAAGAACATTTGTGAATGAAACAAATAGTTAAAGAAGGCCAAGTTAAAAATATGGAAGCTAAAGTATAAAGATCTAAATATTAGTGAATACGAATCTATTGGTGACTTTTTTTCCATGGTGAATGAAATTAATAGCACTATCAGATGTCTTTGAGAAAAGTTATAAGATTATATTGTTAATGAAAATATCTTGAGAATTATTCCTAAATAGTTTGATGCCAAAGTTCCCTCATTGGAAGATAGAGATCTGAATGGATTATCTCTGGATGATTTTCATAGTACTCTCATCACTTATAAAATGATAAGGGAGAACTCTATGAAAGGAAAAAAAATTGATAGAGAAATTTCCTTCAAGGATACCAATCAAAAACAGTCTAGGAAGGTTCTTCAATAAAATTAAGTTTCTGAATATATTTCTAAAAAAAAGGTATGTAAAAAATCATGATGATTTTTTGTAATTGATTTCAAAAAATATAAAAACATGTACAAAAAATTATATAGGAAAAAATTTCATATAATTCCTTAAAGGCAGAGATATTGGGAACTATACTTCAAATTTCCCCCAAAAAAGAATAAATATAATAGCGATGAATATGATTGAAGGTAGAGAAGACCCTGGAATAAATAGGTTGATAAGGATAAATCTTATTCCAAAGGTAAAGAGATAATGTTCTCCAAATCCAAAAGGATAAGTTCCTAATATAAATATAATGAAGAATAGACAAGTGAAGTTTAATTTGAAAATTATACAGAGAAGGCTAGATAGAATACCATAATTGAAACAGTTTACATTGAAGAGTTTGAGGGAATTATTTTTGAAGTAGAAGAAACTAAATTATAATTTCATCAGAAATTATAATTGAAAAAATTTCTGCGAAATAATGGAAGGACTGGGAAAGAAATGAGGAAATTGAAAAATGAAAATTACTCAAGAATAATCAATTCTTTTTTCTTTATGAGAAAGTTAAGCTAGTTTTGGAGATTGATGAGTTGAAGAAATTGATTCAAAAATAAAATATTCACAATGAACACCTGGAAGTAAAGTTTATTATAAAAGAAGAATACATGGAACTTATCCAAAAGAAATTATAAATATGAATAAGGGGTTACATGTTTCAATAATTATATCTCTAAATTTGGTGAAAGATATGGAATGGGTAAGACGTAGATGTATCAAAAGTTACCTTCAATGTTTTATATTAAATTTGAAATTTTTTCTAAGAAGAAGAATACTATGAATGTTTTGAATGTGGAAAAAACCAACAATGTGGATAAGTCATAGGTTTATAAAAATTTTGAGTCAGAAAATGATTCTATTACTTGTGGATTCGAAAAGCCTGAAAAGAAAACTAGACAAAAAAATAATATTTAGTTTAATAATAGAAAGGTTGGTGTTCAAAAAAGTTTTAATAAGAAATATAATAAAGGTGTTGATAAACATGATCACAACTCTAGATAGTATGTAAGTTTCTAGGAAAATATTATTTCTATAGATACTGGTGAAATTTTGGTGGATTTGGGAACACATAAAATATGTTTTTTATTAATAAAAAATATTACTACTATTACAAACATTACAGAATGAAAAATTTTAGGGGGAGTCATTCTTCTCAAAGAAAAAATCCGGAGAAATATGTTTTAAAGAAATATGATAAGGGTGGTGTAAAAGTAGAAATTATAATATAGCCTCTATAAACAAATTTTTAAAGATTTGAAAAACCTGGACATCTAAAAAATGGATGTCTTATTTTGTTGCTTGCATAAAAATGTTTTTTTACACTATCATAATCCAAATGTTAAGAAAGTTATATGGATAGAAAAAGTTATTGTTGTAGAAACTACTCTCAAAGCTACAAAATGATAATGACATTGGATCATGGATAGTGTATGTTCTTCTCATATGATAGGATACACAACATTTTTGGATAATTTTAAAGACTTGAAATAAGGAATTATTACATTTTGAAATGATGAATTTCTCAAAATAAATGGTGTTAGATTAGCATTAATGGCGAAGAAAATTTGAAATCTAAAAAGGCTTTGTTTGTTAATGGGATGAAACACAACCTTCTATGTTTTTAACAATTTTTTGAGGAAGGAAACTAACTTTTTTCAAAAAAAAATGGGTTTTTTTAAAAAATATAGGAAGATGTAAAAATAATTGCTAGAGGCCAAAGTACAAAAGAAACCTATTACAAGTTGTTGAGGTCCAAAAATCTTGTTACTTGGGCATGGAGGGATAAAATTAGTTATGGCATAAATAGTTGGGGAACATGTTTCGGAGAAACATGATCAAGTTATCAAAGAGATATATTGTGCATGTAATTCCTGATATATCGAGAACAAGATATTGGTGTTGCAGAATTTTTCATAAAGGAGTTATTTCAAAATCAGTAAATAAGAAAGTTGAAATTTTTTCAAAATAAAATCCTAGATCTTATTCATTTTGATATCTATAGGGCCAATGATAAAGCAATCAACTCATATAGATAATTACATAATTACTTCCATTTATTAATTTACTCACATTACTTGTGTAATTTATATGAAACATAAGTCAAATTATCTAAAAAAATTCAATGTTTCCTGAGGAAATATGAGAAGTAATGTGAGAACTCCATAAAGAATTTAATAAAATACAATGGATGTGAATTCAAAAAGTGAATAGTTTTAAATTTTTACTGAGAAGAATGGAATTCTACATGAGTTCATCATACCATACACACCTCAAAAAATGATGTTCTAAAAAGGACGAATAGAAATTTGGTTAAAATGGGATGAACTATGCTACTTGAACATGGTCTCTCTCATTAAATTTGGGGGAAATCCATGAGAAATACTGTTTATATTTAAAATTGAAGTTTCTATAGGATAAGTTTATATATGACTCCATATGAAATTTTTTATGATAAAATTCCATGTTTAAAACATTAGAGAGTATTTGGGAATCATTGCATCATAAAAAAGAATGGTGGAATCATCATAAAATTTTAGCATAGAGGTGAAGATATAATTTCTCTTGGCTATGCCCCAGAAATAAGAGGATATGGATATTTCAACAAGGATAAAAAAATATTTTACTGAATATATTTATGTGAAAGTTATTAAAAAGTATGGGGAAGATTCTAAACAAACATTTTAAAATAATGAAGTTGAACAGGTAGATAAATTTTTTTTTAACAATACTGATAAGGATTAAAACAATTTTAATCCAACTCATGAAGAAGAATAGGACTCAGTTGTTTCTGATAATTAAGAAGAATCTAAAAAATCTCATCCTTGGATAAGGAAGAAGTGGAAGCTCAAAATATAATTAGTGATCAACATAAAAATGTTCAAATCATTAAAACATCAAAATCCAATTAACGTACTTCTTATATTCAAAAGTAAAGCCAAAAGATGTGAATGAATATTTTTTTCATCCAGAATGGGTTTAAGAAATGAATTAATATTTTGATCAAATTGAAAATAATTATACCTAGGAACACATACATAAACAAAATGATAAAAATTTTATTGGTTCAAAGTGGTTTTCTGGAGCAAGCTAAATGAAGATGGTTAAGTTATAAGAAAAAAAGTAAGATTAGTATGAGAAGGTTACTCATAGATTGAAGCCATATAATTTTATGATTCTTTTTATCTTTTGTAATTATTATAAACAATCAACATATTTCTTGATATTTATACACAACAAATTTACAAAAAAAAGATGGATTTGAAATATGAAGTTTTTGATGTTTTTCTTGATAAGGAAGTATATATTGAACAACCCTGTGGATTTATTGTTGGAAATGATGAAAGTTATGTGTCTTTGTTGAAGAAAGCCTTATATGGGATGAATAAGGATATGGGGAATGGTGTTCCAAATTTGATACATTCTTAAGAAAAAATACTTTTAAGAAAATAATTTTTGATCAGAATTTACACCTCAAAAAAAGTGAATAGTTTTCACTTATTGTAATCGCTTATGATGATGAAATTATCTTTGTTGGAAATTATGAAATAACATGTGAAAGATTTTATGGAGAAGTGAAAATGTTGTTTCAAATTTCCAAGTTGTGTGAAATGAAATAATTTATTGTGTTACAAATATCACAAAAAACACATATTTATTTCCCAAGAAAAGTGTGATAAGGAACTTCTTAATAAGTTTGACATAGAAATTTCTAAAATAGTTTCCACACATATTTATGCGGTATTATAGTTGTCAAAAAATAAAGAAGGTAGGGAAGTTGACTCTAAAGAGTTTTAGAAGCTGATTGTTAGTTTTTTGTATTTTAATTCCTCAAGACCTAAAAATGTTTATATTGTTATCTTATGTGTAAGATTTTAGAGTGCACTAAAAGATTCAAATCTATTTTATGGAAAAAAATTCCTAAATATATCAAAGGAACCACAAATTTTGGAATCAGGTATGATAGCTCAAAAATTAGTGACTTGTTTAAATATTTAAATGTTGAATGGGCTGGAAATGTTACTGATAGAAGATCCATATATAGTAGAGTTTTCTTTCCAGGAAAAAGTTTTATTAGTTGGAATAAAAATAAATAAATTCAGTAACTCTTTGGATTTCTAAAGCATAGTATGATACTGACTCTCAATCTACTACCCAACTTATGTGGATGAATAATCTATTGGAGTACTTATTTATTGAACTGAATTTAACGTTGCACCGGGATTTTGATAATAAAATTTCCATAATCATTACTAGAAATATTCTACGAATTTATTATTCAAAACAATTTGATATAAAATATAATTTGACAAAAGAACATGTGGAGAATAATTAATTTAGGATTGAGTATGTTCTTTCATCATAAATATTTACCGAAATTTTCTCAAAAGATTTACCAAAGGATTATTTTTACAAAATGAGGTTGAACATGGGAATTCAACCTCTTAATCACATAGTTAAGGTATGTGTTTATGTCCCCTCTCTCATCCTGAATTTGTATTATGCTGTCAATGGGGGAATTTGTGTCATAAATTTATCCATTGATTTGTTATAAACCTTTTAAAAAATCATGTGCATAGGGGGAGTTGTGGGTAACATGTGAACTCTACATGTTAGTGTGTGAACTATTATAATAGTTTATTGGAGTGGTGTGACGACCCCGACCCGGAGGCCAATAAATGGGTGCCCCAAGCCTCGTGGGCCACGTGTCCTCCAGCGCATCTTCTCAAAACCAAGAGGCTACCGACTAGCAGTGAGGGCCTAGGTTGTGTCAGTGGGAAGATTATACCCTCATTAGCAGATCGTAGCACATTTGAATAAATATAAAGGAATATTAAACATCATAAGAAATATAAATGATATAATAAAACAGTGGAACCAAACTGATGTAATAGATAAAATATAATAATAATAATAACAACTGTATCAACTAGAACAATGATGATATAATGTAATGTCACTATAAAACTGGAAAAAACAGATACAAAATAACAGGCAAGCATGTTCCACAATGTAAATGAAAACAAGGCTACTCCAAGAATTATGAGATCCAACTCAGTCATATGCTATCAAGATTTGTCCTAACAGCATGCAATCAAGTATTGGAAGCTGTATTATTCCCTTTGTCATCACTTGCAACCATGCAATCTATAAATGGTACCGAAAAGAGCCCGAAGAGGGTGTGAGATAATTCTCAGTGGGCCACCACCAACAGTTTCTATAACATCTGTCCTGTGATATGGAATATAGCTGTGTACAAGCATACATATATAAGTAAATCAAGTAGTAAAATATAAATAAATACCCAAGTACCTGATTCATCCCTTGTCTAGTGTCTGAACATGTAACAAATTCATTAATTAGGAAATTATAATTTAATGTTAATAGGTCGTGTGTGGCATATCCATCACTGAAATCACCTCATGATAGTATAAGAAGCAAAGGTTCTAAGATGTAATAAGGAAGCCTGAAAATGATATCCAGTGAGGGAGTTTCTAAGGTAAAAACCAAGGAAACATAAATCTCACAGAATTATAACTCAGTATTACATGAGTCTATCTAAGGGGTAAGAGTGAAATTCAAGGAGAGTAATCCAAGGCATTCCATAATAAGGTTTCTACTAAGTCCAAGGTGATCGATCAAGGTAAAACAGGGATAAGCAAAGATATGGCCCTATGGGATTTCACAATGGCATCTACTAGTCAATGCTGGATCCAAAGTGTGTATCTAATGTATCCTGTAAAAATTAAAGGGACCCTACGGTAGTATAATAGGAATCCAAGTATTAGAAAAGAACCATAATCTAGGTGGGTATCAACCTAAGAAAATTGTATCCTTGAATCAGAATGGGGTTCTCGTGACCCAAGGGTATTCTCCTTTCAGAATCCAAAGAGAGATCGAGTCAGTCCATTCATATTTGAAATTATAATCATGTAATAATTCATTTTGTTCAAGTATTTCCTTACATTAGTGTGGATAGATCAAGTAGAGTTGAATCAATTTATTTATTGGTCAAAGCCTTATCTTCCATTAGTGTGGATTGTCCAAGTAGCGTTGCAACAATTTAATCAAGTCTTAGTTAAACATTAAGTCATATTCAATTATTGGGGTTCACTCTGATACCTTTAATCAACATGGAAAGGGGTTATATTAACATGTAAACTTTTTTCAATCTCTTTTAATAAGGCCAAGTTATAAACTTAGTATACTTTTCATTCCACATTTCATATTTTCTTATCATTTGGAATAACTTACCTTATGGGGGTCAAGTTATGAGTAGACATGGTACATGACATTATAAAATTATCATTAATAACCATCCATTTATTATTAGAAGACTTACCTTTAGAAAGGTCAAGAAAAGTCACATCCGAATGGTGGATCAAACATACAAAAACACTAAAACCCAGTTATGGGATAACCTTTGACATGAGGTGGATTGAGTTGTGGGTGTAACCACCAATAAATAATCACATGTTTGGAAATATCATAACCAAATGATTAAATCAAGTATAATCATGGAATGTAAATTTAAGAAAAATCTTCCCAAAAAATTGGTGGGCCCCACAGGAACATTCCAAAAACAACAAACATTAGGGATGATTTATAGACCACCCACCTTAGGGTTGGACGACCCTTCTCTTCCGGTATCAGCCCTTGATTTTCCTCAGATCGGATTAGATCTAAGAAAAGGAGAAAATTCTCACATGAATATTCCTAGGTAAATATCAAGATAGGAGAATAGTGGATTAAGAAGGCATGATTACATACCGGTGCACATCCAACGTGATGAACAGAAGCCCGATCAGATGCTGAAAGAAGGAGATCTCTTGATTCCAAGTTTAAATCTTCAAAAGGCCTTGAAATAAAAGAGAAATAGGTCAATCCTACATAAACTCAGATTAGGGAGGAAGGGGTGACTTAATAATATCATTAAGGGATAAAATGGAAAATTTCCAACAAAAATATCATGGGAACAGTTTGTCAAACTCTGTGCAAACCGTGTGGGATGGCTCTGCCCTAACATTTTGGTCCGCATAGTTTGTCAGACCTTGCGCTATCCATGCACGAATACCTAGAAAAAAGGGGAACTCACACGATTAGGCTTCATGGCCGTTCACCAACCATTAAAGGTGGATCTATAAGAAAAAACACGGTCTACATAATTTTCCTAACCATGTGGAATTCCTTCACGGTTTTCTCTAAACCGTGGGCAAGGCATATTTTCTCCAAAAAGATGGGTTCTGGGCTCTAAACAAGCCTCGAACACCCTTGAAACCTTTAATAACTCATTATGAATCCATATTAGGTTCAAAGTAAAGAGTTAGATAGAAAATGAAAGGATTCATATCTGATTTAAAAAATAGGTTCTTGAAATCTTCCCCCCTTAAAAGGACTCACTCCCGAGTTCTCCATCCAAGGGTAAAGAAACGATTTATGAGAACAACTCTGTCCACTAAGCGCGTACATCAGCTTCCCTCTCCCATGTCTCTTCATGTACTCAGCGAGGCTGCCATATCACCAATATGAGAGGGATAAAATTTCCTCAGAGAGCCTTCGTGCTTCATTCAACGATGAATATTAGGTACTCATCAAAGGTCACATCGACATCTAACTCAAATTCCTTGGGATCAAATGTATGGGATAGTTCGGAATGATATTGGAAAAACTATGAGACATGATAGATATCGTTAATTCCCTGGAACCACTGAGGTAGTAGCAACCTATAAGCTTCTGGACCGACTCTCTCTATAATTAAAAATTGCCCGAAGTAATGAGGTGATAGCTTTCTCTGCTTCCTTAACCATTTATGCCCTAGCCTAGGTAATACATAAAGGAAAACATGATCCCAAACCTCGAACTCAAGAGGTCTTCAACGATGATCGGTATAAGATTTATGTCTATATTGTGTAGTAGTCATATGTTTTCGGATCAGCCGGACCTTCTTTGATGTCTCTTGAATGATATGAGGACCTAGTAGGGCTGCCTCACCTACCTCTAGCCAGCACAATGGTGATCAGCATGGCCTACCATACAAGGCCTCAAAAGGATTCATCTGTATTGTTGCCTAAAAACTGTTATTATAAGAAAACTCGATGAGTGGGATATGCTTCAACCAAGAACCCCCAAAATAAAGGGCACATGCTCGAAGCATATCCTCTTGAACCTGTATTGTCCATTCCGATTGTCCATCTGTATGATGGTGAAAATATGTGATTACAAGCACCTGAGTCCCCATAGATTTTTGCAAACCCTACCAGAACTATGAAGTGAAATTATAATCCCTATCTGAAAGGATAGTATGTGGAACCCCATGTAGTCATATTATCTCACAAACATACAGTCTTCCCAGTTCATCAACTGAGAAAGTATGCCACATATTAATTAAGTGGGATGATTTCATTAGTCAGTCAATTACTACCCAGATAGAATCTCAACCCCACAATGACCTAGGTAAGACAACTACGAAGTCAACAACAACATCTTCCCATTTCCATTCCGGGATAGGAAGTGAATGTAACAAGCTTGCGGGTCTCTAGTGTTTCACCTTCACCAACAAACAGGTGGAACACCTAGTAATGAAGTATGCAATATGATGTTTCATTCTACGACACCAATACTGGTGTTGAATATCTCAATACATCTTTGAGATGCCCGGATGAACTTCCCACTAAAAAGTGTTGGACTCTTTCATCATCTCCTCTCTCATATGTGTGGGAACCCAAATACATCCACATAGATGCATAATGTCTTCTCTATCCACAAACCAATCTAGAGGTGGGTTATCTCTTGATATAATCCCATGGAGAACCCATGCTTCATGATTTGAAAACTGCTGACTCTTCACCTTCTCATGGATTGAAAAGGTAGCTTTTAAGGATGAGAGGAAATAATGCTCGTGACTATCATGAAACTCTAGATAAAATTTATAAACTAGGTCCATTAACTTCCATTCATCACTAGCTTCCTATACGACTTTCTTTTGAGTTTTCTGACTTAATGCATCAATGACCACATTTCCCTTTCTAGGCATATAAGAAAGATCAAAATCATGGATTGTAGATATTGGTCCCATCTATGTTGTCTGATGTTCAAGTCCCACTGAGAAAATATATACATGAGGATATTGTGATCTGTATACACCACATAGTGCTCACCCAACTGATAATTTCTCCAGCAACATAAGGCATGGACAACTATTGCTAGATCAAGGTCACGCATCGGGTAATTTCTCTCATGAGGCCTCAACTACTGAGATCCATATGCAAGGACTTTTTATTCTTGAATCAACATTACTCCTAGACAAATGTTTGATGCATCAAAGAAGATGATAAAACCTTTACCTGGTTCTAGAAGAATCTGAATAAGTGTCAAGACCAGACTCCCTTTAAGGACTTGAAAGGATTTATCGTGTGCTTCCGACCACCGGAACATAACACCTTTCTTTGTAATGATAGTAAGAGTTGAGGAAAGACATGAGAAGTCCTATATGAAATGAATATAATTCCCAGCCATTCCCAAGAAACTTCATGTTTCAAACATGTTCTTTGGATGTTCCCAGTAAACTATAGCACTAACCTTTTTAGGGTCAACAAACACTCCTAATTCTAAAACAATATGTCCCAATAAGTGGACCATGTCGATCCAGAAGTCACACATATAAATGTTTTCATAAATCTGATGCTCTCTCAGTGTAATCAAAACGATCTCAAGATGTTTGGCATGGTCGTTATGTGTGAAAGAATACACCAAAATTTCATCCACAAAGACCAATACAAAAGGGTCCATATAAGGGTGAAAACCCCTATTCATCAAATCCATGAAAATGGCAGACACATTTGTAAGACCAAATGGTATAACAAGATACTCAAACAGACCATATATGCTATGTAATGTTGTATGATGTATGTCTGATGGTATGAATTGCACCTAATAATAACCCGATATTAGGTCGATCATAGACAAAACCTTTGCTCCATAGACCTGGTCAAAGAGATGATCTATTCAAGGAAGTGGATACCATTTTTTGACCATAACATGGTTCAGACTTATATAATACATGCACAGACGTAAGGTTCCAGTGACCTTATTAGTGAAAAGAATGGGTGAAACCCAAGAGGATTTACTAGGCTGTATAAAACCTTTGTCTTATAGGTCGTCTATCTTCCTCATGAGCTATTGAAGCTCAGTAGGTTCTGTCCTGTATGGAGGAATGGACACCAGATCTGCTCCTGAAACAAGATCAATTGTAAACTCTACCTCTCTCTTAGGAGATAAGTCAGAAAAATCATCAGGAAATACTTCCTTGAATGATCAAATACTGGAAGGAAATCAGTTTGAAGCAAACCCTAATCCACCATGAAAGGATTTTCAATCTGGGTGGTCACCTCACCTAGCCCATGATGCTTCGGTCCATCTCTCCCAGCCTAAACATCCCACTCACCTTTGAAAAGATAGCTGGTTCCTTCTAGTGATGTAAAAGAAAACCTATGGAAATATCAATCTAAAGAGGTGTGATAGTGTAATAACCATTCCATCCATAGAATGGCATCAAATCCCATCATCTCAAGAACAAAGAAATTTCAAAAAATGGGTAACTCCCTAACTCAAGGAGACAGTCCCTACACAGGCATATTCCCTCCATATGTATTCCCAACAGGGTGTTAAGGGTCATTTCCCCATAGTGATTTTGTATTTCTAGTCTAAGACCTTCCATGATAGATACATAAATAGAAGATTTTGAAGCACATGTATAAAACAAAGTAGAGACAATAGTAGAGGATACCAGAATAGTACCTCGTATGGTAGATGGTCCATCAGCCTGATCCTTGGTTATCGGTTGTAAAGCATGAAACTGACCTGATCCACATCCCTATGCAACAGATTGACCACCATGATTGTGATAGCTCTTCTAGTGTTGTTGGTGATCAGGGGTCAAACTACCACAGCCACAACCACCTCCACGGCTAGACATACCGGTTCTATTCTAACACCTTTCCTCACACAGTGCAAAATAACTCTCTATTATAGGTGGAGTAGATTCTGAACCTTTTACACTCAAATATGGTGTAAATTTAATACCCCAACCATCCACAATATGTTTCCCTCTGAATAATGCAATATCTTTCATTGTACGCAACTTCGAGATTCTAACACACCGTGACCAATCAAACTAGCCGTTACAAATATTAATACCCATTTTTTGAATTATTATAAATTTTATTTTTCAAAATTGACATCATTTTTGAATTCATAATATCTAAATTAGCTTAGGGTGAATTTTTTTTATTTTTCTAAAAACTTTCAGTTTTTGATGAATAGTGAAAAACACTGCGTTATTGGTTAAAACCAACTTTTTATTTAAATAATTGTTTATTTTATTTAAATTTATTTTAGGTCAAAATAGATACATAATACCTATATAAGATCTATTTAATTAATTGGAGTCATTTTATAATAATTTTAGATATATAAAAATTTTATTTAACTTTTTACCGTCTTTTACCCACCTCCTAGGAGCATTTGGAAATTTGCATAAAACATAATTTTACCACTTCTGTGACTTGGATTTCAAAACTCAAGTAGACACGGTTTATATCAGCAAGTAAAATGTGGTTTAGTAAGATGAAAATAATTTTAGGTGAAAATAAACTTTTGGATTTTATTTACCACGGTTAAAAGTAAATATGATAATTAAAGGTAAAAATGATATCATAATTACCCAAACACATGTCCAAATTCTATTGGATAAGTGTAATTCGATGAGAAATGACCTTATGAATAAAATATGACCCCCTTTGGTCCAATTGGATTAGAATAGGAAATTTATTGTTATTATTTTTAAAGAAGAGTTAAAAGAGTTAAATTCAATGTTTAATAACTAAACCATTTTTAATATAGGGTTAAACATAATACAAATTCTACTGTAAATATTAATTAGAAAGATATAAATATTTAATACATTGTTTTATTTTATTTATAATTTTTATACATTAAATAAAATAATTTATTTATGACATAATGATGATGGTGTAATTACCTTATTACTAAAATATTAAAATAATTGATATTATAAATATCCAAATAAATTTAATTTGAGACTTTTGATGAATTACACTGATTTTATAGGTTAATATGAATTTTTAGGGTTTATTAAATAATTTTTTTCGAAGTAATCATACTATTATGATTTTCACAAAACCAAATACCAAATAGTGTCAAAATTGACATAGTTGAGTTTTTAAAACAAATGCTATATTATTAATTGAAAAAATATTCATAAAAATATAAGGCTTGGACAAATGACTTATATAAAGTTATATATATTAATAATAAACCACTTTGGGTTCTCTTGGTAGTTTATAGTATGTTTATTAACCATATAATATAAAAATACAAAGAGGCGTGGTAAATGTCAAACTATTTAACTAAGAGTTAAATCTAAACGATAAGGTTAATATGATGACCTCAAACTATATAAAACCTATTGGTTTAGAGTTTTTAGACCCATACCAACCTTAGCCTATAAATAAATCATTTTGGTGCCATTATAAACCTAAAATTATTTTATTATAAAATAATATTTCAACCTTTTCCTAAAGTGACTCTCACCTCTCTTGTAAAAGGGCACTTCCCCTTCTCTTAATTTCAAACCTCCAAAGCCTTTTGGATTGGAGAACCCCTTCCCAAATATCCTCTAAACTATCCTACCTTAAACCTAGAGGCCTTCCTTTTGTCATAAATCCAACCTAAGAATCCCTTTTGATAAAATCAAAAGGAAGAACTCGAAGAAGAGGTAAATATTTCATCACCTCTTTCAAGTTCTTTTCTTCTTCCACTTCCTCTTTCTTTGTTGTTTCCATTATAGAATAATAACAACATTATCTTAAATATACTTTTATGTTATAATAAATATGGTACAACCATATTTGGTATTATTTCCATCCTATAAAAGAAAACGTCACCATAGGTGCGTACGTACGTCTTACAGTCTCCACGTCATGGTGTAATTTGTTATTCAAACACTTCATTATTTTGGAGGGGTATAATAATGAATATAACTAATGTAAATAATAAATTTAAAATGTTAATTATTATTTATATATGATATACCATCCAATTACATACTATTTCATCATCAATATAATGATATTTTCACTCGTGCGTACATACGGATTACTGTCTCCACAAACGCGATGAGATTCATCACCCATCGTAATCATTCAAGAAAAATTATCATTTTATAATTAAAAATAATGTTTAAGAAGATAATATAATTTTGTATATGAATCAAATACATCCTATCTGTAACAAACATAGCTTACATAACCAATCATATAATGTAAAACGAATCAGTTAAACACCCAAAACGATGATACTACGGAAATATTATTAAAGCAATATTAGATAGTCATATATGATATCATATTAATGTATATAGTTTTTGAATAATTTAATAAAGTTTATTTAACTATTATACAAGATTTTAACATACCCTCGACCAAGTAAAAGTACAATGTAAGGGTTAATTTCACAATCTCTTTATTATATGAGTTTTTTTTACGTAAGTATCTACTGGGATCTTCTTATCATCCACATCCATGTTTTCTTAAAAAAATGTATTTCAAAACATTTTTACTATTTAATATACAATGGGTTAAATTAATTTATACCCTTATTTTACCTTATATGTTTTTAAAGGAATCATTCCATCATTTTCCAAACAAGGTACTTTATGAACATTTTGACAAAATTGTAGTAAGAATGTTTTTTTTAAATTATACGGCGAGTGGGGATATTTTCTGCCATTATAAAATCATCAAAGCTTCCCATACAAGATTATAATAATATTTTAAAAATAAATGTTTTCTTTTATAATTACATGACTTTTTAATTATTTCAAAATATAAAGATACATTTCTATCAAAAATTTTGATTTCATCAATGTCAACATCCTTTGATGGATTTTAATGTTTTTTGAAGTTGATTTTCAATGATACAAATAGTTCATATTGTATTGAAGGTTTTGTGATATGTTTTAATATGGATGTGTTATTTTTAAACCATTCATATTTTATGGATAAATTATTTATATTTTGTATGTTAATTTTAATACGAATGTTTATGTTATGTTTAAACCTTTTCATATGATGAATGAATTGGACTTAGTAAGTGACGGGTGGAGCCCGCTATAGCTCCTCAATGTATCGGTAGGTCTCATGAAAAAAAATAGTGTCTTGGAACAAGGCCATGATAGAATCTTATTTGTAGTCTTGGCACAAGTCCTTGACTATGTGGTTATGAAGTCTAGCATTATGCATTCCATCATTATTAAAGTGTCTATTGATATTGCATGTCATTATTCTATTATTAGAATATCCATGTGAATAAGTAAATGGGATTATTTGATTTCATCTTTTCCATATTATTCTGAATTTTATGTTTAAAATGATTTTTTTAGTCTTATACTTTTCCTTAAATATTTAGGCTTATTTATGAACGTTTTCGCTATATTGATATTCGTATTGAGCATCTGAGATCACCACTTTCTATGTTTTATTTTTCTCAGGATGTGAATAAGTATTTTATGGTTAACCTATCGGGATATTCTAAGTATATAAGTGTGTTCAAAAGGGGAAAAATTTTGATGTTTTTATTTCATGATGCAATGTAAAACTTATGAATGTGTCTAGTACTTCCAAGGCTACTAAACTGGTCGGTATTTCGGGACATGATTCTTTATATCAATCCAATGTTATGTAATAATATACTGACTCTATGTAACTATGGTTGGGGAATTACAGTTGGTACCAGAGCAAGTTTAGTACAAACCTTAGAAACTAGATTTAGAAAAACTCTAATTAGAGAACACTACCCTAAGATAAACTTTGAGGATTGGTATATAAGAACTTCCAAGAATTTTGGTACTGTATAGATTTTTTGAGTTTTCCAAGAAATACATCCCTTTATGAATATGAGAAGGTAGAGGTGGATCTGGCACAGATATACCTAGGGGTAAAACCTGAAAACACTACTTTGAGATAGACTCGAATGGGAACTGGTACACGACAATGGGCTTTACTGCACTCTTGGTTACGACACTCTTGGGGGATATACTTAGGATAATTCTCATTTTCTTTAAAACCCATTACAAAGGGTTTATGAGTATATCCTTCCTCAAAGAAAACATTTTTATAATTATGGATTATATCCATAAACTGTTCAATTTAGGTTAACTATTTTACAGGTTTGGAATTATGTATTTTGATTCATAAACCAATCTAGTGTATGTCATTATTTAGAAATGGTACCTAGTGGAAGGAATAGAAACCATAACAACCCACTTAACACATGTAGGGATTTCCCTCCCACTCAAGATAATTATAGTGAATTTGGTGATTCAACTGGTGTTGATTATCTTTTCACCATACTAGGACAACTCACTCCGGTTATGAATAATAACCTTACCCATGTGGAGCACCCTGATCCACAATGTAGAGGGTAAATGTTAAACAACTTCATGAGGAAAAATGCACCAACATTCAATGGGATTACAAATCCATTAGTAGATGAGTAATGGATAAATTCCTTAGAAAAAATATTTCATTCTTTGGGGAGTAGAAAAATGGAAAACGTTGTCATGGTAGTTTATTGCCTCACAGGAGATGCATATCAATAGTGGTCATTGATTCAAAACACAAAGAAATATGAAGAAGTATCAAAAAAGGAATGTATGGAGTTTAAAGATATTTTCTAAGAAAAATACTTTCCTCGTGACCATCGAACGGATATGGAATGATAGTTTCTGAGTCTAAGGAAAAAGGAGGATGTATATATTTCCAAGTATGAGGCTAACTTTACAAGGCTTACAAGGAATGTTGCAGGTTATATAGGTTACTCAAGGAATAATATTGATCAAATATTTTATGGGTTTAAACCATTTATCCATCGAGCATTATTCTCAAAATCCTCCTCATCATATGAAGATATTATCTCATGAGCTATCAAGACTGAAAAGGAATTCTCTATGTCTTACGAATTTAAAGAATAGAAAGAGGAAAAGAGATCTTATAAACACTCTGAAAATGGAAATAAGGGGAAGAAGGGAAAAGTGGAATATCCATATTGTGGTAAATATCGGAAGAAACTCCCCAGTACTTTCCTGAAGGGAATGGGAGTTTGTTACAGGTGTGATGAAAAAGTCCACCAAGCTCATGATTACAAGGGGAAGGAAGAGGTTATCAAGGTTGATTGCTACAATATTAGATAAAAGGAGCATTATTAAAATGAATTTCCAAAGCACCAAAGTAACTTAACTCATAAAAGGCCAAGGGAGCAAGGCCAAGCTTATATGATCACTACTACTCAGGTTGAAGCTCCAAAAGATGTGGTGGTAGGTAATTTAATGGTTTCTTCAAGTTTATCCAATGCTTTATTTCATTCTGGATCATTGAATTGTTTTATATCTTCCCAGTTTGCTAGTAAAATTAGATATTTTCAATTTGAATTAACAATGGAGTTTCCAGTCAAAACACCTAAGGTAAGTATCATCGAAACAAATTTTGGTGAATCAGTTTCCATTAGGGAATATAAATGTTCTTTATCTACTGATCTCATCTTCATACCCATGATTGAATTTGATATAATCCTCGATATGTATTGGCTTTCGTACCATGATGTGAAAATTTATTGTAAGAAGAATGAGGTTACAATTTTCGATGATGATAAGAAGTACCTAATCTTTAGAGCAGAAATGTCACCACATAAATCTTATCTAGATCCGCCCTGAGTAGCTCTACTAAATTTAATTATTGGGGAAGAAGATAATGAATAACTATGGGTGAGGAAAAGAATTTTGGAATAGAGGATGTACCTATTTTTCAAGAATATGTTGATTTGGTTTCAGAGGATTTACCTGGACATCCTCCAGAATGAAAAATTGAGTTTTCCATTGATTTAATTCCTGGTTCAAGGCCTATATTGAAGACCCCTTATGGAATGGCCACTGTGGAATTAGTGTAACTAAAGAAAAAACTAGAGGAATTGAGTAATAAGGTATTTATTCACCCTAGTGTTTCTCTATGGGAAGCCCCTTTCCTTTTTGTTAAAAAAAGGTGGATCTATGAGGTTTTTCATTGACAAAAGGGTGATCAATGCTATAACAATAAAGAACAAGTACCTCCTACCTCACATTGATGATTTATTCAACAAAATCATGGAGATCAATATTTTTCAAAGATTGAACTTCGATATAGATATCATCAATTATGTGTAAAGAAGGAAGACATTTGGAAAACAGCATTTCGAACCAGGTACGGGCATGATGAGTTTACAGTAATGCCTTTTGGATTGAATAATCCACCCTCGGTCTTCATGGATCTAATGAATAGAGTTTTAAAGGAATATCTTGATGAATTTTTAGTTTTATTTATTGATGATATCTTGGTATACTACAAAATCTAAGAAGTTTATGAAAATCACTTGCACATTATTCTAAAGACTCTTAGAAGAATTGAATTATATTGGTAGTTTTTCAATTGTGAATTCTGCCTTCGTGAGATTTCTTTTCATGGCCATATTTTCTCTAAGGAAGGAATCTCTGTTGATCCTTCAAATACCAAGGCAATCCATGAATGGCCAGCACTGATGAGTATAACTGAGGTATGTTATTTTATTGGTTTAGCAGGTTATTATCAGTGTTTTTTCTAGAATTTTGCCCGATTTGCTAACCCATTAACCAAGATCACTCGTAAAGGGGTTAAATTTGTTTGGACAAAAGAGTATGAAGAAGTTTTTGATGAACTGAAGAGGAGATTAGTTAATTCTCATATATTGACTCTACCATCATGGAATGACAGGTTTGTTATTTATAGTGATGCTTCAATGAAATGACTTGGTTGTGTCCTTATGTAAAATGATATAGTTATTGCCTATGCATCACAGTAGCTAAAAATTCATGACAAAAACTATTCCCCTCATGATCTTAAGTTAGAATCAGTAATATTTGATCTGAAAATACAGAGACACAATCTCTATGGTGAAAATTTTGAGATTTATACTGATCATAAGAGTTTGAAGTATATTTTCTCATAAAATAACTAAACAAGAGGCAAAGAAGATGGATTGAACTACTCAAGGATTATGATTTCATAGAACACTTCCACTCGGGGAGGGAAAATAAGGTGGAATATTCTTTGAGTATAAAGGATCATGGTGTTTTAAACAAGATGAGAGTTTAAAGGGATCCTATTTTCAGGGATCTAGTAAAGATGGATATGGGAATGACCATGGAAGGTGAAACATCAATAATTGTTCAAATGGTTTCCAAACCATCATTACTAGAAAGGATAAAAATTTCTCAGACTAATGATGAGGAGTTTCAAAAGAAGATTAAAGCTATAAATGATGGGATATTAAGTTACTAAGTATTTTAATATGGAATTTGAAATTTGGAAGAGACTGTGTGTTCCCGCTATACCTGATCTAAAAAGAAAATTGTTAAATGATTCACATAGCTCTGATTTCTCTATACACCCAGGGAACTCCAATATGTATAGAGATTTGATGAAACATTTTTGGTGGGACTACATGAAGGGGTAGATTTCTGATTTTGTGTCATGATATATGGTTTTTCAACAAGTGAAAGCTGGAAGGCAACAACCTGGATGAGTCATGAAACCACTTACCATAACTGAGTTGAAATGGGATGATATTACGATTGGCTTTGTCATGGGGATACCAAAGACTCCTAGAAGGAATGATTCAATATGGGTCATTGTTGATCGTCTTACCAAGTCAGCACATTTTCATGCTATAAGATAAGATTTACCACTTGAACATCTGGAAAGACTATATATTAATGATGTTGTAAGACTTCAAGGATTACCCCTATTGATTGTTTCTGATCGTGATCCCCATTTTACATCAAGATTTTTGAAAAGTATTCAGGAATACCTTGATACTGAACTTCGTTTGAGCACAACCTACCACCCTCAAACTGATGGACAATCAGAAAAAACTATTCAAACCTTAGAGGACATGTTTAGATCTTTCTCACTTTAATTTCATGGTATGTGGGAACAATATTTATCTCTGGTAGAATTTTCATATAACAATAGCTTCCATTCAAATATTCAGATGGCACTATATAAAGAGTTATATGAAAAGAGATCGCACACCAACTAGTTGGGATGATGATGGGGAAAGAAAACTCGTAAGCCCAGAACTTGTTGAGGAAACAATGGAAAAAGTAAAGATTATACAAACCCATATCAAAGCATCCCAAATTAGGAAAAAGAGCTATGTCAATAACCGAAAGAAGGATTTGGAATTTCAAGTAGGGGACCATGTTTTCATGAAGGTATCTTCATGGAAGGGTGTTATATGTTTTGGTAAGAAGGGTAAATTGAGTCCCTGGTACATCGGACCTTTTAAAATTCTAGAATGAATTGGATTTGTAGCTTACTATTTGGAAATGCCACCAAGTCTCTCCAAATTTCACGATGTGTTCCATGTATCAATGTTGAAAAAATAAATGCTTGACTCAATGTGTGTACTCACCTATGAAGAAATTGAACTGGAACCTGACCTGTCTTATTGTGAATAGCCTATCAAAAATTTTGAGACAAGAGAACAAGTGCTGAGAAACAGGACGACTCATCTAGTAAAATTTCTATAGAGAAACTATAACATGGAAGATGAAATGTAGATACTAGAGGAACTTATGATTAGGAACCACCAGAATCTTTTTTTTTGCAGTAGTATTCTAGAAATTTCAAGGGTGAAATTATTTGAAAGATGGAAGAATGTAGTACCCCAAGCTTCCATGGTACGTTTCCCTTTGAATAATGTAATAGCTTGCATTATATGCAACTTTGAGATTCTAACACACCGTGACTAATCAAACTAGCCGTTATGAGTACTAATACCCACTTTTTGAAATTTTATAAATTTTATTTTTCAAAATGGACTTCATTTTTGAATTCAAAATATCGAAATTAGCTTTGGTCGAATTTTTGGTATTTTTCTGAAAACGTTCAATTTTTTTAAAATAGTGAAAAACACTGTGTTATTGGTTAAAACCAACTTTTTATTTAAACAATTATTTATTTTATTTAAATTTATTTTAGGTTAAAATAGATACATAATACCTATATATGTTCAATTTAATTCATTGGAGTCATTTTATAATAAGTTTATATATATAAAAATATTATTGAACTTTTTACCGTCTTTTACCCACCTCCTATGAGCATTTTCATATTTGAAAAAAAAGCTTAATTTTATCACTTTTGTGAGTTCAAATTAAAAAATCTGAGAGACACGGTAGATATCAGTAAGTAAAATGTGGTTCAATAAGATGAAAATATTTTTTTGTGAATAGTAACTTTTGACTTTTATTTACCACGGTTAAAAGTAAATAGGGTAATTAAAGGTAAAAATGATATCATAATTACCATAACACATGTCCTAATTCTATTGGATAAGCTTAATTTGACCAAAAAACCCTTATTAATAAAATATGACCCCCTTTGGTCCACGTGGATTAGATTTGGACGTTATTATTATTTTATTTATAGAAGAGTTAAAGGAGTTAAATACAAAGTTTAATAACTAAACCATTTTTAATATAGGGTTACACACAATATAAATTTGACTATAAATATTCATTAGAATGATAAAAATATTTCCTAAATAATTTTATTTTATTTATAATTTTGAGACATTAAATAATTTAATTTATTTATGACACAATGATGATGTAGTAATTACCTTATTAATGAAATATTAAAATAATTGATATTATAAATATCCAAATAAATGTAATTTGAGGCTTTTGATGAATTAAATTAATTCTATTGGTTAATATGACACGTTATGGTTGATTAAATAATTTTTTTTCAAAGTAATCATGATTTTATGAGTTTTACAAAAACCAAATACTAAATAGTGTCAAAATTGACATAATTGAGTTTTTAAAACAAATACTATATTATTAATTGATATAATATTCCTAAAAATCTGAGGTTCAGAAAAATGACTTATATAAGATTATATATATTAATAATGAACCACTTGGGGTTTTCTCGGATGTTTATAGTAAGATTATTAACCATAAAATATAAAAATACAATGAGACATGGTAAATATCAAACTATTTAATTAATAGTTAAATCTAAAAGATAAGGATAATATGATGACCTAAACCTGTCTAAATCCTATTGGTGGAGAGGTTTTAGACCCATCCCTTCATTATCCTCTATATAAATCATTTTTTGTCCATTCGAAACCTAAAATTATTTTAGTATAAAATAATATTTCAAGCTTTCTCCAACCTGACCCTCACCTCTCTTATAAAAGGGCACTTCCCCTTATCTTAATTTCACACCTCCAAAACCTTTTTACATGGCCAAACCCAGCCCAATTATACTCTATACTATCCTCCCTTTAACCTAGAGGCCTTACTTTGGTCAGAAATCCATCCTAAGAAGCTATTTTGATCAAATAAAAAGGATGAACCTGAAGAAGAGGTAAATATTTCATCACCTCTTTCAAGTTCTTTTCTTCTTCCACTTTATCTTTATTTGTTGTTTCCATTATAAAATAATAACTTCAGTATCTTATATATACTTTGATGTTATTATAAATATTTTAAATCCCTATTCATTTATCTATCCATCCTATAAATGACAAAGTCACCATACATGCGTACATATGGCTTACAGTCTCCATGTTGTGGTGTTGTTTGTTATTCAAACACTTCATTATTTTGTATGTTTATAAATATGAATATATCTAATTTAAATAATAAATATAAAATGTTAATTATTATTTATATATGTTATATCATCCAATTACATACGATTTCACCATCAATATAATGATATTTTTGCTCGTACGTACATACGGATTACCATCTCCACGAACGCGATGAGATTCATTTTCCATTGTAATAATTCAAGAATAATTTTCATTTTATGATTAAAAATGATGTTTAAGAATATAAAATAATTATGTATATGAATCAAATACATCTCATCCATAAAAAACTTGGCTTATGTAACTAATCATATAAAGGAAAACGAATCAGTTAAACACCCGAAATGATGATACTATTGAAATATTATTAAAGAAATAATAGAGGGTCATATATGATATCATATTTATGTATATAGTTTTTTTATAATTTAATAACAATGATTTAACTATTATAAAAGAGTTTAATTTATCCTTGACCAAAGAAAAGTATATGGTATGGGTTAATTTCACAATCTCTTTATTATCTGAGGTTGTTTTTACGTAAGTATCTACTCGGACCTCTTTATCATCCACATCACTGTTTTGTTAAAAAAGTATTTCAAAAAAAATTACTATTTACTAGAAAATGTGTTAAAGTCATTTATACCCTTGTTAGACCTTATATGTTTTTAAAGGATTCTTTCCATCATTTTCCAAACAATGTACTATATGACCTTTTCGACAAAATTAAGGTAAAGATGTTTTTTAACCTATACAGCGAGTGTGGCTATTTTGCACCGTTATAACATCATCGAAGCTTCCCTTAAAAAATTATAAGAATATTTTCAAAATAAATGACTTATTTTTTAATTACATAACTTCTAAATTATTTCAAAATGGAAATAAATATTTCTCTCAAAAAATTTTGATTTCATCTATGTCAATATCCTTTGATGGATTTTGAACTTGTTTGAAGTATATTTACTATGATACAAATATTTCATATTGTATTGAAGGTTTTGTAATATTTTTTACTATGGATGTGTTATTTTTACACCATTCATGGTATATGGATAAATTATTTATATTTCATATGCTATTTTTAATACGAATGTGTATGTTTTGTTTAAACCTTTTCATATGAGGAATGCATTAGACTTAGTAAGTGACGGGTGGAGCCCGCTATAGCTCCTCGATGTATCGGTAGGTATCATGAGACAAAATAGTGTCTTGGCACAAGGCCATGACAAAATATTATTTTTAGTCTTGGCACGAGGCCTTGACTATGTGGTTATGAAGTCTGGCATTATGCATTCCACCATTATGAAAGTCGCTATTGATATTTCATATGATTATTTAACTATTATAATATTCATGTGATTAAGTAAATGGAATTATTTTATTTTATATTTTACATATTATGATGAATTTTATGTTAAAAGGCTTTTATTTTGGTCTTATAATTTTCCTTAAATGTTTATGCTTATTTACGAATGTTTCCGCTATATTGTTATCCTTACTGAGCATCTGATATCACCACTTTCTATGATTTATTTTTTCCAGGATGTGAAGAAGTATTTGATGGTTGACCTTTAGGGATAGGATAAGGATTAAAATGTGTTCAAAATGGAAAAAAATGTTGTTGATGTTTTTATTTCATGATTTAATGTAAAACTTATGAATGTATCTAGTACATCCAAGACTACTAAATTGATCAGTATTTCAGGACTTGATTCTTTGTATCATTCCAATGTTATGTAATAATGCACCGAATCTAGGTAACTAGGTCGGGGTGTTATAGGAAAAGTCCTACAATAGTGTTGAAGATGACCCATATGGATGCAATATTGAAACTCCATAAGTTCTATATCACATTGGGGCTTCTTATGCCCCAGTCTTCCACACTGATGAAACACCATAGAGCTATCAAACTGGATACTCTAGATACCACTTCCTTGACATGAAACCTTGAAGGAATATTTCTTACCCCCAGAATAACTATTTTCTTAACGCGGAATAGGTCCTATAAACTCGGTACTTGTGTGGTCCCTCAGGTTATGCTCAGTGATAAGCGTCTGATCAACTATTGTAGAATAGGTAGGAAGGAGAAATTCATTCACCCGTGTTCAGATGGTGTACTGAATCCCATCATCAAAATTTATATCATGCAAAAGATCATCACTGGTTAGAAGTGGTACAAAGCATTTTAAATTAGTGGAACGTGATGAATACTTCATAATAGACATAGAAGCCCACTCTATATGCATGACCTCTTTGGCTTTGTCCTCCCTCAATGCCTGAGAAAATAACTGATCATATAAGGTAGTCTAGAAGTCAACCTATAACATGCCCAGATGACGACTGACCTAGGTAACTACATCCCACTAATGCTTGACTGAATCCCAAAGCATGTATATATCATGCTTTACTCTCCACTATAGAGGCATTTCTAGAAGGTCAAAGATATACATCATGGAATCTAGACGAGACCCGGCAGCCCAAAAAATTTCTTCCTATGAAAAATGTAGGAGGATTCTGTTGTTGGAACTTCAAGGTTAGATCAACCATCATGCGTGAAACCCATAGAGCACCTTGTATGGACTACATCAGACATAAGAAACTATCACAGACATGAGCATCAGTTCTTTGATCAGGTATTGTAGGCGGTGCCTCAAGTGGCACTCTTGGAAGTACGAATGATGTCTTAGGGCCCACAATGTTCAGAGGATGGTCGTCACTACCCTCATGCTGAATGACACTAGGATTTCATGGCGGCATTGGTCTACAAATTCCAAGAACACACCTCAAAACAAGCTTAGAATCAAGGAGATAGAAACACAAGAAAAAACTAAAAAACAAGAAAACTCACTACCCAAGGCATACTACACAAACTACCCACTTAGATGGCCAAATATCGGTAAGTGCTCAAGTATAATTTTCATGACATTTTTCAGTTAATCTCTAAGTTTAATCATTTTCCCTTCATAAACATTAAAATGTGGGATAAGTATGTGCAACCAATTCAACTTATAATTTAGGATTTACTTTATAATGAAGATTCATTTTCGATGAATCAATTACCATACACCTATCACAAGAAACTACACCTATTTACTTATAGTATAATACCTTGACTCGGTAAATTCCTCATCCCAACCCATTAGGGACCATACACCTCATTAATTAAGAGAGGAAATCACTCAATCGAATGCAAATTAATATGACTACAAGAAAATATCACAACATAAAACATCAATTATAGGCATATCAAGTAACAAAAAGCAGTGAAATTCACCTTTATGGTATGGAAATATGTATGAAATGTAAATTCTAGGTTCCTATAATGATGCAGGTAGAAATCCACCTTGCCATCATATCATTGGTCTAAGGATGAAATAGATTCTCAACTATTGTAAAAATCAACAACACCACACAACATGTGTGTCACCCAATGGTGACACAATACCATCTATAACATGAAAAATAGAACAAAAATTTCATTTTTGGGTATCTTGGATTTTACCTCGAACATGGGTTCGCAACACCCAAGCCCAACTTATGACCATGTCCCAAGAGTTTCTTTTCTCCAATATATTATCTGAAAATAGTAAATCAAGAAAAGAAACCACTTTTGATACCACTTTGTGATGATACGAACATGGATGCCACTTAATGGGCACCCTGAGCCCTTGTGGAACACATGGACTCTAGCACATATTCCCAAATTCCAGAGGCTCCCAACTAGAAGTGAGGGCCAAGGGTGTATCTGTGGGAATACTATGCCATCATTATCAGAGCATAGAATAATGGAATGAATATAATGGAATAGTAAATAGTGAAATGAATATAAATTATATAAATAAACAGTAGAAGAAAACAAATGCAATAGATAAATGAGAATTATAATAATAACTATTTAAACAGGAACAATGATGATGTAATTTCATGTCACTAGAAAACTGGAAAACATGGATACAAAAAAATAAGCATAACATTTTACAAAAAATAAAAAGAAAACAAGGCTACTCCAAGAATTCTGAGATCCAACTTGGTCATATATTACCAAGATCCATCCTAACAGCATGTAATCAAGTATTGGAAGTTGTATGCTACCCCTTTTCAATACCTACGACAATGTGATCTACTCCAGGTACCAAATGGCACACGGAAAGGGTGTGAGATAAATCTTAATGGAACACCACCAACTGTGTCTATAACATCCTACCTGTGAAATGGAATATAAAAGTGTTCATGCATGAATATATAATTAAAAAAGCAGTAAAATATAACAAAATACCCAAGTACCTTCTTTAGCCCTGGGATAATGTCTAAATATGTAACCAGTTAATTTTTTTACCAATTACCAATCAATGTTAGAAGATTATGTTAGGCATATCCAACACTGATGTCACCTCGTGATAGTATAAGTAGTGAATGTTCTAATACATAAGAAGGAAACATGAAAATGAAATCCAGGGAGGGAGTTCTAGGGTAAAAACCAAGGTAACGTAAATCTCAATAAACACTGACTTAGTAGTATCTGAGTCTAGATAAAAGGTAATAGTTTAATCCATAGAGAGTAATCCAAGGAATTACACAATAATTCGGCTACCTATTCCAAGTTGATCAACCAAGGTAAAATGGGGATAAGAAAAATAGGGGCTTATTGGCTTTCACAATGGCACCTACTAGTCAATGCTGGATCCATGGAGTGTATCTGAGGTATCCTTTAATAATGAAATGGACCCTATGGTAGTATACTAGGAATCCAAGGAATAGGGAAGAACCAGAGTCTAGGTGGTTATCAACCTAAGAAAACGGCATCCATGAATCGAAATGGGGTTCCCAATATCCAAGGGTATTCTCTTCTCAGAATCTAAGGTGAGCTCGAGTTAGTCCATTCCTATTTGAAATTTTAATCATGTAATAATTCATTTTGTACAAGTCTTACCTTCTATTAGTGTGGATAGGTTATGTGGAGTTGAATCCATTTATTTATTGATCTAAGCCTTGTCTTACATTAGTGTGGATAGACCAAGTAGCATTGCAACCATTTAATCAAGTCTTAGCTAACCATTAAGACATATTCAATTTTTGAGGTTCAGTCCGCTAACATTCATCAACTTGGAAAGGGGTGATATGAACATGTACACCTTATTAAATCTCTTTTAATTAGTCTATGTTATAAACTTAGTATTTCTTCCATTCCACATTTCATATTTCCTAATCATTTGAAAGCACTAACCTTAGGAGTGTAAATTATTGTTAATACATGGTATATTCTATTATAAAATTTTTATTAATAACCATCCATATATTATAAGAAAACTCACCATTATAAAGATCAAGAAAAGGCCTACCCAAATAGTGCCTTAAATGTGTCGAAACACGAAAACCCAATTATGGAATAACCTTCGACATGAGGCGGATTGAGCTATGGGTGTAACCACTAACAAATAATCACATATTTTAAAAGAGTATAACTATAAAAATCTATCAAGTATAATCATGGAATTTAAAAATAGGAAATAGATTCCAATGAAATTAGTGGGCCCTATAGGAACATTCCAAAAACAATAAACTTTAGGGATGAGTTATAAACCACCCACCTTAGGGTTGTACAATCCTTCTCCACATATATCGGCCTTTGATTTTCCTCGTATTAGAGTATATCTATGAAAAGGTGGAAAACACTCACATGATGATACATAGGTTGAGATAAATAGATAAGAAGAACGGCTTAAGTGAACTCGCGTACTTACTGTTACGCATCCATCATGACAAACAAAAGATTGATCAGATACCAGAAGAAGGGTATCTCTCCATTCCAAGTGTAGATCTTAAAAAATCCCCAAAATGAGAGAAAATAGGTCAATCTTGCATAAACATGTATTAGGGAGGAAGGGGTGACTTAATTTGATCATTAAGGGAAAATATGGAAAATTTCCCAAAAAATAGATCATGCACAATTTGTCCACACGGTTTCTCAAACCGTTCCCAAACCGTACAGGATGGCTATACTCAAATAGTTTGGTCTACACGGTTTTTCAACCCATTCACAATTCATGCACAAATACCTGGGAAAAAGGGGCGCTCACACATTTAGGTCGTATGGCCGTGTGCCAACTATGTGAGGTGGCTCTGTCCAAAAAAAACATTCTCCGTACGGTTTTCCAAACCTTATAGAATTCTTGAAAAGTTTTCACTAAACTATGTGCAAGGATTATTTTCTCCAACAATATGGGTTCCGGGCTTTGAACAAGACCTAAGAACCCTTTAAACATTTACTAACTCATTAGGAATCCATATAAGGTCTAAAGTAAAGATTTAGTCTAAAAAATAAAGGATCCATACCTGAGTGAAAAAACAGGTTCTTACAAGTGTTTGTAGATATATTTTTTATATAGGAAAGAGGAATGAGTAAATAAAGATGTGAAAAAAGATGAATAAGTTAGGTTAGTCGCATATTTTGGATAGCATGGTTTTGCTATCAGTGATTCTTGTTTCCTGTAATTACATATCTCATGTAAGAATGGAATTTTTTAAAACTAATCCATATCATGAGGTTACTATGTTTCATGATTTATGAATCTTGGTTGACAACAAAGTCCAAAGTTAGGATTGTTTGGACCAAGTTGGTTGGAATTTTTTTAGAAGCTTAAATAAGGTCATACTAAAAGTTTTGTATTTTATCATAAAATAGAAATTTAAATCACCTCACATTGTAAATTTATTTAATAAGACTCACAGTAATATTCATAATATCATAAAAAAAATTATGAAGTTCCATCCATTTGGGAATATGTTTTTTGGGATAAATAGATCATCATATGCACATTGGGTCTAATATGAAAGCTTGAATTGTAATGATGAAGTGTATCAGAGTCTGAATTGATCTAATAAAAAACTAATGATTATTTTATAATCATGAAGTTATCATAAATCATATGTTTTCTAGGAAACATTTGATTCAAGATTTAAAAATCAAAGGGGGGGAACAAGTGATTCCAATCATATTGAGTTTAATTTTGAAAGAAAGAAGTTCTGGAAGGATGAGAAATTACAAAAATTTCCAATGAAATTCAATTGATGATACACAGATCCTAAAGTTATCAAAATCCTAAGCAGTTCATGATTACAAGTTGGAGTTAGTAGAAGAAGAAAGGTGAATTTTTCCTCTATCAATTCATCGATGTGAGATCACCAGATGCATAATTTTTTAAAGACTATAAGTTTTGTTTGAATTGTGAGAAGATGAAGTTACTGGTTTTTAGTCAAACCAATAAGCCACAAGATACAAATATTAGTAGAAAGATGTTGGTATATAACATAATCAGAAAAGGAAATAAGCTATTGAATTCTAAGTTGTTGATACTTGTCATTGGATGTTGTGTTCCACCATTCAATGGAGTAATCCTAACACTGATTATCTAACACTGTAAAGGTTGCAAAAGTTAATCAGAGGAAGAATTTTTTAGTTGAAATTTGTTGGCACCAGTGAACAAGAAAATAACTGAAGTAGTTAGGACTAATGTAAAATGGTATCTTAGATCAATCCATAATGTATTCAACCATTTTCTCTAGGGTGAATTGTTTTTCAATTGGGTCAAGAATGAAAGAAGAACTCTAATATATTTTCAATTGGTTCAAGAGTCATTGAAATGTATTTGAAACTGACTATTAAAGTAACGTAATGAATGACCCATCATACATAAGCTGACACTAATAACATCATAGGATGCAAGATCATCAGTTTGGGTAAATTAAGAAACAATGGATTTTTTTAATCAATAGCAAAAGTGTTTGTCAATGAAGGTTGAATATGGTGCTGAAGAGTTGTCAAGGAAGTGAAATAATCCATAAATGTTGAGACAATGATTATATAAAAACAAAGGAAAATATATTTTAGTAAAATAGAATCATACTAAAAGGAGAATGTTATGAATGTTTAAAAAGGTAGTTTATTAGTTGGTATGGAACTTCTGAATGATCATTTTTTATTCAGTTGGTTCTGAGAATCATTATTAGAATACATTTTCTTTTCATATTTCCCAATTAGTGTAGAGAAACAAAATATAGATTATGTTTCTATATATATGTCTTTTTTGTAATGTGGAAATCAAAGTGACATTTAGAATCACACTAAATAATATTTTGAAATTCAGAAGAGACTTGAAGTTATGATAAGATTCAAGAAGAAAGAAGAGGTGTTGAGAAACAATAAATAGTTCAAATATGGAGCCAAAATTTAATGGTATTGGGTGTTTTGAGAAAGTTGGTTAATAAGGAAAAATTTTCAAATTCCCTCCTAGACAATTTTTGGCATGCCTATAAAATTAGAAGATTACTTTATACTTTTTGACATGTGTAATATTCACAAGTGAAGAGAGAAGGAGAAGTGATGAAATATTTTAGAGAGAATATGTTTCTAGATTGATCATTTTTTAGTATGTTTTACAAACAAAATAAAAAGAAGAAGAAGAAGGAAGGTCATATACAAAGTTTCTGATATAAAACTCAGACATCTGAGAGGGTAGTCAGATTGAAATTTCAAAACTGAGGAAAAAAAATAGAATTTTTTCAGTGGTATTCGAGAAGACTTATATTGTTAGACTGAAAAATCATACTAGAAATCAGACTGTGTATCAGACTAAGTATAATTACGAAGTCCGAATATGATTTTACCTACTACTGGGTAGGAAAGTGAATTTTTTTTTAATTTCATATTTTCTAAAGTTTTTAAGGCATCGTTGTAACTTTTCTTGAAGCATTTGGTGAAATCTTTATAACTTGTTACACAGATTTTTACTACATCATTTTGTGAAACTTGAAGCACATTAACTTTTTTATTGAACATAGTGTTATAATGTTTAATGGAATATCATACATTTTGTATCCACAAAAAAGGATTGTTTTATAGTGGATTTTGTGCTACTGTATTGTTTTGAAACCATACCAAGGACATAGATACTCTTATTATGTAATAAGACTAATAAATTCTTGTCTTCCTATGGATGTGTGGTTGTTTTTTTCATCAAATTCAGAACTATTTAATAAGAGGTTATTTTTTCAAAATGAGGGAAAATTAAAATAAATATATATCACTGATTTACCCCCCTCCCCCACTCAGTGATACAATGATCTTGGATGGGAAATCTCAAGAGGTTCACATAGATTAAGGCCATAATATTGGAGAATAAAAACCCAAATAGTTCCCAAAGTATAAGAATGACCCAACACCTTTGGGATAGGGAGTTGTAACAATATAAATTTAAACTTTTGGTTCATGGATTGAGAGAAATGTGGAAAAGAAAGTATGGAAGGGTTTATTTTAGACCATATTAAAAATATGGGCCTTTTTATTTTTCTGTTAAAGAATATAAAAATTAGAGGATCTCCACCTTAAATATATATATTCCTATGGTTGAAAATCCATAAATGAGGTGCTTATTAAGAGACATATTGGGTTATTAACATTTATAATCAAATATTTGTGTCCTTTGGGGTCAAGTTCTCTCCTTACTGATAGCCATGTAAAAGTTTAGAAAGGCCTAAGACACTCAAATCATAATGTTTTATTTAAGGACTGCCATGTTTAAAAAAGGTGATAGAGTAATCCCAAACTCCAATTATCCATGGTTAGGATATTACAGGCCTTTAACAAGAAATTAAAATGGAAGTTAGTTTTTTTATTTAATACCCTGAAACAGGGACTCGAAATATCATCCCTATACTGATCAAACTCATACATAGGTATAATGAAATATTTGATCACAGGTTCGGTGAACTATGGTTTCTAGGTTTTCTATAATAGATGTGACTATAATATCCCATAAGTGTAGAGAAAAGTGTATATCAATTTCATGTATAAGGGTGTCTCTCATATCTTGGAAACACAACTAGGCCTTGATGACAATACTCAAGAATTATGACATACCTCACGGGTGTAAGAATGAATACATACAAGTTTTACAAAATATCCCAATATAGATCAAGATCATCATTGAAGGTGATGAAGAATAAAGTCTCACCCCAATGCTCTAGGGTGAGAGGTGGAATATTTACTATTTTTAGGACTTGTGGCTAGGCCTATGATAGGAGATCCAAACATCACTACATATCCCAAAGTAACTGGAATCATACTATATGTAGTTTTTAAAGAGAAATACCTTAAATAGATCAAACTCATATACAATATAACGGACATTTGATTTTTGGAAATTTTGGTTGGGCCTATGATAAAAGACTTAAGATTCATTACATACCCTAAAAAGATAGGAACCATGCCACATGTAGTTCTTAATGAGAGATCCCCTGTGTAAATCTGACTCATATGTAGCAGAAAAGACATTATTCCCTTGAAAAATATGGCTTATCCTAGGATAAGATATTATTACATCACTATATATACTATTACAACCAGAATCAGGCAACACATAGTTCTTGAAGGAAAATCCTATGTTTAAATCAGACTCACATATAGGGGGGAGGGAATTTTTTCTTTGAAAATTAATCTCAATCCAAAGATATGAGATTCGAGGTCACTGTGTATCTTGTGTTAACATGGATCGATCCGCACATAGTTCTTGAAAATAAATTCCCAATATAAATATTAATCTCATACAACATGATTGGATTTTTTTTCCTTATAAGTTGTTACAAGACTTAGGATAGGAGAATCAGGTGTCACTGCATGTTATTTGTCACCAATAATCAATCCATGCGACGCTCTGATATTATACATAGATATATTGATATTTTATATAGGAAGGGAGGAATTTTCTATTGATTGGACTTATTGTTGGTACTAGGATATAGGATCATGGATTTAATACATATCAAGTCATTATAGGAATAAATCCACATGTTGTTATTGAAGGAAATGTTTCTTGTATAGATCTAACTCATAGGTAATAGAAATTGACATTTTAATGAATTTTAATCAAAGATAAGGGAACCGATTCTTAGGTATCACATTTAGATGTATCTAATACACAAGAGGGAACATTTTCAAATCTATATTATTTATGATTCTACAAACAAAGAAAAGGAAACTTGTCTTAATCATTGAAAGGTAATGACCTAATGTGGATGAAGAGAGGATGAATAAAACATCAATATAAGGTGGTGGAATTTTTAGCAGCTTCACCAAGTTTTATTATTCTATGAAATTATATTTTTAACACCCAAAAAAATTAGATTAAATGAACTATAAGGTTGATATGTTACTTAACACGCAATTTTGAGCTTTATGAAAATTATCATATACTATAAATATATTATTTTAGAAATATAATCACTATAACCTATTCATTGAATTGGTGTGTTTAAATATGAGAAATCACATTATGAAATATATTTATAATGGTCCTACTCTATACAAATGTATTAATTAATTTTTAGGAAATAAGTACTCAATTTTTAGTAAAGCTATTTTACGCTTCAAAAATATCTTTTCTTCAAAAATTGTTTTTATTACTTTCTGTGATAAAATATAGTAATCAATTTTTTACAAATTTATAATTTTTCTTATAATATGGATATAATTGTTTAAGCTAGAATATAAAAATTATCTTATGGTGAAATTTTTTGATTTTTCTAAAAATATTTAGGGATAAAATTTGTAAAAATATATTTTATATACTTAATTATAATATCCAAATTTGGAAAATATTTCAATTTTATATTTTTTCATGATGAATAATAACAATGGTAAATATTTTTCACCTTAGTAAGGGTAAAATGGGTAATTAAGGTTAAAATATTTTGATAAAGATTTAAATAAATATATATATAACCTAACTTATTTATGATGGATGAGTTTATTTCTACCATAATACTATAGTATTCTATGATATGTAAATTTGTACCATTTTTCATTGATAAATAAATTTGTATTATTTTAATTAAATAAGATATATAAAATGTCACTCTCATTGTTTTAATATCTCTAATACCTTTTCATAGTTATGAAATGATTTTATTTTTATTTATAAATGGTTTCTAAAAATATTAATATATTTTTTATCATAGTAATTTATTTTTAATTTTTATATATTGAAGGAATAATTTAAATTCTTATGCAACGCTAACACGGTGCTTGTGAAATTAGTAGAAAAATTAGGCATATAATTTTAAAAACGTACAAAATAATATATGTTGGATGATTTATGATGTTACATGGATTTTGTGGAAAATATAATTTATTTGATATTATTTAAAATTTTATATTCTAATTACTTTATTGTTATTGATTTTTTTTAATTCAATGTTCTTAAAACAACTTCAATGGTAATTTATGTTTAATAATAATTTATTAAATGAATTAAAATTCATATAAAATTATAATCATAAAATTTAATGGGATGTTTTATATAATATTATCCATTTTCTACATATGGGTCACATTCCCATTTATAATAACATTTTTACCCCAAAATTCTAAAAAACATTGATATCTTTGTAATTGTCAAAAGGGTTAATGGGGGATAAAACTAAGAGATAAGGATTAAAACTTTACCAAAAATTTTATAAATTTTATTTTATCATATTAAGTAGAATTATATTCATAATATATTATAAAAATTTCAATTTTGGGTCATTTGAGTATGAAAATTAATTTATATTAATTTAATACATTAATTAATTCCAAGGGTGGCCCTCACCTCTCTTATATAAGAACATTAATTATCATATCTCTTTCACACATATTGAGCCATTTATATTTACGAAGCCCTGAAAAACATATTCTAAACTTCATTAGATTTATTATAGAGCTTTTTTATCTTAAGATACCATCTCTAGGGACCTTCATGAGAGAACTAATGGAGGCTCTTGAAAGAGGCGGTAATCATCTTCACTAACCATTTTCATTTTATTTATACTTGTACCTCCATCAATTATATACTAACCATCACAATAAAATAATATCATTATCTAACTTATATTTATATTTATTATTTTATTTTAATAACCCCATTAATTTATTTTTTAAATCAAATAGGAAATGAAAGTATTCCTCATGAGTATGTGTTGACTACTGCCTCCACGGAATGATATGAATCATTTTCAATAACTGAATCACATTGATATTTATAATGATGTGTTTAATAAATATATATGTGTTATTTATGATGTAATAATTATTAAATAATTATAATACATTATTTATCATTCTTTCATTATTTCAATTAGATAAATAAAAGTGCGGTCTTGTATTACAGACTACTGTCTCCCTAAGCAGTCTAATTCATTTTTCTATCTCTACATATAATGGATAAGTGTTAATATATATATATATATATAATGAATATATAAGATATTTATATCATGAAAAAATTATTTAGATTATGTAAAATGATCAAATTTCAAGGAGTCGAAATTTTGATCTCAGACTTTCATGAAAAACGAAACAGTTAACACTAGAAAACAATGATTTTGATAAATAATTATTAATAAATGAGTGTTGGAATATAATTATTGTATCATATATGATATTATAAGTATTTATATGGTTCTATTATATAATTATTACAAATTTTAATTTATTATATATTATCTTATAGTGCTTATGAAGCATTTCATACATGAGGTAACGTTTTCTTGTCTAAATTTTATTTATCGGAGAAATATACCATATTCACCACTTGTTTCATTTTTGTTGTTTATATTATGACCGTGAATTTATTTTATGATTATTTTAATAAAAATTTGGTGATTTAAAAATCCATATAAGGTTCTTGAATTCATAAAGACTTTATTTAGATATTACCAAAGTGTTATGGGGTTTACAATATCATCACATTTTTAATGAGATTGTTTATGTTAAAATCTCTGATGATAAAATTTTATAATAATTATTTCAAAAGTATTATTTATTTTTTTCTATTTTGTTTATATTATTAAATTAAATGTTTTCCATTCTTTTTACTCTCTTTAAGTACTCAATATTTTTAAATAATTATTTAAGTAAAACTGACATTATTTTTTTATTTGGTTGAGAATGTTTTTCTTTCTTGTCCATATTTTAATTAAAAAAATTTAAATATTATTTTTTCTTGTTATCCTATGATTTTTAATTTTATCTTTACCCATGTATTACTTTCCAAAAAAATAATAAATGGAATATTATTATTATTTTCTAAATGAGGTTCTTTTTTAGTTTTTATTGAAAATGTAAAGGAATATTTGTTTTAACATATATGGAATGGATTTAATTTCTCACCATATGACCTCTCAAGGATTTTAATATTCCATTAAAAAATTTCATGATTCTTTTCAATGATTTTTTCCCTTAAATGTTTTGTAATATTAAAATTTCAAATAATTAATTTTAAAATGAAAATGGTATTTTTCTTAAGAGAGTTTTCTAGTTATCTATTAATGGTATTTTCTTCTATAACAACATTTACTAGTGTTATATATTCGTCACTAGGATATGATATAATGATTCTATATTTATTCTTTCTCTATATGGTTTATTATTATGATAGTGAAATACTTATGAAAGAAGTTTTTTATATGTTTTATGTTATGATGAAATGATAAATGTTTTAATGTTCTTGTAGAATATATATGAATGGATTATGATTATGTGAAGGGTGTTTATTTTATAGAGATCCAATGCATTGGGTAAAGATAAATTTTTTATGTTCCCAAATTTTACATGCGATTTTATTGTCACGACTCGTCCCCGAGGCCCGTGTTGTCACTACCCAAATCCCACCTTCCATAGGCCGGGAGATGGAGACTAACACCGAAAAGGCGTATCCCTAATACCAGGAAGTCATTTCCTCTAAATCTGTAAACTCACCCAAACCAAACAGATAGTAAGATACAATCACAAGATAAACTATAAATTAAATGAGGTGTGTACAGTAAGTGAAGGGGCCAAAATACAAGGACAACTAGAAAGTACAAGTAAAACTGAAAAGAATCATCTCCTGTGAACACCTGCCAAGGACCCTACCTGAAGAGTAGGTAGAACTCTCGAACAGTCGTCCCTACGGATTGTATCATCTAATCTCAACCTCTGATCAGCTTCTTGTTTGGTACCCTCAACCTTGATCAGCACTATCCATCGTCTGGACAAGACACAGCAATGTGTGGGCATAGCCTGTGCAATGGTGAGTATAACGATACTCATTAGGGATCCCGAGACCCTCGTAGGTCTCCTAGAGTTCCACAAAGGAAAAACCAAAAATCACAAAAAATAGTCATCATACTACTTAGGTATATGCTCATACATATACCTAAGTTATAAAGAAATACAAACCTCACACATGAGGAAAGAATACCACAAAGGTACCACCACTAAGGTAGAAGTACCACACAGGTAACCACACAGAAGAATACCAAAAAGGTAAGGACTCAGCTCACACTAGGTATAAGTGAAGTATATAAGTACAGATGATCAGTCGCCAAGATAAATCATCTTATTTTGTGAAGAGGTACTGCTGGTGATTATATGAAGTCTAGCCCGCACAGTATCGATAGATACAAAACCCCGCAAGGACCCATAGAGGATCTGACCCACACAGGATCAGTATGCGCTGACCCATACAAGATCACTGAGCGCAGACCCATAAAGGATCTGACCCATATAGGATCGGTATGCAGTGAACCACATAATATCACTAAGCATTGAGCCACACAGGATCAGTGTTGACCCACATAGGATCACTTGATACTAACCTCTGTATGATCTTTCTCTAAACGCTGCCTCACTGTCAGCCACTGGATTCCCGCTAACAGCACATTTGGGAGAACCACACCCCAAGAAATCGGTCATACCTAAACCACCACTAAGTTCCATGAATAATTATCTCATAGGTCTGTCATGTCATAAGGGACCCAACGCAACAGACGGCGCGTCAATCGGACGCCCAATCTATAAGTTATTAGCATTTCTGCTGCGAGGGCCCGGTTGGATTCGGGTTCGATCCAACCTGCCCGTACTCCAACTTTATCCAAAACTCAAGTGGAGTATATAAAATGTACCATCTCGATCCAAGAATTCCGGTGCCACAGACAGTTCTTCAAATAGATGCTCGGTTATCAAGATGTGGCCACAAAGGTGTATCTGGGTCTAGATGGCCTTGGGTCCGGTCCGATCGGGTTCGGGTCGACCCGACCCAGTCCGGGACTGGCCCAGTTGGCCGGTGCCATGGCGGGCCCATCCCACTGGGCTATGGGCCACCCCAACCCACTGGGGATCCCGCAATGCAGCCCGCGGTTGGGTGGCCAACCGGGGGGTCCGCTCTAGCCGACACACGGGGGGAGCCCCACCCCCAATTTACCAGTACAGTCCAGCAGACCGTTAAGTCGCCCTGCTAGCATGCGAGATCATTTGGCAGTCCCACTCAGTGTGATGTGGCCGGCCAAAACGGCTAGCCGGTTATCCTCCCAGCGGTGTGGACATGTGCCGCTGCTCCATCACGGTTGGCTGGATACCGACCAGCCTCTGTCCTCCACCATGGCCAAGAGGCCGTGGTCTCCAGCTCCGGCTATGCGGACGTGCGCCACTGCTTCACCACGTGGTGGGCTAGATGCCGAACGCCACCCTCCTCTACGGTTGACAGGCTGCGGCCTCCTTCTCAACCGGCGGCACGGACAGGTGCCACCCCTCCTCTTTGCGGCGGGCCGGCGTGCTGGCCGATGTCTTCTCAATACCGCGGTCGATGGGTCGCAGTCTCCTTCGGTGGCACTGTTGCGACACTTCCGTCAACGCAGCTCACAAAGAACACATCGATAATAACATTGTAGACGGATCGGACCATGTTCATTCAGCCTTCACCCTCCGCGATAAGTCAGTAGTAGGTGGTTCAAATATAGAAACAATGATTCATCACGGAGAATAGATAAAAAAAAATTTCCCTACCTTGTTTGCTCATTGGAGACGGTGTGAGGAAGGAGATGAAGATGATGAAGTTGCTGACGTCTGTCACTCTCGCAACATGCTCCAAATTCGGTCTTATGTTCTTGATCTAGAGAACATTCTTCATTGGAGAGGTTCTTCGTTTAGAGGATGTTTCTCCAAAGGCTCTCATTTTCCAATCCTTTTCCTCGTGAGAGGTGTGGTGCCAAATTAATAAGTTAAGATTTAATGTTGGAAAATCAATGGGGAGATTCCAAGAGTTATTAAAAATAACTCGTAATTAACAATTTTATTCCTTAATTCAGAATTAATGAATTCTATTTATTAAAAGGAATATGGTTACACATTTTTTGTAACTGGGCATTTAATGCCCAACATTAGTTGCCTGACCACCCTCGTGTGGTCCCCACCTTCATGATACAAATGGAAGGGTTTAAAAATAAAATAAAAGTAATTATTTAATTTTATTATTTTTCTAACCCTCCCACAAAAAACTGAAATACTAACTTCTACCCTCGACCTACTGCGGTCGAGGTGAAGGTCTCCTTAAGCGAATACCGGCGTTGCGAGTTCAATAGTGTACTATATTTCAATTCCGAGAACTGTTTCAAAAGTTACAAAATTTCACTCGTGCATTTACTGAACGTACCTGAAAAGACATTCAGAAATTCATTCTGGGCACATTGATCCTTGGAATCACGCGCCGTCAGTTTTTGCGGACCCATAATATTCCCATATAATTAAAAAAACTTATATCGAAACATATGGGTCTTTACATTGTCCCCAACTCAAGGATTTGCATCCTCAAAAGACACAACACAAACTAGGGAAATAAGTGGGGGTAATAAGCATGAATTTGAACCTCCCGTTCCCATATGCTTTCTTGGAGGTTCCGGGGATACCAACAAACGCGCACCAGATGTATTGACCGTCCATGAAGTACCCGCCTCTATTGATCCTCAATATCAACTAAAACCTCCAAAAACATATCCCCATCATCGATGTCCATCTCGACCCAGTCAATGATGTGCAAAGGATCATGTACGCATCTCCTTAGTTGGGATACTTGGAAAACACCGTGAACCCGGTGTAACTGAGGTGGAAGAGCTAAGCAGTAAGCCACCTCACAAACTCTATTGAGAACCTAAAAGGGTCTGATGAACCTCAGAGATAACTTCCCACTCCGGCCAAATCTCCACAAACCTCGTTGAGGTGAGACCCATAGGAAGACATTGTCACTATCCTCAAACTCAAGTTGTCTCTGTCTCTTGTTAGCATAGGTCTTCTGTCTGCTCTTTGCAGTCTTCATCCACTCCTGGATGATCTGCACTTCCTCTATGGTAGCCCATACCATCTCTATTCTTATGATTTCTGACTCCATTGGGTCAGTCTAGCATAAAGGTTATCTACTAGGTCGACCGTATAATGCCTTGAATGGTTCCATTCTTATTGTGGAATGATAGATGTTGTTGTAAGAGAACTCCACTAAAGGCAAGTGATCCTCCCAGCTACAGCTGAAATCTAGGATGCAAGTACGCAGCTTGTCCTCAAGGGTCTTAATGGTCAGCTCTATCTGACCATACGTCTGAGGATGCAAGGTGGTTCTCAACCGAAGCTACGTCTTGAATGCCTCCTGCAACCCCTTCCATAGTTAGGAAGTGAAATGTGCATCATGATCAGAGATAATTGTAGATAATACTCCATGAAGCCGAACAATCTCCTTCTTGTAGAGGCATCCCAAGATCTCTACAGATCCCTACTCTCTGATAGGTAGGAAGTGGGCCAACATGGTGAGTTAGTCAACAATCACCCAGATGAAATCATATCCCTTGGACATGTGTGGAATTCCCATCACAAATTCCATGGAGATTCCTTCCCACTCCCACTCTGGCACCTCTAGTGGCAGAACTAAGCCGATTGGAATCTAATGCTCTGCCTTCACTTGATGAAAAGTGAGGTACTGAGAGGCAATATCTGCCACTACTTTCTTCATTCTTGGCCACCAATACTGATGCCGAAGGTCCTGGTACATCTTTTCCACTCCTGGATCTACCGCAAGAGTGGTTGTATAGAACCCCCTCAACACTCCCTACCTAAGCACCACCAGTGCCACAGTACTCTCTCTAAAAAGTATGACGTGCTCTCCACCTTTAGGAAATCCATCAGGTGCTTGTCCTATAGATATCTGAGCACGTGAAGCCTCACAGTCAGTTTCTTCAAGATGCACCTCCCGGAACCACTGAAGGAGTTAGGGAGTGACTGTCAAAGACTGAAGATAAGCTGCTCTATCTTGATCCACGTAGGACATCTGCAAAGTGGCTAGATGCTCTATTGTCTCACTCTGCAACTATATACTAGATCTTCTATTGAGTACATATACTACTAAATTCTCCTTCCTAAGAATATATACTATCTCTAAGTCATATTCCTAGAGGAACTCAAGACAATGTCGTTGTCTCAGGTTCAGGTCCTTCTGATAGAAGACATACCTCAGACTCTTGGGATCAGAGTAGACTTTAAAACATTCACCCATCAAGTAATGTCTCCACATATTCAAGGAGAAGACCACTGCTACTAACTCCAGGTCATGGGTAGCATAGTTCTTCTCATGTTGTCTCATCTATCAAGAACCATACGTCATCACTACTCGCTTCTGCATCAGGACACATACAGTTCTGGTCCCTGATTCATCAACATAGAAGACATACCCAATTCCTTCATCTGGTATCCTCAAGATGGGGGCACTTGTCAGTCTCTGCCTTAGTTCCGGGAAACTCTGGTAGCATCTCTCCGACCACACGAACGGTTTCCCCTTCTTTGTTAAGGCTGACAAGGGTTCCGAAACTCTGGAAAATTCAGGCACAAACCTCCAGTAGTAACCAGGAAAACCCAGGAAACTCCATACCTCTGTCATAATCCTGGGTGGCTCCCAGGTAAGTATATCCTAAATCTTCATTAGATCCACTGCAACTCTAGCCTCCGAGATGACGTGTCCCGGGAAGCGAACCTCTCAGATCTAGAACTTAGACTTCGAGAGCTTACCATAAATCTAGTTCCCTCAGAGTGTGTCCAGAACTATCTGCAGATGATAGGCATTCTCATCCTCCATAGATGAGTATATCAGGGTGTCATCGATGAAGACTAACACAAAGTGATAAAGGTATGGATAGAATATTCTATTCTTGAGTCCCATGAATACTGTTAGGGCGTTGCTCACACCAAATGGCATAACCAAGAACTAATAGTGGCCATACCGAAATCTGAAGGTCATCTTCTGCACATCGTCATCTAATACTTGGTGTTGTTGATAGCCAGATCTGAGGTCTATCATCGAAAACCACCGTGCTCCCTTTAGCTGGTCAAAGAGATCGTCAATCCTAGAGAGTGGGTACTTGTTATTAACGGTCACCTGGTTCAGGTTCAAATAGTTTAAATAGAGTCTCAAACTCCCATCCTCCTTCTTGGAGAATAAAATTAGGGTTGCCCAAGGAGAAACACTGGGCCTAATAAACCCCTTGCTCTTCAAGTACTCCAGTTGTTCTGGCAGCTCTCGTAGCTCTGCGAGAGCCATCCAATATGTTGGTGTAGATATTGATGATGTCTGGGGTAGAAGTGTAGGTAAAATTCCACCTCTCTATGAGGAGGTATACCAAGAACATCATCAAAGAAAACATCAGTATACTGGTCCACCACTGTAGGATATCTCTGACTCTCTATATTAACCTCTTTGAGAGTAAGGTTATCCAACTGATGTGTGATCGATTACACCCTCCTTTGGGTAAGTCGATCTTGCGCTGAAAAGGCTCCCTTCTCACTGGTGAAGGAAAAACTGGTCCCACCCGTGCGGACACACCGCGCTTTGCACCTAATATAGTAAATATGAGCATGGACTATGGATAACCATTCCATACCCAAGATGAAGTTGTAAGGCCTCAACGCCACTACTAAAAGATCCTAGCTGAATCTCTCACCTCCTAGAGTAATCTCACACTTCCGGCACCAGTGTGTAATCATCAAATCCTCTCTCGTATGAGTCTCTAGTCATAAGGATCGATCCAATGAATCCATCAGAATTTCTGAGCTCCGAATGAGGGTCATGGAAATAAATGAGTGACTGGAACTTATGTCTATAAGTATTGGATCTAGGGTGGAGTAGACACAAATCGTACCTCGTATCATCTCTGGAGTGTCATGGTCATAGGCCTAAAATTTCTAAAGCTGAACTCGTCCCTGTCCAACTGCTCCCTGTGGTTGGGGTGGACCACCTGGAGGTGGTGGTGGTAGAACCTCGAATCGCCACCCACCACTTCTTGCACGGCCTGCTCCTCTGGCACGTCTTCCTTCTACTTGCGGACCTCCTTGATCGAATCTCCACCCTTGCCCAGGTGGGCCTTCAACTTTCTACCGGTCAATTGTACGGTTGGTCAGGCAGTCGTGAGCCATGTGACCCTACCCACCGCACGAGCAACACTGACTATCCCTCGCATGTCCTGCTCTATCTAGAGAGCCCTGCACCACCGACCTTGTATCTTGTGGTCATCCACCAGTAGGTCTGGTCCTCTTGGACCTATGCACCATCTGTATACTGCCAGCTACCAATCACTCTTCTATATGGCGTCTGGTGGTGGGTCTCACTACTGGTGACTGCTCAGCAAGGAATATCTCCACTAAGAGTGCTTTCTCTAACACCCATGTCTGCATCGGGATGCTGAGAGAAAATCATTGAAGCTCTAATATCTCGTCTTATCCTCTTCTCAAAGGTCTGGGACCTGAAGAAAGGATCTTTCACCATGTTAGTGTAGTAGCACGAGAGTTTAGTGAACCTCATTGAATACTAATCCATAGTAATGTTACCCCACTACATGTGGAGAATCTCATGTATACGCCCTGAGCATTGGGTCACTGGGATGAAATATTCCTTGAAAAGGCTTTCTATGTCTGCCTAGATGAGAGTCACCCCTTGGTGAACCTGGCGCATCAATATCCACCATCTTCTCACTGCTTCCTGAAGGAGACTGGCAGCAAGGATCACCATTAGATCAACTGGTGTCCCTGCTAGTCAAAAAATATAACCATGGCCTCAAGCCAGTCCTCAACCACATGTGGATCTGTCTCACCCCGAATCCTCGGTGGCATCTAGAGCTGGAACACGTGCAACACGCTCAAGCGTTGTGCACCCTCTAATGCTGGGGCTAGTGGAATTAGCTTCCCAACGAGTAGTGGTGTTGCTGGTACACCACCCAATGGTACAACAGCCTTAAGGGGTCCATGTACCGATGCCTCGTCGGTTGGTGGGCTATCATCATAAACTTTACCCAGAACCCTAGCTTGCTGTCTATGTGAAGGTATCCTGAAAAGAAACAGGTGTGCCATGATCATTATGTTATACCTGGGGAGCTGACTCGAATTGATCACATAGAAAACATTTTAAAAACACATACGCAATCAGTGTTTTCAAGAACTGAGTCGGAAATCAGAAGTCAGTGCCCTAGTGTATGGATACGTCGGACGACGCACCAACACTGGACTCCCCAAACTGAAAACCGCACTCAAAACACTTAACACTTTTTCTCCGCACTAAAAATATCAGAGTCTTAGTTCATAGGTAGAACTAAACTCCTATGATACCAATTCGTCACAACCCATCCCCTGGGACCCGTGTTGTGACTACCCCAATCCCACCTTCAATAGGTCGGTGGCAGGAGACTATCACCGGAAAGGCATATCTCTAATATCGGGAATGCATTACCTCTAAACCTGTAAACTCACCCAAACTAAGCACACAACAAGATTTAAGCACAAGATAAACTATAACGTAAACAAGGTGGGTACAGTCAGTAAAGGGGCTAGAATACAATCCCAATTGGAAAGTACAAGTAAAACTGAAAAAGAACAGATCATGTGAACACCCGCCAAGGACCCTACCTGAAGTGTAGGTACAGATCTCGAACAGTCATCCCTGCAGATCATATCATCTAATGTACACCTCTGATCAGCCTCCAGTCTAGTACCCTCAACCTCAATTAGTGTTATCTATCTTCTGTACAAGAAACATAAATGTGTTGGCGTAGCCCGTGTAGGAGTGAGTATAACGATACTCAATAGGGATCCCAAGACCCCCGTAGGTCTCCTAGAGTTCCACAAAAAAACCACAAAGAATGAAGAAATATTCATCACACTACATAAGTATATTCCCATACATATACCTATGTTATAAATAAATACACACCCCACACATGAGGAAAGAATACCCAAAAGGTAACATCACTAAGGTAGAATTACCACACTGGAAACCACACAGTAGAATACCAAAAAGGTATGGACTCAGCTCACACCATGTATAAGGAAAGTATATAAGTACAGATGATTGGTCATGAAGTTAGATCATCGTATTATGTCAAGAGGTACTATTTTTGATTATACGGAGTTTAACCCACATAAGATCGATAGGTACTAACCCCAGAAATGACCCACACAGGATCTAACCCACACAGGATCGGTATGGGCTGACCCACAGAGGATCGATGAACGCTGACCCACACTGGATCTAACCCACATAGGATTGGTTTGCGCTTACCCACACAGGATTGCAGAGCACTGACCCACCCAAGATCTGACCCATATAGAATCAGTGATGACCCACACATGATTGCTCAGTACTAACCTCTTTATGATCTTTCCCCAACCTCCACCTCACTACCAGCCACTGGATTCCCACTAATAGCATGTTTGGGAGAACCTCTCACCAATCCATTGGTCATACATCAACTGAAACGATGTTCCATGAAGAATTATCCCAAAGGTCTATCATGTCATGAGGGACCCAATGCAACAGAAAGCGCGTCAATCAGATGCTCGGTCTGTAAGTTATTAGTGTTTCGGCTCCGAGGGCTCGGTTGGATTCGAGTTCGATCTACCCAAACGTACTCCAAATTTATCCAAAACTAAATTAGAGTATACCAAAAGGACCTTCTCAATCCAAGGATTTCAATGATGTAGATGGTTCATCAAACGGACTTCGGGTTCTCAAGATATGGCCACAAAGGTGTATCTGGGTCTAGATGGGCCGGGTCTGGGTCCGGCCCGATTGGCCTGGGTCGCGATGGGCCCAGCCTTCTGGGCCATGGTCCGGGTCTTTACATGTATCCAAATCCCAAAATAGGGTACACAATCATTTATCCTAGGCCTAAAAAAGGTACACATGAGGTTAACCTAATATCAATGTAGGCATATGGGCGGTTAGCCCAATCCTAACATGTGATGAATGTCTTGGTGGATATTCTTGATATAATATTTCTATGATTATGAAAATTTTAATTCCTGTATTTTATGACATTATCCTATGATAATTTTATGATATCATGGACCATGTTCTTTGATTTCTATAATATTCTTATCTTATGAACTTCCATGCTTTATTACATGACTCATGTTTATGATCTTTTTATTGTTAGGTTTAATTTTTAAATGCTATACTCATGTTCTCATACCCTTATTCTCTTGTTATGCTTAAATGATCATTAATATCTCCCTTATTTTCTCTTAATAAACATATGAGCTCACTCTTTATTTTGTATAATTTTCTTCAAGATATAAAGAATGTTTTTATGTGTGATATGTCTGAGAAGAGTTCAGTTTATAAAGAACTAAATGGAAGATGATATAGATGTTTTATGTACTAGTTGTTTATGTATCAATGTTTCCAAAGACACTAAAACATTAAAATTCTAGCATATATCATAATAATATGTAATTAATATTCATCTAATAAGATATAATATTTACATATTAAATAATTAGGGCATTATTATTTGTATCATAGTAGTTTTAGTTATTTTTAGAAATTCAGATGAGAAATATCTTGTGATAACCCTTAGGATAATCCTAAGTAGAGGATAATATCTTATGTTATGGTAAGGAAAGTATTTTGCTTTTCCTATAAAATAAATCCATTTGTGAACACTAGTTAGTGGATGTAGATATTACATAGATGCACCTGAAAGGGATGGATTGACAATTAACATGGTCATCACAGATGCCTGATGAGTAAGCCTAAGACTGTAAACCTATCTAGAAACTTCTAGGGGAATGATTTGGTTACTTTGAATTTTCTTTATGAACAATTATGTAGGATTTTAATTTATACTGACTATGGATAAACTTGTTTTAGACTAATATATCATAGACTAAAAATATGTTTTTGTGATTTATACATCCTATGAAAGATTATTCTACATCATATGATTACTCACTATGATTATTTTTTAACACTATTCTTTTTTTTACTTAATTGATTGAACTAGAATTAATCATGTTAACATTAAATGTGATGGATGATTTAGTGATTGTGCTCAAGGAAAAGAAAATGAAATGAGATATGGAATGTGAAAACTTTGGATTATATATAACCAGCTATCTCAATATATCATTTACAAATTTAACATAGGATACTTTCCAAATAAACCAAATAATATAAAAGTAGAGTTTCATGAATACCTTAAATTAATGAATATTTATTTTCCAATATTTCTCTAATTTAAGAATAATCACACATAGAAATGTCTAAAATGAATGTGATTATATTTTCTATGATGAAAATAAGGAAATAAATAAACTAGTTACCAACTAAGAATTTAGTGTTCAATATATGGAAATAACGTGAATCCAAAGGTACTACTTACGGTTCAATGTATTATTTTTAGGGAACCTAGGAATTATTCATGTCAATTCAATAATACAAGGTCTGACTCCTAGAACAAGTAAGGGAATATGTTATTTAAATTTTTGAAGTGGAATGATTGAAGTGTTTATGTATTGATATTTGAGAATTTTTTAATAAAATCGGTTTATCAATAATGTTATGGAAATAAGAATCATAATATATATAAGAATTGTTCTATAATAGTTTTAATTTATAGATTGTAAATCATATTTTCAATGGTACTGACAACCTAGAAAGGTTATTTAATGGTAAGGTGATATTTTATGTAAAACACATGATTGAAGGATATATAAACCTTAATAAGTTATTGATGATGAGATAATAATATTTAGTTAGGTTAAATAAAATATTTAAATTAATTAATTAAATGGGGTATTATTGGTGACCTTGATATTTGTTATTTATTTGATAATAATGTGATTTATGTTATCTTTGATAAACATTATTTCATTTTTTGGATTTATGGAATTTATTTGACTATATCTAATTTTATATGAGGAATAATTATAGAGTTAATTTTTGGAAGCATATTGTTTCATCATGGTTATATGATTATTTAAGTTATTATCATATTTTGGGATAATATATAACAAAGTTATTCGAGTGTTTTGTATGTGATTGTAATAGAAACTTTTAGTTGTTTGGAATTAAAGATGAGTTTATTTTGGAAATTTTGTGACTTTTTTTCTAAATTTATGGGTTTTTAATACTTTCTAAGCATGCTTTGAGTAGTTTTTTAATTTAGTTATTTGAGGAAATAATTACATATATCATTGGGTATTGTTGAAATAATTGATACTAATTTTCTAATAATAGCTCATTAATTTTAATTATCATAGAATTTACAAAAAAATATTAGTTTCAGTAACTGATTAAATATAGGTTGAACATTTTTTCATCCATTTATTGATATTATGATCTATTATATGTTTATTTTAGTTCTTTGGGCATAAAAAATTATATTATTCATTAATCACTATAATATGGCATGAAATGATGTGGAAAATAACTGAAACACATAACCAAAGGATGAAATTGCGTGTAAAGATTTTAAGATATCAAGTAAGTATATTATCTCATATTCTATGGTTAAATAATTCCTCAAATCTATGAATAATATAGTGAAAATAAATTTATTTTCTTTTATAATCATTTCTGATGTATTGATGATATTTTCACCCCTCATATGATTATGGTTGGTGGTTATTAACAATTTTGAGAACCATTTTCTCTACAATTTTTATTATACCTTATACATTATTTTTATCCTACAGGTCTATAGTTTGACTTCTTTTCATTGTTCTCCTTCTCTAGGATCCCGATTATGCGTTCTTTTAGGTAAATATTATATTTCTCACTTCTCATTTTCAAATGAAGTTTTATTATCCCTTTGTACGATGTGTGTTTTCAAAAAAGGTGTTTTCAAATATTAAACCATTAATTATCGAGATAATATTGAGTGGAATAAATTTATTTTAAGTTGGGAGAATTTAATATATTGAAAAAAAAAATTAAAAGAATATTAATCTTAATATCTTTCTTAACATGCAAAGTATAGCTTTATGTGAATTATGATATACTATAAAAATAGTATTATTTAAATATGATCATTATTACTTAGCTCTTGAATTGGTGGGTATGAACAGGTGTAAGAAAATTTTTAAATATATATATATATATAATGGTTCTACTAAATATATATTTATTGATTAATTCTTATGAAATAAGTACTCAATTTTTGGTAAAGTTGTTTTATGCTTCAAAAATATATTTTCATCAAAAATTGTTCTTATTGATTTTTGTAAGAATTTATAATAATTAATTCAAAAAAAATTAGATAGTATTTTATAAAAATTATATCATTTTTGAAATTAAAATAAGAAAATTTTCTTAGGGTAAAATTGTTGGATTTTTCTTAGAATATTTATTTTTCTGTGAATAGTAAAATATGTTGATTTTAAGGAAAAATTCTTTTCATTTCATGTATTTTCAGAGTCCCATATAGTTTTGAATTGGATTCAAAATTTAATTATATCATTTTTATTAAACATAATACAATTAATTTCTTTATAATTTACATTATTCTTAATTTTGGAATAAAAATATTTTTATACTTAAAAATGAATTTTTATGGAAAATTGGTTTTCATATTATTTTCTGGATTATTTTAAAATTATATTCTTCCACTTATAAGAATTTAATTTTATAAAATTTATTCTCTACTTAGAATCATAATATCCAAATTTGGAAAGTATTTAAACATTTTTTTGCCATAATGAATAGTAACTGTGGTAAATATTTGTCATCTCAGTAAGGGAAAATTGGGTAATTATGTTTAAAAATAGCGTGATAAGGATTTAAAAATATATCTAATGACTACCTTATTTCTATTTTATGAGTTTAATTCAACCATACTCAGCCAGTATTTTATTAGATTAAAACTTGGTGTCATTTTTCTTTGATAATGACTTTAATCTTATTTTGTGTAAATAATAAATAGAAAATTTCACTCTGTTTGTTTTAAAATCTATAACATTTTTATATTGATAAAAATATGTTTTATTTGTTTATAAATGGTTATTTGAAATATTAATGAATTTTTAAATCATGGTATTTTGGTTTTAATTTTTAGTGATGGAATAATTACCTTAAATACGTAGGAAACATCAGTAAAATGTTTATGAAAATTGTATAAAATCAATCAAAAGATTTTAAAAACAAAAAAAAGTAATATTTTAATGTGATTTAGTGTGTTCCATGGTTTTTATGGTCACATATAATTTATTAATGATTTTATAAATTTTTATATTCAAATTAATTTTTTTTATTTCATTATTTTTAAATTCAACTGTGTGAATATTCTCAAAAATTACATTTATGATAACTTATTTTAAATAATGTTTTATTAAATGAATTATAATACATAAAAATTTTATATTTAGTAAATTTAATTTTATATGGTATATAATATCATTCATTGTCTACTTATGTGTCACTTTTCCTTTTATAGTAACATTCTTGACCCCAAAATAGTATAAAACTTTATTATCGTGGTAATTATCAAAAGGGTTAATAGTTGGTTAAAACTAAGAATTAAGGGATAAAACATCAACTAATATTGTATAAATTATAATTTATGATATTATTAAGAATTAAATTTATCTAATATTATAAAGACATCAATTTGGATCAACTTAGACATAAAAAAGTAATTTATATTTATTTAATAATTTGTTTAGTTCCAAGGGTTCCCCTCTCCACTCTTATATAAGGACATCATCTCTCCTCTATTTCCAAAAAATTTTGGGTCACTTATATTGAAAGAACCAAGAAAAAAACCATATTAACTTCCATATATAAATTTTATAGATTCTGGTCTTCTTAAAAGATAGCCTCGTGTATCCTTATATATATTTTCAAAGGAGGTTCTTCAAAGAGGATGTACTCGTCTTAACCGATAATTTTCATTTTACTTATTATTATCACTCCTAAAATTATATACTAACCATTAAAATATATTAAAATATTAGTTTTAAATATAAATAAAATTTATTTTTTTAATTTTATAACATTACTCATTTTTTCCATCAAATGTTAAATGAAAGTATCGTTCTTGCGTATTTGTGGACTATCACCACCACGCAGTGATATCAATCATTTTCCATCACCACCTCAGATGGATATTTATAATGATAGATTTAATAAATAAATATGATATTTATGATGTAATTATTATTACATAATTATAAGATATTATTTATTTTATTTCTATATTATTATTAGAAAATGAAAATAGAATTCATGCGTATGTACGGACTAAGGTCTCTACGAATGGTGTTATTTATTTTATCTGTCACTAAATTTTATTTATGTCCATAAATATGTTTATAATGAACATATATGATATTTATATCATGATTAAAATTATTTATATTATTTAAACAAGATCAATTTATATGTATCAGAACTTCCAAACTGAAACATTCTAGAAAATATGTAATGGTAAATACCCAAAAATGATGATTTTATTAAATAATTATTAATAAATTGGTGTTGAAATGTTATAATTTTATCATATATGATATTATAGGTATTTATATGGTTACATTATATAATTATAACAAATTTTAATTTGTTATATTTTAATTTAGAGTTCATACAAAGAAAGACAAAAATGAGTTAAGGGTTTCACATCTCACTTTTGTTTTTGTGAGACGTATGTCTTATTCACCACTTATTTACTTCGTGTGTTGTATATAATTCCCATGAATGTATTTTATTATTATTTTTAAAATTAAATTTATATGGATTTAGAATAGGTTTATGGTTCTCCCTTTTATAAGGTTTTGATTCGGAGATTACCAAATATGTTTAAGTATTTCATATGGAAATATCATTTTTAATGAGATTGTTTATTTATTGATCCCTATTAAAAAAATTATATAGTTCGTATCTAAAAATAATATTTATTTTATTATAATTTGGTTATTTATTTATATTATATGTTTTCTATTCATTTCCCACAATTTATGTACTCAAGAGACTGAAGTAATGTTTTTAAGTGATAATTGAATTTGTTTTCTTATTTGATGAGTAATTTTTTTCTTCCCTATTTATATTATATTTAAATGTTTTAAATAATGATTTTTACTATTCTCTTATGATTTTTTAATTCCATTTTTACCCATTTTTTACTTTATATAATAAAAATTTAAAATGGAGCATTTTATTATTTTTCAGAAAGGTACATTTAACTTTTTACAAAAAATGTGAATGGAATATTTGTTTTAATGTACATAACATGAATAAAACTTCCCACAATCATGTAAAATAAATGAATTTATTCTTTTTTCATTTTTTCATGCTTCATTTCAATGAAAATAGTTTTCTTAATATTTTTAATATTTTTATATTTCAAATAAGTGATTTAAAAATTAAAAGAGTATTTTCCTCAAGAAAGTGTTTCAGTGATCTTTCAAATGTGTTTTCTTCTTTTATCAAGTCCATTAATGTTACATATACTTCACTAGAGATATGATCCAATGATATCAAATTTATTCTTCCCACACAAATTTAATGATTATGAAGATGAAATACTGATGAAACTCATTTTATATCTCACAGGTTATGATATGATGAAATGATAAATGTTTTTATAATCATGTGACATACATATGAATGGATTTTGATTATGTAATGAGTGGGTATTTTAAATCCCTCTAATGTATTAAGAAAATATTAATGTTTTATGATATAGAATGGTAAATTAGGAGGTTATTATTAACCCAAAATATGTTATATGGTATATGGGAGGTTATCCCAATCCTAAAATTTGGTACATAGGAGGTTATCCCAATCCCAACAGAGGGTATACAGGAGGTTATCCCATGCCCAAAAGAGGGTACACAGGAGGCTATAACATGCGCAAAGTGGGTACACTGGTAGTTATCCCATGACTTAAATTTAATGAATTTATTAATGAGAAACCTTCACATAATATTTCTATGATTAATATTATTCCACTCTTTTATGAAATGATATTATACCAATGTTGTGCTCTCATAGCTCATGTTCTTTGATTTCATTAAGATTTATGTCTTATTAACTACTATGATTTGTTACACTACTCATGATTATGATCTATGAATTGTTGGGTATGATTATAAAATGTGAATCTCATGTTATCATATCAATATGATCATGTTATTCGTAAATGATTATTAGTATATCCCTTATTTACACTTAATAGGCATCTGTAATAACCCTTTATTATGTTTCCTTTTCCCCGAGATATAAAAAATGGCCTTTAGTATAATATGTATAAAAATGGTGATAATTGTAAATAATTAAGTGTGGGATGATATAGATCTTTTAAGTACCAATTTTGTATGTATCTATGTTTTTAATGACACTAAACCATTAAAATTCATGTGTGGATTGTAATAACATTTAATGAATTTTCAGCTAATAAGATGTAATATTTATGTTTGAAATGATTTTGTCATGATTTTATGTACCCTTTGAGGATATGAATTAATGTGCACATGGTTATTATCATGTTAATTCCCTATGCAGATCAGGATCCTATATAGGGGTGAGGGTGTTTATCATTGGTGAATTTTTTTGTTAGTCATAGGAAAAGGGATTCTAGCATCACTGTGTATCCTATAGGGATATAAATCAATCCACATGTATCTCTTGAATTGTTCCTAATTCATATCAAACTCATACATAATAACGGAAATGGTTTTTCATTGGCCACTTACATTAATGAAATATACTCCAATAAATTCCTATTTGGATTGAACTCCCACATAGGGGAATAAAGATCAAATAAAATAGGCCACACTATTCATTTTTTGTTGTATAAAATGGAATCTTTCATGGGAACTTATTTCTGAGTTCCTAATGATCATACCAATGTGTGGTTAATTTCAAGTTCATGCAAATAGGTCTTGTGTGCTATGTATTTTATATTCATGAAACATTGAATTGTAAATTGCAGTTAGACTTCATGTGGTTTGGATGTTGTTGTGTATTTTTACGTTATGAAACTAGAATAATGACCAAGAATTTAAACATCATATGGTAAAGAATTTGGGATCTATATAGTTTGAAGTCATTACACTAGGATATGGCACTATCACAAGGATTATAAAACCTATTTTTGAAGAAAAAATTCATTGGTAGAATGAAGGATGTGTTCCATTCCCATAATGTACTAGGAGTAAGATCCATTGGAATACATATTTTAGATTTTCTAAGTTCCTTCCAGATTTTGTTCAAAATTTTAAGGTCTTATTCCCTTTCATCACAAAAGTTTTGAGAACCAATACCATCTCTCCTTGAAGGAATGAATGGAGGTATACATTCTTATTAAAGGCTCCTGCAATCTAACTCTAATAGACTACCACATTTTAAAGTGTATGGAACTTCTTCTCATCAAGATGTTCTAACTCATCAATCCACTTGTATGATTTTTTATCTTCTATGATATGACCACATATAGAAATTGAGAGGGATAGAAAATTTAATTTAATGGAAAACACAACCTCTATTTGATAGATAAGTGAGGGTTCTCTTGTGTGATAGTTTGGGTTGTGTTATAAAAGTTCCAAAAGGCATGTAGAAGTTGTTCTGGGAATGATTTTTTTTCTTTATCCACCATTTTATAGAGAATATTTGATAGATTCTTATTTAAATCCATTATTTTCCCATTTTTCACTATGTGATAACTTGATGAATGATCGGAATCAATGTTATACTATTGATACATACTTTTTAATTTGGAATAACAATATTGGGTGTCATTGTCCATCAATATCATGTGAGGGACACTAAATATGTTAATGATATTGTCATTCAAGAAGTTGATATTATTTTTCTTAACATCATTGAGGGGTATAGGCTCAACCCATTTGGAAATGATGTTGGTGGTAGTAAGGATATACACAAACTACATAGAATTGGATGAGGGTATGGAACCATGACATCCATTACCCCTGTCAAAAATTTCCAGGGTTATTTTATTGTATGCAGAAACTCTGGGAACTAATTGATGAAATTGGAATATATTTTAAAAGAATGAAACTTTTGAGTGAATTTTATACAGTCTTGTATCAATATTAGCCATAAATAGTCATGCCTTCTAATTAGGTGGGAAATATTAGTTCATGAATTATGACCCCTACAGGATCCAACTGGGACTTCCTACATGATGGTGACGGTCTCCCAATATTTAATTAATCTGAGAAAGAATCCACTGATACCTCATTTTTATAGGTCTTACCATTTATTTGGGTTTTAATAAATAGAGAATTTTACTACCCATTTGTAGATTTATTCATTCTTGTATTTTTATTACATAAGGATCCATTTTTAGTGATAGTATTTTATTCGGACCATCTATCAAGTAACGATATAAATTGATCAGAATATTGGCTCATCATACATCAGGGTTGTTCTGATCTGATTTATTTCATCTTTTTCATATATGATGATTATGAAGAACACCCCACAATGCACAATGTATAAGATTATCTTATCCTGTTCAATTTCATCCAGGGATGTGGTTACACTATCCAACACATAAAAATAGGTATTATATTTTTGTGGGATATGATTTATCTTTGTATCAAAAGGTAATTCTTCATTAGTCCCATCATATATCCAAATATAAGAGTTAAATATTCCTTTATAATGGAATTATCACCATTGATCAGCTTAATCACTAGTTTTGAATTATCGTTAACATTAAAATGGGTTATTTAAATCTAAAATCCTAGTTCTAGGGTCATGATAAGATATTGGTATTCTTCCTTATAGTTGGGTCAACCTTTGGATAGAAAGAATGAATAGAGTATAATCTCCTTAGTTGGAGATATAAATACAATCCCCATACCAACTCAATTTATGTTAGGGAATTCAATTATCTTCCAAATTGGACTTCAAGAGTCTTTATAAAAATACCTCTCCCACATTTGGGGAGTGTTATGTGAATAGAAAACCTATTCATTAGGATGTTTGTAATTTACCAACATGGCATATGGGGAAGGATTTTCTGTAACAAATTTGGCTAACACATATCCCTTAATTAACTGTTATGATAATAATTGAATTTTATGTTATTGAAAGATAACTTCAAATTAGTCCAGATGCCCAATCATCATAGGAAGGTTGAGGATGTATATTAGTGGATTTATGTGAGAGACTAGGTGAAACTCATGGTTTTTCAATTATTTCATCAAAATTTCCACTAAAAATGAGTGAAAGGTAGTTCTTCTTGATATAAAATTATTCGGTATCGTTATCGATCATTTTTATACTGAGATGTTAGAGAATATTATATAACCTTCTATAATTTTCTTATTAAATAAATTTTCCTATTGATAATTAAATACTTTTCATATATAGGACAAGAAACAACCCTTATACATATGTCATTTGGATATGTGGGCACACATATATCACTTAATGTTTTCAACGGATACTTGGAATTACCTAGAGAATTGTTAAGTGACTCTATTCTTCATAAAATTTCTGAAGGGGATTCATTTTCCATCCATATTGTATATGAAATTCATGATGTCGGTGAGGATTACCTAAATCCCTCTCAACTCTTTAATGTTTCAAGGAAGTTTAATTACATAGATTGCATGAGTCTTTTTAGGGTCAACCTCCATGTCATGGTAGTATACCATAAAACCACATAATCTTTATGAAATTTTAACAAAATAAATCTTTATGGGGTTTATATTCAAAGAATTATTCCACAATTTTCTAAAGATTATTTTATTCTAGAGACATTATCATAGTTCTTTCAATACTTAACCATGAGATATTTGACCAGGAACTTCATGTAATTTCTTTAAAAAACAAGAAGATTTGATCCATGTCTTTTTGGTTGGTTGTGTCAGAATTATTTAAATAAATGGGGTGATATAGTAGAAGAATATTCATTGGGTTTCTCTAAAACCAGGGGTTTCCTCATATTAATTGTCCATCTATATCTATTTATACCCTGAGTACCCATCTATAAAATAAGGGTCTTGGAACCCTATAATCAAATAAATATAGAGTCATATAATCAGAACCAGGACACCATATTTGTTCACGTATTGATTTAGATCCTTGAAATAAATTTAGGAAAAGGTCTGTCTATTATTTTTCATATTAAAGATAATGTTTTTGATCCATTTTGAGTATTACTCATCTTGAATTAAGTTGTAATTAATGATTTTATCAAATTTTGATTATAACTTTGTAGATTTTGAGGAATGAATTCTACTATTCATGTACCTGAAACATTGATATTTATCTAGAAAACCTAGATCGTGGGTGACCGCATCGTAATCTTTCCCTGAAAAATAAATTTATTTTCTTGAAAACACAAAATGGTTTTATTTCAATAGGTATATATACATATATTTATCTTACATGGGTAAAGAAACAGTAATTAATGTGGATCAAGGGTCCTATTCTATACCCATATTTACCTGTTTGAGTTCATCGATGGTGGTGGAGATGCCTTCCTTGAATAATAGTGGAAAATATCTAAGGTCTCCATGTTCTTCTTCCATATCTATGTTGGAACAACTATTCTCGGAATAATTAGATAGTACAAATACATATTTATACCTCGTGAATTATGGGGATAAATTCTTATAAATTAAGTGTATTGATACATGAGCATCATGATCAGGAGCACTCTAAGATGCTCATTTTCTTCTCCATTGTCATTAGGAGAAAAAGAAGCATTGACATCATAATATATAAGATATGTAAAAGGGTAATTTTTAATTTCATATATGGCTTGGGGAGTAATTTTATTTATATTGTAAATTGAGGGTATCATATGGTTTCAAAGATGGAAAATTAGCACTCTTGTTTTGTCAATTTCCACCTACAACATTAATCCCCAAAAATGTAACATGGATGCCTCTTTATGGTCTTAGATTAGATGGCATGGTTTTTTCAATATATACATGGGATAATAAATATTTATAACTATGATATATCAATATAGTAGGATATTTTTCCATTATTATATTGATACGCAATGCATAATCATTGTTAATCAATCTCTATGGGTGTGTAAGGGAAATTTTAGAATTGATAGAAGTAAAAAATATACATATATATTTATGTCATTAGTTTTGGTTCTTTATCTCTTATATAGACTTTACATAGTATAATGGTATTCAAAAGATTCAAAGGGGTTGTTATTTTCACATAACACTCTAATTTTTTTTCTAAATTACTTTACTAATGGATAATAAGATGATGGCACTGCTGCATGTCTATGAAGTCCAGGTATTTTGAGTCGAACACTATATGTTTTGTACTATTATATAACTATGAACTTGGATTTATACAAAAATTATCTAAATTTTAATTTTATTTTTATCATTCTAATGGGTTATTTATCTCTCTATTCACACCATTTAATGATCATATTTTAGGAAAAAAATTATGATCATTATATCTCAAATTTCATAGAGTCTGGACCGAGATGAGAATAATCCTAGATCCATGATCTAGAAAATCCCATCAGATTTTAACATTTTCTAACTTACCAAAAACATATAGGGGTTTTATATTCCCCTAAAATTTGTCCACTAGATGTCTCTCTTTGAATGAAATAGTTGTATGGTATTCTATAAGATTATTTTCTGATTGATACACTGCAATTATGGTGACTTGTGTCTTGAACTCTTGTGGATTCTGAATGGCCTCAATAAGTGATTCCTTGAGCTACTTTATTCAGTGAATATTATCCATAATTTTGATAATGGTTGAAACAACTACTCACTATATTATGATATCATACTTCTTCACTAATGTTATACACCTCCCGATATAGAATTTATCCTAATAATGTTTCTCAGGTGTTGAAGTGCCAAAGGTGGAGAAGTCTGGTTCCTTAGTTGGGTATGAGGAACTCAATTTCATAATAATATCCATCATTAGAGAAGGGTTTTACCTAGTTAATGAAATTATTGGGTCCAAAAAAATCATCTCTTAATCCAATGAGGATTGGTGGGGTAGTTCATGTTCTCTAAATAATGAGGGAAGGTAATTTTTTAAAGTCTAGGCTTGTTTGGGAGTCTAAAGAGACTCCTCTTCTTGTTATTTATTATGCTTCTTATGGTTTTGTCTACCACTAAAATATGGATTTAATGGAAAAACATTAAACAATACTGGAGTTTCTGGGACCATAATCGGTTAATAAAGTTATACCCTGTGAATGGAATTATCTTGGTCAACCATATTTTGATTAATTTATCCATAAAAAATTCATTGACAACTATCTAGGATGTCTTATCAATAACCTTATTTCTCTAATTGGATGGTGTACACGTGGTGTAATTATACTTAAACATTCCACAATTTCACATGTTCAGAATAAAACATTTTATAGAGGATTTCATTGAGGATGAAGCAATATTGGATTGTGTGGCCCAACCTCCAATGAATAGAGAACTATTCAGGGAAATCACTTAGGCTGACTTTATTAGGTATCTTGGTCTTAGGAATCTTGAGAATATATTTTTTATGGAAACAAAGAAGTAACTAATAACATTTTATTTTTGAAATGAATATGTTTTTCTCATTACTCATATAGTAGGTGACCTTAATATTTATTTACTTTTATAAATTGGCGTTTTTTTGTTTTTATATCTCTTCAAGTGGAAACAGTTGATGTGGGTTTGTCCTAGGTGTTGTAACAATTTTAAATGTTGTTTTGAGTGTAATAGTGTCAATTTCTTCCTTAACAAAAATTTTCCCCTATGTTGTAGGAGAGGATTTAGATTTAAACATAGTTTACCATATAATATCCTCAGGACCCTAATTCAGTCTAGGAAACTCCTAGAACATTCCTAAGTGTGATAAACCAAACCCAGATATATGGAGTGAAGAAATATTGGAAGAGTAGAAAATAATATATTCCATAGTAAAAAGAAAATAGAAAAAGTTATATAAATCAAATATAGCTAAAAAATCTCCCAGATATAAGTCCAACATCATTGGATAACTAAAACTAAAATAGATAATCCATGTGATATCATGGAAATACTTCAACCACTTCACCACCCACTTTCTAGGCACAACTAACAGAAACCTTGCCACATCACTATGGTTCTTTTTCTTTTCCTTATTCTAAATCCATACAACATTCTACACAATGTCGAAGGGGTGTATAAGGTATTAGATAAATATTCTTAGTATAATCCAACATATTTATTCCATATCAAGTCTATGTAAAACATTCTTAACATGCTAAACATTCAAGAAGAAATAGGCAAGAAAATCAGTTAAACAAATTTTATATCAAAAATATAGGTAAAACATTTAATCCCCCATTTCAACATTTTCAATGAAAAAAAAAATCAAATAACATCACATATATCAAATTAGTCAAACTAAATCATGAATGGAATATCATATCAAACCCAATAAAAATAAAATCAAAGGTAACATCATGTTAAGGATTATTACAGGTCATGCTAACTAGGACACCCATACCCAATGATAGATAATAACATGCCTTAAATATCAAGATATATGAATAGAATCTAGGGATTAGAGAAACACCCCAGTATTTTAACCTCCCAACATGTCTAAAAGGTACCTAGAATAATTGTCCTAAGGATCAGAGGAACATCTCATGGGTTAACTCCCCACCAGTATCAACAGATGAGGCATATTAATGTAACTTCTACCAAAGTAACCAAGGATCTCCATGTGCTAAAGTTTACAAACCATTTCATTGAAACCATTCATTGAAAAAAAATTCCAAAATAGATTTTACAATGTGTAGGAAATACCCTTTACTTTTAAGAAAAAATTGGAAAACCAACTTTTCTCAAAACTCTGTTTCTACACATACAATTCAATCATGCCAATTAATTTATTAAATAATTAATAAAAACTAATGAAATGATTTTTATCTAAAATAGGCTATATATGGAACCACATAACACAAACATAAGAAACACACGACTATAATAGGATTCACCAACATGGAAGAATGAAAGGACAGTAATAGACACCATAGATTCAATCCTCACATCTCCGAATCAAATTGACAAAAACAATTGTCAGTAGAGAAGATAAAACCACATACCTCAAGAAACATGAATTTTTCACCACAACCAATACAAAATGGTCATACTCTGAAGGAATATCATGAAATTTATCAATAAATAATCAATAATAATCAACAACATAAGATCAATGGGTTTAAAAACATATAGAAATGATTCTACAACAACCAAGAGAAATAAATAAGTGGAAAGATTACTTAAACAATTAAATCTAGTATAGATTAAATGAAGATAATTAATTTAATTAAATGATATATAATTAGTATAGATCCCAAAAAAATTCGGAGACCTTGTAAAACCCCAATATTTTGATAATTGTTTTTTTCTAATTAATTTATCTTTTTAACATTTTTCATATCACATGACACTAGAAATAGTTAGTTATATATATATATATGTGTATATATATATATATATTAAAACACTAAGTCAAACCTTCCATTCACACACAATACCAACTTTTCTTGTTCTATATGCAATACCAACTTGGCATGCACTACAAGCAACACTGACTTGGTGTACGATGCACGCAACAATAAGTTTTTACAAAACATCTCTTTTTATTATTTTAATTATTTAAATAAGATAATTATAACCTAGAAATTATGATTATTAATATTAATAGTAATAACTAATTTTCAAATATTTTTTATAATTTTTTTATAAAATAACACATATTGATAATGAAAGATAATATTTTTGGTATAGGCCTTTTATTTTAAAATATTATTTTTTGAATGAATCACTTTTAATTATAAAAGTAATTTTTTAAACATTTATAAACTGAATTAGATAAAATAAACTTCATTTTTTAATTCACAACATCTGAATTAGCCTAGCATGAATTTTTGGTATTTTTCTGAGAAACATAATATTTTGATGAATAGTGAAAAAAAACTGTTTTTTAGTTAAAACTGCCTTTTTTCTAATTAATTATTAATTATAGATGATATTATAAATATATTTGAATTAATATTAGAGTAATATTACATCCAATAATAAAATTAAATTAATTAAGATCAACCTCACTTTGAAATTGAATAAAAAAACTAAACAAACTTTTGAACTTTTTCTTACTTTAAAACCATGTTATTCCGTCCCGTCTACGGGATTAGCATTAATCTTAATTTTTATTCTTCTATGATTGGAATTTAAAAAATATTAAATAAAATAATTTATTCAGTATAATATTATATTATAATAATACCATGTTAATTTCTGACCAAAACTATTAGTAAAGGTTAATAAAAATAATCATAGGAGTTAAGGAAAAATTAAGCTTAATTAAGGACTAAACCTTAAAATTTAGGGGGAAATGACCAATAAACTTTTCTAACACCCATTTTATATCAATATTTCGTCCATAAAAATTAAATTCTAGATTTTAGTTTGTTTTTTATTTATTTATTTTTTGTAAGAACATTGCACACCTAATTTGTTTCTAAAAATTCTATGTGAGTCCCTTTACTTCCCTATAAAAGAAAACAACCTATACCCATTCCTCACACCTCTAAAACATGTTCATTTAGGCCAATAAATGACCAATAATCCTCCCAAAAATCCTAAATTCTACCTTTAATCCCCCATTTGTGCAAAAACCTTCTCAATGAATCCTTTTGGCACAAACCAAAAAGAGTTTCCCGATTAAGAGGTAATGACTTCTCTTAAACTCTTTTCCTTTATTTTCTTTCTCCACCACCTACACTATTTTTATTCCATTATTGTGTGAAAATTTAGTATCCTAAATTTAATATTATGTTTTTATACTGAGGTTTATGACCTAAACTTACACACACACCTCCATCTAATTGATGATGAACATATTATTTCTGTGTATAGTGAACTACTACCTCACGAAATGATGATTATTGATTTCTCCTTTACCACCAATCATAGTGGCCATTATGATGGTATCTCTATTTATATGTAATATATTATATTTATTATGTATTTAAGATTATCTATTCCTTTTATAACACACAACTTTTTACCTTCCATTTGGGGTTAATAGGATAACATTGTTTGGGAAAGTGTAGACTATCACCCCCTCAAAGCAGTGGGATTCATTCACACACTAAATAGAATGTATTAATCAATGGTTTAATGAACATATATAAAATATATTTGATATATTCAGGCTAATTTAATAATGATATATACATATACATACATATATATACATATTTTCGGGGTACTGTAGTAGTACTGTAGCAGGGCACTGTAGCAGTACAGTAGTATAGGCGGAACTGTAGTAGGGCCGACACTGTAGCAGCAGAGTGACTGTAGTAGGTACTATAGTGGCAGATGAACTATTGCAGGTACTGTAGCTATGTGGGTATTTTAGCAGTATTGTTCCCCGAGGGGTCCTTTGGGCCAAAATTTGGGCTTTCAAACCTTATATTCAGGCCACTTGGCCTTGGGCCTTCGGGCTATGTAATGGGTCTCCATCTACCCAGTCTAAAGAGGAATTTGCTTTAAATAATAAATTGAGGCTTTGGCCCCAACCTTTTAAAAAAACATTCTTTCAATATGATAATAAAAATAGAAAACTGCATTCATGCGTACGTATGGCTTACCGTCTCTATGAACGGTTTATTACATTACATACTTGATTATGATATAGATTATTATAATATACTTATACTGAATATACATGATATTTATATCATTTTATATATTCTGTAATCATGATATAAGTATAAGGATCAATGATTTAACAAATTAAGACACATGAGAAGAACAAAGAGAATATTACATGAAGTGAAACCTAAACGTATGATCATTAAAAAGAAGGTAATATAAATATTTAAAAAAACTAATATATGGTATTAGATATAAGAGAATTATTTTATAAAATATGTATAACAGACTTATTTTATTATACAGTAATCATGTACGAGTATGGAAAGAGTCAGGACACAAGGTAAGGGGATTTCATCTCACTTTTAATTTATGCGAGATACAAGCTATGTTCGCCACTCTTTCCTTTTCTGTGGTGTATGTAATGAATATGATTATATAATATATATATTTTAATAAATGTTATGGGTATTCAAATTCCAATTTGATGATCCTTCTTTAATGGGGTTTAAGTTTCAAAAGTTACCAAATTGGAAAAAATGTTTTTATCTCAATTTGCCTTCTTTGAGACTCATGTTTTTTTGCACCTAAACTATTTTTAGGGGTGCATATACATCCATTTTACATGAAATATAATTAATATAAATCCTTTAATGATATTATATACTTCATTTAATTTCCTTTCCTTACATAGAGATCATGATCCCATGATACCAGGTTATATGAGTTTATTGAGACAATCTTCTTGTTTTTCAAGATTATTTGTGTTGATGCTTCCTTTGTAGAAATATTATGATCCATCTATCAATAATATTAATGATTTTACTTATCATCTATTATTTCATGATATAATCGTGTATTGGTACTATTTTCTACTGTTTGTTACATAATATAGTTAAGAAAGTGTTTTTAGGAAATCTTGACTTTAACCTCTCTTTGTTCAGAAATATATGTTTTCTAAAAATAGTTTCCAAGAATATTATACCATTCCCTTATAATATCAAAAATAAATTTTTAAACTTTATTATTTTACAAGTATATTCAATGAAATTTTCTTATTGGTTTTTGAATATGGGACTTTTCTATACTTTTTACCATGAAAAGGTAATGTTCGTTTGACCTCGTACGACATGTATAGATTTACCCACTGTCATTTCTTTGAATCCCCTTTGCATTTTTAAAAAGATTAATATTTAATAAAATGATTTCAAAAGTAATTTTCAAGGAAAAAAGTTTTCAAAATGGTTTCAAACTTCTTTTATATGTTTTTATAGGAAAAAAATCAAAAAAAAATCAAGCATTATTTACAAGTTTTTAAAGTGATTTCAAAGAAATGGTTTTCAAAACATTTTAATGATTTCTATATATGTTTTGGAATTAATTTCAGTTAAATGGTATTGAAAACATTATAAAAATTTATTTAAAAGTTTTCAAGTGTTTTCAAAGAATTTTATTTAAAAAAAATTCAAGATAATTTTAAATGTTTTCAAGGAAAAGGGTTTTTAAAATTATTTAATATCTTCTTTATAAGTTTCCAAGGTATTAAATAAGAAAATTATTTTCCAATGGTTTTATGTATTAAATATCCTTTTTCAAAAAATAAAGGATATTTTCTTCATGAAATGTTTTTAGAAGATATTTCAAAATTATTTTCAATCAAAGATGACATTTATTTATGATACTCATACCTTTTAGGAAATGATCTAGAGGTTCCATTCACATCTTTTATAAGAATGAGTTATTCTTAATTTCATGGTCTTTATGAAACCCATTTATTCTTCATTGGTAATAAATTTATGAAACCTCTTTCTCTTTCATGGGTTATATGCTTTTCAATCCCTCTCCTTCTTATGGGTTATGTTTGTGGTTAAATGACTATGAAACTTATCTCTTTCTACAAGTTATGATATGTTGACATGTTTATGATACACTTGGGATAGGATATGTTTATTTATGATCTCATGGAACATGTTTGTATGATTTAATTATGTGATGGGTGGGACCTGTATCTCCATTAAATTTATTTGGTAAATATTTATATCTCATGAGATAGATAGGGATGGAATGATGGTTTATTCAGTTCAGTAATACATGGATGGAAAGTGGGTTTCCTCAATTCAATATTACAGGGCTGGAATGAGGGTTTACTTGGTTAAGTAATACACGGTTGGAATGAGGGTTTTCTCTGTTCAGTAATACAGGGATAGAACGCGGGTTTACTTGGTTCAATAATACAAGACTTGAATTAAGTTTCAATCGGTTCAGTAATACAGGGTTGGAGTGAGGGTTTACCCAATTCAGTAATACAGGGATATAATGAGGGTTTACTTGGTTCAGTAACATGGGTCTAGAATTAGGGATTAACTAGTTTAGTAACACATGGCTGAAATGAGGGTTTACTCGGTTCAGTAATACAGGGCTGGAATAGGGGTTCACCTGGTTCAGTCAAGGACTTTGTCCACTAAGATGATCTTGGCAGTGATTCCTTGGAAACATTGGAAATTTGTATATTCTTATGTTATGATTTCATGGATTATTCTCTTTATTTCGTTATTATTCATTTATTATTAACGTACAATCTCTGTGCCGTGATTTTTGATATTTAGGGTATGATATTATATTTTTATAATCAGATTGTGATACCCATTATATCATGTTTATGCTTACATGTCTCCATTTTTACACTTACAATGCATTTGATATCACCCCTTTTATGTTTCCTTTCTCCTAGGTTATGAAGAGATGTATTATATTTGATAAGTCTAAGAAGGATTCTAGTCAATAAGAATGTAAAGACCTGGATTTTCTATGTAATTATTTTTATTATATGGAATTATTCCAAGGCTGAAAAATCTGACAGTGTTGGATTCTGACGCCCAGTGTGCTCAGAACAGAATTTTAATCTTTCTTAAGGTACGTTCAGTAAACGTGCGAGCAGAAAATCCTAACATCTGAACCAGTGCTCGAAATTGAAATCAGAGGGCACTGTTGAACTCGCAACACGGGAATTTTCTTAATGGAGCCTTAACCTCGACCGTAGTGGGTTGAGAGAGGAAGTTGGTTTTTTCAGTTTTCATGAATGATTAATAGAATAAATCTAATTTATTTTAAATATCATCCACCTCCCTTTTAGGTTTTGGAGGTGGGGACCACAAGGGGTGGTCGGTCATTTAATGCAAGGCATTAAATACCCGGTTACACAAAATGTGTAACCACCCTACATGAAATTAATGAGGTTCATTAATTGCACCAAGTAATGAACCTATCTTAATTATGTGTTGTAACGAGAACTCCCCTCTTCTCTCTTTTTTGTTTTTGAATTCGTTGGAAAATGAGTGGTGTTTTTGGAGAGGAGGATTTTGGAGGAGCCTCTTGACAAAGAGCAGATTCATCAAGAAAGAACTGAAGATCATCGTTTGAGTGGAATGATCAGAAGCTTGCTTCAGGATCAATGAACACCAATCCACCTTCAAACGTGGGATTCTCTCCAATGACTCACAAGATAGGGTTTTTTCTTGTTTAAATTTCAAGAGTTGTTGAATCAATTATCTTCTCCCTTGTTCGGATGCTAACGCAGAGAGAGTGGGCCAAATGAACAAGGACCAGCCCCTTCGCCTCTTGTTTTACAATTGCGATCTACACGGGTTAATTTTTGGGTTGGATAGAACCCAAATATTAGGGTCAATCAGCGAACAAGATGACCCAGGAAACCAGTAGGTGCGAACAGATAAAACAACAGACCACCGGGGCTCACTCGGTGGCCCGCTAAAGACCGCTGGTGGGCACCGATGTGGCAGCACCAATGATTAGCGCCAGCAGGTGATGGCAGAGGCCGATACTGGTTAGTCGTGGTGGTGGCAGCGCGCCATCATGCACCACCATAGGAGGTCATGATGGTCAGCAGGCGCCCGACACTAGCCATCGGCAGACATGCGGGTGGCATGTCGTCGTACACCATATGAGGAGGAAGTCACAGCTTTTCAACCATGTAGGTTTAGTATGGCGGTCGGCAGCGGCCGGCCACGGAGGTGGAGCAACATGCCATTGCGCACCGCTGATGGCGGATGTGACGTAGGCAGGTACCCACACCCTGCAAGTCCCGCGGGTGACCAGGTAGTTCCATGTGGTGTCTCCACTCCAAATCCCGAATATCATAGTCATTTAGGAAAATGAGGGGGATGTTCCCCCCCCCATGCTAGCTAGGGCAGGCCCCGCGCCCTCTTGCGGGCTAGGTTGCAACCTTCTTGAGGGCTGGGCGGCGCCCCCTTGCAGGCGGGGTCATTCCCCCTGTGGGACGAGTCGCGCCCCCTGTGCCCCCCCCCCCCCCTCAGCGGGCTTAGCCGAACTGCGGCCCAGTTGGCTGAGATCACTGTTGTCTAGCCCAACCAGGCTAGCCCCAACCGGTTTGGGACGAGCAGGGTCGGACCAGACCCGGACTCATCGAGGCCCAGTTTCGCTTAAAATTCCATAACTTGAAATCCAGACCTCTAGTTGATGAACTTTCTACGGTGCTGGGATCTTTGGAGTGAGATATTACTTTTGGTGTACTGACACGTGCCTGTCGTGGGGTGTGACAAAAACAAATAAAACCTAAGTTAAAATGTAGCAAAGTGGGTAACCTAAGTTGTCTCCAGAGAGGAGTGCACAACAATTATGTTTGTCACTTAAATTAAATAAATAAGAAGAGGTTCTTTTTTAAAGTTGTTTGAGTTCAAAAATAAAGAAAACAATTGAAAAGAAAGTTTGAAAACTAATGGATGAAGAGAGTGATGGGGTCAGGGTAGGATCACCTTTTGTAATGTCATCATAGTCACAAAGATCATCTCACCTCTCTTCCTTTTGAATGACAAATGAAAGACTCCTCAAGCGAGTCATCTATCACCCTTGGTTAAAGAAGAAAATAGAATGCACTCCTATGTGCATGGAAGTTCATAAACAATTCCTAAACAACTAAGTAAAGTCCCTATCGGGAATTGTTTCTCCCTAGAACTCTAGAAAAAGTCTACTAGTTCCACACACGTGCCAATGATCGTTAGACACTCACCACCTAACACAATCTGCTCGATCGAGACAAATTGCACTAGGCAGAGGGAGATAAAAAGTCTTTAACCAAAGCTATTAAAAATGAATACACCAAACTCAAAACACGGTCGCATTAAGAGAATTGGTAAACACTGATAATAGATGTCATTCAGAATAAAGATAAGGTTTTACATTTAAGCACAAAACTCCGACACTACAAAAGAGAAACTCCCCCTTCCCCGATCACTCAAAGGTTTTACCCCTCCATGTGAAGGGTATTAGAGTTGAAAGGGGAAGAAGAGAGCATAATCAAACTAAGTAAAAAGAAAATAGAAAATAAAAAGAACATCAATAACTCAATCCTCCACCACAGCCCTTCTTTCACCTTCTTCCACCCCTTGAATGGAAGTGAATACTCTTATTTATAGGCTTGGGGAGTAGAAACTTTCCCTCCAAAATTACTCCCCCGAAAGATTGAGTCCGTTTTGCATATTAAATGACCGATTTTGAGAATTGTTCCTTCTTGAAAGTTGTTCCCCTCTATCTCCTATGTCGACCAAAAAAATGTGAGCCTGATTGGTCCACGTATGAAGAAGATATGGTCACATTACTCCGGATATTTAATTCTGTCCATGTGACTCTTCGTCTTCCACAACTCCAACTTCCCATGACATTAAGACCTTGAAAACAGCCGATTCAGACGTGTCCTCCTCAATGAAAGATGTTCATTAATTCCTCTTCCAGATCCTTGTCGAATATCAGCTCCATTGGATCTCTCAGATTCGAGATAAAAGCTCATCATTAAAACCTTCCAAATATGTACACAGTTTTCGAGGCCTGGTTTGTGAGCTGAATTTAAGCTTCCAAATGATGGATTGAGCTTTGGGTCCAGAAGGATAAAATGAAGACCACGAGCATATAAATACTAAAAAAAAGTAATCATACAATTTGGATCAAAAATATAAAATATATTCCCGAAATACAGAAGCTCCACAAAACTGCTAAATTTCCAGAATTAACCAATTTCCACAATTAAGCCCATAATTCACCAAAAATACTAAAATGATACAAATCAGATCAAATTTATTGATTGGAAGGGGTTAAATCATTGAAATACATATGAAAAATTATGAAAATATTATCTCTATCAATTCCCCCACACTTAGCACTTGGACTCCCGTACAAGTCAAATCAAAATCGAATCAAACCAAATTCAAAACACATACCATTGAGATCCACAAATTCCACACCAAGAAATAAAATTTATCATGCCTAATCCATAACCATTATTCCAAGTTCTCAAATCAGATCATTCAATATTTTTCCTCTTCATTTATCCTCCCATGCACACAAGACACCTACCTCACATTAATTTTCTCTCATCTCACAAATATCAATTTTCAACAAAGTTTTTCTCATCCAAACCAATGCAAGGGTCACCATAGGTTTGAAAAACTCCTACTTCTCCACCCGATGTGAGTCAAGGACATTTGTTTATCATGAGGACTTTGCAAGGTTGTTCTGTGGCTTTTGGTTGGTAGGATTTTTATGTGAAAAATTCTGAGGCTGAATGAGGAAGGCTTGGCTCTTTTTGAAGAAAAATTGCACAATTCTAATTTTCACTCAAGTATGGTATCCTCCTCACTCCACTTAGTAGAAATTAAGCTCCATCATCATGAAATATCATGAAATGTTCAAACATCTCAGAATTTCTACAGAAAAAATTTCAATCTTTTTAAGCATGATTTTCTTGAAAGCTCCAGAAAAGGCACAACTTTCTTCCTCCATGTGAAGCTCCAGAAAGGAACAACTTCTTTTATCATGAAAGCTCCAGAAAAGGCACAGCTTTCAACATAATGATTTTTCATCAGCACACATATCTCTTCAGCATTTTAATTTCCACCCAAAGTTTCACCAAATGAGGTAGCACAACACAAGACAGCTTCCCCAACACTTAAGTTCAACTAGATCATGCAATTTCACTTAAAGAGCAGGTTGGAAAGGGAAAATTGGCTTGTAATGTGGCTAACCTAACAGGTTGTTCATGGCTTCTATGGGAAACAAGGATTAATTTACAAGGTAGGCCAGAATGAAAGGGATTATCTTGAAAAGGGGGCTTTCAAACCAAATAAACTCCTTAATCATTTAAAACACATGTACCCCAAACCATTAAGTTTCGAAAGGAATGAATCAAATTCTGGTTAAAACAAGCATGGTCTGGTTCTCTCAAGAAGTGAGGTGAATGAAAAGAATATAAAATAATGGTTCAGAAGCCTCACAGGAAAATTATTTTAAAGATAATGACAGTGAGATGTGGAATGGGATTCAAAAACCTGAGTACTTTTCATGAAATTCACAAAGAATTGAACTTGAAACAAAATCATTTTCAGCATTCATTTAAGCTCAGTTTCATGGAATAAATTGGTTCACTCAATTACATGGGTTTCAAAAATAGCAATGATAATCATTTCAGCTCAAAATTTTAAAAAACACACCAAAAATTGAAAAATAAACACACACAATTTTTTTTAAACAAACAACAAATGAAAATACAAAACTACAAAGGTTCCCTCCCCCACACTTAAATGATGCAGTGTCCTCAATGCATTTAACTAGATTTAACATGTAAGCAGATTTTATAATGAATCACAACAGCAAGAAAGTGTAAAGGAGAGGTACAACCTGACTTATTGGTAATGCAACATTGAGTTAAGCTCCTAAGCGTTGTACACTAAAAACCTAAAAGAAATATAACAAAATAAAACATAATAAATTTATTAAAAAAAATGAAAATAGAAATTTTTTAAAGTTGTTCGATCCCTGGCAACGGCGCCAAGTTTTGACACGTGCCTGTCGTGGGGTGTGACAAAAACAAATAAAACCTAAGTTAAAATGTAGCAAAGTGGGTAACCTAAGTTGTCTCCAGAGAGGAGTGAACAACAATTATGTTTGTCACTTAAATTAAAGAAATAAGAAGAGGTTCTTTATTAAATTTGTTTGAGTTCAAAAATAAAGAAAACAATTGAAAAGAAAGTTTGAAAACTAATGGATGAAGAGAGTGATGGGGTCAGGTTAGGATCACCTTTTGTAATGTCATCATATTCACAAATATCATCTCACCTCTCTTCCTTTTGAATGACAAATGAAAGACTCCTCAAGCGAGTCATCTATCACCCTTGGTTAAAGAAGAAAATAGAATGCACTCTTATGTGCATGGAAGTTCATAAACAATTCCTAAAAAACTAAGGCAAGTCCCTATCGAGAATTGTTTCTCCCTAGAACTCTAGAAAAAGTCTACTAGTTCCACACACGTGCCAACGATCGTTAGACACTCACCACCTAACACAATCTGCTCGATCGAGACAAATTGCACTAGGCAGAGGGAGATAAAAAGTCATTAACCAAAGCTATTAAAAATGAATACACCAAACTCAAAACACGATCACATTAAGAGAATTGGGAAACACTGATAATAGATGTCATTCAGAAGAAAGATAAGGTTTTACATTTAAGCACAAAACTCCGACACTACAAAAGAGAAACTCCCCCTTCCCCGATCAGTCAAAGGTTTTACCCCTCCATGTGAAGGGTATTATAGTTGAATGGGGAAGAATAGAGAATAATCAAACTAAGTAAAAAGAAAATAGAAAATAAAAAGAACATCAATAACTCAATACTCCACCACATCCCTTCTTGCACCTTCTTCCACCCCTTGAATGGAAGTGAATACTCTTATTTATAGGCTTGGGGAGTAGAAACTTTCCCTCCAAAATTACTCCCCCGAAAGATTGAGTCCGTTTGGCATAGTAAATGACCGATGTTGAGAATTGTTCCTTCTTGAAAGGTGTTCCCCTCTATCTCCTCTGTCGACACAAAAAAATTTAGCCTTATTGGTCCACGTATGAAGTCTATATGGTTACATTACTCCGGATATTTAATTCTGTCCAGGTGACTCTTCGTCTTCCACAACTCCAACTTCCTATGACATTAAGACCTTGAAAACAGCCGATTAAGACGTGTCCTCCTTAATTAAAGATGTTCATTAATTCCTCTTCCAGCTCCTTGTCGAATATCAGATCCATTGGATCTCTCAGATTCGAGATAAAAGCTCAGCATTAAAACCTTCCAAATCTGTACACAGTTTTCGAGGCCTGGTTTGTGAGCTGAATTTGAGCTTCCAAATGATGGATTGAGCTTTGGGTCCAGAAGGATAAAATGAATACCACGAGCATATAAATACTAAAAAAAAGTAATAATACAATTTGGATAAAAAATATAAAATATATGCCCGAAATACAGAAGCTCCACAAAACTGCTAAATTTCCAGAATTAACCAATTTCCACAATTAAGCCCATAATTCACCAAAAATACTAAAATGATACAAATCAGATCAAATTGATTAATTGGAAGGGGTTAAATCATTGAAATACATATGAAAAATTATGAAAATATTATCTCTATCATGTACTCCAATCGAATTTTGGAGAAAGTTGGAGAACGGTTGGGTTGATTGAACCCGAATCTAACTGGGCCCTCCGTACTAAGATGTTTATAACTTACAGACTGGGCGTCCGATTAATGCGTAGTCTATCAAGTTGGGACACTTAAGACAGGTAGGTCCTTTTGGTTAATCTTTTTTTGAGCCTAGAGAAAGTCGAGGTATGACTGATATCTCAAGGAGCAGATTCTCTGGAGCATGAGCACATCGGGTGTGGGGAATCCTGTGGCTGGCTATCTTTGCAGTAGTGACCCAATTTGAATCAGCATCGTAGCTACCCTGTGTGGATCAGCATCGTAGCTACCCGATGAGGACTATTTTTAGAGAATCCTGTTGAGGATTTTCCACTATAGACCCTATGTGGATCAGCATCGTAGCTACCCTATGTGGATCAGCATTCCAACAACCCTATGTGGATCATCATTCCAATGACCCTGTGTGGACAAGAATTCTAGTGACCCTGAGTGGATCAGTAGTAGAGTGAACCGATGAGGACAAGCCTTACATGGGACCGTCGTGAAACAGCGACTTACATCCTATAGTGGATCGAGAATAGAAGAATTTCTTTCTAAATCTGTTGTGGAACTTCTAAATGGAATAAGATGATATAGCTTAAGACTAATAATCTATATTTTTGGTCTTTGAGTTGTATACCTAGTGTGAGATAAATATTGATTTTTTCTTTGTGATTGAGGTCTTTCTTTGTGGTTTTTCCTTTTTATAACTCTATGAGACCTTCGGGGGTCTCAGGGTCCCTACTGAGTATTGTTATACTCACCCCTGCAAGGGCTTTTCCAGCACCTTGTTGTCTCTTGTGAAGATGACGGACAACTTTAATCGAGGTTTGGGAGCTAGGACTGGATGGTTCTTAGAGGTGGACCTTTAGATGTGGCGATCCATAGTGATGACCTCCCATGAACTATTCCTACCATTTAGGTTGGAACCATGGAGGATGATTCTGGGAGCTGTTTTTCTGTTCAAGTTGTAATTTTCATTTGGGCTTATATTCTGGCCCCTTTTACTTACAGTACACCCCTCACTTTTTACTATAAATATTTACTTCATGGTTTCCATCCTGTTGTATACTTGGTCTGTGTGTTTTCCATATTAAAGGTAGGGCCTTCCTGTTTACAATGATATGCATTTTGATTCTATTATCCAACCCTTGGTCTATGGAAGGTGGGCTTGGGGTAGTCACAGCATGGGCCCCGGGGGACGGGTCATGACAAAGTGACATTAGAGAAGTTATTTCTACCAAAGAACTAGGATTCTGATCTTTTTATGGGAAATAGTGTTAAGTGTTGTGAGTGTGATTTTTAGTTTGGGGAATCCAGTGTTGGTGTAGCAGCCAACGTATCCATACACCAAGACTCTGAATTCTGAATTCTGACTCTAAACATGAAAACACTGATTGCATGTGTTTTTGAACAGTTTTTCCTTTTGATCTGTTTTGATTCAGCTCACCAGGTATAACATATTAATCCTGGTGTATATATTTTCTTTCATGATGCCTCTACTTAGACAACCATCTAGGGTTCTAGTGAGAGTTTGCGATGATGGACCACTGAGCGATGAGGCTTTGGTGAAAATCCCTCTTACAGCGATAGTACCATCAGGTGGTGTACCATAAGCACCACTACCCATTGGGAAGTCATTGACAGTAGCCCCACCAGCAGATAGTTTAAGATGACTGATTATGTGGAACCAGTTTCAGTGGCAGAGTCCTCTGAGGTTCTGAGGAGAGATGGATCTGCTGGTGGTTGAGTACTGGTTGGAGGCTGTGGACAGAGTTTTTTGCCTAGTTGGGACACCAGCTGACTAGATGGCGATCCTAGATGCAAGTCTTTTCTAGGGAGTAGTAGTCATATGGTGGATCCTGATGCTCCAAATATTCAACGAGGTGACCCTCACCTCGGTAGATTTCAAGGGACTATTCAGGGCAGAGTTTGTTTCAGTGACTCTATACTATGTGTGTATACAAAAGATTCTACACTTATAGTAGGGAAGCCTGACCATGGCCCAGTACTCGTTGACGTTCACCGACCTATTGTGCTACTCTACTGACATGGTGTGGGGTGCTTTATTCTGGGATCAGAACTTTGAGCAGGGACTCTGAAAATATATTAGATCTTCGACAGTATCTCTCAGCATCCTGATGCATGTTGGGGTTCTAGAGAGAGCACTCTTGGTGGAGATATTATTTAATGAGTAGACACATATAGAAATACCCACCACCAGGAAACATGTATCAGAGTCATTTGCGGCTAGTAGTAGGACGATGACACAGAGGTCCAAGTGGAGCATATGTTCTAGTGGATGACCCCAAGACATAGGGTCAAAGGTGTGAGGCTCATGAGGTAGAGCAGGCCAGTAGAGAAGCAGACTATGCTTCACGTGCGGCAGGCAGGGTCACATGGCTCGCGACTGCCTGTCCAGCTATACTGACGACTAGAAGACAGTCGAGGGACCACTGAGGAAGTGGCATAGATTTGAGCAGGGAGGTCTGGAGGTAGCAGGCAGACATGGTAGAGGAAATGGCCATGCAGTAGGTAGTGGGAGGTTATTCGAGGTTCTATCGCCACCACCTCTAGGTGATCTACCCCGACCACATGGATTAGGTGGATATGGATGATCTCAACTCCAAAAATCTAATGCATATGACCACAGCGCTCCAGAGATGATTTTAGGTACGATCTGTGTCTACTCCTCCATAGTTGTAGTACTTATAGACCCATGTTCCAGTTACCCTTTCATTGCCACAACCCTCATTCGGATCTTAGAGATTCTAGTGGCGTTGTTGGCTTGATATTTGTAGCAATATACTCATACGGTAGGTGATTCAACAATTACACACTGGTTCCGGTAGTGTGAGCTTACTCTAAGAGGTGAGAGCTTTGGCTGAGATCTTCTTTTAGCGACATTGAGGACTTATGAAATCATCTATGGTATGGACTATTTATCTATATTCCATGCTCAGATTGAATGAATTAGGCACAATGTGTGGTGTATCCATGGGGATGGGACCAGGTTTTCATTCACCGGAGAGAAGGGAACCTTTGCAGCATAGGATAGACTTACCTGGAAGATGGTACAGCAGATCACACCTCAGTTGTCTTGACTTACCCTCAGATCAGTTGATGTTAAGAGTTTGAACTATCCTATAGTGATGTACCAGTATACTGATGTCTTCCCTGATGATGTTCTGGGAATACCTCCTTGTAGAGAAGGGGACTTCTACATCAACGCTACCCCGAGGCGACACTAATTTCTACACCAGCATATCGTATTACTCCCACAGATCTTTGTTAGCTACGGGTATAGCTAGAGGACTTGATGAGGAATGGGTTTATAAGGTCCAGTGTTTCTCCATGGGCAGCCCTGATTTTGTTCTACAAGAAGGAAGAGGGAATTTTTAGGCTCTATGTAGATTATCAACGCCTGAACCCGGTGACCGTGAAGAAAAATTATCTACTTAATAGGATTGATGATTTCTTCAATCAGTTGAAGGGAGATCATTGGTTTTTGAAGATTGACCTCAGATCAAGGTATCATCAGCTCAGGGTACAAGATGAGGATGTTCAGAAGACAACCTTCAAATGTCGGTATAAACACTATAAGTTATTGGTTATACCATTCAGAGTGACCAACACCCCTACAGTGTTCATGGGACTCATGAATACGATCTTTCATTCATACCTTGATCTCTTAGTGGAGGTCTTCATTGATGACATGTTGGTGTAATCAGCGAAGGATGAGGAGTATTCCTATCATCTAAATATAGTTCTGGATACACTCTGAGATCCCCATATTTATGGTAAGATATCAAAGTTCCGGTTCTAGATACGAGAGTTCCACTTTCTGGGACATGATATCTCAGAGGTTGGAGTTCTAGTGGATCCAGTGAAGGTAAAGGTTGTGGTTGTTTGGGAGCCACCAAAGAGTGTGACCGAGGTGCGGAGTTTCTTGGGGTTGTATAGGTACTATCAGGGATTGGTACCTGACTTTTCCAGAGTTGCATCACCCTTTTCAGCATTTAAAAAGAAGGGAAAACCCTTCGTGTGGATGGATATATGCCAAAAAAGTTTTCAGGAGCTAATCTAGAGTCTGACGAGTGCCCCCCTCTTGAGGCTACCAGAAGAGGGCATTGGGTATGTAGTCTACTGCGACACATCAGGGGCCAGACTTGGATATGTCCTAATGCAGGAGAGAGTAGTGATCACTTATATATCATGAATGCTGAGATAGAATGAGCATAACTATGCTACTCATGACCTGGAGTTAGCAGTTGTGGTCTTCACTTGGAAGATCTGGTGACACTACTTGATGGGCGAACATCTTATTGTCTACTATGGTCACAAGAGTCTCAGGTATATCTTCTCATGGAAGGACCTGAACCTAAGATAGCGGTGATGGATAGAGTTCCTCCAGGACTACGACTTTGAGATAGTCTATACACTTGAGGAGGGGAATGTCGTAGCAGATGCACTTAGCAGGAGGTATGGTCTACAGTTGCTGAGTGAGGTGACAGAGCAGCTAGCCATGTTGCAGATATATTTCATGGATAGAGATGGAGAAACTTACCTCTAGTCTATGACAGTCACTCCCCCACTCCTTCAGTGAGTCAGGGAGGCATATCTTGGGGACAATGACTATGAGGATCGATATGCTCAGATATTTTTATGACAGGCACCTGATAGATTTTATTAAGGTGGGGATCATGTCATCTTCTTCAAAGGATGCATCGTGGTACCAGTGGATCTATGGGAGGAGGTGTTTAAGGAGTTCTATAAGACCCATATGGTGGTACATATTGGTGTGTAAAAAGGATTACTAGGACCTCTAGTGTCAGCACAGGTGGCCAGGGATGAAGAAAGCAGTGGAAGAGTTTGTTTCACGATGCCTCACTTTTCAGCAAGTGAAGGATGAGCATTAGGTTCCAGCTGGCTTAGCGTAGCCACTAGAGGCACCGGAGTGGATATGGGATGGAATTTCCATGGATTGCATGATAGGGCTAGAACGTACATCCAAGGGACATGATTCCATCAAGGTGATCGTTAACTGACTCACCAAGTCAGCCAACTTCCTACCCATCCAAGAGTAGGGATTAGTAGAGGGATTCGGATGCCTTTATGTACAAAATATTATACGACTTTATGGGGTTCCATTGATGACCGTATATAACCGTGACGCATGTTTTAGACCTCAATTAGGGAAGGGAATGTAGGAGTCGTTCAGCAATCCACTGTGTTTGAGCACCACCTCTCATCCTCAGATGGATGGTTAGACGGAGCGGACCATACTAACACTCAAGGACATGCTTTGTGCTTGTGTCCAATATTTTGGCTGCAGTTGGGAGGAACACTTTTTTTTGGTAGAGTCCGGTAACAAAAACAGTTATCACTCCACCATCAGTATGACACCATTTGAGGCCTTATTTGGTTGACCATGCAGATCACCCCTATGATGGACATACTGAGGGGAGTTAGAACTTATGGGTCTAGAGTTGGTACAGGCTACACTGAGAAGGTCCAGATCACCGAGGAACGGATGAAGACTACACAGAGGAGGTAGAAGTCTTATGCTAACAAGAGATGGAGACATTTGGATTTCAAGGAGGGAGACCATGTCTTCCTATGGTTCTCACCTCGATGAGGTTTTCGGATATTTGGCTGGGGTGGAAAGCTATCTCTGAGGTTCTTCGGACCCTTTCAGGTTTTTAGCAGAGTTGGCGAGGTGGCGTATTTCCTAGATCTTCCCCCATAGATGCATCGGCTGCATGACGTTTTTCACATGTCGCAGCTGAGGAAGTACATGCATGATCCATCATACGTTATTGACAGGGGTGAGATAGATATTGATGATAGGGATACGTTTAAAGAGGTTTCAGTGGAGATTTAAGATCAATAAGATCGAGTACTTCATTGACGATTGATATCTCTGGTGCGCGTTCTCTAGTAGAATAGGAACCTCCAGGAGAGCACATAGGAGTGAGAGGCTCAGATTCATGCTCAGTACCCCTACTTGTTTCATTAGTCTATGTTCTGGCTTTCGAGGACAAAAATCCCTAAGGTGGGGAGAATGTAAAGACCTATATTTTACATATAATTTTTTATTATTGTTATATAGAATTATTTTGAGGCTGTGAAATCTTCCGACGTTTGATTTTGATGCCTAGTGTTCCAAGAACTAAATTTTAATCTTTATTAAGGTGTTTTTAGTAAAAGTTCAAGTAGGAAATTCTCACTTTTGAACTGGTGCTCGAAATTAAAATATGAGGGCACCATTGAACTCGCAGTGCTGAGATTCACTTAAGGGAGCCTTAACCTCGACCGCAGGGGGTAGAGATAGAAAGTTGGTTTTTGTGGTTTTCATTGAGGATTAATAGAATAAATATAATTTATTTTAAATATCTTCCACCTCTCTTTTATGTTTTGGTGGCGGGGACCACAAGGGGTTATCGGGCATTTAATACAGGATATTAAATGCTCGGTTACACAAAATGTGTAACCACCTTACATGTAATTAATGCGGTTTATTAATTTTTCCAATTAATAAACCTCTATTAATTATGTATTGTAAATATAACTCCCATCTTCTCTCTTTTGGGTTATTGGGTTTGATGGCATAGGAGTGGTATTTTTGAAGAGGGGGATTTTGAAGGAGCATCTTCATGAACAACGGATCCATCAAACCAGAACCAAAGATTTTCATTTGAGCGGCATCATGGGAGGCTTACTTTAGGGTCGACGAACACCAACCCATATTCAAATACGGGATTCTCTCCAAAAACTAATGAGGTAGGGTTTTGTCTAGTTTAAATTTAATGATTTGTTGAATCAATTATCTTATCTCTTTTTAAGATGCTCACACGGAGGGCGTGGGCCAAAAAAACAAGGCCAAGTCCCTCCTCCACTTGTTTTATCATTACGACCTACACAGGTAAATTTTCAGGTTGGATGGAACCCAAATCTGAGGGTCAAGTAGCGAAGGAAATGACCCAAGAAGCTCGTAGGTGAAAATGGAACACTAGGGCTCACCCAGTGGCCCACGAAAGACTGATGGTGCGACACCAGCATGGCAGCACTGGAAAGCGGCACCGACAGGCGAAGGAGGCGGCTGGTACATTCCATCCATTGGTGTGAAGGCACACCGTCTCGCGTAGTCAGAGGAGGTCGCAGCACTAGGATGCAATGGTTAAGAGGTGACCGGCACCAGCCGTCCGCAGGGGGTAACGGAGCGCCGTCGCGTGCCGTTGAAGGTTGTCGAGGCTAGAAACCGCATCAGAGGAAGGGACCCACACCCTATGGGTCCCACGGGTGACCAGGCGGTGCCACATGGTTTCGCTGTTCTAAATCTAGAACGTCATATTCAATATGGAAAAAGGGGGGACGTTTACCACATACCAGCAAGGTGGGCCTTGCGCCCTCCAGCAGGCTAGGATGCACCCCCTGCGAGATGGGCTCTTCCCCCCTGTGGGCGGGGCCGCACCCCCTAGTGGATGGGGCCGCGTATCACTATGGGTGGGGCCACACCACCCTGTGGGAGGTGTTGCAACCCCTACGGGCCGGGTTGCGCCCCCTAGTGGGTCGGGCCAGATCGCGGCCCCGCAGGCCGTGCCCGCCACAGCCTCGCCCAACCGGGCTAGCCCAGGCTTGTTCGGGCTACTCCAGGCCAGGTTGGACATAGACCAAGTTGATTTGGCCCAGAACAGGTCGAGCGGACCAGGTTGGACTAGACCCAGACCCATCCAAGCCCAATTTCACTTAAAATGCCATAACATGAAATTCAGACGTCAGTTTTACAAACCGTCTATGGCGCTGGGATCCTTGGAGTGAAAAATTTATTTTGGTATACTCCACTCAAATTTTGGAGAAAGTTGGAATACTAATTGGTTGGATTGAAGCCGAATCCAACCAGGTTGTCGGTACTAAAATTCATATAACTCACAGACTAGGGCGTTCGATTGACGCATCATCTGTCGCGTTGAGACCCTTATGACAAGGATATCTTTTGGGTTACTTCTTTATAGAGCTTAGAGGCAGCCTAGTTAGGACTGATATCTCGAGAATCAGATTCTACGGAACTCGAGCTCGCCGGGTGTGGGGAATCCTGTGGCTGGCTGTCTTTGAAGTAGAAACCCTGTCTGGATCCGCATCATAGAGACCATGTATGGATCAGCATCGTAGCAACCTGATGAGGACTAGTTTTAGAGTGGCCTGTCAAGGATCATCTTCTAGCGACCCTGTTTGGATCAACATCGAGCGACCATATGTTGACCAGCATTACAGCAACCCTGTGTGGATCCGCATTCGAGAAACCCTATGGGGATCAGCATTCTACAGACCCTGAGTATGTCAGCATTAGTGTGGCTCGACAAGGACCAACCTTATAGTGGCCCGTCATGAGACAGTGACTTACATCCAAGAGTGGAATAAAAAAAGAAAAACTTATTTTTTTGATCATTTTTTGGAACTTCTAAATGGAATAATAAAATATACCTTAAGACTGATCATCTATATTCCTGATCTCTGAGTTATGTACCTGGTGTGAGCTAACTGTTGCTTTTTGATTTGTGATTAAGGTCTTTTTTTGTGTTTTTTACTTTTTAGAACTCTGGGATACCTTTGGGGGTCTCAAGGTCCCTACTATGTATTGTTACACTCACCCCTACACAGGCTTATCTAGAAACTTATTGTGTCTTGTGCAGACTACAGATAGCTTTGATCGAGGTTTGGGAGCTAGGATTGCATGATGCTCAGAGCTGGACCTTTAGACATAACGAGCCATAGTGATGATCGACAGTGAGATCTACCAACCCTTTAGGTAGGAACCCAGACATACGATTCTGAGAGCTATTTTCTATTGTAGTTTTACTTTTCAATTGGACATGTATTAGAGACCCTTTAACTTATAGAACAACCCCCTTACTATACAAATTTACTTTGTGGTTTGCATCATGTCGTATATGTGTTCTGTGTGTTTGTAGGTTTAAAGAAAATGCCTTCCCGTTTACAGGGATATGCCTTTTGGTTCTAGTTTCCAACCCTTGGCCAATGGAAGGAGGGCTTGGGGTAGTCACAGCCTAGGCCTCGGGGGGCCTGATAGAGAACCTAGTGGAAGATGATGTAACTCACATATGTAGTAGTGTTTATGTTTCCATGTTTCCAAAGGTACTATACAAACAATGATCTTTGGGAGTGTTTTTGTATAATGTTTATGTATTCCTCATATGTAATGAAATTTTAATGTTTAAAAATAGAGGATCACTATAGTTGGTATCAATGAAAAGTTATAGTTAACTTTAGACACTAGGATGAGAAAACCTTAGTGATATCCATTGGTATATTTCTAAGGATATTTATAGGTATGTATCTAAGGATAAGTATAAGGATGTGTTAATGTTTAGGAAAATTTCATGGAATTTTGGTAATGGATAGAGTGAGTAGTTTCTAATAAATACACCCCTTTCTAGATACTAAAAGTGGAAGTGGCTATAGAAAAAGTGTACCTAGGGGTAAAAACTCTAACAAGATGTTATGGGCTTGACTCGGGGTAATATGGTACATGAAAATGGGCCATGTTGTACACCTGGTTTCACACTCATGGGGGATATGCTTTGGGAATTCACAAACACTTCATGAACTATCATGAAGGATTTAGATATGAGTTTGCAATTAATAACATGGGATAAACCCAAGGTGTCATAGATTATGGAAGGTTCTATGATTTATACTTCCTATAAGTAATTATTTTCAAGACTATGAGGTTTTTGAATATGATAAGTATTGCTAACACTACGCTTATGGTTTTATTCAATGGCGGGAACTGGAAAGAACTAGATTAATGTTGAATATGAAGAAATATTTTTTTAATGAGAATTCAAGTGGGATGATCAATAGAGTGAATGATGTCGTGATCATTCCTAATTAGTTTCCACATTACATGATTAACAATGTTTACCTTAACCAACTCTCGGACTCACCAATGAAAATAAATAAGGTGTTTTCTAAGAGTTCAGGTAATGGAGATAATAAAGGAAAAAAGATTCAGTTTCCTTGATGTCAATAATGTGGAAAAAATCACCTAAGTAATTGTCTTAGAGGGATAAAAAGGTTTTTTATGGTGGAAAATAAGGACACAAATCAGGTGACTCCATGAGGAAAATGAAGATTTTGGTTAATAAAATGGATTGAAATTTTGGCCTCCTTATGTCCTCATCAAAGGTTAAATGTTTTAAGTGTGTATAAAATGGTCATTAGGAAACTTAATTTCACAATAGGAATGTTCCTAAAAAAGAATCAACAAGGTGGTGTAAGTAATGGCTACATTGCTGATGATGAAGAGAGTACAAATGAAATATGAAAGGAAAGAGATATTATTGTAAATGGATTAAGGATAAATTAATCAAAGTATTTATGTATTTGGATTCCAGAATTAAGAATGGTGAATTATGTATAGATTGATCAGTTTATGTTTTGCTAAGGATTTACAATAATATGATGAATAATCACAATGGATAGTAATGTTTATCTCATGAAAGTTAACATTTTGACTAAGGAAAGATAACCATTAACATGTTCTTTATATTAAGATAATGTTGTATGGATAAAGATATGTGGGATATGAATAAGTAAATCAAATAGTACTGATTACCTTGGAACAAAGTAAGGATCTGTTTATTAGTGGTTTATTCTAACACTAATGAAGTTTACAACATTTTGTGATTTAAGGTGTAAATCCAATATACTTTAGAATGAGGAATCATGCAATTTCTCCAAAATTATTTATAGTAATTCATGTTCTTAACATGTTTCAGGAGAATATATGATAAGTTTATTCACATGCTTGGAACATGAAAACCAAGAGATACTTTGTGTTATACAGGGGAATAAATGTTAATTTGATTTTGGGTATCTCTTTCTAAGGTTTTTTATTTTTATATTTTTGAATGTTTATAAGGGTAATCCTTCATGAAAAGTTAAAGTTAAACTTTGGAGGAAGTATTTGTGCACTATGTTTGTCTTGAAAACCTTAGTTAATAGGATATTTAGTGATTAACCTAATTTCAAGGATTTCCATACTATATATTATTTGTGCAGTTTCAAAAAATGGAATCATGTATGTTGGGTGACAACAAATCAAGTTTGGAAATGTCATAGGTTTTGAACCCATGACCGAAGGATGATAAGGGTTTCACGCCTACCATTGTCTTATATGATGTCCGGGTTAATATATATTTATTTATAATGAATAAATATGTATGATGAACTATTAGTGTTACTTTTTATAGATTAATTCATTTGGTCTTTTTAAGAGACAAATAGTTAGACTTTTTATTCTTTTATGGGCCTTAAGATCTACTAAAATCATATTTTAGTGATTTAATAATCAATACTAATTTCTGGACATTCATTCCATGAGGTAATGGATGTATTATAATTTTTTCAAATAAAAACCCAATAATGAATTTTTTTATAGATATTTAGAAATAATTACCCAATACACTGAAAGTGATAAAAAAAACTGTCCTAATGCATTAATTTTCATTGAGTTGGTGGCCTTTTAAACCATCAAAAATTTATGATTTTGATACCCTTAAATTTCCTTTACTCATTGACTTGTTTTTTATTGATGACCTCAATCACTCCCTATAAATATTTAAATTTTTTCATCTTTTCCAATCTTTACACCCAACCCCTATTCTTTTATGTGAAAACCTAGTTGTATGTTACTTTTGGTAACTGTTATGGTTCTAAATTTCCCTTTTTAAGGGAAGTTTTAGTATTAATTATTACATTGTGGTTTCTATGAATGAAAATTTTTAATATTAATCCTTTGATAACTTATATGAATTTCGAGGGTGAAACTCATTTTAAGCGGGTAGAATGTAACACCCCAATATTTTGAGAATTATTATTTCTTAATTAATTTCTCTTTTCAACATTTTCAATTTCATATGACACTAGAAATAGTCCTTTATATATATATATATATATATATATTAAAATATTAATTCAAACATTCCTTTCACATTCAATGGAAACTTGGCTTGTGCTACACACAATACCGACTTGGCTTTCATAACAAGCAACAATGACTTGGCGTAATACACGCAACACTGAGTTTCTATGAGACATCTATTTTTATTATTTTTATTATTTAAATAATATAATTATAACATGGATTTTAAAATTAGTAATATGAATATTCATAACTAATTTAAAAATATTTTTTATAATTTGTTTATATAAATAAACCATATTTATAATGAAAGATAATATTTTTGGTAAAGTCCTTTTATGTTAAAAATATTTTTTTGTTGGATGAATCACTTTTAGAAATAAAAGTAATTTTACACACATTTATAAATTTATTTTGATAAAATAAAATTCATTTTTTCAGTTCAAAACATAAAAATTAGCCTACGGTGAATTTTTGGGATTTTTCTGAGAAACTTCATTTTTTGATGAGTAGTGAAAAATACTAATTTTTAGTTAAAATATACCTTTATATATAATTATTTTTTACTTATAAATGATATTATAAATATGTTTTAAGATCAAATTAGATAAATATTATATCCACTAATATAATTAAAATAATTTGGATCAACCTCCCATTGAAACTAAATAAAAAATCTTATCAAAATTTTTGAACTTTTTCCTACTTTAAAACCCTATTATTTCATCCCATCTAATGGATTAGTACTAGTCCTGGTTTTTTGACTTTACTGATCAGAATTTTAAAAATATGACATAATATATTTTATTCAGTATAATATTTAGATCCTAATAATACCATTTTAATTTTTTACCAACACAATTAGTAAAAGTTATTAAAATTAATAACAACGGTGAAGGCCAAATTATGCTTAATTAGGGACTAAACATTAAAATTAAGGGCCCAAATGACCTCGAAAATTTTATAAAACCCATTTTCTATCCAAATATCATACATAAACCTTAAATATTTTAGTTTTTTTGGTATTGTTATTTCTTTTTTTAGGTAATAGCATGTTCACACCTAATGTGTTTCTAAAAATTATATGTGATTCATTTTCCTTCCTTATAAAAGGCCACCACCTCTACCCATTCTTCACACATGTCAAACCATTTAAGTTTAGATAATACCTTCCCAATACAATTCCCAAAAATCCTACCTTCAACCTTGAATCCTATCTTAGTTGATAAACCCTCTCAATGAATCCTTTTGACACAAACCAAAAGGAGTTACCCGATTAAGAGGTAACATCTTCTCTTAAGCTTTTTTCCATTATTTCCCTTCTCCTCCCCCTACACTCTATTTATTCCCTTATTATATAACAAGAATAGTGTACCACATATACTAGGATGTTGTTATGAAATTTTTTTCCCCTACAATTACACACACATCCATCTGATGTATATTGAACATGTAGTTTCAATGTTAGGCAAACTACTGCCTCGCAAAACGATGATTGTTTGTTTCTCCTTTACCACCAATCATGGTGGCCATTATGATAGGAAATATATTTATATATGTAATATATTATATTTATTGTGTTTTAAATATTCTTTATTCCTTTTACAACACACATCCTTTTACCTTCCATTTGGTGTTAATATGATAACCTCATTTTAGAAAGTGTGGACTACCATCCCCTCAAAGTGATGTGATTCATTCACAAACCACATAGAATGTATTAAAGATGGTTTTAATGAATTTATATTATATATATTATACATTAATTCTAATTTAATAATGATATATATATACATATTTCATTTACATACTTTCTTTTAATATGACAATAAAAATGGAAAATGGTATTCATGCGTACATACGGCTTACCGTCTCCATGAATGGTGTATTTCATTATGTAATTCATTATGATATAGATTATTATAATATACTTATATTGAATATACCTGATATTTATATCATTTTATAAATTCTGGAATCATGATATAAGTATAAGGATCAACGATTTTACAAATTAAGACACATATGAAGAATAAATAAAATATTACACAAAGTAAAACCTTAACATAGGATCATTAGACAATTAGATAATATAAAGTTATAATAAAACCATATATGGTAATACATATAATAAAATTCTTCTATAAAATATTTATAATAAAATTATATTTTTTATATAGGAATCATGTATGAGTACAGAGAGAGACAAAACACAAGGTAAGGAGATTTCATCTCACTTTTAATTTCTATGAGATACAAGATTTGTTCTCCACTCTTTCATCTTTTTTGGTGTATATATTAACTGTTATTGTATTATATTTATCTTTTAATTAAATTTTTCGGTATTCACATTCTCATTTTATGATTCTTATTTCATGGGGTTTAAGTTTCAAAAGTTACAAAATTGGAAGAAATGTTTTTGTCTCAATTTTTTTTCTTTCAGACTTATATTTCATTATGCACCTAAACTCTTTTTTTTGGGTTCATATACTTCAATTTTACATTAAATAATGAATCTAAATATTTTCATTATATTAAATTATTTACGTAATTTCCTTTACTTAGATGGAGGGAATGATCCCAAGATACCAAGTTTTAAGAGTTTATTGAGACAATATCATTGCTTTTCGAGATTTTTTATGTTTATGCTTCCTTTGATGAAATATTATGATCCATTTCTTAATAATATTAATTATTTTACTTATCTTAAGTTATTTCATAATATAATAATGTATTGGTACCATTTTTTACTCTTTCAAATTTTTTATTTATTTTCATGGAAAACTGTTTTCAAACTGTTTTCAAGTCTTATTTACATGTTTTCAAAGTGCTTTTAATGAAATGGTTTTCAAAACATTTTAATATTTATTTATAAGTTTTCAAATTATTTTAAAATAAATTTTTTTTAAAACAATTTGAAGCTTTCATTAAAATTTTTCAAAGAAAAAGGTTTTTAAAATGATTTCAGGTCTTTTTTATAATTTTTAAAGTTATTTTTTAAGAAAATTAGTTTCAAATAGTTTTATGTATTAAAAAAACTTTTTCAAACAAGAAATGATATTTACCTCAAGAAACATTTTAGAGGATATTTCAAAGTTATTTTCCATCAAAGATGACATCTATTGATGTTACTCAGACCTTTTGAGAAATGATCTGAATGTTCTATTAATATCCTTTCTCCGAATTAGTTATGATTAATGACATGGTATTTATAAAACCCATTTATTATTCATAGATAATATGTTTATTAAACTTTTTTCTCTTTCATGGGTTATATTATTTGGAAACCACTACTTTTTACAAGTTATTTTTATGGTGAAATGATCAGCAAACTTGTCTCTTTCCATAGGTTATGATATGTTTATATGTTTATGATACCCATTTTATTTTATGGGTTATGATATGTTTATTTATGATCTCATGGAACATGTATGTATGATTTCATCATGTGATCTATTTGACCTATTTATCCCTCCAATGAATTGGGTAAATATTTATATCTCATGAGATAGATAGGGCTGGAATGATGGTTTACTTAGTTCAGTAATATAGGGCTAGAATGAGGGTTTACTCGATTCAATAATATAGGGATGGAATTGGGGTTTACTTGGTTCAATAATATAGGTTTGGGAGGATGGTATACATGGTTCATTAATAACATATTGGAATGAGGGTTTACTCAGTTTATTAATATAGGGCTAGAATGTGGGTTTACCCAGTTCAGTAATAAAGTGTTGGAATGAGGGTTTACTCAGTTCAGTAATACAGGGATGGAAAGAGGGTTTACTTGGTTTAGTAATACTAGGCTAGAAAGAGGTTTTACCCGATTCAGTAATACAGGGATGGAATGAGGGTTTACTCAGTTTGATAATACAGGGCTGGAATAGGGGTTCACTCAGTTTAGTAAAGGACTTTGTCCACTAAGATGGTCCTGGTAGTGATGCCTTAACTACTTTGGAAATCATTATATGCTTATGTGTTGCCACAATTCATTGTATTATTCATATGGTATGCTTTCATGGGTTATTATCTTTATTTCATTATGATTCATGTCTTATGAACTGTTAATCTTTGTACCATGTTCTTTGATATTCATGGTATGATCTTATATTTTCATGATCAAATTTTCATACCCTAATGATAATGGTTATGCTTACATGTCTCTCTTTTTTACACTTACTGAGTATTTGTTCTCACCCCTTTTATGTTTCCTTTCCACCAGGTTATGATGATATGTACTATATTTGATATGTCTATCAAGGGTTCTAGTCAAGAAGAACCTAGTGCGAAATGATATAGCTCACATATGTACCAGTGTTCATGTTTCTCTATTTTCGAAGGCACTATACCAACTACGATCTTTTGGAGTCTATTTGAATAATGTTTAAGTATTTTTCATATGTAATGAAATGTTACTATTTGAAAAGTGATGGTATCTATATAGCTCTTAGGTATGATAGAAAATACTACCAGATGAATTAAAGATTAATCATTCACATAATTCCCTAAAAATTAATAATCTCAAAACATAAATGACATTAAACCATTTCATGGAATGAATTTATTAATTAATAAAACACAATTAAAAATGCATCACATCAAATTAAAAATACTGAAATTAACCATTTTATGATGTGTAAACCTTCCACGCTTTGAACCAATTCATGACATATTCCTAGAAACTAATATACAATGTATAAACATTTAAGACATGAAAATTCACTATATACAATGAATATTACAAACTCTAGAGAAAGAACCCAAACTATCTCTGTTATTCTTTTAAATCAGGCTGAACCCCAAAATTCTTTGATACATTTATACATAGACTCAATTAATTCCAACAAACATACCCCATGAACCTTAGGTCATTTCCCCCAAAAAAATTCTATATCCTTGAGTGTCCCAAAATGCACCCAAATAAGAAGGTAAAATAAATAGAGAGATGGTAAATACCTAAAATAGGATAATGGGATGTTACAAACTCTCAACCATAAGACCTTCCAACCCCAGAAAGTCATTTGGAAGAATAATGTCTACAAAGAGGTGAGGCCACTACTTCTTCATCAATGAATCACAATCCCAATTCTCATAAGAGTTTGATATGTGTCACCACAACACTCTTCCTACCATAATTGAATTCCCACATAATAATTCCACACGAAATTTTATGATATCCACTAGTTTCTATAAAATAGATACATCAGGCTCCAACTTGATTTCTTCCAAACTAAAAATGAGATAGGGGTCAGGATGGTACTACTTGAGTTGAGATATGTTTAATACATTATCCATACCTATAAAATGAACAAGAAATTAAAACTGATAAGAAACCTTCTCAAACTACATAGAAATATCAAATATTCAACCATATCTCAGATCCAATATCCCCTATTTTCCAATCCATTGGTGACCCAACCAAAGAGAAGCTTTTAAGAAAACCATGTCACCAATAGAAAACCCTAGAAAATGATTTTGATGTTCGGTAGACAATTTCTATCAAATATAATTTTTAATTAGATGACATCATATATCTTAAATCCTTGATGACATATCCTAAATGATTATTGTTCCTACCAAAGTGTATTCACCCATATCTTCCCAGCAAAGAGGTGAAATGAATGGGAAATAGTATAAGGCCTAAAAAGAATCTATTTTGATCAATGATAGATGATTTTTATTATAAACAATCAACCAGTTCCACATAGGTATTCCATGATCCTACAAAACACAAGATGCAAGCAAGGATCATATCCTCTAGAATCAAAATAGCACATTCCATCTGGACATCCATTTGTGGATGGTAAGCTATAGTTGACCTGACCGAAGTCCCCATCACCACCAAAATACTCCTCCAAAACCAAGTGGAAACCTAGGATCCCGATCTAACACAATTGAAGATGGAACCTAATGTAACATCACCTTCTCTTACATATAAATCTCATCCTTGTCTTCAATTTTAGTGGTTCCCTTAATTAGAATGAAGTGATATAACTTTTTCAATAGATCAATCATCACCTTGGTATAATTCCTCCCTTAGGGAGTACATGGTAATCTAACAAAGATGTTCATGGACACCTCATCTTGTTTCTAAACTAGCACTGTAAGAGGCAGAAGAAAATCAGAAGGTTTCAGATGCTCTTCCATTATCTGTTTGTAGGTGTAACAGCAGGAAACATAATTTGAAATGTCACACTTCATACCTCACAACCCCAATTTTTATTTCATGTCATAATATATTTTTATATTTTTATGATTAATAGACCACAAATAACTATGTAAGTCAAACCTAACTGAGATCCTCACAGATGTTATGTTGAAAAAATGATCCCCAAAAGGGAGAATTACATCTAAAGGTAGATACCATCCAAAAATGGTCTCCCCATCATAGAGGGTTTCTCAAATTCTTATGAACTCGTCATCTTATTGCTGATATTGCATAATAAACTCATTGATAGATGATTACAAATGAACACTAGATAGTAACGCACCTTATATATCCACTTGAGAATTCAAGTGAGACTGAGTGAATATCCTCATAAGATTCCACTCCTCTTTTAGTTCTATAATAGACTATTATGGTTCCCTCCTATTGAGAGCATATTCAATGGCATTCCTCTTTCATGGGGTGTATTCGATGTTGAATTCAAATTTATAAAGGTATTATACCCACATAATATTTATAAGATTCAATTATTTTTGAGAAATGATATATCTTAGACACTTAAGGTTTTAAAATACCATGAACCACTCCCCAAAAAGATAGTTCCTCTAACAATTAAGTGCCTACATAACCACAGAAAGCACTAAATAATGATTGGGGTAATTCTTCTCTTGCATTCAAACATGGAGAGAGTCATAAGCCACTACATGACCATCATACATAAAAATAAAAACCAAACCAATATAATAACCATCGAATAAAACCACATTCCCCTTAAGGGGATCAATTATGATCAGAATATGAGCTAATATCGGAAATATTTTCAACTCATCAAAAGAAGACGGACACTTTTCATCCCATATAAATTTCAAACCTTTATTATTAGGAATAGTCAAGGGTGATGAAGACTTTGAGGAATCCTTGATGAACTATTGTTAATTGATAGTAATACTAATGAATAATTGAATCTTAATGAAATTTTGTGGTTCTTCCCATAATAATATAGCCTTCACCATCTTATGACTAATTGATAATCAATTCTCTGAAATAACTTACCCCAAGAACTTCACTTCTTGGATCCAAAAATTTCATTTCAAAAGATTTCCATACCATTGGTAACTTCTTAGGATTCTTAGAATCAAACACAAATGGTGATCATGATTGTTTTTTTAAAGAGAATGTTTCCTTGGAAAAAAGGCCAAAGCACAAATATTAAAAAAGAAAGAGGTAACATTAGTATAAAATACAGAAAAATTTTACAATCCTTATCATAAATAGGAAGAAGCTCAGCAGGGAGATCATCGAGCCAGGTAACGTCTTGATTTACTCCAATGATAGAAATGCCGTCAGAAACCATATTTTCTTCTCGATAAATATGGGTGATGAAGTAGCTAATGTAGAGAAGGGAGAGGGTTCAATCCCTCCAATGCGTAGCAATCGGCCATGCAAGATGTGTCACACCATTCCAAATTGCTTGGACAATGGTAGTAGAATCACTTTTAATCTAGATATTATTCTAACCATGATAATTTGTGAAAAAATAGCATGTATCATAATTATAATTTTGGTCACCAGAGAAGAGGCATTGTTGCAGTTACCAATAAAGCATCTAAGGATCTGACCAAGGTGATTCTTGAAGATAGCGCCACAACCTTCCGAACCTGGATTTCCTTTAGAGGCACCATCCACATTTACATTAATCCAAATAGGATTTGGATCTCTCTATAAAAATTAAAAAGTGTTACAAGGTTGGAAAAACATTCCATCAATATTAAGACTATGTAGAATTCTAAATTCATCAACAGTGTTGTTGCAATGACCCTTTTGTATCGATGTAGATTTACATATGGAAATAAGGATCCGCATCAGACTTTCATTATGACTATATGAGTAATTTTTATGAATAGTACCATTTCTATCATACCATATTACATGATGGAGCTTAATAATAGAAATAATGAAAAGGTTATTAGTTTGCTGAGAACTTTCCATTTTCACACATCTCTTTAGTTGAGAGTTGATAGAGTGAAGAATCAACCATATGCTGTCAAAAATGTAAAAAACAATAGTTTCAAATAGCATAATTAGTGGTACAAGATAGAAATAGATTATTAGTGTCTTATATTTGTTGATTACAGTGACAATATTTAGGGAAAAGTTGAATTTTGAATGATTGAAGGCACTTGTCTGTGGGAACTCTGTTGTGAGAAAGGATCTAAATGATATTGAATCTTGAAAGCTTTATCCATGGTTTGTCAAAAAAAATTATCCAACCAAAATCACTTTCAAAATTAGAGAAATAATGATTATAAAAAAAATGAGTTAAGCATACCATTGTTAGCAGTATCCCAGATAAAAAAATCATCAATGTTTGAGAATGGGTAGTTGTCAATAACATGTATATTGGTTTCAGGGAGATGATCATTTTTTGAGAATTTATAATATCTCTAATTGAATATTTGGTACTCTCAGGGGTTTGATCAGAAGGAATCATGGATATTAAGGGTGTTCCTGTCCAGTTATCAAACTGAAAATTCATGGAGGATTCCTTAGAGACCATCCATCTAGCATTATTCATAATACTAGAACAATATTGCTTAATAGAAGGCCATATAGAAAATATTTGGTAATTTAAATTGTTTCCCTTAAGTTTGTAAAGGAATCTATTTTTCCAGAAATCAATAGAAGCAGGTTTATTGTAAAGAAGGTTCCAAGTGTGTCTGTCCTGAAGGGCCTCATTAATGTACTTATGTTTTTTTATGTCAGTTCCACCCTTATCACTACGATTACAACAATTCAACCAGGGGATGGTCACAAATTTTATTTCCATGGTGTTTCTTGTCTAAATAAAATTTCTGATTGAGGTATTCATTTTTTTATAAGACCAATGGGACATTTATGGACTATCATGAAGTAAACCATTTTAGAAACAATAGTATATTTGACAAGGCATATTCTTCCTACCATAGATAGAGATTTAGTATTCCATACAGATACTAGATTAAGAACTTGATCAACTATTGTAGATAAGTGACAGGACTTGGGTCTGCCCCCAAAAATGGGAACACCAAGATAAGTAAAATGAAAATAACCTCTTTTTATGCCTAAGTCACTGATTATGTTACATTTCCTAGTATTAGTAAAGTTTTTACCATAGAAGATAGAGTATTTGTTCCAAATAATAGTTTTCCCATAAACCTACTCATATTGAGAGAGAGAATTTTTGAGGTTTCAAATATTTCTTTTATCACTTTGTAATAAAAGTATGATATCATCATCATATAACATGTCTATTGGATAATTTACATTCCTAGAAACATGAATGGGTTGAGTTTGGTCTGATCCATAAGATGAGTGATCAAGAAACTAAGATAGTCATCCATAAGAGAAAAAATAATAGAAGAGAGGGGGTCACCTTGCCTAACACCTTTGGTTCATTTGAAATATACCCTAGGAGGGCCATTTACCAGAATGAAAATATAGGTCAAATTGAATAGGGTTTTGATTTCAGTGATAAAGGAATCACTAAAACAAAAACATTGAAGAAAATTAAAGATAAAGATCCAAACCATTGTATCAAAAGATTTTTTAATGTAAATATTAATTGAAATATTACTTCTTATATTAGCTTTGTTGAAGGTGTTGACACACTCATAGGCAAGTAAAATGCAGTCTTGTATGGATCTAACCTTAATAAACCCAAATTTTTTCTAGGAGGCAATTTGGTATGTTATGGTTTAAAGTCTATAAGAAATGATTTTAGTGAAGATTTAGTAAAGAGTGTAAATGATAGTAGTGGGTATAAAAAATGAATCTAGAAAGCATTTTCCACTTTTGGAATCAAGGAAAGAAATTGAGCAATAAGACCCTGAGGAAGAACACCATTAGGGAATAAATATTTGACATGCTTGTAAACATAAAAATGAATAATGTCCCAATAATGTTGAAAGAACCCATTATTAAAACCATCAGGACCCAGACCACTGTCCAGATTAAAACTAAAGAGAGTGTCTTTAATTTCATGATCAATATGAATTATTTGAAGAAAAGTGTTATCTTCATCATTGACCGCCATCATAATGACCTCAGGTAATAGGTCATTGTTATTATCAGGATCATTAAAAATGGATTCAATGTAAGAGAAAATATTATAAGAAACATCATCTTCATTGTCTAAAAAGTTTTCCCCGCCCTTTAGAAAATTTATCAGTCTTCCATATTTTCTAACTCTTTGAAGAGAGTTATAGAATTTAGTGTTTTTGTCACCATCAGATAACCATTTAACTTTAAAATCAAGTTTCCTTGTGTTCTATTTGAAGGTGAGAAAAGAGTTGAGTTTTACCGATATGTTGGTTTCATGATTTAGATCAATTATAAACTCATAGATAGGGTTATTGTTTTGAAGATGATTAATCTCATCCTAAATTAGAAGGATGTCCTCGTCAATTTTTTTGGCTTTAGAACTGCACCAACCATTGAGAGTTTTTTTGAGGTATTATAACTTAATAGGGAAATCAAAGGCATCATTGTAGTGTGACATATAAGATGAAAAGATTTTTATTATATTAGTGCATTAAAAATTGGAAAACCACACCTTGTTAAACCATAAAGGAAGTGATAGTTTTATTTTTTTGATGGAGGCAATGACCAAAATGGGGTGGTCGTAAGAGTGTAGCTCGTGATGGGTGGTACTGAAGATAGTGTCCCATTTTCTAAAGAAAGGACATTTGTGAATGCTCTATCCAAATTAGAGGTGACCAAACTATTGTAAATCCTTATAAACCAAGTATATTTTGCACCAATAAGATTAATTTCAACAATATTTTTATCTTCAATATAGGTTTCAAATTCTCTTGTGGAAATAGAAGCATGAGACAGACCTATTTTTTACTTGAGTTAAGAATAGAATTAAAGCCCCCAATCACAAACCAAGGATTTTTAATATTAGTACCTAAATAGGTAAGGTTGTTCCTAAGAGGCCTCATATCTTGGTATCTATTATTTTTTAAAACAAAAGATCAGAATAAGCGAGTTCCATTAAAAATAAATTCACAAGTAAATATTTTCTTAGAAAAATTGTAAACATTAACATTCTATAAAGAAGAGTGGGAAAAAATATAAAGGTATTCAACATAGGTGGAATTTTTGGTTGCACCTATAAAATAATAACCATGCTTACACAAATGAGAGTACTTAGAGGAAAAAATAATTTTTGGGCTTAACAATGTCAAATAACATTAGACGATGATTATTAATCATTATTTTTAAAAGAATAAACATGTCAGAGTTCGAAATACCTTAACATTTACAAAAAATAATCTTCATTTAAACCTAGATTTGGAGTTAGAACTCCATTTTTTTGTTCCCTGATCCCTTTGGCCTAGAATATATTATAATATTTTTAGCATCATTTGGGCCCGTATTCTATTCCTACTTACTTTTAGAAGTTGCAGGGGGGATGTTTGAAATACCTGCCTTAGAAATATCCTTGGGAGGGTCATGAAAAGTGGTATTAAGAGGTGAATCCACAGAATTATTATTAATTATGTCAGTATGATCAATATTCTGAATAATAATAAGATTATAAAAATTCCTAAAAATAACCTTGTTATCCATAGTTTGAGAACCACCTATAAAATGACTATTAAAAGAAAGAGTAGGTTTACTTGAGTCATTTATAATAATCATGTCATGTTGAACAATATTGATCATACTAGAAATACATGGGCCAATGATCTACCCAGAATCAGCTGTGTGCATCTTTGGGGTGTCTTCCAAACCCATTTTCTCATGTATATCCATAGAACAATTTCCTTGCTTCATGACAACACCCATTGTCGAAGGTGTAATGGAGTTTACTCCATCCTCCACACCCTATGTAATAGGGGATTTCATACTGGATTTTTGTTTTATCTAAATAGTGTCCAAAACCAAAGGTTTGGACTCACATACAGTTTTGATAGTGGAAAACATTGGACTTTAAACCTTGAAACTATATTTAGAGCATTTTTGGCAATAGGTCATGACACCTTCTCAAAAGGGTTCACCTCATTATCCACACCCAGTGCAATAGGGGAATATACACTGGAGATTTCTTATAACTGGGAAGTGCGTATAACCAAGGGTATGGACTCCCCTATGGTTTTTCAAGTTGGGATCATAGGATTTTCAGCCTTGCAACCAGATTTAGTGAATTTATTGATAATAGAGGATGATGGCTATTCATAAAAGATCATATAGATCCTACAGGTACCATCTTATAAACCTCATGGTTTTGATGGGATTTCTAAATAGTATACATGAACATATTTTTTAATTCTTCTAAGAGGTAGTGTTCTTTAGAAACATTATCTTCTTTCTTAGCTAAGTCTTCCCAGTAACTACCCAAATTTTATTTTAAGGGGCTCAAGATAAGAACTTTTTTAACCCATATTTCATATTTATTTTTTGAGGTTTCAGGGATGTCCACTATGGATGCCTTACCATTATTATTTTTTCTCATATTTTTCAATTCATTCATAGTTGGATGATTAACTTGTTTCCTAACCACCCTAAAATTGGAGATTGAGTGACCAATAATCTTACAAATCTCACAAAAGGCAGTTTTTCTCCCATACTCAATTATGATTTAAGTATTATACTCATTATAATTGAAGCTAATTTTAGTAAGCATATTTGAATCCCAATTAACTTCAACCATCACTCTGGAAAATAGACCCAATTCAGTATTGAATGTTCTTTGGTCAATTTTAAGTGGATAACCAATGAAATAATGTAACACCCCGACCCCAGCTACCTAGAGTCGGTGCATTACTTTGTAACATTGGCATGATCACAAAAGATCAAGTCTCGAAAGACCGATTAGTTTAGTAGCCTTGGAAACACTAGATACATTCATAAATGTTACATTACATCACAAAGTGAAAAACTATAATAACATAGTCTCCATAGTCCACACTTCTATCCTCTTCGGACTATCCCTGTAGGTCATTCATAAAATACTTTTTCACATCCTGGAAAATATTAAAACATTGAAAGGGGTGAGCTCAGATGCTCAGTAAGGATAACAATATTGCGGAAGATTTCATAAATAAACATTAACATTTAAGGCAATGTATAACTAAAACAAAAGCCTTTTAAACATGAACTTCAACATAATATGGAAAAAGTAAAATGAGATAATGCCATTTACTTATTCACATGGATATTCTACTGGTCGAATAATCACATGCAATATCAATAACCACTTTCATAATGATGGAATGCATAATGCCAGACTATCATAACCACGTAGCCAAGGCCTCGTGCCAAGACCACAAATAAGATTTTGTCAAGGCCTCGTGCCAAGACACTAGTTTGTCTCATGAGACTTGCCGATGCATCGAAGAGCTATAACGGGCTCCACCCGTCACTTATTAAGTCCAGTGCATTCCACATATGAATAGGTTTAAACATATCATAAACCATAACATAATGGTATCACATAAAACATGCATAAAGGAAACATAAAATTTCCACATTTCAATCACAATATATCAATACAACACATTGATATAATAAAAATGCTTTCAAAACCATTTTCAATACCAAAATAAAATAAAGTTAAAACATTGTATATATTTTTCATTAAAAAAATGATGGCTTGTAGAGGAAGCCGAAACTCAAATAATGGTCACGGCGGCGGTGAAGTCGTTGTCGCCACATAAGTACCGAAAGAAAAACATTCCCTTTTTGTCGTTTAGTAAAACACTTCGAATAAAAAAGATTCCTTTTGAATAAACGTAAAAGTCAAAGGGGTTTATACACCGTATAAAAGAAAGTTGTGTATAAAATAAAATATGCCTCAATGAAAGGAGATTGAGACGAAGTCCTTAAAAATATCATTTTTAAAATAAAATAGATATATTATGTGTATTCACTATAGGTACAAATAAAGAATACAAAATAAGAAATAATAATATCATGACATAATTTGAAAGTAGGAGATTAACCCAAAGAATGGAAATTGGGTTAAGAAGTTCCCTTACCTTGTGTCCGACTTGACTCAACCGTTATTTAACCTCCTGAATAATAAACTAGAGTTAATATCTACCTTATTAAGAACAATTTTCAATTTCATTATCCTTTTTATATCACTTATTACAATGTTATGAACATTATGTAATTATTTAAGTTAATAACGGTCGTTTTGTCGATCTTTGGTACTTGAGTCAACAATAAACTTCTTATAATTACATGTTGTTTATGTGGTAGAATATCCATTATCTCCAGACTTATATTCATTATTTAGATGTCATATATATCTTATATATCCAGTATATACATTCATTTATAATATTACGTAACATTTAGAGGTAGGAAATGAAATGCACCGTTCATGGAGAGGGTAAGCCGTATGTACGCATGAATGCTACTTTCATTTCAATTTCATATTTAATGGAACGAAATCATAATGATATAAATGTATAATATAATTCCAGTATAATATATTTTATAATACCATTTACTCCATCCTTTATACATCCCACATATGGCATTAACGATTCAAATCACTTTGAGGGGGCAGTAGTCCGCACTTCCTAAAATGAAATTATCGCGTTTTACCCATAATGGAAATCATAAAGTATGCCATAAATGAGAAATACAGAAGCATAAGTAAAAAATAAACATATTATATATAATATATAAAAATAATGACATCTTAATGGCCACCTTTGAAGGTGTTATATGAGTGTTGAACAATCATCGTTTCGTGAGGCAGAAATTCGCCATCCACAGAAACTGTATGTTTTTTAACCATTAGATGTAGGTGTGTGTAAGTGTAGCTCGAATACTTCTTATAACAACATACTAGTATATTGAGGATACTGGTGTTGTTACAAAAGAAATTAATAAAAAGAGTTTAGGGGGTTGGAGAAGAAAAATAAAACAAAACAACATTAGAGAAGACATTACCTCAAAATCGGGTAACTCTTTTTGATTCGAGCCAAAGGCTTCCTTGGGAAGAGTTCTGCCCAAAGTGAGGCTTCTAGGAGTAAGAGGGGGAAGTTGGGAGAGTATTTGGGCAGAGGTTGGCCGAGCCAAATGGCTTGAAAGTGTAAATGAGGTGGGAGAGGTGGGGGCCTTTTATAAGTGGAGAGGAGGGGCACTTTTGGAAAGATTAAAATGTTACATTATTTCACAATGCTTTTCGGATTATAAAGGTCCCACACTTATATAATTAGAGGATAAGGTGATAAGGTTTCTAAATCTCCTCATCCAATAGGCTTTGGACAAGTGTAAGCCTTGGATTTTTCATTATCTTCTCATTTTATTTAAATCGTTAAATAATGAGGTCATTGCTACATCATAATGATGTCATAAATAATTTAATTTATTTAATGTCTAAAAATTATAAAACAAATACTATGATGTAGGAAATCTTTTTATATTTCTAATGAATATTTATAGTCAAAATTTGGACTTTTGTAACCCCACTTAAAAACTGGTTTAGTAAAATAACTCATGTTTGTGTCAATTTAATTTTAACATTAAATAAATATATATTAATGTCATTTTCCAACTAAAGTGGCTCCATGGGGTCCCCAAGTTGACCCATGGGTTTTCTTGGTCGTCCATGACTCATCCAATAGGAGTAGGAAAAGTGTCATGCTCATCTCATATTATTAAAACATTATTTGTACCTTAAACTACACTAATTACCTCTAATCGAGATTAAGAACTTAAAAGTTACTATTCACCAAAAAATTATTTTAATATCATTGAACCACATTTTACTTCTTAATGACAACCATGTATGTCGGATTTTTGAAAATAAAATCACAGAAGTGGTAATATTTCATTTAAACGAAAAATCAGTTATTTAACTACCACTTAGTGGTTTCACTATTCATCAAAAATTGAAGTTTTTCAGAACAATGCCAAAATTTCACCCTAAGCTATAATTGATATTCTGAATTCAAAAATGATGTCTATTTTACAAAATTCCAAACATATAAGTTGCATTAATTAATTTTATAATTAATTCCCGCTGTTACGACAAATAGCGTGTTTTTAAGAAACAATTTATATCAAAAGATTGGCAATTGTTTATGTCCAATTTCAATGTTAAATTAATTCTAATGACCACCATTGGATAAAATGGTAAAAATATATTCTAATTATACCTTAAAACCACTAAATAGTATAATTTATCACAATAAATTATTTTGATTAAAAAAGTTGTTTTAAAGTATTTTTCACTATTCATAAAAAATTAGAAGTTCTCAAAAAAATACCAAAAATTCAACATAGGCTAATTTCGATATTCTGAATCCAAAAATGAAGTCCATTTTGAAATATAAAATTTCTATAATTTTAAAAAGTGGTTATTACTATTCATAATGGCTATTTTATTAGTCGCGGTGTTTTAGAACTCAAAGTTGCGTACAATGCAAGCTATTGCATTATTGAATGAGAAGCGTATCGTGGAAGCTCGGGGTATTACATTCTCCCCTCCTTCAATAAATTGCGTCCTTGCAATTTGAAATTTTTCTTTGAAAATAAAAGGTTGAAAAGAGAAAATACCTTTGAGGAAAACCCACATCGGAAATAAGGTTAATAAATATATAACATTAAAAGAAAGCAGGATAAGTACAAAGGTCACCCGATATAGCCCATTCTAGGATTATATGAAAATATGGATATGGAGGAGAAACAAACCATCAAGGTCTGATGGAGAGTTATAGAAAACAGGATTAGGAGAAAGTTTAACCACAAGAAAATCACAAACTTGTGATTGGTTAAACGGTCATTGAATCCCCAGTTGGAAAAGTTAACCGACAACATTTTTGTTTTAAGTTACCTTTTATAATGTTGAGGAATTTATTTAGGAGATTTACTAAGAACGTAAGGGAATATACATACTTGTTATGTATACTATCATTCGTTAATAAATTTTTACCACAAACCCAACTTTTACTCCAAATAGTAACGGAACTCAAAAATATTCTATTTATCCTAATTGTATAAGGTTGAAAATGTTAACAAATACCATTTAGATTAGTAAAACTACTTTGTAATAACCAGGGACTTCCTGTAGGCTAGTGGTAGGAAATAAAGGCCTGTCGCACTATGATTGTGGGTTCGATTCCTGCAGCTTTTTCCGACGCGATGGGTTATGCCCCACCCTGCAGGTTGTCCTTTTTCCTAAAACTATAGTATTATAATATTCCAAAAATAATATTCAGAAATTCTTTAACCTTAAACAATACTATCCATGGTTCAACTTAATCCATTCCAACCTTAATAGTTATCCAAAATACCTCCGTCCAGACTTTCCCTAAAAGGTCTCTAAATTCCAAAATCAATTGTAACATCAGATTCCCCAAACAAAGAAAAGTTTCTCTTATTGTCACATACTAAAAATATGATTACCTTAATCATATTAAAACCTTACTGAAATCAACAAGTACTGCAGTACAATCCATATATATATATATCACATTATTCTTATAACCAGAATATAATCCTTGAGTCCAAAAGCACCAATACATTAATTATTCCGCTTCAACTGTAGTCACAGCATAAGATTGGCCTTGATCCCTTGGCCTTTTCTGAGGTAAGTTTCCTTGACTCTTAGGACATTCATTTGCATACTGCCCTGTTTCCCTACAATTGTAGCATTCAACTTTGACAGCCTCTTTCTTTCCCTTGCAATCACGAGCCTGGTGACCCTTTTCTCCACATTTATAACAAACTCCCATTCCTTTTAGGCAAGTACCAGGGTGATTCTTCCCACAATTATAACATAATGGAAAATCCTTCTTTCCCTTTTTCCCTTTATCTGTCTCTTGTTCCACCGTTCTCTTCTTCTCTTGCTTTACTTTGTTGTCATAAGACTTAGAGAATTCCTTTTCTGTCTTGATAGCACACGAGACAATATCTTTGTATGATGAGAAGGATTGTGATACTAAAGCTCGACGGAGAAATGGTTTTAACCCATCAAAGAAACGATCAATCTTACTCCTTGGGTTACGTATATAATCGGCAGCATGCCTCGCTAACCTTGTAAAGTTAGCCTCATACTTTGCGACATTCTCATCCTCCTTCTGCCTCAAACTCAGAAATTGCCTTTCCATATCTGCTCGATGGTCACGAGGAAAATATTTTTCTAAGAAAAGCTCTTTGAACTCCCTCCATTCCATATTCGATACGTCATCATCTTCCTTTGTGTTTTGAATCAGAGACCACCACTGATCGGGATCTCCAGTGAGGCGGTAAACTGCCATGACAACCTTCTCCCTTTCACTACTCCCCAAGGCATGGAATATTTTCTCTAAGGAATTTATCCATTGCTCAGCTACTGTAGGATTTGTAATCCCATTGAAGGTTGGTGGTTGTTGACTCATGAAACGACCTAGCATTGATCCTCCACGTTGCGGATCAGGGTGCTCCATACGAGTAAGGTTATTATTCATAACCTGCGTGAGTTGTCCCAGTACGGTGAGAAGATGATCAGCACCAGTTGTATCTCCAGATCCACAATAATTATCTTGAGTAGGAGGTCAATCCCTACACGGAGTTCGTGCATTGATACGGTTTCCATTCCTTCCACTAGGCGCCATTTCTAAACAATGTCATAAACTAGATTAGTTTATGAATCAAAATACATAATTCCATACTTGTTAAACACTTTACATAAATTGAACTATTTATGGATATAATCCATAATCATAAAAAGAAATGTTTTCTTTGAGGAAGTATGTACTCATAACCCTTCATAGTGGTTTGTAAATAAAATGAGAATTATCCTAAGCATATCCCCTGGGAGTGTCGTAACCAAGAGTGCAGCAAGGCTCGTTTTCGTGCACCAGTTCCCATTCGAGTCTAGCTCAAAGCGGTGTTTTCGGGTTTTACCCCTAGGTACATCTGTGCCAGAGCCGCCTCTACCTGCTCGTATCCAGACAGGGATGTATTTCTCGGAAAACTCATAACATCTCTATAATACCAAAATTCTAGGAAGTTCTTCTATACTAATCCTCAAAGTCTATCTTTGGGCTATGTGCTCTAATCAGAGTTTATCTAAATCTAGCTTCCAAGGTTAGTACTAAACTGCCTCTGATACCAACTGTAACGCCCCGACCCCAGCTACCTAGAGTCGGTGCATTACTTTGTAACATTGGCATGATCACAAAAGATCAAGTCTCGAAAGACCGATTAGTTTAGTAGCCTTGGAAACACTAGATACATTCATAAATGTTACATTACATCACAAAGTGAAAAACTATAATAACATAGTCTCCATAGTCCACACTTCTATCCTCTTCGGACTATCCCTGTAGGTCATTCATAAAATACTTTTTCACATCCTGGAAAATATTAAAACATTGAAAGGGGTGAGCTCAGATGCTCAGTAAGGATAACAATTTTGCGGAAGCTTTCATAAATAAACATTAACATTTAAGGAAATGTATAACTAAAACAAAAGCCTTCTAAACATGAACTTCAACATAATATGGCAAAAGTAAAATGAGATAATTCCATTTACTTATTCACATGGATATTCTACTAGTCGAATAATCACATGCAATATCAATAACCACTTTCATAATGATGGAATGCATAATGCCAGACTATCATAACCACGTAGACAAGGCCTCGTGCCAAGACCACAAATAAGATTTTGCCAAGGCCTCGTGCCAAGACACTAGTTTGTCTCATGAGACCTGCCGATGCATCGAGGAGCTATAGAGGGCTCCACCCGTCACTTATTATGTCCAATGCATTCCACATATGAATAGGTTTAAACATTTCATAAACCATAACATAATCGTATCACATAAAACATGCATAAAGGAAACATAACATTTCCACATTTCAATCACAAGATATCAATACAACACATTGATATAATAAAAATGCTTTCAAAACCATTTTCAATACCAAAATAAAAGAAAGTTAAAACATTGTATATATTTTTCATTAAAAAACGATGGCTTGTAGAGGAATCCGAAACTCAAATAATGGTCACGGCGGCGGTGAAGTTTTTGTCACCATATAATTACCGAAAGAAAAACATTCCCTTTTTGTCGTTTAGTAAAACACTTCGTATAAAAAAGATTCCTTTTGAATAAATGTAAAAGTCAAAGGGGTTTATACACCGTATAAAAGAAAGTTGTGTATAAAATAAAATATGCCTCAATGAAAGGAGATTGAGACGAAGTCCTTAAAAAGATAATTTTTAAAATAAAATAGATATATTATGTGTATTCACTATAGGTACAAATAAAGAATACAAAATAAGAAATAATAATATCATGACATAATTTGAAAGTAGGAGATTAACCAAAAGAATGGAAATTGGGTTAAGAAGTTCCCTTACCTTGTGTCCGACTTGACTCAACCGTTCTTTAACCTCCTGAATAATAAACTAGAGTTAATATCTAACTTATTAAGAACAATTTTCAATTTCATTATCCTTTTTATATCACTTATTACAATGTTATGAACATTATGTAATTATTTAAGTTAATAACGGTCGTTTTGTCGATCTTTGGTACTTGAGTCAACAATAAACTTCTTATAATTACATGTTGTTTATGTGGTAGAATATCCATTATCTCCAGACTTATATTCATGATTTAGATGTCATATATATCTTATATATCCAGTATATACATTCATTTATAATATTACGTAACATTTAGAGGTAGGAAATGAAATGCACCGTTCATGGAGACGGTAAGCCGTACGTACGCATGAACGCTACTTTCATTTCAATTTCATATTTAATGGAATGAAATCATAATGATATAAATGTATAATATAATTCCAGGATAATATATTGTATAATACCATTTACTCCATCCTTTATACATCCCACATATGGCATTAACGATTCAAATCACTTTGAGGGGGCGGTAGTCCGCTCTTCCTAAAATGAAATTATCGCGTTTTACCCATAATGGAAATCATAAAGTATGCCATAAATGAGAAAAAAAGAAGCAAAAGTAAAGAATAAACATATTATATATCATATATAAAAATAGTGACAACTTAATGGCCACCTTTGAAGGTGTTATATGAGTGTTGAACAATCATCGTTTCGTGAGGCAGAAATTCGTCATCCACAGAAACTGTATGTTCTTTAACCATTAGATGTAGGTGTGTGTAAGTGTAGCTCGAATCCTTCTTATAAAAACATACTAGTATATTGAGGATACTGGTGTTGTTACAAAAGAAATGAATAAAAAGAGTTTAGGGGGTTGGATAAGAAAAATAAGACAAAACAACATTAGAGAAGACATTACCTCAAAATCGGGTAACTCTTTTTGATTTGAGCCAAAGGCTTCCTTGGGAAGAGTTCCTCCCAAAGTGAGGCTTCTAGGAGTAAGAGGGGGAAGTTGGGAGAGTATTTGGGCAGAGTTTGGCCGAGCCAAATGGCTTGAAAGTGTAAATGAGGTGGGATAGGTGGGGGCCTTTTATAAGTGGAGAGGAGGGGCACTTTTGGAAAGATTGAAATGTTACATTATTTCACAATTCTTTTCTGATTATAAAGGTCCCAAACTTATATAATTCGAGTATAAGGTGATAATTTTTCTAAATCTCCTCATCCAATAGGCTTTTGACAAGTTTAAGCCTTGTATTTTGCATTATCTTCTCATTTTATTTAAATCGTTAAATAATGAGGTCATCGCTGCATCATAATTATGTCATAAATAATTTAATTTATTTAATGTCTAAAAATTATAAAAAAAAATACTATGATGTAGGAAATATTTTTAGCTTTCTAATGAATATTTATAGTCAAAATTTGGACTTGTGTAACCCCACTTAAAAACTGTTTTAGTAAAATAACTCATGTTTGTGTCAATTTAATTTTAACATTAAATAAATATATATTAATGTCATTTTCCAACTAAAGTGGCTCCATGAGGTCCCCAAGTTGACCCATGGGTTGTCTTGGTCTGCCATGACTCATCCAATAGGAGTAGGACAAGTTTCATGCTCATCTCATATTATTAAAACATTATTTGTACCTTAAACTACACTAATTACCTCTAATCGCGATTAAGAACTTAAAAGTTACTATTCACCAAAAAATTATTTTAATCTCATTGAACCACATTTTACTTTTTAATGACAACAATGTATGTCGGATTTTTGAAAATCAAATCACAGAAGTGGTAATATTTCATTTAAACGAAAAATCAGTTATTTAACTACCACTTAGTGGTTTCACTATTCATCAAAAATTGAAGTTTTTCAGAACAATGCCAAAATTTCACCCTAAGATATAATTGATATTCCGAATTCAAAAATGATGTCTATTTTACAAAATTCCAAACATATAAGTTGCATTAATTAATTTTATAATTAATTCCCACTGTTACGACAAATAGCGTGTTTTTAAGAAACAATTTATATCAACAGATTGGCAATTGTTTATGTCCAATTTCAATGTTAAATTAATTCTAATGACCACCATTGGATAAAATGGTAAAAATATATTCTAATTATACCTTAAAACCACTAAATAGTATAATTTATCACAATAAATTATTTTGATTAAAAAAGTTGTTTTAAAGTATTTTTCACTATTCATAAAAAATTAGAAGTTCTCAGAAAAATACCAAAAATTCAACATAGGCTAATTTCGATATTCCGAATCCAAAAATGAAGTCCATTTTGAAATATAAAATTTCTATAATTTTAAAAAGTGGTTATTACTATTCATAACGGCTACTTTGATTAGTCGCGGTGTTTTAGAACTCGAAGTTGCGTACAATGCAAGCTATTGCATTATTGAATGAGAAGCGTATCGTGGAAGCTCGGGGTGTTACAAATAAACTATGTCATTAAAGATTTTGGGATGCCAGAAGTACCAAGTGAGACCATGAAATTTAACTCATATTTGTGCCATTGTGTTCCTATGTGTATGTGGGTTAAATGCATAGTCCCAATCAGATAATATAAGGAAACCCAACTTAAAATTAATTTTTCTAGTCTTCTACACCTTATCAATATCATCCTATGATTTTAACAATATATGAAAATATACTATGGCTATTGGTATCAGCTCCCAATTCTAAATACCCCAACAGGGTGCAATATGAGGTTTTAATTCAAGAAAAGGCCAAGTATGGTCACCTTTTAGATAGAAGATACGCCCCATGATAAGTATTTTTCACATTTTCACATGTTGTTGTAGTACACCGGGGTCATATTCCACCAAGAATCCCCTATAATAATGTTTCATGATGAGGTGGGGCTTCTACATAGATTTTTTCTATAGATCTGTGCCTTTAAGCACTTTAAGGAATAAAATACCTCAATATCTATTCGAAAGAGAACTATTAGGGTTATCCTCCATGATAGTGTCCTACCCAAGGACTTTAAATTCTTTTATTGGAACATATCATTCCCACTCCGGGTCTAAGTATTCAATTATCACATAGAGGTTTGCAAGAGAAATCAAGGATAATGCCACGAATCGAAGATTGGGGTTCTTCGGAAGCACGTTTAGTGTTGTTCTCGAAGAGTCGCTCTTTATATCTCCTTGAACCTCTAGTGATTGTCCTCGTACATGAATCTTGAGAAAACCAAAATATCAACTATGAAAACAACCACAAATATTTTGACACGTAAATGGAATATCCAATATATCAAATCCATAAAAACTGCATGAGAATTATTAAGACAAAATGGATCACAATATATTCATAATGGATATACCTTCTCTTGAAAAACAAGTTAGTTATATTGTACTCACAAACACTGAGATGATGATAACTCGACCTAAGATCATTCATTAAAAACCACTTTTCACCCTTAACTGGTAAAAAAACCATCCATATGGGGAAATGATACTTATTTTTAACTGTTATATTGTTCATCATTGGATAGACCACACACAATTAGAGTGAACCATCTACCCTCTTGTAAAAGTATATAGGTGATACCAAAGGTAAAACATTGATATGAACAAAACATTTCTCTATTATATCATCCAATTGAATATTGTGCTCTTTTAGCTCCAGTGGTTTGATATGATAAGAGGGTATTGCGATCAACTGTGTTCCTAGAACTAGTTCAATCATAAATTCTACCTCCCTCTCTAGAGTAAGTCTATAGAAATTTTTTGGGAAAACATTATAAAAGACCAAAACAATTGCATGAAGATCAAGAATAGAATAAAAGTCAACCTGATTAACAGCTACAACAACAAAAAAACTATTGAGATCTGGGTAGGAAGGTCCTATATGATAAGACCATAGGTCCCACTCTCTCTTTAACATCGAAGAGATCCCATCATCTCCATCAAATAACACACGTAGATGATAAAAATAAACCACAACATTATTAGTGATAAAAAATATATCCTTATGATGACATAAAACATATCTAGATCATGAACAATGAATTCATGTACTAAATCAGCATCGACTATCAATAACGAACAAGGACACTGAAATACCATCACATTCCTCTTACCAATAAGTGTCTATGGCTCCAAAACAAAGTCCTTGAGATCCATTTTAATTTTAATTATTTTTATAAAATAGTTATATATAAATGCATGGAAGGAACCTATATCAAATAAATCAGTCGTTATTGAAGATGAAATAAGGATAGTACCTCTCACTTTTGTCGTACCTACATCTACCTATGATAGAAACTAATAAACTATATGAAGTTTATTCAATTCTGAGGCTTGTAGATATAGCCTTGTAGTCTTTGAAGCATCTTTTATTCTATAGGAGCATTTAAATATTATGATCCCTAAAAATAAATAGGTGTAGGCATTTTCTGGAAAAGAAACACTACATATTGATATAGCGCCCACAACCATTACACATCTTCATAGGCACAAAATAATAACTCAATGTGTTCCCATAATTTCCACACTAATAACAAGTATGGGGAACACTAATGGCTATAACTAAAGGTTAAAAGGATGAATTATACTAGAAATCATTGCCACCACTCCTAAGATGATTATCCCACATCTTCTTCCTCCCTTGTGCACCATTAAAGCTTCCACTGAGTGGAAGATAATGGGAAGAATAACCAACCATTCCTCCCATACCTATCTATTACATTATATCCTTATCGACTATCTATCTATAGGTTGAAAATTTTTGTATAAATACTAATGATATGATATCTGATCATAGCCCCTAAAGGTACTTCTGAGCCATCAGCTGGTCAATATTTACCACCTCTGGAGAAAAATGAACCATCTCTACAAACTGATTCGTGTATGATAACACCAAATTCTCTACCCGATGCAAGGATAAGAACATCATATACTTAAAAATCATCAATTAATCTCTCTAAAACTGCTTAAATTAGTGGGTCTTGAAACCCTTCAAATCCAAGACTACATGTCTTTCCTCCAACATCATGGAATCCCAACATCTTTTGTTGGTACCTCATGTATGAATGAGGGAGGTTGAAATTAACTTCATATTCTTAGGTGTATCTAGGAAGTCTAAGGTTTGAAAAATATTTTCAATTCATCCCTCCTCATCATGAGGTTAATTCATACCCTTAAAGTAAAATGGATCCTTGCATAATAAATATCATTATCGATCCAATTCTCTTAAAACTCTTGGTTATACCTCAATAATTTTGTTCTAAACATACATTATATTTTGGTCGATAGAAAAAAATTCCCACACATGATATCCATGATAAGATTCTGATATAAAGGTGGATTCTATTTGGGATAATTTTTTGTACCTTCCTGAAGAACCTATAGAATATTTCATAGAGTCATACCACTACAAACTAGGATAGAAATGATGATCAAAAAACAAGATAGTATCAGTTCAAATTAGAAAACCATAAGAAAAATTGAGATTAGGATCAAGAACTCATTACAAGATACACACATCCCAACATCCCAGGGTAACATGAGTATCATCATGGAAATTGATAGTTAGTACTCAATGTAACGTACCTATGAAGCCTCAAAAATACTTTATCATGTCTACCAACATCCCAAAACTAAGTGAAAATTTTCCTCATATTCCAAATTATGAAAAACTTAAAATACATACCCTCACAAACAGGTACCCGACCTGAACCGCCACATACCCGAAGGGAATTCCCGATCTCCTTAGGCTGGAGACAAGCACCCGGGAATCAAAAAAACTATAGGGAACTATTTCTCCCAACTAGATTTATAAAACATGAAATATATATAAATACACATTAAGAGAAAACAGTGGAAGAGTAGACAAGAATATATTTCATCATAATAAGTGAACATAAGAGAAGATACAACTCCAAAGTTGCTAAACAATTTACAACATAATATCCCAACAGAAAAGGGAATGTAAAACAAAAATAGATACTCCATGTGATAGCATGTTAAAAATCACACAATCTCACCACTAGCTACCCAAACATAGCTCATAGAAACCTCACCGCCTCACTATAGTGTATTTTCATTCCCTACATCGAAATACATAAAAAGTTTTATACATCCTCAATGGGGTGAAATGGGTGTTATATAAATAGGCTCCGTCGAATCCCTCTGAGTTTTTCAATAACAAGTCTCTATATAATAATATTAACTTGCTCAAATTTAAAGAAGAAAATATTAATAATAACTTAAATAATTATCATGTTAAAATAATTTTAAAACATTTAATCACCTTTCTTCCACATTTAAAAGGAAATATAGTTTTAATTAATAATAAAAATATAAAATTAGACAAACCAAATAATGTATCTAATATCATATCATATCTAATTAAAATCAAAGCATAGGTAACATCACACTGTGGTTCACTATAGGTCAGAATAGCTAGGAAACTCAAACCTAATCATGTACAATATTATACATAAACCTTCAAGATATATGTGTTAAATATAAAGAGAAGAGTAACATACTATCATGTGAACCTCTCAATAGGTCTATCAAGTCCCCAGTACAATGGACTAAGGGAGAAAAAGAACACCCGATGAGTGAACCCCCTAAAAATATCAACATATGAGGCCCATTACAGCATCTTCCAGCTAATAACTCATGGCTTCCCATGTAATACATTTTCCAAACCATTTAATCCAATCCATTATTTGAAAAAAAAATTTGACAAATTCATTTCACAATGCTTTGAAAATACTGTTTCATTTTCCAAAATAAGGGGAAACCCATATTTTCTCAAAAAACTATTTCCACACACATAATTAAATCATTCCAATTCATTTATAAGACAATTTATAAAAAATATATTAATGTAGTTCATCCAACATAATCTATAGATAAAACCACCTACCTCAAACTTGGGTCGCACACACCTGCAGTGGGATCCAACAACAAAGAAGAATGAAAAGACAACAACAGAGACCCCAGAATCAATACTCACATCTCATAATGAATTCAATAAACAAAAAATATTAGCAAAGAATCTAAAACCACATTCCTAAATAAACTCACATGTTGCACCAAAACCAACACAAGTCACCCTCTAGAGGAAGATCACACAATAGATATGGAAAGGATAAAGAAGAATCAACTCCATAATATCAATATATATGAAATAATATCACAATGACATTATTTCTACCAATAGCGATGAATATATAGAAAAATTACTTTTCAAAGAAGTGTGGTGCAACCACAGTTAAGATCAATCGCTAAAAAATTGATATGAAAGGATATTAGATCCCCAAATTAACCTTTTATATCTCTAATGTTAAAGAGAAATTCCTTCATCTAGAATGAAAGATTAACCATCCATGAAGTGCCTTAAAAACACTAATCCTAAAACATAAATGACGTGAAACCATTTCATGACGTGAATTTATCAATTCACAAATGATATCAAAAAATGTATCACCTTGAATTAAAGATCCTCACTTTTACAATTTCATGAGGTGAAATCAATTCATGTCTTATAAACCTTTAATTATTTGAACCAATTCATGAAATCTTTAAATAATCCAATACATGATGTGTAAATGTTCACGGTGTTAAAATTTACTTTATTTAGTGAAAAATATGGACTTATAAGAAAGAATCAAAACTATCTCTATTGATCTACAAACTTAGGGAGAACCTTAAAAATCCTTTAAAAGATTTCTACCCTAAATCCATTAATTACAACAAACATAAATCCCCAAACATTAGTTTTTTTTTCTTAGAAAATTTTCTTTGTCCTTAGGAGTCCCAAAACACTCCCAAATAAGGAGTAAAAATCAATATAGAGATGAGAAATGCCTAAAATAGGATAATAATATGTTAAAATGGTTAATTCAATGAGAATAGTGGCATTTTTAATTCAACATAGACGTTATATACACATATTTCTAATAGATTCCTCCATAGGATTGGAATGTTGAGAGAGTATATCAGGCCATTTAATCTACCAATAAATTCAGAAACCATCATATTTTCCCATTGTTTTCAATTCTTGAGGTCAACAACAATTATTTTCCTTAGTATGGAGAAAAATCAATAAATAAACTGATAGTGAGGTTTTTCCAATATTATGATGGACCCAACTAATAAGATACCTTAATAGACTAAAGTTAGTCCAACTATAGTTTTTTACAAATCAATATAGTTTGTATCCCTCTTATTTTTCATGTTTTCCCATTATGGGGTAACACTTAGATGAAAATGTAAGAGATGTTTCTTCAGATCTCCCATGTCATCGAATGTTAAGGAAATAAGATTCTCAATACTAGGAAAAGGAGGGCTGTTATCCAAAAATTTCGGATATGGATTCATGTCAAACATCACAAGGGAATGATGGGCTTCTACAACCTTCATTCAAGTTGGAAAAGAATCTATGGTGTTAATAAACTCTTGGTGTGACATTATCTTATCCATATATTAAGTGTGAGAAAATAAGGAATCTTGATGTAGTTTTCTAATATTTTTCTAATCTTGACGTCCAATTCACATTAGGTCTAATTGGAAATTTAAATATGTGTGAAGTGGCTACCGTAATGTAGGAATATCATGATCTTCCTAGATTCTTTAATTCAAGTAGATTTTATATCTAGATCTATATCCAACACGATGGTTATATTTTTTAGGTATAGATTAAACCGTTCTTGATTAGTGGGAGTATGTGTATTCACTTATAATAGAAGGTGATACCCGGTGGGAATTTAACCCCTGAGTAATTCCTTATAGATTCTTTAGAGTTTGAATATCATAGACTGATACTTTTCCACCTTATCTTCCACAAATAGGACTTCATGATCTCTAGTTAGTGAGTATTATGGAACCATTTCTATCCCTTTATCTTTAGTGGAATGGTATCAAGGAGTATGGAAACTGTTTTTTTGAGGTTCCAGGTTCTGGGTATACCACTGATTCTGAGTAAGAACACCCTTATATTGTGTTTTAGTACAACCTATATATCAAGAAATTATTTTCTCATTGTTTGACTTAGTTTTTGTGTCTTGATCAATGCTATTTACCATATTTACAATGATGAAGTTCCCTAATAGATATTGGTCAACAGGAATCACTTCATCATTATCAAAGTAAGGGTGAATCTTTTTTACCTATATCCTCTTCAAAGTGTATATAATGGTATTTTACATGGTACCCTTCTTGAGATATATCGAGGGATTCACCTTAGTTCCCTACCTTAGTTGATCTTTTGGATTACAATTTTTTTGTGTTAGATCTTATTTGTTAGAGATTATTTGGAATTGATCTTTGGTTTTTGATCTTGAGGTAATCTCTGACCATCCTAGATAGATTTTCCCTAAACGATTGGTGTGTGTCATGTGGTGGTAGAAATGCTTGGGTGGAAGGATTTGGGAAATTTTTTCCTATTCAAGAAAATAATGATTTACATAGATGAGATGATAATAATACCACCATCCATGAGGGATGATATTGATGTGGATTGACCACCAATGATTCATAAAACTATTAGGGATTTGATAATTCTATGTGTTATTTATGTGTTAAAAATGATCTCAAATCTATGGGACAGGTTTGACTTGGAGGCGTCATCAGTATCTTTTGAGCTCTCTAAGGGTTTAATGACCCTAAGGGTGGTGGCGGTGGTAAAAACTCCTCCTGCTTTGGGGGATGGGTTTCTCTCATATATCCTCTATGGTGGTTTACAATGAAATCTTCTTGATTGGGAATATTTTCAATAAAGTATACCGTGGTTTAGCACCTACTTAGTGTGTGAGATCCTTTCCATAGGGAGTTTCCCCCAAGAAAGGGGATATTTTTTTCATATGAGGTGCTTTCTCAACATTTTGGGAGGAATGGATCATAATCTTACCAATTTTTCAGTCTCTTTAGTTTCACTAATTTTGTTCCTTCGAAAGAGGTATTTTTTATTTGATCAAACAAGTGAAGTGCGCATTATTTGAACATGTGACCTCTCCTGTGGTAATAACATTATAGGCTTCCATATTTGGGGGATCCTACTAACTTGGTAACAAAGTGAAGTGTAATTAATCATACTCTCCCCATCACTATATACATTTTTTTGATGATGAATAAGTGATTATTTATTATAGTTTTGATAGGATGTGGAGGAAATAATGAAAAAATCTCTCATTGTGATTTTCTAACCATGACTTATTTACTATAAATAATGAACAAAGTTCTATATGATGAAAATGTTCATTCACTACTTGAATATTATCATTTTATATATGATAATATGGGTGATTAGTTTTTAGATGGTGAAGGGTTGCCTCCAGGTTCTAGAATAAGTAAGGCATGCATTCCACCTTCAACACATTTGGGATGTCATAAAGGGGAATGGTGATATGTAAAAACATATTTGAGGGGTTATTCTCTGATAAATCTTTCAATTTATCCATTTCAAATTCATCATTACCATAGAAGAAATATTCCACTAGATCTTACCATAATGGTTGTTTTCGCCATGATTTTTCAGAGAGGGGAGGATTCCCTTATACTAATATAGGTGGCATATCATGAGTTCTTATTGACATCATAGGCTATATCTACATTGATCCTTAAAATATCACCCAGTGTGAGGATGATATAATGTAAATTTTCTTTATGGGGGATTTCCTTGTTGTGATAGACTACTATTTAAGGGAGGATATTCATAGTAATCGGTTAGTATAATAATAAGGGGTGGACTTCCTTCATTTTTATCTTCTTAATATAGGTAGTATTGTCATAGCTAGCATCATGAGGATACTCCACATGACGGATTCTTATATGATCGTAAGGAGGACCTCCATGACAAATATTTTGGGGAGGGCCTCCAGAACTACTTTCCATAGTATCTTAATGGGGAATTTTTGTATGAGTCTTCTCTTACAATAGTAATAGTAGTTAGGTGATTTTGGATCCACTATAGATAGTCATTATAGGGACTCAGGAGTATCAGCGTTGATTGGTGCAAGAATATGGGCCTATATTTGGGGTGTTTTCCACCATGGTGAGATATTATTTTAAATTTTATCCTCATGGTAGAATAATGACATATGTATATGGGAGTCTTATTAGATGAATCATATTTCATTAGTGGAGTAGGTTGTTAAGCCCCTTTGTGTTGGGTATGAATATGTGAATATCCCTTATGTTCTACTAGAATATGTTGATGGATCCCTTCAGACAGAGTATGAATTTGTGATTTCCTTTCTATAATCATCGGGTTGTGTCGTTGGTCTTCTTCAGATAGAAAGTGATTAAAAATATTTCCATAATTTTAATCTTCTATAAGGATATCTGATAGGCCTTCAACAAAGATATGGTAAAATTAAAACCCTATAGTGTTCCCAATGGGATATAACAACTATCTTTTTGAAGGGGTGTAGGGATATAGACCTATACTTGTGTAGTTTTAATTATTTATCGATGACAATGTTAAACACTAATGGGACTAGGAGTGTTTCCCTTCCTTTAAGTGATCATCAAAATATATTTATCACCACCTTCTATTGTTATTTCCCTGATCTGGTGACAATTTTTTAGGATATGGGCATGGATATAATCATGTCCAACCATTATCAACAAGATCTATTGGTGGGATTGCATGGTGGGAATGGGAATGTGTTTCTCTTAAATAGTGGAAGTAGGAATATACACCCACTCATGTCGTTTTTCCATCAAGATAGTCAAATGGGTTTGGTTAATGGGGTCTGGAATATTCACTTTCCCCTGCATACTGTTGAAATATACTAGAAGACTTTTGTGTGCAAAAAGGAATATGATCCTATGCACTAGTTGTCATTATAGTATGTCGGTGGGATTCTCTAGTGTAAATAGTGATATGAGCCAACTCCATGTTGTTCACAGCTCACCACACCTAAGGTTATATCCTATAATATTGGTTTCCAGTTACTAAGGGGGTGTTCTACTAGTTGTCTCCCTCAAATGGTGGATGAGGTATGGTAGTTGCATGACACTAGTGATAACATCGTCAGGATCTCTCTTGGGAGACCCATGATCTAAAGAGAGGTTTTGGTTGACTTATTGACCAATTTTCCTAATATAAGAATAGTATTAGTTTTCATGACTTCATGGTAAGCTCAAAAAGTTGGTGTTGGTGGTGACATGTGTTTGTAGATTCATTGCAACTTTCCTCGAACAAGATGGACTTATAGGATTCAGCACCTAGAGACCTTTTTGTGTAGCCTCCAGGTTCAAGATGGTACCATACCACTGGTACTCCCTTGCTATTTAATTTTTCATAATGGGATTGAGATTCAAAGAATGTGATGTTTCACCCTTATTTGTGGGGTTTGTATCTCTCATGGTGGCTAAATCATATGAATTCTTGCTTGATGATGATGTCACTTCTTTGTATTGAAGATATATCTTTATAATCATACCTAAAAGATACAAAGAAAATAATAAAACCAATAATTATAACATCTCAAGTAGGTCCATATTCAACTAATAATTTTCATAGGTGAAATATTCGCATATAATTAAACATTTTTTCATAGAATATGTGACACAAAATAGTCTTATATTTTAGGTAACCTGATTTATTTTTTGTAATTGAAAGATTCATGTCGGGTTCACCATTTTTTCTCAACCTGAAATGGAGTGTCTTATGGATCAATTATGAGGGGATAAGTGTGGCTACACAATATTCACTACAGACCACTATTTTTACTTAAAATGGTTTGTAATAGGGTTTATTAATGGAACAAGAGACACCCAGTGTCTCCCACATCCATGAATAGAGATATCACTATGGACATGATTTCTAAAGGTAGTCAGACAAAGGGGGTTTCTTACAAATGAATCTTAAGAACTCTCATTGGTCAATAATATGGGAGAATGGGATCATCCTAACCTATTAGAGGGGATTATTAAAAACTTTGGGAATCATATAGTTTTAATTCATGTTCATGAATCTGTCCCAAAACCCTAGTATGTGAATATTTACCGCCATGAAAGTAATCAGTTATTAGTATGTGTTTATGTGAATATATGTATATATCATATCTATCCTATCAATGGTAATAACTATATATATCAGGTTTTATTAATAAATTACACCATATATATATATATCATAGGTTTTCTATCTTCATCTCATTATTATTTAAAGATTTTGTTCTATAGGTCACTATGTTTTAAAGCTACACAGTTTGGTGCTCTAGAGTTTATTACTATTCGAGAAGATGGTAGATTGTTTTGGTATCAAAATTATTACCATGAAAAGGAATTACTATTTATCATTGGGAAAGGAATCAAAACCCATGTAGTTTGATTCCACTTAATGGGGCACATCATACCTTTTAATTTCATGTGACAAGGACTGATCCACGCAATTTAACATGGTGCGGTAAGGTTGGTTAGATAGAAGATGCCTTGTAAAATATGTTGTGGGGCTTACATAGGAGTCTCCCTTTCTGTTGATGAGTTGTCTTGGTAAGAAATAGATACTTTCTATGGTAAGTGTGGTCTTTGTCAGAATATATCCTAGATGAGGTAGGTATAATTGTCACCTAGAAGGAATATGTCCCTCTGGTTGGGGGTTTGATATTATTGGGAATAAATCCAAAAAAAAGGATAGTCCATGTGGAATAATCCCTAATTAATGGTATATCATAACTCATGTGAATATATCATAGTGAAGTAAGGTCATTAGTAATGTCATGAGGAATATAAACCCCTGATAATGGGTATAGAAGATTTATGATGTCAGTTTTGAACCAAAAAGATGTGTACTATATGTCCTATAAATAAGGAATCAAATTCCACATTCTTTGAATGAAATGGTTTAACTCCACGTGATAGGTACATACCATTTAGATTCATGGCATATAGTGAGGATGTTTTCATGTAGTTTAACATTGTTTAACTAAGACATTGTCATGTGGTTTAACATCATGCAACAAGGACTTCTATGCTTTGACAATTGCGATAGAAGTGGTTCATATAGGGATTATGCATATAGGGGTGATCTATCCCACTTAATTGTAGAGGATAGAATGTTATAGGGTAGTCTTCCTTGATAATTATACTGTTGGGGAATACACAGCTACTATACATGTGTAATTGGAATGAAAGAGGCATATATTTCACACATTTCTAGAAGCAAGAAGGATTCTTTCTCCCATTAAAAATATGGTATGGTTAGGTGTAGGGATCGTGCCAATTTTGGAAGCCTATATCCTCAAGTGAAATCAATAATTTATCAGGTTCCCCGTATGTTTGGGCTCTGACCAAGTTTGACCAAGTTTTGTTTCATACTCCACGTAAATTCTCACTGATGTCCTTGATATTAGGATATCATTATTAATGGAATTCAAGATTAAAAAACCCTTAGGGGTCCTATCTGTTGAGGGAGAGATAAGGGACATGCATCTTATCATGGTAATTCGTGATAAAAAGGGGTTCATGCTGGTTTTCATTATCTGGTTGTGCGAGTCTAGTGGTTCCAAAAGATATCATGGTGATGGAATATCCAAATAAGTTCTTTGGGTAAAGGGGTATCATGTTTTTTGGAATATGGCATTCATGGTATCTGGGTATGATGATTGGAAAAGTTTTTATCCCAAGTAGAGGGACATGGAGGGACATATCCCTAATGAGGGATTAGGAAGAGTGTTTCACCCTGGTGTAAGGTCTAGGATTTATTTCTCCATAGTGGATGACCATGGGTGATGGATAAATCATGTGAGTGAACTTGGGCGATGGATCACCCAAGTGGATGACCATGGGAAATGGGTCGCACAATTGGTTGACCCTATCTGATTCCCTTACTTAAGAAAGTAACCTTGAGTGATGGTTTTAAAAATTTTAATGTGGCTAGATGGGTTATTCACCGTAGTGTATGAATATAAGGAACAAAATTTCATTTCTTGATAGTTTCCCCCTTCACTTGATTTTACCACCACTCATTTTAGGTTCCTTAGGTATTAGAGTTTTATAGGATAACTAAGGGGTCTTTAGAGACCTATGTGAAGAATATTTATAAAAATATATATATATATATATTAAAAAAGATTGAAAATCATGCTATGCTGAGTGGCCAAAAAGTATATTTATAGGAAAATATAGTGGTATGGTTGAAGTGGTAGTAAGCTAGAGAGTTGGTGTGTATTGGTGAAATATGAAATATATTTTGGGTTCCTAGAAGGGACCCTAAGAGAATCATTTTGGGAGTACAAGGGGGATAAAGGGGACCCTGGGTTATATAAATGGATTATTACCAAGGAATTATTTCCATATTCTCTCTACCCCTTTATCCCTAAAAAAGAGTGAAAACCATCTTAAATAAGAACCTAGAGCTCGGAATGAATGGTTGAGATCATTTATTTTATTTAATGGTTATACTATAGGATTTGAATACCCTCAAATATTTAATAAAAAATCATCAAAAGTTATTTTACTTATTTAAATTAATTTTTATGATGTAATGCTTGTCTTTTAAAATCAAAATTTTCTATAATGATTTTTTAGAACTCATGCAAAAAAGAATATTAAATAAGAAATATGGGTGAGTAATATTTTATTTTTGGAATTAAAATCAATCCAAAATACTTTGTAAATGTCATAAATCAATGTAAATAAAATCATGACTTTCTTAAAAGGTTTGAACTTGCAAAAATTGGGTGTATTCCACTCTCATTAGTTCCAACATTTAGCATGATTTTGATGAAGCCAGTAATCATACAGACAAAAAGAGTATAGAGAGGAATAATTATAATGTTTTTATGTCTAACTTCTTGTAAAATAGAATTATTTTTATATTTATCTATAATATTTCAGAAAAATACCAAAGAATAACATTTTATTTCTTCCAAAATAATTTTAAGGTATTCTAAATAAACTTCTTCACATTCATAACATTCTTCCAAATCCATCTGATTTTGAATCATTTTTTTATTTTTATGATGGCCTTGGAGATTGTGGGTTAGATTGTAAGAGTAATTTTGGAACCTTCCACTTCTTATAAAAATATTTAGTTTAATTTTTGAGAAATAAGCAACACTTTGAATCATTATCAACTATTAAAGTTGACTAAATTAGAGCTGGATGTTTTTTGTGATCAAGAGTTGTAAATGAAACATGACTTGATGGATTTTATATTAAATATTAATAATGTACTAATAAAATATAATATTAATTATATCTGCATTCCTAAAAATCCAATAATCCATTCTATAATAATATTATCGATTTAAGGTGTTATTTTCTAAGATAACACACACAAAAGATGATATCTCTCAAATATTAATTAGTTATAAATATGATCTTATAAATATATTTATAAATCAATTTCCAACAATGAAATTTAATTTTAATAAAAATTAATTGGGATTATTATAAATTAAATAAATTTTATTTTATATTTCATTGATCATTTTTACTATTATTGTTTATCATATTTTTAATAATTTCAATTACTTTTATTTTTAAAAATATTTTATTGTTCCACTAAGTGGGAAAAAAATTATTTTCCTAGGAGGTTTATTTATTTTTCTAATCATGTAACTCATTGAGTGACTCTGCTTATTCCTTGAACTATATATTCCAAATATTATATATTGAAACTAACTACATCCTAATTAAAAAACATTATAAGATCATTTTATCTCTCAAATATAAACCCTTACCAACCTAAACCAAATCCTTCAAAAATCCAAATGTATCTCTCATTTTTTCAAAGAAGAATAAAAAATAACATAGGATACAACTTTTAGAATCTTTAAGAGACCAAAATTTCTACACAAAGTGGGGAGTGTCGATGTTATAGATTTTACTTTCCTAAACCACATGGATTTATTATAAAATAATGTTCTAAACTTCAAAGGACGGTAGTTTATGTTTGATGAAATGAGGACTGAATTTTTATATAAAAATGATGGTATATATTTTTCAATAATTATGATTTTAGTTCAGATGATAATGAAGTCCTAGTATCCCTGAATGTTAATGGTGATAATTTTTTAATTTATTCAATCAAGTAAGTTGAAATTTTTTATTTCCTCTATGAATGAAGTTAAAATTTCATCTCATCTCTAGGTAGTATAAATGAGGAAATAACAATTGAGATTTTTTTCATCTCTATTCGTAGGTATAGGTTTTAAGAGGAATCCTACTAAGGACCTATAGATTGAATGGAAGAACTTAGTTATGTTTATTTAGATTGATATTTCCTAGAGAAATTGCGAGTTCCAGAAATTATTATTTCCAAATATATATTGTCTCTATATTCTTTTGATTTAGAATAAATTGAATCTTATATGGTACATTTTGAGGTATATGTACCCTGAGAACAACAAAACATAGAGTTTTTATCCATATGGAAATATTTTTCCTCAATTGTCTGGAAGAGTGAGATTCATCTAATTGAAGTTATTGAAACCAAATTCCATGCCTTGAAGACTATAGGACATAGTGTTAACAATAAAATTTGATATTTTTTGGATGAATTAATTAAATAATATTATTCTAATTAGGTCTAAGAATAAGTTGAGGAGTGTACCTTACTAATGTTGAGTGGGAGAATCTCTTATAAGTTGTTGATGTTGTTGTTGGATATGTTGTTTCTCGTCTTACTACAACTATAGATACCACTTTAATTTCTAATGTTTCTAATATAAATGGAATAGATTATTAAATAGATAATGATCCTATTATAGTGAGAATTGGAAATATAGAAATCTCTGATGAGATTCCTTCACATGTGGTTGAATTTGGAGCAAATGATGAATTTTCTTTAGAAGAGAAAGTTTGTAATGATCATTTGACAATCAATAGATTTTTAATAATATTTCATAATCTTGGGAGCCTAAAATTTTTTAACTCATGTTAGTTCTCAAATATTAGTGGATAAATTATACTTGATTGTTTATATCAGAACTCTATTTTCTATGGAAGAAGGTGAGAAAATTACTCTCACTTTTCTCTCTAATATGAGTCCTAATATTTTCTTTTATAAACATGTTAGATATAGAAGTATCTTAAAAGGATCAATTTAATATATGTAAGTGGGATAAATCCATAAGAATGTTAATGTTGAAAAATGTTTTTTTCATAACTGAAGATGTTGGTTAAGATGAGGAAGGAAATGGAGAAGAACTGATGGTTTTAAAATACAATTAACGAAGAGTAGAGGCTAAGAACTATCTTGAGGATGCTGATGAATAAGAAAAGGTAAAATAATCCATATTATGTCAAGAGACAATAATCATTTAATTAGATTACAAATATTATATCTTCATGGAGAAAATATATTCTAAATTCAATGTGATGAGAAAATAAGTGGGTAGTAAGATAATAAAGTTGAAATATTAAAAGAATATTTAGTTCCTATGTTTGAGTTTAATAATGTAAATTAAATGATAAATCCTCTTAAAATATTCTAAAGAACATCCCTATTGTGCAATAATATGTATTTATTTCATTCTTAGAGAATAATAAATCTATTAAATAAAAACCCAAGTAAAAAACTATTATTTTAATGATGTAGTGATATCTCAATTTAAGTATATCAAAAATCCCCATTCTCATATATTTATTACATATCTTGGTGATAATGCACCTAATATTTTCTTTTAATAGTTTAAAAACATGGCATTTGATATGAATATATTATAAGGGAAAATTCAATAATTGAAATGTTGATCAATTTCTATAGAAACCCTCCAACAATTGAAAAGAGCTATAATTTATAATATATAAGATGTATTAATTGACTATTGGTATAGGATTAAAATACTTGAAAAATACTTGTATGAACTTACTAAGTTTATTGAGGAATTCCATGCGTCTCTAAAAAAACTTCTATGGAAAATCTATCATCCTCTAAAACAAATATGTCATTTATGAAGCATTAGGACCCTAGCATAAATGAAAAAAATAATAATGTATGATAACATTATTGAGATTGGGAAAAAAGTTTGAAAGATCCTTATGATTTTAAGGAATCTTTTGAAAAGGATGTTGAGAGAGATCTAATAGTCCATAAGTACTTTGAAAGGAAAATAAGTTTTTATTTAAATATTACTTCAGGAACTACTTATTTTTTCTATATCCATGGATTTTTATTCTGTAATATGATTTATTTAAATAGAAATTTGGAAGATTCATATTCCAAGTGGTGTCCATAAATAATATTTTCAAGATTTTTTCATAGTTATTCTATATAAATAGTGGAAAGAATATTAATTTAACCAATATTTATAAATATAATATATTTTAAAAATTATTTATGTGTGTGTTGATGTACTCTACCAAATTAAAAAAGAAATTCTTAGGGACCTCTACCACTATTCAGGTATTCTTAACCTCCAAAAAATCTAAAAAACACACTTGATCTCAAACCTATTGAACCTAAACACCCTCCAAAATTAACTTCTAAGAAATAAAATTAATATGATATTATATTTTTGTTTTTTGTTGTAAATTTGTAAATTTTTCATTGATATTTACATTTATATAATTTATGAATGCAGTTTTCAATATCTTATTCTTATTCCATTCTATATATTTGATTGTTTATGAATAATTTCATATTTTGTATCAAAATTCTATTTTTAATCTATACATACAATTCAATATAGTATATTTATTAATTTAAATAATTTATATTTCTTTATTTATTCATTTATTATGTTACTTTAAATGTGTTATATATCAAAACCATATCCTTATATTTTATATCATAAAATGACGTAAATATCTAAGTGGACACAAAATTTTATTTGAAATTTAGGATTATTTAAAATTTGTATGTTTATATCATTAAAATATAAAAAAAATTAAATTTTTATGGATTTTATGATTATAAAAAATGGGCATATTATTGAAAAACTAATTGTTTTCTAACATATTCGAATATTTCACATTTTTTATACTCAAAAAATCCCTATTTATTTTACTCATTAATTTATATTAAGTTGTTTTTTTAGAATAATTAATATTTTATAAATATTATTTCATTTGAAAATTTTAGTTCAATATTTTATATTTATGTTTGAAGAAACTTTCATAAGGAAAATATCCTATAATCCAAATAGAGTGTCCTACATGCTGATGAAATATCATACATCACTATATATCAAATTATAATAAAGGAAATTATATTACACGAAAATATGGATTGCATAATATTTAAAAAAATATATATTATGAGTCTCAAGTAAAATAAATTGTTTATGACATAAGTAAATTATTAAAAAACATTTTTACATGTCCTATGAGTGGAATTTTCTTATGGAAATAATCCTTTGAAGACAGAAAGACTTATGCATTGGATATTTGGTAAATTAAATTATCATATGATCTATGAAATAAATATGCACTGTGTTTTTAAGAAATAAAAATATCATATGAATTTTAAATATCATACAGGTGCACATATTATCCTATAGTTAAAAAAAGTATCCTATAGAATAGTTTTTCCATAATATCTCATAAAGTCTAAATGTCAAATGAAGAATAATATCTTATAAATTTGAATAAGTTTTCATGATATTAGAAGTCATAAAAAGTTTTGAAGTGATACGATAAAATATTATTCTAGAATGAAAGACTTATGATTATAAGTAATGTCTTATTATGAAGCCTTATGATTATACTAAAGTCGTACAATATGAAGTGAAGTCGTGATGTCAATATAATTTCATATAATCAAAAATAATTATGATGTAAAGACCTATAAATATGAATTCTTCTAAGGATGATTATTTTCCTATATTTAATTGTATTTTTAAGAAACTAATTACTATTGAAATAATATAAGAAAATTACACACCTATATTTTTTTTCATTAAATTTGGTGATCCTGAATAAAGAAATTCCAAAATAAACAATTCATTTATTTCCATAAAAATGAATAGTTCCAAGAAATATTGATGTTGTAGTCAATAGTTACCTCTTTTTTTTATATTTTTAGAGAAGAAGTTCACATTCACAGTTGGGACTGATTTTTATAAGAGATTTATATATATATATACTCTAAACCATTAGAGACTAAAATAATTCTCCATAATAGTTTGAATTCAAGAAATATAAGGGTTTTATATATACTCAATAACACAAAAAATATACTCTATTTTTTCTCAAAAGTTTATACTTATTTCACAACTACGTAAAGAAAAACTGTGGTTGTTTTTATACATTAAACATATATATAAATAAAATTATGTTCTTCTAAGATTTTTCAAAGTTTATTATTTTATATAAATTAGTTTTTTTTATTTTCTGTTATTATTTTAAATCATCTGTCGAAGCTATTAATATTTTCTATATATCTTTTTCTATAAATTATGCACTCCTTGTACAGAGTATTATGAAGTTCATGGATAGGAATTGTAAAGAGATAGCTTGGTAAAAATCTATTGGATCATTTCAACAAATGAAAATGAATTTATTAATATGGGAATCCCCTAGGAAAAGGGTTGGTTCAGGGGAAATCATAATACATACAATAGAGTATTGGTGGTGTGGACTAGGGGCATTGTGCCCCAAACAACAATAAATCCTTCGTGTCCCTCTCTATCATTTTTAATTTAGTTTCTACTACATATCTAATAAATATTGAAGTATAGATTCGATTATGTTTTTAAGAGTGTGGTTTTAAGTTGGTGATAATTTTAATAAATCAATTAACCTCCTATTGATACATTATGTTATCACACTAAGACAACTATATAATGGAACAATTCTACTTGAATGTGAAGTGGATAATGAATTATGTTATGGAAACTCTATATTTTTTTATATTATGTAAGGACGAAAATTAATTGGATACAATAAAGTGATATTGATCATGATGGATATTTTATGGATAAAATATTCAGAGGTTCTATATATTTATTTAATCGAAATAAAAGCATTAATATTTTAAAAACAAAATAAAATAGTAAATCACTTTGAAAAACTAAAATTGAGTATATTTTTTATATAATATAAAGTACACAACCTATTTTACTTAAATTAAATACATCTAGAATATAACTACATATTTTAGGATATCAAGATATAAGATTCTCTTAATTCCATTGGTTGGGCTCATTAAGTTATCCCAAAGGAAAGCATCAAAAAATTAAAATGAAGTTATGTATATGGTGAAATTTATATTTTCATAAATGGAAGAAAGATAGAAATTTAACATGTTATGTAAATGACAATAAATTACTTTTTTAATGGGATTCATTAAAAATTTTAGGGAAAATATAGCGATGAACATTGGGAAACCATAATGTGGATCATACGGTATCTCAATGTATTGGAAGATATATCATTTTTTCAATATGGAATACTCGTTGTATGGTTATTTATCAAGGGGTGTAATATAAGTTTTATCAAATAATATGTAAGAGTAAATTCATCATCTCATTGGAATTAAATAGTCAAAATAAAATTTACTATATGTTATTATAGGTTTATAAGGAAAATAATGGGTCTTCCATAAATTTTGAAATGTGATGAAACTAGTTGACTAGTTAGGACTCACTATAAATGTGTGTGCAATAATTGAACAAATATTTGATTAACCATGATTAGTGATATACTTATTGGTAATTTATAAAGTTATTTTGATCTCTTTTAAATTTTTATTTTCATGAAAATACATTAGTGTTCTCTCATGGGTGTTCGACAGAATTTCAAAACCACATAATCATAGTGTATCTATTATTTTTTCACTTGAATGCTTTTTGAGTGTGTATATGTGCTTATCAACTCAGGGAACTGATTTAGGTTACAATGGTATTCATATCCTCTACTACATCAATTTCATCAGGTTCCTTCTAATTAGGGAAAGTTTCAAAGCCTTATTTCAACCTCTGTAAGTTTCAATGGTAAATTCTATTGGATTATTGGTGTGGGTCCAATACAATAGAATATTTATGATAACTTAACGGTATTAATTGAATCAATTTTATTTCATGAAAAGTTTTATTTCTTTATTCAAAATTGGGTAATTGTTTTCTCATTAATGTTTCCTTGTGATAATATGTAATCATTTTATATACAATTGAACAAGATCATTTTTTGTGGAAAAAAGTGAAATAAATTGTTCAAGACACATTATAAAAAATAGAAAATAATTTTTAAAGTCATGTAAAAAATATTTTATATCATTATTTATTTTATTATTCTTAATTTGGTAATTTTGTATTTGTATCCTTATTATAATTATTTTTGAATGAAATCTCATAAATTATAGGTTTTCAGTTGATAATAACTAAATAAAAGACAATAACAGAGATAAAATATTGATGATAGTAAAATAATTTTGTGATATATATGGTATATATACTAAATCACAAATATCACCTTGAATTATTATCAATATTCTACGAGATTAATAAATAACTCATGGTCATGGTTTTCTGTGGAACTAGGAGATGACAGATTTTAATGGAGTGGGATGTGGGGGAAATTAAAATTTTATAATTATATTGATATAGTGGGTATTTGGTAACTCTTTGATTTTTAAACAGATTTATTTAGTGTGTAAGATATAAGAAAAAATACTCGAAAAATAAATTTATGTGTTTAGTAGGAAACAAAATATTATTAGAAATTGGTCATAACATCCTACAAGTACCTAGTACACTATCAATAGGTACTTTATGGGGAAATCAACAAGGTTATCCTATTGTTTTGGTCTTGAAAAAGATAATTTAAGTTCACTGGGTACTCAGAAAACCTATTTTAGGTTTTTTTTCACAGGGGAAAATAATTTTTTTAAAGTATTCCCATTTTGAGTTCTTACATCCAAATCAGTTAATGGGGTGGAGGGGGCTCTCCCTTTCACTTTCTCATCCCACTATCCTATAGATCCCCATTGGATTTTCAAGGTTTTTAATCTTTATTGAGGTAAGTTCTCTTGCCTTATTTTTATACATTCTTTTATTCTATTTTAACTTTGATTTATAGTAGCTTTAACTATATATACAGTGCTAGATTTCAAAGAATTGGGGTGAAATATTTATTGAGTGAATGGGATATTTTATGTTGTAGTAGATGAGCTCAATATATTATTAATTCACCTTGTATCCCATTTTTTGGAAGTTGGTATGTCATCCTATTGAATATTCACTAATTTTCATTGATTATGAATGAAATTTATCAAATATTCAAATTATGAATTTGAGTATTTTGTTCATAAGAGAATATGGATCATGCCTCGATCTATTGTCATGTAACTATTTGTGTTTTTGGAAAAGGGGGGATTCTCAAGATAAATGATCATGGAAAAATATAGTGAATGAGGATGGATGGAAAGATCATTGTTAAGTGGGGATAAATTTAGGATGTGATAGTTATTCCATAATTTTACTACTTTATATTTATTTTAATCAATAGTATGACATAAAAATGGAGATAATAGAGAGTAACTAACATTATTATGACCATATGGGTCATATAAGGATATAAAAATTTGGCGTGACCTATTTGGACATCAATAGTGATTTTGACCATATTCCCCTTGAATTGAATTGATTTATGACTCATGTTATGATGAAATAGTGAATGGTGCACATTAATATTCCATAAAAAATTTATCAATTTCTAAACCTACAAAATTATATATAATTTTTATTATGGATTATTATATAGGTAGACATGTGTAATTACTAATAAGATCCTATTTCAAAAAAGTTATAGTAGATGATTTTTCATTTTGATTAAATCTAAAATTCTATAATGAAAATAACTAATTTAAAAAATAAAAGTAAACTAATGGAATTAAATAGTCATGATAGTTCCTAATTTATAAATACAATTCAATTACATGTGATGTTAATTGTTTTATTTCAAAATATAAATAATTATTTAAATATAACTAATTAATAATTTAATTGGAATATTATTAGATATTTTCCTTTGATGTTAGATAATAATCTAATTTCTATAAAAAATTTATCTAACATCCCACTCTCTATAATGGTAAATAATTTTTTTAATTGAATCATTTGGTGAAATACCAAGACCCATTTCTCAAAAAGCTAAGATATATATTAGTGCATTTTTCACCCATGCATGATTATTTTTTTGTTATCGCGCATATAAGTGTGCAAATAAAATAATGCTAATTATATAGTGTATGTGTGTGTGTGTGTGTATATACCATGATTAATTATTGGGAAACACATGAATGAGAAAAAATATTTTGATCCTAATTTTTTTATACATGACTATTAAATCATATTTAAGATAAAAAAACATAATATGTATATAAATACATGATCTAATGTTTTAGTTTCATGGTAAAATTAGTCTCATAAAACACTTGTACATAATAAAACATAATCATTTACTTATATAATTCTTTTGTTTCCTTTTAAAATATCATATTCTCTTTAGTTCGTGTAATGACCTGAGGATATACATCAATGAAAGGGGTGAGCTAAAAGCCTAGTTAGAGGAGTAATAATAGACATGAATCAATATTAAATAGGTAATAATAATCAACATCATAATATCATAAGCATAATATTGTCATAAAAATCATAAGGGAAACATTTTTTAAATATATGGAATGTGTAACATGCATAAAAATGAAACATTATGTTATAGTGGTTAATTACCACACATTTTTTTGAACAAATCTATTATCACATTCACACATATAATATTTGAATAAATCATAACATCATCATTATGAATAAATATAAAATCATGTTCATTCATAGTGAAGATAATATCTTGAGACACATCAAATTACCCAATTCATCAGAGTGATATATAATTTTAGTCCCACCCGTCACATCATAATATTCATATTACCATGCATGCTACATAGAACATATAAAAATCGTAGTCATGAAATAACCCATGGAAAATAATGGGTTTCATAAGGATTTGATAAAGCATAATTTCATGAAAAATGTGGTTAAAAATGGTATATGGGTAATCATAAATTTCATAAACATCATCATTCTTTAGTAAAGAATAAACAACTCAAGATGAGTCAAAGATGTGTTTTGGAAAGAAAAATCTTTTTGAAAAATCTTTTTATTTGGTATAAAAATAATTTTGGAAAGGAAGAAAACATATATATAACTAAAACTAAATGGTAATAATAGTGAAATTATATTTTATAAATTTTAGTAGATCATCCTTAATAAAAATAATGTTAAATATATATAACCCAAAAAAGAGATGGGTTCGAGAATCCCCTTACCTTAAATCCTTCTTTATTTCATCAATTTTACGCCTCCTGGATAATAAACATAGGTTTATTAAAAAAATTAAACTAGAACTGATTTTTTTAATTTATCTTACTATTTAATAAATATAATAATTTTATTAAATTTATTAATTTCTTTTGTCAATTTTGAATCATTTTGATATCATGCATTCCTTAAAAAATTATCATTTTTCTTCGACTTCGTTATTTTGTTTAGGATCATTTATAAATAACTATAACTAATTACAAAATATTAAAAATAAATATATCAATACATTTATATATAATAAATAATTTATAAGAAACATCCATATTTTTTTGATAAGAAAAAAATTGGAAATTTCCCCGTTAGCGGTTAACCGACCATTAACGAGACATTGTCAAGATTATGGGAATGAGAAGTATGATAATATAATATGCTGAAAACACAGTATTTATAATAGTTTAGAATTATTAATATAATTCTAACATAGTATTAATTTATCATTATAATATTTCTTTTTTAATTTTTTGGATAAAAATCAAAAGATGAGAGGAGAATGAGAGGGAGAATTAGTGTGAGCTTACCCACTTTTCAGTGTTGCTTTTCTCTACGACTCTAAAATCCATTGATGATTAGAGTTGGGTGACTCTGGAAAATATATAAGTATTATAGAAGGATTAATATATGTCATTTGCGATTATATTTTTATTTTATAGTGAGTTAATATTAGTTTTCCAAGGGGAGGGTTAGGTTTTGTTTTTACTTGAGGAGGGGGTATTTTTGAGTTAAACTAACGAATAAAATACTATATCTAAGGTAAACATTTTAATAGTGATATTTATGACAATATAAACCATATTTGAATTAAATTTCATGATTTTGATAATTTTAACCACTTTATAATAATAATTCATTTTCTCAATAAAAATAAAATGTGAAAAATGATAAAATAATAGTTTAATGTAACTTACTAGATTTTAGAATTTGAATAGTACTTTTTACGGTTGGAATTATTTTTCATTTTATTTCAATGCCTCATTTATCAAATTAAATATGTTTTTGTCTAGCCTCAATCTCTATAAATTTTTAGGTCATTGTTAAATCATGAGTGATGTAATTGTACATACCTCAGTTACCAAAAACTGTATTTTTATTATTCATCTAAAAATTGATATATTTCAGAAAATTAACAAAAAATAACTCTTGGAAAATTTCAACATGATAATATCAAAAATGATATTAATTTTATCAAAATAATTTTATTACATAGTTAATTTTAATTTTTAATATAAAACCCATTTTTTAGGAAATACTTTAAAATACAGTTTACTAGAAACGTGCATATATTTTCTTTGCGTTTTTTAATCATGGTATTTATTTTTTAGAATTATAATATTTTTATTTACTTAAATTAATAATGATAAATTTTATTTATATTAAGTTTTATTATTTTTAAGTCAAATTACTATTCCAATTATTAGATTACTATTCCAATATTAGGTTACTATTCCAACGGTAACATTTCCTCCTATAAATAAGATTTAATTCCATCATTCATTATTCAACTATATTTAGCTCAAGGTTTTTTCATTTCCATTTTTTATAATTCTGATTGTTTTAATAATTTCTATTTCTTTCTATAGTGTTTTTCATGGGAGGTATGATTCTAGGTGATCAGGGTGATCCAAATTTTCTCATTATAGTTTTTTATTTTCAATTTTTGTTCCTGTTTAATATTTTTAATTTTAATGGGTTTAGATATTGACTGACGTAATGACTTTTAAAATTGAATTAAAAAAATCTCTCTATTCTCAATTTTTATAATATTTATTTAAAAAAATATAATACACATTTATTTAGGAAAAAATTACAAGTACAAAAATTTGGGTCGTTACGTTATTCTCATCTCAATAAATTTCATCATTGAAATTAAAACTCATATTATCAATTGGGAATAGATAAGGGTACTTTTGTTTTATTTTTTCTACTAGTTCCCACATCACCTTTACATACTTATGGTTTTACTATAACACAATGACGATGTTAGTTGTCTTGTTGCGTATAACTTTGTCTCTATAGTCTAGGATCATCATCTATTACTCCTCATACGAGAGGAAATTCTCTAGTTATACCTCTTATATATTCAATACATGTGATGGGTCAGTTAAGTACTTACTTATATAAGATTTATAAAAAACATCATGTACTTGGTCCATATTTGGTAGAAGTTCATGTTGATAATTCACTGATCCTATGCGATCAAGGATCTTAAAGGGGTCAATTTATCTAGATTTGAGCTTTCCTTTCTTTCCAAACCACATAACTATATTCTATAGTGTTTTATGGATGAAAAATTTGCCTCTGACATTAAACTCCAAGTCCCTATAATGACTTTCATTATAGTACTTTGTCGGCTCTGAGTAGATTTAATATATTTTTGGATGGATTGAACCTTATTTGTCATCTCTTGTACAGGATCATGTTCAAGTATATTTCATTCACCAAATTCATCCCAAAAAATTGGAGTTCTACATCACTTCCCATATAAGGATTCATATGGATCAATTTGAATAATTGTGTAGAAAATTTTATTGTATGAGAAATCAGCTAATTTCATATGTTTATCACTATATCTTTTAAATTTCATTGATGAGTATCTTATATTTTACTAGAGTTTCAGAATGGTCCTTTCATATTGGACATCAATTTGGGTGTGATAGGTTGTGCTGAAATCCAGTTCAATATTTAGAATGTGTTGAAGACTTCTCCAGAATTTATAGTTGAACCTTGGATCATGATCTGAGATGACCAAAATTTGTATCTCATACAACCTCACCATTTACTTTACATATATATTTTCAAATTATTTAAGAAATAAATATTTTTCAAATTGTAAAAAAGTGGGAAGACATTGTGAGAAAATCCACCACAACCCATATCTGATTATTTCCTTTTGATATATTCAAGAGACCAGTGAAAACTTTTATGGTTATGTTCTCCTATTTCCATTTGGGTATAGGTTCAAGTTGCGTTATCCCCTTGAACATTGGTTACTAAAATTACCCCAACATTTTGGATGATAATTGTTTCCTAAAATTGTGTGTTATATTATTCACACAAAAAAACCATGCTTTTTTAATAAAGTAAATATAAATGGAAATGTGACCATATAGATTCAATAGTTATATGACTATTGGTCAATTATTACCATTGTATAATATTAAAATTAGGAACTCTACTCTTGATAATAATTTTAACGTTATCAATAAAGTTTATAAGTAAAATATTGATAAAGGATAACTGATATAGAAAGAAGATTTTATTGCCTCAACCAGTATATTCATTCTATTTGAAGCCCAATTGTCAGATATTTGGATGGATTATTTATCGTTGGGGTTCTCCCTTCACTAAGCCCATGCCGAGATTCAAGAAGTGATGCTTGAAGAAAATCGCCTGAGAGAGAAGTTCAAGTTAGTAGAGATTACCATAGGGTCAATGTTAGTTGAGGCACCCCAAGAAACAACCACATTGAACACCTTACTCTTAGGGCATACATGGGTGTAATAAGGTGTTTTGTGTCATGAAATTAGTTAGTAATTCCTTTTTTAAATAAAATTCTAATTCCATAATTTTTTTTTGAGAATAGTTTTTCTTAATAAAATTTTGGTAGAATTTGATAAATTTATTTTTCAGAAAGAAATTATAATTTCCAAAAAATATATAAATAGATTTAATGGACTAAGATATTATGAATAATATTTATATTAATAAAAAATGTGATAAAAACACTCTTATTTAAATATTAATGATAAAATATATTTATTTTATTCATGCAATAAATTTTACTATGTATTTTTAATCTTCTATTATTATTTTTTAAATGGATTTTTATATTTAGAAGTTATAATTATAATATTAAGAGAATTATTGTAATAAAATAAATAAAAGAATTTAAATCATCATGTTAAAATTATGTGAGGTTTAATTTATGAGAATTATCTAAAATACTTTATTTTTTTGTGAATAGTAAAAACACAGTTTGATTTTTTCGGTATCTTAATAACATCATTATTATTTCATAATAATGTAACAACTAATTTACCACAATCCAAGACTTAAAATATGTTATTTTTTTAATATTAATTATTTTAAAATAATTTAATCTATTTCAAAATATATAATTAACTTTCTAAATTCTAAAATAGAAATTTTAACATTAAAAATGTTATTTTGTGAAAACATTAACATTCCTTGCCAAAATAATTAATATAAAATTATGGTAAACTCTTTTGGATTAAAATAAAATAATATTTTTCTCAAGTGTCTAATACCATTGGAAAATACCATGGGTATTCCCATGGTTTTTCATTTACCGCTACCTAGGTTTCTAAATCCTTTATTTCTAAATTAATAAACAAATCACCCACTTTTTCTATAAATACCAACCCATTTATCTATTTACATTCACTCACAATTCACCCTCTATGAATATTGGACAGTTTTACCTCCCAAGAAGTCCGCCCACGGTGTCCTCAATCCACCATGGTCACAATCCTCTTGTTTTATGAGGTAATCTTCAAGGTAAAGAAAATATCAACTTATATTTTCCTTTAAAGATCCCATTCTATGTGGAACGTCATTAATATTTCCTAACTATGTTCTTCTACCAAATTTATTTTATCCCTTTACAATATTAAGACTCTTTTATGAATGGTAGTGTAATCACCCAAACTATTATAAACAAAATTTCCCTTCCGATTAAGTTAAATGTATACTTTTTTAAAATGGTTATATAAAACACATTCACTTACTTAGTTTTATGTTTTTGGAATTAATGGACCATTAATAATGTTTACTATTTATAATATAGTTGTTTAACAATGATCCTGTGATTAGTATAAATACAGGGATTTAAGAAATCCAATTGACTTAGACAAAGAAAGTGATTGCCTCAACAATTAGAATTGTTCCCTATGAAGTCCATTTATCAGAGCTTCCAAGGGAGATAGATTTTGTGGTATTTTCCCTTGACAAATCCCATGATGATATATAGTGAATTAAGCGTGAGTGAAAAAATTTACAAGAGAATTTCAATCTCATCGAGATAACATCCCAAACCATGATTACCTAATAGCCCCATGATAATCTCACTATCGCACAAATTACTCTTAGGGAGTACACTGATGTAATAAATGGATATTTATAAAGACCTTAATAATTTGAATATGTATATTATATAATAATTTATATATTTTCATTTTAATTGTTTCTTTTAAATGTTTTTGATTTTGACTCAATTAAATAGATATTTTATTTTTGAGTAATATCCAAATTCAATTAAGGGGATTATTTTTATGAATTAATGTATTTTGAAATAAATATTATTTTAATAAAATATTATTATTAAGTAATTAATATTAATTATAAATGTTCAGGTAATTTTTATGAATTGAAATGTACTTTTTATAAGGGTCCAAAAACTATTATTGTCAAAAAAACCCAGTATTTTTCAACAAATATCGAATATTATTTTAAAAGTGAAAAAACATATATTTAGAAAATTAATTATATAAAATGAATATTATTTTTTGGAATCATAATGTCAAAATTATCCAATGGTGAATTCTTCATATTTTTTTGAGACAGTCCATTTTTATGCTAAAAATTAAATATCGTATAAATATAATGTGTGTTTTATGACATCATAATGTCCCCAAAATGGTGTAATAAATAATATAATGGATATTCATTTCCCAATATATGTTTTTCGATTAAAATAATGTGTTTTTATGATAATTGAATTTTTCTTTATAATGCCCTTATGAATCCTCCAAAATGTATAATATATTTTAAGGTTTTAAATTCATTTCTTTAATAATGTGACTCACCTATACATCAGTAAGGATAATATTTTAAAATATTTGGCCCTTTTCCTAATAAAATAATGAAAATATCTCCTCTTTGGAAAAAACTATGGGCAAAAACCATAGGAATTGTTGTGTTTGTGAAAATTTAATTATATAGATTCCAAAACCTAAGTTTGTGAAATATTATATAAATCCCTTCTCATTTCTGATATAAACCCAATGAAGCTCTAAATTAATATCCCTAAAAATATCTGGAGCACATTCTTACTCAATAATACCCTCTCTATAATCCTCCCAAGGTTCCCCAAGCTCTCAATAATCCCCTCTTCAAGCTTTTGAAGTCACACACTTAAGTAATGGTTCCGAACTTTTTAACTTTTATCCCTGTTTCCTTATATAGTAACACCCCTTTATTTTCAATTAAAAAATTTGGGGTATGTTTTCAAAATTCCACAATAATTCCCTTAATATGTTTTAATAATGGTATACCCCTTTCCCTCTCATTAATCTCTCCCATGTATACTCGTTACCATGCTGAAATTTCATAAGAGTTATTCAATTCCTCCTCTCTCTTAAAGTTTCTTAATTATGTTACGTATTTTATTTCCAAATTACTTATGTTGGAACATATATTTATATGAATCTATTACATTACATTTAATTTATATATTATGAGAAACCTCTTTCTCTCTCATCAACCCTTTTTATGAATTTTTATGTCACACTGTTAGGCTGCCAAGAATACATCGTGAATTTCCATTCCAAAACATTTGTGTAGTGAATATCTTACCCATTACCTTTCAAGAATGTTCAATTTTATGAACATATACCTTTTTATTTAGGACATAAATGTATTTATTTTACACCCCTTTATTATGTAATAAGTTATGATGATGAATTAATCCATGTTGTATGATATATGTGGCACAATTAAGAATGAGAATGAAATGAATGTGATAGGTGCGCCCGGAATTATATAGTTCTCCAATGCATTGGGTAATATTTAGCATCATGATACACCATTTTGGGACAGGTTTTTACCTTATTTCTTTATGGTAATATTTCCACTATGTTTTTTGGTAGTTTAGCCTTGACATGTGATGTAGTGTTTTAAGTTGTTGCCACATTTCCATGTTATGAATATCATTTTACATCAAGATTTATGATTAACGTTATATTATTCATCATTTATATGCCTTTCCTAACATGTATTATTGTCTTAAGGTTATTAAATTTTTACTCCCTTACTAGGATTTATATATGAACCCTTTCATATTTATATTCTCAGGTTATCCCATGCAGTGTTATGTACGAAGGAATGTTGTGCTCAGGTAAAAGAAGTTTTCAATAAAGATATTTTATTTCCTGTTTTAAGTTGTTATGAAATGTTTTTAATTTGAAAATAAACTATACTTATATATCTTTCATGTTTTATTAAATGTAATTTAATGTAATTAAATCATGTATGAGAATAATAAAAGAACATGGTTGTTGTTGTAGGTATTAGAGGAAAATTTAGTTATTTTTTGGATTAGGATTAGAAAACTCAAGTGAAAGCCTTAGGGATAAGATCAAATATAAGAAAAACATCCCTAAAATTTTGTGAGTATAGAGTAAGTGGTTTACCAAGAAAATACATACCTGTGTGGATAGGAATAAGTGGATGTGGCTCTGGTATAGATGTATCTAGCGGTAAAACCCAAACACACTGCTTTGAGTCATAATCGAATCGGAACTAGTGCATGAAAACGATCCTTGTTGCACTTTGGGTTTGACAGTTTTAGGGGATATGCTTTGGTAAATTCATAATCTTGGTACGAACCATTTTTAAGAGAACAAAAAAAACCCCAAAAGAATATACATTAGTAAATAGATAATGGATAACTTATATTAAAGCCTAAAAATTCTTAAGTTATGGAAATAAATATAGTTTATAATTTATCCCTTTAATGTCTTTTGATTTGCCTTTTTTTGTTTAATAGTTTAAAATAAATACCCCTAATTTTCATTTTATTCTAGAAAACTTCTGGTAATAGGAGGAATTAGTCTAATAACTGATGTGAAGATCAATGTAATGACTTTCCTAATGAGATGCCTGATTCGATGGGATTGGGAATCACAACCTTTATCATGATACTCTCTCAGTTAACTCGTGTTTTGAATAAAATTCTGGATCAAGAGGAATGTCCAACCCCCCCCCAAGAAATAAAAAGTCGCAATAGAGATCTTCATGAAACGAATGCCTCTTAATTTCAATGGATCATCTAGTCCCTCAATCAATGAATAATAGATCTACTCAATTGATAATATATTCTCCATCCTTAAACTATCTGAACAATAGAATGTTCTTCTGGATACTTATCATATGGAGGGTGAAGATGATTAATAGTGGACATTGATAAAAAATACGATGCCTATAGAAGATATCGAGGAGAAGGGATGGAAGGATTTTCAGAAAATGTTTTTCAATAAATATTTTCCTCGCACCCTCCAACCTAAGGTGGAAATGTATTTCCCTAACCTCAAGAAAAAATATGACGAATCCATTAGAGCGTTTAAGGAAAACATTACAAGTATTGCATTATACTCCTATTTCTTTGTCTTTTCCCCTGAATGAAAGTTTGACCGCTTCTTTGTCGGGCTAAAACATAGCATATGGAATCATTAGAAATCCATGAAATTGATAGTTATGAGGAAATTATATGATGTTCCCTCAATGTAGAAATGGAGATCAGTGAATCTTAGGGGTATCATGATGATAATAAGCATAAGGTGGATTCAAATTCTCTCCACCTGATATAGAGATATAATGATGCGAAGAAACTTAAACATCCCACTTGGAAAAAATTTGGAAAAAATAACCCTAGACATTTTCTAAAGGGGGTGAGAAAATTATTTAAGTGCATGAAGGAAGGGCACCTAGCCAATGATTGTCAGCAAGAAAAAACCCACTACTGTGATGGAGGAAAGGAATGCTCTGGTAAACCCTCATTGTGTTCTTCATTTCTATAAATACAAAAAACCAAGTCATTTCTCAAACCAATTCACTAATCCAAGGTTTTTTTAAGGCAACCAATAGCCTCCAATGAAGAAAGGGAGAGCATCCACCATCACTACTACCAAAGTGAATCCCAAAAATGAAGTGGTGATAGTTACGGTAGTTATTCATTCAAGAATAGATAATGTACATCTTGATTCTGGTTCTATACATTCATTTATATCCTAGAATTTTAGTAGAACTATTCAGTCACCATCACAATGCATGGAAATGGAGTTATCGGTGAAAATGATTAATGGGGGAATTATTTCATCCAATGTATATAACTCCTCCTCTATCACAATTTTCAGGCTGAACTTCCCAGTGAACCTTATCATACTCTCTTTGGTGGAATTCGATACAATTCTAGGAATGGATTTTATTTACCTATATAGAGCCAACATAAATTTTCGTGAGAAGCAAATCACTATTTTTATTGTGAATTTTCCACCAATTTTGTACAAATTCAAAGATACTGATGAATATTCTTTAGAACCATCATCTTAATCATGTATATTATTACCCTATGAGCATGAATATCTAGCTCAAATTATTGAGTCTTAGGAAATAATAATCCTTGAAGACATGGACATTGTGGGGGAATATGCTTATGTGTTTCCTGGGGAATTTATTGGTCCTCCTCCTTGCCAAGAGGTCAAATTTTAAATCGAGATCAGGCCTGGGGTGTAACCATTATCTAATTCTCCATATAGAATGGATGTTGTTGAACATGAGGAGCAGAAGAAACAACTACAAGAAAATTGGGATAAAGGTTTCATATTCCCAAGTGCTTCACCATAGGGTGTACCCGTCCTCTTTATTTAGAATAAGGATGGGTCAATATGACTTTGAATTGATTATAGTGAGCTCAATAAGATTACGATAAAGAAATGGTATCATATACCATGGATTGATGGCCTATTAGATCATCTATGTGGTGAAAAATACTTTTCCAATGTGGATCTATGGTCGGGATATTACCAAGCTAGGGTGAAGAAGGAGGATATCCCAAAGACTACTTTTTTGTACAAGTAATGGGCATTATGAATTCATAGTAATGCCTTTCAGACTCACTAATTATACAGAAATATTCATGGAATTGATGAATATATCCTTTAGATATTACCTCAAAAAAATTGGTAGCCTTTATTGATGTTATTCTAATATAATACGAAAGTAAGAAGGAGCATGGGAAGAATTTATGTAATGTGCTAAAGACATTGCAAAAGGAAAATATTTATGCCAAGAATAGTAAATGTGAGTTCTGGTTTAAGGAAGTATCTTTATTGTGGCATATCACCATAATAAATGGTATATCTATGTAACCTTAAAATAATGAGGAAATTGAAGGATGGACAAGGCTAAAAACTGTGACAGATATCCTTAGTTTCCATGGATTAGCAGGGTATTATCATTGATTTGTGGGAAATTTCTCCTGATTTTCAAACCCTCTAACCTAGCTAACTCAGAAGGGGTTCAAGTTTTCTTGGAATGATGAATGTGAAGAGAGCTTCTTGGAGTTGAAAATAAGTCTTATCTCTGTGCCCATTCTCACACTACCCACAAGTTGAGAGCTCTTTTTGGTATTTAGTGATTCTTTGAAGAAGGTTATGGGATGTATGTTGATGAAAAATGACAAAGTCATTTCCTATACTTCAAGGAAGTTGAAATTTCATGAGTGGAACTATCTAAAACATGATCTGGAGTTGGCTGTAGTGATATTCAATTTAAAAATTTGGAAACATTACCTCTTTGGGGAGAAGTTTGAAATATATATAGATCAAAAAATCCTCAATTATATATTCACACAGAAAGACTATGACTACTCAATTCACTACCATATGGGGAAAGTGAATAAACTAAAATATTCTCTAAGTAGAAAGTATCCTGAAACTCTTTCATTTATGAGAATTGAGAATAATCCGATCTTCTTATACTTGAAGAGTATGTACTTAGAAATTATAAAGGAAGAAACATCATCAATCCTTTGAAAAATTATTCTCAACCATCTCTTCTAAAGAGGTTAAAGGATGTTCAAAGATATGATTTATGAATTCATAAGAAAGTGGAAAATATTAGAAGAAGTAAATCATCATAGTTTAGTATTAATGAAGAAGGTGTTGTAAGATGTGGGTTAATACTCTGTGTTTCATCAAATCCCGAGTTAAGGAATGAGCTATTGGATGATGTACATATCTCAACATTATTTATCAATCCTAGAAGAAAAAAGATGTATTGATATCTCTAAGAACACTATTGGTGGGAAAATATGAAGAAATAGATCATAAAATATACATCAATATGTCTTGTATGTCAGCAAGGGAAGGTGAAAAGTCAAAATTTTAAGGGGATGATGCAACCATCACCAATACCTACATGGAAATGGGAAAACATCATCATGGACTTTGTTATCGGGCTTCCTAATAAATATGAAAGAAATAATGTTATCTAGGTTGTAGTTGATCATCTTACAAATACTGCATAGATCATTGTGATTCTAGAGGATTTCTCATTGGATCAACTTGCACAGATATAAATCATAAAAGTGGTGAGGATGTATGGTGTACCACTATCGATTGTATCTGATCGAGATCCAAGATTCACCTCTATGTTCCAGAAGAGTCTCCAACATGCTCTGAATACTGAGTTAAATTTTAGCATGGCCTATCACCCTCAAAATTATGTCAAATCTAAGCATACTATCCACACACTTGAGGACATCTTGAGAGCATGCACAATTCACATCAAAGAAGGATGGGATCAACATCTTCCTATTGTTGAGTTCTCTTACAACAACAGTTTCACACAATCATCCAAATGTATTTATATGAATCCCTTTATGGGAAGAGGTGCATAATACCATCATGTTGGGATGAATTTGGGGAACAAAAACTGCTAGGTCCTAAAATTGTCAAGGAAATGGTGGATAAGGTTAAAAACATTTAGTAGCACATCAAGGTTGCTCAGAGTTGACCTAAAAGCTATGCTGAAAATCTTCGAAAATACCTACATTTTGATATTAGATACATGGTTTTCCTCTGTATATCTCCATGGAAAAAATTGATGAGATTTGGGAAGAAGGAAAATCTTATTCCAAGATACATCATCCCCTTTGAGATCCTTGATCGTGTTGGAACGGTTTCTTACTGACAAGTACTTCCGCCCTACCTATCTCAAGTACATGATGTATTCCATGTATCCCTCTTGAGAAAGTACATACCATACCCCTAACATGTACTCAATCCAAATATGGTACCATTGGAGAATGACCTCTCTTATGAGGGGAAACCAGTGAAGATATTAGATTATAGATATAAATTTCTACAGAATAAGACATTTCACCTAGTCAAAGTGTTGTGGAGAAATCACAAGTTTGAAAAAGCAATGTGGGAGCTAGAGGAGGTGATGAAATAGAGTTACCCTCATCTATTTTAATTTTGGAAAAGAAAATTCTAAGGGATAATTTCATAAGGGAGAAATATTGTAATGACCATAACTATTATAAATAAAATTTATCTTCTAATTTAATTCAATGTATTATTTTTAAAATGGTTATAGAAAACACATTCAATTCCTTGGTTTTTTGTTTTGGGATTTAAAGGAATATTAATAATCTTTATCGTTGATAATATAGTCATTGAACATTAATCACATGATTAAAATAAATATAGGGCTTTAACAAATCCAATTGACTCAGACAAAGGAAGTGATGTCCTCAACAAGTAGAATTCTTACCTATGAAGTCCATTCATCGGAGATTCTAAGGGATATGTCATCTCTAGGATTTTACCTTGACCAATCCCATGATGAGGTCCAGAAAATTAAGAATAAGTGAAGTCGTTTACAAGAGAATTTCAAGATCATTGAGATTACGACCCAACCCATGTTCGCTAAACGGCCCCATGATAATCTCACTATCGCACACCTTACTCTTAGGGCGTACACTAGTGTAATAAAGTGATATGTATCAAGACCTTAATAACATAAATATTTATATTATATAATAATGTATATATTTTTATTTTAATTGTTTCTTTTAAATGATTTTGATTTTGATTCAATTAAACAGAAAATGTAATTTTGGGTAATATTCAAATTCAATTGAGGGGTTTATTTTGATGAATTAATTGATTTTTGGAAAAATATTATTTTAATAAAATATTATTATTATGTAATTTATTTTTAATTATAAACGGTTGTGTAATTTTTATGAAGTGAAATGTACTTTTTATAAGGGTTCAAAAACTATAATTGTCAAAAAAAATCCATCATTTTACAATAAATGTTGAATCGTATTTTAAAATTGAAAATGAATATATTTATAAAATTATTTAGATAAAATTTATATTATTTTTGGAATTATAATTTCAAAATTATCCAATGGTTAATATTTCAGATTTTTCCGAGACAGTAAACTTTTCAACTAAAAATTAAATACCGTATAAATATAATATGTGTTTTATGACATCATAATGACCCAGAAATGATCTAATAAATACTATAATTGATATTATAGGCCTAATATATGTTTTAAAATTATGATAATTTAATTTTAAGATAATTTTATTATTTTTATAATTCCCTTATGTATCCTCCAAAATGCATAAAAAATACGATTTTATATTCATTTATTTAATAATGTGACTCACCTATACATAATAAAGGATAATATTATAATATCTTCATCCATTTTCAGAATAAAATAATACAAATCTCCCATGTTTTTAAAAAACTATGGATAGAAACCATGTGAAGTTTTTTTGAATATTTAATTATATAGATTCCAAAACCTATGTTTGTGAAATATTAAAAAATCCCCTCTCATTTCCTATATTAACCCATCCAAGATCTCACTTATATTCTATAAAAGTACTTTTAGAACATAATTACTCTATAATTACCTCTCTATAATCCTCTTAATGTTCCGCCAAGCTCTCAATAATTACATCTTAAAGATTTTTAGGTCACATACTCTAGTAATGGTTCTTTCCTTTTTCATTTTTATCCAAGTTTCCTTATATTGTGACACCCTTTTATTTTCAATTAAAAATTATGGGGTTTGATTTATCAACTACTCAATACTTCCCTTCATATGTTTTAATTATGGTAGACCCCATTATCTCTCATTAATCCCACCCATGTACAATTGTTACCTTGCCGAAATTTCGTTAGAGTTATTCCATTCCTCCTATTTCTTCAAGTTTCTTTATTATGTTACGCCTTATATTTCCATATTCCTTATGTTGGTAAATGTATTTATATTAACCTATTACTGTCCATTTCATGTATATATGATTATATTCCCTTTCCTATCTCATCAAACCTTTTCTATAAATTTTTATGTTACATCGTTAGGCTGTCGAAATTTCACCATGAATTTCCATTCCAAAACAACTACGTAGTGAGAACCATACACATTACCTATTAGGGGTGTTCACTTTTATACACATATACATTTTTATTTGAGTAATTACATGTATTTATTTCACACCCCTTGATCGTGGAAAAAAAATTTATGATGAATGAATTCATTTTTTATAATAAATGTGGTACACTTAAGCATGATAATTAAAAGAATGTGATGGTGGCATGTAGAATTATATAGTGCTTCGATGAATTGGATAATTTTTAGTATCATGATACATCATGTTAGGATAGGGGTTTAACTAAATACTTTATTAGAAATTTTTCAATATGATGTCTTGGAAGTTTATCTCTGATTTATGATGCAATACTTTAAGTTGTTTCCACATTTTCATGTTATGAATATCATGTTATATCATGATTTATAATTCATGTTATTTTATGACTCATTGATATTACTGGCCTAAAAAGTCTTATTATATTCATGTTATACCATGATTACTCCCTTAATGGGATTTATAGCTCACTCTTTTCTTATGTATGTCCTCAGGTTATCCTATACAGGGTTAAGTACGAAGGAATGTTGTTCTCACGTAAAAGAAGTTTTCTATAAAGATGTTGTATTTCATGTTTTAAGTTGTTATTTAATGTTCCTAATTTACAAATACACTAGACTTATTGATATTTCAGGTTGTATTAAGTGTAATGTTTTGTACTTAAATAACCTAGGAGTGTAATAAAAGAACAGGTTTGTTATAGGTAGACACTTTTTTTATCTGTTTTTACCATTTTCTAAAACTATGTTTCATACCTGTTATGTTGTGGAATTTTTGTCTCAAAATTTCTTTATTTTATTAAGAAAATTATCTTTTTTTTTCTTTTTGATTACCCAAACCTCTTTTTTTCTATTGTTATTCTCCTGATTGTAAATATGATTTATTTTATATACGGATTAATATGCATGAAACCCGCATTTCCTTTCCATGGTTCAAAAATGACATAAAGATATTGTCTTTAAGATTTTTTTAAAACCCCATTATTTTGATATGAAATAAATTTCATTAATTATATACAATTTATTTATGAAATGTTTTATTATGATCTGTTTGGATCGAATTAATTAATATATATGAAGGTTTCACCTCGATATCTCTCCAATGCATTGGGTAAGGAATTTAATCTCTAGAAACTACATATTTTATGATACCTTGGTGAACAACCTTTGTGATTTTTATGAAACCTTAGTGAAAATCCTTGGTGATATGCTTATGAATGTCTCATTTGAATGTTATATCCACATTTACAAGTTATTATTCATGGTATATTATTTATTATATGCCTCGTGTTATATTTTTCAGACCATAATGATATTCCTTGTGTTCTTATTGATTTTTCCTCAAGATCACATGTAAACTATTTCCCTTGTTTTCCCTTACTGGGTCATATGATCATACTTTCCATTAATGTGAATCCCCAAGTTATGAGATATAGTAAATTTATTTAGTATGACCCTTTTAAGAAGGATTTAAAACGGATTAGAATAATATTTTATGTTTTCATGTATTAGGTACCTTTTTTCCATGAAACTAACTTTAAAAGATCCTCTCTTTTGTACCATGTAATTAAAAGTTTATGTAATAAAGAATAAGTTATACCATAGTTGATATAAAATAAGGGTTTAGTTATTTTTAAAAATTATGATTTTAAAACATTATTAATAACATTATGGACAATTTAAAGTGTAGTAAAACATCTTGGTATATTTGTAAAGTATTAATTATGTGGTTTCTGAGAAAATAAATCCCTATCTGGATATTAAAAAATGTATGTGGCTCTGGCATATATTTATCTAATGGTAAAACCCAAAAGAACTTCTTTGAGCTAGACTCAAATGGTAACTAGTACATGACAATGGGCCTTGCTTTACTCTTTTTTTGAAACCATTAGGTGATATGTATAGTTAATTACAATATTGTTATGAACCATTAAGAAGGATTTATAGAAAATGTAATTGTTTTTAATGATTAACATAATTAAGCATGATGTTTTAAGACACAATATTCCTTTAGAGATTAATATTATTAAAATAATAAAATTTTTCACATAGTTTTCATCTTTTAAAAAATAGCTGGCAGTGGGAGGAACCACATAAATGGTGAGAACAACAAACCAAGAACTCATATCCCTCCATTAGAAGCATGAATAGAAAACTTCATGATACTGATGAATCAAATAACCCGAGTTATGATCAATAATGTGAATCAAGCTGAGAGACCGGATTCACCTCTAAGGGAAAAAATTTAGATGTGTCCTTTATGCATCAACAACCACCTTATTTTAGTGGATCTAATAACACACTAATTGTTGAATAATGGATAATCTCTATATAAAATATCTTTTCTTTACTCCATTGTTCAAAGCTATAGAAATTCACCATGGTTGTGTACTGTTTGGAAGTAGAAGCTAATCAGTGGTGTAAACAAGTTAAAAACTTGATTCCAATATGGTATGTTTATGCTATAGAGTGGGAAGAGTTTAGGGGATACTTTTTCAATAAATATTTTACCCATTTGATAAGAATAAAAGAGATAAGAAATTCCAAGAACTAAAGTAGAATGAAAATTAATCGGTGGGAATCTACGAGATGAACTTTACAATGAACTCTAACTACACCTCTAGAGTTTACATGGATCTTAGTGGAAATGTTTATAGATTCATTGGTGTACTAAAACCCTATATATGGAAATCTAAACAATAAATAATATGAATATTATGTGGAGATAGTACAAAGTGATATTAATGGTGAGCTAATGTTCTGAGAGATGTAGCGGTATCATATATCAAATGAAAAGAAGAGATCTGTGGAGATAAACCTGGGGAGGAACTTTGATCGTGGAAGAGGAGGAAATAAAGTTCAACTTACCAAATGAAATAAATGGGGAAGAATAATTAGGGGAACCACTTTCTTTAGAGTGGGAAATCATGCACCTGTGGAAGAGATGGCCATACTACTTGGAACAGTCATAGTGAGGTGAAGCCACAACTTCTCAACACTAATGATAAAAGGAATATGGTGTTGGCCCATCCTGATGTCCAATGCTTCAAGTGTGGATAGCTTGAACACTTTTCCAATCACTATCCAAATTATAAGTTAATGGATGGGAATCACCATCAACCTCAGTATAGGACAAGGGAGTAAGGTTGGGCTTTTTCTATCATGATAGCCAAAGTTGAAGCTCCAAATTATGTGGTGGTAGGTACTCTAATTGTTTTCTCAAAGCTAGAAAGTTCATTTTTTTATCCAGGTTCTATGCATTCCTTTATTTCATCCATTCTTACAAATAATATAGAATTAATCCCTAAACATAAATAAGTAGAGTTGTCAATAAATACACCAGGAGGGATTATCCATGAATTAAAATTTTATATAAACTCTAGTATTAACTTTTGAAAGAACGATCTCATCACAAATATAGTAGTAATTACCATGATGAAATTCAGCACTATACTAGTAATTAATTGGATCTCAAAGAATAATATTAATATCAACTATAAAAGCAAGGAAATATTACTAGTCATTAATGGAGAACCTGCAATTATTTTCAATGGAGAGATATCTCGGCCTGATCTTTGTCTAGAGGCACCTCCCATTTTCTTCTTTATGGAGATGATCCGTGAAGATAAAGAAGTAAATAAAAGTATTTGAATAGAAAATATCCCCATCATTCAGGAATAAATTGATGTATTTCCTACCGAGTTACCTGGATCTCCCCTGGAAAGAGAGGTAGAGTTCTCCATTGAACTCATTCCTAGATCCAATATGAAGTCAAATACCCCATATAGAATGGAAAATGTGAAGCTTGAGGTATTAAATAACAACCCCGTGATATTTTAGAGAAGGGGTTTATCTGACCAAGTGTGTATCCTTGGAGAGAACTTGTTCTCTTTCTAAAGAAGAAGAAGGATGGATCAGTGCAGATATGCATTGATTGTAAAGAAATTAACAGGACCAAAGCGAAGAACAAGTACTCTCTTATAAGGATTGATGATATATTTGACTAGATTCATGGGTCTCAAATCTCCTCTAAGATTCATTTTTGATCTAGTTATCATAAATTGAGAGTGAATAAATAATATATTCCAAAAAATTCTTTCCAATCAAAATATGTCCATTATGGGTTTTTTGTTATGCCCATTGTCTGGATTAATTCTCATGATATATTTATGGATTTGATGAATATATTATTTAAGGAATACCTTAATAACTTTATGGTAGTTTTTATCGATGATATTATAATATATTTTAAAAGTCATGAGGATCATCTAACGAATTTTTTACAAACTCTATGGAATGAAAGAATATTTTGAATGTTTAGAAAAGGTGAATTTTGGTTACCATATTTTTCTTTCTTGGGGAACATTCTAACCAGTGAAGGAATATAAATTTATTCTACCAAGATAATGGTTGTAGAGGAGTGGCCTCATCTGAAATAAGTAATTGAGATTAATAGTTTCCTTGGTTTATTAGGATATTATAGCAGGTTTATGAAAAGATTTTCATGACTTTCTAATCCATTAACCAAGTTTACTCAAAAATGGGGACAACTTCATCTGGACAATGGAGTGTGGAGAAAGTTTCCAAGAGATGAAGAAGATTTTGGTTAATGAACATATGTTAACTCTACCCTCTATTAGAGAAGTAATTTTTATATTTAGAGATGAATATATGATAGGGATTGGGTGCTTCCTCGTGAAAAATTACAAGGTGATTTCTTATCAATCTCATTAGTTTAAGCCTCATGAGAATAATTATCCTACGCTTGACCTGGAGTAGGCTGCAGCTGTTTTTTTCTCTTAATATATGGAGGCATTATCATTATGTTGAGAAATGCGATATACACATAGACCAAAAAAGTTTTAAGTATATTTTCACATAAAATGAATTGAACATGAGATAGAGGATTTGGTTGGAACATCTTATAGACTGTGATTGTTCAATTTATTATCACCCTATAAGAGCATGCTAATTCACTGATGCATTAATTAAGAAAGACCCTATTGTTTTGGCAATGATTAGGATTCAAGGATATCCTTTGATCAAGTAACTAGTAAGGTTTTACATGGGAATGATGAGGGAAGGGGAATCATCAACCATTTCCCAAATGATTTCTCAACCATCATTACAAGAGAAGATCAAAAAATCTCAAAGAGAATATCATTTGTTACAGAAGAAGATAGAGGATGTGAAGAATGGTAAGTTTCTTGAGTTAAATATTGATCTAGGTGTACTAAATTTTTTTACAAGGCAATGTGTTATATCTATTCCATAAATAAAAGATATGATGGATGAAGATCATAGCTATACATTATATATATATATATCTTGGAATCACTAATATGTATATTGACCTTTGTGATTTTTATTGGTGGGATAACTAGAAAATGGACATTATCCACTGCACTACAAGGTTCCTAGTGTGTCAAAAAGTGAAGGTAGAGTGACAACTTCCTAAAGTGGTATTATAACCACTACCCATACTAACATGGAAGTGAAAAAATATCACTATTTACTTTGTCATTGGTCTCCTGAAAATATCCGAATGAAATAATATGATATGGTTTATAGTGGAATGTCTCACCAAGACTGCCCATTTTACCATTATCTGGGAATAATTATCTCTCAATCAACTTCAAAAGATTTATATAAAGGAATTGGTGAGGTTTCATGGAGTTACAATTTATATTGTTTCTGATTGTGATCCAAGTTTCACATCAAAATCATAGAGAAGTCTTCAAAATGATCTAAATATAAAATTGTATTTATGTATGGGATATCAGCCCCAAAGTGATGTCCAATCTTAAATGACTATTAGAACACTTGGGGACATTCTGAGAACATACTCAATAAAATTTAAAGGTGGTTGGTATCAATATATCCCATTAGATTAGTTCTCATACACAAATAGCTTCTATTCAAGTATTCAAATATAAACCTATGAATCCCTATATGGGAAGTAATGTATAACTCCTACTTGTTGGGATGCATTTAGTGAGAGAAACATTCTTGGGCCTTATCTTGTGCAAGAGATGATAGAAAAAGTTAATTCCCTCCAAAAACACATTAAGTATACTCAGAGTCAGAAGAAGAGCTATATTGACAACCATCGAAGGGACTTAGAGTTTTGTGTTTTTTATAAATTTTTCCTTCAAATATCTCCTTGGATGATATTCATACAGTTTTGGAAGAAAGGTAAGCAAAGAACTATGTACATTGGCCCCTATGAAATCTTTGATCGCATAGTAGTTGTGACCTATCAACTAGAACTTCCTCTAAATCTATCTCATGTTCATGATGTATTCCACATATCTCTCTTGAAGAAGTGTGTAACTAACCCTTCACATGTACAAAATCCTATGTTGGTACAATTGTAACATGACATCTCTTATTAGAAGCATCTGATAGAGATCTTGGACTGTAGAGACATGGTTTTTTGCAACCATACATCCAACCTCATAAATGTTTTGTAGAGGAACCATATATATGAAAAAGTGAAGTGGGAACCAAATCATTTAATAAGGAAAAAGTACCCACACCTTTTCTCAACTAAGGGAATGATTTGAAATTTTAGGGATGAAATTTATTAATGGGGGAAGAATGTAATGACGCAAACTTTTTAAATGATAATTCTATCCTAAAATAGTGTGTTATATTCTTCACAACAAAATCATGTTTTTTAAAGAAGTTAATATAAATGGAAATGTGACCATCTTGATTCAACTATTATATGACCTTTTTTCAATTAGTAATATTCAAAAATACGACCATTTTTAACTATACTCTTGATAATAATTTTAACATTATTATTATAGTTTATGAGTAAAATTTTGACAAAGGATAATTCATACCTAAATAAGAGTTAGTGGCCACAACCAGTAGATTCATCCCATTTGAAGCCCATTTTTTAGGGAATGGGAGGGAGGTTTCATCACTAGGTTTCTCTCTTGACCAAACCCAAGCTGGGATTCAACAAATGAAGCTTGAATGAAATTTCCTATAGGAGAAGTTCAAGTTAGTAGTGATTACCACACGGACGATGTTAATCAAGGCACCCCGTAAAACTTCCACCATCTCACACCTTACTCTTAGGGCATGTGTGGGTATAATAAGGGGTTATGTGTCCCAAACATAGTGTGTAATTCCTTTTTTTAAATAAAATTCTTATCCCATCATTTCCATTTTAAGAATAGATTTTCTTGATAAAATTGATTATTCAGACAGAAATTATACTTTCTAAAAAAGATATAAATAATTTTAATAAACAAATATATTATTAATAATATATATTTTAATAAAATATTTCATTAAAAATACTCTTATTTAAATATAAATGATAAAATAATTTTATTTTTTATAAGTGTCCGAAATTCTACTATGCATTTACAATCCGCTCTTATTTTTAATGAATAAATAATTTTATATGTAAAAGTTAGAATCATCATATTTATAGAATTATTATACTAAAATAAATATCATTTTTAAATAATAACATAAAAATTAGGTTAGGGTGGATTTATGAGAATTTTCTAAAATACATTATTTATTCATGAATAGTAAAAATATAGTTTGAGTTTTTTAGAATGTTAATGACATCATAATTATTTCATAATGATTTAATAACTAATTAAACAAAATCTACAATTTAGAATATTTTATTTTATTAATATCAATTATTTTAATATATTTTAAACAATTTCCAAATATATAATTTACCTTCCAAATTCTAAAATGGAAACTTTAACTTTAAAAATGTTATTCTATGAAAAATTTACATTTCCTTTCAAAAATAAGTAATATAAAATCAAGGTCGACACTTGTGGATTAAAATAACATAATTGGTGTCCCATGTTTCTAATACCTGGGTAAATGCCATGGTTTTTCATTTACTGCTACCTAGGTATCCAAGGCCTTTATTTAGAAATTAATAAAAAAATCTACCACTTTGGATATTAATACCCACATATTTATTTATTTCTATTAACTCCCAATTAATAATTCAATAATATATAATATTTTTACCTCCCAAGGAGTCCTCCCAAGGTATCCTCAATCCCTTAAGGTCTCAATCCTTAAGTTTTAGGAGTTACTATTCAATATAAGGGAAATCTCAACTTCTATTATCCTTTAAATATCACTTTTATTAATGGTATACCCTTTTCCCCTCTCTTTTTACCATTTTTAAAAACCAAGTTTCATACACATTATGCTTCTGAATTTTCATCTCAAAATTTCTCTCTTAAGAAATTTTGATTTCTGTTTTAATTTTAGTGAATAATCAATCCTATTTGTTTTATAGGTCTATTCCCATAGATATAATGATTATATTTTTTATTCAAGTATTAACATAAATGAAACCCGCATTTCCTTTTCGTGGGTCAAAAATGACAAAAATATCTTGTCTTTAAGTTTTTTTAAAATGTCATGATTTTGATATGAAACTTGTTTCTATAATTATACATAGGTTATTTATGAAATATTTGATTATGATAAATGTGAATAAAATTAATTCATGCATATTAATGGTGAAACCTGATAGTTATCCAATTAATTGGGTAAAGAATTTAATCTCTAGAGATGACATATTTGATGATACCTTGGTGAACAACCTTGGTAATTTTTATGAAACCTTGGTGAGAAGCCTTAGTGATATGATTAGGAATGTATCATTTATTTTATTTAGACACATTTCCATGTTTTTATTCATTTGATTTTATTTATGATATTTCTCATGTTCTCTTATTTATTCCATAATGATATTATTCATAATCTTATGGATTTTTCCTCAAGATCAAATGTAAATAGTTTCCCTTGTTTTCCCTTTATGGGCCTTATGCTCACCCTTTACTTTGATGTATGTCCTTAGGTTATGAGATGTAGTAAATATACATTGTATGAACCTTTTAATAAGACATTAAATTGTATTATAATAATGTTTTAAATTTTCCTGTATTATGTACCATTTTTTCAAGAAACTAGACTTGAAAATATCTTCTATATTGTACAATGTAATGAAAAGTTTATGTAATAAAAATGTGAGATTCCATTGTCACTCTACTTTAACTTCCTAACATACCAATAATATTGATATATACTAAAAAACATCCTTCTTTATGGTGTCCCACTAGAAGTTCTCTCTAAGGTCACAGTACATCTTTTGAATCCAGGGTGGATAGAAAAAGATAAGCTATGCACATTATATAATAGCTCTCTATTTATTTTAAGTGTTGAAGAAACCTAAGGCCTACTTCAAAACCAAATAACACGATTATCACCAATATGGAATTCATGGATACTTCATTCCTTGATTACTTTTTCCTTCTTTTGAAGCTCCAGATCAACCCATTATACCTCATTGGTCTTCTCTTGAATATATGGTTGGGAAATAATTTGGGAATGTTAGGATGTTTTCTCTAATATTATGATTTAAAGATCTATCGTTTTCATATCCATGAATATAAATTATTTATTATTCCACATCACAGATATATTAGCAGTTTATTTTTTAATAAGTGCATCTGTAACCCTGTACACCTTTCCTGAATGGTTGTGAATAGGGATATCATAATCTTTTATTAGTTCAAACCATATTCTTTATTGAATGATAAGATATTTATTTCTAGATATATAATATAAACTCATGGAATCTATATATATCCCATTCTTCTGACAATATAGGTAGTTCTTCCAAATATTCAAGGCAAATATCACAGCTGATAACTCCAAATCATGATTCGGGTTCTTTTTTCTCATGGATCTTCAATTTCCATGTGGTGTAGTGTCACACTCGTGTCTTATTTTTCCTATATTTATTCTATTTATTTTTTATCCCATGTTTATACCTTGGATTTTCTTGGTTTTTTTTTGAATGATGTTGTTTTTGGGCTTTACAGCTTGATGGGAATGGTTGGTGCATGGTTTTCCAAATAGTGTGCCCTTGCGCAGGTAACCGTGTGGCCATGTTTCATTTTTGGATATAAGAAAATCACACAGTTAAATAATGGTTTGGTAATGATGAAGGCTAACTATGTAGACTTATCCTCTTGGATTAGAAATAAATAGGCACACAGTTTCCGTATGGTTTGGAAAACTGTGCGGAAAACTATGTAACATGTCCAGGTCATTAAAAATTGGATTTTAATCTTTTTCCTCTCCTATATTTTTAACCCTAAACACACATATTCATCCCCAATCGGGATTATCCACCCAAGGCACCTATCCCTCTCCCATTTTCTGTATTGGGACTCCATTTTTGGGGTTATTTTAGTGTCATTTCTCTATGATTCTTCAAGTAAGTGTCGCCCTTTGTTTATTTTCCCCCTCTTTCCAGGGTTTCTTCTCTTATTTCCTAGGGTTTTATATCTTCTATGGGTTGGGTGACCTATTTAGGGTTGTATATTGATTATATAGACTAAATATTGATGATTTTTGTTCGATCTTTCCTTTGTAGGTTCTGTTTTAGGTGCAGTTGTGGTTTTCCACTAGATTATGGAAATTTCTACACTTGAGGTTAGTGGTTCAATGGTTAATCATTATTTGATGATTTTTATTATTCTTTAATGAGTGTTTAAATTTGTTTTATGATTTATATGTAAGGTACAAAAGGTTTTTTTGAAGGTTTTTTATATCTATGTGGCTTGAAAGTGGTTTTTTATAAAGCAAATTAGATTTTTTTCACGTTTGACTCCTTGTTGTGCTTCTTAAAAGTTGTTTATCAATTGTGAAATTGGTTTAGTAAAAGGTGAAAGAGGTGTGAAACCTATTTTGTAGTATATTTGGTCAACATGTGAAATTAAAGAGTTTTTGGCCTATGAGAAATGGTGGTTGTATATATATATATATATATATTCATCGTTCTTATGTGTGCATGTGAATGTGGTGACCTATGTGACATGTCAAATGAAAATTAAACATGAATGGAATCATAGGTATCTAGGTGGGAAGACTAGTACTAGTATTCTAGTTGACTCATAAGTGTCTTGTCACAAATTCATCTAGTGGGATTGATGATTACAACCCTAATTATATATTGATGATAATTGGAGACCACTAGAATTTTGTATGATGCTCCTATCTAGTGGTACGTGCATGGGAATATTATTTGTGTTATTGTTATACCATGTTTCACCAAGATACGATGTACCTAATTTACCATTTTAGATAGTGCCTATAAGAATATCCAATGACCTAGTGCTACTTTATATTGTGGTTCCACCCATCAGCATACTATTTATTTTAAGTATACATCGTTTTTTAAAACAATATTATTTGAGAAAAATATTTTTCATTAAAATGATTTCTATGAAAATGGTTCTATCACCAATATATAAAACTTGTATGTAAATTGTATTATAATGTTTTTGGTATGGAATGTCTTTATTGGGTGGAATCCTTCTAGGATTTGTCTCACACACTACATACACCTTCGGGTGTATGTATACCTTGTTATGTTTGAATCGGGTAAAGATAAGGTGTGTCGTAATGGAGGTTCAGGTTTCTAGTGGTTTTCTCTTGTAGTTTTTAGTGGTTGTGGCATGGTAATTATTCTCTTATTATTGATTAGATATTTTTGGGATTGTCTTTTTGTTCCCTTTTTATTATTTCTCTTTTGGTTTTTTCTCTAAAGTGGTAAAACCCTAAATTATAAAATTGTTATCAATTTTTTGGATTTGGTTATTTATCATTGTGATGTTTATTTATGTTGGTTATTTATGCTTATCACAATTTGAGAAATATTTCCCAAGTAATCCTTTTAATACTTAGGCACTGGTTTTCATACCATGGGGATTAGGAACGCCCCTCATGTTATTCCACAAACCGGGTCAGGTGTCAGGTTGGATGGAAATATGTCTTAGTTTGAGAAAAAATGGTATCAGAGAAGGATACACTCTTTTGGGTCAATTTATTTCAGGAATAATATAGATAGATAGCAGAATGGATAATCAAGGCATGAGGATATTGTTATAAGTAGGGTGCCTAGCCAGTATACGTCATGACAAAGCTTTAATCACAATGAGATTTTGGGATTTTTTTTGAATTCTCCTCTAGGTGAGACATATAGGCTGTAACTGTATATGGTCACTAGGTGTTGTCAGAGTGGTTTATTTGTCATGTTATTGTTATGGATTTTATTTATTTGGATTTATATAATTTTGGTATTTTTTTATATTACTGAAAAAAAATGGAATAGTTATATTGACTATTTTTCTCATAGTTATTTCTTATTATAGAAACATGACTCCCCATATAATTCCTATGAAACTGTTGGAAGAGGTAAGAGAGATTACTCTATCTCCAATTGATTATATATTATTAGATCTATTGGTTCAATCTATTCGAGCTTTGTGAAAAAGAGTGGGATCTAGTCCTGCTCAGGTCAGAGAAGCTAAACCATGTCCTATAAATGACAATGTTCAGGGGTTTCTTGAGAACAAGCCTCCCTCTTTCTGAGGTAGCACCAAACCTCAGGAAGAATATAAGTGTCTTGAGAATATATAGAGTGTGTCTAATTACTTGATACTCATGTGGTAGTTTGAGTTAAATGTGCTTCGTTCTTGTTGGAGGGTCCCAGTCAGAGTTGGTGGGACTCAATGTTTCAAGATGGGAAGCATGAGAAGATGGGTTGGAAATACTTTAACGTCATTTTCAAGGATAATTATTGTCTTGAGGTTTTGTCCTACACTATGTCCCGAGAGTTTATGGAGCAGATCAAGCAAGACTGGACTGTCATGGAATATGCTAACTACTTTTCAGAGCCGGTTCGGTGTGCACTTGAGATCATTTCTAATGAGTAGATAAATTTTTAGAGTTTCGATAGGGGAATGTGTCCAAATATTTTTTCTTTGGAATTTTTTTAATTTGAGAACCTATTCTAAGGTGGTTGGTCATTCTTTTATAGAGGATATTGATTAGAAAGGAAATTAGGGATTCCCTAGATCAGTTTTAGATGTTGGTGGTGGGTGTTTGTTAGAAAAGAAGAGGAATCTGGATGAATAGTGGAAGCATGGATATGTTAGTTTAGGCTATCCATAAATGTAGTATTTTTCTATGGATTTAGATGTTGATATAGTTATGTTCCATCCATGTGGGAAGGCAGGTAAGACAAAACCAATGTTCATATCTCTTATGAGACCCTATCATTGATGTGGAGCTACGAGAAACTTACATCATTTTTGCAGGGCCACATGTTCTTATTAGAGTGGTTTGGGGTCTATAGCTTCTAGAGTAATTTCAGCCCAATATGAGTTATCTAGAATAGAAGGTTCTCAATTTAGTGGTTGTGGTGGTAGTGAAATATCATCTTTAAGGTAGAGTCAGTTCAAGGTAGAGCTTCAGGCCAATGGTTGTTCTCATGGTCAATTTGAGACAAGGAATCTTCATGCGGTGGATCAAAATCCAATAGAATTGGATGTAGGACCTAGGACACTTCAAGGTACCATTTTTATTACATCATATTTAGCTATTTCCCCCTTTGATATTGGGGATTCAGACTATTTTATCTATTTCTTACTTATTGATGTGTTTAAATTTTCAATTGGTCTTATGCCTTTTGTGATTGAGTTGGTGAAACCACATGGTTAGAAGAGAGATAAGGGTCTCACGTGTTGGTCATGTGCACTCACTGTATCAGGGGTTGATTTGGAATGTGATATACTTATTTTGGAGATGGACCTCTTTGACATAATCCTTGGTATGGATTGGATTGTGCACTTTTTGGAACACGTTGATTGTTATAAGAGGTGAGAGAGTTTTTTGGAACCACATGGGAGTGAAAAAGTTTTTAATGGTGAATGGGATCCTTGATCGGGACGTTCTTGACCTCCACTTCTGGAATTTGGTAATATAGTTTTTCTGTTACCATTACTCATTTTTGAGGATGGTGGCAGTTCTCCTGAGGGTATATTACCTCCCATGGTGAACGAGTTTCCATAGTTTTTCTAGAGGATTTTTTTAGGTTTTCCTCTAGAGATGGATGTAAATTTCTCTATCAATTTGGCACCATGATCATAACCTCTATCTCTTTACTCATATTGTATATCCCCCACCATGTTGAGGGAATTAAAGGTATAGATGGAATATTTGGAATCTAAAGGATTCATTCCCCCAAACGTCTCTCCTTAGGCCTTTTTTGTCTCGTTTTCGAAGAAGGATGGTGGATCTTCCCAGTTATGCATTGATTACCAAAAGATGGATTAGGTGACCATCAAGAATAAGTATCCCTAGCCTTGTATTGATGACTTGTTTGATCAACTTAAGGGGGAAAGGTGGCTCTCAAAAAATTAAATGCATTCTGGTTATCACCAAGTCATATTTATAGAGGCAGACATCCCGAGAATAGCATTCCAAAGTATGTATGACCATTTTGAGTATTTGTTCATGACTTTCGGGTTGAAAAATTCTCTAATGGTCTTTACGGAACTCATAAGCATATTGTTCCACCAGTATCTTGATTCCTTCATTATGGTATTCATGGACAACATCCTATTTTATTTTGAATCTGAGGAGAAGCATGAGCATAATTTATGAATCATGTTGGGTACTCTTTGGGATCATCATATCTATGCCAAATTTTCTAAGTGTACCATCTGGAATAAATAGGTAAAGTTTCTAGTCCATGTGATCTCAGAACATGGGGTTCTGGTGGACCCTGAGATGATCAGTGTAGTAATGTCATGGGAACAACTGATGAATTTTTTTTAGATCAGAATATTTCTAGGTGTGTAAGGGGTATTATAGGTGATTTGTTCAAGGATTCTCTCATATTTCTTTATCCATGACATTTCTCACCCAAAAGAGATAATGTTTTAAATGATCGTAGAGTGACAAGAATCCTTTTAAGATCTTAATCAGCGATCGAATACCACTTGTTTGTTGATCTTTCCCGAACCTAGGAAGGGATATGTTTTTTATTTTGATTCCTCGGGTATGGGTCTCGGGCTTGTTCTTATGTATAATAACCATGTGGTAGCGTATGAATCTTTCCAACACTCACCAGAAAAAAAAATAACTAACCAAATCATGACTTATACTTAGTAGTAGTGATGGATTCCTTGAAGATCTGACACGATTATCTTTTTTGGGAGAAATTTGTGGTTTATTAAAATTATAAAATCTTGGCCTATATTTTCTCCCAAAATGTTTTGAATTTAAGTTAATTGCATTGCGTATAGTATCTTCAAGGATTCGATTTTGATATTCTGTATACCCCATGAAAAGGTAACAATGTGGTGGATTCTTTGAGTAGGAAGGTTCCAGTGCAAGTGATAAAAAAGTCTAGTTATGAGTTGACATTGATGGGGATATTTTATAAGATGCACTTGGAGACCAAGAAGAATAGTGGAGGTGAATTCTTGGATAGTTTTTAGTTAACTCCCTCTCTTATGGAATTGATTTAGTAAGATAATTTTAATGATGAGTTGTCCCAATAGTCAATGGAGTTTTTTCATGTTGGGGAGATGCCTTGGGATTAGTATTTCTCTCCTGAAGAAGTTTTATTTTTAAAGGGTTTCTTTGTAGAGTCGTTATCTTTCAGGAAGGTGGTGATATAGTATAGTCATCAGTATTAGTGGGTTGTCCATCCTGTAACTACCAAGAGTTATTATGATTTGCATCAGAAGTTCTTGTGGATAGGTATGAGGAAGGATATAACTAACTTTTTGTCACAGTGTTATACATGCCAGAAGGTTAAAGCGGACCACCAAAGTCCCTCTGGTCTACTCCAGCCACTGCCTATTCATACATAAAATTGGGACATGATCATCATGTAATTTATTATTATCTTACCTCATACACATCAGGGAAATAATTCCATTTGGTTGGTGATTTACCATTTCACCAAATCTTCCCATTATATTCTCATTAGAGATTTAGTAAAGGTTGATGAGTTGGTCCGAATATATGTTACGGAAGTAGTGAAGCTTCATGGTGTGTCGTCGGCACTCGCCTTAGAAAGGGAACCCTATTTTACCACTTTTTTTGGTAAGTCCTTCAAAAAGTGATGGGTTCAAAGGTGAAATTGATCATGGAATACCATCCTCAATTGGATGGTCAGATGGAGCATGAAAATAAGATTTTGGAATACATGCTCCTATCATGTGTATTAAATTTTATTTTTTCATGGGATAGCCATTTGGGATTATTCAAGTTTGTATAGAATAATAGTGACCAATCTTTGATTCAAATGGATCCTTTTGATGTGATTTATGGTCATCCATGTCGGTCGCCTTTGTGTTGGGATGAGGTGGATGAGACCTCACTATTGGGATGGACCCTTGTCCAAGAAACTTATGACAAATTCAAGTGAGTAATTTGTCATTTTTTAATAGATTATAGTAACTATAAATCTTATGAAGACTAGGAAAACTAAGAACTGGAGTTTTTTATGGGTGATTTTGTTTTCCTAAAGGTGTGACCTCATTTAGGTCATCATCATTTTGGGAAGCAAGGAATGTTAACACCTATGTATGCTAGGCCTTTAGAGATCACTGAGTAGGTTAGAAAGGTAGAATACATGTTATATTTTCTTTGATATTTAACATTGATTCATGATGTATTCCATGTTTCTCAATTGAATAACTATAAACCAGATCTGTCTCATGTGTTAAGTTGAGAAGAGTTGGAATTAGAATCAGATTTGTCAATATTTGAATGGATAGTGCAGACTATAGATTCCCAAGAGAAAGTGATCCATGGGAAGTCTATTATTTTGGTCCGTGTTCTTTGGAATCATGGAAATTATGAACATGAGACTTGGGAGAATAATTCTTGGGTTGAGGCAGAGTATCTATTTTTGTTTTCTGATCAAGCTTTGAGTTGACTTTCTAAGGATGGAAAGTTTTCATGGTGGGGATAATTGTCACAAAAAGGTATTAATATTTAGGTATTTATTCTGGTTATTTTTTATCCTAGGATTATCCATTATATTTCTTGGGTTTTTTGTTGAAAAATTATGTTTCTAGGCTTTACAGTATGGTGCACAAGGTTGGCGCACGATTTTCCAAATTGTGCGCCCTTTCCAAAGTAACTGTGTTGTAGAGACCCAAAGCTTGACGTACATGGACATTACATTAATTTTTAGGAATACTTAATACATAAAAAAAATAGACACCAAAGGACCGTTATAGTTTAGTGTCTTTGGAAACTTGAAACATAATATTATAATCATGGTGAAAGATCTTCAGCATCTCCCATAAAGATCTTCCCCTTTTTTTTCTTACCTAAAACCTTTATTTATATCCTGGGGAAAATAAAACATAAAAAGGGTGAGATCAAATGCTCATTAAGGGTAAACATAGAGAACATAAAACAATCGATAAACATTTGAATGCAAAAACATGAACATAAAATCTAAACATAAAAATCTTGAGCAAAGACATATATCTTGGAAGTATGTAAAGCGTATATCATAATGGAACATCAATCATGATAAAATATCATGGGAAGAAAACATGTAATTGTAGAAAACCATTAATCACATGATATTATTTCCATAGTAACCAAGGCATTTCTTCCAAGACTATCTTAGTGGATAAAGTCCCTTTCTGAATCGAGTTCACTCCTCGTTCCAGTCTTGTTCCGCTGAACCGGATTAACTTACTGTTCCATCCATGTCTATCTCATGAGATATAAATCATTATCCAATGAATTGTAGGGAGATATAGGTCCCACCCATCTCATAATGAAATCATTCTTATGTGTTCCACAACATATACATAAATCATTCATCATAACCCAAAGAATAAAATGGGTTTCATAAACATCATCTCATCATAACATAATCCATATAAAAAATCGATATAATTTCATCATAAGAAGAATCAAACCGTTTAAACAATATAGACATTATAATTGAAACATACACATATGAAATAATGTCATCCTAGATGTAAAATGGTTTTGATAAAACACTTGAAATGGATTCTTGAGGAAAATATACTTTCTTCTTCAAAATCATTTTATTTTCACAAATTTCCATGAAATTTTTAAAGAAAATAATTTTGTTGAAAATATTCATGAATTATTGTAGAGTAAGATTCATGAAAATAAGGATATATGAAACCATAAAAATATGTTCATGCCGTATAAGTTAAAATAACATTCTCCTTGTACTTTTGTCAGAAAAGTCAAAAAGTTCCTCATATGGTAAACAAAAGAAAGATTCCTTCCATAACACAAATTAGAAGTCAAAGTGGGGTAAAAATGACATTAAATAAACATGGAATAATATTAAACACTTTATGAAAAACATTTTATGGGCATGGATGAAAAATATAACCCCAGTAAATACTTACGTATAAGAAATCTCAGATAAAAATGAGATTGCAAAATTATCCCTTACCTTAGGTCTGATATGCTTCGTACATATCTGAACCTCCTATATAATGATTTAAATAATGTCATTGACTTATTACAGAATCATATTCATTGTTATGATATCATATATGGTTCACTTATGACTTTATATTACCTGTTCTTTTGTAAATTCCATGTTAAAGCAACGTTTTGGGTAAAATCGTTTTATTTATCATAAGTGTTTGGAGTTGTTGTTCTTGATATTATTATTAATTATATCTTAATTTACTTGCTTCTAGAATATAAATCATGATTTATATATAATATATATATTCAGTACATATATATATATAATAGATAGATAAATGAAATGAAATACACCGTTCATGGAGACGGTAGGTTGTACGTACACATGAACGCTGTTCTCCTTTCCTTATTGACTTGAATGGAAGTAAGTAGATGACATATATATATATATATATAAATAAATAAATTAGATTTATCATGTCATATATTTCATTATTATTCATTATATATACTTTATAATCATTCTTTAATGGTTAACATGGAGAATGAATCTCATCGCGTCGTGGAGACGGTAATCCGTACGTATGCACGAGGGATGATATCATTCCCATAATTATTAAATTGATTTGGAGTGGATGATATAATATCACAAAATCAGTATGATGTTATAATAAATATATATATTTATTCTTCACACCATTATACGCATCCAAGTAAGGTGGTGGTGGAAAAACAGATTACACCACGGCGTGGAGACGGTATTCCGTACGTACGCACGCGCGGTGATTTCATTTTATGTAGGATGGATACAAGGTGAAATGGGGTTGTTTAATATTTATAATAACATATCATTATATGAGTGATACTTATGTTATTACTTCATAATGAAACAACTAAATAAGATGAAGTAGAAGAAGAAAATTTTTTGAAAGAATCGGTAATGGATATTACCTCTTCTTCAACACGCCTCTTTGAATCCTCTTCTTAGGGAACTAAAATTGGTCTTTGAAGAAGAAAATGACCTCTAGTATGTTTCTAGGGAAGTTAGGAAGGTAAATTAGCAGGGTTTGGCTGAGCTTTAAGGCTCAAAGTTGTGTAAAGAGGAGAGGGAGGAGGTTCCCTTTTATAAGGGAGGAGAGGGGCACCTCAGGAAAAACTTAAAATGTTATTTTATAATAAAGTAATATTCGGTTTATAATAGATCAAAAATGATTTATTTAGAATATAAGGTGTGGATGGGTCTAAATAATCTCAACCAATAGGTTTTATAGAAGTTTAGGTTACTATTCTAACCTTATCATTTAGATATAACTCTAAGTTAAATAATTTAACTTTTACCTTGTCTTTTTGTTTTCTTACACTATGTGGTTAATAAACATAACATAACAAGCCAAAAGAACCCCAAGTGGTTCATTATTAATATATATATCCTTATATAACTCATTTGGCCGAACCTTAGATTTTTATGTATATAATAACAATTAATAATATAATATTTGTTTTAAAAACTATTTTATGTCAATTTTGACACTATTGGGTAATTGATTTTTTTGAAAATCATAACAACATGATTAGTTCTAAAAAATTTACTTAAATCAATAATAACATGTCATATTAACCTATAATATTATTAGAATTCATAAAAAGTCTCAAATTACATTTATTTTGGTATTTATAATATCAATTATTTTAATATTTAATTATTTAGGTAATTAATGCATCACCATTGTGTCATAAATAAATTAGCTTATTTAATGAATAAAAATTATAAATAAAATACCATTAGGTAGGAAATATTTTTATCTTTATAGTTAATATTTATATTAGATTTTATCTTATGTATAACCCTATATTAAAAAAAATTAGTTATTAAACTTTGGTTTAAACTATTTTAACTCTTTTTTAAATAAAATAATAATAAATGTCCTAATCTAATCTAATTGGACCTAAAGGGTAATATTTTATTCCTAAGATTGTTTTTGGTCAAATTACACTTATCCAATAGAATTATACCATGTTTTAGGGTAATAATAATATCATTTTTACCCTTAATTACCCTATTTACTTTTAACCATTGTAAATAAAAGTAAAAAGTTACTATTCACCAAAAATTATTTTTATCTTATTGAACCACATTTTACTCCTTGATATTAACAGTGTCTCTCGGATTTTCGAAATTCTACTCACAGAAGCGGTAAAATTAAGTTTTATATACAATTACAAATGCTCCTAGGAGGTGGGTAAAAGACGATCAAAAAGTTCAATAAAATTTTTATATATCTATATTATTATACAATGACTCTAATGACTTATATTGAACTTATATATGTATTATGTGTCTATTTTTACCTAACATAAATTTAAATAAAATAAATAATTATTTAAATAAAAATTCGGTTTTAAACTATAACTCAGTGTTTTTCACTATTCATCAAAAATTGAAAGTTTTCAGAAAAATACCAAAAATTCACCCTAGGCTAATTTCGATATTCCGAATCCAAAAATGAAGTCCATTTTGGAAGATAAAATTTATAAAATTTCAAAAAGTGGGTATTACTATTCATAATGGATAGTTTTAATAATATTTTAATAACATATCATTGTTTAGTGAAACTCGGTATTTCATCAACGCAAGCTATTGAATAAGGTATTGATTGTGTGTAATTCAAGACAAGTCAATGCTACGTGTAGTGAATGCTCTGTTTGGTGTTGCATATAACATAGTCAAAACTTATTTCATTTATACATTAAACAAAATCTATACTTAATGTTGCGTAGAATAATTTTCACAAAATGAACTTGAAATTGTGTGTAACACGAGCCAAGAATAGTGTTGCATATATTGAAAGCTAATATGGTGTTACATATAGTACAACCTAATCTTGGTTTATTGTATAATACAATACATCAAATAAATTAAAAATAATATATCACATTAAATCTCGTGGTGTTACATGTGGGGCCAAGTGTCATTTTTGAACAGATGTAAATCACACGGTTGGAGCGTGATTTGGAAACAGTGTGGGCTAACCATGCAACTAGGTCCTCTTGGATAGTGAGGGGAACACGCTTTCTGCACGGCTTGGAAACCCATGCAGGACAACCATGTGACTAGTCTAGCTCATTTAAATTTGGATTTTTATCTTTTTATTTACCTAATTTTTAACCCTAAACATCTCTATTCCAACCCACATAGGATTCCCCACCCTATGTGCCTCTCCCTCTACCATTTTTTCCCCTAGGCCTCCATTTTTTGGTTTATTTTGGTGGTATTTCTCCATGATTATTCAATTATGTGTCTCTCTTTCTTGATTTATCCTCTTTTTAGGGTTTCTCAACTTCTTTCTTGGGGTTTCATATCTTCAGTGGGTTCGGTGACCTATTTAGGGTTGGATCTTGATTATTAGAGTTAAGTATTCATTTTTTTGGTTTGATATTTCATTCATAGTTATTTCTTGAGGTGTGGTTGTGGTTTTCCACCGAATTCTGGAAATTTATACACTTGAGGTAGGTGGTTATGTGCTCTAACATTTATTTGGTGATTTTGGTATACTTTATTGAGTGTTAAAATATGTTCTATTATTTATGTGTATTGTGTGAAAGGTGTTTTTAGTGTTTTGATATGAATATGTCTTGGAAGTAGTTTTTCTAAAGGGAATTAGTTTTTTTCAAGTGTGCCTCCTTGTTGAACTTCTTGAAAGTGGTTTATAAATTGTGCTAGTGGTTTAGTAAAATGTGATGGTGGTACAAAGCCTATTTTTATGTGGATTTGGTGTGCGTGTGAAATTGAAAGAGGTTTTAGCCTATGATAGATGGTGGTTATATATATATATATCCATCTTTCTTTTTTGTTTATATGAATGTGGTATCCTATGTGACATGTGAAAAGGAAATTGAGCATGAAGGGAATCCAATGTATTTAGGTGGGAAAACTAGGATTAGTATGCTAGTTGACTCAAAAGAGGATTATCCCGGATGCATCCAGAATGATTGATGATTACAACACTAACTAAATTTTGATGATGATTGGATACCACTAAAATTTCAGGTGATTCTCCTCTCTAGTGGATCATTCATGGGAACATTGTTGGTGTGGTTGTTATAGCATGTTTCGTCGAAATACAATGTACCTATTTTCCCATTTAAGCTAGTGCCTATAGGGATATCTCATGACATGGTGTTATTTTGTGATGTGTTTCCATATATTTTTATACGATGTACCTTGAGTATACTTTCTTTTTGAAAACAATATTATTTGGGAACAAGGTTTTTCTTTAAAATGATTTCTATAAAAATGGTTCTAGACTCTCTTTATAAAACATTCATGTAAATTTTTTATAATGTTTTTCCATGGAATATCTTTATTGGTTGGAATCCAACTAGGCTTTGGATCACACCCTACATACACCTTCGAGTTTATGTAGACCTTTTTATGTTTGACTCAGGTAAAGGCAAGGTGTGTTGTGATGGTGGTTTGGGTTTCTAGTGGTTTTCTATTGCAAGTGGTGGGGGTGGTGGCATGGGTATAATTTTCCTCTTATTATATGGAGATTTTTGGGATAGTCTTGTTGTTCCCTTTTTATGATAGATCTTTGGATTTTTGGTCTAACGTTATAAAACCATACACATGAAAAAAAATATGCCTTTTTTGGATTTGGTTATTTATCATTGCAATGTTTATTTTTATTGGTTGTTTATGCTTATGGAAATGGGTGAAATAATTCCCAAGGAATCTTTTTGATACCCAGTCAATATTTTCCATCCGGTAGGGATCATAAATTCCCCTCGTTTCATGCCACAGACTGGGTCGTGTGTCGAGTTAGCTGGAACTCCAACTTGGCTCGTGACACATTGGCTATCACATTTTCCTTATGTATGAGTACACAACCCAATACTTGAAGGACACTGAAACACCCTGAGAGGGGAGGAATGAATCAGGGTGCCAAATTTTTCTTTTAAACTGATAGATCTTGTTCCCACATTGGTAGGAACTTATTAAACCAATATGAAGAGGATGTTCTGAAAATAAACAATCACATGCAAAGTAAAGACATATCAATTTTACTTGCTTCACTACTAAGGGATACATCCAAGGATCATATGCCGACAGTGTGTCTGTTGTACCAAAAACAACTAATCTTCACAAGTTGTGGAATAAATTAGTTTAGAATAGTCACTTTTTGCTAGGAGAACTACCTTTACAAGGTTCTAAGGATACCACACTACATCCATTAGATCACTTTCCCTTACTCCCACTTCTCACTGCGTTGGGAGAATCTTCACTCAGTTTATCGAATTGAAGGTCGCTTCAATGGTTTCACATTAATTCATGCGTAATCAACTATAAATGGATGATCTTTTGAAGTCCCATAATCACTCATAGATATAATTTATTTTCCAATACACTGATATGTTATAGAAATAAATTTCACAAACTGATTTGTCCAATTTTCAGGCTTCCTTGGGTGTTCCGCATACTGCATCTGTTTCCATGTACCACTGTTGTTTCCACGTACCACTGTTGTTTCTGCGTACCGCTGCGATTTCCGTGTACTGTTCAAATCCTCTATGAACTGTCCTACCCCACGTACTACTCCACTCCTCCGCTTATTGTCATGCTCCGTGTACTACCTTTCTCTGCCACGTACTATGAGGGCTTCCTGTGCGAACGGTGCTCTCTTCTGCATATTTTTTTCCTTACGCGGATTATTGTCTTGGCGTACCATCCTTTCCTCCATGAACCACTTTGGACTTCACCATATTTCTTCCTGAAATTTTAATTCCCAACCTCGTCCCCCAAAAAAGGAACTACTACTCCTTAAATAGGCACATAAATCCACAAATTCTGCTAATATTATGGACCCAAATTTTCAATGTCGGACAATATTAACTGTATACTAAACATCATCTATGTATTGTCATCCGCCACTGTATATCATTCCTATTTCGTGAAACACATAAATCCCTCCAACCTTCTGCATTCTGCGTACCACACCCCTTCACCGTGTACCGTCACTGTGAACCATTTTCAGTAGCATTTTGCATACTGCATGCCTTCACTGTGTACCATCACTGAAAATCGTTTTTGGCTGCATTCCACGTATCGTACACCTTCACCGTGTATCATTGCTACAAACTGTTTTAGGTTTTGTTATCTTCTCTGCGTACCATTCTACGTACCATTCACTCCATTGTGAAAACCATTCTTTTCATCACCAAACCCTCAATTTTGAGACCCAAAAATTTTGTGAACGTTGGGAAACTACGCAACCTTCAATAGTGCTTTCAGCCTCAATCTTATGACCCCATTCTTTGAAAAATCTCTAGTCATCAATGTGCATATTGACAAAAAGAACAAACCAAACTCCAATATTATCAAAGAACAACCTTGGATCCAACAATCTCCCCCTTTGGGTTTGTTGGAAATATTCAGATAAATTCACTGATGTGCCAACCACGATCAAAACCTAAACCTTCACAAAATAACTCATCCATCACTCTAAGTCTACGTGAGCAGTGCTTGGTGTAGAAACAAGAGAGAATACATGAATTGAGTTCTCATCCTTTTATTTTCTCCCCCAAATTTTTATTTCTAGATATTTCTATTCTTCATATTTCTTGTAATGAAAAATATCACTTTACATTGAAATTATTCACTCTACCCCACTGTAAATAAACCTAATGAATTGAATCATTAATTTTAGAGTAAAAAAACATGCTCCCCTTGGATCGTATCTCTCCCATAAACCTGCATCATTTCCAAAAACAGATTAAAAAAATTAAAACAAATGGGGATAGGGGAATCTTGTAACCTCATTATGGACTAGGAGGTGGATGAATACCGAGGTTAAACTGATGTTTCTCAAACACAACTGCTAATAATGGGTTGGTCATAATGCTAGCCACTTGATCATCAGTTCCCACATGGTCCATTTTGATCACACCTTGTTCAACTCTTTCTTTGATGAACTGATATCTGATCTCAATATGTTCCATATGAGAATTTTGAACATGATTCTTCATAATATCAATTGCACTCTTGTTATCATAATAAATCACCATTGGTTGCTTCACCTCATCACCTATGTCAATCAGTTGTTGCTTCATCGAAGTTAACTGAGTGAAAGCCTTGGTAGCAGATATATATTCATCTTTAGTGTTACTTAGTGAAGTACTTTCCTATTACTTGCTTAACCCGCCCATACATTTCTTCTAAATATATAATTATCCACCATTGGTAACTTTATGTCCACTACATCTCCAACCTAGTCAACATTAGAAAATGTTTATAGTTTACTATCTCTTCCTGCGGAAAATTATTGCCCATAATTTTGTGTGACATCAATGTATCTCATGATTTTTTTCACTATTGACTTATGTTCTTCCATAAAATTACTCTGAAAGTGGTTCTCAAGGTAAGTTTCAAAGACAATATCAGGTCATGTTGTTGTCAGGTATAGTAGGATGCTAATGAAAATTTTTTACAAGGTGGGATCCATAAAAGTGCCTTCCTCGTTCTTTCTGATCTTTGATCCAATTGCAATCGGAGTCGACATTAGTTTGGAATCATGCATATTGAATTTATTTAGTAGCTCTCTTACATACATTTCTTGATAAATGAAAGTGTAATCCTCCTTATGAAGTACATGCAACCCTAAAAAGTATGTGAGTTTTAAAATCATGTACATTTCAAATTCTGATTTCATGTGGTTGTAAAATTCATCCATTGATCCATGTCTAATTCTACAAAAAATAATATCATCCACGATAACCAATACCATGAACTGATCCTGTTGAGATTTCTTCACATAGATATTGGGATCCAATCCTCCTTTATTAAACTCAAACTTTCTCATATAAGTGTCCAACTGAGAGTATTATGCCTGTGGTACCTGTTTCAGGCCATAATGTCCTTTATTTAATTTGAAACCCATCATTTCATCATTTCCAAGAAAGAACCCAACTAGTTGTTCAATGTAGACTTCTTCTTCCAATAATCTATTTAATAATGTTGTCTTGACATCCATTTGATACACTTTACAACCTCCTTGGAATTCTATGGAAAGAAATATCCTGATCGACTCCAGTCTCGCTATGGGAGAAAATGTCTCCTCAACATCAACGCCTTCGATTTTTGAATACCCTTTATAGACCAAGCGCACCTTATCTATGATCACATTTCCATGCTCTTAAAATTAGTTCTTGAAAATAAACTTCATACCAATCACATTATGATATTCAGGTATTTTAACAAGATCCCATGTCTGATTTTTGTCAATCTGATCTAAATATTCATTTGTTTTTTACCCATGACTCATCTTTTGCGGCCTCTTAAAATGAGGATGGTTCCACAACTGATAGAAATGCATATTGTTTAATATTCCTCATTATCCTTGTCTGTGTAGGTGCATTCTGATCCCTGATAATGTTGAATTGATCAATATTTTCTCCTTGATTTCTCCTTTGGGGTTCAATCGAATTCTCTCTACATATGGATTCCTCTTATGATTCTTCTTCAGAGTCAACATCATGATGTGACTCTTGAGAGTTTTTTACACCTTCCACTACAACTGTATTAGGATTTTCTCTATGTTCACATTATTCCTCATCTTCTATCACATCAACAAAAGAATTCCTTGAATCATTAATGTTTTTCTCTTCAATGATCATTACATCAATGATTTACAAAATTCTTCCCAAGATCTTATTGAAACACTTGTAGGCTTTTCTTTTCATTGAGTATCCAAGAAATATTCATTCTTCTTTATTTTCACTACACTTTTTTTGATTTCCTTCTTTGTTTCAGATAAAAATTTTGCTTCTAAAAATACAAAAAAATTTCAAAGAGGGATTCCTTCCATGACACAATTCATATGGTGTCTTTGTCCCACCCATATATATCTCTATTTGATTTTTAATATACATTTAATCTTGTACTTTCTCTTTCCAGTAATGTCGAGAAATATGAATCTCAATCAGCATAGTTCTGTCCATGTTGTTTACCTATTGATTCACGCACTCAACAAATCCATATTTCTATGGAGTTCTCACATATTCCACCTCATGTCGTATTCCATGATTCTCTAAGTAATTCTCAAATTCAATTGATGTGTATTCCCCTCCATGGTCAAACTACAGGAAATTGATCTTCTGTCCAATATCATTCTCAGTGATTCGGTGATAAGTTTTCAATCAATCAAGCACTTGTTGCTTTTGGTGCATAATGATCGCACATTATATTATATTATAATCATCTATGAAAATAACAAAGTTATTTTCTCCATGTGTTCCAAAAACATTTATTGAGCCACATACATCTTTATGGATGAGTTCAAGGAGATTTGATTCTCTTTTCTTCTTTGGATGGTAGGAACTGAAGACCAGTTTTCCTTGCATGAAATCATCACATATCTTTCCTCATTCATGCATCATATTAGGGATATCCATGAATATCTTTATCTTAGATATCTTTTCCAAGTTTTTCTGATTAATTTTCCCCAATCTCTGATGCCATAAGTTGTTTTCCTCTTCAACTGTTAGGTAGTAAATCTTCTTTTTTCTATCAATCTAATATAAGTTTCTATCTTTTATGCATCCTTTCATGAGATAATTCCCAGACTATCCTTTTATAATATATCCATTCTGATTGAATGTCAAAATAAGACCTGAGTCACAGAGGTCACTCACACTGAGAATATTGTGGCAGAGACCATCCACATAAAAAACTTTAGTTTTCTTCAGCTCTCCATTATCTATCTTAGTAATTGCACTGCATTTTTCTTTCAAAGAACCATCATTACCTAACCTCACTGTTCCATCGAACTTTTTTCTTAAAATTTGTTAATAGATCTATATTTACCATCCTGTGGGATTAACATACACTATTAAGAATCCATGTTCTGTTGTTCTTTGTACCTTTGAGGGCTACATTTGCAAAATTGTATTTTTTTTTAAATTTTCCTCTTTTATTTATATGAGATATTAGATTGAGCTTTGGACACTGATAGTCTTTCAATTATCTCTTCCATGTACATAGTTTCTTCATATTCAAATTATTCTTCTAGAGGAGAAAATTTGTTTGAAATAGAAACATTGTCTAGTTGATGAGTATTGACTCGTCTCTGAGCATTGAAATAATTTATCCTATCATGCCTCTGCCTACAATGCATAGATTTGTGGCCAACGTTAGAATAGTTAAAACAAAATCCATAGAAATTGTTTCTTATATAAGAAGTTAGATATGAATATGTTCTCTTTTGTTGAACTTCTAACTCTTCTATATTCATAGAGCTTCTTTCTTCTTTGTAGTATGACATGTTATGGCCCAGATAGCCACAAAACGGACACTTCATGGAAGAAAATTTCTTCTCACTTCTATTTATCCTCATTCCTTCTTCCTCAAGATAATATTTTGAATCTCAATTATTTCTAGAAACTTGAGGATAATCTTTAGTTCTCTATTTAGTTTCATTTAAAGGTTTCTTTTTTTGAACTTCTAGTGTATTTTTAACATGATTAACTTTCAACTTGAATCTATTCTAGTTCACTTTATTTATAGAATTTGACATTTCAGCATCACAACCAATTCCACTATCTCCCATGCATGTGGGTCTTTGATCACTCGTGATCTTTTCAACTCCATCAGAACCATGTTTTGATCTCTTTGTCATCTCATCATCTGATAACATTCCAACTTGTATTTTCTTGTTTGCTTCTTTTGAAATTGATTCACTTTAGAGTTTACTTAATAGAGTAAAATCTTCTTCTTTGAGTCCCTCAAATTTCTTGGACTTCTCCTCGAGTCTTGAGGTAAGGTAATTGATGACCTTTTATTATTATTAAATTCTGAGTTTTAGTTCCAAAACATCATCATTGATTTCAAGGATTGATGATTGGACTTTCACTAGTTCTTCCATTCATTAAATTTCTACTTCTAGATAATCAATATATTTCGATGATTCCTACACCATTACTTTCCACTTATTTCATCTCTTACATTTATTCTCAAGCTTACCAAAAGCATCCTTAATTTGAAGAATGGGATCAACATTAGTAGTCAACTAATTATATATAGATTTATCTTTCAATGGTTTTGACTTTTCAATGGTAGCCATCATGGAGGCATGGTTCGTATATTTCAATTTTGATTCCTCTTCCTCAAAGAGTTCATTATCATCATCTTCTTCTTCATAAACAAAACTTTTTCTTTAAATTTTCATTCTATATTTGAAGTCTTGATTTTTGAAAAACCTTTTCTGAGGCTTTTTAATGTCTCTATCTTATCTTTCTTCATCATTGAAATTTCTTGGGAAACGAGAGGCAATGTGCCCAACTCTTACATAGTGAAAACAATCCAGAGGTAGATTTCTTTCAAATTTCCCTATTACCTTCTTGAGTTTCATGGAAATGAGGGAAAGAATTTATTTTTCCTCATCATCTTCATCAAAAATATATCCTAAAATTTACAGTTTGTTTAGGGATTTGAATTTCGTTTCCTTTCTTACATGAGTGTTTGCATCTTCTGGGTTGAGTCTCATCTCATATGCCATCAGGATTCTCAGCAGATTATTAAGAGAAAGTTTGGAAATATCCCATTCTTCAAGAGTAAATACCTTTTCATTATAAATGGGTGGAAGTTTTCTCAAAATTTTCTTTAGAATGTCAATGTCTTTGATCTCTTCACCAATCCCTCTAAATGCTTCAACAACTTCAATAATTCGATTGAAGAAGGAATATGTATTTCCATTAGGATGCATCTTTAGATCATAAAACCTATTGTGTGAAACTCAGTTCTTCATCTCCTTCACTTTGTTTTAACCTTCATAAATATTCGCCAATTTCTCCCACATAGACTTCACTAACATACAGTTCATCACCTTCAGATATATTTGATTAGAAAGAGATGCAGTTAGGTAATTTTGTGATTTAGTAACTACATCCATCATTTTCCTCTCTATATTTGTCATAGATAGATCGGTTGGATCAGTGACCAGTGTTCCTTGTGCAGAGGAAAAAAGTACATCAATTATAAGAGATATTAGATGAAATATCATCCTATTCTTCCATATTTGAATGTTACTTCCATAAAAAAAGGAACTCCCCTAACATTAACTGTATTATCCATGTCAAAAAAACATGACATATTTAACACCAGCAACCTTTTCACTCTGATACAACTTGAAGGACCCCAAAGCACCCTGAGAGGGGAGGGTTGAATCAGGGTGTCAAATTTTTATTTTGAACTGATGGATCTTGTTCCCACATTGGTAGAAACCTGTTAAACCTATCTGAAGAGGAAGTATAAAAAATAAACAATCACACGCAAATAAAAGACACTAAAATTATACTTGGTTCACCACTAAGGGCTACGCCCAAGTAGCATATACCGATAGTGTGTCAATCATAACAAAAACAATTAGTCTTCACATGTTGTGGATTACAGTAGTTTAGCAGAGTCACTATGTCCCCGGCACACTTTCTTTACAAGGTTTTAGAGATGGCATAGTGTGTCCCTCAGATCACTTCTGTTGACTCCCCCTTCTCACTGCGTTGGGAGAATCTTCACTCTATTTATCGAATTAAAGGTCACTTCAATGGTTCAGAATTAATTCATGTATCCTCTACTATAAATGGAAGATATGTTAAAGTCCCATAATAACTCACCGACGTAATTTATTTTCTCGTACACTAATATGTTATGGAAATAAATTTTGCAAACTGATTTGGCCAGTTTTCAGGCTTCCTTGGGTGTTCAGCGTACTACTATTTTTTCCACGTACCACTGTTGTTTCTACATACCGCTGCTTTTTACACATATTGCTGCTATTTTTTCATACTGTCCAGCAAATTCTATAACATCCCTACTCTGAATACGTTTCCACTCCTCCACATACTTCTTTTCTCTACCGCATACTGTGAGGGCTTCCTACGTGATCCACACTCTCTTTTTCAGACTGTTTTCCTTACGCGGATGATCCTCCTCATGTACCATCTTATTTTTTACGAACCAATTTGGAATTATCATGATTTCTTCCTAAAATTTTAATTTTCAACCTCATCCCCCAACCAAGGGGATTAATTCCCCTTAAATAGGCACATAACTCCGCAAATTCTGCTAATCCGATTGACCCAAATTTTCAATGTGGAACAATATTCACTATATACTGAACTTCATATGTGTATTGTTTACCTCGACTACATAACATTTCTGTTTCATGAAATGCATAAATCCAGCCAACCTTTTGAATTCCGTGTACCACATGACTTCACTTCATACTATCATTGCGAACCATTTTTAGCAGCATTCTGTATACCACATTCCTTCACTGTGTACCATCGATGTGAACCATTTTTGGTAGCATTCCACATATCGCACGCCTTCACTGTATAACGACCCATACTTTACATACATTGTAAATACATAAAAATTGAAGTACACTTATTACAACATATAACAAAACCACGAAAGGACCGTATAGGTATAGAGTCTTTATAAACTATGGAAACATAAACAACTGGTTCATAAAGCATCTACTTTTCTTCCCATTTATTTCATCATATCTAGAGTCCCTTTTTGGCATATCCTACTTAATAACCTTCTTCCTGACCTGGGGAAATAAAACATACAAAAGGGTGAGCTCAAATGCTCAGTAAGGGTAAACAAAAAAATATCAATCACATCGTATACAGAAGAATATAACTTTTGGGAAATCTTAACCTGCAAAAAAGATCATAATTTCATAACATGGGATAAATCATACTAGTGAAATGTAATCCCAATAATCCTAACTTAAAAAATAAAACTTTGTGGCATACACACATAATCATAGAGAATCATTTCTTATTAGTCAAGACTCATTTCCAAGACTATCTTAGTGGACAAAGTCCATTTCTGAACCGAGTTCACACCTCGTTTTAGTCCTGTTTCACTGAACCGGTTTAACCTTCCGTTCCAGCCATGTCTATCTCATGAGATATAAAATCTTTACCCAAAGCATTGTAGGGAGATATAGGTCCCACCCATCTCATAATTATACCATTCTTATGTGTGCCACAAAATCATAAACCACACATCGTAGCATAACCCATGTAATAAAAATGGGAATCTTAAACATCATGACATCATAAAACAATTCATATAAGATAAAGGAATTCATAAAAATATTTCCATCACAACATAATCAAATCAATGTAATAATAGGGATATAAATATAACCCTATATTATCTTCGATGGAAAATAATTTTGATAAAACACTTGAACTCCATTCTTGAGGAAAATATCATTTCTACTTCAAAAACATTTTTCCTTTCTTAACATGTCATACAATTTTAAACTAAAAAAATTGATTAAAAATAAACTTGAAAACAGGTAAAGGAATATTCTTGGAAATAATTTTTTAAAAATCCATTCATGCTGTATAAGTTAAAAAAACATTCTTCTTGTACTTTTGTCGGAAAAGTCAAAAAGTACCTCGTACGAAAAAACGACAAAAGATTCCTTTCATATCTTTTACTAAAAACTCACAAAAGGGTAAAATTGGATTTAAAAAATTGTAGGTGGATGGTAATAATATTACATATTAAGGAAACATGGATGTGGATGATAAAATACACCCCAGTAAATTTCAAAGTATAAACAATCTCGGATAAAAATGAGATTGTGATATTTCTCGTACCTTAGGTCTGATTTGCTTTGTAAGGATACAAACCTCCTGTATAATGATTTAAATAATGTTATTGACTTCTTCCAGAATCTTAATTATTTTTATGATATCATATATGGTCATATTATTATCTTCTTATTAGTAATATTTCATTACTACTTGTTATTCAGGTGTTTATTACTTTTTGTTCTTATGCGTGTTTTGTCGAATAAATTCTTATTCTTCTTTTTAGGTTATAGATATCTCATTTCCAGAATTTTATTAGTTTAATATATATCATATTTATTCACTAAACTCATTTATGTAATCATTATGCAATGAAAATCATGTAGAACGAGTCGCATCACATCGTGGAGACGGTATTCCGTACGTTCGCACGAGCGATGATATCGTTCCCATGATCGTGGAATTGTATTGGAGTGTATGTATACTATTTAAGAATCAATATCACTTTAAAATAATCATATATATTCATTACTTACACCATTATACCCATCCAAGTAAGGTGGTAGTGGAAAATAGATTACACCCCGGCGTGGAGACGGTATTCCGTACGTACGCACGCGCGGTGATTTCATTTTCCGTAGGATGGATAGATGGTTAAATAGGGTTGTCTAATACTTATAATAACATATCAGTATATTAGTGATACTTATGTTATTACTTAATAATGAAACAACTAAAGAAGAGTAATTGGAAGAAGAAATAAAGATGAAATAATCGGTAACGGACATTACCTCTTCTTTGAAGTGCTTCTTTGAGACCTCCTTTTAGGGCAATAAAATTGGTCTTTGAAGAAGACCAGGACCTCTAGGATGTCTATAGGGAAGTGTAGAGGAGAAAGTGGTAGGGTTTGGCCGATATTTAAGGCTCAAAGTGGTGTGAGGAAGAGAGGGAGGAGGTGCCCTTTTATAAGGGAGGAGAGGGGCTCCTTTGGAAAAACTAAAAATATTATTATATTATAAAGACAAATTCGATTTTAAATAGCTCCAAATTAATTTATTTCGAATATAATGTGGGGATGGGTCGAAATCATCTCATCCAATAGAATTTAGACAAGTTTATGTTCCTATTTTAACCTTATCATTTAGATTTAACATTAAGTTAAATAATTTTACTTTTACCGTGTCTTCTTGTGTTCTTATACTATAAGTTTAATAAACTTACTATAACAAGCCAAAAGAACCCCAAGTTGTTTATTATTAATATATATAACCTTATCTAGGTCATTTGGCCGAAACTTATATTTTTATGAATAAAATAACATAATAATATAATATTTGTTTTAAAAACTATTTTATGTCAATTTTGACACGATTTAGTAATTGGTTTTTGTGAAAATCATAACAGAATTATTAGTTCGAACAAAGTTAATTAAATCAATAATAACATGTTATATTAACCTATAAAATTATTTGAATTCATAAAAAGTCTCAAATTACATTTATTTGTGTATTTATAACATCAATTTTGTCAATACTTCATTAATTAGATAATTACTGCATCATCTTTGTGTCATATATAAATTAACTTATTTAAAGTCTAAAAATTAAAAATAAAATATCATTATGTAGGAAATATTTTTAGATTTATAATTAATATTTATAGTTGAATTTATCATATGTATAACCCTATATTAAAAATTATTTTTTTATTAAACATTGATTTTTACTATTTTAACCCTTCTTTAAATAAATTAATAATAAATGTCCTAATCTAATCCAAGTGGGCCTAAATGGTCATATTTTATTACTAAGGTTGTTTTTGGTCCAATTACCCTTATCTAATAGAATTAGTACATGTGTTAGGGTAATAATAATATCATTTTTACCTTTAATTACCCTATTTACTTTTAATCTTGGTAAAAAAAAGTAAAAAGTTACTATTCACCAACAATTATTTTCATCTCATTGAACCACATTTTAGTCCTAGATATTAACCGTGTCTCTCGGATTTTCGAAATTCCACTCACAGAACCGGTAAAATTATGTTTTATGAAAATTTCAGTTTTTTAACTACCACTTAGTGGTTTCACTATTCATCAAAAAATGAAAGTTTCCAGAAAAATACCAAAAATTAGGCCTAAGATATATTTGATATTATGAATTCAAAAATGATGTCTATATTGAAAAATAAAATTCATAAAATTTCAAAAAGTGGTTATTACTATTCATAATGGCTAGTTTTAATAATATTTTAATAGCATATCATTGTTTAGTGAAACTCGGTATTGCGTATGACGCAAGCTATCGAGGAAGGTCGCGGTTGCGTGTAAAGCAAGCCAAGCTAGTTTTGTGTGTATTGAAAGATTCCTTTGATGATTTATATAACATAAAAACAAAATATTTCTCATAAAAGTCTCGGGTGTTACAGTCTTCCCCCCTTAAAATGAATTTCACCCTAGAAATTCGTCACTTTGTAACAAAAAGATGAGGATACCTCTCCCTCATCATATCCTCAAGCTCCCATGTAGCTTCTTCTAATTGGTGGTTCCACCATAAAACCTTCACCAATCGAGTGGTCTTGTTTCGTAGGACTTTTTTGCTACGATCCAGAATCTCTATCGGCTGTTCTTCATAAGAAAGATCTTGCTCCAGCGGTATAACTTCTGAGTTGAGTACATGTGAAGGATCAGGTATGTACTTTCTTAGGAGAGATACGTGGAACACATCGTGAACTTGAGAGAGATTCGGTGGAAGCTCCAATAGGTAATCTACCTTCCCAACACGATCCAGTATTTCGAAAGAACCGATATATCTAGGGATCAACTTCCCCTTCTTTCCAAATCCCATGACCCTCTTCCAGGAAGATATTCGTAGGAACACTTTATCACTCATTTCAAACTCTAGGTATTTTCTTCGGTTGTCGGCATAACTTTTCTGTCGACTCTGAGCTGCTCTTTTGTGTTGTTGAATAGATCTGACCTTCTCTGCCATTTCATCAACGAGATCAGGTCCTAATAGCTTTTTCTCCCCAACTTCATCCCAGCAAGTTGGAGTCCTGCATTTCTTTCCATAGAGAGCTTCATGAGGATCTATCTGAATACTGGAGTGAAAGCTATTATTATAAGAAAATTCCACCAAAGGTAGGTGTTGATCCCAACCTCCTTTGAAATCCATAGAGCAAGCTCTCAACATATCTTCTAGAGTTTGAATTGTTCTCTCAGACTGACCATCTATCTGAGGATGATAAGTAGTGCTAAAACTTAACTCTATATCCAGAGTATGCTGAAGACTTTGCTAGAACATTGAGGTAAACCTCGGATCCCGATCAGATATAATATAAAGTGGTACTCCATGCAATCTTACCACTTCCTTTACATATATCCTGGCAAGCTGATCTAGATAGAAATCCTCTCTAATAGAAATGAAGTGTGCAGACTTTGTAAGACGATCAACTATGACCCAGATAGCATTATTGCCTTTGGATGTTTTAGGAAGTCCTCTGACAAAGTCTATAGTGATGTTTTCTCATTTCCATTCGGGTATGGGTAATGGTTGTAGCATCCCCTTATACTTCTGTCTCTCAGCATTAACTTGCTGACAAACCAAGCATCGAGAGACATATTCAGCAACATCTCTTTTCATGCCATCCCACCAGAAGTATTCTTTCAGGTCCCTATACATCTTCGTGCTTCCCGGATCAATAGAGAATGAAGAACTATGAGCCTCATCCAGCAGCTCCTTCTTTAATTCGGGGATGGGAGGAACACAAACCCAATTCCTGAACTTTATTATCCCATCACAATCAAGGTTGAATTCAGGAACATTTATCACCTTCTTTTTTAACTCGACATCTTCTTTCTATGCCTCTTTAATATTCACATGTATAGATGGTTGAACATTCATTTGAGAAAGATAAGATTTTTCCCCTTCCATTATAATTCCAAGATCCATCCTTTGTAAATCCATAAATATTGGATCTTTTGTGATCCTCATCATGGATAAAATGGCATGGTCTTGTCGACTTAATGTGTCTGCTACCTTGTTTGCTTTCCCAGGGTGGTAATGGATTGAGTAGTCGTAATCCTTAATCAGCTCCAACAATCTTCTTTGGTGCATATTCAGCTCCTTTTGTGTGAAAATATACTTTAAACTTTTATGATCAGTATAAATGTCACACCTTTCTCCATAAAGATAATGCCTCCAAATCTTTAATGAAAATATTACTGCAGCTAACTTCAAATCATGAGTTGGGTAATTTTTCTCATGTATTTTCAACTGTCATGAGACATAATCTATCACCATATCATTTTTCATAAGAACACACCCCAATCCCTTCTTGGATGCATCACTGTAGATCACAAACCTTTGTCCACTACAAGGAAGTCTGAGCGCAGGTGCACTGGATAACCTTCTTTTCAACTCCTTGAAATTCTCTTCACATTCCTCCACCCATACAAACTTAACTCTATTCCGAGTCAACTTGGTGAGTGGATTAGATAATCGTGAAAAATATTTCACAAAATGTCGATAATATCCAGCCAAACCAAGAAAACTTCAGATCTCAGTCACTGCTGTTGGTCTCAACCATATTTCGATAACCTCTATTTTTGCTGGATCCACAGATATCCCCTCTTTTGAGATTATGTGACCTAAAAATGCAACTTTTTGAAGCAAAAATTCACACTTGGTAAATTTGGCATAAAGCATCTCCTTTCTCAGGGTCTTCAATATAATTCTCAAGTGATCTTCATGTTCTTACTTGCTCTTTGAATATACCAGAATATCATCTATAAAGACTACCACAAACTGATCAAGATAGTCTCTAAAGACTCTATTCATCAGATCCATGATGATAGCAGGGGTATTAGTAAGACCAAATGGCATCACTATAAATTGATAGTGTCCATACCTTGTACGAAAAGCCGTCTTTGGTATATCCTCCCTTTTGACCCTTAATTGATGATACCCTGAAAAAAGATCAATCTTGGAAAAGTATTGAGCTCTGCGTAGTTGGTCAAATAAGTCATCAATGTGTGGGAGAGGATATTTTTTCTTGATAGTGATCTTGTTAAGTTCTCGATAATCAATGCAGAGTCTCATTGATCCATCTTTCTTCTTAACAAACAGAATAGGTGCTCCCCAAGGTGACGCACTAGGGCGTATGAACCCCTTATCAAGATTCTCTTGGAGTTGCTTCTTCAATTCCTGAAACTCAATTGGGGCCATTCTATAAGGTGTCTTTGAAATAGGTAAAGTACCCGGTATGAGTTCTATTGAAAACTCAACTTCACAATTTGGTGGAAGACCCGGTAATTCCTCCGGAATGACATCATCAAACTCCCGTACAATGGGCATATTCTTAATCGTGAGTTTCTCACCAACCATTTGAGATAAATAACCTTCATTTAGTGGAATCAAGACCCATAATATGGAAGAAATTTCCACTAGAAGGTTATGTTCATCCTTGCATCGATAGATGATCATAGATTGATCTGGAATATGAAATGTGACTTCCCTTCTTTGGAAATTGATATGAGATCCATATAAAGAAATCCAATCCATGCCTTGAATCACATCAAATTCCACTATATGAAGGATCGCAAGATTTGCAGGAAGCACTTTCCCATAAACTTCAATCGGAGAAGAATTATAAACTTTTGATGCGACTGTTTTTTCATTAGGGGTTGTCACAGCTAACTCAACATCTAATTGTTGAGTTAATACGGTGATACCCTTAGAAAATTCTTCAGAAATAAAAGAGTGGGTGGATCTAGAATCTAATAAAACATTTGCTACTTTAGAGTGGATGGTAAGTGTACCTTTCACCAAATCGTTATCGTACTCCACATTGCTGATAGAAATTGCATGTGACTTTACTTTGTCTTTGGCCTTAAGTGTTTGTTGACGTCGACCATCATCATCAACCCTTGGATTTGGGCATTGATTGGCATAATGCCCCATCTCCTTGCACTTGAAACATTGAAGTGTATTAGGTTCATTCTATGTATCCCTTCCTTTGTTTTCATCATTAGACATCTTCTTCCCATCATTGCGGCATTCAAATACCCGATGACCTTCCATTCCACATTTGAAACATTTACTTGTCCCTTTAAGACAACTCCTTCCATGTTTCTTTCCACACTTTGAGCATAAGAGAAAGCTCATCTTCTTTTCAGTGTGCTCTTTTGATTTTCCTTTGAATTCCATGTTCCTCTTCTTATCAAACCCATATGACTGATGGGTCACTCCAATCTCCATCTCGACTTTGAGAGCACATCGAATGATTTTCTCGTAGCTATTGACGTCCCTTATGGCTAACGCCCTTTAAATACTTGGTTTTAAGCCACTAAAGAATCGATCGATCTTACTCTCTAGTTGGATAATAATACCAGAAGCGTACCTTGCAATTCTTGTAAAATTTGCTTCATAGGTACCAAAAGATTCATCATCCTTTTTCTTCAGTTCAAGAAACTCTTTCTCCATCTTTGTTCAGAGAATAGGAGGGAAGTACTTATTGAAAAATAAGTTCTTGAACTCGTCCCATTCCATGGACTCAATTTCATCCCTTTGCCTCATATTCTTAATAAGATTCCACCATTGATCAGCATCACCTTCCAAACGATACACTGCTAAGATGACTTTATCATGTTCAGAACATTGAAGAACTGAAAATATCTTTTCAGTAGTACTAATCCATTGTTCAGCAACTAATGGATCAGTAGACCCGCTGAATGAAGGTGGATGCTGCCTCATGAAGGATTCAAGAGAATGTTGCTCCTTCGTTTTCTCATTTGGAAGTCATTCATGATTCATAGCTTGAGAAAGTTGTGTGAGAATGGCTACAAGATTTTTCATTCCAGCTCCCATAACGTTTGGTTGCTCAGGGGGACAATCATTTCATTGCCCGTCGCATTCCGCATTAACACGGTTCCTTCAGGTTCCAGCCATTGACTAAAGCAAAGAAGAATAGTGTGAGAAACACTAATTATAATAAGAAAACCACACAATCAAGAATAAAATTTCACACTTAAGGTCTTATACTAGGTTATTCATGGCCATTTCTAAAACACTAAGATTGTTTTCTATGATTAGACTTATCCTTAGGGTTCTTACTAACGCTTTCACATCTTACTTTCAAAACGTTGACTATACCTTTCCTCTGATACCAACTATAACAACCCATACTTTACATACATTGTTAATACATCAAAATTGAAGTACACTTATTACACCATATAACAAAACCACGAAAGGACCGTATAGGTATAGAGTCTTTAGAAACTGGGGAAGCATAAACAACTGGTTCATAAAGCATCTACTTTTCTTCCCATTTATTTCATCATATCTAGAGTACCTTTTTGGCATATCTTACTTAATAACCTTCTTCTTGAGCTGGGGAAATAAGACACACAAAAGGGTGAGATCAAATGCTCAGTAAGGGTAAACAAAAGAAATATCAATCACATCGTATACATAAGAACATAACTTTTGGGAAATCTTAACCTGCAAAAAAGATCATAATTTCATAACATGGGATAAATCATAGTAGTGAAATGTAATCCCAATAATCATAACTTAAAACATGAAACTTTGTGTCATACACACATAATCATAGAGAATCATTTCTTATTAGTCAAGACTCATTTCCAAGACGATCTTAGTGGACAAAGTCCATTTCTGAACCGAGTTCACTCCTCGTTTCAGTCCTATTTCACTGAACCGGTTTAACCTGTCGTTCCAGCCATGTATATCTCATGAGATATAAAATCTTTACCCAATGCATTGGAGGGAGATATAGGTCCCACCCAACTTATAATTATACCATTCTTATGTTTGCCACAAAATCATAAACCATACATCATAGCATAACCCATGTAATAAAAATGGGAATCTTAAACATCATGACATCATAAAACAATTCATATAAGATAAAGGAATTCATAAAAATATTTCTATCACAAAATAATCAAATCAATGTAATAATAGGGATAGAAACATAACCCTATATTATCTTAGATGGAAAATAATTTTGATAAAACACTTGAACTCCATTCTTGAGGAAAATATCCTTTCTACTTCAAAAACATTTTTCCTTTCTTAACATGTCATACAATTTTAAACTAAAAGAAGTTGATTAAAAATAAACATTAAAACTTTTAAAGTGAGTTTCTTGGAAATAATTTTTTAAAAATCCATTCATGTCGTATAAGTTAAAAAAACATTCTTCTTGTACTTTTTTCGGAAAAGTCAAAAAGTACCTCGTATGAAAAAACGACAAAAGATTCCTTTCATATCTTTTACTAAAAACTCACCGAAGGGTAAAATCGAATTTAAACAATTGTAGGTGGATGGAAATAATATTACATATTAAGTAAACATGGATTTGGATGATAAAATACACCCTAGTAAATTTCAAAGTATAAACAATCTCGGATAAAAATGGGATTGTGATATTTCCCTTACCTTAGGTCCGATTTGCTTCGTAAGTGTCCGAACCTCCTGTATAATGATTTAAATAATGTTATTGACTTATTCCAGAATCTTACTTATTTTTATGATATCATATATGTTCATATTCTTAGCTTCTTATTAGTAAAATTTCATTACTACTTGTTATTCGGGTGTTTATTACCTTTTGTTCGTATGCGTGTTTTGTCGAATAAATTCTTATTCTTCTTTTTAGGTTATAGATATCTCATTTATAGAATGGTATTAGTGTAATATATATCATATTTATTCACTCAATTCATTTATTTAATCATTATTCAATGAAAATCATGTACAACGAGTTGCATCACATTATAGAGACGGTATTCCGTACGTACGCACGAGTGATGATATCATTCCCATGATCGTGGAATTGTATTGGAGTGTATGTATACTATTTAAGAATCAATATCACTTTACAATAATCATATATATTCATTCCTTACACCATTATACCCATCCAAGTAAGGTGGTGGTGGAAAATAGATTACACCACGGCGTGGAGACGGTATTCTGTACGTACGCACGCGCGGTGATTTCAATTTCCATAGGATGGATAGATGGTTAAATAGGGTTGTTTCATACTTATAATAACATATCAGTATATTAGTGATACTTTTGTTATTACTTCATAATGAAAAAACTAAATAAGAAGAAGTGGAAAAAGAAATAAAGATGAAAGAATCGGTAACGGACATTACCTCTTCTTTGAATTTCTTCTTTGAGACCTCCTTTTAGGGCACTAAAATTGGTCTTTGAAGAAGACCAGGACCTCTAGGATGTCTATAGGTAAGTGGAGAGGAGAAATTGGAAGGTTTTGGAAGATAATGAATGCTCAAAGTGGTGTGAGGAAGAGAGGGGGTAGGTGCCCTTTTATAAGGGAAGAGAGGGGATCCTTTGGAAAAACTAAATATATTATTTTATTATAAAGCCAAATTCGGTATTAAATAGATCCAAATTGATTTATTTCGAATCTAAGGTGTGGATGGGTCGAAATAATCTCATACAATAGAATTTAGACAAGTTTAGGTTCCTATTTTAACCTTATCATTTAGATTTAACATAGAGTTAAATAATTTTACTTTTACCGTGTCTTCTTGTATTCTTATACTATAAGGTTAATAAACTTACTATAACAAGCCAAAAGAACCCCCAGTTTTTTATTATTAATATATATAACCTTATCTAAGTCATTTGGCCTAACCTTAGATTTTTAGGAATAAAATAACAATTAATAATATAATTTTTGTTTTAAAAACTATTTTATGTCAATTTTGACATTATTTAGTAATTTCTTTTTGTGAAAATCATAACAGAATTATTAGTTCTAAAAAATTTAATTAAATCAATACTAAAATGTTATATGAACCTATAAAATTAGTGGAATTCATAAAAAGTCTCAAATTACATTTATTTTGGTATTTATAACATCAATTATGTCAATATTTCATTAATAAGATAATTACTACATCATATTTCTGTCAAAAATAAATTAACTTATTTAAAGTCTAAAAATTACAAATAAAATATCATTATGTAGGAAATATTTTTAGATTTCTAATGAATATTTATAGTCTATTTTATCTTATGTATAACCCTATATTAAAAATTATTTTTTTATTAAACATTGATTTTAACTATTTTAACCTTTCTTTAAATAAATTAATAATAAATGTTCTAATCTAATCCAAGTGGGCCTAAATGGTCATATTTTATTCCTAAGGTTGTTTTTGGTCGAATTACACTTATCCAATAGAATTAGGACATGTTTTAGGGTAATAAAAATATCATTTTTACCCTTAATTACCCTATTTACTTTTAACCGTGGTAAAAAAAAGTAAAAAGTTACTATTCACCAAAAATTATTTTCATCTCATTGAACCACATTTTAGTCCTTGATATTAACCGTGTCTCTCAGATTTTCGAAATTCCACTCACAGAACCGGTAAAATTAAGATTTATGAAAAATTCAGTTTTTTAACTAACACTTAGTGGTTTCACTATTCATCAAAAAATGAAAGTTTCCAGAAAAATACCAAAAATTAGGCCTAAGCTATATTTGATATTATGAATTCAAAAATTATGTCTATTTTGAAAAATGAAATTCATAAAATTTCAAAAGGTGGTTATTACTATTCATAACGGCTAGTTTTAATAATATTTTAATAGTATATCGTTGTTTAGTGAAACTCGGTATTGCGTATGATGCAAGCTATCGAGGAAGGCCATGGTTGCGTGTAAAGCAAGACAAGATAGTGTTGTGTGTAGTGAAAGATTACTTTGATGATTTATATAACATAAAAACAAACTATTTCTCATAAAAGTCTCGGGTGTTACACACTGCGTACCATCGTTTTGAACTGTTTTAGGTTCTGCAAACTACTCCATGTACCATTCCGCATAACATTCACTCCTATGTGAAAACCCTTTTTCCATCACCAAGCTCTCAATTTTGAGGCCCAAAAATTTGGAGAACACTTGGAAACTACACCACCTTAAATACTGCTTTTAACCTCAAACGTATGACCTCATTCTTTGTAAAATACCTATTCATACACATGCATATTGACAAAAAACACAAACCAAACTCCAATATCATCAATGAACATCCTTGGTTCCAACAATACTTTCTTTAATGAATTTTTTATATTGAAAATCCTTCTCCAATATTTGGTAGTGTGAGAATAGGTATAGTGATTATCCTCATCATGATATCCTTAAATATTTTCTCAAATAATTTTGTTCATACATACTTTACCACATTCCCTGATAACTTAGTTAGAATGTTAGACAATTGTGAGACTTTTCTCACAAAATGACAATAGTACCTTAAAATTCTGAGAAAACTATGGATTTTTGTAAAGTATGAGGGTCTAGGTCGTTCCCCAATTTCTTGTTTCTTTAAAGGGTCCACCGAAATTCCATCACTTATGATCATGTGCCCTAATAATATGAATTGATACATCCCAAAGTCACACTTTCTGAAATTAGCATACATTTTATCCATCCTTAATATCTCTAGAACATTCCTTAAATGCTATTTATTTTTATCATTCCACTTTTATTAAATGATAATATCCTTAATAAAGACCACAAAAGAATTATCAAGGTAACCTATAAAGACTCTAATAATAAAATCTATAAATATCATAGGGGTATTATTAAGTCTTAAGGGAATCACTATGAACTCATAGTGCACATACCCTATATGAAAGGTTTCCTTCTGAATATATTTTTTCTTAACCTTCATTTGATGATATCATGAATAAAGATCCACCTTCGAGAAGTATTTATATCCTTGTAGTTCATCAAAAAATTCAGCAATCCTATGATGTTGATACTTTTTATTTATGGTGATTGTATTGAGCTCCCTGTAATTGATACACAGTGTTAGTTATCCATCATTTTTCTTTATAAAGAGAACTATCACACCCCATGGTGATTCTATTGGGAGTGTGAAACCTTTTTCTAAATTAACTTTTAGCTACTTATTCACATAATACATTTATAATGGGTATTTCCTTTGGGGGAACTTTGAGATAGGAGTGGATTCAGGTATAATCTCTTCTGAGAACTCTACATCATGATCTAGGGGAAATATGAGTAACTCTTCATGAAATACATCGGTGTATTGCCTCACAATGGGTGTTTCCTCTAGGTTGATACCTTACTTTCACTCAACCATTTTTATAAAGAAATATTGTCTATAGGGTATAAACACCCACATCATTGATGGATTCTCCAAAGAAGATTCATGATATTCCTTTTATTTTCATAGAAGAATGGGATTATTCATAATATGAAAAAAGATTTCCTTTTCCTAAGATTTTATGCGTGGTATATATAATTAGAGAAAATACATACCTAGTCCAGTTTCAAATTCCACCAAGGGTATTATTTTGAGATTCACTAGAAGAATATTCCCACATACACTAATAAGAGAGGAGTCCAACAATTAGGTTACAATGATTTCACCACTATGTGTTTTTATAGATATCACTACTTCAAGGTATCAGGGCTTCGATTCAACAGTTCAAGAAAACATGCAGGATATAAAGGAATAATAAGAACTAGAATCAAATAAAACATTTTCCATTCATGAGTAAATAAGAATTGTACCTTGTACGAATTAAGTTTCATTCTCCACTTCAACAGTAATGATAGAATAATCATTCCCTTTCCCCTTTGGATTTTTGTGTTTGTTGAAATTGATGACCCTCAAGGGCCCTTGGTTTATTGAACTAGATTTCATCATTACCTTGCTCCCTAAATCTGGAGCATTGAACTATGGGTGGTGAATTAAGAGGTTCCTTTCTTTCCTCCATCATGTTGGTTGGATTAATCATGTCTCTTCAACATTCATGTTCTTGGTGGCCTTCTCTCCCATATTTGAATCATTTCACCATACCTTTGATGAAATTCCCATGATTCATTTTCCCACATTTTTGACATGTGGGAGGTTTGATCCTCTCTCCTCCTTTTTCAGTTAACCCACCAACAAGATCTCCATTATTCCATTCTTATCCCCATGCCCAAAGGACCAATTTCTAAACTCCATATCTACTTTGAGAGTACATTGAACCACTTATTCATAAATCCAAAAGTATTAGATATCAATATCCTTTTGATGGTGTGGTTTCAATCCACTAATTAATCTATCTATTTTTTCATCATTATTGATAAAAAAATCTTGAGGTGGATCTTGCAGGCCTTGTGATGTTTTCCTCATAAGTTGTGACATGTTCACCTTCCTTTTTCTTCTTCTCTAAGAATTATATATCCCTATTTTATCAAATATTTCAGGGTAAGTACATGTTAAAAAATATTTCATTAAATACTTACCACTCTATCTATTCCATTTACACCTTCTACATGGTGTTCTTTATCAACTCAAGATGAGTCAAAATGTGTTTTGGAAAGAAAAATATTTTTGAAAAATCATTTTATTTGGATTAAAAGTCTTTTTGGAAAGGAACAAAACATATATATCCCTAAAAATAAAAGGTAATAATAGTGAAAGATATTTAAAGAATGTTAGAGGAATTTACATGCTAAAAATTATGTTAAATGTGGATGACTCGAAGAAAATGATTTGGGTTCGAGATTCCCCTTACATTAAATACCGCTTTATTTTTTCACGTTTACACCTATTGAATATTAAAAATAGGTTTATTAAAACATTGAAATAGAAGTGAATTATTTTAATTTATGTGACTATTTATTATTTATAAAAATTGGATTATATTTTTTAATTTCTTATTTTAATGTTGAAGCGTTTCAATATAATACTCTTATTTGGCTTCGATTTCAATATTTTATTCAAGAGAATTTATACATACGTAGAATTAATTTTAGAATATTAAAAGATATATTTTAATATATTTATATATTTTAAATAGTATATAATAACTATAAATGGGGTTGGTTATTGTAAAATAATTAGAAACTACCTCATTGGTGGTTAACCTACTGTTAATGAGACATTATCAAAAGTTCGGGAATGGGAAGTATGACAATTTAATATTTCATTAATATAGTACAAAAAGTTGGTTAACATAATTAAAATAATTCTAACATAATACTAAATTATCATTATAATATTTTTTTAAAGGGTTGATAAGAAAGAAATAGTATAAGATAATGAAAGGGAGAATTGGTGAGAGTTTACCCTCTTCTCGGTGTTTCTTCTTCCCTACGGCTCTAAAATCTTTTGATGGTTGGGGATAGATGGATCCAGAACGTCCCTAAATATGATAAGATTATTAACAGAGTATATTTGGGAAGAAATTTTTCTTTGTAAAGTGAGGTATGAGTGGTTTTCCAAGGGGAGGGAGAGGGGTTATTTATACATTAGGAGAGGATTATTTTGAGTTAAAATAATGAATAAAATATTACATCTAAGGTAAACCTTTTAATAGTGATATTTTTGTCGTCATAAACCATATTTAAATTAAATTACATGATTTGATTATTTTTAATTTCTTTATAATTAAAATTAATTAGTTAATCAAAATGAAATGTTTAAAATGAGAAAATAATATTTTAATGTAATACTTCTGATTTTAGACTATGGAAAGTACTTTTATATGATAGCTTTCGCAATGGCATAATGGTGGAGGTGGGGAGTATACCAACACTCTTATTTGGGAGGTTCATCATTCAATTCCTTGGAACCTATTCTGTGGTTAATTTCTCTCTCCCCCTAAATCCATTCATCTATTGGGTCACCCAGTTTCACACTAGGTGGGTTAAATGAGGCACAACCCACCCATGTTGAAAGATTGATGTGTTGAACCATCACCAATCAATTTTTCGCCATCCAAGATGCTATACTATCTTAATTGTAAATGGTCCCTTATCAGATGGGGCTCTCTCTAGAGTGATCTATTCATGGGGAGGGGGTTTCCCTTGTGTGGAGGGTTCAAAAAGGCCACACCTGGTGATACTCTTCTCTAGGAGAGGAAAAGTACTTTTTAGATTAATAAATCATGTTTATTGTATTTTAATGAATATTTTATCAAATTAAATTTTTTTTATGAGCCTCAGGTTTTTGAAATGAGTAGTTCATTATTATATCATGAATGATGCAATTCAATATACACCAGTTATGAAAAAACAATATTTTTACTATTCCCCAAAAAATTGAAGTATTTCAAAACAATAACCAAAAAAAGTAACCCTTGAGAAATTTTTATGTGATGGTTTATAAAATTATATTCATTTTAGAAAAATAATTTTCTAACATAGTTAATTTTAAATTTTAATATAAAAAATATGATTTTTTTAAATAATTTAAAATAAAATTTATTAAAACATTTCTTATATTTTCATTGAGTTTTTTTATTCATGATATTTAATTTTTGGAATTATAAAATATATTTATATATTTATATATTTAAATTACTAATGATTAATATTATTTATATTACATATTATTTTTTGAGGTCAAATTAATATTCCAATAGTCGGGTTACTTTTCTAATGGTCACATTATTATTTCAATGGTCACCTTTCCTCCTATAAATACTGATTGATTTCATCATTCATTATTCACATCAATTACTCTAAAAGTAATATATTTCCATTTTTTATAATGTCAATCGGTTTACTAATATTCTTTTTCTTTTCCATAGTGTTGTTCGTGAGAGGTATGATTCTTTCCAATCAGAATGATCCAAATTTTCCCATTATAGTTTTTCTATTTTATATTTTTTGTCTATTATTGATATTTGGAATTTTAATGGGTTTATTTATTGACTAATGCAACAATTTTCAATAATTAATTAATGTGTTTTTTGTTTCTCTATGTGATCAATGTGTATAATAATTATATAGTATAATGTAATGTACATTTATTTTGGAAACAATTATCATTTCAAAAATATGGGTCATTATAATGAGTGTATGTAATATTTTCCTAATTATATTAATCAAAAATGAATATAAATAAATAAATAAAATATAATTGATATTAATTAATTGGAAATAAAATATATAAATTCATTAAATTCATCCAAACATCAACCCATTCATCACAACTATAATATGAAATAATAAAAACATCATGAAAATCATAGTGAAAACATGACCAAAAAATGTAATCCATTGATATTGTTGTATTCATGATGAAATAATAATTATGATAATATATTGATTATCACTAAAGAAAGAAAACCATGTCACATACAATGAACTAAAAACATGTTTCTAATATAATAAAAACTACCCTCTTCATTGTTACCTGCACAAAATTTATTGTTAAAGAAAACCCCAACATGATATTTCACCTAACCTGAAAAATACATGCACACATGAATCATCTCTTAAACAAACAATACATGTGACAATGACTGAAAAAATTCCAGAAAAAATTAATCAAACATTCATATGAAATAATTGTCAAGTAATTATTATAAAATTATGGTGTCATGGGTGGTAGCCAATATTTTTTTGATTGGAGAGAAGAGTTATAGGCCTTGAGAATGATAGATGGGTCAGATCACTAGTTTTTATCTACTGAGAAGATTATGTGGACATATTCAGTAATTTTACTATTTTAGGGACATTTATTGCATGGTTATGAAGGTGGAAGTGTTTAGGTATAACATTTTTCCCTGTGTAGGATATACCGGGAGGTAGGATTTGTGTTCGGGTGGTGATGATGGAGATATGGGTTGGTTTTTTCAAAGAGTAGGTAGTAGTGATGGTGTGGAAGATTCAAAATATTGTTACACTATTTATTGATGGTGATGTATACAATTATGTATCATTTTAATGTTTCATGATAATTATGATACATCACACATTTATTTATAGATGAAAAAGAAATATTCCCTTACATTGAATGTTTCAAATTTAATCAAATTCTTTTAATAATAATAACAATAAGTGACTTGGGTCTCAAGTTCACCTAGTCCCAAATTTTTATTAGAAATAATGAATAGTAATATTACAATGGATTATTATAAACATAGGTGTGTAAATTACCCATTCAATCCAAGTCTGTCAATGCAGTAAAAAATCATGAATACAATAATACCGCATTGATATTTATTATAACATTTATTTATTTGAAAATGCATCATCCACATAATATATTTCTATATATATGTGTGTGACATTCATTTTTATTCAATTAATAAAATAAAACCATACCATCTACTTTGAGTGAATTCTATAAGTGACCACTCTAGACTTTAATTTTAGAATATACATGATGGTCCCCATTTTTTCAAAGTAATTCATGTATTTTATTGAATTTAAAAACCTATTTTTCACTAGATACATGTTATTTTATTGATCAAAATTTTCATTTCTGTGTTGATGGTGATTTTTTAGAAGTTTCTAGGAGAACACAGATAGTTGGAAAATCATAGAAAAATGGAATAATATATGTCGTGTACTTTATAAACACACATCATGTAAATTTATATGAGACATAACTCAGACAGCCCAAGTACACACCTAAGTCACATATCAGACTTCACATGTTGTGTAATTTATTATTAAATGTTGTGTATGCCCTTCCATAAGTAGTTGGTAGCTGACAATGAGGTTATTTGCTTTGTATGGTGGAACGACACGATGTGTACTCCCACCAACTGACCACCAATCCATGAAATTCAACGGATGGCATGAAAAGACACTTACTAGCAGAGAAGAAAGAGAAATTTCTAAGTGACCAAAGTACACTTCATTTAATTTTCAGAATATTAATTGAAAAATAATTTTATATAAATAAAGAGGCATCTATATGAATTCATTGTTGGCTATTATAGGGGGAGGTGTTATTACTCTGCCGACTCAAACCCTACCTAAAGACAATATAATAATTTAATTGGATTCATTTATATTTTATTGTAATTTATCTTTTATCCCCTCTTCATATCATATCCATGGTATGGATTGATTTTCTACTCAATATGCACACTGTGACCATAGTCATAATACTCTAATTTCTTTGTTTTGAGGTTGTAATAAAGTTATGGGTGTGTTGTAATTAAAATTATGATGTTTTTCTCTTATTATGATTTTTTCTTTATGAACCCTTTAATAACTAAATCCCCAATTATAACAATTTTATTGACTATATGCCTATTATGGGGCATGAAAAAAGGAAATTTATAAATTGTTTCTTAATGGAGCATAGTGGCTGACCAAGAACATCTCACTTTAGGAGATTCACAATTGTCTACTTACTTGTTGTAATTCACATAAATCAAATTATTATTTTTTATTTTATGAAAAAATGATATTTTTTCATTTTTATAATCTCATAAAATAATGAAAAGACTTAAAGAAAGAAATATTAAACTAAACTAACATTCAATGCTAAATAAGATGTGATTTGAAATAAAAAACTTGGACCTATGTTTGGTTTTAAGTTTTATCATTATTCTTAATTATTTTTTAAAATTTATATTGATAATATAATCATGATATATCATGCATGGATTAATATACTTTTATTTAGTTTGTTGAAATCATGAATTCCTAAAGCAATATAAATTTCAAATCATCTTGTAATCATGTTTTATGGAACACTATAATGATGAGTGTGAGATCTTATAGGACCCAGATCCATCATTTTTCATTTCATCCATTGATAGAATCAACTCAATCATGTAAAGGTATGTGATCAATTTAAGAGGGAAAAAATATAAAAATAAAAGAATATAAAATATAATTGATTTGCATGTCATGGAGAAAATTACAACACTTGTTCATGTCACTAACATATACCACAAACGTAAAATACACTTTAGTGAATAATTCAAGAACATCTAACCTCCACCGGGCCAAGCCTCTGGTAATCCCCTCATTCTCAAGTTTAACAGATCATAATGGTGTAAATTTAGAAGACAATAAGAAAGATAAAAATAAAATAAAAAATAAAAATGATGAGAGAGAATGTAAGAGTTATAGATAGATGGAATAAAAATAAAATAGAATGGACAGAATACATGAAATAATAATATAAAAAGAGAATAATAAGAAATGGTCAAAAAAGATAAATAAAATAAAAGGACTAAATAAAAAGAAGAAGATCATAAGAACAAAATAATAAATTTGGGGGAAGGATATGATGATTCATGTGTTATTAAATTTAAGAAAAATTTTACATAATAATAAAACTAAAAAATAAAAAAACAAAAGAGTTAAATAATATTAGGCCTCCCTCCATGGTGGTATCCTGCTAGAGAATGAAAAATATTTTTTATGAGAAAAACATATTCTTTTATAGGTATGGAAAATCAACCTCAGTGGTAGTATTTTCAATCCAAATGTTTAGGATCTCTCTTCACAAATACACCTGGTAAACTTGGGGTAAAAAAAGGGAACACATGATGATTTTAGTTTATTATATCTTTCATCTTGGAATAAAAAATGCATCTTAAACTGATTACATGGGTTGTATGTGGTTTAATGTGGTATCTTAGCATTACTGGATGGCACGATAATGGAGAAATGGTTAAAAAGGCACTATAGTGTATCTTGATTCTTCCTCAACCCCTCGAGCCTTCATAGTGGCCAGTGGGAGCCTGATATGTGCCTCATGGGGATCATCTAAGGTCTATGAGGTGATCCATGGTGACCCTGGGTGCATAAAGAGTAAGATAATCTTGATCCCAATATATTAGTGGTCACCCATGGAATTTCCTAGAGATATCAGCAATGGTTGCAGATGTCAAGGGTTACAAAAAGTAGTGGATCTTAGTAGAGCTTCTGGCTTAGGAGGGAGAGCATTTGGTCGATGTATGGGATTACTTAATTTTATTAAAAAATAATAGTACCTGTAAAAAATTTTCCCATGTCATAATAGAGAATGTGATCTGTGATGGTATATAATTCAAAGTGTCATTGTTTCTTAGTAGAATCTTATATCAGGGTGGGAACCTGGATACACAAACCCAGTAAATGGGCCAAACTACATCACTTCTCCCATGAAAACCTTCATCACACCTATGAACATAGTTCCTCCCATGGGCCTTGCACCTCAGAGGCTTTTCCTAGCCCTAACATCCACTAGGCATGGCCAGTATAGCCTACTCAGGATTGTATATGGGGCTACTAGCCTTGGTGAGGGCTATCCAACCTTGGAAAATTTTTAACCTAAATGTTTTTCAAAAAATATTAAACACTCTTAATATAACATAAAAATAACATTAAAATAAATAACAAGATTAAAATCCTTGAAAAATTATTCATTTTAGATCATTTTAATTCTATATATATAATTTCCTTTATTTTATTAAAACATTGAAATTCACAGGTATTCTTTATTAAAATCCTTCAAAAATCCTTATATTCTGTTTAAAATTACATGTGAAATATGTGGGTTCATGTATCATATTAGACCAAAGATGAAACGGTTGGGGAACACTAAAGGGTATTCAATACGTTAACCCATGCTAATTTTGAAAACCCATTGACACTGATATTTGGGTCATTGATTTAACATATTTTTAAATTAATAAATCACTAGACCAAGGAATTGATTTCTAAAAGGAGTAATTATTTGTTGTCATACCAAGAAACAATAACATAACTAAATACCCATGGTAAACATTTTATAAATAATTTTGAATAATAAATAATAACTTTTATAACTAACCCTGATCAAATTATAACCCCAACATGCTTATTTTCTAGTTCTTTTTCTCTCTTTTCTGAATTTAATTATTTTCAAAAAACAATTCACACCATTTGTTTCATCCCATTAAATTTTTTTTCTAGATAATTAGATGATTCTCACCCTCTTATAAATACAATAAATTATCTTCCCTTTCCCTATGGGATCGAAACCAAATTCCACTAGCTACCTAATAAGTTTGTTTAGAGAACTAATTTTCACATCTTTTGATGGAAATTATGTATTCTAGTTTTGTTTTCGGGGATCTGATGTAAATATGTAGTGTGAGTTCAAAGTTATGGTTGGTTTCTTCATATATTTTTTTCTATTTCACTTATTCATTATTTTCATGGGATCTTAAACCTCACATCTACATGAATATTTATTCAACTAGAATCTTGTGTAATTCTATCTAAGAAGATTTATATCTATATGATCCATTAATGTCATAATCTCATCCATAAGAATAATATCCATACATGGGTGATGAGTTCCAATATAGGGAATACCGATGTACATATTTCTCTAGTCATTTCTTCTCTTCTAGAACCGTCTCTGGGTGAAATCAAAAAATTATTATAAATGTTGGAAAATATTACCACACACCATTTGTAACAAAGTAAAAGGATGGGAAAAATTGTAAATTTGGTAGAGAAACTTTTCATGATAATTACTAATATGGGTAATCTAGTTGAGTGTGGAGTTGAGTGTTATTATTTTTTATAAACTGAGGTAGAATGTAATGATGTAAACCCAAATTATTTTTGAAATAAATGATACTAAAAATGATTTTTCAAATACTAAAAATAAATATTGGATTATATCATTTCATGTTAATAATTAATTTGATATATTATTTTTAGTTACACCATCAGTTGATTTCTTACCTTCTCTAGAGGATTCCTATGATCATTTTTAGGTTTTTTGTATCTCAAAGTAAGAACCCAAGGAGGTGGAGGATGAACAAGACCTAACCAACATAAAAGTCCAATGTTGAAATTTTTTTTCCATAGATTAAGGAAACTATTATCCAATGCCTAGATCAACTAAAGGTAAAGAAAACTTTCTAAAATATGAGGCCTCTAGACATATTTGGGGGTTCACACACCAAAAGACACATCCTCCCTCAGATTGTTGGTAGATTATCTTACCTAGGTCAGGATAAAGACCTAAAACAAAGGAACATTTTGAGAGGCAACCCAAACACTCTATTTCTCTCTCTCTCTCATATCCACAATAAATACATGGTATGTATTTTAATTTTACAAAATGTGTATATCCTTTTCTTATTTTCATTAAAATTAATATTTAAAACTTGAATAAAATGGTACTAAACCTCATGTCTAACATGTAAACGTCATGTACTTTTCCACCTGGTATATATTATAATGGAACTTTTCATATAATTACTTACTAATATAGTAAAATACCTAGAATGAAGCATGTGATGATGAAATGGTTACTAGAGTGTATCTGATCCATCTCAAGTTCAAATCTCTCAACACCCTCCTTTGGTGTAGGATTCATTATTTTTTATCTTTTTTGGTATTAAATGACATTTGTGATTTTTAATAAATAATAAAATCATTTTAAAATAAAATAAATCCAATAGTGGGGATGAATCAGCTAGTAGGGTTATAGCCCATGGTTCAAAAGACCTAGGTTTGAGTCAGTCCAACTGACTCAGTTCTATCCTTTTCACATAAACAAAACCACATTTATTTTATTTATATAGATGGAATGTGTTGTATATATTTAATTTCTATAAATAAATTAAATGTATTTTAAGAATAATAATTCACCTGAGGATGATATGGGTTGATTCGAAAAATCATAAACTAGGGTCCCAAAGACCCAGGTTCGAATTCCGATAATCTCCAAACATCATCTCAGTATTCAAATAATTAGAACCACATGTTGTGCATTCTTCATTTCATCGTGTAGTTTTTAAAATATATTTAAAGTTTCAAAAATATAATAACATGGCCAGAACTATAGACTCCACTCTAGTTGTTTAGGGTGCTCTCCTAGATTGAACCATTCATTAGTTAGAATCTTTCCTTGAGCACTAGAATGAAGTTGTTAGTTCTCCTTATATATTTTTAGAACACATGAAGAGTATTTTTCTGAGACAATATACACTATGTGTATAAGTTTATATATATATATATATTTATTTATTTATTTATTTATAATTTCAGATAAAAATTAATAAATAGCTTATAATAATAACCACATATCTTAAATATTAATATATATATATACGTATAATTTCTTACATGGTGTGTTCCCAATAGAGTTCCACCTCCAAATATTAGAATTATAGTATTTTACCTTCCAATATCATATCTTTTTTACTCAATCTAGGTATGTAATTCTATGCCTAACATTTCATTGTTTTTTCATATTTTTAGGTGGTTTAGGGATTTGGGTTGAGTTCAGACAAAATCGCATTATTACATGGGAACACGTGAAGAACTCATGTTGTGTACTCCTTTTACATGGACAGATTCCCTTCTCAACCAAATTTCAAAAAACATAGCATATGTGTTTGGTACACACTATTTATCCATACTTCTACCCTAATGAGTCATGTCATTGATCCCACAAAACTATAATACCCATGTTCCAACACATGGCATGTGTGCTCTATACACGTCGTGTACTGTAGTCCTTTAAAAGAGGTTATATCCTATGGTTCATACAGATTGGATGAAAATGCACACACACATGGGTATCCTTCCCATGTATACAAACAAGACTAATCTCCACATGTCTAAACACATGGTGTGTTTATTTACTACATGATTTGTATGATTACCCACTTGACCATCCCCTATCATAATACATACCTATATTGGATTCCCATGATCATCCAAATGAAATATGTGTTTGGTGTACACCATGTACTTTGGTATCTTATGCACTTGGAAAATGTCATGTCACAATTGTACACGGCCAGTCTACCCATGTCCACACACACGGTGTGTTCATTGTATACATGTCATTTTCCCTATAATGGTAAAACACCATACTACTTGGTATGTGTGTCTAGAGAACATAGATTATCATCATGAAAAAGACTGTATGCTATGAACTCTATACATACAAACTGTGTACTTATTAATTATTGATTTTATATGTTTTTATTTCTTTTGTTTTTCTTTTTATTTTGTTTTCTTATTTTTTATTTTATGAAATGGAATATTGGGATAGTTAAAGGAAGATTTAGACCATTCTCTCTCCAAATTAGGAGTAGTCTTCTACTCACAAGGATTATGTGTAGACTTCAGGGGAGTCTTCTCTGACATCCATACTGGTTTCCTAGTCACCAAACATGGTAGTTCTACCACCACTTAATCTATATTTCCCATCTTCCGCAATATCCCTAGGACCCACATCTACCACTCTCATTCCCAAAGACACCATGACACCATCAGGTACTCTCAAAAAACCTTCACCATCCATTACAACATCAAATAATTCCACTTTAGTGTTTGGTGCACCACCAAATCCAGTTCTTATCGCTGCACGGGCCTAGATGCACCCTTTCCTCATCTTTTAAGAGTATCTTCCTTGTACTGACTGGCTACTATGAATATCATTCTAAACAATCCAGCTAAGTTGGTGGGTCCTAGACACCAACATCCCAGTGTGGATAGGACATTTACAGGATCATGAGGCATTATTAGACCACACACATCAGATATTTATTCTCTAGTTCATTAATCCTACCTATTGAGACTTATTTTTGGAGTTTTTTTAGTGACCATTGGATTTTACAAGACCACATACTATGAGATACCAATCAACACATAGGTATTTGTGTGATTTCAACAAGGTGGTTGATCTTTCTCCCTTAATATGGCAGTGCTTGGCTAAGGGTGTGTCTTCTACCCACATCTAGCCACCCCACCCCCTATTTATACCCTTACCTACCCTAAACACTCTAAACTACCCTTTTTGTGGTAGAAGATTACCGGTCCCAATGTTTTTTATGTTTCCACATCACAAAACATCACCTTCATAATTTCCCCACCCCTTTGTTTCATCCATTGATTTTTCAACTCCATCCTTTCCCTTATCATCAGGATGGGGTCATTGTGTCTGGAAACAACATGGAGCTTCTGAACCATATCATTTGTAATAACTACCTAGACATCCCATAATTCACCACCTCTTCCATTCCATGTTTTACCATTTTCATTGTAACCTGAACTATGGGTTCTATGCCACCTGATTGGAACACCATTTAGGGTGTTTTGATCCCTCTCTCCCTCACGATCAACTAGGTTCTCCTCAGTGGATGAACTTCCCCATTCTTATTCACATGGTACTATTCCAGAAGTAGGGGAACACCTATGTTTTCATGTAGGATCACCTAGCACCTGTTGTACTGAGAGAGGACCCACATACCCCAACATGTGATACTGACTGGATACCACCTACACTAGAGGAACATCCTTCTACATCCTCTTCCACTTCTTCTGTTGACCCCTCATCTACCACCATTCCACCTAATGGCCCATACACAACCCCACCTTTATTTTCACCCTTATATTCTCCACAAGACTATTCCTATCTCGACACCATCAACTATCACATTGATGATTTGGATCAATTCTATAATTGATTGGAGGAGATGAAGGGAATCCTTCTATATTACATGGGTCTCATATTTCAACTATCACCTTCTACTCAGTCAGATACTCATCTATCAACCTCATCCATCAAGGTTGTGGTTCTTTCCTCCAATGTTCTAGGTAGAACATTCACTATTGGGGGTCAGAATCTTTTTTTCACACTGACTCAGCAACCCACTGACATTGTCACACCATCATCTTCTCTAGATACCTATAGTCTACAGGAACCCCCAATACCCAATGTTTACTACCCTGATTCTATTGACTGACTCCTTCTACATCATATATTTATATTATATATATATATATATTGGGTTTTTTATTTTATTTGATGGTTTAAATATGTGCATAATATTTTTTCCTTCAATTGATATTCACATGTTCAATGGATCACTATGTAAATTCGACATTTGACTTATTTTCAAGATCAAAACCAAGAGATTATTATAGTGACCCAACCTTTTATTACATTAATATTACATCATTTTAAAGATAAACAACATAATATTATTACACATAGAGGATCCAAAGGTTTAGTGTCTTGGAAAAACTAGGACCATACATAACAAATAAAACTTCAAGCATAAACATTTATTTAATTTCTTCTTCTCTAGCTTCTTATTAGAACTTGTCCTCTCCTTAGTACATATAGCCACCTGAGGATATACATCAAAAGGGATGAGCTAGAATCCCAGTAAAAGGATAGATAAGAACAATATAGCATGAGGTGATAATAATCATAACGTAGGAAAAAGATCGTGAACATGAGAGGAGTATAAATAATAGACTTGAAATGTGGGAAACCATAAAAATGAAACATCATGTCTTAGTGGTTAGATACCACACATACTTGTGAACCAAGATAGCATCTTTTTCACAAATCATTTCACATTTACTCATTATATTCACCACTTTACCCAATGCATTGGAGCGCTATATAATTTCGGGCGCACCCGTCACATCATAACATTATCATTTTTCATGCATTCCACAATGAAAATATAACATAAATGAACATAACTAACCCATAAAAAGGAAGGGGTTTCATATCATAAGAACACATTCATAAACATTGGGTTCCCAAAATAAATAAGGAACAACATACTTGATACAAGAACCGTCAACCTTGAATGAGAGGTAAAAGTTGAGTTCTTATGAGAAGAGTTCTTTCATAAAACATTTGGATTGACATAAACTTCATTAGAAAACATGTATATCCTAGGAAATTAAATTCAATTATTAATAAATTATCTTTAAGGAGTGACCATATCAAAAATATATTGAAAGATGTAGAACCCAAAGGATGAAAGTTGGGTTCGAGAATTTCCCCTTACCTTGTACCCGAATGTTTCCTTCTCTTTAATTTCTTGTATAATGACATTATATTAATTAATTAGAAATAAATAACCATGTGTACATTAATATGGTTCATTATAGTTTCATTATGTCACATTATTTTCCTTTGGATGACTTATATAGTTTAAAAACATTGTTCGGGGATGTTCGTTTTTATGGTTTTCCTTGGGTGGTTCACTTGTATTCTTAAATTGAAGTTTGGGTAGAACATGAGTAAACATATAGAAATGATATTACATGTCATTAATGATATTACAGGAGTTTGAATTATCTTATAATGAATTATATTAGATCCATGTGTATGAATCATTAGATAATAATTAAATGAAGATTGTTTGGGTTAATTTGGGCGGTTTTTGATCACAACGAACTTGTTTTAACTTATCACTTAGTAATATATCCATAGGATATTTCCAGAACTTTAAATAGAACATAATACATATAAACTATTCTGGTTCAACCATAAAAATGGTTTCATGACCATATCTGAAGGTATAAATGGAAGAAGAAATCATGTCGTTCTTGAAGGTGATAAATTAACACCCCACGAACAACGTTCCCTTTAATAAAATAAAAGGAAGAGGGAAAGATGGTTGGATGATATAATATCCAATTAGAATCATAAAATTATAGTATATTTATAATAATGGAGGTAAAATATCATTTTAATTAAGATAGGTGTGGAGAGATCAAGAAATGAACTTGAACTTGAAAGGAAATTAAAGGAGAAGAGGGAGGGAAATTACCTCTTAAATCTTCCTCTTGAGATCCTCCTTAAAAAGTTAGTCTTGGTATTTTGATGAGACCAGCTGCTTTTGGACGTGGGGGAGGGTCTATGAAAGATTTTTGGGTAGATTTTAGAGAATTATTGGAGCTTGAGAGGTGTGAGGAAATGATGGAGTGAAGGGTGGTATTTATAGTGGAGGGGGGAGGGGTTTCCTTAATATAAAATTCATTAGTTTATTATTTCCCCAAAAGAAAAGGAATAGTGAGTATTGGATGACCAAGAATAGTAATTTTATAATGTAATCCCGGTCCAAGTGGGCTTACATCATAATAACATCACACATGACCCTATAATTAGCTTATTTATCTTATTTTCTAAATTAAGGAATTTCACTATTCATCAAAAATTCAAGTATCTCAGAAAAATACCAAAAATTTAACCCCACCATTTTTCAAGGTGTAGAATCCAAAAATGAAGTCCATTTTTCAAAAATAATTTTTTAAATACTATTAATTTAATATTTAATTAAAATCATAATTTACTTAAAAAACAGTTTTTAAGATTATAACTGATTTATAGTGCTTTCAAAAATTATGTAGGGTATTATAAAATTATCTAAAAACTATAATACATTGATTTAATAAATTTTAGGAAAATAAATATTCTTTTAAATTAATTAATTAATTATAATTAATTATTTATGACTTACAAAATACCAAAACGTTTACAAAGGTCAAATTGTCACTTTCTAATATGTCTAAATTTTATTCATAGGTAATGTTACTCTTATGTTGGATGATTTACTATTAATAAGGGTCATACTAATATTCATAAGGGTATGTTAATATTCATAAGGGTATGTTACTATTCACAAAAAAATATATTTTTGTTTCATTAGACTCCAAAAAACATCTTGAACAAAACCGTGTATGTCTGATTTTCAAAATTACAAACATAATAGTGACAAAATTATGTTTAAAGGACACTTATCACTTAGTAGTTTATTATGTTGTGTTTTCATGTTATTGTATGACATAAATACAAGAAGGGAATTTCCATTGAAAAACTTTGGGTCGTTACATTCTTCCCCCTTAAGAAATTTCACCCCCAAAATTTCACTTTACACAAACAGGTGAGGGTACTTCTCCTTCTTTTCCTCTTCTGGTTGCCAAGTTGCTTCCTCAAACTTATAGTTCCTACACAACACTTTGACAAGGTGGGTTGTCTTGTTGCGTAGAACCTTATATCTCTGGTCCAGAATCTTTATTGGCTGCTCCTCATAGGAGAGATCATCTTCCAGCTGCACCACCTCTAAGTTTAGTACATGTGAGGGGTCTGGTATGTACTTCCTCAGTAGTGATACATGAAACACATCATGAACATGAGCCATATTCAGTGGAAGGGCAAGATGATAGGCCACGGGTCCTATGCGATCAAGGATATCAAAGGGGACAATATACATAGGTCTTAGCTTCCCTTTCTTCCCAAATCGCATGACTCTCTTCCATGGAGATATTCAAAGGAAGACTTTATCTCCAACGTCGAACTCCAAGTCCCTTAAACGATTGTCAGCATAGCTCTTTTCTGACTTTGAGAAGCTTTGATGTGTTTCTGGATGACCTGAACATTCTCTGTCATCTCTTGAACAAGATCGGGTCCAAGTAGCTTTCTTTCTCCAACTTCATCCCAATAGGTTGGAGTTCTACATTGCTTCCCATAAAGAGCTTCATACAGATCTACTTGAATACTTGAGTGGAATATATTGTTGTATGAGAACTCAACCAATGGGAGATGTTGATCCCAAACACCATTGAATTCAAGAGAGCAGGCTCTTAGCATATCTTCAAGCGTCTGAATAGTACTTTCAGACTGGCCATCAGTTTGGGGGTGATAGGCCGTGCTGAAATTTAACTCAGTACTCAAAGCACGTTGAAGGCTCCTCTAGAATTTAGATGTGAGCCTTGGATTATAGTTAGAGACAATCGAGAGTGGAACACCGTGAAATCTCACCACTTCCTTCACATATATCTTTGCAAGTTGATCAAGATAGAGTGTAAAGACCCGCAAATTTCAAGGAAATTTTTTTCTTAATTTTCTTTTGAATTTTACAAGAGCGCAGCTTCAGACGGCACCTGATTCCGAGGCCCGGTGTGCCCGGAATCAATTTCCGAAGTTTGGCTCGGGTACGTTCAGTGAACGGACGAGCGGGTTTTTCTATCTTTTGAACCGGTGCCCGGAATCGAATTCTGAGGGCACCGATGAAATCGCAGCGCCGGTATTTGCTTAGAAACGCCTCTTCCGGAGTTGCGTTTGCTCAGACGTGGTTTTTAAATTTCGGGGCTTTAAGTCAGAAATAAGATAAATTTGTGCGACAACTTTATTTTATTTCACTTAAGCTGCTTGGAAGCCACTTGAAGCCACTTAAAGGCGGATTGATCTGAGTTGAACTGGATAGGATGCTATCCAGAAATATCCTACCCCCTTGGTAGGATATTTGTGAGGTGGGGCCCGCACGAGCCCCGCCGTTTCTTTCGCTAAGTAACGCACCCGCGAAAACCCGTGAAAGTAACTGAAAAGTCAACCGACGCGTTTTCTTAAATTCTTAACAGACCATTTAATTGAGCGGTTTATTTCGTGAATTAAATGGGCTGTTTCGCTCGTTGAATTAATTCAACGAACTGATGGGTCGTTACTTACGCTTTTGCGTTTGTTGGCATGTTTATAAAATAAGACCAACCTAAAAATCCTTTGAAAGGATCTGAGAGGACCTTTGTTTCTTCATCTCCCCTCCTCGCGAAGAACGCGAAGAACGCGAAGAATGCGAAGAACGTCGGAACCGGAATTCGACGACGCACACCGTGATCTGCGACGTCGACGAGCTCTACCCGCGACGTTCTTCGACGACGCCTCTTCTTCCGCGGCCGATCCTCGTTCGGCAATTAAGGTGAGAAACGAATCGTTTATTTCTCCCTTTTTTTAATTTCAATAATAACGGATTTAAGTTAATTAAATCCGTTTGATCTTGATCTGGAGATTGGCGACGCGACGCCGGATACCGCGACGACGCGACGATCCCCCTTCTTCCGCGACGAGCAATCCCGCGACGATCCCTCGTTCGGCAACGACAGCTGCGAGGTAGGGGTTTATTTTTTTCTTGATGATTCTTTCCCGTGTTTTTTTTTTTGAATAAAGAACCGGATTGAATAATTTCAAGTGGTTAAGTTTGATTTGCCATTTAAAGGAAAAAGGAAGTGAACAATTTTTTATCTTTGATTAAAAATTGTTGTAGCCCTTCCTCCCGTTGTTTATGACTAACGCGGAGGGTGCGGGTCTGACGAACAAGACCCGGCAACCCTCCGCCGATCTTTTGTTGTGAGGATTTGGCGGACGACGACGAACCGTGCGGCAAGGGCGATCCGTCGATTCCACAGTGAAGATCGGCCCCCGGGAGGAGCGACGGCGCAGACGGGAGGCAAAACGGGCCACCGGAGCAACTCCGGCGGCCCGCGGAAGGCGGCGGCGGCGCGGGTCGCCGGCAAGGCGGCACCGGCGACCGGAGGCGGCGGCGCCCGGCGCGCCGCCGTGGAGAAGATCCGCCGCGGCTGAAGCCGCGGCGGCGGCGGCCGGTTCCGCGGCCGCGCGGAACCGGGGAGGGACGCGGCGGCCCGGCCGCGTCCGCGTGACAGGCGGCCCCCGCGAGGCCGCGTTTTCCTCCAAGCCGCGGGTCAAACCCGCGGCGGCGGCTCCTTCGGCCGCTCGGCCGAAGCCGAGCCGGCTGGTCCGGTCGGCCGGGCCGCGCCCAGGCCGGACCGGACCCGGCCTAGCCGGGTCGGGCCGGGTCGGGCCGACCCGGTTCGGCCGACCCAAGGGGGGTTCGGGCCGGGTCGCCCCGGGCCCAGAACCCCCGTTTTCGGGCCTTCTTCGGTCTTTTGCCCATATCTTGGGCCTGAGACCTCCGATTGACGAACTGTCAGCGGCTACGCGATCCTTGGATCGATACGATCGTTTCGGTATATTATACTCAAGGTTTCGGAAGACTTTGGGTTCGGCCGGGTTGGTTCGTACACGAAACCAACCGGGCCCTCGGAGCGGAAACGCTCATAACTTGAGCTACGGACGTCCGATCGACGTACCGTCAGCTGTGGTAGTTTCCTCTAAGTGAGACGGAACTTTTGGCATACTCCACCCGAGGATCGGATACAGGCGGATTACGGTCGGGTTGGTTTTTCCCTAAAAACCAACCGGGCCCCTGGGACGAAAATGCCAATAACTCTCAGACCGGGCGTCCGATTGACGCGCCGTCTGTTGCGTTGAGATCCTGTTGTCGATACGGAACTTTTGGATACATCAACTTCGGACTACGTGTCAGTTGATGTATCAGCCTCTCGGCTCGTGGAGCGGACCCTCCTAAACGAGCTCGCTATGTGCGGGAACCCTAGCGCTGGCTGTGACTTCGACGACAGAGCAGAGATCCTCCGTGGACTGCGACGACGGCAGAGCAGAGATCCTCAGTGGACTGCGACGACGGCAGAGCAGAGATCCTTCGTGGACTGCGGCGACGACTGTGCAGAGATCCTCAGTGGACTGCGTCAACTACTGCACTCAGCGATCCTACGTGGATCAGTGCTACAGGTTCTGTGTGAGCCCGATCCTATGTGGGTCCTTACTACCGGTTCTGTGTGAGCCACTGCCTACAGGTTCTGTGTGAGCCCGATCCTGAGTGGGTCTTTTGCGGGGGTTAGTACCTATCGATCCTTCGTGGGTCCGACGACTTAGATGGATCAGTGATCATCTTTGACGTCATCTGAAAAAGTATACCTGGTTGAGCTGAATCTTATGTTACTCTCCTTTGTGGATTGTGTTGAACTATCCTATGTGGATTTACTGTTTACTCTCCTTGTGGATTTGAGTCTTGATTTCCTTTGTGGATTGAGTTGTTCTTGAGCTCGTGAGCAGAGCTAGAATTGGGGACTTAGGTATATGTATGGGCATATACCTAAGTCGAGTCAGATGTTACTTCGTGATTGCATCTTTCTTTTGTGCTATATCCTTTGTGGATTTCGGGAGACCTTCGGGGGTCTCGGGGTCCTTACTGAGTAGCTTATACTCACCCCTGCACGGGCTATGCCCGCACCTTGTTGTGTTGGTTGCAGACGACGGACAGCGCTGATCACGGTTGGGGCGTGGAGCAGGACGGTACCTGGAGGTGGACCACTGGGCGGGACGTGCTCGGAGCGGACGTGGGACCCGAGGAGCCTGGAGGCTATCTGTACCCACCCTTCAGGTGGGATTGCCAGTGGACGACACGAGGCCGCCGTCTTTTCTTCAGTTGCTGTTCTTTACTTTTCAGTTGTACTTTTCAGTTGGGCTTGTATTCCGGCCCCCTTTACTTTTCTGCACTTGTAGTTACTTTCCGCTTGCTGACTCTGTGGTGGTTGTTACTTATAAAGGCAATGCCTTCCCTGTTTACCGGGATTTTACGCCTTGGTGCTAGTCGCCAGCCCCTGGCCTATGGAAGGCGGGCTTGGGGTAGTCATGGCACGGGCCCCGAGGTCGGGTCGTGACATAGAGATCTTCCCAAATAGCGATAAAATGGGCAGTCTTGGTGAGTCGGTCAACCACAACCCATATCACATTATTTCCCTTTGACGCATTTGGGAGACCCATGAAAAAGTCTATAGTAACATTTTCCCATTTCCACATGGGTATAGGAAATGGCTGCATCATACCTTTGGACTTTTTTCCCTCAACATTAACTTTCTGACATACCAAGCACCTTGATATATATTCCACAATGTCCTTCTTTATACTATCCCACCAAAAGTGTTCTCGGAGATCATGGTACATCTTGGTACTCCCAAGATGGATAGAGAAAGTTGAGATATGTGCATTGTCCGATAACTCCTTCTTTATCCTGGGTGATGAAGGCACACAAATCCACGTTCCAAACCGAATCACACCATCATCGTCGATATGGAACTCTTGTAGCTTCCCTTCCTTTACTGAATTCACCCTATTTTGTATCTCCACATCATCCCTTTGTGCTACATTAATATTCTCTTGGATGGATGGTTGTGCAATCATTTGGGAAAGGTAGGATGTATCCCCTTCCCTTATGATTTCCAAATCCATTCTTTGCATATCCAAGAAGATAGGGTCTTTCTCAATTCACAGCATGGATAGGGTAGCAGGTTCTTTTCTGCTTAGAGCATCAGCTACCTTGTTTATCTTTCTAGGATGATAGTGAATAGATCAATAGTAATCCTTGATTAGCTCTAACCATCTCCTTTGACGCATGTTGAGCTCCTTTTGTGTGAATATATACTTTAGGCTCTTGTGCTCTATGTAAATGTCACACTTCTCACCATAAAGGTAGTGCCACCAGATTTTCAAGGAAAAAATCATGGTTGCCAACTCTAGATCATGCGTCGGGTAGTTATGATCATGTATCTTTAACTGTCGTGAGGCGTAGGCTATCACATTATAATTTTTCATGAGTACACAACCAAATCCGTTCTTTGAAGCATCACTGTATATCACAAAACTTTCTCTAATTTTCGGTCATGTGAGTACAGGTGTAGTGATCAGCCTTCTCTTTAGCTCCTTGAAGCTTCCCTCACATTCTTCCGTCCAGACATACTTTTCCCCTTTCCTTGTTAAATTAGTTAGCGAGCTTGACAATCATGAGAAGTTTCTCACAAAACGTCGGTAGTACCCAGCTAATCCAAGAAAACTATGGATTTCTATGACACTAGAGGGTATGGGTCATTCCTCAATAGCCTTTGTCTTTGAAGGATCCACAGAAATTCCCTCACATGTGATCATATGTCCCAGGAACGTGACTTGATTCATCCAAAAGTCACACTTGCTGAACTTGGCATACAACTTCTCCTTTCTCAATGTTGCCAACACAAGTCTTAGATGTTCTTCATGTTCCTCCTTGATCTTGGAGTAGATGAGAATATCATTGATAAACACTACCACAAATTCATCGAGGTAATGTCTATAGACTCTACTCATCAAATACATGAAGATTGCAGGGGCATTATTAAGTCCAAAGGGCATCACCAAAAACTCATAGTGTCCATACCTTGTTCGGAAGGCAGTCTTCTGAATATCTTCCTTCTTCACCTTTACCTGATGATATCCAGAATGAAGATCCACCTTTGAGAAGTATTGAGATCCTCTTAACTAGTTGAAAAAGTCATCAATCCTTGGGAGAGGATACTTGTTCTTTATGATGATCTTGTTGAGTTCCTGATAATCAATACACACCCGCATTGTTCCATCCTTCTTCTTCACAAAGAGCACTGGTGCACCCCAAGGTGATGCACTAGGGAATATAAACCCTTTGTCCAAATGCTCTTGAAGCTACTTATTTAACTCCTCAAGTTTGATAGGGGACATCCTATAGGGTCACTTCGAGATAGGAGTAGCTCCGGGTATGAGTTCAATTGAGAACCCTGCCTCACGATCCGGGGGAATTCTGGGTAACTCTTCAGGAAATATATCACTGTATTCCCTCACAATGTGAATTTCCTCAAGGATGGAACATTCCTTCGACTCAACCATTTGGGCGAGGTATGCTTTTTCAAAGGGAATCAACACCCACACCATTGAAGGATTTTTCAAAGGAGATTAATGATCTTCCTTGCATTTATAGAGGAGCATGGTATGGTTCAGAATATAAAAAGATATTTCCTTTTCTTGATAGTTGATATGCACTCTATATAACGAGAGCCAATCCATTCCCATTATAGCTTTGAATTTCACCAAGGGAAGTATTACGAGATTTTCCAGAAGAGTCTTCCCACATATGCCAACAGGAGAAGAGTCAAACACTTGGGTTGCAATGATTGCATCACTTGGTGTTTTTATAGATATCTCTACTTCAAGGTTTCAGGGCTTCGATTCTATAGTTCTAGAAAACTGGAAAGATATAAAAAAATGCGTAGAACCAGAATCAAATAAGACTTATTCCATTCTTGAGTGAATAGGAAGTGTACATTGTATGACTTCATTATCATGCTCCACCTATACAGTAGTGATGGCATAAGCCTTCCCTTGTTCCTTTGGCTTTGGTGGCTGCTGACGCTGATTACCCTCGAGAACTCGAGGTTTAGTGCACTAGTTTGCATAGTGCCCTAGCTCCTTACTGTTTTAGCATTGTACCATGAGTGGTTCTCTCATTTCATCGGCTACATTATCATTCCTTTTCGTGTCTTTTTGACATTATTGAGCATGGTGTCCTTCTTTCCCACACTTGAAGCATTTCCCCGTCCCTTTTAGGCAGTTCCCATTGTGCAACTTCCCACATTTTTGGCATGTGGGTCGTTCATTTTTCTTCCCACCTTTGTCATTAGATCCACCAGCTTGAAACTCCATCTTTCTGTTCTTATCACCATATCCATGGGACCATTCTCCAAACTCCATCTCCACTTTGAGATTACACCAAACAACTTCTTCATAACTCCCAAAGTCTCGAATTTCAAGAGCCTTTTAAAGGTGTGGTTTTAATCCACTAAATAATCTATCAATTTTTCTATCATTGTTGATAACAAAACCTGAAGCGTACCTTGCGAGCCTTTTGAAATTTGGTTCATGGGTTTTGACAGATTCTCCTTATTTTTTCTTGAGCTCTATGAATTCTATCTCCGTCTTTGTGTGAAGAGTTTGTGGTAAATACTTATTAAGAAACATTATCTTAAAGTCTTCCAATTCCATCTCTTCAATTTCCTCCCTTGGCTTGGTGTTCTTAATCAAAGCCCGCCATTGATCAGGTTCTCCATCAAGACGATAAACGGCTAGAGTAACCTTCTCCATCTCATAACAGTGAAGCACAGAAAAGATCTTCTCCATGGATTTTACCCACTATTCCACAACTAGTGGATCGGAAGATCCACTAAACCCCGGTGGTTGTTGCCGCATAAAACATTCGATTTCTAGTTTCTCCCTCTTTGGTAGAGGAGGACGTTCCCCATTATTATAGTTTTTATTCATAACCTGAGATAATTGGGTAAGCATCGCCATGAAGTTTTGAACTCCACCTCCCAAATCATTGGGGACGTCATTCGGGCAATCGTTGCATTGGCCCTCGCATGAGTTGTTGGCCTGATTTCTCCTGGTTCCCACCATTTTCTAAAATATAAAAGGATAGAACAAAACATAACTAAACAAGTCATGAATAACATATTAATTTAAACAATTTATACCAAAAACATAACATATGGGATCCCTAGGTAAATATTCTTGTGTGCATATTTGTACTTAATCTCATACTATAGGTTTTCTCCAGGGTTCACTAATCTTAATTCCCAAATTAACTAAACCTTGCCTCTGATAACAACTATAGCGACCCAACCTTTTCTTAAATTACTATTACATAATTTTAAAGATAAAAAACATAATATTATTACACATAGAGGATCCAAAGTTTTAGTTTCTTGGGAAAACTAGGACCATATAACAAATACAACATCAAGCATAAACATTTATTTAATTTCTTCTTCTCTAGCTTCTTATTGGCACTTGTCCTCTCCTTAGTACATGTAGCCACCTAAGGATATAAATAAAAATGGGTGAGCTAGAATCCTAGTAAGAGGGTGGATAAGAACAATATATCATGAGGTGATCATAATCATAACATAGGAAAAAGATCATGAACATGAGAGGATCATAAATAAAAGACTTGAAATATTTGCAAATCATAAAAATAAAACACCATGTCTTAGTGGTTAGCTACCACACATACTTGTGAAAAAAGATAGCATCTTTTTCACACATAATTTCACATTTATGAATGAGATTCATCACTATACCCAATGCATTGGAGTGCTATATAATTTCGGTCGTACCCGTCACATTTAAACATTCATATTGCGCTATATAATTCCGGGCGCACCCATCACATCATAACATTATCATTTATCATGCATGACACAATGAACATATAACATAAATGAACATAACTAACCCATGAAAAGGAATGGGTTTCATATCATAAGAACACATTCATAAACTTTGGGTTCCCAAAAGAAAGAAGGAACAACATACTTGATACAAGAACCATCAACCTTGATTGAGAGGTAAAAGTTGAGTTCGTAAGAGAAAAGTTCTTTCGGAAAACATTTGGATTGAAATAAACTTCATTAGAAAACATGTATATACCAGAAAAGGAAATAAAATGATGAAAAAATTATCTTTAAGGAGTGACCATATCAAAAATTAAGTGAAAGAGGTAGAACCCGAAGGATGAAAGTTGGGTTCGAGATTTTCCCCTTACCTTCTACCCGAATGCTTCCTTCTCTTTAATGTCCTGTATAATGAAATTATATTCATTAATTATAAATCCATAATCATGTGTACATTACTAGGGTTCATTATGGTTTCATTATGTCACATTATGTTCCCTTGTATGACTTATAGAGTTTATAAACATTGTTCGGGGATGTTCGTTTTTATGGTTTTCCTTGGGTGGTTCACTTGTATTTTTAAATTGAAGTTTGGGTAGAACATGAGTAAACATACAGAAATGATATTACATGTGATTAATGATATTACAGAAGTTTGAATTATCTTATAATGAATTATATTAGATCCATGTGGATGAATCATTAGATAAGAATTAAATGAAGATTGTTTGGGTTAATCTGGGCGGTTTTTGGGATCACAACGAACTTGTTTTAACTAATAACTTAGTAATATAGCCATAGGATATTTCCAGAACATTAAATAGAAAATAATAAATATAAGATATTCTGTTTCAACCATAAAAATGGTTTCATGACCAGATATGAAGGTATAAATGGAAGAATAAAGCATGTCGTTCTTGAAGGTGATAAATTAACACCTCACGAACAACATTCTCTTTAATAAAATAAAAGGAAGAGGGAAAGGAGGTTGGATGATATAATATCCAATTAGATTAATAAAATTAAAGTATATGTATAATAAGGGAGTTAAAATATCATTTTTTATGAAGATAGGTGGGAAGATATCAAGAAATGAACTTGAACTTGAAAGGAAATTAAAGGAGTAGAGGGAGGGAAATTACCTCTTAAATCTTCCTCTTCAGATCCTCCTTAAGGAAGCTAGTCTTGGTATTTTGATGAGACCATAAGATTTTGTAAATGGGATAGGGGATAGGTAAGATGTTTGGGTAGAGTTTTGAGAAGGCTTGGAGCTTGACAGTTGTGAGGAAATGAGGGAGTGAAGGGTGGTATTTATAGTGGAGGGGAGAGGGGTTTCCTTAATATAAAATTAATCAGTTTATTATTTCCCCAAAATACAAGGAATAGTGAGTCTTGGATGACCAATAATAGTAATTTTGTAATGTAATCCCAAACCAAGTGGGCTTACATCAGCAGAACATCACACATGACCCTATAATTAGCTTATTTAGCTTATTTTGTAAATTACGGTATTTCACTATTCATCAAAAATGCAAGTATCTCAGAAAAATACCAAAAATTTACCCCAACCATTTTTTGACATGTAGAATCCAAAAATGAATTCAATTTTTCAAAAATAATTTTCTAAATACTATTAATTTAATATTTAATTAAAATCATAATTTACTTAAAAAACAGTTTTTAAGATTAAAACTGATTTATAGTGCTTTCAAAAATTATGTAGGGCCTTATAAAATTATCTAAAAACAATAATACATTGATTTAATAAATTTTAGTAAAATAAATATTCATTTAAATTAATTAATTAATTATAATTAATTATTTATGAATTACAAAATACCAAAATGTTTACTAAGGTTAAATTGTCACTTTCTAAGATGTCTAAATTTTATTCATAGGTAATGTTACTCTTATGTGGGATGATTTACTATTCATAAGAGTCATATTACTATTCATAAGGGTATGTTACTATTCATAAGGGTACATTACTATTCACAAATAATTATTTTTGTTTCATTAGACTCTAAAAAACATATTTAACACAACCGTGTATGTTGGATTTTCAAAATTCCAAACATAACAGTGAAAAAATTAAGTTTAAAGGTCACTTATCACTTAGTAGTTTATTATGTTGTGTTTTCATGTTATTTTATGACATAAATATAAGAATGAAATTTCCATTGAAAAACTTTGGGTCATTACAATTATAATTTTTTTCATTTATGATTTTCCTTCAGGTTAACTTCTTTCACTGCTCCCATGGACTAGTCTGGTTATATCATTACACATCCTCTTCTCTTAATTGGTGCTTCACTTGGAGGACCACATGTGATATAAAGTGTGGGGAGTCTCTTAGCTACACTAGTCTTTTCCCTCTGACTAGTCTAGGATACATCATTAATTAGATGAAAAAATTTAAAATGTAGAAATTTTTTTATAAATTATAATTATTAATAATAAATACATGGGTGGTAATTTCAAAAGATATATGCTTACTTTAATTTTAAATTATTTTAAAATTATTGATAGTATAGTTCTGTTTTATATATTAATTATTTGTAATTTTAATTTATTAAGTTAATAATTTTAATCATGTCATAACCAAATTGACCCAAATTTTTATCTTCATTCTCGATAGGTATTTGAAACCACATTTCATATACTTCCTTATGCAATATTTTTAGAGAGATTCTTGGGATATACATAACTACTAGAACTTGAAAGTTTTCTTTTCAAAAAATGATGATTTGGAATCACATTGAAATGACTAACACTTTTTATTGATATTTTTATCCCTTTTTGACTATGATAACCACCCTACATTTTACCTCTGTGAAGCACATAAAAACAATGAACGGGATGGATAGAAATCAAAATTACAATAATATTTATCTTTCCTACCACGATTCATTGATTACACTACTTGATTATTAATTTGAGATTTAAATACGGAGTTTGAGGATTCATAGTATATTTTTGTGAGCGGTGATGATAATAAGTGTGAGGGAGTCTCTCTTTTTCATCTAGGAAAAATGGGTCAAAACCCACCATTACTTGTATATCAAAGCAGTCCTCTAAAAATTTAAAAATTTAAAAGAGGAAAAAATTCATTCATTACACTCATATATAAATTATGAACCCATATTATCAAGGGAATAGAATGGTGATTTTAACCTTTGATAGAGTACAAATACCATACATTAAGAATAAATCATATTAAATGATCTTGAGTGATGAGTGTACCATTTTCCGGGTGAGGTAAATCATCAAGTGGTATGAATGTTTATGAAAACATGAAAATTTTAAATAAAATTGGATGAAATTATTTAATTAAATTATATATAAGACATGATTAGAATATCACCAAAACAAAAATATATTTTGTGACATTTTAAATCATCATCTATGACAATAACATTTATATTTTTAATTAATTGAATGCTTACCTTTTAGAGTGAGGATTCTTTCAATTCGAACTTGAGATTTTTTAAGTGAAATCAAATAAATATATGTGGGGGATTTTGATGTGGCCAATTTTTGCATAGTAATTCATACATTTTATTGAGTTTAAAAATGTTTTTTCACTGGATACATGTTATTTTATGGATCAAATGCTTTATTTTAATGTTCATGATGATTTTCAAGGAGTTTCTAGTGTAAATAACACATTGGGAGAGATGATATAGAAATGGAATAATAAACTACATGTACTTTATACACATTCCATGTGAATTTTTATGTCACATGACTCGGGCATCCCAAGAAGACACCCAGGTCATGGATTACACTTCACGTCATATATATATTACTATTATATGCCACGTACACCCTTACAGAAGTGTTTGGTGGCTGACATCATGGTTATATTCCATGTATAATAGTGTCACATGCCATTTATTCTACCAATCGAACACTAACACAAAAAAATCAATGGGTCACACGATAGGCCACCTACTGGTAGAGAAAACCGAGAAATCTCCAGTTGAACAGAGTAAATTCCATATAATTTTCAAGAGACACCATGTAATCTAATTTTCTATAAATAAATAGGGATCCCGCCAAATTCAGAGTTGGCTATTATAGGGAAGGTTCTAACTCTCTTCCAACTTGATCCCTCCCTAAATCCAGTATATTTATTGACTTTGTTTTATTTATTTGTTAGTGTAATACATCTCTTATCCTCTCTTCCTCTCGTATACAATGTAGGTATTGAGATTATACCCAATTTTTGCACTGTTTCCATGGCCATAAAAAGATAATTTCTTTGTGTTGGGGTTGAAATAAAGTTATAGGTGTATTTTAATTTAAATTATGATGTGTTTTCTCTTATTATGAATTTTTATTTATAATACCTTTAATGACTAAATTTTCAATTATATCAGTTGTGTCATATCAGACTAATAATGACACAAATAGGTAGAAATAAAGGAGATTCAATAGGTAAACCCATGACCATTGGGTGAACTTGTCGCCACTAATTTTAGGGGTTTTTATTTAACTTTTTTTTAAGAAATAAATTACCAAACCAAGGAATTGATTTATAAAAGGAACAGTTATTTGTTGTCAGGCCAATAAAGAACAATACAATTGAACCCACATGGTAAACTATTTCATAAATAATTTTGAATACTAAATAATGAGTTTCATAACTAATCCTGATTGAATTGCAACCTCTACAATTTTTTTCGTTGGTCTTTTTCTCCCTTTTCCAACTTTATGTATTTTCGCAAATCATTTCACTACATTTGTTTCTTCCCATTCAATTATTTTTCTATATAATCAATTGAAACTCGCCAAATAACAAAAAAAATTATTCATTGCTCTTTCCTTATGGGATTGAACCGGACATCCACTAGATACCCACTTAGTTGGTTAGGCTAACTAATTTAGAACATCTTGTTATAGGCATACCAATACACCACCAAAGTGGAATCACTTTCAATAAAAATAATATTCTGACTAAAGTTTTTTTATATAAATTATCATATGGATAATATCATAAAATTCCAGTTTAGGTGTAAAATACATTCCTAAAAACAAATTAAAAAAAATAGTTAAAAAACTATATATGTGTGTGAAAAATGATTAATCTATAAATGAATGGGTGGTATCTATTTAAAACAAACTTCATCATAGGTAACTTCCTACTCCTTCTAGGTATACCAAGCATTTATAAATTAATAAATTAAAACATATCATTACTCTTATAACCTCTATGTAGCTTTTTTGTAGTTTTTACATCTCTATGTATGCATGGAATGTCCACCTTAATAAATAGTTTACTCTATTAAAATAAGATCTCATTCCTTATTTTACAAAAATATGAAATAATATTATAAATTACAAACAATAGATAGTCATAAATTTGTTTTTAGTGTGAAGTATAAATAACTAAATTAATAAATTTAGAATGACCATTTTCTATAGAATACTTAAGAAAAAAAATATATTGCATGTATGTTTATAAATTAATCAAAAAATAACCATTTAAAAAAAATGGATTTAGAAGAACTTGTGAACAAAGAGAAAATGGAAATAAGTAGAACCCAAGATATTTGAAGTTGATCATATATCATTAAATGATTTCACTAAAGCTTCCAAAATAGGAGAAACCTACTCAGAGTAATAAATGACTTCTCAAATTTAATTATCTACATCAATAAAGTTCATATTATTTTATATTTATACCTATATAATTATTTGGTATTTAACATACCAATATTTTTAGGTTTGTAAATATATGTATCCCTATCAATGAACATGTAATTTTTAATTTTAGGTAAAACATCTTGTGAAAGGAAAAAAGAGAAATCTCACATATATTATTAACATAATAATTGGAAGGTAAATCCTTCAGGTCTTATTAGATAGAGAAAGAGTTTTATAAGGACCTATATAACCAAGAAGTGATCTAGAATATATGCTTGGAGTTTCGACTTCAAAGCCATAAAAAAGTGTTAATTTTGTATGTGAGTTAATTTGAGGATAGTCAAACAGAATAAGTTAAATGGAAAGAACAACCAACTTTCAACTTATAAATGAATAATAATAGGAATTATAAAAATAATAAAATATAAATTAAAAATTATAAAAAAACTATATATTAATAATTAGATAAATATATGCAGTTATATAAAAGTTAGAAATATAATTTACATGTACATGTTATTATATAAAATTATATATATAATTTATATTGTATAAGTAATTAGATAAATATATAGATGAGTGTGTGTATAAATATATATGTATACGGTGAAGTAACTAGTAAAATATATATCTTAATATAATTAAAAAAATTTAATAAGTTAAAATTATAGTAAAGTACATATAATTTGATATAATTATAACAATACATATATTTATATAAAATTTTAATCATAATAATTTAGTGAGAAAAATTACCAATGGTTATATTACATAACAATTATAATATAACAGTAGTATACCTAATGAATATTATTATATAAATTAATAATAATTTACATAATTAATTTATATGAACAATAATAAAAACTAATATTAAAATCATATTAACTTATAATTATTAAAAATAATTAAAATACCAAAAAATAGTTAAAGTAATTTAGAAACCTAAAAATAATTAATTTAAACTAATTAAAATTATCTTTAAAATATTAATAAATATTTATTAATATTAATGAAATGAATACACATCAAATTCCACAAAATTAATCTTTTTCACACCTTTTAAAAATAATTAATAACAAAATATGAATATATATTTAATCAGATCAAAATATCATGGTCAAAATTTCCATTTTCATTCAATCCTTTTTACCCAAAAAATATCTTGCCTTGTTTAAAATTAATTTTTTTTTAAATATTCATCCACTCATATTCCTTTCAAAAAAAATTCTACACCCGTTCATCAACGTGACCTACCTTACCATCTCTCTTATCGCTCAAGAAAAAACTTATAAATGTTCTACCCAATTATCAGACACATGAATACTTTCCATATGATATTCAAAGATTCTATATCTTAGCTATTTGGAGTTCAAATGATCATTAGGTAAATGGGGGAGTGGGTTGTTAAAAAATTTGAAACATTTTGGAAAACATGTGAGTAAAGTTTAAAAATATTTTTATGAAATACAAATCCATGTTTCACTCAAAGAACCTCATACCCCCACATAAAATTTTGTTTTTCTCTAAGAAAATATGAAATCAATTCTTCTAAGATATAATATTTTACAAAACCAACTTAACATAATAGGAATAAAAACATATGAGGATTAATTTTTAAACCCTAATAAATTAACATAAGATAGTATCCTATAGAAAAAAATACATAAGTAGCTCATACTCTATAAAATATCAATGAAATTAGGTATCATAAAACTCCTTTTTTCATATTTAATGAGTTATGACTTTAATAAGATCTAATAAAGTTAGGTTTGTGTAATTATAACATCAAATTTACTCATTTATTAAACCATAAAGAATTTAGATCTAGATATCAAAATATATAATAAAAATTAATAAACAAACTGTGAAAAGAAAGATGAATAAAACAATGAAATGATTTTTATCCATTTGAATCAAATAACTCATAGTTTATCAAATAACCCCTATAAGATTCAATTGTTCCCATAAAATTATATTGAATATAGTTATGAAAATATCCAATAAATGGTTAAAAAAATTGGTTATGGGGTCCTTATAAAAAAGCCTCCATGGTTTCTAAGGGATATAAAATGGTGAAATAATAATTATGTATTAATGGGTCAATATGGGTTAAATAAAATTAAAAAAATTATTAGTAATTTAAATGAATCATTTAAAATTATTACCATTTCAATGGGGAAACATGTAATATTCTATAAATTACATCATGACCAGAGTTTCTATCATGAAAAATAATAAATGGAACTTTGTGTAAAATGGTTTAGTATCTTCTTAGTCAAGTCAAAATGATGCTAAAAGGTATATATGATCATGGGGTAAATAAGAGTCCCAAAAATAAAACATATTTTTAGAATAATGGAAAGTTTTTAGGAAACATCAATAATCATGGGTATATAGAATCAAAATTATTTAAAGTAATAATCATGTTTTTTTAAAGATGAGGGGACAAGTCCCACAAATTTATTTATAAAAGAAGGTCAAAGGGAGAAATACATGAAAACAGTGCAAGCAAATACATTAAAGTTCCCTCCCTTGGGGACCAATCTTTTTCCTTATCTTGTCACCAATTTTGTGTTCTTGGGATCTTAGTTCATTCCACATTTTTCCGCTGAGATTCCCCCGAACTCTTCCTCCAGAGTAGCGGTCTGAAATCTCTTGAGCTTGCTGCAATAGCGTTTCAATATCTTCATCAGAGCTGCCAGTTTTATCATCTTCCTTCTTCTTCATTTATTCCTTTCTTTTCTTTTTATTTTGGCTTCTTTTTCTTGCTTTTTGCCACTTGAAATCCCCTATTTCTGTTTTGTCATCTTCATTCTTTGCTGAAATAGGTACCTGCATATTGGAAATATGAGATTCACAACACACTCCCCTCGAAGGAGTCATGATTCCAGCCCCTACTGATGGCTTCAAATCTCCTAGTACAGGAGAAACAAGATCATTATTAGAAGAAGAATTAACATATTTTAAAGGAGAAACAGTGTGATCAATATCCTTACACTGCACACTATGCAGTTTTTCGACCGAAGAAACCAGATTAGAGTTGGCTGGCCCTTTCTCAGCTTGGGGATCTGAGCATCATGTATTCAGAATCCTCTCAACATTAGTAAAACAATCCATCTTTTCCTTATTTTTGTCATAAGTATCTTTTCTAGTCCTAGGTGTCAGAGTCTGAGATATAGCCAATGCTACATTCTGTTTTTGTCCAGAATCATACCCAGTTCGAAGATCCTGCTGAGAGTTCCCTTGTGATCTCATATTAGTGCCAACCATATCAGTGGTAGTCTTAAGTATCAGAGTCTGAGATGTAGCCAATGCAACATTCTTTTTTTTCCAAAATCAGACCCAGTTTGAAGATCCTGCTGAGAGTTCCCTGGTGATCTCATATTAGTGCCAACCACCTTTGTGGTAGTCTACTCTATGCCCAATTTTTCAGAACAAACATAAGTATGAGCTGGAGATTCCAAATCCAAAACTGCACTATCCTCTGTCATATTCTCATCCCTAGCTTGCAAGGGTGAAGGGGGATCTCCCTGCTCCACAATTTCAACCCAGTATTTCTTAATTTGATTACAGGTCTTATTAAAATTCAAAGAGTTTGTAACTTCAGGTCTTGGGACATCCTTACTGTTAGAATTAGTAGGTAAAAGATATGTGTTCTGTTGATCTAGAATAAAAGAGTTGGGCTTCACTCTTTCAACCTTTCCACGTGACTTAGAGTCATGTCCTCTAAGGGAGAATATACTCCACACTATATATTTCCTACAAATTGTAGCATCATGAGATAAAAACTTACAGGTTTGACAGAATTTAGGTACCCTCTCAAACTCAATTCTCAGATCTAATTCTTCATCATCCGTGGATAGATAAACTCTATCAACAAGTGTTGAGAAAAGATCAATCTCAATGAGTCATCTATCATAATGACTAAATCTAGCCATTTCTGTTTCTCTATCCATTCTAATAGGAACTCCAATGGCAAGTGCAATATCGTAAAGTATTCTAGGATGCCATAAAATCCAATTAAGACCAAAAATTTTGATCCATACCTGAGCTGAGGTGTTACCTAATTCAGAAGGGTTGAAAATCTTGTCCCATTCCCAGATGTGGAAAGCACCTGGCCTAAAAGAGATTGAGTCGAAGCTCCAGGATCTGAGTTTGAGATCTGCAGAGGGGATAATTAAGTGGTAATATACTTTTCCAAGAAAAACACACTACCACGAATCAAAACCCCAGACATCTACAAGTCTTTTCCAAAGATAATCTATTTTCCAGAGAGTACTTCCCTTTGGAAGAATAAATCTTCCAATAATAGAGTGATCTCCTAGAAGAAAACGCTCTGCAATTACAGTGGAATCTTCCTTGACATGAGCCACAGATCCCCTTTTGTGAATGTCTGCATACGAACATTTGAACTGGGAAAAGGACCTACTAACTTCACTGACCTCGGGTATGTTTGAACCTGGTTTTCTAGGATCGGCTCCATTCATTCCTGATGCGTGTGCATGGGATTTTAATCTCCCATGTAGTAGAATTCTGGCCGCCATATCGCGTCGCTTACGCAAAAACCCTAATCGCCATGAGAGATAGAGATTCGGCTCGACATTTCTCTCCCAGTAGAAATAAAAGTAATAATCATGTGCTAAATCCAAGATTAGTTTAAAGTTTGATATGTATTTTATTTTGATACTATTGAAATATAATCATATCTAATGTGGGTTCAAAGATTAAAGCCTTGTTAATATCTTTTACGTTTATTATTTAAAAGAAATTGTTTTTTAATATGTGAATAAAATATAATAATAAATTTAACACTAACTTGTTTATATCTAATGGAAGAATAGTAGTTCTCATTGATTCATGAAGCTCTAGAAATTTTGTGACCTATAAAATCTATATGTAAATAGAATATACCCACATATTATCAAATAAATAACACTATAATCATATAATAATATGTATGATAAAAAAATATTTCTTTTGAATTCGAATCCATAATAGTGTTAAGGGATAAAATTTCATATGAATGTGTGCCATTTTATTACCTAAAAATTAAATAAAATAAAATAAAAATAAAAATAAAAACTAAAGAATAATGGTTTTTCACCAATTTAATTCTATGTTTGTTCATATTCATTTACACATTAATGAAACTCCACTTGGATATAATGTAATTATAAACCATGTATCTACATCATCACCAGTTGGAGTGTTATATGTATCCATCAAGAAAGGAATTATTTTTTTTACATAATATCTTAATGAATAATTGTATATAATATGGATAAGTGGAATGAAATTAAGGAAAAAACATAATAGGATGTGAATAAACCTCGTGTAGTGAAAACTCACTGAAAAATAGAAATTTGTGTAGAATGAATTATCATGAAAATCAAAAAGATTATTACTTTTAATGTTTATAAGAGAAGTATTTTCCTTAAAAAAACACCCATAATTATTATCTTATATCTATCACATCCATCCATGGATTATATGGAAAAAGTTATATAACCAAATTTTTTTATCCCTAACCACCAACATAATAAAATCATATATTTTCCAACACAATTCTTTCTCCATGACTTCACTGAATTCTTTTAGTAGATGGTTATTATTATCTACTATGGGTTATTTAAGTGTACTGGTAGAAATATCATTTTATGGAGAACTTGGGATAATTGTTAATTGATTAAGTTAATACATAATGTTAGGAATGAAAATTTCCCCCAAAATTTATTATATGTTTCCATCATCATGTTTTACCATTGTAAAATGTGTCACCATTAGCTCAACTTCCTCCATTTTATACCATTATTCTATTATTTCTATGAAATTATAAATATGATTTACAAAAATTATTGATTAAATTTTGAAACAATATATTATTTCAAATTATTCCATTTTGAAAAAAGAATATAACTCAAACTAGTCCTAAAAAATAGGTTAGATACTGTCATTATAAGTGATTTCCAATGGAATATGAAAGTTTATAGGATCTAGGTTCAATTTCAATGATATCATAGTGAATATAGGTCCTAATTAAATATCTACCTCAACCATATACGTATTATCATCCTCGAATAGTTTAAAATGATATAAATCAGAGGAATTAATTTTTTCCTTTGAGGGTAAGGATTATGGACTCATGTGAAAGGGATTTGAAATCACATTTATAATATCCTAGGTTTTCATATGAGGTATGGATCATTTTATTTCAAATTTAACATTTTATTTTTGTCCTAGTGTGAGTTCTTAATGAAAACATATGATTTTTGGCACTTTTCAAGGCTTGTTCAGAGCCTGGATCCCTGGTTTGGGAGAAAACTACTAGTTATCATGGTTAGTAGAAATTGTGTGACCCAAGACACATGGTTAGATGTAACCAAGTGGGGATAGATAGAGAGATGTAAGAGGTCACGTGGTTTGAGGGAACCATACGACCAGGGGTTCACACCCATGAGGGAGCTCTTTAATTTTTTTCATAGTCATACAATATGGTTTTTGAATAGTTTCCCAATCCGTGTGTATGAAACTATGTGAGGTCCCCTTGATATAGTGAAGGGAGAATGGTTGGAACACATTTTGTACAATCATGTGGAAAAAACATGTGACCCAATGTTTTTGGGATAATTTACCATTTTTTCCTAATTATTTTAAATGTTTAAACCCATATATTTCTCCTTTTTTACTTCTAGTGGTAGACCACTTTTCCTCCTCCAATACCTTTCTTCAAGCCTTCTCTTAGGTTTTAGTGTAGATTCTACAGCCAAACTCAGATTCAAGAATTGTTAGTCTTGTTAGATCTATGTCGGTATGTTATAAGGTTCTCTTGTGCAATTCTTTATTTTACTTCTTATTCATGGATTTATTTTAGTTCAAGATAATATTACATATTTCTAGAATTTTTTTTCCATTCTTAATTATTATTGCAATCTGGATAGAATCCGCGGTTGATTTTTTTTGTGTGTTATAATACAGACATATGATATGTGGTATATACCTTTCCCTCAAGGTTTTTTGTTGTATAAGAATAATTTTCATTATGATGAACACCAAACTTTACTAAGATGGAAATTTAATTAATTGAATGATTAAATTTAATGAATTGGAACCGGTTAGGTTTCCCTTTGAGTACCATCATGATGGTTGGAGGTCATTCACCTCAACCTAGGCCACCCAGGGGATGTGCCTTTGTGCCTTTCTTATTTTCTAAAACCCCATTGGGTGAGTGTGATATTTTCATTGATTTTGGGATCCTTAATAGTTTGAATGAGATTGAATGAATAATTAGGAGAAGTTTTTTCCTCCTTTCCACGTGATTACATGATGGTATTTGATTTAATTATTTAAATATTAATTGTTATATGAGTTGTATCAACTCATGGTATGTGAATGGTTATGAAATGATAAATGAAATGATTGTTGTATTGAAATGGTAGTGGATTCATTGGATGAGATCGTTGGATCCTAATTCCATAGATTCCATAGATATTTCTCCATGGATATTATTTATAGTAGTGGATTCATTAGACCTATTTACTCCATGGATCCTAATTCCATGTGATTCTAAGGGCCTTAATGCCCTGTGGATCTATATTTCTTGGACTCACATTGGAAAATCTCTGTTGACATGATTCTTCGACTCCACCCAAGCCTTTTTCGAGTTTCCATAGAGATACTCATGGGAATTGATAAGGATGTCTTCATCTTTGATACCTTGGATTCAGCCCTTTGTGGTCTAACATAGAGGACACGACATAGACCGATGAGGTTTTTTTTATTATTATAAGACCTGAACATGATGGAAGTTATAAACTTTATTATATAGTAAGGCCACTATGGATATTTTGGAATGTTTTATAGATAGCCCTAGTATGGATAATGGATTATAGTTATTAGACTAGAATGTATCACACTTGTTATTTTGGTTTATAGTTACCCTTATTTATGAGAGCTTGACTATTTTTTTCATGGAGCCTTTTATGGATAGATATTATCACTTGACTTTATCACATATGGATTAAAAACTTACTTTCAGTAATTTAATACATGTGATATACTTCTCACTACTTTTTTTTATATTTCACAGACCAGACTTTTATAGACATCATTAGTGTTGGCCTATTGAGTGGTATCTCGAGCCCTGTTAGGGATGTCGTTGGGTACCTGGATAGACTCCTTTTATTTTGGTTGGGACTAGGAAAATCACCTGCTCTATGATGCTTGATTGTTTTATGCTGAGGATTAGGGGATCCCAGGACCAAAATAGGCCCATGATACTATCTAGGATAATATATTTTTGGTTTTTTATACTTTTGATACATTTATCATTCTAGATGTGTGTATACATGTTTTATATATTTGTAGAAATATGAAATGAAACATCATTTTTTATATGATATCGCATTTGAAATATTTTATTTATTATAGTATTTTGGATCTTATTCATGTCTTTTGTTTAGTTGTTTATATTATTCTTTTTTATTGATTGAAATTATTATTCTCTTATGCTACAATATAGTTATGAGGGTATATTATCCCCAATATACCACCTTATACCCCAGATACTATTCAGTATAATCTTTCATTTGGGGATCTGTTCTTAAGGCTATGTGACCCACTGGCTCGGGGCACCATTCAGTGGCTCCTGGGTTGGTACATTACAAAGTGGTATCAAAGCATTTTATTTTTTGGATATACTATTTTTATACAATAAAAATGATATTAGAAATGTATTTAAATTTGGTAACGAGTTTTTCCTAGGATTATTTAACCCATGTATAGGAAAATAAAAATTGGCTAGAATAGAACATATTTGTCTATATTTTCCCTATTAGAGTTTATTTGATTCCATCATTGGGTGATGCACTTGATTTTTTATATTTCTTTGATTATGTATTTCATTGTTTCCTAATGAGATGAGTTCATGCATCTCATGCATGAATTTAGGAACCTATTATAATTCATATTCCATGCATTATTCCATTCCATATATGATGCATTTCTTGATTTCATGACTTTTTTATGTGTACCTTGCATAATATATCAGTGATTTAATAAATGATTTGTAAAGGGAATTGACAAACATAATCAGTACTCAAAGTTACAACTATAATCTAAAAAAATTCCTATATAATATATATTATACATCTTAAGTACCCAAATATGGAACGTTGATTCATGGACCATTAGTCACATGGACTGGAACATGTTATTTTTTGGATTAAGTTGATGTTTCATTTCAATTCCAAAGGTGCATGGACCCTTATAGATCATAATTGGTGACCCAATTTGTTCAACAATTTAAAGAAAATATTAATGTGAATATGAATTTAAATAAAATGGAAAATTTTGAAAAAGATAACTTGACCTAGACCTGGATTTAGAGTGGGCAGTAGGCAATGTCTATGGTGTATTTTGCAACTATTTTATCACCCGGTCCTTGCATTAGGGGTGAGCAGGAAGGTGTGACCTATTTATAGGAAGGTCTTGACTTGTCCTATGCTTTCATCTGTGAAATTTTCATTATTGATCTTTTCTTAGGTGTGTGTTTGTTATTGTAGAGACATTCCACCATGAAAACCTCAAGTCGTATTCCAGGATGGTGGTGATGACCATGCTCTATAATTGGTAGTCTATCTGATACCAATAGGACCTCATGTAGCTCCATATATGGAACCAAAAGTAGTACCAAATGAGGGTGATGAAGCACAATTCAATGAGAGTTTTAAGAACTTTATACTAGCCTTTTAGGTAGCACCACAACCAGCCTCATCTATGGTAGAGCTAGCACTTTTGTTCCAATAGCAGTATCCTCCCATGTTTTTAGGGGTGGAGGCCCAGAGGCTACAAGTCTGTGGATCGATACTATATTTTCTATCTTAGAGAATATGGATACAACTCCAAAGGGGATAGTTAATCTCATGAAATATATTATTTAGGAAGTATCTTATAATTGGTGGGATGTATTAAACCAGGTTGATATGATTTGAGATATGGTTTGGAGGGATTTCCAATCTATATGTTATGATTAAATTTTCCATGAAACCCTAAGAGATGAAATGTCTAGTGAGTTTCTTTTTTGGAGCATGGAATTATGACAGTTGTAGATTATTCAAAACGCTTTATAGAGATTCATCATTTTTGGCCTATTTATCATGTCGATGATCTATTATGGGAGAGATTATTTGAGGAACATATCAAGAATGACATAAGATCATATGTGAACATGTTTCATCTGAATAATATTATAGATATATTGAATAAAATGTGTATTAATGGGTAGATCCTAAGGGGATATGGGTGTGAAGAGTAGGGAGGTTCTATCTCTAGACTAAGTGGTTCAACTTTTAGTGGAAGGAAATTACTTTCTCAGGTTTCTAATGAGGGGAATACTAGCTAGGATGTATGTTTTGGTAGTGTTTTCTTCTATCGCTAGTGTCGGAGATGGGAAGATATAAAGAATCAGTGTGATCAATTCCTAATCAAGTGTCGATCATGTGGTAGTATGAGCTATATACGACATTTCTATAGAAACTTCCATCTAGTAGTTAGTGGAAGGGGATAGACTTTGAATCCATAATTAGGATTGTGATTCGCATATCTAAATTGAGCTAGGAGCTAGAGCGGTGTCATTCATTCAGGCTGATGTGGTTTTTGAGGATAAGGAAACTAGGAATCGTTTTTACCTATATAGTAGTGTGGGCTTACTCTAGGGAGTGAGGTTGTTTCATGAGGGTTTTGGTTCAAGCCAGATATATTTTATACAACCTACCCCTGAGGATTAGAGCATAGGTACATATATGGTGAGAGGTATGATCTTAGTGGGCTATACACTTGTATCTACCCTCTTTGATATAGTCTATTCTCAAAGCTTTATATTAGTTCCTATTATAGAAATATTTGGGATTGTTTTTCAGATTTCTGATGGAATTATGACATTTAATACTCCATTGAGGATTAGAATAGAGAGTGTGCACTAGTTTAGGGAGTTACCCCTTGATATTGGTGGGTGTCACTTCAAATGAAAACTTTTTTATCCTAGAGATGATGAGGTTTTACATCATACTCGAGATCGATAGGATATTTTCTTATCAAGTCCTTTTTGATTTCTAACATAGGAGGGTGTCCATCAAATCACTATAAGGTATAGTGTTTATTTAAAAGGGTGAGTGGGATTTCCATGTGAGTTGAGCTAGACTATAGAATCATGTTCTTGGTGGGACGATATCCTAGGTCAGTAGTTTATATCTAGATGACAAGGGATCACGTCAGGCATATTTTTCTCCTGTGGTTGATCATTTTGGGGATTTTATCTCGAAATAATTTCCTAGTTTACCTCCTAAGAGAGAGTTGGATTTATCTATAAATATAGTGTTAAAAGATACATTGGTATACATTCCTCCTTATTGGATGTATAATATGGAGTTTTAGGAGATCAAGAGGCACTACTACAAAAACGGTCTTTATCGGCACTCAAAACAGGCTTTAATAGTGCTAAAAATGCACTGTAAAGCTTAGCACTGATAAAGGGGGGGTCCCCTTTATTAGCACTAAAAAGAAACCGGTAAAGGACTCCTCTATCCGTGCTAAAAAAAGCGTTGATAAAAGTGTTTTTTATTATCACTTTTTTAGCACTGATAAATGCCCTGTCTGCTGCAACATAAAAATCTGCAGCAGCACACCCAAACAAGACCTCCAAAAAATTCAGCATCTCAACAAGTATACCCATAAAAAATTAACACATAATTCATAAGGTAATTACACCAAATATACCCATAAAACAAGTATAACCATACACCATTAACACATAATTCATAATTTAATTAAATACATAAAGAATTCACTTCAGAATTCAGGGGGTTGGGAGGGCTATTCGGGGGGTTTGGGGTGGCTATCTAAGGGGGGTAAAAGGTGTCCAGGGGATGTGGGTGTCTGGGTGGATTAGGGTGTCTAGGGGTGGGGTGGTCCAGGAGGTTGGGGGATATCCAGGGGTGTTCAGTAGGGTGGGGGTGGTCGTCCATGGGTGGGGGTGTCCAGGGGGTGGGGGTTTCCAGGTGGTGGGGTGGTGTCTAGGAGGGGTGGAGGTGTCGTCCAGGGGGTTGGTGGGTGTCCAGGGGGGTGTCTGGAGGGTCTTTGGGGGGGGGGGGTTCCGGGGGGATTTCCAGGGGTGGGGTGTTCAGAGGGTGGGGGTGTCCAAATGGTGGGGTGGTGTCCGGGGGGTGGGGGTGGTCCAGGGGGTTGGTGGGGCTGTCCACAGGGGGTGGGGTTGTGTCTAGGAGGGGTGGGGGAATCCAAGGTATGGGGGTTGTCCTGGGGGTTGGGGGGCCATCCAGGGGGTGGGGGGTTTTAGGGTGGTGGGGTGTCTAGGGGGGTGGGGGGTGCTGTCCGAGGTGGCTTTCCATGGGGGTGTCTAGGTGGGTGGGTGTGTCCATGGGGTTGGGAGGGCTTTCTAGGGGGTGTAGGTGTCCAGAGGGGTGGGGGTGTCTAGGGGGTGGGGGTGTCCAGGGGGTGGGGTGGGGTCCAGGGGTGGTGGGGTAATTATATGGGGTTGGTGGGGCTTTCCAAGGGTGGTGGGTGGTGTCCAAGGGGTGGGGGTGGCTGTTCATGGGGGTGGGGGTGTCCAGGGGGTGGGGAAGGTGTCCAAGTGGTGGGGTGGTGTCTAGGAGGGGTGGGGGTGTCTGGGGGGCTATTTAGGGGGGGTTCCATGGAGGTGTATAGGGGGGTGGGGTTTCTAGGGGTTGAGGGGATTTCTAGGGGTGGGGATGTCCAGAGGGATGGGGGTGTCCAGGGGGTTGGGTGGTGTCTAGGGGGTGGGGGTGGTCCAGGGGGTTGATGGGGCTGGCCAAGGGGGGTGAGGTGGTTTCCAGGGGGTGGGGGTGGAGTGTTTAGGGGGTGGGGGAGGTGTCCAGGTGGTAGGGTGGTGTCTTGGAGGGGTGGGGGCATCCAGGGGTGGGGGCATCCAGGGGGTTGGGGGCCATCCAAGGGGGTGAGGGGGCTTTCTAGGGTGGTGAGGGGGTGTCTAGGGGGTGGGGGTCCGGGGGTCTGGGGGGTTTGGGGTTCTGTCTAGGGTGAGGGGGGTGGGGCTTTCCATGGGGGTGTCCAGGGGGTGTGTGTATAGGTATTTGGGGGGCCTTTCTAGGGGGTGGGGGTGTCCAGAGGGGTGGGGGTGTCTAGGGGGTGGGGTGGTGTTGAGGGGGGTGGGGGCGGTCCATGGTGTTGATGGGGATTTCCAAGGGGGGTGGGGTGGTGTCTAGGGGGTGGGGGTGGGTATCCATGGGGGTGGGGGTGTCCAAGCGGGTGGGGAGGTGTTCAGGTTATGGGGTGGTGTCTAAGAGGGGTGGGGGACATCTAGGGGGTTGGGGGTGTCCATGGGGGGTGGGGTGTCCAGGGTGATGGGGGTGTCCAGGTGGTGGGGTGGTGTCTAGGAGGGGTGGGGGTGTTGTCCTGGGGGGGGGGGGGTTAGTGGGTGTCTAGGGGTGGGGGGGTTGTCCAGGGGGTGTCCAGGGGGGTGGGATGGTGTACAGGGGGGTTTAACTCATACAAAACTGACCCATGGATCATTCTTCTAAAGGATAAACACAATGCAAATGCATTTGGTCAGATTTATGTACGTCAGTTGTTGTTTTGACTAAAAATTTTGTCCATTTTAAACAAAAGATAGACACTTTTAGTGATACTGGTCACATTGTGCCTCAGATTGAGGCGATGTTGACACGTACACGCCACCAACGCACCCATGGATCATTCTAGTAAAGGATCAACACAATCCGAATGTGTTTGGATAGATTTCCGTAGGTCAGTTGTTGTTTTCACTTAAAATTTTGTCCATTTTAAACAAAAGATAGACACTTCTAGTGATACTGGCCATGCCATGTCTTGGATTGAGATGTGTTTGACTCGTACTTTTCACAAATGACGAATGGATCATTTCCCAAAAGGATCAATACAATCCGAATGCATTTGGTCGGATTTATAAACGTCAGTTGTTGTTTTCACTTAAAATTCTGTCCATTTTAAACAAAAGAGAGACACTTTGAGTGATATCGGTCACACTGTTCCTTAGATTGAGGTGAGGTTGACTCATACACATCACCAACACTCCCATGGATCATTATCGTAAAGGATCAACACAATATTAATGTGTTTGGTCAAATTTCTTTAGGTCATTTGTTGTTTTCACTTAAAATTTTGTCCATTTTAAACAAAAGAGAGACACTTTGAGTGATACCGGCCACACCGTGACTCGGATTGAAGCTTGGTTGACGCATACACATCACAAATGACCCAGGGATCGTTCTCCTAAAGTATCAACACAATCCAAATGCGTTTGGTTAGATTTATGTATGTCAGTTTTGTTTTCACTTAAAATTTTGTCCATTTTAAACAAAAGAGAGACACTTTGAGTGATTCCGGTCACACCGTGGCTCAGATTAAAGTAGGGTTGACTCATACACATCACCAATGCACCCATGTATCATTATTCTAAAGTATCAACACAATATGAATGCGTTTATTCAGATTTTCATTGGTCAGTTGTTGTTTTCACTTAAAATTTTTTCCATTTTAAACAAAAGAGAGACATTTTGAGTGATACCAGCCACACCGTGCCTCGGATTGAGGATTTTTTGACTCTAACATGTCACAAATTACCCATGGATAATTTTCCTAAAGGATCAACAAAATCCAAATGTGTTTGGTTTGATTTCCTTATATCAGTTGTTGTTTTCACTTAAAATTCTGTCCATTTTAAACAAAAGAGAGACACTTTGAGTGATATCGGCCAAACCGTGCCTCTAATTGAGGTGGGGTTGACTCTTACACGTCACCAATGAAGACATGGATATTTCTCTAAAAGTATAAACATAATACGAATGTGTTTGTTCAGATTTACATAGGTCATTTGTCGTTTTCACTTAAAATTCTGTCCATTTTAAACAAAAGAGAGACACTTTGAGTGATATCGGCCACACCGTGCCTCAGATTGAGGCGGGGTTGACTCGTACACATCATCAATGCACCCATGGATCTTTCTCCTAATGTATCAACACAATCCAATTGAGTTTTTTTATATTTACGTACATTAGTTATTGTTTTCACTTAAAATTATGTCCATTTTAAACAAAAGAGAGACACTTTGAGTGATACTGGTCACAACATGCCTCGAATTGAGGCGAGGGTGACTCTTACATGTCACAAATATAGAAATGGATCGTTATCATAAAGTATAAACACAATATGAATGCGTTTAGTTGGATTTTCATACGTTAGTTGTTTTTTTCACTTAAAATTTTGTCCATTCTAAACAAAAGAGAGACTTTGAGTGATACTGTCAACACCGTGCCTCAGATTGAGCTGGGGTTGACTCGTACACATTATCAATACACCCATGGATCTTTCTTTTAAATGATCAACACAATCCAAATGTTTTTGGTCATATTTTCATACATCAGTTGTTGTTTTCACTTAAAATTATGTCCATTTTAAACAAAAGAGAGACACTTTGAGTGATACCGGTTATACCGTGCCTCGAATTGAGGTGGGGTTGACTCATACTCATCACCAATGCACCCATGCACCATTATCCTAAAGTATCAACACAATCCAAATGCATTTGGTTGGATTTTCGTAGGTCATTTTATTTTTTCACTTAAAATTTTGTCCATTTTAAACAAAAGAGAGACACTTTGAGTGATATCGGCCACACCGTACCTCGGACTGAAAAGGGGTTGACTCGTACACGTCACCAATGCACCCATGGATTGTTCTCCTAAATGATAAATACATTCCTAATGCATTTGGTCAAATATGAAGGTATTTTGGATATTTTACTATTTTTTCTTATCCAAAGCCCAAAGAAAAGTGGTTCATCATTTTTGCATGTTGCTGGAGCATTTCATCTGTTAAAATAGGAAAATGAATCATTGGAGAAAGGATGTTTTATTTAATAAAAATTACAATTTTCCTACAAACATTTACATACAACAAAGTTTCATATTTTGATCCCCTTAACCCCTCTCAAAAATTACTGCCAATTGTACATGTCCCCAAGTTAGATCTTCATGCTATTTGTGTACAATATTCCATCAGGTATGTGGGCCACTCGTTTCTGAACATATATATATCGTCTTGTGAGTATGAGTCTTTTCGGCAGTTAGAGTAGTACTGCAAAATATATAAATAAATAATTAATAAATAAATTAAATGAAATAGTTGTTTTTTTAAAATACCTTTTTAGGGATGCTAGTTTGTTGATGAAAAAATATCACTTTCATAAATTTACAAACATAATAAGTGCATTCATTATCATTTGTTTGTTTTGGACACTGAAAAAAAAAATTGATCATTATTAGAATAAGTAACTTGTGTTGATATGTGTTTGTATAGTGAAATTTTATTATATATACCCTAATATTTTTTCAGATGTAGTACTTTCTTGCGTCCTTATGCTTAGCCCCTATACTCATTCATTTTTTTAGATGATAACGATACACTGCCCTATCACAACAGAATCCTCAGTAAAATATAATATAAATTATATTACTATATTTTTAGACAAAAAATGTTGGATTTAGTGTCTTACAGATTCACAAACTCCATCATGTGTGGTAGGTTTGTTGGATATCCTTTAATTGAATCCAGAAAATAAATATTTAGAATATCCATGTTCACCACAATTAGCAGCCAATGTTTTCTAAAAATAAAAAAATAATAAGTAACAAAAGAATTGAAAATATAATTGATATGATTTAGTCATAGATTTTTACCCCTGAATGGTTGGTATTAGCAAGAGTCTATCATCTGTAATATTTCTTTCAAATGTTTTCTATAAGCCATTCACCATTTCATCCATTTTTGTTGGCTCTAATTTCGTTAGATGTGTTGTTGTGGTATGAGGACTAACAAGTCCAAATTTTGGCTCATGGGGAAATTCCTTCAACTATTTTTCATATATACATATGTCAATAATATAAAATTCATTTAGTCATAATTTTCACATTATAACAGCTTTTATAAAATCAATTCATGAAAACATACTTCATATATAAATTTACAATTGTGATGCCTAGCCAACCGTTTTCAAGGAACTCATTTACATTTTCTGCAGAAACCAAATCTTTACTTTCCCCTCTATATATATTCTTTTCAAAAACCACTATATGACTACTACCACCTCTTAACTTCATATCCACATGACTCTTTAATACTATTAAATGTGGATAGGTAACAGGTGGTGTTATTGTGATTTCATTAGCTCTTTGGGATTGTTTGGTCAATTCTTTAGATGCTTTTGAGCCAACATTTCTTGTCACCCCCTTTCCTTTCTCCGTCTTTAATTACATTCATTGGTTCAGACCCTTTTTTCATTAATTTTTAAATGTTTAGCTTGAAAAAAAGGAAATAAATAACTCTTTTTTCTCATGTACTCTTACAAGTTGTGACGGCCATGAAATGAATGTCCCAATAGTCTTTTCGACCATATGAATATCATCATCATCAAGTGGAATAAGTAGCTCTGAATTTGGCTCATGAGCTAAAGTAATCCTCATATTCAGATGATATTTCGAAATTGGTCTATTATGCAGCTTGTCCTCTAGGATGTTGAACACTGTAGCCCTCTCTACAAGGTGATAGGTGGGTGTTGACAGATATAAATCATAGTCATTATCACATTATAGAAGATCAGTACAAGAAAAGTATCAGTGCTTTTCTAATTCACATTTCATGGGAACAATTATTAGAATATTGATTACCATGGCTAAGACATCTCTTTGAGGGGAATGTCTTGCCTCAAATATGGTGGGGGGTGGGGCGGGATATTCACACACTGGTTGTTCCTGAGTTGTGTATTCTCCTTACTTATCATCCATAAAATTTGCTTGCAACTCTCCCTTCCATTGAAATCGTTCTTCAAGAGTTGATATTCTTTTTCTCATTTGTTTCAAAATTTCATCTCAATCATACTTTTTTCTCATAATATACTCGGGGCTTCACCCCAAACCCCGCACCTCTGAAACAACTGTATTGTTTTGGCTGCATCAAAGTTGTTGATAATAGGTCTGCATCTGCTATAGAAGTATCTGATTCCTGGGACTATCGGATATAGCAAAAAACTAATTATTTTTATATAATAGCAATTTAAAACAAATCTTTTTATCTTCGTGTCATACTTACACATATTTCCCACACTTTTTTGTATATTTATCTACTAACTTCCCTTCCATATTCACACATTCCTCCTTCCATATCACATGATGTGGGATGGAAGTGTCTTTGGTTTTAGACTCATCAATCTACATTTAAATATAGAAAGATAATTATGATGTTGTTTCTTGGAACCTAACAATATTACTGAAAATTTAAAATACGTACCATTTTCTTTTCTAGTGAAGCATACCCCATCCTTTCTTTACGATAGGGGTATGTTGGTTTTTATGTAAATTATTTATTTTTATTGCTGAGTTGTTGTTTCATAAATGAAATATTGAAAATCAAAGTGATGAATACGTGTATCCTCAAACAACGTATTACCACCCACAATGTACCGGAAACTTCTCATCCCTACGATGGCTAATAAATGCATCCCATACTTCTAAGGATATCAGGTGAGCATAGACAAGGGGTGGGTGTGGGTTTATTTTACCTTTGGAATCTTTTAGGTGAAATTTTGCTAAAATAGTGTGAAAACCTTGATTAATCCTTCCTGCAATCCTTAGTACATAATTATTGTGTGAATAATCTATTATAAATGTACTCTACAAGAGATTGAGAAGAGTAAGACAGTGTTTCATTATTTTATTTTCTAGTAAATTAAAGAAATAATATCATAATGTTACCGTAATTTCTTCCTAGATCACAGTCTTCATCCCGGCTACAACATGGTGGCATGAATTGATGTTAATCGGCATGCATTTCCATGTGAAAATTCCAATGTAACTACTAAACATATCCTTGTTGGGATTCACATGTTGGCCTCATGCATTCCATCTGACATCAAATTTAATGCCTTTTATTTTCTCCTTAAGAACTTTGGCTAACACCGTCAAACTATGATGCACCTGTGTTTTATGCGATGTCAGTCCTTCATCCCCGACCATTTAATCGATATCAACATAATTTATATGTTCATATGGAATGGTAGAAATGGAATGTGTTGATGGTTGTTGGACATCAACACTAGGAGCAGCAACAGGTTCAGAAACTTGTTGTTGCACTGCACTGTTTGCAGTCGCAGCAGAAGCAACAGCAGCAGTAGTAGCAACAGCTTGACAGACTTATTCAGCCTCGAGGTTAGGAGTACCAGAACGTGCATAAGTCATTATCTACAAAATTGGTTGAGCAGTTTTTTTAGATTACATAAATTCAGTAATGATAAGATAATAACATGAGATAATAAGATCTATATTACAAACAAAATATAACATGTTTATTGAACTCTCTTTATTTTTTTCAAAGGCTTAAGGGATTTGACACCTCTATAGATTATTCAAATCCCTTCATTGTGGTCTCATCTAACATACAAAACATCATCTACATTGGGACTGTTGTGGAATGATTGCGACATACCACTGAAAGGATCGTCCTCAACTTAATTTTCACCAAACCCTTCAGTAGTTTTGGACGATAACAGAACAATCGACCGATTTCAATTTGTAGGTTCTGGAACATAACAAACTTTTACCACTTGTGATGACATTATAAATTGTTCGTCTTTGTACCCTTCTTTATTAAAATCAACTTTTACAAATCCCCATTCATCTATTTTAACACCACTATTGTTATCAACCCATTTGCATTGAAATATTGGAAATTGGAATGTCGTATAATCCAACTCCCATATTTGTTTGACATTTCCAAAGTATGAAATATTTGCATAAATTGGATTTCTGTCCTTACTACCAAAAACATGCATCGCTTCAGCCACAAGTGTAACTCCACTATTTTTCATGGTACTATCTTCATCATGTTTATTTGTATAGAATGTATAACCATTAATTACATAACCATTGTTAGATAATACACACACTTGGTCCATAGGATATCCATCGAAGTTGTTCTGAAATTGAATTTGTATTTTCATATAACTCCTTAAAAATATGGTCATGAAACCATTATATAAACTGGTGATTATGTGTAATTGATTTCCATTTTTCAGCCCTTGATGGATTCAACTGCCTAAGAATTTCATTGTGAGTTTCAATAAATGGAGCAAACTCCCAACTGTTATGAAAAACATAAAGGTGGGAATACTCCCGATCTGTAATACTTATTGTCACAACAACTCCTCCAGAAATTCTCTCACCCTCAATGCGTCCAGTGTGACGAGATTTCAGGAGACCAATGATTTCCACATCAGATAGGTATTCGGTACATATTCCAATGGATTCCTCAAAAATATATTGCTCCAATATACAACCCTCTGGCCAACATAGATTTTTGACATACCCTTTCAAAATCATTATATACCGTTCAGTGGGGTACATCCATTTATAGTGCACAGGACCACAACGTAGAATCTCTCTCACCAAGTGAATCATAAAATGAACCATCATATCAAATAATTTTGGTGGGAAGAACATTTCTAATTCACATAATTTGATGACAATTTATTTTTCCATAGCTGGCAATTTTTCCAGGTCTATAACTTTGCTATATATAGCTTTGAAAAAGAAACAAATTTTGGTTAACGTATGAGGAACATTCTTGGGAAAAATTCAACGTAAAGCTATAGCAATTAAATCTTGAATGAAAACATGGTAGTCATGTGATTTAAAACCTTTTAACTTAAAACCATTCATTGACATAATGTTCTTGATATTTGATGAATACCCTTCTGGAACCTTTACATCATTGAAGAAGTTGATAAACTGATATCTCTCCTTCCTAGAAAGAGTGTAAGCAGTTGGATGAAGAAACATTTGATTTTCACCCTTCACAGGATCCAACTCTTCTCGTATTCCCATTTCAACCATGTCTAGACATGCCTTAATTCCATCATTTGTTTTTTCGAGGTCATTTAGAAACGTTCCGATAACACTATCACATACATTCTTTTCCACATGCATCACATCAAGAAACTTTTTGACGTACAAACAATTTCAGTATGGTAATTAAAAAATGATCTCTTTTTCCAACTGATTTTTGTAAGGTTTTTTAAAAATGGTTTACCAAAAATAGTGTTCACATATTTTACTTTGTCAAAGAGTTTATCACCTGTTAGTGGAGGCGGTGTTGTGCGTTGTTCTGAACTTCTATTGAATGATGTCGTCCAAGATCAGTACTTAAACTGACAGGGTAGAAATATATAATGTCTTAGAAACACAGATTTCGATGAGTATTTCAACCTAATTGATTTTGTATCTTCTTCACACATGGGACACCCTTGAGTTCCTTTAATGCTATAGCCTGAAAAATTTCCATAAGTAGGGAAATCATTTATCATCCCATACAGCATCCCTCTCAACGTGATGTATTCACTTTTACAAGCATCATACAACATAACACATGAATCCCAAAATAACATAAAATCCTCGATCAAAGGAGATCAATAAACATTAATATCGTTACCTGGTAGTGTTGGTCCTGATATAATCATAGATAGCATGATGAATTTCCGCTTCATACATAACCAGGGTGGAAAGTTATAATTTACCAACATAGCAGTCCATGTACTGTGAGTGCTAGTTTGAAAACCAAAAGGATTCACTCCATCTGTAGATAACGCAGGACGAAGGTTTCTCGGCTTTTTTCCAAATTCAGGATACTCATGATCAATTTTTTTCTATTGAGTAGAGTCGGCAGGATGGTGTAATTTCCCATCATTATTTCTTTCATCTGCATGTCACAACAATTGTCTTGTAGTTTCTTTACTTCCATATAGACGCCTAAACCTTAGAATGATTGGAAATTACCATAAAACATTCATAGAACTGGATTCATCTTTCTTGTATCAAGAAGCACCACACTTTGGACATTCTTTAAGTGATTTGTTCTCCTTGAGAAACAATATACAATCTTTCGGGCAGACATGTATTCTTTCAGAAATCATACCCATCAAGTGTAGCATTCGTTTAGCTTCATATGTCTGGCTTCGGAGCTCATTATCTTCTGGGAGCATGTCATTCAAGAGAGAAATTAGTTCTATAAAACTGACATCACTTTGTCCATTGTTTTCATTCAATTTATACAACTTCAGTACAGCTGAAAATTCTGTATATTTAGTGAAACCAATATACAATAGTGTCTTTTCACAACTCTTCAACTTCTCAAACAATTTTGGGAAATCACGGAGTTCATCTTCAGTTGTCCTTGTCATTTCCTTAATACTATCTTCATCATCATTGACATCTATAATCACATCCCCCATACAGTCTTCTTCATTATCCATATTTTTATTCATATCTGATGATCCATAAAATGTAGTTTTATCCAATCCAGTAGCTAAATTCACTTTTTCTATGTGTTTATTCCAACATTTATAACTCTGATCTATTCCGTGACATATCAAATGTTCTTCCAACTCCTCTGGAGTAATTAGTCTAGAATAACAACAATGTAAACATAGAAAAAGCATTTGAGAAGGATCCTTTTAATGATTCTTTGCAAACTTGATGAACTCTTTCACTCTGTTCTCATACTCTATTGTCAAACAATTAGCATCCATCCAATATTTATTCATCTTCATCCTATTTGGATCTCAAATATTAGTATTTATTGTTAAAATACACAAAATAAGACTTCCAAATAAAAGAATAATAAAAAATGATACATCTACCACTCCTAGGTCTCTGCCCTACATTCAAAATCATCATGCCTAATATTTTTGGTAAGCTCAAGTTACTTACATTACATCACAATGGGTATAATCACTTTTTTCATAGATGATCTTCCATGTTATTCCATATGAAAATTTTAACAAATATTATTGACCTATAATCCCATTCAATCCTCATGAGTGTCTAATTCCAAAATCTATCTTAACTCTCAACTAAAGGTATGATACCACACTATCATAACTCACAACCACTAGGAACTGCTCCTAAAATGGAAGTGAAAATAAGTGTAATTCATGAATCCTACCTATAATAGTAAATAGGTTGGAGACTATCATTGAGGGTATAAAATAAAGAAATGGGAGGTGTTTCCCTCATAAATCCTAAGAATATAGATAAACCACCAATCAACTCCATATAATATAAAATAAAACCCAATCCCTAATTCATGTGAATTTTATACATAAAAAAGGTATCTAAAATAAAATATCAAAAACATATCCTACACCAGTGGCTCTGGCGGTAACTCCTAGCCTCAAGATAGTAATTTCCATCTTCTTCACCAAATCCCTCTTCAAAAACTTATAAAAATAATTATATAAATAGGGGTGAACATACACGTATACTCAGTAGGATCCTTCACAAAACCTCTCATGAAAATGTGTATGAAATATATTAATGCGTTAGTGAATAAATAACAGAACTAATACGCACCAATATATGGTCATATATCACCTAACCTCACCAAAGATCACTCACCCAATATCACATTCAAGTATAGTAACATAATATCAAAAGAATATATATTAATAAATTACCCCACATCCACTTCCCCACTAATCTATTCATTCTCACACTCTAATGGAATATTTCTTATGATTAAACACCTTCTATATAATCTCATAACCATATATCTACACATACACATGTCACAAACACGTAAAAAACCATATCCACATCACAACCACACATCACATCCTCCCCACAATATGATATCGTGAACATTAAGGACATAAACATCATACTCCCCTCCTACAATACACAACCCCTGCTATGTATCCACACCAAATACACATAATGATGTCAACAAGAATATATATACACCAAAACATAGAATCATTATAGGTCGTATATATACACCCACTATGATCCATTACAACTCATACTAAGTGTGAATGGGGAAAAGGGAAGAGGGAGTGGTTCTATATGTGTTCCCTCTATAACCTAGATATTGAGAAAAACATTGAGAACCAAAGTACCCATATGGATTTCAATCAGGTTACTCAACTCAAGTGGTGGTGCGTAATAAATAATAAGAAAATATAATAGGTATATAGTCACACATAAATCTTTCCTAAGGGTTTAAACCAAACTAACACTACAAACACCCATGTCAACCATTGCCTTGTTACTACCACCCTTTAAATCCTTTATTGGATTTTTATTACCATATGCATTTCAATTGTTAACAATTTTAATGTAAAACCAATAATTAAATCACTAACCACTATAATCCATTAATTAATCATAAATAACATTTATTCTATCATTAACCATTTATTAAACATAATTATTTCATTCATTATCATTAATCATTTAACAAACCATCATTTATCATTTCCAACCCATCACCCATTACTATTTTCATTTATTCCAACCATATTCCATGCCAAAAGGAAACTATAACACCACCAAATAACAACTAAATTTTCATGACATAAAATACCACTAAACACATTATAAAATCCATAAAACCAGTTATTTTCTTCCTAAATAACCATATCATTTTTTTCATGACCACACAATAATCCATCTATCACTACCGTATTAATTACCACACCACATGCTCCCAACCACATCAATCAGCCGTCACCCTTATAATCATAGTGATAAATAACCCATACATAGTAGCATGAAAGGGAAAAAATATAAGAAATTAACACTAAAAAATACCCCTTAAACATTCTTTCATATTAAAGTAGAATTTATAGTTTAAATATTACACCTTAATTACAAATTTCCATACAACCAATTCAATACCTACCTTAAGTGACTAGGAAATTAGGAAAGGTGGTTATGAAAAATTATTAGTAGTAAGAAATTTATTTCACAGCATCAAGAATAAATTACTTAGTAACAACACCAATAAATCCATAAATATATAATAAATATTATAGAACTTCATAAATAACATGAAAAACTCCCTCTTTACTTTAATTTTTTTAGTTTAATTCATTATAGTATTTAGGTTAATCATTACTATCCATCCAATTTAAATAAATTAACATGATAATTCCACAATTTATACATAATAAAGAAGGAGAAATTTCATGTCCCTAACCTCAAATAAAGATTTAACAAATATTTCATAAGAATGAGAAGAATACTCAAATAAAACATGACTTAACACATGAGGGTAATCTAAAACGCAAAAACTGAATCAGCATTGTGGTCACATCCTTCCTAAGAATAAAGTTCAAGAAGAGAATCAAGAATAAGAGATAAGAAATTCACCTTAGATTTTAAAGAGGTTGATATCTTAAAATTTCAGAAGAAAACCAATCAAAGGGTGGATAAAGATATCAAACTATACATCACTAATCACCTAGGGTTCTAGTAAATTTCTTTAAATAAGAAAATATTTGATACAGGGCCTAAATTTATAACCATTCTATAAAATTGAAGGATAATGTTGTGAAAAAGTTCACCATTCCATAATACAACTCTGATCCGAAAACCATGGCATGTTATCCATTGAATCTTTAGGGTCAAACCACATTAAATTTGATATTAATATAATAAGGTCCATGAAACAAACAAGTCAACCATGTCATGGAACTCAAACTATCTTGGATGACGGTGTGATCCTTAGACTCCTCCCTCTAACTCAGAGAACCTTAAACCAAACCATGATGCAATAGAAGGTAGTATACTGAAATAGAACTCAAATAGACAAAACATATAAAATTAACACCCAGGTTTCCATATCGTAGAAAGGAGAATCATTCTATAATACCCTTTATGGAAGATTAACCAAAAGGCTCATGTAATATGAACTTAAAACAACTTAAGAACATCACACCGCATTACCACCCCTCACAGCACAACTAAGATCACATAAGATAAACCCAAAATGGAGTATATTAGATTAATCTAGGGACATCCCTATATAAGAACAACCTAGTGATCTTTACACCATGAAAAAACTACTTCATGCAGTAACCAAAATTACACTTCAAAACCTATCCACCAAAAATAAACCTAAAATGAGAAGTGGGAGATTTACCTAGAGTAGATCGCACCCGCAATGGGGGGAGATAATAAGCATTGAGTGGTTAGGGATCCTTCTACGCTACGTCGGAAGTGGAAGGTGTGACCGCCAGAGGAGGAGGTGTATGGGAGGAGCCGCCAACCATTGAGAAATGGAGGTGTAGGGTTCACGGGGAGTAGGGTCGAGCGAAAAGGAGGAGAAGTAGGTTTTGTGGGGAGGAGTATATGCGGAATGGGTTTGATGGGGAGGATAAGGAGTAGGGCTAGCGGTGGAGGTCCGGCAATGAGAAGATCGGGGGGATGGGATTTGTCGCAGAAGTGCAGTACCGCGAGAGCTTGAGGGCGTGATAAACAGAGGATACTGTATTCCCGATTTTATAAAATATGAGACTACAGTTTTATAAGTGGTAAAACAGCGCTGATAAAGGCAACCTTTATGAGCGCTAAAATTTTAGCGCAGATACAGGGTTCCTTTATCAGCGCTTTTTACTTAGATCTGATAAAAGGTGGCGCTTCCCTTGCCCGTTTTTGTAGTAGTGAGGTATGTAATAACCCGAGATTCTATGAGAATTATTCTTTTTAATTTCATTGATGTCTTGTATTGTACGCTACACCAAATGGACCTTTCACTACACGCATCCCTGATTTGGCTTGCATTACACGCAATCGCGACCTTCCTCGATAGCGTGTGTAGTATGCAATATCGGGTTTCACTAAACACCGATATATTGTTATAATATTATTATGGACTAGCTGTTATGAATATTATTAACTAAATTTTGAATTTTATAACATTATTATTCATCTTTCAAATTTTCTAGAACATGTTTTGAGAACAAAATAAATTTTTCGCGTAAAATAAGTATTTTTCAAAAAATGCAGTAGTGTCGCCTTTTGATGGTGCACCCACTTTAAATCTTGTTTTTGAAATATTTATAGGATCAATTTGAAAAAATAAAATTCTTATTTGGAAATAGGATATAAAATTTTAATTTGGATAAATTTTTTATATTATTCTGACAACTTTTATATTTTAATGAATAGTAAAAACACGCTATATTTTAATTTAAAACAAATTTTTTCATTGCAATAATTTATATGGTTAAATTATCATTTTAATTGGTTTTAAACTTTAATTAGAATATATTTTTACCATTTCATCCAATGTTGGACATTGTAATTAATTTCACTTTGAAATTGGACATAAACAAGTGTCGATCTTTTGATAGTTACTGTTTCTTAAAAATTCTCTATTTGTTTTGATAACAGGAATTAATTTTAAAATTAATTAGTGCCACTTATATGTTTTTAATTTGTAAAAATAGACACAATTTTTAAATTCTGAATATCAAATATATCTTAGGCTGAATTTTCTGTATTTTTCTGAAAAACATCAATTTTTGATGAATAGTGAAACCACTTAGTGGTAGTTAAAAAAACTGACTCTTTCATTTAAATAAAATATTACCACTTATGTGAATTGAATTTCAAAAATCCTACATACATGGTTGTTATCTAGAAGTAAAATGTGGTTCAATAAGATGAAAATAATTTTTGGTGAATAGTAACTTTGACTTTTATTTACCACAGTTAAAGGTAAATAGGGTAATTCAAGGTTAAAAGAATATTATAATAATTCAAAATTAACTTAACACTTGTCCCAACCTTATTGTATTAGTAGTGTCCGGCCTTGGGCATCATTGAGTCGATTTTCGGACCCCATTGAGTCACTTGGTAGTGGTAATGACAATTTGGATTAATTAATTTAATGTAAAGGCAAAATTGACATTAACAAAAATGTTTTAGTAATTAATTTTTATAAGAGTTTATATGAATTATATTTTAAACTATAAATATTAATTGTAAATCTAAAAATATTTAATACATGATGGTATTTTTTTATAATTTTTAGACATTAAATAAATTAAATTATTTATGACACAATAATGATGCAGTATCTACCTCATTAATAAATGATTTAAATAAATAAGATTATAATGATTAAAATATTATCCAAAACATGTAAAATTATGATTGAATGATTTTATTTCTACATTTAGTCATCTTATCTTCATATTTAATGAGTTTTGTACCTTTTGAAACCGAAGATAAGTTTATATTAAAATAATATTTCCACACTTTCCAAAGATTCCCCTCTCCTCTCTTATAAAAGGGCACCTCTTACCTCTCCCCTTTACACAACTTTGAGCCTTCAAGATCGTCCAACCCCTGCCCATTTATCTTCTCCACTTCCCTAGCAACATTCTAGAGGTTTTTTTCTTCTCAAAAGACCAAATCTAGTGCCTTAAAAGGAATCTTAAAAGAGGTGTGTCGAAGAAGAGGTAATCTCTTCTACCGATTCTTTCAAGTTCCTTTCTTCTTAAACTTATTCTTATTTAGTTGTTTAATTATCAAGTAATGACATCAGTATCACTAATATACTGATATGTTATTATAAATATGAAACAACCTCATTTCACCTTCTATCCATCCTACGGAAAACAAAATCACCGCGCGTGCGTACGTACGGAATACCATCTCCACGCTGTAGTGTAATTAGTTTTTCCACCACCACCTTACTTGGATGGGTATAATGGTGTAAAGAATAACTATATATGGTTATTATAACATCATACTGATTCTGATATATTATATCATACACTACAATTCTATTCAATAATTATGGGAACGATATCATCGCTCGTGCATACGTACGGACTACCGTCTCCACGAACGCGATGAGATTCATTTTCCATGATTAACCATTAAAGTATGATTATAAAGTATATATATAATAAATAATAATGAAATATATTAAATAATAATGATACTGTATTTATGTACATATATGTTTCATTTACTTAATTCCATTTAATTCAATAAGGAAACGAAAACAGCGTTCATGCGTACGTACGGTCTACCGTCTCCATGAACGGTGTATTTCATTTCCATTTATTGATCCATCATATATATATATATTTATATACTGAATATATATTATATATAAGTCATGTTTTACATTCTGGAATTAATTAAATCAGGATATGAGTAATAATATCAAGAACAACAAATCGAAACACGTACGATAAATGAAATGATTTTACCCAAAACACTGCTTTAACATGGAATTTACAAAAGAACGGGTAATATAAAGTCATAAGTGAACCATATATGATATCATAACAATGAATATGATTCTATAATAATTCAATGACCTTATTTAAATCATTATACAGGATGTTCAGATACATACGAAGTATACCGGACATAAGGTAAGAGAAAACCTTTCCAATCTCGTTTTTATGTGAGATTGTCTATTCGTAAGTATTTACTGGGGTTATATTTATCATCCATGTCCCTATTTTATAAAAATGGTTTCATGTATGTTTAAATCCCTTTTTACCCATTTTTGACTTTTACTACATGGTATGTAAAGAATCTTTTTTTTTACCATACAAGGTACTTTTTAACTTTTCCAGCAAAAGTACGAGAAGAATGTTTTTTTAACTTATACGGCACGAACGGATTTTTATGGTTTTATAACGCCTTATTTTCTTGAAGCTTACTCTACAAGATTTCATGAATATTTTCAACAAAATCCTTTTCTTTTAAAATTCCATGGCATTTTGTGAAAAGAAAATGATTTTGAAGAAGAAAGGATATTTTCCTCAAAAATTCATTTCAAGTGTTTTATCAAAACTATTTTCCATCTAAGATGACATTATTTAGCATGTTTATGTTTCAAGTATAATGTCTCTATTATTTACATGGTGTAATTTTTCTTATGGTGAAATGATATCCATTTTTTTATATGGATTATGTGATGATGGTATGATGTTTATAACACCCATTTTATTCTTTGGGTTATGATGAATGTTTTATGTTTATTTTGTGGCACAAGTAAGCATGATTTCATTATGAGATGGGTGGGACCTATATCTCCGTCCAATTAATTGGGTAAATATTTATATCTCATGATATAGACATGGCTGGAATGGTAAGTTAATCTGGTTCAGTGATATAGGACTGGAACGAGGAGTGAATTCGATTCAGAAAGGGAATTTGTCCACTAAGATGGTCTTGGAAGCAATGCCTTGGCAACTATGGAAATCATAACATGTGCTTAATGGTTTCCACAATTACATGTTTTATTCCCATGCTATTTTATCATGATTAATGTTTCTTTATGATCTATGCCTTACGTACTTCAATGTTTTATGTCATTGCTCAAGATTTTGATGTTTAAACATTATGTTCATGTTTTTTGCTCAAAATGTATATGACTTGTTTTATTTTCTCCATGCTTACCCTTATTGATCATCTAAGCTCACCCTTTATATGTTTTATTTTTCCCAGGATTTAAAGAAAGGTTTTAGGTAAGAGAAGAAAAGGGAATATCTTTATAGGAGATGTTGAAGATCTTTCACCATGATTAGAAGATTATATCCCGAGTTTCCAAAGACACTAAACTATTACAATCCTTGTGGGTCTATTTTTGTTATGTTTTAATTATTCCACAAAATTAATGTAATGTCTATGTATGTCAAGTATGGGTCTCTAAAAGGTAGGTATAGTACTAGGAGGAAAAGGTTGTTATATGACTCATTACTTCTCTATGGGGTTGGCCATTTCTTTTTTGTGAAATAGGTAGATGGTTCCCTCCGGTTATGTGTGGATTATCATAAATTTAACCTCTTAATGGTTAAGAACTCGTATTTTTTTTTGTGGATAGATGAAATTTTTTATCATCTCTAAGGAGTTCAGATCTTCTCAAAAATTGATTTGAGATCAAGTTATCATTAAGTGTGTGTTTGACCTACAAACATACCTCATACACCTTTATGTAGTAGTTATGATCTATATGAGTATCTGCTTAGCTTATTTGGTCTCAAAAATAAGCCAGTAGATTTTATAGCCCTAATGAATTGAGTTTTCTATCCTTATCTGGATTCTTTTTTTGGTGGTATTCATGGACAACATCTTGGTGTATTCACACAATCAACATGACAATTCCAAAAATCTTGATATATTTTTGGATATACTGATAGAGAATAGTTTATATACCAATATCAAAAAAATTAAACTTCTAGATAGATAAGATTTACTTCATGGGTCATGTTATCTCAGATATAGGAGTTTTAGTTGACCCAGATAAGGTGAGAGTTGTTTTTTCCTAGTATCATCTAAATAATGTCTTTGACATGCAAAGTTTCTTAGGGATATATTATTGTTATAAAATTTTCATAAAGAAATTTTTACACTTAGAATCACCAGTTTCAATCTTTAGAAAGATGGGTGTGAAGTTTGTATAATCATATACCAATGATATTGCCCTTTATGAGCTGAAAGGGAGACTAATTTCAGTGACGATCTTGATTTTACTAGAGATGGGAAATAGCTATAAATTATATTGTGATGCATTAGGTATCCGTCTTGGATTAGTTATGATGCAGGGAAAGTGATTCATGGCATACAGATATTGTCAGTTGATGCCACATGAGAGTAATTACTCGATGCATGATCTCGAGTTAGCATATACGTGACATGCCTTGCACTATTTTAGGAACTGTTTATTGGTAAAGCATTTTTTGTTATACATAGACCACAAAATCATCAAGTATATATTTATATATAGTGACTTTAATTTGAGGCAATGAAGGTGGGTTGAGTACCTATAGTCTTTTTAATTTTATCTTGCCTACGCACCTAGAAAGGGAAATACAAAGGTCGGTGAACTAAGTAGGAGGACTCAGATACATGCAGTTAAAGAGGGTAGTAGTGAGTATCAGTTTATGGCCTTATTCTCTAATATTAACATGGAAGTAGAAGATAGTCAAGGCCATAATTTTCTATCATCTTTAGCAGTGACTTCCACTCTTCCTTATAGAGTGAGGATGAGACATTTATCTAATTAAAAGGGCATAGTCCTATGAGATAGTGTAGTAGGTGATAACCTGCCTCATGGTTGGACAGTGGTCGAGGATGAAATTGTGTGTTTTCATGGTCATTTTTGGGTTTCAACAGACATACATGAGGAGATGATGCGGGAATTTCATGCCTTAGTTTGCTCAATTCATCCCAGTGTTACCAATATATATCGTAATTTATGTTTCCAGTATTTGTGGATAGGTATTAAATATGAGGTTGATGGTTTTTCATGAGGTGTCCCACCAGTCATAAGGTGAAGATAGAACACTAGTGACAAACATTAATTTTATAGATATCACCCATTTATGAGTGGAAATGGGAATATGTTGAGAAGGATTTTGTGACTGGGTTTCTGAGGTTTCTTCTAGGTAGTGATGTTGTGTAGGTTATTGAGGATAGGCGCATGAAGGTCACTCATTTCCTACTGATTAGGGAGACCTTATCAATAGATGATCTTGGGATGTTTTATATTTGTGAGATAGTCAAACTTCATGGGGTTCCTTGTACCATGGTATCAGATAGGGATGAATGTTTTATGTCTCATTTTTGGAAAAGTTTGCAGAGGTATTTGGGAACAAAGATTCTTATGACCACAACATACCACCCTCAAACTGGTGGCCAGTTACAACATGTGATTCAAGTTCTTGAGTACATTCTTAGAGCATGAAGCCTAGATTTTTCGGTCTCCTGTGATTGGAATATACCACTAGTTTATTTCACCAAAAATAATAACTATTCAGATAAAATATAGATGAAACCTAATGATTTTTATATAATAGGTCATGTTGATGACCCTTGTACTGGTTAGAGGAAGGATAGGTAGCTTTACCTTAACCATGTCTCATGTAGAAGACTTCAAAGTAGGTATATTTGATTATAAAGTGGATGTATATTGCAAAATCGAGATAGTAATCTTACATTTATCACCATTGATGACCTATATAGTTCATAGTTGGGAATTGAGACTTTCTATATATCTCACCAAGACTGGGACACAAACAGATACATATAGAGTAATATTTCATCGTGATATGGCCGCATTTTTATATTATAGGCATATCTGGGCTGGTAGCCTATTGGTTTCAGTTACCTCAAAGGTACTGAGACATACATGACATCTACAATATCTCTCAGCTAGGATTTTATCACTCATACTCATCTCACACTCTGTAGTCAGATGATCTTGAGCAATAGGTATATGCATCTTTTTAGGATAATCCTATATGTGTCATTGATAGGAGAACAAAGTTTCTCCAAGGCCGGTCAGTTACTCTAGTATGGGTGTTATGATATTATTATCATTTATAGGATAAGGCTTAGGAGCTGAAGGCTAACATACATTCTCAATGGTTGAGGTTATTCTCAAGGGGATCTTGACCACTATTTGAGGGAAAATAGAGGACAAAATTCTTAAGGTGGAAGATTAGAAGATCCCAGGTTTTCCTATGAGGTAAAGATATTTTTATTTTCAGTTTAACTCATTGTTCATGACCTAGTTTGAGTGAATAATGAGATCATGGGGGTTTTGGGGGTGCTCGTGGGTTGTTTGAATCTTAGATCCCCTCTTTTGGACAAAAACAGTTGGTCCAAAAAGTTAAGAGATATTGTGTGACCAATGCTTCATGGTTAGAAGTAACTATGTAGGGATGGAAAAAGGGATACAATAGGCCGAACAGTTTGAGGAAACCATGCACCCAAGGTCACACACCAGTGCGTGAGTTCTGTAGTTTTTTACAAAGGCTTACATCACGTCTTGTTCATGGTTTCCCAAACCATATTCGTGAAACTATGTGAGGTCCCCCTTGAGATAGTTAAGGGTACAACTTTGGGGAATGGTTTGTCCACCCATGTGACCTAACCATGAAACCCAGTATTTTGGTTTTTTTTCCTTAATGAGTTAAATTTTTAAACCCACCCCTTTTCCATTTTATCCTCTAGTGGTGGCCCTATTTTCCTACTCTCATAGATTTCTTCAAGTCTTATCTTAGTATTTGGTGTGTTTTCTCCTTTCAAACATAGATTCAAGAAATGTCGGTCACATTGGATCTATTCCCATACATTCTATATTCCACTTATTCTATTATTGATTTGACTTTATATCGATGGAGTTATTTTGGTGCAAGATAATATGTCATTTCTCAAGGGTTTTTGTCTGTTCATTGTGCTTATTTCGATCTAGATAGAATCAGATGTCAATATCATACAAGTATTCTATTACAGACCAACGGTAGATGTTATATACATTTTCCTCAAGGTTTGGTGTTTTAAAGGAATATTTTTTATTATTTTACATGCCATACTTATCAGTGTTTCCCCATTATTTAATTAAATTCTTAAATTGAATGAATTGGAATATTTTAGGTTCCCCTTCAAGTATTATCATGATGGTTGGAGGGTGTTAACCTCATCCTAGTCCACCCATGGGGTGTTCCTTTATATATTCCCCATTTTATTCTACCATGTTGGGTGAGTGTGAGCTCACCAAAAAAATTTGGAGCCTTGATAACTTTAATGAGATTAAATGAATGATTAGGATGAGGTTATTCCTTATTTCTATTTGATTACATGATGTGATTTGATTTATTTATTAAAATGTTAATTTTTATTTGAGTTGGATGAACTCATGGGATGTTATTGGTTATGAAATAATGAATGAAGTGATTAATGAATTGAAATGGTATTGTATTCCTTGGTTGAGATCCTTGTATCCTAATTCCATAGATTCCTTGGACATTTCCCCTATGGATATTATTAATGGTAATGGATTCCTTGAACCTATTTACTCCTTGGATATTGATTCAGTATGATGTTAAGGTCCGTACTACCTATAAGATATTTCTTCCTTGGACTCTCATTGGACATTCTTAATTAACATGATCCTTGGAGTCCGCCTAAGTCTTTACCGAGTTTCCATCGAGATGATCTTATGACTCGATGATAATTCCTTGTTCTTCTATACCTTAGAACAGGCACTTCCTGGTATGAAATAGAATACACAGCATGTTATGATTTGGATGTTTTTCATTTGATTATATGGAGTGTCCATGATGGATGTTATACACTTGATTACATGAAAAGTTCATTTTGGATATTTTGTATTGTTTTATAGATATCCCTGGTATGTGCATTAGATTATAGTGATTAGACTAGACTATATCACACCTATAATTTTTTTTATAGATTTCTTTCTTTATGGGATCATGACTATTGTGTAAAGGGGTCCTTGAATGGCTAGATAATATCACTTTCATTTATCACATATTCCTTGGGAACTTTACTTTCAGTTATTTTATTCATATGATATATTGAACATTTCTTTTTTATATTACATAGACTAGACTATTATAGACACCATTGGAAGTGGTCTACGGAGTGTTATCTCACACATTTTTTTGGGTGACTTTTGGGTACTCGAAATGAATTATTGGATATAGGTAGGGAACTGGGAAAGATTCTGTTGTATGATGATTTATTGTTATATTCTATAGAAACAGGGAGAACAGGACTATGCTAGGCTTTCGATGCTAGCTGGGATAGTTTCTTTTTGTTTTTTTGTAATTTTGATACATGTATTGTATTGGATATCTATATACCAATTTTTATGATTTATAGAGGCATTACATGAAAAATAATTTTTTATATGAGATCACCTTTGGAATTTTTTATTTATAACAGTCTTTCGGATGTTATTCATGTCTGCAATTATATTTTTTATATTATGCTTCCACTGTTGATTGATATCATTGTTATATTATTCTACACTCTGATTATGTGGGTATATTTTCCCCGTTATACTTTATTATACCCTCACTTCTAGTCAGAAACCTCTTTCATTCGAGGAGGCACGCTTGAAGATATGTGACTCATCGACTCAGTGTATTTTTCAGTGGCTTCCGGGTCAGGACATTACAAATTTGTCCCTTGAAATATTTTATCTCAAAAAATAATGTAACAGAATCTCATATTCATTAAATGTGATTATAATTTAAGATTTATGATTTTGTGTGGAGGATTAATCTATGTTTTGATAGGAATAATCATTAGTTATAACAAAATTATCATCAAAATTATGAAATAGATGGTGTTCAAGTTGAACTTCTACCATAATGTCCTCATAAGAATTTTTCTAAGATAGAATTTCAAGTGGTACTAAGGAGGATAATTTGACACACTAACACATTTGAGTTTATAAGTTTTTCTTTTTGAAACCCAAATTCATATTATGTTATATATGGAGTTTAAATATGTTATTTATCTCACTAATCATGATACACGTCATTTTCTCAATAATTGATGTGTTTTATTAACACAGTGTTAGATAAAATTCAATATTCTCATCTAGTGTAAAAATTGGTTCTTATTCTATAGAGTTTTGATGTTTTTAAATTTGGTTTTAAAAGTTCCCTAAAATATATTATAACATAAATAGAGTTAATGAATCATTAGGTTTTTTATTTTTAGAAATAACATAACTCTAGGAATAATAATATGATGGGTAAAAACTATTATAAAAAAATAACGATTCATTATCTAATGGTTCATAAAATTTATTTAAATGATAACCATTAAAATAAAATAAAAAATTCTAAATAATTCATAAACAATGAAAACTTATAATCCATACCACCCACTATGGGCTGGTAAGTCATATGTTTTTTATAAAAATATAGTGTTGATCATACATATCTGATCTCTTAAGTTTTGGATATTATTTATAAAGATAAAAACACTAATAGTGGTAATCTCATAAACAAAATCCTTCCATTTTTAGTATTTTTATTTCATTTTTTATTCCTAAAGAACCCTCTATCAAGTATTTCATAATGCTACAATTATCCTTGGTAGTAGTAGTCTCAAAAAATTAGTATACATTGTTGAAATGAGACAAATTTAAAAATTTATATTCCTTATAAAAATTGTAGCAACAATATTTGTGTTGATATCATAGGAATAATGTGTGTAAACACCAGTAATGTCATATTTCAATAATTTTTTGGCATTTGATTTTCCATTTTGATTAAATATAATATTCGAGAAATAAAATAACAAAACACTATAACAAAAAATGAGTTTAGCTATGGTTTTTTTATTCACCAGTGATTTAAAATGCATCCAAAATGTTTCAAAACTATTTTCATAAACTACTACTAATGTTGGTGTCTAGAATCATACTATTTCATTTTCATCCATTTAGCATAAGCTTCTAAGAACTATCATAAAAAAATTTGGCGGTGTTTATTATAGTTTTTAGTGGCAGTTTTTAGCTGCTAAATATTTTAAGAATTTTTTGTGGTTTAAACGACTGCTATAATAAATAACATATATAACTGGTTTAAACTACCTTAAAATATATTTTCCATATATAATATCAGTTTAAACCACATCTATATATTTATGTTCAAAAAAATAAAAATAAAACATAGGATCTATAATCCCCAACAAAATACAAAGATAGAGAGAAACTGAAATAGATAAAAATGGAAACATAAAAATTTACAGAACATATATGTTATGTAACAAAAAAATATATATATATATATAATGAGATGTAAAAAGAAAAAAACAGATAATTATTTTATTTATACAACATAACCACAAGTTACAGATCATGATTTTAGTTATACAATAATACTACTAAGCCCAATGTCAAGCCTTGTTACTACCCGATGAACATAGATAATCTATATCTCTATCTCTATATACATCTCCAAAACCTAATTTTTAAACCTATGTAAAGACATTAATTTTTTAATTATTATGATTTAATTAAATAGGGACATTTAATTTAGGCATAATGTATTAAAATTAATATTATTTAGAAATAAAATACATCATTATTCCAATATTGAGGCATATGCCTCTAATAAGAATATGTTATTATAAGGCTCACTGAATTATCAAAAAACTGGCATAGAATTTGGCCAAATTTTCTTGTATCATCATTTGTGGGGACCCTGTAATAATCAAAGGGGACAACTATATTTAATACATGCAAATTCCATATATATGAACTACCATTTTTTTTAGAAGTAACATTTATTATATATTGTATGAAAAAAGTAATTATTAGTATAATAAATTGAAATAACTTTATTCAAATTAAAACTTATGCATATAACTATGACCCTCAAATATCCTTATGTATAAACAAGAGTGACCACATGTTTCCTCATTGGATGGTCATTTCTTCTTGAACTTTTTGAATCAGGATGAAATGTATCAAATTCTTATGGGGGGGTGATGAAGGGTGTGGAAAGAACTGATGGGAGGGAGATGGAGGGAATCCTAGATGTTATAGGGAAGGAGCTTGATGTATCATCATGAAACACTGATGACATCTACATGTTCAGGTAATGTCAACTAGTAGCCGACTATATTCAGTCAATCAATTTATACATGGAATTACATTCATTTAAATAAGTAAAAAAATCATAATATATATTTTGAAATATTTATGAAGAAAAAAATTATAAATAATAATAATCGATTAATAGTACTTAAAAAAATAATATACATAGGTATGTTAATGAATGAATATAAAAAATAAATCATTTAATTTTCTAAAATTAAACAACTCATATATAAAAATAAATTTAAATATTATATCATATCCACATTACTAAATATGAATTACATATAACATAGGTATTTGATAAGTTAATGGATAACTGCACATATAATCATTTTTCCTTCAATCATGTCATCATCTTTCCCCATTATTACTACCTCTACTTCATCCACCCTTTCAAGACTAATCTTTTCAATATCGTGATAAATAAATAAGTCAATTTATTTCTATTGATGGGATTCAATGTAAGAGGTCGAATATTTTACTCCATCACCCATATTGTAAATGTATCTTTATTTTATCCGAATAACTACACTCCACTATTAATCCATAGAATCTTCCACATAATATACCATTTCTCTAGTGATGCAAAGATATATAGATCATGTACACCATATCCACTAACATGCATAAAAATGTTTATTGTAGTTTAATTTTATAATATCAATCAACTTTTCATAGTATCCTAATGCATAAAATGAAAATATACCACTATTATATGTTTTTAAACCCACTTCACAATCGATTGTATGAAAATTAAATCCATTCACATTATAATATTTGACTTTCTATCTTTATTTAGAAGACACTGAGCCAAAAACTTCAAATATTCTAAAAAAGTATCACGATTATCGGTATTCAGGATCTTAGAAAAGTAATGTACATTTTTATATTTACAAAATATATTTTTTATCCTAATATCCATGTTGATTATAATATTTATAAATTTACCTGATATGTAAACTATTTTACATGATATTTATTAACCACATTTGTTATATATTTCTAATTTCATGTTTAAATTTTTATGCATCTCTTTGTTTTTATCCTGATCTCTTCAATAAATGAATATGAAATTTAACTATTTAGTATCACATATTTATGTTCTTCAAATAATTCCATTTTTATTAGTGTAATATTTGATATCCTCCCAACTATCCTACCAAAAGTAGGAAAGTTTTTTGATTTCCCGTGTAACTGAGATTGAGATGATATGGAGATAAAACATCCAAATTTATTGAATCTTGTCTTGATATCATCCAAGTATCAAGAAAAAAAATGTAAGATACTCCACTTCTATATAACCATCAGAAATAGAGCCTTCATTTTGATCTTTATTTTTAACATATGATTTAAAATGACCAAGGTATCTAAAAAATAAAATGAATAAAACATAGTTACATATTTAATAAAGTTTCAATTATGGTTTACTTAAGATGAAAAACATATAAATAAATTACCTCTCAACTGGATACATCCATCAATAATTTACTTGACCTACTAATTTATTTTTCTCAACTAAATGCATATTTTACTACATCATGACAGTAAAACCTGATGGAGAAAAGATCATATACCTTGCAAGTGTTCGTACCAATATATCCTGAAGCTTTTCAATCTTATCTAGTTGTAGATTTTTCTCACATAGTTGTTCAAAGAATGTGAAGAATTGGAGTACAACTACATTAACCTTTTAGGTAATAATGAAGGAAAATCCAATGGTATTAAATACAATAATAGAATATGTTGACCATGAATTTTAACTCCATGTAAACTACTATTATTTAAGTCGACACACCTTGAAATGTTACTGGAATACCCATCAGATACTTTTATATGTTTTAAAATTTTAATTAATATATAATTCTCCATTATATTCATTGAAAAAATTATTAGAGCACACTTTCCATAATCAGTTGTCCATATATCATGCTTAATATTCATTGTTTCTATGTCCTTCTAAGAATTGATACGGTCCTTTGATTTTCTATGCCCATTACGTAATGTGAAGGTAAAATTTTCACTAAAATTATTCTCAATATGCATAACATCAAGATTACAACACAACAAATTAAATTCCCAATAAAAATTTTTAAAGAATATATCTTTTTTATTTTATTTTAGTGTTCTAATTTCAACTAATGATGCGCTTCAAAATCATTTACCACTATCATTCAAATAATTCAACTTCCCAAAATCTCTTTTAGTATTTACTAGTTGTGTTAATATTTCAGAACCTATCAACAAATTTGAAGGTGTTCTATAATAAATTGATCCATTAAATTTTTATTTTTCAACTAAAATCTATGAGATGCATAGAGAAATATATAATACCACAATAAACACCATTTTTTTATAGTAAGGTGGTTTTTAAAGATCAAAATAAAATTATAATCAGGACAAAACAACCCCATATAAGTGTTCCCACCAGATAAGTTCCCAAGTCCAGTGAAGTCACTAATATTCCATATTAGAGAATCATGCATCTTGAACATTTTTCTAGAAGCTTCATCACATGTCACAAAACCATTGATTCATAACTCATACAATTCTTTAACTAGAGGCTGAAAGTATATATCAATATCATTTCTAGGAACTTTTATTTCATGGATAATTTTTGAAAAGTCAAAGGGTTATTTTTTCATACACATCCATGGAGTTTGATTGTAAGGGATTAAAACAACTCGCTAAATACTGTAATTTCCACTCAAATACTAGAATCGGTTGAATCAATCAGTAGTAAATCCCAATTGAACATTCCTAGAATTGGATGAGAAATATGGATATACTAAATCAAATACATTCCTTGATTTTAAATCTATTGGATGTCATATTAACCCATAATTGATATTATCTATAGCATTCCACTTCATGTGATCAGTAGTTTTTGATGACATGGATAATATTTTCAATCAAGGATTTAATGGGAATTCACATAAAACATTTGTATATGTGTTCTTCTTTTACTTATATACAGTAGTATATTGATTCATACTTCAAACATTACCCGTTTAATTCCATCTGTAAGATGAATATTATTTCACTCTAGTCTACTTGAATCATCTCTCCAATAAATAATACAATCATTTTGAATAACATGTATTTTTCTACAATTCAGATCAATATTGTTAAAAAAAATTTAAAATTATAAAAAGAATCATGGATCTTATCTTTAATAAATGAATCACACAGTGACTCCAATATCATAGACATCACCTTATTTGGGATTCCACATTGGTGTTTCGTATGATAAAACTTAGTATAAAAAAATTAATATTTAAGACATTCTTCATAAAATTATTGATTTTCATCATCAATTAAATCATAAAACACAATTGTATGATTATTAATGTTCTCTCTTACAGTATTCTTCACTATATTATGAGGAGGAACCACTGATATGTTATAATCTTGATCTGGTTTCCCTAAGGTCCAAAAAACATCATTTTTCAAGTTAATTTTTGTAGCTCCCTCAAATTGTTGTACTGATATATTTTTATGTTGATTATGTTTCCCTAAAATTCTTAAAGAATCATTTATAATGTTCAAAATTTAATTTTCCATTTGTGGTGAAGTTGGGTGCTCAATTTTTTAACTATAATCAATGCTCAAACTTTCTGAAATGTTTGATTTTCCATGCCAAATCCAACACGCATAGTGCACAAAACATTTATTCAATTTCAATGTTCATAAACTTCATATTTATTCAAATATTTTATAAATTTACATTTAGGTCATGGAAATATTTTTTTATCATCAATGGATTAATTAAAAATAGGAAAATCAATAAACTCCTCCAAACACTAATCATTATAAGGTGTGTTCCTTGTTAATTTGATCTAGATTTAATCCAAATATCACAAAGTACCTAAAAAATTAAATAAAATTAAAACACATAAGAAATATTATTTCATTTAATGAAATGTTATTAATTTATTCAAAATCAACAATATAAAAAATCTTATTAGTTTAGTGTTGAAGATTAAAATAAATTCTGACTCGTTTGACTTATCCACCTTATTCATAGGAATAAACAATATTTTAACCTAAAATGTTAATATAAAACTTCTTAAATGCATAATATAAATATAAATAAGTATAGAATTATAAGGGTTCCCATTAGAAGAACACCATCAATAACTACTTTATCACAACCTAAATTTTTAAAGAACTCTATTAGTGATGAAATATATTTCTATCTTACCTATATCATCAAACATAAAATCATCATAATCTATAATTTTATTCATTAAAGTGAGTGTTTAATACAATGTTTGATATCCACATAGTCTTTATACATTTTTATATCTATGGAATAATGAATCCATAAATGTATAATATTTGGTTATATATATATATATATTAGTATTTCAAATGTAAAGAAGATACATTATGTTTGGTGTTATTTTCATATAGTTTTCATCAAAAACTTGTGTTAATAGACAAGCCAAGACTAATTTATATCGATGTTACAGACCCTGGATCATTGGATTCTCATACTGTGTGAGAATCACCTTTATGTTTGAACATTAAGTAATTAATGACAATGAAGCCCATGGGATTCCTACAACTACCTAAAAAGGAAAATTATTATATACTTTAAGTTACTCTTACTCCTATATAAATCTTTAGGCAATACTTTTTTATTGGGAAATGAATGTTGATTGAATCATCTGTTTTAGATTATGATGCTAGAATCGTGAAAATTTTATGGGAAGTTTCATCTAACATATAAAATCATAACAAATTTCAAATAAAATATTATTATACAGTCAAGTGAGTTTTGGATAGTAATATACATTAATTTTTATACATAATTCTATAATATAGACAATGACTTGAATAGCCAATCATGATAGTTTTGTAAGAAGGAATTAAAAGTAGAGAATATATACAAACAAAACACACTGAAAAAAACAATATTAAACTCAAATGGAGAAATTAAGAAAATATCCATTGACCATCATGATAACAGGGCGAATGGGGGAAATGGAGTCGCACAATGGTAGGGGACGAGGGCTTTATAGGTGGAAAGTAGAGTGAGGTTTCCTGTGTGTTTGAGGGTGAGGTATAGAGTGGCTACAGTGGTGATAAGGGCTTAGTAGTGAGAGATTGGGGGTGGTGAAGTATCGAGAGATGTCTTGTGGGTGGGTTAAAGGGGTCGAGGTGTTGAATTAGAGGGAAATAATTTAAGGGTAAGGAAGAAAAAAAATTTATAATTTCAAAAAATATTTAGTGCTAGTTTTTAAAAAATACATGTTAAAATATTGTAATTTTATTTAGCAATGGTTTGATAAACCTCGCTAAAATCCCATTTGTTAAAATTTTATTGTATAATAGTCTCAAACCCACACTCTCGGGTCCGATGCTAAAAACATCATCATTTCAATTCTGGCATTGATTCTGAGGAAGGTGACCCAATTTTCTCTATATTAAACTTACAACATCAAAGGGAAATATTTTAACATTTACATACCCAAGGGCCTTTTAAGTTTAGCATTTTAGATAATTAGTACAAACTATTAAATTAAAAATAACCATTAATTAAAGGGAGTTTTATACCACAATACCCAACTTTTCATATTCCATATTAATTATTCAATACCTCCCATAAATTTCATCAAGATAGAAACATTTCATGACACAAGTAATTTAATCATCATTATTCATAACCTAAGAAATATTAAATATAAGAAGGGTGAGATCAAATTCTTAGTAAGGGTAACCATAAGAATTAAAAATTAAATACCATCATTGATCATAATAATAGTATAAGGATATGATGACATAATCAGAGTGCTTTATTATAACATAAGAGAAATCATACCCATCAATATCTGGATCATCAATCATGAAACATGGAATAAAGATTTATCAAAGGTAAGATTTATAAAATTCAATAATCATGATCCATGTGATTTTAATATTGATCAAAATAATAATTAAAACCCCATATATTTTCACACATAATAAGTTCCATATACTTTTATTTAAACATTAACTCATTAACTAAATTTTTGAAATCATAATATTTCCATAAAAACTCAAAGTAAGCATAGATAAAACATGTAGGTAACTTGAGGCTTCATTTCAGTATCACTCTTATAATCACTCTTAAAAATTGAATAATCATATGGTCGATTTCCACACCTAATAAATTATAGAGATATCATGGACCCACCCAACCTTGGTTTATCATGAAACCACCCATATTTGGTTTATCATGAAAACCAACAGTATTTGGTTAACAATGTAACCACGTTTCCTTGGTTTATAACAGAACCACCCATCATTATGAATAATTCCAAAGAAATATAACATTATTATAAAACATCATATTTCCTTATAAAGCTCATAAATCAACCATTATTCCTTTAAAAACGTGATTAATCCATGGAATTAAAATAGGTTCCATGTAAATCTCTTTGAAACAATCATAATCCATCCATAAAAAGTATTTCAACATATCCTAGTGAAGCATAAGTAACATAAAGGGTTCCAGATATTGATGAATGCAGATACCATTAAAATATCATTAAAATTAATTTTTAGAAGAATAAATTTTTCACATTGATTAACATCAAAAGATTTCATATTTTAAGGAAAATTATTTTGAAAGATCACCTGGAACATTTCTTGAGGAAAATATCCTTTACATTTTGAAAAGAAATTATTTAAAATGTTAAAATTTAAAAAAAATTAAAGAAATTATTTTTATTTAAAATAACCATTGAAAAATAAAAAGGTATCTTTTGAACAATGAGTGGTCATGGTGGTGGGAAAATCCCTTGATGTTGTAGGTGTTAAAATGAAGCATTCATTTCAAACATTTTGTAAACTGATTCAAAGTGACCCATTTGAAAAACATTTATAAATTACATTTATAAAACCATTTAAAAAAGGTTAAATATCCTGAAAAATATCTTTAGGAAATCATTAATGTTTATGAAATAAAACTTTTGAAAAAAAATTAGCAAACATTGATATAAAAGAAAAATATTCACATTATAAAAGAAATATATAAAATAGATATCACTTACAAAAATATTTATTGATACTTACTCGATAAATAAGGGAAAATAAAAATTAAATATGTATAACACATTCATAAATGTAATATAATAAATGATATGTGGTTCAATAAAATAATAGAATGTGATTTTCCACTAAGTAACCTTGAACATAAACAATCTCAAAAATAAATAATATTATAACATAAAGCCTTTTCCACTTTGGTAACATTTTAATAATAATCCCCATGAAATAATAACTTAAAATGAAACTTTAATTATCATGAATATAATTATTTTCAGGATATAAAATTTCAAAAGGTATTATATACACCTCATTAAATAAGATAGGTGTATAACATAACATATATCCCAAAGAATAAAATTAGAGACAAGCAACCATTACAATATCAAAAAATTGAAGTGAGAAATAATCAATTAATAAATTATATATATATAATTTAAATCCACATAAAAAAGTGGAAATAAAAAAATAAGATAATTATAATTCACTACACACATAATATTTCAATATCAATTGAAATGAAGAAGTAATATAACCCAATGAAATTAAATTGATTTATGAAATTATTTACCACTTGGTAATATTCATGTCAAATCCCCTTTGGTGAAAAAAATGAAAACTGAAACTTAAAATTCAATTTTTTTTTGAATAATTTATGATATTACATGTAAAATTGGCATAATATACATGATATAAATAAAATTATGTTCATAACATTAAAATATTCCTCAATGAAGGAAAAGTGAAATGAAGTCCCTTAGGGATTTGGTAATCTCTAGATCAAAACCTCATGAAATAGATAATCTAATATGGATTCATAAATCACATTAATTTTTATGAAAATAATAATAAAATAAATTCATGTTAATTATATACACACCATTATAAAAAAAGTGGTGATTATAGAATATGTATCATAGAAATAAAAAGTGAGATGGGAAAATTTTTCCTTGAGTCCAATAATTCCATGTTTGTACTTTAAGTTCTGTTTATTAAACTTATATAAATTATTTTATTTATTAAGAAAATTTTTTTGGTTTAATTTTTTATAATTAAATAATTTATTTTATTTATTATAATTACATAATTAAATACTTAATTTATTAATTCCATGTTGTTTGTTTTGAGGATGTTCGGTTCATTGTTTGAAAACGGATTTGGTATTTTGATAGGGGTCAAAGTGGTCATTATAACATAATATCTAGAATAATAATCGTGATATTATTATAATTTTTATAGATAAATTATACTTTTAAAATAATCCATGAGTAATGTTTACGAAAAATGAACTATGTTATGATCATGGGGACGGTTGGTCGTACGTACGCATGAGTAACGTTTCCATTTTTCAATGATCAATATGAAACTGAGGTAAGTAAATTTTATCTTTACATAATGATAATAACATAAAAAATAACATATTATTTTTTAAAATATACATATATATATCATCCATGAGATGTGGTGATGAAAAAATAATTGCATCGCTCTGTGGGGGCGATAGTCCACACTTACGCACGAACGATGTTATCATTTTTTCAATGAGTGGAAAGGTGAGAAATAAAATGATATATTATTTTTAAGAATGGTAAATTAAGTTAATATAATAATTATTTAATATATATCACATATATTCATTAACCTTATACTTATAAACTTCCATTAAAAGAGTTAATGAAAAATGAATCACATCCCTTTGTGAGGAGGTATTCCACCATACACACAAGTGATGTTATCGTATCCCCCATGAAATGATAATTAAGAATTTATATGTGAAATAATAATTTAATAAGTATAATTATGTTCAAAATATAATATATATACTTTAAATACATCGTTATAACAATCTATAAGAGGTAATTATCAAAATTGAATTAAATCGGTTCGCGTGGCAGTAGTCCTCCATACACATGATGACAGTTTCATTTACCATTTTTTGGAAGAGGATATTTATTTTTGTTATGTTATTAACATAATAAAATCTAAATAATTGATATAATTGTGTTATTATATAATTATAATTGAATAATATTTTATGGTGGTGTAAGAAAAACAATATAAAAATGCTTTGTTAAGCATGATAGTTCTTTCCGGAAAACCTCATTTGGTTAGCACAAAAATCCATCTTAGGATGAATTTATAATCAAAACAAGGCCTCTAGATATTGGGTATGTAATTAAGTAAGGTATTTGGTTATGTATTGGATGAAAAAAATGCTTGAATGTGTTAAGAGGAGAGGACAGGGGTGGCCTTTTTTATAAGTGAGGTTAGTGGCACACTTGTAATTTCTTAAAATAAAAAGTGATACCCACATTTTTTAGATTAAATAATACTAAAATGAACCATTATAAAGGATTAGAAAATATAATGTCGAAATATGGATATAAAATATATTTTAGAATATTTTTACGTCATTTTAACCCTTATCTTTTTAGTTTATCCCTCTGGTAAATCTTTTTTTACCTTAAACGTGGTAAAAGATTTTTACTATTTTCACTATTCATTTAACAAAAAATAAGATGAACTTATTACATAATATAAATATAATGGATAAACATAATGCAATTTAAAATTGTTTTAAGAAAAAACTATTTTTCAAACCCAAAAATAATCTTACAATAAAATCCAATAAAAATTTGATTAAAAAGTAATTAAGTGGAATAAATATAAATAAATAATATTTATGTTACTTTAAATTATATTTAAAACATAATTATAAATTTAAATTATATAATTTATTTAAAATAAATTACATTTTCACAAAAATTGGTATTTTTCACTTTTCACAGGAAAATTAATATTTTTTTAAGAATACTGAAATTTCACTCTAAAGTAATTTTGATATTATGAGTTAAAAAATTAATTCCTTTATTTATTAAATAAATTTTATATAATTTATAAAAATAATTTTAATGTACGTGTGAAAAGCGTGACAAAAACACCGTTTATAAAAATGTAGTTTTTTTCAGAAAATATTTATTTTTCTTTAAAATGATTCTTATTTGATTTTATAATGAATAGGTAACCATTGAATTTATTTTATAAATTTTTATAACATATAATTTTCATAATTTAGTTAGTCATGTTCATTACCATCAATTTAATGGTTATGTTATAATGGTATACGATATTACAGTTCATTTATACTCGGGGTTTCATTTACCACAAGCTATCGAAGAGATTAAACTTAAAGAAATATATTTTTCAGTTCATTTAAGTTTGGTGTTTCATGTCTAATATTATATCAAACCAATCTTACATTTTTAAAAATCTTGGAGTGTTATATATTTTGTTTTTTTGAAATAAAAAAACTAAAATGAAACTAATGGAAACATGTGTGGATGAGAGTATCAAAGTTATCAATATCATTTTAGTGTATTCTAAAATAATTATTTTATTTCCCAATTTAAAAAATTATTTATTTTATTTTACCTAATTTATAATAAAATTAGAATATTTTCTAATATCATTATTTAAGTTATATAATACTCTAATTTCTATCATAAATCATCCAACACCTCATTCTCTAAAATAATGAATATTTTTTGAGGTGTTTTGGAAATAAATTATTTGGTGAAATACCAAGATTTATTCCTCAAACAGTCAAGATATATATCTATGTTTTTTCCCCACAAATCATTACTTATTATGTTATACATTTCAAAGTTTGAAAATGAAAATGATAATAACTCACTGATGTGTATCTAATCTATGATCACTTATTAGGTATCACATCGGAGAGAAAAAAAAGGAAGTATTAATTTTCTGATTAAATAAATCAAACTAAGATATAATTAAATAAATAAAAATTTAATTAAAAATAATTAACTATAAATCAAATATTGAAATTAAATAAATAAACAAATTCAAACCCAATCACATTTGTTTTAATTTAATTGTGATATAATCATTCAATCAGGTTAATATCAATGAAAACATGAAAAATAAAGTAATACAATGATATTATCATATCTATTCTGAAGAAATCACTATGAAACTATATGGATGATTTCTCATGGAAGAACACTATATCTCCGCTAATAAAATAAGCATGCACTACTAACTAAAAGTGAGAAACCATCATCACTATTACCGAATAAAAAATCATTTTTGATGATGATCCCAAAACCATATGTCACCAAACTCAAAAATATGAGTGCACATGAACCATTTCCCAAATGAACAGTATAAGATCCCGTGTTTTGAACCGGGTTAAAATTACAAATGTTTCTGAATTATTTTTCGGTTTATCATCGGCTTGTTTTTTTTAAATCAAGCTCTAGAATTTTATTCTGAGTGTTGGAACACCTAAAGATATCTTTTTTTAGAACTTTTATAGAAGTTTTGAGGTGAAGAGGAAGTCGCACGGGCGGCGCACGGTTTGTCTAACCGTGTGGCCAAACCATTCGTAATTGGTCTTGGAGGCAGTAGCTTCCGCACGGGCGGCACACGGTTTGTCTAACTGTCATTACTGGAATTCTGGCTTTTACCAACGGGTGTTTACCAACGGTTTTCTTAAACCATTGGTGCTGAAGGATTAGGGAACTATTTACCAATGGTTTCATAAAACCGTTGGTAAATAAATGTTCAAGGAAGCCTTTCCCAACAGTTTCAGTGAACCGTTAGGAAAAGTCCCCCCTTTTCCAATGGTTTATCCGTTGGTAAAGGGGTGTTTTAGGTTCCCTTTTTCCAACGGTTAAACAGAACAGTTGGTAAAGGGTACCCTTTTGACAACGGTTCTATAGAACCGTTGGGAAAGGGTACCCTGAACATCTCTTTCCCAACGGTTTTTAAAAACCGTTGGGAAAGATTTCCCCCAAATACAGTCGCGGTGCTGCTCTCCCCCATTCGCGACAGAACCCTAAATTCATCCTGCTTGCTCTGCTCCTCTGGCGAACTCCCCCATCCGAAGAGCTTAAAACCCATCTGAAATCAGTTATTTTTTCATTTATACACATATACTACCTTATTTTTATTGTTATTGATCTAATATTTTAGTTTTAAGTTATTAATCTAGCTCTAGAACTCTGATACTCTCGAACTCCCCCATCCGAATAGGTGAAAACCCATCTGAATCATCTCAAATCAGGCATTTTATTCTTTATACACATATGGTACCTTGTTTTTATTGTTATTGGTCTAATATTTTAGTTTTAAGTTTGGATTTTGATGTGATTTCACCATGAAAAATAGGGTAATGAATGAATATTTTGTTAATTAATTAGTTTCCCTGGAATATCAGTTGTGTTATAATGTCCATGCTAAATAAAGGGGTAATGTAATAAAAGACCTAAATAAATTTTGGAAGTTGGGGTATGTTTCCTCTATGAGAGGTGTTTTGTTGTGTTTCATTGTATGTTCTAGGTTGTTTTATGGGGATTGAGGTGACCAGTTGGGCTTTTTGATATGTGGCGTTGTAATGTGATGGTTAGTGGGCATGAATGTGACATGTGAAGTTGTATGATAGTGATGATGTGCGGTGGTGCTATGTCGTGTGGAGGTGTTGTGTGATGAAGTTGTGGTGTATGATGTGGTGAGGTGGTTTTGGTTGTGCGGTGGTTTTTGATGTGCAATATTTTTGTTGTGATATGTGGTTGTTTTGGTGAGATGGTTGATCGATGTAACATGGCGTCGATGGTTATTGTGAGATGGTGAGTTATTGTGTGGTGGTTTTATTAGTTTCCTGGTTATCTATGGAATAAATTATGCTGTTAAAACAAAAAAAACAAGATATTAAATAAATGAGATGGAATAGAAATGGATGTGTGGTAAATGGATTTAATTAATTTAACATTAAATGAATGGAAAATGTAAGTGTGAATGAAGTGGCTTATAAATGAAAGTGAGAAATGCTATGCATCTTGTGTGGTGGTGGTGTGGTTTATGTGTTTTATGGTAGTAGTGAAGTGTGTGATTATGTAGTTAATGTGAACCTATAGGTTGAGTATTTTGTGCTATCTATATATCATGTATTTTTATGTTATTTCTACACATTCCCAACTAGATTTGGATAAACTTACCAACAATCAGAGGTTTTGAGTTTTGGGTATTTTTTCTAATATCTAGGATGGTGGTTATATGGTTGGATAACTACCATGTCTTCCCTACTCTTCCTTCAAAAGTGATTGACCATGTGTTTTTAGGCAAGATGTGATGTGATTTTCCATGTGTCTTCAGGTGATATGTACTATGATTTCCCTAGTGTTTTTCGGTGAGGTGTGATGTGATAAGGCTATAATATGATGTGTCATGTGGTTGGGGTCATGTAGGGTAGGAGGATGGCACAAGGTTGATGTTATTCATGTTCATGATACCCTACTAATATGGTTATGGGATGAGGCATGTTGTGATGTGATATAACACATTAAGTTCTTGTTGGTTTTACATTTTTTCAATAACACATTTTTATGTTTTTTTCACATGTGTAGTTGATACCTTGATTATTTTCTTCCTTTATCGTTTACTTAAATGTATTTTCTATTAAAGTTCAATCCTATTGAATTGTTTATGACAAAATGACTTATATAAATTCTTTTTACAGAATGGACAGAAGTTGGATGTATGAAACCGATCGGATCTCAAGCGATTTTCAAAACAATTTGGAGAGCTTTATAGATTTTGCATTTCACAATGCTTCAAATAGTGGTCGCATACACTTCCCATGTTCCAATTGTGTTGGTAGACCTTGGTTGAGCCATGAAGAAGTCATCTACCACATAACCAAAAATGGTTTTCAAGCAAACTACTTTGTGTGGTATCACAATGGGGAGAAAATGAAATCTCAAATTGGTGATGATCGAAATGAAAGGACTGGAATGGAGAATTTGTTAGATGATCGGTTTCCATTTATTCGTCATCATGAAAAAGAAAGGATTTTGAATCAAGAATACTTTGATATGAGGACAGCTGATTCATCTAGTGAAAATGATGATATTTATAGGGTGAAAAAATTGAATGATGCTGCCATGACTCTAGTATATCGACAATGTGATAAAATGAAAAAGCTGGAATTTTTAATCCGATTGTTTCATGGGAAAATTATATATGGAATTTCTAATACAGCAATCGATTACATTCTTACCCTCTTGAAGGATTTACTTCCAGATGATGCAGATATTCCCTCAAACCACTATATGGCATGGAAGTTAGTTGAGGAAGTTGGATTTTCAAGAAACAAAATTCATGCTTTCCCGAAAGATTGCAGTTTATTCTGGGAGGAAACCGCTGAATGAAATGATTGTATAAAATGTGGCACATCCTGCTGGAAGTCAAAATCTGATGGAACACCATCCCGCGTTCCACAAAAAGTAATGTGGCACTTTCCATTGATCCCCAGACATCAGAATCTTTTTATGTCTGATGACATATCAGTAAAAATGAGATAGCATGATACCGAGAGAAAGAAGACTAATGATGAGTTGGTTCATCCTTCAGATGGATTTTCATGGCAGAGATTTGATGCTCGATATCCTGATTTTGTAGTTGACGTGCGTAATGTGAGGCTGGGTCTTTCATGTGACGGTTTTAATCTGTTTGGGCAGATGCTTACTTCGCACAACACATGGCTAGTTTTTATACACATTTATAATCTTCCCCCATGGTTGTGTATGAAAAAACCTTTCACTTTCATGAGTATACTCATATCTGGTCCTTCTGATCCCGGCATTGATATTGATTCAAATATGAAACCTTTAATAAAAGAGCTGAAACTTCTTTGGGATGTGGGTGTGCTCACATACGATGCATGTTCGAAAGACATATTTCAGATGCGTGTTGCGCTTATGTGGGCGATCAATGATTTTCCGGCTTATGCAATGATGTCTGGATAGAGCACGAAGGGAAAACTATCATGTCCAGTTTGTATGAAGAATACACAATCCAGAAGACTGAAACATCGCTGTAGTTTCAGTTTTATGGGACATTGACGATTCTTGCCAAAGGATCATCCATATAGAATGAATCGTCAAAGATTTGATAATACCATAGAGACCGATGATCCACCTCAGCGTATGTCTGGAACTGATGTGCTTAATGAATTGAAAGATTTTAGTTTTTCGTTCGGGAAGGGTCAAATGAAATCTGGAAAGAGAAAGAATGTTTCCACTGAAACCTATTACAATTGGAGGAAGAAGAGTATCTTTTTTGATTTGCCTTATTGGTCAACCAATTTGTTATGTCATTGCTTAGACGTAATGAATATTGAAAATAATATATGCGAAATGTTTCTTTTTGTTTTTCTAAATTTCAAGGGGAAGACAAAAGATGATTTATGATCTTGGCGTGACTTGGTGGATTGGGGCATCAGACCAGAATTGCATCCTGTGCGTATCAGTGAAAATAAATGGAAACTTCCATGTGCTTCTTATGTGACGACACCTGTGGAAAAAAACAATTTCTGGAAGTATTATAGACTATTAGAGTTCCTGATGGCTATTAAAGCAATATATCTAAACGGGTCAACAGAAGAGAGTTGAAGCTAAAATCTTTGAAGACTCATGATTATCACGTTTTACTGCATGAGTTGATTCCAATAGCAATCCGTCATCTTTTGTCCAACAATGTAAGGGTGGTTTTTATTTGGTTGTGCCATTTTTTAGAGATCTTTGTGCTAAGAAGTTGTCCAAGTCATTCTTGCAAAAAATGTTGACAGATGCCCCATTAATTTTGTGTGAGTTGGAGAAAATATTTCCCCCATAATTTTTCACATGCATGCTGCATCTGACTGTCCATATTCCCACTGAAATACTTCTCAGAGGACCTGTTTCTTTTCGTTGGATGTATCCAACTGAAAGAAATATTTTCACATTAAAGTCTTATGTCTGAAACAGAAATCATCCCGAAGGTTCTATCATGAACGGTTACTTGGCTCAAGAATGTATGGATTTCTGCTCGATGTATTTGCCTGATCATACTACAAGATTGAACAGACCAATGAGAAATGAAAAAGAACAGTATGATAAAATTGAACCCAGTTTTCTCTCACTTCCTCAAATAGGAGGAATTCTTGGATCATATACATTGAATACATTAATCTATGAAGAGCGGGAGATGGCACAATGCACAGTTTTGTTCAACTGTGATTTTTTCGATGACTATATCAGGTAACTAAATTGATTATGTATATCTTGCATATATATCTGTTAAACTATTAGTATTTTTTATCTACAGGGAATATGAAACAATGATAAATAGGAAGCATCATTCTTTATCTTTGAGAAGGAGAGAGACTTTGCATAGCAAAGAGTTTTATGCTTGGTTAAAATTGAAGGTATAAAAAAATTAATGTTTAAAATAATTATATCAATATTTAATTAACTTTAATAGTCATTTATATTGCAGGTATTGAGTTTGTCTGCTGACTCTATCTCTGAGGAAATAAGAGATTTGGATTTTGGTCCTAATACCGTGGTTCGTGACTATAAATCAATTGTTATCAATGGGTACAAATTTATTTTCACTGAACGAGCAAATAACATGAGAACACAACATGATGGTGTCATGGTTACTGCCACAACAGATTGTTATGCCAGTGCATTAGGTAGTAGACCGCGATTTCAAAATGTGGGTTATTATGGAGTTGTTGATAAAATAATAATATTGGATTATTACTCTCATAGACGAGTCACAATGATGAAATTCCATTGGTTTGATTCTATGATGAGACATGGCACATTTATTGATGGTTTTAGATTTCGAGTAATTAATATGACTCGCACTCTTGCTACTGAAGAACCATATGTGTTGGCATCAATGGCTAAACAAGTTTTTTATGTCAGAGACCAACTTCGGCCTGAATTTGGTGTCATAGTTGAATTAATTCCAAGACATATTTTTGATGATGGTGATGATGGAATTGACACTGTCCCTAGTTCCATTGGAACCAATCCATTTATTTCTTTTGATGACTCAAATAGCTCAATTATCAGAGTTCATTGTGAACCTGAAGTTGTGGTTGAAAATATATAGAATCATTCATCCATGTTCTCAATTCTTTTGGTTTACCTCGAGATGGGTTGTTAAGGTTGGTAATATTCAAATTTATTTGGTATTGATCACAAATATGTTTTAGCTTACTTGACCGTTATGTGAATTTTCAATGTTTGTTGGTTGCAGTTTTATTTGAATTGCATTTTATAATTTGGAATTGAACTGTATTCAAACATAGTCAAACAATATTTCTAACTTGGTGAACATTACAACATTTATGATTTATTAAATCCATTCAAGCTCTTCTAAAACAATTGATAGCTGACTTGACCGTTATGTGAATTTTCAATGTTTATTGGTTGCAGTTTTATTTGAATTGAATTTTCTAATTTGGAATTGAACTGTATTCAAACATAGTCAAACAATATTTCTAACTTGGTGAACATTACAACTTTTATGATTTATTAAATCCATTCAAGATCTTCTAAAACAATTGAAATCTTAATTGACCATTATATGAATTTTCAATGTTTATTGGTTGCATTTTTATTTGAATTGAGTTTTCTAATTTGGAATTGAACAGTATTCAAACATAGTCAAACAATATTTCTAACTTGGTGAACATTACAACTTGTATGATTTATTAAATCCATTCACGCTCTTCTAAAACAATTGATAGCTAAATTACCTATTAATCCTTTATTCCCTCATATATTTAGTTTTTTGGGTTACACATTAGTTTTCTTTTTCTAATTAATTACATATTTGTTTTCAAAAGCAGTAAATGAAGCCAATTGAAGAGAGACGAAGGAAAAAAATGATGGAGAACAATCGTCGAATGACGGAGATGGGTGTTTCACCATTAGTGCCTACAGTGAGTACTTTATTTCAAATTGATATATTTAAAGAATATATAATGTCATGTGATTAATTTTTTTGTAAAAATTTTTGTAGGATCCACCTATACCTCGACAGTTATTTGACGAGGAGCCTAGTACTGGTCCTAGTACTCAGGCCGGTGGTATGAGGAGGGTTCGTACCAGAGGTGTATGAGCAGCTGCGCGTACCCGACTAGACCCTATCCCTCCCACTGACATGTCATCCTTCCCATATTCTGATCCCAGTGTGTCGTTAGAGACACACGGGATATTTAGGCCTCCCATGTTTTCGCTACCTTCTGCATCTTCTGGCCCATCATTTTCACATCCCATGATGATTCCCACTCCTCAGTCAGCATCCGGTCAGACAGTTGTCCCATATTCTTTTCCTTCTACTTCTGTCTCTTCGAGCTTCTATATTCCATCGTCTTCAAATCCTGTTCCACCACAGGGTGTTCCATCAGTTTTTGTGGATCCAGAGGCACTCAGCGATCATATCGGCACAGGTATATTTATAGAACCCTAACAAATTTTTATAGAAATATTTATTTTCATTATAACATGTTTTGATAAAATATTTTTTTTCCATTCATGATAGATACATCTATTGATAGGAGGCGTGGGAGGGGGCGTACACGCATGCGTTCGGTGTGGAACCGCCGCACATAGGTTATGGTGGATTATAATGAAGACAACCAAATGGTTGAGAAACAGGGTAGCAATGTCGGAGTTTTTTGGCGACGCTTTCCAAATACTCTGACATCATTCCCGTCAGCCCGCTATCGTGGAGACATTTTCCAAATGAGGTGAAGGATAGATCTTGGGCATAGATATGGGTAAAAATCTGTTCTATTTAATGTCATGAATTATTTTTGTATTTATATGAATTAATATTTTGATTTCAGCTTCGATTTAATTTTCCCAATGGTGAGGGTGCACGATCGAAACGTCTAAAGGATTTAGGCGAGCTTTGGAGAGCCTACAAGAATGAGTTTTATATTGGCTGGGTTAGTAGAGTCGACACTGAGTTAGAGGCGGTACAAGTGGTGGATGATTGTCCTATAGAGCAGTATCGTCAGATGATTACTCATTGGACGAGTACCCAATTTAAGGTATTAATAACATTTGAGGTATTTAAATAATAACTTTCATGTTTTTCATTAATACTATATGTTTCATTTTTGAATTTTATTTAGGAATCATCTGGAAAAAATAAAAAGAACATTGATGCAAAAAAATACCTCCACACACTGGGACGCACTACGATGCCTGATTATGAGAGGAAGCAGGTATAACAATTGTTTATAAGTTTTCTTTATGACTTAAACTTTCTTTTGTTTCTTCAATTATTTAATATTTTGCTAAAGTTTTCATATAACTTTAGTTTTCAATGTCATTGTATAGGCAAATACAAAATATTGAAGGACGCGTGCCTCGAGCAAAACTGTTTTTCTCGAGTAGATGGAAAAAGGAAGGAAGTGCTATCAACGAAGCGACTCAGCAGCAGATTGTAAGTTTTAATCTGTTGAATTTATTTTTTAATATCTATTTTGTAACTTAATGATATATTTATATTTGTAACAGGCTGCTTTAGAGGCCCTCGATGCCCAAGAACCAGAAAATTTTGGTCCAACAGATCACTTACATCAAGTGTTGGGAGAGGAGAATTCTAGCAGAGTATGCTGCCGACCTAGGATAGCCCAGAAGAGGTATTGTCCCTCCTCAAGTATGATCTGTAGTGCCACCGAGCTGCAGAAAGTTAGGGCACAGGCAGAACAGGCTGAGAAAAGGGCCAAAGAGACGGCAGAACAGTCTGCTAGGGCAAACAGTGCGTTTATGAAAATTATTGAAGTTCTACGTCCTACACTTCCAGTAGAGGCCAACCCAGCTTTTGATGAGTATATGTCATCGATACGTTCTATATACGGTGCACCAGGTGGCAGTTCTAGGGGTGGTCAGGACGATGTACAGCTTGATGATGATGATGGCGAGGAGTCTGATGCGGAAGAGGAGGAAGAGGAGGAGGGCGAGGCGGGTGGCGTGGGTGAGGAGGAGGGCGAGGATGAGGAAGAGGGCAAGGGCAAGGACGATGATGGGGACAAGGAAGAGGGTGATGATGATGATGGTGATGGTGATGGGGGACAAGTTTATCCATTACATTTTTGACTGATATTACTGAGATTTGGTATTTAATCTATTCTAGTTGTTGGTTTTATCTAGACTCGTAGTAAAGTATTGGAGTTGAGTTATTTTTATATATTATCTGTTTTTATGGATGTTGTTGTCTTTTAGTGGTTGTGTGTTTGGGAACCCCCCTCCTTCCTGGACCCTGGACAACCCCCCACCCTCCTCCCTGGACCCTGGACAGCCCCACCGGATATCCCCCCAGACAGCCCCACGGACAGCCCCCCCACCCTCCTCCCTGGACCCCGGACAACCCCCCGGACAGCCCCCCAGACAGCCCCCCACCCTCTTCCTTGGACCCCGGACAACCCCCCGAACAGCCCCGGACAGCCCCTGGACAGCCCCCCGAATAGCCCCCCGGACAGCCCCCCGGACATCCCCCCAGACAGCCCCCCCCCCCCCCACCCTCCTCCTTGGACCCCAGACAACCCCCCGAACACCCCCCGGACAGCCCCTCGCACAGCCCCCCCACCCTCCTCCCTGGACCCTAGACAGCCCCCCGGACAGCCCCCCGGACAGCCCCCCCACCCTCTTCCTTGGACCCCGAACAACCCCCCGCAAAGAGGATTCTCATAAAATGGAAAACATTTTAAGTATATATGGAAAACCGACCAAACGGATTCGGATTGTGTCGATACATTAGCACAACAATCCATGGGTTATATGTGACGTGTATGAGTCAACCCCGCCTCAATCTGAGGCGCGGTGTGGCCGCCACCACTCAAAGTGTCTGCCTTTTGTTTGAAAAGGACGTCATTTGAAGTGAAAAACATCAAATGGAATACGGAAAACCAACCAAACGCATTTGGATTGTGTCGATACTTTATCACAACGATCCATGGGTCTTATGTGATGTGTACGAGTCAACCCCGCCTGAATCTGAGGCACGGTGTGGCCGTAATCACTCTAAGTGTCTCTCTTTTGCTTAAAATGGACAACAATTTAAGTACATACAGAAAACTGACCAAACGCATTCGTTTTCCATTGAAACTTTACGAGAACGATCCATGGGTCATATGTGACGTGTAAGAGTCAACGCCGCCTCAATCCGAGGTGCGGTGTGGCTGGCACCACTCAAAGTGTCTGCCTTTTGTTTCAAAAGTACGTCATTTTAATTGAAAAACATCAACCAGCATATAGAAAACCGACCAAACGCATTCATATTGTGTCGATACATTAGCACAACAATCCACGGGTCATATGTGACATGTACGAGTCAACCCCGCCTCAATCCGAGGCGCGGTGTGGCCACCACCACTCAAAGTGTATGTCTTCTATTTCAAAAAGACATAATTTGAAGTGAAATACATCAACTGGCATACGGAAAACTGACCAAACGCATTCAGATTGTGTCGATAATTTAGCACAACGATCCATGGGTCATATTTGACATGTATGAGTCAACCCCGCCTCAATCCGAGGCACGGTGTGGCCGCCACCACTCAAAGTGTATGTCTTTTTGTTAAAATGGACAACAATTTAAGTACATACGGAAAACCGACCAAACGCATTTGGTTTCCATTGAAACTTTAGAAGAATGATCCATGGGTCATATGTGACGTGTACGAGTCAACTCCGCCTCAATACAAGGCGCGTTGTGGCCGACACCACTCAAAGTGGCTGCCTTTTGTTTCAAAAGTACATCATTTTAATTGAAAAACATCAACTGGCATACGGAAAACCGACCAAACGCATTCGGATTGTGTCGATACATTAGCACAACGATCCATTGGTCATATGTGACGTGTACGAGTTAACTCCGCCTCAATACGAGGCACGGTGTGGCCACCACCACTCAAAGTGTCTGTCTTTTGTTTCAAAAGGTCATCATTTGATGTGAAAAACATCAACTGGCATACGGAAAACTGACCAAATGCATTTGGATTGTGTCGATAGTTTAGAAAAACGATTCATGGGTCATATGTGACGTGTACGAGTCAACCTCGCCTGAATCTGAGGCACGGTGTCACCGGAAGCACTCTAAGTGGCTCTCTTTAGCTTAAAATGGACAACAATTTAAGTATATACGGAAAACCGACCAAACGCATTCGGTTTCCATTGAAAATTTAGGAGAACGATCCATGGGTCATATTTGAGGTGTACAAGTCAACGCCGCCTCAATCCGAGGCGCGGTGTGGTCGGAACCACTCAAAGTGTATGTCTTCTATTTCAAAAAGACATAATTTGAAGTGAAATACATCAACTGGCATACGGAAAACTGACCAAACGCATTCATATTGTGTCGATAATTTAGCACAACGATCCATGGGTCATATTTGACATGTATGAGTCAACCCCGCCTCAATCCGAGGCACGGTGTGGCCGCCACCACTCAAAGTGTATGTCTTTTTGTTAAAATGGACAACAATTTAAGTACATACGGAAAACCGACCAAACGCATTTGGTTTCCATTGAAACTTTAGAAGAATGATCCATGGGTCATATGTGACGTGTACGAGTCAACTCCGCCTCAATACAAGGCGTGTTGTGGCTGACACCACTCAAAGTGGCTGCCTTTTGTTTCAAAAGTACATCATTTTAATTGAAAAACATCAACTGGCATACGGAAAACCGACCAAACGCATTCGGATTGTGTCGATACATTAGCACAACGATCCATTGGTAATATGTGACATGTACGAGTTAACCCCGCCTCAATACGAGGCACGGTGTGGCCACCACCACTCAAAGTGTCTGTCTTTTGTTTCAAAAGGTCATCATTTGATGTGAAAAACATCAACTGGTATACGGAAAACTGACCAAACGCATTTGGATTGTGTCGATAGTTTAGAAAAACGATCCATGGGTCATATGTGACGTGTACGAGTCAACCTCTCCTGAATCTGAGGCACGGTGTCACCGGAAGCACTCTAAGTGGCTCTCTTTAGCTTAAAATGGACAACAATTTAAGTATATACGGAAAACCGACCAAACGCATTCGGTTTCCATTGAAAATTTAGGAGAACGATCCATGGGTCATATTTGAGGTGTACGAGTCAACGCCGCCTCAATCCGAGGCGTAGTGTGGCCGGCACCACTCAAAGTTTCTGCCTTTTGTTTCAAAAGTACGCCATTTTAATTGAAAAACATCAACTGGAATACGGAAAACCAACCAAATGCATTTGGATTGTGTCTACATTAGCACAAAGATACATGGGTCATATGTGACGTGTACGAGTCAACCCCGCCTCAATCTGAGGTGCGGTGTGGCCTCCACCACTCAAAGTGTCTGTCTTTTGTTTCAAAAGGTCGCCATTTGAAGTGAAAAACATCAACTGGCATACGGAAAACCAACCAAATGCATTCGGATTGTTTCGATACTTTAGCACAATGATCCATGGGTCATATGTGATATGTATGAGTCAACCCCGCCTAAATCTAAGGCACGTTGTCACTGGAATCACTCTAAGTGTCTCTCTTTTGCTTAAAATGGACAACAATTTAAGTACATACGGAAAACTGACCAAACGCATTAGGTTTCCATTGAAACTTTAGGAGAACGATCCATGGGTCATATGTGAGGTGTACGAGTCAAATCTGCCTCAATATGAGGCGCGGTGTGGCTGGCACCACTCAAAGTGTTTGCCTTTTGTTTTAAAAGTATGTCATTTTAATTGAAAAACATCAACTGGCATACGGAAAACCGACCAAATGCATTCGGATTGTGTCGATAAATTAGCACAACGATACATGGGTCATATGTGACATGTACGAGTCAACCCCTCCTAAATATGAGGCGCGGTGTGGCCGCCACCACTCAAAGTGTATGTCTTCTGTTTCAAAAGGAAATTATTTGAAGTGAAATACATCAACTGGTATACGGAAAACCGACCAAACGCATTCGGATTGTGTCGATACATTAGCACAACGATCCATGGGTCATATGTGATGTGAATGAGTCAACCCCGCCTCAATCCACGGCGTGGTGTGGCCGCCACCACTCAAATTGTCTGTCTTTTGTTTCAAAAGGTCGTCATTTGAAGTGAAAAACATCAACTGGCATACGGAAAACTGACCAAACGCATTCGGATTGTGTTGATACTTTAGAACAATGATACATGGGTCATATGTGACATGTACGAGTCAACCCCACCTTAATCTGAGGCACGGGGTGGCCTAATCACTCTAAGTGGCTCTCTTTTGCTTAAAATGGACAACAATTTAAGTACATACGGAAAACTGACCAAACACATTCGGTTTCTACTGAAACTTTAGGAGAACGATCCATGAGTCATATGTGACATGTAAGAGTCAACGCCGCCTCAATCCGAGGCGTGGTGTGGTCAGCACCACTCAAAGTGTCTGCCTTTTGTTTCAAAGGTACGTCAATTTAATTGAAAAACATCAACTAGCATACGGAAAACCGACCGAACGCATTCGGATTATGTCGATACATTAGCACAATGATCCATGGGTCATATGTGACGTGTACGAGTCAACCCTGCCTCAATCCGAGGCGCGGTGTGGCTAGTATCTCTCCATGTGTATGTATTATGTTTAAAATGGACATTATTTCAAGTAAAAATATGTGGTATACAAAAAACCGATCAAATTATTAATTGACTTCCAGATTCCACATATAATTGTCATATAAATTTTAAATTGAATTCTAAATGAATTATGTATGTTTATAATTACGTTATGAATTCTAATTTAATTATGGATGTGTATAGTTCCACCATTATATGTTAAATGTGTATGAATTTGTTCTCTATATGTAAGTGTTAGTTGGTTATTGCAGGTACAATAATTGTATATGTATGTGTTAGTTTATTGCAGGTACAATAATTGGATTAAAAATGAGAGGGAACCCACAAAATGATACCTGGTGGGCAAATTGGAGAGCCGGTGGTCAAATTGGAGAGCTCTGGGTAAATTGCAGAGCTACTGTGCAATTTGCCCAGTAGAGGCTATGCCAACCGTTCAAAACCGTTGGCATAGAATGTGTAGGTATTGTTTTACCAACGGTTCAGAGAAACATTGGTAAAACACTTTTCCCAATGGTTCTAAACCATTGGGAAAGAGGATATGTTGGGTTTTTTCCAACGGTTTGACAAATCGTTGGGAAAAACATGATATTTTGTGCAATGTATGCCAACGGTTGTAAACCGTTGGGAAAAAGCTAGCCCAACGGTTTTCCAGAACCATTGGGATAGTGTAATTTTTCAGCACCCTATCCCAATGGTTCACTGTAAACCGTTGGGTTTTTCCCAACGGCTTACTTCCCTACGGTTTGCAGAACCGTTGGTATAACATATACCAACGAATCTGCAGCCTTTCCCAACAGTTCTAAACCATTGGGAAATTCTGCATTTCCAGTAGTGCGTGCGGCCAAACCAAGCGAGAAGGGTGGCCGAGACAGTAGTTAACGCATAGTTAGCACATGGTTTGTTAAACCATGCAAACTAATTGTGCGAGCACTTAAACGAGATCCTTAAATTGTGGATCTCACTCGTTTTTGTCTTTAGGTGGCTTTTTTTCCCTCTTAAGCGGCCATAACATGGGATTACTCTTCCTTGAATGTAGGATAACCTCTCCCAAGTGTTTTGGAGGTGATCCTAAGTCTTCTCTTGGTGAATCTAAGCCAGTATCTTGAGGTAGGTAGATTTTCTTCTTCGTTCTTGTTCAGTTTATTACATCTACTTAGATCTATATCTCCTCTTCTCACGGTTTCTTGGATCTACACCCATTATGGGTAGATCTAAGTGTGTGGATTCTAGTTTTGATGAGTTTTGGTCTTGGTCTTTCTAGGAGAAGTGATCTAAGGCTAGTTCTTAAAGAATCAACCCTTTTCTCTTGAGGGTTCTTCATTCTTTGTGGTTTCCGTCAAAACCCGAGGTAGGGTCCCAAATCTTTAACACTTTATTTAAGAATTATATATTCTTTAAATAAATTGAGAATGTGAATTTCCTTTATTTTGATATGTCGATGAATGACACTTTTTATGTTATTAAATAATGCCACCCACATGAGATAAATGGGGACTTGAACCTGTGTTGATTTTAAGCATGGGTTGCTATTTTAGTTAAAGTGATATGATTAAATACATGAATGATTGGAATGGGGAGATTGAGTATAAGGATAATTAATTGTAGAATTAATTATCAAGTCATGAGTTGGAATGTGTTTGTGGCCTTTACAAATTATTTGGAATATTGAATATTTGACATGTTCGGGAGATAATTTAGAAACTGGTAATAATTAATGGATGGATTAATTATTACATTTTAAATGTTAAATAATTAACTAATTGATTATTGGTTAAATATATAAGATTTAATTAATTAATTGTTGAATCAATTAATTTGAAAACATTAAACTATGATTGTGAATTGATTGTTGGTTACGATTGTTAGCTGGGAGTACTTTTGATGTGTATTAGTTTCCCATGCCTTATGTTTTCTTAGATACAGTTTTTTAGAGATATGATATGTTGTGTGAGATGATAAATAAATATCTTGTCTTGTTCGGAATGTTTTGAGATGATTACGGTGTGCTTGTAGATTGTTAAAGTCCTGGACGAACCATTGTTTGAATGGACAGGTTTAGACTTGTTAAATAATTTGGATAATTAAGTGATGAGTTAATTATTCAGTTGTCTTGCTAAGAATAATTAATAATTAATTAATTATTAATTAATGATATGTTGAATGGTTAATTATTTATTGACCTATCTGAAGAGTGATTTGTGTTGTTAATTAATTGTTTAATTAATTAATGGTTTGGTTTTTTGGTGTTAGACATGGTATTCTAAACCAATGATAGATGTATATGTATGATTGATGAATGATTTTTGATGTAGGGAATGATGCTCCAAATACTCACAGGGTATTAGACATGATGTTCTACACCAATGATAGAAGTATATGTATGATTGATAAATGGGTTTTGAGAAAGGGAATGATACTCCAAATACTCACGGGGTGCTAGACATGGCATTCTACACCCAGCTTGCAAGAAAATATTCTTTCATGGGATAGGGATTGATGCTCTAAATACCAATGGGTTGTGAGACATGGACTGATTCTCTGAATACTCACAAGGGTGCTATACATGATGTTATACAACCATTAATTAACATGGGATTGTGGGTCCAATTGATCGTGTATGCAATGAGTTAATGGTTAATAAAGGTTGTTGTGGCATGATGACTTATGTTTTGATTATGAGAAAGGGTTTAGACTTATTAATGAATAGTTTGAGCCACTGTTAGTGGATAGACCCAGGAGTGAATCACTATTTTAGTGGACGGGATAAGACATAACATATGAAAGATTAAATTGAATAACTTATGACGCGTTATCCAATCCAAAGCACAAGCTTGGATTCAATCTTTACTTTGTTTATTTAGATGGTATTTAGAAACATTTGTGGTGAGTGACTTATACGGGGGATGTCGGGCATAGGCTGAATCTCAATACTTTCATAATAAGATTTGAGTAATTGATAAATGAAAAATGATTATGTAATGATTGTTGATTATGAATGAGAAAATGAAAATTACAGGTTCAGACACCAGCTGAGGGCTAAATAAGGTACTTGAATATGTAGTTACTTTGTACTACTTACTTTATTTTATTTATTCCTTCACGTGTTTTAAATTATTTATTAAATGTTTGGATTTGGGGTATACACCGATGGTCCCGGCCTACTGAGATTTATATCTCACACCCTACTCGGGCCGCCATTGCACTGGGTAGCCGAGTAGACTCTATTTGGTTGTAGGACTATGCTATTTTCATTTACTTGGGAGATAGGATTAGAGGACCAAGTGGATGCTCAAGATGCTCGAGGAGATATCCCTTGGGGCTTTGAGTCATTATTTATTTATTTCTGTATTGGAATTTAAAACATGTTATTTTTCCACTATTTTCTACTTTTGTATCATTATCATGTCATGCATGAATCTTCTGTATAATTTGACATTGTCCACTTTTATAAAATGAGTATTATTTGTATTTCATTGTTTTTCATTTATGAGTTATTGCTTCCGCTATTGTTTGTTATCTACACTGATATTCCCTTGTGCAACTCTGATAAGAGGGTATAGTATCCCCACTGACTATCTTTAGACCCTTGCTGCTAGTCAGAAGCCTCTGGCATATGGGGAGATGCGCTTGAGGTCATGTGGTGACCAGTTCGGCCGCAAGTTTAGTGGTGAGTCAGGTCAGGACGTTACAAAGTGGTATCATAGGTTTTGGTTTCTTCCTTTTCCTTTGTCTTACTTTTTTTTGGTTGGAAGATAGGAGACTAGGAATTTGTCGGCGCTTGGGTTAGTAGTCGTGCTTGGGACTGATCACCTCATGTACAGGAAATGAACAAGTGTCCAGGAATGGGAATTGATGTTTGTACTATTTGAGGTTACAGTTGATGTGATTTCACCTTGAGCGACTGGTGTATTTTCCGTGGTTTATTGATTTTGAGAATTTTGAAAAGAATAATTTTATTAGCCTGATATGTCAAGGAATTATCATACATGCATCATCTTAGTCTCTTAGAGATTCACATGTAATGCATATAACATGCCATGTAGTTTCATTAGTAGGATGTCTGCTAATTTGGATTGTGTTCCTTGGGTGCAATTCCATGTCTGATATTCTTTAACATGCCTCTATAGATATCATGTTATGGTGATATATTTAACATGCTTAGTTGGTTATATTCCATAATACTTCAGTTATTAGCATGTTTTGTTGTTCTTCCATGCTTCTGTGTTGTATCATGTTGTTGTGTTATTGCTAATGCTAACATGTTAAAGATGTTTTGATATATGAAATGGGTGCTAAAGATAAGATGTTAAATAAATGTCGATTGTGTTAAATGGGAGCCAAAAATCCAGCGATAAGGTGTATGGGCGCCTTATTTATTGGTAGGACGTCACCCATATAATTTGGACCATAAGGTTGATCATGTTAATTTCTGAATTGACATTGGTATCGATTAATGAGAGCCAATTTTTAACCCATGGAGTGTGTGGTCACTTCATGAATTGGGAAATGACGACTCATATTAAATGTAATGACTTTATGCCATGTGAAATGCTAATAAATGTGAAAGATATTTAATGTTGATCTAAAATCAATTGGCTAGCTTCTAAAATGCAACTGGACCCAAGTAGGTCAGTTGGGGAATGTTTTTATGAGATAACATGTTTGAGTGTTTAAAATTTTAATACTTGTGTGTTTGCTATTGGTTTGATTTATAGAGAACCCAGGTTGGTTAAAATGGGATCCTCTTAGGTCGCCTTATCTTCTTAAAAGAAATTTATTTTGATAAGATTCCTAAAAATGAGAGGATGTCAACTAATGTAATGTTTTGAAAAGGAAGTTTTATGAAACTTGCCTGTTTTTCCTTGGGGCATTTTGATAATGGTAATTTGATGTTTTGATTAAATCATGTGACGATTAAAGATTAAAATTGATTAAATATAAGAGGCATCGAAATGGAGCCTTTTGTGGTGTCCACTGTTTAAAACCCTTATGTAAAGGGTAGTTCGGACTTTTCTTGAGTTGCCTTGGAACGGAAGCGTGAGTAATTTCTGTAGGAATTCTTCTCCTTAGAAATGGACTTATGTTTGGATTTTGATCCTAATGGATTATTTTAAGTGACACGGTTTAGGGTTGACACTTTTTCTTCGTAATGGGCTAACCTGCGGTCAGTAGTGCCCTTGGAACTTAAATTCCTTGCTAGCGCTAGGGCTTTTCTCATTCTTTTGGAGTTGTTGGGTGCCGTTGTCCTAGGTAGAACTTCCAGTTTCCAATGACACCCTTGTTCGACCGGGTGTTGATGTGTTTCTTGACCTTGTTTGGGGCTTGAGCATCTAGTAATGCTATTTTTCAGCTGGTTAGACGTGCCTCGGGCATAGTCGACTACTTTGTTGGTCGTTTGACCCTTTCTTCTTAGTAATGGATGACTAGTTATGGAGTCGTCCAGGAAAATGGTCATATGAGGCAATATGACTCCACAATAAGTCTTTTTGTACTGTTGAGTACGGTCTCAGGTTAACTCCATGTAGAGTAACTTGAGTGTTAAAGAATCGGCTTCATTTCAATACATGGAATAGTTTTCGAAAGACCCGGGTGTTTTGACACGCCGATCTTGTTGTTAATCTAGTGCGCTGGTGAGAATCTGATCTTTTCTTGAGATGTTATGGGAAATATTAAGGTGGGTATTGCAACTTTGTTCACGATGAATGTGTTGGCAGGTGATGTTGAGCTTTTAGAATAGATATGTCCGGTAACAGTTTGACTGGTCTTCTTCATGACCTCGGTTTTCTCTTAGTGCACTCTTCTGAACACGATGATCATTTCTCCTATATTTAACTCGTCATGGAGACACTAAGATAGCGTTGGTCTTTTTCCATGCTACAGTTTAAATGTTGTTGGGCTTGATGATTATTTGTTATCTGGGTAGTACGCGGGATGCGTTGATCATTTGGGCTACTTCCTTATTCGTGTTTGGGAATGGTTGTTTTTAAAATATCCTTGTGATGGCTTGACTTGAAAACTTCCCCAGATGTTGGGTAAGTACTTAATTATACTGATGGATGGTTTTGGAATAGTTTTAAAGGCATGTCATCGGATTAAGGGTGAAAGTGGCTTTTGGGTCTGTGGCGTCTTTGAGTGAAGCATGAGAAACCTATTCTTTTGTTTGATCGAGTTTCAACCTTTTACGTTGACAAGGTCCTTCTAAAGACCTAGGGTATAAGATCTGTTTTGATGTTTGAGCTTTAGAGTAATCTTTGGATCTAGTTAAAAAGTCTTATCCATCAGGTTGAGCAGGGTTAAAGGTGTGTTTTGTGTTGGGAACGCAACATGTCACTTCTAACAAGATTAAATGACCTTGGAAGGTCGGTTGTTTTAGTAGTGGTTCCCGATGGCTTCTCAGGGATGAGAAGTTTTTAAGGTTGGTATAATGTAAGATCCTGTGTTTTGAACCGGGTTAAAATTATGAATGTTTCTGAATTCTTTTTCGGTTCATCATCGGGTCGTTTTTTTTAAATCGAGATCCGTAATTTTATTTCGATTGTTAGAACACCTAAAGATGTATTTTTTTTAAATTTGGTAGATGTTTTGAGGTAAAAGGGGAATTCCCACAGGTGGCGCATAGTTTATCTAACTGTGCGGCCAAACCGTGTGTAGTTGGTCTTGGAGGAAGTAGCTTTCGCACGGGCAGCGAACGATTTGTCTAACCTTGTGGCCAAACCATGCGAGAAAGGGTGGTCGAGGCAGTAGTTAACGCACTGTTAGCACACAGTTTTTCAAATCGTGCAAACTAACCGTGTGGTCACTTAAACGAGATCCTTAAATTGTGGATCTCACTCATTTTTCCTTTAGATGGCTCGTTTTTCTTCCTAAGCATCCATAACTCGGGATTAATCTTTCTTGAAGGTAGGAGAACCTCTCCCAAGCGTTTTTGAGGTTATCCTAAGGCTTCTCTTGGCGAATAGAAGCTGGTATCTTGAGGTAGGTAGATGTTCTTCTTCGTTCTTGTATAGTTTTTATATCTACTTAGATCTACATCTCCTCTTCTAACGGTTTCTTAGATCTACACCCTTCATGAGTGGATATAACTGTGTGGATGCCAAGTTTGATGAGTTTTGGTATTGTTCTTTCTAGGAGAAGTGATCTAAGGTGGGTTCTTGAAGAATCAACCCATTTATCTTGAGGGTTCTTCGTTCGCTGTGGTTTCTGTCAAAACCTGAGGTAGGGTCCCAAATCCATAACACTTTATTTAAGAATTATAGATTCTTTAAATAAATTGAGAATGTGAATTTTCTTGATTTTGATATGTCGATGAATGACACTTTTGATGTTATTAAATAATGCCACCCACATGAGATAAATGAGGACTTGAACATGTGTTGATTTTAAGCATGGGTTTCTATTTTAGTTAAAGTGATATGATTAAACAATTGAATGATTGGAATGGGGATATTGAGTATAAGGATAAATAATTATAGAATTAATTATCAAGTCATGAGTTGGAATGAGTTTGTGGTCTTTACTGATTATTGGGAATATTGAATATTTGAAATGTTAGGGAGATAATTTAGAAACTCGTAATAATTAATGGTTGGACTAATTATTACATGTTAAATGGTAAATGGTTAACTAATTGATGATTGGTTAAATAGATATGATTTAATTAATTAATTATTGAATTAATTAATTTGCAGACATTAAATTATGATTGTGAATTGATTGTTCGTTACGATTTTTAGTCGGGAGCACTTTTGAGGCGTATTATTTTCCCATGCCTTAAGTTGTCTTGGATGGTGTTTTTTAGAGATATGATATGTTGTGTGAGATAGTCACTAAATATCTTGACTTGTTCAGCTTGTTTTGAGATGATTATGGTGTTCTTGTAGATTGTTAAAGTCATGGACGAATCATTGTTTGAATGGACGGGTTCAGACTTGTTAAAGAATTTGGATAATTAAGTTCATTGATAATTATTCAGTTGGATTTCTTAGAATAATTAATTGTTAATTAATTATTAATTAATGAGATGTTTAATGTTTAATTATTTATTGACTTATCTGAAGAGTTATTTGTGTTGTTAATTAATTGTTGAATTAATTAATGGTTCGGTTTTGTGGTGTTAGACATGGTATTCTACACCAATTATAGATGTATATGTATGATTGATGAATGAGTTTTGAGACAGGGACTGATGCTCCAAATACTCACAGGGTGTTAGACATGATGTTCTACACCAATGATAGATGTATATATATGATTGATAAATGGGTTGTGAGACAGGGACTGATGCTCCAAAAACTCACAGGGTGCTAGACATGACATTCTACACCTAGCTTGCAAGAAAATATTCTTTTATGGGTCAGAGATTGATTCTCCAAATACCCATGGGTTGTGATACATGGACTGATGCTCCAAATACTCACAAGGGTTCTAGACATGACTTTCTATACCCATTAATTAACATTGGACTGTGGGTCCAATTGTTCGTACATGCAATTAGTTAATGGTTAATTAAGGCTATTGTGGAATGATGACTTGTGTTTTGATTATGAGAAAGGGTTTAAACTTATTAATTAATTGGGTGAACCACTATTAGTGGACGGACCCGGGAGCGAATCACAATTTTAGTGGACAGGTTTAGACATAACATATGAAAGATTAAATTGAATAACTTATGACGGGTTATCCAAGCCAAAGCACAAGCTTGGATTTAATCTTTACTTTGTTTATTTAGATGTTCTTTAGAGACATCTATGGTGAGTGACTTATACGGGGGATGTCGGGCGTAGGCTGAATCTCAAGACTTTCATAATAAGATTTGAGTAATTGATAAATGAAAAATTATTATGTAATGATTGTTGAGTAAGCATGACAAAGGAAAAGTGAAGGTTCAGACACCAGTTGAAGGCTGAAGCAGGTACTTGAGTATGTATTTACTTTGTACTACTTACTTTATTTTATGCATGCCTTCATGTGTTTTAAATTATTTATTAAATGTATGGATTTGGGGTAGACACTGGTGGTCCCGACATACTGAGATTTATATCTCACACCCTACTCGGGCCACCATTTCACTGGGTACCCAAGTAGATTCTATTTGGTTGTAGGACTATGTTGTTTTCATTTACTTAGGAGATAGGAGTAGAGGAACGAGCGGATGCTCAGGATGCTCGAGGAGATCTCCCTTGGGTATTTGTGTCATTATTTATTTATTTCTATATTGGAATGTGAAACATGTTGATTTGTTCACTATTTTCTACTTTTTTATAATTAGTATGTCATGCATGCATCTACTGTATAATCTGGCATTGGTCACATTTATAAAATGAGTATTATTTATCTTATGTTGTTTGTCATTTATGAGTTATTGCTTTCACTATTGTTTGTTATCTACACTGATATTCCGTTGTGCAACTCTGATAAGAGGGTATAGTCTCCCCACTGACTATCTTTATACCCTCGCTACTAGTCGGCAGCCTCTGGTATATGGGAAGATGCGATATAGGTCATGTGGCGACCGGTCTAGCCACCGGTTTAGTGGTGAGTTGGGCCGGGACGTTACAAACACCACACATGCCACTAACTGAATAAATTATCATAATAATAAATGTTATGCTCATATGATGTCGATGTCAGATAATGAGACAAAAATTGTGGCGGATGATGGAGAGTGAGTGTGCCATGAGTTGGGGGGTGAGCTTTGATCATAGTGTATAATGGATGAGGTGGGTCACTGGTTTGGATCTTCTAGAAAAAAAATTCCAAGAGTGTAGCCAGGGAGAGGTTAGTCTGGTGAGGGGTTTGTTACGAGGTTGTGTGGTACTAGTTCATAGAGGAGGAGGTGTACTGAGATGATAACCAATGGCTCAAAGGATATATAGATAGTAAGGCTTGATGTATGTGTGATGAAGACACTACAAGAAAAAAATGGTTTAGCGGTGATTTTTTAGGGACAGGTTTTGAAAACCATCATTTAATTTTTAGTTTTTATTTTCTTAGAAATAGTTTTTTCATATTGTTTTTATTTAGTAGTCATTTTTAAATTTTTTAAAAATATTTAAAAAAATTATGAAATGATTTTTAATTTTTAAATTTATAATTATTTATTATCAGTTTTTATTTTTTATTTTTTATTTTTTTATTTTCTTATTTTTTATTTTTTATTATTTATTATTTATTATTTATTATTGACTAGTATTTATTATTTATTATTTAATAATTAGTTATTATTATATATTATTTAAAATCTAATAATTTATAATGATTACTTTATAATGATTAATTATCTATAATTTTCTAACATTTTTTTATTTTTTATTTTTTATTTCTTATTATTATTGTTTCTTATTGTTTATTATATATTATATAATAATAATTAGAATTTGTTTGTAATTATTTACTATTTTTTTAAATTTGAAATAATTATAAATTATTATTTATTTAAATATATATTTATATATATTATGTGCTTATATATCTATATAATTATAGGAATATATATGTATATTTATATGTGTTTATACACACATGCACACGCACACACACAAAGATATATATGTGTGTGTATATATATATTGTAATTATATATATTTAAATAAATTAATTTATAGTCATATATTAATAGATATTTATATGTATTTATGTATATTTATCTGTATTTATATAAATTTTTATATATTTATATATATTTATATATATTTATATATATTTATATATATTTATATATATTTATATATATTTATATATATTTATATATATTTATATATATTTATATATATTTATATATATTTATATTTATATTTATATATTTATATATTTATATATTTATATATTTATATTTTTATATTTTTATATATTTATATTTTTATATTTTTATATATTTATATATTTATATATTTATATATTTATATATTTATATATTTATATATTTATATATTTATATATTTATATATTTATATATTTATATATTTATATATATTTATATATATTAAGTGGGTATATATATAATCAATACAGTTCGACCATGGATTTAGAGATCCTAACCCATGACCTCAAATTTGTTAAAAAAAGAAACAAATAAGAAAAATAGTAGAAAATGGGGTCATACAATGCATAAAAATGACAAAGAAAAGAAAGCAAGAGATCAAATCGTGTCGCTCCCTCTAGAAACCAAATTTCTAGGATGTTGGCTCTACCCTTTGGATTTCGACCTCCCCTCCATGATTTGTTCTTTTGATGCAACTCATGCTCATAATTCGATGATGAGTCCAAGGAGTCCAGTGGAAGGATGCAGCTCATGTATTTCCAAGATAGATCCCCTAAATCCCTCACTGGATTAGCTCAATGTCTATCTTCAATATTTTTTTATAATAATTTATGCAATATAAGGATGTCCTTGTATCCAAAAATGTTTAGTTCCATTTTAGAAAATTTAACTTCAAGATGAAAATCAAACCATTTTTCAGTTCTTTATTATGACCCTGAGGAAGCCTTTCACCCTCATAATCTTCTGGGGAAGTTTTGATATTTTTTCCCAGGAATATTCACATTCTTTGATAAGGAATTTCCAAATGAGTTTTAAGAGGATTTCATACAGTTAGAAAATTGAGATGGGTAAAACCATTCTACATTTTCTAATACCTCAGGTTGAATCCTGGAAGAAGGAATTACTTGTAAAGGAATTCCATTAACCAAGGTACCTATCCAATCCAATAGTGTTCCATTCGACATTACCTGGTCAGTCATATGAATATCAGTGGGAGTGATAACAGATGAAACATGTTTTAGTTCGAACATAGACTCATGTGGTTAGAGATTCCCATGAGTAACCAATTAGAAACCCTCACCAACCAGTGAAATAATATTTCCCTTTAATGATGATGCATGTATTTCATCTCGGGTTAGGGTGATACATGCTATCAATGGATCGGTAAAGGGATGAGAAATGCTGAAATGACCATCAATTCTCACTGAATTCATCTTAGAAATTTTAGAAGAAGCCGTGAAAAACTTGGATTTTTATTTTCCCTTTGTGTGGGTATATATATACCCTTGTGTTTATGTTTATTTATGTATCATTATATGTGTTTATAAATATTTATATTGATATTGATATTGATATTGATATTTAATCATCTTTAATTATTTATATAAGTGTATATATATATATATATGTTTGTATATTTATTTATAATTATATATATTTATACATATTTATATATATTTATATGTATTTACATATATATTTATGTATATTTTTATATTTTTATATTTATATTTATTTATATTTATTTATATTTATATATATTTAAAAATATTCATATGCATTTATATTTATATATATAACATTGATATACATATATAGTTATATTGATCATATTCAAGTAATGTCTTCGTATATAGTTATATGTATTTATATTGATGTATATTTATTTTTCTTTATATAAAATTATATTTAATAATATATGTATTTATATGTATTTATATTTTATCAAGTTAATTTATTTATATTTATATATAATTTTAGATAATTTTATGTATTTGAGAATATTTATATATATTGATATACATTTATATTTACTATGTGGGTATATATATACTATTGAATTTAACTGTATATATTTATATTTATATTTATATATGTATTTATATATATTTATGTATATATGTATACATGAATATATATTATTTCTATATATATACATATATATATATATTATGAATAAATATATGTACACATATGTACTCATTTTCATGTATTTATCTATATATATATATATTAGAATGTTAAATTTTATTTAGTCACCACATGAAGAGCATGGTGGAGTGGTAAAGATTACACACACACACACACACACACACACAGATATATATATATATATATATATATGCTTGATTTTACAGGTTGGTTTGGTGAGTAAGGGTGTTGTGGGCCAAGGCTAGGGTGAGCTCGGGATAAATAATAAATTAATAGTTATAATTTTTAAATTTTAAATTATTTTAAAAAATAAATAAATAATTGCTGCTAAATGAACAACTTATAAATAAAAAATGGCATGGAAATATTCCCAACACATGAATACACAACACCTTTAGAAAGTGTTGTAAATCATTTAGCATTGGTTTAAACTTCCACTAATACCCTATTTTCTTATTTTATGTTGGTGATGCAATAATGTATGACCAAAGAAGAGTTGATGAGGCTGGTATGGAGGATTTACACTGTCGATTATCTATTTAATGGTTGTAGAGAATCCTACTACATAAGTTTTGTGTAATACATGATGATGCTGATGTGGTGGATAAGGACCCATAGAAGATGAAGATAGGTTCCCCCAAATCATAAGGTTTAAATTTTAAAAAATAAAATAAGTATATAAACCTATCAAAAAACACACACAATTCATGTGACCATATTTGAATTTACCAACCACCCTCTCCCCTTAAGGGTTGATTCACCTCAAATTACTCACTTTTATTACAAACATGGCCTGAAACACTTTTTAAAAATAGTCCTTAATGATATGACCAAGTGGGATAATAGTGTATATGTTATCTATAGTAACTTGGAAATCTATCTATTCCATGATTTGAACCCCTGTTTATATCACACTTAATTTCATGTAATTAACCCTTTATTTATTTATATTAAGTATATAAAGTTATTGCGTTATGTTTGGGAAGGTTTAGTGGAGTTTTCAAAAAGTTTTTTGGGATTTTTTGGAGGTCTAAGTTTTGAGCATGGTTAGTAGAAACTATACAACACCTCTAATAAATCATGCAAGGGGAAAACAGGGTTATCTGGATAGGCACGTGATTAGCGCATAGTTTGGCCAAGTCGTGCATCCACCCATGTAAAATAGTGAATATTTTAATAGAGGAGATAAGTGTGGTTAGCGAATGGTTTGTCTAACCATGCGATCCAACCATGAAAGGGGTGTTTGAAGGTAGTGGAGGTCCCACAGATTGTGCATAGTTTTTTAAACTGTGTGCCTAAATCATACACCATTAAAAACGAGATCTGAAATTTTTAGATCTAATTTTTTATTTTCCCCTTATTTGAATTTTTTCCATAATATGACTGAAAACTAATTTTCACTCCTCCCAAAGGTTGTGAAGACCCTTCCCCTTGATCAAGGTGTGAGCTATTGGTGATTCGTGATGCATTGGGATCCTTGATTCCTTAGTAAGTGCTCATTTTTTGTGGTTTCTTTTAGTTTTCTTCTTCTTCCCTCCCTTGGATTCATAGATCTAACTCGTTGTAGATAGATCCACGGTGTGTGATTCCAATCATAACAATATATGGCTATGTCGAGGATGGGTAACAACATCTAAGGAAGGTTTTGTAAGATAAAAGCCACGTTTTTGAGTTTTTTTACCAATATTTGTTTTCACCTAAGTTTTAAGGTAAGTGGCATCACTCATGACTCATCTTTACTAGAATTAGAAATATTTTTTTAAAAAAAAATTAGTTGCTTGATTTTAATTGTAAAATTTATGTTAAATGTTTGATGGAAATCCTCTTTAGTGATGGTTTGTGAAATTTCATAAATTGTCCATTTTTTATAAAGTTTTTTATTTCATGATTTTAAAATATTGATTTTAAAATATGGTTGTGTTTTGATTCATAGAAAAATATTTTTGTAAATTTTTTCAATAAAATAATTGTTTTATTGAAATGTATGGGCTTGTGTTTTTGAATATTTGATTGTTATCTGTTCATAAATTGGTCATTTTTTATAAAGTTCTTTATTTCATGATTTTAAAATATGGTTGTGTTTTGATTCATAGAAAAATACTTTTGTAAATTTTTTCAATAAAATAATTGTTTTATTGAAATGTATGGGATTTTGTTTTGGAATATTTGATTAGAATATATTCATGTGCATTGGGATGGATGAGGGTGTGAAGTTCCCCCTTCTAAAGAATGGGATGGATAGGGGCATGAAGTTCCCCCATCAAAATGGTTCACCTAGTGATGACTTGGTGAAATTATGACTCACCGATCAAGAGTATAGGGAACTCCATGATTGACATGCATGTTTGTATGTGTGTGCTGTTTTTATGTGTGTAAATGAATGGGTATGCCAGAAATAAAATTTGAGAAATGGTTTAAAAGTCTTGTTTGATTGCCTTCCATGGAAAACCATTTTAGTTTGGAAAATGGTTTGTCATTGATATAAATTGTTTTATATCAATTGTTTCATATAAATATGCTATCTTGTTCTATTATAGTGGCGTGAGTAGGGAAATCATTTTGGAAAATCCTACTGATTTTTATACACACCCCCTAATTAAGAACTTTGGTTCATTTTCAAATGTTGTATATTGAGACATAAGTAAAGGAAAGGAATCTCATTTCTTTAGGGATGCATCATAATAACTTGGGAATGGATTATAGAGTAAAATCTTAGAGCTTGTTTCGGTTTTTCTTCTTAATTTATTAGTTTTATTTCAGTTTTTTTGGTTTTATTTTCCACTTTGTTCTATGATGTGATTCATTTTGTAGTTTTGTTTTTTTCTTAGTTGGTATTAATTTAAGTTCTATTACTTTTTTATAATTCATTATATAATGGTTTTTGGTTATTATATACTTGGTTTTGGTTGTTTTATTCTCAAAGGGAAAATCATCCTCCAATTATATTAAATCCCTTGGAATTTATTTCCATAATTTAAAGTCTTGGGGATTTCAAATAAGTCATAGTAATGTCCTACCACATTATCAATCCAGTGAGGAGGGTCCGGATGTTAAAAATAGTATTAGTCCTTCCCGGTATATCTTTCATTTTGGGAAAAATGGTATTGGTTTTTTGATCTTAGAGTTGGGATAATATTATGGAGTAGGATATTTAGGACATAAAATATAGAGCATAAAAATTAATAGCTATGCTATTTATATTGATATTCAAGTTACCAAGGAGTTGGGTACATAAGTATTTTGACACACTTTTGGGAGTTGTAACCTCATATTCATGGGTTTATCTAATGACAAGAGTATGACATGCATTGATATAAATGACTTCCCACTAGGAGTTCATATTTCATTATGATTAATTATTTATGATTTGGTGAAAATTTATTGATTTCTAAAAATGGTTGAAAATGGTTTTATTTTCATAATTATGGTGGAATTTTCAAAAATGGTTTGACAATGGAAAATCTTGAATTTTTGAAATCATTGTTGTGATATTTTTGATATAGTGAATTTTAAATTGTTAGTCCTTTAGTTGATAGAGAGTGATACTAAATGGAGTTCTCACCTAATTATATAAAAGGACACTGATTAGGTATAGAAGAAACCAATCAGACGTGGCTGCTAAGAATGTGGATGCACCTAAGCCACATGTGAACCAATAGTTGGTTCAGAGTATTTTCTAGTATTTTTAATCTATGGATAGAGGGGACTAAAGTGATGAACCAAGTGAAGTGGATCATTCTTTTTAGTTCCAATTGTATAATCCACCCATATTTTGGGGTGATTCAGAACTGTAGAAAGGTTAGGTGTAGCTAAATCATATGAATCGAATATTATATTTCCTTGGCACACCAATAGAGTGGAAAGTCAAGTTACAAATGTACATGCCGAAAGTTCTAGTATGCCAGTGGTTGGATTTAGTAGTTCAAGATAAATTATAAAATGGCATTGCATAAGAGGATTTTGAAAAATTATTCATCAAAAAATTCTATCCTCACAAATTCAAGATTTCTAGAATGATGGATGTGTTCATCTTGAAGATATAGAATCACACAATTATAGAGTACAAGGAAAAATTCATGAATTTATTCCACTTTTCACCAGAAATTTCAACAAGTGTGTCCTTTAAGAAATTTATTTTTGAATCAAGGTTGAGGCTAGATATTTTCTCAAAAAAATTCATTCTTTTTATAATGGATTATGTAAAAAATTTCAATAGAAAGATAGTGGTAGAAAGATATTCCTTAAAAACTATGGTTGGAGGAATCATGTTGATACCTAAAAGAAATATTTGGAACTCTAATGTTGGTAGTATGTAGAAAAGTGACACCTAATTCTAAGGTAGTGGGATGACTCAAAATCAAATGCCTAGATCAAGGAATATTCTTCCAAAACCAAAGATAAAACATATATGTTTTCAATGTGTTTCTTTAGACCAAATAAAGCAAGATATTATGGTACCAATTTATCTTGTCGAAATTGAAACCAGATGGGGAATCTTTTGGGCTATTGTGTAGTGATCCAAGGTTGGGTTCTAGGGACACATCTCATGTTTTGTAGAGATCATATTATTTTATTGGATGAGGGAATCATAATACCACTTGTTAGTAGAACTGAGGAAGCCATATAGACTCTAGGAATACCATGAATCCTTAACCAGTGCAATCTCAACATGGAAATAAATAACAAATCGAAGTGAGTAAGAAACTATATGGAGCTGACTAAGTTATTTTGGATGATCAATCAGGACCATAGATGGTGAGAGGTATGATTCTATTAAATTCTACCCTTATAAAAGATATTTTTTATATGTTTTCATCCCACTCATTTATTTATTCTTGTTCTATTTATCTTTAGATTTTTCATGTTGATCTGATGCCCTCTATTTTGAAACATCAAACTCCTCTCAACCAAAGAGAATATCGATACTTTATATGAAAATAACTTTCTATAAAAATTGATATATTTGAGTTAATATGGTATTTATCCATGGTTGAGATAGATTTATATGACATAATATTGGGTATGGATTGGATGATAATGTTCAAAGATCATATCTATTTTTATACCATAAGGGTTAGTTTTACGACTGATGATGGCATTGAGCATCACTTTAAAGGAGACTGGAATGTAAATGCAGGTTCCATGGTCTTTTTGGCACCAGTAGTTGTAATAATCTCATACCATTTGGTAGTTTTGAACTTTTAATTGGGGTAATATATTTGTGATAGTGGTTTTACAATAGTTATGGATTAGTTTTCGGATGTTTTTTCCCTTAATTTCTTAGGGTTTCCACCCAAAAGATAAGTGGAGTTTACAATTGATCATTTACAAGGGACTAGTCTTATATCACTTCCATATTATCATATGGAACCAATAAATGTAAGGTAATTATAATTCTATTTGCAGTAGTATAAAATCAAAGAGTTCATTCGTTCTAGTACATCTTCATGGGAAAGGCCGATTTTGTTTATGAAAAAAGAATATTGAACTCATAATATTTTTGTAGATTATAATAAACATAACAAAGTTATAATAAAGAATATTTATTCACTTCTACGCAATGATGATATGATTGATAAATTTAAATGAGATTAGTGATTCTGTAAAATTGACTTATTTTCAGGATATCGCTAATTACGGGTTCAGAATGAGAATATTCCATAGAGAGATTTCTAGAGTATATATGGACATTATGAGTATGTGTTTATTCCATTTGGCCTTATGAATTAACCCACGGTATTTATGGAACTAATGAATTCGATATTTCAAAGGTATCTATATTCTTTTATAATGGTTTTTATTGATGACATGTTAGTGTATTCAAGAACAAGGGATGAGCATGAAAAACACATGGAAACAATATTGGATATCTTGTGGGATCATCATTTTTATTAAAAACTTTCATAATGTTATTTTTTGAATAAAAGAGGTATGTTTCTTGGGCCATGTTATCTCTGGAAGAGGTGTTTCTACGGATCCAAAAAATATAGAGGTTGTGATATCCTTGAAACCACAAAATAATGTCTTTATGATATGTAGTTTCCTTGTTCTAGATGGTTATTACTGATGCTTTTTTCATGAATTTTCAAGACTATATTCACCTATGATAGCTTTGATAAGTAATGGTGCTCCATTTCAATGTAACGATTAATGTTAGAAATAATTTCAAGAGATAAAATTTCACCATAAATCATCACTGATCTTTAAATTTCTCGAATCAGGATAAGTTTATGTGGTGTATTGTGTGATTTGGAATCAGGGTTTGTATGTGTAATCATATAGAGATACCATGTTGTTGTTTATGGATCATGACAGTTATGATGTCATTAGAAAAACAACCCAACACATGATTTGGAATTAGTTATTTTATTCCATTATTTAAAGACTTGACATAATTATCTCTTTGGTGAGAAATTTATAGTGTTTGAGGATAATAATAGTTTGAAACACATTTTATCACAAAGATATTTTAATTATAGATAAATAAGATGGTTGAAGTATCTCCAAATGTTCAACTTTGAATTGATGTACACACCAGGTAATAGAAATTTGGAGTGGATGCATTAAAAATAAAATATTTTAGTTAGTTATAAAAATAGAATTTAGAATAGTGGTACTTAATGTCCGCCTTAGTCAATGTGCACTTGGATTTTGAAGACCAAGGTGGTGTTTTAGTTTTCCTTCCAGTTTATTTTGATACTAATTTGGTTGATATAGTTAAATAAGAAAAGACATCAGATTTTTAATGTGATTCTATGAGATCAAAACTCAATGGTGGGGAGACCATTGAGATATGGGAGCTTTATGGGAGTTCAGTTTTGTGGTTTTGAGATTGGATTGTCATATGTATGGCTTTTTAGGAACAAAAAATTCATACATACCATCATTTGAGAAGGTTTGTTCATCCTGAAATATAAAATATGTACTATAAAATTAAAAAAATGGTAGGATAACATCAAAATAAATGTAGATGTGTTTTTTTTGGGATGCCTCACCTGTCAGCAAGTAAAGACAGAGCACTTGTGGCCAATAGGTATATTGCAGCTTTTATCTATTCATGTTTGGAAATGGGATAAGATAACTATGGATTTTGTGACAGGACTCCCAAGTATGGTTTAGAAACATGATTCCATATGGGTAATAATGGATCATCGCAAAAAGTTGTCCCACTTCATCCATATTCATGAATATCATACAGTGTAGGAATTTTCTCAAATCTATATATGAGAATTGGTAAAGTGGCACAATGTTCCAATTTTGAAAGTATCAAACCGAGATTTGAGTTTACATCTCATTTCTATAAATCCTTATAGAAATTCCGTGGGACTTAGTTGAAAATGGGTACAACATTTCATCCTCAAATGGATGGAAAATATGAAAGGACAATAAAAAAATTGGAATACATTATTTGGGCTTGTGTAATGGATTTTGGTGGATTATAGGAGGAGCACATACTGTTAGTGGAGTTCTCATATAACAATTGTTATCAGGCCTCAAAACATATGTCTTATTTTGAATCATTGTATATCCATCCTTGTTTTTTCACTTTTTTTAGTGGAAAATGGTGAGGCTTTATTGGTTGGACCAATCCTTGTCTAAGAGATAATATAAAAAATCAATTGATTAGAAAAATTATGGATACTACTCATAGTTTTCAAAAATCATATGGAGATCATCATCAATATATGATATCGTTCGTGGTGAATGATCATGTGTTCTTGAGAATATATCCAAGGCATGGGATCATAATTTTTTAAAGAATGGAATTTTATATCCTTTATACAAAGTCCCTTTTGAGATAATTTAATGGGTTGGCGAGGTGGATTATCAGTTGGATTTTCCACCAATGTTCAATTTAGTGCATAATGTGTTTTATATATCTCAATTGAAAAATTATCAGTCTAATCATCACCTTGGAATTATATGGGATCAACTTGACCTAGAGTCATATTCTACATTAGTTCATGTGCCAATGAGGATTGTGGATAGGCAAGATAAAGTCTTTAGTAAGAAAAGCATTAGTCTAGGGCATGTTTTATGAAAAATGGTTATATTTAAGAAGAAATGTGGGAGCATGAGGAAGAAATGGTCAAGAAATGGATCAAACTATTTAAGAATAATGGTGGTTTTCTACATTCATATGATGCAAATACCAATGGTGGGGAAAATTTATACCCCCCCCCCCCGGTTTTAGGTAATTAACCCTTTATATATGTGTTTTAGGTATATAAAGTTATTAGGTTATGTTTGGGATGGTTTGGAGTTCTAAAAAGTTTTTAGCGATTTTATTAAGGAGAAAGGTTTAATAATGGTTATTAAAAACCATGAAACACCTCCAGGAAACTGTGCAATGTGAAAAAATGGATCACTGGTCAGGTGCATGATTTAGCCAAATCATTCAGCCACCTAGGTGAAACCATATAAAGTTGAACAAAGGGGTTTATAATGATTGGTGCATGGGGTGTCAAACTATGTAATCCAACCATGTAAGGAGTTTTTTGAGGAAGTTTCTTGAACATGTTTTGTGCATGGTGTTCCTAACCACCCACCTAAACCTTCCACTATTAAAAACAAGATCTGAAAATTGTGGATCTAATTTGGATTTTCCCATTTATGGATTTTTTCCACTAATATGACCCAAACATGATATCATCACCTTCCAAAGGATTTGGAGACCCTTTCCCTCAATCTAAGAGTGATCCATTGGTGTTTATTGGTGATTTGGATTCCGGGATTCCTTTATAAGTTCTCGTTCTTATTAGTTTCCTTTAGTTTTCTTCTTCTTACCTCTCTTGGATTCACATATCAAATCCATTAGGTATATATCCATGTTTTTAAGACAATAATGGAGATACATGGTTGTTTTGATGATAGTTAATAAGATCAAAGATGGTTTTTGGAATATTTAATCCAATTATTGTGAGGTTTTTGGACCATTATTGATTTTCACCTATGATTCATGTTAGGTGGATTCACTCTAGACTCCTCTTGATTAGAGCTATATGTATTTTTTTCAAATTTATTTAATTTATTGATTTGAATTGTGAAATTTCTATAAAATATTTGAGGTAAAACCTCTTCAGTGATAGTTAATGAAATTTCATAAATTGGTTTTTTGTGGAAAGTTATTTGTTTCAGGATTTTAAAATGGTTATTTTAAAATATGATTATGTTTTGATTCATGGAAAAATATTTATAGAAATGTTTTCAATAAAATAATTGTTTTATTGAAATTAATGTTCATAGGTTTTGGCATATTTGGTTGGCATGTGATCATGTGCATTGGGGAAGATAAGGGCATGAAGTTCCCCTGTCAAACGAATGGGACAGATAAGGGCAAGAAGTTCCCTTATAAAAAAGGTTCACCAGGTGATGGCTTGGTGAAAGGATGACTCACCACTCATGAGTATATGGAGTTACATGGTTTAAATTAATTTATTAATTTTTTTGGTTGGTGGGTGTGTGGAAATTAATGGGTATGCTAAAAATGGAATTTCAGGAATGGTTTTAAAGTCCTTTTGATAGAATTCTATGAAAAACTGTTTTATATTTTAAATTTTTTTGGATTTGATATAAATTATTTTATATAAATTGATTTATATAATTGTGATTACTTTTTCTATCCTAGTGGTGTGAGTAGGGGGTCATTTGGGAAAATATTACTGAGTTTTATACTCACCCCAGGCTTGGGAACTTTAATGGATTTTCATATGTTATATATCGAGACACAGGTAAAGTAAAGGTATCTCATCTCTTTATTGATTCATCTTAATACCTTGGAATGGTTTTTGAAGTTAGATATTGGATGTTGTTTGGGAGTTACTATTATATTCCTTGGTTGTCTTTGAATTTTTTTTTTAGTTTCTACTCTGTGCTCTTATATGGTTCATGTTGTTGTTTGATTTTTTGTCAGATGGTATTACGTTCGAGTTGTAATACGTTATTCCCATACATCATATAGTGGTTGTTGGTTAGGGTATACTTAGTTGTGGTTGTTTTATTCTCAAATGGAAAATCATTCCCCAATAGTATTGGGTATCTTGACATTTATTTCCATCCTTTGGTATCTTGGGGTTGTCAACTATGGAAAAGTAATGTCATATCGCCTTCTCAAGACAATGAGGAGAGGCAAGATGTTACAAGTTCATCATATTTCTAGCACCTAGTTCATACCACTCTTCTATGTGGTTTATGTACAATGATGATGATGATTATTATTATAATGATGATGATGATGATGATGATGATGATGATGATGATGATGATGATGATGATGATGATAATGATGATGATGATGATGATGTGAATAACTACAAAAATAATAATAATAATTGAAAAGGGATCACCTAGGAGAAAATCCCTAACGTCTTAGAATTTTTTTTATAAAAATGGTATGATAGAGTTTTAAAAATATAAAGGAAAATAGAATCCTCAATTGAATCTATAATTATATTGGAACAAATTTCTACACTCAAACCCACTCTCATGTTGTCCAAGATGTCTACAATTTTTCTCCCTTCCGAAAAAGTGTGTAGTGCTATAAAGTAATCAGTTTGCAGTATTCTATATAGTCTTCCCAATACATAGTAAAATGACAAGAGGGAGAAGGGATGTGATATATAATTAGGTATAATTAAATTTTATAAGTTATAATTAATAATTAGAATAACAATAATTAATGTCAAATTATAAATCATATAAAAGTTATATATAAATAACACTACTAAAGATAATGTTTTTATCAATGCTATAAATAAATTTCTTAGTTCAAAAATAGAACTAAAGTTTTTAGAACCATTAAAAGACTTTTTATTTTTTAGTGCTAAGAAAATAATTAATATAGGGGAAATTTATCATCATGTATTTGAGTGTTGATAAAAATTCATTTTATCAAAACTATTTCTATCATTAATAAGTGTTTATTTTATCAGTACTAATAAAATCTATCAGTTATAATAGTATGATGCGACATTCTGAGCACACTACATCAACCTAATAAATAAGTTAAAACTTAGTTTAAAATAAATTTACATTATATTAAATTAAAATTAAAAAACAATTTACATTTATAAAAATTTCATTACATTATAACTTCATCAATATTTATAATTTATTACAAACCAAACATTTTCTAAGAAATTTAAAAATATATATATATTTAATAGACTAGGTGGCCTTGAATTTCAGTATCCTTGGAACCCCCTTCCAATATAACCTAATCGATATACCATTTTCAAAACACACCATCTCCAACTTGAATAAAACAAGAGTATACCAATAATAAAAATAATTCTTATTTTAATAATACTATAAAGAAATAAATAAAATATAAATATGATGAAATATTTATTTAATAAAAAAATAATGAAAATTGAATTATATATGATAATATATAAATAAAAGGATAAAACATTACATAAAAATATACTACAAAGTAATAAAACACTCGCAACATGTTTGATTTGTTTTGAGTATGTGACGCACTATCACTCATACCATCTACACCTTCTCTCAGATTGATATGAAGTTGATTTTACCAAAAAAATAAATAAATAATCTCTATTTATTATAAATTATTAATATATTCCAAGCATTGTTCTCATTTTTTAGTTTTTTATGAACATTTTGGACAAAAATATCACTTTTAAATGAAAACACTCATGTTCATTCACACTGGCCACATCATGTACTATATTTATACACAGATTATTCTTACCTTTCATAAGTGAATCAAGGACCACTATCAAAAAGTATTAAGAAAAAATTTTTTTTCATTGTTTTGAGTGTGTGGTGTCTATTTTGGATAAAAATGCCACTTTTAAAACAAAAAACATACACTTTCAGTCATAATGTATGCACCATGTATCATATTGACTTGGAGTTAATTATTATATTTCACAAATGAATTATATATATTTTTGATGAATTATCAAGAAAATAAAACCATAATTTCTTAGTTTTTACTATGTAACATGTGTTTTGAACTAAAATGTCAATTTTTAATGGAAACAGACACTACCATTCATATCGGCCACATTATGTGTTGAATTGACATGTAGTTTATTCCATCACATAAAAAATAAATTAGAGATATTTTTATTAAGTTTAAACAAATTGTGATAATTTTTTCTTTCTTTTTATTATGTGATTAACATCTTGAACTAAAATGTTTCTTTTTAATGAAAACATTCACTTTCCATCACAATGGACACACCGTGTGTCAAATTGATGTCAAGTTAATTCGTATATTTCAAAAATGAATTTTCAATATTGTTACTAAAATATCTATACAATTTGAGTTAAATTTATTTATTTTCAGTATATTATTCATTTTTAAAACTAAAATTTATTTTTAAATGAAAACATGCATTATCTGTCATATCGAACACACCATGTCTCAATTTTACTTAATTACTACTCATAAAAAATGAATCTCAGATAATTTTATTGAAGTAACAATATAATATGTGTTCGTTTTCTTAGATTTTAGTTCATGATATCCATTTTAGACTAAAATTTAACTTTTAAACTAAAAACATGCACTTTCAGTCAATTTGGTTACACAATGTGTTAGATTTATGTGACGATAATTCATACATTTCATGAATGAATCAAGGATAATTATTTTAATGTTTATATAAAATATAATTATTTTTTATTTTTTTTACTATGTGAGATGCATTTTTAGATAAAATGTTAATTTTATACTGAAAAAATGAACTTTTAGGCATACTGGCCATTCCATGTGCTTGATTGGTATGTGGTAGATTCTTACATGTTATAAATTAATCAAGAATCGTTTTCCTAAATAATTATCAAGATAATTATAGATAATTTTATATGTTTTTACTATGTGATGTGTGTTGTTAGATAAAATTTAATGTTTATACTAAAATTATGCACTTTGACCTATAATAGCTACAATATGTGTCAGATTTATGTTTAGTGGATTCCTACACATCATAAATAAATAAAAGAACATTAAATTAAAGTATCAAGACAATAAGAGAATTTTTTTCTTAATTTTGAGTATGAGATGTGTGTTTTAATGTAAAATAACACTTTTAATTGAAAGCATGCATTTATAATCACATTGGCCACACCATGTGTTAGATTAATGTGATATTAATTTATACATGTCACAAATGAATTATCATGTTCTTCTTAAATACTCAAGAAAAAAATAATATTTTATTATTTTTTAGTATGTGATTAGAGTTTTTAACTAAAATTTCAAATTTAAATTAAAACACGCACTTTCAGTCATACTAGTAACACCATGTTTTTGATTGAAGTGTGGTTTCTACTTACATGTCGAAAATGAAGCACATATCATTGTACTGGAATATCATGACAATTCGAGCCTGTTAACTCTATGTGGACTATGTGACACACATTGTAAGATAAAATATTGATTTTATTTTTAAAACACACACTTTGAGTCATACTGGCCACACCATGTCTCAGATTTATGTGTGGTTGGTTTGTATACCTCAAAATGAGTCATGGATCATTTTGCTAAGCTATTAAAAAACTCGTAGCATGATTTCATAGTTCTGATTATGTGACATGGCTTTTAAACTAAAATATCAATTTTAAATTATAACACAAAATTTAAATTATAATGACCATATCATATATCATATTAAGGTGAAGTTAATTCTTACACACAAAAAATGATTCATGAATCTTTTTCCAAAAGTTTCAGGACAATATGATCAGTTTTGATCAATTTTGAGTTTGTGATACACATTTTAAACTAAAATTTTACTTTTTAGTGAATGAATAGCCTTAAACATATTTTGGTATTTATGAAGAAAGTAGGAAAACATTTGTTCAAGTACCCACAAGTGATTAGACTTAAATGTATTTAAATGATATTTTCATGCCCAAATCATATACTATAATAAATCCAAAAACATTCTTTTCAATCAATAAAACACAAATTTGTCTTAATAGAATGTCATTAAGAGTGATTTAACCCAAAATATAATTCATTAAATCACTAATTCACAGAAAAATAAAATAACTAATAAACTCCTCTAAGGATATTACATTAAATAGTACATAATTTCATTTTCCTTTTTGAATCCTTTTCAAAAATTGATTTGTATTCTGAAACATTTTATGCATATGAAGTTAAAAAAGACATCCATATAGAGTCTTGAGTACTTATTGAAGTCTAAAACCATTTCCACTTTAGAATCCTACTTTATGACAACTCTCTTAGTTTAGAATTCATCATTTTTGTTCTTCGCTAAAGTATCACACTTATTTAACTAATTTTATTTATCATTTCTGTAAAAATTATTACACCATGTAAGTTTCCCACTCGTTTATAAAAATATCTACTTTTTATTTTTAATATGTGGGATTTTTTTCTACCATAATCATGGTATGTAAAAATAGAATTTATAAATCCCCTATGTACAATAGAAATCTAACCATGGGTTTATCTTAGAAGGATAAAGGCCTAAAGCATTAATATTATTTCACTTATACTTATTTTTTGTGTGATTTATATGTTTTTAAAATCAAGATGTAAAATTGAAGATTTTTTTAGGTTTTTGAATTTATGAAACAAAAATAGAATGTAGTAAAACAAATAAAAAAGAGTTAATATAAAACATAGATGTTATAAAGGTGAATTCTAATTGGTTGTTTCACCATTTTCATATATTATAAATCATCTAATACAATAAGAAGACTCAATAACATTCATCCACTTATCATAAAGAATTTTCTCATGTATGAGAATAATAATCTACTCAAGGACCATAAAATAGATCATCAAATTTTTTTTCCTCCTTAGATAGTGGGAAATAAATCTCCTCAACTAAGTGAATCAACATAATTATACACATGGTAGCAACTTCACACCATCAATCATCTCAAATCACACAGATTTTATCATATTAATTGTGATTTGAATAAAGGGATTCTTTGAAGTTAAACTATTTAGTGGAATTTAGTAGTAATTTTGGAGAATAGATTCGTGATCGCCTCTATAACTCCCTGACCTAGATCACTCAAATAGAACTTGAGAGAGGGTATCTACATGACCTCATGAGTGATTTCCCATACTCTAGGGGTTTACAGCTATAAGGAAGGACCTAAAAACATTTATACACTATTCCCTAAAAAATATTCCCTTCTTCATGTCCAAATTCTACAAAAAATTTGACATGCATTGTCTATATATCAAACCTCCCAAAAATATTAGTAGACTTAAACATGAAGCAATAAATCTATTTATATAATGAATCATCCATAACAGAGTATCTATAGATAAACATGGAATAATAGGAATATTTTACAAATAAATGGGATGAAATTCATTATACGATGAATAATAACTAAAAAATTAAACTAAATAGCTTTTCGATTGACTCACAAAATGACCTACCAAATCCTCAAACTCTAGGACCTACTGATTAAACCACATGTCAAACTCTAAGTGATGCATATGTCCTGAGAGAAAAATATAAGGACTATCCTTGTACATAAAAACCTATTCCATGTAAAAGGGTAGGGGGTGAGACCAAAGACCCATAAGGAATCCTCAATGCCTCAACGGTACTGAGTGTTGATGTGATTAAGTGGATGAGCATGAAATACATATAATAAATTGTAATAGCTTCCATGAAACACACCCACCAAGAAAAATATTAAAAAAAATAACATAAAAGAATATATGTTAGGTCATTTTGTGATAATCATGCCACCAGGACACCTGGCCATACCTATTTTATCTCCATGCTAGAAAAACTTTATTACGGACCACAATCTTGACCCACACTTAATGATGTTGGGTAGGGTGTCTAGACAAAAACACATCCTATACCCTAGGTTGTAAGGTAGTTTGTAATCTGTTTTTGATATTATAAAAAGTTTATGACCATCCATTATCACTCATGGGAGGCTACATCACTAATTAGTCACTACCTACTCACTCAAGGTATTGAAATCCATCCATAACCCATAACACATCACAACACGGAACCCATTTTTACTCAGGGTGGTCACACCATATGATATCACATATCTATCCATTTATCTCACTCATGAATAACCCAACATCATCCCATGGATGCCTCATTATGCTAAATCCATCTATCACACTCATAGAGAGCTCAACCTTCACACGTAACAAGGACCCAATCACATTAAAATTCGACCAACATCATCTCACTTAGGGATAGGCAAGGAAACGAGACCCTATCCACCACTAAAATACATCATCTTTCATAAGAATGTAATCACCACCCACACATGTAACAAAAAATAGAGAATGTGGCTCATCTCATAGATCAATATTTCATCACATCTGGGCCTAGCTCTCAGATTACCTCTCACACCATTAGCATGCCAATCGCAAAGGCGTGATGGATCTTCAAAAACACAATACACCAATTATAGCTCTAGGTTTTTCTCTTAAAACCCCAAAGGTTCATCCAAATTAATCGTGTTCGTGTATCCAACACATTCACAAATGAAGTAACTCACCATTAAAATTCAACAACTCTCTCTAGGACCACCTTTCACCCTAGAGGTTGTTTTAGCATCTTTGTATATTTAGCTTTCACTTTGATACTAATAAAAATAGATTGTAGGAATGAACTCACATTGAAAGAAATCATACAATAACAACACATGAGGTAAATCACAATCATCAGTATACATCAATCACATAAGCTTGAAAATTATGGAATCCCCCAAAAGATGTCAAATGGACCAAAACACTTTCAAACACAATCCCCTGATATTTCCTTTAAAACCTATTCAGAATGATTTTCCAATCCATTTTTCAAAATTTCCACATCCCTTGAAATAAAATTTGAATTTAAAAACCATTTTAAAATCAAATTTTATGAAGGATCCCATTTTACTTTGAAAACAAACACATTCCTCCAAAAATTTTGTTAGGACAACCATCGAAATTTGTTTGAACAAGGAACCACCATAAAACTATTTAGCAAGTTTTATGATACATGTTGAATATTAATCCAATGAAATAATATCCAAACCATATAGGAAACTCACATAATCATTCAATGGATAGGAGGACAATATACATGTCACACACAGATGTACAATCACTAAAAGACCAACAGAATCAACAATGTAAAGGCCATAAACCCTAGGAAAACATATTAAATTTAATTAATAGCCTGACCATAATTTCTTATGATCCTACAATAATTGACTCAAGTCACAGGAACCTTTTTCATAAATAAACACTATTAATTTAATAAACTAAACATTTAAAACCAAAAACCAAAATTGGAATAATTGACACTAAAATCATTGGGTAAGCTCATGGAACAAAAATAATGAGCAGTGGCATGCAGCCTACTCCTAAAATGCCCTTGAACATAATATAGGAAAAACCACCAAATTAAATCCCCAAATTGATGAAAAATTTCATCCAAATTCATTAGAAAACCTAAAAAACTCACTGGGAAACATACAATATGGTAAATGATGAATGATTACTTGATTTTCTCCTCCACATACATCCTCTACAATACATGAATGAAAGACCCATCATGCATGATAATTCATCCATTCTCTAGTGAAATATTCATCCCAAACACCCTACCATCTAAATCAAAATAATTAAAGAATGAAAACGATAAACAAGGGATAGATAAATATGGATCTTTCCTTGAATCCATGTGATGAAACATCCCTAAACCATCTAGATTGAAGGGACCAAATAGAGGGAGGAGTAAATACAAAGAGGTATCTCCCCATTAATTTGGTCGAGAAAAATTGAGGTAAGACCTAGGGGTTTCTAAAAAGGACCCCTTCAAAATTACAGTAAATCTTCTAAAAATGTGCCACTCATCATAGGTTAATGGTGTAAATAGTGGATTCATGTTGTGAATCTCATTCTAGGTGGAGGGGATCCCCTTTACCTTGAATCATTCATGTGATGAACCATGTTCACTCTTTGAATACTCATAAGTAGTAATACCCTCACAATGTTACCCCTTCAAACTTTCAAAGTCCCTCACAAAATCCATTCATGACATGAATGGCACCTATCATATAGTAAATGGCCAACTGTTGCAAGTTTCGGATTCCCATCCACTACTCTGGAATCCTCCCAAACCCTTAAGTTGACCACCTTCATATAAAATGCATCCAAAAAATATTTTAAGAATTTTAATATAGTCATAATCCCATTTTGAGTTTTGGTTCTAAAAATGAACCCCTCCCCAAAACAAAAAAAAAATTAAATTTCCTCAGGAATTCAAAACTTGTAACATTGTGGGCCATTAAAAACTCCCCAATATAATTTTTTTCATCCTCAAGAAGATGTGATAGTCCTCAAACCATGAACTATAACATCATGTTACCTTTTTTAGTTATTCATTCACCCTTTTTTTGATCTCCATTAATTTGGTTCTTATTTTGGGGTCATTCTAGGGGAATTTGAAAATTTTTAAAAGACGAAGGGGTTGTGAACTGTTGTCACATAGTTAAGGAATATTATGTGGTTTGGCCTCGTAAATTTTGTTCTATATTTTAAGACACTTGATGGGTGCACATAATTCATCTAAACCATGTTGCAGTACACTCTAAACCATGGAACCTCAAAAAGTGATAGTTTTCATGTTTGGTCATAGTTTGATAAATCGTGAACCCTCTATGGAGAAACTATGCACTCTACTAGAAGGGGGATATAGTTATTGCGCACAATTTTTCTAACCATTCATCCCTACCTATAAAACCATGCATCAAGGTTTTAATTCCCCTACAAATTTTATTAAAATTATGAGAACCTCTAATATAACCCTTAATAACCCTTTTTCAACCACAACTCAAATCCTTTGTCTTTAAAGGCTCCCCAGAGGTGATTCAGACTCTGAAAACACCTTTTTATTGGTGGATCAATGAATTTTTTATCTCGTTCGATCTGCCTTAGGTAATTTGATCTTCTCTTGAGTGGTTTCTTCTGATATCACTTTCTCTCCTTCTTATAGAGTGATGGATCATCATGTTATTGCTGAACCTAAACTTTATTTGTTTGGATCTTGATTCTAGGTTATGTTTATTTTTCTCTTTCACCTATTTCTTCATTGAAAATCATATTTCTAGTGTTTTATTTTACTGTGTGATAAAATATAGGTGGTTCCATGATTCTTTTCCCTATGATAGAAACCATATAATGATCTATTAAATTGAAATGATTTTTTAATGGGTTAAAAAATATGATTTTAAAGTATTTGATATGTGATATTAAATTTAATATAAATTGTCGAATGAAAACCCCAATTTTAATAGAATTGAAATGTAAGAAAGATTTTGGAAAAATTATGTCTTGATTTTGAAATTGATTTGATAAATTCATTTGATGATGATTTTTGAGAAAAATTTCTTAAAATTAAAGATTCTTTGAAATGTTATTAATCGATGAAAACTATTGTTTTGGTTCTGGAATGAAAAAGGCATGTTGAAAACCGAAAACTAGGAAATTTTAATTTTATTAATTAGTAATTTTTGAATTTCCCATGATTAATTGATCGACTATTTGAAGAATATGTTATAATAGGTAGTTATTTGTAACTGGGAGAAGCATTATAAGACCTTGACTCCCTAGAAAAGGATTAACGATGACAATTGTTACTAAAATATTGTAGCATTAATACCTGGGAGGGTTCCCCTTTGGGGGTCTAGATAGACCATGAGGGTTCCCCAATTGGGCTATAGATTTATTTGAGGGTAAACACCTATTCTGATCTTAGATCATTGTGAGATGTGTGAGGATCTTATTACTTGAACTAACATACCATGGGGGTTTTCTACATTGTTCTATGATTTTATTACTTGATTATATACACCAATGATTATTGAACTGTTTATTTCTTACCAACTTATTGAAATAATTTATTTATATAAAATATTACTTTAACCCATTATTTATATATATCTTCTATCACTTTGAATGTAAAAACATTGTTTTTTAAATACATGAATGAAATTACATTCCTTGTTTAGTTCATTTTAAATGAAAGAATAATTGGTTTAATTATTATAGAATCTTTTATGGAACACTTGGTGAGGAACTACTGAGATTTATATCTTACACCCTAACATTTTCTTTGGTTGTTGGTAGATTTTCTTATTCTATGTTCATGCAAAGGAAATGCACCACTTTAAGGTGGTGTATTTTTTTGAACCTTGGGACCATGGGGTGATGATGGTGACTAATGAACTTATTATCCACTTGTTACATTGGATTTTTTTAGACTTGTTTCTGGTTAAAGTTTTTGTTTCCTTTGGGATGTTTATATATCTATTATAATACTATTTTACCATTTTTTCTGGTACTATCACCCATTAAAAGTGTATATCATTCTTACTTGTACATTTTATCTTTAGTTGTTTTGTGGTATACTTATTTCATCTTGTTTCTTGTATTATACCTGATACTAGTCATCAAGTTTTAGGGATCAGGAATTCCCTTTGATCCATGATTGAGATATCTTAGGTATCAGGGAACCAGGGTATCTAGGATGGTTCATGAAAAATTGGTTTTAGAACTTTAAGATAATCATCTTTCCTTGATTTTGGTATGTGATTTGGGATGTATTTATGGAACATAATAGGTACATTCAGGTGATTTACTATAAAAATATCACTATAATGAGACTTAAGTCACCATGGGTGTCTGGGAAAAGTTTATTTGAGAGATATTTTGATATAATTCTAATTTTTTTCTTACCTTTGACCTAAGTTTTTTGAAATCCCAAAATTAAATTTATGATTGATAGAATTTAAATTTCTTTATATTTGTTTGGTGAATACTTTATGATGTATTAAGTGTTGTTTCTTGATGTTATGTAGAATCATGGCTCTGAGAAGATGTGTGAATAGGTCCCAGGAGGAAGCTACTAGTGAACCATTGGGAGAAAAAAATTCAATAGATCAGAATACTGTTTAGATAGTGGTGTGGGTTTTCCAATCTCTAGGATAAGTGCCTACACTCATTCATGTTCAGTCTCCAGTAGTGTATCCATGGATGGAGTAATCTCATTATCATTATCATGAGTTTCTTCACTAGAATATACCTTCTTTGATAGGCTATAATGATACGCAAGATTCTGAGGACTGGTTGAGAAATATAGAGTTTTTTATTTCCTAGAAATTCTTGAATCTATTAAGGTGAAGTTTGCTACCTTTAAGTTGGAAGGAACTAGAATAATAGGGTGGGACATGATTTTGATGGAGAAAATTCATGTGGAATTGAAACTGAAATACTTTAGAGTTATTTTCACTAATCAGTTCTATTTATACTCTATAGTCTTGGTGAAATCCATTGAGTTTCTCAAACTCCAGTAAGGTAACATGACCATGACTCAGTACACAAAACTATTTGCTGAGCTATTTAATTTTTCACCTGAGTTGGTGACTAATGCGAATCTAAAGGCATTTATATTTTATATGGGTATTAAATTTAGCATCTAATCTTATATTTTTCTACTGAATATAGATTCTTATGTTGATGCGTTGGATAGGGTATTGATGGTTGATCTTGACATGGCTAGTAAGTTAGGGTTTACAATAATTCAATTTCTCCTAGTGGAAGTTATGTTGGTACCTTTAAATAAAAGAGGATCTATGAAGAGTTTTTTGGTGGTTCTAGAAAAAAGGCATCTTCCAGACATCTCGTAGTTCCTGTAAGATTCCCATTGAATTACATTAATTTAATAGTGGTTAGGAATTTTAGATGTGTGTGTACTAAGACACCAATGATATAAGGTTAATGTGGTCTCTCATTACATTTATAGAAGTTATTCCATTTATTTTCTACAACACATTGTGGCACAGGCTCATTATCTCTAAAATATTTTTTGGTGAAATCATATGCTTCAATATCTAAAAGGTTCCAACCATAGTAATCTAGAATGAAGCTTTTTAATGTATTGGAAGAGTCTTCAGAGGAAGCTGATATAGGTCCAGCAACTATGAGAGGTACCATCACTATAGATTCTTTCATAGTGAGTGTTTTACTTGATACTAGTGCATCTCACTCATTTATATCAACTCGTATTATGAAACTGCTAAATATTCCTACATATATTTTGTCTTATGTGATGGATATTACTATACCCCTCAGAATAAAGAGAGAGAATGTTCTATGTTGTCCTACTTTTGTTTTCTCTATATAAAAAATTGAGCATACAAATAATTTCCTGGTTCTCAACATGAAACCTGTGGATTTCATCCTCAATATGGATTGATTGATTGCTAATAAGGACCAAATTAATTTTTATCCTGAATGGGTATCCTTTACAAACACCTGATATAGTGTTCCATGTCTTTCAAGGAGAATGGGATTTGAGTTCAAGTATAGCCATACTGTCTTTTTCAGAGTTGGGAATGGTAATATCGGTGTTTTCTTTTGACTTGGAGTGAGAATATTTGAGTGATGACCCCCCCCCCCTCCAGTCATCTTTTAGTTTCCCTACATGTTCCCTTCTGATTTATCTGTAATTACACTCGTAAGAGAGGTTGAGCTCTCTATTGATTTATTACTTGGTACTCAGCCAATATATATTCCTTCTTACTATATTGAACTAGAAGATTTGAAATATTCAATGACTTAGTTGAATGATCTATTAGAGAAAGGATTTACACACATAAGTGTGTCACCTTGAGAGACACATGTCCTCTTTGTGAAGAAAGATAACAAAACACTTTTACTCTGAATTGATTACCAAAAACTCAATCGAGTTATAGTAAAGAAAGGGTATCTGTTATTATATATTGATGATCTATTTGAACAATTGAAATGGGAAAAGTGGTTCTTGAAAATTGATCTTTGATCAAGATATTAACATTTGGAAATAAAAGAATCTTACATTCAGAATACTACCTTAAGGAGTAGTTATATTCATTTTGAGTATGGAATCCTGCCTTTTTATTACATAGCTTTTCATTACATGGTATATATAGAGGATCTTTTAAAGTTTAGTTTCTTAGAAATAAGGTACATAATACATGAAAACAAAAAGAATTATTATAATCCCACTTGAATAAACCTTCATGGGATAACCATAAGTTACTTTTACTACATCTTATATCCTTGGGACATACATTAAATTAAAGGGGTGAGCATGAAGCGTAGTAAGGGAATAAGCAAGAGAGACGTATAGCATGTGATCATGGGACATATCAAAATTAACATGAGGTATAATAATGTGTGAACAAGAGTTATATAATGATAATAATAATAACATGAATCATAAAAATTAAATTTGTCTACAACATTTAATAGAGACATTCATAAGAATATCTCCAAGGTTTATCACCTAAGTGTCATAAATCAAAATTACCAGGGTTATTCACCAAGGTATTGTAAAACATGTTATATTTAGAGATTAAATTCTTCAGTTAATGAATTGGAGCGCTATCAAGGGGAACCCTTCATATATTTTAATTTAATATTATCCACATGGACTGTAATTAATTATTTTATTAATAACCTGTGGAGAAATAAATAATGGGTTTCTAATCAAAATTTTGGCATACAAAAGAGATTAAAGACATGATCATTATATCATTTGAGGCCTTGAAAATGGAATTTGGGTTTCTTATGTTTAAATAAACAAATAAAATTAATCATTTTTACATATAGGTGAATATATCTATAAAAAAAAGAGGTTTTTGTATTAACAAATATAAAATAAAATCTAATTTTTTAAGTAGAGAGAGAAATTTGAGGAGTAAATTTGACAGCATGGCAGGTATAAAATGTGGTTTTATTAAAGGGTAAATTGATATGGGAAAAGGTTATACCATTGATGAAACAAATTTTTTAATTAAGTTTATGATAAAAAATAAAAATAAAATATATTAACCATATCATTGATAAGACATATACAAAAATAGGTTCTTGAATTGAAGAGAAAGGGAGGATAATTCCCTTACCTTGAAGAGTTACTCCTAGGTATTGAGGAATGGAAACTTGGGGCTTGATAAAACCTTTAGGGGATTCATTGGGAGGAAAAAAATTATAAATTTTTGGAGGATAGATTGGGATTGAATTGAAATAGATAAAATGGTGGGTATTTATAGAAAAAGTGGAGGAATTGTTTAATAATTTCCATAAATAGGTCTTGAAAACTAGGTTGTGGAAAATGAAAAACCATTGGATTAAACATGGTTTTGGAAATTTGTGACAAATTTTATATTATTTTAATCCACAAAAATCTAACATCATTTTTTTTAATTCTTTTAGCATGGAAAATTAAAGTTTCCACAATTTATTGTTTTTAAAGTCAATGTTTCCATTTCAAACTTTGGAAAGTCACATACAGGTTTTAAAAATTGATTAAATTTTTTTAAATGAATAATATTAATAAAATAACATGATTTATGTCACATATTTTTTTAATTAATTATTAAATCATTATGACATAAATATGATGGCATAAAATATAACAAAAACCCAAAACAATATATTTTACTATTCATGAAAAAATAAAGTATTTTAGAAAATTATAATAAATTAACCCTAAAAAAATTTAGATGTGATGATTTAAAATATAATTTAAATTTTTTCAGAATAATTCTCTAAATATTATAATTTTAAATTTTAAATATAAAAATAGTTATTTATTTTAAAATAATAGTTTTTAAGGCACAGTCAAATTTCTGATGCTTATAAAAAAATTCTTAAGCCATTATAAAATTATTTTATCATTTATATTTTGATTATAGTGTTTTGAAGGACTATTTTATTAAAATATATATTATTCAAAATACATTAGTTTATTATAAAATTGTATATATTTTCTAGAAAAATGCAATTATGTTTTATTTGCCTCCAAAAATCAAATTATCAAATTCAACTCAATTAAACATATATTTTATTAAGAAAAACTATTCTTAAGTGGAAATTATGAAAACAAAATTATTTACAAAAATTAATTTATATTTTATGTAACTAGCTTCTAGACTTGTAACCCCTTATTACACCTACATATTACCTAAGGGTAAGAAGTGGGATGGTAGTAGTTTTGTGGGGTAGATCAGATAACATTAACTGAGTTGAAATCTCCAATAACTTGAACTTATCCTATAGTTGATTTTGTTAAATCTTTACTTTACATAGTTAGACCTTTTCATGGTCAAGGTAAAACCCTAGTGATGTAACCTCCCTCCCAAGTTTGAGAAAATGAGCTTTAAACGGCATGACTCTACTGTTTGATTCCGTTGATTCTCCTTTCTATATCAATTATCCTTTGTCATTACTAATTATAAACACTAATTTACCAACTATAATATTTTACCAATGATCAAATTATAGTCGAATACCAATGGCCACATTTCTCTTTATACCCTATAAATTCCACATCATTATTTCACTCAAAATTCAATAAAATTTATCTTAAGTTTGTATTTTCATTTTTATAATATTTTGATTGGTTTAATAATATTTTGATTCATTTCAATGTAATTTTCAATGGGGGCTATGATTATAATATATTGGGTTGATCTATACTCTCCCATTTTATCTATTCTATTTTATATTTTTTTAGTTTTAATCTTTGGAATTTTTTTCATAGATGATTAATGTAATTATCATTGTTAATGAGATGTTTTTTTGTTTTCTCATTATTTTTTAGGTGTATAATATTATATAATATGTAATAAACATTTATTCAAGAAATAGATATCATTTAAAAAATTTGGGTCATTACACTATTCCCCCCTTAATAAATTTCATCCTTAAAATTTCAACTCATTCTCTCTATTGGAAAAATGTGAAGTTAATTTTGTCTCATTGTATCCTCTGGTTCCCAAATCACTTATTCATGTTTATAGTTCCTCAAAAACACTTTCAAAAGGTGGGTAGTCTTATTGCATAGAACCTTGTCTCTATAGTCTAACATCTCCACCAGATGCTCCTCATAAGAGAGGTCATGTTCTAGTTGTACCACCTCCGAATTCAATACATGTGAGGGACCAGGTATGTACTTCCTCAAGAGAGATACATGGTATACATCATGAACATTGGAAATATTTTGTGGAAGTTCTAGATGATAGTCCATAGGTCCTATACAATCAAGGATTTCAAAAGGGTCATTATACATAGGGCTAAGTTTCTGTTTATTTAAAAATTGCATTACTCTTTTCCATAGTGATATACAAAGGAAAATATTTCCCCCAGAATCAAACTCCAAGTCCCTTGGATGATTTTCAGCATAGCCCTTCTGTTTACTCTGAGCAGCCTTTATATGTTGTTGGATGTCATGAACCTTTTCTATCATCTCTTGCATAATATCAGTCCTAATTAATTTCCTATCACCAACTTTATCCCCAAAAGTATAAGTTATTAATCACTTCACATATAGATCTTCATGTGGTTCCATTTGAATAATCGAGTGAAAGTTGTTGAATGATAAATCAAATAATGGGATTTGTTGATCCCATGTAATTTTAAATTCCATTGAGGATGTTCTCAACATGTCCTAAAGTGCCTGAAGAGTCCTTTCAGATTTTATATTAGTTTAGTGATGATAGGTCGTACTGAAATAAAATTCATCATTTAGAGCATGTTAAAGACTTATATAGAATTTATATGTGAAACTTTTATCATGATAAAAAATGATAGAAAGTGTCACCCAATTTCAAACTCACCTTTTCCTTTACATATATCTGGGAAAGTTGGTCAAGTGATAAATATTCAAAAATAATGATGAATTGGTCAGTCTTGGTGAGTCGATCCACTATAAACCATATCACATTGTTTCCTTTGGATGTTATTGAGAGACCAATGATGAATTTTATATTGATATTTTCCCACTTTTATGTTGGTATTGGTAGTGGTTTCTATACCCCTATAGAAATTTTTCACTCTTCCTTCACATACTAAAACACCAATCAACATGAAGTGTAGTCGGTAATAGCCCTTTCCATATTATCCCACCAATAATGATCATGTAGGTCCCAATACATTTTAGTTCTTCCAATTTGTATAGAGAATTTAGAGTTATGTGGTTCATCCGTCAGCTCCTTCTTTATCTCTGGGATAGATGGAAAACATAACCCTGTATAAAATTTCAATACATGTTCTTGATCAATATTGAACTTAGAAAATATCCCATTCTTCACAGACTATATTATACTTTGTAGCAAAGGATCTTCTCTTTAAGATTTTATGATCTTTTCTAGTAATTATGGTTAATAAAATATTTGGGATAGGGTTGATGATATGCCTTCCCTTAAGATTCCCATATCTACTTTTACTAGTTCATTGATCAATGAATCTCCTTGAATCCTCATTATTTATAGCATAGTAGGGTATTTCCTACTTAATTCATCAGTGACTTTGTTTTCTCTTTCGCAGTGATAATGAATTGAACAGTCATAGTACTTAAGAAATTATAGACATATTCTTTGTCTCATGTTCAATTCCTTTTATGTGAATATACACTTCAAACTTTGTTGGTCTGTGTATATATCACATTTCTCACCATAAATATAATGCCTCCAAATTTTCAAAGTCAAAATAATTTTAGCTAACTCCAGGTCATGAATGGGATAATTCTTCTAATGAGTATTTAACTATCAAGATGCATAAGAAAACTCCTTGTCATTTTTCATGAGTACTCACCCATTCCCTTTTAGATATGAATCACTATAAATAATTAATCCTTTTATGAAATATGGTAGAGATAGAAAAGGTGAAATTACCAATCTCCTCTTAAGTTCATGAAAATTTTCTTCATAATCCTCTTTTTATAGGAACTTATCCCCTTTTGAGTTAAATTGGTTAGTGAATTATAAGTTCATGGAAAAAAATCAGAAACCTCTTATAATTTTTTAATAAAATAAGGAAACTACGAATCGCAGTTTCTATTATAGGATAAGGCCACTCCACTACAACCTTTGTAATTATAGGGTCAATTGAGATTCCACCATTAGTTACAATGTGCCCCAGTAATGCAACTTTTTGTATCCCGAATTAAAATTTTCTAAATTTTCCAAATAGCTTCTCCTTCCTCAGAGTTCAAAAAATAACCCTTAGATAATCTGCATGCTCCTCATGACTTTTGGAATATGTTAGAATATCATCAATAATAAGTACTATGAATTTATCAAGTTAGTACTTAAAGATTTTATTCATCAAATCCATAAATATATTCGGAGGATTAGTCGAGCCAAAGGGAATAACATCAAACTCATAATGAACCTATCTTTTTTGGAAGGCAGCCTTTATAATATATTCTTTCTTTACCCTCAATTGATGATATCCAGATCAGAGGTAAATCATGGAGAAGAAATGATACACATGAAGTTGATCAAATAAATCATCAATCCTTGGTAGAGAGTACTTATTCTTCATTATGATCCTGTTAAGTTGTCTATAATCAATGAATATCTTCATTGATCCATCCTTCTTCTTTACAAATTGAATAGGTGATCCCTAAGGAGACACACATGGTTTGACAAATCCCTTATCTAAAAGATATTTAAGTTTTTTCTTTAATTCCTCTAACTCCTTATTTTCCATTGTATATTATATCTTTGATATCAACTTGGATCCATGTTTAATTTCATTGGATAACTCTACCTATCTTTCTCAGGGAGGTCCAGGAAACTATTAATGAAATACGCCAATTTATTCTTGAATTATGGAAACATTATATATCATTATACTTTCATTTAATTATCTATATTCACTAATAAAATCCATAAATATTGGTATGAGATTTTCTTCTAGGAAAATATCAGGTAGTCATATCTCTCCTTTGAAAATAACTATAGTTTTTCTATTCAAGACTACTAAAATTTTCTTTCTTCTGTAGTTTATCTTAGAATTATACTTTAGGAGATAGTCCATCCCTAGTATTATGATGAATTATACCATGTGAATGACTACTATATTTGTAATGATATTGTACTCACCAAATTTAATACTATATTTTCTATACACTGTTGATTCTAAGATAATCCCAATAGGATTCTTGACTGATAACTCTACTTCTAGATGTTAAGGTATTGATTATATATTCATTGCAAACTTGGATGAAAAAAATTAATGCATGGAATTATAATCAAACAAAGTACTTTCTAGATTTGAAAGCAAGATGATTGTGCCTTCCACCACATAATTTGAAGCCTCTAATTCGTCATCCATGATAGAAAATGCTCGACCATTCTCCCTTAGCCTGTGTCAAGGTTGATGGTGGTTCTCCTCCATTATCTTCTAATTTGGACATTGATTTGAAAAGTGACCAAGTTTTCCACACTTGAATCATTTAACTTTCGATTGGGATTACACCATATTCCCTTTTTATTTAGTGTTTACAAGTTGAGGCTTCACCTCACCATTACTGTTTTGAGCTATATTCCCATCTCTTACTCATTTTTAACACTTTCTACTCCCAAACAAGCAGTTCCTTGAATACTTATTCCCACATTTGTTGTATGTGGTAAGTTGAACTTTATTTTCACCTCTTCCATAATCCAAATTATTCCCTGAGTTTGGATCCATTATTCTCTTCTTTTCATTCAATCTATATGACCATGAAATCTCTTCGAACTCTAATTCAACCTTTATAGAACTCTGTACTATCTCCTCATAGCTTTCATAGTATCGATTTGCAAGATTCCTCTAAAGATGGGGTCTTAGTCCACCAAATAATATCTCAAACTTTACCTTAGTATCTAGAGGTGTATTGAGCAATTATTTTAAATTTCATCTCATATATTCTCACTGATTCATTTTCCTTCTACTTTAGTTCTAGTAATTCCTTCTCTATTTTCATTCACATCGAACGGGGAAAATATTTATTAAAAAATATTCTTCTAAACTCTTCCCATTTCATAGAATCAATCTACCTTGTTGGATTCATGTTTTTAATTAGTTTCCACCACTGATAAGCTTCTCCTTCTAAGTGGTATACTGCCAAGGTGAATTTATCTTACTCCAAACAAGGATGAATAGAAAATATCTTTTCTATAGAACTTATTCATTGTTCAAAAATCAATTTTTCAATAGATCCATGGAAAGAAGGTGGTTATTGACACATAAAGGACCCAATGGAAATTTTCTTCCCTTTGAGGTAAATATGTCTCTTGACTTGATTCATGTTATTTTTTATAACTTGATTTGTTTGATTTAGCATCCTCAGGAATTTTTCTATTCCAGCTTCCATTGGAACATCATCAGTGCATCATCTGTTTCACTAATCATTTATGTGGTTCCTCCTATTTCCTTCCATTTTTTAATAAGAAGAAAACCTTTGTGAGAAATGTATTACTCTTAAAAATATTTTAATTATAAAGGGAATTTATGTATTAAAACATCATTCATAAATATTTTATTAATCTCCTCTAATAATAATTACATTGTATATATATCCTTCATAATGGTTCATAAAAATCTAGTTATTAACCAAACATATCCCCTAAGAGTGCCCAACCAGGTGTTCAGTAAGGCTCATTGTCATGCACCAATTCCTGTTCAAGTCTAGCTCAAAGTGATGTTTTTTTGTGTTACCCATAGGTACATCTATTCTAGATACACATCCACTTGTATTATCTAGACAAGGATGTATTATTTTAGAAATCACTTACTTAATACTCACCAAAATAGAATGATATTTTCATATATCTAGACTTGTACCTAGGTTTCTTCCTAAAGGTTTCAAGTCATAATTTACACAAATAAGTAAACTTTACTTTGATACCAATAATGGAATTCCACCTCTTTAGTACACAACGTTTTATTACATGGTACAAAAATAGGATCTTTAAAAGTTCAGTTTTGTGAAAACAAGGTACCTAATACATGAAAACATAAAAAATATTCTAATTCCAATTGAATACACCTTCATTGGTTAAACCTAAATTACTTTTACTACATCTCAAATTCTAGGTCCATACATTAAAGTAAAGGGGTGAGCATGAATTCTAGTAAGGTAATAAGTAAGAGATGCATATAGCATGTGATTATGGGACATATCAAAAATAAAATGAGGCATAACAATAAGTTTTGAAAAAATAGGTATATCATAATAATAAGAACAAGAATAATAACATCAAAATGTGCCTACAAAATTTAAAGGAGGCATTCATAATCATATCACTAAGGTTTATCACCAAGTTGCGATAACTGAAAATTACCAAGGTTATTCACCAAGGTATCATAAAATATGTCATCTCTAGAGATTAAATTTTTTAACCAATGCATTGGAGTGCTATCAGGGTGCACCCTTAATATGTATTAATTTTATGTGTTCCACATATATCATAATGAATCATTTCATTAATAACGCTTGGAGAAATAAATAGTGGGTTTCTTATAAAAAAACTTTGCATAAAAAGAGCTTAAATACATGATCATTAAATAATTTTAGCCTAAGAAAATGGAATCTGGGTTTATTATGTGTAAATACCAGAATAAATTAAATAATTTTTACATATAAGTGAGTACCTATAGATAAAAAAATAGGTTTGGTTATTCACAAAAGAAAAATAAAAGGGAATTTATTGAGTAGATATAGAAATTTGAGAAGTAAATTTGGTAGTATTGCAGGTATAAAATGTAGTTTAAAAATGGATATATTGAGAGGGAAAAGGGGTATCCCATTGATAGAACATAATTTTTCCATAGGGATATGATCAAAATGGTAATAAATGGGACTAACCATAACATTTAGAATACATATACAAAAAGTGGTTCTTGAATTAAAAAGAAATGAAGGATAATTCTCTTACCTTGAAGAGATACTCCTATATCTTGAAGAATGGAACCTTAGGTGCTTGAGGTCACCTTTGGGGACTTGTTGGAAATAAACAAACACCATAAATTACTGTATTATTGACTTTTAGTGAAAGTAAATGGAGATATGGGTGGGAATTTATATAAAAAGTGGAGAAATGGTTTAATAATTTCCTAATATTTGTCTTGGAAAACTAGGCTGTGGAAAATAAAAAACCATTATATTAACCATCATTTTTTCCCATGGTTTTAGAAATTTGGGACAAAATTTATGTTATTTTAATCCATTATAACTGAACATCATTTTTTATTACTTCTTTTGTCATGGAAAATTAATGTTTCTATAAAGTAATGTTTTTAAAGTCAAAGTTTCCATTTCAGACTTTGGAAAATCACTTATAGGTTTTCTGAAATTGATTAGAATATATTAAAATACTTAATGTTAATAAAATAACATTATTTAGGTGTTTTATTGTGTTTAATTAATTATTACATCATTATGACATAAATATGATGTCCTAAAATATACTGAAAACTCAAAACTATATTTCTTACTATACAATAAAAAATAATGAATTTTAGAAAATTATCATAAATTCGTAATAACCTCTTTTTGATGTGTTAATTTAAAATATAATTTTTATTTTTCTAAAATAATTATCTAAATATTAAAATTTTAAATTTTAAATATAAAAAACCTATTTTATTTAAAAATAAAATATTTTAAGGCATAGTCAAATATATGACCCTTATAAAAAATTCCTTGGCCACTATAAAATTATTTTATCATTTACATATAGGTGAGATTGTTTTAAAATAATATTTTATTAAAAATAAATATAATTCAAAATACTTGAGATTATTGTAAAATTGTATATATTTTCTAGATAAATATAATTATGTTTTATTTGCATCCAAATATCAAATTATCATATTCATCTTAATTAAAAATATATTTTATTAAGAAAAAAATTCTTAATAGGAATTGATTGAATAAAAATTTAATTTATACAAAGTAATTTACACTTTAAGTAACTAAGGTATATACATGAGACCTCTTATTACACTCGTATATTCCCTAAGGGTAAGGTGTGTGATGGTGGTATTTTCGTAGGGAGAATCGGCTGATATCAATTGAGTGGTAATCTATACTAACTTAAACTTCTCCTATATGATATTTTGTTCAAGTTTCACTTGCTAAGTCTAGATTGATAATGGTCAATGGAAAACCCCGATAACAATACCTCCCTCTTATATTCAGACAAATGGGCTTCAAACGTCATGATTTTACTGGTTGAGGCCATCAATTCATAATTATATATCAATTAAACTTTGTCATTACTAATTATGAACAATTATTATAATGGAAAAATTATCAAAAAATGGTATAGTTTCTAAGGGTCATATTGAACAGTGGTCATATAATGTTTGAATCCCAATGATCACATTTTCCTTTATACCCTATAAATACCACATCATTCTTTTGCTCAAAATTGCCTATAAATTATCTTAAGGTGATATTTTTATTTTAATAAGATTTTGATTTGTTTACTAATATTTTGTCTCATTTATATAGCATTTTAAGTGGGGGAGATGATTCTATTAGATTTTATCAATCCATACTTTCCCTTTTTAGCTATTCATTTTTATATTTTTTGTCTAGTTGTAATGTTTGGAATTTTTATTGGTTACATAGCTGACTAATATAATGAGCATTGTTAATAATATAAAATTCTGTTGGTTTCTCTTTATTTTTTACATGTATAATATTATATGATATGTAACAAACATTTATTTAGGAAACAAATAACATATAAATATCCTGGTTTGTTACATTGAGTATCTTATTATTCCCTTTGGCATGACCAATGTTCTTGCGGTCTTTATAGATTTTATGAACAAAATATTCCATGAGTACCTCAATTCATTTATAGTGTTTTTTTTTGGATGATGTTTTGTTTTAATTTAAACCTGAGTAGGATTATATGTATCATCTGAGAGTATTGCTAGAAATCTTGATAAATCAAATACATTAAATAAATCTTTCAAAATGTTATTTCTAGATTCATGAAGTGAAATTATTAGGACATGTGGTATTGGAACAAGAAATCTTAACTGGTCCTAAGAAGGAAGCTATTATGACTTGGTAACAACCATGTAATGTCTTCAAGATATGAATATTATTGGGTTTGAAAGGATATTATCATAGGTTTTGGAAAGATTTCTCAAAGTTGGATTCTTTTATGAATTATCTCACTCTAGAGGGAGTGAAGTTCTTTTGGAATGAAAAATTTCAGATTTATTTTGTTGATATCAAATATATTTTGACATATATGATAGTGTTGTCTCTCCAGAGGGTGAGAATGTCTATATGATTATATTTGATGCATTAGGTTTGGGTTTGGTTGTTTTTTTAATCAAGGTGATAGTGTGGTAGTCTATGTCTCTAGAAAACTTAGGCCACGTGAGATGAATTTTCCAACCCATGATCTTGAACTTACAGTTGTGATGAATTCTCTTAATATTTGGTAGAATTACCTTTTTTTAGTAAGCATTACAATTTATTATGACCTCAAAATCATGATTTATATCTTCTATCAAAAATAATTTAACCTTTTTCAAAGGCATTGGCTGTGTACCTTCAGTATCTTTCCTTTGACATTGCCTACAACTTGGGATGGTAAATTTCATTGCTAATGATTTGATGAGAAAACATTCAATATAGGATGTGAAAGGATCATTAGAAGAGTATAACATGATGTATATTTTTGATCAGTTACATTTAGGATCCCAGAAATAAGGGGGTGAGGTTATTTTGATAGGAATTCAGTTAAAATTTTCTCTTCTTGAGACGTTTCTTCAAGAATATCATCTCAGTGATGAATTTTTTAACATTAGGGACTATCTTTATGGTGGTGAGACCATAAAAAAAGTGGATTTTCACTTATGGTAGAATTCTATGTTATAGTAATTAGTTTGTTGTTACTTTTTCTATAAGGAAGGTTTTAATGGGGGCTGGTAATAATTCTCAGTGGTCGATGCACTATGGAACCATGAAGTTTCTTATTATATACAATAATGATTTTTATGGCTAGGTATAATATGATGCATCACTACCTTTGTTTCTCATTTTTATACCTATCAATAAGTCAAAGATGAGAACCAGAGACCTTTGAGTTTTCTTCATCCACTTTCATTTACAAGTAAAAAGTGGGATAATATATCTATGGACTTTATAGTTGGGTTGTTGCATACCCCTGGGGGAAATAATTTGATATGGGTTGTGATCGATAAGCTGAGGAAATTTTCTCACGTATCACCTTTTCATGATATAACCAAATTTTAGGACTTGGAATGCTTTTATATGTATAAGATTTTTAGATTTAACAGAGTTCCTTATACTATATTCTTATATGAGAATCCCTATTTTACTTCTCACTTTTGTAGAGGCCACTAAGAGGCAGTGGGATCTCAGGTACATTTGAGTGTGGCATATAATATGTAGAAGTATAGACTAACATAATGAGCTATACATATTCCTAAGGACATTCTTCATGCCTGTGTTCTTGATTTTTGTGGATCATGGGACATACATTCAGTACTAGTTGAGTTTTATTATAATAAAATTTACAAGTCTTCAATCCATATGGATTATTTTTAGTCCTTGTATGGTTAGCCTTGTAAATATCCTTTATGTTGGATTTTGATTGGTGAATGTTATTTGGTTGGGGTGAGTTTGGTCTAATAAATAACAATGAATATTTAGTTGATTTTTCATAGAATGGTTATGGAATAGATATGTTACAAATCTTATTTTTACCATTGTAGACAACCTTGGGAGTTTTTAATTAGCAACCAGGTATTTTTTAGAGTTTAACCATGTTTGGGTTATCAACGTCTTGGGATGAGGGGGAAACTTTCACCAAGGTTTATGGGACCTTTAAGGTTATTAAGTGGGTGGTGAAATATTCTTACCATTTAGAACATCCACTACATTTTACATTGATACAAATTGTGTTCCATGTAACACATATTTGGAAGTATCTTATTTAACCCATCTCATGTCTTGAGCTTATAGGATCTTAATATTGATCTGAATTTATTCATGACTGAACATCCAGATAGAATTTTTAGTTCTGTGAAAAAAGGTATTTTGTGTGAGGATAATGCCTTTAGACCATGTGTTATGGTATCATGGTCTTTATTCACATAATACTTTGAAGTTTTATTTATTGATGAGAGATAAGTGGCCGCTTCTCTTTGACATGGAATCTTCTTGACAGGATTTCAGGGTCATAAGGTGTTTATAGTGGGGAGGTTGTAACAAGTTGTTACCATCTTTCAGGTATTCCTTGACCCTTTTTTTAATCTCCACTATGATTCATATTTTTTTTGTGTTATTTCAGGAGAATTTTTAAAAAAATATAATCCCAAGGGGCAATGCATGGTTGTTGTATGGTTAGAGAAAATTGTGCAGTTTGGACCAGCAAACCACACGCCCTGTTGTGAGCCACTGGAAGGAGGAACATGGTTTTTCTAAACTGTGTGGAAAACCCATCAAAATATTTCAACCTAAAATAGTGAGGGTTTTCATGTTTGGTGCACAGTTTGATAAACTTTCACCCTCCTAAGAGATATCATGCACTCTACTAGCAGGGGTGCATGTTCAGGGAACACATTTTGTCTAACCATGAGGCCCTATCAAGAAAATAGTTCAGTGGGTTTTAATTCCCTAACAAAATTATCAAAATCAAAAAACCCTCTAGTTTAACTCCAAATATTCCTTTTTCAACTCCAACTCGAGTCCTTGGTCTTTAAAGGCTCCCAAGAGGCAATTTTTACTCCTCCAAACCCTTTTCTTGGGAGATCGTCGCCTCGTTGATCTTATTTGATCTTCTCTGGTTAATTGGATCTCCTTTCATGTGTATTCTTCTTATGTATCTTTCTCTAATCCTTAGATATTAACATATCATCAGATAATTAAAGGATCTAAACTTTGTTTTATTATATCTTGATTATAGGTTATCTTTCTTTATCTCCACCTCATTCTTCATTAGTGATCTCATTTTGGGGTTTTTCTTTGACTATTTGATAAAAGGTAGGTGGTTATATGATTCTTTTCCCTAAAATTGAATCCTTACCAAACTTTTTTTAATATAAATGAGTTTTTAATGGATTTAAAAACCCTAATTTTAAATGATTTGATGTGAGATTTTAAGTGGCATAGAAATTGTGGAAATAAAACCCCAATTTTAATTGAATTGAAATGTGGGGAGGATTTTGGTAAAATGATAGATTTATTTTAAAATTTATTTGATAAATTGATTTGATGTTGAATTTTGAGAAAAATGGTTTAATTTGAATTATGATTTGAAATATCATGAATTGATGAAAACCTATGTTTTGGTTTTGAAATGAGAAAGGTAGGTTTAAAACTAAAAATTGGGAAATTGTAATTTGAATTGAATTGAAATGGTTATTTTTAACATGTTTTATTGATTGAATATTTGATGAGTATATCAGCCTAGGAAGTTATTGGTAACTGTGATATATATTCTATGACCTTGACTCCCTTCCAATGGATTGATGATGAAAACTTTTACTAAACAAATGCAGCATGAATTCCCAAGTTGGTTCCCCTTTAGGGTTAGAAATGACCCATGAGGGTTCCCTAATTTGGGTGTATATTTATTTGATGGCGAAAACCTATCTTGATCCAAGATCATTATGAGATGTGTGAAGATCATATTAACTAAACTAATAAACTCTGGGACTTTTGACATGGTTAAATGATTTTTTGACTTGATTATACATAGAGATTATTATTGAACTATTTAATTCATGCTACCTATTTTATATAATTGTTTTATATAAAATGTTCTTTTAATACAATTTTGATATTTATCTTCAATATCTTTGAATATGAAATCTTTTTTTTAAACATGTGAATGAAATACCATGCATTGTTTAGTTCCTTTTAAATGAATGCATAATTGGTTTAATTTTTATGGAATATTTTATGGAACACTTGGTGAGACCCTATTGGGATTTATAGATCACACCCTACCTTTTCCATTAGGAATTTGTAGATTTTATTATGCCAAGTTCAAGTAAAGGAAAAGAGCCACTTGGAGGCGTTGGATATTCTTGAAATTGGGACTCTGGAGTGATGATGGTGATCGATGGAGTTATTGTCCTCATATTACATAGGATGTTTTGAGATTTTTTCTGGTTGATGTTGTTGTTTCCTTTGGGATATTTATCTATCTGTTTGGGTACTATTTTACATGTTTATTTATGGTACTGTCTTTCATTGGTATTATTGAAAAAGTTTTCTAGTGTCTTTTATCTTTTGTTTCTTTGTGAAAAATTCATTCCCTCTTGTTTCTTGTATGATGTTAGGTGCTAGTCTCCATCCCATGGGTATTGGTAATACCCTTTGGGACAGGTCATAGATAGCTTGGGTATTAGTGTACTAGGGTATTTGGGATGGTTAGTAACATTAACCCTCAACTACCTCAATCATAAATCCATGATTAACGCATTGTGTCTCATCCCCAAGTACCAAGTCCACTTTAATTACAGAACTCACGAAACCAAAACGAAACACACTGAATTTTCTCTAAAAATATATTTTTGATCCTTAAACCACCATAATTTCATCCCAAAAAATTCTCTGGATTCATGTTCTACCTCACCACATTCAATTATATACTCAAGAACCAGTTGATCCCTCCTTGGATGACTTTTCCAAAAGTGCTTTTTCTCAACAACTGAAGTACTAACACTTTACTACACCACCTAGTTATGATTACTCAACACTAAAATACATCCTTAAATCATAAAAACACCAACATCAAATTATAAGACAGAAACTTGGTTCAATTCCACAATTAAACCCTCAACCAACCTATACATCCATTGTAACGACTTAGACTTTTTTTAAATGATATTTATTTGCTGAATAAATTTTTGTTACATATTATATAATATCATACATGTAAAAAATAAAGAAAACCCAAAAAAAATTAAATCTTTATTAATGATCGTTATATTAGTCAGCTATGAAACAAATTAAATTTCTTAACATTACAACTTAACAAAAAATATAAAGAAGAATAGCTAAAATGGGAAATTATGGATTGCCCAAATCTACTAGAATCCTCATCCCATAGAAAACACTATAGTAATAAGACAAAATATTAGTAAACCAATAAACATATTATGAAAATAAAAATATAAACTAAAGATAAATTGTATTGAATTTTTAGTTGAATAATGAAGTAGTATTTATAGGGTATAAATGGAAACGTGGTTGTTGGGATTTGACTGCTATATGACCATTGGTAAATATGACCATTGGTTAATATAACCATTGGTCAATGTGAACTTTGGTCAATATGACCATTGTAAACTACACCCTTGGATAATAATTTTACTATTATAATTAGTGTTTATCGGTAGTAATAATAAAGGATAATTGATATAGAAAAGAAAATTGATGGCCTCAACCAGTAGAGTTGTTCTATGAGAATCACATTTGTCTAAACCTAGGAGGGACGTAGAATCACTAGGGTTCACCTTTGACCAAGCCCAAGATAAGATTGAATAAGTGAATCTTGAAAAAAAATCACATATGAGATAAGTTCATGTTATTGGATATTACCACTTAGTCGATGTTAGTCGAACCACCCCATTAAACTACCACAATCGCACACCTTACACTTAAAGTGTATGCCGCTGTAATAAAGGGATATGTGTCAAGACCTAAGTGTAAATTCCTTTGTATAAATAAAAATTTTATTCCATAAATTCCTCTTAATAGTAGTTTTTATTAATAAAATATATGTTTAATTGAGATGAATTTGATAACTTGATTTTTGGACAAAAATAAAACATAATTGTATTTTTATAGAAAAAATATATTTTTTTTATAATAAACCAAGGTATTATAAATAGTGTTGTTTTAATTAAATATTATTTTAAAAAACTTTTATTTTAATAATAAATAGTAACTTAATTTTATAAAGTCCTAGGAAGTTTTTTATAAGTGTCAAAAATTTGATAGTGCCATAAAAACTGCTATTTTTAAATAAATGATGATTTTCGTATTTAAAGGTTAAAATTATAATATTCAAATAATTTTTATGATAAAATAAACATAATTTTTGAAATCATAAGATAAAAATTATGTTAGGATAAATTTATGAGAATTTTCTAAAATACATTATTTTTTCATAAATAGTAAAAATACAATTTTAGGGTTTCAATGTTTTTTATGAGATAATATTTATGTCATAATGATGTAATAATTAGTTAAACATAATATAATACCCAAATAATTTTATTTTATTAATATTAATTATTTTAATATATTTAATCAATTTTTAAAACTATAAGAGACTTTCCAAAGTCTAAAAAGGAAAGTATGGTTTTTTAAATTATTACTTTGTTGAATCTTCATTTTTCCATGATAAAATAATTCTTTATTCAAGTTCTTATGGATTAAAAATAACATTAAATAAGACCCAAATGTCCAAAACCATGAAAAAAACTTTGTGTAAGCCAATGGTTTTTTATTTTCCACATCCTAGTTTTCCAATACCTATATTTGGAAATTATTAAACCATTCCTCCACTTCACCAATAAATACCCAACCATTTATCCATTTACTTTCACTCCCAATACATCCTCCATAAATTTATGGGAATTTTATCTCCCAAGGTTTCCTCATAATGTTTCCACAATCCACAAAGGTTTCATCCTCAATTTTTCAGAACTACTCTTTGAGGTAAGGGAAATTTTCACTTCTCTTTTTTATTAAAGTTCACTTTTCATGTGGTATGTATTCTAATTTCAAAACTCATATCTTTTTCCCACTTTATATTATACAATTACTATAATAATATTATTTTATTAATGTTATACCCTTTTCCCCTCCCATTTGTTCCTTTTCTAAAACCATGTTTTAGACCCATCATGCTTCCAAATTTTCTTCTCAAAGTTTCTTTTTTAACATGAGAAATTATCTATTAATTTTTATTTGAATACCCAAACCTATTTTTTTTAATGGGTATTTAAATATACTTTAAAATTAATTTTTTATTCATTTATTTACCTATATGAAACCCAAATTTCCTTTTGTGGGTTAAAAATGACGTAATGATCAGGTATTTAAGCTCTTTTGAATATGGAGATTTTTTATAAGAAACCTTTTCTTTATTCTCCGTGGGTTATTAGTTAAATGATTTATAATGATCTGTTTAGATCACATGAAATTAATAAATATGAAGGTTATTCCTTGATATCACTCCAATTTATTGGTAATAAAATTTAATCTCTAAAGATAACATGTTTTATAATACCTTGGTGAATAACCATGGTAATTTTAAATTATGACACATTGGTGATAAACCTTAGTGATATGATTATGAATGTATAATTTAAATATTTTAGCAACATTTATATGTTATGATTCTAGTTATTATTATTATTATGTGTTTCTTTCTTATGCCTTATCATTATACCTCATGTTTTTATTGTTATGTCTTAAGATTTCATGTTATATGTATCTCTTAGTTATTCCCTTACTAAGATTCATGCTCTCCCCATTCCTTTGCTTTGTGTCCCTGGGATATGAGATATAGTAAAAGTATCCTAGAGTGAACCCATGAAGATGTCTTCCATGTGGTTTTAGAATAATTTTTTAAGTTTTCATGTATTATGTTAATTTTTTCATGAAACCAAACTAGAAAAGATCATCTATTTTATACCATATAATGAAAGGATATGTGATAAAAAAAATATGGGATTATATAGTTGGTATAAAAGGATATTTTAGTTATTTTTGGAAATAATTACTTAAAAAATTTGTAAGAACCTTAGGGACAAGTCAAAATATAGGAAAACTTCCAGGTATTTTGTTGAAGTATTAAGTAAGTGGTTTCTGAAGAACCTTAAATAAATATTCGTTCGGATAAAAAAATGGATGTTTATCTGGAATATATGTACTTATGGGTAACACAAAAAAACACCTCTTTGAGATATAATCTAATGGGAACTAATTGAAAAAAATGGTCCTTACTAAACTCCTAGTTTTAAACTTCAAGGGGATATGTTTGGTTAATAATAAGCTTTTCATAAACCATTATGAAGGATATATAGAAAATATAATTTTTATTATAGGATATTAATAAAATATTTAAGCATGATATTTTTAGAGATAAAATCCCTTTAGAATTATAATATTCATAAAAGTAACCCATTTCTCACTAAGGTTTTCTTCTTTTAGAAAAATGGTAGGAAATAGGAGAAACCTCATAAATGATGAGTGCAATGGATGATGCACTGATGACATTCTGATGGAAGCTAGAATAAAAAACTTCATGAAGATGATGAATCAAATAACTCAAGTTATGAATAATAAATTGAATAAATTTGAGATATTTTATTCACCTCTAAGGTAAAAAAATTTCCATTGAGTACTTTATACAACAACTAACACCTTATTTCAGTGGATCTACCAACCCATTTGTTATTAAACAATGGATAAGCTCTATAGATAAGATCTTTTTTTGTACTCTGTTGTTTATATTATGAGAAAGTCACCCTAGTAGTATACTTCTTAGAATGAGAAGTTGATCAGTGGTGAACATTGATTAAAAACATGAATCCAATAAGGGAGATCGATTCTATAGAGTATTAAGAGTTAATTGGAATACTTTTCAATAAATATTTCCCCCATTTTATGAAAACAAAAATAGAGAAGCTATGAGATAAACTTTACAATACTTTCTTGATACACCAACAGATTTTTTATGGATCCTAATGGAAATGATTATAGATTCTTCAATGGACTGCGATCCCATCTGTGGAGGAATCTAGAAAACTAAGACTATAAAATATATGAGGAGATAGTGTGGAGTGATATAATGTTTTAATTAGAGTTTGAAGAGACACAATGGTCACATAGTTCTATTTTTAAGAATAGAGAAATGGATCCAAACTCAGCAAATAACTTTAATCTGGGAAGAGGAGGAAATAAGGTGAGACTTCCCATTTGAAAAAAAATGGGAAGAAGATTTTAGGGAACTTCTTACTTGAGAGTGGAAAGTTCTACATGTATAGAAGAGATGGACATATAGATCGAAACTATCATGGTGAGGTGATGCATTAACTTCACATAATTGATGAAAAAGGTAAGATTGTGCAGGCCCATCCAAAATTTCAATGCTTCAAGTGTGGATAGCAGGGTAACTTTTTCAATCAATGTATAAATCAGAAGATAATGTATGGGAACCATCATCAACACCATAATAGGAAAATGGAGTAAGGTTGGAAATTTTATATCATGATGAATGAAGTGGAGGATCTGAATGATTTGGTGGAAGGTACACTCATTTTACTCTCAAATATATAAATTAATTTGTTTAATTCTGGTTCTACACATTCATTTATTACATCCAAGTTTGCAAAGAATATAAAATAAACCCCTAAACTTCTAGAAGTAGAGTTATCAGACAAGACTCTAGGTGGAATTATCCTATAATAAACAGTGTATATAAACTCTAATATTAACTTTGTTGAGTAAAATCTCCTTTCAAATCTATTTTACATTCCCATGGATGAATTTGACACAATATTAGGGATGAACTGGCTCTAAATTATAATTCTATGATAAACTATAGAAGTAAAGAAATTTTAGTAGTCTCGAATGGACAACCTATAGTTATTTTCAAGGGAGAGATATCCTGACCCGAGCTTTGTCTAGAAGCACCTCCCATATACTTCTTTATAGATATTATTAATGAAGAGGGAGAAGTAAATAAAAGTATAAAGATAGAGAATGTCCTCATAATTCATGAATACATTGATATATTTCCTAAAGAGTTACATGGAACTCCCCTAGAAAGAGAGGTAGAGTTCTCCATTGAACTCATACCTCGATCGAAGCCGATATCAAATACCCAGTATAGAATAGAAAATATGGAGTTAGAAGAATTAAATAAATAACATAAAGATATTATGGAGAAGGTATTAATCTAACCAAGTGGGTATCCTTGGGAAGAACATGTTCTATTTGTAAATAATAAGGATGGATCAATACATATATGCATTTATTATAGAGAACTTAATAGGATCATAGTGAAGAACAAGTACCCTCTCATAAGGATTGATGATTTATTTGACAAGATTTGTGGGACTCAATTATTCTCCAAGATTAAACTCTTATCATGGTATCATTAATTAAGTTTAAATAAAGAAGATATTCCAAAAAACCACCTTTCAAAAAAGATATGGGTATTATGACTTTTTTTATTCCCTTCATCTTGTCTAATGCTGATTCTATATTTAGGGATTTGATGGATAGTTTTTTTAAGTACTACCTTGATAAATTTATGGTAGTTTTAATTGGTGAAATTTTGATATAATCCAAAAATTTAAAGGAGAATGAGGATTTTATAACGTTTATCTTGTAAACTCTAAGGAAGGATAATATTTTTTTAATTAAGAAATTTTGAATTATGGTTTTAGAAAGTTTCATTATTGGGGAAAAATGTAACCAATTAAGGAATCTTAGTTGACCATGCAGAGACAAAGGTTGTAAAGGAGTGCCCTCATCCTATATCATTAACTAGGATTCATAGTTTCCTCAGTTTAGCATGATATAATAGGATGTTTTTGAAAAAAAAATTACAAATTTCTAATCCACTAACCAAGTTAACTCGAAAATGGGATAAGTTCATCTAGACAAAGGAGTGTGAAGAAATTTTCCCAGAACTGAACAAGATATTGGTTATTACACTTGGGTTTACTTTACCATCTTTGGATAAGGATTATTTATTTTTATTGATTCATCTTTGAAAGGGATTGGGTGTGTCCTCATGAAAAATAAAAAATTTATTTCTTATATATCTATACAATTAAATCCTCGTGATTATAATTATCCTATGCATGACCTGGAGTTAGTTGCAGTTATTTTTTCTTTGAAAATTTGTAGGCACTATCTTTATAGGGAGAAATCTGATATATACATAGACCACCAAATTTTTATTAATATTTTAATCCAAAGGAATTGAAAATGAGACAAAGTTTATGGTTGGAACTTCTTAAATACTAGGACTATTCAATTCATTATCATCCTAGAAGATAAAACAAATTTTTTGATGCCTTAAGTAGGAAAGGCCATGTTGTGTTGGAAATTATGAGGATTCAAAGAGATCCTTTGATCATGGACATAGTAAAACTAGACATGGAAATCCTAAGGTAAGGGTCATCATAAACCCTATCCCAATTGATTTCTAAAGCATCATTATTATATAATATCAATAAATATCAATGAGAGTATCCTTTGTTACAGAGGAAGATAGAGGCTATAAAGAATGGAAAATTTCTAGAGTCCAATATTGATCAAGAATGTGTAACAAAATTTCATACAAGGCTATGTTTCCCATCTATACCAGAGATAAAGAAGGGTCTTATGGATGAATCTCATATCTCTACATTCTCTATACATCCTAGAATCACTAAAATTTATAGAGACCTTTATGATCATTATTAGTGGGATAATATAAAAAGGGATATTGATAAATACACTACAAGATGATTACTATGTCAACAAGTTAAGGAAAAATGATAACATCCAAAATGGGTATTGAAACTAGTAAATATAAAACCATGGAAGTGGGACAATAACACTATAGACTTCATCAATTTTCTTCTAAGATAATCCCATGTAAATAATGCGATATGGGTTATAATGGATCATCTCACCAAGACTACTGATTTCATCACTATTCAGGAAGATTTATCTCTGGAACAACTTGTTGAGATATACATAAAGTAAGGGATAAGGTTACAAGGGGTTCCACTTTCTATCATATATAATCATAATTCAAGGTTCACATATAAATTCTAGAGAATCCTCCAAAATTATCTGAATATTGAATTGAGTTTTATTATGACTTATCGCCCCCAACAGATGGAAAATTTGAAAGTACTATTTAAACACTCAAGGACTTGCTGAAAACATGATTAATGGAATTTAAATGTGGATGGTATTCACACATTCCATTAGTTAATTTCTCATAAAAAAACTTTCACTCAAGTATTCAAAATGCACCATATGATGCTCTATATGGAAACTTATGTAGAACTCCTGCTTGTTGGGACGAAGTTTTTGAGAGGAAATTATTTGGGCCTAATCCTATTTAAGAGATGAATATAAAGGTTCATTCCATCAAAAAAAATATAAAGGATGCTCAGAGTCAGAATAATAGTTATGATAACAACCATCTAAGGGACTTTTAGTGTGATTATGTGGAAAACAACATTCCTTCAAATATCACCATGTAAGAGAGTCATGTGATTTTAAAAGAAAGTGAGTCTTATAGATATGTATGTTAGACCCTTTTAAATCCTTGATCGAGGAGGATTAGTGGCCTAGTGGATATCACTTACACCTAATCTAGCTCAATTTCATGATGTATTCTAGTCATCACCCTTGAGAAATTATAAACTTGATCCCTCACTTGTACTGAATCCAAAGGTGGTACAACAGGAACATGACCTCTCTTATAGGAAAATATGTGATGTATTCCTTGGATCCTACCAAAATATTTTATGTATCGGCTTGTATGCTCATATAATAGCATATATATCTTTGTTGGTTCTTCAAAAAAAATTATGTATGATCTCCCTTTCTCAAAATAATTTTTTATATGTTGATTCACCACAAATTATATTACATAAAAGAATAATCAGTCAAAATATCCTACATATCAGCTTTATCCCTTAAAAAATTGCACATATCATCAGTTTCTCCAATAAACAAAGGAACAATATTATATGCATTGCTCATTAATCCTCAAAAATATCAAAAGTATCATATTTTAGTGGAGAAAAGTTATGTATGGCTCCTTTCCTCTAGAATTTTGTCACATGTCACCCATATAGTATAGAAACTATTATGTATCAATAGAATTATTGACTTTTTCATTCTCCAATAGTCTAAAACTCTCAAAAATCACTTAAAACAATGAAAATATCCACATAAGTATAGGAATTTATCCATCTTATTCTATAATTTCAAAAATAAATGTGTAACTTCATAATTAATTCCAAAAATGAATAAAACAATTAAAACTTATTTTTAAGTCATTTGACAAATTAATTCATAATTCCATAAATTATAAAAATGAATTAATTCCCCATATTTTATATCAATTTTTTGGTTAATTATAATTGAAAACATATTAAAAAATAGAAAATTATGGCTTTCATCAAGTGTTAACAGTCTTAGTGGTACTAAATAAATATAGATAAATAATAAATTTATAAATATTTTAAATGAAAATATAATTACCTTTTCAAATGATTCTATAAGGGTTATTTTTTATTGACATAATAATATATATTTCATAAATTTATGAATATAATAACCATAATCATTTTCTTTACCTTTTTCTGAAAAAATAAAAAAATTTAGAAAAATAAGTAATCTATTCTGATATTTTTTTTAGAAAATATTATTATATATACCCTAATAATTTCCTTTTTTAAGTAATCCACTGGATACTTGTAAACATTTTCCATCCTTATACTATTATTTTGATGATAAGAAAACAACTCCCTCTTATAAAAAATTTCTCATTAAAACAAAATATGAAAATATTAATTTAAAATTTATTTGTAAAATTTTGATTATAATGTATTAAATTATATAAGGGACATCATGGGTGGTAAATATTTTGGATACCTATGATTTGGATCCAAAACATAAATCTTCAGAGTATCTAAATTGATCACAGTGAATATCTAATGCATCCTACAAAAGGAATAAGTAATAAAAAATGAAAATCTATTTTATATGATTATATTGTACAGTTTTAACACTACATTGTAGGTATTAAGAATAGTCTTTCATTTTTTATTTTTTATTAAAATTTTAAGGCCACTAGCTCTTCTTTTTTTGAAATTCCATCTTCTCCCAATAAAAATAATTGTATAGAAGTGATATGATGACTAATGAATTCTAATTTTTCTTCACTATGTTTTCATTTCACATTGTAGTGATATACCTCTAAAAATACTAATGGTAATTAACTATAAATAAAATATTAGATTAATTATTGGAAAAAAATATTATGAAAATTCACCTCTTGTATACATTCACAACCAAGGATCTCATCCATTTAGACTTGAGAATTCCACTTACACTCTAAATACCAATCATGATTGTAATGGACTCTCCATGTATTTATTCTTATAATTCAATATATTTTATATTTTTATATGTAATCATTTTATTCACATGAACTTGTATTGTTAATAAATGTGTTGGTGGATTTGGAGGGGTAAAGGTGATCTTGGAATGTCCTTTTGATTTATTGGTTGATCCTATAGATATTATTGAATTGAACTTTAGTATCACTTTATATTTACCCATATATAATTAAATACCTCATTTGAGACCTTTTAATTAATTATTAAGTATTTTCTTATAAAATAAATTACAATGACATACCTAATTATCATCATGTTTCTTTATAAGATTAAATTTCCATGCGATGAAAATTTTGAAAAGAAAGTTCAACCATGTGGACATCCTAAACATCAATGGGAATATGTAGCTCAGTGTGTGGCTCATGATATACATGAATCCATAATATCACATGGTATTTTAGAAGTTTTTTATTTTATATAATCTCTACATGGATATTTTATATTATAAACCTCACAATAAGGTAAATTTTGGTGATTATAGATATAAATCACAATCAATTCATCATACTGAATTTTAGTATAAAAAAGGTATTAGTAATTGTTTGATTAAAAATTAGAAGAAACCATTATGAAAAAATATATTAACTTAGGAAAGGAAAAAAATTTAGGGGAATGGATAGCCTCAAAGCTAGGGGTTTGACTCTTCATGTAGTGGTTATTATTGTTTTTTTCTTCTCCTTGAACAATTTACACAAACTCGTATAAAAAACCGGACTACCAATTAAATTTTTATCTTATAGAATCTATTTATGTCTTAATTTATTTAGTTATCTAATTTACATCCTCATGTATCTTCAGTTTCTCAATATATTCTTGAGGTGACACCCTAAAACTTACATATCTAATGCAACTATACTATTATGACCACTTCAAAGCCACTAAAATGAGTCATTCATCAAGTACAGTTGATAAAAAATATTATATCTAAATTGGATAAAAATATAGCAAAATAAGTATTCATTTTTATTTAATACTGATTTAAATATGAATAAATTTCCATTATGTCATATGTATACAAGATTTCCAGGGTTTTTTAGTGTTTTTATCTAATATTTGTCCGTTTTTATTTACATGAGCCTCCTTCCATAGCACATGATGTGGGATGAAGGTGCATATAAATTATTATTCATCAATATATATATAAACAAAGGAACATAATTATGTTATTGTTTTATATCACATAAAATTATTACTATATATTTAAAAAACATATCATTATTTTCAAGTGAATCATACTCCATCCTTCATTTATCGTAGGTGTATGTTGGTTTTAATGGACACTATTTATTTTTGACACTCCTTTGTTATTTCATTAATTAAAATTATGAATCAAAGTGATTAATACATGTAATATCAAATAAAATATTACCAATTAAAACATACATTAAATAATAACTCCTCATGATGTCTAGTGAAATAATTTCTTGTTTTTTGGTTTATCATATGTGCATATTAAGTATGTGTGTGGGGGTTTACCTTCCCCAAAGCATCCTTGGGATAATTCTTTATAATAAGTGTCCCAAATAATCTAAGATACTTTCTAGAGACCATGAATATTAATTTCATTTTAAAATAATCCAATATGAATGTACTCTGTAAGTTATATCGAAGAATAAATCAGTATTTCATCATTTTATTTTTTTAGTGAACTAGAGAAAGTATATCATAATGTTGCCCTAATTACTTCCCATATTATTGTTTTCAATGAAATAATAACACTATGTTGCATATCTATATTAATAAGCATGTGATTTTGATTAGTGACCTTAATATGAATAATGAAAATGGGCTTGTTGGGATCAAAAGGTTTTCCTCTTTCATTCTATCGAGTAATGAATTTTATGCCTTTTATTCCTAACTTAATAATTTTTGCTAAATATTTTGTGCTATGATGCACCTTTATTTTTTAACTATATGTTATTATCCTTTAAATATTTCCTTATTTTCAACATTTTCAATATTTTTCCTTGATATTGAAAGTATAAATATGTGGAGAATCCATTATCTATAAAATTAGTTAAAAATTTAATTTAGATTATGTAAATGCAATAAAGAACACATAATACTATGAGGAAACGCATTGTATATTAAAAATTATTAAGATATTCATTGAACTCAATTTTTTTCATTAAATATTTATGGATTTATCCCCCTTAAAAAGTTTCCAGGTTCCCTCATTGTGGTCCCCACTATCATATAAAACACTATATACATTGGGAACACAATGAAATTATTGTGACGTCCCAATGAATTGGTCATCCTCAATGGGATTTCCATTTGAACCTATAGTTGTTTTAGTCAACAAAAAAATAATTGAAAATTTTTAATGTATAATATTTAGGATATAAAATAATTTTAATGCCTATTATTCCATTTTAAATTGTTCTTTCATTTACCCTTCCTTATTGAAATCAAATTTTATGAATATTAATTCATCAATTTTAACTACACTCCTATTATCAGCCCATTTACATCAAAAAAAACTTGGAATATTTTATAATCCAACTCTAATATTTTAATAATGATTCTAAATTATGAGATATTTTTATCAATTGGATTTTTTTTATTTTTTTGGGGATACATTCATAGCTTCCACCACAAGAGTAATTAAACTATTTTTTATTATACTTCACTTATCTTGTTCCTTTGTATAGAATGTATAATCATTAATCAAATGAACAATATAAGATAATACATGTATACTTGGTCCTTTAGATATCCATCAAATTTATTTTTAAATTGAATTTATATTTAAAGATAGATCCTTAAAAATATGGTTTCTAAACCATCCTATAAACTATTGATTGTATGTATTTAATCTCAAAATTTTAACCCTAGATTGATTTAAAAGCATAATAATTAATTTGTTTGTTTCAATATATGAAACAAACTCTATTAAATTTTTTAAATCATAAATTTTATTAAACTTTTATATTTTAATAGTAATTGCAAAAACATCTCTATTAGAAATTATTTTACCCACTAAGTTCTCATTGTGATGAGTTTTTGGGAAGGCAATGTTATTCACATAGAACAGGTAGTTGGTATAGAATTCAACATATTCCTTGACAATATATCACTCTATAATAAAAACTTCTAGTTAACTTCAATTTTTGATGTATAATTTTAAAATATTTATATAAAATTCAATGGGATATATCCATGTGTAATTTTCTTGACCACATAGTCGGATCTCACTAACCAATTAAACCATCAAGTGAGCCATTTTATAAAATAATGATGGTGGGAAAAACATCTCAAATTAACTTAATATAACAGAAATTTTTTCTTCCCTAGTTAGAAATGTCATCAAGTCTATAACTTTACTATATAATGGTTTAAAAAAGAATAAAATCTTAGTGAATGTGTTTTAGAAATTTTTAGGTAGAATAAAACATAAATACATGATCATTAAATATTTCATCAAAACATGAAATTCATTTGATTTGAATACCTCAATACTACATTCTTGATATTTTTTGAATACCCCTATGGAACCTTTAAAACATTCAAGATGTTTCAAACCTAAAATCTATATCGCTTGGAAAGAGTATAAGCCACTGGAGGAGAAAAAATTTATTCAATCACCCTCCAATGGTGCCAAATATTCCCTTATCCCCGTGTCAATCAGGTCTATCTAAGCCTTATCTTTATATTTTATTTTTTAAGTTCATTTAGTAATGTACTAATGATATTATCATATATATATATGTGTGTGTGTGTGTGTGTGTGTCTGAATGACATCAAGAAAATTTTAGACATACAAATAATTTGATTATGGTAATTCAAGAAACATTAATATCCTTTTCCAACACTTTTTTTAATGTTTTTTGAAAAGGTTTTACCAAAAACGATGACTATATAATTTACTATATAAAACTATTGATCACATATTAGTGGATATAGTGTTATAATATTGAATTATTTCATCCAATATTAGTATTTATATCATCAGGGTAAAAAATTTCAATGTTTTGAAAACACAATCTTCAAGGAATGTTTTAACCTAATTGTGTGTGTACTTTTTTTAGAAATGGGACACCCTAGTATTCCATTAATGTTATATCCTATTAATTTTTCATAATAATAAAATTTATTTATCATCCCATAAAATAGGGATCTCAATGTGAAATATTTATTTTTATGAGCATCATACAATCTAACACATGAATCCCACATTAATTTCAAATCTTTTATCAGTGTATCCAAATAAAAACAATATCATTACCTGATTGTTTTTATACTAATATAATCAGAGACAACATAATACATTTATGATTCATGTATAATCATAATGGAAGGTTATAATTTACTTTTATATTCATCCATGTACTATGATTTCTACTTTATACACTACAAGGATTCATTGAATCTGTACATTGAATATTATAAATGATTCTCAACTTTTTTACAAATCCAAGATACTGATGATCAATTTTATTCCACTAAGGGGTGTTTTTTGGGTGATTAATTTTATCATATTGAATTCTTTTATTTTTGTGCCACATCAATTACCATGAAGTATCTTGGCATTCATATAGACATCTAAACCTTTTAATTATTGTAAAGTGCTATACAAATTTTGAATGACTTGATTCATCTTTCTTGTTTCAAGTTACACCACATTTATGAAATTTTTTATGTGATTAATAGTCCTTATGAAAAAGTATACAGTCATTTGGACAGGTGTATATTATTTCAAAGATTATAATCACTGAACAAAACATTCAATTAGCATCATATATTCAATAAGGAAGCTTGTTATTTTTTTATATAATATCATTCTAGATAGAAAGTAGCTTTTAAAAATAGGTTTCACTCCATATATTTCTAGCTTTCAACTTATATAACTTTAGTACAAATAAAAATGTTCTACATTAAGCATAAACAGCATATAATGAAGTCTTTTCATAGCTCTTAAACTTATTAAATAACATTGTATAATCATGAAGTTCATCTTAAACTTTCATTTTCATTTCCTCAATATGTTATTTGTCATCATTCACACTAATAATCATATCAGATTATTCATAAACCTTAGTGTTATCTTGGACACTAGCTACATTTATTTCTTTATTGTGTTTATACCAATATTTATAACTTAAATATATCCAACCCTCTTTGAAAAAAAATCTTCTTGAATAAAAATAATGTAAACATGGAAAAATGATTTTAGAAGGTTAATGTGCATTATTTGTTGCAAAATTAATGAACTCTTTAACCTCATCCTTATACTCTTTTATCATATGTTTGGAATCCATCCATTTTTTAATCATATCAATCCTTTTTAGTTCAACAATATTCTTATTTTGAAAAAACAAATACACATAAGGTATGCATATAATGTAAATATTCATAGATAAATAAACAAATTAAATATTTGTTTGTAAATATATAATTATGTATATGTGTTTGTGTGAATATATAAAGAGAATATTTTATAATACATTCAGAGATATTATAGTTTGATTTCATTGTAGTATATTAAAGTATGTAGGGTCATCAACCAATTTTTATTTTTCATCAGTTATATTATCATTGTATGCATTCACATGGAAGGTTAATTTTAACAATCTCAAAATAAATAGAGACCGAACCAAATAAGGTATTATACAAAAAATGATCACAAAACATTGTTTTTAAATTCTAAAAAACTAATTGTTTCCAAAAACATATCAAAAATCAATGTAATAAAATCAAAATCACTCACCATTTTTTATAAATCCAATAGATACAAATATTACCTAATAAGAAATAAAATCATAAGTTAATTCATTTTATCCTAACAAAACCAATTTTTTATAAAAATTACTTTACCTTACTTTTAGAAACCATTCCATAACATAACTAAAAAATATGTCACAGTTACCAATTTAAGCATTAATTTAAATGTTTTAAACCATTTAATAAGTGAATTTAAATTTTGTTAAGTAAAGTTTGAATCTATTTAAACCTCATATCATTTTAAGTAACCCTAAAATAAATAAAGTAATTCACTATGATAATTATAGGTAATAAATATAACAACACTCAATCAAAATACAAGTAATTCAATACATTCAAAATAATAAAAAAAATATAATATAAATCATTTTATTAAGTCATGTTGAATATAAACTCCGTGTATTATCAAAATTAATCAACAATAATTTGAAACTCTTTTATTTTTCAAAACACTTTCAACATAAAAATTCAAAAAAAATATTATTTAAAAATACCAAAACATAAAATATTAAATTTATAAATATTAAAACACTCATAAAAAACAAATATACATCTATATAAAAATTAATATATGTGTATATATATATATATTCATATATACTAATTTACATAGAAAATAAATAATCAAAAAAATAAGGATCAAATTAATCTTACTAGATTGAGGGGATGAAGTTGGACATCAGGGTACTTGCAGTGTGTGTGGGCTATGAGAAGATGGGAATAGAAAGAAAAAATCATGAAAAACTATACAAGATCAGTTGATTTATCCTTAAAAACTAGTAATGAATAATGAGCCTTTAGTTTTGACGGTTGATTTATCTAAAAAAATTGAAGGAGGTTGTAGAAATGTTCGGCTTCCGCGAGATCTTGAATGTCATGAGTGAGCAGTGTAATCTGTTAGGGTTTTTTTAATGAAGTGAATGGGTTTTATCAACTTTAGTGAAAAATCACTAATAAAATCTACAATTATTGGCACTAAAATCAAAAGCAATAATAAAAAATATTTTTATCATTGTTAATATTATCCTTGATAAACCTAACCTTTATCATTGATGGTTACTTATTGTTCATAAATGATATTGAAAATTAAATTTTAAAATTAAAATAAATTGATGATTATTTAAAAATGGATATTTAAAATTAAAAAACTACTTTATAAAAAATATTTAAAATGAATAAATAATAAAATATTAAAAAAAATAAACAATATTAATTATACTAAATGTATTAATAAATGTGTTAATATTATGATAAATTTATTAATATTATGATATTATAAAAAATATATTAATATTATAACAAATGTTTTATTAATAAATGTATTAAAATTATAATATATATGAATTTCAAAGGGCGAGAGATCTTCAGAGGTGATTAATTGGTTATTAAGGTTTTGATGTGGAATAATGTTACCTTGATCTGGAAGATGTTTTTGTTGGTATTTATTTGAAACATGAATCATCAGCTCAGCCTTGGGACATTTTTGTTAGGGATTTGGGGATTTCAAAAGGCTTTATCCAGAATAAGTGAGAAGAAACAAATGTTGTTGTTATATCAATAGGTAATATCTCTACTTTGTATAATAATTCCTTGAACAATTGAACCTTCTTAAATCTTAAGAAGGACTTGAAATCAAAAGGAATTACCAAAAATAGTATAATCTCCATTGTTGATGCGGATCCAAAAATATTATCTGAATAGATTAAGGAGTGAAATCACTCAATTGTTGCTTGAATGTTCCCATCGAATAAGGATTATTTTGGAATTCTGATTTCATCCAAAGTATAATAATTTTATTAAGGTTCTTGAAGGCTAAAATAAACAAGTCAAAGAGGTCTAAAGTAATGAAGACCTAAAGCATCTGCACACATGATATTTTCACAATCAGGGGGAAAAGATTATGTGTTGGATAATCTGAGCATACCTGAAGGCTATTACTGAACCCCTAGCATCACGTACCAACCCTCCACCTTGCATGAGTATATGAAGATAGGATATGTTGGGATTGAGTTTGTACCCCATCTTGGGCTGCTGATAATAAACCCATCTAACCTATTGGATCATCCCTTATCTCCAAGGTCAAGTGTTACTGCTAGAAGAACCGAGCCATAAGGTGAAATCCTGAAGATGGTCATGCAGTAGAGAACCATGGTCGGCCTCCAAACACTAAGCATGCACCTGGATGGAAAAGCATAATCTGGGAGGTATTCTCACTACTATCTTTATTCTAATCACTCTATAAGCTCCATGAACTATCCAATAGATGAACCAGTCTAGACTTCCTCTCCACAAAGTTATTCTCCATTCCATTAAACCAGTGTTGTACAAAAATACCCTTCAAGGCTTCCTGAACATTAAACCCAAACGTTGAACACAGTCTCTTCCACAACACAGATGACCATTCTCCACCAAAAAATAGATGATACACCATTTCTTCCTAGGGAGACTAACAGTAGTGACATTTTTAGACAATATAAATACCTCTAATTTTGATTCGATCATTTTTGGAAATTACATTCTTCCAAATATGCCAGAAAAGGAAATTGTGCTTCCCTGGAATATCTTTACACCATAACAAGTCACCCCACTCACTCTTCCCTTGGGTGATATGATGAGCATGATGATAAGATTTGGCCGAGAAGGTGGCCGAAGAAGTACCTGTGAAAACTAGCCTATCTGCCTCACAATAAATCAAGATGAAGTCAAACATGGCTTATTGATATTAATCTAAGACCACCTCAATGAACAAAGGGTGGTGATAGAGAGCACCAGAATTCTATAAGATAAAATAAGCAGGAGTATATTCAGTGCTTTGGAAACTGACCCATACAGTAGAAAAAGAAAAAACTAATAGCAGTAAAATTGTAGAAAAAGGAAAAATAACAGAAGAACCTACTTCTCCTGTCCAAGATCTAATGGAAGAACATAGAATAAACTAGAAAAATAACCCCCCCCCCCCCCTCTCCCCTTGCGGGTCCCCAATATATTAGGGTCTACTTCTAACAAACTTTATCCTCTACAATATCCAAAGTACCCTTCTAACTTTCTGTTTTAACAACATGATTTCTCTTAACTGAATATTCATGTGAAGTGGGACCACCCAAAACTGAATATTCATGTGTAGTGGGACCACCCAAAACCGAATTCCCTTGGGCATTACCCACCTTTCAAGATTTCCCCATGCGTGTATAGACTATCTAGGGGCCCTCTTTAACACTCCCCCATCCTAAGATATAGGATTTTCCACAAGCTGAAAAGAGGTAAATTGATTATGAAGAACATAGTCATCCTCCCACATAGTGTCATAAGTGAATTATCCTCTCTATTGAGCAAGGGATTGTGGAATATCATTGGGTCCCTGTTTCTGAAAATGTGTAGCCAAGATAGCTTTGTGTTCAAGATAGTCTATTGAATAAGGATCCAAGTGTGCAGGTAAAGAAGGCTGAATGGGCATGTTTCCCACTTCTTTTTTACGTTGAGAAATATGGAAAACCAGATGGAGACAAGTGTGGGGTTAACTCCAAATGGTAGGTGATCAGTCCCATACGTTTTAAGATGTGGAAAGGGCCATAAAATCCGAGAGAAAGTTTGGAATTAATCTTTTGAACTAGCGAAGTCTGTCGATGAGGTCGTAGTTTGAGAAACACAAATTCCCCAACCTGAAATTCTACATGGTGATGTTGGCAGGCAGCCCACTATTTCATATAATTTTAAGATCATAGTAAATGATGACTAAGTTTTCGGAGAGCCTCATCGTGATCTCCCAAATAAATAACAACAGCATCCACTGAAATTTCATAAGGCTAAGAGCTGAGAAGTGTGAGAGGTGGGCGACCATAAACCACCATGAAAGGAGTGGTACTAATCAAGGAATTCTAGTAGTTTTTATAGTGAAATTCATACAAAGGTAACTAAAAATACAAAGATTTAGGCTATTCGGCCACAAAACAGTGAAGGTAAGTCTTAAGGAACTGGTTGATGACCTCTGTTTGGCCATCGGTTTGTGGATGATAAGATGAACTGAATTTGAGTTTACTATGGTGAAGACAAAATAGTTCAGTCCAAAAATTTCTAAGGAAAACTGGATCACGGTCACTTACAATGGATGACGTCACCCCATGCAAGCGAACCACTTCTTGGACAAAAACTACAGCCATGTACTTGGTTTTATAATTATTCTTAAGGGAGATAAAGAGATCATACTTTGATAAACGATTGACCAAAACCAAAATCACATCAAAGTCACGAGATTTTGGTAAGTCTGATATGAAATCTATAAATATATCTGACCAAATGAGAGTAGGAAGCTTAAGGGGTTGTAATAACCCTACCTGGGCCAACATGGAATGTTTGAAATGTTGTCAAATGTCACATTTCTAAAAAAATCAAGAAATTAGTGATGCATACATATCCAATATAAATTAGCGGCTAATCGTCTATAGGTTTGATAAAATCCATAATGTCCATCATAAGGTGTGGCATAAAATTCAATCAAAAGTTGGGTATATAGGTAGAAGTAGAAAAAATAACGAGGTGGTCCTAATAAAAAAGGATTCCATTAGAATAAGTGAAACCATGATTTGAAGAACTATCCACTTGGAGTGATTGAATAATGTGCTTAAGTGCATGGTTGGACTAGACAGTAGCGGTTAATGTAGAACTATCATCCCAGATGGGATATGATTCAATAACACGATATTCAGTTGTTTCCACCTTCTTGGATAGAGATTCTGCAGGTGAATTAGTTGATCCTAGATTGAATTTAACATTAAATAAATAGATAAGAAATTTTGAAATCCATTTTTGATGATCGACTGACACAACCCATAGCTGAAGAAGGAATTGAAGACTTTGATGGTCAAAAAATATTGTGAAATTGATGCCCAATAAAAAAGGATGTCAATATTGTATGGACAACACCAAATCCATAATTTCCTTTTCATAAGTGGACTTGTATAACATTTTATCACAAAAATTATTGTTGAGATATGCAATTGAATGATGATTTTTCATAAGTACGGCACTTACCCCACATCTCAAAGTGTCACATTCCACTCAAAAGGTTTAGAAAAATCAGGTAAGGCTAGCACCAGAGTGGTTGTTAGAAGGAGATCTAAATGGTCAAAATCAAATTGAGAAGAGGAATTCCAAAGGAAACGTGTTTTTATTGTCCAAATAGTAAGTGGGAAAGAAATATTTGTATAATCATGGATAAACTTATGGTAATAGCCGGTGAGGCAAAGGAAACCATGCACCACCTTGACAGAAAGAGGTTGGGGCCAGTCAACAACAGCCTGAACTTTGGCAAGATCAACTGACACACCTAATGAGAAATATATTGACCAAGATAACCACTAAGAGTTTTCACAAAGAGACACTTGGTGGGTTTGGAAACAAAACAATGAAGTTGAAGTGATTTCAGAGCTAAGAGAAGTTGTTATAAATGATTCTGCCAATCCTTGTTGTAGACAAGTATATCATAAAAGAAAATCATAATAAATTTTCGTAGAAATGGATGAGAAACATCGTTCATGGAATCCTAAAAATTATATGAATCATTGGACAATCCAAAATCCATAACTATAAATTCATAGTGTTCATTTTGAGTATGTAATGAAGTATTCTCAATATCATTATCCTACATACGGATTCGATGGTAGACATATTTTAAGTCCAACATAGAAAAATATTTTTCACCACCCACCTCATCAATTAATTCATCGACAACTAGAATGGGAAATTTATTAGGGATAGTTACATGATTTAGGGACTTGTAATCCACAAAAAGTTTCCATGTTTCATCTTTTTTTTACTAATAAAATGGGTTTGGAAAAAGTGCTGGTACTGGATTGACTAAAACAAAGTTGGAATAAAGAATGAACCTATTTTTCAATTTCATTTTTCTAAAAGTGGGGGTAGTGGTAAGGATGAACTGTTATTAGTCCTTGGCCCCACTATAATTTAATTCTATTCTCCCATTAGATATGAAGAGGTATCCCCTTTTGGGTCACCGAAAATAAAATCAAACTCCTGTAACAAACCATTCAAGGTCTGCTGCTACTGCTTGGACAGTAGTGGTGGAGAGAATCCTCCTTGATTCCTAATAATAAGAGATCGAGAACAGGATAGGTAAAATGGGAAAAAGATTTGTTTAAATATGTTTTAGTCTAAAAGTTATGGGGAGAACCTGTAAGAGAGTAATCATGCCCAGAAAATTGAAAATGCATTGTCATTTTGGCCCAATTTGTCATGACATCGCCTAGGGTGGGTAACCAGGCAATGCCCAAAATGAAGTCAAAGCCACCTAAATCCATCACATAAGCATCCATAAAACAAGAAAAATTTCCAATCAATAAAATAATTTGTGGAAAAAGTCCTTTAGTGTGAATGCAATGACCGCTGCCAAGTTTAACCAGTAGGATTAGTGACGACAAAACGGATAAATGAATCATTTCAACCAAATTAGGCGAGATAAAATTATGATTTGTGCCACTATCTAGTAGAATACGAATAGGGAGATTTATTAAATGGCCCTCCAGTTTCAAAGAAGTAACATAAAGGTGAGGTGAACCTTTAACAGACAGCACGGTTCCAAAATCTAGAAAAGCAACAACAGAACATTCCCCTTCTGGAGAAGTAGGAGATTCTTCGATAGCGGGTTCAGTATAGTCATCTTCTGTGATTTCATCATCCTTCCCCATCAGTGTGATGCGTAACTTGGAATCAAGTCATTTATGAAGTGTAGTATATAGAATATTGTAGCGAAAACATAATCCAAGTTTGCGACAATCTTCCCACGCTTGAGATGATAAAAATATGGTGCCATGACTGCTGGAAACAGAAGGTTTTGAAGTTTCAAGAAAGAATTTAGAAGTATCCATGTCACACTGCTGAGGAAGAAAGGTATTAGGTCCCAGTGGACAAATTTCTAGGGGTTTGGTGGGAGGGGGTAACCAGAGATCAGGGTCACGGACACTAGAAGCTAGATGAGGGGAAATGATTAGAAATCATAATTACTAGTTTTGGAAACAACGAGATCCACATATCTAGCGATGTGCATGGGTTGGAGGTGGGTATCTTGATTTTGAATTTGGACCCAAATTTGGATGTCCTTGCAAAAATAATGTAAAAAATATCCCATATATTGCTTCTCTGGCTATCGTTGAACTAAGGAATCCAAGTACTCAAACTGCTCAATGTAATCAGCAACTGAAGTCTGCTAATGGAGTGGAGCCAATTCCTCATACGGATTTTGATTGTCTAATCCACTGAAGAATTCCATTAACTCAATTTTAAAAATCGACCAATAAAGGTGTGTCCTAACCTCTTAAATCACTTTAAACCAATGGAAAACAATGCCTTTCATGCAAACCTAGGTGAGAGAGATCTTTACAACATCCAAAGTTTTCTGAACTTAAAAGTAGATCTCTGTCCGTGTTAATAAACCATACAGGTCTGAGCTGTCGAAGAGAGGGAGCTCAACATGATAAACCGAAAGGAGATGATCAGATGTATTGGTTACTACAGCCATAGGTTTTGAGTGAGGTCTGATTGAGAAAATAATGGTGGTAATCAAGATGTCAAAGGTTTTTGAATGATGAGAATGTGGCGTGTCAGGAGAATGGAGGGTTCCTAGAGGTATGCATGAGAGATAAGTATCACCAGACGTAGTAAAATAAGGTTGTTGGGCCTATTTTTTCATGTGACATTAATGGAAGAATTAACCTTGATCAGCCAGCTATTTCTCCCAACACAGACGATCGGCCTTTGTTTGCTGGTGTTTTTTCAAAAGTTTATGCAAAGACACTTCCAATAATCCCAATCTATACTCGACGCTATCCATAAAAGATAGTTGGCGGGTCTCCATAAAAGTGGAACTGAAGGAGAAGAAAGAGATGCATTCTAGATGAATAAGCGGAGGGTCAGACCAATATTGATAGATAGCACCATAATTTCGTAAGATAAAATAAGCAGAAGTATATTCAGTACTTTTGGAACTGACCCTTATAGTATAAAATGTTAAAACTAAGAGCATTACAATTGAATAAAAAGGAAAACTAACATAATAACTTGCTTCTCCTACCCAATATCCAATGTCCAAACATATAGTGGACTGGAAAAATCCCCCCCCCCTCTCCTTGAGGGTCCTAAATATATCAAGGTCCACTTCTAACAAACTTTGTCTTGTTCAATCTTTGAATTCCCCTTCTTCCTTTCTATTTTAACAGCTAGATTTCACTTAACTGAATATTTTTGTGTAGTGGGACCACCCAAAACTAAATATTCCCGTGTAGTGGGACCACCCAAAACCAAATTCCCTTGGAAATTACCCACCTTTCTAGATTTACCCCTACATGTATAGACTATCTAGGGGCCCTCCTTAACAGGTGAATACAGGTCTAATAAAATGAAATAGAAGCTGTTGGAGAGACTATGAAACCAAAAGGAACACCTTCCTAGTTTTGAATCCATAAATTGATGTCCATGTGGCTGATGATCCACCGGGATTGGTGTTTAAGTTCTAGGAGATGGGCCCTGAACATATTCTAAAGGATAGATATTCTTCCTCTAGGATATTTCAGATCACTTCCATATAAAGTATCTTTCAAACAATGTACATAGGGTGGTGGATGTATGCACTACTCATGTGATTAACATTGTGGTTTGACCTAAGGTCCAGGGTGAGTTGAGTAATGATAAAGAAATCGATCCATAATCTCACAAGGTATCAAGATGATTCTTGTTTCATTAAAAGTGATTAATGGTATTACCATGCAGATATATAAAAATAAGACTTCTTAATACTAAGTGAGAACTAAGGGAAGAAGCATCTTGATGGATCCTATTCAAAATTTCAAATGAGTAGCTCAAAATTACAGCAGGGTACTTCAACTCCAAGTGAAATAAAATGTTGATACCTTATCCATTACAGATGCCCAAAATGTTTTGGAGAACAATGTTGATATTTTCTATTCTCTTCATATGGTTATCCTCTAAACCTTTATTTAGAAGACTCTATCCAGTGGTAGTGATTCTACCAAAAAGAATGATAATTTAATACAGGCCATAAGATCAAAAAAATATGATCCATAGCTAGAATCTTCTTTGATAGATGGAAAGAAAATGGGGTTTTTGAAGATTTATATGTCTTATGGTCCTACTAGAGATACTACTAGCTCCTCAAGGAATGCTATTTTTGATGTCTATATATAATGCTCCTTGGGAATTTTTACACTGGATGGTGCAACTAAATGACTTGAGAAGGGGGTTTATTTTTAGAATGAGGTATTTGGTTCCACTTCTGTTCAAGTGAATGGTAATCTAGATATGAATACTACTATAATGAATTTTATTAATATATTTTATATACTTGATTCATTAAATGTATCTATCATTACGGATTCATTCCTTGAGGAGTCTTAAAAGACCAGGAATGGGTCTAGAGCTAAGTTGTCTTTGGATGAAGACAATTCTAAAGCTACTGATTTAGAGCCTAAGGAAGGGAAATTATAGATTGATAAGTAAAGTGCCTCTCTATTTGGTAAGGTGGATCTGGGAGTGATAGATAAAGCTGTCAAATCCTTGAAAGTTGATAAATAAAATGCCCAACTCTATGTTGTTTTCATGGTTGTGGATGAAGTCAGGGTAGTTGAGACAAAGGGTGATTGTACTAACAATGATGGGTATACTATGAAATATTTTCCATGTAATCCATAGAACACTACTAAATGAATAATATTTCATAATCCTTGGGTATAGGACACTACAGAGAATATTGGAAATATGTATCGAAAGAGATGAGGCTTTAGCCTTCTTGGAATTTTAATGGGTTAATTTTGGTGCAATGGGTGTATCTTATTCTTTTTTTTACACTTTTTTTTCTGGTTATTCTTTAGATTTTGATGCTTTTGTGCATGTTGTTATGGAACAAAGTGTTCAGAGATCTTGCTGCTCTTTTTTCTTTCTTATTTTTCTTTGATACTCATGGTGGGAGATTCTTCTCATTAGAGGATTTTTTCCTAGAGGCTGGCTGATGTTGGGTCCTGGCTATTAGAATTAGACACAAGTGGGGAATGGCTTAAAGTTGGTCATGTTGTGACTACTTGTGGATCTTTTTGATATTTGGTATGAGGACTTCCAAGATGTAATTATAGAGAGGTTCATGGCTAGGTGCCTTAGAGTACTGAAGGATCTAAGAGGGGCATGACGATGGCCTATTTGATTTCATAATTTAAGTTTTGAAGCCTTTTTCTTTGTTGATTTTGGTCATAGATGTCTTTTAATCCTCCTCCATATATTGTGTGGGTGTGTTTCTATTAATAAATTTTTGGGACCATGGGTTTGGATTTCCAAATCCATAGTTCGTGTCATTTATAACATATATTATGAATTAATATATTAATATTATAATAAATTAAAAATTAAAAAATAACTTTATAATAAAAATGAATAAATATAATTATTTATTAACTACATTTAAATGTTTAATTATAATTTATAATTTATTAATTATTTAAATGAATAATTTTTTAAAAAATATGCCATTAATTAATGTATAAATAAAAATATAATATATATGTATGTATGTTTTCACAATATATGATTAATTATTAAACTATAAAATTAAGTTAAGAATTTTAATATTTATTTAGAAATGGTTTTATAGTTGCTAATATATAGATATATTATTATTAATTAATTAATTATATAGGTGTACATATTTTATTGATTGTATACAAAAAATATAATTAATTATTAACTATATTTAAATTTTTTAATTATAATTTAAAATATTATTTATATAAATTTATAACTACATTGTGTGTGTGGGTGTGTGATGTATAAGTGATCCAACACATACCTATGTGTATCCCGCTACACACGTACTCATACACATGCACATGCACATGCACAAACACTACTACAAAACAGGTCTTTAACGGTGTTTTCATTTAGCAGTGCTAACAAAATGCACTGATAAAGTTCATCTTTATCAGTGCTAAAATAAGCGCTGATAAAGGGAGACATTTACCAGTGCTTAAAAAAGTGTTGATATAGGGCACCCTTTATCAGTGCTTTTTTAGCACTGATAAAAGGAAACCGTTGTTAACACATTATTTTAGCGCTGATAATGGTTACCCTTTATCAACACATTATTTTTAGCAATGATAAAGGTCCACAATAAAATGAAATAATTAAACAAATAAAAAAAATAACAATTTCATTAATTAAATAATTCTAATTAAAAATAAAAAAAATTGAATATACATATATATAAATTTTAAAAATTAATATATAGTATATATTAAATATATATATATATAAAATGAATAAAATTAAATAATTAAACAAATTAAAATTTAAAATGAGTAAATTAAGAAAAATATTAAATAATTTTATTAATTAAATAATTATTGATAAAAATGAATAAATTTAATATACATATATATATATATTATAAATATTAATAAATATTATATATTAAATATAGATATATAAAATGAATAGGTTGTAATAATTAAATAAAAAAATAAAAATGAATAAATTACAAAATTATTTAAAAATTTATTAATGAAGCAATTATTAATAAAATTAAATAAGTATAAATATATATATATATATTATAAATATTAATAAATAATATATATTAAATATATATATATAATGAATAAAATGTTAATTAAAAACATATTAATGTCTTATTCATTTTTAATGTTGTTTGATTTTTCAATTTAACATATATCAAACGTCATGCGTTACATTGATTCGACATACATACATATATAAAGACATATATGTGTGTGTGTGTTTGTGTGTGTGTGTGTAATTAATGCATTTTTATATACAAACGCACACAAAAATATATTTACGCGATATATAGAAACACATGCACCTAATATTTATGTAATTTATTCAAATTTTAGTATATTTTAGAATTTCCATTATAACATGATACATTTAATATATTATGTTTTTAATCGATCAATTTTTTTAATACTATTATTGTTCGGGTATTCATTTTTAATATTTTTTTATCTTTTTTTTATTTTTGAATTTGATCATTTTCTATTATTTATTTATATGTAGTTATTTATTATTTTTTAGTATTTTCAATATATATATCCATATTTTTTTAACAATTTATATTTAATTAATAAAACTTATCCATTTTTTTAATATTTTTAAAGTGTACTCATTTTAAATTATTCAGTTTCACTAATTTTTAAAATTCATGTATTTAAGATTATATATCCACTAATAATAATAAAAATATTTCTAAATAAATATTTATAAATAAATATATTTATATATTTATATTTACTATATTTATAAATTTATATATTTATAATTATTATAAATAAATAATAATTATTTTTTAAATAAGTATTTATATAATTATAAATAAATAGTTATATATATTTAAATAATTATAAAATTATAATAAATTTATTTAAATAATTATAATTATAATTAATTTTATCAATGCTAAAAAAGAGCTATTGAAAAATATCTTTATCAGCACTAAAACATTATTGTTGATAAAGATGTCTTTTATCAACGTAGAAAAAGTGCTTATAAATATCCATTTTATCAGCGCTTATCAATTTAATGCTGATAAAATGGATCTTTATCCGTGCTTTTCTACAATAATTGTTAAAAGTGTCCCCATTCTATCTAAAAGAACCATAATCGTGACTCAATCACTTTCAATTCTCAAGCTCTCATTGAACTCCTCTGCTGCCTGCACGACTCCCCTATATTCCCTTAGATGAATCAATGCTACAATCTAATGTATGTTATTTTCTACTTTTACTATATAATTTTTTGATTTTCTTGGGTTCTGTGTTTTGCATTTTTTTCATTGTTTTTAACCATGATGAACCATATATCTCATCTCCTCACCACTAAAATAAAACGAGTGGCTCTATTTCATCTTTTTCCTTTGTAGACAATGGTTTCGAAGAAATATAATGATATTTTCATATGGTAAGGTTAGTTTACATATGTGTATGATCCTGTATTGATAAATAAAATTGAATTTTTACTACACACTATTGCAAAGGTAATGTTATCTATATACCTTAGTATTGAAACAATACTTTAGTGATCATGAAGGGTGTCTGAGGTGATGTGCTGACCTGAATTGGGAACTATTTGGGTATACTAGGTCAAAAATGTTATAAAATGGAATCAGAGTGAAACTAGGGATATTGGTATTGATTATATACAAAATAAAAAACTTTCCAGACCTAAGAATTAATCCATAAATATGTCTAGATAGAATAATTATTTTTGATACTTGAGTTACCATATGAAGTCTAGGTTTTTTTTGTTTATTTTTGCTCTGACTGATCTTCTCGAGTCTCATGCCTCTTATTTAGGAGTTGATAGGTAGGAATCAGTAAGAATATATGAAATTTCATATTCTTATGTGTCTTTGTTTAATTTTTTTTTCTAGAATAAATTATATATTTATATTAATAGAAACATGAATAATAAATAAATAGAATATTCTTATTTACTTATTAGTGATGATTAGGTTTGTATAACTTATTAATTGATTGATTTTATTTAGTAACCCCCTTTATTGATACTATTAGATAGTTTTTTCATATTTATATTTAAAATAATTCTTCTAACATCTTTTAAATTATATTTAAAGTATGAAAAGACTTATTAAAAAGGAAATTAATGAGAAAGATGGGCAGGGGTTCACATTTAATATAGATTATTTTGTGTCTATTTCTGAAAGATGGTTGTTTTTTGGTAGGGTAAAATTATGTGAATCTATACATTAATATAGAATATGTCACCACCCTTACCCCTATATCTCCATTGGAAGGTGCCAATGAACATCCTCATTATACTAGAACTTATATTGATCCTCATGTTCTATAGATAATTATTGATCTACTTAAAGATAGGTGGTATAATTTTCAATGACGAAAACATATATTATCTATGGTTCCTATAAGATTTTATGGTAATATATCATAATAATAAATTTAGGATTTCATTGAATATATTAATTTAATTTATCAGAGTAAAAAAATTCTAGATCAATACTGAGCATGAGTTGAAAAAATTACCCTTTAAAGGGATGTTTGTTATTGGAGGGATCTTATGGTGGATTAAAAAAAATCCAAAATTGGAAGGCGGGGAATCCTTGAGTAGACAGAAGTGATTTCAAATGTAGGTGGGGTGAGATTCATTTCTTCCAGACCATTAGAGTGGAGGTATTCCAATTCCTCTTCAATTGAAGATAATTTTTGAGTGATTCCATTAGTGTAGGTTTCTAGGACACTTTAGTCCTTATTTTCTCTTTAATGTGAAACATTTCTATCGATGTGGTTAGTGGGGGAACCTCCAATGGTCCTTTTAAGCTATTCCTTCTAGGAAGGTTCATTAGATATGATTAGTAGATTATTTATGGTTGAGTAGTCTATGGATGATTCTACAGAGGGTTATTCTGTAGTGATAGGTACAATCTTAGTATATTATACTCATAATTATGGTCTTAGGACACAAAAGATTCATATTATTTATGTATGAGTATCTTATATTTCATATAGGATTGAGATTATAACTTATTCATAAAGTTATTAACATCAATATTCTCTATAAGTAAACATATAGAAAAAGATTAATCAGTGTCAATTTTATTTATAATTATCTTATATATATCTCTCTCCCTTAACTATACCTACACAATTTCATCCCTACTCTATAAACTCAATCTAGCTTCATACAAGAACAATGTGAAGTGTATCTCCATCTACTTTTGTGAAAGAAACATACAACACATAATAGTTGTAAGCAACATAAATCAATTTTAATAAAAACGGGACACAGATTTCACAAATAAGGTTGTGTAAATAAGGATTCATTTTGGTAAGATAGATATATGATACAATACACTCCATGTATAAAAGTCCACAATTACATGCATATTGTAATAAAATTGTTACAGTCTTGAAAGAAGTTATAATAATTCAATACTATAGTACAAATAACCTTCACTGCCTTTATTTAATCTATCATAAGATTCTTGATTTCCTTCTATCTCTTGATGATGGATTGCCCCCCCCCCCCTCTTTCAAATTATCCTTCCTCCCATCATTTTGGTTCCAAATATTTTTGATGACATGCCTCCCACTCGGATTGTATTCATTAATCTCTATCAAATCCACTTCCATAGATTTGAATACTGCATCTTCAAACTCATTCTTCAACTCTTTCATCCTTTCATCCTCTTCATTTACTACTTCCTGGGAACATAAAAAATGACACCAAAAAATTAATCAAAGCATAATGAATGAATTTGTTTGGTTTCTTGATATGCATTTTCTTATACAACTCACTCGGTTACTTTTGACAACACTTCATCAAAATTTACTTTTATTTAGAGTTTGGGAACACAGGATCCTATTTTAACTTTGCAGTTAATCATACTTGAAAAATAATATTACTACGATGGGTCATATAATTTGACTCTTGAAGGTATTCCTACCACAATGAGTAGAGATCTTTGTCCATATTTGTGGCTTCATCTTTAGCATACGTTGTCTTGGAATCTTGAATAAATGGTCAGTTATCAAGATCTCACATCTTCCTCACATCAATACCACCCCAAGTTTGTTTCTCATCTAATCCCTACCAAAAAAAAAGAAACATTTCAGAGGAACTGGAAAATAATAAATTTTTTTGAGTGGAATTAAATTATTGAGAGTGGAATTCATGTGGATTTTAATGTTCGTTCCTTAATTTTTGTAATGTAATATGTTAGAATCCATAATTAAAATTTCATTTAAGTTATTTTTTAACCTCAATGGAAACTCAACTTTCATCTCCCGAACAGTTTTTATTGAATTTTTTTTCTTGAGACTCATCCCCTATCTCTTCAATACTACTTGAACTACTTTGATCATTATTCATCCAAAATGATCTTGGGATGAATTTTGATTAGAGAAGTTTAAGAAACATAGGTGGATGTCTAAAAAATATGGGAGATAAATATCAAACAAAAAAACTCAATAATAATAATTCAGGAGGCATGCCAACATCGAACTTTGGAGCCACAATTATGGGAGGAATGAAATTTTGAAATATGGAGTCCAATCCATCATCAATATATGGAAACCAATCAACATCTGGGGATGGGTTAAATAAAGTTAGTGAAGTATAGTTTTACTATAGTATTGAAGTATTATATCTTTTTTCAAGATAGTAACAATTTGATGCAAGATGCATGCAATTTTTAACTTTTATGCTTATAGTGTATTGTATTGTTGTTATTCAAGATAAACTAAATATTTGACTACTCATGCAAACAATGTCTTTTTCACCGGATGATGTTACCAATACCGAGGAAGAATAGAATTTTGATGGTGAAACTACATAATTATAAGGGTATCAATAATATGTTGATGAAAACAACAACAACAATGCAGTATTATAGTGGTGAATAAAATTATCAATGCAAGAATTCAGGGTATAAAATTTGAGGTTGGTTGGAATCAACACAACCAACCTATTGACCCTAACAAGTTAATGTTCATTAGTTATCTTAGGATCACAACAAGGATGAATGTGTAGATTGATATTGATTCATGGCACTGTGTATAACTTGTAATGAAGGAAATCCTTTGGAATGATATAATAGAAATGTTACAATATACATTCTCTATTTTATTGAAAAAAAATTATATAATGAAATGTTGATTTAATTTTCATTTTTCTTTGCAGACTTTGTTTATTTTAGAATATTTATGTAATAAATTTGTCTTAATGGCTAGTAGAAAATACCATAGAGTCTTCTGGATTCTTCTTATGAAGTTATATCTTAGGGATGCTGAGGGGAAAATAAATCCCCACCCACCACTTAGTTATACACATATTATAAAGCAGGAAACATGTACTACTTTCATTAATCATCATAGTGAAAAATTATTTTATATGCATTACATTCAGTAATATATTATTTGAAATTATTTATTTTATCTAACTTGATTCAAAATTATTAATTTATGAAATATAAAAATAGAGCTAAAAATAAATATCGTGCATAAAACCCAACCTACCCCTATCAAAAAGCAAGGATGGGGTACACTTTATTAGAGAAAAAATTGGTATGTATTCTAAATCAAAATAAAATTAATTATGTGATATAAAACAATATATTTTTCTTTGTTTATATGCATATTGATGAATCAAAATATGAAGCCACTTTCATCCCATATCATGTGCTAGGGAAGTAGGTCCGTGTAAATAATGAGGGTAAATTAGTTGATGAAAACAAAAAAAATAGTTTGGGAATCATATGTAATTATGAAATAATTGTAATTTGTTATTTTTTATAACAATATTACATAAATATATCTATTATTTTTTATATTTTTTATATGTTTTAGACACAAGAATCGGGAACGACTGTAATAGAAGAAAATATACATTCGACAGCTTTGAAGCAGCCTGAATAATATAGTCACACTAGAGGATTAGGTTTTCGAGTCTCTCCTTGAATATATTTCGTGAAGATAAAACCAAATGAAGATATATACAATATGGTGAGATGATTGCAGACACAAATAGAATTAGTGTAAGAAATTATTTTTCTAACTGGATTAGAAGACCAATGTGTAATAAAGTATCAAAGTGAACCAATGGTGGAACAAATATTTTTACATGAACTAAATGATATCATTAGCTTTGAGGCTATTCATTCCCCCCAACCACATACCATACCTGGGGTAATAAATTTTTTCATTACTATTTCTCCAAAATATGAATCAAACAACTTTTGATAACTTGATATAACTAAAAATCTATAGGGTGTAGTTGTATGTGATTTGTATCTTCCAACACCCGCATACTGCCGTGTTGTGATGGGTATAGTGTATAATATCCTAATATACCAACTACACAATCAACACCTCTCAAAAGATCGCATGAGAGTGGGGATAAAGGTATCTTATGAGCTGAATCTTGAGTTTTGTGTTCCCCTTGATGGTCCAGATAATACAATGCTCAAAGCTTCTATTGGAGATTTCATAGCATGGTCATCTAATATTATAAACATACATGAGGTACGTCTTTAACAAAAAATTTCATATGAAAAACATGTAACAGTTTATGAAAAAATATATAAAGTGAGGTATGATATTACATATGTATAAAGTGGTGGGGAAATAGAAGGTTGAATCAAGAAAATCTAGTGAATCAACAAAGAAAACAAAATGACATTTTGAGAGTACCTTCTCCCCACCAGTTTTAGAGCAACATTTATTATCATTACAACTTCATGAAGATACCACATTAAAAGATATAACTATGTCTTACATTGAATATAAAGAAAAAATATATGGAGATCCCATTATATACTTAATTGGTCTCGAGAGTCTAACTGAGATTCTCAAGCATGAATGGTTGGGAATATTAGTTTTGAGTACATACATAAGGTATATTTTCATAATAAATTTGTCCAAATAGTGAGATAATATATTTATTAAAGTTAATAACTATTCATATTTTTTATAGGAATTTATATCACAACTATATAAAGGGACGATCGTGTGAAGTGTGATTTGGATTCATTAATCCCTGTATCATTTCTATATCAGAACTTACTTTGAATGAGGAATAAATTAATAAGAAAAAAGATCAGTTACTCAAAGTGTTTAATAAAAAATCACCAGATGATAGACTCTTTTTTATGCCTATAATTCAAAGGTAAAATTCTACAATCTAATCACATAAAATATATTTTTAATTTTTAAATTACTTAATTGTTTTTTTAGGACACACTCGATGCTGATAGCAGTCAATATAGACACCTAAAATATTTATTTTTTGAATCCAATCCATGGATATGCAACCAACAGCCACACATTATGTGTATTGTGAATATGTAATACACTGCAATCAACATTTTATAGATAAACTTCAAATTATATGTTCAGTATGTGTTTTAACAAGAATTTTTTTTATGATAGGGTGGTTTCTCAATGCAATCTAGATCACAGCATAAAGTTTGTGTCTCAAGGGATAAAGCATGTGGATTACTAGAAATGGAAATAAATTAAGTTATATATAGAAATATTTAACTATCAAAACATTTTAAAATAATTTACTTATTTTGGCCAATGTTTCTGTAGTGTCTGAAACAAGATAATCAAACCGATTATGGATATTATTTTTGAAAATTTATGAGGGAAATCATAAAACATGAAAATACCAGCATCCCCCAAATGGTAATTTATTAAGGTAATTAAAATTTCATTAAAGATATTTTATAATCATTTTTTTGTCTATATTTTCCCAATACTATAAAGATTACCTACAACCTAGTTACTCAAAAGAAGAAATCAATTTTTTTATAGAAAAGTGGGCAGCGTAATTTTTTTCAGAATATATGCTGACAATAAATTTAGATGATTACCTAGTATATTTGTGATCTAGTATGAGTTATTACCTTCAAAAGATATTTAGGGTGTGAATAATTAGTGTGAGAATGTGTATACATTATTTTTATCTCTTTCTCAAGGAGAATTATAATGGAAGGAATAAATTTGTTTAGAAGTTATGACCTAAAAATAATAAAATTATTGGGAAATAACGAAGGTAGAGGTGAAGGCAGTGGTAGAGGAAAAGGTGAAGGTGGAGGTGAAGGTGGAGGCAGAGTCGGAGGTAGAGTCTGAGTCAAAGACTGACGTGGAGGAGGAAGCAGAGGTGAAGACTGAGGTGGAGGAGGATAAGAAGCAATGGTTTGAAAATAATAAAATTGTTGGTAAATGAAGTATAATGTGTATCATACCAAGATTGTGTTTGATAACAATTGTTTAAAAGTGCATACAACTCTTGTCACTTAAGATTAAAGCCATTATACAAGTGTTTTAGGTGACTTATTTAAATAATTTTTTTCACCAATTGTCTTAATAATTTGGTACAATGATTCATAATTCATTTTTTATATGTTTGAATTAGTCTCATGTCAAACCCACACACAATTCCACCTATATGGCTCAAAGTGTGTGTTCCCAGTTTAAAATGAAATTTTAGTAAAAAAACCCAAGTGGCGTACTCAAAACTAAGGAAATTAATTTTGATTGTTTTGATACTTTTGTAAAATTATTCATGAGTCATTTGGGATGTGTATAAATAAGCCTCGCCTCAATACAATGCATGGTGTGATCGGTATAACTCCAAGTGTATCTTTTTATTCAAAATTGACATTAATTTTAGTTAAAAAAACAACTGACATACTCAAAACCAATAAAATTCATTTAGATTGTTTTGGTAATTTAATAAAATGATCCATAAGTCATTTTTTTGTGTGTAGGAATTAGATTCACCTCAATCGAACACACGATGTGACCATTATGACTCTAAGTGTATGTTATCAGTTTAAAATTGATATTTTAATACAAAAAGTATCACTCATTGAAAACTGATAAAAATCACTTGAATTGTCTTGATAATTTTTTAAAATTATTTATAATTCCTTTTTTATGTTTATTAATCATTATCATGTCGAACTCACACATGATGCCACCTCTATGGCTCAAAGTGAGTGTTTCCAGTTTAAAATGACATTTTCATAAAAAACAAAATTGTAGTACTCAAAACTAAGGAAACGCATTTTTATTATTTTGATACTTTATAAAAAATATCCATGTGTCATTTGGGACATGTAGAAATTATCCGCACGTCAATCTGATGCACGGTGTGATTGGTATGACTCCAATTGCATCTTTTATTCAAAATTGACATTAATTTTAGTGAAAAAAACAAATGACATACTCAAAACCAAGAAACACAGTATAATTGTTTTATTACTTTAGAAAATAGATCCATAAGTAATTTTTTATATTTAAGAATAATCCACACATCAATATGATGAACGGTGTGACTGGTATGAATACAGGTGTCTGTTACAAGTTTAAAACTGACATTTTAAAACAAAAGAGTATCACTCACTGAAAAAAAGAAAAATGAAATGAATTGTATTTATAATTTTTTACAATGATTACAAATTAATTTTTGATGTGTATGAATCAGAATCATGTCAATACCACACACAATTCTACTTTTATGACACAAATTACATGTTTCTAGTTTAAAATGATATTTTAGTAAAAAAAAATAAGTGGTGTACTCAAAGATGAAAAAACACGTTTGGATTGTTTATTTAATTCAGTAAAATGATCCATGAGTCATTTTTGACATGGAGGAATCATCTTCACCTCAATGTGATCCACGGTGTGACTGGTATGACTCAAAGTGTCTGTTATCAGTTTAAAATTGACATTTTAGTACCAAAAAATCTCACTCATTGAAAACCAATAAAATGAACTCAGATTGTATTGATAATTTGGTAAAATCATTAATAATTCATTTTTTATGTGTATGAATTAGTCTCATGTCAAAACCGTAAATGATTCCACTTATATGGATCAAACTGCATGTTTCTAGTTTAAAATTTCATTTTAGTAAAAAAACAAATGTGGCATACTCAAAACTGCGGAAAGTCATTATGATTGTTTTGATACTTTATTAAAATGATACATGAGTCATTTGGGATGTGTATAGATCAGTCACACCATAATATGATTCACAGTGTGATTGTAATGACTCCAAGTGCATCCTTTTATTCAATATTGACATTAATTTTAGTGAAAAACTACTGACATACTCAAAACTGAGAAAACACATTCGGGTTGTTTTGGTATTCTAGGAAAAAGATCCATAAGTCATTTCTGATGTGTAGGAATCAACTACACATCAATATGACACATGGTGTGACTGTTATTACTCCAAGTGTGTCTTTTTATTCAAAAATGATATTAATTTTAATAAAAAAAACTAACATACTCAAAACTGAGAAAATTAATTCAAATTATTTCGGTGATTTAGGAAAATGATCTATAAGTCATTTGTGATATGTAGGAATCGGTAACACCTTAATTTGACTCATGGTGTGACTGATATGACTCTAAATGCACCTTTTAATTCAAAATTTACATTAATTTTAGTAAAAAAACAACTGATATACTCTATAATATTTTTTTCTTGTATTTGTGTTAAAAAAATTATTTCATTTAAATTAAGTATTTTTATCTTATTTTGGTAATTCTTGATGTTTTTTCTGGTGATGTAGTGTGTTGTTACCACACATTTCACCTGTTTCAGGTGTTGTAGTGTATTGTAGCATCACACTGTAGTTTTCACCTTTATCAGTGCTATTAAATGTGCCGATAAATATATCCTTTATCATCGCTTATATAAGTGTTGATAAATGATTCCTTTATCGATGATTTTATAGGAACTAATAAAGGCTATATTTATCAACGCTTCTAAAAGAGCCGATAAAGATAGCCTTTATCAGCCCTTTTAAAAGCGTCGATAATGGAATCTTTATCAGCCCTTCTAATAATGTTGATAAAGGGTCTCTTTATCAATGCTTTTATTTGAATTGATAAAGATACCCTTTATCGGCGCTTTTCTAGCACAGATAAAATCCTTTTCCTTTTAACCGTTTTGAGGTAGTGAGTGTTTTTCTAGCACTAATAAAAGCCTATTCTAACGCTATTAAAGGCGTGTTTTTTAGTATTGATACATGCATACACATACACGTACATATGTATATACATACGTGCACATACACATACCTATACATAAGCATATGCATACACATACACATGCATAAACATACATATACACATAAATATACACATACACACACACAAACACACACATGCATATACACATACATAAACATAAACATACACATACTTTCACATTCACATAAATACACACACACACATACACATGAATACACATACATACACATACATACACATGCATACACAAGCATATGCATGCACACTTACAAATAAACATGCACACATACACACATACACATACATACACATTAATACTCATTCATACACATACATACACAAACACATACACATATATATGCATACATACATACATACATGCTCATACACACACATACACATACATCCACATACACGCATACAAGCACATACATACATATGCATACATACATACACACACACATATATATATATATACATAGATAACATATACATATAAATACACATGCACCCAAACATACACATAGACACACACAAATATATATGTACATGTATTGACCCCTCATTAATTTTCAATTTTTTCCTTTTGTCGCACTGTGAGATTTTCAAGCCATATCAAGGATTCATGTCACAACACCAATGATTATATTAATATTTATATATATATATATTTACACACACATACATTATATATAAATATTCTTAAATAAATATATGTTAATTTATATATTAATATTGTTATTTGTATAAAATTTTAATAAATTACATTTACATATATAAATTATGAAAATAAGATTGATAATAATTTATTTTAATATGAATTATATTTTTAAATATATATATTATATGTATATTAATATTTTTATTTTTATTTATGTAAGTACACATATACTTGTGAATATATGTATATTTTAAGTTATATAATATTTATATAAATATATAATATCTTTAAATATGAACCATATTTACTGTATTTATATATTTATTTATATAGTTCATATGATATTTTATTACATATATATATATATATATATATATTGTGTGTGTGTGGGTTTAAAATATTTTTTGTGTGTGTGCACGTGTTAATATACATAAATATATATAAAAACACACATAATTATAAATATATATGTATATTATAAATTGTATATTATGAATATAAATATATAAATTTTAATATGAATATATGTGTGTGTGTGTTGTAAATTATATACTTTAAATTTAAATATATTATAAACAAAAGTATAAATGATAAATATATATATATATATATATATTGCATTTATATAAATATATATATTTATTGTCATGTAAATAATATCTAAGAATATATAAATATGTATATATAAAATATTTTATATATGATAACCATTATCCACACTAAAAAACTACAGATAATGGGCAGTCTTTATCATTTCCAATTAAAGCACTGATAAAGTTTAACCTTTATTGGTTCTAAAAAAACACTGAAAAGGGGTTTCATTTTATCAATTATTTTGTCTAGTGCTAATAAAAGTGCACCTTTTGTCAATTTTTTTGTTTAACATTGATAAAAGTGGCACTAAATATAGAGAAATCTATAGTAGTGTAATTAGATAAATATATATAGTCATATAAAAGCTAGAAATACAAGTTCTATAAATATCTTATTATATAAAAGTTATATATATATAAGTTATATTATATAAATAATTTGATACAAATATGTGTGTGTGTGTGTGTGAATATATATATATATAATCAAATAAATAATACAATATATACCTTGATAAAATTAGATATACATAATTAGATAAAATTATAAAAAATACATATAATTTGATATAATTATAATAATACATAAAATAATATATAATAACGATTTTTTTAGATATAATTACCAATATTCTTAATACATAAAAATATAAGAGGGTCTGATTAATGTGCCAATGTCCCATTCCCATCAAAATTTATTATATAAAAAAGTAAAGTTGGAAAAAGAAATGATTAATGGTGAGTGCACAATTATTAATAATGTCTATAATTAATATTATATGAATAATAATTTTAATAATAATACCTAATATTAATAATTAAAAATAAAAAAAATATCTAATAATTAGAAAGAATGAATAAAATACTAAAAATATTAAAAAAATATCCTAAAAATATTAAAATTGAATTAATTAATATTATTATAAAAATGAATAAAAATGTTAAGAAAATATATGTGTCATCATTGGTTAATGGATTAAGTGTTCTGGTTTGGTATTTGGTGTTGATGTGTGATACTCCATGGAGATAAATGAGTTATGTGTGGGTTGAGTGATGGATCCACTCAAGCACTTATATTGGAGTTGGGTTCATAGGTAGTGGTATCCTACAGGCGAGGATAGATATCATCAAGAGTGGATTTTGGAGGAATTATACACTTTAAGAGGTGATTTAAGTGATGGTAGACTAGTGTGTTAACTATATAGTGATTGGTTTGTTAAGTCCCAAATAGAATGATCATAAAGACAAGAGGGGGTGAATTTTCAATCACAAAAACAATGTATAATAATTATAAATAAAAAACATATATAAGTGGAATTCAGTGGTGAATATGATATAACAATTTAATATAATAAATCTGAATGTGGATTTATAAAGTATAAAGTATAACCATACAAGCATAAACATAAAGATAAATATAAGAGAACAAGGATTTTATACTGGTTAGAATTAAATAATCCTACTCCACACACCACACTCTGAAACATAGAGAGATGTGGATATTCAATATAGCCTGAATTTTTAATGGAGTCACAAATATTTATAATATCCTGCGTTTTTATCATCTAAAGGTACAACCCACTTATTATATGTTCAGAGTATATCCTACCCTACCTTTTGGATTGGATGCATAACTAAACATTATTTTTATAGGAATAAGAATAAAACTATGTGTACATACTTTTTTATAATGGAAGTATAACCATGTTTGTAGGATTTTAGTGGATGAATAATTTGGGTGTTATAACTTAAAAAATTTAAGTACTTAAAAAATTCATAATGAAATATTAAAATAAAGAAACAAGTAAATAATTTTAGATAATGACTCCTTGATCAAACAATGAGGCATGGCCACTTAAAACATTCAAACCAACAAGAATAGTGGAAAAACACAATTTTATTTTTTTCTAGAATTACATGTTGTATGGTGAATCATTATAATCTTTTTATTGATTTTTTACAACATTTTTTGGATGTGTATGGGTATTTATTCAATGATATCTTTTATTATAATTTTTAAATTCAACAACTTAATCTTCACTTGGTTTTGTTATTCTATTAATAATTAATAACTCTAACTAATCATGGTTTCCATTTCCCATTTTATTTTAAAAATGTTGATTAAAAATATAAAAATAATATGTAATGTATATGTGATATTTTAAAACCATGTCATCATTATCCTTCAAAGTCACCCAGGCCATTATCTACAGTAGTGAAATCATGTCCACATTATCCTACAATATTTCCTTATATAGAGAAATAATGTTGAAGTTATTTTCATCTAAATTAATAATTTAGAATTTTCTTTCCTTCATGTTATGTGTTAACTTACTCATACAAAATATTTCCCTTCACATTGTCCTCTAATCATCACTCATGTAGAGAAATATTATTCATCTTTTGAAAATTATCTCAGGCATTGAAACTCATCTTTACACTATTCTAGGTTATTTACTCATGGAATGACCTCCTCAAATAAATTTTCTTCTTCAACACACATGTAGTGTGAAACTTGATGGTATTATAAAATCATAACTATTCATCTTCTTCTATAAAAATATTGTAACACAAAAACTCTTTTAAAAAAATTGTAAAAACAAAAAGAAAATCATTCAAACATTGAATAATGGTTAATCATTATGATATAACCAATAAGATAATAATAAATTAAATTAAACAGATCATAATAAACAGTTCAATGAAGATAGAAGAAAAATATATTACAATAATGAATGGATAATCAAACCTTAATATTTCTATACAATATCTAATTTACTCAAATATAGTAGTAACTAGTGTGTAGTTGATTCTAGGACACATTTATAATACCTAATTGTTTGATCCAAGCACCAGACCAGTTAAATAATATTTAGATAATTATATTATATTTTAAACACATCAAACAAAACTCAACTATGACATATTTACATTAATATATCATCAGAAAATAGTGGAAATTGTAATCTGAAATATGTAGAATATTATCAAAAAAACTACAGTAACTTTCAGTTGATTTTTTGATATCAAAATTACCAATTAAACCTTTATAATATTATATGAAAATGAATATAATTTCATTTTATTTCTTAATCAAAAATAATCACATGATTTTGAGTTATTTATCTTAAGATATAGTCAAACATAGTAAGTTTTTGAAATATGGTAGAAACTAGAACATGGGATAGAAAAATCATGGTTACTTCCACATCATCTCCCAAGAGAATATTTAAAACTTGAAACTATCAATTTCATAACATAGTATAATCTCATAGAGATATGGAAGAACATTATGATACTCTATAAATAAATCTGAAAATTGATATTTAAAGGTTTAAATGAGAAAAATATCTTGGGATATCTTCAAATAACTTGTAGATGATGAAATAAGAAACCTATACATGGATAAGTTAAACCAAAAAAATAAAAATTAAGATATAATCAATTTAATTTAGACATAAAAAAATTAATTGATAAATAAAAACACATATTTAAATCAAACATTAATAAACAATAAAATAATATAATGTTTTTTGTAATTATTAATAGAATAAATCCAAAGGGGCAATGAGCCACTCAACATTATCCCCTTTTGTGATAATTATAAAAGACACCAAAAACTTATCCCCATTTTTTGAATTATTAGAAAAAGGTTAAAACCATAAATAAAATAATTAAATATTCATATAAACTTCAAAAACAAAGTAGGGGAAGTAGATAAAATAATGAAAGCATCACCTCTATATAAAAAAGTTAAGAAATGTTTTTCTTATAATAATTAAGGATCCAAAAGTATCTTGATGGACATGAAAAGATATTATCCCACTAAAAATATAATCTATCCATTGATGAAATAGTTAAAATATATTACATAATATGATATTTAATCCCATATCATATAATAGTGACCCCCTATAATGAAACAGTGAAAATATATTTGTTGTAAACTGCTCATGAATGAAAAAAATTTAAATTAAGGAGACAAAAATGTTATAAATGTTCAATAAACGTATAAATTATTTTAAATAAATTAAAATTAAATAAAAATAATATATATAATTAATACCAATAAGACTAAATATAAATTAATGAAGATCGTACTCACTATCCAAAAAACCCATAGAAAACAAACCAAAATAAAATATCATTAGTGTATGAATATTAGACATCATATAACAGATCAATTAGACTTAAAATCAAGTATGGGTTCTATAGGATTTACAATAGAACCTTTAGGAACTAAAACTACACAATTTGCAGGCATATTAACATTAAAAACATGTTTATAAATGAAAGGTTAATTGAAGTCAAGTGATTGTGTAAATATCATAGGAAAATTAGATGTATAATGACTAAATATTAAACATTAAAAGTAATTTATAGTGGATATGAAAAACTTATTCTAGATTATAAATTAATTCTTATATAACTTCATAGAATTTTTTTAAATAGTATTTTTGAAGTCAATTCTTATTTTATTCATTGTAGGTTTTTATAACTTTATTAGTTTCTCAAATTTTATTTTTGTTTAAGAAAATTTTTATATAAATTTACATTTCTTCATTCTTCTTCTTAATTAAATCAATATCTTCATAAAGTTTTTATTACTACATGAATTATTATTTATTAACATTTCATTTTATTTATTTATTTTTGACATATCATCCATAAAAAAATTGTGAGTCTTCTTGATATTATTATAATTTTTAGTGAGTTTCATAATCTCATTATACAAGTCATCATATAATATATGTAGTTATTTATTAATAGATTTTTTTTCATAAGATAAAATAGATAGATAAGATATATTAGATACCTCAATATATTTAGCCAACAAACATAGATTACATATTTTATGTTCTTCTAGTACTCAATTGATATGTCAATTGATTAATCCTCTAAACAATTCCAGGAAGCGCTGAAATATTTTTTATCCTTTTTAAAATTATTATTTTTACTCAAGATTTAAGTGTTCTGGATCAATATAAACATAAAAAATATTTTAAAATGGTAGTTATTTTACCTTTATGATGTTTTATTCTCTTCCTAAACTTCCTTTTCCTTCCCTTATAAATATTTCCAAACCTCTTAATCAATTTATCTATCTCATTTTCTTCATTATTAAAATAACTCATATCATTAAAGGAATAAATGTAAGAGGTAATAATAATTTTAAAAGTTATACTCTCACTTTTAACTTTTTTATCCACATCAATATTTTTCAATTGTAGATTATATTAGAGGATATATCCAATCATCTCATTCATAGAATATTCAACTAAAAATTATCACTCCTCATTGGAATCCTTTATGTAGTAGACTTATTAGGAAGTTTTATCATGATTATTATAACTATAATATAATTATCCATTCTTTCTCTATGTTGATTCATGTTATTCATGATATTAGGGAAATGGTGTTGCATATCATCAATTATTTCATTATTTAACATTCTAAAATCTTTATATTCATCCCTATACATGCTAAGTTTTGTAATTTATAATTTTACAGTACCTTGATGAGTGACTTGTAAATTACTATATATATTTTAAGTTGTATTATAAGTAGATATGTTACTGTAAACTTTTATACTTATTAAAAGATCAAAAAATCATAATTTTATATTTCAAAATATATTTTTCAACATCATTACTGAAGAGCCTAATGGATTGATTCTGATTGTATTTTATTCCTCGGGAATAAGATAACCTTCAATATGTTTTATGTAATTGAGGAACAAAAAAATATTAATGAATAATATAAAGTTGTGTGGGATGTATCCTAGAGAGTTACTTGTTGAATTTGATCATTACTACTTTGTTTATTTATGTTTTGATAATTAAAATACCTCTATATTACAAAATTATAATTTATCATGAATTTTTTTTAATCATTTATTCTCTATAACATGAGTTATAAAGTCTTAGTGTTCATTATTAACTAATTTTGGAGAAAAATAAATCACAATATTGGTTGGTATCTCATATGATGTTAGTCTACTACTAGTCTATCTTACAAAATATGTCTAAGTCTTGGATTGATTGTAGTTGTCAAGCAATCGTGAGGTGGATTCCTAAATGGATCGACCATATGTATGTTGTATTGACTATGAGAAAATTTACCGTATGAAAAATGCATTGACCATGAGGGAAAAAAATGGATCGACCAAAAATATAAAGGATGCATCATATCTAAAAATATTGAATGCATGTATAATGGATGAATAGTAAGTCCTCAATCAACTACACTAGCCAAGTGATCATATTATCTGATAAGAAACCACCACAAATAGAATTTCAAGAAAATTATAAGTGGTGAAGTGACCACATGTTGAGTTTCAACTGACCATACCGAAAAAATGACCATGCCTGAAATTTCTTTAATATCTTGGATCAGAAGCTTGAATAGATTGACTTTATGAATGGATCATCCATGTTTTGAGTATCAATCGACCACACATTCAAATATGATCAATTTTATGAATAACTATAATGTTGTTTATTATGAAAATTTAGTACTATATTAATTACTATAATGAGTTTTTTGTACAACTATATTTAGTTTTATAGGTTTAAAAAAATTATTATAACACTAAAGTAATTTTATGTTATTAAAAGATAAAAATACATTTATATGAATAATTAAATATTAAAACATCTATGCGAGGAAGTTTTTGTGCATATAGGGACTCTATATATGAATTTAGATGGTTCTAATTTGTGTTTTTAAGATAAAGGATATTTTTGAATTGTGTTATGATATAAATATTCTAATCAATTATACAAAACATTTAACAAGACTAAATTCTTTAATCCTTTATTTTTTTAGAGAACACAACTTCTTCAACACTCAGAATTCTTCTTATTCTACCAATTTGGTGAATATTAATTCTTTTTATTTATTTTCATGTGTATTATTGTGTTGGGTTATACTACCTTTAAAATTTAGGATTTTCATGTTATACTACTTTAAATGAAAGGTACATGATGGTTGTGTCTAACTAGTAAAAGGAAAGGGGATTTAGTTGTCTTTTGTTCCAAAAAAGTTAGGTTTGGTTTCTGCCACCATCTTAAAAGGAATCTAGTTAGCTCTTAGGTTAAGCCTCTAGGGATTAAAAAGGAACTGTAAAGGGTTATGAATCCCTATTAAAATTAAAATATTCTATTATAGTGGGTTTCATTTTACTCTATATTTGAGAGGAGTGAAGAGTAGATATATGATTAATTAGATCCAAACATATATAAAAATCACCCTGTTCATATTTTTTTATTTCCTCTAAAAATCTTATATTAACTTTGATAAAAAATTAAATTTTATTTAAAGTATTAAATTCTCCCCACTCTTAATCATTGAACCATCCTTATGTTGAGACCAAATAATTGGTATCAAAGTATAACCCCTAGCTTTGGTATATATATATATACATATATATATGTGTTTGTGTGTGTGTGTGTGATAATAAAATTCCAACTAAACTATCAAGGGGGAAAATATATTTTGAGATGGAAGGAACAAGTTCAAATGTTGGTTAGAATCATTAAAGTTATCCATTATTTTATGTAACAAACTATAGATATTGGAATTCCTACAGGGATTTTTATATTAAGAATTTAAGTATATATTTTTGGACTATTTATCATGAACTAACCTGTATAAAACACATAAAAGGTGCTCGAATCAGTTCTAATACAACCCAAATAATGTTCTTGATCCCAATGGGTCGGAAACTAGTTCTCGGGCATCAAAATAAACAATAATTTATGATTTTACCACAACAATAACTCATTAAGATATATTAGCATATATAAAAGAATAATCAGTTGGTATTTCAAACCCAAATAAATAGATAAAGTAACATAAGTATACATATAAAAGTCTCAAAATAGTATTTTAACTAAAGTCACCTGATAAGACCATCAATACATCGTCATAGAAACTCCATGCAATAAGTGGATCACATGCTCCACCAGTCACCACCAACTTTCAAATCCCGATAATCAAGAACACCCACCACCACCAAGTGGTACCTACCATTCCCTAGACCAATAATAAGAAAATATATAAATTCCTAAAGGAAAAGGTAGGGTGTGAGAAATAAATCCTAGTATGATATTACCAAGTATTCTATAAGCAATCCATGTCAAAAAAACCAAATGTGATAAATTTTAAATAAAACATTACATGAAAATATTTTCTCATTTCATCTCAAAACATACTTTATAAATCATCATAATGGCTAATGTAAAATAGGTACATAAGTGAATTTCATTCAATACTGGTAGATATAATTATTTTTTCAAAACAGATATGAATAATAATTTCTATCAAAACATGAATGAGTAAGAATATCTATAAAAAATTAGCATGTATAAATAATTTATAATCATAGATCCATGGTTAATAGTCTCATGGTTAGATTAGTATAGGGTTTCTCACACATATCAGTAAAATATAGTTTTGGGTGTGCACACAACCCTAGATATCAGGCCTAGGGGGAATAGGAAGAAACTACAAAGAAAGAACTCCCTCATCTCGTCATATTTTAGTTATTTTTTTCATCATAAATTATATTTTTATGTAGAGATAATACATGTCCAACATGTGTTCTTCCCACCTAAGAACCCAAGTTTCCATGTGCTTTAAGGAAAAAATATACAAGAGGCTATATTTCATTTCAATCAATCACAAACCATTTTAATAAATCTTTTCATTTATCCTCAACTTCATGTTTCAAAACATGAAATATCATTTTAAAAACCAATTTCATTATTTTTCATCAAAACACTTTTTCTTAAAATAAATTCATTTCAGTTCAAAATCATAAAACATTTCATTCCATCATTTATCTAAAAAATAATAATCAAATTCTTTCATCAAATCATTCTTTCTTATCAAATCCATTTTCTATAAATAACACTTTATTTAAAAATACATAGTCAAATATATTCAACACACAACATTTCCTTTCAAAAAATTTAGAAAAAATATCAAATAATGTTATGGAAATCATTTAGAAAAATCATCAAAATGAAATGGAAAAAAAGGTTTCAATTGATAAGAAAGAATCATGAAATCTCCTACCTCATGAATAGTATATACCCAATATGTGATCTAAAACTAGAGGGAAAGAAGGATCCTACATTTTGAAGAAAATTTACACGAAAAACAATCAAGTAAGAAAAAACTCTAACTCCATTTCACTAATCTCCAATAAGGAAGAACAAGAACGAACTGATAAGAACCAAATAAACTTCCTTAAAAGTTGGAACACATTAAACCTATTCAAGAATTCACAAATTCTATGATTGGAGTGAAATAAAGGAGATTTACTAGTTAAAAATAATGAAAAAACTTGAAATATGAAATAAAACCTTATATTAGAAAATCACACAACTAGAGTAATCGTTTCTAGAAATAAAATGGTCATTTGGGATTTTCAAAAATGAAACCCCTATCAATATTACCTAGGCCACACACTAGTGTAGAATTATAGGAAATTTTAGTCTAGACATATCCTCCACCATACCCTATTGAATCCTTCCTAGTCGTGGTGGATAAAAAAACACCTGACATACCACACCCAGGATCATGCCCTAGTGCAGAAATCCAATTCATTTTAGCATAGATTTTTCACAATGAAGATAGACCGTAAACACCCCCAGTTCATGGTTCTAGACATTTTTGAACCAAAAAAGATCAAAAAAATTAAGCCTCCAAACACCTCTAAATATTTCAAAAATAAAAATAAAAACTCAATACTGAAATGAAAAAAAAACTAATGAATTTACCTAAAAGAAAAGGTCAGGATGTTGCAATTATCTCAACAAAAAATGATTTTTACCACTAGATAGGCTATCAAGAATAATGTTATAATAATATTTGTGTCCAATTCACTCTCATCAATTCCTCACACTCCCAAGTCTCATCTAAATCATAAACATATTTTCAAAACACTCGAACCAAGGGGGTAGATTTTCCATATAGGACCATTATTTGAGAATCAATAATCTAAACCTTATTGTCTATCATGGATAAATAATGTTCAAAATCAAGGTCCTCCTAACTCAATACATTATATGGGTCAGAGAGATGATTTTTTATCTAAGGAACATAAAACACATTATGGATCAACATCATTTTAGATGGTAAATCCAAATGGTATGCCACATTTCCAGTCCACTCAATAATCTCAAATGGTCCCATATATCTTAGTGTTAACTTCCACTATTTTTTAATTAATAAATGACTCAACTAAGGTGAGAATCTCAAAAAAAATTACTTGGTCACCAATAGATAACCCCAAAGGGAATCATTTATTATCAACATATGAATTATAATGTATTTGTGATTTTATCACTCTTTGAAAGATAGAATGAATCTTTATCATAGTATCTTGGAAAAAAACTAGGTAGAAATAAGGAAGATTCACTAATCTTGGCCCAATATAGTGGATATCTATAGGTTGTCCATACAAGGCCTCAAAGGGTGGTGTCTTATTAGACAATTGATAACTGTTATTATAGCAAAATTCAACCATCCCCAAGTGGTAATCTCAAACTCCTCTAAATTCAATGAAACAAGCTAAGAGAATTTTCTCAAGAATCTATATAACATATTTCATATAAACATCTATCTAAATATGGTACATTGTTCTTAACGTTACCTAGGATCACATCACCTCCTATAGGACACTCCAAAAAAATACGTGAATTGAAGATCCCTATACAAAACAATTGAAAAAATAATACCATAAAATATGATGATCTACTTTATATATATATATTCCCCAAGTCCTAAAATTTGATTATATAATGAATGGTAATAAAGTGAGACAATTTGGTTAACCATTTGATCACCACCCAAATTCAATTTTTTTACATGAGGGGTATCTGGTAACCTAACCAAAAAGTGCATCAATATCTCATCTCACTTCCAATTTGGTATCAAAAGTTTCTAAAGTAGACTAGTTTACTATGATTCTTGGAAGTAATATGGTAACAAGTATAACAATGATAAAAAAATAATAATGTCTCATTTCACACCTATCAACCAGTAACAATGCCTCATATCATTAAACATTTTCATTATGTCAGGGTGTATTGTCCACTGGAAAAGATTAAAATCCCCATCACATATTTCCTCAAACGTAATGGATCAACAAACTAGTTCCTAAAGTATAGGATACCCACAGAAGATAGATACCACTCACTGATAGTATCCCCACCATATAGAGAATCCCTAATTCCTTGGAACAATTTATCAAGTTAGCATTCCTAGAGAATCATCTTGAGAAGTGAGGTTGTCAAATGGACACTCATCAAAACAACCTTAAGATCATCCTCCTAAAATCCCAAATGTGTATGAGTAAAGAGAGACATTATATTACATTCTTTAGAGGAATATTTCACATCCTGAGATGGAATTATATTCTCATAAAATAAGCAACAACATTACCCTTACCAAGGTTTTAGGAAATATAAAAGTCAAAAGACTACAAGTACTCCACCTATCACTTATTACGAAGGTTCATATCGTTTTACATGAATATATAACTCGAGATTTTCTAACTAGAGTAAATGGAAATCCTTTATCTAAAAAGGATGTGTCTTCAACTCTTTATAGGGTGAATCACAGTTGGAAGTTTAAGATCATGTGTGAGATAGTTATTCTGATGATGTTGAATCTGACAAGAACCATAAGACACCATGTGACTACCCTATATAATAATTTATCCCAAACCCAAACATGATGCATAAAAGAAAACCACATGGCCCTACATAACTTTTGGAAGTGTTAACATGGGAGTTGAAGTCAAATGATGCTTCAACTCATCAAAGGAGTACAGACATTCAATACCTTATAAACATTACTCCTCTCCTAATAAGTGTGGTAAAAAGAGAAACCAAAATGGAGAAATACTTCACAAAATAATGATAATACCCTAAAAACCCAATAATCTATAAATATCAATGAAATTTTATGGTTTCTCCCTGGTCATAACAGCTTTTACCTTCTTAGGAATAACTAAAAAATCATGCTCAAAAATCATGTGTCCTAAGAACAATACCTCTTGGATCTAGAAATTTTATTTAGAAATATTAGAAGAATTTTAGTGATTTCTAAATATTTATATAAATTCTCACAAATGACACACATGGTCTTACTTGTTTTTATAGTAAACCAATATATCATCCTTAGATACCACAATGAAATAATTGAGGTACTGATGAAAACTCTAGTTCATTGATTCCATAAACATAGAAGGATCGTTAGTTAGACCAAAAGGAAAAAAAAGTACTCATAATTTCTATACTTTCTTCTAAAAGTGGCCTTAGGGATATTAGGCTCCTTGATTTTAATATTTTGATAATCATAATGAAGATTAACTTTCAAGAACCATTCCACCCATTTCATCTGGTCAAATAAATCATCAATACATGGAAATAGATACTTGTTCTTGATCATAAAAGGATTGATCTTTCAGAATTCAACAAATAGGTGAATGGTTTCATCAACCTTATCATGACTTGACCCAAAAAACCTATCCAAATAGGCTATGAATCAGACCATGATAAGACCCAAAGGGAGTTCCTGATCCCCATGGGAAGACAACTTGAACCTGGGCATCCAATAACAACTAGAGGGAATGATTTTTACAACCAAAAATAATATATGTGGAATATATATAAAAAACCATAACATAAATATTCTATAACAAAAAGTGAAAATGGTAGTGATATAACCCATGGTAGTAGGATAAAAATCAAGGTACATGTCCTAAAAAACAACCAATATAAATGACACCCAAACTAACAACTACTAATCCATGTGGCCTGTAGTCAACATTCCACCATCTCACTGCCAGCTACACATACCCAGTTGACATAAACCTCACCACCCCACTATGAAACCTTTACCTTTCCTGCATCTAATAAAATAGGGTCAACACAACCCTGAGGGATTGTACAGGGGGTGATCTAAAAATTATTAATAGGATCTGGCCCAATTGTTCCATAATGATTCTCTGAATAATAATCCCCACATACTCAATTTATAGAAAAAATGGAAAGATAATTAGGTACATATTTGTATATAAAAACCATGGTAAATATTTTCCCATTTTTCAAAAGTTCATTCACAAAACTAGGTAATACAATTTCAAAGAATAATTTCTATAAACCATTTATATTTATCAAAGCATGAATCATATCATATCAAATAAAAATAGTAAAAATCTAAATCAAAATGGTAAAAACCACTAGGATAAAAAAGTTCAAGATAGTTAGGTCACTCTTAACTCAATAAGGAATCAATGAATAGTATGTAATCAAGTCTCTAGAGTCAATGAATCGATAAAATAGGGATGGAGGAACACCCTAGAATATGAACCCCCTTAAAATGTTAATCAAGTTCCTAGAGCCAATATATTTATGATCTAGGAACTGAGGAGTACCCCAGAAAGTGAAACCCATTACAATTATAATGGAAAAGTATCAATAATAAACCATTCACCTAAGTACCCAAAGATACCATGTGCGGAATATATCAAATCAATTTCAAAGGGATTATTATATATCAAAAACAATTATAAACAACCCTTTATTAATCAAAAACATGCTTTGAAAAACAATTTCACAATCCATTTCAGAATTCTTTTAAAAACACCTTTCTTTAAAAAAAATAAGGGAAAACCCATTTTTTTCTCAAAAACTATTTTATACATAAAAAACCAATAAATCAAGAATCGTGAAAATTTATTTAAGAAACCATTTGATAAATCAAGAGAATTCATAGTTCATAGAATATAGGATAGAGATGGAACCACCCAGCTCAAACTCAGGTCACACACCAACTTTGAGGGTATCAATGCACCATAAAGAAATGTAGTTTAATAAAAAAGAGAGTAGTCCCAACATAATGATTTCCAAAACATGGAATCATGCCTCTATAAAGAAACAGTTCAGAAAAAAAGATAGATCAACACATACACCAAAGGTCACATATAATTCACCATAATCAAAAATAGATCTGACCTTTAGAAGATAAACACATGATTAATTGATAAAGGATCAAGATATATCACAACATGATCAATATATTACATGAACACAACCTAGAACGACTTCTAAACTAATATATCAAGTAGGAAATGGAGATATTTGATCAAATATATTGATCTGATTACAACCAATAGATCCAAGATAGAAGCACCTAGAGAAAAATATTGAATAGAGATGGATCACCCAAAATCACTAGGAGAAGACCTATGGTTAAGGGAAAGGAGAAGGGAGGTGAGTGATAAAATAGATGGGTGATCAAAACATTTAATCAAGTGTAATAGACATGATTCACATCATGAATCATTAGTTCATGAGATGAACTTTTAGAATGGATGATATGCCAAAAAATGCATCACCATGGTTTATAATTCTAAAATCCAAGTTTATAGTGTGAATAAAATACTATATTCATAGATCAACCCAATTACTGAATAAAATCCCCTAGTTAGCTTCTAGAACCACTTGAACACGAAAATAAACCTATTAAACATAAAAAAATTGGGTTTACCTAGATATGATATGTTATAATTATACCCACCATATAAATTTTTTTCTTTATAAATTCACATAGAAAAATGATGATCAGGAAAAAGGTGAGGCAAATGACCCTTCACTAATGATTCTGCTCCTAAGTATCATGAGAAACTGATTCATCCCACCATAACACTTTGACCAATGGAATATATTTCTCATGGAAGTATTTCATCTATGAATCCATGATCTATAATAGTTTTTTTATAATAGAAGCATCTGAATCTAACTCAATCTCCTAGGATTATGATGGTACTTCTTAAGCTGAGATATGTAGAAAATTTCAAAAATACATATCAAATGATCTGGTAATTATAACTGATAAGAAACCTTTCTGACCAAATTAGTGATCTCAAATGATCCAATATATTTTGGAGTTTTCTCCCCCTATTTCCTAAGAAAACAGTGACCCAACCAAGGAGAATATTTCAAGAATACCCAGTTACCAATGGAAAACTCTAAAGGATGACATTGATGATCCATATAGAACTTTTACTGAATCTGAACTACAAATAATCATCGATGTATATCATAAATCCTTAATTATGTCTCATAAATGATATATGGTCCCATGAAAGAGTTCTCACCCACCCTATCTAATAAAGAGGTGAGATTCACAGGTGACCATACAAAGCATTAAATGGACCCATTATGATTGGTGATTAGTAACTGTTATTATATGTGAACTTGAACGGCCCCAGATTATTATCCCATGATCCACCAAAATCCAAGATGTAGACATAGAGAATATCCTCAAGAATCTGTATAGCATGCTCTGTCTATACATCCATATATGGATAATAGGTTGAACTTAATTTGACCTAAGTCCCTGTCACCTCTAGGAGAGTCTTCTATATCTAGAAGGTAAACCAAGGATCCCTAATAGATACAATGGTAAAGGGGACCCCATAAAACCTTACAATATCTTTCATGTATAACTTATCAATATCTTCAACCTTGGTTATTTCCTAGATTAGAATTAAATGAGTTGATTTCATAAACTAATCAATCACCTTATAAATATAATTATTTCCTCAAGGAGTCCATGGTAATACAATGATGAAGTCAATAGACACCTCATCCCTTTACCAAACTAAAATTGAAAGAGGTTAGATTAGACTATAAGACTTCAGGTGCTCTGCCTTTATCTATTAGTAGGTGTAACAATAATACACATAATTAGAAATGTCACACTTCATACCTAGTCACCAGAAATTCTATCTCATGTAGTAATACATATTCATAGTTATAGGATGAATGAACCATGAAGAACTATAGAAATCATGAAACACATAGTTCTTGATATATAATGTGATGAAAAACTAATTCTCGAACCTAAGAATTCCATCATAAAGGAGAGATCAACTAGAAATTATCTCCCCACTATATAAAGTTTCCCTGATTCCTCTGAAATCATCATCCTACTATTGGACCTATAGAATAGACTCAAGGAGAGATGATTTCAATGAATTATTGGTAAGAATAACACTTTAATTATCTTCATTTTTATCCATACTAAACTAAGTAAAAAAATAAATAAGGTTTCACTCCTCTTTAAATTATAGAATAGCATGAGATGGGTATTTTATAATTAGAGGATCTATGATGAAATTCCCTTTCCTCTAGGTGTAGATGATGTCAAATCTAAACACCTAGAGGTATTCCACCCATCGTTTCTTCCTAATATTCAGGTCCTTATAAGAAAATATGTAACTATGACTCTTTTTATTAGAAAATACCATGAACATATCCCTAAAAAGATATTTTTTTCAATACATAAGTGCATATATAAAAGTAGTGAGCTACAAATAATTAGTGGGTTAATTCTTCTCATGTAGTAAAATTTGATGAGACCCTTATGCTAACATATGGTCATCCTATATAATAATTCACCCCAAACCCACACTATAAGAATCACTATATACCATATAACTCTTATCATATTCTAGTAAGATCATAATAGGAACCTATGTTATATTTTTTTCAATTCCTAAAAATAAGTTTCAAATTTATAATCCCAAGTGAATTTCACCTTTTTCTTGGTAAGATTAATCAAATGTGATGCTAGCTTTGATAAATCCTTAAAAAGACAAAAATAATATCCAACTAGACCTAGGAATCTCTATATCTTGAAAAACTTATATGGTTCTTACCATAATAAGAAAACCTTCACCTTATAAAGATCAACTGAAATACTATGTTTTGAAATCATGTACACTATGAAATTCACTTCTTGGATCCATAAATATAACTTTTATTGCTTCCTGTAAAATCAGTGGCTACTCAAGATTACCAAAACCAAATTTAGATGATAATCATGCTCACATTAATATCTCTAATAAACTAGGATATCATCCAAGAATACCATGACCAAGATTTAGAGATACTAATGGAATATCTTGTTCATAAAATCCATAAAAACCACAGGAGAATTACTAAGGTCTAAAGTTATTACAAGATACTCATAATGGTCATACCTTCTCCTAAAAATGGTCATTGGGATATCTGACTCCTGAAATTAGATATAGTGATATCCTATACAATGATAAATATTATAAAACTCCTTAACCCACTTTAATAGATCAAATAGGTCATAAATATGGGGAAAAGGGTTTTTATTCTTAATAATCAGTCAGTTAAACTTTGCGTAGTCTATATAGAGATGCAAATAACTATCATCATTCTTGGAAAAGTGCATAGGGTCCACCCACAGTGAAACACTGGGATGAATAAATCCCTTCTCAAGCATATATACTAATTGGAACTTGGGATCTTTCAAATTAGTAAGTGACATATGATAAAACAATATAGAAATAGGCTATGTACCCAGTACCAAATCGATAGATAAATATACTTACCTCTATATAGTAAGAGAAGAGAATTTGTCTAGGATAACCTTGGGGAAATACCAAATGAACAAAGGAAGATTAGAAGGAGGGGAAACATCATCAATCTCAACTAAAATAGAAAAAAAAAACAAGATCTGTATATTCGGGAAAAAATCTCCCACATAACCATATCTTGGGTATCACTCTCCCTAGAATGATTGAGATCTCCTATCGATAGTATAGTATGAAAATTTTCAATCATAAGAATCAATCTCATCTTGGTGAGAAACCAACCAATATATCCTGAACATGATTTTGAAAAGATCCAAATTGATAACCAAGAAATACCATATAAACTTTATATCAGTTATCAAAATAAAAAAGGCATACAATGAAACCCTAATTATTTCCTCTTTATAAGCGGTTTAACTAGGTATATAACAAAGTACATGAGATTTTTTGGAATTTTCATTACATCAAAAAAATGAGAAGATATGAAAGGGTGAAAAGGAACCTGTATAAAATAGAATAACTGTTATAGAAGATACCAAAAATATGGTACTACTCACTATAGTTGGGTCTGCATCAATCCCCACTATAAAAACATTTGTTACATGAAGGTTCTTCACTCCTAAGACTTGTGGTTTGATCCCTATGAATTTTGAAACTTTCTAAATTTTATATAGTGGAATTTGGAGATGAAAACCCCTGATCATAATGGGGTATAGAAAAATCTTGGAATAACCTCTGTAGATGGCCTTGTTGGACATAAGCACTACAAATATTCACTGGTATGGGACAAGACCATTGAGTGTGCCAAACCTTTCCACATTAATAACAAATTAGGGGTACACTACTAGATGTTGTTGATAGTGTTGAGGAGTCCTTATACTAAGAACCACTCTTCCAACCTTACAATTATCATGCCACTTCTTCTCTATTTCATGTGTGCTACTAAAACTACCATGGGGTGGAAGATAATATCCAAAGAGGCCAATATTTCTATCCATATCCCTTTCCTCCATAATCTCTCTATTAAATTTAGTAACATGGATGGTGAGATTTAGCATGTATACCTATGATCAAATGTCTGTATGAAAACATGAAAAGTATTTATGATCTTTCAACTGGTCATTTATCACCACCTCCTGATCAAAATGGAAAAGATCTATAAAATGGTTGGTGTACATTGACACTAAACTCTCTCCCTGTTTCAAGGAGATGAACTCTAAGGAATTCTCTATTATCAGATATTATAGGTACAAATTCTAAAATAAAATGATCTTTAATCCCTTCCACTCCAATCCCAAAAGCCAGTTTTCCTAGACCATGGAATACCACACCAGATTTCAAGGACTCTAAATCTTGAACATTACACATTTAACCATAATGAATTCAAGTGTCTCAAGGAATTTAAAGACTTGATTGATCTTTTCCAGACATTACTCCACCTATTGGGGTTCAAATGTACCCTTAAAGAATAGGAGATTCTTATATAGGAACTCTTATTCTCAATCCTTATCTCATTCATCACTTGGTTGTTCCTCAATAGCTTGGTTCTGAACTTATGGTATATTATGGTCCACAACACAAACCACCTGAATGATAGCCTCTATGAGATTATGGTACAAAGGAGTATTCCATTTAGGACATATCCCACTAAATCCTCCTAATAAACTCATGGAATATGTCGTAAAGGAAAGTTTTTACATACTAAAACCATAATGAAACAATATGAAAATGAAACAATGGTAGTTTAAACTAGAAGATCATAAGCAAAAATTGAGATCAAGATCAAAACCCAACACAAGAGACACACATCACAATATACTATGGTGAATTAAGGATCTTCATATAAAGATATAGTTAAACACTCACCATAACCTACCCCTCAAGTCCCAAAAATCCTATCTCCTATTTACTAACTTCCCAAGACTGAGTATAACCACCCTCTAATACCAAACTGTGATGAATCGACCCATAAAATCCATCAAACTGGTATCCAAACTAGACCAAATAAAGATTTTAAGGGTGTTCCCAATCCCCATAGACTAGAAACTAGCACCCGATCATCCAATAACAACCAAAGGGAAAGATATTCCCAACCTAAAATAAGATACATGGAATATATATAGAAATAAGAGCATAAAAGAAATATTCCACAATAAAATAGCAATAACGGTAGCGATATAGCCCAATGTAAAAAAGATAAAAACCAAGGTACGTATTCTAGAAAATTTCCAACATAAATGATACACAAACTAACAAAATCTACTCCATATGACATGTGGAAAAATTCACACCATCTAACTACCAACTACTCATACCTAGCTGACATAAACCTCACCACCTCAATATGAAACCTTTACCTTTCCCACCTCATATAAAAAAAGGTATAGACACACCTAATAAATTATAAAGGATGTGATCTAAACAAGATCATTTGGATCCAATATAGTAATTACATAATAGTTAACTATATAATAATCCCAATATTCTCAATTTAAAGAAAATATGGAATAATAAGTAGTTTTACAATTTTATATCAAACTCATGGTAAACAGTTTCTCCTTTTCACACAATTATAAAAAAAATAGGTAATATAATTTCAATTAATAAATTCTATAAACCATTTACATTTATAAAAGCATAAAGAATATCATGTCAAACACATATAGTACAAATCTAAAGCATTGTGGTAAACACCCCTAGGATAAAAAAAGGTAGGGATAGCTAGGTCACTCGTACCTCAATAACCAATTAACAACTAGTGTGAAATAAAGTCCCTAGATTCAATAAATACATAAACTAGGGATAGAGGAACACCCTAGAAAGTGAAACCCCTTATAATGTCAATAAAGTTCCTAGAACTATTTTATATTTGATCTAGGAATAGAGGGTAACCCCAAAATGTAAACCCCTTACAATTAGAATTGACAAGGCCTAATATTAACCCCCCCCCCTATGTAACCAAGGCTCCCATGGGTGGTATATATCAAATAAATATCAAAGGTTTTATCACATTTCACCAAAAATTCCAAACACCCCTTTATTCATCAAAACAATTTATTGAAAACCAATTTCACAATCTATTATGCAATTCTTTAAAAAATGTCTTTCATTTACTAAAATGAGAGGTAAAAAAATTTTTCTCAAAACCCAATTTACAAAAAAATAAATAAATCAAGAATAATGCTAATTCATTTATAAAACCATTTAATAAATTGAGATAATTTATGGTTCATAAAATATAATCTAGAGATGGAACCACCTACCTCAAAATCTAGTTTCACACCAACTACTATGGGATGCACATATCAAAAGTAAATAGAATTCATGAATAATGATAAGAGGCCCAAAACAATGTTTCCCAAAACATAGAATCATGATTCTATAAAGAAAACTAGTTGGTAGTGAAGATAAATCAACACATACCTCATAGGTCACATGTGCCTCACCATAATGTACAAGAGATCCACCCTCTGAAAAAAAAATATGACGAATCTATAAAAGATCAAGATAGATCACAAAAATATCAATAGATTCCAAAAACATAGCCTATAGAAAATACCAAATAAATATATCAAGTAAGAATAGAAGAGATTCAATCAAAATTACTGATCTATTAAAAAAACAATCAATTTGGGACTAAGACACCAAGATAAGAAGTTTAAAGAGATCTAGATAACCAAAAATATCCTAGAGAAGACCTAGGGTTTAGGGAAAGGTTAATGGTGGAGAATAAGTAAATATATGGGTGAATAAAAAATTTAATCTAGTGGAACAAACATGATTCACCTCATGATTCATTGGTTCATGATGTGATCTTTAAGAATAGATTATATATTAAAAATTATCCCCATGGTGTATAATCCTAAAAACCCAATTCACATTACGAATAACATCTCACATTGTGAACAGTTTTCACATCCCGAGCCCAAAATCATGGATTCTTCATAGAATACATTCATGTCGTGAACTGACTCTTGTAGCCAAGGATCTTCCCAAGTTCTTAATAAAACCATCGGTTTTCCAATGAAAATACTTGAACCCAAAAAGAAACCTCTTAAATATAAAAAAGAGGGTGTGCCTATATTTGGGTTGTTATAGGCCTTCTTGGTAAAAATCGTTGGTTTTACCCAAGGCGACACACTAGGTTGAATAAATCCTTAATACAATAATTCATCCAACTAAGTATTTAACTCATTTAGTTCAGCTGGTTCCATATAGTATGAAAAAATACAATTAGGCTTGGTACCTAGTGCTAAATTGATATAAAAATACACCACCATCATCAGTTGAAACCCAAAAAAAGTTTATTAGGAATGCATAGAGAAACTTATCAACTGTTTCAGGAAGACTACCACCCAAATATTTCTACTCCAGTTCAAAAGAAAATATAGATATCATCCTACCCAACTATGGAAGAGGATATCCATCTCAGATATCCCTCAAGTCCTATCCCCCATGAAAAAAATTACACTCTCCAATGGGGTAGTAAATTATACCCATTGAATATAATATTTGATACAAGATTTATGAGTAATCATCCAATCCATACTAAGAATGGCACCTGGATTTTTTATATCTAGAACAAAAAATTCCCATGAAATATTGACTTTTGATAATGAAAAAGTGAAATATGGGCATTGAATACCCTGCTCTCTTTTTCCCAAGAGGTGTAGTAATATCCATGGTATAATCCATGGGAACTATATGGAGATTAAATAGTTCCAAAACATGGGTAGATGTAAATGAATGAGAGGCACTAGTATAGAATAAAATAGTCACTAAATATGAAGTAATGGTAATGGTACCTGTCATTATCACAGAACTTGTATCATCTTCCACCAGAGACTCATCCACTATGTAAATAATCTTTGTTCCTAATTCCTATAGGTGAACCCCTTTTTCCTTGAATCATCTGACTACCCCATATATCCCCTTGGTACTTAAATAACATTTTTTACTATGTATATAAGTAAAAACATATCATAACCTCTATAAGTGGCATGAACATATACATGAGCCACAAATATTTGATGATTTTGTGAAAGTACACTTCATGTTCTCAATCTTTCTACATTGAAAATAGGTCAAAGGGGATTTTTCAAACACTTTATATGATTTAGAAGATTTATGTTATTGAGATCCACCACTACATTCTCAACCATGAGACTCATCATATTTCCTCTTCATTTAAAAGGGATAACTAAAACTTCTATTAGAAGTAATGGGAACTCCCTTCAACCCTAACTTACCAGCTAAGTAAGGTTCTAACATCAAATATCTATCCAAAACATCGGTATATAAGGTTATATTTATCAAGAAAACGTAATATTGGATATCTTCTCAAAGACCCATATAAACCCTCTAATATTTCAAATTATCATTCAATACCACCTCAGGTGAGAAATGGACAAGCTCAAAAAAAATAGTTGGAATATTGGGTGATTATCTAATCATCTTGGTGAAGTTTAAGTAACTCAATAGACTTAGAAAACACCATAAAATCTTGATAGAAGTTCCATGTGAAAATATCCCTAAATAATTTCTACACCAATCCCATATTTTCCCAACTAGGACTAAAGAATCTCACCTCCTTTTGTTAGGACCTTCAAGGTTGAAGATGGTTCATTTTACTTTAATGATGCATGGAATCTCTAATAACTAAAAGAGTTTATCATTCTTCTTCAACCAATCATCTGCCTCTTTAGGATCATTAGTACCCCAGTAAGATGGTGTCTTTAGATGAAGAAAATCCTTTTCATGATCTCTATTATTATATCTCTGAGGCACAACCACTAAAACCTAAATGAGAATAGGTTCAACTACTTATCCAAAATCTTGGAATGCATAGACAAAAACCTATACATGGTTATTTTCAAAAATAGGGTTCTTTTATTTTGGTTCATCATAATATCCCTTTATAAGTTTGTTCAAATGTATTCTGGGGGTCATGGTACTACACAACGTCATCAAATAATAAGGAAACATCATTAAAGAGACCATAGATCATCAAATATATCAATAATAACTCAATTGGGAAAAAAAATAACATATCAATGTTTCAAAAAAAGTATAGGATAATATCATAAAATTTCTTCAAAGTAACCTTTTTTCCAAAAACCCATGGTAACTTAAGGGTTGTTATAATCAGATATGGATAATAACTGACTCATAAAATACCCCTTATTTTTCTACAATCATGTCTCTAGTCTACCAAGGAATCCCAAATTGTATATCGACCTTAGTAAAGGATACAACCACTATTAATACCAATTTCTCATGAACTTGTCCAAATAAATTTCCTAAACGGTACTTGAATCAGTTTTGAAATAGTTCAAAGGGTGTTTTTAATCACCATGGTCTGAAGAATAGGTTTTGGGAATCAAAAAAACAATAGGGAATGATTTCACCATAACAATAACTCATCAATAAAAAAATAGTAGATATAAATGAATAAATAGTTAATATGCCAAACACTTCTCAAGAGAGAGAGTTCTAAAAGTAGACAAATAAAATTCTCAAAATGTCATTTCAGCCAAATTCATTAGATAATACCATCAATACATAATCCTAGAAACTCAATGTAATAAGTGGATCACATGCTCCACCTGTCATCACCAACGCCTATGTCATAATAATCAAGAACTTATGCTTCCACCAAGTAGTCCATTCCCTTTCCCTAGATGTGCCATAAGAAAATATAAAAATAGATGAAGGTAAAGGTGGGGTGTGAGAAAAAATCCCAAAAGGATCTCACCATGTATTCCATAATTAATCCATATCAATTAAAACAAATGTTCCTAATTTTAAATAAAATAAGGAATGAAAATATTTTCTCATTTCGTCCCAAAACATACTTTATAAAAAAATCAATGGATAACATAAAATGGGTATAAAAGTTAAATTCATTCAAAATAAAAATATATAAGAATATTTTTCAAAATAAGAATGAATAATCATTTCTATCTAAATTGGAATGAGTGATTATAACTATAAAAAACTAGAATACATAAACCAATTACCAACATAGAACCATGTTTAAGTGTCCTGAGGTTAGGTCAGTATATGTATTCTCACACATATTAGTTAAATACCACTCCAAGTGTGCACGCATACCTAGATCTTAGGGATAGGGGGAATAGGATAACACCCTAAAGAATTAACACTTTGCCCTCATCATATTTTAGTAAGAGTTATCATCATGAATTCCATTTCTGGGTAGAGTAAATACATGCCCAACATGTGTTCTTCCCACCTAACTACTCAATCACCCTTGTGATTTAAGGAAATCAAACATGCGACGAGATATCTTTCATTTCAATCAATCACAATCCATTTCAATAAATCTTTTTAGTCAGCCCCAAATTTATGTTTCAAAATATGTCATTTCATTTTCAAAACCAATTTCATTAGTTTTCATCAAAACTCTTATTATTTGAATGAATTTATTTTATTTTGAAATCATAAAACATTTCATTCCATCATATCTTAAAAAAATCATAATTGATGTCTTTTATCAAATAATTATTCCTTTTCAAAGAAATTTTCCAGAAATCACAATTTATTTTAAAATCCATAATCAAAGAGATTCAAAAAACAATATTCCCTTTCTAAATTTTTATAAAAAATGTCAAATCATTTGGAAAATCCATAAAAATAAAAATAACAACAAAGGGCTCAATTGATGGGAAAGCATCATCAAATCACCTACCTCAATAACGGTATACACCCCACAAGGTATCAATAACTTGTGAGAAAAAAAGGATCGTATAGTAGAAATAGAAGATCCATGAACAATAATCAAGGAACAACAAACTCTAACACTCTTTCACAGATATCCATCAAGGAATAAAAATATTAAATTGAGATGATCCAAATTGCCTTCTTCAAAAGTTGGAATACCCAAAACCTCTTCAAGAATGCACCCAATCTGTGATTTGAGTGAAAATAAGGAAATTTATTGGTTTAAAAGAATGAAAATGACTTAAAAGAGGCAAAAAACCATCCATTAAGAAAGAACATAGTTGGAGTAACCATCCAAATAGATCGAATGGTCATTCAAATGTTTCAAAAAACCATCATGACCAAGACCTAGGGAATACCCTAGTTTAGAAGTCCAAGCTATTTTGGCTTTTCCATGGCCTTCACCACACCCTGGTGGAGCCTTGTTTTTCATAGTAGACCGGGCGACACCCAATAGGTCATGCCTAAGACCACACCCTAGTGCATACGTCTAGGTTGTTTTCGCATATCTGTTTTACACTAAAAAAATACCACATCCACCTCTAGGACATTGCCCTATCCTATTTTCCCTAAAAATTCCAAAAACTCTTTTTAAGCCTCTAAATGATTCCAAATATTGAAAAACCAAAATAATAAATCATGTATAAAAAGAAAACAAAGAAAAATAAAGAAAATACCTAAAATAAAAGGTTAAGATGTGACATTATTATGGTCGAGCCATAAAAAGTACCAAAAGTTAACCCCGATACACTAACTGGTAATTATGTAATTATATATATTCTGAATTTAAAGGTAATAAACCTTTTATATTTTTTAATTTGAAGAAATTCATATAGCCATGTATCTTTATAAAAAATAGCACTGGATATTGATAAAATATTTCAATTAACTCATATTGGATCAAATAAACTTATAAGAATTATTATTGGTATATAAAGAGTAGAATGTCAAGAATTTAAAATGGGTGAAGAAGAAATGGTTAATCAAATGTTTCATAGATTTACAATTAAAGTAAATAGAATGAGTTCTTTTGGAGAAATATTACATAATTTAAATTTAGATGAAAGAGTTCTAATAGTTTTACATAGTAAATGGCATGCTAAGAAAGTAGCAATTTTTTAATGAAAATTTTTCAAATAATATAATTTGGATGAGATTATTGGATTTTTATTACAATATGAGTTAAAATTAAAAACTATTTCTCTATAGGATATTTCAAAAAAAGAATGGAATTGATTTTAAATAAAAAATTTAAAGTTACCACTTATTCCTCTGATTCTGAATTGAAAAGTTTTTAAAGGGTCCAAGTTATATAGGTTGACTAAGGAAAAGTGAAGAAAGGTTATTCAAGGAGATACAAAAATGGATTAATCTTTAAATTATGATAAAGGGGGAATGGAAGGTAGTTTTATGTCTAATTATTCTTATAAAATTATTTTTTATGAATATATAAATAGATTCTATGTCAAACCTAAATTCCCTCAGCTCAAGAATGATAAGAATAAGAGAAAATAGTATAAGAATAAAACAAAAACTTTGATAGCTTGATAAAGTTATATAGTGGATTCAATTTTAAGTGAATAATTAAATTCTGATAAATTATTCACAATATTATGTCTAATATCTTCAATAATAAAAATAATTTAATTTGATTATCATTATTCTTCTGAGTCTAATTTTGAAAAACCTACTAAAGATAAAATTTATAATAAAATTAAGATATTAAACCAAAATATTAAAAAAAATCTATTTTAAAAAAGTATCTTAAAGGTAAAGATAAGAAAATTCTCAAGAAAAATAATAGAATCCTTTCTAAAATCTAAAACTTAAAGAACATTCTCATATAGATTAAAATTGCAATCCCATTAAATTAAAATATGTTCATGTTGAAATTAAGAAGCTTATTTAGAAAATGAATAATCAAAAAACACTCATCTAAAATAAAATTATAAATTACATGTTGACTTATAAAATGTTAATATTGATAATATTATACTTAAGGATTATCATTCCAAATGTGATGAAGCTCCAGAAATTAATTTAAATTATTTTTTGGAAGAAAATGATAAACTAAGAAATGAAATTGAAGGTTTGAAAAATCGATTTTTCATAATTTTTTAAGGAAGATAAAGTTAGGATAATATAGTGAGCATGAATAAAATAAATACCCATCTTGGATATGATAATATCATACCTAAAATTTACAAGACCTTCTATATTAAAGGTTTAAGTTTCAAGTGTTACAAGATTTAGATATCAAATAAAGGGTCATTATGAAAATGAGTGTTCATTTAGTTTTCTATAATCTCTTGGTTACACTGTGGATTTTGTATCTAAATAATTATCTTCTCTATTACCTACAAAAAATATTTTAAATTAGTTTTGGTTCCCAAGAATTCTTTTTCTAAATAAATAGGACTCAATTTATCATTATTACCAAAATGTTATTAAATCTTTTTTTGTAAGGAGTGTGTCTTAGAAGTGTAAAAAAGGATACATAGTACATATATAGTGGTTTCTCATGAAATATGGATAGTATTATCTATAATTATTATTATTTAAATAAATGTAATAGTGGTAGTGTTACATTTGATGATAACTCTAAAGGAAAAGTAAAATGATTTGGAAAAGTTAGAATATAAAATTCTATAATCATTTAAAAATTGTTCTCTATTAAGGTTTTATAGTATAGTTTGATATCCATTTCTCAGCTATGTGATGATAGAATGTTTATAAAATTTCAAAATGATAAGTTTGATTTTTAAAGGATGAAAATGTTCTACTTTATGTAATTAGAAAATATGAAATTTACTCAATCAATTTTTTCATAATTAACTAATAAAAATGTAAAATCATTAAATTTCATACAATCTGATGATGTTTTATGTCATAGAATATTCTCTCTTCCAAATTTCAGGTTTCTGCACAAGATATCCAAAAATAAAAGGTCTTGGATCTGACCAAGTTAAATCTGTACTGAACTTATGTGTGTGCATCATGTTTATGGGATAAGAAGCATAATTTTTCTTTTAAATCTGTTCATGAGGTACAAAATTTTAAAATACTAAACCTATTACATTTTGATCTATTTATCCCCATGAAAAATAAATATCTATGAGGAAAAATATATTTATTTTTTATTGTAGTTGACTATAGTAGATTTATGTGGAATTGTTTTTTTAAACATAAATATAAAACTTTTTCAAAATTTATTACATTTTATAAACTTCTTCAAAATGAAAAGGGAAATTTAATTTTATCAATTAGAAGTGATAGAGGTGGTGAGTTATCAAATATTTAATTTTATAAATTCAGTAAAGATATTTAATAAAATCATAATTTCTCAACACCTGGGACACGAGAAGAAAATGCCTTAGTAGAGAGAGAAAAATATGACCTCACAAGATATGACTATGACAAGGATAAATGAGAATAATTAGCCAAAATACTTATAGGAATAATCTTATAATACAATTTGTAATTTTCCTAATAAAATTATTCTTAGACCATTCTTAAAGAAATCAACTTATGAAATATATAATAAAAGGAATCCTAGAATTGGCTATTTTATAGTATTTGGTTATAGAGTTTACATTCTTAATACCAAATATTAATTCTAAAATTTTTATTCAAAAAAATATGAATTTATTTTTCTAGGGTATTCTATTATTAGTAATACATGTAGATTTTATAATAAATTAACATCAGTTTTTGAAGAGTCAATTCATGTTAAATTTTATGAAATATAATTAAAAAACAAAAATGATTTTGAATAGTTTAAGGAATATTTTATATATTTTAACTTAAGAGAACCTAAAAATTCAGATTTGGATACATAAAATGAGGGGGGATTCTCTCTCAAGAATAAACATTAAAATTCCATAAATATCACCTGGTTTAAAAAATAATTGATATAACTACTGGTATTAAAACTAAAAATTCCTTAATAAATTTCTGTTATTATCATGTGTTTATTTCTGATTTTTTACCTCAAAATATAGATGAATATTTATCTGATTCAAACTAGATTATAAATATTCATGAAGAGTTATATCAGTTTGATAGAAACAAAGCATGGACCTTAGTTAATCCCCCAAAATTATCAAAATATTATTGGAACCAAAGGGATATTTTGAAATAAGTTGGATGATTGTGGTAAAATAATCAAGAATAAGGGTAGAATAGTGCCTCAAGGTTACAATCATGAAGTATGAATTTATTTTTAAGAATCATTTTCCCTAGTTATGCATATTTTTTTAGAATCAAAATTTTTAATGGATTTCAAAATTTGATTTTATAATGGATGTATTTTTGAATTTTTTTTGTAAAATATTCACTCCAATTTTAAAATGAAAAGTTTACAAACCATGTTTTAAAATTTCTAAAAATTTATATGGTTTAAAAAACTCCTTGAGCTTGGTATAAGAGGCCGTCAAATTTTCTTTTGAAAAATGGTTTTGAAAAGGGAAAATTTGGTCCTAACTTAATTATTAAGAAGAATTCAAATGATTTTTTAATTGTATAAATTTATATGGATGCTATCATTTTTGGATCTTTAAATAATTAATTATGTCAATAATTATCAAATATAAGGACAAATGAATTTGATATGAGTTTAATGTGATAACTTAAATTCTTTCTTGGTCTTAAAATTTCTGAATGGAATGATGGTATTTTTATAAATAAATCTATGTATGTTAAAGAGTAGGTTAAAATATTTAGTTTAGACAATTGTAAAATTAGTATTAATTTAATTAGTACTTCATGTAAACTTGATAAGGTTGAATCTAGAAAATCTATTGATGTTAAAAAAAATTAGAGGTATTATTGGAAGATTTTTTTACTTAATTTATACTAGTATGGGTTTAATATTTACCTTTTTTATGTGTTATAGACTTAAATTTAACCTTAAAGAGATTCATTTAAATGTTTTTAAAAGTATTATAAAATATTTTAAGAAATCTTGTATGCCTTTATCTATTTTTCCCTATTAGAACTTCTTTTTATTTAATTAGCTATAGTGATTCTGATTTTGGTGGCTATAAGATATATAGAAAAAGCACATCAGGTATGTGTCACTTTATTGGTAAATGTTTAGTCTTATGGATATATAAGAAAAAATTAGTATATTTATAAATGGATGAAAGTGATTATATTATTATTTTTATCTTATTTTTCAAAATCATTATTTATTAAGAAACCCCTTTTTTATTATGGTTTTAATTTTGAAAATATCCCTATTTATTCTAAAAATAACTTTGAAAATTTTATTTCTAAAAATCCCCTAAATTATTCTAGAACTAATCATTTTGATATTTTATTAAACTTTCTTAAATATCATGTTCAAAAAGGGAATATAAATTTAAAATATGTTTTTATAGAAAATAATCTAGATGGAATTTGTACTAAGACTTTAGATTTTGAAAATTTTGAGAAAATTAAATTTGATCTTGGGATGATGGAAGTATAATTAAATATTTTTGTCCATGTTCTTAGGGTAGTTTTTAAATTTAAAACTAAAATTCATGAATCTTGAATTTTAAAATTATTGTAGAAATTCATGCTTATAGTTTTCTGTTTAAATATATTTTTTATTTCTAGTGGATCTTTGACGCATGTTTTGAAATATACTAGGTCAGAAATATTTTTTATATATTTTTATATATTTTTATATGATTTTAGTTCTATTTATTCCATTTTAATCTTTTTAAGTATACTTATAACATGTAAACTATTCATATTTGTTCAATATTTTACCATTAAGGGGAACTTTAGTTTTTTTTATTCTAATATTAGAAGGATTAGTTTCTTTTACATTAATTATTGTATATATTTAGTGGGATATTATACAACTTTATTTATACAACTTTTATACTTAATATTTTTTATTATTTCAATAAAGGTTGGAAGTTTTTGAAATTATAATTGGTTTTTTAATTCTAAAAAGGGAGAGAATGATGAAGTGGATCCTGACCAATTTGTTTTTTTTATGTTTTAATAATTAAAATACCTCTTTATTACACAATTATAATTTCTCACAACTTTTTCTTAATCCTTTATTTACTCTAGCATGATTTAAAAAGTCTTAGCATTCATTTTGAGCTGATTTTGGAGACAAATACATCACAATATGGGTTAGTATCTCATATGTTGTTCATTTGTTACTAGTGTATTTTTCAAAATCATTCTATGTATTAGATTAGATATGGTTTTCAAGAAACTGTGAGGAAAGTTCTCTAATGGATCGACCATATGTACACCATATCGACCATGAGGAAATTGACCACTTGGGTAATGCATCGCTCGTGAGGTAGATAAGGGATCGACCACAAGTATAAAGGATTAACTGTGTGTAAAAAAGGATTTACCACATGTATAACGGATTGAACATAAGTCCTTAATCAACCACACTAGACAAGTGACCATGACTATTAGACAAGCGACCTCTATGAACAAAATTCCAAAAAAATAAAATTGTTGAAGAAATCACATGATGAGTTTCAACCGATCGTACCGTTTAATCAACCATGCCAGAAATTTATGTAAATTCTAGGATTAAATGCATGATCATTCTGATTATCTTCATGAATAGATCAGTTGTGTAACTAGATTGACCACACATTGAATATTGATTAACCACACATTCAAATTAGATTGACTATATAAATAAAATCAGGACCTACCACGATGAGTGACCCACTGCAAGGAGTGACTTACCACAAGGAGTGACCTACTGCAAGGATTGACCTGCCAAAAATAGTGACCCATTGTAAGAATTACATTCCACAAAAATGATCCCCTAAAAAGATTTATCCTATAGATGTGCTATAATTTTCATAATATTTTTATTTTTATTTACTTTATGTTCTTATTATTATGTTTATTTATCTAATTGTTTCTTAATTACTTTCTAATTATTCTAATGCTAGGAAATTTTGTTTGGAAGTATTTCATGTAGGTTTAAATGATCATCATGTACAATGAATATTCATTTTTCATTATTGAAAAATCACGAGTTTCAAATTTGAAAGGCTTGGAGTAAGAAAAGTTTTCCTCATATGATTTATGGTAGTATTCAAAATAACTTTAATGTTGTTTATTAAAGATATTTATTATTATATTTATTATTATAATTAGTTATGTTGTACAGTTTTATTTAGTTTTATATGTTTATTTAAACTTCTTACAACCCTAAAATAATTTAATATTACTAAAATAGAAAAATGAGGATGTATGGGGAATGAAAAATCACAATATTTGTGCATGAAATATATTGTGCATATAAATACTCTATATATAGAGTTTGACGGTTCTAGTTCTAGCCATAGAGGTTAAGAGTATTTTTTAATTATGTTGTGTAAAAAAAATTATGATCACTTCTACAACACTCTTAACTAACTACATCCTTTGATACTTTATTCATGGAGATAGCATAGTTGCCTTAACACTCAGATTTCTTCTTATTCAACTAGTTCTTTAGACCTTAATTATTTCTATCTTTTGGTTTTTGTGTTGATGTATATAGTTATACTTCTCTAAAAAGGTAGTAATGTCGGGTTATACCACCCCAAAACAAAAGGTGTGTGTATTTTATTCCAAACCAGAAAAAACAAAGAGGGATTAAATTGTGACTTGGTCTGAATAAAGGCAAGTTTTGTTTCATCCACCATATTAAAAGGAAGATAGATTGGTTATGACTCTGTGAAACACCTTTAGATTTTAGAATATGTTTCTATTTAATAAATTCAAAATGTTCAATAAATAATGATGTCGGCATCACCAAACTAAAGAGAATGATAATTTTTAATAATAAAAATTGAAATATTTTATGAGATAATTAAATGAAATATAATTAGTAAAAATCAATTATAATAAGTTCTACTTTAATTATTCATAACTCAATAGAAATGTTTTGTTTAAATGAAGTGTTTTTACTATATATTTTATACGTATGAAATGAAAGCTAAATTTCTAAATTTTGGAATTTTATTTTAAAAAATGAACTTAATTTTTAAATTCATCATGTAAAAATTATCTTATAATGAATTTTTGTAATTTTTATAAAAAGGTCAATTTTTTGTGAATAGTTAAAAATACAATTTATATAAATATTGTAAATTTGATGGCGTAATTATTTTTTAATCATGACTTAAAAATATGTGAAACATTTGGATAAACAAAATATATTTTTAAGGATAAAAAATGAATCATTTAAAACTATTATGCTGAATTTGGAAACTCATTCTTGACTTTTGGGAAACTAAGTTATATTTTATTCTAATAAAAAAATATTTTTGATTCTTTACCTTTAATGAGGTGGTTAAATTATTTCATTCAGTATTTAAATGTTTCTAATTCCAAATAAACTTCATTTAGTTAATAATAAGGCAATAAATTCATGAGAATCACCACTTATGAAAGAAATTCATAAGTATAAATGCATTTTTACACATAAAAAATATTTTTTCTAAGAATGGTTTTTATGCATTTTGTGTGCTTATATTAGAATTAATTTCTACCAATTATAGAAATTTAATCCTTAAAATTGATTATTTATTTTGAATAACCATATTTAAATTTATTTATAAGTCCAATTTTATTTTTATCTATAATGAATAATTATCATAGTAAAAATCTTGTCATTGTGGTAAGGGTTAAAAGGGATAATAAGAATATTGAACTAAGATATAAGGTTTTAAATATCTTGAAAACAAGTCTAAGTTTAATTATTTTAGGTTATTTACACATTAAACTATATTATCTTTGAAACTTTTTCTGTTTGGTTCCACTTTCCCAACAAAATGACTTTATATTATTTTAAAACTTTGAAAATTTATAAGGGTGACACTCCCCTCACTTATAAAAGGGAACATCCTCTTATCACTTCTCCACACAAATTTAACCATTTATATTAAAAAATATCAATAAATTTATCTTAAAAACTCCCATACCCATGTTCTAGATATTTTAATATTCACAAAAACTCATCCATGAAGGATGTAGATGTAATCTAAAGGAGACTGTCAAAGGAAGAGGTATATGTTCTTACAGAACTTTTTCAAGTTTCTTTATTCTTAAGACTCATAAATATCTTCTAGAACCATGTTGATATAATAACATAAGTATATTTACTATAATAAATAATTTATGTTAATGTTACAACCATTTTCTAACTTCTTTATATCCAATAGAAAATAGATGTGTTTTTTATGCGTATGTATGGACTACAGTACTCGTGAAGTGATGTGTTTCATTTTTCATCACCACCTCAAATAGTTGGTTATTTTGATGTATTTAATGAATATATATGATAATTATCATATATAAAAAATTAAATAAAGATAAATTATTATTTAAATTTATTCTCTTCCATCCATTTAATAATGAAAACATTACACATGCGTATGTGTGGACTTCCACCTCCATTAAGTAATGCAATTCATTTTTAATCACCATAAAATATTGATTTCTATAAAAGTATATATAATGAATAAATATTATATTTATGAAATAATTGATATTATTTTCATGATTAAATCATGATCAAGGTAAAAGGACCAAAATCACTAAACTAAAACATGCATGAAAAATGAAACTATTAACACCCTGAATATTTATTTTAGTAGGGAATTATTAATAAATGAGTGATTATGAATGAATCATATATTGAAATATAATTATGAATATGGTTCTTCTATTGATTTATAAAAAATATAAAGTTATTATAAAGTAGGTTAGTGTGTGTACAAAGTAATTCGGGACTTGAGGTAAGGTTTTATGTTGCAATCTCATTTTTAATTAGGATTGTTTATTATTGAATATCATTTAGGAGAATTATATACTATTCATATCATAAAACCCATAAATTATATTCTATTAATCTTATTTATAGGTTTTTCATGTATTATTTATGTTTTTTTTCTTATCTAGTACTCAAAAATAAAAATTAATGTTTTTAAGAAAAATCAACCTTATTTATCCTTTTTGGTCGAGAATATTTTTTTCTATGTAAATATTATTTAAAATGTTTAAATAATGTTATTTTCTCTAATGATTTTATAGATTTATTTTCAACCACGTTTTCATTTCTTTTCAAAGTTTTAAAATTATTTTTTATAAAGTTTTTCATATAGTTTATATTTGACTTTTTTACCAAAAGTCAAAAAAGAATATTTTCTATTATGTTTACTAAATGAATGGATTTTCCCACCATTATGACCATTATTTTTTTTAATCATAGTTTAAAAGATTAAATGGTTTTATAAATAAAAACATATTTCTATTTTTATGGGAATTTTTATTTCTTTAAAAGTTAACAAAATAAAATTATGTTTTCACTTATTTTTAAAAACATAATTAAAATACTTTTATAAAATTATTTTAATCTATTTCAACATATTTAAGAATTTCTATGCCTCACTGAGGCTATGATATTATGATACCATCCACCTTATTTCTCTGTATATCTTATGATGATGATTTTTAACATATATTTTCATGAAACTCGTTTCTTTCCCATGGGTTAATTATGTTATGGTGGAATGATCAATATTTTTATGATCTTATGGAAAAAAATATATATAGTTTTAATTATGTGATGAGTGTGCCCAAAATTATATATCCCTTCAATACATTAGGTAAATAATTATTTTTCATGAGATAATATTAAACTGAATATAGAGTAAACTCAATCCAATATGGGACTCTATTCACCATGAATTAAAAGGGAATGGGGAGTGAATCCAATACACTATGGAACTCTATCCACTATGTTATCATGGTCTTGGAAGTGATCCATTATTAATGTACTAATTTTATATTCTTAAAATTATCCCACACTCTTATAATATGTTATTATTCTTATGATATTATCTTATAGATCATGATTAATTATTCACAATTCCACACTCTTATGACTCACATCCTTTTTTATGACGATTTTTTATGTTAAGACTCGTGATTTGTGATCTATGACTAATTAGTAATGAATTTTAAAGTTATAACCATAATATCATACCCATATGATTAAATTATGCTTACATAAGATCATTGATTAATATCTCCCACATTTACCCTTACTGAGCATCTAGGATCATGCTTTATTTTGTTTCTATTTTCCTAGGTTATACAGAAATATTTTAAGTATGATATGTATTAGAAGGGGTAGTTTCCAAATACACTAAACCATTATGTTTATGGGGCATGTTTTATTATATAATACATTAATATTTCATCTAAAATGATGAAATGTGTGTGTATTTTATAATCAGGTCACCTCGATTGGTATTATAAAAGGGTTTAATTTTTTTTAGGGATTAGGTTATGAATAATATGAGAATAAAACTTAAGACAACCGATGATGAACTAAGAGTGATATAGGATAAACCTAAAGTTCCATATATTGATAAAAAGGGTTTCATAATTTATGACACCTTATGAATTATTTTCAAGATTATATGATTTCATACTATAATTAATTTTGTTTGATACTCAAACTAGCCTTTTTTGTGTAAGATAATGATAATAATCTAAATAAAATAGAGAAAAGTATGCTTATTATGAATTAATAAACATTAAATGTAATATTTGTATATATACCAACCCACCTTTTATATCTAAATACTTTTTTAATAGTATCACATCACCACCATGATGATTGAATTCTGAATTATTAGTGAAAAATCCTAATGGTATGATGATCGTATATCATGTCTACAGCTCCTCTCTAATAGAAGTTTATGGGATATTCTTCTTTTAAAACATTTTATTATTCCTATAGTTGAATTTGATGTGATTTTGGGCATGGATTGGGTTTCAATTTATAGATCCTATATCAATTTCCAAATAAGGTAAGTCATGTTTTCTATTCCATATCAAACTATGATAATCTATTAGTGTGAAGATTAATATTAAATTTTAATGGAAATTAATTTCATTATATATTTATTACTACATATTCATGGAGGTTTTTTATCTCAAATAGTTAGAGATAAAGTCATCATTAAAGATATTCCTATTGTTTGGGAATATTCCAATATATTTCATGAATATTTTATTATTCTTCCCTTGAATAATTAATTATAGTTCTTAACAGAAGTCATAACTAGTGCTACACCTATTTCAAAGTCACATTATATAATGAAACTTATTGAGTTGTAGGAATTGAAGAAAAAACTATAAGATAATTTGGATATGGGAATAATTTATTCAAGTGCTTCTTCATGGGGTGCACCTATTATTTTTGTTAAAAATAATTATGGTTCGATGTGTATCTACATTGATTGTCATGAACTTAATAAGATCATGATCAATATTAACTATCTTATACCCCATATTAATTATTTTTATGAAAAAATATGAGGAACATAATACCTTTTGAAGATTTATCTTTGATCTAGATATCATCTTTTATGGGTCAAAAAGGGAATATATACCCAATATATCATTCCATATGAGGTATTGATACTTTTAATTTATAGTGATTCTATTTGGACTTAAAAATTCCCATGTTATCTTCATGGATCTAATGAATATAGTATTTATAGTTTACCTTGACCAATTTGTGTTAGTATTTATAGATGATATTCTTATATATCTATGATCAAGGAAGATCATGAAAATCATTTAATAATTTTTTTTAATACCTTGATAAAAAAATTTGTATGAAAAATTTAGAAATTGTGGATTTTGGCTATAGAAAGTATCATTCTTGGTTCGTGTAATTACAAGTGATGGAATATTAGTGGATATTTCAAATATAAAAGTTGTTAAACATTATCCTATAACAACCATGGGGATTTAGATCCATATTTTTATTATATTGGATAGATACTATTGATGTTTTGTGAGAAATTTCTCATGGGTATAAAATAAACTAACCAAGTTGATGTGGAAAGGATCCAAGTTCCTTTAGAATGGGTAATTCAAAGATAATTTCATGGAACTAAATTGAATGTTTTCTAGTGAAACTATGCTCACACTACCATATAATAGATAATGGTTTTTGATCTATAGTGATGCATCAAATAATGGACTAGGATGTGTTATCATGCAGAATAATGTGGTTGTGGTGTATTCCTCATTCTAATTGAAGTTTCATGAGAAAAATTACCCAACTCATGATTTGGAGCTCAAAGGGGTAATTTTTTCTTTAAAAATATAAAATCATTATATTTATAGTGAATGGTCTAGTATATATACCAATGATAAAATATTTATGTATATATTCACATATAAAGAGTTTCATATGTTTCAAAGGATATGTTTGGAGATGATTATTGATTATGACTACTCAGTATATTACCACCCTAGGAAGGAAAATAAGGTGGCTAATGCTCTAATTCGGAAGGATTATGTTATCTTTTCCATGATAAGAAGTGAAAAAGTTCCAATACTTATGTATTTATAGATGATATACATTTAAATCATAAAGGAAGGGAAAAAATCCAATATTGATCAAATGAATATTCAACCATCCATTTATGTAAAGATTAAATAGGTGCAAAAATAAAAAGTGGAGCTAAAAAAGAAGGTATGGAATGTTCCTGAGTTAAACTATTTTCAAAAAATTAAAAATATCTCAAAGATCATTTCTAGTGGTAAAAATGAAGAGATATATTATAGGATTTGTATCTCAATTCCTGGTATGTCAACAAGATAAGTATGAACATTGGAAGTCTAATATTATGATAAAACCATTACCCATACCTGTATGGAAATGGGAAAAATGACCATGGATTTCATAATAGGACTCCCCAAGAAATCTAAAGACCATAATACCATTCTAGTTATATTATATTTTCATAAAAAATCAGTAAATTTTATTTCTATTAGGGAATATTTCTCACTTGGTAGACTTTACAGGATATACATTAAATAAATGTTAAGGTTGCATGGAGTACCACTTTGAATCATATATGATCGAGATCTGATGTTTACCTCAAAGTTATTGAGAAGTATCTATAAAGTGTTAAATATAGAGTTGAGATTTATAACTATATGTCATCCTCATATATATGGTTATACTAAGAGATATTTTCAAACCCCGAAAGATATACCAAGAGCTTCCTCTTTAGATTTCAAAGGATGTTGGGATCAAAAACTTCTTCAAGTAAAATTTTCTTAGAACAATAGCTTTAAATCAATCTACCAGTTGGATAATTGTGAAGATATTTATATAAATAAGTGAAAAAATAAAAAAAAAGATAAATTTAAATAATGGAATCTATTGGGACTAGAGTTAACTAAAGAAATTACAAAGGAAGTTAGATCAATTCAACAGCACATAAAGGAATGGGATGAGGATTTTGAAGTTAGAGAGACCATATTCTTATGGATCCCTTATTGGAATAAGGTTATTATATTTCTAATAAAGGTTAATTTTATTCATGGATTCATTAGTTCCATCAAGATTCTTGATCTAGTAGGGATGGTAGATTATTTCTTGGTGCTTTCACCAAACCTCACGCAAGTTCACAATGTATTCCATGTATCTCTTTTAAGAAAGTAAAAAACCTAATACTTAATATATACTTAACTTAGAGGTAAATTCTTTGGATCGTGATCTATCTTATTAAAAATAACTAGTCTTAGATCACAGATATAACATGATATTAAATATGACCACTCATCTTGTTAAAGTTCTCTAGAGGAATCATAAATTCAAGGATGCTATGTTGGAACCCTAGGAGGTAATTATGTATAGGTATCCTAATTTTTTATCTAACTAAAATAATTTTTAGAGATAAATTAATATAAAGAGAGTAAAATGTAACACCCTGACATTTCAAAATATATTTCTCTTTAATAAATTTAATGTGTTCACTAACTTATGATGCACACAACACTGAACTAAAGAGAAAAAATATTTTTTATAATAAAAAATGAAATATATTATAATACAATTAAATGAAACATAATTATTAAAATTAATTATAATAAGTACTCTTAAATTATTCATAGATCAATACAAATGTTTTTTTTAAAACATTATTTTTATTATATATAATATATGTTTTATTTCAAAGAAAAAATTCTAAATTTTAGAATTTTAATATGAAAAAAAGAAATTAATTTTGGAATTCAACATGTATAATTATATTATGGCTTTTTTTCTGAAAAGGGTGATTTTTTGGTGAATAGTGAAAAAAAACATATTTTAAAAATACCATAAAATTGATGTCAAAATTATGGTAAAATCATCAATTAAAAATATGTAAAACCTTTATCTTGACCAAATATATATTTAAGGAGAATAATAAATTATTTAAAAAAGTATGTTGAATTTGGAAACTCATTCTTGACTTTTTGTAACCTAAATTATATTTTATTCTAAAAAAATTGATTATTTATCATTAATGAGGTGTTTCAATAATGATATTAGATTTTTTAATGGTTTTAATGTCAAATAAAATTAATTTATTTAATAATAATCTAGCAAATTCATTTATTCACAACTACTCAATAATTTTTTTCTTAAATAAGTATAAATTCATTTTTACACATAAAAATTATTTTTTTTAAATGGTTTTAATGTGTTTTATTACCTTATATTAGAATTAATTTCTTCCACTTTTAGGAATTGAATCTTGAAAAATGGATTCTATATTATAAATAATAATATTAAAAAAATTATAAGGATAAATTTATTTTTATCCATAATGAACAGTTACAATGGTAGAAATATTATCACCATGTTAAGGGACAAAACGGTTGATGAGGGGATTAAACTAAGTGATAAGGTTTAAAATATAGTTGAATATTGTAAATATTTTATTGTTCAAGTTTATTTTGACCTTAACCTATCTTAACTTTGAATATTTTTCCATTTGGTTCAACTTTCCCAAGAAAATGACTATATTATTTGAAATATTTGATTATTTACAAGGGTACCACTCCCCCACTTATAAAAGGTTACCTCATCTCCAAATTATCAACACCACTTGGTCCCCTTATCTAAATCAAGATCTACCCAAATACCTTATAAAAGCTTCTCCTCACATTATATAGGTTATGTTTTTCTAAAATACCCATCCAAGACTGCTTAAGGTGTAAACCAAATGAGATTATCCAAGGAGGAGGTATATAGTCTTACCAACCTTTTTCAAGTTTATTTCTTATTAGAACTCCTCCAAATATTCTATAACCATATTAATATAATTAAATAATTTTTTGATATAAATTTGTTTTCTATTAATGGTAAAACCATATTCTATCTCCTTTTCATCCAATAGATAATAAAGCATTACTCATGCGTATGTGCGGACTACCGTCTCCATGAAGAAACATGCTTCATTTTTCATCACCATATCATATGGATGTTTATATTGATATCTTTTATAAATATATATGATAATTATGATATAATTTTGATTATTTAAATATAAATTATTATTTACCTTCCTTTCTTTCCATCCATTGAAGAATTAGAACATCACTTGTGTGGACTACCACCTCCACAAAGTGATGTAATTCATTTTTCATCACTTCCTTATATAGATTTCTATAAAGGAATATATAATGAATAAATATGATATTTATTAAATGATTAATATTTTTAATTTTATTAAATCATAACCAAGTAATAGTGATTTGAATTTCCAAATTGAAACATGCATGAAAAATGAAAACATTAACACCCAGAATATTGATTTTAGTGAAGAATTAATAAATAGGTGATTTAAAATTAAGAATGAATCATATATGTTAAGTTAGGTATTAACATGGTTCTTATATAGATTAATAAAAAATATAAATTTATTATAAATGAGGTTAGATCATATAGAAATCAAGTCGGGACTTGAGGTTAGGGTTTATATTAAATCTCATTTTTTATCAAGATTATTTACGATTGAATATACATTGTAGAATTATATACTATGTATCTCTTAAAACCCATAAATTTTCCTATAAAATGGTCATTTATATGGTTTTCAAGTATTATTTATATTTTTCATCTCTTTGGTACTCATAAATACAAAAAGAATGTTATTAATAAAAATCCTACATTATTTATCCTTCTTATCGGGAATATTTTTCTTTAATGTCCTTATTATTTAAAATGCTTAAAAAAAATTATTTTCTACAATAATTGTGAAAGTTATTTTAAACCATGTTTTAATTTATTTTTAAAGGTTTAAAAATAAATTTTTAAAATGTTTTCCATATAGGATATATTTTCCTTTTTTTAAATGTGAAAAGAATCTTTTTTAATATTTATCGAATGAAAATATTTTCCCATTGTCATGAGTGTTATTTTTTAAGGTTCCTTTACAATTTTCCAATATTTTACAACAAAAATCCTATTCCCATTTTTATAGGAATTTTTATTTCTTTAAATGTTACCAAAAGAAAAGGATGTTTTCACTTGTTTTTCAAAGCATATTTTAAATCATTTTATAAAATCTTTTTTCATTTATATAAGCTTCCTTTAAGGATTTTCATGATTCACTAGGGTTATGATATTATGATAAAATCCACTTTATTTCTTTGTATGGATTATAGTGATGATGTTTAAAGGATATTTCTGTGAAACTCATTTCTTTTCCATGGGTTAATTATGTTATTATGAAGTTATTAATGTTGTTATGATATTATGTCACCTGTATGTTTAGTTATGTGATGAGTGGGACTAAAATTATATATCCCTTAGATAAATTGGTTAAATAATGATATATTTTTGAGATAATATGAAAGGGAATAGGGAGTGAACTCAGCCTAATATGGGTCTTTATCCACTATGAATTAAAAGGGAATGGGGAGTGAACTCAATCCACTATGGGACTCTTTCCACTATGTTATAATAGTCTCATAAGTGATCCTTGACTAATGAATTTATTTTATATACTTATTATTATGCCAAAATACTATTACATGTTATTATTATTATGATATTCTCTCATTTATCAGGTTTGATTATGGATGATTATTCACTCTTATGACACGCAGCTTTTTTTATGAAAATTTTTTATGCAATGAATCATGATTTACAATATATGCATAATTGAGTATAAATTTCATAAGTTATGATCATGATCTCATACCATTATTCTTATCATATTATTTCATATGATCATTAAATGATATCTCCCATTATTACCCTTACTAATCATCTAAGCTCACCCTTTCTTATATTTCATTTTCACTAGCTTGTGAAAAAAGTTTTTAAATAGGATATAAATAATAAGAGTACTATAAGGAAAGAAAATTTTGGGAGATCTTTAAGATCCTTCATGAAATAATTTTATGATATATCTGACACACACCTATCATAGGGTATGGAAATAATAATTAATTTGTTTTCCTAGTGTGATATAGTGGTTGACTAAGTTTTTTTCACTTGAGGAGCTTTTGTAGTCAATAAAACGCTATTCAAAATTCACATAATTATATACCAATTGAAATAATGAAAATATAGGGGTTGATAATATTTCATTAAATGTATAAAATTTAATATTCATATGAAAATAAAAAAAAATACAGTTATAATGGAGTTAGAAAGAAAGGACATCCTCCTAAGAGAATTACACATAGTGAACCTTCATCGCATTAAAATTAGTTTCATATTTACTTAATGAACACACTCCATCATATGTGTAAAAATAATCTTATTCCCAAGTTATTAATATATGGTGCACTAAACAATCTCCATGTACACCACACATCTATATCCTTGATTGAGGGAGAATAATTCCAAAGAAAACGCTAATCCTTAGGCGGAAATTTGAGACACAAAGGAATATTTTTCACTTAATATACTCCTTAAACTAACTATAAGAAAATTTGAACTGTTAATAAAAATTTTCAAGGCTTGGGTTCATCCCTATATTAATCTTTGAGTAAATTCCTTAAGTTAGTTACTCATGATCATGAATATAAGAGATCATAGTGAGAATAATAGTGAGGAAACACAAAATAGAAACAAACTAGAGGATTATCAGAAGATAAAAACAATATATATTAAATATTTAAAAACTATTATAACAGAAAAAACCTCCTAATATACTAAAAATAGATAACTCAAATGGAAAATTTTTTGAGAAGGAATGGAGGTAAAAATTTATTGGGAAGGGGTGAAATAATTTGTCCCCAAATCTATCCCAAAAATATATGCATGTGTTAAACCTATTATATTAAATAATTTAATAAATACTTTTTTATAAAACTTGTTTACCTATCTCTCCTATTTCTACCATAAAAATTTCATATAATTTGGATACATGTAGAAAACAAATTATAAATTTTTTTAAGGAAAAGTTTTATAACCTGGAGAATATTTGAATTCCAATGTACTAATTTTCCATGTATTAATGACCTTGAAAGAGCCAAAATTTATGGTGGTAACATTTTAAGAAACTTTTTCCCAACATTCCCACTATATCCGTATGAAAACATAACTCTATTTTTTTCATAATTTATGAGATATTATTTAATATTTTAATTTCAAATATTTGTGGATGGATTTAAAGGCATCAATTGTGACATCCTTTTGCGACTATTATCACTGGATTCATCATTGGGTATAGTTAGATGAAATAAATACCATGAATTATTTAATCCTAAAAATATTAATTTCACAATTTCAATTAGTATATAAATTTTTTTAGTAAAAATATAAAACTAATGTAAAATACTTAAAATTCAAAAATAAGTCATTGCACAATTAATCTTAAATCATTAGAAAAACCTAAATATGTGATAATTACTCTTAAAATATAAAATTGGTTAGATTTAAATCATTGAAATACAAATAAAACTTATTGAAAATACTAGATCTATCAATTTCTCAACACATAAACATTACACTCATGAGTAATTCAATGAATTAAACCTTATGAAAAGATCTAAAATCCCTAAGTTCCAACACACATGATAGAAAATAATAAAAGCTAATATAAATTCATCATTGAAAATATTATGAATCCTATAAAATTTTAAAACACTTACCCACGTTAATTTAATCCAAATTTAAAGTCTCAATATTGTAACTGGAATACAATTTAGTGGGATTAACAATTGTACAAGTGGTACTATCATAAATTCCTCTTTCCCAAGCTGCTTAAACCAAATCTACATTTCCTAATTCATTGATATATCCCAATAACATTATTATAATTTAATTTCTCTATTATTAATCTATATTTTAATATTACACTCATATAAATATATTATTTTTTTGATAATTAAGCAATTATTGAATTTTTCCCTAGAAATGTTATGTGAAAATCACATATTGGGTTTTACAATGTAATTTATTTACTCACACAAACATTGTATAATGTATTATATCTTCATTATGGGGTCTTAATTTCCCATTTTACTCTAGTTTAAAAGGACTTATATTAATTTCATTTTGGTTGGCTCCCTAAGGTTTAATTTTTCATAATCTGAAATTTTCTTAATAAATAATTCAAAATTCCATTTTTCTCATGTTATAATTCCGATTCAGCTAAATTTTATTCCATTTAAAATCCTTTTCCTGTTGCCAAAATAAAAATTTCTATAAAATAATTATAAAAACTCTCTCAAAAATCATTTAATTTTAAAAACTTGAAAATTAGTGAAATCCTCAAAACCATAATGGTATTTTCCACTATATAGGATAGTATTTAAGGATCAAATTTCGAACCTAAAAACAAACCATAAATTAAAAACAAGAAAAAAAGAATGATTTTTTTAAAAAAAACCTAAAAAAAGGGTAATGCATAATAAAATCCTAAAACCATCACACACTTAAGATTTAATTACCCTTCTATATAATCTCAAAAAAAATTAAATATAATGGTAGAAATAAAAAAGGGAAGGAAAGATATAATCTAACTTTATTTTTGAGTGGTATCCTTTAGTTAATCTTCTAATTTCTATACATTTACACCTAAGAAAGAAAAAACCAAAAAATTATAAATTTACTAAAAGAAAAAAATAATTAAAATGAAAATATATTGTAAAAGAAGATATATTTTGTGTAAAATCCCCCAAAGAAGAGGTAGGTTTTTACTGAACCTAGTCAGACAATTGTTGATAGTCATACCCAATCTAAATGTGGGTATTTTTTCTTACTCATAAACCACCAAACTATTTTCCTTCCAATGTGAGTCCCTTCATAGTGTTTATATAGTAACTCATGTATAAATTCAATTAGTTCAATCCCTATTACAATTCAACATAGCTCGTATGGTGGGGAAGGAAAATGGGAAGGACCTCCTCCTTTTCTTTGGACTTAACCTCAGTCACTATATTAATTTCATCCATTGTCTTCTCATTTGAATTTGTTGCATCAATAATTTTAAGAAGGTAAAATTTAATGAGAATTTAATTTTTAAGAAAAATAAAAAATCAATATATAAGTATTAATCTTCAAGTAAAGTATCTTGGAAGTTAGTTTTAATGCATGAAAATACACTAGAAATTATTTATTTTCTCCCTATAAAATGTGTTCAATCAAATTTGAGAGCTTTAAGTTTTCATCATCAAGTGCATCATCCTTTTCTTCATCATCCTCCAAGGTAGTCCAAGTGTTATCCAAATATAGTAAATTCAAATATGGTTAATTAATTCTCAATATAGTTTCTATAAATTAATAGAAATTTATTTTTAGAACGTATTAACATATTAAGTTGGTTTGGCTTCTAGCTATTTTTATATCCTTAGTTCCACTTATAGTTGGGATGTTTTGGTTGGAGGTGGGCAGTTAATATTATCTATCTTATCTTGAAATTCCACTATGTGGGTGGTTTCTTCTTCCATAGCTAGAGAAAAATACAAAGGTGAAGGTTCTTCAAATATAGGGATATCTTGTCATAAGTTACCTTCCAAAAAGTGGTTCCATGATTCTTACTTAAAATATTGATCACCCATATGTGAAATAGTATGGAATTGTTATTCAATAATCTCTTATAATCATGATGAGAATGGTATAATAACATTAATTCATTGATAATATCATTCTAATCCTCCTTAAGTTTCTTGAAATAAAAAATGGGTGATGAAATCTCTTCCATCATTGGTTCTGGTTATAGTTCAGGTTAGTGTTTCTATAATTTTATATCCTAATATGAGACAACACATTCAATTATTAATTCTAATTTCACTGTAGGTTTTTTATATTCTATCTATGCCCTTATAGCTTGTCGTGTTCTTCATTTCAAACTTATTCTTCTTATTTTTGCACCTATGAGTACTCAATCCATGCATAATAATTTGAATTGGAATACATCATCAAAAGATATTTTTTATTAAGTTTTAAAAATGAAACAAATGATAATTATTTACAAAATGTGAATAAAAATATTAAGTGAAGGACCTCTTGGATATCCCTAAAAATAGATCCATGTTTGGATGCACGTATATCATGGGGTTTGGTAAAAGCAATTGATTTATTTTTCTTATGCAATATAATAGTTGACCAGGGTCATCTCAATTGATGATATTCCACAGTCAATCACCCACTAATCTTAATTCACCTAATTATCTACCTCTGAAAAAAAATGAAAATATGAGGTCTAGGGATGTGTAATACAAAATATAAATGTAAATATTATTATTAAAATATAATTAATTTATATAAAATATAGTTAAAAATAAAGGAGATCATATTGAGAGAATTACCAAGAGTGAACTTTCATTGAATTAAAATTAGATTCATATTTACTTAATAAAAACACTTCATTATATGTGTAAACATCAACTTCTACCCAAGCTATGAATATGTGTTTCCCTCAATGATCACCAAGTACACTGCACATCCACCTCCTTGGTCGAGGTAGAATAATGAAGAAGAAAAAGATAATAATTCAATATAAAGAGGAGAAATAAATGAAACTTTACTACTTAAGATAATATTCATCATAAATCTAATAAAATAAGAAGAATTAAGAATGAATGAATAAGTCTTGGGGTTAACACTATATTTCACCCCTAGAAAATTCCTCTAGTTAGTTACTAGTGATTCTGAGTATTGGAGTTTACAATGAGAATAACGGTGAGGAAACACAAAAGAGAAACAAAAGAGAGGATGAGAAGAATACAATACTAATATATATTAAATATTTAAAATAATATTAAATAAAAAAACCTCCTAATATACTAAAAATTGATAACTCAAATATCCAACTTCTTGAGAGGGAGTGGAGGTAAAAATTTATAGAGTAAAGGGTGAAATATTTTGGCTCCAAATATTTCCTCTAAATAATTTCAAGTTGTTGCCTTATTAAATAGATTAATTTTATAAAGTTTATTTTATTGAAGATTTTAAAATATATCCCCTATGTCTGCCCTAAAAAAATTTCTCATTTAAACACTTTTAGAAACATTTGTGAGAGTTTTAATAAAGAAAATATTTTTTCCATAAACTATTTGAATTCCAATATGATGGTTTCCCATGCATTAATAACCATTAAAGAGCAATAATTTCGAGTGGAAAAAATTTAATAAAATTTTCATATGTATGTTACCTGTCTCCTTGTAAAAATTTAAAATTCATTGGTGTATTAATTTATGCTATATGGGTCCATATTTGAAAGTTGAAAACAATGTGGACAGATTTCGAGTCTCAAATGGTGATCTCCTTTTGGACCTCTTCTAAATGGATTTAACTTTGGTTAAAATTGGATAAAATGTATCCCATCAAGTATATAATCCTATAAAAAATGAATTTCAAAATTTCAATAAGTCTAGAAAATTTTATGTCCAAAATATGAAACTGATTTAAAATACATAAAATTCCAAAAATAATTCACTTTCATAACTAAGTACAAATCATTCCAAAAATATAAAATTATGATAAATCCCCTTAAAATAAAATATTGTTGGGATTTAAATAATAAAAAATTAAATAAAAGTAATTTAACATATTGGTACTTTCAATATATATTCTCCAAAGACACTAAATCTTTATGATTCTAAGGCATGTTTTATTATGTTACATATTAAAATTTCATATAAAATGATGAAATATGTATGTGTGTTATGCTTGGTTCACCTCACTATATGTGTTAAAAAATAAATCTTGGGTTAAACCTATAGTGATTAAAAAGGAATTTTAAATCGTTATGATTCCCCATTAAAAGTCAAAAATTTCATTATATTGGGTGTCATTTCTCTATGCATTTGAGAGGATTTAAGAGTAGGCGTAGAATCAATTAGATCCAATTTACTATAAAAATCATTTGTTTCATTCCATTTTGATTTCCACTTTGAAAATTATGTTAACTTTTATATACATTTAAATTTTATTTAAAGTGTCCAATTCCCCCCCCCCCCCGAATCATTCGAACATCCTCATATTAGGACCAAATTTTCCTATGATAACTATATTCCATGTTGAAAATTTGTAATACCCCTAGAAAAGTGAGACTTAAAAAGACTAAATATCACTACCAATTTCAATAATGTGCACATTTCATTTCATGGGATTATCTAGTTATAAATCTATATTTAAGCATGATTGGCCTGAATTATTTTCAGGATGGGTGACCTTCTAGGAAGTATCCATAGGTGTGTGTTAGTGAGGACAAAGCACACTAAAAGAACAAGTGTTGGCTTATGGGGATAACCATTAGTCTAATAAGTGACCTTGGTGGGTAATATCTTGTATTGTACTGAGAAGACAACTATGTTATTACAGGAGACTCATGCGGTTAGATGATAAAGTCTATATCCTAGAAATGTTAATTCATAACAAATGGTATTAGAGTCAATACTGTTCCAGAAGTATAGTGGAATTTCCCAAGTTTGAGGTGTGGGGTCCATAATGAGATCATTGAGTTTTAAAGGGGGGGATTATAACACCTCTATAAAAGTGATACTTAAAAATATTAAATGTTACTAGCCATTTCAACAAGTGTTGACCTATGTGGATAACCATTAGTCTAATAAGCTACCTCAGTGGGTAATAGCCCATAGTGTATTGAGAATACAACTAAGTTATTATAGGTGATCAACGGGATCAGATGATATGGTTTATAGCCTAGGAAGGTTGGGTCATGAAAAATGGTATTTGTTCCAATACCTAGATGAAATTATAGTTCACTGCCCAAGTTTTAGGCGTGGGTTCCACAATGAGATCATTGTGTTTTATAGGGGGAGATTGTAACACCCTTGTAAAATTGATACTTAAAAATACTAAATGTTATTGTCTATTTAAACAAGGTTCATATTTCTTTTTGGTAGTCTATTTAATTAAAAATACATAGCTAATATTGTTTGTCCTAGAGTTGTTTCAGGATGGGTGACCTCCTAAGAAGTCTCCTTGGGTGTGTGTTAATGAGAATAAAGAACAGTTAATGAATAAGTGTTATCCTATGGGTACATTCATTAGTGTGATAAGTGACCCCGGTGTGTAATAGATCATGGTGTGTTGGGAAGGAATCCAATGTATTATAGGAGACCCAAGGGGTTATATAATATGGTTCGCATACTAGGAAGGTCATTTCATAACAACATTATATCATAAATATCCATTGATATGTTGAAAAATTAATTTGAGATGACTCCCTTTACAGTTGGAAAGGATTGATGTTTCTTGGAAGGAACCAGCAATAACATCTAATTATTTTAGAGTTGATCTTATAATTAATCAATAAAAAGTGTTTTTGTATGCTGAGAGAACTATCTACAAAAGGTTCTTGGTGAATATAAGGAGGTGGTTGTGTTGAAGCGGTATCAATCTACCAAAATAGTGAGAATCTATACATGGATTATTAAGAATGAAGGTTGTTATATTAAATAAATAATATCACTTGGATGATGACTGGAGAAGACTAGGGTAGTGTTAAATGTAGTCTAAATCCAAACTACAAATTTTTATCCCACTTAGGTTTAATTTGATCAAAAAAATACAATATTTATATCAAAGACAAATATATTAGAGTAAAAAAATTAAAATTTAGTGAAATATAAAATTTATAGTAGCTTGAACACTATCCAATAAAAAAATAAGTATAGATAAAACCTATTTATAGGAGACCCATGGGGCCTAATAACATGGTTTACAACCCAAGATGGTCAGGTCATGACACCATTGTATCATGATTATACATTTATATATTGGAAAGTTAATTTGAGATGTTTCCCTTAACAATAGGAAAAGATTGTTACTTCTGGGAAAGAAACAGAAAACACATCAAATGATTATATAGATGATCTTGAAGTGAAATAATGAAAATTGTTTTTAGATATTGAGAGAACTATCCAAAATAGTTTCTTTGTGAATATAAGGATTTTTTTGTGTTGAATAGGTATAAACCTACCTAAAGAGTGAGAATCCATCCATGGATTATTAATCACAATGGTTTTCGAATTAAATAAATATTATCACTTGGATGATGAATGGATAAGACTATGTTAGGTTGAAAAGTGGTCTAAAGAAAAACTAAAAAATCTCATCCCACTCAGGTGTTAGTTTATTGAACAATAAAATATTCAGATCAATGAAAAATATATTATATTAAACATAGTTTAAAATGTAGTGTAATATAAAACTGATAGTAGTTATAATAGTTTATGAATAATTAAATAATCAAAAATACTCATAGAAGAAAATAAAATGCAATGTAAAATAGAAAAGTTATAAAAATGTGGTGTATTGAGTAACATATCAAATAACCATAAATGATATCAAATACCTAAACAAATTTTAATAAAGTAATCCTTCACTTTTAAACCAAAGTGGTAGGTGGTTCACAACTTGAAACAAGGTATCCCACTTCTGCACTTGGAAGTTAATTGATTGAAACCAATTATAATCTATTAGATTTCTAACCAAAGACACTTTTTCTTCATATCTATGGAATTCATTTATCAATTTTATTATACAAACTCTATATTACAAACCACAAAATACCTTGATCATGAATAATTAGAAAAACCTTTTGTCTTTCTAGCTGCAGAATCCCTTGATCTCAATGATTAGACATACTGGATTCTAGCCCTAAAGATCTTAAATTTAAAAGGATTAGAAAAAGAATAATTGTAATAATAAAACTAATAGATTTACAATAAAAAACTCACAATGGTAGCTCTTATCACACTCAGAAAAATATTACAAGTAAGATCACTCAAAAGTAATAATTATTTTCATGGATTCACTGAAAATAAATGTTCCAATAATTGTAAAAACATTTTTCTACCATGAAGCCTTGGGTAAAATTTATATACATCCTTATAAATAACTCTAACTTTTATATTTTGATATATTTGTGTTTAATTGTAGCTAGATCAGACATATTACTCATCATCTTATGGATATATATTAACTTAAATCATTTAATGAGTTCAAATTCCATCACAAAGTGATAATGTCAATTAAAATTTCAAGGTTTATAAACCATTAAAATTGCAAAAAATAAATTTTCACATCACAAAAACATAAAAATAACATTTTAAGTTAAATAAAACTCATATAAAGTGTATTGTGATTTTCAAAACAAAGGATATAGAAGTGGTCTTTGACCCAAAAATATTCCTATTTTTGATAATCACAAGACATGAAAAGAAAAGTTAAGTTGACTAAAAAGAAAACTCCCTGTGTAATTAGAGAATAAACATGAGATAACATTTCTCTACCTTAAATATTTAACTTAATATTTCATTATTAAAAAAGTAAAAAATTACAAACCAAAATATAAAAAAATTATTTATATAGATAAGGAAATCAAAGAAAACATACCAAACTTCTCCACCTTTATGATTTTCAAAAGTAAATCCATAGTAAAAAACATTAATCTATATAAAATATAATTTTTGTTAAAAATATTTTATATTATTTATTTTAAACATCTATCCCTTATTAAATAAAAACAGAAAAAAAAAATTAATTTAAATAAATTCCTTTTTAAATTCACTAATTTCAAGTGTTGGAAATTTTCAGATATTCTCTCTATTTAAAATTGTTAAAAAAAATTCAAAGTTAATCCAAACAGAACATTCAACGACAATTTCATATTTTTAATGACAATAATTCTATGAAAAAATAATTCAATATTGAGTTTACACATTTATCATAGAGAAAGTGAAAAGAAAATTTTAATTTTATTCTTATGTAATAATTTGGAAAATATATTTTCTAAATTTTTGAACCAATTCTCTAGAAATTCCAACAAACTCTTCACTTCATTTATAACTTCCATATCTTGATCTTGATCCTCTATCTTCTATTTCAAAATCTCCAAAACTTGACCCTACACTTCCAAATTCATATCCTAAATATAATTCTAATTAAGAAACTTGAAAATATATTTATTCGGGTGCTTTTAATTTTTTTCCATATTTTTGAACATTCTAGATATTTACTCACAATTATAATTTAAATTAGATATATATATTGGAATTATTTATTATTGATCTAGGACTAGTTATAATGTCTAAAAAATATGAATGTGAAAAAAAATCTCCATAAGTCTTAGTATAAAATATATTTGAGGAAGAATTAATATTAAATTTGACACTTTTTCCATTTTATCATCTATCACACCTATCTGATTTTTTATTCGACCAAAACTTCAATTATGCTTTGTTTAACATTCCTCTAGAGAACTTTCTTCCTAAAATTAGGATTTATTATCTTCTATTTTATATTCTAAATAAAATGTTCCTTTTCAAGAAAAACAGATATGATGTTGATGAAATGAGAGGATTTATTTACCTCATTTAAACTTGTGAATTCTAATGGTTTTTTTTAAAATTCCATAATTTTCTTTATTTCATCTACTAGAGGGTTTTCTAATCAGTCTTTTGCATTAATAACTTTCAAAAAGGTTCCCTTGTATTTTTTAGAATCTTCTTAATAAGATTATTTATTTTGATAAAAATGATCTAAAGATCTTGAATATCTCATAGATGAATTGGATTAACAATAATTAGAATTATGAGGATTTAAATGTGGAGTGGTTAAAATCATAAACTCAACCTCTTATGATTTATTATCCTCCTCATATTTTGGTGGAGGAAAAATATTGAATTAATCAGAGAAATCCTCTTTTTATTCCTTTAAAACCTTAATATCTAAACATGTACTATAACAACCTTATTTATCTCTTCAATTTATTTTGAGAAACTTTGGCTAAAATCCCTATGGTCATCAAAGTAATAGGCACTTTACCTCCTCAAACCATTAAATAAGACTCCCTTATCTTCTTAAACTTATTGTCTAAATTATCTTATTTTAACTTATTTTCTACAACTATTTTATTTTGAATTTTTTATCTAAACTTTTATAAAAAAAATAAATATCATCATCTAACATTAATGTTTGAAAATATTTCCTATGTTTCCTATACTTTTATGGAGTAAATTAATATTCCTTTTTCTTCTTCATGGATGATATGTTAATATAAACAACTTCCATTTGTTTTCTTTTTCTATTTAAAATTTCTTCTCTCACCTCTTTATTGGTTACCTTGATATTCTTATATTGGTGTTGGGTAACTTCTAATAGAGTAACATCTAACTCTCTTTAAAAAACTTATTTTCAATCAAATGGTAAATAAGATACATTTAAAAGAGGGTTTAAATATTTAATGGGGACTTCTTTATTTTAGAAATAACAATTTTTTTTACACATTTTTTTGTTAAGATCTTAACCATCATATAATTTAACATATGATTATAATGAAAAAAATAGCATCATTATCCCAGTCCAGATAAATTCAATACACTCCCAGATAAACACGACTAAATTAAAAAAAATTATATCCAAAATAAATTTAAGCATGTAAAGATATTTAATCTTCACATAATCATGATCTCATTTCCTCAAAATAAGAAAAGCTTGAACCCATTGAAAATTTATTCTAATTTTTGGGTAAATGTGAATTGTATTATATATTTTTTAATTAAACTTAAAGATATTCTTTATAGAATTTATTCTATTGAACTAACCAATAATATTTGAAAGATTTTGTTATATATACAAGATTTATCATTCTAACCAAATTTAAATATCATTCACTAGATATTTCAAATAAATTATAAACACTTTCTCTTATACTTTTAATTTCATCCATTTAACATCATATATGTTTTTAAATAAAATAATTCCATAGAACTAACTGGTAATCCTTGAATAAAACAATTTCCTCTCTTAACTAACGAATGTTAATGATTCTATACCTTAAAAGAAAATATCCTTATTCAACAATGAAAATTTATTAGAAAATTAATATCTATCTACCAACTTTACCATAACCAACTCTTTATAATTAATTTATCTGGTTGATGAAATAAATAATCTATAAGAAGAAAACAAAAAACACCAAATAAAAAGATTATATATAAAAAAATACATAGATAATACTGCCAATAAACTCAGGGTTGAAACTTATTTATATAGCTAATTCCTCCAACCATTGATTATAAATTATCTGATGGTCCAAAAAGATTTTCACTAAAATAGAAGACACTAAAAAAATTAAAGAATAAGTTTCAAATTTAAAACTTAAAAAATCAATGGAAAGTAAAAAATCATACATATGATATATTTATAGATTTTTACAAAGTAATATAAACAACCATATTGAAAAAAAATATATGATAAGAACGAGTTATTATAAACCATATATAATTTGTCTTCCATCACCATGGCATGATCTTAATCTATGGAAGATAATTCCAGAAAACATTAAAAAATATCATTTTTACCCATCATTGATTGTAATTGTATATGAAATAAAACTAAAAATAAAATTTAAGTTATTATTTAAAAGTTACCTAGTACTAGATATAATAATTAATCTATTGGTACACAATAGCTACATATGATTAGAAATTACATCCAGGGAAGCCAAACCCTCTTGGGTCCAAAATTATTTACATATAGAACTTTAGGCACCCATATCTAGCAAACACTATTATTTTTTAGTAAATTAAACTCTTTTGTGATATAATATCAATGTTTACTGAGGTATTTTACTTTATTTAAAGATCATATATTCATTCAGTGTCCACCTATTTGACACTTTTTGCAGAAAAGGTCACTACTTGGAACAAAATTTCTAGACAGATAGCTTGATCTAACAAAAGAATTTATTCTTAGTTTGAAATTGTTTCTATTTGGTTTGAGAAGCTTTTATATTTTCTCAAAGGTTTACCTTCTCAAAATAATGTTTTTTAAAATATTATTCAAACTCTTAACTTTTGATTTTAACTTTAACACCTCATTTTTATCTTTCATGGATGTAACTGAAGTTGATTTACTTTTATGATCAGAGGTCAACTCAGAAATTTCATCTTCTAAGTTAATTTATTTATTTTTTAACTTCACTAGTTAGCTCATATATTTTTTTCAATTTAATATCTTTCTTAGAAAGTTTATTTTTAATGTTTGAATAATTATTATAAATTTTAGATAGATCTGAATTTGTATGATCAAGTTCTTTCTATATTTTTTTATATCTCTTCTAAAGACTAGTTATATAGACATATATATATTTAATTATTGGAGCATAATCCTAATAATTAGATAAAATTATGTTGTCATTTATTTATTTGAGTAAAAAAATTGCATCAAGAGATATATTTGAGAGAGTATCAAGATAAATTATATCCATAAAACAATTCTCATTTAGAGAGATTCTAGAGAAAAAATATTATTTTTGTTGTCTATTATTTCTATCTAAACCATTGATTTCATCATAAGATAAAGGATCTTCACTGACACTCCAAATTTTGTTTTCTTCTTTGAAATATTTTATTTCTCTCCTCTTAGAACATTTCTTTAAATATTTCTCTTTTCACTTCTATTTTGGACGGTCTGGTCTAATATAACTAGCCTTTTACATTTATAGTAAAAAAAATCTAAAGGATCTTTATTATTAAATCTTACCACCTTATCCTTTTAGTTATCCCTTAAAAAATTCTTCTTTCCTATGTATTTATTCATATATCTAGTGAACCGAGAAATCTCACATTTTATTACTTCCACACAATTGTCTCATTTCAATATACTTTATAGAACTTTTAAATAGAGAATTTAAATATTTGGATATTTATAAAAATACGACCAAATTATCCTTTTTTCTTTGTTAGCATCTATATTTAAACAATTTTAACATTACATTAATTTTTAGATCAAATCATCAAGACTTATCTTCATGATATGTTTTGTGCCATAAATCGTTGCTTGTTTTCATTATCAATCCTTTGATAAAATGTCAATGATTTTATCAACAAGATATTCTTAAAAGATTTATTTCTCTCTGAGGTAATTCATACTATATACAATTATCATAAAGCCTTGATACATCTGTTCCAATATTTTACCTAGTTGAAACTCAAAACTTTGATAATCTACTATGAGAATATCATGTCACACCCCGACCATAGGAAACCTTCTTTTTACTTCCTTCTTGGACCCGGTTTAAAAAAAAAATTAAAGTTTAATTGTGTTGGCGGTTTCGCGCCGGTGCGCGTTCACCGCATCGCTAGCGGTGACCGTGCATTCGTCCCGGGTGACTGTGTGTTCACCCGGCGTTTTGAATATTAAAAATTTTTATGTTGACATTTTATTAATATTACTATTTAAATTGTGTTATCATTATGGTAGTTATTTTTTATATATCTTTATATATGTGTATATTAATGTATATATATATATGTCTATATATGTATATACATATGTTTATATATGTTTATGTCTATATATGTATATATATATATATATATGTTTATTGTATTTAGGTTTATATGTTTATATATAGGTATATATATATGTCTATATTTGTATATATATATATATGTGTGTGTGTTTATTTTTTTTAAATGGTTTTATTATTCTAAATATTTTGATTATACTAATTATTATTATAATTAACTAATTTTTATTTTAATATCATTATTTTATTAATATTATTATTATTATAAATTTATTATTATTATTATTATTAAGATATGATTTTATTTATTTAATTATTTTATCATATTATTATTATTATTATTATTATTATTATTATTACCTATATATATATAGAGATTTTTTTTTAGAAACCCTAATCTCCCCCTCTCTCCTGTGCGCCCCCCCCCCCCCCCCTCCCCCCTCTTCTCTCCTCTCTCCCTTCTCCCACACCCTCTGCGCGAGCCCCTCCTGCGCGCTCCCCCGTCCGGCTCCCGCTCCTGCTCCCGACCGACCACCCATCTCCACCCCGCTCAGCCCAGACCCCGCTCCCACAGCCAGTGCCCGACTCCCGCTCCGCCACAGGCGCGCCACCGCACGGCCTCCGGCGTCTGCAACCGCACCCGCACCGGCCTCTGTCCCGTCCTCTGCACGACCTCTGGCACCCCAGCCTTGCGTAACCACCGGCGCCCGCGGCTCACCGCGCCGACCCCGCACCCGACCACCCCTCCTGCTCCGCTCTGGCGTCCGGCGGCCCTCCCCCTGCTTCACTCCGCCGTGCCCGACCCCCCTGTCCCAACCTCGCTCCTCGTTCTCGTCACCCTGTCATCGCCTCCCGGTGTGAACATCTGCTCGCGCCAGCCACCTTTGATGGCACACCCCGGCTGCCACGCCAACCACCTATGGTGTCGAATCCCTCTGCATCTCCCCGGCCAGCACTTTTGGCGAACCCCCGTCGCCGGCCAGCGGCCTCCAGCCCTTCTGGTGCCCCTGCCGACCCTACCAGCCAGCCCGCCGCCGGCCAGCGGCCTCCGACCCGCTCCAGCAGCCCCACGGGCCTCTTTCAGCTTTTTCCCGGCACTCCGGTGCACCCCCCCCCCCCCCCGGCCCCCGTGTGACACAGCTCCGCTGACCGGCGCTGGTCCGATGTCCCCCGCCCTATTCCGAAAACCCTGCTGGCGTTCCCCATCCCTGCTGGACCCCTGCTTCGCTCCGGCACCACCTGCCGGCGTCCCCCATCCTTTTTCGGCACTCCGGCCAGCTCCGCCACACCTTCGGCAGGCCGCATACCGGCTTTCCCTGGTCCGTCCAGCCACCACTGTCTTGCGTCAGGCAGCGGCGCACTTGATAATCAGCGCGCGACCTCCGGCGGTCTCCCTGCCAGTGCACGCCGCCCCTTTAACTGGCGTGCGACCCCGACGGTCGAGCGCGTCTGCGCCGAGGTAGTCTTTTGTGGTTGATCTCTGGTTGAGTTTATTTTCATATCTGTGGTCTGTTGTTTTTCTGTTTTGGTGTTTGTTTCAGCACGTCGACGGGATAATTCTGCAACGCTGCGGTCTTCAACTGGAACGTGCCTCCGTTGGTCGGGCACATCCCTGCACCGAGGTGATCTCGTGTTGGTTATATGTTTGTGTTTATATTTATGAAAGTTGAGCTATTTTAATTGTTCCGTGTTTTTTTAGCGCATTGGTGGAATGATTCCGCGATGCAGTGATCGTCGGCTTGCGTGTGCGTACGTGCCTGCGCGAAGCCTGTTCCTTCGTCGAGTTCAGCTGACGACTTCAAGGTAGGTCTCCCACTACACTTTCTTTTAAATTTAGAAATTTATTTATTCCTTGTCATTTCATTATTTTTCAATAAATTTATAGTAGCACTGGATATATATTACTAGAGTTGCGACTTGCTGAATTTGAAAAACTGGTTACTTCTTGCATCGCACTGAAAATATCTTCCTTTGATAATTTTGTGTGGTTTTCTTGTGATATTGTCATACAGGTACTTTATGAAATGTGCAAGTCATACTGAACTGTGTTTTGAGATGGTTTTTGATGTGTATAAAATGACGGGTGTATCGTTTATGGAAAATGGTGTTTTCTTGAAAACTTGGATAGAGGAAATATTGTTTGGACTTTAAATTGGATTTTGAAATTCTTTAGTGGTGGTTTGGTTTTCCTTAAACTAAGTATGTTTTTCTGGTCTTCAATATGATAGCGTGTGTCATATCATTTGGAAATGCTTTGATATTAAAAGGTTTAAATGTAAATGATGTAGAGGCCCGGTTGGCACTTTCTTGATTGTGAACTGACTACATATATATATATATATATATATATATATATATATATATACGTACTTATGGGGAATCTCTATAGGGGGACTTCCCTTCGAGTATTGTCGTGTAGCGGTGTCCGTGTAAGGGGTTGGCAAGTGCGGTGAGGTGAGTCATGCGTGCGAGGGCATCCCACTTACACAGTATTATTAAAACCACCGTGGGTTCCTACGCGTATTTTAGAGAATCGAGTGACGGTTGCTGGCTAACCCCGATTAGATGGGTTAGTCCCCCCTTGTTAGGTAACGCCTTGTGGGGCGTGCCACTGGTTGGCTGTTAGGGCAGCCAGTTGGTTATTGACTATGGAGTACCATGTCGGCAGGTGGTCTGAACCCAAGTACGTCAAGGGGTTTTTTAGGGATGTTTAGGATCACCCGCGGTTACTTGTCTTTCCTTGCTTGTTTACTTCCAGTTGTTCTTTACAGCTTATACTGTTATACTTTGTGAAAATGGTTTTCAAATGAAAATGTGTTATTCTCTTTGTGTAAAATTTGAAAATGTAACACGTCTTCCTCTTTTAGAGTGAATTTGGCACCAATGAAAGGAATTCAACTTTTGAAAATGAATAAGGGTAATGTCTCGTGTTTTGATTTTCAAGTGAAACATTATGAAAGCTTACTTTTATACACTATAGTTCAAACCTGGAATTTGTAGATTCTTTATTTACTGGCAGTGCTTTGGGATTTGTTTTTGGGATCACCTACTGAGTGATTTTTGTACTCACGCCTATCTTTTATCTTCTAAATTGCAGGTTCCTTTGTGTACAGGGTTTCCCTGGTTTAGTCGCTCAGTGTTAGAGCGAGGTTGGTTTTCAGTTGGGTGGTGACCCGTGGGGTCACGTGGAGGTACGTTGGTTGTGTAGTTTTGCTTGTATGTTTTGTTTAGTTTCAATTCTTTTACTGTTTCTGGTTTTCTTTTGGTCCAAAACGTTCCAAATTGTTTACTTTTGAGGCCCGACACTAGTTTCCATCCTGGGGGGATTGGGAACGCCCCTTGGGACTTGCCGCGGACCGGCTCGGGTGACCGGTTCAAGGTCGACCCGGGCTGGTTCATGACAAAATGGTGTCAGAGGCAGGTTCTTGTTATTTGGGTTGTCCAGTAGGTTGAGATTAGGACTTTCGGGACTCGATAGGTAGGTACGGGAAGGATTTCATGAACCCTCGCCTGTTCCGCACCTCGAGTCGCCAGGGGTAGTCCGGGAATTGTGTCCTTGTCTCTTCTGGTTTGTCTTGGATTGAGAGATGACAACGGAGGCAAGCCGATGTTACATCATGATTTCACATGGAGTAGTGACCCATGTGGAGTTTGAGTACACGGTTTGAATACCTCCTAGTGGTCAACGCTGACTTGGGACATGGACCACTACCATGTCGCCAGGTTGAGTGTGACTACTAGTCCCTCACTCCAGTGGTTGATGCAATTTTGGATGTTGCTTTCATTTTTATCGGTGTAGGTGCATTGTTGGAAATGAAAACGGGTTTTTGAAAATTGGACTGGTTTCTTTTAAAAGACTTTAAATGTATAAAATGGGTTTTTAAAACTTAAATCTCTTGATTTGGAAATCTGTTGTTTTCTTGGAATTGGTTAAGAATGGTTTGGGGTGAAACCTCAGGTCCTCTTTATAAACGTTTGCACATGTGTGAGAATGCATGGAACATGCGTGTGGGTACGAGTATGAATGGAAAGTGGATGAAGACATGTGCAATGGTTTATGGGATTACCTGGGTGTGTAATTGAAATTAAAGGATTGGCCTTGTCCTCTAAATTGGTTCTTAAATAGGGAAAATGGTTTTGGGAAGTTACTTTTGGGTTGAAAGTGGATTGGTTTTGGTCTTGAAAAAGGAAGTTTTGAAATTTAAAATGAAAAGGGGATTTTAAAAAAGGTGATTTTATTTTGGGTTGCATTTGTTTTTGTTTGGTCTTTGTGCTGACTGTTTTGATGAAGGCACTTTTATTAATGTTGCTTCGGTTTGATGTTGGTATTCACTCTGTGTTTTATATGTTGTTCAGAAAATGCCTCCTAGAAAGGTCCCCAGAGTTTTTGATGAGTCACGCCCAATTTTTTTGTCCTTATCAGATGTTGACTGTCCTTCACAGTGATCAGGGTCTGTTAGAGATAGTAGAGCGATTTGAAGAGGTTTAGCACGTCTTTAGGGTATTGGGTACTCCCGACGCTGTTGAGTGCATGCTGTTTTGAGTATGTTCGGAGGTCCAGCTTTGGACGAGTGAGAGTGGTTCGTCCCGCCATCATGATAAGTTACGATGACTTGGGTTTTCTATGGAGCTATCTTCGTCTGATGGTTTGTACTTAAAAAGGGTGAGGATGAAGGAAATGGAAGAGCTCATGAATGTTCAACATGGATAGCAGACAGTGAAAGTGTATGTAGACCATTTCAAGGATCTTGTGTCTCCTTTTCTGGGGGTAGTGTCACAGGACTGGATGAAGACTTCTCCCTTCATCAGGGGTCTTTGTCTGGAGATCAAGGAGCAGGTCCTCCCTTTGAAGGGCCATTGTTTCGAGAAATTGGTGGATTAGGCGTTCTTAACTGAGTGGGTCTTCAAAGTGCAGATTGTCAGGAATCCAACATATCCAGTTGCTTGCAAAGTTTCCCATTTGGAGAGCAGGGTGTGCCAGAGGGGCCTGTTTCTAAAGAATCGTCTGAAGTGGTTCTGGCTCCTAGTTCGTCGGACCATTCAGTGGTGTGCCACCAGTGTGGCCAGTTTGGGCACGTGAAGTCGTCATGACGCACCCCTCTGAAGATGTGTTATCATTGTGGTTGTATGGGTCACTTGAAGAAGTTCCGTAAGAAACGTCGCAGGATAAGATGCGGTGACCGAAGAGATTCTAGTGTCTGACTGTGATGCAGGAGATGCTTCATCCAATAGAGCCCCATCCACAGGTCTTGGGGTAAAGCTCACGTGCAGTCAGGAGTTGCCAAGGGTGTGAAGCCTCGGTTCGGGTTTTGTGTTCCATGCTGGCGGTGGAATGTTTAAAGTCTTTTGGTCCTTTATTTTTCTACTCTCAAAGTTTTTACGTCGTTGTAAGTCCATTGGTTCTTCGTGAAGTTGGGATGGACATGTTCGTTTGTAATCCAAACAGTCTGGTTTTTCTGAATTATGATTCTCTGAGTCGTGAGTTTTTTTTTCAAAAAAATAGGTTTGGATCTTGAGTGATTTGATCTCGGTTTGACCATGTTCGTTTGGAGATGTAAGTGTCTTGGAAGAATTGATGTTTTAAGTTGGTATCGAGTTTACTTCGTGGGTTAAGTTTCTTCTCATAAGTCTTTCTCAGGTGTTCGGTGTTTTGGTCTAGGATGAGAGTTCTAAGTCCTAGAAGATCTGTTTCTCTCTTGCTAAGGAGGTTAACTTGGTACGGTTGGGAGTTCCCGTGTCGTCCCCCCTCCCAGGGTGGTATGGTTGAGTGTTAAATTTTCTGCATAGGTTGAGTTCTTATGGTGGGGAGAACCCCTTCGTGTTCTCCCCGTCGGCCTCGGACTTCAGTTTTCTCTTGAATCGGTCGGGGGTGACCTGTGTAGAGTAAGGTCATCCCGAGATTCTCAGTTCTCTTCGGTTCCTTTAGTTCTGTTTGGGCATGGACCTGAATCTTGACCGAATTTTGGCTTGGTGACTTTCTGGGGGCAGAAAGTGTCTGTGGTGGGGAGAATTTTCACACCCCGACCATAGGAAACCTTATTTTTACTTCCTTCTTGGACCCGGTTTAAAAAAAATTAAAGTTTAATTGTGTTGGCGGTTTCGCGCCGGTGCGCGGTCACCGCATTGCTAGCGGTGACCGTACGTTCGGCCCGGGTGACTGTGTGGTCACCCGGCATTTTGAATATTAAAAATTTTTATATTGACATTTTATTATTATTACTATTTAAATTGTGTTATCATTATTGTAGTTATTTTTTATATATGTTTATATATGTGTATATTAATGTATATATATATATGTCTATATATGTATATACATATGTTTATATATGTTTATGTCTATATATGTATATATATATATATATGTTTATTGTATTTATGTTTATATGTTTATATATAGGTATATATATATGTCTATATATGTATATATATGTGTGTGTGTGTTTATTTTTTTTAAATGGTTTTATTATTCTAAATATTTTGATTATAATAATTATTATTATAATTAACTAATTTTTATTTTAATATCATTATTTTATTAATATTATTATTATTATAAAGTTATTATTATTATTATTAAGATATGATTTTATTTATTTAATTATTTTATCATATTATTATTATTATTATTATTACCTATATATATAGATTTTTTTTAGAAACCCTAATCTCCCCCTCTCTCCTGTGGGGCGCCCCCCCCCCCCCCCCCCTTCTCTCCTCTCTCCCTTCTCCCACACCCTCTGCGTGAGCCCCTCCTGCGCGCTCCCCCGTCTGGCTCCCGCTCCTGCTCCCGGCCGACCACCCGTCTCCGCCCAGACCCCGCTCCCGCAGCCGGCGCCCGACTCCTGCTCCACCACAGGCGTGCCACCGCGCGGCCTCCGGCGTCCGCAACTGCACCCCCTCCGGTGCTCCGCCTCGCCGCACCCGCATCGGCCTCCATCCCGGCCGCCGCACGACCTCCGGCACCCCAGCCATGCGCGACCACCGGCGCCCACGGCTCGTCGCGCCGACCCCGTACCCGACCACCCCTCCTGCTCCGCTCCGGCGTCCGGCGGCCCTCCCCCTGCTTCGCTACGTTGCGCCCGACCCCCCTTTCCCAGCCTCGCTCCCCGTTCCCGTCACCCTATCGTCGCCTCCCGGTGCAAACAGCTGCTCGCGCTGGCCACCTCTGATGGCACACCCCGGCTGCCGCGCCGACCACCTACGGTGTCGACTCCCACCGCAGCTCCTCGGCCAGCACTTCCGGCGAACCCCCGTCGCCGGCCAGTGGCCTCCGGCCCTTCCAGCGCCCCTGCCGACCCTACCGGCGATCCCGCCGCCGGCCAGCGGCCTCCGACCCGCTCCAGCAGACCCCCGGGCCTCCTTCGGCTTCTTACTGGCACTCCAGCGCACCCCCCCCCCCCCCCGGCCACCGCGCAACACGCCTCCGCTGACCGGTGCTCCCCCGCCCTGTTCTGGAAACCCCGCCAGCGTTCCCCATCCCTGACGGACCCCTGCTTCACTCCAGCCCCACCTGTCGGTGTCCCCCGGCCTTTTCCGGTGCTCCAGCCGGCTCCGCCACACCTTTGGCAGGCCGCGTACCGGCCTTCCGCGGTTTGTCCATCCACCACCGTCTTACGTTGGGCAGCGGCGCACTTGATAATCAGTGTGCGACCTCCGGCGGTCTCCCTGCCAGTGCGTGCCACCCCTTTAACTGGCACGCGACCCCGGTGGTCGAGTGTGTCTGTGCCAAGGTATTATTTTGTGGATGATATCTGGTTGAGTTTATTTTTATATCTGTGGTCTGTTGTTTTGTTGTTTTGGTTTTTGTTGCAGCGCGTCGGCGGGATAATTCTGCAACACTGCGGTCTTCAGCTGGCGCGTGCCTCCGTTGGTCGGGCACATCTCTGCGCCGAGGTGATCTCATGTTGGTTATATGTTTGTGTTTATATTTATGACAGTTGAGCTATTTTAAGTGTTCTGTGTTTGTTGTAGCGCATTGGCAGAATGATTCCGCGATGCAGTGATCGTCGTCTTGCGTGTGCGTACGCGCCTGCGCGAAGCGTGTTCCTTCATTGAGTTCAGCTGACGACTTCAAGGTAGGTCTCCCACTACACTTTCTTTTAAATTTAGAAATTTATTTATTCCTTGTCATTTCATTATTTTTCAATAAATTTATAGTAGCACTGGATATATATTACTAGAGTTGTGACTTGCTGAATTTGAAAAACTGGTTACTTCTTGCATCGCACTGAAAATATCTTCCTTTGATAATTTTGTGTGGTTTTCTTGTGATATTGTCATACGGGTACTTTATGAAATGTGCAAGTCATACTGAACTGTGTTTTGAGATGGTTTTTGGTGTGTATAAAATGACGGGTGTATCATTTATGGAAAATGGTGTTTTCTTGAAAACTTGGATAGAGGAATTATTGTTTGGCCTTTAAACTGGATTTGAAAATTCTTCTGTAGTGGTTTGGTTTTCCTTAAACTAAGTATGTTTTTCTGGTCTTCAATATGATGGTGTGTGTCATATCTTTTGGAAACGCTTTGATATTAAAAGGTTTAAATATAAATGATATGGCGGCCCGGTTGGCACTTTCTTGATTGTGAACTGACTACATACATATATATATATATATATATATATATATATTGTACTTATGGTGAATCTCTACAGGGGGGCTTCCCTTCGAGGATTATCGTGTAGCGGTGTCCGTGTAAGGGGTTGGCAAGTGCGGTGAGGTGAGTCACGCGTGCGAGGGCCTCCCACTTACACAATATTATTAAAACCACCGTGGGTTCCTAGGATTCTTTTAGATAATCGATTGACGGTTGCTGGCTAACCCCGATAAGACGGGTTAGTCCCCCCTTGGTAGGTAAGGCCTTGTGGGGCGTGCCACTGGTTGGCTGTTTGGGCGGCCAGTTGGTTATTGACTATGGAGTACCATGTCGGCAGGTAGTCTGAACCCAAGTACGTCAAGGGGTTTTCTAGGGATGTTTAGGATCACCCACGGTTACTTGTCTTTCCTTTCTTGTTTACTTCCAGTTGTTATTTATAGCTTATACTGTTATACTTTTCGAAAATGGTTTTCAAATGAAAATGCGTTAATCTCTTTGTGTAAAATTTGAAAATGTAACACGTCTTTCTCTTTTAGAGTGAATTTCGCACCAATGAAAGGAATTCAACTTTTGAAAAAGAATAAGGGTAACATCTTGTGTTTTGATTTTCAAGTGAAACATTATGAAAGCTTACTTTTACACACTGTAGTTCAAACCTGGAATTTCTAGATTCTTTATTTACTGGAAGAGCTTTGGGATTTGTTGTTGGTCTCACCTATTGAGTGATTTTTGTACTCACACCTATCTTTTATCTTCTCAGTTTCAGGTTCCTTTGTGTATAGGGTTTCTCTGGTTTAGTCGCTCAGTGTTGTAGCAAGGTTGGTTTTCAGTTGGGTGGTGACCTGTGGGGTCACGTGGAGGTACGTTGGTTGTGTAGTTTTGCTTGTATGTTTTGTTTAGATTCGATTCTTTTACTGTTTCTGGTTTTATTTTGGGCCAAATCGTTCCCACCTGTTTACTTTTGATGCCCGGCACTAGTTGCCATCCCGGGGGGATCGGGAACGCCCCTCAGGACTTTCTGCAGACCAGCTCGGGTGACCAGTTCTGGGTCGACTCAGGTTGGTTCGTGACATAGCATGTTTAGTTTCAAGAACTTTTAAAGTTTTGAAATGTGTTTCTTCAAGTCTCCTCCAAACACCATTATCCATCCAATAAGAAGAGAATTTACTGTAGATATTTATTTTAATAGAGCATAGTAGAGTATTCCTAAAATGGAAGTTAAGATGAAATTTTTCTTATTAATCTTGAGTAAATCAAGAAAAATCTATGTATTATATTTTATAATTTCTAGTAAGCATTAGATAATTTTTAGTCTTTCATTAGGTAGGTTAGTTTTTAATATTTATGTCTATAATGATAATTCTTTTCTCATAGAATAAAATTCATGATCTATCATTCAATTTCTAATGAATATTCCTCACTCAAAGTACCCATGCTTGAGTAACTAAACTTGATATCCCCTTCTCAATCTATGTTCACAAATCATAAAAAATTAAGTGTGATGAAAGATCATTCCACTCTCTCTATACCTATTTTCTTTTCTTATAGATATTTTTTTAAAAATGGAATGTCAAATGAAAATATTGGAAGAATAGTGACTCATTTCCATTTTTTATGAGGATCATGGGTCATAAAAATGACAATAATGAAAAATTCAATCCTCATTTTCTATTTTTTTTATTTTTCCCTTTTTTTAGACTCATTTTTTAAATAATAAATTAATTAATTTTTTATTTTATTTGACTTATGAACATTACCTCAAATGATAACCCCACTTCACATTTTAATAAAATAAAACTCTTCCCAAGATAACATGTGAAATATCCTAATTCCCCACACTCAAAATGAACTATGACCATGTAATGTATATAAGAGTGATAATAAGTAAGTAAAATGGGATTTTAATGTGTTTAAACTATAATTTATTTCATGGATACTAATAACTTAGTAAGATAAATTATAAGGTTATTTCAAATTGATTAAAATAGGGGTTCATACTTTAGAAGTACCTCAATCACACTGGCACATCTCTTTATTCTAAAAACCTTTAATGAAGGATAAAACTAAGTTATATATGGAAAACATAATATTAATTCACTAAAAAAGAGTTTTATAGGAATAATATGTCAAAATTACTTCAGGGTTCCTCTCAGGGTGATGAAAATAATATTTTTCAGTTCTCATAATATATAGGTTTAAAAAATCCATCAAACTTATAAGAATGTTTTTAAAATTAAAAGTCCATAAAAAATTCATATTAACACCCATTTGAATTAATTGTTCCAAAAAAACAATGAAATTCCTCACAAGTTATTTAAGTATATAAATTATATTTATATATTCCATTTAAGAACAAAGTTTTCCTAAAAACAAAGAAACAAAAGACCAAAAGAAAACACACCAAAAAAACATAAAATCCATGTTGACTTTACTCCACACTTAGATACGTGACAACCTAGGTAATGTTAATAATAAATAAATTTTATGTATCATTAATAATAATGATTAAATTTTATGTATTCATTTTCACTATGATGTTTTAAAGTAATTTTTTAATCAAAAAAGAAATAGTTTTATTCCAACTAAATTGTTTTCTACTATTTATATGGTTTTATATAAAATTTAAAATTATAATTTTTTAATTTTAATTTTATTAAATGAAACTAATTTTTTACATTAGACTATAAAATATAATTTTAGGTGAATTTTTGTAAATTTTATGAAAAGATTGATTATTGGGTGAAAAGTGAAAAATAATAATTTTTATAAAAACTATCATTTTTTCAAGTATTTACAAAGTACTATTATATTTATTATTTGTTTTAAATATAAAATTAGTATAATTTTATTAAAAATAATCAAAATTAATTCCATAGAGATTATAATTATACTTTATTTTCTTATAAATTCATTTTAAGCTTAAAAACTCATTTTTCTAAAAACTGTTTTTCATTGCATTTTGTGTGATGATATTAAAATTAATTTCTATAAATTATACAATTGAATGAAGAAAAACTTATTTAATATTTTTAATTATTATTTTTAAATTTATTAATGACTTCGATTTCACTTTTGTTCATAATTAATAGTTACCATGGTAAAAATTAGTTACCCTGAAAAAAGGTAAAATGAATTAATAAATGTAAAAAATAATTGATAAGGACACAAAATCAGATATTAATTCTTATTATATGATATTATATTTACACTCATAACCTTATATTTTAACATTAATTTTTTTATTTCCACTTGACCTTGAGAGTGACTTAATATTATTTTAAAACATTGAATATTTAAAAGAGTGTCACTCCCCTCACTTATAAAAAGGCACCTCCTCCTCTCCTCACTTATTCACAAACTTTGAGAAATGTATCTCATAAAATACATACCCAAAGCCCTATTAAATTTCTTCCCCACTTCTAAGAGTTTATTTTATCTTCCAAAGAACAACCTATAATTCTTAAGGTGTAATCCAAATGAGGTTTTCTAAAGGACACGTATAACTGTTAACGAATTCCTTTCATGTTTATTTCTTCTTCTACCTCCTTAAAAACTATCCTAGTAATTATTATATAATAGAATAAGTATATAAAATATAATGAAATATTATTATTTTTATATTATATCCTTTTTAATCTTCTCATTCTTCCTATGGAAAATGAAAACATCACTCATACGTACGTGAAGACTACCACCTCCATGAAGAGATGTGTTTTGTTTTCTATTATTGCCTCACATGACTAGTTATAAAGATGTTATTCATGAATATATCATGTTTTTATAAAATTATTATGATTATATAAAGATAATATATTACTTACCTTATTATCTTATTCGTCTATTGGAAAATGAAAATGTCACTTGTGCATATGTATAGACTACCACCTATATGAAGTGATGTGATCGAGTTTTCGTTACTGCCTCACATGGATAATCATAAGGATGAAATTAATGAATAAATATTTAATGTATAACATGTTTATGATTCTATGAAATTAAAATATTATCTATTTTATTTCTTTTTCACCTAGTAGAAAAATGAAAATATCGTTCATGTGTACGTATGGGCTACTGTCTCCATGAAACGATGTGCTTTATTTTTAATGACCACCTTACAAGGATGGTTATAAAAGTATATTTAATTTATAAAATGATAATAATAACATGTTTATGATTATGTATATGATCTAATAATGATCCCTTGGATCTTGGTCAATGCACTGATGTTATTTTGAAGTTATAAACTGAAAAACCCCAAAACATCCAACATGAACTTAAACAATTTAGTAAATATATAATATAAATGTTAATAAATGAAATAAAATATATTTTTGGAAATAAATAAAACTAAAAAATTATTAATCAAATAGAAAAATAATTTTATTTTATTATTCAGTAATTTAAAGGATGTTTTTGGTGAGTTAGGAGATAAGGTAATATATTTTTCTTTAAAACATTCTTTGAGATGTTTTAAAAAAAATTCTCTTCCATATCCATATTATTTGAAAAATTTAAATAACCCTCTTTATTTTACTCAATATATATTTTTAAATTAATTTTAAAATATCCTTTACTTTTTTAAAATAGTTTTAAATAGAAACCTTTTAAAAAAATCCATATGGGTTACTTTTTACTATTTTTACCAAAGTACACACAAATTTTTTTAACATTTACTACATGAATTCCTTCTCCCTCCTTCATATGAATTATTAATTATTAGGATTATTATAAAAGTTTCTATAATTTTTCAAATAATATCATATTCCCAATTGTTCTGGAAATATTTAGTAAAAAATATGTTTTCAAATGAAAAAGGTATTTCTTCTCATTTTTATTAGATAACTGAAAGAGAATTTTCTTGTGGGATCTAATGCTAATTTTTATAGTTTTTGTGATGGAAATGAAATATTTTATGCATTTTTCTCAAGATATGATTCTTGGAAATTTTATATGATAATGGGTGAGGCCAATATAGCTCTGATAATAGGTGATCCTAATATAGCTCTCCAATTAACTGGGTAAAGTGATGAAGTTAAATGGAATTAAGTAACTCCTAAGGAAAAAATTATTTTCCTTTGTTTTTTGTAAAAAGGAAAATTTCCTTACTAATTTTCATAAATTTTTAAAAGTACTAATGATATTAATTTCTATTTTTATCCTTTAATAAGTTATTTTCTCATCCTATGTTTTAAAAAAATCGTAAGGCATAAGGAAGTGTAGGGATTATAGAAAGTTCAATGGTGAAATGTCATGAGTGACTAAAAAGTGACATGAATTAAACAATAGTGTAAACATAGGAACCTATTTTTGTTGAAAAAACATACATTGTGTGGAAATTTACACTATGTTATATAATTGTTTTCCTAATTATCTAAAACTGTAAACCTAAAAGATTCTAGAAATATAAGAAAGTTAAAACCTTGTCATAAATAAAATAATTATGGTTTGATTATGTTATGGGGTGTTATAGTTATCACATTGTCACTAATGTAACTCATAGATATGTATATACAAAATATATAAAAATTTATAAAGATAATGAAAATTGGGATATTGGGATATATACATTCCAAATATATAGTGGGAAGCCCTTTTTAATACTCCAATTTCCCTTAAATTACCCATAATTTGTTTAAATTTTATTATTACATAAAAATTAATCTAATACACATATTATTATACTAAAAATAAATATGAAAATATAACTGGATATTAATTTTTAAGATAATGGTATTGTAGATTTTTTTTCTAATGAATTTTTGTGATTGTATTTCTTTAAATCGGTAAGGAAAAACATCAAAAATTGTTATTAAATAAATATTAAACTAAAATAAATTTACAAGTATAAGTAAACGAATTATTGGGATAAACCCCTCAAGGGACTGATGAATTTAGGTTTTCCATAGTTGGACAATCCATGGGTCATTCTCAAAAAATATTCTTAACATCTTTATTAGTGTATCCATCTATTTTTTAAATTTTGTATTATAATTAAATGGTGGTGGGGATAAAATATAAAGATACTACTTGTATTTTGATAAATAAACCTTGTTTCCACTTTATATTTATCTACAAGAGTGGGTAATACAATTCAATTATTCCCTTCTATCTTATCTTATAATTTATCCATGTCTCTAGTGGATTCCCCTTATTCTTATTCAACAAGTGTATGCATCATTATTGTCACTTCTATATTCTGAAATAACGAAAAATAATTTATAATTTATTTTTTGTAAGATAAAAATATATTAGATAAATTTTAAGTTTTTCTTTCCCAGAATATTAATCTTTTATCTCTTTTTCATCATATATAAACTCTATAAAAAAATTTCATGGGTAGGTAGTCCAAGAAGTGAATCTTCAAAATTTCCTTTAAAACAAACCACTACAATGGTAGTTTTATTTTTTATATTTTCTATCTAAATCATACACTAAAGCTGAAAAATATGTATCTTCAACATATGTAGAATAAAATTTAAATTCAATTTTAGTAAAATTAAACCAAAATAAGTCCAAGTTTTAAGCACCTTCTAATAATGATTCAGTATACATCCCTTTTTCTTATTATAAAACCATGATAAGGAAGGTATAATTTCTTTATAATAAAGGATTATAAAATTTGTATACAAACTCCTTGATATAATAATTGGAAAATACCATGGGTAGTATCTCCTATTATTATAGTTGTGATCATCACTCCATGAGTTTTTGGAGGGTGGAATTCATCATTCCCAATATATTCTTAAGCTCATCAATATTTCTTTAGTTTTTATTTTATGTGGTCAACATTCACAATAAATATATGGTGTCGATATTTTATTCATTATTTTGATGGTATTATGTCATTTATAGTTGATAATCATGTTTAGTGGTGTAGTATAAATGATCCACCAATCTATTATTTTTCATTGAGGGAAATGAAATCATTTCAAGTGTTCATTGGTTAATTTCTTAAGAATTAACTTTTGGAGAGATTTAATATCTAGATAGTTGGTTCAGGGTGAGAACTATGACCATTATAGTGAGTTCATCCACTTTTTTAAAACTAGGAAAATAAATTGTGATCTATACTAAATTAATGGTCACTCTTTATGCTTTACATTTTGAAGGGATAAAGGAAATAAGAGAATGAAAAAATGAAAGAGAAAAATCAAAATGAAAATGGAAACTATTTAAAAAGTGATAAATGAATAAACCAATTTAGTGAAGATCCCAAAACACAAAGCTAAATTTGAAAAGAGGCATGTGTCTAACTATATAAAATAATATTTTAAACTCAATGAGTGTATACTAGTGGATAACACTAGTTTGTATCTTGGGGAGTCCCACTATCTTAGTGTTATTCATATTATTTATTATTTATTTATTTAAATGAATGGTTTAATATGTTTTTATGATTTTTAAATGTTTATGTTTAAATAGATTAATGATAAATGAAAATAAAATAAATATTTTTTGTTTTAAAATTGAAATTAAACATAAAATGAAAGATATATAAAAAACACTTATTAATGAGAAATTATTCAATGAGGAATAATCAAATGCATTACTTTATTGTTCTATATTTTGTGTTATTTCTATTCAACATTGAAAATCAATGTTCCATTAATAACCAACATGATCAATAACCACTCTAATATTGTTAATCATTTAAATTATCTATAGTTAATGGGTGAAATTTACTCCACATCCAATATAACACATTCACTCAATACCTAACCTAAACCACATACCTTTCAATATATATACCAATCTATTACACCATATAAACAGTGAATTTAATGATGATGATAGAAAATAATTAACATACTAGAAATTAAAAATGGTTATAAGTGATAATAAGAGTGGTATACTTTCTCATTTCATCCGTATAACACACTACCAAACCAATAATTGAAATAAAATCATTGTCTCGGGAATTTCATGCCTTTATCCCTAAAATTAGTCCTCAATTTTCATCAATAACTATATAGTTAAAGGATAATAGCAAAAATAAATGAAAAAATACAATATATAAGAATGAAAAACAAGTATATTAGAATATGATAACATATATGAAGAATAATCATAGATACAATTCACTTTACTAAAGTAAATAGAATGAATTGGAGTATGAAAAATATAATAGATTAGTTATCAAGCACTCCCCCCCAATAGAGGACTCGTTAATACTAGCTAGTTCTTATAAACCCCCCTCATCAAATTTTATTAATAGATGACCCCACTCCCCTTTTAATAAAAATAAAACAAAATATTATAGTATTCCATGATGTGGATTACTGATTTAGCTATCGGAATTCCTCTTCAATAGCCTCTTTTTTGTAGAAATTTAATACTTCATAGTGTTTTGTATTTATTAGAATGAGAGAAATATATGATGGATGTACCTTTTTTGGATATATTTACTTTATAGGGTATTGATAAATTATAATCTTGGCTACATAAGAATGTGTTATCATTGTTGGTATAGGTCCCAAATTGGTGGGATCAAGTGATACAAAATGTGACCTAAATTCAGCTTTGAAGGTGCCAGTTTTGGCAATTAATCAAGTTACCAGTAGGAATAAAAATCGTCTGGTTGTAATATGTTGTGATATTATGGATAGGTTTGAATATAATACTGAATATAGAGTTTATTCATACTGATATAAGGGTTTCAAGGTGGAACTATAAGAAACCTAATCACTTTAGGACTACTCCATGGAGTACTATATTTTAAAAGATTGAATGAGGTATGGATTTTCTCATGGGGATGTTTCACTATAGGTATCATGGAGATCATCCTGTTATAGATCAAATAGTTAAAATTAGCTCTGCAAAGAAAAATGGGTATATGGAATCTAGAAAGGTTGATTGGTAAGAAGCTCAGTGAATTAAATATTAGATTGTTTTTATCACTCATAATTAACAGAGTGAGTTTGAGTGGATCTTAGCTAGGATTTTGTGGGTTTAATAATCTAGGGTTTTTCAATGCTTGGTCCTAGTGATATAAATTGTGATAAATACTTAGGTAAGGATAAAATGTAGGATCATAGTGGTTGGTATCATGATCTTCAATTTGAACTACTCAGTGACATTTTCTTTGTCCAATCCATCTTATGGTTTTCTAAAAAACAATTATACTAAGAAAAATATATACATTTAAGATAGTAGTGTAAATTTAATACCATATTCAAAACCAAAATGATTTATCAAATTAAATTATAAATTATCAAAATAATATAAAACACTTTTATTTTGAGAAAATAAAAATTCAAATATTCATTTGATCCAATTAAAATTACAATCAATAATTATTGAAAATTTTTATTTCAATACATAATTAATTCCACACACGAAACACACTTATATTTAAAAATTGTAAAATAAGTAGATATTTTGATATAAAATTAACATTCAAGATTATATTTCAAATATAGATGAGAAAATTTCAAAAAAAAATTACTATTATAATTAAAAAATTAAGCTCAATACTATATATCTACTCCAAACATACAAAGAAATGAAAAAAAAACTTTTACTTGGATAATTATATGAAATGAATGATTTACATGGTGAAAATCATGTTTTATCACTCCCCAACACATACTTGTTACAATCTAGAAAGAAATCATTTATTCACACCAAAATCCTCACCTAAATCAATGGTTAAAATTTTATAAGATTCATTTTAAATTGAAATCCATCAAGTATCATTTATGAAATCAATTTTATATTAATTTTGAAAAAACTCAATCACCGGGGAAGTGCAAAATATCAATATTTTTTAAAAAAATAAATTTTATTATTTTTATAGAATATAATCTTGTATATTGGTGCCTGGATTTTTCAATGGATCATGTTCAATTTAATTTAAGCATGAATAATAAAAATCAAACATAACTATAAATGGTGTTTAGTTCATTCATCAATATAGATTTGATGCGTTATTTGTCGGTGTTTTATTGCTTGAAGGAACCAAGAGATGCATACTATATATCAAAAACATTTTCACCATGTATCCATGATCATAATTATTCAATTATCTAGTGATATCATGAAATATTAAAGTTTTTTATGAAATCCTTTCGATAATGAGAAGAATACAGACTCTATCTAATAAAAAAACAATTTTTTCTTATTCTTTCTTTCCCTATATCTCTATAAAATATATATATATATATTTGGAACTCTCAAATTCATGAAAAATTAATTATTCACTATTCATGAGTCTAAAAATAATTTATACACCTATATTAAACTTTCAAAAATTATGCTTTGACACCTGAAAATTTATAACCTTAATTTTAGAACCTTCTACACACTTATAGATTAATTAAACTTTTAATAATCATAAAAAATATTTTATCTATCACTTGAACACTTTAATATGTCATTTTAAAAAATATGAACCATTAACATGGATCATTCCTCTCATAATTACTTAATGGAATTTGAACTCAAAACGTTCATTTGAAAAATGATATTTTATCATATTCACTTTTATAATTAAATTACTTTTGAATATCTTGATAAATGAATTCAATTATTATTATTATTCTAAACTAAAATAATATAATTGAATTATTTTAGTTGCAATATTTCACACTTATACGTTCACAAACCCTATATGTGGGGACCACTTCCTCTTAAACTCTTATTCATATAAATAAATGTAAATTGTGGATACACTTTGTGTGTTACACTATAGTCCCTTATATTTATAATAGTGATACATACCCATAGACTAAGAGTGATATCTATAAACATATCATGGCCTCTAAGGAGATAAGGATAACTCATGGATATGACTACCTCTTATGAACATTCTCTATGTAATATAATCTCTTTGTCTCATGATATATCATAAAGTAGAATGCACATTTTTTGGAATCATCCTTCCTAACTTTTTTATTTCATAAATTTACTGGATGGAATTACCTTTTTCTACCATATACATGTATTTATTAAAGGTACTACCATCTTGGTAAATTGGGCCCTAGATATCTCTTCATTTTGGAAGTAAAAAATTCTTTCTTGATCATTTGATTGATTTCATGACACTAATGATGTACTCAATGAAAGATACCTCACCACAATATAAATTTCATGGATTTTATCCTCAATCCAAGAACATGAACAAATGTTACACATTTATAATGATCTCAAGTCAAGATATTATACACATATTTTAAGATAGAAACAACCAATGAAAAATGAAACATGTGGTGTTCCTATTGATGGGTAAGTCCTTGTGATCTCCTTTACTTTAAATCACCAAGTGTGAAATTCTTGAGAAGTATCAATGATTATGATCCCCCATCACCTGATAATCAGACATCATTTGTGTCATGTTAGGATGATATATCTATACCATAGGACATATGTTTTAATATTAACATTATATTGTCTTGAGGTTCTCATTATAGCGGGGAACTATCATAACATGTTGATACAAAAAATAATCTAAGGGAATTACCATGTAAATAATGGATGTATAAGTATCAACACTATTATGTTAAGAATATATCATGAATAACTCTCTGTATACATGATATGGTAATAGAAAACCACTGATCAAGTTGGGTTTAGGGAACCCACTTTCACAACACTCCCAATTTTACTAGATTAAAATTTTTAATCATTGAACCATTAACCCTCACATGATAAGATCATGCTTATATTGAGTAATGGATTTAGTAATTAGGCTTTTAATTTATTCCTATATAGATTCTATACTATATGGGACTTCACCACTCTGAGTAAAAACCCTCAAGAGATGATAACCCTGGATATATCCCTTTTTCCTCTATCATAAACTTGACATATTGGATGGTAAAACTATCATAAACTTATAAGTATTTATATTATGATAATATTTTACTTTCTAGGTATGATTCTGAGTATTATAAGAAATAATTTTATATCTCATACTACTTATTTAGCTACATCATAATCTATAACAAACTTGGTATTTATAGATATGGATAACAATGGCTTTAATGAGATACCCTTAATTATTACCTTAGACTAACTATGTTATTTGATCAAATGATTCATAGGAAGACAAGTTTATGTCCCCTTAAAAAAATTATTCCTTTATGAATTTCATTTTCTTATCCCTTTCACTTTATCAATAATTATTAGGTATCTCAAAATACTTAGTATGTAGTTCTTCTAGATTTACCTAATATTTTCCTAATATAAATTATACATTGGTAATATAATATCTAGTATATATCTTGGAATCTATGATAAATCTTTCACTAAATCATATGGATTCCTAATCAATATTATAATTTGATTATATGTCTTGTACATGTATTATTGGAGAGATTTATGTCATGTGACATTAGAAAAAATTCTCTCTTGAATTGTTCTAACTTGTACTTTTCAATACTTTGTCAGTATATGTACTTTAACTTGGTTTAAGAAACCCTTATATCTACCTTAGTAGATATTATTATATAAAAATTGGGATACTAATTTAATTTAGTATTTGTAGAGTGACTTGAAATCTATTCTGAACTAACTATTATACTAATAACTATTTTCCATATGTAATCAACATATTTTACATGAAAAACTATGATTCTCTCACTAACATCTTATAAAAACAAGGTAAAATATGATTCTAAATAAATATTTTATGATAATGATTCTTTAATTAATCTATAAATGGATCTATACAACTTTCATTGCTTATTAGTATTCTATGGTATCACCAACTCTTTCTGGTTGTTTTGTATAGATATATTCCCTAAGGTTTCCTTTAATGAAGGTGGTATTGACATAATATTCTCAATATACAAATCATAGAAAGTTTTTATGGAAATTAGAGTTCTAATATATTTAAACATAATGACTTGGTATAACCAATTGAGACTTATTGGTATTACACTTGTACAACACATGTATATTTTCTCTTGAATAACCACCTATGACTTTACATCAATTGGAAAAACTACTAAAATATAGAATTTATTTTGTTATATGGAATCCATATATGAAATCATATGAACTTGAAAACCATAGGATGTTGATTTAAATTTCTTCTTTATATGATCCATTATTCTTAATTAATAATTTATCACCTATTTTGGTAAATATAAAACCAAACTTTTGGTTATAACCAACCCACACTGTATGTGTCTCTCTATGAACTCTTATGGAACTTGTTTCTATTCTATCTATTAGTGCATCTCAATCCTATAATTTTATCCAAGTCAATATTTCTCCCATTATCTCAGATATATAATAACACCCTATTATAGAAATATTTTCTATCACTTGACTATAACTTTTTTATCTTATGGATTTATTATATAAACTTTAGGGTGATTACCTAACATGCACTTTGTGTTTTTTCGTGATGCAAGTTTTTTATTGACATAGTATTAACAAAATCTTTATATCTAAACACATTTTTTTGATATAATGGATTTATCTCATACCAAAACACATATTATATTCATCCATCGTTATATTTTTCACATTTTTATGGGTTAATGTTTTTATTTTTGAAGCATGTCTTGAAAATATAATGGAATACTTCACATGACTTATATGTTTCATCATTAATCCCCCTTGTACTTACATCACAGATCTGATATGTATAAGGAAATTATGTTTATAAAAAAATAAAATCTATATTTTAATGTTGAATGTATGTATATAAGACTCATTAATGATCCTACTTTTACTAACTTCATAGATCTAATGTGCATAAAGAAATATGATTTTAGGAATAAATTCAATCTATATTTTCATGATCAATGAAGCTTGATTAAGATATATTTTGTCTCACTAGTCCAAATCATCTTATCATATTCATTAATTCACTTTTATATTCCTTAAATTTTTTATAGTAATCACATCAAGAACATGAATTTACATCTATCTTATACTTGAAATAGTTCACACATATCTTACTAAACTAGTTCTAGAAGCATTATAGATTTATCACCTTTATCTCTAAAGGTTTATTTATCTAAAACTTTATAAGTAAGTGTATTCATAATACTTAAGGTTTTTAATCTCAAAAAATTATAAACATTATACTGATTATATACTTGGAAACTAATTTCATTTTTACTTGACAAAGAATTTCCTTTGCACAATTGGGAATTACTAAGTCTTACATTTTATATTCATCATTTATTTTCAATTATTCAAGTATTATTGAACTAATAGTTGAGTTTGAAACACCACAAATAAAATTCAATCTAAAATGAAATAATATGTCATTATGTTAAATGGACATTTCAGATAAATGTTTTGGTGATACTCAATAACAGTTCAACTAGAACCAATGCACTAAGAAATTAGAACTCATGTGATTTTCACCATTGATGAAGGAATCACCCTTTCTCATCCTCTGAGAGAAGTCACCATAATTCATATAATTTTTCTAAACTTCCTTAGTTCCTATATTTGGATAAAAATATAGTATTCACATATTTCATCTAATACCCAAGAATTCAAGCATAAATATCATATGAAATTATGAATATACTATAAGTAGAAGCGTCTTTTTGCTTCTTCAATTCATTAAAACTCCTCTTAAGGTTACCTATATTTCTACATGCAAAGAAAATAGACTCCTGTTAAATTCTCTCTCTCTCATTATCTTTAGTTTCCTCAAAATACATTGTAAAGATACCTTTGGCATTTCACTTCTCCCTATATTTTTTTCATTTTATTCATTATTTACTATAAGAACTAAATATTCATCTTTCTTTAATCTTTCATATTCTTTGTTAACCTTACCCAAAAGATATTTAAGTGGTTTCTATATAATATTAATTTTATAATTCTCAAGAAAACTATATTAATTGGGTGATATGGATGAGATAATGAGATGATTTGGATTTTAGGATTTGAATTGAATCCCAATTCTTTTAATCATTCAATGTACTCTATCATCTTGAGTACATGAGGACAAAATAAAATTCCATATCTCAATTTATAAATGATCGGTGTGATCATAATCTAATTCAATAATTGTTTCAATTTTACTCTCACTTTCTTCCTAAGGTGTCTCAATATGTATTTGGGACTTTATCCCACACAATTTCCTTTCATTTCAAAGTAAACTGCACAAATACATGCTCCACTATTGAAAATTATTATTGATTCATACCTATTATTTGTGCAATATTTATCACAATGAAGTTGTTGTATAACTTTCTATTTTCCTAAAAAATATAACTTTAGCAGATTAGTACCTTTATATTGATTAAAAATTATTATACATTATAGATTTATTAATCTTAAATATATCATTCTATTTTATCAAATCTTAGTAGCCCTTAACTACTAGATTTAGAATACTCAGTATCTTGAGTATTCTCATGGAAAGGATCATTAAAACATCTCCTCATAATTAAATATATGGCTACACCACTACTTAGAGAGTTTCAAAGTAGTCATTTGGATCTCCAACTACATTGGCTCATAGATCTATTAACTATTGAATGAAGTTCTGTATTCTGAAAATAGTAATCGTGCAATACTCAAAACGAGCCACTAAAATTTAACCAATCTTTATATGGTTATTTCTTTGATGTTAATTTTAGTTAATTCAGATGAACAACTTTATAATAATTCCCCATTAGTAATAATCACCCTCAACTATGGTTAATGAGCACCAAAAATGTACGATTTTTTTCAAACTCAAATAATAGAACTAATTTAATGAATTAATATTAACCTTAAGAGATTATAAGTTTTTTGTTTTGTTTTAACTAAAATATGATTTTAATAATATTTCTTGTTATTATGTGTTCAGACTCACAAGTTTCTCCAAACATAAATAGAATATATTTTTCATGTGTGGACATTTATTTTATCAATGCATGCTCGTTAACTATTTTATGTGATCACGTATCATCCACACATTTTTTAATAATTAACCACTAAAAATAAAATAAATAATCAATGACCTGATCACTAGTTTTTCTACTAGTTGATCTATCGAGTGGGTGATGGATCAACTGAAATACTATGGGAATGCCTTGATTCATTCATCGACTCGAGTTATAGTTCCAATCAAAATCCAATGTGTTTATATTGTTTGTTTCGGTACTGTCTCTTGACCGGAAGTGTATCATTGTGATCTCGTCCTTTTAATAATGTGTTCTCATACATGGGTGAGGGGGTATTTGGGATGTGGGAATACATTTTTATAACTCAAAATGTTGAAATGCAGGACCTTATACATTTAAATATGGATGGTTGATACACAGATCATCTGAAAAATAATAATTAATTATTAATTATTATAATACAATGACATTATAATAATTAAAATTAAATAGATAAATAATTAAGAATGCATGGGTCAGTCGTAGCTCATGATCAGTCAAAATATAGTTATATTTTATAATAAAATTAACTTTCTAATTAATTCAACTTGATGGTTTTATTTATGAATTAAAATAAATAAAACTAATTTTAGTTCACTAAATACAAGTTGCATGGTCAAAAAACAATTATTTCATTCAAAATATTTCTTGAGTTTTTTTGAATTTTTTAAAATTTTATTGGATAAATTTATTTTATCCCTTAAAGGGGTTTTGGGCATAATCAAGAACCAGAATGGTTGAGCAGGTTGGACTGACCTGGCAGGACCATGTCAGTAGTGCAGAGCAACCCCATGTGGGCACACGTGGTACAGTCAAGGGGGAACCTCCCTTTCATGTTCATAAAAAAAATAAAAACTGTTTTAAAAGGATGAAGCACATCATGCTCTATCCACCCCCTCCCATCAGTGGGGGAAATTGACCATTGTGGGTGACAATCACGCCGCCCACATGTATTTTTTTTTAATATTTTTTCCCTTATTGTCCATATGTAGACCATTATTTTGCCTATTTTTTCAATTTTTTCTTCTTTCCATGCCTATACATAGGATTTGTTTTTTTAACTCTTCCCATGTTGATGTGGTAAATCCTACCCCACACTATTCATGGTTGGTCGAACCCACCATCTATATGTTCATCATCGAGAGATGGCCACCCTGTTGTGATGAAAATGTGTGTGTGTGTGTGTATATATATATCAATATAATTTTTAGGCTTGAAAAAACATATTTATTATTTTCATATGACCATAAATTAGTCATCTGACCTCAGATGAATGATCAATTCATGGTTTTGGGACTTTTATGATGTTCTCTTACTAAATTCATGTAGAATTAATTTTAATTCAACTTAAATAACAGCACGAACACTATGATGCCATTTGAAGGATCCTAGGAACCAATAAAGTATTAAATAATTTTATTTTTTTTAAACCAGATTAGTGTCATAGAATTTAATTTGGTATACTAGTTCCAAGATTTTCCCATGGATCACATACAATTTAATTTATGTATGATGAACAAAAATTTAATGAAATTGTAAATGGTATCTTGTTCATTCCTCAATGCCAATTTGATTTTCTCATTGTTGGAATGTCATTACTCAAAGGTTCTAACCGGGGCATCATCTATATCATCCACACATTCACCATAGCTCCATAATCATTGTTATTTGATTCTTGGGTGCTAACATATGAAATCAAATCACCTTACGATGACCTTTCAGTCATAGGAAGAATGCAGACTTTATCTGATTGATAAAATTGATCAATTATTTTTATTGATTTTGGTCACTCTCTCTAGAATCTTGAGAAAGATATCGGGATTTATAAAATTCATGAAAAATTATTGATTCACTATTAATGAATCTAAAAATCATTTATACACTTAGGTTATTCTTTCCATAATTTTTATTTGGTCCCTTGAAAGAAACAATATCCATTTTAGAACTTTATGCACAATTATAACTTAATAAAACTTTTCATAAATGTCGCAAATATTTTATCACTCACTTGTAACATTTTAATGTGTCATGAAATAAAATGAGAATAATTAATTATTCTTGTTCCTCCCGTAATTAATTAATGAACCTTGAATGTTTAATTTTCATTTGAAAAATAATATTTTATCCTATTCACTTTTATAATTAAATTACTTATAAATACCTTGAGAAATGAATTAAATAATTATTAATCAAAACTCAAATAATATAATTGAGTTGTTTTACTTATGATCATTCACACACAAATTCTCACTAGCCACCATACTTGGGGCCTATATCATCTTAAACTCCTATTCATTTGAATAAGTGAAACTTATGGATGCACTATTTGTGTGACCCTCTAGGACCTTATCACAATATCAGTGAGTCATACCCACAACCTAAGAACAGATCATGTCCCCTGAGGAGATAAGGATAAGTTGTATCTATGACTACCTCCTATAAACATTCTTTGTGTAATATAATCTCTTTTTCATGTAATATCTTATAAAGAAAGATGTGCACTTTTTTCATCAAATTTTCTTGCTTTTTTATTTCATGACCTTACTAAATGGACTTTACTTCTTCTTCTATGTCCATGAATTTCATAAATAGACTACCATCCCAGTAAACTACACCCAATATATCTCATCCTTTTGTAAGAAAAAATTATTATCTTCACCATTAAATCAATGTCATTCCACAAATGATGCACCCAATGCATGATACCTCTCCATAATATAAATTTCATGGTTTTAGTATTAAATCAAAGTATTCAATCAAATGGAAGACATTGATAATGATATCAATTCAAGAGATAAATACACATTCTCATGAATAGGAAAAACTAATGACACCTGAAACATGTGGTGTTCTTATTGGTGTGTCAGTCCTCATGATCTTCTCTACTCGAGATCACCAAATGAAAACTTCATGATAAGAAATCTCAATGAATATGAGCTCCCAACACCTAATAGTGAGACATATTATACATCCCATCAAGATGATGTGTTTATACCATAAGACATGTGTTTTAAGATTACCATCAGAGTATATCAAATTTATCACTATATCTAGGAAATACAATAACATGTTGATATGACAAATAATCTAAGGACATTACCATGTAAATAGTGGATGTATAAATGTCAACACTATTTTTTAAAGAATATATCATCAATAACTCTCTTTATACATGATATGGTAATTGAAAAGTATTACTCAATTTGGGTCTAGAAAACCTACTTTCATAACATATTTTTCTTCTATCACATCCAAATTCATTCAATTTCATTTATCCACCCATGTTACATATCTCAAACTTCTTTACAATGAATTTATATTACTCATATCTCAATTTTGAAACATATGAAAGGTCATGCCCAATCTTAAAATTATGCATGGCATACCATAGGCTTAGTTAGATTCTAACCACTCCATGCTATATCTAATGAAGTATGTTCCACTCTTTAGGATTTAAAATTAATTTTACTAAGGAATAGTATTAGTGGGTTATCATTGAAAAATAAAGTCTATGAAGAGGAGTTTTTTCTCTTTGAATTCAATGAATGATCCTTTATTCAAAGTGTAATGAATATTATTCATTCAAACTAGAAAAACATGATTCACCCAACTTGATTACCACTATTCAAGTTGATTCCATATTTCATAACAAATAAAGGTTAATGAAAGATCATACCACCCTTTTTTTGTTTTTTTATAAATATATTATTTTTATTTTTTAAAATAATAGGGTGAAAAATGAACAATGAGTCGTGTTTTTTCTTTTTCTTAAGGCTTATGAGTCATACAATAGATTATAATAAATAATTAAATTCTCATTCTCTAGGTTTTTCTTTTTCTTTTAACTCTATTTATTCAAGATAAAACATATGAATTTTCAATATAATTTCACTTATAGACCTTCACTCAAATGATAAATCTACTCCCAATTTCCATACAATGTAACTCTTCCCAAGATAACACATAAAATAAATAGATTTACCAAAACTAAAAATGAACTATGATCATGAAATGTATACATGAGTGAGGGTAAGTACCTAAAATGGGATTATAATGTGACTAACCAATAAATTATTTCATTGATACTAAGGGAAGGACATGAGAAATGGTAAGGATATATCTCATGGATAAAAAAAGAGTTTGTTTCAATGAAGTTCCTTTATAATACTAGTGAACCTATTCATTCTCAAATAGTTTTAATGAATGATAAAACCAAGTTTTAAATGGAAAAAAATAAAAATTCACTCAAGAATGGAGGATATTAGGAAGAACATGAAAAAAATTGTTTAGAGTTCCTTTGAGGATAGTGAAAATGTAACATCCCAGCCCTAACCATTGTCCTGGAAAGATATGAGGTTTCACTAACCTTAGGTGATGACCCCCATACACCAAAGTCTAGAAATAAAATCCAAGTAATTACTAAAACATTGGGGGACCTTTTCCTTATAAACTACCACAACCAATCAAGACTGAATAGAAATATCTAAACCAAACTATATAATGCATTAATTTTGAACAATAAAACTCAATTGAAATAAAAAAACCAAAAATAACATATTAATAGAACAAACAATAAATAAGAACAACAATATACTAAAATAAATCATGACCTAACCCCAAGGTGACACCGCTCCAAACTTCAAGAACAAAATCAACTCTGAATCTCTAACTCTGGATAGTAGTGTCAAGAGGTACCACTAGATAAATATGAAATCTTTCCCTTTCTATATCATAGAAAATAGTTTCTTCATATTACCAAAGTGTATATGTATGGTGTGAGTACTCATACTCAGTAGGTGATCCTACTAAATATTCTCACACATGCCACTTGTACAAGAACAAGTTAGATCAAAGTTTAAACTATAATTTAAAATATAAAAACAACATCAAAGAATTTTTCCAATTTTAAAAAAAATAAATTTAAAGATAGAAACAAGTAATGATTTAATTTCACTTTCCATACTTTCAAAAACTATCCTAGATACCATGGTACACCGATACCTGATCTAGAAATTACATAGATTGAAGGTCATTTTCGTTCCCCATGATTTGGTGACTAGATCCTGGCATCATAAAAGAATAAATAGGGAATTATTTTTTCACAAAACAGTTAAATATAAAAAGATACAAGTCATTATATAAATACTCCTCAAGGATAAAGTAATAGAGTCAAAAAGGTAATGCAGTACCTGAGTTGATAGATAATTAGATCACTGAAACATCAACCCAAACTATCATCAAGAAACCCCAAAAGACTCAAAACCCTATGTAAAAAGTGGACACCAGATTCACTAATCACCATCATTACTCCTCATACCAAGAGATCAAGAACATCCACTACCTCCATGTGAAACTTTACCTTTTCTTGGACTTGGAATAATAAAATCTACAAATTCTGGAAGGAAAAGGTAGGGTGTGAGCTATAATTCCCAATAGGGTCTCACCAAGTGTTCTATAATATATTTCTTAAATATAAAATAATCATGATTTTAATTAAAATAAAACAGGGCATGTCATGACATATCATTTTCATATTTGAAAAACATGTTTTCTAATCATTAGATGGAAAAAATTTCAAACATAGATTAAATCCATATTTTATATAAAATAATTTATATAAATAATTTGGATTGAGTAAAATGGTTCTATAAACAATAAAATATATAATCAAAACATACGCAACAAGTACCATGGTCATCTGCCCTAAATTACATTAGTTTCTAGCTATAGGATCCTTACACTTCTCAAATCAGTGAACATAGCAAAACATGTGGGAACGCATCCCTTAGGCTTAGGATGAATAGAACTAATCAACATCCCATCAGGGATAATCATGCCAAACTTGGATTTTTTTAGAGTTTTCATCATCAATCCATTGTTAGGAGATTAAGATCCAATTATGATTGTCCCAAATAACCCACTAACTACCCAAGATCTCATGTGATCAATCAATCAATAAATAATGGGTAAATAATTTCATTTCAAATCAATCATCATTTAAAATTCAATTTCCCAATTTTTAGTTTCAATATTCCAATTCAATTTCCAAATAAAAACATAGTTTTTTCATTATTTCATGCCATTTTGATAAAATTCCACTGATAGGTTTTCATTATTTTTAATGTAAGTAATTTTTTCAAAACAATACTCAAATAATTTTATTAATTCCATCATTTTCAAAATTCACCCCATAATTCCAATTAAATTAGAATTGGGGGTTTTCTCAAAATCCATTCCATTTAGAATTCTATAATAAAATCATTTTAAATTGAGATTTTATAAATATATTTAAATATATTTTAAACAAACCAATAAATTAAAGGTTTCAACTATATAGAAAATATCAAATGTAACTACCTTCCTTTAAATCCTTGAATCAAATGATCAACACCCAAGATGAGAATGAATGTAAAGATCAAAGGTGAAATAGATCTATGAATTAGATCTAGAATCAATATCTAACAAGATTAGGATTATATACATAAAAATAAAGTATATATCCATCAAGAAAATGATGATCTAATACTCTATAAGGAGGAGAGGAACAAATATCAGAAGAGGACACCCAAGAGGAGACCCAGTTACCAGAGAGTGATTTTATCTTCTATCAACACTTTTATTTGTTTAATGAGGAGGTTATAAGATAAAAAAACTCATTTAGGGAGCCTATAATGATGAAAAATCATATTGGGGATGAATGGTTTATTTAGAAATTTAAATAAGGGGATTGAGGAATTTTAAATCACTTCTTAGATCTTTTTAATCCAATGAGAATGATTATCTAGAGGGGGTGTGCGATTAGAAGAAATTGTGTGCCAGTCAAGTGCCCCTATAGTTTGGGGCACACGGTTTTCCCTGGGTGGGTGCACAATTTGGTAAACCATTTACAAACCATCCATTCCCCACTATCCATGGGGTGTGTTGTTTTCACTGGGGGGAATAGGTTTTGGTAAAACCATGTGCCAACAGTGCACAAACTAATAAGGTTCCAAAAATTCCCAAAATATCCGAGAACAAACCCAAAACAATAGACAACTTAAAGGATATCAAAACAAGGTTCAAGGAATATCTGAAAAAAGGTGATAAGATATTACAACCTCCCCACCATAAAAACTTTTTGTCCCCAGAAATCCTGTTAAGAAGTTTCCATATCAAATTGATGAGTCCCCTACTCTCTCATTAGTGTCTCATTTTCCCAAGTCTCATTAAAATTAGAACCATGCTTCCATAAAACACAGAATAAAGGTATTATCCTCCTATGATGTACCTTTGTCACAGAATCAACAATCCTAATCAGGTGCTCAGTTACAGATAAATTAGGCTCAACAATAAGATCCTCCCATATCAGAACATGAGATGGGTCAGAAATATACTCCTGAAGATGAAATAAACAGAACACATTACATACCTACATCAATTGTGGTGGAATTGGTAAATGATAAGACACTTTCTACACCATCTCAAAAACCTCAAAAGGTTCCACAAAATATGGTGCAAAATTTCCTTGTTTCCCAAGAAATCAGCGACCTAATTGAGATGAAACTCTCAATAAAACTAGATCACTAACTAAAAAATAAAAAATTCATTAACAAATACCAACATAATATTTAAATATAATATGTTTTTTCACCATTCTCTAAAGAATCGACTAAATATTGTTTGTTGTATCTTCGATCAAACATGGTTTAAATAAAGAAGATTCATCAATATCTGATCAAAATAACAGAGATTTTACATGGAATAATATGAAAATACTCAAAGGGGTCCATATGAATGGATGACGTGTAACTATTTTTATAAGAAAACTCAACCAGTCCCAAGTGTTTATCCCAAGCTCTACCAAAATCAAGGATGCAAGCATGAGGCATGTATTACAAAATATTTATAGCATGTTTTGTTTGGACATCCATAGAAAAATTATATTTCACGCTCAACCTCACCTATGATCCCATTTCCTCTAAGAGGCCTCTCCAAAAATAATAATTTAACTAGGGATCCTTATCAGAGACTATCATAGATGGAACACCATGAAACCTAAAAACCTTCTGTATGTATAGGCTTCCCAAGTCCTCAACTTTTGTTGTATCATGTATGAGTATAAAGTGAACCAATTAATTTATCCAATCAATCAAAACTCATATCTTTTTCTTATTCTTATGGTTACAAGGAAAACCCACCATGAAGTCCATAGAAATATCATCCCACTTTCAAGTCGGCACTAGAAGGGGCTCGAGAAAACCAGGATATTTCTGGGGTTTGGCCTTAACCTGTTGGAAATTATAACAAAAATGAAACATAGTAAATGATGTCCTATATCATACCTAGTGTTCTTGCCCAAATTTACCTAATTTTTAGGGTTAACTGATCACTTTTATTATAACTTGGCATGTCGATTCCTTAGAGACCTAAGAAGAAACCTACAAACATGAAAATTATATGACTTTTTTTGGTAATGAAGTGGACAAATTTGGGTTGATTTTATATGGGTTTAAATTAACACTAATATATCTAAGTGAATTTAAATTGATAAAATGATTTGATCCCAAGTTATCTCTTGGTTTGGATTGGATAAATTCCTTTTTAAACTATTTAATTTTCTTAAATTTGAGATAGGTTAATTCAACAAAGTAAAACTACCATCATCACTTACTAATTTAATACCTACACACCCCCATACTAATCACCTATACACTTGTTTTATTATATTTATGGGCACTCATAGGTAAAGGTTCATATTATCACTTGAAGTGTGTGCTCTTAAAATTCAACAACGACGAAGAAGTTTTAAGGTCGCTAAACTAAATTCTCAATTAAAATAAGTGATTATTAATTAATGGAGTGATAAATAACATCAATTACATCTCCTTGATACTCCCTTTGATCAACCCATAAAATTTTTAATCCTCCATTTATTCTATTATCTCAATGGAAGTGGTAAGTAGACTCATGAGGACGAAATTGAAGAAGTAAAAAACAAGAAAATAACAAACACTCCACCATTTTGTGAAGGAGTTATCTCTTCACTGTGTTAATAAATTCACACAATAATAAAATGGTATAAATGTGTTGATAAAAAAATATAAATTTAGAGTAATAATAAGTTTTATTAAGAGACTAAGTTTATTCAAACAACTTATAATTGAAATAAGAACATTACAAAGACAAATTGGTAGAATAACATTACAATGAAACTAAACACCAAAGATGCTTAAATCCTAAAACACTACTACCTTAAATAGGAATTTTTGAAACCTTGGGTCGATCCCCCAATAGCACAAGTTATCCCAATTGAGTATCGTAGGCCTAGGGTGGTGGAAAGTTTGTTAAATTTTGAATTTTTCACCCTTGACCTCGATTGGTAGACATCTTGCATGCCTCCTACATATGTGTCCAAATGAACATCTAGATGGCTGAATTTTGGTGGAACATTGAAGAAAAATATGAATAAAAGGATGTACAATGATATAATTTAAAATTTAAGCCTAAATTAAATTTGGTATTTTGAGACATGATTGAATTGGTGGGATGTTTTTCTGGGACACAGAATCTGGCCTAAAATTGAATCTTAAACTTTAACCACCTGGAAATCAATTTAAAACATAGAATTATCTCTTTTCACTATTATATAAAATGTTCCCCATGATTTTTTATATCTTTAGTTAAAATTTAAGAATAATTGGTCTTAGATATTGTTCGATGTATTAATTTTATTGGGTTGCTTTCTGATCCACTTCACCCAGAATGTGTTGGCATGAAATCCCACTTTGTTCATCTTCCAATGTGATTTGTCAAGTTCTCAATGAGAATTAAATATTCATAATGTAATGGGAAATTTTAAAATTAAATATGAAAACAAAATCAAGACCATTGGGTGTTTTAAAAAGTGTTCAAAAATATACTATGTAATAGTGAATTTTAAGATGGAATTGTAATAATGATGTGAAATGATGTTCAAAATGTAAAATGAACTAAAAATGGTGTTTATGAATAATTAAGAACCTCAATATTAAAATATAAGAAATTAATATTATTCTGTTTCAGTGCCTAATCACACCCACCAACCTGAGTTTTTTAAGTCCTGAGCAAAAGGTATCTCAACAATAAGAAATTCAAATTTCCTTTTACAAAAACATTTTAATATAAAATGTTCACCAAAATAAATCATACCAAAAACTAATGAAACCCATAAAAATCACTTAATACAAGTTAGGTTCACAAGAATATCTCAATACCAATCACATTCCTTTGTTCAAATTTAGCGCAACATTTCAACCAATTTAAATTAAGCATGATGATGTGTTGTGTGTCATAATAGACATGGGGTTTATTTTTATTCAAGGGGAAAATATGGATCCTATAAGTGGAATAAAATTTTAATATTAATATGAGTATTAATTTTTTTCCTTTTTCTATTTTTTTCAATTTTTTCATGGTAATTGAAATTTCACTCAATCAAGTCAACCCTTATAGCGATACTTTGTTGATGACTCCCAGTATCAAAGACCATAAGGAACCAAGTGAAGCTCTCATAATCTAGCATCATCTCAAGTTAACTCGATCAAAAATAAATTCAAATTTCTAAAAAATAAAGATAATATTCCCAAATCTGGGCTAGAAAACTATGGAGTCACGATCCCTAAGTATTGAAAGCCACACATTAGGTCATTTCATTGCTCTGCATGAAAATTTATTTTTATTTTAGTTTTCTTTATGAATACTCATGTTAAAATTAAAATAATAACCAAAACCATGTTATTTATTAGGGACCCCAAGAACACAAACTAATACCCCACAATAAAAATGACGTGCATTGTGATTATTATTATTATTATTATTATTATTATTATTATTATTGGATGAAAATGTAAATGGTGAAAATCATATTAGACAACCACACATTCCAAAATCTATGATCATGAACTTAACCATGGATTAAAATCAAAATAAAGGCATAAGAATTTATTTAGAATTCAGTTTCAAGGTGTACAGTGTGTATTATCATGTTCAATGTTAAATAAAGTTTTTTCTTCTATTTATGCACATAAAATTTAATTTGACAATAATTTTTTTCTTTATCACCTCCCCCAACATAGAATAACACTGTCCCAAGTGTTTAAAGAAAATAAAATTTAGAAGGGGGTAGAGGTATAGTGGAGGAGTTCAAAAAGAATATTTGAAATGATAATCATGTAATTAAGTCATCTGGTGGTTGAAGTTGAAGTTCATGATGCTTTTGATTACTCCATTTATCTCCATGCCACTCAGAGAAGCCTTGTCAGTGACAGTAGTTTTTTTATCACATCTTTGGTTTGCTTAAAAATCCATCAATCTCAAAAACCCATAAATCTTTCACACTAATACAATTAGAACACAATGGAAACCCCTTGAGGTACCTTTAAATAAAAATCAAAAAAATATAAAGGAAAGGTAAAAAATGCATCTGTTAAATTTAACATACTTAACACAGACTCGAGGTATATAAAAAAATACAAATAAATATAAATACAAATTTATATTTAAAAACTATTGAATATATATATATATATATTATGGATGATGTGTGCAGGGAAGATCATAGGTCAGTGGAAGTTTCACTCCATTATCACCCTGAGGTCACGGGTTCGAGTCTCGTGGGGATTTTTTTCACCTTGATCTATAGCTTTCCCATTTATGAATATATATATATATATATAATATTATTATTACTCTTATTATTTATTTTTTTATTATATATATTTAAAAATAAGAAGTTGGAAGTAACATAACTCGTAGGTCAGAGGAAGGTGTGTGAGACTCTTTCCCAAAGGTTGTAGGATTGAGCCTCGTTGTGTCTGCCTTTGACATATGAGGCATACTTTTGTACAAAAATATAAATATTTTTTTTATTTTTTTTTTATTTTTTTTTTCTATTTTAATTTTTATTTTCCATTTTTTAAATATAAATATATATATATAGAATCACATAAAATAAAATATATATTACACAAAAAAACAAATTGAAATTAAAGAAAATAAAAGAAGAAACAAAAAAGAAAGAAAAAGTGTTGAAAATATATTTTTTAAAAATATATTTTTTTAACACACAAATACACAAAAAAAATAAAAAAAATAAAATTCATGTTTATGCTTGGTTTACTCCTAGAAAGTGCATAGTTTGAAGTCGTCAACTTGACTTGGACCCTAAATCTATCAACTTTTTTATGGTTCATAAGTTGGATTAGTTAAAATATCCTCTTTTTCTTATTTATTGACTGATTCAATGAATGGTTTTAACCTATGATCATTGACTTTGAAGATATGACCACTAGTGGGGTCTTTAATCTCTACTACCCCATGATGGTATACATGATGCACTATATAGGCACCGGACCATCTTGACCTTAACTTTCCTAGGTGTAGATGAAGTTTGTAAATATACAAGAGCATGAATTTTCCTGATTCAAAGTGTTTGACTTAGAGATTCCTAGATTGGTAGGCTTGAACTCTAGCTTTATTGATCCTTGAATTTTTATAAGCCTCCATCCTAAGTTCCCCAAGTTCATTAAGATCTAATTTTATATTTTTTTTGGCCAAAGAAATCTTAAAGTTAATTTTTTTTATTTCCTAAAATTCCTTATGTTCAATTTCAATGGGTAAATGGCATGATTTCCCATTAACCAAACTATACGGAGACATTCCTATGATAGTTTTGAAAGTAGTGAGATATTCCAAAAGGGAATCCAAGAGTTTCTCAGACCAATTTTTCCTATAGGGATTGATAGTTTTTTCAAGAATTTTCTTAATTTCCCTATTTTACAAATTATCTTGAACATTGGTTTAAATATGGTAGGTTGTTTAAACTTTGTGAGAAATCTCATACTTAGACATGAGTTCTAAGAAGGTAAACTGGCCAAAATGTGTTCCACAATCACTCATTATAGCCCTAGAAATTCCAAATCTATAAAATATATTCTTTTTAGGAATCAGATCACAACATGATGGTCATTAGACTTGGTGGGAATGACCTATACCCATTTTGAGATTTAATAAATCGCTTAGAGGATATATAGATATACCATATAGATTGGAAAGGGTCTCATGAAATAAATTCCCCAACATTTAAATATTATTATGTCCATAATGCGAGTGAGGAGAATTTGATTCCTTTTGGTTTTAGATCCTAATTGTTGACATTAAGGACAACTTGGGAATAATTGGTAGGAATCATTAGTGAGATTAGGCTAGTAGAAAATAATTTGAAGGACCTCTTTAGTGGTTTTATTTTTTGAAAATTGGCCTCTACATGCCTCTCTATTATAGAATTTTATAATGGACTCTTTCTCAGACTCGGAAACGCATATCCTAATGATTCGATCAGGAAAGAACTAGAAGAGTTAAGGCTCATCAAACACATAGTGTCTGGAATAAAAAATAAATTTCCTCTTAGCTTGGGTCTTGAGGAATTTTGGAATGTCACTCATAACCTAGTGGTTTTTTATGTCAGCATACTATGGGAAATAACTCACAGAAAATAGGTGCTCATTAGAAAATGAATCAAACACAGAAAGGTGATGTGAGTTGTCTTTGAATTCCATCCTAGAAAGGTGATCAACTACAAAATTTTCAACACCCTTTTTTTGCTAATCATTAAATCAAAATCTTTAATAATAAGGAACCACCTAATCAGTCTATCTTTGGAATCTTGTTTTTGGAAAAAGGTATTTTAGAGTTTAATGTTAGGTGAATACAATGATGGGGTCCTAAGAGATAAGACCAAAAATTATCTAAGGAAAATAAAATAGTAACTCTTTCTCAGTAGTGGTGTAGTTTATTTGTGAATCATTTAATGATTTACTTTCATAAGAAATGACACATGGATTTTTCTCACAATGTTATCCTAAGATAGATCCTATAGCGAAGTCACTTGCATCATACATAAGCTCAAATGGAAGTTTCCAATTGGATGATTTCATGATAGGTGGAGAGATAAGAGATGACTTGAGGGTAGATAATTATTCCTCACAACTTTATATCCATAAAAATGGATCATATTTAACCAAAAGAGAACAAATTGGTTAAGAAATAGAGCTGAAATTCTTAATGAACCTTCTATAGAAACCATCATGTCCTAATAAGGACCTTACTTCCTTGACATTTTATGGATAGGTAAGGTGACGAATGATATCAACCTTATCTTTATCAACTTCAATCCCTATTCCAGAGACCAGATAGCTCATTACAAGTCCTTCCTTTTCCATGAAATGGCATTTTTTCCAGTTTAGAATGATATTCTTATCCTCTCATCTTGAAAAAAAACCTTTCATAATTTATAAGTCATCCCTAAAAAGTATCCCAAAATATGGATAATAAATCCATAAAGACCTCTAAATAATCCCCCACCATGTCATAGAATATTCCCATCATGCACTGATGGAAGGTACCATGGGAATTACATAACCCAAAGGGTATGCATTTAAAGGAAAAATTGCAGAACGGATAGGTGGATGTTGTTTTTCCGTGATCCTCTAAATAGATCTCAATTTTATTTTACCCTGATAATCCATCAAGGAAGCAATACAATTGATGACCCAACACTCACTCGAGGACTTTATCTATGAAGGGAAAAGGGAAATGGTCTTTCTTGTTATATGAGTTCAGATTCCTATATTCAATACAGACTCTCCATCCACTATTGGCCCTTGTGGGGAGAATATCACCATCCTAATTAGTAATCATAGTGATTCCATATTTCTTTGGAATATCTTGAATTGGGATTACCCACTCACTCTCAACAATGGGGTAGATGATACCCTCTTTTAACAACTTAATAAGTTCTTTCCTTATCACATCTATAAGATTGAGATTGATTTTTCACTAGGGTTGAAGACATGGTCTAGAGTCAGATTCAAGAACAATCCTATGAGTTCCAATGAGTGGGATAATCTTATGAATATGATAAAGGGTCCATCCAATTGATTTATTATTCTTTTTTAGGACATTTAGAATAATCTTATCTTTATTGGCTTAAATAGAGGAAGAAATGACAATATAAAAGGCTCGATTATCCCCTAAGAATTCATACTTGAGTGATGAAGGTAGAACCTTAAATTCAATATTAGATTGGTTAACACTTTCAATAGAAGTATGGTTCTTTGTATCAAACTTGGTATATTATTCTAAATTTTTTGACAAAATTAGTTCCTTTTGAATAGAAGTTTCAACCACCAAATTGGCTAGATTAGTTTCAATAATGTTTATGGACTCTATTTTATTGATTTAATCAATGGTATCATTGATCGATGATTCAAGAAAATTATCAAAATAGATATCTAAAATAGATTCAATCCAAGGAGACAGATTTCGCTCATATGAATAAAGGAAAACAATATATTCTTGACTTAAACATCTTTCAATAATTTCTTGATGTTCCTCTAGTTCACTATCAACACTACCAATCTAATTAACCTCATGGATATCTTAATCATCTCTAATTTGATAATTTTCATTATATATGTTCATATCAAGGATTATGTTTCCAAAGGTTATCATTGTTTTCCCATTCCTAACTCAGATGAATGAGTTGATTATTTATAAGAAGGGATGGCCAAGGATGATAGTGGTTTTCTCCCTAGGACCTACACTTTGGTGATTTTCAAGGATAATGAAGTCAGTAGGTTAAATTAAATTTTCAACTTTCACTAAAACATACTTTAAGATACCCTTAGAAACTAAAACACTATAATCATTAATTTGAATAGTTACAGATGTAGGTTAGAGTTCTTTATGCCCTAACAAACAATACATGGAATATAGAATGAGTTTCACACTATCTCATAGATCAAAAATGTATTTTTTAACTTTATTCTCTCCTAAATCAACAATTATGTATGGACATCTTGGATCTTTCAAATTTGGAGGAATTGTCCCATGAATGGTGGTACTCACATTAGTAGCCAAAAGGACTTTGATTTTATGTTATAATTTTCTTTTAAAAGTGCATAAGTACTTAAGTTACTTTGAGTAGGTTTGAATGGTTTATATTTTATTAAGAATGGGAATGTTCAACTTAAACTGAGATAAGATTTACCTTAAAGTTTCATTCAATTATCTTTTAGATTTTTCTCTCATCCATTGAGGGAAGGGAACATATTTTTTTATTATTTTGTGTGGTTGTGTAGAAATTTCCACTATGTTATATAATGGTTTTATTAATTATCTAAAACTATAAACCTAAAAGATTCTAGAAATATAAGAAAGTTAAACCCTTATTATAAATCAAATAATTATGGTTTGATTCTATTATGGGGTGTTATAGTTAACAAAATATCACTAATGTAACTCATTTATATGTATATACAAAATATATAAAAAATTATAAAGATAATTAAAATGGGTACATTGGGATATATACATCACAAATGTACAGTGGAAAGCCCTTTTTCATTCTCCAATTATTCATTAAATTAACCAGAATTTGTTTCCCTATTCTTATTAAATACAAATTAATCTATTACACATATTATTATACTAAAAATAAATATGAAAACATAAATGGATGTTAATTTTTAAGAGAATAGTGTAGTACATTTTTTTCTAATGAATTTGTGTGACTGTATTCCTTTAAATCTATAAAGAAAACATAAAAAATGGTTATTAAATAAAGATTAAACTAAAATAAATTTACAAGTATATGAAAAGTAATTATTGGGATAAACCCCTCAAGGGACTAATGAATTTAGGTTTTCCATAGCTGGAAAATCCATGGGTCATCCCCAAATCATCTTCTTGAGATTCTTATCAGTGTCTCTATCTCTTTTTTTAATTTTTTATTTATAATTCAATGGTGGTGAGAACAAAATATAAAGTTACTCTTTGTCTTTTGATAAATAAACCTTGTTTCCACTTTATATTGATCTAATAGAGTGGGTAATACAATTAAATTATTCCCCTCCATCTTATCTTATAATTTATCCACTTCTCCAGTGGATTCCCCTTATTCTTAGTCAATAAGAGTATGCATAATTATTGTCACTTCTGTATTTTGAAATATATGAAAATAATTTCTAATTTATTTTTAGTAAAATAAAAATATATTAGATAAAAATTAATTTTATCTATCCCATAATATTAATCTTTTATATCTTTTTCATCTTATATAAACTCTAGAAAAAAATCATGGTTAGGTAGTTCAGGCAATGAATATTTAAATTTTCCTTTAAAATAAACCACTTAAAGGTAGTTTCATTTTTATATTTTCTATATAAATAATGCACTAAAGCTGAAAAATATGTATCTTCGACATAGGTAGAATACAATTTCAGTTCAATTTTAGTAAACTTAAACCAAAATAAGTCCATGTTTGAAGAACCTTTCGATAATTATTTAGTAGACATCCTTTTTTCTTATTGGAAAACCATGATAAGGAAGGAATAATTTCTTTAAAGTAAAGGATTATAAAAGTTTTATACAAAATCCTTGATATCATAATTGGAAAATTCCATGGGAATTATCTCCTCTTATTATGGTTGTGATCCTCACTCCCTGAGTTATTTTAGAGTGGAATTCATCATTCCCATTATCTTCTTAAGCTCATCAATCTTCCTTTAGTTTGTATTTTATGTGCCAACACTAACAGTAAATCTATGGTGTCAATATTTTATTCATTATTTTGATGGTATTATGTCATTTATAGTTGATAATTAGGTTTATTGTTGTAGTATAAATGATCCACCAATCCATTATTGTGCATTTATGGAAATTTAATCATTTCAAGTGGTCATTGGTTAATTTTTATACATGACCTTTTGGGAGGATTTAATGTCTAGATTTTCGGTTCACGGTGAGAACTATGACCATTATAGTAAGTTCATCTACTTTTTTAAATCTAGGAAAAGAAATTATGATCCATACTAAATTAATGGTCACTCTTTATGTTTTTCCTTATTGAACAGACAAAAGAAATAAGAGAATGAAAAAATGAAGGAGAAAAATTAAAATAAAAATGAAAACTATTTACAAAGTGATAAATGAATAAACCAATTTAGAAGAAGATCCAAAAAAATGAAAATAAATTTGAAAAGTTGAATGGTTCTAACTACATCAAATAATATTTTAAACCCAATGAGTGTATCCTAGTGGATAACCCTATGTTATATCTTGGGGTATCCCACTATCTTGGTTTTATTCATATTACATATTATTTATTTATTTAAATGAAAGATTTAATATATATTTTTTATTTTTAAATGTTTATGTTTAAAAATATTGATGAAAAATAAAAATAAAATGATGATTTTCTGTTTTAAAATTGAAATTAAACATAAAACTAAATATATATGAAAAACACTTATTAGGAAAAAAAATTATTCAATGAGGGATAATCAAATGAATTAATTGATTGTTCTATATTTTATTATATTTATGTTCAAAATTGAAACTTAGTGTTCCATTAATAACCAACATTCTCAAGAACCACTCTAATCTTGTTAATCATTTAAATTATCCATAGTGAATGGGTGAAATTTACTCCTCATCCAAGATGAAACATTCACTCAATCCCTAACCTAAACCAAATACCTTTTAATACATATATCATTCTATTACACTATATAAAGAGTGAATTTAATGAGGGGGATAGAAAATAATTAACATACTGGAAATTAAAATGGTAAGAAGTGAAAAGAAGAGTGGGTTCCTTTCTCATTTTATCCTCATAACACACTACCAAACCAATAATAGAAATAAAATCATTGTATTAGGAATTTCATGCCTTTATCCCTCAAATTGGACCTCAATTTTCATCCATAACCATATATTTAGAGGATAATATCACAAATAAATAAAACAATAAAATATATAATAATGAAACAAAAGTATAGTAGAATAGAATAACATATGAGAAGAAGAATAATAAATACTATTCACATTACTAAATGAAATAGAATGAACCTGAGTATGAAAAATAAAATAGATTAGTCCTCAAGAACTCCCCCCAGTAGGGGACTGGTTAATGCTAACTAGTTATTATAAATCCCCCTCATAAAATTTTATTAATATATGATCCCACTCCTCTATTAACAAAAATAAAACAAAACATTACAGTATTCCACAATATGGATGACTGATTTAGCTATCATAATCCCTCTTCAATAGCCTATTTTTGGTTGAAATTTAATACTTCATAGTGTTTTTTATTTCTTGGAATGCGAGAAATATATGATGGATGTACCTTTTGTGGATAGATATGCTTTCTAGGGTATGGATCAATTATAATCTAGGCTACATAATAATTTGTTCTCATTGCAATTCTAGGTCCCAAATTGGTGGGATCAAGTAATACAAAATGTGACATAAATTCAGATTTGAAGGTGCCTATTTTGGAAAATAATCAAGTAACTAGTAGGAAAAACAATCGTCTAGTTGGAATATGTTGTGTTGTGATGGCTAGGTTTGAATCTAAAACTGCATATAGGGTTGATACATACTGATATAAGGGTTTTAAGGTGGCACTATAAGAAACCAGGTCACTTTAGGATTACTCCATGGAGTACTAGGTTTTTAAGAGATTTAATTATGTATGGATTTTCTCATTGGGGTGTTTCAATATAGGAATCATGGGGTTTAGCCTGTTATAGATCAAATTGTGAAAATTAGCTCTATAAAGACAAATTGGCATATAGAACCTAAAAATGTTGATTGAAAGGAGCTCAATGAATTCAATATTGTTGCATTTCTTACCACTCATGATTAACAGAGTAATTTTTATTGGATCTTAGCTAGTATTTTGTGGGTTGAATAATCTAGTGTTGTTCAATGCCTAATCCTAGTGATAAAAATTTTGATAAATATTTAGGGAAGGATAAAATTTAGGATCATAGTGGTTGGGATCATGAGATTCAATTTGAACTACCCTGTGATATTTTCTTTTTCCAATCCATCTTATGGTTTCCTAAAAAACAATTATAACAAGAAAAATATATACATTTAATATAGTAGTGTAAATTCAATACCATATTCAAAACCAAAATGATTTAGAAAATTAAATTCTAAATTATCAAAATAATATAAAACACTTTTATTTTGAGAAAATAAAAATTCATTTGATCCAATTAAAATTTCAATCTATAATTATTAAAAAAAATTATTTCAATACATAATTAATTCCACACATGAAACACACTTATATTTAAAAATCATGAAATAAGTAGAGAGTTTGATATGAAATTAACATTTAGGATTATATTTCTAAAATAGATGAGGAAATTTCAAAAAAAATTACTATTATAATGAAAAAATTAAGCTCAATTATATGTATCCACTCCAAACACACAAAGAAATGAAAATATAACTTTTACTTGGATAATTATATGAAATGAATCATTTACATGGTAAAAATCATGTTGTATAACTCCCCCACACATACTAGTTAAAATCTATAAATAAATCATTTATTCACACCAAAATACTCACCTAAATCAATGGTTAAAATTTTACAAGATTCACTTTAAAGTGAAATTCATCAAGTATCATTTATGAAATCAATTTTATATTCATTTTGAAAAAACTCAATCACTAGGGAAGCTTGAAATATCAATATTTTCAAAAAAAATAATTGAATTATTTTCATATAATATAATCGGGTATATTAGTGCCTAGATTTTACCATGAGTCGTGTTCAATTTAATTTAATCATGAAGAATAAAAATCAAACATAACTATAAATAGTGTTTAGTTCGTTCATCAATATAGAAGTTGTGGATACACTTTTTTGTGTGACACTCTAGTCCCTTATATTGATATCACTAATACCTACCCATAGACTAAGAGTGATATCTAGAAACATATCTTTCCCCCTAAGGAGATAATGATAATTCATGTCTACGAATACCTCCTATGAACATTCTATGTGTAATATATTCTCTTTTTCTCATGATATATCATAAAGTAGGATGCACATTTTTTTGGAATCATCCTTCTTAACTTTTTTTATTTCATAAATTTACTAGATGGAAATACATTCTTATACCATAGACATGTATTTATTAAAGGTACTACCATCTTGGTAAATTTGGCTCTAGGTATCTCTTCCTTTTGGAAGAAAAAAAATCCTATCTTGACCATTAAATATATGTCATACCACCAATGATGTACTCAATGAAAGATACCTCACCACAATATAAATGTCATGGATTTCATCCTTAATCGGTGCACATGATCAAATGGTACACATTGATAATGATCTCAAGTAAATAGATTAATACACATGTTTGTAAATAGGAACAACCAATGAAAAATGGAACATGTGGTGTTCCTATTGATGGGTAAGTCCTTATGATCTTCTTTACTTGAAATCACCAAGTGTGAAATTATTGAGAAAAAGTACCAATGATTATAATCCCTGAGCACCTGATAATCAAACATAATTTTTGTCATGTTAGGATGATATATCTATACCATAGGACATATGTTTTAATATCAATGTTATATTATCTTGAGGTTCTCATTATAGTTGGTAACTATTATAACATGTAGATACAAAAAAATCTAAGGGAATTACTATGTAAATAATGGATGTTGAGGTATCAACACTATTATGTTCAGAATACGTCATGAATAAATCTTTGTATACATGATATGGTAATATAAATCTACATCTCAATTTAGCTCTAGGGAACCCACTTTCACAACACTCCCACTTTCACTAGATTTAACTTTTTAACCATTAACCCATTAACTCCCACATGATAAGATCATGGTTATTTTGAGTAATGGATTTAGTCATTAGGATTTTAATTTCTTCCTATATAGTTTCTCTACTATTTGGGACTTCACCTATTTTAGTAAAAAACCCTCAAGAGATTATAACCTTGTATATATCCCTTTTTTATCTATCATAAACTTGACATATTGGCTGGTAAAACAATCATAAACTTATAATTATTTATATTATGATAATATTTTACTTTCTAGGTACTATTATGAGTATTATAAAAAATAATTTTATATCTCATACTACTTATTTAGATGCATCAGAATCTGTAGAAAACTTGGTATTTATAGATATGGATAACATTTTCTTTAATGAGATACCCTTGCTTATTACCTTATACTAACTTTGGTATTTGATCAAATGATTCATAGGAAGACTAGTTTATATCCCCTTAAAAATTTATTCCTTTATGAATTACATGTTCTTATCCCTTTCACTTTATCAAGTATTATTAGATAGATCAAACTACTTATTATGTAGTTCTCCTAGATTTACCTGATATTTTCTTACCATAATTTATACATTGGTAATGTCATATCTAATATATATTCTAGAATATTTTATAAATCCATCACTTAATTATATAGAGTCCTAATCACTATTATAATTTCCTTCTATTTCTTGTAAGTGTCTTCTTGGAGAGATTTATGTCAGGTGAAATTGGAAAAAAAAAATCTCTCTTGAATTGTTCTAACTTGTATTTTTTAATACTTTCTTAGTATATGTACTTTAACTTGGTTTAAGAAACACTTATATCTACCTAAGTAGATTTTATTCCCTATAACTTGGGTTACTAATTTAATTTATTCTTTTTTATATTTACTTGAAATCTAGTCTTAACTAAATATAAGACTAATAAATATTTTCCATGTATAATCAACATATTTACATGAAAAATTATGACACTCTCACTAACATCATATAAGAACAAGGTAAAATATGATTTAAAATGAATATTTTATGATAATTATTATTTAATTAATATATAAATGGATCTATACAACTTTAATTACTTATTAGTATTCTATGGTATCACCAACCCTTTCTGGTTTTTTCGTATAGATATATTCCATAAGGTTTCCTTCAATAAAGTCGGTATTGACATCATATTCTCAATATAAATATCATATAAATTTGTTATGGAAATTTTAATTCTAGTAGATTTAAATATAATGACTTGGTATAACCAATTGAGCCTTATTGGTACTACATTTGCACAACCCATGTATAGTTTCTCTTGAGTACCCACCTATGACTTTACATCATTTGGAAAAACTACTAAAATATAGAATTTATTTTGGTATATGGAATCCATATAGGAATTCATATAAACTTGAAAACCATAGAATGTTGATTTAAATTTTTTATTTATATGATAAATTATTCTTAATTAATAATATATCACCCGTTTTGGTAAATATAAAACTTGACTTTTGGTTATAACCAACCCACACAGTATGTATCTCTCCATAATCTTTAGGGTAATTACCTAACTTTCACTTTGTGTTTTTACTTGATGCAAGTTTGTTTATTGACATAGTCTTAAACAACTATTTATATCTAAACAAATTTTTTAACATAATAGATTTATCTCATACCAAAAAACATATGATACCCATCCATAATTATATTTTTCATATGGTTCTGGGTTAATTTTTCTATTTATGAATCATCTCTTGAAAATATAATGGAAGACTTCACATGACTTGTATGTCTCATCATTAATCCTACTTGTACTTACATCATATCTCTGATATGTATAAATAAATTATGTTTATAAATAAATCAAATCTATATTTTAATGTTAAATTTATGTATATAAGACTCATTAATGATCCTCCTTTTACTAAATTCACAGATATAATGTGCATAAAGATATATGAGTTTAGGAATAAATTCCCTCTATATTTTCATGAACGATGAAGCTTGATTAAGATATATTTTGTCTCACTAGTCAAAATAATATTATATCTTCTAAATAATCATATTTCTTACTTCAATTTTATATTCCTTAAATTTTTTAGAGTAATCTCATGAAGAACATGAATTTTCCACTATCTTATACTTGAAATAGTTCACATGTATCTTATTGAACTAGCTCTTGAAGCATTCTGGATTTATCACCTTTACCTCTAATGGTTTCTTCATCTAAAACTTGATAAGTTAGTATGTTGATAATAATTGAGGTTTTTAATATAAAAATATTATTAAAATTGTATCGATTATATACTTGGAAAATAATTTTAGTTTTACTTGACAAAGAATTGTCTTTCCATAATTGGGAATTGCAAAGTCTTACATTTTATATTCATCATTTATTTCTAATGACTAAGGTATTACTTAAATACTAGTTTATTATGAAACACCACAAATAACATTCCTTATAAAATTAAATAACATATCATTATTTCCAATGGACATGTGAGGTAAATGTTTTAGTGATACTCAATAACAGTTCAACTAGAACCAATGCACTAAGAAATTAGAAGTCATATGATTTTCACCATTGATGTAGGAATCACCCTTTATCAGCCTCTTAGTGAATCCACCTTACTTCTTATAATTTTTATAAACATCCTTAGTTCCTATATTTGGATAAAAATATGGTATTCACATATTTAATCAAATACCCAATAATTCAAGCATAAATATCACATGCAATGAGGAATATACTAGAAGTAGAAGCATTTTCTTGTTTCTGCAATTCATTGAAACTCATCTTATAGTGAAATATATTTCCACATGAAAAGAAAATAGCCTCTTATTAAATTATCTATCTCTCATTATCATTAGTTTCTTAGAATTAAATTTTAAAGAAGCCTTTCGCATCACACTTTTTGTTATCTTTTTTTCATTATATTTTTTATTCACTATAAGAAATAAATATTTATCTTTCTTTAATCTTTCATATTTTTTGTTAACCTTACCCAAAATATATTTAAGTGGTTTATATATAATACTAATTTTATAATTCTCAAGAAAACTATAGTAATTGGGTGATAGGGATGAGATAATGAGAAGAATTTAAAGTTTAGGATTTGAATTGAATCCTAATTCTTTTAATCATTCAATGTACTCTATCATCTTGAGTACATAAGGACAAACCAAAATTACATATCTAAATATATAAATGATCAGTGTGATCAAAATCTCATTCAATAATTTATTCAATTTCACTATCACATTATTCCTAAGGTGTCTCAATAGGTAGTGGGGACTTTAGTACACACAATTTTATCTTCATTTCAAAGTAAAATACACAAGTGAAAGCGCCACTATTGAAAATTAGTATTGATTCATACATAATATTTGTTCAATATATATCATAATGAAATTGTGGTATAACTTTATATTTTCCTAAAAAATATAAATTTAGAAGATTGGTACCATTATATTGATTAAAAATTATTATATATTATAGATTTATTAATCTTAAATGTATCATTATATTTTATCAAATCTTATTAGACCTTAACTACTATATTTAGAATACTCAGTCGCTTGAGTATTCTAGTGTAAAGGATCATTAAAACATATCCTCATAATTAATGTTAGGGATACACCACTACTTAGAGAGCTTCAAAGTATACCTTTGGTAGTCCAATTGTATTGGCTCAGAGCTCTATGAACTGTTGAATGAAGTTCCATCTTCTGAAAATATTAACCCTTCAATACTCAACACTAGCCTCTAACCAAGATTTATATGGTTATTTATTTTATGTCATTTTTATTTATTCCAGCTAACCAGCTTTATAATAATTCCCTAGTAGTAAGAATAACCCACAACTATGGTTAACGAGCACCTAAAATTTATGATTTTTTTCAAACTCAAATAATAGAAGGAATTTAATGAATTAATATTTACCTTAAGGGATTTTAAGTTTTTTTGTATTTTTTGTGACTAAAATGTGATTCTACTAATCTTTCTTATTATTATGTTTTCATACTCACAAGTTTATCCAAACATAAATAGAATACATTCATCATGTGTGGACATTTATTTTATCAATGAATCACCATTAACTATTTTGTGTGATCTCGTATCATCCACACATTTTCTAATAATTAACCATGAAAAATAAAAAATCAATGACCTGATCACTGGTTGTTTCTACTGGTTAATCTATCGGTTGGATGATGGATCAACTGAAACCCTTAGGGAACACTTTGATCCATGAATTGACTTGAGTTATAGTGCATGTCAAACTCTTATAAGTTTATCTTATTTTGGTTCTGAACCAACTCTTGACTCGAAGTGTATCATTGTAAACTCCTCCTTTTAACAACATATTCTCACACATGGGTGAGGGGGTATTTGAGATGTGGGAATACATTTTTATAACTCAAAATGTGGAAATACAGGACCTTATATATTTAAATGTGGATAGATGATATGTAGATCATCTAAATAATAATATTTAATAATTAATTATCACAATATAATGACATTGTAATAATTAAAATTAAATAGATAAACAACTAATAATGCATGGTTCAGTCTTAGATTATGATAATTCAAAATATAGTTATATTTCATAACAAAATTAAATTTTTAATTAATTCAACTTGATGGTTTTATTTATGAATTAAAATAAATAAAATTAATTGTAGTTCACTAAATACAAGTTTTATGGTCCAAAAATAATTTTATTTCATTCCAAATATTTTTTGAGTTTTTTTGAATTTTTTTAAAATTTTATAGGCTCTTAGATATTTATTTTACCCCTTGGAGGGGTTTTGGGCACAATCAATGCCCAAAATGGTTGAGCAGGCTGGGATGACCTGGCAGGACTGCCATGTCAGTAGTGTGGAGAAACCCCATGTGGGTGCATGAGGTACATTCAAGGGGGAACATCCCTTTCATGTACATAAAAAATGGACTTTTTAAAAGTGAGGAAGCACATCACGCTCTATCCACCCCTCCCATCAGTGGGGGAAATTGACCACTATGGGTGACAATCATGTCGCCCACATGTATTTTTTTAATCTTTTTTCCCTTATTGTCCATATAGAGATCATTTTTTTACCTATTTTTTCAAAAAAATCATCTTTCAATGCCTATACATGGGATTTTGATTTTTTAACTCTTCCCATATTGATGTGGTAAATACTACCCCACACTATTCATCATTGGTCAAACCCACCAACTATATGTTCATCGTCGATAGATTTCCACCATGTTGTGTTGAAAATGTGTGCATGTATGTATGTATGTATGTATGTATGTATGTATGTATATATATCAATATAATTTTTAAGACTAAAAAACATATTGATTATTTTCATATGACCATAACTTGGTCATATAACCTCATATTAAAGATCAATTCATAGTGTTGGGACTATTATGATGTTTTCTTCTCAAATTCATGTATAAATAATTTTAATTCAACTTAAATAATAGAACATACACAATGATACCATTTCAAGGATACTAGGAACCAATGAAGAGTAAAATAATGGTATTTTTTAAAAAAATAAACCAGATTAGTGTCATAGAATATAATCTAGTATACCGGTTCCTAGATTTTTCCATGGATCACATACATTTTAGTTTATGCATGATGAAAAAAAGTGAATGAATCTATAAATGGTATCTTGTTCATTCGTCAATGCCGATTTGATTTTCTCATTATTGGCATGTCATTGCTCAAAGGTTATAAATAAGGCATCATCTATATCATCCACACATGCACCATAGATCCCTAATCATTATTATTTGATTCTTGGGTGTTATCATAGGAAATCAAAGCACCTTACGATGTCCTTTCAGTCATAGGAAGAATGCAAGCTCTATCTGATCGATGAAATAGATCAATTTTTTTTTCTTGCTTTTGGTCACTCTCTCTAGAATCTTGATAAAGATATAAGGATTTATAAAATTTATGAAAAATGATTTATTCACTATTCATGAGTCTAAAAATCATTTATACACTTAGGTTATTCTTTCTATAGTTGTGCTTTGGTCCCTGGAAAGCTACAACATTCATTTTAGAACTTTATGAACACTTATGAATTAATAAAACTTTTTATAATTGTCACAAATATTTTATCAATCACTTGTAACATTTTAATGTGTCATGTGATAAAATAAGAACAATTAATTATCCGTATTCCTACCATAATTACTTAATGAACCTTGAATGTGTAATGTTCATTTGAAAAATAATATTTTATCATATTCACTTTTAATAATCAAATTACTTATAGATACCTTGAGAAATGAATTAAATTATTATTACTCTAAACTCAAATAATATAATTGAAATATTTTAATTGTGATCATTCACACATGAATGCTCAATAGGCACCACGCTTGGGGCCTATGTCATCTTAAACTCCTATTACTTTGAATAAGTTAAACTTGTAGATGCACTTTTTGTGTGACCCTCTAGGACCTTATTAGAATATCAGTGAGTCATACCCACAACCCAAGAATAGATTACGGCCCCTGAGGAGATAAGGATAAGTTGTATCCATTATTACCTTATATAAACAAGATTTGTGTAATATAATCTCTTTGTCATGTAATATCTTATAAAGCAAGATGTGCACTTTTTCATCATCTTTACTTGATTTTTTATTGCATGACCTTACTAAATGGACTTTCCTTCTTCTTCCATGTCCATGGATTTGATAAATATACTACCATCCTAGTCAACTTCACCTAATATATCTCTTCCTTTTATAAGATAAAACTATATTCTTCACTATTAAATCAATTTCATACCACAAATGATGCACCAAATGCAAGCTACCTCTCCACAATATAAATTTCATGGTTTTAGTATTAAATCAAAGTATGCAATCAAATGGCAGAAATTGATAATGATCTCAATTCAAGAGATCAATACACATTATCATGAATAGGAATAACTAATGACACCTAAAACATGTTGTGTTCTTATTGGTGTGTTATTCCTCATGATCTCCTCCACTCAAGATCACCAATTGCAAACTTCATGATAATAAGTATTAATGAATATGAGTACCCAGTACCTAATAGTGAGACATATTTTACATCCCATCAAGATGATGTGTCTAGAACATAATACATATGTTTTAAGATTACCATAATAGTATATCAAAGTTATAATTATAGCTAGGAAATACTATAACATGTTGATATGACAAATAATCTGAGGATATTACCATGTAAATAGTGGATGTAGAAGTGTCAAAAATATTTTTTAAACAATACATCATCAATAATTCTCTTTATACATGATATAGTAATTGAAAATTACTACTCAAATTGGTTCTAGGGAACATAATCTCACAACACATTTTTCTTATATCACATCCAAATTCATTCAATTTCATTTATCCACACACATTACATGTCTTAACCTTCTTTCCAATGAATTTATATTACTCATCTATCAAGTTTGAAATATATGAAAGGTCATGCTCAGTCTTAAAATTATGCATGTCATACCATAGTTTTAGTTAGATTCTAACCAATCCACACTATATATAATGAATTATGTTCCACTCCTGAGGATTTATAAGGAATTTCATTAAGGAATGGGATTAGTGGGTTAGCATTTGAAAATTAAGTCTATGAAGACTAGTTTTATCTCTTTTAATAAAATGCATGATCCTTAATTCAAATTTTAATAAGTATTCCTCGTTCAAAGTATCCACACATTATTCACCCAAATCAATTACCACTATTCAATTTGATTCCATATTTCATAAAAAATTAAGGTTAATGAAAGATCATACCACTCATTTTTTATTTTTTTATAAATATATTGTTTTTATTTTTTAAAATAATAGGGTTTCAAATGAAAAATGAGTCGTGTTTTTTATTTTTTTTAAGGGTTTTGAGTCATAAAATAAACTATAATAAATAATTAAATTCTCATTCTCTAGTTTTTTTCTTTTTTTTGAACTTTATTTATTAAAGAGAAAACGCATGAATTTTCAATGTAATTTGAATTATAGACCTTCACTCAAATGATAAATCCACTAATAATTTCCATGAAATGTAAATCTTCCCAAGATAACTCATAAAATATCATGATTAACCTAAACCAAAAATGAACCATGATCATGAAATGTATACATGAGTGAGGGTAAGTACCTAAAATGGGATTATAATGTGACTAACCAATAAATTATTCCATTGCTCCTAAGGGAATAACATGAGAAATGGTAAGGGAATATATCATGGATAAAAAAAGAGTTTATTCCAATTAAGTACCTTATCACACTATTACACGTATTCATTATCAAAAAAAATGAATGATAAAACCAAGTTTTAAATGGAAAACAAAATACAAATTCACTCAAGAATGGAGGATACTAGGAAGAACAAGAAAAAAATTATTTAGAGTTACTTTGAGGATAGTGAAAATGTAACATACCAACCCTAGCCATTGGCTTGGAAAGATATGAGGTTCTAATAACCATAGGTGATATCCACAAGACACCAAATATTGGAAATAAATTCCAAGGCATTACTAAAACATCAGGGGACTGTTTCCTTATAAACAACCACAACCTATCAAGACTGAATATAAAAATCTAAACCAAACTATATGATGCATGAAGTTTAACCAATACAACTAAATTTAAATAAAAAAACCAAAATAAAATAGTACTAGCATAAAAAATAAATAAGAACAATAAGACACTAAAATAAATCATGACTCAACACCAAGGTGACACCACTCCAAACTTTGAGAACAAAATAAACTCCAAATATCTAACTCTGGATAGTAGCATCAAGAGGTACCACTAGATAAATATGAAATATTTACCTTTTTGTATCATATAAAATAGTTTTTTCATGTTACCAAAGTTTATATGCATGGGGTGAGTACTCATACTTAGTTGAAAATCCAACTGAAGCTTCTCACACATGCCACTTGTACAAGAACAAGTTTGATCAAAGTTTAAACTATAATTTAAAATAGAATAGGAACATCAAAGAATTTTCCCAATTTTAAACAATTTAAATTTAAATATAGAAACAATTAATCATTTAATTACAATTTTCGTACTTTCACGAACCATCCTGGATACCATGTCACACCGATGCCTGATCTGAAACTAACATAGCCCGAAGGGCGTTTCTGATCCCCATGGGTTGCCGAGTAGAACATGGAATCATACAAGAATAAAGAGGGAATTAATTTTTCACAAAATAGTTGAAGATAACAAGATACAAGTCAATATATCAACACTCCTCAAGGCGAAATTACCAGAGTAAAATAGGTAAAGCAGTACCCGAGTAGATAGATAAATAGCTCACTAGAATATCAACCCAAACTTCCATCAAGAAACCATGAAAAGACTCAAAACCCTATATATAAAGTGGACACCAGATCCACTGATCACCATCATCACTCCACATCCCAAGGGATCAAGAAAATCCACCACCTCTAATTGGAACTTTACCTTTTATCGAACCTAAAATAATAAAATCTATAAATTCTTGAAGTAAAGGTAGGGTGTGAGCTATAATGCTCAATAGTGTCTCACCAAGTGTTCTATAATATATTTATTAAAAATAAACCAATTGTTAATTTAATTTAAATAAAATAGTTCATGTCATGATATATAATTTTCATATTTAAAAAACATGTTTTCTTTTCATTTGATAGAAAACATTTCAAATATGGATTAAATATATATTATATATAAAAAAATTTATATGAATATTTTGTAATGAGAAAAAGAGTTCAGTAAACAATAAAATATATAATCAAAACATACACAAAAAGCACCATGGTCATTTTCCCTAAAGTACGTTAGTTTATAGCTATAGGATCCTTACACTTCTCAAATCAGTGATCACAGAGAAACATGTGGTCACACATCCCTTAGGCTCAAGCTTAATAGGAATAATCAACATCCTATAAAGGATAATCATTCCAAACTTGGTTTTTGTTAGAGTTTTCATTATCAATACATTGTTAGGGGAGTAATATCCAAGCATGATTTTCCTAAATAACCCACTAACTACTCAGGATCTCATGTGATCAATCAATCAATCAATAATGGGTAAATAATTTCATTTCAAATCAATCATCATTTACAATTAAATTTCCCAATTTTTAGTTTCAATATGCCAATTCAATTTCAAAATAAAAACATAGGTTTTTCATCATTTCATGCCATTTTGATAAAAACCCACTAATAGGTTTTCATCATCTAAATTTAAGTCATTTTTTTCGAAACAATTCTCAAATCATTTTATTAATTCTATCATTTTCAAAATTCACCCCATAATTCCAATTCCATTAAAATTGGGTGTTTTCTCAAAATACAATCCATTTCGAATTCTATAATAAAATCATTTTAAATTGAGGTTTTATAAATCAATTTAAATATATTTTAAAAAAATCAATAAATTCAATTTTTCAATTACATGGAAAATATAAAATGGAACCACCTTCCTTTAAATCCTTGAATCAAATAATCAAAACCCATTATGATAATGACAGTGAAGATTGAAGGTGAATAAGATCTATGAATCAGATATAGAATCAATATCTAACAATATTAGGATTATATCCATAAAAATAGAGTTTAGATCCATCAATAAAATGATGATTTAACACTCTCTAAGGAGGATAGGAAGGAATATCAGAATAGGAAACCCAAGAGGGGACCCAGTTACTAGAGAGTGATTGTATCTTCTACCGGCACTTTGATTTTCCAGAAAAAGATTTTTTAGGAGAAAATATTGCCTTTAGGGAGCCTACAATGATGAACAAATCATATTAGGTATGAATAGTCTGATTAGTCATTTAAACCAGGGGTTGAGGAATTTTAAATTTCTTTTTAAATATTTTTAATATAATTCACATGATTAGATAGAGGAGGTGCATGGTTAGGAAAACCATGTGCCAACAGTGAAAAGACTAATAAGATTCCAAAAATTACCAAAATATCTTGTAATAACCCCAAAACAATACCCGACTTAAAAGATATCAAAAAAGGGTTAAGGAATATGTTAAAGAAGGTAAAGGGATGTTATAACCTCCCCACCATAAAAACTTTTTGTCCCTAGAAAGCTTGTCAAGAAGTTTCCATATCAAAGATATGATTCCACTGCTCTCTCATTAGTGTATCATGATCCCAAGTCTCATGAGAATTAGAACCATGCTGCCATAGCACACAGACCAAAGGTATTATCCTCCCATGAAGTACATTTATCTTAGAATAAAAAATCCTAACTGGGTTCTCAGTTATGGATAAATTAGGATCAAAATCAAGATCCCCCCATATCAGAACATGAGATGGATCAAAAATATATTCCTAAAGATATGATACATGGAACACATTATCTGCCTACATCAAATGTGGTGGAATTTTTAAATGATAATCCTCTTTCCCCACCATCTCAAAAACCTCAAAAGGTTCCAAAAAATGTGGTGAAAACTTTCCTTGTTTTCCATGACATCAGTGATCCATTTGAGGTGTAACTCTCCAGAACACCTAATCAACAACTGAAAAATAAAATATTCATTAACAAATACCAACATAATATTTAAATATAATATGTGTTTTCTCTATTCTATGAAGAATCAATGTAATCCTGGTTATCGTCTCTTCAACAAAACATGGTCTAACTAAGGAAACTTCACCAATATCCAACCAACACAACAAATATTTACATGAGATTCCATATAGATCCTTAAAGAGATATATATGAATGGATTACTGTTAACTATTGTTATAGGAAAACTTAATTAGTCCCAAGTGTTTATCCCAATATCTACTAAAATCAAGGATGCAAGTGTGAGGCATGTCTTCCAAAATATTTATAGCATGTTTTTTCTGGCAATCCATATGAAAATTATATTTCATGATCAACCTCGCATGAGATCCCATTTCCTCTAGGAGGAATCTTTAAAAATAATAATTGAATTGTGGATCCTTACCAGAGACTATTATAGATTGAACACCATAAAACCTGAAAACCTCAAGTATGTACAATCTTCCCAAGTCGACACTAGAAGGGGCTAGAGAAAACCTAGATATTTCTAGGGTTTGACATTAACCTGTAGGAAAGTATAACAACCTGAAACATATTCAGTGATTTATTATATCATATATAGTGTTCTTTCCTAAATTTACCTAATTTTAAGGGTTAACCAATTTCTTTGAGTGTAACATGGGATGTTGATTCATCAGATACCTAAGAAGAGACCCACAGATACGCAAATTCTATGACTGTTTTTGGCCATGAAGTGGACAACTTTGGGTTTATTTTATATGGGTTTAAATTAAAACTAATATATCTAAGTTAATTTAAATTGAGAAAATTATTTGATCCTAGGTTATCGCCTGGGGTGGATTAGATGAATTTATTTTTAAACTATTTCAATTTATTAAATTTGAGATAGGTTCATTCAACAAAGTAAAACTAACATCATCACCCTAATACTAATAACATATACACTTATAGGATCATATTTATGAGAACTCCAAGGAAAGGGTTCATATTAGTACTTGAAGTGTGTGGTCTTAAAATTCAACAATGATGATGAAGTTTTAAGGTCGTCAAATGGAATTCTCAATTAAAAGAATTGATTATTAATTAATGGAGTGGTAAATGACATCCAATACATCCCCTTGATACTCCCTTAGATCAACCCATTAAATTTTTGTCCCTCAATTTATTCTATGATCTCAATGGAAGTGGTAATTAGACTCATGAGGATGAAATTGAAGAAGTAAAAACAAAAAAATAATGAACACTCCACCATTGTGTGAAGGATTTATCTCTTCAATGTGTGAATAAATTTACACAGTAATAAAAAGTTATAAATGTGTTAATAAAAATAATATACAGTGAGAAAAAGAATATTTTTTATTAAGATACTAAGGTGATTTGAATAACTTACAATTTAAAGAAGAACACTACAAAGAAAAATCATAATAATAATATTACAATGAAAATAAACACTAAATATGATTAAATCCTCAAAAAAACTAACTTAAATAGAAATTATTTAAACCTTGGGTAGATCCCCAAATAGTAAAATTCATTACACTTGAGTATGGTAGGCCTAGGGTGGTGGAAAGTTTTTTGAATTTGGAATTTTCTATCCTTGGATCAGATTGGGAGCCAGCTTGCATTCCTCCTACATATGTGTCCAAAAGAGCATCTAGATGGCCAAATTTTGGTGGAACATTGAAGAAAAATATTAAGAAAAATATATCCCATGATATATTGTAAAATTTAAGCCTAAATGAAATTTTTTATTTTGATATATCATTGAATTTTTGGGATGTTTTTCTGGGCCATAGAATCTAGCCCAGAATTGCATCTTCAACTTGGGCCGCCTATAAATCCATTTAAAACTTAGAATTAGATCTTTTTAATATTATATTAAATGTTCCCCATAGTTTAATCTATCTTAATTTAAAATCTAATAATCCTTGGGCATGTATATTTTCTGATACAATAATTGTATTGGGATGTTGTCCAATTCACTTCACCCAGAATGTATTGGCATGAAATCCCACTTTAGTCATATTCCAATGTGATTCGTCAAGTACTCCATAAGAATTAAATATTAAAATTTTAATGGTAAATTTTAAAATGAAATATGAAAATAAAATCAATACTATTGGGTGTTTTAAAAAGTCCTCAAAAATGTACCATGTAATAGTGCATTTTAAGAAGGAATTTCAATAATGATGTGAAATGATATTCAAAATGTAAAATTCACTAAAAATGGTGTTTATAAATAATTAAGAACCTAAATATTAAAATATAAGAAATTAATATTATCCTCTTTCAATGGATAATCACACCCTTTAACTTGAATTTTTCTAGTCCTAAGCAAAAGGTATCTAAAAAATATGAAATTCAAATTTCCTTTTGCAAAAACATTTTAATATACAATGATCACCAAAAGGCATCATACCAAAAAATTATGAAACCCATCAAAATAATTTAATACAATTTAGGTTCACAAGAATATCTCAATCCCAATATCATTCCTTTGTTCAAATTCATCACAACATTTCAACCAATTTCAATTAAGAATGATGATGTGTTGTGTGTCATAATAAACATTGGGGTTTATTTTTATTCAAGGGGGAAAATATGGAATCGTTGGGTGGAATCACATTTTAATATTAATATGAGTATTCATTTTTTCATTTTTTTTTTCAATTTTTCTATGCTAATTGAAATTGCACTTGATCAAGTCAACCCCTATAGTGATACATTGTCGATGAGTCCCAGGCTCAAAGACCTTAGGGAACCAAGTAAAGATCTCATAATCGGGCATCATATCGAGTTAACTAAATCAAAAATAAATTAAAATTTCTAAAAAATAAAGATAAGATTCCAAAATCTGGGCCAGATAACTATGGAGTCTGATCCCCAAATGCTAAAATCCACACATTAGGTCATTTAATTTATCTACGTGCAAATTTATTATTATTTTTGGTTTTTTAGGAATGCTCATGTTAAAATTAAAATAATAACCAAAACTATGCTATTTATTAGGGACCCCAAAAACTCAAACTAATACCCCACAATCCAAATGACATGAAATGTGATAATTATTATCATTATTTTTTGATGAAAATTTAAATAGTGAAAATCATATTAGACAACCACACTTTCCAAAATCTATGCTCATGAACTTAACCATGGATTAAAATCAAAATCAAGGAATGAAAATTTATTTAGAATTAATTTTCAGGGTGTACAATGTTTATTATCATGTTCAAGGTTAAAGAAAGTTTTTCTTCTATTTATGCACATAAAATTTTATTTGAAAATAATTTTTTTTTCTTTGTCACCTCCCCAAACTTAGAATAACATTGTCTCTAGTGTTTATGGAAAAGAAAATTTAGAAGGTGGTATAGGTATAGGGGAGGAGTTAAAAAAGAAAATTGTAAATGATAATCATGGAATTAAGTCCCCTGGTGGTTGAAGTTGAAGTTCATGATTCTTCTGATTACTTCTTTTATCTCCATGCCACTCGAAGAAGCCTCGTCAATGACAGTAGTTTGTGTTTTCACATCTGTGGTTTGACTAAAAATCCATCAATATAAACAACCCCTAAATCTTACACACTAATAAAATTATAACACAGCGGAAACCCCTTGAGGTACCTTTAAATAAAAATCAACAAAATATAAAGGAAAGGTAAAAAATGCACCTGTTAAATTTATCATACTTAACACAGACTCGAGGTATATAAAAAATTAAATATATATATATATAAATTAAATATATATATATATATATATAAATTAAATATATATATATATATATATGATGGATGATGAGTGAAGGGAAGGTCATAGGTCAGTGGAAGTTGCACTACATTATCACCCCGAGGTCGCAGGTTTCAGTTCTGTGGGGTAGTTTTTCCACCTTGACCTACAGCTTTCCCTTTTTCACATATATATATAATATTATTATTATTGTTATTATTAATTTTTTTAGTATATATATTTAAAAAGAATAAGTGGGAAGCAACATACCCCATAGGTCAGTGGAAGGTGTGTGCGACTCTTTCCCAAAGGTTACGGGTTTGAGTCTTCATGTGTTTGCCTTTGACATGCAAGGCATAATTTTGGATAAAAATATAAATATATTTTTTCTTTTTTTTCTTTTTCTTTCTATTTTAATTTTTATTTTCCAATTTTTAAATATAAATATAAATATATATAGAATCACATAAAATAAAATATATATTACACAAAAAAAACAAATTGAAAATAAAGAAAATAAAAGAAGAAACAAAAAATAAAGAAAAAGTGTTGAATATATATATATATATTGAAATTGATTTTTTTAACATGAAAATACACAAAAAGTGAAATTAATAAAATAAAATAAAATTCATGTTTATACTGGGTTTCTTCCCAGAAAGTGATTATTTTAAAGTCATCAACTTGACTTGGACCCTAAATCTATCAATTTTTTAAGGTTCATAAGTTGGATTAGTTAACTCCTCCTATATTTCTTGTTTATTGACTAATTCAATGAATATTTTTAACCTATGACCATTGAATTTGAACACATTACCACTATTGGGATCATGAATCTCTACTACCCCATGAGGGTACACATGATGCACTATATAAGGACCTGGCCATCTTGGCCTTAACTTTCCCAAGTGTAGATGAAGTTTGGAACTATACAGGAGAATGAATTTTCCGGATTCAAAGTGTTTGACTTTGAGATTCCAAGATTGGTAAGCTTTAACTCTAGCTTTATTGATACTTTAATTTTCATAAGCCTCTATAATAAGTTCCTCAAGTTCATTAAGATCTAATTTCCTCTTTGTTTCGGCCAAAGAAATGTCAAAGTTCTTTTTTTTTATTTACCAAAAGGCCTTATGTTCAATTTAAAAGGGTAAATGGCTGGATTTTACATAAACCAACCTATATGGTGACATACCTAGGATAGTTTTGAAAGCAGTTTGATACTCCCAAAGGGAATCCAAGAGTTTCTCACACCAATATTTCCTAGCGGGATTGACAGTTTTTTCAATAATTTTCTTAATTTCCTTGTTTTCCAAATCAGCTTTACCATTGTTTTAAGTGTGGTAGGATGTTGAAATTTTTTTCAAAAACTCATACTTAAACATGAGTTTTGAGAAGGGATGGTTGCAGAAATGGTTTCCACAATCACTGATGATAGTCCTAGGAATTCTAAATTTATAAAATATGTTCTTTTCAGGAATTATATCACAACATGATGGTCATTAGACTTAGTGGGAATATCCTATACCCATTTTTGAGACATAATAAACCACTAATAGGATATGGATATATCCCATATAGTTTGGGAAGGGTCCCATGAAATCAATTCCCCAATAATCAAAGATTTTGATAGCTAGAATGGGAGTGAGGGTAATTTGATTCCCTTTGGTTATGGATTCTAATTGTTGACATTGAGGACAACTTTGGAAGAATTGATAGGAATAATTAGTGAGATTAGGCTAGTATAAACCACTTTTGTGGACCTTTTGAGTGGTTTTATTTATGTAAAAGTGGCCTCCACATGCCTCTCCATAACAAAATTTTAAAATGGACTATTGCTCAGACTTGGGAATGCATCTCCTAATGATTTGATCATAATAGAACTTGAATAGGTAAGGATCATAAAACACTTAGTGTTTGACATCATAAATAAATTTGTACTTATCTTGGGTATGGAGGAATTTTGGATTGTCACCCATAACCAAGTGGTTTGTTATGTCAGCATACCACAGAAAATAAATCATAGAAAAGTGGTACTCATCAAGAAATGAATCAAACACAGAAAGGTGATGTGAGTTGTCTTTGAATTCTATCCTAGAAAGTTGATTAGGTACAATATTTTCAACACACTTTTTTTCCTTAGTCATTAAATCAAACTCTTGAAGAATAAGGATCCACCTAATTAGTATATCCATGACATCTTGTTTTTATAAAAAGGTATTTTAGAGATGAATGGTTGGTGAAGACAATGATGGGGGATCTTAAGAGATAAGACCTAAATTTAACTAAGGAAAATAAAATAGTAAGTAACTCTTCCTCAATAGTGGTTTAGTTATTTGTGCATCATTTAATTATTTACTTTAATAAACAATAACACATGGAGTTTTCTCAAAACGTTATCCTAAGAATGCTTCTACAGTGAAGTCACTCACATCACGCATGAACTCAAACAAAAGTTTCTAATTGGGTGATTTCATGATAGGTGGAGAGATAAGAGCTGACTTGAGTATAGATAATTATTCCTCACTACTTTTTTTCTATAAAATGGAGCATATTTCACCAAAATATCACAAAGTGGTTAGGAAATAGAGATGAAATTTCTAATGAACCTTCTATAGAAACCATCATGTCCTAATAAAGACCTCACTTACTTTATAGTTTTTGGAGAGGGAAGGTGACAAATGATATCAACCATGGCTTTAAAAACTTTAATCCCTCTTACATAGACAAGATGGCCTAGTACAAGTCCTTCCTTTACCATGAAATGGAATTTTTCCCAATTTAGGATGTGATTCTTGTCCTATAATCTTGAAAAATCCCCTTTCATCGTTTATAAGGTATACTTAAAAAGTATCCCCAAAGATGGAGAAGTCATCCATAAATACCTATAAATAATCCCCCACCATGTCATATAAGATTCCCATCATGCACTGCTAGAAGGAACTAAGGGAATTACATAACCCAAAGTGCATGCATTTGAAGGTAAAAGTGCATAATGGATATGTGAATGTTGTTTTTCCTTGATCTTCTAAATAGACCTCAATTTTATTATGCCCTAAGAATCCATCTAGTAAGCATTAGAATTGATGACCCACCACTCACTCGACGAATTTATCAATGAAAGGAAAAGGTAAATGGTATTTCTTGGTACATGAGTTGAGATTCCTATAGTCAATAAAGACTCTCCATCCACTATTGGACCTTGTAGGGAGAAGATCACCATACTCATTGGTGGACACAGTGATTCCATCTTTCCTTATAACAACTTGAATTGGGATTAACCAATCACTCTTAGCAATGGGGTAGATGATACTCGCTTTTAAAAACTTAAGAAGTTATTTCCTTACCACGTCCATAAGATTGGGAATGAGTCTTAATTGGGGTTAACAACATGGTTTGGAATTAGATTCAAGAACAATCCTATGAGTTCCAATGAGTAGGATAATCCAAGGAATATCAGAAAGGGTCCATCCAATTTCTTTCTTATGCTTTTCTAGGACATCCAAAATCATCCTCTCTTTATTGTATTTAAGAAAGGAAGAAATGACAACATGAAAGGATCGATATTCCCCTAATAATTCATACTTGATTGATGAAGGTAGGACCTTAAATTCAAGATCAGATTGGTTAACACTTTCAAAATAAGGATGGGACTTTGTATCAAACTTGGTCTCTTTTTCCAAAAAAATGACAGAATTGGTTCCTTTTGAACATAAGTTTTCGCCACCAAATTGGCTAGATTAGTGTCATGAATGGGTATGGACTTGATGTTATTGATTTCACCAATGGTATAATTAATAAGTGATTAGGTAAAATCATCAAAATAGATATCTGAAAGAGATTAAATTTAAGGAGACAAATTTTCCTCATATGAATAAAAGGAAACAATATCTTCTTGACTTAAACATCCTTCAATAATTATTTGTTGTTCCTCTATTTCACTATACACACTACCAATCCAATTAAACTCATGGATCTCTTCATCATCCCCAATTTAATAGTTTTCATTATAGATGTTCAGATCAAGGATCATGTTTCCAAAGTTTATCATCATGTTCACATTCCGTACTCAGATGACTGAGTTGATTGTTGCTAAGAAGGGAAGACCAATGATGATGGTGGTTTTCTCCCTAGGACCTAAGCTTGGGTGATTTTCAAATATAATTAAGTCAACAAGGTAAATGAAATTTTTAAGTTTGACTAAACATCATTTAAGATTCCCTTATGAAATAGAACACTATGATCATTAATTTTAATAGTGATGGGTGTGGGTTAGAGTTCTTCGAGCCCTAACTAGCAATGCATGGAATATAAAATGAGTTTCACACTATATTCTAAATCAAAAATTAAATTTCCAACTTTGTTCTCTTCTAACTCAAAATTGATGTATGGACATCCTAGATCTTTCAACATTGGAGGAATGGTCCCTTAAATGGTGGTACTCACATTAGAATCCAAAAGGACTTGGTTTTTATGTGAAAATTTTCTTTTAAAAGTGCAGAAGTCCTTAAGGTACTTTGAGTAGGCAGGAATAGTTTGGATTGTATCGAGAATGGGAATGTTCAACTTAACCTGAGAAAAGATTTACCTCAAAGTTTCATTCAATTATGGTTTAGATTTTCCTCTCATGCATTGAGGGAAGGGAGAATATTGTTTGATTATTTGGTGTAGTTGTGGTTCCTTCACATTCTCATTGGGTTTTTCAAGAAATTTGGGTGGTTCTTCATCATTTTCAAGTGTTTTTTAAGCTTTAAAAGGTTTTTTAATGGTTATTTTAGGTTTCTCAATGGATTACCCACTTCTTAAAATATTCTTTGATTTTAGTTGTTTATGAAAATTTTGTGTGTAACTAGATTCTCCCCTTAAGGTTGAGGATGGTACCACCTGAGTAGGAATGTGTGCCTTCCCAGTTTTAATGGTTTTTAGTTCATCTTTAAGTGATGAGACTTATAAGTTAATTTCCTTTATTTTTTTTCACAACTATTCAAGGATTTTGAGAGGGACAGATTGGGTAGGGGCTTGTGCTAGTTGGTTTATCCCAGGAGGATACTTTTTTTATTAGATTGGTTATTTAATGGTTTATTGGTATTGGATAAACGGATGTCAGTATTATATTGGTTTTGGTTAGAACTGGTAATGGTTTTGAAAATTTTGTGGAGGGTAAGGGTTTGGTCCTTGGGGCTGATTGGGTTTTTGGATGGGTTGCTGGTTATCTTTCCAATAGAATCTTGGATCTTAATTACACCTTGGATTGAAAGTGTTTTGGTAATGTGTCTTCTGAAAGTTCAGAGAATTGACCTTTATTGGTGCTCCCCCTAAAATAACATCTTTAATGGAAGGGATGGTTGGGAAGTTTTTAGTCTTGTGGTAATTTTTGTCATAAATTGTTCAAATAGGGTTAACATTTTGAGTTTCATGGACCTTCCTAAGATTTATCTCCTCGACCTTCCTAGTGAATGCAGCAAGTATTTACCTGAGACTTTCTTAATCCCTAAGAGTTTAAATTCCACCAAATTTGGGTGGATTCTCATAGTAAGGTGATGTTACACATGTTTGGTTTTGTTTTTTCAGTCCTTCTAGATACTCATAAGCATCATTTGGGTTATTTTATTGAAGGTTCCATTACACATCATGTCAATGAATTTTTTTTTCCTAGACCCAACCCTTTATATAAGATTAAAAATTGTTCTAGGATTAAAAATCCATGGAGAGGTACCATTTTGAGTGTGTATTTGAACCTTTACCATGTTTCACAAAATGGATCCCTATATTTTTCAATAAAAAATAGATTCTTTTTTTAAGTGTAATTGTTTTTATGATGGGGGAAGTATTTTTTATATAATTCTATTTTCAATTGGTAGCATGAGTGGATTGATGCGTGTATCAGATTATTTAACCAATTATTTTCTCGATCCTTAAGTTATAAAGGAAATAGGTTCATATTATCTAACTCAAGTTGATGTGTAGGGTGCATGGTTTCAACAATGTCGTTGAACTCTTTGAAATGAAGGTATGGAATTTCTAACTCCATCCCGTGGAAGGTTGTAAGGTGGTTTAGGACATGAGGTTTTAAGAAATAATGGGATTATACTAAGGAATAATTCCTAATGAAAGAGGGTTCATTGGTCCAGGTAGGTTTGAGGTATCCATTCATGGTTTGATCAATGGAATTCCCCAAGTTTAGGGTTGCCTCATTTAGAATTCCATTTTGGTTTCCGCTTGAGTTTATGAGTTCGTTTATTTGAATACATTCTATTGAAATGAGATCAATTTCTGAATCTAGAGTATTATAAATATTGGGATCTGATATAAATTCACTTCTATGTGTGCTTGACTACCCAACCCCAGGACTATCTACCCTAACAAGTTTATTTGATTGGTTATGGATATAGGCAGACATGCGCCAAGAAAATTGAAAAAAAATAAATGGAAAAAGAAGAGAGAATCTGAGTTGAGAAAAGAGAAATAGGAGAGAATATAATGAGTTTTGAGATGAATCACTTGGTTTCCTAGAAACTGTGCCAAAATTTGGTCTCAACCAAATTTACCCAAGTTTTAGGGTAAAGCGATCTCTTGTAGTATAGTTTGGGTTGTCAATTCCTTAGAAACATAAGAAGAGACCTACAGACATTCACATTCTATGATTATTTTTGGCTATTAAGTGTCCATCTTTGGGTTGATTTTATATGGGTTTAAATTAACACTAATATATCTAAGTTAATTCAAATTTAAAAAATGAGTTGATCTTGGGTTATTTCTTGGGGTTGATTAGATAAATTCCATTTTAAATTATTTCAATTTCTTAAATTTGAGATGGGTTCATTTAATGAAGTAAAACTACCATCATAACTTATTGATTTAATACCTATGAACACTAATACTAATCACCTATAAACTTTGAGGATAATATTTATGAGAAATCCAAGGTAAAGGTCCATATTAGCTCTTGAAGTGTGTGGTCTTAAAATTCAATAAGGATGAATAAGTCTTAAGGTCATAAAATGGAATTCTCAATTAAAAGAAGTGATTATTAATTAATGGAGTGATAAATAACATCAAATATAGCCCCTTTATACTTCCTTGTATCAACCCATAAAAATTTTATCCCTCCATTGATTCTATGATCTCAATGGAAGTGGGAAGTAGACTCATGAGGACGGAATTGAAGAAGTAAAAACAGCCAAATAATGAACACTCCATCATTGTGTGGAGGATTTATCTCTTCACTATGTGAATAAATTCACACCATAATGAAATGTTATAAATTTTTTAATAAAAATAACATAAATTGATAATAATAATAAGTTTTATTAAGAGACTAAGGTTATTCGAATAACTTACAATTGAAAGAAGAACATTACAAAGACAAATCGGCAGAATAACATTACAATGAAACTAAACACCAAATATGATTAAATAATCCAACACCACTGAATTAAATAGAAATTTTTGAAACCTTGGGTATATCCCCAAATAGTAAAATTCATACAACTTGATTATGGTAGGCCTATGGTGGTGGAAATTTTGTTGATTATGAAATTTGGGCCATAATCAACAAACTTTCCACCACCAATTTGGGCCAAATGAGCATCTAGATAAGATAATTTTGGTGGGACATAGAAGAAAAATATGAAGATACAGATATAACCTGATGTAAAGTAAAATTTAAACCCAAATTTAATTTTTTATTTTGAGATATGATTGATTTTATGGGTATTTTTTCTAGCACATAGAATCTGTCCCAGAATTTTATCTTCAACTTGGGCCGTCTGGTACTCCATTTAAAACTCAGAATTAGCTCTTGTAACTATTATATTAAATGTTCCACATGATTTCCTATATATTAATTTAAAATTTAAGAATAATTTCTATAGGATGTAATCCAATACAGTAATTGCATTGGGTAGTTATCCAATTCCCATTGCTCAGAATGTGTTGGCCTGAAATCCCACATTGGTCATCATCCAATGTGATTCATCAAGTGATCCAGAAGAATGAAATATTCAAAATGTAATAGGAAATATGAAAATAAAATAAATACCATTGTGTGTTTTAAAAATTGTTCAAAAATGTACCATGTAATAGTGCATTTTAATAAGGACTTGTAATAATGATGTGAAATGATGTTAAAAGTGTAAAATGCACTAAAAATGGTGTTTATGAATAATTAAGAACCTAAATATTAAAATATAAGAAATTAATATTATCATATTTCAGTGTTTAATCACCTATCTACCAAAATTATCATTATATATCATAAAACATCTTCATGGTACACAAGTGTACTTCCCACTAGGAACTATGATAGTCTCCCATCACATACTATCTCACATAATAAGGCACAACATACCGGTTATAAAAACATAGAATACCTTCTATAGAGAAGGACCTCTCAAATATGGTCTCCTCTCCATGAATAGAAATTCCAACACCACAGAACTCATCATCATGATACTAATCTCAAAAAATCATCTCAAGAAGAGAGGATCTCAACTGAAAATTGGTCAAAATAGAATCAGGCTCATTATATTGGACTCTCAAGTGCAAATGGGAAAAGAGAACCATAAAATTACAATCCTTTAATGATTCCTTTATATAATAGGTCATAAGTTTCCTAATCAAAGGATCATCAATGACATTACCCTTTCTCGAGGTATAATCAATGTCGAAATCAAACAACTACAGGTACTCCACCCAACGCCTCTAATAGAGATTCAAATTTTTTGAGAGAAGATATAACTCAGGATTTTGTGATTAGAAAAGATGTTAAACCTTTCTCTATAAAGGTAATTTCACCAGCCTTTAAGATCATGTATCACAGCTATGATTTCAAGATCATGGTTTGGATAATTATTCCAATGTGTCTTAAGATTTCTAGAGACATAGACAATGATTTAATCCCCTTACATAAGAACACAACCCAAAACTGAACCTAATGTGTCATAGAAGACCACATAGCCATGTCTATCTTCTAGAGGAGTCAACACTAGTATAGAATTCAAAAAAAAATCAACTCAATTAAATAACTCTAAAACTTATCATCTCAAACAAACTTTACTCTTTTATTAGTGAGATCGGTCATCAAAGAATCCAACTTTGAGAAATCCTTCAAAAACAAGTGATCATACCCCACTAAACCCAGAAATCTTCAAATCACAAAGACGTTTTACGGTTTTTACCATGTCATAACAACTTTAACCTTCACAGCATTAATTGAGACACCATGTTCTGAGTCTACATATACTAATAACTTCACCTCCCAAATCTAGAAACAACATTTCAAGATCATTGCATAAAGTTGGTGATCTCTCAAAATTTCCAGCACTTTCCTTAAGTGACACACATGATACTCCTTGGTTTTAGAGTAAACTTTGATTTAATCCAATAATACCACCATGAACACACCAATATAATCATGTAAGATTATGTTCATAAATTCCATAAATAATAAAAGAGAAATAGTTAGACAAAATGTCATAATAAGATACTCATATTGACCATGCATACTTCAGAAGGAAGTCTTATAAATTTTAGATTATTTCATTCTAAACTGGTGGTTTCTAGTCCAAATATAAATCTTTCAGAACCACTTTTCCACTTTGAACTAGTCATAAAAATCATATTTCCACGGTAATGGATAAATTTTATTTATCATAACTCATTTGATCTTCAAATAATAAACACATAGGTGAAGTGAACTATCATCTTTCTTTGCAAAGAGTATAGGTTCCACCCATAGTGACACACTCAGGTGTATAAATCCTTTCTCAAGAAAATCATACAAATAAATCTTCAAATATTTCAATTCTTCTAGTTCCATATAGTAAGAATTGATATTTATCAGTTAAGTACTAGGTACTAAATCAATAAAAAAATATACCTCTCTTACTGGTGTCAAACTAGAGAAATCATAAGGAAAAACATCGGGAAACTCAATGAAAAATTGAGGGAGATCATAACTCATAGATTCTCAACCCAATGTCAAAAGAAAACACATATATTACCTTTCCCAACTCTAGAAAATAATTTCTATCTCTACTAGGTCTCAAGAACCATTCTCCCTTAAATATATAGCCCACCCCATCATAAATGGTAAAATAGAACTGCTAAAGATAACAGTAAATCCAGACCTGATGAGTGATTAGATAATCCATTATAATAATAACATAAATATATTTCATACCAAGGACCAAAAAAATCTAGGTAATCTCAATCTCTGATAAATAAAAAATGAAATAAGGACACCAAATACCCTGCTCTCTTTTCGTTCCAAGGGGAGTAGTAATGTCCATCAAATAAGATAAATTCTCTATAGAAAGGGTTATAAAATAAACAACATGGGTTGATATAAATGAGTGAGATTCACCAGTATCAAATAAAGTAGTCACTAAGGATGAATCCATAGTGATGGTACCTCTCACAGTCACTGGGCCCATATCAACTTCCTCTGGAGACTCTTCCACTACATAAATAAGCTTCATTTCAGATTTTTGTGGCTAAAAAACCTTTTTTATTGAAGCATATGATTACACCACAATAATTTTTTTTATTTATGAGACCATGCCACTAAATGTAGAAAAAAAATATAAAATATAATTTCTAAGAGTGGCCTAATCATCCACAGGAAATACAGATCTTGGGTGCCATAATGAAAACCCGTTTCTAATGCCCATCCTAGCCACACTAGAATAAATTCATAGAGATTATACCAGGAACTACATGAGGTCTAGAATAACCCTAATATTGATATCAACCATGAGACTCAACATGATTCTATTTTCTTTTAAATGAACTCGTATAATTTCCACTGGGAGAAAAGATAACTCTCATAAACCCAAACTTACTAGCCAGGTCAAGCTCTGCCATCAACACTCTATCTAGAATATCAGAATAAGAAGTTATATTTATCATTAAAACCTAGGATCGAATATCAGTTTAAAGTACCATCTCAAATATTTGTTCCTTCAGCTTCTAATTAGTCACAGTCTTAGGTAAAAACTATACAATTTGAATAAATTAGTTTTCATACTAGGTCATAGTCTTGTCACTTTTCTAGACATTAAGAAAATCCATTGAATTTTCTGAACCATGGACTCTAGATAGAACTGATCAGTAAAAAGTGCCTTTAATTCTTTCCACTCCAAGAATTCATTTTACTTCTCCATCACCATCGAATACCACCATCTTCTTCTAGGCCCCTCAAGATTAAATTTAGCACACTTTACTTTAATTGAATCAGGTGTTTTTAAGAACTCAAAAAAATTAATCAATTCATTTCAAACAATCCTCAGCCTCTTTGGGATCATTAGAGCCTTGTAAATATGGTTACCTCTGGTAAATAAACTCTTGCGCACAATCTCTAGAGGCATCCCTTCAAGGTTCCATGACTAGAGCCTGAATGGGAACAAGTATGGCTACCTTTCCCAAAGCTTGGATAACATGCAGCACTATCTCAATGAGATTCTATTCAAATAGAGTGTTTTTATACTATAGTTCATAATAATTTCTCTCCTTATGTTAGTTTAAAAGTTTTCTTAGAGGAATATTTCTACACACCATCAACGGACAATAAGAAAAATGTTAACCAATGCAATCAGATAAACAACTTAAATGAAAGTCAAAATTTTAAAATCCATAAAATAGAATCCAAAACTCTATGATTTTTATAAAAATCTATTACAATATGCAAAATAATATAAATAAATCAAAATACTCATCAAATACACTTTCCCCCACTACCCATGATGACTTAAGGCTCTTTATGAAAAGAGATGGCCAGGAACTCACTCATAATTACCTCCTAAGTCCCACCAATCCTACCTTATATCTACTAGGAGAACCTTGAATGCATACCAACTTTAAGGAAAGATTCTTAACCTACACCTATAATACCACTTTTTTGAAAACCATCCTAGATACGCTGGTATGCTGATACCCAAGCTAGAACTGACATGGAATGAAGGGCGTTCTTGATCCCCATAGGTTTGTGACTAGCACCTAGAATCATATAATAATAAATAGGGAAATATTTTTCCACAAAATAGTGGAATATAATAGGATACAATTCATTATATCAACACTCCTCAAGGAGAAAGTACCAGAGTTAAATAGATAAAATAGTACCTAAGAAGATAGATAAACAACTCAATGGAACATAAACCCAAAATAACATCAAGAAACCCTCAAAATAATCAAAAACCTATGTAACAAGTGGACCTCATCTCCATCGATCAACATCACCACTCCACAACCCAAGGGATCAAGAACATCCACCACCTCCAAGTGGTGCTTTCCCTTTCCTCAGACCTAACATAGAAAAATATAAAAACATAAGAAGAAAAAGGTAGGGTGTGATCTATAAATCCTAGTAGGGTCTCACTAAGTGTTCCATAATATATTTCATAATAATAAACCTATCATGATTTCAATTAAAATAAAATAGGGCATGGAATAATATATAATTTTAACATTTAAAACAAAACATGCTTTCTTTTCATTGGAAGGAAAACATTTCAAACATGGATTAAATAAACATTTTATATAAAATAACTTATATAAATAATTTGGAATGATTAAAATGGTTCAATAAATAATTTCACTTATAATCAAAACAAGCACAAAAATCACCATGGTCATCTACCCTGAAGTATGTTAGTTTTTGGATATAATATCCTTACACTTTTCAAATAAGTAATAACATAAAAACATGTTTGAACACATACCTTGATATTAGGATAAATAGGTCTCATCAATATCCCATCAGGTATAATTATTCCAAACTAGGTTTTTGTTAGATTTTTCATCATCAATCCATTTCTAGGGGATCAAGATCCAAACTTAATTTCCCAAATAACCCACTAACTATCTAGACTCACATGTGCTCAATCAATAAATAAATAATGGGAAAATCATTTCATTTTAAATAAATCATCATTTACAATTCAATTTCCCAGTTTTCGTTTTTTATATGCCAATTCAATTTCAAAACCAAAACATAGGTTTTTCATCATTTCATGCCTTTTAAATACAAAACCACTCATAGGTTTTTATCATTTTAATTTAATCCATTTTTCTAAAAACAATTTTCAAATCATTTCATCAATTCTATTATTTTCAAAATTCATCCCATAATTCCAATTCCATTGGATTTTGGTATTCTCTCAAAATCCATGCCATTTTGAATTTCTTAATCAAATCATTTCAAATCAAGGTTTTATAAATCATTTGGAATCTATTTAAAACAAATAGAGTAATTCAAGGTTTTAATTACATAGAAAATCTCAAATGGAACCACCTACCTTTAAATCATGGAATAAAATGATTGATGCCCGTGATAGGAATGCCAATGAAGTTATAAGGTGAAGAATATATACGAATCAGATCTAGAATCAAGATATAACAAGACAAGGATTATATCCATCAAAATTGAGTTTAGGTACATTAAGAACATAATGATATAACAACCTCTAAGGAGGAGAGGAATGAATATTGGAAGAGAACACCCATGAGGAGATCCACTTACTAGAGAGGTATCAGATCTTCCATCGACACTTTGATTCATAAAAAGAGGAGGTTAGAGGATCAAAAATAATCTCTAAGGATCCTCCAAGGATGAAAAAATCATCTTAGGGACGAATGGGGTATTTAGGCATCTCAACTATGGGGTTTGTGAATTTTAAATTAATTTTTGAAAATTTTTAATCATGTACACACGATTAGCTAGAGGGGGTGCACTATTAGGAGAAAATGTGTGGTAGTCATGCACCCCTATAGTTTGGGGTGCACGGTTTCCCCTAGGTGGGCACATGGTTTGGGAAACCATGCACTAACCATGCATTCCCCACTATCTAGGGGTTCACATTTTACACTAGCGGGTGTAAAGTTTTGGAAAACTATGTGCCAACCATGCCCAGCCTAATAAGCTTCCAAAAATTCCCAAAATCTATTAAAATAAGCCCCAAAAAAAGCCCTGACTTAATATAGATCAAAACAATGTTCAAGGGATATTTGAAATAATTTAATGGGATTTTACACATACCCAAACCTCATTTATTCATTCACACACACATGCATTCTAGGTGACAGTCCCAAACTCATGATCAGTTGCTCTTTGATCCACCAAATCTTCACTATGTGTCCATTCTCTAGGTGCCTCTAGTCTAGCACATCATGCCAATTTCATAAGGCAAGGCCACATTCAATTCAATGATGAACACACACAACCCATGTATTACAAGTTTTGATTATAATTCATTTCACATAAAAAATCTTCCATTTAAAATATTTATTCAAACATATTTTCTATGTTAAACCAAAACCATAATTTAAAATAATAAATTAAAGAAGTTTTATAAAAACCATTAAAACTCTAAGATTTATAAATTACCAAACAAATGGGTTTAAAAAATAAATCAACATGAGTTTCATTTTATATTTAAAGAAATTAATTTGAATATTTAACCCTTTAAGTTCTAGAATAAGTGGAGAAGTGATAGAATCCACCTACCTTTCAATGGGTGATGAAAATGAAGAAAAACATAATGAAACCTCTAGATCTGAGTTTAGAACTACTTTAATTCAGAAAAATACAATAAAAATATCTTTAAATTGAATCATAGATCATATATTTATCTAAAATAGACCAAATCTAACATTCCATGGGGGAGAAAATGAGAATATCTAGAGAGAAAGAAAGAAAATGGTAACTTTTTGTTGACTCTAAAGATCCAACGCACATAGATCTATCAAAATTGGCTTCCAAGTCCAAGATAATCACCAAGAATGTTTAGGAGAGGAATATAGATTGATATCCTAATATGATATGTGAAAATGAGTGTTTTAGGGATCAAAGCGAAGTTAAGATCTAATTTTTGGAGAAATTAATGCACATCACATGGTTAAGCTGCATGGTATAACAAGTTATTCACTAACCATATAAGTGGTTCTGAAAATAACCCAAGGGTCCACATAGTTGTGTCATATGGTTTGATAAACCATGCACCAATTGAGTGATGTTACTATCCCAAAACTACAATTTAGGATAGTTTTTTTTATGATTTAGACAAATTATTTTCCAACCATGCATCTACCCAATGACTCCCAAGATCTCTTACACAGTTTTATGGAGAAGGTTCATGGTTTCCCCTAACTTTTCTCAAATCATGAACCCTTAAAAACACTTCCAAAATGCACTAAAATAATATATAAACTCCCAGAACACGACCTAATTATTATATAAATTCAAAATAAATTATAAATTGGTGAAAGTGTCTCAAAATTATGGTGTTACATTCTCCCCACTATTAGGATTTATGTTCCTAAAAATCTAGATATTTATGGTGTTTTCGAAAAGTTCTGGCCATTTTTCTAGGATATCTTTCTTGTGTTCCCATGTTTCCTCTTACATTTCACCATATTTTCATAAAACCCAAACCAATTGAATACATTTTCCATGTAATAATTTTTCTTCTATGTTCAAGATATGAATCGATGAATGAATAAATATTACATCTGGTTCAAGGTAAACATGATCCCATCGAATCACATAGTTAGGATTAGTATAGTATTTCTTCAATTGAGATACATGAAATAAATTTTGAACGAAACTGAACTATATTGGTAAATACAATCAATAAGAAATATCACAAATTCATTCAACTATCTCAAAAGGTCTAACAAATCGAGGAGAAAACCTTCCTTACTTACCTAATTAATGATTTCCTAGCCTTAGAGAGACTTTCAAGAACACATGGTCTATCATAATAAAGGATAGTGGTTGATTATAATTATCCACATAATATTTTTAACGACTTTAGGATGAAACCATCCATTTTATGATCATATAAAATTTTTTAGTTTCTTCATAAATGATGTTAGGTCCTAATAGTGAATTTTCTTCAGTATCTACTCAAAAAAGTTGATAGTGAAAAGGATGACCATACAATTCCTCGAACAGATCCATCTATATCATGGCCTGATAATTTTTGTTATATAAAAACTCAATTAAGGAAAAATAATCCTCCCATGATCCAATTAAATCAATAACACAAGACCATATCATGTTTTCCATTTTCTGAATCAATTGTTCCAAGTGTCCACATTTTTCAGGATGATACACTTTTCTTGAGTTCAATTGGGTTCCCAAATATTTATGAATTTATTGCTAAATATGAGAGGTAAAATGAGGATATCAGCTAGAGACAGTCAAAACTGGTATTATACGCAATTTTACCATTTCCCAAATATATAGATTTTCTAATTCATCTAAAATATTCAATTAGAATATCAGAATGAAGTGGTATGGCATTGTGATTTGGTCTACAATCACCCATATTGAATCATGCTTTTGAATATTTCTTTGTAATCTCATGAAAAATTACATAGAGATCTACTAATATTTTCATATGGGTATAGGTAAATATCAAATCATTCTAGATATTCATTAATGATAAACCTTGACCTATTGACTAGTTAGGTATTTTGTAACATAATCAATCACATTTTATTTCATATCTGACCACCAAAAAGGTACATTATAGTATTGTATATATTTTGTATGTATGGATGAATCACCCATTTTTAATGGTGATAAGTGGAAATAATTTGTTCATGATAAGAAAGTGTAATGACTATTTGATCAAGAAAATACAGCACCAAATTTCCATCTTGTTTCCATCCATAAATAGTCTCCCTGAAATAATTTTTAATTTAATGGTAAGGAAATCAAGACCTAACCTTTTAGAATCATTAACTTGTTAAACCAAATTAAGTATGAGTGTCACTAGAAATATGATTTTGAATTAATTTTACTTATTTAAATACAAATTCATATCCTAAATCATATTCATCAATTGACACTAACAATGATATTCTATAGAAAATTGTGATATGAATTTCATCTTAAAGCATTAGACACGTAATTTCATTTTCTCGGTGTATAAACCAATTAAATGTTTCACATCTAGATATATTGCATCAATCCTCTTTGTCTTAGGTTCAAATAAATTTATATGAAGATGTGTTTCAAGATTTTATGTTATATGAACATAGTAAAATTCTCTCCAAAAAGTTAATAATTCCATTTTTTTAAATCATGAACTACTAAAGTTAATTCCATTTCATGATTCAAATAATTCTTATTATGAATTCTCAATTTTCATGATCCATAAGCTATGACATAATCTCCTCAAATGAGAATACATCCAATTATATATCTAAATGAATCATATAAAACTAAATAAACTTATCTTCATATTCCACAATTGAAATATTTTATTACTTAATAATGAATAAATATATTAGTATAGCTATCTTTAAAGTATGTGGGTATAATTATTTATTTAAAATTTCTTCAAATCCCACCCATGTAAGTCTTTGGTTTTTTTATCTTATATATATAAATCCCACCATTTACATGAAAGATCCTACATCATGTATATTGCTAACTTCACCTTTAGATTGGGTGGGGTTCCAAGGAAATAAAATATCTGATTCATTTTGTTAAGCTAAGATTATACCTTTTCAGGTTCCGAATCCTGCCAAAAATATTGGAGGATTCTATTTATAAAATTTTATAGAATTATCTTTTTATAATGGTTTATCATTTTTATTTACCTTATAAACCACTTGAAAATATTGAACAATTATCTTAACAAGTTGTTGGTTCACTTTTGGTTCTGATGGAATCATCTTCTCTACATAATCCTCGAGAAGGTTTCTGTAATGACCCGAGTCTGGAGCCCCTCCACTGGTGCCCCGTACCCGGTTCACCACATGACCTCAAGAGCGTTTCCCCGAATGCCAGGGGCTGCCGACTAGCAGCGAGAGCCTTGGTGAGTCGGTGGGTAAACTATTCCCTCATTCAGTAAGGTATACAAGGTAAGAAAACAACAATAAACAGCAGAAGCAGTAAACAACATGCATAACAACAGAAACCAAATAGCGGAAGCAATGTAGATATATAACTATGATGAAAGTGATGCAGCAGGTATAAGTATCTAAGGAAAACAGAAAACACAACAACGTGCTGAAATAAAACAGAAACCAAGTGCAAAATAAAACAAAGTAATCTCCTCAGCATCGCGATCCACGGCTCGGTCCCATGCTCCCCATCTCCTGATGCAGTCAAGATCCTGACGTAGAAGGGCGCATTCCCTTATCTATACCTGCAGAAACATAGTCTGCTTGGGCCCAAAAGCCTGGACCAAACAGGGTGTGAGATACAATCCCAGTAGGCAATCACCCAAAGATTTGTGCCTAACAGTCAATGAATACATGGCAGTAAATAAACAAGAAGTAGTAAACAGGAAAGCACAAGCAGCTACAATCCACAGTTCTAAAAAGTAAGGTACACAAGTAAACAGCCAGCAACCAAAAGAAGGAACAGGCAACCCTCTGGGTAGCTCTCACAGTCTAACCCCTATGGTTCAACCTATAAGTACTAGAAACCCTCTGGGAGGTACACACAGTCTCACCCCTCTGGTTCAGCTACGTAATTAAGCAAATTCTCTGGGGAAGCACTCACCGTCAATTCCCCCTATAGTCTCATATCGTGATAAAGGCTCTCTAGGGAAGCACTCAACGTCAATTCCCCCTATGGCCCATGTCATAGATCTACAGACTCTCTGGGGAAGCACTCAACGTCAATTCCCCCTATAGTCTCACATCGTAATTAAAAGACACTCTGGAGAATCCCTTTCATCAATTCTTCCTTTGGTATACTGCTCTAGATTCTCACAGTCCTGAGTATAACTAAACATGATCAGCACGCGTGTATCGTCCAAGTAAACCTCAAGAACTACTTGGATATCAACTAAGGCTCAATAGCATAAAAAAACAACAGTTCCACTATCCTACAACTAGGCATAGAAACTGGAAGAATGCCCAACAGGGAAAACAAGCATGGTAAAGTAACATGTGCACAAAATAAATTACACTACTCACAAGCAATAACCTCTACTAAATCCATAAGCAAAGTAGGCAAACATCAGGGGAAAAACAGGAAACACGCAATACCCCGTTCACAGGTATTGGTAGAATTTGCACATAATATCCATCAACTTTCTACAGAAAGGCACAAACCACCTACCTCGATCCTAGGAGATCGATATATGTGAACCTTGATGACAGATTCCCCTTAGAACGACGTAGATCTGAGAAAACGCACAAAACATTCATCCCATGATAACTTGGAAACAAGGGGGAAACAAGAAACAAGGCTAAAGCAGAAGGAAGAACTCACCGCTTTGATTCCAACATAATCGACCGTGCTCAAATCGGAGAATGGACGCCGAGGTGGGAGCCCATCGAAGATCCGGTCATATGGTCTCTCTTGGACGGACGAAAACTGGAGAAGAATATGAAAATAGGGGTTAGGCGCAACCCCGGTCCATTTAATGAAAAAAAAAGTACACGGTGTTTACTTCTTGAGTACACGGCGTGTACTTCAATTTTTCCATACTCCGAATTAACCGGCCTCCACCTCAGCCTTACACACCGTGTGTGTGGCCTGGACACGGCCAGCACACGGCTTCGAGCCGGAATAGAGTACACGGCGTGTACTCATAAAGTACATGGCGTGTACTTCTGAAATTTCCAGAAAATTTATTTTTCTTAAAAACTCCAGAAAAAGGGAAAACATACCTGAACAAAGATCCGGGTTCTTACAAACTTCCCCCCTTAAATAAATTCATCCTCAAATTTCCCTAACGAGTTGGAGAAGGAGAAACCCCAAACAGATCCGGCCACTGCTATCATACATCGGCCTCCCTCTCCCAGGTCTCGTCTTGTACTCGCCCGTGCTGCCATAGCACTCGTACCAGAGGAACAGACCGCCCACGGAGAACCTTCGTACTACGATCGACAATCCGGATAGTATTCTCCTCGAATGATTCATCCGCTTCAAGCTCGACTTCCTTAGGCTGAAAGATGTGAGACGGGCCTGAAAAGTAGTATCGGAGCTCAGAGACGTGGAAGACGTCGTGCATGGCCCGATACCTCTAAGGTAGCTGAAACCGATAGGCGACCGGCCCCACTCTCTACAAGACCTCAAACGGCCTGACGTACCGCGGTGAAATCTTACCCTGTCTCTAAATCCTTTTGTGTCCCAACCTTGGTGCGACACGTAGGAAAACCTGATCACCGACCTCGAACTCTAGAGGTCGTCTCCATTGATCAGCATAAGACTTCTGCCGAGACTGTGTTGTAGCCATCCTCTTCCGAATCATCTCTATCTGCTCTGAAGTCTCCTGTACAAGACAAGGTCCCAGCAAAGCTGCCTCTCCTACCTCCAGCCAGCATAATGGTGATCGGCATGGCCTACCGTACAAAGCCTCGTATGGCGCCATCTGAATGGTCGCCTGGAAACTGTTGTTGTAGGCGAACTCCACCAGAGGAATATGCTTCTCCCAAGAACCCTCAAAGTCAAGGATGCAAGCTCGGAGCATATCCTTAAGCACCTGGATCATGCACTCGGACTGGCCATCAGTCTGGGGATGGTATGCTGTACTCAAAAGTACATGTGTACCCAAGGCCTTCTGAAGTCCCTTCCAGAACCGAGACGTAAAGTGTGCATCTCTGTCTGAAACAATAGAGAATGGAAATACATGCAGACGAACGATCTATCTGATGTAAAGTCGTCCCAGATCATCGACACTGAAGGTCTCCTTGATCGGCAAGAAGTGATCAACCTTTGTAAGTCTGTCGACGACAACCCAAACAGCATCGTTCCCTCAAGGTGATCTCAGCAACCCGGTCACGAAGTCCATCGCAACATCGTTCCACTTCCACTCCGGAATGGGTAATTGCTGTAAAAGGCCTGCTGGTCGCTGATGTTATGCTTTCACCTGCTGACAAGTAGAATATCTCATGACAAAACCAGCAACATCCTTCTTCATACCTGGCCACCAGTACTGGCGATGAAGATCCTGATACATCTTGGTGATGCCAGGATGAACTGCCTAAACTGAGGAATGGAAATCCTACATCAGTTCCTCGAGTATGTCTGTTGGCACCCATACGCGTCCCTGGAAATGCAGGATCTCATCCTCGCCCACTGTCCATCCAGGAAGAGGGTCCTCTCCTGACACACTCTCCTGCAGGACTAAGCCTTCTGAGTCTGATAGCTGCCTCATCCGTACCTGATAAAGTAGCGTGGAGGTAACATCTATAGAAGATAGAAAATCTGTCCTTGTATGTCGTGCACCTCCAGATGCATCTCAGAGAATAGAACCATCAGCTGCCACTCACTACTGGCCTCCTGAACTGCCTGAATATGAGTTCTCCTGCTCAACGCGTCTACTACGACGTTGCCCTTTCCCGGTGTATAGGCAAGCTCGAAATCAAAATACTGGAGATACTCGACCCACCTACGCTGCCTCAGATTCAGATCACGCTGAGTGAAGATATACTTGAGACTCTTGTGGTCAGTGAAGACCACAAAGTGCTCTCCTAGAAGATAGTGTCACCAACAGCGCAAGGCATGACCAACAGCTGCCAACTCCAGATCGTGCGTAGGGTAGTTCCTCTCATGTGGACTCAACTGCTGAGACCCATAAGCAATGACTCCATCTCTCTGCATAAGCACCGCTCCTAGCCTGACACCTGAAGCATCACAGTAAACAATGTAGCTCTTTCCTGGCTCTGGCAAGACTAGTATCGGTGCTGACGTCAACCTCCCTTTCAGCTCCTAAAAGGCTGACTCACAAGAATCTGACCATAAGAACTTCTCCCCCTTCTTGGTCAGACCTTTCAAAGGTGCTACTTGATGAGAAAAGTCCTGAATGAAGCGTCTGTATTATCCAGCCAGTCCTAGGAAGCTCCGTACCTCAAAAACATTCTTCGGCTGCTCCCAGGAAACTACAGCTCTCACTTTCTCTTGGTCCACTGATACTCCTGCCTCTGAGATGACGTGACCCAAGAAGTGAATCTGATCCATCCAGAAGTGGCACTTCGAGAGTTTATCATAAATTCGATGCTCTCTCAGTGTACTCAGAACTATCTCAAGATGTGTGGCATGGTTGTGTCGAGTGTGAGAGTACACCAAGATATCATCCACAAAGACCACGATGAAGGAATCCAAGTAAGGATGGAACACTCGGTTCATCAGTTCCATAAAAACTGCAGGTGCGTTTGTGAGACCGAACGACGTGATTGTATACTCGTAAAGACCGTACCTGCTTTTGAAGGCTGTCAGAGTTATATCTGATGGTCTAACGCGCAACTGATGATAATCGGACCTCAAGTCGATCTTCGAGAACACCCAGGCTCCTCGAAGCTGATCGAAAAGGTCATCAATCCGCGGCAATGGATATCGGTTCTTGACCGTCAACTGGTTCAGCTTCCGATAATCCACACAGATCCGAAGGGTACCATCTGCCTTCTTCGCAAACAGAACAGGCAAACCCCAAGGAGAAGTAGTGGGTCGGATGAAACCCTTAGGTTATAGCTCATCCAACTACTTCTTGAGCTCCTACAACTTAGGTGTGGCCATCCTATATGGAGGAATGGACACTGGTGCTGCTCCTGGCACGAGCTCAATAGAGAAGTATACCTCACGCTCCGGAGGTAAACCTGAAAATTCCTTTAGAAAGACATCTCTGAAGCGATCCACCACTGGAGGAAAGTCCAACTGTGGAGTCCCCTGATCATCCAAATAAATACTAGCAATCTGGGCTGTCACCCCTCTTAGCCCAAGATGCTCGAGTCCCGCCCGACTTGCCCGAACGTCCCATTCACCTCTATGAAGGAAAGATTCACCCTCTGGTGAAATGAAACTGACTCTGCGGCGATAACAGTCAATGACTGCCTAAAAGGGAATCAACCAGTCCATGACAATAATGACATCATAGCCTGTCATCTATAGGACATAGAGAAGAAGTGATACCCTGCAACCTCGAGAGGTCACTCTCTACACTGGCGTACACTGGATGTCCTCATTCCCAAAGGTGTGTCTAGTGTCAACGAGTCAGCAGAAGAAAAGATGCAGAGTCCAAGGCTCTCCACAACAGAAATAGAGATAAAGCTATGCGTAGCACCAGTATCGAAAAGGGATGAAGATAAAACTGAGGCTACTAAAATCGTACCTCGAACAGTAAAAGGGCCAGGATCCTTCTCATGATAAGGCTGCTCCACGGCGAAATACTGGCCCGTGCCACAGCCCTACACCCCTGGCTGACCACTCTGAGCTGAACCTCCCTGCTGGTGCTGAGGAACTGGTGGCTGACTGCCACGGCCTCGACCACCCCCTCGGCTCGAACGGCTAGAAGAACTCCAGTTTTCCGACTGGTAAGAAACTGGTGGGGCTGCTCCTAAACGAGGATTCATGGAAGAACCCCGGTCACCTGCTGCTGGTGAGAAATGCTGGTAGAAACGCTGAAGGTGACCCATATTGCCGCAAGATCGGCATTCCATGGGGTCTCTCTGGCACTGCGGCCTCATGTGCCATGTCCGGCCACACTGGTAGCATGTCACCTGGCTGCCTGATGATGTGTCTCGCTTCCTCGAATCACCGCGTGTAGGATCTCTACGGTGCTTCTTGCTGTCATATGGAGGAAAACTAGCTCTGGAAGCAGACCCGCCCTGGCTCGTAGCCCCAGAGTCTCTCAGATTGCGCTTTTCAATCAGTGCCTGGTTGACGATGGAAGTAATGGAATTCAGCTGGAAGATGTTCACCTGTGAGCGGATCTCCCGCCTGAGTCCATCCTCAAACTTCCTTGCCAAGAACATACCACTCCCATCCCGAAGGGGTGTAAAAAGCTGCAGATCAGTGAAACGAGAGGATACTCCATGACAGATAGAGTACCCTTCTCTAATCTCATGAACTCCCGGGCTCGATCAGCCCTCAGAGTCTCCAGGTAGAAGTAGTCGTAGAACACGCGCTGGAACTCCTCCCAAGCCATAGCCTGCTGCTGACCCGCCTGTGAGATCACGTCTCACCACCTCTTGGAGGAGTCTCGGAGCATGTAGGTGGCGATCTTGACTCGCCTCTCTGGAGGCGTCTCCAGATGCTCGAATATAGTCAGAATGGCTTCCTGCCATGACTCTGCAGCCTGAGGTCCTCCATCCCCCGAGAACGTGGGAGGATGTTGCTGCTGAAAGACCCACGTCAAGTCTGCCATAGATGAGGCAGGAGGCAATGCTCCCTGGAAGGCCTGCATCATCCTCATGAAACCTTCCCTGAACTGCGCATTAGCGCCCGCGACTGGTACAAAAACTGGTGCCAAGGCTGGCTCGGCTGGGGGATCGACAGGAAGTCCCTGATCAGCCCTGTATAGTGTCTGATCACTGCCTGACGATAGACGTACAACCAGAGGATGTCTCGGAGGCATAGTTCTGAAAGATCAAAAGCACACCTTAGATCAGGAAAACAAGGACAGAGAACACAAGGGTACAAAATGGGAACAGGGGAATAAAAACACACAAGATTTCAAAACATGACTACACGGCGTGTATAAAAACTACATGGGGTGTCTTTTTAAACCACTGACATGGGCGTGTACTCTCACCCTACAAGTCATGTACACTTCAAACTACACGGCGTGTTGACCCCCAAACATGGCATGTACTTGAAAACTATTCCCCTGCCCAAGTATCCTTACATAGTTAACCCACATGGTCCGACTCAACTCGAGACTACATGGAGTGTTCGAAACAAACATGGCGTGCACTGGACAAGGCTTCAGTGGTCCGTGTTGCTAAGTACACGGCCATCTACACAGATGGACCTTACATGGCGTGCTCTGAAAAAGCATGGCGTGCATAGGCGAAGGCGACACCATCCCGTGTTGTTCGTGACACAGTTGGTTATCTGGGCAAGACTACATGGCGTGTTCCGAACAAACATGGTGTGTGGAAAGGAAGGTAACGACGGCCGGTGTTGTTCATGACATGGTCAGGTACCTATACAAGACTACACGGTGTGTTCCCTATGGACACTGCATGTTCTACCCAAGCTTCCCCGGCCCGTGTTGTTAGTGACACGGCTGGGTACACGGCTCCGAACTCACACGGCGTGTACAATGGTACACGGCGTGTTCCCGAAGTTACTCCCACGACATCGTGTTCTGATCACACGGTCAGTAACACGTCCTGAAAACTACACGGTGTGTATCCAAAAAGTATACGCCGTGTATTCTAGGTTTTTCTGGGCAGTAGCTCAGAAACTGAACAGAATTCCAGAACACTAAAACTAGGCGAAAAGTGACAAATTCCGATCCGTGAGGGCCCATAACACCTCAAGAACCAAAATTTGGCATTAACTTTAAGCAAAGAACAAAACAAACAGTTTTCTAACATAACATTAGAGAATCTATCAAGAAACTATCACAACATCATGAATAATCTACAGAAAGTCTATCACAACAGCATGCAATCGCTAATGCACCATAGATGGCATGGAAAGAATGCATGGTGTGTGATTCCTACAAGTGTCTATATGATGCATGAGATGTCATACCCTCATCTCATCGAGTTGTGACAGAAATAGAACTGAAATATCAAAACAATAACCGCACAAGTCATACGAATCACTCTTGGTGAAATCAGATCAACTATAAAATCTCAGAATCAGCAACTGCAATTAACGAGGTACTATGGCTTTTCCCTATACACGGGTTATCTACTCCCGAGCACAGCTTAATGACAAGTACCAAATCCATACTATCCCTGTCTAAGGTCTCCAAATAGTAAGGAAAGAGAAAAGAACCCCTCTGATACCACTTTGTAACGACCCGAGTCTGGAGCCCCTCCACTGGTGCCCCGTACCCGGTTCGCCACATGACCTCAAGCACGTTTCCCCGAATGCCAGAGGCTTCTGACTAGCAGCGAGGGCCTTGGTGAGTTGGTGGGGAAACTATGCCCTCATTTGGTAAGGTCTACAAGGTAAGAAAACAAAAATAAACAGCGGAAGCAGTAAACAACATGCATAACAACAGAAACCAAACAGCGGAAGCAATGTAGATATATAACTATGATGAAAGTGATGCAACAGGTACAAGTATCTAAGGAAAACAGCAAACAAAAAAACGTGCTGAAATACAACAGAAACCAAGTGCAAAGTAAAACAAAGTAATCTCCTCAGCATCGCGAGCCACGGCTCGGTCCCATGCTCCCCAACTCCTGATGCAGTCAAGATCCTGACGTAGAAGGGCGCTTGCCCTTATCTATACCTGCAGCAACATAGTCTGCTTGGGCCCAAAATCATGGCCCAAATAGGGTGTGAGATACAATCCCAGTAGGCAATCACTCAAATATTTGTGTCTAACAGTCAATGAATACATGGAAGTAAATAAACAAGAAGTAGTAAACAGGAAAGCACAAGCAGCTACAATCCACAATTCTAAAAAGTAAGGTACACAAGTAAACAGCCAGCAAACAAAAGAAGGAACAGGATACCCTCTGGGTAGCTCTCATAGTCTAACCCCTATGGTTCAACCTATAAGTACTAGAAACCCTCTGGGAGGCACACACAGTCTCACCCCTCTGGTTCAGCTACGTAATTAAGAAGACTCTCTGGGTAAGCACTCACTGTCAATTCCCCCTATAGTCTCGTATCGTGCTAAAAGCTCTCTGGGGAAGCACTCAACGTCAATTCCCCCTGTGTCCCACGTCGTGGATCTACAGACTCTCTGGGGAAGCACTCAATGTAAATTCCCCCTATAGTCTCGCATCGTAATTAAAAGACACTCTGGAGAAGCCCTTCCATCAATTCTCCCTTTGGTCTACTACTCTAGGTTCTCACAGTCCTGAGTATAACTAAACATGCTCAGCGTGCATGTATCATCCAAGTAAACCTCAAGAACTACTTGTCTATCAACTAAGACTTAACAGCATAAAAAAACAACAGTTCCACTATCCTACAACTAGGCATGGCAACTGGAAGAATTCCCAACAGGAAAAACAAGCATGGTAAAGCAACCTGTGCATAAAATAAATTACACTACTCACAAGAAATAACCTCTACTAAATCCATAAGAAAAGTAGGCAAACAGCAGGGGAAAAATAGGAAACACAAAATACCCCGTTCATGGGTATTGGTGGAATTTTCACATAATATCCATCAACTTTCTACATAAAGGCACAAACCACCTACCTCGATCCTAGAAGATCAATATATGTGAACCTCGACGATAGATTCCCCTTAGAACAACGTAGATCTGAGAAAACGCACAAAACATTCATCCCACTATAACTTGGAAACGAGGGGGAAACAAGAACTAAGGCTAAAGCAAAAGGAAGAACTCACCGCTGCGATTCCAACGCAATCGACCGTGCTCGAATTGAAGAACGGACGGTGAGGCGGGATCCCGTCGAAGATCCAGTCGTACGGTCACTCTCGGACGGACAAAAACTGGAGGAGAAGATGAAAATAGGGGTTAGGCGCGACCCCGGTCCGTTTAATGAAAAAAAAGAAAGTACTGGGCGTGTACTTAAATTTTTCCGTACTCCGAATTAACTGGCCTCCACCTCAGCCTTACACACTGTGTGTGTGGCCCGGACACGGCCAACACACGGCTTCGAGCCAGAACAGAGTACACGGCGTGTACTCATAAAGTACATGGCGTGTACTTCTGAAATTTCCAGAAAATTTATTTTCCTTAAAAACTCCAGAAAAAGGGAAAACATACCTGAATGAAGATCCGGGTTCTTACAATTTCTAGGTCATCTAACCAAATACATTTCTCTAAGGAAGGAACAAAACACCACTTAGTCATCACTTATTAATAAATTGAAGTCTTAGAATATTACTAATCATCAATAGTAACAATCAACATAACCAATTTTTAAAAATCATAAAACGTAATATAGATAATGAAATTATAGTGGTAAGTATCATTACTAATTCATGATATGCTATTCTCATCAGCTAAACAAATGATGATGAGATGAGAACACTCCTAGGAGTTTTTTAGAACACTTTTTTTACACTGACTATTTTGGTAACAAGAAGTTTAGTATAAAGAGGTCATCTACCTCTTTATATCTATACATTTAAAGTTCTGACATTACTTATCCCCTTAATATCATTCCAAAATGATAGATCAAAAAAAAATAATTCCATTTGTAATATCCTGACCCTAACCATTGTCTTGGAAATATCCAAGGTTCCACTAACCTTAAGAGAAATCCCCAAGGCACCAAGGACTAGAAAGAAATTCCAAGATCTTACTAAAATTTTGGCATATATTTTTTAAATTAAACAGAAAAAACATGTCAATATAGAAAAAAACATTCAAACTAAACTATATGATGCATGAATTATATCCAATAAAAGTCAAGTGAAGTACTAAAAAACAATAATATTATAGTGACGGTGGAAACAGTAAATAAGAAAAAGAAGACACTAAAATAAAGCAAGACTAGACACTAAGGTGGAACCACTGAAAACTCCAAGAATAAGACGAAATAAAAAGATCAAACTCTGAAAATAAATATCAAGAGGCACCACTAGAGAAATAAAAAAACGTCCCATTTTCAGTATCATGGAAAATAACTTCTACTAATGCACCAAAGTGCATATATAGGGGGTGATTAATCATAACTATAAGATATGAGATCTTGTGGGATGTGATAATATGATTAAATAAGGACTAAAACCATGTATTTAAAGGGGTTTAAAGTTTTTTAGTGGTTGGGAGTGACCTGAGGGAGGTTTTGAGTGAATCAGAAATCCTGAAGGGTAAAATGGATTCATTTTATAGCCATTCATTCCATGAAAATAGTATTCACAGCCTGAATATGCCAAGAAAGGGTAGATCCCTTCTTCCCATGGTTTTCATGGTGTGATATTCATGTTTACATTTTGAATATGTTATACTAGGGGAAAATAAAAAAATAAAAAAAAGGGAAATAGGGAGGAGGAGAGGTTATTTGGTCAGAGAGAAGCATGACACCTATCTCCTTCATGCTTAGGGATCCAAGAGTGGATATCCCTCATCATTCACCAGTTTTTAGTGTTGTTTTTTATATAAGTTATCATGTTTTAAGGCTAATACTTTTTTTAATTCTTCATTGATTCCTTGTACTCTTCTAAGGTATTGTGTCATTTATGGAATTAACCCTATTTTTAGGGTTTTTATCTAGTTTTCCAATTTCCATAATCTGAAGCCAAATTGGAGGTTGGTCTTTGATGAGTAGTAATCTTTGGGTAAATGTAGGTAGTCCCTATCTTTATTATGATTATTCATGTGATATGTGATGCATGTTAAATTGGAATGAGTGGGGTGGTTTGGGTGTGACCATTTTATACTAATTTTATTTTTTATTATTCTTAGAAGATGTTTAAGGGTTGTTTCATCTATAATAGGGTATGATTGAGTCTTGTATAGCATGTAAGGTGTGAAATGGGGTTTTATGTTTAGTTTGGAAGGATGTTTCTAGTTATGTATTTTTTATTAAATTGATCTTATAGTTGTGTTGGTTTTGTGTGAAAACTTGGGGCATGGCCCATGAGACCTTGGGTGATGTTGATTATCGGTACTAGTGGTGATGAGGTTCATCGAGGTTTTGTCCAAGGGTTGTTGGTGATTTCCACTCATTGTGGTTGGACAATAGTTCCTTTGAGGTCATTTTCACATAGTATAAGATCCCAATGAGGTGGTTTTTACCTCTCGTTATGTGTGGAGGCCTCCATAGATCTAGCATATTAGGGATGTTGATGACCATCAGTTCAGAGGAGGTGCTCATTGTAGAAGGCCATGTGTGATGGTGTGTTAGGCCATCACATAGAGGCTGAGGTTCGCCATTATACTGGGGATGATAGGCTAGAACTATGGAAGGATGGGTATCATTGTGCCTTGGGATGTTAGGCTGCTAAACCGATGGTGATTGAATAAGTGTCATTCTTATGAAATTTCCATGTTTCTATGGGTGTTTCATTAGGACAATGGATTAATTCAATGGGAGTTCCTGGAGATTCAATCAGGTGATGAAATGTTGGAATATGATTTCATGTGCTATTGAAATTAATGTGAGACCAAGGGTTCTTCTGGTATAATAGATATTTGATGCATCCTTTCACTCCAGCATTGAATGAGATAGGTAAATGATCCCTTGTGGCTTTTGAGAACAAGTGAAGAGGGTTATGTGATATGTGAGTTGTTTCTATTTATTTACATTTTGTATACACTGGTATATATATGGATTTAAGTTAAAAACACATTGGTGGTTTCCTACTAAATTCATACTCGCACCCTACATGGTCCCCTCAAGATTCTTGTAGGCCTTATTTCTTTTAGTTTAGGTAAAGGAACAAGCTCATGGTCTGGAGATTAGTGAGTAGGGATATGTTGTTGGTGCATGGGATAGATGGAATAGTTTTTGGTAGATGAAATCAGTGGTTCTTCAGTGTTGAGATGGGTATTTTTTTTCTAGTTTGATTATGTATATATATGATCATCCCATGGGTGGTCTTTAATTCTTATATATGACTATCTATACATATAGATATTATTTGGTATGTATTTCAGAAGTAATTTTGGATTTTTATTACCATTGTTTTATATTTATTCTACTAGGTTTAGTTTATTTCTTCCATAGTGTTGTCATTATTACCAGTATTATTATTATTCTAGAGGGTATATTCACTCCACTATCACCTATTATACCCTAACTGTTAGTCTAAAACCTTTTGTGTATAGGGAGGCACACCTAAGGCCATGTGGTACACTAGCCTGGAGCACTGGTTAAGTGGATCCTAGATTGGGATGTTATAAAGTGGTATCAAAGGAGGGTAGTTACAAAGTGGTAATAGTGTTTGGATCATTTTCAAGTGGTAATAAAGGTAGGTTTTTTAGAATAGTCTGTTATTTGGGCTATGGCATAATAGATCCTAAGAAAGTGTCGAATCTTGGGATTGAGTTTGTGTTGTGTGTCTGGCCAGAACATATATGAAATAAAGTCCAAGTTACCAAGGAAAAGGATATTTTATTCTAGTTTTTATGGTTATAGTTTTTTTATTTGATTCATATTATGTTTTATTTGGTGTTATAGATTTTTGTTTGGACTCTTAGCCTGAGAGGAAAGAGGAGAGTATTTTTTTCATCATGATAGAAATTTAGTTTCACGTGAAATGTGTGTGTGCTTATGATTGTTTCTTGGAAATTGTAATGAAGTAAAGGGGTAATCTATTTAAAGTGTTAATAATATTCTAAATAGTGTTTTCCTACATAGCCTCTTAGTGATATTCTGTTCAACTATCCTAGGTATGTGGTTCCTAGTGTGATTGGTATGTGATCCTATATGTATGAGATGTATGTGGTGCCTAGCTCTGATATGGGTAGGAAGGGGTCTATATTGATGGATGATGAGTGATATGGGTGTGTTATGTAAGTTTAAAGGTGTTTATATGTGATTCCTATTTCATATTTCCTTATTTAATATATTTGGACTGTTATTATAGGTTTTGATCATGGAATTTGGTTCTCAGCATGATGCCTCATACATGGGATCTGGTGGAGCATCAAGGTGATATGGATGTGGTGGTACTAGGGCATGCATAGGATGAGGCCCCTAGGGGAATGGATGATCATGGTCCATAGTTGGAGTCTTTTTGTAGGTGGTATAGCTGCAACAAGCATCAAACATTGGTTCATTGATGGATGAGTAGCTTAGGAATAGTTTGGTTCATGTCATTTAAATCACTGAATAGGGAGATCAATGATCTGATTCATCCACGTAATATCTAATGTGGGAGTTTCATTTGTATCACCCCCTTTGATCCAGGGTGAGGGTGGACCTTAGGTGGAAAATTTATTGATAAAGTTAGTGTAGACTATATTTTATCAGATTGAGACACCCCCAGGGTGGAGGGTAAAGTTGGAAAACTTATATGATCAGGGGACTCGAAAAGCACTGGTGGGAGTTGTAGGTACATAAAATTAGGCATGAGGGACTGACATGATAGGAATTTGAGACTATTTTATTCAATAAATTCTTCCCTAAGACATTTAGGGAAGATCAAGCTCACGATTTTTTGTACATGCAGTAGGGAGAAACTTTGTTCATTGGGTATAATGGATGGTTCAAAGATCTATTTCATTTTTCACCCTCTTTGGTAGAATATGACATCTCCATGGTGATATGGTTTGAGGATGGTTTACAAAATGACACTAAGGTACAGGTGGATATCTTTAGATTGACCTCATTCTCAGAGGTAGTGAACCATGTGTTAATATTCTAGGGAAACTTTATGGATGTGACTTTACTGATCTGGAAGGCGGAGGAAGGAGAGATAGACAATAGTGCTCTAGGTATTTGGAAATGAGGCTAAGAGAAGACTCAGTAGAGAAGTCAGGTCAGAGACTTAGGTAGGCCATAGAGGAGTAGATAATCGATGATATGCTTCCATAAAGGGAAACTAAGACACTTTTGGACTCAGTGTGAGTATCCACTAAATAATTTTTATGCATTTGGATAGATGGGGCATTTGGAGAGGTTTTTTTAAAGATGTATTAGATATTTGGGAGTTAGGGACCAAGCCAGACTCAGGGATCTGTGGTGGGACTAGGGGAAATACCAAGAGATGGTAGCTAAGATACAAATATATGTGGAAGGGAGAAAGATACCATGAAATAGGGTAAGTTTCCAATAATGGGTAAAGATCTTCAGGGAGAATAGGTATCAGGCAGTCATGCTTCAGGCTAGCTACATACAACTGAGCTGACAAGTTTAGAGTATCCTAGGGAGATGATAACAATTAAAGATATTCCATGAGCATTGTTTTGTTAATTTTTTTGTATAACTGAAACTAGTGAATGAGGTGTATGTATGGTGGGTAAATTAACCAGGAACTTGTTAATATGTGAGCATCGATAATGGTACATGATTGATAGGCGATGTGTTGGAATCATGGAACTTTTTAGGAGTGGGTTCGTTTAGGCATTAGGTGTGATGAGGAACTTTCGAGCATCGAATGTGATGTTGGGAATGATGGGAATAATATGTGACATGGATGAAAAGTAAGCATCTAATGAGATATAGGATTGATAGTATGTGATGTTCAGGATGTGCGTGTTTGGGAGGATGGTCATTGTGGAACCATCTGGATGTTCAAAAATGGGTTGGGAAGTGACTAGGTTGGTAATTCCTAAGGTGGGGAGTGTCATAAGAGGATTTAGTCTATTGAGTGAGTAACCAGGGTATTCTAGAATTTTGGTAATGATATGGATATTTTCAATATCATCTCATGGTAAAGGAAAGTAGTGATAAGGATGGTTAGGATGAGTTAGATCTCGAGTTAGCGTATGGACAAATATATCAAGGATGATTTATTGAAAAGTGGGGAGGTTGTAAGATCTTGGAACTTGTGTAATGTGATAATCAACTTAAATAAGTCCTAAAACCATGTATTTTATGGGTTTTTAAGTGTTTTAGGTTTCAATAGTGCCCTAGGGGAGGTTTTGAGAAAATCAAACAACCCGAAGGGTGAAATAGCTGCAAGATGCAACCATTCATGTTGTGAATATAGTATTCATGTAGTGAATATTCCAAACAGAGGTAGATCCCCTCTTCCCATGGTTTTCATGATGTGAAATTCATGTTCATTCCTTGAATCTATTCTACCAAGAAAAGAAATAAAAAATAAAAAAATGGGAAGTAGGGAGGGGGAAAGGGAATTAGGCTAGGGAGTAGAATGCCTCCTCTTCTGCTTCATGCTTAGGGATCCAAGAGTGTATATACCTCATATTTAATCATTTTTTAGTGTCTTTCATAATAAGTGGTAGCATGGTGTAAGGATAACACTCAGTATTATTTCTTCTTTGATTTCTTCTGCACATTTGAGGTACTATATCATTTTTTGTGTTATATCCTATTTTCTGGGGTTTTATCCAGTTTTATGATTTCCACCATCTAAAGCCAAATAAGAGATCAGTATTTTATGACCACACATATATAGGTACAAGGTTGTTGGTTCTTATATTTCTCCTAATTATTTGTGTGATATGTGACCTGTGGTAAATTGGTGAGAGTGGGGTGGTTCGGGCATGACCGGTTTTATACAGCTTTTATTTTCTATTGTTCTTAGGAGATGTTGAAGGGTTTTATTATGTGTGATAGGGTAAATTTGATCCTTTTATGGCATGGAAGGTGTGAAATAGGGTTCCTTATTTATTTTGGAAATATGTTTTCAGTCATGTTTTTTTATTAAAGTTGTCTTATGGCTATGTTGGTTTTGTGGGAACATGTGGAGAATGACCCGTGATACCCTGGGTGATGTTGATCACCAGTATTAGTGGTGATGAGTTTTATTAGAGTTATTTCCTCGGTTTCTTGGTGATTTATTCTCACAGTGGTTGACCAATAGTGTCCTCGGGGTGGTGTTCACATAGGATAATGGCACAATGATGTTGTTTTGACCACTCGTTGTGGGTGGAGGCCTCTATAGTTCTAGTAGATTAGGGGATGTTGATAACCATAAGTTTAGAGGATATTTTCATCATATTAGGCCATGTATGATAGTGTTTGATTCCATTATATGAGGTTTTAGTCTTTATGTTATGATGGGGTCAATGGGTCAGGACTATGGAAGGACAGGTATTATCATGCCTTAGGGAGTTAGGCTGCTGAGTTGGTGGTGATTGAATCAATGTAAGTCTGGTGGACTTGTGATATTTTTATAGGTATTTCATTGGGATGTCAAATTAATTCAATGGGGATTTATGGAGATTAAAGAAGGAAATTATATGTTGTGCATGTGGGAATAGTTGGAATATGATGTCGTGTGGTAAGGAAATAAATGATATACTATGGGTTCTTTTAGTATAACAGACAGTGGATTCATCATTCCACTCTAGAATTGTTTGAGGCAAGTAAAGTCTCTCTTATGGCTATTGAGAATAGGTGAAGTGGTTTGTGTGATGTGTGAGTTGTTTTATTTTATTTACATTTTTCATACACTAGTATATGCATGGATGTAAGTTAGGCACACATTGGTGGTGGCCTAATGGGTTTATACTCACACCCTACATGGGACCCTTAGGACTCATGCATACTTTATGGATTTTAGTTTATATAAGGTAATAGGCTCTTGGTCTGGATCTTAGTGAGTAGGTATGTTCGTGGATGCATGGGATGGATGTCATGGTTTATAGAAGATGGACTAGCTGGTTCTTCTATGCTGATATGGGGATCTTTTTGGATATTTTGATTATCTATATATATGATTGTCCCACGAGTGATCTTATATGCTTATATGTGACTTTTTTATATATAGATATTATTTTTTATATATCATTAAAGTAATTTTGGATTGTTATTTATACTATTTTATATTGATTATGCTTGGTTTTGTTTATTTCTTTTGCAATTCTATTATTATTACTAGTATTATTAACATATCAGAGGGTATAGTCTCCCCATTATCACCAATTAGACCCTCATTTCTAGTTGATCACCTTTAGAATATTGGGAGGCATGCCTAAGGCCATGTGGAACATCATCTTAGATCACTAGTTAAGTGGATCTCTGGTTGTTATGTTACAATACCTGATAGGCAATTCACCAGAAGCGTCCCACACATGCCACTAGAAAAAGAAAAAGTTAGCTCACATTTTACAATATAATTTAAAATAGAATAGGAACATCAAAGAGATCTCTAAAAAATTAAATTTAAAGATAGAAACAATTTATTCTTTAATTCCACTTGGCATACTCAAACCACATCCATCCACTCAGAAACACATGCCTGTCAGGTTATGGTCCCATACTCATGATTGGTCACTTGTCGATCCAAAAAGTTTTCACTGGGTGACCATTCTCTAGTTCCCTCTATTCTGGAACATCGTTACAAGTCCATAAGTCAAGTCCATATACAATGAAATGATGAACATGAACCACCCATGTATTAAAAGTTCTCACATAAATTCATTTCACATAAACCAATTATTCCTTCAAAAAAATTTAGTCAAACATCTTTCTTATATTAAACCAAAAACAAAATTTAAAACCATAAATCAAAGAGATTTTCCAAAAACCATTCAAACTCCAAGATTTCTAAATTATCAAACAAAGGGGCTTCAAATAATAAATCAAAATTAGTTTCCTTTTAAATTCAATGAAATTAATTTTAATATTCAAGCCTTTAAGTTCTATAACAAGTGGAGAAGTGAAATAATCCACCAAACTCGCAATAGGTGATTAAAATGAATAGTGGAACAAAAAAACCTCTAGATATGAGTTTGAAACTACTTTACTTCAATATATACAATCAAGATATTATCAAAAACACATCATAAATCATAGATATATCCATAATGGTCTATATCTAACATTCTATGTGGGAGGAGAAGAGAAGATCTAGATAAAAAGAAATAAAAAATAGGCTTATTGTTGATTCCAAAGATCAAACACACTTATATATCTCAAAACTAACTTATAAATCCAAGGTAATCACCATGAATTATTAGGATAGGATTAGAGTTTGAGATCCTAAAAGGAGAGGTGAAAACAATAGGGTTTGGGGGACAAAAACAGTAATGTCCCACTACCTATGACCACTGTGTGGTTTCCATATTGGTAGTGTGTTACTAACCTCATGTATGCCTCCCCATATGCTAGAGGATACTAACCAGTGGTGAGGGTCTATTTAATTCCATGGGGATACTAGACCCTCAATGTCAGAGTGAAGAATAATTAAAATAAATAAAGTTATATACATCATATAATGGAACAGGTGAATAATATGACATGATCTGAGCACTAAGTATAGACTTAAGTAATGACCATGATGATACAAAATACAATCCCATATTCATAAATCAAGTAAATTATATAAATTGAGTACAGAAGTAATCCAAACCCCCAAAAACAAAAATAATAAACAAAATACTCCAAAGGCCCCAAGACCTATCCTGGCAGCCATTTCCTAGCTTCCTTCTGTGGGTATTCAAGCATCTATCATAGGGTGATTTCCCTAATCTATTCCTATAATCATGAAGTATATATGAGTATCAAAGGGTTTCCTAGATAGGGTGCGAGTACAAATTAGTAGGCAACCACCAACGATATCCCTAAATAAATTTATCCAATAGGAAAGTGTTGTAAATAAAATAGTTTACATGCCTGAAAGAAAGAAAATTAATAAATGAATATCCTAACCTAGGATCCATAGTGACACCCAAGGATAGACCTACCTTCTTCATCCAATGTTGAATGTCTCTAAACATGTCACGGACACCATGCCAACCCAAGTTTCCTATATGTATCACAAACCACTATATATTAGTTTCATTCTTAGTTATCAAAAACCACCATATATAGGGATTATTCTAGGTATCAAAAACCACTGAATATCATGTGTATTCTCAATATCAAAAATCACAACATATCGGTTTTATTCTTGATATCACAAACCACTACATATATAGTGTATTCTCAATATCAAAAACTACCACATTTGGGTGTATTCTCAGTTAACATAATTTATACACAACATAAACCATTCAAATTACAATTTAAAAAATCATAAATATCAAAGTGGTTAAGGTGTTTCATTGGAATTATCACACCCTTAGTTTTCTGTGATTTTAAAAAGTAATTTAGAAAAGAAAAAACACTTTTTAATCTTAGTTTTAAATTTAGGGTTCATACACAGAAAACTGGCATGACATACAATGAAAGTATAAAAATAAAAATAGTGCATCTATGGGAGAAACTTAGGGACCACCTAAAATAGTCCTAGAAGGATACACACAACCAATATTAGCCTTTTATTTGACTTAGAGAGGGAGAAATTTACATATTATAAAAATCCCTAAAATTGGGTTATTTATGTTAAAACAGGAGCGATAGATTTGAAGGAAAAGAAACAACATGATTATAAGGTGATGGAGCGATAGCCATACCACAATTCTGCTAACTTAGTAGAAAGAAGTGGAAATAGTGGATAATTGAATGAGATCCATCCAAGAGATCAAAGGATAGAGGGATAGTTCAATGCCATTGTAAATGGATATAAAAAATGACAAAAATAGGCTTTCAAGGGTTAGGGATAACAAGGTAAAATTTTCATTTTATTCACTATTTACTAGGGATCATGGTTTGGTCTCATGGTTAGCCAAACTGTGTGCCAACTATGTAGCCTCCACTATCTAAAAGCTCCTCACCCTGTACGGTTAATCATAAATTTTAAAAAACCATCTGTAAACCGTACATAACACCTCTACAATAAATTATAGGTTTCTCATGGTTTCCCAACCTTCTTCACATGATTTTATAAACCATGATTCTCCCCTCTCGGCCCTGAACAGTTGGGGTGTATGATTAGTACAAACTGTGTTCTAGTTGTGGGTCCTATTATACTTATCCAAAAACTAAAATTCCAAGCCTCGAACTCCCTGAGCACTCCTGAGGCCTCCTATACTCCCTTGTATACTCTTTAAGGACAAAAATAATGGTTTTGTAAAAATTTAAAATATTTTATACCACTATATAAGGGAGAGGTTTTACAACCTCCCCACCATATGTTAGATCATCCCCAGGATAATATCCCAAGACCCTTCATAAATCTTAATAAAAAACTTTAAATATTGGGATTTAACATTCATATCTCATTCCCACATTTTCTTCTGGTTCCATTTATCCTACAATAGAACTTGTACAAGTGGGATGGTCTTCACCTAAAGGTTCTTTTCACTTTGGTCTATGATATGCATGGTATGTTACCCAAAATAAGTTTCAACCTATAGCTCAACATCATCAACATCGATAACATGATATGGGTTTGGGTGATGCTATTGGATTTGAGAGATGTGAAACACATTAGGAATTATTGTGTACCTATGTAGAATAGCTAGCTAGTAATCCATGGTACTATCTCTCTCCACAATCTCAAGGGCCCAAAAAACATAGTGATAAATTTCCCTACCTCTGAATCTGACTCTTCCTCAACCTCATAATCACACATGAGAATACCCAATCATGAACCTAAAACTCTAGGGGATGTCATCATTATTCATCATGGTACCTTTTCTTTCTCTGATTGGTCTTCAACCAATTCCCAATTAGCTAAATCTACTTAAATGTCTCTTGTACTAAGCTCAACCCAATCATAGATGAATTTCCAGCCTCTAACCATTATAAGGGTGATCGGAATATCCTTTCATACAAGGCCTAAAATAGAAACATATGTAAAGACTCTTGGTGGATATTTTTATAAGAAAACTCCACCAGGTAAAGTTGAACTTCTTAGGAATCTCCAAAATTGAGAATATATTCTCAAATAATTTCCTTAATAAACAGTATGGTATGCTCTAACTTCCCATCCATTTGTGGATAATAAGTTTTGATCAAATAGACATGTGTTCTTGTCACCTTTTTATGGCCTTTTTAGAACCTCAAGGTGAAATGAGGATCTATATCTGATATGAAGATTTACGGGAAATCATGTAGTCATATCACCTCCTTTACATAAATTATACCAAGCTCATCAACCATATAGGACTTCTTAATGGGTAATAGGTAGGATCCTTTTTCATTCGGTCAATGATAACACAAACTGCATCATGTCCATGATGATTCATTTGGAGGCTCATCACAAAATACATCAAGAAATCATCCCACTTCCATTATGGAATAGGAAATGGTTGGAGTAGGTTGGTGAGGCATTGATTCTTGGCCTTCTCTTACTAGAGGGTGGAACATTGAGAAACAAATTCTACTATATCCTTCTTCATTTTGAGCCACCAATATTTTGTATGGACATCCTGATATTCTATTTATCTCAGGATGCACATCCCGTCTTCAAGAGTGTGAGTTACTCATTAAGTCCTCATGTATGATCATGTGTACCACCACTCAACCTTATCCATATAGGATCTCATCATTATCTAAGGACCAATCATGAGGGTTCTCCCCACCATATATAGTATCCCTTATCATCAGACAGTCAAAATCTGATAATTGGCTCTCTTTCACCCTGCCAAGAATTAAAGAAGTAAGGAAAGTATTGTTATTTTTTTTGGTCCTCTTAGACATCAAAATGTATGTCAACAAATAAGTTCATCATCTTCCACTCACTAATAAACTATTTTACCACCTAGGTCCAAGACTTTCTACTCAAAGAATTTTCCACTACATTCCCCATCCCAAGAGTTTAATCTAGATCGAAATCAACGGATTTCATATACTCAACCCACCTACTCTACCTAAGATTTATATCATGCTGAAAGAAAATTTAATTTAGGATTTTATGATCTATATAAACCAAAAACTTCTTCCTCTAAAGATATTTTCATCAACATTTCAAGTCATGCACCACAGCGGCTAGCTCCAAGTTGTGAGTTGAGTAGTTATACTCATGTAGCCTCAATTTTCAGGACCCATAAGTTACTAATCACCCATATTGCATAAAAATATCCCCTAAACCAACACCTTAGGAATAATAATATAATTTTTAATACTTACTTTGATTTTTTAAGGTCAAGATCGATGAAAAATTCAATCACCCCATCAGCTCCCTAAAGGTTCCCTCACAAGCATCAGACCAGACAAATTTCACTCCCTTCTTGGTTAGGCCTATCAGTAGTGATGCCAAGAAAGATAAAACCAAGATAAACCCATGATAATATATATAAAACCCTAAGAAGATATGAATATCAAAAACCATTCTTGTAAATATGTTAATAAACCACAACATCAACCTTCTTAAGATCCACAGAAACTTCAGCCTCAGATATGATATGGCCCAATAAATTTAATTGATCTAACCAAAACTGTCATTTCAAGAATTTTGAATAATTTTGATGTTATCTCAAGGTAATAAATGTAATATCTAATTGTAAAACATGCTAATGTATATTATTAAAATACACCAAGATATCATCAATGAAAATGACATCAAAATAATATAAGGGTGTGAGATCTTATTCATTAATGCCATAAACATAGACAATGTATTTTTCAATCCAAAAGGAATCACTAAGTATTAATAAAGGATATATCTACTCCTAAATTTCATAATAGGGACATTGAAAGTTCATTACCTCAACTTGTGGTATCCAGGATGGAGATCAATATTATAGAAGAAATTTTCCCCTTTTAGCTAATCAAATAGGTCATCAATGTGGGGAATTCAGTGTCAGTTCTTAACTATCACCTGGTTAAGCCTCTAATAATCCATAAATAATCTCAATGACTTGTCTACCTTATTGGGGAAAAGAAATGGAGAAATATAAGGGCATGTGCTCAGTTGAATGAGCCCATTTTCTTCTAGGTTTTCCAACTAATTATTAAGATCCTAAATCTCAATAGGATTCATACGATGAGGTGGAATGGAAACTAGCCATGTACATGGAAAAAATATCAATTGTGAACTTGGTACCAAGATCATTCGTAAACCTAGATAATTTCTTAAATAAAACGTAATAGAATAATTTGACCACTGAAGGAAAGGTGGGATGATGAGTCTCTCCCTCATCCAAAATAAAAATAGCCAATTGAGGGGTAATACCAGCCAGCCACTAAAATTTTGACCCTACATGGCCTACATGAATATCCCACTCACTGATATACTTAAAATTTTCACCCTTAGGATAGTTTAACGATACACATCATAGATAATAGTCAACTTGTGCCTAATAGTGAATGAGTCAATCCATCCCCATAACCACATAAAAACCACCCATCTCTAGCAAGAATAAATTCTAAAGGAATTGACAAGTTTAATCACCAAGGCACAACCTAAACACTTGAGGATTACATCAAATTTCATGCCTAAAGGTATATCGATCGATAGGACTCCATAAAGGTACTCCATGGAAAAACCCAACCTTCTAATAAATTATACATAGATGAAATAATGTGAAGCAACAGTATCAAATAAAATAGTGGCAGGAGTTTAGGCTACTAAAATCTACCTCAAACCGAAGATGGATCTTCATCCTGGTCAATTAGGGTAGGCTCCACAGTATGCAGCTACCCTATACCATGACCTTATGTCCATGTTTTAATGGTATGTTTCACATTACCTTGTGGCATATTTTATCCCTAAACCTAAGTTCCATATCCACCACCATGACCTTTATGGCTAGGTAAAACCCAACTTCCAGTTTATTGAGTTGTAGTGGTTATAATCCTAGACCTGAGAGCCGATCCAAATCCCTTTCCACAAGGTTCAGGTTGTCCCTCTATACAAAAATGGTGGATGAGACCCATATTTCCACATTGATGGAACTTATGAAGTAATTGGGTACATTATGGTCTCTTATGTCCCAGATCTCCACACTAAAAATGCATTACCTCTCCCACATCCTCATGGGGGAAGGTAAGAACCACTACTCTGCCTCTCTTGACTACCACCCTCCTAGTGTGAGTCATAAGCATGATATTTCCTAATTTCATAAAATCCATCGCCACTTCCACCTACATGTGAAAAATACCCCATATTCTATACCTATTAGATATTCCTCTTAGTAATTTAAATTTTGTTTACTATCTCAAAAAATAAGTCAGGAAAAAACATTCACTTGTACCTTGATGTCATAATGGAGGCCCTATTAGAAATTTTTGGCCCTTATGTCCTCATGACCAGCCAAAGAGGTATTGAAACACTATAATTACATAAAATGAGAGGCATAATACATGATCGACATATCCTCCTACATCAAATTAAGGAAATCCTAAGCCTTATGGGACCTTAAGGTCTTGGGAAAGAAATCGCTAAAGAAGCGGGTCTAAAATCCATCTAGGTCAACCCCACATGTTGATATTCCTAGAAAATAACCTCCCACCAATTTCAATATACCTCTCACACCATATATATTTTTATATTCACCCTCTTATCTATAGGGGTCTCTAAATGGTCAAGGATAATCTGTATAGATTCCATCCACTACTCTTCTACCTATGGATCACCCTTTCCATAAACAATAGTGGGTGTTTTCACTGAAAATCATGTATAAAATCATACATAGAAGGTGAAACCCAGGGATTATACCTCCCAATTGACTGAAAAAAGTATAGAAGACTCTCTCACAATAGGTCATCTACAGCTATACCCTATATAGTAAGAGGATCTGGTCCACCTACTGATGGGGAATACTCACCCTCAACCTCCTGACATAGAACCTAGTCCCTACTAGATGAAATATCACTATAAATACAACACAACAACTCATAAAAACATAATAAAAAACTATAAAATAATAAATAAAATAGGGTAGGCATAATATCCCAAATTCTATGTACTCAATGAATAAAACTCATAAAGTTAGGTTCTCCCTTGAGTTATCTACTGCTCAAAAACACACATCGAAGTTTTCCATTATTCATTAAAACCTCCAATTTCAATTAATATTTTTCACATAATTTTCCCTACATTTCAAAGATTTTATTTCCAATACTTGGTTATATAGAGTTTCATTCACAATCTACGAGGGAAATCACCTCATAGGTTTATTAATAGAACTTTATTTAAAAAAAATGTCATGTAAAAAACATTTATCCCAATATAATTAATAAATATATTCTCAGGGAGTTGGACAAGTAAGATTCCAAAATATATTTATATGATAAAACACCATATAATTGGTTTTAAAAAACTTAGATGATCCACCCCCTTGATATCAATGGACAGGTGAATATCTATATATATATATATCAACCGCCAATCATCATGTGAAATTATTAAAAACATGTGTGCCTAAATGATGCATGAACCTACCCCCATGCTCTCTTGTTGTACTGTCCCAAGATATAAAACCCTCAATAATTAATATCAATGAAAACATGTGCACTACTCGAGGTGGAAATCCAAAAACAAAATAAAAAAATATAATAATAATTGTAATCTCATCCCTTAAGAATTTGTTATTTTCTCATGCATAGGTTAACTACTCCTGATCATGAACCCATTACCAAGCCCTAACATATCGCAATCTCCTAACTATTATCCCAAATAGTAACACAAAATAAAAGGAATCTCTAATACCACTTTGTAACACCTCTTCACCCTAAACCACTATAATGTTCTCATACTAGCAATACATCACTGACCTCGGGTTCTCCTCCCCATATTCTAGAGGTTTTTGACCAGTGGTGAGGGTCTATGTAATTCCATGGGTAAACTATAGCCTTGATGTTATAGTACAGAAGAGTGAAAATAAAAAAAGTAACATACACCACATAATGGAACAAGTGAACAACAATACATGATCCAAGCACTAAATAAAAACTCAATCAATAATCAAGATGATATAAAATAAAAGTACGGATTCATATATAAAGTGCATCATATACATCAAGTACATAAGTAAACCAAAAACCTAAAATCAAAAAGAAAGACCAAAAGACTCCAAATTTCCCAATCCCTAGCCTGACTTTCATATCCCTGCTCCATATTATGGGTAATCAAGAATCTTTCATAGGTAATTTTCCCTTATTTGGTCCTACAATCATGAATTCTAATAATGTACCAAATAGAATCCTGAGTAGGGTGTGAGTATAACTCAATAGTCCACCACCAGTAGTATACCTAATTTATATAAATTTTATTCAAAGCGTACTAAATAAAAAAATTACATGCCTGAAATTGAAGAAATGAATAAATTAACATTTGAACCTGGGAACTAGGGTGAAACCTAAGGATAAACATACCTACTTTATCCAGTGCCAAATGTCTCTGATCATGTCGCAAAGACCATTCCAACCCAAGTACCCCAAATTTATCACAAATATTTTAGGAACAAGTTGTGTTTTAGTTGTATTTGTTTTCAATAGAAATTAATATGAATAATATTTTGTTTAGGTGATGAAAGGGATTTAACAACTTGCTTGTTAAAAAGTTGGTGGAAATCGGATGGAGGAAAGATTATTACAAAGTTGACAATCGGACCCCCCCCCCCCCATTGGATCCAGTTCATCAGCATGATACATAGGATCTAGTACATCAGCATGAGACATCATATCCATTACATAAGCATTAGAAATCCAATTCAAGAGATTGTAATGATATTTTTATAGAAATCCAGAAGTTGTTGAAAATTGGTCACAGGAAGAATTGATCTCAGAATTTGTTGAATCAGAAGTCATTTTGAGAATTGGTGTTAGTGGGAAATTCTAAACAATAAATTTCCACATTAAATATTATGATGATTTTATAATATTTTATAATTTCAAAAATCGTGAATAAGTCCTAATACAAGTAGGATTTTGTGCAAGAAAAGTTAATACAGATTCGCTATTGACATTGGTTCATCAGACATGGTACGTCACCGATGTACTAGAGGAGATATTGAAACTGATACATTAGATTGGAAACTAGTACTGATCCATCAGTATGAAATTGATGTCGACCCATCATATAGTAAGTAGGAACCTTCTATCAGACAGTGTTTGAAACCGATAAAACATTATGTGCAGAAACATATTTTATGACTTCGATTTATTTACCTGAGCATAGATAAAGGAGAAGTTCATTTTGGTAATCAGAATCATTAAATCTTTCTGAGAAAATGTTTGAATAATAATATTGTAATGAGGAATAAATTGAAAATAATTATTTTAAAAGTTTCAACTGATACATAGGATTGAAGCAGGAAATCAATTGATTGATTTTTAGAGGGTCAAGAGAAAAAGTTTTAAAACTTTTTTGTTATTGGGTCAAGAGAAAAAGAAGAAGAGTTTAGCATGGTAAATTTATTATGTTATATTGATCCATTGGATGAGTATTTCATAATAAATTCCATTGGATTCTATTTCTATAAGAAATTCCATTAGAAAGAGACAGAGATAGAAACATTAATTGGAGTCACAAAATAAAGAATGATTAGACTTAGTTAATCAAACTGTAAAATTGTTTGTAAACTCAAAGAAGTTTGAAGTTTTTATATGACTCAAGAATACTTGAGAATGCTCCACAAATATCGAGAATAGTTGAAATAGTGAGACACGAATCTCAAATAAAGATGAAATTCAGAGAGTTATGAATTTCATTGGGTGGGAAGGATAATTTTTTTCCTTCCTTTTTCATTATGGGATGCCTATAAATAGAGAGTATATTACATTCGTACTTGCAATTATTCATGTGTGAAGAAAGATGAAGCATTGAAAATTTTGGGATAATTATTGAGATATTAACCCAAGTTTTGTTTTAGTTTGAAGATGAGGAAGTTCTGTCAGAGTGACTCCCATCATAAGAAGTTCCACCAGAGTGAGATCCATCAGAGAAAGTCTCATTAGATCAAGTTATATCAGATGGAGTTCCATCAGATGAAGTAATTATGAGTTTCTAATTGATTTCTTCACTCAGTTGAAGAATGAAGGGTAGAAGCATAATCGAACAGAGACCATTGGGTAGAGGTTACTGGATATAGGTTGATCAAAATTAAATTTTCTAAGTAAGTTTCATAGAAATAACTTATGGAAAGATTGAGTTTAAGTATATTCATATTTTTTGAATATCTGGAGTAATTTTCAAGGCCAACAATATCTTAAGATAATTATTGAAGTTCTTGAAGATTGTACACAGGTTAAGTTGATCTATCTTACTTGTAGAGGAAGTGAAAAACTTTATGAAGTGGATCTGAAAAGAAGTGAAAGGTTAATATTATATATGTGAATCCTTAATAGTTACTAGAAATACTTGTTTGTTGGGGTGTATAACCAACTATGGGAAAGAGGATATTAAAAGGATATTTGGGGGTATAACCAACTATATCAAAAAAAGTTGACTACTCATTTTTATAGATATTTACTGTTTGTGCCTTTATATTATGAAAATATTTTAGGGAAATAATCCATGTTGGTGGGAATATCCAAAAATGGAAAGGAGTGGGTATTTGTACCAAACCTTGTAAATATCATTTGATGCTCCATATTTATATTTTTTGCATACGAAGGGTGAGTTTTATATTTATAATTGAGTGGATCATAACTCTAACAAGTTTCATAGCTTAATAAAGGTTTATAAATTACTTAAGATTTTATTATAAAAATAAAAAGGTAATAATGATTCACCCCCCCCCCACTCAATGGTCTTGATCCTTATTTGGAAATTTAGTTGGTATCAAATCCAAGGTACCTCTAAAATATCTATCTCTAAGAATAGATAATTTCAATTCAGTGAACAATAGGGGTGTTCCTATTTTTTAGGGAAAAAACTATCATAGGTGGAATAATAGGATTTTAACCTATCTTTTATCTCTTAAACTTGATGTTAGAGATACATAAATAGTGGTATTTCCTTCCATCAATTAAGTTTTTGTGATAGCTGATAAGAGGAGTTTAAAAGCTGATAGAAAATATCATAATGATTTATTGATATCTCTTACTGAAAATGTTTATGAAAAGAATATTGGATTTTAAATGACTAAGAAGATGTGGTATAAGTTGAGAAGTAGTTGTAAATAAAATGAGAAATTTAAATAATACAAGTTAAAAATATAGAGAAGTGTATTTGAGGATATGAAAATGGATGATGATTAAAGTATTGATGGTTACTTTACAAGAGTAAATGAGATTATGAGTATCATCAAAAGTTTTGGTGAGAAGTTGGAAGATTCTAAAATTATTAAGAAACTGGTGAGAAACTTTTTAGATAGATTTGATTCCAAAGTTTTATCTTTATAATATCATGAAGATTTATCTTTGGATGAACTTCAGAATATTCTTTTGGCATATAAAATGAGAAAATCCCCTACTTTCAGAAAAAGGGTTGAGAATGAAACAAATATAAAATATTTGTTAAAATTTAAAAAAAATATATAAAAATGTTGAAGAATAATCAACTAATTCAGAGGTAGAGGAATAAGTTGAATATTTGAACATAATTTTTTCACTCCTTTCTAAGAAATACAATAAGGGGAAATTGAAAAGTAAAACACTCAAATGTTGTAATTTTGAAGGGAAAGGAAATTTTTCACAAAATTTTCCAAGGAATAAAGTAGAAGAGTATGAGTATGAAGAAGATGATAAGAAGTCTTATAAACAAAATAGTAAGAAACATAAAAGAAATATTCTCTTATGACAATAAGAATAAAATCTATTTGAGAAAAATAATGAAGGATGATTCCTCATCCAGTGATGAATATGGTCACTAAGTAAAATTCATTTATAAAGTCATAAACATAATTGTTTCATCAATAAGTGATTATAATTTTTAAGAAATAATATAAATGGAATTTATTCTCAAAAAGAATTTAGAGAAATCGCTTGAACATGATACTCATCTCAAGAAAGAAAGAATTAAGATAAAAAGGGATGTTGAAAGTATAACTTTTGAGAATGATGACCGAATTAAGAAAGAGGATACAGATATCAATTTTATTAGATCTCAAAAAATTAAGATTGGTGACCTTGAAAAAATATTGAAAAGTTATGAAGAAAAATAAGTTGACAATGAGAATCTCAACATGATAGAATTTTCACCTATTTAAGAAAGTAAGAAAAAAAATTTAAGATAGTTTAATCTAAAAATTATATAAATTTTATGAAAAATATTTTGGCTAAAAAATAATAAGAGTATTTTGAAACACAATCCATGATTCTTACAATAAAAATTAAATTAAGAAAGATGAGAGAAGACTTCACAAAAGCAGTTGAGGTAAAGGTTTAAACTTCTAAAGATAATAAAAAAAGGTTATACATAAGTAGATTAGTGAGAAAAAATCTTTCACCAATAAAGAAAGTAATTCATCATAAAATTATCTCCCTGAGCAAATTGGTTTAAAATTTATTAAGAAAAAAAAACAATAAAGTTATAAACAATTTTTTTATCAGTCTGAAAATTAAAGATTCATAGGTCAATATTGGTGTTGTGAAATTTTTGGACATAGGTATTTTTATTTCTTGTAAAACTTGTCTCTACTAGGAAACTAGTATAAATCAATGGGGGTTATGGTTAAAAAATAAGACCATAATTTTCTAAGAAATTTTTGGTACCAGAAAGGGAAACTCGGAAGGTGAATAATGTTGAAGCCTCAAAAAATAAAGATTAGAAGCTAAAGAAATTTGACTATGTTAATAAAGTTGATAAAAATAAATGTGATAAGTCTAAAAAGAAATAGTGCTTAGTAATTTGTACAGAAAAGGTTTCCATGGATAAAAAATTTACAAGATTCACAAAAATCAGCTGAACCAAAAGGTAAGAAAAATGTTTCTGAAGATGAGAGAAAAGTTGATAAAAAGATATCAACAGATTGTGATTTTAAGACTCATAAAAGGTGAAAAATATGTGAGCAATAAGGTAATGTTACTAAAAGTTATATGACTATCTTTCCAAAATAAGAGGAAAATGAGAAGAAACTTTTTAAGAAATTTTATAAGGATATATAGAAGGAAGAAAATACATCCAATTAAAAATCCAAGTAGTAGAAGAAAAATTCAAGACTGAGAGAGGTCTCTTAATTCAAATTTTGATTTTGAGAAACTACTAAGGTTCCTCTTTATTCCCAAAATATTTTCATTTTTGTATTGACTTGCAAAGAATTGAAGGGTTTGAAGTAAGGAATCTAGGAATTGATTCACTTACTCTTCTTGCAAAATAAAGTATGAGGTTTCAAAAAAATGATTTTTTGGGAAAGTTGTATTTTTTCACTTGAATAATTAGATATGTTTGTTGATATAGGTGCAGGTTATTCTAATATTAAAAAAATATTCTAAATATTTCAAAATATGTGAAAATATATTATGTGAAAGTTATGTTATGGAAAACATTGATAATATTGATTATTCACTCTTGTTTTCTATAATGGGTTTTCTCACATAAACTTAGAGTTGTTTAGTTAAAGGATATTTGTTAAGAAACTCATGTGATACTATTGTTCTCTTGAATAAGGTTTTTAATCCTTTTAAATTAATAAAAGAATTCATAAGTGTCCCATTTAAATTTTATTATCAATAATGGGGATAATACACGTAGAGGGAGTAAGAGAGAAGTGAATTTTGGAAGTGAAATGAATATACACATTGTTGATGTAATTGTTTTAAGTGAGTATTATTTTGAAGTAGGTATTTACAACAGCAAAAAAAAGATATTGTTTGGGAAAAGTTTTATTTTGGTTGTATTTTTTATCAATAGAAATCAATATAGAGAATATACTGCAGAGGTGAGTAAAGTGAGTTAACAACTTTCTCATTGAAAATTGGTGGAAATTGGATGGAGGAAGGATTCTTGAAAAGTTTTCAATCAGACCCCACATCGGATCCAGTCCATCAGCATTAGACTTTTGGATCCAATCCATTGGAATGATACATCAGATCTATTCCATCATCATGATACATCCAATTCAGGACATCAGAATGAGATTTAGATAGAAATCTAGAAGCTGCTAGAAATTAGTCTCGGGAAGAATCGGTATAATAAGTTATTGAGTCATAAGTTATTTTGGGAATCTGTGTTATTGGGAAAGTATAAACAATAACTTTCCACATTAAATATAATTATTATTTTCTAATCATTCATAATTTCAAAAATCATGAAGAAGAATTGATATAAGTATGTGTTTATGGAATAAAAGAGAATACGAAGTTACTGGTGGCACTGGTTCATCGAACACTATATGCCACTGATATATCAGAGGAACTCCTAACACCGATACATCATATTAGTAACTAATACTGATCCATCGGTATGACATTGATGCCAACCCATCATACAGGAAGCGAGAACCATTCTATCATATAGTTTTTGACAACAATAAAACATTGGGTGCAGAACATTGTATGGACCAGAGTTGATGAAAATGATTCATTTACCTGAGTATAGACAAAAGAGAAGTTTATTTTGGTAATTGGAATAGTTCAATTAGTATAATAAAATATATTAATAATACTATCATAATTATGAATCAATTGAAAAAAATTATTTTAAAAGTTTCAAATGATAAAGAGCATAGAAGAAGGAAATCAAATGATTGTATTTTAGAGGATCAAGAGCAAAAGTTTTAAATTTGTTTCCTTATTGGTCCAAGAGAAAAGAAAAGTTTGGTATAGTGAAGTTATGAATTTATATTGATCCATCAGATTATAATTTCATAATAAAGTTAATCAGATTCTCTTTCTGTAAGAAATTACATTAGACTGAGACTGAGGTATAAACATTAATCAGAGTCACAAAAAAAATAATTATCAGAATCAGTTAATCGAACTGGAAAATTGTTTTTAAACTTTAAAAAGTCTAAAGTATTTAGAATACTCAAGAATATTTAAGAAGGATCCAAAAATATCAAGAAGAGTTGAAATAGTCATACATGAAGCATGAATGAAGATAAAATTCATAAATTTATGAATTTCATTGAGTGGGATGAAGAATTGGTTTTCCCACCTTTTTTATTTTGGGATTCCTATAAATAGAGAGAACTGTAAATTCGTACTTGAAACTATTCATGTGTGAAAAAAATATGAATCTTTTAAATTTTTATGATAGGTATTGAGATCCCAACTTGAGTTTTGTTTCAGGTTGAAGTTGAGGAAGTTCCATCAGAGTGAATCCCATCAGATGGAGTTCCACTGAAGTGAGATCCATCGGAGTGAGTCCCATTGGATAAAGTTCCATCAAATAGTGTTTCATTAGAAAAATAAATTTTGAGTTGCCAATTGAGTTATTTAATATGTTGAATAAGGAAGGTCTAAAGAAAAATTGCATGGACTAGATTTGATAGAGACCACTAGATAGAGGTTACTAGATGGAGGCTGATCGGGTTAACTTTTTCTATGTATGTTTTCCAAACAAAACTTCTAGAATGATTAAGTTTGAGTATATTCATATTTGTTGAAAAATTAGAGGAAGTTTCAAGACTAACAATCTCTTAATAGAATTTTTTATGTTCTTGAAGATTGTACATAGGTGAAGTTGATACATCTTACTTATGGAGGAAGTAAAGAACATTCTGAAGTGGATTAGAAAAGAAGTGAAAGGTGAAGCTTGTAGCCATGGATACTTACCAATTACTAAAAAGGATTGTTTTCTGGGATGTATAACCAGCTATAGGAAATTATATATAAAAAGGATATTTGGGGGGGGTATAACCAAATATAGCAGAAAATTTTACTACTTGGTTATAGAACTATTTTCTTCTTTTATATTTGTATTATGGAAAGAAGTTAGTGAAAGAATTCATATTGATGGGAATATCCAATATGTCAAGGAGTGGGTATTTGTACCAAACCTTGTAAACATTTTATAGTGTTCCATGTTTATATATTTTCATATTAAAGGTGAGTTTGAAAATTATAATTTATTAGATTATGACTCTAAAAAGTTTTAGAGGTTAATAAATGTTTCTAAAGTACTTAAGAAAATTTATTATAAAAAGAAAAAGGTATCATTAATTCACCCCCCCCCCAATGGTCTCGATCCTTCTTGGGAACTTTAAAACCACCATATAATGGGTGTATTATCAGTTATCACAAACCAAAACATATCAGGTGTATTCTCAGTATCATAAATGACCACATATCATGTGTATTTTAAGTATCACAAACCATCATATACCAGGTGTATTCTCAGTATCACAAACCACCACATATCAGGTGTTTTCTTATTTAGCATTTATGCACACTGTAACTCATTCAAATTCAAGTTTTAAAACAATTTTATAAATATAAAATTGGCTAAGGTGTTCCATTATAATCACCTCACCCTTAGTTTTATATAATTTTAAAAGATAATTTTATAATAAAATCCCACATTTTAAACTTAGTTTTTAATTTAGGGGTCATGTGTAGAAAACTAGTATGATGTACAATGAAAGAACCAAAGGAAAAAAGAGTGTGGTTATGGGATAAACTTAGATACCACCTAACTTTGTCCTAGAAGTATTCACTTGTTTTATATTATCCTTTGATTTGACTTATAGTAAGAGAAATCGAAGTAGAAGACAAAAACCATGAAAATATGGTATTTTCATTAAAAATGTGAGGGAGAATTGATGGAGAGGAGACAATAATATTAACATAGTGATAGCCTTACCACAAGACTTATGACATGATATAGGGTAGTGTAAATAAAGGAGAATCAAATGAGATATTTCTAAGAGATTAGAGGAGAAGGGGAGAGCTTAGTACCACTACAAATGGCTAGAAAAGGGACCAAAATCATGTTAAAAGGGTTAGGGTTCATAAGATAAAAATTTTATTTTATCCACTCTTTATTGGGGTGCACGGTTTGGCTGCATTTTTGGCCAAATATTGCTCCAACTATGTGGCATCCACTATCTAAAATTCCCTCACCACACACTATTTGGCACACTATTCAACAAATAAATCAAAAACCATGTAGAACACCTCTATAATAAATTTTCAGTTTCACATGATTTATCTACCTATTTTTCAAAATTTTATATATCATGGACCTCCTCGGTCGAACTATCATGGTTGGGGTGAAAAGTTAGCACAAACCGTACAATAACCATGTGCCATGTTTTTCTTCTCCAGAAACTAATATTCCAAGCTCTGAACTCCTCAAACACTCTTGAGTCCTCCCCTAATCCCTTGGATACTCTCCAAGGACAAAAATTAGGGGCTTGTAATAATTTAAAAAAATGTGTACCTCTACAGAAGGAGGGTTAAAAAAACTGAGTTAAGATCTAATTTTCAAATCAATTAATGCACATTTCATGGTTAGGCCAAATAGTTTAACAAACCATGAAACAACTGTATGAGTGCTACTAAACATCACCTAGGGGGAATGCAATTATGTTGCATGGTTTGAAAAACTATACACCAAATGTGTGATGCTACGGTCCCAAACTTTTATTTCACCTGGTTAATCACACATTTTTTCCTAACCATTTCCTGTCCAATAACTCCCAAAATCCCATGCATAGTTTTCTAGAGAAGGTGCATGGTGTTCCCTAACTGTGCACCCTTAAAAAATTCAAAAAAATGATAAAATCATCCAGAAAATACCAAAACACAACAAAAACATTATATAACTTAAAAATACATAATAAAAGGGTGAATTACCCCAAATTGGGGGGTGTTTAGTAAAATGATATTGGTAAGTGCTAATGAGGATAGGGTTTTAAAAATCTATCAAACTTCTAATAATGTTTTGAAAATTCAATATCCATAAAAATATTTCATATCAATGCTATTTTGAATTCATTTTTTCAAAAATCAAGGTAATTACTCACAAGTTATTGGTGAATTTAAAATGGAATTGGACATTCTACTTAATCTCAATGGTTTCCTAAAAACAAAGAAATATAAAACCAAGAGAAAACATAAAAAAATATATAAATCAAGCTAAATTTACCCCAAACTTGGTTTTCTCACCATCACCAATTTAACTCATGTATTATATACATAATATGTATAAAATAACATGTAAAATGAAAAAAAAAGTATATAAAAGATTTATATAGCATGAATTTGTATCGTACAACCCATTTGAAATCTATAATTAGTCTTTAAATTTACTATAAAGTGATTTCCTATTATTATTACCAAAAAATGAATCAAACATATGCATTATTATAATAAAAATAAACAATAAAAAAAATGCCCGTATAGTTTTTCTTAGATAATTTATCTATAGTTTTTTTCTTTCTAGTGCAGGTAAATGAATTCCTTTTATTAAATCTGTTTGGAAAACATCAAAAATAGTTGTTAAAATATGATTAAGCTTAAGTAAATTTAAAAATACAAGGAATTTTTGGGATAAACCCCCCAAGTATGTGTTGTATTTGGGATATACATAGCTAGAATATTTGTGGGTCATCCCTAATATGATGGTCATTAGGATTGTGTGGTAATAATCACTACATGTTCTTTATTCATCTATTATTCACACTTTCCTTCTTCTATAAATTCATATAAAACTTCATCTTTAAGTCCTTATTTCTAGTATAAAGTAGTTTATCCACCTATTTGTGATGTTTCATTTTTATTTTAGTAGAGGTGGGACCAAAAATATAAGAATACTCTTTTTCTTCAACCTTAGACACCTTGTTTCCCACTTCATCTTTATCTGCTAAAGTGGGCACCACAATCCTCTATTTCTCTTCTAATTTATATTCCTCTTGTTATTCAACCAAATAATTCCTCATTAGTGTTGATTATATATTTTTAAAATAAGGAAAAATAGATACCCCATGCTTGAGCTTCCACTCTTGGAGATGAATCTCAGGACATGGACCATGTTCAAGAACCTGATTGTGTTGGAGGAGTGCCATTACCTATATAACTAAGCATTGATGATGGAAAAAATGATCAACATGGAAAAAGAATAGGATCTTCTGATCAATAATAATTTGATCCAAAACTCCTTGGGAAGTACTATGGTTACGTGGTTTAGATCCTCAAAAACCTCTACTAGAACATCATAAAGAAAAATTATTAATTCAAGGGGTGTGTATAGAAAAACTAAAGAGCGACTATTTACTGAATTTTTTTAGGGTCACCAACATCATGGTGATGATTCTGGTGCTAGGTATTGACATGTGTTCATTTTTTTATATGGTATATCCATTGATTCTGATTCTTCTATTTCCTTGTGTTATGGTTATTGGTGGAATATTCCATTTTCTAGGATCAAAAAAATAAAGGAAAATAATTTCAAATTTAGATTTAGTTAAATAAAAATAAATTAAATCCAAATTAAGTGTATATCCCTTATAATATTCAGATTGTATCTATTTTTTATCATAAAAAAATGTCTAGAAAGTGTTTTGGTGTGGGGGTAGTCATTTCAAGTAGTGGGTCTTAAAATTTTTCTTTAAAATACACCAATTAAAAGGATGTTTCTCTATCCTATTTCCATCTAATTCACACTTTAAATCTATTAATTTTGTATCTTAAACATAATAAGAATCATATTTCAATTCATTTTTAATAAAATTAAATCAAAATAATTCTAAGTTTTCATAATCTTTCTATATAAAACCCTACTTTCACTTGAAAACCCATGGGAAGGAGGGTAAAATTGGTTGGGAGTAAAGGTCCATGTAAATTTTATTCAAACTCTTTGATATCCTCACTTTCAAAGACCTTAGTAAGTTTAGAATCACCTCTTATTTTGATTATAATCCTAGCACCATGAATTGTTGGAGGGTGGCATTCATCATTTCCATTAGCACCTTAAACTCTTTGATATCCCTTTTGTTTTTAGTGTATAAGTACATGGTTGAGAGTAAATCCATGATATTAGGATTTTATACATTTTTTTATGGTCTAGGGGTATTTAAAGTTGATGATAGAGTTTATTATTATATTATAATCCATTCACCCATACATTTGTGTGAACCAACGGTAACATGTTCATTACAAGTGGACATTATTTAATTTATTGTATGGGAATATGTGGAAAGATATAATGGTTAGATTATCGGTTCATGGAGAGGTCTCTCAATAATATAGTGATTTCATTCACTTTTTGAAACTTTTAAAAGATATTTTTATCTAGTATAAATGAATGGTGTTGTCCCTAATTGTGGGAATATATGAATGAAAAGAAATAAAAGAATAAAATATAAAAACAAAGAAAACTATTTAAAAAGTGACCAAATAAAAAAACTAATTTAGAAAATCTTCCAAGATACTATGCCAAATTTTTTAAGATTATTTTCACTAACCTCCTCAAATAGTATTTTATTTCTATAGGGATTATCTTAGTGGATGAACCTAGGTTGTTTCTCGTAGAGTCTTAAAATCAAGGATATTCTTCTTATAACTTATGATTTATTTATTTAAATTAAATAATGAAAAAAAATTCATTTTAAACATTTATATTTATAGAGATTAAAGATAAAGTTAAATAAAATGATGTTTAATTTTGAAATTTTAATTAAACATGAAACGAAAGAAAAATAAAAAACAATTTTTTGAAAGAAAGGTGTTGATCAAGGGATAATCCAATGTGTTCCTTAAATGTTTGGTATTTTTTATCTAAATCAATTCAATGCCACAAATAAATGCTAGTGAATAAGGTATTCTTTATTATTTATGTCCATAAATTACTAACATTCTCAAGAACCACTCTAAAAACACTGATCATTTAAATTCTCCTTGGTGGATAGGTGAAATGAATTCCTCAACCTGAATAACATATTCACTCACTCCCTAACCAAATACTTATACCATTATACACTCATATCACTCTATTAAACCATATAAAGAATTAATTGAGTAAAGGGATATATGAAATAATTAACATTGAGGAAAATAAAATAGTAAAAATTAAAAATAAGAATTTTATTCCTACTTATTTTATCATCTAAACACATTATTCTACTAAGAAAAAAATTAAGAAAATAAGAAATAAAATCATAAAATTTGGAATCATATAGTTTTATCCCTCAAATCAGACCTTAATTAGACTTTATTACTATGTATTAATAGAAACACATCACAGAGAGAATAATGAAATGGAAATACAATAGAATAATATAACACATTAGAAGAAGAATCATAATGATAATTCACTTTACTAAATGAAAAAAATGAAACATAGTAGGTAAAATAGAATAGAGAAGCCCTCAAGTGTTACCCCCAATTAGGGTAATGAAAAATAATAGTTAATCTCTATATAACCCCTCATACCCATTTATTAATAATACAACCCCCTCCCTTTCAACAGAATAAAAATAGAAAATACTAGTTTTCCTTCATGTGTGTGGATGATTTAGATCTCTGTATCTCTCTTAAACAACCTCAATCTAGTTAAAATTAGGTGATTTATAGTGTAATGGAATATATGGTAGATGTGTCTTTATTAGAGAGATTTACTTCCAAGGGAAGGGATCAATTAGAAATTGGGCTATATAAGAATGGGTAATTATTATTTGATCAAGTCCTGAATTGGTGGGATCAAGTGATGCAGGTCAGGGAATGAGTGGGATGTGACCAGTACATAGATACAAAGAAGTTAGTTATGTTAATTAATCAAGAACCCAAGAATCACTGGAATTAGATGGTTAGAATAGGTCGTGTTGTAATGGCTGGGTCTTTAATATGCTATTTCTTAGAGGATTTATTCATGCTAGTACAAGGGTATTGAGGTTATATTGTAAGGGATCATCTCAATTTAGTCTTGTTGCATGTAATACTAGGATACCATTATATTTAATGGGGAATATATATGATTAAATAGTAATTACACTCCTAGATTTATAGATATTGGGTAGCTATGGATTAGTGTGTTAAAATAGGTTTTGTAAGGAAAAATGGGTATATCAAAACTAATAAGGATGATTAGTGGGGAGCTATATGAAATACATGTTGGTATACTTGTTCACACTAAAGAGTTGGATCATGATCATTAGGGAGAGCTAGAGTGGATCTCATCCAGTCTATTAAGGGGTAAATGATTAGGGTTTGTGAATTGGTTGGTCTTGAAAATATGTATCATGGTGAATACATGGTGAATGATGAAATTTAGGATATAAGTGGGTAGGATCATGGTATTTAATTTTAATAGACCTGTGAGATTGTTTATATCCATCTCATCACTCTATTTCTTACACAAAACAAGAATAAAAATAAAAATATATACATTTGATTTATTAGTATAAATTAAATTCTAGATTCAGAATAAAATTTATTTATCAATTTAAATTAAAATTTTAAAAAAAATATATAATAATTTAATTTTGAACAAATGAAAATTCAAAATTTTAATCGATCGAATTAGAATGTTGGGAATCAGGGCAGAAAGCAACTAATGAAAAACATTGCTCTAGATGATCCCCTATGAATTTGGTGTCTAGAACTGGGAAGTCTGGGTACCCTGGCCACTGCATCAAGTCATCCCTTCGTTTTATTTTGGTTCTCCAAAGGTATTCATTCTGAGAAATGAACAAGTTCATGACAAGAAAACATGAATGCAATCGTAAATTAAAAAACAATGAAGAATAGGATTATGTGAATATGACATGCATACAAGTTTTCTAAAAGGAGATGTCAAATTAAGACATCAGTTGTTATTTTAAGTTAATGGAAGATATGACTATTTCCCCTATTATACGTGATATTTCAAATGTTGAAGGGTGATTTCTGCTTTCAAATCTATGGAAAATATATTTCATAGGATTAATATAGAAATGGAAGGATATTTTATGATGAATTTGGGCTCTCAAAGAATAGGAACCAGGATAGAATAAATGGGAGAAAAGGTCTATGTTTCCATGGTTACACTGAAGAAAGTTTTATTGGTATTTCATCATACCAAGAAAATCATAATTTTTGGAAGCTATGGTTACTATATAGAGGTTGGTTTTGATGTTGTCTCTAGATTTTGGTGTACCAAAAATATCTTGGGTAGTTTAGAAGCTTGATAGAGGAGTCTTCAGAAAGACATGGAATTCTGATAGGGTTAGGCTATAGACGCGGTTCATAACACAACTTTTTTTTTGGAATTTCAAAAAAAAACGGGGGGATGAAAACCCATTCCTAGTTTCTTTGGATAAATTTTACATAGAGTAATTTAGATGATTTTCACAGAGTCGGTTGAATGATCGGATCATGGTTTCAAAAGATTGAGGACGTACTACTTTAGTGGGAGCCTAGATGATGAAATTATCATGGAGTGGAGAACCGTGTAGGAACTAAAAAATAATAGTGAATGGAAGCTTGAATATTTTTGACATTGGTGAAGAAATTATAATAGTCTTCAAGTAAAATATTGTTGACTCGACCTATGAAAAAATTCTCAAATCAGAATTGATTTATGTCCAACCCATTTATTGTAGAAATAGAAATTTATTAATGGAGATATTTTTATAAATATTAATTTAAGAGTTTCTCTAAATATTAAAAGATATTTGTTCTCAATATTAATAAATAAATAAAAGGAATGTTGATTGTATTAACTAGAGATATATATTTAGTGTCTATATAAATGTATGTAGTGATATTTTGGAGTACGAATAACAAGAACTGATAGGACCTAACAAAGGCAGGTGTGGATCCCCATTTAGGGAAGCCAACCTAGGTGTACAAAAAGTTATGGAGTCATGAGAGGCAAAGGTAGAGGTCAAGACCCACAAGGTTGAAGACTATAAGGAGGGAAATTGAAGATGCAATTATCTAATAATGTTAGTGGTACATTATTTAGTGTTCTAGGTAGATATCTAGAAGATGATAATTTGTGTAATATAAATGTTTCTCCTCATTAAATAAAAGTGATTTTTTCATTCTCCAATGGATGTAAAATAAAATTATGAACCATGTAAACCTATTGTTAATTGTTTTGTACTTTGTTCTTTCATGTGTTTTTGTTTTTCATGTTTTTTGTTCACTTTTTGTGTTACTTATATTGATTCCATTGGGTGTACTAGAACCAGATGAAGGTATGACTTAGTGTGGTGGTTGGGGTTCTTGGAATTCCCATTACAAACACATGTAACCAAATATCTCAGGTAGAATCTATACAGTAGATCAAATTCATGCATATTCATTGGATATAGATATGAGTATTTCATATACAATCTTTTTTATCCAAAGGATAGAAAGGTGATCATAAGCATATTACATTACTTTTGTAGAGATTGATAAGGAGATATTGTTGTTAAAGCATTTCTCTAAGATTTTGGATTCATCTAGAAGAGGAATAGGGTTCATTTTGATCTCAAAATTTCTTTAGACTTGATTAAGTAATCCATATATCATTCCTAGATGAATCACATCAACATTCCATATAATTGGATATGTGGGGTGATAGATTGGTAGTTGTTGTGACTTGTGAAGATCCGCATAAAGGATATCCAAACAAACATGCTAAAAAAGGTGGTATCTTGGGATAATCTAGACTTTTTCAAATCTTCTAGGTGATTATAGTCAGAGGGATTGAATTTAAGAGGTTTTACAACTAGTATATTCATTGAATATTTAGGTGAATGAATTGAATAGATTAAATTCCCCTAAAATTCAATGAATAAGTATCAATGAGAATAAATGTATTAAATATGACCAATGTGTTTTTAATTAAATTAAACACATTGACCATGGATATATAAGGATTCCTTATGGATAATCCTTCATCATCTAATGAAATTCAGTGATCTTATTTACATTATGAGAGCCTTAAGAGCTCCAAGTGAGAAATAAATGGAGGATCAAGTGGGGGAAATTCATGTAATCCTTTTTCTCCATGAAATAAAATTTATTTTTCTATAACCATTACCTTTCTTAGTGATTAGTGAATCACAACATAACATTACAATCAATCATGATTTCCTCTTTAATTTTAATTCAAAATCAATTCAATAAATTAAAAAATAATTATATATCAAAATTGCGCGATGAGTAGAAATTTTTAAATGAAATTGAAATTCAAAATTACATTTTAAATTTAGATGAGTAAATTTCAAAATATATTTTAATATTAAAATGAAACAATTTAGGCAATTTAGATATATTCACTCCAAACAAACAAATAATTTCATTGGGGCTTGGGACTGGTGGGTAACTGTTTAAAAATTCATGATATGAAGAGGATATTTTTATATTAGAATGAAATGAATTATCCATCATTCAAAGTATAATGAATATTTATCACTCAAAGATCCTTTCAATGAATCACCCAACTCAATTTCCTATTTTCAAGATAAGTCCACATGTTATAACAAAATAAGGGTAATGGAAGATCATTCCTATCTCTCACTTTTTTATAAATATTTTTTTTATTTTTTTAAAGAATGGGATATAAAAAATTTATTGAATAAGAAATAAATCATATCCTTTCTTTTTTTTATGAGGTTCATAAGTCATGCAAATTATCATAATAAATAATTCAATCCCCATTCTTCTCTTTTTTCTATTTTCTTTTTTTACTATTTTTTTGAGGAAAGAAATTAATGTAATTGGACTTATATACCTTCTCTAAAATGGTATCTCTACTCAAAATTTCCATATATTGTAATCCATACCAAGATAACACGTGAAATATCCTAATTCCCCCCACAATAAAAATGAACAATGATCAATCAATGTATACAAGAGTGAATGTGTGTGGGGAAAAAGTGTTTCTAATGTGGCTAACCTATAAGGTATTCCATTAATACTATAGATTTAACAAGTAAAATTATAAGGGTAGGTATAATAGATAAAAAAAGGGTTTATTTCAAAGAAGTAACTCAATCACACTAACACATTTCTTCATTCTAAAAATCTTTGATAAAGGATAAAATCAAGTTCTAAATGAAAAAAACAATATAAGTTCACTCAATAATTGATTAACTAGGAAGAATATCACAATAGTGGTTTGGAATGTGTAACATACCCAACTCATTACATCCTCGTGTGACTGATATAGGTAGTTATGTGACCTCAATCACACCTCCTTGTATTCTAAAGGTTACCAACTAGTAGTGAGGGTGTAAGGAATATAGTGGGGAGACTATACCCTATAGAACAGAGTATAAATCACAAAAAAAATAAGATAAAAATCATAATTTATAACTCAATAATATTATATATAAATACCAAAAAAACAAATAATAATAATAAACCATGTCATTCCATATTTTATTCCATACTAAATTTCATAGTGAATGTAATACAAGTAAATAACTAAAAAAACTTCATAATAAGATAAACTAATCATGATGTAAAACTCAAGAATATGATAGATGAATACCAAAAAAACAAATAATAATAATAAACCATGCCATGTCATACTATATTTCAAACTAAATGTTATGTTGAATGTCACACAAGTAAACAATTTAAAACATACTCCAAAAACCCCAATACAAAACCCCATGCTCAGTCTAGTCTCCATGTTCCAATATCTTCCAGAAAAGAAACCAATCAAGCATAAGGCCCATTTCCCTTGTCCACACCTACATCCATGAAGTTTACTAAAGTACCAAAGGTCACTCGAACAGGGTGTGATTACAACTCAGTAGGATGACACCCATGGTTTCAAAACAATCTGGTATGAATAAATAGTGCATGAAAAAGTATGATAAATAGGGGTATTAATCCATAAATTAATGTAGATCATAAAATAAACTTGTAGACCCTCAATCTATTGTTTAACACTCAGGGTTGACCAAACCTGATTTTTCATGATGTTGGATATATATTTCCATTGGTATATTCTCCTATATAGGATTAATCATTCATACCATATATCAAATAACTAGTAAAAATTCCTAGTGGTGGATTCTCTTGCATAGGATGAATCGACCATGTCATATTAAGTAACCAAACATATTTCCATCGAGTATAAAATAACCAATAAAAACTATGATCTATGTGAATCTTCATACTAAGGACGGTTATGTGTTCTTAGGGTGCAAGACCATGACAAGAGAAAAAGTAACCATATCATACTATACTCTATACAAATTATCATAATATAGTCTCTTATGTGTTCACATGGTGAAACACCATACCAATTGAAAAAGTATCCATGTCGTACTGAACTCTATGTGAATTCTCATGCTAGAGCCACTTATGTGTTTCCATGGTGAAATACCATACCAAGTTCAAAACTATCATAGGAACCAATGTGAATTCCCATGCTAAGGCCACTTATGTGATGATAGGACATAAAACCTTATGTTAATTCTCATGCTAAGACTAATTTTACAATTCAAAACAATTAGGATAGGTCACACTCATAGTGTTCCGTCATGATCTCACATGTTTCACATATTATAAAAAAACAAAATAGACTTTAGGGATTTATTTTAGACTGCCCAACTCAAGAACAGAGAAGAATAGAACCCAAAATAGAGTTTTGTATCAACATGCATCACAATTATCCCTTATAGAAAGAAATTTACACACACTGTTCAGGCTAAAAGAAATGGATCAAAGGAGGAAACAATAGTATTTCACTAAAGAAAAGTGAGGCTTTCCAATTTTGAAGCACCATATTGAAGAACCTAGGAAAGGTTTTGGAGAACCTCAAGAGCCTTGGAGAGATTTCACAATTATTAAATCTATAATTAGGGTAAAATTAGTGTTTAATATGTGTTTAAAAGAGGTTTTGGGGGATAGAAATATGATTTGTTTCCTCATAATCTTGGTCCATCCCGACACCACCAGTTGGAGATCCCATTGGATGGATGGTGGTCTCCTATAGGGAACCCCCTTTGGATATCTTCCCACTAGTGATATGGTGGGTATTCTATAGCCTTACCAGGATACTAGTCATCCCACTTGATGGTTGATGGCCCTGAAGTACCTCCAGTGCTGCAAGCCACCTCTGGCCTTCCACTAACCTGGATCTTCTGAGCCTCTTAACACCTATAAGACCTTTATTAAATCCAAGAACATGCTTCAATTATAGAATTAAATAGGCTCAATAAAAACTTAAAGAGGAACATGCTTGGGTAAAAATATGGGATCTTATAACCTCCCCACCATATAATATCTCTTCACAAAGTTTTTCTCCCAAGAATCAATGTGGGGTATCAGTGAATAATTTGGTCCACTAAAACTACATTAAAGACTCCCTCTCCAAGGTATCTTATTAAAATTTCTCATGCTTACATTACACTCACACTAAAGACATGGAGTTCTCTCATGGATTCTTTTCACTAATTTCCATGATATGAATCAGATGTTCCTCAAAGGACATATCAACATCAATCTCAATGTCGTCAATATCAATCATGTGATATGATTCAAGGTGATGTCTCTAAAGCTGTGACACATGAAATAAATCACACATGGAATTGTATCATTGTAGAATATCCAATCGGTATTCCATTGGATCGACCCTCTCCACTATCTCAAACATCCCAATAAACCTGGGTGCTCACTTTCACTACTTATGGATACGGAATTTCCCTGACTAGGGAGACACACAAAGAAAAACTTGGTGGCCAACCACAAACTCTAGTGGTAATATCCAATGGTACACATATGATTTATACCTACTATATGTGTTCACAAATCACTTTTTGATCAATTAAACCAACTCATATTTCTCCTACATGAAACTAAGTCTAATGAGAGCTAACTTGCCTTCCTCTAACCAGAACAATGATAGATATCATGTCCTCTCATATAAGGCCTTGAAAGGATCCATTTGGATTGATATCAATAATATTTTTTTTATAATTGATCTATAAGATTTCTAGATGAATCTACCAAGAACCACCAAAGTCCAAAACATAGGCTCACAATATATCCTCCATAATCTAAATAATCCGTTCAAATTGGTCATCAGTATAAAGATGATAAGTTGTTTTTAGAATAACCTATGATCTCAATTCATTCATAAGTCCCTACTAGAACTATGATGTGAAACAAATATCTCAACTAGAAATGATACTTCTTAGAACATCGTGCAATAGAACTATCTCTTTCATGTAGAGATTTCACATATCATCAACGGTGAAGGTATCCCTAATAAAAACAATTGGGATGCCTTCTTCAGTTTATCCATGATCACCCATACTACATAATTTTTTTGAGGTGTCCTTGGTAATCCTATCATGAATTCTATAGTTACATCATCCCACTTACATTATAGAATTGTAAAAGCCTCCAATAACCCAAAATGCCTCTAATGATCATCCTTAACTTGCTGACAGGTGAAAAATAATGCCAAAAATCATTTTATCTTCTTATTTATCCCTAGAAACTAGTATTTCCTATATAGATCATGATACATATTTATCAGGATGGGATGTACCACCCATTTAGAATCATGAAATTCCCTCATCATCTCCTTACTCAAACCCATAGGAGCCTAGATACTTCCATAGACTAGAAGAACATCACTGCTTCCTAAAGAAAAACCTGATGGTGGATCCCCACCATATATGTTATCTATTATATCTAATCCCTCCAAATTAGATAAGTTCCCTATATTGATCTAATTTAGAAATATGGGAACAACATAGGTCGGTGTTAGAGTTTCTCACCCTTGGGAATCTTGAACATCCATATGCAAATCCATAAACAGTTCCATTAGTTGCCACTCATCACAATATTCCCACACTACCTCTGACTGCACATTCCTAATCAATGCATCAGCAATGACATTCCCATTTCTAAGAGTATATGCAAACTTGAAGTTAAAAGACTGCAGATACTCGACCCACCTTCTCTACCAAAGGTTTAAGTCCCGCTATGAAATTATGTACTTCATGCTCTTATGATTTGTGTATACCATAAACCTATTCCCAAAAATATAATGTCACCAACATATTAGATCATATATAACTGTATATTACTCTAGATCATGAGTAGTATAATTCCTCTCATAGGGCCTCAACTGTCTGGATCCATAAGAAACCACTCAATCCTCCCACATCAAAACTATTTCAAGCCCGACTCCTGATGCATCACAGTACACGATATACTCCTTACCCATCTTAGGTAAGTTGAAGATCAATGTTTTGTTTAACCTTATCTTAAATTCCTAAAAATAATCCTCATAAGAATCTGACCAAACAAACTTCACCACTTTCTTGTTCATCCTAGACATCGGTGCTGCCAGGATAGAGAAGTCCTGGATAAAATGACGGTAATAGCCTTCCAGACTTAAAAAGCTTCTAATCTCAAAGAAATTATTGGTTTGTTCTCAATATATCAAGTATACTACCTTCTCTAGGTCTACTAACACTCTAGAATCTGAGATATCATGACCCATGAAGTTTAATTTATCAATACAAAAATGATATTTAGATATCTTCATGTAAAGTAGATTTTATATTTGTATAATTAGAACAATGATAAGATGTTGGGAATGATCATCTCTAGACTAGGAGTGCACAAATATTTCATCGTTTAAAACCACCACAAAATGATCTAGGAATTAATGGAATATCTGATTCATCAAGTCCATTAATATCGCCTGTGTGTTCATCAAACCAAACGAAATCACTATCAACTTGTACAAGTCATACCTACTCCTAAAAGTAGTTTGGGTTATTTTAGATGGACACACCCTCAATTGATAGTACCATGACCTCAAGTAAATATTGGATAAATTCCAAGAACCTCTTAGTTGATCAAATAAATCATTGAAGCATGGAAGGGATATCAGTTCTTGAACGCAATTTGGTTTAGTCTCTAATAATCCACATAGAATTGAAAATTCATATCAGCCTTCTTGGAGAAAATCACAAGAGAACCCCATGGTAAATTATTAGGCCATATGAATCCCTTAGATTCCAAATCTTCCAACTACACTTTCAACTCCCAAATATCCATTAGTTTTATCTTGTAGGGAGGAATAGAAATAATTTCATCTCCTGAAACTAACTCAATAGTAAACTTGATCTCCCACTCAAGTGGTAATATGGATAACTCTTCAATAAAAACATCCTAAAAGTGTTTCAATACTAGAGGAAATTTACTCTATTATAACTCACCATCACCCAAAAAAAGTCTTGTTATTTGGGTTTTTTATACAATCCGATCTACACTAAATTTGTACTGCATGACCAACCTGAAGATCCCATTCACCCTGGCGAATATAGATACCCCATTTTGGAGATAGAAAATTAACTCTACTATGATTCCATTTGATATGAACCTGGTGCATAATTATCTAATACATACATAGAATCAAATCAAATATTTTCATTTCTATAATAAACTGCTCTCAAAAGAAACGGTGTCTATAAATTTCAATAGAACGCTCTTTATAACATCTGATACCCTCTAATTTCACCCATAATGGCGTGATGATGGTCATGACACCATCAAACTTCTCTAAAGACAAAACCAAACCATTGGAAAATTGAGAAAATATAAAGGAATTCAATTCTACTATATCAAGCAAAAAACAGGAAAGGGTAGATGATATAAGAATCATACCTCTAACAGTAGAAGTCCCTACATCTAAACATGTAAGAGTAGACTATATGGAATTCATCTAACTCATCCCTCTACCATGGACTCTAGTATTAACCCCCTGAGATGTTCCTTCTAGCTGGCATTATCACTCCTATGTTGGGGTACCACATCCCCTACAGCAGCTCAAGCTATCTATGGAACTCTAACTACTAGTCTGTTGAGGGGTAGTTAAGTCCTTCCAAGACTCAGGTTTCAACCCTGATCCTTTTCCATCACTTGACTAATGACTAATCCTACTAAACCTTTGTATTTGTACCATCCAATTGAAAGTGTAGCAATCTACCTCAGGGGGAGGACACTAGAATCTTCTATGGCCTACCCTACCACATTGAAAGAACTATGCCTATCCATGGTCCTGAAAATACTATCCACTCCTCAAGATGATATTTATCATTGTCCTGATGATAACTTTCATAGTGGAACTTCTTAATACCCAAATAAGAGCTCCCTGATTGTCCTGATGAGACTTCCTTCCCACCACTTGGGGCATTCTTTAGGTTTCCTTCCATGATGAGAGCCTAATTATTCATGTCAATAAAGTTTATGGGGAAAAAATAATTCACCTATCACTTGATCCCATAGTAAAGATCATCCTATAAGACCTTAAATCTAATTATCTCATATACTAACAAATATGGAGAAAAAAATTAGTTTGGTAAAATGTACAATGTGGTCCATCACTGGCATGCTTTCCTTCATCAGTTGCATGAACTCCCAAGCCCTCTCAACCCTTAGTGTCTCTAGATAAAAGTGACTTGATATATTTATCTAAAATTAATTCCAAGTTATCTCCTCTTTTTGTTTTTATTTCTCTATGATTTCCCACCAGTTCTTGGTTGGTCCTTATCACATTTAAGCATCAAGCATCACCCTCATGTTTGTAGGTGTCTCTAGATGCTTAAAGATCATTTGGACTAACTTGATACTAAACTCAGATATCTAGGGTCCTTTATACCTAGTGGATGTGGGTGGTTTATACAACTAAAAATATGTGTTTAGATCAAAAATATAAGTAACAACATTATTATTCTCCCTCTCCATGGATCACATGACTCATAGGAAGCTATCAAGAAGGTGATCATCAATCTGTTCTCTATATCTGTAGGATGTTCTGGCTCAGATGTGTTAGGTGTGTGCTAATTACTATTCTCTTAACACTTAACATAAATATAATGCGGAGTAATTTTATATAAAAGGTTCAACACACTCCTTATATTTCAAGATACACAACAAGATCAACCTCATAAGTTCAATACAATAATACAGAACCACTAACACAAGGTTACTCTAAAACATGTCTTAACAAGTGAACTAGAATTTCATAATAGTTTCATTTAGTCCTTTTTATCTGATATTTTTAAGGGATGTATTTTCATAGTTTAGATAGTTATATATATCATATATGGTAAATATATCCCTAGCATGAACAATTCATTTCAACATACTTCCCTACATGCCTACCATGATGCATGTATACTCACCTCGTTCTATACTAAACCATGAGTAAAATCTCATAAAATGATAACATCACATAACAAGTGTATCACCCAATGTGAAATAACATCACAATTATAAAAATTGAACATAAATAATACTAATACCATCCCTAAGAACATGAGTTTTCTCCCATAAATAGATATGCATGAGCTCATTACCAAGCCTTAACAAATCCTAGTCTCTTATCTACCTTCCCCAAATAGTAAAGCAATATAAAATAATTATTCTCTAATACCAATTTTTAATTTAACTTTCTTATAACTTCCTCACATGATCAAGAAGGGTAGTTATGTGACCACAAGTGAGACTCATCATACACCAGAGGCTATCAACTAGTTTTAATAGTGTAAGGAATATAGTTGGGAGACTATACCCTCTGGAATAGAGTAGAAATCACAAAAGAATTAAGATAAATAAATCATGAAATACAACACAGTCCTATGAAATATGAATTCCAAAAAAAACAAATAATAATAATAAACCATTTCATGTTATATTGTATGCTAAACTAAATATCATGATGAATATCATATAAGTAAACAACTAAAAACTAACTCAATAATAAATATTCCAAAAACTCTAGTTCCAAACCCCATGCATGGTCCCGTCTCTATACTTTAATCCCATCTAGTAAATCAACCAATCAATCATAGATCCCCTTTCCCATGTCTAAACCTATATCCATCAAGTCTTCTTGGGTACCAAACAACACCCAAACAGGGTTTGAGTAAAGCTTAATAGGTTGACACCCACAGTTTTTAAACAATAAAATATGAATATATAGTGCATGAAATAGTATGATAAATAGGGTAATTAATTCATCAATTAATGTAGATCATAAAATATATTTGTTGAATCTCAAGCTCTGAGTTGAAACCTGTTATCAACCAAACCTTCTTCGACACGATGTTAAATATCTAAGTCCATTGTAGGATTCTCTTTCCTATGATGAATCACACATACCATGTATCAAGTAACTAGTATGAATTCACAGTGGTTCATTATCATTCCTAGGAATAATCACTCTTGTTATGTTAAGTAACCAAATATATCTCCCTCAGAAATCAAATAACTAAGAAAAACTAGGGTCTATGTGAATTCTCATGCTAGATCTACTTACATGTTCTTAGGGTTCAAGACTATTCTAAAGGAAAAACTAATCATGCCATACTAGACTCTATGTGAATTCCAATGTTGGAGTTTTTTACATGTTCCCATGGTGTAATATCATACTAAGGTAAAAATTACTAGTGTCATACTGGAATCTATATAATTCACTTGTTAGAGATTCTTACATGTTCCCATGGTGCAATACCATACCAAGGGTAAAAGTATCAAAGGACCCAGTGTGAATTCCCATACTAGGGCCACTTACGTACTAAAAGGACATCATACCTTACGTGAATTCTCATAATAAGGAAAATTTTACAATTCAAAACAAATGAAAACAATATTTAATGCATCCCAAATTTACCAATCATTACAAACATGCAATCATATTCCATATTGGTTAATTTAACCAAATTAATAATTATCAACCATTTAATTTTATTAAGCTGAGATACCAATTGTCACAAAAATTGTAACAATTTTATTTCACTTATCAATTATTCTCAATTACCATTCTCAAGCCATTATATCTATATTCCATCATATTATCATTCCAATTCCAATTACATGCCAATTAACCACTTCTAAGCTAACTGATTATTTATCAAGAAAATAACATCAATTCACATGCTAAGTTAATTCACATGGTTAATCCAAACCATAAACAATTTCCAATTAATCCTAGGATCTAGTTTCACATTTTTCAAGTTCCAAACTAGTGTCATAGGTTGGTACACCTCTTGGATGGCCGCAAGTTATAGTTGTAACTCTCCCACCCAAACCACTAGGTTTGATTTGGAGGGTCACATGACCTCATGAGTGTCTCCCCATATTAAAGAGACTTCCAAATAATAGTGAGGGTATAAGTAAATCAGTGGAGAGACTATACCCTCAATATCATGTCATAGGATCAATAATAAACCAAAAAATAATATAATAAATAACCAAAGTAAACATGTGGAAACTAATGAATGTTATACACATCATACAATAATAAGTGGATCCTAATGTGTAAATCATGTATAGTGTAAAGGAGAAGATAAATAAATAAATAAGGGGGTCCTTAAAAGTCAGTCTCAGTCCTATACTAGCTCTATTCTCCTCTACTCAATCATCTACCATAGGGATATTTCCCTTCATCGAATATCTAGTAATCTACAAGCACACTGAAATTCCCGAGTAGGGTGTTAGTACAAGACTCTATAGAAAACCATTAATGCATACTTAACCAAGTGAGATCAATTAATACAGGTTTAATCCATGATAATAATAAATTTGTAACAAGAAAATAAACATACAATCAAAAACTTAGTGGTAGTGCACTAACCAAGTCACCTTAAACCTTGTTTGTACCTACTTAGGATCTATGTTAGAAGGATGAAAAAAATATCGATAAATTAAAAAAAGAATCCTCAAATATATCAACATGTTAATATATATCCACAATGCATCAAGTAGGCATGATACTCTGAGTCCACAAGGTATCGAGTTTACACACTACTTAGAATCCACAAGGCATCGAGTTTCGGTATGCTACTTAGAATCCACAAGGCATCAAACTATATCCATCCACATGGATATCATAATCCACCATTTTCATTTTCATAAATCATGTGTACTTACCCTCAATGGGTAACATATCATGATAGTCACCAGTCACATGTACCAAGCACTAAACCTCAAAAGGTAGGATAATACAAAACAAGGAATAGTATGATAAAAAAATATAGCATGAAGTCATGAAAAAAAATAGCAGTATCATATAATGACATTTGAATCAACATAAAATAGGGTAAAATAAACTCTAGAAATTACCATGAAACAATATCATAATGGGTCTCATAGGATACACACACACCCACATGTGATCACAATCAAGTGCAGTTATCATGTATGCCCACACAAAAATTATAACATTGGATCCCTAAAATGTAGGGAACTTCCTACCTAAAATTCATCGACATCAATGTCATGGTTCATCAAGGGTTCCATAATAGAATCTCTCTTGCACACCAACTGAACACCTCACAGGCCAATAAATCCAAGAACCAGTTCCAACCCAACATGACATGGGTTTCAGAGAAAGGAAAAGAGAAACAAGCCAAATAATAGAACCAGTTCTTACCCAAGGTCAATCGCCATCAATGGGATTCTTCAAGTGTAGTTTTAATTAGAAGAAAATCTCTCTCAGAATAGTGAAAAATGAACAAGGATTCCTAGAAAATTGGAAGGGTCCTTGGTTTAGGAAGGAAACTACTTCATGGAGGTGTGTTGGGAATATCCACCATGGTGTAGTGTGTAACACCATGGTGTAGGGTGTACTTCCATAGTAAAAAATAGGGTATTGTGGTGTAAAGAGTTATATAAGTAAACCTCTATGGAATAAAGGGAGTACTGTGGTGAAGACCCACATTGAAAACCTGAACCATTACGGTGTAGGGTGAGCATTATGGTCTGGATTTAAGGCCCTTAAAAACTCCTAAAATATATTATTTAATCAAAAATAAGGATTGTTATAAGCATGGGATTATTTTAGATCCAATCCACATTAGAAAACCCCTCTTAACACACCTTCATAGTCTAAGTCACCATGGTATAGCCTCCCTAAATTTCCCTCTACTCTGATGGATACAATGTAAATCCCATCAACCATATTCACCATGATGTATACTTTGGATCTATGGCATGACCTTTATTCCACTACACCACTATGGTGTATCCAACCCTTTGACATGTGGGCATGTGTGCTATGGAGTGGAATCACCTGTTTAGGAAGAAAAACACCCTTTTAAGCTTTCATAAGATTCTAAAATCCCATACACATTTACCAAACATGACTAGACCCTAATCAATAATAAGAAAATAAGAAACAATACTTTTCATTAAAGAAACAAAAATATAATTAATGTGGGTAGATTTGAAGGCTGGATGATCCTGTAAGGGGAGCTGTGGGTTTAGGGATTACTAGTTTTCATCATCCCCTTCATCTCCAGTGGACCACATCTCCTTACTTATTATTGATTTCCTAGAATTTCATGACATAGTGTTCTCATTCGACTTCCAGATTTAGAGGCATGAGTCCCTTCTGCGGATCCGGTGGTGTAAGGCCCTTCTACGGCATTGAACTTCTTTCTGTAGTGAACTCATGCTCAGATCTAGAGGTGTGGGACTCTTCCTTCTGAATTGAGGTGAGATCTTCTATAGTGTGGTCTTGGGTGATGACGAGGCTTGTCTGTGTGTTGGAGTGGTGGGGTGTGTCCTTCTGTGGAAAATATTCAGGGCGACAGTGTCTCGGTGTGGCTTGGATCTAGTGTCACGGTGGGTTTCAGAATTCAGTGGCAATGTCTCTGGGAAATGGTGGCTCGTCCGTGGATTTGATCGGACATTTTGGGTTTGTGTGCTTCGCAGCGAGGACAGTTTGACTTCCACGTCATTGGGTGGTCCATTCTACTACAGCGAGGGGGTGAGTCCTCCACAACAGTTCATTCTTCTATGGTGTGGGGGTGAATCTTCCACGATGAGGGTGGTCTTCTAATCTCCCGCATCGTGTTCTATTAGGGTGAGATATCAGATGGTCAGTGTGGACTCCGCAAGTGAATTTGGTGGTGGTGACATGTTTTGAGTTCATTGGGCTTGGACACCGACGGGGTGTTGTGTATTTTCTTCTGTAGTTTGTTTTTGTGGTAATGGTCTGTTGGAATAGTGATGCTCCTGGACTCGATCACACAGAACAGGTCCCAATGGAGGATACAAAGTTGGGAATTCATCTTTGAACTTATTTTCAGACTTGTATGTTTGAGAGGGTATTGAGACAGCCATCTTATCATGCATGTGCTTTGACACAGGACACTTACTTGCCAAAAATCCATGAAATGGTGGAGAGTTTTATCATGATTAAATGCTGGGGAGGGGCAGCTTTATGTGGTCAGTCTGGTTTTACTCTCTTAGACCTGTGGTTCATGATATTTCTTAAGTCTTGGATTCTGTTTGGGTTCCCCCCTTCATCCCTTAAAAGGGGGTTTATCATAATAAAAAAAATTAAAGTCCTTTGGTCCATTAAAAGTTTAAAGAAACAAAAGTTTTAGGTTTTATAATTCTCCCCCTCTAAATATTTCCCACGCTCAAGAAGTGTCCCTTGGGTTCCTACTCAAAAAACTCAGTCCGCTAAGCTCTAATTTCATCCCCCCGCTCCCATGTATCCTCCTATATCCATCGATGCTGCCAAAGGATCTAGAAAAGTGGTGAAGGATACAATGTAAATTACTTTCTCACTCTAGTCTAAAATCCACACTAGACACTCCTCATAAGATGCATATGGTTGTAACTCAATTTTCTCATAGTCTATAACATGTGTAGGATTGACCATGTGCCTTCAGAGCTATGACACATGAAACATATTATGCATATCTCATTGGAAAGTAGAAATATCTAGTTGTTACACCACTATTACAACTCACTCAATGGTCACAAAGGGTCCAAAAAAATGTGTTTCTAGCTTGTCTTGCTTCCTTAGATATTGGTGGCCTTACTGAGGAGTCACTCTCAAGAAAACCCGATCACCCATAGTTAACTCCAAAGGTCTCCTCCTATGGTTGGAATATGATATTTTCCTACTATAAGTGGTTACTAAACTATTCTAAATTAGTTTAACTCTCTTAGATGTCTATTTAACCAAACTGGATCCTACAACCACTGTCTCACCCCCTTATTCCAATAGATCGGTGAACGACATAGCCTCCCATAAATAGCATCATAAAGTTCCATCTGAATCAAATACTAGTAACTATTATTTTATGTGAACTTAATAAATGATAGGTGATCATCCCATGCTTCATAGAGGTTTATAATGAATTCTTGAAGAATATCCTTTGCTATGTGTATAGTTTTCTTAGACATTCCATCTGTTTGAGTATAGTTCATTGTTATCAATCATAGCTGAGGGCCTATGGCCTTCTGTAAGACCTACCAAAATTACATAATAAAACATGTGTCTCTATCCAAAGAAGTTATTAATGGAACTACATGTAATTTTATGATCTCATGGACATAAATCTTTCCAAGATTATCCACTGAGTGAGTCTCTTGGATTGGTAAAAGGTGGAAAACTTATTTCGTCTAATTGACAATCACCCAGACAGCATCATGACTCCTTAGGGTCCTGGGTAACCTTGTCAAAAATTCCATTGTGGCATCTTCCCACTTCTACATGGGCACTATAAATGGTTGTATCAAGACACCAGGATGTTGATTCTCAGCCTTCAACCTCTAGAAGGTAAGGCATTAGGAAAAAAACTAGCAATGTTCCTCTTTATCCCTAGCCACCATAACTAACACCTGAAGTCATGGTACTACTCCATAACACCAGTATGTATCACCCATATAGATTTATGTAAATATATCATTATCTCATTTCTGATAAAAGAAAGGACTAACACTCTCCCATGAACAAAGATTGCATCGACATCACCCAAAGTCAACCTAGGTATCGGGTCACCTCTAGCTAGTTGTTCTCTCATCACAACACACTTTGGGTATGAATCATATCTTACCTTTACCTATTATACTAGAGAATATGTGACCACAAAGTGATTACAATTCATCAATCCTTAATCCTCAGAAGCATCCATCCTCTAATCAGCCAACAAGCTCAACAAGCACCACTTCTCCTCTAAAGGCCTCTCACCAATATCTCTTTTATAGATTGCATCTTGAAGCTAAGATCATTCATAAAGATGTTACCTTTCCCTATGGAATAATACATCTTGAATTTAAACATCTATAGATACATAACCCAGTGCCTCTGTCTCAAATTCAAGTCTCGTAGTGTAAAGATATAGAAAAGTTTCTTGGGATCGGTGTAGACAAAAAACCTCTCACTAAAGAGATAGTATCACCAACACTTTAGAGCATGGACCATGGATTCCAGCTCCAAGTTGTGAGTAGGTTAGTTCTTCTCATGGGGTCATAGATGAAGTGACCCATAAGCTACTAAATTCTCTCTCTATATCAGTACCAATCCCTAAAAAAATCTTGATGCATCATAGTAAACTATATATCCAATATTATGCTCAAGGAGTGTCAGTGATGGAGCTGCCATAAACCTTTTATTTAGCTCAATAAATGCCTCTTCACACTGGTCAAACCACTAGAACTTTACTCCTTTCTTTATCGATGTTTTCATGGGTGCTGATAGTTGAAATATTTTCTGGATAAACCATTGATAATATCCTACTAAACCTAAAAATATACTAATCTAGAACACATTCCAAAGATGTTTCTAAGAAATGATTATATCCACTTTATTTGGGTCCACATATATACCCATATTAGAGACCACATATACTAAAAACTTCACCTTTTGAATTCAGAAGTCACACTTCAATATCTTGGTGTAAATTTGATGTGCTCTGAGTATGCTCATGACTATCTCTAAATGCCTAGCATACTGCTCTGGTGTTAATAAGCAGATGAGGATGTTGTCGACAAACACCATGATGAATGAGTCTAGGTATGGGTGGTAGATCTTCTTCATGAGGTCCATGAACACTATCGATATATTCATTAGTCCAAACAGCATCACCAAGTACTCTTATAGACCATACCTTCTCTAAAATGCCATATTCAAAATTTCCTCCACTATAACTCACAACTAGTGATATCTTGATCGAAGATCAATCTTATAGAACTACTAGGATCCCCATAACTAATATAAAATATTGTTGATCTTGGGAAATGGATATTTTTTCTCCTCTGACGCCTAGTTTAACTTTCAGTAATCAATGAAAAGTCAAGGAATTCTATACACCTTTTTGACGAACAACATGGGTACACCCCATGGAAAAGTACTCAACCTAATAAATCCTTTCCTCTCTGATTCATCCAACTACACCTTAAGCTCCTTTATCTTGGTTGGTTCCATATGATATGGTGGTAAAGAAATATTTTGTGCACCTAGTATGATGTTAATCTCAAATATGAATCTTCTATTAGGATTAAGTCCTATGAACTCATCTAGAAAATTTCCTAATAGAGATCCATGATTGGAGGAAGATTTTAGGGGGTTTTCACAGATCCATATGAAATAACCAATCCTTCCTTCTATGTAATGATCATATCATGTTAACTCAAGTCTAGTCCAAGTCTTCCTGCTCCGAGTTCCCACTCTCTGGTCATCACATATCTCTATCCCTTCAGTGAAGTAAATGACACCCCTCTATGATAGCAATCAATGTGGGCTCAAAAGCTGGTCAGCCAATCCATTCCAAGAATCACATCAAAGGTCATCATCTCTAGAATCATGAACTCAAATAGATTTCCATAACTAGTAATGACTATAGGACACTCTAAGAATTTCTGGAGATGGTTCACTTTTGTTCTCAACGGTGTATCAAGGAAGGCTAACTCAAAGGACAACTTGATTGATAAGTCAATTCTAGTAACTACTTAGGAATACATAAAGGAATGAGAAGAACCAATATCAAAAAAAGTAGTAAATAATGTATATGTGATCAAAAACATACCTCAAATAGTAGATAGTCCCCCACTTCCATCTTATAGAGTTTGGTCTATGGAATAAACTATCATGCCTAAACTCTATGTCTATATCCCTGATTTATCGTCATAGGGATGTATACTAAGGTCCTTAGATAGATATCTGGGTCAAAGATCATGTCTTACCCCCCCACCACTTTGAAAACTCGGACTTTAATCCCTTGATAAAAAACTACTGAAGATTCCCTTGAATTTTTGACTACTGAAACGTGCTCTGAGGTGATATAAAAAATATACAATAGTGTTTGGTATTTCCATGGTTAAAACATTATGGGACTCCCCCTAAGGGAAATGATGAAGTTACAATCTGGACATCTCATGTTCCACTTCTCTAACATGAGTCATTTTCCTTCCTCTTCTTACTTCCAAAAGAGACTCTCATAGTAGTGAGAGAAATATCAATCACATTACAAATATGGATCGAAAGTAAACATATTTCCTTGTCCTCCTCTATATACATCTCAAAGGTCAAGGCCTTGTGAATCACTTGTGTGTACATCATTAGGTGAAGGCCCCTAACCTAATGTCTGATCTATAGTTTTAGGCTTGTCTTAATATTATAAGCCTTTTGTGCCTCATTACTAGCCAACAAATGAGAAATGTGAAATAGCTCCATGAACTGAGCATAATATGCAGAGAAAATCATAGAACCCATATATAGCTCTATGAACTGATGGTAATGATCCATCTTCATCGTGTTAGGAAAGTAATTCTCAAGGAAAATATGCTTGAATCTCACCCAAGTAATACCCTCTCATATCCTAGACTGATTCATGGAATTCCATTATCTTCTGGTGGGTCCTTGGAACATGAAGGTCACCAAGATCACTCTCCCCTCCTCAAAAGTCTAGACCAGCTTGAAAATTATCTCAATAAAGTCCATCCAGTCATATGAATCTTACAGGCCACCAGTTCCCTGGAATTTCGAAGGATGCTAGAGCTATAAATTTTTGGCATGATCAGTAATTATCCTTTAAGTGGCTCCGCCTTCGATGATTACTATCTAAAAGATTCTAGTATGAATGGGATTTATAGACTAAATCACATATACTAGTACATGAGCATACTAGGGTATATACTCATGTGCCATGGGTAGTTCCATGAGAGAATATCGAGTTATGACAGCTAGTAGTCTCATCAAATGTATTTGAGGAAACATATTCTGAAACATGAAGAAACATTAAGAACATGAATAGATCCTAACTATATTATGGGATCACACCAGGTTCTCCTAGGAGTCTACACATAACCCAAGGTATACTTATCCTATCACTAACCCTAATCTCTTTCCCTGTACATTATTCACATTAATTATATATATCATAACATAATGGAATGGTCAATTAAACTAATTAATGACAATAAAGATATATCATAACATCATGGAAACACATATATCACACAAAGAGAAACTATCCTGAACATATAGTACAAATTAAGGCATTTAATTAAAGAACTAATATATAATATAACAATAGGTATATGCATGAAATTTGAATCTACGTGTCGATTCATGATGCATGAATACACACAAAATCTCATAAAATATATATCAACATCGTTTTCATCACCCAATGTGAATTTAATCAATGGTAACAGCAAAAAATAATTTTCCCTACTTTATGGAAACTCATAGGTCTACTATATAGTTCAAGATAGGAACTATCATAGTTCCCCTGCCTGAGTATCAATTATCCTATCTTCTATCTACCCTATACCAAATCAAGGAAAAGAGAATAAATAGTCATTCCTATGACTCTAATACCAATTTTCTACACCCTGACCTAAACTACTGGGTCCAAACTAGAGGGTCACATGACCTCATGCATGCATCCCCATACGTAAGAGGTTTTTGACTTGCAGTGAGGGTTTGATTACATCAGTGGGGAGACTATACCCTCAGTATCATTTCATAGGATCAATAATAAATAAAAATAATAATATAATAAATAACTAGACTAAACATGTGGAAACAAATGAATGGAATACACGTCACGTAATAATAATTCTCTCCCAATGGGGAAAGCTTGTCCAGTGTATAATCGGTTTATAAATAAATAAATAAATAGTGGGGTCCTCTAGAGTCGATCTCAGTCCACTACCAGATTTTTTCTCCTCTATTCATTCATCTACCACAAGACCCTTTCCCTTCATTGGATCTCTAGTCATGAAAACTACAAGCGCACTGAAATGCCTAAGTAGGGTGTGAGTACAAGACTTGGTGGGACACCACCAATGTGTCCTTTACTAATTGTTCTCAAGTAATATAGGTGTAATCCATGATAATAATAAATATATTACAAGTAAATAAATATAAAATCAAAAACTAAGAGGTCATTTTCTAACCAAGCCACCACAAACCCCGGCTATACTTTCTTCAGATCCATGGTAGAATGATAAGAAAGATCTTGATAAATGACCAGAACCAACCTAAAGGTTGTCGGCATGTCACTCGGTAATCTCAAGGAATCGAGTGGAAATACTACTCAGAGTCCATAAGGCATCTATTTGATATGATACTCATAATCCACATGGAATTGAGTTTCGGCATGCTAATTGAAATCCAAAAGGCATCAATATACATCTCGCCACAAGGATATCATGATCCATCGTTTTCATTTTCAAAAGTCATGTGAGCTTACCCTCATGGGGTAACATACCACGATGGTCACCCGTCATGTGAACAAATTACCAAACCTCCAAAGGTATGATACTACAAAATAAGGAATAGCATGATATAAAAACATAGCATGACATCATGAGAAAAATAATAGTATAATATAATGACATATGAATCAACATAAAACATAGTAAAATCCACTATAGTAATTATCATGGAAAAAAATATCATAATAGATCTCACGGGTTACACACACACCCACATGTGATCACAATTAAGAATGTTTATCAGTTATGACCACACAAAAATTATAACATGAAAACATGTGTAAATGAGAACCCCAAAAAGGTAAGTAACTTCCTACATCAAAATCATATACACCAATGTCAAGGTTGGTCAAGGGTTTTGTCACTGAATATCACTCGCACACCAATAAAATACCTCACATGATAAGAACTCCTAAAACCACTTCCAATCCAAAATGACATGGTTACTAGATAAAGGTAAAGAGAAAAAATACAAAGGGTAAAACCAATTATTACTCAATTTATATCATCTTAAATGAGAGTCTTCAAGTTTCAATTGGAAGTAAAATAAAATCTCTCTTGAAACAGAGACAAAGAAACATGGATTCATAGAAAATTTGAAGGGTCCATGGAACAAGCAAGGCATTACGCCGTGGAGGTGTGTTGGGAATAGCCACCATGGTGTAGGGTGATAACACGTCATATAATAGGGTACTATAAAATTTAGGGTGTTAGAATCCAACCTCTATGATGTAAACTAAGGACATCAATGAAGATATTCACTAAAAATCCTAACCTTTATAGTGTATGGTGAGAAATATAGTTTGGATTCATCTTTGTATCCCTTCAGAACTCCTGGAAATTTTTTTCTTCAATCGTAAGAAAGGATTGGTATAAGAAGGGGATCATTGGAGATCCAATTTTTATGAGAAAACACCTTTTAACCCTCCCTCGTAAATTTGAAATGGATTCCTTATTTCAATTCCATAATAGACTATTAAAAGGAATAACTCTTGAAGACCAATAGATGATCCTCCTATTTTTAATTGATACATATAAGGTCATGTGGCATGATCTAAGTTACCATGGTTCAATCTTCTCAAACTTCCCTCAATGTAGAAGGCTATAGAATAAAATCCATCGAATTTCATCACCAAAACATAGCCTTTGTTTTTATAGCATGGCCTCTATTCCACCACACCACTACAGCACAACCAACCCTATGTGGCATGATCACGTGTGTTATGGTGTAGCATCACCTGTTTTGGTAGAAAAACAACCTTTTAATATTCCACAATATTTTAAAAACCCAAAAACCCTTACAAAACATGGCTAGACCCTAAGAAAGAAGGAGAAAAAATAAAACATAACTTTTCATTAAAGAAAAAAAATTAGGTTTTTATACTGGTATCAAAACCAACAAACAAAATAGGGTATAAGGGAGGTCTAAGAATATGGATTTATCAGTCTCAGGGGGTTACCAATTAGTATAGGTTGTGTGCATAGCATGCCAATGTGATCACACACATATCACATACTAGAGAAATCAAATGGAATTTATGGATCTATTTTACACCACCCACCACAAGAATATAGAAGAAGAGAAACAAAGATCAAGAACCATATCAATGTGTTGCATAGTGATCTTCTATGGAAAACAGTTGACGCAAACTATCAAGGATAGAATAAGAGGATCCAAGGAGGAAACAAGATTATTTCACCAAAGACAAGCAAGACTTAATGATTTTGGACCACCGGATCAAATAAATGATCGAAAACCCAAGAAAATGTGTTAGAGAAGCCCCAAGAGCCTTATAGAGCCTTCAAAATTCTTGATTTAGGTTCAAATTAGCGTTTAAGAGGTGTTTAAAAAAGGTTTTGTGGGGGAAGAAATATGAATATAACCCTCATAATCCCAAACCAACCTAATGGCACCAGCTAGATGGTGGTGTCCTCTAGTGTGCCCATGAAGTTAGAGACCCCACCAACTAGTTGATGGGTATCACTAGACATCGAGTGGGGTTTTTGTAGACTTTATAGGTTATTGGGTATCCCACTGAAGATTTGGTGACCCTGTAACACCTCTAGTGCTACAATACACCTCCCTCCTTCCTCTAACCCAACTCTTATGAGCCCCTGAACAACTCTAATACCTCGATTCAAGACAAGAATGGGCCTTTATTATAAAATTAAAGTGACTCAAAAAAAACTTAAAGAGGAATTAACATGATTAAAAATATAGGATATCACATATTTCTTCTCAAGATAGTGAAAATATTATTGATCAGTGTCAATGAGGTGCGGGTTTAAAAAATCCATCAGAACTCTAAGAATTTTTTGGAAATTCAAATTATAGAATAAGATTTTATATAAACACTCTTTTGAAATAATTTTTCTAAAAATCAAGGTAATTCATCACAAGTGATTTGAGTATGTAAATTAGATTCATATATTCTATTTAATCTCAAATATTTCCTAAAAAAATAAAAATAAAAGAAAAAAAATGCACTAAAAACACTAAAAAAACTTTAAAACTAGATTTAATTTCCCACACACATGTTTTTCCACTATCACCAATGAAACTCGTGAATATGTATATGTATAAAATGTAGAAAATGGAACAAAACTGATAGGTACAACCTGAATGTGTAATGTAAACCCATTTTAATTATTTGATTAGTTATTAAATTGCATAGAAATTTTTTTACCATTCTTATTACCTATCAAGTAATCAAACACACAAATTATTATACTAAAAATAAATAGTAAAACATACATGGATATTTATTTTTAAAAGAATAAATTAGAATAATATTTTTTTTCCAATTCATGTGTATGGATATATTCCTTTTAATTTATAAGGAAAATATCAAAAATATTTGTTAAACTAAGGTTAAATTAAAATAAATTAAAAAAATAGCAAAGCAATTATTAGTTTTGGTGCTAATGGAAAACTCAAGAGGGTGGTGAATTGAGTTTCCAATAAAATTTATGTTTGTAAAAAATTAAATCTAAATCCCCCAATTTAATAAAGAACTTCCAGTTAATAAAAACTATAGAAATATATAATTTGATTTTTAAAATGGCTTCTCAAAAGTGGGATCAATGCTCAATTAAAATAAATTTGAAAGTAATTAAAATTTTGAAACTAATTTACTTAACCAAACACTGTATATAAAACACAAATAAAGATTAACTATCAAATTTTATTTTTGTGTAATGGTTAATAAAATAAAAAACATATTTGAATTCAAATAAAGAAAACAAAATAGATAAAACACACAGCAAAAATTTAACAAGGTGTTTGGTCACAAGTCAAGACTTAACCCCCTATACATGTAAATCACCTTATAACATGTATTTTATTATAAAATAAACTGATCCACAACTTTTATTGGGTTTTACAAACAACAGTACATAAGACTATCCAAGAACAAAGTCTTTTCTACAATTATACATGGGATAAAAAGAGACCAGGTTAAACAACACCTCCTCCATAGTTGTACGTGGTAATACAAATGAAAATATTGAGAGAGTATCAAGTACTCTCTAGTTTAATTCAAGAGACTATTTTTTTAGAGATAAATAGATCAATACAAAATACAGCTCAAAAATTAAGCATAAATGAAAAGATAAAGATATTAAGAAAAAAATGTGATGTCTCTTGATAAAAATATATTTGTTTATCTTGAGTCCTTAAATTTGTCTTTATAAGGAGCTTGGAAAAATTTCTTAGAGGATTCTAGAAAATAAATCATCGTAGAGTCTTCTCTGTAGCACTAGTTCATGTGTATAGGATCCTCTATTATTCTCTGTCTAACAGCAAAATCCTTCATCACTATGCACACCACCAATATCTTCTTCACATGATCATATGTTCTTATTAAATAAATCCTCATCATAATTATATTTCTAAGAATAATTAATTCAACATTAAATGAATTGACACTTTAATTAATGCTTCAAAAACTAGTTGTTAGAGATTTGAAATGCTCCACTGCTAAGTTATACATGGTAAGTTTTCTTGACTTAAAGCATGGTTAGTTGATCTCATAGAAACGTGAAATGGTTGGTTGATGTGGAAAGGTGTCATGATTGATTCATCACTTCATGCGGTTATTTAATTTTCACATGCAGTAGTTTCATGACTTCAAGAGGTAAGTTGTTTTTTTGTGTGGTCACTATAATAATATACATGGTTAGTATATTACTTAATGAAAAATTATATATACCTTGGAATAGAAACTTGATTTATTCACATAGTAGGCTATTTCATTCATATGGTTTCTTCACTAATTAACAAGGTCGTGTACATGGTAGGTTGATCATACATGTGGTAAGTTGATTCTCAATATATGGTAATCTCAATTATCAATGCATGGTCAGTTCATGACTTAGATAAATTTTTATCATCAGACTCATGGTAAGTAGTCTGTTCATGTGGTAAGGTGAAATATAACATGTAGTAAGATGAAATATAACATGATGAAAGGTGAAATATAATGTGCAGTAAGGTGACGCGGTCACTTGAGCTTCCCATAGTAAGGTGGCATGGTAAGGTCTTGACTTGGCCATTTTTGCAATGTTTTCCAGTAAAACATTTTCTAATAGAAAATGTGAGGTTCATTAATAACAATGTTACCATGATTTGGGACCATTAAAATAAGGAGGTGCCGGTGTAATCCAATAATCTCCCCCTTTTTGATAATCACAAATCATGATATTTAAATTGAAATGAATTGCATATAAAAAAAGTATATTTGCAAAGGATTGAAATAGGTGTTTAGAAAGTTCTTAAAATCATGAAAAGTTTTCCAATTAATTAAATTTATTTTAATTTATCACTACTCATGAATTTTATACCCCTTTTGGGATTATCAAAATGGTAAGAAAGTAAAAAATAATAATAAATTATAATACAGGTAAATGAGAATAAAATAGAGTATTCCACTAATATATTAAAAGTTATTATAAAAAGATTAAAAAAAGGTAAAAAAGTTCCCTATCAGAGATCATAATATAAATATAAATGAGAGACATATATAACATCTATGGGAAGGATATTATCTTTTCCTTCAGATGTAGAGGCAAGAATAAAGGTAGTATGAGGATCAGATGATGAGGTAGCTCTCCAATGACTACACACCTAGAAACGGGACTGAGTTTCTAAAAGGCTTTGGTAGAAGTTAGAAAAATGTGATTAACGGTAGAGGAGGTAGTAGGTAGGGATAAAGGTATGGATAAATAAGATAGTACAACTATCTAAAAAGTATAAATATAGGGTTCTATAAACCGGTTGAAATCACTAACTTTCTGAGAACCATGCTCCAAAGCATAAAGAAAGTCATCTCTATTCTCCATTAAAGCTTCCAAAACTAGATTATTAACTATGAGATTCTAAACTTGGGATTTAAAGTCCAAAGTTAGAGGGGGGATATTCAAGTACAAATCAAAAGATATAACATTCCTTTTAAATATTACTTTGTAAATATCATACTCAAACAATAATCAATTTCCCTCTTAATGGTTTCTCAATCTTGACTATCTTACTTGGAATATTCTTGAATTAATTCTAGGTTCTTAGAAGCATGATTTTGAAACCCATAAAAAATTTATATGGTCATTTAAAACTCATCAAGCATAACCTTCAACTAATCTTGAATGAGTTTTCTAACCTTCTCTTCATCAAAAACTGATAGACCAGAATGAGTAGTAAGTGGCACGAAAGCAGGTTAAAACACGGTATTCATAAACTATTGATTTAACAGAATCATTATGTCGAATAGATCAGCCTGAAAATCACTAACCTAAGATATAAAATCTTAGATCTCATTCTATATCATCTATATTATGAAATTAAATATAGGCTGAATATAATTTATTACCAAAGTAATATCTTCAAAAATATCATATTTTCTCACTTTCTACAAATATTTTTGAAAATTAACAAACACTTCCTTAAAAATATCCATCATTAATTATTTGAACACGTCCATGTCATCCTTAGTGACATGTGAAGTATAATTAATGGAGGGTGTAAGAGCAAAGGGAGATAGATCTCCAGCTTATTTTCTACTATCTATCTTTGTTGCATCCTACACAGATCTATCAGGATCCTCATCTATGTACTCATGAATAGAAAGATAATACATATCATCTTATTTGGTAGGATTAGGACCAAAGATTTCATGAACGGTCTGATTAATAGAAGTTCTTGTAGGATACACTTTTATTCTATCTTCATGATCAACCTTAGTAATCAAAGGTCCTTCTAAAGTTATTTTAACAGAGAGAATGATAGGTCTATCAAGTCTAATTGTACTACCTCCATAACCTTCATCATCATAATCAGGATAGTATAATCCCAAAACAAGATATCAATGGGACTTATCCCCCTTATAAGGTTCCCTAGGAATAGGATATCTAGGAGTACTCCCAATAATATATGGTCCTTCTAAGATATTCCTAGTTTCATTAGATCCAAGATAATTATCCTATTATGGATCATATTCATAAGATATTATAGATTCTTCGTCAAGGTCTACATCCTCTATATCTTAATATTTTTTCTCTTCTTCCACAGTAACTTACTCTTCTTCTTATTTAGAATGGGACACATCACCATCTGAATACTCCACAATTTCATCAGGTTCGAGGCCTAGATACACTAGATCCCTAGGTCTAGTAGGATACTTTACTAGTTTAAACTATTCATATAATTTATCTGGTTCATCCAACCATTCCTATTTTCATGGATTCCAATTGAGTATAATTTTCTTATTAATATTTTGAGTAAGAAGAAATCCATCGTATGAAGTTATCTTTTCCTCCCCCTGAGGAACTAAACCTTTATACTCTAGCAAGGCCGAAATGAGCTTAGGATAAGGTACAGAACCGAACCTTGAAGTTGGCTTGCACAACTCAACCATATGTATCATGACATATCTAAAAATATTGATTTGAATGTCATTCTTCATCAATAAATAATAATAGATATTGAATATTCGAGAAGCTAAAATCACCTTTTCTTGGACATATTAGGTGCTAGATAAATATGACCAGAAGCCTATATTCTCCATTCAACTCAAGAGATAATGGTCTCCTGGGGTTTACATTCCTACTTAGTTCATCCAAATAATTTTGAAATTTAAAGTGATCATGATTAACAAGATAAGATATTTTATAATTCTCATATTCTCCTCTGTGTAGAACACCTAAACACTTTTCCCAATGTTTTAAGGAAAACTCCAAAACTTAACCACAAAACATAGTTCTAATGATATATCTTTTCTAACTATAGAGAAAATCAAGATGTGTATAAAATTCCTTGACTATATTTGGATAAAAATTCCTACCATTTTTTAAAAACTAAGTAGTCCATCCCTGATGTTGAATCTCATTCCAGACTAACAATCTGCTTGATTTCAACTATTGTACATCAAATTATTTTTATGTTGAAACTAGATGATTAAAGATATGTGGATTCTTAGTCTTTATATATTCACTCAAACTTCATTTTAATTTCCTTTATTTCTTAGCAGTAGTCTTCTCGATGGGAGACATGACATCATTGGTGTGTTTTACTTTCATCACTTTCAGTTTGAGATCTCTGGAGGTTTGGAAATGGGAAGTAAAATAGAGATGTTTGATTTGGAGAAAGCGAGAGGGTCGAGATGAGATAAATCAATTCACTCAAAAGATATTAAAATGATAGAGGATATCTAAGGTAAAGCACATGTGATGGTTTTGATTCTAATTAAAATTTTAGTTTAAATCATTTAGGGATTAAAATATAAACATAAAATAAATAATGCTAAAAAATCATTAAAATTTATAAGTAAATAGACATTATAATTATTCTAACTGCAAATATATAAAAATATAAGAATGTTAAGCATGCTAACTGTGACCTCATGGTTAGTATACTAATAGCACGAATTAAATTTTCAGGGTAATCATAGTGACCATGTGACTAAATAATCTTGGTAAGTATAGTAACCATATGAATAAGTGTTGATGTCATATATACTAACTGAATGAATAAAAACTCACAGTTATTATACTAACCTTGTGAAGCATACTTCACGATTACTTCTAGAAAGTATAAAAGAATAGAACTTAAAAAATTTAACACAAGAATTAATGACTAAAACTAAATTGAAACAATTAGACATAATTTATCATTCCCAACTCATTTATGATATAATTTATTCTATCAACATTAAAATTATTTATAAATATATTAATAAGATGATGTTATGTATAAATTAGTTAGAGTTAAATCACCTTTTTGGAAATGATCTCTCATAAAGTGATATCTTATATCAATATTCTTTTTTTTAGAAAGTGATATAGGATTCTTAGAAATATTTATCACACTTGTATTATCACAATTTATAGGGACATGTAATAATTTATATTTATGATCTAGTAATGTATGTTTCATCCATGGAATATATAAAAAGAAACTGCATGTAGTTATGTACTCAACTTCAATAGTGGATAATGCAATGTAATTTTTTTTCTTACTACACAATGATAGTAGATACTTTCCCAAAAATTGATATGTTCTAGAAGTTATTTTTCTGTTTAACTTACAACCACCAAAATATGCATCAAAATAACTCACTAAATCAAATTCTTGTCCTTTAGAATAGAATTATCCTAAATTGGTTATACTTTCGAGGTATTTATAAATTATTTTAATGTCTAGAAAATGTGAATATTTTGTATTTTCTTGAAAATGAGAACACATACACACACTAAACATTATATCAGTATGGATAATAGTTAAGTATAGTAAACTTCTAATCATACCTCTATAATTGGTTTGATCAATTGGTTTCCTAATTTCATCAAGATCCAACTTGCATATAGTACTCATGGGAGTATCAATACCTTTAGTACTATCCATTCTAAAATGTTATAAAATATCATTGGTGTACTTAATTTTATTTAAAATAATTCCTTATTTATTTTAAAAAATTTGAAAACCAATAAAGAATTTCATTTCACCCATAAAACTCATTTAAAATTCACTTTGCATCATTTTTAAAAACTCAGTACACAAAGAATTTATTAAAGATCCAAAAATAATATCATCAACATATATTTATACTACTAAAACATCTTTTAAAATTCAAATTAATAAATAAAGTAGGGTTATATATTCCTTTAATAAAATATTTTGAAATCAAAAATGAGATGAGCCTATCATACCAAATTCTAGGATCTTGTTTTAAACTATATGAATCTTTAGTTAATTTAAAACATTATTTAAAAATAGAGGGTTTTGAAATCAAGGGATTGTTCAACAAAAACATCCTCAATAATATAACCATTTAAGAATGTACACATTAATTTGATCTAGTTTAAAATTCAAATGTGTTGCATATGAAAGCAACATTCTGATGGATTTTATTCTAGATACTAGAGAAAAGGTATCTTCATAGTTAATAACTTCTTCTTAACTATATCCTTATACAACCAATCTATAATTTTTTCTAACTATTGTACCAAACTCGTCAACCTTGTTTCTAAACACCCATTTAATTCTAATAATTAGGTAGTCTTTGGGTCTTACAACTAATTTTTTGAATCTATTTATTTCAAACTAATTGAGCTCTTCTTTCATTTACATTACCCAGAATTCATCATCTATTTCTTCTGATATGTTCTTAGGTTCTACTTGTGGCAAGAAAGCTTAATGTTCAACCATATTTCAAAGAGAATCTCTTTTCTGGGTTCCTTTATCTAGATTTCCTATAACATCATCTAAGGAATGATATATATGAGTATTAACATCTCTAGGAATATAATTATTTGACACCTCATTCTCATCTATGGGTTTAGGTTTAGGTTCTTCATTATAACTAGAATAATTCTTCACAATAAGTCTGGTAGAATTGATTTTCATATTGGAAATATCATCTTACAAATTTTCTAAAGATATATTAGGATTATATGGATATATTTTATCAAACTTGACATGTATAGGATCTTTCACAAGATTATTCCTTTTATTAAATAGTCTATATGATTTACTAGTTGAATAATATCCAAGGAAAATTATTTCATCACTCTTGGAAGTAAAATTGTTTAAATTTCCTTTTTTGTTGAGTATATAGACTTTAAAACCAAAAAATATAAAGTAATTAATCTTTGGTTTTATACCATTCCATAATTTATAATGGTTTTTCTTTAAAAGTGGTATAATTAAAACTCTATTAATTATATAGAAAGCTGTATTTACAGATTTTTTCTAAAAAAATAGATAAATCATAATCATTGAGCATGGTATGGGAAATTTCTTGAAGGGGTATATTTCTTATCTCTACTACACCATTCTATTGTGGGGTCTTAGGAGTAGAAAATTTGTAACTATAGCCATGTTGTGAGCTTAAAGATTTAAACTCTTGATTTTCAAACTCACAACCATGATCACTTCTTAAGTTATTAATTCTAATCCCACTAAGATTTTCTACCAATTTAGCATATTTTTAAAAACATGAAACAGTTTTACTTTTATGTGTAAGGAAAAACAATCATGTATATCTTGAATAATTATAAACTATAACATAAGTATAATGTTTTCCTAATAAACTAGAAACTCTTTAGGTTACAAAAAATCCATGTTAACTAACTCTAAGGGTTGAGAAGTTGAGACTTCTTTCTTTTATTTGAAATATAGTTTATATTTCTTTCCCTTTTAATGGGGATTACAAACTTTTTTTGTCAGGAATTCTAGTTTTTATAGAGCGTTAACTAATTATTTCTTAGTTAGCTTTCTAAGTGAGTGTATATTGCAATTTCATAGTATCCTATTCTAAATCCAATATTATTTATGAAAGGCACTTAAATAAGAAACATTCAAATAAAATAAAGAATTTAAATTTACTACATAAACATATAATTTCTCATAACATTAGAAACTATAACATGTTTGGGATCAAAAACATTACAAGAATTTTTTTTAAACATAACATGAAAACCATAATCACACAATTTTAAAATTCTAAGTAGATTATATTTCAATCCATCTACAAATAAAACTTTAGAAATTAAAACTATACTGGAGTTATTGATTTCACCAGTCTAATTATTTTCCCTTTGGCGTTGTCACCAAAAGTGACATGTCCGCCATATACTTTAATCAAGTATTTAAATCTTGATTAGTCTCTAGTCATATGTCTAGAATATCCACTATCCAGGTACCATAGTTGTTTACTGGAACTCTTAAAATAGGTTTCCTACAATATAGATTTAAACTAAAAATTATTTTGGTACCCATATTTTCTTGGGTCCATAGATGTTAGTAATAAGTGATTTAGTAATATATAATTGTTTTACTGGTTTACTATCATAAGATCTTATAATTTTAGAAATAAATACCTTATTAGGTTCTTTATAATAAAAACTATTATTCTAACTATAAAAAATGAAAGTTGGGACAAATTTATTTTTATTAATTCTCCTTTGTCCAGGTTGATTTCTTATTCTAGTGGTATATTTAGGAGTTTTCTATTTACTAAAAATTCGGGTAAGGGTTTTTCTTCTATTAGTTAACCTCTCTATATATTCATTTAATTATTTATTAGATAATTTAAGTTCATTATTTTCCTTATGAAATTGATAATTTTTGTCCTTTTCTACTGTAAGGTCTGTTTTAAAGTGAGCAAACAAAGCATACTACTTATTTAAACTTTTATATTTATCTTTTAATTTATTGAATGTATCTTACATTATATTAAAGTATTCAAATAATTCATAACTAGGCATATTATTGTCATTATTTTTTGTCTCATAATGATTTGAAATGTGAGTAGGAGATTTAGGGAAAACATTTAATACCTCTGATGTGTTTACCATAAAAAACATATTGGCTTTATCATTTTTATCTTATCTACTTGATTATGGTTCACTTAAACTATCTTATGGGGTACTCTAAGTGGATTTCATAGCCTTTTGTACTTTTTTCTCTTTTACTCATATTTCTTCTTATACCTGATCTTAGGACAATATTCTTTGGTGTTTTCATTCCTTTTACATTCAATATAGATTATTTCATTGGAAGATTCATCCTTCTTACAATCTTTTCTCTAATTTCCTTTTTTATACTTACCTCTATAATTTCGTTTCTTGAAGAACTTATTATTTTTATAGAACTTATTAAAACATATATCTAGATGTTTCATTTCCTCATAGCTATCAGTAGGTGATTCTTTATCACTTGAACTTTCATATTTGATCTTCTCTTTTTATTTAAGGTTAAAAGTCTTAAAGGCTACTGAATTCCTTTTTGGTTTATCCACTTCCTCTTTGTTTACTTATAGTTCTTTATACATCATGATATTTCCAATTATCTCTTTTACTAGTAGTATACTAATGTCATAAGACTCTCTTATGGACACATATGTTCCTCTCTATCTTTCTAGTAAGAATCTGAGAAGTTGCATGACTTAATCTTTATTGGTAATTTTATTTACTAGTGTGTGCATTGTGTTAGAAATCTCATTGAACCTAAGATACATTTCAAATATAAATTCATTAGGATTTATCTTAAAAGTGGCATATTTAATAGTGTAAGTGTTTAAATTCATTTCTTTAACATTATAAGTTCCTTCATGAGATATAGAAAGGGTATCCCAAATTTCAAAAGCAGTAGCACAAGTAGATATTCTATTAAATTCATCTTCGCCTAATTCATAGTAAAAAATCATTCACGTCCTTATAGTTACAATCTTATTTTACTTTAGTAACACCACTCTAAGAATCTATAGTATCTTGAGGTTTTTTATATTTGTCTTCAATTACAGCCTAGATATTAAATCTCATACTTTTTAATTGAATTTTCATTTTGATTTTACATTGAGCATAATTAGTGCCATTAAAATAAGGATGTTTATTAGTGGCAGTACGTTCTTGTCTATTTTTATCCATAAATAACTAAATTTAGATAAAAAAAATATTTAATATCTTTAAATAGAACTATATCATAGTAAAAAGATTTTTAAAATTCTTTGATACCTGTTGGATCGAAATATAGATGTATATATATATTAGATGGAACAATACAAGAGGGGGTGAATTATAAGTTTAAAAACTTTGTATTTAAACACTTAATAAAGAACTTAGTTTAAGAGTTCTTAAACTAATACAATTCTCAATCAATAAAATAGAACATAAAAGTCTTGGATCCGATGGAAATACTAAGATGTAATACTACAAGTATTTTAAAACAATTGTATTTGAAGTGAATAAAATGATCAGAGTAATACAAATGTTAATGATTCTACCATATATCGTATAGAATCTCTTAATACAATATGAATCATAATTGAAATAATTACAATTGAATTGAATATGAAAATAAAGGGGAAATAATACAATTCCCTTTCTAATACAAATAGAAGCAAAAATGTAAAAGTATTACAATTATTTTAACCCAAAGAGAAGGGTATCCTTTCACCTAGGATAGAAGGTCTGTCTTACTACCACCTTGGTAAGCCCTCGATACGAAGATTGGTATGGTTGTCTTCCTATCCTCGGAAGTCCTCGATTAAGAAGGTAATCGGCACCTATATCCTTCAAGAAATTGAAGGCCCTCAATACGATGATCGTTTGCACGTCTTCCTATCCCCAGAAGCCCTCGATCGTTACCACAATGATCAGTCACACAAAGCAGAAATAAAGAACTTATAGAAATACAAGAACACAGAACAAGTTGTTCACTTCATGTATCTTTTAAGGCTTTCACACAAAGTAAGAGATAAGTCACAACATCTCTCTCTAGAACTTGATATAAGTAAAAGTTATCTATTCTAGTTCGAATGACCTCCTATTTATAGGCTTCAGGTTCCAGCGGTCATATTTTCTCCAACGGTCATATTTCTCTAAAAAAACTCTGAGGGACTTAGACACCTCGCATTACAATGGTCAAAACAAAATAGAATACATGACATTATTTTGATTGGTAAATAACCAACTCAACAACATCGTTTTAGTTAGAAATAAGTAAGTACAAAAGAATAAAACAAAGATTCTGAGATACATGTAATCGGTATTGAAGTTATGACAATAATGTAATGCATTTCATAAGTACAATATGTAACTTGTTTGCTAGGCTCATCATGACAATGTATATCGATTACAAATTATAACTTGGTTACGATTCTTAACGTGATTACGATACATGGTATTCAATCTGGTAATGATACTTAGATACAATACATAATAAGAATATGATGCATAACCTGGTTACAATATTGTGATTACGATACTTGATTATGATTTAGAATCTAACCTGGTTACGATATCGTGATTATGATACTTGATTACGATTTAGAATCTAACCTAGTTACGATATCAATATGATGTGGTACTTAACCTGGTTACAAAGTATGAGTACGATGTGGTTATGATACTATACTCATATTGATTATAATACAATACACATTCAGGTTACGGTTCCTGATTACGATGCAGTGCATAATCTGGTTATGATTCTGAAATAGTATATAGAACAATGTGTATGAACAACAAACACAACTTTCATAAGGATACATTAAACATGAAAAACAAAGTAAGCAATTATGATTGTTAAAACAACATACATGATAAACAATATATGTGATTACGATATATATGATTTTTGATTTCCAAAACAAATGATTGAAGGAAAATTCGAAACAAGTTTTGACTCAACAATCTCCCCCTTTTTGGAAAGTACAAAATAAAATAAAATAAAATAAAATAAAAATAGAATAACAAACAATAAAGACTTATCTCCCCCTGTGTTTAGTGAATATGACTAATTCCACCCTTGGTTTAAACAACTCACAAGGGATTGTATTCTCCTTACTTTTTCTTGTGACATCTCCCCCTTAATCATACATTCATAAAAAACTTTATTTTCAAATTCATTCTCTCCCTTTGTGATTTTCAAAAAGAATAAGGGAAAGAATTTATTTCCTGTAAAGAGTTAGATAAATAGAGTATGAAACAATAAATATTACTTGAAGAAAAAATTTATTACAAAAAATGTTTAACCATCATTCTTTTCCCTTTTGTTTTTTCCAAAAGATTAAACAATGAGAGTTTCATCTTCTTGAACTCTTTTCTATCCTCCTTGAGCTTGTCAAGGGCTTCTTGATGAGCCTTCAGCTTCTCATCCTATTTAGCAATAATCTTTTCTTGTTTTCAGAGTTGATCTCATGAAGTTTATTAATAGCTTCCTGGGATTTAAGTCTTACTTCCTGGTTATTGAAATCATCCATTCTGAGTTGACATACTTTTTCTAAGATAGTTACTCTATTTGAGAGTAAAACTAAATCATTACTCTTGTATTTGATCTTTTCCTTTAAACTCTCAAGATCATTTGAGGCTACTTCTTTTGAGGTACTGAGTCTTTGAAATTTTTCAAACTTTTCATTCAAATAATCAATCAACTTTAGATGGAGAGAGTTGAGTTTGTTTACCTTATGTACCAATTCTTCATGCTTGTCCAAATGATTCTTTAGGTTTTCATCAATGTTATAATACCACTTCACAACTTTATTTGAATCCTTACTGTTCTCAGTATAACTTTCCTTAAAAATATTGAAATTGGCTTCAAGACTTATAAACTTGTCCATAAAAACCTTGACAGAATCCGTTCTATCATTATGGGAATTTTAAAGAATTTCCAACCTGGATTCAACTTTTGGAATAAAAGGTAACAGCTTCTCCAATCTATTCAAATCATGTTCAATGTAATAAACCCCTTTCACAGTGACTGTCCTTTCATAATTTTTGTCCTCAGCAAATTGTGTAAGATCACCAAAATGAGTCTCAATACCGATAACTTGAGCTGGATGGTTCTGATTCTTATCAGATTCCTCCTCTTCCTCTTATTTTTCTTCTTCTTCTTTATCAAAAATCTGAATGACTCTCTTGTAGGAAAACTTTCAAGATACTCTCTTAGAGGGATGAGGATCTATAGATTGATAAAAAAATATGGTACTTCTGATGACTCTGTAGTATGACTTCTCTTGTTTGTATCTTCTTTTTCTTCGACTTTTATTTCCTCATGTTGTTTTTGTTCTTGATCATGTTCCTATTGAACTTATTCTTGTTTTTCTTATTCCTCTTCTTCATGTTATTTTGCATGAGATTGTGTAGCCGATTTTTTGTAAACTTGTTTCCATTTTCCTTTCCCTAGTAGAACCGATTGAGTTTTACCATATGGGTCCCTTATTTAGATTCTAGATTTTAATTGCTGAGAAATTATTATAAGAATATCAATATCAATAGCATCATCCTTTATTTTATTTAATCTCTTCTTTATCTCTTCTTCTTTCAAAGTCTCTTTAAACCTTACTTTTAAATCCAAATCTTCAGCCGGATCCAATCCAAACTGAGGATCCCCTTCTTTCTTTTCTTGATTTTTATTTATCCACTCAGCAACAACCTCATTGGATACAGCCATTTGTTTCTTTGAGGGTTTCTGAATTTTATCGGTTTTATGTTTTAGTCTCAAAAAAATTCTGTACTAGATTTAGACTATCGGTATTGAATCATCTAGTCAATTCTAAACTATCGATATTGCATTACTTTATCGGTATTGAACAATAGGTATTGGATTACCTCGTTGGAACTGAAATATCAATATCAGTACTGGAATATTATTGTGGATTATTCTATCAGTTCTAAATAATCGGTACTAGCCTATTTGACTTTATCATTTTTTAGATTCTTTATTGGTTTTTGTTTGTTTTTCTTTCATAATAACAACATACTAAAACCATAATATCTATCTTATTACTCCGACAGGTACATTTTCTAAAACTTTAACTTAGTTGTTTTAATGGTTGTTTCTCGTTTCTTTCTTTTAATTCCCAAATGGTTTCAATCTGGATACGATTTTATTTTAAAAGAAAATCTCAAGATTTCAAAATCATTCTTTATTGTTAGATCTCTTAGATCTAATCTTGATCGTCAATTATATTTAAGATAATTTATCCCACATCGATTTCTTCTATATTCTCTTCCATGAAAAGCTGCTCTATAAATAGTCAGAAAAGTTCTATCAGTTCTCACCCCACTTTTTGTAATTAGAGATCTTCTCAGCTTTTGTAATTAATAGGTTTTTCAGGGTGGGAGTTAGCCTTTCATGTCTGAGTCTTCTGTTTCATCTCTGAAAGAAATGCCTCCAAATAATTTCTCTTCCATGACTTTCTATGGTGAAAAGTTGGTCTCTCGAGATTTTTATGAATCTTTTCATTCTTCCTTGAAAAGAATTATAAGTTTTCAAGGTTGGGGATCAATTTTTGTGGAATGACCGGGTTCTAATCAGGATCATGTCTATCATGATGAAGTATTACAATTTTATGAATCAGTAGAGATAGACAAGGATCTTAAGATTTATTTTAAGATGTATGACAAGACTTATACAACCTATTCAAAGATGGATGCTAAGTTTCTAGATGTTTTGTTTGAGGGAGATGAATTATGTCCTTCTCATAAGTTATCGGAAGCTGATGGAACCTTTGATAGGTCTAAAGCCTAAGAAACACTATTTGAGATTCATGATGACAAAAGAAAAGTAAGTCATTTATCATAAGATAATAGACTCATATCCCTTCGGATGCAAGGGTTTTTTTTTGTTGAGAAAAGGTGATAAGGAAACTTTGAAAGTTTCAGATGTGTATGTGCTTGACTACTTGGTCAACATGAGGAAGTTTAACCTTATGGGGTTTATTTTCCGAACAATTAAAAAAGCTCAAATCTGGTGGTATAAAATCTCTGTTGATCATGTTTCCCTCGATTATCAGTAAGTTTTTGAAAGAGTGCTTGGGTTTGTGTAATATTGTAATTAAGTCAAATCCAAATTTCTTCAAAGAGCCCTTAATTAGTAAGGATACGGTAAGAAGGCTCAAATTACATTTCAATTCTGAATTGAAATTTTTTTAGAGAGATCTAGATGCTGAGAAAGAATAGGATGATGCTGAAGGTAGTGAGAAACCTTATAAGCCATCCAATTCATCTTCAAAAAAAGGAAAGGAAGTTAAGGATATAACTCCAAAATCCTCTGATACCAATTTTTGGATCTAAATATAGATGTATATATATTTATATTAGATGGCACAATAAAAGAGGGGGTGAATTGTAAGTTTAAAAACTTTGTATTTAAACACTTAAAAAAGAACTTAGTTTAAGTGGTCTTAAACTAATACAATTCTCAATCAATACAATAGACCATAAAGGTCTTGGATCTGATGGAAATGTTAAGATGTAATACTAAAAGTATTTTAAAACAATTGTATTTGAAGAGAATACAATGATCAGAGTAATACGGTCAGAATGTCCCAAAGGCATTCATTTTTTTTATTTGATAATCCACCTTTCAAGGGGTGAGGTGGAACCCTTACAAGGCCTTAAGTCTTAGAGACAATTACATGACATGTATATCTTAGAGAGAATAACTCATACAAGACAACTTGGAACTGTTCCTCCCCAGCATATGTTATAAAATCAGCACTCCACCTTCACAGGGCTGGTCAGCTAGCTATCCTATGCAAAGATGCACAGGCCTGGTACCAATGGAAAAGTCATACCCTCTCATTCTTCCAATTCTGGTTAGATCTTCTCTAGTGAATGTGCCTAACCTAAATCCTCATCTGAAGCCTTTTCCCTTGTAGTATGACTGGTACTTCTTCATTCATGTGGCCTGAAGGCCTTAGGGTGGCCCAAAGTCCTTAAGGTGGCCCGAAGGCCTTGAGAAACAACTGAACCGAAGGCCTTGGGTGGCCTGAAAGCCTTGTAGGACTCGAGGACCAAACCGGTGGCCCAAAGGGCCAGATGGATGAATAGTTTTGTCTGCTATAGTACCAAACTATTCATGCTACAGTATTGCTATAGTACCTATTATAATACTACTACAGTAACCCGAAAATTCACCTCCACCTGGATTTGACTCGGGTCTCTTGGATGCACTTGCCGAGTCCTCACCAACCAAGATGAGGCTCATGTGCTCAGAGTAATACAAATTTTAATGATTCTACCATATAGTATATAGAATATCTTAATAAAATATGAATCGTAATTGAAATAATTAAAATTAAATTGAATATGAAAAGAAAGGGTAAACAATACAATTCCCTTTCTAATACAAATAGAAGTTGAAAAGTAAAAGTATTACAATTCTTTTAACCCAAAAATAAGGGTATCCTTTCACCTAGGATAGAAGGTTTGTCTTACCACCACCTTGGTAATCCCTCGATATGAAAATCGGTATGGGTGTCTTCCTATCTCCGAAAGTCCTCGATTAAGAAGGTAATAGGCACCTCTGTCCTTTAAGAAATTGAAGTCCCTTGATACGATGATCAGTTGCACATCTTCCTATCCCTGGAATCCCTCGATCGTTACCATAATGATCAGTCACACAAAGCAGAAAAAAATCACTTATAGAAATACAAGAACACGGAACAATTTGTTCACTTATTGTATCTTCAAGGCTTTCACACGAAGCAAGAGAGAAGTCACATCATCTCTATCTAGAACTTGATAGAAGAAAAATTTATCTATTCTGGTTTGAATGACCTCTTATTTATAGGATTCAGGTTTCAATGGTCATATTTTCTCCAATGATCATATTTCTCTGAAAAACTTAGAGAGACTTGGACACCTGGCATTACAACAGTCAAAACAAAACAGAATACATGAAATCATTTTGATTGGAAAATACCAACTCAACGACATAATTTTAGTTATAAAGAAGTAAGTACAAAATAATAAAACAAAGAGTATGTAATACATGTAATCGTTATTGAATTTATGACAATAATGTAATGCATTTCATAAGTGAAATATGTAACTTGTTTTCTAGGCTCATCATGATAATGCATATCAATTACAAATTATAACCTAGTTATAGTTCTTAACTTGATTACAATACACGATATTAAATCTGGTTACGATACTTGGATACAATACATAATAAGAATATGATTCATAACCTGGTTACGTTGTCATGATTACGATACTTAATTACGATTCAGAATCTAACCTGGTTACGATATCATGATTACTATACTTGATTATGATTCAGAATCTAACCTGGTTACGATATCAATATGATGTAGTACTTAACCTAGTTACGAATTATGGGTATGATGCGGTTACAATACTATACTCATCTTGACTATAATACAATACACTGTCAGGTTACGATTCCTGATTACGATGTAGTGCATAATCTGGTTACAATTTTGAAACAGCATATAGAACAATGTGTATGAACAACAAACACGACTTTCATAAGGATACATTAAACATGAAAAACAAATTAAGAGATTACAATTTTTAAAACAACATACATGATAAAAAATATATGTCATTACGATATGTATGATTTGTGATTTTCAAAACAAATGATTGAAGGAAAAGTCGAAATAAGTTTTGACTCAACAATACCAAATTTTGATCTCGGTGAACAACTTAAGAGGAGGTTAATTGACTTTACAATAAAATTTATATTTAAAAAAATTGAAAATAAATCTCCTAATTTAATAAAGAACACTCAATTGATAAAAAAATCTAGGAATGTATAATTTTATTCTTCAAATTTCTTCTCAAAATTGGGATCATGGCTCAGTTAAAATAACTTTGAAAGTACTTCAAATTTTAAAACTAATTTACCTAACCAAATAGTATATATAAAACACAAATTAAGATTAAATATCAAAGTTTATTTTTGTTTAATAGTTAAGAAAATCAAAACATGTTTGACTTAAAATAAATAAAACAAAATAGATAAAACACATAGTATATATTTAATAAAAAGTTTGATCTCAATTTGAGACTTAGCCCCTCCACTTGGAAATCACCTACTGTCAATCAATTTATTATAAAATAAACCAATCCATAATCTATATTGGATTTTAAAAACAATAATACATAGGATAGTCTGGGCACAAATCCTTTTCCATAGTTATACATGGGATAAAAATAGATCAGGTCACACAGGACCTCTTCCATGGTTATACATGGGAATACAAATGATAATATTGAGAGAGTATCAAGTACTCTCCAATTTAATGAATTACAATTTGTTTTAACAGATAAATAGAGAAATAAAAAACATAGCTTAAAAGTTAAGCATAAATAGAAATAGAAAGGTATTAATAAAAAATAAAATGTCATGAAACTCAATCTGAATATATTTGGTTATTCTGTATCCTTGAATTTTTATTTGGAAGTATCTTGGACAAGTTTCTTAGAAAATTATATAAAACAAAGTATTGTTGACTCTCCTATGTATAACTGGTTCATGTGTATAGGATCCTCTATTATTCTATCTATAATAGAAAATTATTTCAGAACTACACACACTACTAATATCTTATTCACATGATTGAATATTCTTCTTAAATAAATCTTCATTATAAGTAGTCATCGAAGAATAATTAATGAAATATTAAATGCACTGACACTTCAATTAATGCTTTAAAAACTATCCATTGTAGATTTGAAAATCTCCACTAATAAATTAGACATAGCCATATTTCTTAGATTAAATCATGATTATTTGATCTTATGGAAACATGACATGGTCAGTTGATGCAGCAAGGTGTCATGGTTGGTTCATCACTTCATGCATTTAGTTCATTTGCACATATGTAGGTTCATGAATTCAAGTGGTAAGATGTTTCTTTTTGTGGTGACTATAATAATAGACATGGTTAGTATATTACTTAATGAAAAATTATACATACTTTGGAATGAAAACTTGATTTCTTTATACAGTAGGTTGTTTCTTTCATACGGTCACTTCACTGATTCACATGGTCATATAAAGTGATTCTCAACATATGGTAAGATCAATCTTCAATGCATGGTCAGTTCATGACCTACAAAAATATTTCTCATGTGACTCACGGTAAGTAGTTTATTCATGTGATAAGGTGAAATTAAATATGCAATAAGGTGGAATATAACATGCGGTAAGGTGAAATATAATGTGCAGTAATGTGACACAGTCACTTGACCTTCACACGGTAAGGTGGCATGGTAATCTCCAGACTTATCCATTTTTTCAATATTTTCCAATAAACCATTTTCTAATATAAAACATGAGATTCATTTATTATAATATAACTATTATTTGGGATCATTAAAATAAGGATGTTCTCATATAAGATAAAACTTAGGATAAACCCCCTATTTGGGTGTCATACTTAGCTTTTCCCAACTCATTGTCTTGAGAAGAGACAGAGTGACACTAACCATAGGTGAAATCCCCTAGACACCAAAGGCTGGAAATAAGTGACTGGGTCTTAAGAAATAGTTGAGGGATGATTTTTCCTATAAAACATGACTATAAGAAAAACATCGAATATAAACATCCAAAACAACTATATGATGCATGAGTATAAGAATACAACTCAAAGATAACCCAATAGAGCAATAATATTAGAGTGTCAATGGAACATGGAATATCAAATGATAGAACCCAAATAAACAACATGACTCAAGGACATCATGTAACATGATCCCAGGTACCACATGAACCATATCCAAGCTCCAACCCCACTTGCCTTTCTCATGGTATCATGAGGCATCACTAGAGAAATAATATATTTTCTCCTTTCTTGTGTTTTGGTATATAACATCTTTTAAGGAACTAAAGTTCCCAATAAAGGGGTGAGTATAAAATTAGTAGGTATTCCTCAAAGACTTACCAAAAAATTACACTAGGAAAATAATCGATTAGAATATTTTATATAAAACATTTTAAAAGTAGTTAAATTATTTATATAAATCCATAAGAGAAATTGGAGTTCCAAAGGATCAAAGAATAACTGTGAAGGGGGGTTGAATCGGTTGTTACCTTTTTAAAAATTTCACCTTTAGGAAACTTAACCTCTAAAACTTGTTATAGTTTATTCCTTATCAAATTTTAGTAAACTAAAATTAATTTAGAAATATTAAAATAAACCTAACACACATGATTTATAAGGTTCGTCCTCAATATCAGAACCTACATCTTTTATATAGCCACCACTGTGGGTCTATGGAAATTCACTATAATAAATAAGTGGATAAAAATTGTTTCAGATACCATTAGACACCTTCTATATCTATATATTAATGGTTATACTGAATCCCATAAGTTTATAAGTTTTTTTATAAACAATTTCAACCACAAAAAAATTGAAATAAATAAAATTTCTACTCTACAAGAATATTTCTGGAAACTCAGTCAGATATAGTTGAGTCGGATGGCCCTAAGTCTAATGAACCCAATTCTAATGCACCTTTTTCAATTTTTTCCTATATAACAAAATATTTCTCCTTAAACAACTTATAAAAACATAGATCGATACCCTCAGTTTGATTCTCTCTATCTGGTAAACTGAACTTTCCTTAGTCTAATGTTTTGATCTGAATACACTATCCAAAAACTCTTCGCCAACTTGAAACAAATTTAGTTGGAAAAATCACTTCTGACACCAATTTTGGAGAGTATCAATTATTTTTACATGAGTAAATAGTGTCAAGTACCACTGTAATTTCCACCTTTATTTATAATTGGTCCATAAATAGTAAAGGTGGGAAACTAAAATTATTTCCCTTCTCACCCAAATTCATAGATCACTAAATTTTACTCACATTTTAACTTCATCTTTGACCACATAAAACCATATCATCTCTTCTATTATATTCTCAAAACTAATTAAATTATCCAAAACATCTCAATTCTCAACATTACTTGAATGAGAAATTTGTAAAATCTCTATCCAGAAATTGATAATCTAGAGAATCTCATTCTAAAACTTTATTCACCATTCTGATTCTCTTGACCCAAAAGGAAAAAAACAAATATGATTGCTTTCTCTAATGCTCCATTCTAACTAAGAGTGTTTTGAAATATGTTTCCAACTTCTAAAGACTTCAAAAACCTTTAACCACTGTCAAGTAGAAATTACACCACATCTTTTACAACTTAAAATTCATTCAACTTTATCAGTCTGTTAGAACTTCTTAGTCTAATAGAACTTCTCGGTCTGATAAAATTTATCAATTTGATAGAACAACTCAGTCTGATAAAACTTCTCAGTTTGACATAACTTCTCAGTCTGATATAAATTCTTAGTCTAGTAGAACTTCTCATTCGGATAGAACTTATCAGTCTGATAGAACATCTCAGTCTGATATAATTTCTCAATATGATATAACTTCTCAGTCTAATATAACTTCTTAGTATGATTTCCCTTCTGATGGTGCTTCTGGAAAACTTCAATTTTTATAAAATATGTAAAAAATTCACTTCTATTTTCTTATTCTAACTCCAACTAATATCATAACTTCTTCATGATATTTAGGAACTTTAAATAGTATAAAATCATCATTAAAATTGGATTTAAAAAGTTCTTATCTTTATAAATTTTAAAACATTATAACATAACAACTTTTATTTATCCTCACTAAACAACTTTTCTTTAGAAAACAACTTTTCTTCATCTTAGAAAACAACTTCATTTAAATAACTTCTAACTTTTTTCATTTTAACAAGTTCTAACTCAACATCTTCTTTGTCCAATGCATTTCATCTGCATAAAAACTTAGACTTTCTTATATTCAATGAGATGAGTTTGATCTGTTGTGTCTAATCACCATCTTTTCAAAATACTTACTTTATCTAGATTCAAAAAAACTTCTCAAAAAAACAAGTAATAAACTTTCAAAATCATATTTTTCACCTGATTTAAAAAACATTATTTTATAAAAAGTTAATTTTCAACAAAAACAAAACTTTGTTAAAATAAAAAAAACATCACAAAGGATCTTCAATCTCCCCCTTTGTATTTGTTGAAAACTCTCGTTAACAACTTTTTCAACTCATCATTTCTAAACACTCAGGATTTTTTACAACTTATTTTTGTAAACAACTAAAGTTTTGACTTTTACCAAAACATAGCCTTTCTCAAAAGAGAGTGTCCTAACACCACATTACTAGATAAATTAATTTTTTTTAAGGAATTTCATCTCTTAATAACAAGAAAATTTACAACAATGTTAAGATAAACTCCCCCTTACTTATATTTTCCTCTAACTTTTCTTTCTCTCTCCCATTTTATGTTAACCATAGCTTCTGATTCATTTAAGTAAGAAAAGTACTTCCCTTTCCCATGTAGGATAAAATTGTATAAATTCTCAACCTTTATCAACATAATCCAAATCACAATGGGGGGATTACAGGTTTAACATGAATTTGAATCCTCAATTCCAAAAATATTACTTTGGTCATTACTTTTTATAAAAATATCAGCAATTTGATATTTCATTGAAACATATTCAAACACAAAATACCCATCAGCAACCTTTTCTTTTATAAAGTGGAACTTGATATCAATATCTTTTGATCTTTAATGTTGGAAAGGATTTTTAAAAAGATCAATTCCACTCTAAATATCACAAATCATCTTCAATAGTTTTCAAACTTCAACTTTCACATATTCTAACTGAACATTCATCCACAACATTTGAGTACACACCAGTGTAGTAGCAATATATTCTAATTACGCTATGTTAAAAGTTATTAAAAATTGTTTCTTACTATACCAACTCACATTAAATTCCCCCAAGTAAAATTTTCCTCCTAAAGTTGGTTTTTTTCATTTCAATCTTTATCCCAATCAACATCAGTATAAACATGAAAGTTCATTTCACAACTTTTTTGTATGAAATACTGTGTGAATTTATTCCTTTAACATATCTCAGAACTATTTTTTTCCAATATATGAGACTCTTTTAGATCACTCTGATATATGGCACACAAATTTATAGTATAAACAATATCAGTTCTTAAGATTGTGAGATAAATTAACCTTCTTATCGACTTCTAAAAATATTTCTAATTCACACTTTTTATGGTTTCATCTTTAATCAACTTTGTACTCACTGAAATGGGAGTTGAAAATTATTTGGATTATTCCATACCAAACTTTTGTAACAATTCCATAACATAATTTTCTTAAGATTGGAAAATGTATTTTAATTTCTATTGAACTTTTAAACCTAGGAAGAAAGTTAATTCTACAAACATTGACATCTCAAAAATTCATCTTCATTTCCTTAGAAGATTATTTATAAACTTTTTCTTCATCCCTGTCAAAAATTATATCATCTACATAAATAATTAAAATTAGGATTCTAGAGTTAACATCTTTCATATATAGTTGTTATTAACTTTTACTTTAGAAAAAATTAAAATTCTTCAACAATTTTTAAGTTTTGAATACCAATCATGTGGTGATTGTTTTAAACCATACAAGGATTTATTCAATTTACAAACCTTTATTCCATTATTATCAATTAGAAACTCACAATTTTGTTCATTTTAAACTTGTTCTCCAATCTCACCATTTAGAAAATATGAATTTACATCCATCTTATAAACTTTGTAATTTTGATGTGCAGCCACTACTAGAAACATTCTAATAGTTTCTAATCATGAAACTATGCCAAATGTTTCTTCAAAATCAATATTTTCCACCTATTATAGCCTTTTCAAACAAGTATTTCTTTATTTATTAAAACTTATCCATGTTAATTTAACTTTTTTCTGAACACCCATTTTTTTAAAATAACATTTTTATTTTCTAGACATAAAACAAGTTCTCAAGTGTTGTTTTTCTCAATCTGATCCAACTATTCATTCTTTATATCAACCCATTATTTGTGTTCAACTACTTCAAAAACTGATTCTGGTTCAACTTGTGAAATAAGTGATGTCTGATTTTCTAATCTCAATATTATTCTTTTCTGAACTAGATCTTTCTGATTCTAAATAATATTTTTGGTTTCAACATGTTTCTATAAAGTAGAAAATTTCAAAGTTTCTCTTCCAACTTCACTTTCTTAATTACATGATTCTTCTGAATCTTAACATGTCTATTTTGACTCACTTCTACTTTCATTGGAAATCTTCAGTTTTTCTTACTCAACATTTTCAACACTCCTTGTTAAGGAATTTTGTTTTTCGATAACTTTCACATCATATGAATCCAATAACTTTTGAAAACGATTGTTCCAACATTTATAACTCCTTCTATTGGGTGAATATCCTATGAAAATTCCTTCTTAATCTTTCTCATCAAATTTTCCAAGATATGGATTTTTTATTTTTAGTAAATATGGAATTCTAAAAACTTTAAAAGTATTTAAATAAAGGTTTTTTGTTATACCAAATTTCATAAGAAGTCATGTTGGATTCCAACCTAAAAAAAATCTATTTTGAACATGTAAAGAAGTACTAATAGCTTTTCTCTAGTAGAACTTTGAAAGTTTGTATTATACTAATATTCTTCTTCCCATCTCCATCAAACTCCTATTTTTCCATTCAGATACTCCATTTTTTGTGGAGTACTGATGTTTGATTCCATGATTTATCAGATATGATTCAAAATAATTGCATGTGAATTTTATACCATTATCTATTCTCAAATTATTTATATAAATCCTCATTTCTCTCTCAATATTTTTTTGAAGAATCTAAACATCTCTACAGCCTTCGAATTTTGTTTCATAAACATGATGTTGTCCATTCAAGTGAAATCATCAATAAAAGTGATAAAGTGAAAATATTATTTTATTGATTAATTTATCATAATCCTACATAAATAAAAATAAATAATTTCAAGAGGTCTGGTAGACTAAATATCAACTTTATTATATATTTTATTAGTCATTTTCCCTTTCTCACAAGTTATACAAACATCTTCTTCTCTTCTCTTTAATTCAGGAAAATTTCAAATAGTATAAACTTTAAAAAAAATTGTTCATACTTTTATGTCCAAGGTGTCCAAGTATACAATTCCATAACTTATTCTCATCTTCATTACCTAGATAAAATGATTTATCAAGTTATCCTATTTGAAAAATATTTTCACTAGTTTTTTCTCCACTTGTAATAACTTTTCCATCTTCCACACACTTGATGATACAAGAATCCTTTATAAAAATCACTTCTTTTCCATAATCAAAATTTTCACTTACACTAAGTAAGTTGTGTTTTAGTCCATCAACAAATATAACTTCCTTAAAATTTAACTTTTTTGCTTCAATCTTAGTCGTTCTGATTCCTCTAATTTTTAAGTAACTATAATTCCCAAGGTAATAGATCCTCCATCATGATTTTCAACATATTTTAAGATTTTCAAATCACTTATAATGTGTGATGAATAAACACTATCAGGTATCCTTGGTTGATTCTTTTTATTTTCTTTAAAATCTATCTCAAAAATAAAATCTCTTTCCTCAAATTTCTTCTTTCTAACTTCCTTTTCTATTATACTATAAGAAACTTGTTCTCAAAGGAGTATCATACATTTTTCAGCAAAGTGATTTAGTTGATCACATCTTCTAAAAACTTATTCTAGAAAATAAAACTGATTTTTTATTGTAAAGTTTTTAATATCTTGATATTTTAATTTTCTTACTTCCTATGACTTAGAAAATTTTCTCATTCTGGTTCCACCATTTCTTCCACTCTATTCAAACCTATTTCCTGAAAAATAAATGTTATGTCGACAATTGTAAACTATGTCCCCATAAATTCCACAACACCAACAGAACCCATCAAATCTTGGTTTTCTATAGAATAGTGATCATTACTTTTAATAATATTATCATGGTTCAAAATATATTTCATCCTTAGTTACTATTAGGAATGTTATAATTTTCCTTTGGGAGTAATTTAACTTTTGTAGATGTGATAGGTTTTTCACATCCCTTATCAACCTAATATTTCCCAATACTTTTAGTCACACCTAAAATGTTAGAAAAATCATATGAACCTTTTAGTTTAGTGGGTGTATATTTCACCTCATTCATGGAGTGAGGTTTTTCTACAGCTTTAGATGATTCATCTTTTACTTCCAAAGACTTGCTGAAATTTTTATTCAACTTTATTAAAGTATTTTTATCCTCAAGAAGTTTTAATTGAGACTTTTTAACTTCCTATTCCTTGGCTGCTAACATATTACTATGATCTTAAACCATCTTTTATTGTTCATCAATTCTAAGTTTGTAACATAATATCTCCTGGATGTATTCTTCTTCTTGATTAACAACATCGGTTCCACCTTCAAAAACTTTTTCAATATCTTTATTCATTATCCTAATTTATTTATTGAGATTTATATTTTGATCAATACATACAACAAGTTATAATATGAGTTGATACTCTCTATAAGATTCCTCACCTCCTTCTTCTTCTTCACTATCTGATAAGTCTTTTGTTTTCTCAACTTTTGCAATGAATGTTCTGAACTTTAATCTTCTGAAGATTTTTTGTAAGTTGATCCCAATTCAAATTTCTTACTCAACATACTTATCTTGTTTCTAGTAAACTTCTTCTTATATTTTTGGATGACTTTTCTTATTTAGAGCATTTTTTTTACTTCTTCTATTGAGTTTTTTCATCGGAATCATCTTGATATTCTCTAAATTCACAACACTCGAAACATTTGAGAAGATGATTTCCTACATACTTTACTCTTCCACTTCTATAGTCCTTAGATATAAGAGACATAATTTAATAATTCAACTCATCATCCTCCTTATCTTTGAAATCACAAAGATCGTCATTTTCAATATATTTAATTTTTATCTTTATCACAATTTAAAAATAAATTTCATCTTTCATATTATTTTTGAAAACTGGAGATTTTCCTATTTCAAAATAAATAATAAAGTTATGCAATTCATTAAGAGATAAATCCTCTTTATCTTCTAAAGTAGAAATTTTTTAATCAAACTTGTCTATAAAGTTTCTCATGAGTTTCTTCATAATTATAGAATCTTCTAGGATATCACTAAACCCACTGATGTTACAAACAACATCATTTACTCTGGTGAAGTACTCGTCAATATTTTCTTTATCTGTCATTCTTATGTATTCAAACTTACTACACCATATTTGTATCTTTTCTTCCTTCACTTTAGTATTCCCTTAAAAATACTTTTGAGATTATTCCACATACTTTTTAATAATTTGAGACCCATCACCTTTATATAAAAAAAATGATAGAGAAAAAAAGAATATAATTTCTATCTTTTCCATAAACTTAAATATTTCTTTTGTTAGAAAAAGTCATAGGAGCAACTTTCTCAATGGGTGGAAACACAATTGTAGAAGCATTAATAACTTCTAGGAAAAGAGATAAGAGATATAGAATCATCTTGTTTTTATGACCCTAATAATTTTTTCCATCAAATGTAAGAATTCCTCTACTATTGAAATAATTGAGATTATACATGATAAGGATTAAACAGGGGAACCTTCCCTCTGATACCAATTGAAGTTCCAAATGATCAAAGAACAACTATGAAGGGGGGATTGAATTAGTTTTTGAATTTTTTTAAATTTAAAATTTAAGAAACTTAACCCATGAAGCTTATTTAAGTTTATTCATTATAAACTTTTAGTAAACTCAAATGCATGAAAAAATATAAAATTAAACATGGCACGCACAACTTATAGGGTTCGGCCTCAATGTGAGAACCCACATCCTTGTCATAGTCACTCCCATGGGTCTATGGAAATTAACTATAATGAATAAGTGAATAAAACTTGTGTCGAATCCTATTATACACCTTCTATATCCTGATACAAATGGTAATACTGACTCCCATTAGTTTAAAAGTTCTTACTTACAAATGATTTGAGCCACACACAAATTGAAACAAATAAACTTTTTGATCTGCAAAAATCTATCTGAAAACTTAGTCTGATGTAGTTGAGTCTGATGGACATCATTCCGATGAACCCAAGTTTGATGCACCATTTTGAATCTGTACCTATATTACAAAACAACACTCCTTAAACAACTTCTCAAAACTTAGACTGATACCCTTACTCTAATTCTCTCTATCTGGTAAATTGAACTTGCCTTAGTCTAATGTTATAATCAGAATACTTTGTCTAGAAACTCTTCTTCAACTTGAAACCTTCTCATCTCTTCTGGTGTATTTTTAAAACTTATTAAATTTTCTAGAATATCTCAATTCTCAACATTACTTAAATAATAACTTTTCAAAATCTCTATGTGGAAATTTATAATCTAAAACATCTTAGTCTGGAACTCTATTAACAATTACAATTCTATTGGCCCAAAATAAAACAAAAAAAAAATATATGATTGTTTTCTCTGATGCTCCAGTCTAACTAAAAATGGTTTATAATGTGGTTTTAACTTATAAATACTTCAAAAACCTTTAACCACTATCAAGTAGAAATTCCACCACATCTTGTGAAACTTCACCTTTCTTCCACTTTCTTAGTCTAATAGAACATCTCATTATGATAGAAATTCTTAGTCAAATAGAACTTCTCAATCTAATAGAACTTCTCAGTTAGATAGAACTTACTGGTCTAATAGAACATTTCAGTCTGATATAACTTATCATTCCAATATAACTTCTCAGTCTGATGGCCCTTATGATGGTGCTTCCCAAAAATTTAAATTTTTCAAAACTTCAAAAAAAATGCACTTCTCTTTTCTTATTCTAACTTCATGTAATATCATGACTTCTTCATGATTTTTAGGAACATGAAAGAATAGAAAAGAATCATCTGATTTGGATTTCAAAGTTATTATCTTTCCAACTTTTAAAACTTTCTGACATGGCAACTTTTCTTCATCTTCACCAAAAAACTTTTCTTCAGCAAAAAACTTTTCTTCATTTCAAAAAAATTTGACTTTCTTCGTTTTAAAAAGTTCTAACTCAGCAAATTCTTTTTCCAATACATTTCATATGTGCACAAACTCAGACTTTCTCACATCTGATGAGCTAAGTTTGGTCTAGTATATTTGATCACCAGATTTTCAAAACACTTAAATTATTAGAATTCATAGAAAATTCTCAAAAAAAAGTTATAAAATTTCATTAACAAATATTTCACCTAATTTTAAAAAACATTATTTTAAAAAAAGTTAGTTATCAAAAAAACAAAACTTTGTTAAAACAAAAATATCATAGAGGATCTTCAAAAATATATGTGAGAAAACTATAAACAGTATTACTTACATCCATTCACATTTAGAATAACATTTTCTATGTTCACACACACACACACATCCATATCCACACAACCATACACTCAATATTGGTGTTACCATTGATGGTGGAACTCTATGACCATAAGTTGTCCAGCCTTAATGGTGGAACTTCTGACCAAACCCATCCACTTTGAACACACGCCAACCAAATTATACCAAATTTCATGCTTAATCATTTCATATAAAATAATCATTCCATTAAAATCATTTCATAAAATACTTTTCAAGCATAAAATCCATAACATAATTTTAAAATTGGTACTTTAAAATTATAAGAACAAGGGGGTTTTCAAAAATCCATGCAATTTTTCAGGTTTCCAAAACACAAACCGAACAGGTTTACTTCATTAAATCTCACAAAAATAACATAGAAAATCCAAGAACAGTATTTTTATCAAACTAAGACTTCAAGTTATAGAATAGTGGAGATAAGAGAGAATCCACCTACCTCTCAGCGGATTATGAAAAAGAAGAACAACACAAAGGATCTAAGGTAAAACCACTGATCTCAACTCTTTATTTTTTTCCTCTTTGATTCCCACAATAAAACTCTAATATTAGTTGGAATTGGAGTCCATACATCAAAGATCACTAGAAAATGACTAGTTTATTTTTGGAAGTCATGAAGAGAATAGGAGTCACCAAATAGAATCAAAAATTACCAGGTGGAAATTTATACCCAGAATGGAAAGATAAGACCATGATGTAGCCTCCTATACCATGACATAGAAATGTTGAAATAGGGAAGACTATGATGAAATGATAAAGACCACATCGTATCCTTCCTGTCAACTCTATGTTCGAGAAACACATCATAGGCTATGTAGTAGATCCAATTTTTCTGGAGAAGGAATGTGGTGTAGCCCCCTAAACCACAGCGCAGCCAAAAAGATCCCATGTTGCAGCCTACCCATTATGATGCAAGGGTGTCAAAATTGGAAGAACCACCCAACATTATCCTTTAGAGAACTATAGTGCAACCATTCCCTCCACACTGTAGAACTTGACTAGTCTACACCATATCCCTATTGTATGGTACAACGCCCAACCAGGAAACAACATAGCCCTACTCCATGACAAATCCTTGCCAAAAATGGTAGTGGCATAGAATCTCCATCCTTAAGCCCCTACACAGTATTTGGTTCACTCCATGATATAGACACTACTCCTATAATTCATCACATATATTTACACTATAGAAGTGTTGTTGTTTCTATATTAAACCTACCTCCTATGAACTACTTCCATAAAAATATCCCCTGACTCAAACATAAAGACACGGGGCATAAAATGATGGAGTACCTCAAATCGGGGTGCTACATTCTCTCCACCATTTGATTTTGAATCCTTGGAAAGTGGAATGTTGAAATTACTTTGTAAGATCTCATGCCACTACTCTAACATTTCCTTTTCACACTCATATGTTTCTTCCTAAATCTGACCATGTTTTCATAAAAGTTGCACTAAAATTGTGTTTTTCCCATGAAAGGGATTCTCTTGACTATCCACAGTATCTAATAGCACATGAATCAACATATAATATGGTTCAATATCAATATGGTCCCATTCAATCACATGGTCAAGGTTAGGTTGGTCCTTCTTTAACTAAGATACATGAAACACGTTGTGCATGAAACTGAACCTTGGTGGTAAATTCAACTGATAAGCCACATCACCCACCCATTGGAGTATCTAAAAAGGGACAATGTACTAAGGTGACAACTTTACTTATTTACAGAAATGAAAATTCCCTATCCTTGTAGATATTCTGAAGAAAACATGATCAACCACCTCAAATAATAACAGTCATTGATGGTTATCCGCATTTTATTTATGATCACATTAAGTTTCCCCCATTCTCTTCCTGGTCATTTGAATCTTTTATCTTGTATCATGCACTAGGTTAGTTATGATAAGTGAAGTCTCACATAATCCTACCCAATGGAGTGGAGAAAGATAAGGATAACCATACAATGCTTTGAATGTATCCATATGTATCAAATCCTGATATTTGTTATTGTATGAGAACTCCACTAATAGTATGTTCTCCTACCATAAGCCTCTAAAATCCATGACACAAAATCTCAACATGTCTTCAAATGTTTGGATCATCCTTTTGGATTATTCATCCGTTTGAGGATGATAAGATGTGCTCATGGTCAACTGGGTTCCAAGGGATTAGTGCAAGGACTTCCAAAACCAAGATGTGAACTTGGGGTCCCTATCAAATGCAGTTGAAAGAGGAATTACATGCATCTTTACAACTTTACAAATTTAATGTTTGGAAAAATATTCCACCATATTGGATTCACGAATAGGGATAAAGTGAGCTAGCTTCATGATCCAATCCACAATCAACCATATGGTATCCTATTTCCAAACCATTATTAGAAGACCTATCACAAAATCAATGGTTATTTTCTCTCATTTACACATGGTAATCGGTAAGGATTGAATCATACCCATTACCCATTGGTGCTCTAACTTGACCTATTGACAGGTGAGGCATCTTGATACAAACTATACCACTTTACTCTTCATACCAACCCACCAAAACTATGTTCTCAACACTTTATACATCTTTTGGATGCCGGGATGGACAGCCTATCTTTAATGGTGGTATGAAGAAAGGAGTCGGTCCTGATAATATTAAGGTAACACAATCCAATCTCTAAAATTTAGCAGAAATATTTCATCTAGCATCCATCCCTTAATGGTCTCCCTACCATTGTGTTTTGACCTCATTGTTAAACATTTTTTCTTGGATGTATGATCATGTATAACCTACTCAATCAAATCAGGAATAAGAGAAACTATAAATAAAACCATGACATTAACTTGATTAGCATAATCTAGATGCATATTGATTATAATCTATATTAGCTACCATTGATCTAAAGCCTCCTTATATAACTAGTTATATGGATTCCTACTTAGTGAATATACTATAGAATTTCCTTTTCCTGGTGTATACATAAAATCAAATTCAAGAATTTTTATATATTTCATCCATCTATGTTACCTTAGATTCAAATACCTTTGTGAGAAAATGTGCTTCAAACTCTTGTGATCTGTAAACACCATAAATTTATCACTAAAAATTTAATGATTTCAATTATTTAAGGCATGTACTAAAGTATCCAATTCTAAACCATGAATCAGATAGTTCTTCTCTTGCACTCATAATTTTTTTGAACCATAAGCAACAATGTTATCTCCCTGTATAATAACACGTTCCAACCTAGATCCTGATGCATCATAATAGAACACATACCCTTGTACTGACACTTGAAACATATGGATAGGTGTTGATATAATCCAAGCATTAGGTTCTTGGAAATATTTTTGGAACTCATCACTCTATTGTGAAGGAAAAGCTTTCCTTATCAAATTTTTCATTGGTGAGAAAATATGTGAAAATCACAAAAAAAAACATCTAAATATATTTTTATAAACCAAGGAAATTGTATATCTCAAAGACATTCATTGGTGGTTTTCAAGAGATAACATCTTCTATCTTTTTAGGATTCAATGAAACTCCTCTTTTAAAAATGACATGACATAAGTAAATATACTTCTTTTATCAAAAAATAACACTTAGAAAGATTAGCGTAAAGTTGATGTTCCCACAAGATTCCCAAAAATATATCCAAGTGTTCCTCATTATCTGCTTTAGTCCTAGAGTACATCATAATATCATCAATGAAAACCACCAAAAAGGAATCAAGATACCTTTAAAATATTCAATTCATTAATTTCATAAGAACTAGTGAATTAGTAAGACCAAAGGGAATATCCACATATTCTTAATGTCCATAATGACTTTTAAAAGTTATCTTTGGAATATCTTCCTTCCAAACTCGCAGTTGGTGACAGCCTGATGATAGGACCAAATGGCATCGTTATTTCCCTCGAGTATAATCAAAAAGAAATTTATTTTTTCCCAAACAACACTAACTAAAAATGAATAGAAAATTGGAATTACGAAGTCAACCCCATGGAGAGAGGGGAACATGACAGACAATTCTTGACCCAAGGTTGGGTCACTCCAATTTTAGTTGATTTTATTAAACAAATTAAATAAAACAAATAAAATGTAAGAAGAAATAAAATAAGGGATCGAGGTCAATTTCAGGGTTTAGGATAAGTATAATCCTAAATCTAGCTTAGTATAGACATATGGATTAGGCTCAAAATAATTACAAGGGTCACTAATTGGTTTTCGTCAAACCAATTAGATCTACCTGCACTACAATTATCCCTTAGTCCAAGTATAGCTAAAAACCTAGATGCATTACTCTTAGCTTCTACGCAGAAATCATCACAGGATAATGGTCATAGATTTCTAAACTCCAATTAGATTGGGTTCATTTAATTTAACCTCTCATGGTCAAGGTTTTTCAAAATAATATGATGAACAATTATTTTTAACCTAATTACTAGCCCTAGGGATACCAAGGTTCAATTTATAGATTAGTTGGGCTCAAAAATGCCCTTATTCTTAACCCCTAACCCTGAGAGGGTTATCTACACATGAGAAAATTGATTAAATATAGATAAATAGATGGAATTATTGACATAATTATTAAACGATTCAACATAAAGTAACCCATGATTAAACTTGTATGAAAGTAATTAAAAACAAAATTTAATGAGGAAATAATGAAGAATGTGTCCAGGGATGAATGAATGATAAAGGGAATGAATAAAATAAATATATTTGAATAAAATTAAATATCATTAAATGTTTATTGTAGAAGAAAAAACAAAAAATCATAAATAAAAACCTATATATGAAGAACAGTGAGTTGTAACCTTACAGAAGCCTCTCGATGGTCGCACCTCAATCTTGGAATGTAATGAATGAATCTCTTGGTCAGGACCTATATATATAGGTTATAAAGTCGTACCAAGATCCCTCAGGTAAAATATAGCCTTAAATGGCCAATCTTGTCAAAATATATAGGGCCACCATCGAAGATACATTGAAAATCAATGTTTTTATTTTGTCTAAAACTTACATGTTGTGTACAGATTACACGACGTGTAATGTTTGGGCCTAAAAAGAGTCAAAAAATGATTTTTTCTTATTCTTCATGGAATGTAAATGGTTCATGGCTCAAAACTTCACATCATGTAATGATTTTACATGATGTGTAAAATGTGGTTTTATCACCAGAATCTTTATTTTGCTTTGGTTCTTCAGTTTCAAGCCTCTAGAACCCCCAGTGATCATCCAACATCATGGTAAACCTTAATTAAATGGATGTATTGTCCTATTTGTCATTAATCACTAGTATTGGATTCATCATCATTTTCTATTTTCATGTCGAGGCCCTTTGCACCTCAGCACAAAGTGCCTTTTTGTTCCTCATTTTCCATGTCTTCCTTCATTTTTCTACAAACGTTAGTACTATATAAGAATACACAATACATAAATATATTCTATGAAACTAAACTTTAATAAATTAATATTCAATGAATTCACATATAAAAACCCATTAATATATAGATATAAAATAGAGTAATCAAATACCCCCATACTCAAATCTTTACTCATCCTCGAGCAAAACCTCAACATCAAAACACTAAGGATCCATACATCAACAAATGAATTTTCAAATTATTGTTATCATAAAAATAAGTTATAACTAGAGATTCTAAAATCACAATTCATACCCAGGAAAGAATTTATAAATCATGCTTCATTTATAAATTTTAATTCAAGTCATTTTTTCCTTTTCACGTATAGTTTTCAACCTTTAATCAATACCCATTCTATTTATGATTTACCTCAATGTTAATTTTTCCTCTCATCACTCAAGCTAACAATTTAGTTTGAATTATGCTTATAACTCAAGTACATGCTTCTAACCATAGGATTTCAATGAATATACTTCCTCCATCCTGTAAAAAAATATCAAAATTAATCATGATAACTTTTCAATTAGGATCAAATGAATCTAAGGATGAGGGTAGGTAGGTATAAATATTGAAAATAAAGGCTTGAGGAGGAGGATAAACTCTAATCTATAATACATGATATTCAAAATACAAGCTTAGTGAAATGATCCTCACCAAAATAATTTAATATCACACATCCCCTAAAGTGTAAAGTAAAGGATTGTTGATATTATAATCATAATGAAAAATAACCCTCTTTTTTTGTTTTTTTTTCTTGTTTTTTTTTAATTTTTACCTCGGATAAGTCTCACATCCACCACCTAACCGCATATAATTTTTAGATCATCGGTCTGGAAGTGATGATTTTTAACCTACTCAAGAAACAACATATTTTTTTTTTATTTGAAATCCATGATTGGAATAAATCTCACATCCACCACCTAACCACATATGATAAAAAATCCTAAGTCAAGTAATGGTTATTTTTTATTTCCCCAAGTCAGAACCCATTTTTTTATTTATTTTTTTTTACAACAAGATGGATAAACAATGAAGTAAAATGAATTTGAATATTAAACTTCCCAAAAAAACTCATGTAAACACCCTGTAGTCTCCTCTCAATAACAATATCCCATATCCACCATAAAAAACTTCTCCCCCACATAATTGAATATAATGAAAGATACACATAGCTGGGTAGGGAAGGAAATAATGTCTTGCAACATGGATCAATCCTAATAAGGTCGTTCATGGATTTTAAAAGATAAAGAAGGTTCAATGTGCAGTTGGGACTCTAGATAAAAGGGATCATCAATACAATTACTCAATAATTTCAAAATTTAATTTTTTCAATCATAGCTTCAACAAGATAACAATGCAAGTTCTAATAGGTTTACATACCCAAATTTTCACTCAAAAAATATGTTTAGAAAAATAGGAAATATTTTTTCTAGAATTCTCTTAGGAATGAGAATATAATATAAGTCAATCATGTTATGTAATGAACATGGAAAATTAGTTTACTCAAATCATATTTTTAGGAATCAACATCATGAAAGGAAATCATATCATCAATCATTTCTAAGAAACTCAAAATTGAAGTAAAAATGTGAATTCTAAAATATCCATTTATTGGAATTATATTTCAAATTTTCCAGAATGTCAACATATTTCTCCTAAGTGTTTGTGTCTCCTTGAGTAGTGAGTACAAGAAAAAAATTAAAGAATTTTTGTGGGTGAATCCAATTCAATTCAGTTCATGCAACAATTCAATTATTTTTTTTTTCTTTTCTATTTTTCTTTTAAAAATCATATGGTGTAAAAAACTAAGGGTGAAAAAATATAAACAAGTAAAAATTTCTCCCTTTGCCTTGACACTTCTAAATGAGTTGCTCATATTCTACCTGATCTAGTTTCTTAATGTAAAAAGTGGTCTCACGACATGAGTTGAACTCATGACATGAATGGATCTCATTATGTGAGTTGTTCTAGTTTTCAACACTTCATTAGCTTCCCAATTCTTGCTACCATGGGCCTGAGAAATAAAAATGGACAGTGAAGGTACAAGACCTTTTAACAATTTAAAACATTTGGATCAAATAGATAAATAATTCAACCACATGAAAAGTTATTAAACTAATAAAATGAAATAAATATAAGTCTTATAAATAATTTTTCAAAATCCAAGTTACCTCTCGGTAGCTGCTTTTTTATGGTTTTTTAGATCTACCTTTACCTTTTTAGCTAATTGGAACATGGTACAAATCTAACCATCTTGGATTTACCCACATCTAACTTTTTTGTGCATATAGGGTAGTCTTTCAATTCCTCCTCTAATGGTTCATCTTGAATGGTACTTATGGTGGGATTTATATTGAGAATAAATTTAATGAAAATATAGAGAAATAAAAATCTAAAATAGTTTGTAGTTTACTTGCCCCACCACAACTTCTTCCATTTTTTTAGTGGGTTCACATTCTAGAATGACTTCTTGAGTTTGAGCATCTTTTTTATCCTCTTCGGTTAGAAATTGTATGAGAGTCCCATTTTTATTTGGTCTCTAGAATACTTGTGAGGTTGATGCATATTTGATTAATATCCTCTTCCTTTATTGTTTCTTCTTCTTTCAAGTCTAGATATTTTTCTTCTTTAACCTTCGTCTCCTCTTTCTCCTTGTCCATCCAATAAATAATATTTATCATGTTTCTTTCAACAGTTTGAACTTCATCAACCACTTCTTGATCTTATTAATCTTTAAACCATTATATATATATATTTATACATATATATATTAGAGTTCAAATGTATATTATTCAAAAGTGAATTTAAATTTTAAGTAACTTGAGAAAGGTGAGTAGTCAATTATCCATGTTCCCTAAGTTGTGCCTCATTCTCATACATCCTCTTATCTAATACTAAAATGTAATTTATGAGAAATGTGACTAGTCTGTTATCTGAATTATTCTCTTGAAATTATTAAAAGTAATGGTCTTCTTGAATATTTTTCTCTTAAGGTTCCTTTGTTTCAATATCTTGGACTTCCTCCACTTCTTAACATCCTTTATCTTCAAACCAACCTATATTTTCATTAGAAACTATTGGTAGGAAACTAACATGAGAATTAAAATTCAAAATGATTTGAGCAAGGTGAGTAGTCAATTCTTCTTGATTGATGAGTTGGGCCTCATGATAGTCCATCCTTTTGTCCATCACTTCAGTGTACTTTGTCAGTATCCCGATCATTCTATCTTCTGAGTGTTTATCTTGAGGTTTTTGTAAGTATGTGTCTTCATGGTTGTACTGGACTTCTTAGGATTCACCTTGGTAGTCTTGAAAATTGGGTTCTCCTCTATAGGGTTTGTATTAGGTGTCACACATCTGAGTATTTTTGGATTTATCATATTCAAAAGAATAAAAAATTTCCTATCTTGTTACTTAACATGACCACCCTCTTGAATTCATTGCTTCCCATGTGGTCAGATATTCCTGAAATTCATTATACTCTTATGGTGGTGCGACATAATATTGATGAGGTATGTATTACATCCTACACAGCACCAAAAACTACCACAATAATAATATAATAAAAAATGAAATCAAAAAAAAATAAATAACTAAACTAAAATCAGTAAACATAAATAAGATAAGAAAATTATTTGACCTAAGAAATCAGTCTCGAGTCATCTGCAATGCTTCAGTACTCACCAAAAATAGCATCAGTTTTGACAGGCCCAAAGGGGATCATTATTTCCCTTAGGTCTAATAAAAAATAAATTTATTTTATCCTGAAAAATACTAACTATAAAGGCATAGTAAAGTGGAAGTACGGAGTTGAACCCATAGTAATAATGGAATGCGGTAGACAATTCTTAACTAAAGGTCGGGTCACTCCAATTTCAGTTTATTTTATTAAACTAATTAAATGGCATAAATAAAATGAAAGAATAAATACGAGAAGTGATAGAGGTCAGTTTTAGGGTTTAGGATAAGTATAATCCTATAAAATATCTTAGGATAGACCAATGGATTATATTTCGAAGCAGTGCAAGGGTCACCAATTGGTTTTGGTCAAACCAATTGGATCTAACTATACTGCAATTATACCTTGGTTCGGGTATAGCTAAAAAACTAGATGCATTACACTTAGCTTCTATGTAAAAAGTGTCACTGGATAATGGTAATAGCATTCTCAACTCCAATTATATTTGGGTTAGTTCGATTGTAACTTTTATGGTTAAGGTTGTGCAAAAGAATGTGATAAATAGTTATTTTTAACCTAATTACTAGCCCTAGGGTTACTAAGAATCAATTTATAGATTCATTAGGCTCATAAATACCCTTACACTCGACCTCTAACCCTAAGTGAGTTAGATACACATGATGGAATTGATTAAAGATAGATAAATAGATGACATGGTTGACATGATGATTAAATTATTCAACATAAAGCAACCTGTAATTGAACTTATATGAAACTAATTAAAAACTAACTTGAATGAGAAAATAATGAAGAAATAATAAAGGGATGAATGAATGAGAAATGGAATGGATAAAATAAATATATTTTAATAATACTAAAGATCATTCAATGTTTATAGTAGAAGAGAAAACAACAAAGCAGAAATAAAAACCTATCTATGAAGAATGGCAGGTCAGAACCCTACGGTAGCCTCCCGGTGGTCGCACCTCAAACTTGGAATGGAATGAATGAATATCTTTTCCAAGACCCATATATATAGTCTATGAAGTTGTACCATGATCCCCTGGGTCAAAGATGGCCTTAAATGGCTGATCTTGTCAAAATATGTAGCACCTCCATCGAAGATACGCTGAGAATTGGTTTTTTTATTCTATCTAACACTTACACATCGTGTAAAGATTACATGATGTGTAATGTTAGAGACTAGAAAGATTCATGACATGCAAGTTTCTTATTCTTCATATCCTGTAAATGGTTCATGGCGTGAAACTTCACATCGTGTAATGATTTTACACTATGTGTAAAATGTGTCTTTATCATCGGAATCTTCTTTTTTCTCTGTTTATTTAGTTTCGAGCCTTTGAAACCCCTCATGATCATCCAAAATCATGGGAAACCTTCATTCAATGGATTTCTTGGCCTCTTTGGCATCAATAATTAGTCCTAACTTCATTATCATTTTCTATTATTATGTTGAGGTCCTTCACACCTTGGCGCTAAGTGCCTTTTTATTCCTCAATCACCACATCTTCCTTCATATTTCTCCAAATGTCAGTCCTATGTAAGAATACATAATTCATAAATATATTCCATGAAACTCAACATTAATCAATTAATATTCAATGAATTCACATATAAAAACCTATCAATATATAGATATAAAACAAAGTAATCGTCTGATCATAATTCAATTTTGGAGAACCATTGAGCTCCCCTCAATTGATCAAAAAAATCACCAATGCATGGAATATGATACTGATTATTTGTCATAACTTGGTTAATATTATGATAATACACACAAATCCTAAGAGTTACATCCATATTCTTTATAAAAAGAACTGTTACTGCCCATGAGGACATGCTCGGTTGAATAAACCCTTTTTTAACTCTTCTAGTTAAACTTTTAATTACTTTAGCTTTTTTGGTTATATCCTATAATATAGAATTGAAATATGATTGTTCTATGGTTTGAGATCAGTCATAGATTACACTTCTCTTTCAGATAGAATCCCAGAGAAATTATTGGGAAAACATTAGGAAATTGGTCAATGATGGTTAGAAAATCACTATGTTCAATCTCATACAAAGATTACAAGGTAACCACAACCAATTAATAAGAGATATTCCCAACTATTAGTACCAAAGGTCCCACTCTTCTGGAATTTGAACCCTGATATCCTTTAAAATATTCTTAACACCGTCAGAATATGTGAAACTGAATTTTTGTGCATAATAGTTGATATGAGCCTTAAACATTATTAACCAATCCATTTCCAAAATGAGGTCATATATATCCATTTCCAAAACAGATAAATCTCAAACCAACTCATTCCCATTAATCATTATAGCACACACTACACACTTAAAGGCTTGACACTCTCATTTCCTAAGAGGTGTTTGAAGTTTCGAGACAAAAGGCATCATCTCAACATGTAAACCCATATGAGTAACTGGAAGAAAAGTAATAAAATAATGGGATACATCTGTATCAAGCAAGGCTTTCATAAGGGTGGAATTCCAAAGAATTGTGCTTCGCACCTTCAAAGGACCAGATTGATCATCCAAGACCATCTTCTCAGCACCATAAAACTAATTAATATATCCTCCTTATTCCTAACTTTCTTGTTGAGAATGTATAAACTTAGAAGTTTGGGTGTTCATAAAATCACCTTGACTTGCTCGGTTCTAAGGATGAGAATTATTTCAACGATATTAGCTGGTGTCTTGGGGAGTAACCTAAGGTTTATAACATCCTACCCCAACTCATTGGCTTGAGAAGATACAGAGTGCCACTAACCTTAGGTGACATCTCCAAGATACCAAAGGCTGATAATAAATATAAAGGGCTTACACCAAAAAAATAATAGATTATAAGGGGGTTGTTTTTTAGTTTACAGGGGGTTATAACCCCCTCTAAACACATTAGCAATGGTTATCAAAAAACGTCGCTAATGTGGCTGCAACATGTTGTTAGAGGTGGTTTTGGTAAACCGCTGGTCAGGTATGTTTAATATTAACGACGATTACTTTATACGGGGTTTAAAACCCCTCTAATTTCACATAAATATTCCAGAAATTGCTAAATTAAAGGCGGTTTTTAACTGCCTATAATTTGTGTATTGTTTTAGAGGGGGTTTCAACCCCCACTAAATTCCATAAATAGCTAATTTAGAGGCGGTTGGAAATAACCAACCCGAAATTTTTCATTTTTTTCCAGATGGTCTCCCATCTCCTCCACCATTTCCCCAAATGGTCCCTCTTGTCCCCCTCTAGTTCCCCCCTAAACAGCCCGAATGACCCCCTCTTGTCACCCACCACCCGAGATCCCCACCCTCCGGTTCACTGTGAACAGCCACCCTCAAAGCGCGTGCCCACAGATATTTTCCCCCACTTTGTATAAAATCTTGTGGACATGGGGATTCGAACCCACAACCGGTTACCACACAGCGTCTACACGGCCTTACCCCCTTACCACTATGCCAAATTTGTTTTTATATTATAATATACCCATAAATAATTTTATATACATTTGATTGTTTATTCAAATAAATGGTATTTGTATTATATATTTAAATACATTTAAATATATAACCCATATATATAGCCTATATATACGTTTATATAAATTAATGTATTCATGTTTTTATTATGTATTTGTATTTTAATATATTTAAATCTCCTAGGTCAATATATATAACACTATATATTCAAATAAAACTATTTTTTTGACAATATATATATATATATATATATATATTTATTTATTTATTTATACGTATACAGCTCAAAAATAAAAATACATATATAATATATATTTATATATATACAATTATATATTTTTTATATTATATATTTATATATTACCCAAATATATTATACAAATATATATATATATATTATATTTATACATACATAGTTAAAATAATAATAATAATACATATATATATGTTATGTATACAAATATATATTTAAAATATTAATTTATATATTTATCAACATATTAATATAAATTTATTTATTTATTTGTAAATATTTATTTATATATTTATTTGTGTGTGTATATAGTGTATTTATATATTTATTTGTATGTATATATATGTATGTAATATATTACAAGTTTATATATATAATTAAATGAACTTATATTATATAGTATGGTAATATACAGACAATAAAATAAATTATTTATATAATACATACATGTTTATTTATATTCATGTGTGTGTAAGCATATGTATAATTCATTATTATTATTATTATATAAATTATAAAAACTACAAGGTTTTTATATGATGAATTTTTTTAAATAAATAATGTTTGTGTATATATTTATATAATATATTTATTATTTTATATTATAATTAATATTGTATGAAATACCATTTTATAGAAATAAATATATATTAATGTGCACATTGTACAAGTATATTTATGTATACATATAATTATGATTAAATACAATCATATAAATTATTTATATAAATATTTTTATATAATGAATTTAAATACATTTATATATTATGTTTTAATTATATATATATTACAAAAAAATTAAATAAAATATTGGAGGTTCACAACCCCCTCTAAACTCTTAAATTAGAGGGGGGTTTTGAACCCCCTTTAATATCTTAAATTAGAGGGGGTTCAAAACCCCCCATTGATCTCTTAAATTATAGGGGGTTCAAAACCCTCTTTAATATCTTAAATTAGAATGGGTTCAAAATCCCTTCTAATTTAAGAGATCAATGGGGGTTTTAAACCCCCGCTATTTTCTAAAAAAACACAAATTTCATATTATATATATATATATAGTGCTGCTAATTATTATATTAGTTGCAGTTTTAACATAACCTCTTTTAAAATCCAATTGAATATTAATAAAATAAAGATAAAAAAATCAGAGGGATTCAAAAACCCCTCTAAATTTGATGATTAGCGGGGGTTGTGCATAACCCCCTCTAATTTATATAGAAAATAAATTTAGAGGGGGTTGTGCATAATCCCCTCTAAAAAACTGCTTCTAATCTACTGTTTTTTTGTAGTGTTAAGAAACAGTTGGTGGACAATTTCTCCTATAAAAACATGGCAATGAAACAAAATATAATATAAACATAAAAAACAACTATATGATGCATGAGTATAATAATACAACTCAAAAATAATCCAACAAAATAATTATATCACAGTTTCAAGGGAACATGGAATATCAAATGACAAAACCCAAATAGACAACATGACTCAAGGACATCATGAACATGATCCCAAGTACCACTTGAACCATCTCCAAGATCCAACCCCACATGTCATTCCCACTATATCATGATGCATCTCTAGAGAAATAAGATATATTCCTCTTTCCTATGTCTTAGTATATAACATCTACAAACGCACTAAAGTTTCTAAGTAGGGGTGAGTATAAACTCCATAGGCATTCCCCAAAGACTTCCCAACACACACCATTATAACAGGAACTAGTTATCACATTTTATATAAAATAGTTGAAAAGCATTTAAATAGTTTATATAAATTCATAAGATAAATCCACATGAGAAAACCATAAACAAGATTACTTCCATCCATTCACATTTGACATAACCTTTCCTGTGTTCACACACACATACCCATCCACATTCACACACTCATACAATCAAGATTGGTGTTTCCATTGATGGTGGTACTCTATGACCACAACCCATCCAACCTTGACGGTGGCACTTCCAACCAAACTCGTCCACTTCAAACACACGCCAACCCAATTATGCCAAATTTCATGCCAAAAAATCACATAAAATAATTATTTCATTAAAATCATTTAATAAAATAATTTTCTAGTGTCAAAACCATAACATTGTTTTAAAATAATAATTTTAAATTTATAAGAATAGGAGATTTTTTCAAAAGCCATGCAATTTTTCAGGTTTCCAAAACACAAACCAAATAGGTTTCGTCAACAAAATCACACAGCAATGCCATAGAAAATCCAATAAAAATATTTATATCAAAATAACCCTTCTTGTTCTAGAATAGTGGAGATGAGAGATAATACACATACCTCTCAATAGATGACAAAAAATATAAACAACACAATGGATCTATGGAAAAACCACTGATCTTAACTCTTTCTTTCATTCCTCTTTGATTCCCATAATCAAACGCTCAAAGATTCATTGGAATCAGAGTCTAGATGTCAAAGATCACTAGAAAACACCTAGGGTAGCCATGTAATTCGATAGGGGAAGAGGCGTCACCAAATATAATTAACAACCGCCAGGTGAAATTTTATACCCATATTGGAAACATAAGACCGCGATGAAACCTCTTATACCTCGGCACAGAACTACTAAAACAGGGCAGAAACTGCGTAATATTGAAGATCACGTCATAGCCTACCTATCAAATCTGCATCCAAGAAACATGAAGTAGGATATGTCGTAGATCCTAATTTTCAAGAGAGGGATATGATGTATCCCCTTACACCATGGCACAACCAAAAAGAGTATACACTGCAGCCTATACATTACACCGTAGGGGTGCCGAAATTGGAAAAACTGCCCAACTTTCTCCCTCGAAGCACTACGGTGCAACCATTCCCTCCACACCGCAGTTCTCAATCAGTCTACACCGCAACCTTTCTCTGTATAACATCTCCCAACCAGGCTATATCGTAGCCTTTCTCCATGGTGAAACCATGCCAAAAAATGGCAGTGGCTCAGAATTTCCATATGCAAGCCCCTAAGGAATAGTCAGTTCACTCCACACTACAGTCATCGCTCCTTTTTCATAGCACGAATCCCCCACCATAGAAGTGTTTATTTTTTCAGATTACACCTGCCTCCTTTAAATGGATTCTAGAAAATTATCCCCTGACACAAACGTAAAGACACAAGGCATAAAATAATGGTGTACCTCAAATAGGGGGTGTTACATGGATAGTTCATGAGTTATCTATAGTCTGATGGTGGGTTGGGATTTTTTGGAAATAATCATCACATGTTCTTCCTTTTTTTGTCCTTCACACTTTCATTATTCTATAAAGATGCACATAACTTCATCTTGGGGTCTTTATTTCGAATATAAAGTGTTTTCCCCACCTCTTTTGTTAATGTTATATTTGTAGTTCAATAGAGGGGGGGATATAAGGGTGCTCTTTGTCTCCACCCTAATACACCTTACTTTCTACTTCATCTTCGAGAGTGGACAATACAATCAACACATGCTCCACTGTATTCTCTGCTAATTCAGATACTTCTCTAGTTGCTTTCTTCTCTTCTTCTTCAACCAGAGCATGTCTCAATAGTGCTAATTTTGCATTGTTAAAATAATGGAAAACAATTATCAGATTTTGATTCAGTGAAATCAAATAAATTAGATCAATATTATGTGTATCTCCCACATTATATTTAACTTCTATCTCTTTTTTATCATATAAAAACTCTAGAAAGTTTGTTGTTGCGGGGTTCAATCAGTGTATTCTAATTTTTATTCAATATACACCAATTCCAATTTATTTCTCCATCTTATTTTCTATCCAAAAACAATAATATTAATTTTATTCACTATTAATTTTTTAAATTAAATTATTTAATTTTATGAATTTTATTTTGATTATATAAATGTTGCAATATTACTATTGGACTGCCCTGTTTCTATTTTCCTTGAGCTGTGTTTTGGATCTATTTTTTGCCTACTTTCTTGGTATAACCATCAGTATCCCCTTGATACCCCTAGTTTTTTAAAGCAACTCCAATGTAGAACGTCATTTTACCATAGGTTTACTTCATTTTGAAGCATGAATAGTAAAATCTACTCCAATAGGATTACTTCATTTTGTACTTCAAAAAGAATATTATTTGAATATTCCTCTTTATATGTTTTTTATTATTATTTTTATTTAACAAATTATATTAAATTAATATTTTTTCATAAAATTAACCAATGTGATATATTATGATATTTAATAAAATTAAATTAAATTAGATATTCATTAATAATTAAATTAAATTAAAGATGATATCTTTATTTAACAATGTCAATTTAAATATAATAAATTCTACTTTTTTTCATTATACATGAATATAATGTGTTTTAGTTATAATTATATATGTGTGTGGTTTGATTAATTAAGTTATTTTTAAAAAAATAGTTAAATCATAATTATTTATTTATATATTAAAAAATAAAGTTTAATACAATAATAAAATTAACTGCATAAATAATTAATGATTAAATTAAATTAAACTTGTACTCATTATTTAATAAAATAAAATAAAATTGTGCGATTTTTAAAATGATATTCAATTAAAAATGCAGAAAATTATAATGGATACTTGATTACAATTAATTTTCTAAATCAGCATATCACTTTCACAGATGCTTGATTAATGCATTGTGGAGTGAGATATGACTATCCTTATTCTTTATTCTTATATGTTAACTGAGTAAGTATTGAAATAAATCATTTTCATCCATCATTAAATCAACAGTAGGAGCTGACACTTCCACCACATCTATAATTGGAGCATTCAGGTCATATTTGTTTATACTTACTTAGCTTTAATTTAACCTTACTTAACTTTTTTTTCCCCCACTCAACTTTAATTTACCCTTACTTAACTTTAGTTTTCTCTTACTTGGCTTTAGTTTTACCCTTACTTAACTTTAGTTTACCCTTAACTTTATTTCACCCTTATTTAACTTTAGTTTTACCCTTACTTAACTTTACTTTACCCTTAACTTTGTTTCACAGTTATTTAACTTTTGTTTACTCTTACTTAACTTTAGTTTATTTATGACTTTGTGTTACTATTACTTAACTTCATTTTACCATTAATTAACTTTTATATACCCTTACCTAACTTTTTTTCACCCCTACTTAACTTTAGTTTACCATTACTTAACTTTGTTTTACCCCTACTTAACTTTAGTTTATCCTTACCCAACTTTGTTTTACCCTTACTTAACTTTATTTTTCCCTTATTTCCCTTAGTTTACCCTTACTTAACTTTAATTTACCCTTAATTACCTTTGTTTTACCCTTACTTAACTTTGTTTTGCCTTTACTTAACTTTAGTTTTCTCTTAATTAACTTTGTTTTACCTTTACCCTTACATAACTTTAGTTTTCCCTTACCTAACTTTACTTTTACCCTTACTTACCTTTAGTTTTACCCTTTTTTAACTTTGTTTCACCCATAGTTAACTTTAGTTTTGTAACACCCCAATCTTTCACGATACACTTCTCTTTGATTAATACAGCAGCGTGTGTTGTACGCAACTTCGAGTTCTAAACACACACCACAACTAATCAAAGTAGCCGTTATGAATAGTAATACCCACTTTTTAAAATTATAGAAATTTTATATTTCAAAATGTACTTCATTTTTGCATTCGGAATATCGAAATTAGCCTATGTTGAATTTTTTGTATTTTTTTGAGAACTTCCAATTTTTTATGAATAGTGAAAAATACTTAAAAAAACTTTTTTAATAAAAATAATTTATAGTGATAAATTATACTATTGAGTGGTTTTAAAGTATAATTAGAATATATTTTTACCATTTTATCCAATGGTGGTCATTAGAATTAATTTCACTTTGAAATTGGACATAAATAATTGTCATTTTTTTGATATATATTGTTTCTCAAAAACACGTTATTTGTTGTGACACCGAGAATTAATTATGAAATTAATTAATGAAACTTATATGTTTGGAATTTTATAAAATAGACATCATTTTTGAATTCGGAATATTAATTATAGCTTAGGGTGAAATTTTGGCATTGTTCTGAAAAACTTCAATTTTTAATGAATAGTGAAACCACTAAGTGGTAGTTAAAAAACTGATTTTTCGTTTAAATGAAACATTACCACTTCTGTGATTTGATTTTCAAAAATCCGACATAAATGGTTGTCATTAGGAAGTAAAATTTGGTTCAATGGGATTAAAATAATTTTTTGGTGAATAGTAACTTTTTAGTTTAATTAATCGCGATTAAAGGTAATTAGTGAAATTTAAGGTAAAAATGATATTATAAAAATATGAAAATACCTTTACACTTGTCCTACCCCTATTGGATGAGTCATGACCGACCAATACAATACATGGGTCAACTTGGGGACCCCATGGAGCCACTTTGGTAGGAAAATGACATTAAAAACTTTTTATTTAATGTTAAAATAAGAATGTCACAAACATTAGTTGTTTTACTAAAACAATTTTTAAATGGGGTTATACGAGTCATATTTTTGACTATAAATATTCATTAGAAATATAAAAATATTTCCTACATCATGATATTTGTTTTATAATTTTTAGACATTAAATAAATTAAATTATTTATGACACCATGATGATGCAGCGATTACCTCATTAATTAACGATTTAAATAAAATAAAAAGATAATGTAAAATCTAAGAATTACACTTGTCTAAAGCCTATTGGATGAGTATATTTCGAACCCTTATCACCTTATCCTCAAAATATATAAGTGTGGGACCTTTAAAATCCGAAAATCATTATAAAATAAAGTAACATTTCATTACTTTCCAAGAGTGCCCCTCCTCTCCTCTTATAAAAGGCCCCCACCACTACCACCTTATTCACACATTCAAGCCATTTGGCTCGGCCAACCTCTACCCAAATACTCTCCCAACTTCCCTCCATTACTCCTAGAAGCCTAAATTTGGGCAGAATTATTCTCAAGGAAGCCTTTGTCTCAAATCAAAAAAGAGTTACCCGATTTTAAGGTAATGTCTTCACTTATGTTATTTTGTATTATTTTGCTTCTCCAACCCCCTAAACTCTTTTTATTCATATCTTTTATAACAAAACCAGTATCCTCAATATACTAGGATGTTTTTATAAGAATTATTCGAGCTACACTTACACACACCTACATCTAATGGTTAAAGAACATATTGTTTCTGTGGATGGCGAATTTCTGCCTCACGAAATGATGATTGTTCAACACTCATATAACACCTTCAAAGGTGGTCATTAAGATGTCACTATATTTATATATGATATATAATATGTTTATTTTTTACTTAAGATTTTTTATTTTTCATTTATGGCATACCTTTATGGTTTCCATTATGGGTAAACACGATATTTTCACTTTAGGAAGTGCGGACTACCGCCCCCTCAAAGTGATTTGAATCGTTAATGCCATATGTGGGATGTATAAAGGATGGAGTAAATGGTATTATACATTATACTGGAATTATATTATACCTTTATATAATTATAACTTAATTCCATTAAATATGAAATAGAAATGAAAGTAGCGTTCATGCGTACGTACGGCTTACCGTCTCCATGAACGGTGCATTTCATTTCTTACCTCTAAATGTTATGTAATATTATAAATGAATGTATATACTGGATATATATGATGTATATTATATCTACATCATGAATATAATTATGGATATAATGGATATTTTACCACATGAACAACTTGTAATTTTAAGAAGTTTATTTTTGACTCAAGTACCAAAGATCGAAAAAACGACCGTTATTAACATAAATAATTACATAATGTTCATAACATGGTAATAATTGATATAAAAGGAATAATAAACTTGAAAAAGGTTCTTAAGCGATTATAAATTAACTCTAGTTTATTATTCAGGAGGTTAAAGAACGGTCGAGTCAAGTCGGACACGAGGTAAGGGAACTTTTTAACCCAACTTCCATTCTTTGGGTTAATCTCCTACTTTCAAAATATGTCATGATATTATTATGTCCTATCTTGTAATTGTAATGTATTTATGTTTACTTATAGTGAATACGCATAATAGATCTATTTTATTTAAAAAAATGATCTTTGTAAAGGACTTTGTCTCAATCTCCTTTCATTGAGGCATATTTTGTTTTATACACAACTTTCTTTTATACAGTGTATAAACCCCTTTGAATTTTACATTTATTCAAAAGGTTTTCTTTTATAATTATTTTATTTTTAAATGATTTCAAAAAAGAGATATTTCTCTCCAATATATGAAAATCCAGTGCAAATGTATACGTATTTAACGCAAGTTTATTTTTTTTTTCAGAAAACCCAACTCTCGAGTGTGGTAGACAGGAAGGGATTGGGCGTGGACCCATCATGACCTGTAATTAGTAGAGCAGTCTCAGAATTAGTTATTTTGTTTTCAGAAGCTTGCATAATGTTTTTAGAAAAACACTGGGGTATATTTGAGCAATTTTAAATGTAAGTATCTTCTAAAAAAATTGCATCGATAGGTCTCATGAGACAAACTAGTATCTTGGCACAAGGCCTTGACAAAATCTTATTTGTGGTCTTGACACGAGGCCTTGGCTACGTGGTTATGATAGTCTGTAATTATGCATTCCATCATTATGAAAGTGGTTATTGATATTGCATGTGATTATTCGACTAGTAGAATATCCATGTGAGTAAGTAAATGGCATTATTTAATTTTATTTTTGCCATATTATGCTGAAGTTAAAGTTTAAAAAGGCTTTTGTTTTAGTTATACATTGCCTTAAATGTTAATGTTTATTTATGAAAGCTTCCGCAATATTGTTATCCTTACTGAACATCTGAGCTCACCTCTTTCAATGTTTTAATATTTTCCAGGATGTGAAGAAGTATTTTAGGAATGACCTGCAGGGATAGTCTGAAGGGGATATGAGTGTGGAAAATAGAGACTATGTTATTGTGATTTTTCACTTTATGATGTAATGTAAGACTTATGAATGTATCTAGTGTTTCCAAGGCTACTAAACTAATCATTCTTTTGAGACTTGATCTTTTGTGATCATTCCAATGTTACGCAATAATGCATCGACTCTGGGTAACTGGGGTCGGGGCGTTACAAGTTTACCCTTACTTAACTTCTGTTTACCTTTAAATTTGTTTTAACCTTACTTAGATTTAGTTTACCCTTACTTAACTTTAGTTCACCCTTACTTAGCTTTAGTTCACCCTTATTTAACCTTGTTTATCCTTATTTAACGTTGTTTTATCCTTACTTAACTTTCATTTTACCCTTTACTTTTGTTAAAGTTTAACTTTAGTTTACCCTTACTTAACTTTATTTTACCCATACTTAACATTATTAATGAATGAATAATATAAAATTATATAAAATAAAATTGTTTTTTTTAATTATATTCAATTAAAATGAAGAAAATTACAAGGGATACTTGATTATAATTAATTTTCTAAATCAGCGTATAGCTGCCATAGATGCTCGATTAATGCATTGTGAAGTGAAATATGAGCATCTTTATCCTTAATTCTTCTATGATGACTGAGTAAGTATTGAAATCAAACATTTTCATTTGTTTTTATCTCAATATTTGGATCTAACACTTCCATCACATCAATAATTGGAGCATCCAAATCATATTTGTCCTCAATTATCATATTGTGCATGATAATTCATGCAGTCGTTATATCATGCAATACATGTTTTCTCCAAAAATGCATAGGTCCTATGATGATTGCAAAGCGTGACTATAAAACTTCAAATGCACATTCTATATATTTCTTGCATGCTTCTTGCTTCATTGAAAAATATTTCTTCTTCAAATTATGTGGCTTATGGATACTTTGCGCAATTGTGGACAAATTTGGATATATATTATCATACAAATAATATCCCATGTCATATTCTTTTCCTTTAATGACATAATGAGCAGGAGAAGCAATACCTTGAGCGAGATTAGAAAACAAATGAGATGATTCAAGCACATTGATGTCATTATTAGTACCTGTCATACCAAAATATGTGTGGCGTATCCAAAGATCATAATCGTCCACTACTTTAAAATAATAATTGGGGATCCAGAACATCCTACATATTTTACATTCCATGTCGTAGGAAAAAAAATCCATTTCCAGTGCATACAATCCAAACTACCTAACATTTCTAGAAAACCATGTTCTTAACCAATATAAAGCAATCTTGAAATATCATTTGCATTAGGTGATCGAAGGTATCACTCTGAAAAATCTCAATAATAGCATGAAAAAAAACTTTTTAAACATTCAATTGTAGTAGACTCACCAATTTTAACATATTCATCAGTAGCATCAGCTAGGAGGCCATATTCCAACATCTCAAAACACAATTTTTAATTTCTGTAGAGTTGATAATCCAAATCTACAAAGATCATCACTTCTTTGTTGAAAGTATTGATCATGTGCTTTAACTGCATCAACAATATGAAGAAAAATACTTTGAGACATTCGATGTCGTTGATAGAGCAATGTCGCATTATATCATGGATTGTTGGAAAAATAATCATCATACAAATTATGATATATAGCCTCACAATCACGATTGATAACTATGTGCCCCATGATAGATCCGACGTGAGCAGACTGATCATTGTATTTTCTGTAATAATGTGCCATCATCATATTTTTTCTCTTCACTACTTGATGTATTGCGTATTATATCTATTCAAATGCATTTTTTGTTGCATCATTGGACGAAGATGAAGTAGAAGATGACAATGATGATAATGAAATTTCAAAATGAATATCAGAAGGACCTGCAGTATTGTAATTCATTTTGTTACTCTTATCGAGCATTTATTCTCAAGAAGTGATACAATGATACTTATATATTGAAAAATCCAACAGAATAAAGATACAATCATGATAAGGTTGGATGGGAATGAAATGCATCCAATGATTGAGATCAATATAAAATACATCCAATGGTCGGGATGGATATGAAATCATGATAAGGTTAGATAAAGTTAAAACTCGTCTAACGGCTATGATAAAAATGAAATCCAATAGATGGCTGGGATTGTAGTGAAATCATGATAAGGTTCACATAAAGATAAAATCCATCTGATTATTTATTTCAAAATGAAATCCATCCATTGGTTGGGCTGAAGGTCAAATTGTGATAAGGTTGGATGAAGAAAAAAATCATCCAATGATTGAGATCAATATGAAATACATCCAACGATCTATTTTTTATACTCTAAATGTTAAAAATGAGTGAAATTTAATTAAAATATGAATAAATCAAAAAATATATCAACATAATGAATAATATTTATTAATTAGATAAATTTTAAAAAAATTAAAAATGAATACTTAAAATGAAAATGAATACATATATTAATTATGAAAATCACAACAGTACTAAAAACATTAGATATTAATCAATAAATATGTATAAATAAATATTAAAAATAAATATGTGATCATGATAAGATTAGATAAAAAGACCCGAAAATCCCGTGGAATTTTTTTTTAATACATGGGATTTTTACGAGTCCGGGAAAGTTTACGACGCTTGATTCCGAGACCCAGTGTGCCCGGAATCAATTTTTGAAGTTTTGTCTGGGTACGTTCAGTAAACGTACGAGTGAGTTTTTTTATAACTTTTGAATCAGTGCTCGGAATTAAAATCTGAGAGCACCGTTGAACTCGTAGCGTCGGTTTTCGCTTAAGAAGACTTTCACTTCGACGATAGTGAGTCGAGGATAAAAGTTAGTTTTTGAGTTTTCGTGTGAAGTAATAAAATAAAGTAAGCTCACTTTATTTTATTTTTAACTGTCATGTGGAGGTTGGGTGGTTAAAACCTCCTCATGGGAGTTGGAGGTGGGACCACTACACCTTAACCTCTCTTGGGAGGTTATGGTGGTGGGGCCCACCCGAGCATAACCTCCCGTGAGAGGTTATGATGTGGGGACCACACGAGGCTTAACCCCCTATTAATGGACGAGGGTAAAACCTCCTCAACTTCCCATTAAATGGGGAGAAACCGCTTGACCTTCACCACCTTAATGGAGCCAACTCCCCTTTAATTTAATTAGTGCCACCTCTCAAGCATTAATTAGGGGAGCTGAGTTAATTAATTAATTCTCTCTTTTGAATTATTATGCCAACTCCACCCCATTAATTAAATGAGTCAACTCATTTAATTAAATCACCCAATTTGAATTTACGCCAACGAACATAATAGATCCTAATCTATTATTTGGCTACGATTTCATTTTGGGTGGAGTGGAGAGAAAGAAGGAACTTATGAGAAATATTGGGCGAAGGCTCCCAACGAAGAACACTTCCAACGAAGAACGATCTTCCTCAACTTTCTTCCTCGGAACCCCTTTGACGCAGGAAGTCTTCAACCGATCTTCCCTCCTCATCGTCGTCAATGAACCGACGCACGAGCTTGGATTGGAAGTGTGTGGCGGACGCGACGAACGACGGCAACATCGTCTTCTTCCCGCGACTTCATCGTCGAGCAACGATCAAAGGTAGGGGGTTTATTACTTGATGATGTTATACCTTTTTTTATCTTCTTCATCGGATAGAAAGGGTTTGTTGCGGACGTGTTAATGATCAACTGTGTATCTTGTTGAGCTAATTGGTACCTCCCTAAATGCGGAGGGTGCGGGCCAACCTAACATGGTCCAACATCCTCCTTCGTTTTTCCTTCTTGTGGCGTTCTTCGGCAAGGCGACGTAACAACGACGAGGTGACGGAGATGGCAACGTCAAAGGTCGCGCTACTCACGGCCTCTGTGAACCGCGCCGCCCCTGCGGCGTCCCGTACCGCCTCCGACCGAGCCCGCGCACTGCCTGCGCCCCGCTGACCTACCCGCGCGCTCCACGCGCCTCGCCGGCCTACCCGCGCGCCCCGCGGCCTGCCCGCACGCTGCCTGTGCGCCCCGTTGGCCTGCCCGCGCACTGTCAGCACCCCACCGGCCTCACCGCGCCCTGCCCGGCGCCCTACGTGGTGCTGGTCGAACCGGCCCCGGCCTCCAGGCCGAGCCACCTACGCGGTGACTTTCAGGTTGAACCACCCCTACAGTCCGCTGGGTCGGGCCCAGCAGACCGGGTTGAACCTATCGGGATGACCGGGTCAACCCAGATCGGGTCGGCCCAGTCTGGGTTGGGCTGAGTCCGTCCGAACGGGTCAGACCAGGTTTAGGCCCATTACCGACCATGTTACTTCCTTTGGCCATATCTTTGGCACCAGACGTCCGTTTGACGAACCGTCAGCGGTGCTGGTATTCTTGGAAGGCGACGGTCCCTTTGAGAATATCTCACTGGAGTTCGGGGTATATTTGAGATATGGTCAGGTTGGATCGTACACGAATCCAACCGGGCCCCATGGACTAAAAGGCCAATAACTCACAGACCGGGCGTCCGATCGACGCGCCGTTTGTTGCGTTAAGACCCCTATGACGAGGCGGACCTTTGAGATACTTCTACGTGGGACTTCGTGGCAGTTGATGTATCATCACTTGGCTTGAGGAGCGGACCCTCCCGGAATCAAGTGTGTTATGTGGAAGCCCTGTGGCTGGTTGTGCACTGTTGATTGTTCCTGGATCATGTGTTGGTCTGACAGTTCTGATGACTGTTTCTGGATCATGTGTTGGTCCGACAATTCTGACTTCTGTTCCTGGATCATGTGTTGGTCCGACAGAATAGTTGGTCCCGGATCATGTGTTGGTCCGACAGCTCTGACTACTGTTCCTGAATCCTGTGTGGGTCCGACAATTCTGACTTCTGTTCCTGGATCATGTGTTGGTCCGAGAGAAAAGCTGGTCCTGGATCATGTGTTGGTTTGACAGTTTTAACTGCTGGTCCTGGATCCTGTGTGGGTCCGACAGCTTAGATGATTCAGTGGCTATATCTGATCATCTCTACCTCTCTACATAAGTTGTATACCTGTGTGAGCTGAGCCAGTGACTTCTGAATTTTTCTCATGATTGAGATGGGTTACTTGATAACTTAGGTATATGTATGGGCATATACCTAAGTAATGGTTATCCATTGATTTCATACTATGTGGTTTATTCTTGGTGGATTTTGAGAGACTTGGATGGTCTCAAGGTCCTTACTGAGTATCGTTATACTCACCTCTACACGGGTTATGTCCGCACCTCATTGTGTTGGATGCAGACGACGGACAGCGCAGACCGAAGCTGAGTGTACGAGGACTGGACGGTACCCGGAGGTGGACCTCACGACGAGTCGGTACCCAGAGGAGACTGACGGACGAGGAGTGCTGAGGAGGCTATATGTACGTACCCTTCAGGTAGGATCCGTGGTGGACGATCGAGGAGCTGCTCTTTACCTTTCAGTTATTTTGTACTTTACAGTCGAGCTTGTATTTCCGGCCCCTTTACTTTTCAGCACTCCTTTTGTATACAGTTTTACTTAGTGTTTTGCTTCCAACTTACTCTGTTGTGTGTGTTTCTAGTTTATAAAGGCAATGTATTCCCAGTTTTAGGGATTTACGCCTTTGGTGTTAGTCGCCAACCCCTGGCTTATGGAAGGCGGGCTTGGGGTAGTCACGGCACGGGCCCCGGGGGACGGGTCGTGACAAATGGTTAGGATGGAGGTGCAATCATGATGAGGTTGGATGAAGAAGAAATTCATCCAACGATTGAGATCATTATGAAATCCACCCAATGATCTATTTTTTATACTATAAATGTTAAAAATGAGTGAAATTTAATTAAAATACGAATATATCAAAAAAAAATAATAGAATGAATAAGAGCTATTAATTATATAAATTTTTAAAAAATTAAAAATGAATACTTAAAATGAAAATGAATACATATATTAATTATTAAAATTACAACAGTATTAAAAACATTAAATATTAGTTAATAAATATGTATAAAAAAATATTAAAAATGGATATGCAATCATGATAAAGTTAGATAAAATTAAAACTCATCTAATGACTGTGATCAAAATGAAATCCAACGGATGGGTGGGATCGTAGTGAAATCATTATAAGGTTGACATAAAGATAAAATCTATCTGAATCTTCATTTCAAAATGAAATTAATCCAACAGTTGGGATGGAGGTGCATTTATGATAAGGTTGGTTGAGGATGTAATCCATCCAATGATTGAGATCAATATGAAATCCATCCAACAATCTATTTTGTATACTCTGGATATGCATTGTTTATCATACTCCTTGTAAATAACAATCAGTTTCATTCAATCCAAACACTCATTCTCTTCATTTCACCAATACCTTCCTATAACTATTTTGTTTTATAAAGAGATGGTTTCTCGACCTTTTAGAAACTCCATTGGTGAATATATACTCTTATGTGAGGTGTACATGGAGACTTCCCAAGATTTTATTACTGGTGTTTACCAGTCATCTGATTGTTTTTGGTCTCACATAGAAAATGCATACAACAATGGCAAGAATGAGGGTTGGGAGTTTTGAATCAAAAGATAGTTGTAGTGTTAGATACAAGCTATCAAGAAGGGTGTGAAGAAATTAAATAGATGCATTAGACAAGTTGAGAATATGAATCCCAATGGTCCATCAAAACAAGATATTGTGAGTAATTTATTATTTTTATCTTTTATGTTTATATGTGCAAATACATAGCATTAACATTGTGAATTTTTTTCAGTTAAATCGAGAAAAAATCTTACTCATGCAAGATCCCACGAGCCAAAAAAGATTTATGTTTGATCATGTATGGAGCATAGTCAAACTTTTTGAAAGATTCACAGATATCTTGGAAACATAACAATGTTTCATCAAAGTCAGACAATCCAACTCTTGACTCTTATCCACTCGAATCTTCTGGTTTGCCATCATTTTTGCTAAACATAACCGATGATGATGTCAGTGGCTCTTATTATGCACGATCCATTAGAGTGAAGGAAGCTAAATTTAAAAGGGGAAATGATGAAAAGTCTCAAGATATCATTGAAACTTTGAAAGAAGAAAATCAGCGGCTTTTAGAGATATTGGAGGAGTCAAGGAAACGAAAAAATGGAAATTGAAGAAAAGAGAATGGATTTCAAATAGTTTAAAGAAGAAAATAAAATTTTATCACAAGATCCGAATAAAATCAGTGATCTGAATGTTCATGCTTTTATTCAGGCTGAACAAACACAAATTATACAAAAAAGAGGAGGATAATTTCATCAACCACCAGAGTCGCCTACGCAATCACCTTCAACGTCAATTTTTTTTGAATATTTGAACAACATCGGGGGAAGCTATGTTAATTTACCAGATTATTATATAATTATTTTTATACCTTTTCTTTATTTTTGTATGGCAGTTGAGCATTGTTGTTGTAATATTGAATTTGTGTTATCTATTGTGCTCGGCGTATTACGTTCCGATTATTTAAAAGCGTTATATTATTTTGTTTAATCTTGTATTTATTCGTGTAAACATGCATGTTTGTATTTTGTCCTGCTTTTGCAAAAATATACTTATTATAAACACACACACACACACACATATTAATAGGTTCAATTTTAATTTATACTTTTTTTATAAACCAATAACATACTGTATTTCAATTTTTAGTTTGTTTAATTACTATCTATTATTAATTTAAACTAACCCGAATGCAATATATATTTTATTATATTACATATGTATTTTTCATTAATTATATGATTATTATTATATAAATTTCATTATGTATATATATAAATAACCAATTAAATAGAATAATTACAAATAAATGATTTATTTATTTGATTAAAAATTGCAAAAAAAACAAGACGATTGATAATAAAAAATTTCATATATTGAAAATAACATTAATAATATTGTTGAAAAAAAGTTAATAATTGAATAATCGAATATAAAAATTAATTAAATATAATGATTAAAATATATTGTATACAAATAATTACATGTGCGTGATTTGATTAATTAAGTGATTTTAAAAAAAATAGTTAAATAATAATAATTTATTTATATATTAAAAAATGAAGTTCAATACAATAATAAAATTAACTACGTAAGCAATTGATGATAAAATTAAATTAAACTTGTACTCATTATTTAATAATATAAAATTAAATAAAATGAATTTGACTTATATTTAAAACAATATTTAATTAAAAATGTAGAAATTTAAATGGATGCTTGATTACAATTAATTTTCTAAATCAGCATGTCGTTGTCATGGATGCTTGATTAATGCATTGCAGAGTGCGATATGAGCATATTTATCCTTGATTCTTCTATGCTGACTAAGTGCTAAAATCAAATATTTTCATCCATCGTTAACTCAACAATTGGAGCTAGCACTTCCATCACATCTATAATTGGAGCATCCAGATCACGTTTGTTTACCCTTAATTTTAGTTTACCCCTACTTAACATTGTTTTACCCTTACTCAGCTTTGTTTTATCCTTACTCAACTTTATTTTACTCTTAGTTTTAGTTGACCCTTAATTAGCTTTAGTTTTACCCTTACTTAGCTTTAGTTAACCCTTAATTAACTTTAGTTTTACCCTTAATTAACTTTAGTTTTCTCTTACTTAATTTTAGTTTACCCTACCCTTAACTTTGTTTTACTCTTACTTAACTTTATTTCACCTCTTACTTAACTTTGTTTTACCTCTACTTACCTTCAAGTTACCCTTACTTACCTTAGTTTACCCTTACTTAACTTTAGTTTACCATTACATACATTTGTTTTATATTTACTTAACTTTATTTTACTCCTACTTTACTTTAGTTTATCATTAGCTTTAATTTACCCTTACTTGGCTTTAGTTTATCCTTATTTGCCTTTAGTTTACCATTAATTCCTTTAGTTTACTCATACTTAGATTTTGTTTACCCTTACTTAGCTATGTTTTCTCCTTGCTTAACTTTGTTTCACCTCTTGCTCAACTTTGCATACCCTTACTTAACTTTAGTTCACCCCTTACTTAACTTTAGTCTAACTATACTGAACTTTAGTTTGTCGTTACTTTGCTTTAGTTTACCTTTATTTAACTTTGTTTTACCCCTTGCTTAACTTTATTTTTACTCTTAACTTTCATCAACCCCTATTAACTTTAGTTTATCCATACTTAACTTTAATTTATCCTTAACATTGTTAATGAATAAATAATATAAAATAAATTAAAATAAAATTGCATGTTGTTTAAAACGATAATCAATTAAAAATGCAGATTATTAGATTGTTATTTTTCTACATTTTCTTTATTTTTTGTATGGCGGTTGAGCACTATTGTTGTAATGTTAAATTTGTGTTATCTATTGTGTTCAACATGTTACGTTATGATTATTGCATATCATTATGTTGTTTTATTTAATCTTTGAATTTGTTTGTGTAAACATGCATGTTTGTATTGTGTCATGTTTTTGCAAAAATATATTTATTATAAATAAATAAATAAATAAATATTTTTTTTAAGATTGGAGTTGAAGTCTCTTTTTTATTATTAAATCAAAAACCTTTTTTTTTCTGATTGGGTAGAGGGGGACCCATTACACAGCCCGTAGGGCCGGGGGCATAAAATCCCAAATACAAGGCCTGAAAGCCATTGGCTCAAAGGGCCCTTCGGTGAATAGTGCTGCTAAAGTACCCTGACTGCTACAGTACTAACAAATTCATCTCTGCCCAAATTCGATCCTGGGTCTTTTGGATGCCAAACAGGAGCCTTCAATTTATGTTTTTTTATAAACCAATAGCATAATCTATTTCAATTTTTAGTTTATTTAATTACTATTAATTACTAGTTTAAACTAACCTAAATGCAATATATAATTTATTATATTATATAATTATTCAACACTAATTATATGATTATTATTATATAAATTCTATTATGTATATATATAAATAACCAATTAAACAAAATAATGACTAATAAATAATTTATTTATTTGATTAAAAATTGCAAAAAAAAGATGAATAATAATAATATTTTTAATATATTAAAAAAACATTAATAATATTGTTGAAAAAAATGTAATAATTGAATAATCAAATATAAAAACTAATCAAATATAATGATTAAAATATGTAGGTTAAAAATAAAAATAAATTATTAATTTTACTAATAAAACGAGTAGAAAGTAAAAAAAACAAGAAAAGAAGGGATAGCGCATGAACGCGCATGCACTGCAAGAAAACTTCATTTTGACGTTCGGGTTGGAGGTGTTTTTTGCGCTAAAATAACGTTTCCCGTCAAAATGACGTTGGATTGTAGATGGTCATGCGAACTGTCTATCCGCTCCGCCATACGCGTGTCCTGGTTTTGGCGCGCCTGCTTGCAGCCCTTATTAGGGCTCGGCACCTCGATTTCGGGGTTACTCTCTCGACTTTCGGGGATGCCGCTCCATTTTATTCAAGCGACTGTTTTTTGGGGGGCGATTAGGTCCCAGTTTCGGAGCTCTGGCTTCGTCGTCGCCGTCGGATCATCGGGCGCCTCCGCTTGGCTCGCCGGAGAAGAAAATTGAAGTGACGGTCCGGCTTCCTTTTCGCCGGTGGAGAAGAAGCAGTTCGCAATTGTTGTGGATCGCGGGGAAGTTGCGGTGTGTGCGGTCTGTACCTGGAGAACGACCGGAGGATGAAGACGTCAACATCGACCTTGTGCATCTTAGAGCCCCGAGGATTGGACGCATTCAAGAATTGAGGTAACCATGGTAAGGTGGCTCGGTCCGGTATGTCTTCTTCTAATTTTTTTCGGTTTTCCTGTTTCTGCTCTTCTTTGTTGCCGCGTCGATCTTGTTGGGTTTGTCAGTCCAGCTTATGAGTACATGTCATCTCCTAGAGCCCGGTTTGATCACTGGTTCCTGGTCTTGCCAAGAACTCCCTCTTGGATAGCTTCCTAGGCCTGTCTGTTTGAGTCTTTGCTGCATCTTGTATCTGTTGTACTTCTGTTTATTATGCATAGCGGAACCTGGTGGTCCCTGCCCCTTGCATGTAGGCCAATTGGCCGAAGCATGTTAAATTCTGGTGTTTTTGAGAGATTTCTTTGCTCCTTTATGTCTACCTGTTGATGCTGATGTTTGCTGCCTTTTGATTTTTCTGTTTAGAATTGATTTTGAGTATCTATTTGGATAGTTTGCTTCTGCTTTTGATTTTGGAGCTGCTGTAAGTGTATATACATGAATCTGGGACAAAGAAACAGAACAAGTTTCTTCTATAATCGGGCTACTGGAAGAACAAAAACAGAAGAAAATAAAATAACACCGGATATAACTTGCTTCGGATCAGCGTGATCCTACGTGCACAACGAGAATACCACTGAGGCCCGACCTTGTTGAACTAGGTGGCAGCAGTGAAACCTGTCACGTAGAGTCAACATCGTCCACTCCTGGATGGGCATAGATCTATACATGACAGAAGAAATTGAATCGCTATAGAGTCAAGAATCTGAACTGAAACCTGGTTACGATGAAAGATGGGTCAAGATCTGAAACCTCCTTGATGCGCAGTCCTCCGGAACCCAAGACCGAATTGATCTCTACTGAGTCTCCACCAAAGAGGTACTCCGGTTGCAGGAGGCGGCACGAGCTCGACAGAGGGGAGCGCGGATGGTCGGAACCCCTTAGTCCTCCTCCTTCTCCAAGAAGCCGTAGAAGTCGCAGCTTAGCCTCACGCCGGGAGATCTCTCGATGAACCAAAATGAGACACACACCGAACCGAGAGAGAGGATCCTCGAATCAATGCGCAGACCGGGCAATGATGGCGTGTCGGGGAACGTCAGGCGGCGTAGTCAGAAAACCCGAGATCAAAGTTGCGTGGACGACCAGGATGAAAACAACGACTCGCCTAACAGAAGGCGGTTCAACGGGAGGGACAAATGGCGCTGTAGGATTGGCACAACAGCAGCATCGCGGATCCAAGCCGAGGCAATGAAACACATCGAGGATCAACCAGGGCCGTCGGATGGGCCATAATCGACGGTTGAGGTAGATTCGGTTAAACAGGTAAGGAAAACACAATTCCAGTATAAAAGAATAACCGAAAAACAAATATGGAAAAACCCATGTGAACAATCCCATGCACAAATAAACATCCCATGCAAATGAAATATAAATGAATCATATATCATATAAATAGAGAATGAATTTGACTCATAAACAGAAATAAATTCATTTAATTTCAATACTTGTAGGGGTATAAATCAACAAATCTCCACCTTGTAATTAAAAAATTAAATGATGATGTTCTCGCTACCTAAGTTATAGAATTGGGACTAAGTTCATTAGTTTAAGACAGTACAAGAATTTAGACAATGGTACGACCTTAGTCAAACTATCAGTCGGATTGTCCCCAGTGGGTATCTTAGTGATACTTACTATCCCAGATTCTATAATATCTTTAATAAAATGAAGTCTAATGTCAATGTGCTTCGATCTACCATGACATACATAGTTTTTAGACAGGTGCAATGAAGATTGACTATCACAATGGACAACTATGATATCAGCAGATAAAGACACCTCGAAAAGCAAACCTTTCAACCATATAACCTATTTTATGGCTTCTGTCAAGGCTATATACTCTGCCTTAGTAGTGGAGAGCGCAACCACTGACTGCATATTGCACTTCCAATAGACCGGTCCTCCATATGCAAGAAACACAAAATCAGTGGTAAACTTTCGAGTGTCAATATTTGCAGCATAATCAGAATCAACAAAACCAACGATGTCATCATTAAAACTACTGTTTAGGCCATATCGAATGCATAATTTATCAGACATAGAGACATACCTGAGGAGCCATTTCAATGCATGTCAGTGAGGCTTACCAGGTTTTCCCATAAACCTGCTTAAGGTACGCACAACAAAAGCTATATCCGATCTCGAACAGACTACAACATACATAAGTCTTCCTATTAAATTAGCATATGAAATCTTATTCATGAGGGCAACCTCATCATCATTTCTAGGGGATTGATCCAAAGAAAATTTAAAATGATGTCCTAGAGGAATACTAACAGGTTTAATATGCTCGAACAAATATCTTTTTTAATACCTTCTTAACATAATCAAACTGTGATTATTATAAGGTTCTAGCCATCCTATCTCTTATTATGTCCAAACCTAATATTTGATTAGCACATCCCAAGTCTTTCATCTCAAAGACAAAGTTCAATTGGTTCTTGATAGAATTTACAATCCTCATGTTTCTACAGGTTAAAAGCATGTCATCAACATATAATAACAAGTAAACAGATTCATGTTTAACAGTTTTATAATATACACATGCATCAAATTTACTTCTGAAAAACTGATTTTCAATCATAAAAGAATCAAACCTTTTATACCATTGTCTAGAAGATGGTTTAAGCCCATACAAAGACTTCTTAAGAAAACAAACTTGATTAGGTTTGAATAGTCTTGAAAATCCTTCAGGAGAAGTCATATAAATTGTTTCATCAAGGGTGCCATGTTAAAAAACAGTTTTTACATCTAATTGTTCAACATGCAAATCAAACTTGGCAGCAAAAGCAAGAAGAATTCTTATAGATGAATGTTTAACAATTGGGGAGAATATCTCACTATAATTAATGCCTTCACGTTGAAGAAAGCCTTTAGCAACCATTCGGGCTTTGAATTTGATTTTAGATTCTCCAACATTGTTTTCTTTCTTCTTATATATCCATTTAAAACCTATAATCTTTTGGTTATTAGGTTTGGAAACAACAACCCAAGTGTTGTTCTTAAGAAGTGAATTCATCTCTTCTTGCATTGCATCTAACCACATAGTGGCTTCTTTAGATTTAACAGCTTGCTTATAAGTTTAGGGTTCATCATTAAACAAATCCTGAGCTACATTAAACGCATAGGCAACAATATCAGCCTGATTGAAACGGGCTGGAGGCCTATTAACTCTCCTCTTTCTATCCCGAGTGAGTTGATAATTTCTCAGATCATCCGGTTCCTCTGTTTCAGGTTCAGAATCCGAATCAGGATCGGATTCAACTTGAGTTTGGACAATGGGGGGAACAGGACTACTCTCGGATTCGGAATGGTCATTGAATTCTAAAGGAACTTCAACATCTACGGGTGTTGGGACTCTAGAGGGGTCTGCAGTGTTGTCAGAAGACTCTAATGGTTCAGTTCCCTTATCATTAGAGAGACCTGATTCACGAAACATGACATCTCGGCTAATTATACACTTATGATAACCCGGTTTATCTATCCACAGGCGATACCTCTTAACCCCATCTCGATAACCTACAAATATACACTTCACAGCTCTAGGAGTCAGTTTATCTGTACGGGTATATGCATAAGCTATGGATCTAAAAATCCTAAAGTGGGCAAGGCTCAGGGGAACCTTTCCAGAGTTTTTCAGGCGTTCTAAAAAAATTAGCAGAAGATGGGCAACAATTCATAAGATAGACTGCTGTTGAGGTAGCTTCGGCTTAGGGGAGTTTTGAGTGGGACAACATGCACCTAACCCTCTCAAGGACAGTCCTGTTCATCCTCTTTGCTAGTCCATTTTTCTGTGGAGTTTCCACAACAGTCCGATATCTTCTAATTCCCTCAGATTCACAGAATTCTATGAATTCAGTAGATAGATATTCTAAACCATTATCTGTTCTTAAGGCTTTGAGTTTCTTATCAGTTTCACTTTCTACCCAAGCTTTCCATGCTTTCCATTTCTTAAAAGTCTGAAAGGTATCAGACTTATATTTGAGTATATAAATCCAGACTTTCTTAGAGAAGTCATCAATGAATGTCACGAAGTATAAGCCTCCACCATGAGAGGTGACCCTAGAAGGACCCCATAGATCAGAATGAACACATTCAAGGGGTTCTTTACTGTTAGAACAATGAGAGAGAGGGGAGAAAAACAACACTGTACTCACTTTATAACAGCAGCAGAACCACGGATCACAGGAGAAGATGAAGGTAGAAGAAGAAGATAGATGAAAAAGAATAAGAAACTCCTGAAGAAGACCACTCTATGGAAGCCAGCTGAGACGTCCCAACGTCTAAGCCCCTAGCAGCCTGCTGGAAATCCCAAAATGAAATCCTACCCCACTCAAACCAGCCACTCCCCTATTTTTTACATCACCAACCCACCCAACAACCCCACCTGCTAACTACCAACTCTAACAAACTAATAATGGAAGTGACATCACTGCCCCTCGGCAGTTATTCCCCTTTGCCTGCCCTCCAGCACATGCCCCTCCAGCACAAACCATTCCAACGCATGCCCAACCAGCCCACTGCTCTCAGACAGCTTCTTCAGCCCCCAATATTCAACAGATTCTTCAGAACCAACAGCCACATACTAACATCCCCCCCACGTCAAAATACACCTTGTCCCCAAGGTGGACCTCTAACTAGGCTTGGGGTCTTTAACACAAGAACACAGGAATGGATGCCCCCCTCCCTCTTTGAAGACCACAACAGCACACCTTGATCAAGTTACAGTTTGAATTGCTGGTCACAATTACGCGTGGCTTTAAATGCAGTTTGAGGGCCAATAAAATGATTCCATGTTTTCCAACCGAGGCCAACATTCGCCAAGCTCCATACTTCACTAGTAAACGGAGGATAGTGTTTCCAGTACAATTCTCTTTTCTAATCTTTAACACCAAAAACCCCTGATTCAACCATGTTGCCCCTATAAACAGGCCTAAAGCATAGAACAGTCCAAAATGAACCCCCTGTTATTTTTTTAAAAACAAGATCTTTAAAGACCAGATTGCCCAAGATCCAAACTTCATAAATGTGTTGTCTAAGCCTGTGTCAAGTGGTGTCTACATCAATTTCCTGTTTAGAAAACTGGAGAGTCGCAAGGTGGATTCCGTCCTCAATGCCAAACCCAACGTACCACAACGAATCAGCAAGGAGACTTGAAATCTGGAGCAACTCCAAGTTGAACGTTTTTGAAATGTGTAATTTGAAACTAGGAGCTCTCAAGCTTATTTTCCTGCCAGGATTCATAAGAGATTTGACAATCTCTACCAGCTCCTCCTGGGTTACACTCTTTCCTGCAACTTCAACCAAGGAATCAATTGCATCATTTTCAAAAGACTTTGTTCCACTTGGGCCAGCAGAAATGCAACTCCTGCTCTGACCAGAATTGTACAAAGATAAACCTGTTGGATCCTCTGTTCCTCGGTTTCACATGGCAGAATCTTTAACTGCTTTTCGCAAGAATGAAACTTCACTAGTTTTGTTCATGGGAACAGCTACATCGTACAGGCTTTGTACAGGCTTTTTCCCTTATTCAACTCTTTTTCATTCGAACCTATCTTTAAAGGAGCTTGCAGCCCTGCAAATCCCAAAGAACCAATTTCCTGATTAGCCAGCAGTACTTCTGGGCTTGCTACAACAAAACTTGGAAGATTTGAATGCAGTCCAAAATCAAACAACTCCTCTTTGACACTCCAACCCTGCTTATCTTGGTTAGAACATGGTTGAAGAATTTCTTCTTCCAGCTGAACATAACTGAGACTAGCTGGCTCTTCATGTTTACCTTTGTTATTCCCCTTCTTCGTTTTGTGATCGACTTCCTCTACATTTTGTTCTTCATTCTCTGAACCAGAACTAAACTTCTCCATACTGCGGTAAACCCGAATAAAATCAGTATTCTCTTGTTTCAGTCCAAAATCAAACAACTCCTCTTTGACACTCCAACCCTGCTTATCTTGGTTAGAACATGGTTGAAGAATTTCTTCTTCCAGCTGAACATAACTGAGACTAGCTGGCTCTTCATGTTTACCTTTGTTATTCCCCTTCTTCGTTTTGTGATCGACTTCCTCTACATTTTGTTCTTCATTCTCTGAACCAGAACTAAACTTCTCCATACTGCGGTAAACCCGAATAAAATCAGTATTCTCTTGTTTCATGTGCTTAACAGCCGGCACGGCCTCCTCTTTTTTGTCATGTAGAGCCTGCATGGACTGCTCTTTTTCATTCTGCCATCGAAAGAACTCCCATTGCTGCTTGCTGTCCCCATATTTCTCCAGAAGCACGGGCTTCAGTTGCTCCCAACTCGCAGCAGGATTTTCTGACAGCCACGACAACAAGAACCAGCGTAGAACCGTGTACTCCGTACTTAATTGCGCCAAATGTATTTTCCTATCTTCCTGCGTCTGAAAGTACGTGAAGTAAGTTCCAGATTTACAGATCCAGCAAAGAGGATCCTCCCCTGAAAACATAGGCAGCGTGACTCTCCCGACTTCGACATTTCTGTCTCCGCTTTCAGGCGAACACAGAGTAGCTGCCACACTTCGTTTTCCAGGTTCTGCACAACAATTTGCTTATGATTTCATCTCATTTATTCGAGTCCTCAAAATATGTAATTGTTCTTCTAATTTTGTTTGAAGTTCTTGCAACTAAGCCGCCTGCCCTTGCTTATTCCATTCCAGAACTGACTCAATACCGATCGGCATACAAGCAGGTTATCTCATTCGTCAACCACACTACAATCGTAGAATTTAAAGGAACCTCGTTTTCAATTGGCCACGTAGCTAGAAGCTCACACTGCCAAATCTTAAGCAGCAGACCACGTTTTCCAACTTTCTGTCCAACCACGTAATTGATTTTCTAAAAGTGCGTCAGGTTACCAAATTGGTACGTAGGGTCTTTTCTGAGCAGTGTCTTACGTATTTGAAAGCTTACGCAGCTCTGTTCGACTTCGCCTCTTGCAACACAACAAACACACTATATGTTGCAACTTCCACTCCCAACCCCCTTATGAAAAATCCCCCTTCCTTTCTTAAGTCTCTGGTCTTTCAGGTCCAAAATGGGCCTTTTTCCAGTTGTCAAAAGGGTAGTTTCAAAAGTAAACCCGAGTCAAGGTGTTGGTGGAAAGGGGGAAAGCAAAAAGCAAAAGCTGAAGTGGGGTGCACGGTTTGGTAAACCGTGCGCAAACCGTGTGGAGGCTACTGCCTTGGATTCTTCAGCCGCACCATTTGGGCGCACGGTTTGGCAAACCGTGCGCAAACCGTGCCGTAGCTACTGTCCAGAATTGTTTGAGCTGCACGGTTTAGTCTGCAGGTCCCGCACCATTTGTAAACCGTGTGGAAATCGTGCGAACCCTTCTCTAAGGGAAATCTCCTCCCACACGGTTTGCACACAGTTTGGGAAAACCGTGCGGCAACCGTGTGAGTCTTCTTGGCCTTTGAAATTCCTTCGTTCTCCGTCCTTCGCGTCAAGTATTTGATCCGAAAAGCTCCCATCCAGCATCATCAGAGGGAAAAGGGTCCTTACGCCTCCAATTCCCTTCTGAATCTCCAAACTTCAAAGATTTCATGCTTTATCCTTTAATGACCGAAGAACCTACCAAGATACATTCTCTTTGTGAAAATCAAATAAAAACCATCAACAAAACCAATTTATAGATGTTAAACCAGGTGAAAATGGCTTATGCACAGTAGTGCATCAAACTCCCCCACACTTGATCGGTTGTTTGTCCTCAAACAAAAGCATAACAATCATGACCAAGGTGCCACTAAAGAGACAGGTAGAAATATCACAGATTATACCATTTAGGTGAATATGAATTTTGAACTAATTATCGAAAAAAATTACAACATTCACACTTCATGGCTTCCCAAGTCTATGAAGTTAGGCAACAAAGTAATCTTAATCCAAAACAGTTAATCATTCATTCAGAAACCAATTGTTACTTAAAAGTGCCTTTTGCCCTTCTTCATTCAAAGAGAGTGCCTACCTCCATTTTCATCTAGTTATACACTCAGATTAGTTAAGTCCAGGTTTCGTCGTCGCCAATTGGCGGGCTATTACTTTTATAGGTCACACGCCCTCATTGACTTGCATTTTGGAACATGATGAAAGGTCATCAAAAGTATTGGGCATGCCTTTGCATATCTCAAAATAAATTTTTCTGTAAAGGTATGAGATACTAACATCAAATTTTTCCCAATATGCTCATGTCAATACATGATGAATTTGTTTGAGCAAGTCAAGAGTTCATGGAATTAAGACTGCACAATAGCCACTAGTGCGGCAACAACAATTCCTAAAACCTCACCTCTTTTTATGCACAATTTGACTTCCATTTTAAGGGGTTTCTCAATTTGAATTACTCCATCACAAAAATCATCTTTAAACAGATTGTTTTGCTAAATGATTGGCTAAATGCTTCTTTTCAATATTACAGAGTTTATTCACATCACAAACCAGGTTAAACAATCCGGACATATGAGCCATTTTCAGAGATAATTGCCAAAATTCAGTTTTAGCTAAGTGTTATAAACCCATTACATCTATAACAACCCTTTAGACACACCTAAGAAAATATGCTACCCGAGTGTAATTGGGCAATCAATCAATCAACATGGGGTGCTAATTAAGGGCGCCCTCCCCCACACTTAAAACCGAGCACGGTCCCCCGTGAAGGTAATAACGTAGAGAAGGGTGGGCATGTGGCAGCATGACAAGGGAGGGCAGAGAAAAATGGAAAAGTTGAAAAGTACAAACTCCCCTGAAACATGGGACCTGGGAAAAGAAGATGATGTGCGAGAGCCCGATGAACGGAAAAATGGCTGGCATGGAACAGATGAAACACCTGCTGGCAAAAAGAACCATACAAGTGAAGCCAGAAAACAAAACAGTACCAGCAGTAGGAAAGAAAGCACAACACATTATCACACCATAACAAGGGAAAGCATCACACCACAGGAAGACAGTTCAAGTCAAATAATACAGGCACAACACAGAATAAATGAAGAACAGGCAAAACATCTGGTTAGGGGGAGTGAAAAAGTAGACATGTGCAGTCGTATCCCAGGTTGGATCAGTGGAAGGCGGGGGGGGGCACATGGTCGGTAGAGGGTGAGTCCGCCCGTAGAAGCGCCGACGCCTGGCATGTAGTACGATGGGGGCTGGTGGGGCACAACTTCATATAAGGAAGGCGGCCGAAGATCTGCAAGATTCAGGCCCGCTACCTCCATCCTTGTCCGTTCCAGCTGCCAATGGAACATTGAATACTGATCCTGCTGCCACCTCCAGTAGAGGTCAGGGTCAGCGTAAGGGGTTCCCTGCAAAGCTGGGTAAAATGGGTACGACAGATAAAATGGGGGCTGCCCGGACGGATGAGAGGCAGCATCAGGAGACTGATGAGGCTCCTGGGATGGAGAGTGATGTGAAGCAGGAGGCTTAGTTGGGTCCTCGTCTTCGTCCTGGCTCTCATGGACTGGTGCAGCTGGGGCGGCCCTGGGTCCTGCAAGCAGACGGGGTTGCACGCTGTTTCGGTCCACCATCCTCATGCGGCGGAGCATGGTGATATCAAAATAAGGCGCGGGTGGAAATTCCATGAACTCCGCCGCGTCATACCGTAGGTGCAACCTATCCGCCAACAGTGTAATGTAGGGACCACCAAAGACGCCGCCCTTGGCCTTGGCGAACATCTGGTGCAGGTACTGAGCAAAGATGTAGGCTAGGTTGACGGTGTTGCCCGTCACCATGGACTCCACAAGCAACAGATCCTTTGTACTCACCGTGCCCTGGCTGTCCGACCGGGCCGTAAAGCATGTAGTAACGAGTCGATGGAGGACCCGGTGGATAGGGTTTCGGAATTTGGAGGCCTTGGCACTCTGAGGCAAATATGGGCCGCCGGCGGCAACAGTGGCCCAGAAGATTCTGGTCGGTTCGGGATCCCATTCCAAAGGGGCGAGAAGGTATTCGTCGCTCTGGACGTAATCCTTTTCATAAATGCCTGTGAGAACTGCGAATTCACCCAGTTTGAAGCTATGTCGGTGGTTCATTAACCGGAAGGTGACATCTTCGACAATCTCTATTGTAAACCCCTCAGGAGTTGCATTGTAATGCTCCCGACATTGAAATGTGGCCCCGAATTCCAAGACCATTTCCTTATATTTTGGTTGGTGCACGCTCAAAGCACCAGTCATATTGCCCCGGGCAAGGTACGTTTGGAGTTCATCATTGATTCCCAAACGTTCAAGGTGGTCTAGGTTGAACTCGTGGTGAGGGCTAACCTCACGGTTGGACAAGGTACGGAACCTCATCGCCTCTTCCTTTTTGGCAAATTTGAGTTGAGGGCCATGGGCAGACTGGGAACCGGAGGCCTGAGCGCGTTTGGAAGTGGACATTGAGGGTAGGGTTGTAGGGTTTTTGGGATGTGAGGCGCCTGCAGTAAAGAACAACAGTACAAGAGGCACACAATCACAACAAGTAAAGAGAGACATATGAAATTCGAAAATGCATGCATACATACCCTATGGCAAATCCCAATTTGAAAATATTAGGTTTGGAAAGCACACATTCATTGAAAATCAGTTGATCATTTGTGTGTAATGGAAAATCCTCGGAGGATCAAAAGAAAAGATGGAAGGTGATGTTGGATTGGTGTTGCCCGATCCGGTTGGGTTGACTGCTTGTGGCCCGCAACTGTCGCGGGTCGAGGTCCGCGTTGAGCTCGTTGGGGGTTGCAGGGGGCAATGCGCCCCTGCTCCGGGGGTTCAGGGGCTGAAGGTCCCCGACTCAATTTTTTGGAACTGTAGCAATGCTGACCACTGTAGCGGAGCTGACCGACCGACACCGACATGCACTGTAGCGGTGCGGACTTCGGGGTCAACTTTACTGTAGCGCTTTTGACAAAGCCAGCCGCCGTTCACTGTAGCGACGCAGACCACTTTTTCGAACAGTGATCGTCTTCTCCATTGTTTTATAGCCCATTTTCGGGCTAGGGTTACTACTGAAATCCTCTGTAATTTTGTGCTCCCGAATCATAGTGAAATTCTGGCTCTCCCTTGGACGCAGGGATTTTTCCTGAACCACGTAAATCGTTGTGTCCTTTGCTTTTCTTTCTTTTCGTTTTTCCTCGTTTCTGTCGTTGTGTCTCCCGGCGATTCCGCAACAGGTGAATGGCCAAGAACCAGAAAGATTTAAAAGAAAATCAAAATGGGAGGTGGAGAGTTTCTTGGCCAAACCCTAGGGAGAAAAGAAAGGAAAAAGGAAAAGAAAACAGGAGAAACGGAGAAAGGAAATAAGAGAGAAGGAGAAAACAAACTTTTGGTGGAGGTTCCTTGGTAGGAACTTAGTGGAGGAGAGGAGGAAGAGGAGAGGAGAGGGGAAATGGTTCCGCACGGGCTGGAGCAGGGAGGGGAGGTCGCGCACGGAAAGGGGAGAGGGAGGGGAAATCCCGATTTTTATAAAAATGTTGGGTGATAAGTGGCCGCATGGTTTGGGCGCACGGTTTGGTAAACCGTGCGCCAACCGTGCGGAGGCCACTGTCTGTGAGAGCTTAATGGGCACGGTTCGGGCACGGTTTGGTAAACCATGCGCAAACTGTGCGGTTGGTTCTGTGTGAAGCACTTGCCCCATTTGAAAATGAAAACACACCCTTTTCAGTACAATTTTGGGCCCCTTTTTGTTAGAAAAGAAATGTTGAGATTTGCCATTGAATGAGTAAGACTTGCATTGACAAAATTCATATGACACTCCGACTTGGAGTGAGAATTCTATCTAAAACACGCAAGAAAAGAAAAGCACACTATCATGCAATCCTAAGCACACTCAGAAAATCAAGACATTGGGAAATAATTTTTTTGAAAATGTCGGGTTACCTCCTGGTCAGTGCTACGTTTTAAGTCTCGAGCTCGACTTACCTGGGCCTTGAGCTACCCAAATTGCATGGTGGAAATGATGCCCACCATGTCATCCATGCTGTAGTATGTTTTGAGGCGCTGTCCATTCACTTTAAATGTTCGCCCATCTGCATCTGCCACTTCCACCGCTCCATTGCGGAAGACCGTAAGCACCGTGTAGGGTCCCGACCATCGGGACTTTAACTTTCCTGGAAACAATTTAAGACGAGAGTTAAAAAGCAGAACCCTGTCGCCTAGCTGGAAAGTCTTCCGGGAGATCATGCGGTCATGGACCGCCTTTGTCTTCTCCTTATATAAGGCTGCGTTCTCATAGGCCTCCCGCCTAATCTCGTCTAGTTCTGTCAGTTGAAATTTTCTCCTTTCCTCGGCTGCCTTGAGATCAAAATTGAGGGTTTTGACTGCCCAATATGCTTTATGCTCTATCTCCACGGGAAGGTGGTAGGGTTTTCCATAGATCAGTGGAAACGGAGACATGTCCAGGGGTGTCTTGAATGCTGTCCGGTAAGCCCATAAAGCATCGTCCAACTTCTTGGACCAATCTTTTCTTGAGGCGCATACCGTCCTCTCAAGTATGTGTTTCAGCTCACGATTGGACACTTCCACCTGACCACTAGATTGAGGGTGGTAGGGCGTCCCTTGATTATACTTGACTCCATACTTTGCAAGCACTTTCCTCATAAGTGTGTTATCGAAGTGAGTACCGCGATCGCTGATCAACACCTGCGGTGTTCCAAACCGGTTGAATATATTCTTTTTCAGAAAAGAAACAACCACCTGAGCTGTATTTTTAGTAGTTGCCACCGCTTCCACCCACTTAGATACATAATCAACACATACCAAGATGTATGTGTACCCAAGGGATGGGGGAAATGGCCCCATGAAGTCGATCCCCCATACATCGAAAATTTCCACTTCGAGGATCAGATGTTGCGGCATCTCAGCTCGACGGCCGACATTCCCTGTCCTCTGGCATCAATCACAGCATGAAATGAAATGACGTGTATCCCTATGCATGGTCGGCCTGAAGAAACCGGATTGTAAAACTTTGGCGACTGTGCGATCCGGGCCATGATGCCCTCCCGTAGGGGAAGAGTGACAGAACTCCAAGACACTTTGAATTTCTTCCTCCGGGATGCAACGACGGATGATGCCATCGCCGCATGAGCGGAACAGCAGGGGGTCTTCCCAGAAATAGCGTTTCACATCTGATAAAAATTGCTTCTTTTGTTGAAATGAGAAGTCCGGGTGGACGACTCCTGTCGCTAGGTAGTTGGCAAAATCGACGAACCATGGCCGAGGTGGGACTTCAACAGAAAATAACTGCTCATCGGGAAAATCCTCATTTATTTCCCGGTCTTCTTCCCTTTCCAAGTGTGGTAGCTCCATCCGGGAGAGGTGGTCAGCCACCACATTCTCACTGCCCTTCTTGTCTTTTATTTCCAAGTCAAATTCCTGCAAGAGAAGCACCCAACGGATGAGCCGTGGTTTAACGTCCTTCTTGTTCAATAAATACTTCAACGCGGCATGATCCGTGTAAACCACTACTTTGGAAAGCACCAAGTCGGAGCAGAATCTGTCAAAAGCAAAGACGACAGCTAACAACTCCTTCTCTGTGGTGGTATAGTTCAGTTGTGCTTCATTTAATGCGCGGCTGACATAGTAGATCGGTCTAAAAATGCGATCCAGCTGCTGTCCCAGGACTGCTCCCACAGCATAATCACTTGCGTCGCACATCAACTCAAACTTCTCCTCCCAATTCGGAGCTATCATGATGGGTGCAACGATCAATTTCTCCTTCAAAATTTGGAAGGCCTCGACGCATTTACCATCAAATTCAAATATTGCATCTTTAGAAAGTAGATTGGTCAACGGATGAGCAATCCTGGAAAAATCCCGGACAAATCTTCGGTAGAACCCTGCGTGCCCCAAAAAACTCCGAATTGCTCGGACTGATGTAGGAATAGGTAATTGCGAGATCACTTCTATTTTGGCCGGATCCACTTGAATTCCTTGAACTGAAATTCGATGGCCTAACACAATGCCATATTGTACCATAAAATGACACTTCTCCCAATTTAAGACCAAATTCGTGTGCTCACACCGCTCAAGCACCAGCTCCAGATTCGTCAGACAAGTAGTAAATGACTTTCCGTATACTGAGAAGTCATCCATGAAAACCTCAAGAATATGTTCTGCCATATCGTGGAAGATTGATAGCATACACCTCTGAAAGGTGGTTGGAGTGTTGTACATCCCAAATGACATGCGGTGGTGGGCGAATGTGCCATACGGACACGTGAAGGTGCTCTTTTCCTGATCTTCCGGAGCAATTGAAATCTGGTTATAACCTGAATAACCATCTAAGAAGCAATAGAATTCATGCCCCGCCAACCGTTCAAGCATCTGATCCATAAATGGGAGGGGGAAATGGTCTTTTCTTGTTGCGTCATTTAACTTCCGATAGTCGACACATACCCTCCATCCCGTGACTGTCCGGGTTGGGATAAGCTCATTCTTCTCATTTGTGACCACCGTGATGCCGCCTTTCTTGGGCACCACTTGGAGGGGACTCACCCACGAGCTATCGGAAATTGGGTAAATTATACCAGCATCAAGCAGTTTGATTACTTCCTTTTTGACCACTTCTTTCATCGGGGGGTTCAGTCTCCTCTGTGGTTGGCGAGATGCTTTTGCCCCTTCTTCCATATGCACTTTGTGAGTACAAATAGTTGGGCTTATACCCTTGAGATCAGCAACTGTCCAGCCGATGGCCTGTTTCCGCCTTCTGAGGACTTGCAAAAGAGCATCCTCTTGATCCTGTGAGAGTGATGAGCTGAGGATCACCGACAGGGTATGTCTCCCAAATAACCATACTTCAGGGAGGAAGGGAGAGGTTTTAACTCGAGTTGGGGAGCCTTGAGAATAGATGGTACAATAGGTTCAACCTCTGCTCGCTCTAACCAATCGGGTACAATTGCCCTTTGCCAATAGTGGCCGCCTTGGCCTTCAATCAAGCTTACTTCCTCCCGGGTTTCTTCAAAGTTGTCATCCTTCAGAACACATTCTTTACTGTATGGATAAGATTGCATATCATCGTCTTCTAGGCCGAAATGCTCAGCCATTGTTGTCAGAGCACAACAATCTTCATGCTCCATTAGTGAAACTTGCTTGACCGCCTTTAGGACATTATAGGATACCTTTTCATCACCAACACGGAAGATTAACTCCCCTTGGTGGACATCAATTAAAACCTTCCCGATAGTGAGAAAAGGTCTTCCCAGAATTAAGGATGCCTCTGGGCCTTCTTCCATATCCAAAATGATAAAATCGGCCGGTAGAATCAACTTCCCCACTTTGACCAACACATCTTCCAACAACCCCTTGGGGTATTTAATAGAACGATCGACAAGTTGAAGTGCCACTCGGGTTGGCTTTAGATCGTTCAATCCTAACTTCTTAAATACCCCAAAGGGCATTAAATTGACACTTGCACCCAAATCGCACAGAGCTTTACCAAACTCGCAAGGCCCGATAGTACAAGGGATAGTGAAACTTCCCGGGTCTTGGAGCTTTGGAGGAAGAGTATGTTGTACAACAGCCGAACATTCCTTAGTAAGGGGAATGGTTCCCAAATCTTCATTTTTTCTTTTGTTGGACATAATTTCTTTCATAAACTTCGCATAAGTGGGCATTTGACTTAAGGCCTCGGCAAAGGGAATATTAATGCGGAGTTTTCGAAAGATCTCCACGAATTTAGTGAACTGCTGGTCCAACTTTTTTTTTTCATTCGTGCTGGGAATGGCAAGGGCGGTTCGTATGCTTTGATCTCATCGTTACCCTTGCCCTGTGGGACTGCTGGTTCTTCATCTTTCTCATTTGTGGAGGAAGGTTCCCCAGCTGCAACTTCTTCATTTGAGGACATGGACTGCTTCGGTGTTGGGGCAACCTTGCTCATTGTAACATTTGGCATGAGTTCCTTCCCGCTTCGTAGAGTAACTGCATTAGCCTCCTCCCTCGGATTTCTTTCTGTGTTGCCCGGTAGTGTGCTGGGCTGCCTTTGGGACAACTGATTGGCCAGCTGCCCAATCTGATTCTCGAGGCCTCGGATTGATGCCTCTTGATTCTGAAACCTTGTCTCAGCAGTTGTGATGAATTTGGACATCATTTCTTCCAACCTTGAGGGAGGTTCCTGCTGAGCTTGTTGAGCGACTTGTGGTGGAGGTGGCTGTCTCAATGGTTGGGCAAGACAGGGGTTTTGATACCCTTGTTGCTGATATGTGCCTTGCTAGAATTGGTTACTCTGCTGCTGCCTCGGGTACTGATTTTGAAACTGCTGTTGCCCATAACAAGGTGGTCTTTGTGGTCGGGGCTGAGGATTTTGCTGTTGCTGCCCCCAGCCTTGATTTTGATGTTCCTGCCACCCCTGGTTCTGATATTGAGGGTAGCTAGTAGGTCCTCTGTTCTGAGCAACATAATTGACCTCACTGGTTGAGGCTACTACATTGGCACTCAGGCACTCGCCCATTGCATGGTTGTCTCCACAATCACCACATGCTGGTGGACTGATAGCTTGAACTTGAGATGGATGCTTTGGATTCAAAGCATCAATCTTCTTTGAGACGGCATCAAGTTGGGCCGCAAGCATGGTGGTGACATCAATATTGTGAATGCCCCTTTTCTGAGTACCTCTTTCCGAATGCCACTGAAAGCTATTAGCGGACATGTCTTCTAACAATTCAAACAACTCTTCCGGAGACTTCCTCATAACTGTCCCTCCAGCTGCTGCGTCAACCACGGACTTTGTGTTCGTGGTGAGACCACCATAAAAAGTCTGGATTTGCATCCATAATGGCAATCCATGGTGTGGGCACTTCCGAAGCATCTCCTTAAATCGCTCCCATGACTCGTACAATGATTCTGAGTCGTGTTGGTTGAAATTATGGATTTCATTTCTCAATGTGACTGTTTTGATGGAGGGAAATATTTGGATAGAAAGGCCTGAGCCAATGCCTCCCATGTTAGAATGGATCGCTGAGGCAATCCCTTAATCCAATCCTTTGCCTTGTCCCTTAAGGAGAAGGGAAACAGCCTTAGGCGGATGGCATCTTCAGAAACGCCGTGGTACCAGAAAGTATCACAAATCTCCAAAAAGTTGGAGAGGTGAGCATTGGGGTCTTCACTCGGCAAACCATCGAATTGAACAATATTCTGAATTAATTGCATGATGACCGACTTAATTTCAAAATGTTGGGCCTGCACTGGTGGCCTAACTATCCCTGTATTCGCTCCCTGAATGGAGGGTAGCCCATATTCCATAAGAGTCCGGCGCTGTGGTACTGGTTCCTGAGGTGCCTGAGGAACATATTGTTGTTGACCTTGAGGATAATAGGCATGCTCGTTCTGAGGCAAAAAGGGAGGTTGGTCCCTTTGAATGTACTGTCTCTGCGGTGGCTGCCCGAATCCCGGCACAAATTGAGCTGGTGGCCGCTGTTGATTCCTCGACAGATACTCCATATAAACTCCCGGTGGATTCAAATGCTGCTCTTCATCGCCACCCCTTTGTGTATTCCCTTCGATAACAAATGGCTGCCCAACGGCTTGGACAACCCCCTGTTCGTCCTTCTGATGCGCCAAGGGATCATCTGCGTTGTGATCACCCATAAGTGCACGACGTCGCCTAGACAACGTTCTTTCGATTTCGGGGTCAATCAGTTGTAATTCCGATGACTCGGCAATCTGGGAACGAGTGACTCGGCCACTCATATACTACAGGCCTGCACACACACAGACAGAACACCCAGCGTAAAAGGGAAACAAAGTCGTAAACAGAAATAAGATGAAGAAAAGAATTTTCAGAAAATTTTTCAATTTTTATTTTCACGAAATAACTCCAATTCAATTAACAAAAACGACAGTTTTAAACTTGTAGTTTTCCGGCGACGGCGCCAAAATTTGACCACGCCGTTCAGTGTAGATATTGTTTTTCCTTCAGTCAAATTAAATTCCCTAACTTGGACTAGTATAGTAGGCAAGTACGGGGTCGGTCCACAAGGAAACGTAGTTGGTGCTTATGTTTAATGAACCAAAACTATTCGGTGAAGATACTTAATTTAAAAATGTTTGGTTGGAGGTTCATGATTCAGATGTTAAAAACAATGACTTGTTACTGAAACTTATCTAATTCACTATTGATCACTTTAAAACCGAAATTGTTTAAAACCAAATTTTACTGAATGATGATAAAGATGTGTCGGGGCTGGATATTCATGTGGGGCTAGAACCTTAATCCCTATCATGTTGTGTTGTTCATAATAACCCAAATTTCTGGGTTTCATATGTGTCAGAACTTCCTTGGTCCGACAAGTTCTGATCAAGTCGGTAGAACTCAATTCCTTGGTCCGACAATTGATTTCTACTAACTTTTCGTTAAGAGCCACCCTTCTAGAAACGACAAGAATATCCAATGGTCATGGATATTCTCGTCGTATTTCTTCCAACGATCCCTGGAAACTCCATTTTTGATCCGACATGGAGGTTTCCAGCAAAATAGAAAATAGAAATGTTGGAAGAATTAGATGAGAGGTTACGAACAAACACAATGATAAGGGGAGAGATTCTAGCGAACCCACATTTCTCCCATTTCTCCCATTTCTCCCAGCCCCAACATAAAGGGGGTTTTAGCTACTCATAATCAAAGAAATATAAAACTTACTATTAAACTTTAAGGAGTTCATTCCCATCAAACTGAACAAGAAAACAGCAGACCCCCCCCCCCCCCCCACAAAACCCAGCTCCCAATCCCCTTATGAAAAATCCCCTTTCCTTTCTTAAGTCTCTGGTCTTTCAGGTCCAAAAGGGCCTTTTTCCAGTTGTCAAAAGGGTTGTTTCAAAAGTAAACCCGAGTTAAGGAGTTGATGGAAAGGGGGAAAGCAAAAGCTGAAGTGGGGTGCACGGTTTAGGCGCACGATTTGGTAAACCGTGTGGAGGCTACTGCTTTGGATTCTTCAGCCGCACCATTTGGGCGCACAGTTTGGGAAATCGTGCGCAAACTGTGTCGTAGCTACTGTCCAGAATTGTTTGAGCTGCACGGTTTAGTCTGCAGGTCCCGCACCATTTGTAAACCGTGTGGAAATCGTGCGAACCCTTCTGTAAGGGAAATCTCCTCCCACACGGTTTGCACACAGTTTGGGAAAACCGTGCGACAACCGTGTGGGTCTTCTTGGCCTTTGAAATTCCTTCGTTCTCCGTCCTTCGCGTCAATTATTTGATCCGAAAAGCTCCTATCCAGCATCATCAGAGGGAAAAGGGTCCTTACGCCTCCAATTCCCTTCTGAATTTCCAAACTTCAAAGATTTCATGCTTTATCCTTTAATGACCGAAGAACCTACCAAGATACATTCTCTTTGTGAAAATCAAATAAAAACCATCCACAAAACCAATTTATAGATGTTAAACCAGGTGAAAATGCCTTGTGCACAGTAGTGCATCAGACAACTAGTGCCGATGATTGGGAAGAACTCGAGATGCGGGTTGTCAGCACAATTCAGCTATGTCTGGCGAATGAGGTAAAATACTCGGTGTTGGATGAGACATCACCGAAGGAGATCTGGAAGAAGTTGGAGCAGCGATATATGGTGAAGTCGCTCACCAACAAATTATTCCTGAAGAAGAAATTGTACCAGTTGCGCATGGATGAGGGAACGAACTTGTTGGATCACACCAACGAATTCAACAAGATCCTGACGCAGTTATAGGGGCTCGGTGTGAAGGTTGGAGAGGAAGATAAAACGCTTTTGCTTTTATCATCCCTACCAAGCTCATTTGATGAGCTTGTGACTGCATTGCTCGTGGGGAAGGAGACATTGAAGCTGGACGAGGTGATGACGTCACTTCAAGATTCGGAGGCATTCCGAAGACCCGTGATGCATTCAGGTGATCAAATCATGGCGATGCGAGATGATCAGCGTGGGAGGAGCCGACATCGACAGTCAGGAGGTAAAGAATGACGACCAAAATCCAGGGAACGTGATCCTAGCGAAATCACGTGTTTTTGGTGCGAGAAGAAAGGTCACTATAAAAGTGATTGTGGAGAGCGCAAAAGGTACGTGGCTGGGAAAAAGAAAATTGAAGAGGAAGATGTGAACATCACAGCATTATCAGCTGATGATGAAATATGCGTGACAACGGGAAGCATGCACTCAGATGAGCGAGTTGAACGAGGAGAAGTGCAGTGTCATTACTGCAAAAGATACGGGCACATGAAGCGGGAATGCCGATTTCTAAAGAGGAAGAACGAACGAGCTCAAAATCCAAAGGAAGAAGGATGAGTTCTGGATTCGGGGAGCTCGACACACATATGTACGACGAGAGGTACATTTGATACTTTTCAGCAGGTGCAAGACTCGGTGAGACTTGGTGATGGGTCAACATGCGAGATTCGAGGAGTCGGGACAGTGAAATTGAAGACACCCGATGAAGGAGTTCGTAAACTGGCTGACGTGAAATTTGTCCCGAGGATGAGACGGAACTTGGTATCATTAAGCAGACTCGATGCGAAAGGGTTCAAGATTTCCATAGCAGGTGGAGTGTTGGAAGTCTCACATGGGGATGCAGTGATGCTTACTGGGAAGGAGTCCCAAGGGTTGTATCATTTGATGGGGACCGCAGTCAGCCCGAGATCAAGTGGAAGTGCCACGTCATCTGGCGTGAAGAAGCGTGTTCGATTTGGTGATGAAGTTTTCGAAACCTGCAAGGAGACTGCAGGTCAAGCTTCTACCCCAAATTGGTCGTGAGGGGGAGATTTGTAGGGTCCACTCCCAATATGGGGTGACGTTTTCCAGCGGAGGAGAAATTGTCGGCAGCAGCCTGCAGCGGGTTCCTCCATGGTGGGCAGCATGGTGGGTAGCAGCCATCGTTGAAGCTGCCAATATTGAAGCAGCCGGCGGGGAAGAAATTTTTCAGGGTAGCTGAACCACCCCAACAACCAAAGAAGATAACTGATTTTTCATTCTCTATTTAAACGGAATTGAATCCCTTTATTTGTAAGAGAAGGTATTTGTGTAATCTGTGTGTTGTGATACCTCCGACGAGATTCAGAGAGAGTGAATAGAGAACGGCCCCCTTCTCCCGTGGACGTAGGTCATACGACCGAACCACGTAAATTGTGTGTTTCTCCGTTCGTTTCTTATTTTGTGTGTTTGAGATACCACGCACCTCCGCTGCGCCCCAACACAGAGAACCCTAGCGGTGAAAGAGGGATGGAGATAAGCCGCTCTGAGACCCCAATATGGTGAAGTGGATCCCCAATATGGTGAAGTGGATCCTTAAGCTCTTCAATCTCTTTACCCTCATGCAGGATAATGGATGGGTGGATCAGCTGGTGCGAGGACAAATGGGTATATATGATCTGGAAAGGATGATAGGCATGGAGCTCAGTGACTTCCATGCTGGTGTGTGGGTCTGCACTTGAAGGGATGGATCATGATCAGCAGGGGAAGCTCTGGTGGATCTTAGCTAGCCAACTGCGGGTTATGAAGTGGCTGGTCTTGGAGATCTGGTTCGTGGTGAAGACTTGGTGAAGGCTGAAAGGTAGGATTTGTGTGGTTGGGATCGCCGGCTTCAACATGAACGACCCTTTGAATTTTTTTTCTGTCCAGCCCGTCATCAGATTTCCTACGCAAAACAAGCATAACAAGAAAAATATATACATTTAAGACAGTAGTGTAAATTCCATACAGATTTAAAACCAAAATGATTTATCAGTTTTAATTTTAAATTTTCCAAAGAATATTTAACACTTATTTTGAGCAAACAAAAATTTAAAAATTCATTCAATCCAATTCAAACTCCAATCAAACATGATTACCAATTTCAATTTCACTTCAAAATCAAATCAGCACATGAAAAACGCTTATATTTCAGAATTATGCAATAGGTATAGAGGCTGATATGCAATTGACATTCAAAATTACGTTTCAAATATAGATGAGTAAATTTCAATATATATTTTACTATTTAAACTGGAAAATTAAGCTTAGTTCTATGTATCCACTCCAAAAACACGTTACAAAAAATGTAATGATTACTGAGATGCATGAAATGGGTGATTTATATTGTGAGTAAAAAATAAAATATTCAATGAAAATCTTGTTTTATCACTCCCCTGCACTTATAGCAATCAAGAGAAAAATCATATGCCTACACATAAATTAATGGAAGGAGAATTTTCTAAGATTCTTTTCAAAGCGAAATCCATAATGTCTCATTTATAAAATCATTTTATTTTTATTTTTATTCTTACTTCATTTTTTCAATTTCATTTATTCACCTATGTAACATGTAAACTATATTCGAGAGACTTTATATCACTCACCTCTCGCATGTGAAATATATTCATGGTTATGCCCAATCTCAAAATAATGCATGTCATACCATTGGTTTTATTAAATCATAACCTCCTTACACTAGAGACAAAGAAGCACGTTCCACGTAGGATGATTTAAAATATTTAAATGGAATTGCATCGAGGCTTAGGTTTGGTGGGTTAGTATTAAAAAATTAAGGCTACAACGAGGTGGTTTTTCTCATAAAATACAATGCATTTTCAATCATTCAAAATGTAATGAAGATTCCAAACCTATACACGAATCACCCAACTAGTTTTTTTTTCTATTCAAGCTAAATCCATAAATCACAATAGATGAACGGTGATGAAAGCTTATTCCTCTCCGTCATTTTCTATTTTTATACGTAAATGTAATTTTTGCTTTTTTAAAAAATAGGACGAAAAACGAACATATTGAAAGAATAATTACTTGCGTCTTTTTATTTTTGATGAGGGTCATGATTCATACAAATGACTGATGAAGAATTCAATCCCCATTCTCCACTTTTCCTTCATTTTTTGGCTCTTTTTTTTAAGATGAAACAAATGAATTTTCAATGCAATTTGACTTAATAGACCTTCCCTCAAATAATGACTTCAATCAACATTTTAATACAATGTAACTCTTCCCAAGCTTACACATGAAATATCCCGATTCCCCTACACTCAAAATGAATAATGAGCTTAGAATGTATAGAAGAGTGATAGAAGCAGTTGAGGGTTTGTTCGAGTGGTAAAACCTCTTGTAATCCTACATCAAATCCAAGTTTAAATTCGGATCAGGGAATTTTCGCCGGTAAGCAGTGATGCAGACAGATAGTGATGCAGACATGATGCAGACCCGATGACGCAAATAGTATGATGCAGACATGACGTTGTATCGAGACTTCGGACTTGTTTGTGGGCATTTGGGTCATGTTATGAGCTTCATACCCATTAGGCCTTTGGGCTTGTGTGTGTGGTGTGTGTGTTTAATGTAATTGTACCCCAAAGCATCTAATATAATATATGAGTGATGAAAAATGGGGAAAATGAGCTTTTAATGTGCTTATAATGACCATACTTTTTCTTACATAACTATTACATCATTTTAAAGATAAACACAATAGTTATCAAGGATCAAAAGGTTTAGAATCTTGAGCAAATTAGGATTATACATCACATAATAAAACATAAATATTATTAAAATCCTTCTTCTTTATCAACTTAAAAGCTATCATGTTCTCCTTAGGACATGTAGTCACCTGAGGACACTTACAAAACCGGGTTTATCCAGCGCTAGCTAAAAGTACTGTTAAAGACTTCATTTGTCAGCGTTAGAAAAAGCGTTGTTAAAGAGGGTCTTTAAAAGCGTTTTTAGCGCTATTAAATGAGATTTAATGATGTTAAAAAAAGCGCTGTTAAAGCCCCCTTTATCATCGCTAGTAAAAACGTCTCTTTATCAATGTTAGTAAAAAATGATAATAAAGGGATGTTTTATCAGCACTAGTAAAAAAATGCTGATAAATGGGGTGCTTTATCAGTGCAAAAGAACATTTTATTAAAAATAATATATTAATATATAAATATATTTATATTGATATAAATATAATATATATATTTTTAAATATGTTTTAGATAAGACTAAAAATACATTTATCTTTAATATATAAGATATTTAGTGAAAATGACTTACAAAATAATTAAACAAATATTTTTAATTAATAATTTGATAATTATTATTGAGTAATAGTCATTTAATAACAATTCGAAGATAAAAAATCAAAATAATAATAAAAGATCTAAAATAAGTTGAAAATGTAACTCGAACTTCAAACAATCACAATTTTTGATCTGAGTGTTCGTTTAGGTTCTACCACATATCAAATCTAAGTATGTGACGAACTCTATGCCTTGATAATAAGAGGAACCCCTCACGTTTTTCGAGGCCAAAAAGGCTCAAAAGACCTCTAAAATTGAGTTTTTAGCTGAGGTATCCTGATTATTTAATATTCGATGAATTTTAGTCTCGTTTAAGGGAGTCTTTTTACTCGTTTTCAGTGGGGACTGAATTTATTCCCAGAGCTTACATTCATATTGATATTATGGTTTTGAAATTTTATCGTTTTTCATAATATAGTTTTATTCATAATTAAATATATGCATATTTTCTTATATTTATTTATAATAAATCACTTGAATAAAATACATATATCAATATATTTACGTAGAAATGTATTTTAAATATATAAAATAAATATTTATTATTCATTTTATTTAAAGTAAAAAATTATCAATTTTATTTACCTTATAAAAATGCATTCATATGTATATATATACTTATACAATTAATGTTTATATATAAACATGCGTATGTCAATAATTAACAAATATATATGTATATGTATATTCTATTATATGTAAATAAATACACATTCTACAAATTTATTTAAAACATATCTAACCATTTTTTACATTATACAAATATATATATATATATATAAAAATATATATAATGTTTATATGTGCATATATGTGTGTTAATAAATAGATATATATTTATATTATATTATAGTATATGTAAATGAATATAATATATAATATATTTAAATAAATATAAGTATATATATATATACACATCACACACACACATATTTTATAAATGCATTTAAAAATAATTCTATAAATATATGATTAAAAAATATATTTGTAAATATATATATAAATAAACAAAAATATCATTAAACAGACAACAAAACAATATGGTGCAATGGTAAAAACGTTCCATCTTCAAAGGACAGGTGCATGGTTCGAATATAGGACACGAGAGGCTATAAATTCAGTGTTGATAAAAGGGTGGTGGGGGGTGGAGCGTCGTTAAAGGGGTCGTGGAAGTGCTGATAAAGGGGTTGAGACTTATAGATGTCTGAAAAAAATATAATTTTACCCCATTTAACAGTGTTTTTTAACGCTGTTAAAGGAGGAATTTATCAGTGCTAAAAAAAGCGCTGTTAAAGGGTCCTTTAACAGCGCTGTTAAAAGGATCCTTTAACAGCGCTAAAAAAACGATGGTAAATGGGTGATTTATCATAGCATTTTTTAGCGCTGATAAATGACCCATTTATCATCACTTTTCTAACGTTGATAAAAACCCAGGGCTTTTAACTGTGCTTCAGTAGTTAGCATTTTTTAGCGCTGATAAATGCCTATTCTAATGGTGTTAAAGGCATCTTTTGTAGTAGTGAGATATATATCAAAGAAAGGGGTGTGCTAAAAGCCCAAGGAAAAGATAACATAACATAAATAAGAGATATGAATCAATAGTACATGAACGAGCATAATCATCATAATAATGTTATAAGCATGAAATCATCATATGTGCATAAATCATAACATCATCATTGTGAGCAAAGCTAACATCATGTTCACGCATAATACACATAATCTCACGAGATACATCAAATTACCCAATGTATTGGAGGACTATATAATTTCGGGCCCACCCGCCACAACATAATATTCGCATAATCATGCAAACCACATAGAACATATAACAATCGTAGTCATAAAATAATTCATGAAAAAGAATGAGTTTCATAAGGATTTCATAAAGCATACTTTCATGGATAAACTTTGGGGTTCCCAAATGAATAAGGGAAAACATATTTGGTATAAACATTATCATTCTTGAGCGAAGAAGAAACAACTCAAGAGGAGTCAAAGATGTGTTTTGAAAAGAAAAGTATTTTTAGAAAATTTTTGTATTTAGCTTAAAAATCAAGATGGAAACATATATATCCCCGAAAAGAAAATCAAAGAATAGTGAAATGGTATTTAAGAAATATTAGATGAATATCAATACCAAAGATGTTGTGAAAGAGGGATAACTCAAAGAAAATGACTTGAGTTCAAAAATCCCCTTACCTTAAATCCCGTTTTATTCCATCGCTTTTCCACCTCTTGAATAATAAACTTAGGTTTATTAAAACATTGAACCAAAAGTGAATTATGTTAATTTATGTGATTATTTATAAATTATAATAGTTGGATTACATTTGTTAATTTCTATTGTTGATGTTGAAGCATTTTGATATCATGCTTTCCTTAAAAAATTTATCGTTTTGCTTCGATTTCACTATTTTGTTCAAGGTCATTTTATACATAAGTAGAATTAATTCTAGAAGCTTAAAATACATATATTTATACATTTATATACCATAAACAATTTATTATAACCAGCCATATGGTTGGTGATAAGAAACGAATTAGCAACATCCTCGTTGGTTGTTAACAGACTGTTAGCGGGACATTATCAAAAGAGCAGGAATGAGAAGTATGAAAATTTAATGTATCGTAAATATAATACTTCCAGTAGGTTAACATCATTAATATAATGTTAACATACCACATAATTATCCTTATAAGATTTGGGTTTGAAAAGGGTGGAACAAAAGATAGATAGGAGAGGAGAATGAGAGGAAGAATTGGTGAGAGCTTACGTTCTTCTCAGTGTTGCTTCTTCTCTACGACACTAAACTCTTTTGATGCTTGGAGTTGGATGGCTCCAGAACGTCCCTAGGCATTCTAAGAGGCTTAAGCGAGAGGATTTAGGTTGAGATTTGGATTTGACAAGTGAGGGAGGAGTGATTTTCCAAGGGGAGGGAGATGTGTTATTTATACTTGAGGAGAGAAGTATTTTTGAGTTAAAATATTGAATAAAATACTATATCTAAGGTAAACCATGTAATAGTGTTATTTTTGAAACTATAAACCATACATGAATTAAATAACATAATTTTAAGATTTTGAATCACTTTATAAGTCAAATTCATTCGTTTAATCAAAAGAAAACATGGAAAAAAAGAGAAAATATTATTTTAATGTAATACTTTAGATTTTAGACTTTGGAAGACACTTTTTAGGTTTGAAAAACATTTTATTGTGTTTTAATGAAAATTTATCAAATTAAATATTTTTGGTCTATCCTCAAGTTCTAGAAATGATTAGTTCATTATTACATCATGAATGATGTAATTTAAGATACATCGGTTATGAGAAAAACTGTATTTTTACTATTCACCTGAAATTGAAGTATTTCAAAAAATTATAAAAAATCACCCTTGAACAATTTTGACACGATGATTTAAAAAAATGATATTCATTTAATCAAAATAATTTTCTTACATAGGTAATTTTAAATTTTAATATAAAAATTATGATTTTTATAAAATCCTTTAAAATACAGTTTATAAAAATGTGCTTATATTTTGTTTGAGTTTTTTTAATCATGATATTTATTTTTTAGCATTATAATATTTATATTTACTTAAATTACTCATAGATATTATTTATATTATAATTTATTATTTTGAGGTTAAATTACAATTCAAACATTCATGTTACTATTCCAATGATCATATTACTATTCCAACAGTCACATTACCTCCTATAAATACATTTTCATACCTTAATTCATTATTCATCTCAACCCCTCTCAAGGTTCTACATTTTCATTTTCTATAATGTCGATTGATTTACTAATATTTTGTTTCATTTCAATAGTGTTGTTTGTGGGAGAGATGATTCTAGCTGATCGGGGTGATCCAAATTTTCCCATTATAGTATCTTTATTTTCTATTTCCCCCCTTGTAAAATTTGGCATTTTAATGGGTTCAATCATTGACTAGGGTGATCCAAATTTTTTGTTTTCAAACTGTATTATAATATATATATATATATTAATATATAAATATATAAATTATATATGTTTATATTTTATATTTATATTTTTTTAAATACCTATATATATATATATGTGTGTGTTTATATTATATTTCAAATGTTTATATTTTATATTATATATATATATATGTGTGTTTATATGTTTATATTTTATGTTTATGTATATATATGTGTGTGTGTTTATATTTTATGTTTATTTATATGTTTATATTATATATATGTGTGTGTGTGTAAATATATATGTGTACATATATATAATTATAATTATAAATTTATACGCACGCGCACACACACAGATATATACATATATTAATATATAAATATATATATGATTATATTTTATATTTATATTTTATGTTTAAAAACACACATATACATATATATATATATATATTTACATTTATTATATATATATATATATATATTTCATATGTTTATATTTGAGGAAATGTCGCTAATTTAGTGACGCTTCTGAGAAAATGTTGCTAAATTAGTGACGCTTCTAAAAAAGAGTCGCTAATTTAACGACGCTTTTGCGCAACCATCGCTAAATTAGTGACGCTTTTAAGGAAATGTCGCTAAATTAGCGACGCTTATGAGGAAATGTCACTAAATTAGTGATGCTTATGAAAAAAGTCACTAATTTAGCGATGCTTCTGAAAAACTTTGCTAAATTAAGGATGTTTCCTCAGAAGCGTTGCTAAATTAGCGACATTTTTAAAGAATTGTCAGTAAATTAGCGACATTTTCAGGAAATGTCGTTAAATTAGCGACGTTTCCTAAAAAACGTCGCTAAAACTTAAAATTAGTGACGTTTTTAAAAAACGTCGCTAAAAAAACGTCACTAAATTATAGTTTTTTGTAGTGTTCCTCCTATGCGATCAAGGATCTCAAAGGATCCAATGTACCTAGGGCTAAGCTTCCCTTTCTTTCCTAACTGCATGAGACTCTTCCTTGGTGATATTTGAAGGAAAACTTCATCTCCAACTTCAAATTCCAAATCCCTTCGACGATTGTCAACATAACTATTTTGCTGACTTTGAGTAGCTTTTATATATTGTTGGATAACGTGAACCTTCTCTATCATCTCTTGCACAAGATCAAGTCAAAGTATCTTCCATTGTCACGACCCGCCTTCTTCAAGATGAGGGAAGGGACGAAAAAGCACCCTGCCATTCCTTCCTCAAGATGAAGGAGAGATAATGACCCCCTGAGTCCCGCCTTTAGTAGGCCCCAGAGTGGCGACTATCTCCAAGGGTATAGAATCTCACATAAATGGAAGACATTATCCTTTTTATAGAACAAGATCAGGAGATAAGATGGTAAATCCCAGCAACACCAAAGACTAAAAGTAAAAGTAAATCCAAGAATCTATTCCCACATGCATGTTCAAAAGTAAAACTGATACAAAGTAAGACAAAACTCCCAAATAGTGTACCAAGGAAAAGAAACTAAATAGCAACAACAACTATCCCGACGCCTGAGCTAGTAAAGTCCAGCACGGTCCTCAAAGTCCTCATGGAAACCTGAAAACAGTTTTATATACGTAGGGTGAACATACAAGTATACTCAGTAGGGAAACTAAAGCTACTCGTGCACAAGTAAGAGAACATAGTAATGTCCCTATGAGAAAACAGTAGAACCTCAAGCACCTACCAAGGAATACTAACCAGCCCAATATCACCAAGGCACACTCACCCAAGTAACGCAAGTAAAGTAAAGTAATAATATAAGCACATCGACATTTGGGTACCCCACACTACTTTCCCACTGGTTAACTGCTCATTCATAATGATCTAACGTCTTGACGCTGCCACTCTTCCCACACGTAGTCCCACTATCGCAACTTGTCCGCACACACCTGGGCCTCAAATCGCACACAACCACGCTCGTAGACACTTGGGCCTCAACAACCACACCGCTTACCCGAAGACACATGAGCCTCATCCTGAAGACACTTGGGAAATCAAACCTGACACGCAAACACCTAGGCCCCTTGTCCAAAACAAACCCTTGCCCGGAGAATCTTAGACTATGGTAAGCCTCAAGCCATTACAGCCTGTCTGGATACACTCGAACGACAAGATCCCGAAGAGGGTGCGAGGAAGAAAGTCAGTAACCAACCATCCATCCTCCCACTGGGATGTTGGGAAAGACACCCCCATGAAATGGAGGTGTTCGGAACATAGTGCTCAACAACGGTAGGGTGTAGATAGAAATCACAAGGAACTACAATATATATATATATAGGTAAACAAACACTCATCCCCAACCTACGGGTTTCACATGAACAGACAACAAGCCTACACCAGCACCACTTTTGCTGTTGCTACTATATGCACAACCATACAACAACCACTGCCAAGCATAAACCCAACCCCCTTATTTTCAATTTCCATTTATTTATTTAAGGGGATTAACTTTAAATTATTCTAACACCAGTGGGCAACTAACAACCATAACCATACCAAACAACGAATGAAACCAAACTGCAGTTCCACTGCACAACAACACAAAACTAGACTTGCAGTCCCACTACACATCCCCGTTCAACTACTACCAACTATCATTCTTCAAAGTGATACCGCCCATTACTTCTCTCACAACCCAGCCCTGCAGCCCCGCTGCCCAAACAAATCCCCAATGCATAAGAAGTTTGTAACCACACCGCAGTCCCACTGCTCGATGTCTCTTCGTGACCACGACACAACATAAAGGCAGTTCAATTGCCTACAAGTTCATCCATTCCACAATCAATCAATCATTCTGACTGAGATACCAACACACCCCCTGTACCACCCCACATACCAAGCCCACAAAACCCAAACCAGAACACACAACACATAACCACAACCATCAAACCGAGCGTATTCAGATTTAACTGACAAGGTTTCTTTAATTTCCACTTGAATATAACCGGGATGATCACATGATAGGTTTGATTCTGGGGCATCCCTTTATTTAACCGAGTGTAAATGATTAATCAGATTTTATGTTACATCTGTACATCAAAACATCATGACGAAACCGAACACCACCAATGCACAAGAAAATACCACCAAAGACCATGATTTTTTGAAGGCATACAACCACATTATCCATAAAAGAATCAAAGATAACAAATTAAAACAGGAAAACAACTTCAAACCACACCTTTCCCATTGTTTTATTTGCCCGAGTTACCTTTTGATCATATTAAATTCTTGTTTAATTCTCATTTTAAGAAGAGTATCCAACCGTTCCTTACAAGGAACCATTAATATACCCACCCCACATGATGCCCAATTAAAGAGAATCAAAAGAAAATCCCTACTTGGATGATCATAGATCGAAGTTCCTTCTTGCGCCAAGAACAGAGGATGGCGTGACTTGCAGGAAGAACTCCAAGGATGAGCGGGAAGGGCTCCAACACGGGCGCACGACTCGTCTCGGGAGGAAGTATCTAGGCGCATCAAGAGACACTAAAAGGAAGAAGGAAGAGAGGATCTCAGCTTAAGAAGAGGCCATATCCTAAAATCAAGGAGACCATTTCGAAGTACTTAAAAGTCGGATCGTGGTTTGACCACGCGGCTTGGCGGTTTCACACATTGGAATTAATTGAGATTTAATAATTCCCCTCAGAAACAATGGATATAGATCAACAAATGATTGTGAGTTGATAGATTAAATTTAAATGGAGAAAAAAACATAACAGGGGCGGAACTGGAAAAACTGGAAATGAGTCACCGATGGGTGAGTTATCGACGTGACCTACCGACACTGAGCCACCGACGCTGAGCTACCGATGCCACAGCCTACCAACCCAATGACCTACCGACGCCTCGACCTACCGCTGCCCTAACCCACTGACGCTGAGCCACCGGCGTTGAGCCACCGACGCCTTGACCTACCAACATCGACACCCTCGACTCACTGATGCTGACGCCCCTGACTCGTCGATGCCGACACCCCTGAATCACCGATGCCGACACCCCTAACTCATCGATGCCGACGCACCTGACTCACCGATGCCGACGCCCCTGACTCATCGATGCACTGACATGCTGACACACTGACATGCCGACGTACCAACATGCCGACGCACTAACATGTCGATGGAAAAACTGGAAATTTTGAAAACTCTCAAAGTGAGCCACCGACAGCTCCCAGAACACCTCAACACTAGATTTTCACAAAGGAAGAGTCTGGGGAGATCCAGATTATTACATCATATACCTCTCAAAACATTATCATCCTCAAGAATTTTAAAACTATCCCAGAAGAAAAAGAGGTCCAAACAATCATCCCTTAAGATACCTCTCAGGAGTAAACCACCATGTGTTGTTCTAAAGCTGGATCGAAAACCTCGAAATCCAAGGACACCTCCTTGACATATATCTCCTGAACAACTGCTATCCGATTTGGGCGACACTGACTCGCCCACACAAGTTTAATCGCATCCACATTAATGCGTCTTGATTAGGGATCATGTTCTCCCCTCCCCATATTCAGGACTTTTCACACAAAATCAGAGAACAGGGAAACAACTTATCATACAACAAGCGAGGTCAATCATTACATCATAAGAAATGCACAAAGAAAACACAAGAGAAAAACTCACAACATCTCTCAGTACTGGGCACACATCTGTGCCTCCCATTCCCAGGTACTCTCCTTGAGGCCACTATGCCTCCATAACACCCGAACCAAAGGAATGGTCCGTCTACGAAGCACCTTCTCCTTATGATCCTTGATTCTCACTGGTCGCTCCACAAATGTCACATTGTCCTCTATATCCAACTCTCCCTAGTCTAGGACGTGGGAGTCATTGTGTAGATACCGAAGAATATGAGAGACATGAAAGACGTTGTGGATTCTCTCCAACCGCGATGGTAACGCCAGCTGATACACCACCTTGCCAACTCATCCCAACACCTTGAAAGGTAAAATGAACATGGGAGAAATCTTACTCCCCCTGCCAAACCTCCACTGTCCACGCTGAGGGGAGACCTTTAAGAACACGTGGTCCCCGACCTCGAACTCCAAGGGTCTCCTCCTATGATCGATATACGATTTCTACCGGTCCTGAGCTACCTTCATCCTTTCATGTACAAGCTGAACCTTCTCTGTCGTGCTCTACACCACCTCTGGGTCAAGAACACCTACCTCCCCAACCTTTGTCCATCACACGGGTGAACGTAATCGTCTTCCATACAAGGCTTCAAAACAGTGTCATGCCAATGGTAGAGTGATAACTATTATTATAGGAAAAATCCACCAGGGGAAAGTTTCTTACCCATGATCCCTCGAAGTCCAGAACACACGCTCGCAGCATATCCTCCAACGTTTGGATGATCCTCTCTATCTGCCCATCCGTCTGAGGGTATAAAGAAGTGATGAGGCGTAACTGGGTGCCAAAAGAATGCTGTAATCCCCCTCTAGACTCGTGAGGTAAAGCGTGTATCTCGATCCAAAATGCTGGATCTTGGAACTCCATATAGCCATACCACTTCACCCATGTATGTCTATGTTAAGGCATCCACTATGCTCGACTCCTTAACCGCTAAGAAGTGAGCCGATTTTGTCAATTGATCCACCACTACCCAAATGGCATCACAACCTCCCTCACCCCTGGGTATTCCTGTGACGAAATCCATCAAGACATCATCCCACTTTCACTCAGGAACGTCTAAGGGATGCAATAGTCCTCTAGGAACACGGTGCTCATCCTTCACCTGCTGACACATGAGGCACCTTTCCACAAACTCCGCCATTGCCCGCTTCACTAAGGGCCATCAAAACTGACCTCTTAAGCCCTGATACATCTTGGAGACTCCTGAATGTACCACCAAGGGTGAGTTATGGAACTCACCGAGAACTCCCTCGTGCATCGCCACCGAGACAAAAAACTTCCCACGGAACAACATCCGATTTTGAATATCCTCAGACCATCCCTCCATAGCATCACCCTGGCTAACGTGATCACACATCACTTCGGCCTCTGAGTCTCCCCACTGAGACTCCTCCACCTGCCGTACCAAGGAATACTACACTGTCATCTGAAACAGATAGCCTCTACTGTCCTCCACTCTCAAGCCCAGATGTAAAGCATCCAACTCCTCCATTGCCTTCTAAGAATCTGTAGACTCCTGAACTACATCCTTCTATGACTTCCTGCTCAAGGCATCAGCCACCACATTCCCCTTTCCTAAGCTGTAGGAGATTTCAAAGTCGTAGTCTTGAAGAAACTCCATCCACCTTCGCTGCCGCTAGTTCAGGTCTCACTAGGAGAAGATATATCTTAAGATTTTGTGATCCATGAAGACCATGAAGCATTCCCCGATGAGGTAATGCCGCCACAACTTCAGTGTGAACACGACCTCCGCAAGCTCCAGGTTGTGGGTGGCATAGTTACGTTCGTGAGGACATAATTTCTTAGACCCATAAGAGATTACTCCTTGCTGCTGCATCAGCACACATCCCAAGCCTAGCCTGAAAGCATCTTAAAACACCTCGAACATCACCCCTTATTCTAGAAATTTAAGCACTGGGACACTGATCAACTTCACCTTCAGGTAGCTGAAAGCTGCCTGACACTACTCATTCCATAGGAAAGCCCAATCCTTTCTGGTCAAAGACATCAATGGAGTCGCAACTCGAGAGAAGTCGGGTACAAACCTCCGATAGTAACCTGTGAGACCGAGGAAACTACGAACCTATGCCACGTTCTTGGGTGCTACCCAAGAAACAACCACTTTGACCTTTGAAGAGTCCATTTCTATTCCATGTTGGGACACCAAGTGTCCAAGGAAGTGCACCTCTCATGTACAGAACTTGCACTTGGACAACTTCCCATAGAGCCGGTGGTGTCGGAGGACATCCAAAACTGTCCTTAGATGCTCAGAGTGATCCTCCTCTGATGTTGAGTAGATTAGTATTTCGTTGATGAACACGACCATGAAACGGTCCAGATACTCACAAAAAATAGATTTCATTAGTCCCATGAACACAGCCGGTGCGTTCATAACGCCGAACAACATGACCACGAACTCAAAGTGCCCATACCTGCAGCTGAAAGCAGTCTTTGGGATGTCACCCTCCTTCACCCTCAACTGGTGATATCCCGACCACAAGTCAATCTTAGAGAACCAACCTTCTCCCTTTAACTGGTCAAAAAGGTCATCGATCCTTGGGAGGGGGTAACGGTTCTTGACCGTCACCAGATTCAGTCTTTGGTAGTCTATGTACAGTCTGAGACCACCGTCTACCTTCTTTGCGAACAAGATTGGATCACCCCATGAAAACACACTTGGTCGGATAAAACCTTTTTTCATCAGGTCATCAACCTAAATATGCAACTCCTGCAACTCAGAAGGCGCTATCTGATAGAGAGCCATCGAAATCGGATGGGCACTGGGTTGTAAGTCTATCCTGAACTCAACATCACTTCGAGGGGGGGGGGGGAAGAGTCACAACCTCTTCAGATAAGACGTCCAGGAACTCAATAACAATGCCCAAAACTTCCACCATCTCCGAGTCCGCTGATTCCAATAACAGCTCAACTAACAAAGAAAGAAGGGGCTCCACACGCCGACTGCCCACATGGAAACCCTGCTCGCTAATGAAAGCTACACGCTGGCCGCCCATATCTGAGAACACGACCCTTCTCCGGAAGCAGTCGATAACAACGTGCACAGAAAACAACCATTCGATGCCTAGGATGACATCGTATGACTGCATTTATAGTAGAAGAAGATCCCCATTGGACTGATGCAGCCCCAACATCAGTCTACATCCTCGACCAACATTAAACAAGATGGTATGACCTCCAACTGGTGTACTCAACATCAGGGGCATGGAAAGTCTCTCTACGTATAGACCCAAGACATGAGCTAGACTAGGTGTAACAAAGGAGTGGAGAGCTCCTGAATCAAACAAGGCACAAAAAAGAGTACTAAACAGACTGATCATACCTCAGACAACTTTTGGCCCTGCTGGAACTGCTGCCGCTGTGGCGTGCAACTGCCCACGCCCAACCCCTCTGCCCCTCGGCTATCGACTTCCTCCCCGACCATGCCCCGGTCGAGGTCCCTGAGGATCACCCTGAGGTCGGCCTCCTCCGGCACCGTCCACCCTCGGTGGAGCGGGAGCTCGCCGCCCTTGATTTTGGAAAGGCCTAGATGGTAACTATTGCTGCTGAGGTGGACGCTGAACCCGCCCACCCCCACTGTACTGCACTCGGACAAGGCATTGATTCTGAAGATTCCCACGATTGCCACAAACAAAGAACCATGGTCCTAGTCCTGTGGGGAAAGGGAAAGGACTGGAAGATCGGAACTGGAACTGCTGAGGCCTACTCCCCACTGGCCGAAACCTGGAAGACCCTGACGTTGGAGACTTGCTGCTGACGACCTTCCCCTTCGACGAACTCAGCTGGTTCCCCTCTCGCGGCACACCTCCTAGCGTGTGCATCCTCTCCACTACTTCGGCCTTCTTATAAACCTCCAAGTACGTTGGTAGAGTGAAGGGAGTAACAACATACTGAAGTGAAGACCAGAGTGCCTCTTCTAAGCGTCTTGCCTGCGACTCCTCTTCCAAAAAGAGGTCTGGAGAAAAATGAAGGAGATCCTTGAACTCGATCCCTAGTTCCCTTATCGACATACTCCCTTGCTGAAGGGAGAGAAACTCCTACCTATTCTCGGCCTTCATCGTGGAAGAAAGGAATTACGCCTGGAACTCCTTCTCAAAGTCAGTTCATGAGACATCAGTCTCCTTCCTCTCCCCGAGGTAAAGCGTCCACCACTGACATGACGCTCCTCACATATGGCTCACTGCCAGAGGAACCTAGTACTCTATCGGAGCCTGGATCAAGATGAAAGTGATCACCAGCTCCTCGAGCCAGCTCTCCATCTCCATGTCCAAGACGCCGCCCTCATACTTTCCCAGGGTCTGCCGCTGGAAGGCACAAAGCCTCTTCTGCCACCGGTCGTCCTCCTCCTCTCGATCGGCCCTCTGCTGATCAACCAGATCAACCTGTTGGGCCTCGACTGTTCATACCACTCATGGACGACGTCTGAGTGCCATAACTGAAAAGAGAAACAAAAAACTCCTAAGCCCAAGTAGTGTGAAAAAAAAACTCAATTTAAATTTTGTTTGAACTCTTTATTTATTTTAAATTCCCAAACACCCAAGACGCACAAGAATACAAGTCATTATGATGCATGTACCTTTCCTAGGGTATCTACCCTGCAATCGATGTAGCCTCACTTGGTCGTTCAATAGGTCTAGAGTCCTTGTACTGGGTCACGAGGGACCCTAAAATCCCACGTCCTAGCCGGTCTTCTCTGGCCTACTTCACACACCAAGATTACCTAACACTGTTTCCCTACCATCCCATGAAATCCTCACTATGCCTAACCTCAAACTTTATCCCATCTCTCAACCATCACCTCTGATACCATTCTGTCATGACCCGTCTTCTCCAAGATGAGGGAAGGGACGACAAAGTGCCATGCCCTTCCTTCCTCAAGACTAAGGAGAGATAATGACCCTCGAGTCATGCCTTCAGTAGGCCCCAGAGCGGTGACTAGTACCAAGGGTATATAATATCTCATAAATGGAAGTAATTACCCTTTTTATAGAACAAGATCGGGTGATAAGATGGTAAATCCCAGCAACACCAAAGACTAAAGGTAAAAGTAAATCCTAGAATCCATTCCCACATGCATGTTCAAAAGTAAAACTAATACAAAGTAAGACAAAACTCCCAAATATTTTACCAAGGAAAAGAAACTAAATAGAAACAAAAACTATCCTGATGCCCGAGCTAGTAAAGTCTAGCACGATCCTCAAAGTCCTCCTGGAAACCTGAAAATAGTTTTATATACGTAGGGTGATCATACAAGTATACTCAGTAGGGAAACTAAAGCTACTCGTGCACAAGTGAGGGAACATACAAATGCCTCTGTGAGAAAACAATAGAACCTCAAGCTCCTACCAAGGAATGCTGACCAGTCCAACCTCACCAAGGCACACTCACCCAAGTAACGCAAGTCAAGTAAAGTAATAATATAAGCACATCGACATTTGGGTACCCTGTACCACTTTCCCACTGGTTAACAACTCATTCCTAACGATCTAACATCTTGACGTTGTCACTCTTCCCACATGCAGTCCCACAACTGCAACCTTCCCACACACACCTGGGCCTCAAACCGCACACAACCACACCCATAGACACCTGGGCCTCAATAACCACACCGCTCACCCAAAGACACCTAGGCATCATCCCAAAGACACTTGGGAAAGAAAACCCAACCCGAAAAAACCTAGGCCCCTCGTCCAAAACAAACCCTTTCCCGAAGAATCTTAGACTATGGTAAGCCTCAAGCCATTACAACCTTCCCAGATATGCTCGAGCGGCAAGATCCCGAAGAGGGTGTGGGGAAGAAAGTTAGTAACCAGACATCCATCCTCCCACTAAGATGTTGGGAAAGACACCCTTCCCCATGAAATGGAGGTGTTCGGAACATAGTTCCCAACAAGGGTGAGGTGAGGATAAAAATCACAAGGAACTAAAATCTATATATGTCACGAACCAACCCGGGTCGACCCTGAACTGGTCACCCGAGCCGATCTGCGGTAAGGCTTGAGAGGCGTTCTCGATCCTCTCGGGATGACGACAAGTGCCAGAGCATCAATAGAAGACAATTGGGAATGATTTCGCCCAATGAAAATAAATTAAGTAGGGAAAAGAAAATAGAACAACGCAAAATAAATAAACAACATGAAAGAGAAAGAATGACCAACAACACCTACTAACCTAACCACGACCCAAAACTCCACGTGTCTCTAAGAGTCACTCTCCAACACCCAAACCAAATGTTGCCCAAGGCGATCCAAACCAGAGTTGGAACCTGAAAGAGAAACTAAAAAAAAGAAAATACTATAGGCGTGAATATTAAAACTCAGTAGGTGCGCCCAACAATCTATTCCCAAAGCATCACCATTAAATAAAGAATTCTACTAATTTTAGGTTTGAACTACATCATATAAAATATGGGTTTTCACACACACTTTCATTTCTAAAGTAAGTAACAATCCATTTCCCTTTTTAATTGAAAAAACAAGTTTAAGGTTTGAAGAAAAATGTGTATTAAATTTTAAAAACATTTTAGCGAACAATTTTTAAATCCAAATTTTAGTTGTTAGTCAAGAGAAAAACCACACACAACACACAACACACAACACACAATGAGGGCAATGAGAAAGTATCAAACGAGGACCAACAACCGAACTAGGCCCCTCAATCGCCCGCCACATACAAATAATCACTAAAGAAAACATGGGTTGAACCTAGGAGCTCTTGAACAATCTAGAACGTACTATACGTGCGACTCATCTTGAAGGCATGCCCTACTCAATGCCGTCCAACCCAAATGATCACTTTTTATCATAAACTCAAGATTTTCGTTCGAGATTCAACCCACCTCAACAAAATTTATTTAAGGCCAAAGAAATATTAAAATAAAATAATTGGATAGGTTGGGGTGTGACAATTCTCCCCACCATAACACTTTCCACCCCCGAAAAACCACAACAAGATCTAGACCCAACGATGAAGCTCATTGAGTGTCACCCACCTCCAAAAGTTTAAGCGCCTCCAGTTGATCGATCCAATCAGACACCGAAAACCCAAGACACACAACTCATCCTTAAAACACGATCACCTTAACTGCCACCAAGCAGAACCCATACCATCAAATTTAACCAAGGAACAAACGAACTTAAACCACCTCCAACAGTTATTCCCATAATCTTAATCCAACAAAACCATTGGGTGTACTTCAATCCCAATGTTTACTCAAGAGGAAGAACTTAGGATTAGGTGGTTCCGTAAGAGACCACCCACCACCAAATGATACATTAAAAGAAACTATGATACTGACACAGGGAGGCCCCAATGGACTCCCCACCATAAGGATCAGGCTAACACTAAATTACTTTCGGTGTAACTCTGCGAGACCCACTGTGCGTCTCCCCACCATAAGAACTGACGAGATTAATTGAACTTGAAAACTTTCCATACAGACCAAAAACCCCTACCATGAGGGGGGGGGGGGGAAGGGAAGATCCAACTGATAGAGCATCAAAACTACCACCATCACTATATCAACAACGTCACACCCTCAGAAGAACACAAACCATACCACACTGAGGACAAAGATTAAACCAAGACCCTTTTTCACTGCTGAGATTCTCCTGACTACGTGCCAGCTTCACTCTGGGGCCTATGGCTGGAGCTATAATGATTGAAGCACCTCCTACCTCGTAGTCAAGGTTCAGAAATTCCCTAACATAACACATGAACAAGAATTTAACCAAACACACTTCCATTCAAATAAAGGTTTCAAGGAGGTTAGAAAAAACCATTCTTACAACTGAAGGAAAATAAACACCACAAAATGCTACAAGAGATGACTACTAAATCCAAGGAACACTACAAAGAGAAAAATCCAAACTGATCCCAAACATTGTCCTACTCCTGCTGATGGGCTGAGGTGACCTTCGACGAGCCAAGTCAGGCTTCAACGTGCTTCTTGGAAACACCTCAGCGGAATTGTTGCAAGTGGCCCAGACATCCACAGGTGTGGAAGGGTTTCGAAACACTCGGGCACGTCATACTTTTGTGACCCTGCTTACCACACTGGTGACAAATCACATCATTGTGCTATGAAGAAGATGACTGAAGGTCTGAAGGCCTCTTTATTCCTCTATTAGAGTCACCGACATTAGGTCACTTCCAATTCTTCCCATCGCTATCCTCTGCACTTCTTCCCAAGGCCGAGGGAGGATTCTCCACCTCATGTCTTCCTGCTAACTCAGCTTCGACCAGAAAGGCTTGGCCCACAACATCCGGGAAGGTGGTTAGGTCGAGATCTGCCACTTTCGACTGCAGTTCAGGTCGGATCCCAAACTCAAATTGTCGAGCCTTTTTGGGATCATTTGCAACAAACCCTTGGTCATATGGAACTAGGTCTGAGAAGCACTGATAGAATTCTAATACTGATTCAACACCCTGCTGAAGACAACACAACTTCATCCTGTTCCTTAGCTTCGTCAAATCAGTGAAGTATTGTTGGATGAATGAAGACTTGAAGAATTCCCAAGTGAGATCTTCTTGAGGCTTGCTTCAAGACACAAAATTCCACCATTTCCAGGTTGGGCCTTCAAGAATAAAGTTAGACAAATTTACCTTCAATGACTCAGGCGGCGTGAGAAAACATAAGTTCCTATCAATCTTCCACAACCACTCCTCTGCCTCAAGAGGATCTTCTAGTCCATAAAAGAGAGGAGGGTTCAATTTCTGAAACTTGAGGACGTATTCTATGGGATGATCAACTGAAGGATTTTCTAAGGGTTCACCACCCAAACCTACACCTTGGGCATCCATCAGACCTTTGTGGGGGCAAACTCTGAGGGACAAGGAAACAAAGAGCTTAATCAAAACATGATCATTGCCATTTCAAATTCAACTTTTCACAATTTCCAAAATAAAACTTTACAAAACGATTCTTAGAAGTAAAGAAGACCCAAATGATCCACAAGGGGAAACTAGTGTTGATGGGTGACTCAGACATATGGTTGGCGGCCATACGCCAGTCACGCCACCGTCACAGAGAGCAGTCTAGGGAAATGTCTCCAGCTCCACATGGATTGTCAGGCCCTGCGAGCTCATGAGACTACTTTCCTAACTCTCTTTTTATTTCTCAATATAAAACAATTCAAAGGAACAAAAAAGACACCAACAACCTAGGAATACGACGGGAGGCGCGGTCGGTGCAGGTAGGGGCGCAGGAGGCCAATCGGTGCAGGGCAGGGGCGCGAGAGGCCGACGAGCTGCTGGTGAAGGGAAGGTTGGGCGACTGGTGGTGCAGCGGCCGAAGCAGGGAGCCGGTGTGGGAGGTGGTGCCGGATGGAGGGTGGCACGCCGACAAGAGGGAGGAAGAGGGAGGGTGGTGACACGTAGAGAGGGGGAGAGAATATGAGAGAGGGGGAGAGAAAAGAGGTATTTAGGGTTAGGGAAAAAGGAAAATAAAAATAAAAAAAGAAAAGGAAATTAAAAAAACAAGATAATAATAATAGTAATAATATTAATATCAATAATAATAATAATACACATAATAATAATGAAAACAACTCTGACAATAATATAAGGTTGATTTTTTTTTGATAATAACAATTCTTTAATAATAATCCAATATTATTATTTATGACAAAATAATATTATCATTACTTCGTAAGTTATTTATTTAACTAAATTTTAATTTTCAACTCATCCAATTTATTTTTATTTGGTCGATTCAAATGCCGCAACCGCGCAGGTGCCCGAGCTAACCGCACGACTTCCGCTAGCCGTGCGGTGCCCACACACGGTCCCAAATATTAATAATAATTATAGTAATCATAATAATAGTAATAATAATAATAATAATAATAATCAAAATGACAAGAATAAAAATAATAAAATCATCCACATCATCTTAATAATAATAAAATTCTTAACAACAATAAAAATTATAAGACACTACAAATTAAAAAAATTACTCATTTTATTTATTTATTTATTTTTGAAGGAAAACGGGTCGCGCAATTGCCTGGGCGAAGCCGCGCGGGTCCCAGCCGACACCCGCTGTCCCAGCGCTGCCCCCGCCCCTCTTCCTTGCCGACGACCAGCTCCAGCACGACCTCATCCGGCCGTCCCTCCGGCCAGCCTCACCCTGCCGGTGACCCTTTTTCCCCTTGTCAGCCTTTTTTCCGACCACCGCGCCCCCTTCTGTCCACTTTCCCGGCCAGCAACCACCCACAGGACCTCATTCCGGATGTCGCACAGCTCGACCAGCTCGTGCCCTCCGGTCGAGCGCCTTTTGACCCATAGTGCACCCTCCGACGGGCCGCACACCCTTTCCGATCGCGCCCCCCCTCTGTCGGTAACTTTTTCGGCGCCCCACAGCCCCTCACCAGCCTTCTAGGGTGGAACAACCCGCTTCGTTGGCTCCCATTCCACTTCTGTTTGTGTGGCTACCCGCGTTCCTTGTTCTCAATTGGGTGCGCGACGAACACCCGCCGCCAAAGGCGAGCGGTTTGGGTTCACCTCATTTCGACTGCTCTGTTGAGGCGAGTTTTGCGCTATTTATTCATTTGGATTATTTAAAGTCCGTGATTCTGTGTTTCTAGTTGTTTTTTTGATTGTTGCGGCGTGTTGGCAGAGAAATTTTGCAATACCACGATCAGCAGGTTGCGCATACTTGTGCGCAAGTGTGAGACGTATCGCGTCGTCGCAATTGAGATGCAAGTCGAGGTAGGTTCCCCACTACACTCACCTTTGAATATAGAATTTATTAATTACTTGTTATTTTATTATTTCCCGTTAAATGTGAATTAATATTAAATAATTATTTTTAGAATAACGATTTGTTATAAATGAGAGTGTTTATTTTTATGCATCCCATTGAAGTTATTTTGTTGATGAATTGTCACATAATAGTGAAAAATGCATGTTTGGCCTTTGAACATAATTCACGGATTTTAAAGTGTGGTTTTGGTTTGATGGTAAATGTTTTCTTCTGACACGTGAGCAAATGTTTTGGTTTCTCTTGATAATTGATGTTTTTCTTTAATGTTGGTTAAGTCCTGTTTGACACTTTAATAAAATGAATTATTTTGAAAACTCTTTTTGGTTTGAATCAGGGGTGATCTTGCTGTGTACGTTGGTTGTGTGAGTTGTTGTGTGTGATGTTCGTGCATTGTGGTTGGTTACTTGATTGAAATTGTTGACTCACCCCCTTTTTATTACACGTGTTGACATGAGAACCTAGCATAGTACGTGAATTTTCTGTGAACGGTTGATGCACTAGTTTAGATTACGCACTGACTAGTGGCCCATAGCATAAAGATGTTTTGTTATTATTATTGATATGGGATTGGACCCCTCGAACAGGCCAAGTAGGGTGACGGTCGGGTGTTAGGGCATTATGATGTCATCGAGAGTAGGCATGCCTTCAGGATGAGTCACACGTATAGTACGTTCTGGATTGTTCACGAGCTCCTAGGTTTGAACCATGTTTTCTTTAGTGCTTATTTGTATGTGGTGGACTATTGAGGGGCCTAGTTCTATTTTTAGTCCTTGTTTGCTACTTTCCCATTGCCCTTATTGTGTGTTGTGTTTGGTTTTCCTCTTGACTAACAACTAAACTTTTATATTTTAAATTGTTCGTGAAAATGTTTTAAAATGAAATGCACCTTTCCCCTTCAAACATTAAACTTGTTTTTAAATTAAAAAGGGCAATGAATTGTTACTTGTTTTAGAAATGAAAGTGTGCGTGAAAACCCATATTTTATATAATTTAGTTCAAACCTGAAATTAGTAAATTCTTTATTTAAAGGTAGTGTTTTGGGAATAGTTTTTTTGGGCACTCCTACTGAGTTTTAATACTCATGCCTATAGTGTTTTCTTGTTTTTAGTTTCTCCTGTAGGTTCCAGCTCTGGTTTGGGTTTCCTTGGGCGACGTTTGGTTTGGGTGTTGGAGAGTGACTCTCAGGGTCACATGGATTTTTAGTCGTGGTCAGGTTAGTATGTGTTGTTGGCAGTTCTTTCTCTTTCATTCCGATTATTTATTTTGCATTGCTCTATTCTATTTATGTTTCTTAGTTCATTTTTATTGGAAAAAATCGTTCCCTCTTGCTCTCTGTTGATGCCCTGACGCTTATCGCCAGCCCGGGAGGATCGAGAACGCCTCTCAGGCCTTTCTACGGATTGGATTGGGTGACCGGTTCAGGTTCGACCCGGGTTGGTTCATGACAATATATATATAGGTAAAAAAACACTCAACCCAACTTACAAGTTTCACATGAATAGACAACAAGCCCACACCAGCACCACTTTTGCTGCTACTCCTGTATGCACAACCATACAACAACCAATACCAAGCGTAAACCCAACCACATTTTTGTTCAATTACCATTTATTTATTTAAGGGGATTAACTTTAAATTATTCTAACACCACCGAGAAACTAACAACCGTAACCATACCAAGCAACGAATGAAACCAAACTGCAGTTCCACTGCACAACAACACAAAACTAGACTTGCAGTCCCACCGCACATCCCTATTCAACTACTACCAACTGTCATTATTCAAAGTGATACCACCCATTCCTTATCTCACAACCCATCCCTACAGCCCCGCTTCCCAAACAAATTCCCAATGCAGTCCCAGTGCATAGCGAGTTTGTAACCACACCACAGTCCCACTTCTCGACGTCGCTTCGTGACCACAACACAACATAAAGGCAGTTCAGTTTCCTACAAGTTCATCCATTCCACAATCAATCAATCACTCAGACTGATATACCAACACACACCCTGTACCACCCCACATACCAAGCCCACAAAACCCGGACCAGAACACACAACACATAACCACAAACATCAAACCAAGCGTATTCAAATTTAACCTACAGGGGTTCTTTAATTTTCACTTGAATATAATTGGGGTGATCACAGAATAGGTTTGATCCTGGTGCATCTCTTTATTTAACCGAGTGTACGTGATTAATCAGATTTCATGTTACATCTGTACATCAAAACAACACAATGAAACCAAACACCACCAATGCACAAGAAAATACCACCAATGACCATGATTTTTAGAAGGAATACAACCACATTATCCGTAAGGGAATAAAATATAAAAAAGTAAAATAGTCGACCAACTTCAAACCACACCCTGCCCATTATTTTATTTGCACGAGTTATCTTTTGATCATATTAAATTCTTGTTTAATTCTCATTTTAAGAAGAGTATCTAGCTGTTCCTTATAAGGAACCATTAATACACCCATCCCGCATGATGCACAATTAAAGTGAAGCAAAATAAAATCCCTACTTGGATGATCAAAGATCGAAGTTCCTTTTTGCACCAAGAACAAGGGATGACGCGACTTGCAGGAAGAACTTTGAGGCTAAGCGGGAAGGGCTCTAGCACGGGTGCACGACTCGTCTTGGGAGGAAGTGTCTAGGTGCATAAAGAGAAATGAAAAGGAATAAGGAAGAGAGGATCTCAACTTAAGAAGAGGCTAGATCCTAAAATCAGGGAGACCATTTTGAAGTACTTAAAAGTCAGATCATGGTTTGACCATGTGGCTTCACGGTTTCGCAAGTTGGAATTATTTGATATTTAATAATTCCCCTAAAAAACGGTGGATATATACCAGCGGATGGCTGTGAGTTGATAGATTAACTTTAAACGAAGAAAAACATGTAACATGGGAGAAACTAGAAAAACTGGGAAAAATTGGAAATGAGTCACTGATGGGTGAGATACCGACACGAGCTACCGACGCTGAGCCAACGATGCTGAGCTACCGATGCCACAACCTACTGACCCAACGACCTACTGACGCCTCGACCTATCGACGCCCCAACCTATCGATGCTGAGCCACTGATGTTGAGCTAACGATGCCTCGACCTACCGACACCGACGCCCTCGACTCACCGATGGCGATGCCCCTGACTCACTGATGCCAACACCCCTATATCACCGATGCACTGACATGCTGACACACTGACATGCCGATGCACTGACATGCCGACACACTAATATGCCGACGGAAAAACTAAAATTTTTGGCAACTCTCGAAGTGAGCCACCAATAGCTCCCAAAACACCTCAACACTGAATTTTCACAAAGGAAGGGCCTGGGGAGATCCGGGTTATTACATCAGATACCTCTCAAACTATTCTCATCCCTGAAAATTTCAAAACTATCCCAGAAGAAAAAAAGGACCGAACAACTATCCCTTAAGATACATCTCAGGAGTAAACCACCCTGTGTTGTTCTAAAGCTGGAGTGAAAACCTCGACATCTAAGGACACCTCCTTTACAGATATCTCCTGAACAATTGTAGAGACACTATCACTCTGCTCCATCAAGTAACCACACAAACACAAAAATTCACACCATACAGACACATGTATTAGGGAGCTCCTTCCTCCATGTCATGATACTATCCACTTTGAGTGACACTGACTCGCCTGCATGGGTTTAATCGCATCCACATTAATGCATCTTGATTAGGGATATGGTTCTTCCCTCCCCATAGTCAGGAATTTTCACACAAAATCAGAGAACAAGGAAACAACTTATCATAAAAAAATTGAGTTTAATCATTACATCATAAGCAAGGCATAAAGAAAACACAAGAGAAAAACTCAGAACAACTCTGGGTAATGGGCACACATTTGTGCCTCCTGTTCCCAGATACTCTCCTTAGGGCCACCATGAATTCATAACACACGAACCAAAGGAATGGTTCATCTACAAAGCATCTTATCTTTATGATCCTCGATTCTCATCGGTCACTCCACAAATGTCACACCATCCTCAATATCCAACTCTCCCCAGTCTAGGATGTGGGAGTCATCGTGTAACATCCTGAATCTTCTTAAGCTATGTTTTTGTTTATTTTTTGGTTTGGAATCTTCTTTTTGGATAGATAAGTGTTTCAACATGTTAATGTGAAGACCCGAGGGTGTTCTAGGGGTTTGGGACACGAAAAAGGAAGAAAATGGAGTTCCTGGGCATATTACACGGTTTGCGCACGGTTAGTGCAAACCGTGCGGGAACCGTGCAACCATGGATAGAGGCTTACGCACGGTTGGCGCACGGTTAAGAAAACCGTGTGTAATCCCCAGGAAACCGTGCAGAGGGGTGTTTTTCGGATAGTGGTTCACGCACGGTTTGCGCACGGTTTGACAAACCGTGTGGGTAAACCGTGCGGCCCAAAAACTTTGAGAAAATTACAAAAATGCCACCCCGGGATTTTAAAGCCTCACTCAGGATTTTCCTCCATTCCTCCCCTCTCAACCCTAGTGACGAACATGGATGACCTAAGCTTCCAAGAGGTGTTTCCCCTTTGATTCTTGGCCGTTTTGGATGCCGTTTATTGCAGATCGAAGCTTCAGGTAAGTTCAATCCTCTCTTTCCTTCTCTTTTTTGGATTAGGGTTTGTGATTTCTTCTATCTTCTTCTAAAACCCTAAAACCCCTTTTTTCCGGTGGAACCTAGGTTGGAGCTTCAAGGGGTGTTTGAATCCGGATCTAAGGCCATGATTGAGAGTGCGTTCACCATCAGATTTGAGGTAGGTGGTCTACAAGTATTATTGCATAGTTTTATTTTGGATTTGTGCATGGAAGTTAGTGTTCTTGTTTTTCCCTTTTTGTATTCTTGGTTCCGTTGAAGTGTTTGATAAAAATGGGTGTCTAAGTGACCAATTGAAACCCTCACGATCCCCGTGGGATGCGTTGAGGATGACTTGACCATTTTAGGGCCACCCATGGGGTTCGTCGACAAACCCAGACTGAGAGTGAGGTAGGGTTAAGTGGTGGGTTGCCGAATAAGAATGTGAAACCCATGTATATTGTGTCTTAATGATTGATTAAGTTATAAAAGGAATAATTATAAATATGACTAGGGTGATAAATGCATAAGGTGTTGTTGGAATGACATGAAAATGGGTAATTGGGTTGAAAGAGATTATGCCGATTGTTTCATGAATTTGGTTAGAATTGCCTAAGGGGGATTAGGGAATGTTAAATGGTGAACTTGCAATTGGGTAATGGAATGGGAAATGGAGAATGTGTGAATGGGTTGTAATAAGGGAATGGATGAAATTGTGGAATGGGTTAATACATGAGAATTAAGTGGTACACCTAAATTATTGAATGTAATAAAGGGATTATGTTATGTGATATGAGAAATGTACTTGAAATGCATAAGTGGGTAAATGCTTGTGAAATGATAAATGGGCGAAATGGGTTAATGAATGGTCCATGATGAATTCGACCAAGGCATAGGGGATTGTTGAATACACCTAATGGGTTAAGGCACATGAATAATAATTTGGATAAATGGATATGAATTGTAAATGGTAAATGTATTAATGGGTTATGGAATAGTATTAATTCCCATGTTGTTATGTGTTGTGATATCCAATGGCATAGAATATGCTTGGTTGTGTTATGGTATGGTTGTGGTGACTTGAATAATAAGCATGTGCACATGGCTTGGTAGAGTGGGATATTGACTTGAGGTTATATGCCCACGGGCTGAGTTAGACTGAGGCTCTAAACTCCACCCCAAAATGCACGGGTTAGGGAAGGGGATGGAGGCTCTATTCCCCTAACGTGTTCATTCCACCTAGACTGAGGCTTCGAGGTGAGGATAATGTGTTGATGTGATATGTGAATCCCTAGTGAGATAGGGACTTGATTTGTTTTCCCTATGCATTGTGATTGATTTCCTTATACCCTTGCGTAGATGATATTTATGCCTAGCCCATGGAACATGTGATCAATATGGATTATGTAATGAATATGGTATAAGAAATAGAATTGGGATAAATACTAGTCATGAATTAAATGAATATTGTTAACTAATGGCACCCGAACTGTCCCTTGTTTACTTACTATTTATTTTGTACTTGAATGCACTATCTATTAGACTGGATATTTTGTAGACACCGTTGGTGGTGGCCTACTGAGTATTGTACTCACACCCTGCTTAGGCCGCCATTGGGTACCCGAGAAGACTTCTTGGTTGCAGGTCAGGACAAGGGCGAAGGCCCTACTCTAGGAGGTTGAGTTGGGCTTGGGATGTACATGGAGAAGGACCCGAACTTAAAGTCGATACCCATTTGGAGTTTTGGCCAATTTTTTTATTTTGGGTTTCTTTCACTTTTCACTTCTAGTACGACATGACATTGTTGTATTTGATTTGTGGTTGTACCCCATTTGGGAAACGTTTGTTTATGCATGTTTATTGGTTGTTCGTATTGTTTCCTCTATTTATATTGTGTCCTGTTGTAACTTACTCTGGTAAAGTGGGTATAGTTTTTCCACGTGACTCATTAGACCCTCGTCGCTAGTCAGCAACCTCTGACGTATGGGGAGGCGCGCTTGAGGTCATGTGACGCTTTGGCTCGGAGCACCGGTTTAGTGGCTTCCGGGTTGTGGACATTACAAAGTGGTATCAAAGGAGTTCTTTTCTCTTTCTTACTATTTGGGGATGATAGACATGAGATTAGGATGTTCCGGGCCTTGGTAATGAGCTCGTGCTCGGGAGTAGCTAACCCATGTACGAGGGAAAACCCAAGTCACCCTGGGTGGGAATTGTTGTTCTTGATGTGTGTTGTTACAGTTGAATGATATTTCACCGTTGGGTGATGCACATGTTGTGTGATTTGATTGATTTATGATATTTTTCTCATGGACGGAATGTCATGAGGTTGTGCATTCATGCATTATTTTAGGCATCTAAGGATATAAGTGGCATGCATCGTTATAGGCACACACATAGGATGAGTGTGTGGGGCATAAAGAGTAGAATGTATTTTACTTTCCTGATAAATATGAAGAAAATGATGCCTAATAATGGTAATGAAAGTGGGTGAATGAAAATAATGCAAATGAATAGTTAAGGAATATCGTGTATAAAGAAGTGTTGTGACCGGGGATAAACTTTTGGGTTGTGATAATTTTTAAAGGGTGATTCAGTGTCTAAAATAAAAAGGATTACATAACGACGATAAAATTGTTAATGAACCTTTTCTAATGAAGGGTGTAAATGAGTTAAAATGATGATTATAACAAGTTGCGAAATGGGAAATGTTCCTAAGAGGAAAGGATCGTGTCGTAAAAGAAGAATGGGTTTGAAGAGGTGTTGACGAAAGACTTGTGATTAAGTAAATTTGTTACCCCATGTTGACCATGACCCGCAGTAGGTATGGTAGAGGGTAGTGTTCTAAGTGTGATGATGACTGTTTGGATAGAGTATGAAGAATGGGTTTGAAGAGGTGTTGATGAAAGACTCATGATTAAGTAAATTTGTTACCCCATGTTGACCATGACCCGCGGTAGGTATGGTAGAGGGTAGTGTTCTAAGTGTGATGATGTACGTTTGGATAAAGTATGAAGAATGGGTTGTTTAAGCTTGATAGCATGAGATTTTTTCCATCTACATGGTTAAATCTTGTCGGTCATTATTCTAAGCGTCGAGTGAATGATAAGTTTAAAAATGAGAATGATTGAGTTCAATAGTGGGTATCCCTTTTGTTGTTAGTTGGACCCTTGTGTGTGGGTTGTGGCAGTGAGAGTGCTCTAGTTTGAGACCTTGGATTTGGATTGTGAGGCCTAACCGGTTGTGATATGGCCTAGGTGGTGTGTTTAGGGAACCCTTGGTAGGGCTGTGGCCTTTGGGTTGCGAGGTGTTGTTCGGTAATTTGAGTGAGGAAACTCTCATGGTTCATGACTGTACGGAGTGCACGCTGGACCCCAGGTATGGTGCCTAGGTCTTGGTGGCCTTGTGAGTAGAGACCTTACGAGTTGTGTTTTGAATCCTAGAGGGTATGTTTGGATCATAATGATGATGAATGTGTACACATTTGGTGTAGAACCTAGAGAAAATGGTTGTTGGGTGCTCTAGGCATAGTGTGCATCAGAATGGGAGTGAGAGTTCCATTCACGATCATTTCTTTTTTCATGTCATGATATGTAGGGTTTGGAGAGAGGACCAATGGATTCTCCTAGTTGTGACTCCAGTCTAGGGAGTTGGTGTCATTCAACCTTTGAGGTGACCTAAGAGAGAGGTTAGATATGGTCTAGCGCTTTTGGGTGTGTCTCGCACATGTAGATGTTTGGGACTTTGATAGTGGAACTCAGGGTGTTGTATGGTGTGGATTTGGCCTAGAGGGATAAGTGGGAAGGTTGAGGGTTGGTGGTGCTACTTGAGTTATGGTTATGCATTGACAGTTCTGACAAAGCAAGGGTGACCACATGGGAGGTTAGCCCAACGGTGCAAGTACCTCAGAATATGAAGCATGGGAGATGCTTCATAGGTGGTGTTAATGCGTACTGAGTACCACCAAGTTTTAGTAAATGGTATAGTTATACCTGGTTTTTTCATAAGGGCACCCGAGTGCTCATGATAGGATCTAAGGTTTGTTTCGAAGGGTTTTATCATATAGATTCCTTACTCACCTGTTTGGATGATGATTAATGGAGGTTTGAGGTTGTTTTGAGTGGAAGAGATGAAGGTGGATGGAGTGTTGTTATATGCTTTCACTCGATGGTGACACTTGAGGTAAGGGTGGTCATGTGGCTGAACTTGTTTTTATGAATGGTTTGGATGTGGAGCAATGGTTGAACCTAGTTAGCAATCACACCAGAGTGGTGATGGTTAAATGTTGATGTGACATGTTCGGCAGGGAAGGCCGAGATCCTTGGAAGGTCATGGTGTCCCATAGCTTGACATTAGAAATGGATAAGTTGGTGGTGGTGTTCTTTGAAGACTTCTTAGTGTACCTCAGTTAGTGATGAGCATGCCCAAAATCTTGACATCATCCCAGGTATGTTGAGAAGCTCTGGCTCACACCAAGATACATGAAGGTTTTTAGTTGGATGAGGTACATCATGGAGTTTATGCTCATGGAAACGATATGTGTGAAGCCTGAGGATGTGATGTACACCCTCAATGGATTCAGGTGGGGTCCTTGAGATGGACCGAATGACGAAAAACACCATGGGTTCTGTTCATGGAAGACGAGAATGGGCACTGGGTGATGTTCGTTTCCTTGTTATAGGAAAAGATGGATGACCATGTCTAAGGTTGAGGTTTGGCTTGTGTTGAGTGTAAGAAGCGATGGTTAGAATCCCTCATGGTGAGCAATGGTAACGACACTCCTAAGGTGAGGAGTGATGAGTCAGTCCTAGATGTAGAGAGGAGAACATTGAGCTGATGTGGTGGCACTAGGATGCCAATGAGGAACTTGTGAGGTGCTTGTTAGGTTCCTCAAAGAGGCAATGTGGAACTTGGATGTGGTGACTGATGAGCCAAGTGTCGACTTCAGGATCAGGGTGGTTCTATGCGAATCTTGTTATGTCTTTGCTGAAGTCATAGAAGGGTGTGGTTGGATATGACAATAGGTTGTGGCAAGATAGGTTGGGTTCTATAACTCCAACGAATATCAAGGGTTAGACTCAGGAAATTTACCCTTGGGTGGTTTTAGAACATCTTGAAGTTGGGTGAACCATGTCCATGTGATGTGGTGTCATGCCAAAGGTGAAGTCGATGACAGTCTAGAGGGAGGTAAGGCCACGATGATGGAATTCTACTGGAATTTAGGAAACAACCTCAGTGGGTGCGTGGGATTATAATGATAGGCTTAAAGTTAGTAAGCACCTTGGAAAGGTGAGAAGGGGATAGTGTAACATCAATGGAAGGTGGGTGTTCTGGGATAAGCCAGTCGGGAATGGTATAACCTAATATGTTAAAATTGAATGGGTGTGGTGAGAGTGACCCACTTCCAAGGTACATGCTGTAGCAGAAAGTGCCCTTGGAAATGAAGTTGTACCTAAGTAAGGTCAAGTTGATCTTAGTCCTTGAAGGGATAGTGTAGGAATGTCCTTTCGAATAGTTTCGACAGTGCGATTGGATGCCAGTGTAGGGTAATAACCCTATGGATGCTTGGGCGTGGTGAGTTGGAACATGTTAGGCAATGGGAAAGTTGGATTGAGTTCTGGTGGTCCTTCATCGAAAGTGGAGGTGCCAAGTAATCGAAAATGGTGGACATAACCATGCCAGATAAATGGTTGGTTGATGATGTGATCCGAGTTTCAGTTTGGAAGGACTCGAGTGGTCACCATTCGGGTGAGTTAGCCCTGGTAGAGAGATTTGGCATGAGTTTAGTTGGTTGAGTACCTATGAGTTTTGGGCGTCGTTTGGTTGTATAGTGGTGGAATGAAATCTTCAGGAGACGTCATTGGAAGGATCGTGTGTTCTCTTCCGGGTGATACCGGGTTTGTCACTGTTAGAGTTTGGAAAACAGAGGAAAATGATTCCAAGTGATTTGGGTCATGAGTTGTATAGAGGATTGGGCTGATGAGGTGCCAATTGGTTCCTCCATGATGTGATGCTGGGTGTTAAGTCTCCATGTGTTGCGAGTTAGGTGTTTCCACCTAAGTTTCCCCCATGAAGATCTCGTGGTGAGAATGGTTGAAGTGGATGCATCCTTGAGGAGTTTTTTTGGTTCGTGTTGTGGGTTGTGGTGAGGAAGCCTTGAGGGGGAAGTATGTACCCTTGGTCTATGATCGGTGGCCTTGTGATGTGCAACCAAGAACTTGGAAAGTGGGAATGGATAAGTAGGCCTTGTGGCATGATCCCTTGTTACGTAAGTTAGTGATGCTCGGAAGAGAGGCTCGAGGACAAGCCATTATAAGGTGGGGAGGTTGTAAGATCTCGAATCTTCTTAAGGTATGTTTTTGTTTAATATTTGGTTTGGCCTCTTATTTTTGTCTAGATAAGTGTTTCACCATGTTAATGTGAAGATCCGAGGGTGTTTCGGGGGTTTGGGACATAGAAAAGGAAAAAAAGAGAGTTCTTGGGCATGTTGCATGGTTTGCGCACGGTTAGTGCAAACTGTGCATGAACTGTGCAGCCATGGACAAAGGCTTACACACAATTGGTGCACAGTTAAGAAAACCATGCATAATCCCTAGGAAACCGTGCGAAGGGGTGTTTTTCGTATAGTGGCTTATGCACGGTTTGTGCACGGTTTGAAAAACCGTGCCGGTAAACCGCGTGGCCCATAAACTTTGAGAAAATTAAAAAATTTCCACATCGAGATTTTAAAACCCCACTTAGGATTTTCCTTCATTCCTCTCCTCTCAACCCTAGTGATGAACTTGGACGAACCAAGCTTCCAAGAGGTGTTTCCCCTTCAATTCTTGGCCATTTTGGACGCCGTTGGTTGCAAATCGAAGCTACGGGTAAGTCTAATCCTCTCATTCCTTCTCCTTTTTGGATTAGGGTTTGTGATTTCTTCCATCATCTTCCAAAATCCTAAAAAACCTTTTTTCTGGTGGAACCTAGGTTGGGTATTCAAGGGGTGTTTGAATCTAGATCTAAGGCCATGATTGAGAGTGCGTTCACCGTCGGATTCATGGTAGGTGGTCTATAAGTATTATCTCATAGTTTTATTTTTGATTTGTGCATTGAAGTTGGTGTTCTTGTTTTCCCCTTTTTGTGCTCTTGGTTCTGTTGAAGTGTTTGATAAAAATGACTGTCTAAGTGACCAATTGAAACCCTCAGGATCCCCGTGGGATGCGTTGAGGATGACTTGACCATTTTAGGGCCACCCATGGGGTGCACCGACAAACCCGGACTGAGAGTGTGGTAGGGTTAAGTGGTGGTCTGCTGAATAAAAATGTAAAACCCATATAGATTATGTCTTAATGATTGATTAAGTCATAAAAGAAAAAATGATAAATATGCCTAGGGAGATAAATGCATAAGGTGTTGTTGGAATGACATGAAAATGGGTAATTGGGTTGAAAGAGATTATGTCGATTGTTTCATGAATTTGGTTAGAAATGCCTAAGGGGGATTAGGGTATGTTAAATGGTGAACTTTCAATTGGGTAATGGAATGGGAAATGGGGAATGTGTTAATGGGTTGTAATAAGGGAATGGTTGAAATTTTCTAACGGGTTAATACATGAGAATTAGGTGGTAAACCTAAATGATTAAATGTAATAAAGGGATTGTGTTATGTGATATGAGAAATGTACTTGAAGTAAATGCTTGTGAAATGATAAATGGGCCAAATGAGTTAATGAATGGTCCATGATGAATTCGGCTAAGGAAAAGGGGATTGTTGAATACACCTAATGGGTTAAGGCACGAGAATGAGAATTTGGATAAATGGATATGAATTGTAAATGGTAAATGCATTAATGGGTTATGGAACAGTATTAATTCCCATGTTGTTGTTATGTGTTGTGATATCCAATGGCATTGAATATGCTTGGTTATGTTATGGTATGGTTGTGGTGACTTGAAAAATAAACATGTGCACATGGCTTGGTAGAGTGGGGTATTGAATTGTGGTTCTACGCCCATGGGTTGAGTTAGATTGATGCTCTAAGCTCCACCCCAAAATGCACGGGTTAGGGAAGGGGATGGAGGCTCTATTCCCCTAACGGTTGCATTCCACCCGGACCGAGGCTTTGAGGTGAGGATAATGTGTTGATGTGATATGTGAATCCCTAGTGAGATAGGGACTAGATTTGTTTCCCCTATCCATTGTGATTGATTTCCTTATAATCTTGTGTAGATGATATTTATGCCTAACCCATGGAACATGTGATTAATATGGATTATGTAATGAAGTTGGTATAAGAAATGGAATTGGGATAAATACTAGTCATGAATTAAATGAACATTGTTAACTAATGGCACCCGAACTGTCCCTTGTTTACTTATCATTTATTTTTTACTTTCACGTATTATCTATTAGACTGGATATTTTGTAGACACCGTTGGTGGTGGCCTACTAAGTATTGCACTCACACCCTTCTTGGGCCGCCGTTGGGTACCTGAGAAGATTTCTTGGTTGCAGGCCAGGAAAATGGTGACGGCCCTACTCTAGGAGGTTGAGTTGGGCTCAGGTTGTACATGGAGAAGGACCCAGACTTAGATTCGGGACCCGTTTAGAGTTTTGGCCGTTTGTTTTATTTTGGGTTTCTTTCACTTTGCACTGCTAGTACAACATTACATTATTGTATTAGATTTGTGGTTATACCCCATTTAGGAAACATTTGGTTATTCATGTTTATTGGTTGTTTGTATTGTTTCTGCTATTTATATTGTGTTCTATTGTGGCTTACTTTGGTAAAGAGGGTATAGTCTTTCCACGTGACTCATTAGACCCTCACAGCTAGTTGGAAACCTCTGGCATACGAGGAGGTGCGCTTGAGGTTATGTGACGACCCAACTCGGAGCACCGGTTTAGTGGCTTCCAGGGCGGGGACATTACACATCGTGTAGATACCGATAGATATGAGAGACATGAAAGATGTTTTGGATCCTCTCCAACCACAGTGGTAACACCAGATGATAGGCCACCTCGCCAACTCATCCCAACACCTTGAAAGGTCTGATGAACCATGTAAAAAGATTACCCCCTGCCGAACCTCCACTGTCCACACCGATGGGAGAACTTTAAGAAAACGTGGCCCCCAACCTTAAATTCCAAGGGTATCCTCCTATGATTGGCATATGACTTCTTTCAGTCTTGATCTACCTTCATCCTTTCACGCACAAGCTGAACCTTCTCCATCGTGCTCTGCACCACCTCTGGGCCAAGAACACCTACCACCCCAACCTTTGTCCATCACACGGTTGAATGACACAGTCTTCTATACAAGGATTTGAACGGTACCATGCTAATGATTGAGTGATAGATATTATTGTAGGAAAACTCTACTAGGGGAAAGTTTCATACTCGCGGTTCCCCAAAGTCCAGAACACATGCTCACAACATATCCTTCAACGTCTAGATGTTCCTCTCTGTCTGCCCATCCATCTGAGGGTGGAAAGCAGTGCTAAGGCGTAACTGGGTGCCAAAAGCACATTGTAATCCCCTCTAGAATCATGAGGTAAAGTGTGTATCTTTATCCAAAAGGATGAATATTGGAACTCCATGTAGCCATACCACTTCACCCACGCACCTATGTGCTAAGACATCCACTATACTCGACTCCTTAACTGCTAAGAAGTGAGCCGATTTTGTCAATCGATCCACCACTACACAGATGGCATCACAACCTCCCTCAACTCTGGTTAATCCTGTGACGAAATCCTTCAAGACGTCATCCCACTTCCACTTGGGAACATCCAAGGGCTGCAACAATACTCTAGGAACATGGTGCTTAGCCTTCACCAGCTGACACATGAGGCACCTTGCCACAAACTCTTCCACTTCCCGCTTTACTCCGGGCCACCAAAACTGACCTCTCAAGTCTCAGTACATCTTGGAGACTTCTGGATGTACCGCCAAGGGTCAGTTATAGAACTCACTGAGAACTCCCTCGCGCATCGCCACTAGGAAAAAAAACTTCCCACGAAACAACATTTGATTATGACTATCCTCTGACCATCCCTCTAGAGCATCACCTTGGCTAACGCGATCACACATCACTTCAGCCTGTGAGTCTTCCCACTGAGACACCTCCATCTACCGTACCAACGAAGAATGCACCATCAACTAAAACAGAAAACCTCTACCTTCCTCCACTCTCAATCCCAGATGTAAAGAAACCAACTCCTCCATTTCCTTCTAAGTATTTACAGACTCCCGAACTACATCCTTATGTGACTTACTTCTCAAGGCATTGGCCACCACATTCCCCTTTCCCTAGGTGTAGGATATTTTGAAGTCGTAGTCCTGAAGAAACTCCATCCACCTCCGCTATCACAAGTTTAGGTCTCATTGGGAGAAGATATACCTCAATATCTTGTGATTCGTGAAGACCACAAAGCGTTCCCCGATGAGGCAATGCCTCCACAACTTTAGTGCGAACACAACCGCCGCAAGCTCCAGGTTGTGGGTGGCATAGTTACATTTTTGAGGACGTAATTTACTAGACCCATAAGAGATTACTCTTCACTGATACATCAACACACATCCCAAGCCTAGCCCGAAAGCATCACAGAACACCACAAACATCACCCCTTCTTCTGGAAACCTAAGAACTGGGGCACTAACTAGATTTCCCTTTAGGTAGCTAAAAGCTGCCTGGCACTGCTCACTCCATACAAAAGCCTGGTTCTTTCTGGTCAAAGCCATCACTGAAGTCGTAACTCAAGAGAAATTAGGTATGAACCTCTGATAGTAACCTGTTAGACTCAGGAAACTATGAACATCTACCACGTTCTTGGGTACTGCCCAAGAAACAACTTCTTCGACCTTCGATGAGTCCACTGCTATTCCCTACTTGGACACCACGTGTCCAAGGAAGTGCACCTCTCGTGTCCAGAACTTACACTTGGACAACTTCCTGTAGAGATGATGGTGTTAGAGGACCTCCGAAACTGTACTTAGTTTCTCAACATGATCCTCCTCTAATCTTGAGTAGATTAGGATGTCGTCGATGAACACGACCACGAACTGGTCCAGATACTCGCAAAAAACAGATTTCATGAGTCCCATGAACACAACTAGTGCATTCGTAACGCCGAACGACATGACCACAAACTCAAAGTGCCCAAACCTACACCTGAAATAAGTCTTCAGGATGTCACCCTCTTTCACCCTCAACTAGTGATATCTAGACTGTAGGTCGATCTTAGAGAACCAACATGCTCCCTTCAACTGGTCAAAAAGGTCATTGATCCTTGGTATGATGCAACAGTTCTTGATCGTCACCAGATTCAGTCTCCGATACTCTATGCACATCCTAAGACCACCGTCCGCCTTATTTGTGAACAAGACTGAAGAAACCCATGGCGACACACTTGGTCGGATAAAACCCCTTTTCATCAGGTCATCAACCTGAATCTGCAACTCCCGCAACTCAGAAGTCTCCATCCGATAGGGATCCATCGAAATCGGATGGGCACCAGGTTGTAAGTCTATCCCGAACTCAACATCACGTCATGGGGGTAGAGTCACAACCTCTTCGGGGAAGACATATAGGAACTCACTGAAAATCCCCAGAACTTCCACCATCTCTGAGTCTTCTAATTCCACTGACAGCTTGACTAACAAAAAAGAAGGGGCTCCACACGCTGGCTGCCCTCCTGGAAAACCCGTTCGCCAACGAAAGCTACATGCTGACTGCCCATATCTGAGAACACGAACTTTCTCTGAAAGCAGTCGATAACAACGTGCACAGAAAACAACCAGTTGATGCTTATGATGACATCATATGGTTATATTTGTAGCAGAAGAAGATTTCCACTGGACTGATGTGTCCCCAACATCAGTCTACATTCTCAACAAACATCAAACATGCTGGTCTGACCTCCAACTGGCATGATCAACACCAGGGGCATAGAAAGTATCTCTACATCTAGACCCAAGGCATGGGATAGAATGGGTGCAACAAAGGGGTGCAGAGCTCCTGAATCAAATAAGATATAGACAAGAGTAATAAACAGACTGATCGTACCTCAGACAACTTCTGGCCCTGTTAGAACTGCTACCACTGTGGCGTGCAACTACCCACACCCAACCCCTCTACCCCTCGACTGTCGACTGCCTCCCCGACCATGCCTTGGTTGATGTTCCTGAGTAGCACCCTGAGGTTGGCCTCTTCCTGCACTGTCCGCCCTTGGTGGAGCGGGAGCTCACTGCCCCTACTGATGGAAAGGCCTAGATGGAAACTGCTACTGCTGAGGTGGGCGCTGAACCTGCCCAACCCCACTGTACTTCACTCAGACAGGGGACTGATTCCGAAGATTCCCACGAATGCCACAAACAAAGCACCTTGGTCCTAGGCCCATGGGAAAAGGGTGAGGATTGGGAGATCGAAACTGTAATTGATGAGGCCTACTCTCCACTGGCTGAAACCTAGAAGGCCCTTCCATCGGAGACCTACTGCTGACGACCTTCCCCTTCGACGAACTCGGATGGCTCCCCTCTCACAACACACCTCCCAGCGTGTGCATCCCCTCCACTACTTTGACCTTCTTCTGAACCTCCAAGTACGTTGGTAGAGTGAAGGGAGTAACAACATACTAAAGATAAGGTCAGGGTTTCTCTTCCAAGTGTCTTGCCCGCAAATCCTCATCCAGAAAGAGGTTTGGAGAAAAATGAAGGAGATCCTTAAACTTGATCCCCAATTCCCTTACCGACATACTCCCTTGCCGAAGGGAGAGAAGCTTGTGCCTATTCTCGGCCTTCATCATGGAAGAACAGAATTCCACCCAGAACTCCTCAAAGTCAGTCCATGAGACACCAGTCTCCTTCCTCTCCCTGAGGTAAAGCGTCCATCACTGACGCACTGCACCTCGCATGTGACTCACTACCAGAGGAACCAAATACTCTGTTGGATCCCAGATCAAGATGAAAGTGATCACCAGATCCTTGAGCCAACTCTCTGTCTCCAGGTTTGAGACGCTACCCTCGTACTTTCCCAGGGTTTACCGTTGGAAGGCACGAAGCATATTTTTTCCACCGGTCGTCCTCCTCCTCTCGATCGGCCCCCCACTGATCAATCGGATCAACCTGCTGGGCCTCAACTACTCGTACCACTCGTGGATGATGTCTGGGTGCCATAGCTGAAAAGAGAAACAAATAACTCATAAGCCTGAGTAGTGTGAAAAAAATTCCTTTTAAATTTTTTTGAGCTCTTTATTTATTTTAAATGCCCAAAATACCCAAGACACACAAGAGTACAAGTCATTATAATGCATGTACCTTCCTAGGGTCTCTACCCTGCAATCGGTGTAGCCTCACTTGGTCGTTCAGTAGGTCTAGAGTCCTTGCATCAGATCATGGGGGGCCCTAAAATCCCATGTTCTAGTCGGTCTTCCTTGGTCTACTTAATGTACCAAGATTTCCTAACACTGTTTCCCTACCATCCCATGCAATCCTCACTGTGCCTAACCCCGAAATCCATTCTATCTCTCAACCATCACCTCTGATACCATTCTGTCATGACCCACCTTCTCCAAGATGAGGGAAGGGACGACAAAGTGCCTTGCCCTTCCTTCCTCAAGATGAAGGAGAGATAATGACCCTCGAGTCCTGCTTTCAGTAGGCCCCAGAGTGGTGACTAGCACCAAGGGTATAATATCTCACATAAATGGAAGGAATTACCCTTTTTATATAACAAGATCGAGATATAAGATGGTAAATCCCAGCAACACCAAAGACTAAAGGTAAAAGTAAAGCCAAGAATCCATTCCCACATGCATGTTCAAAAGTAAAACTAATACAAAGTAAGGCAAAACTACCAAATAGTGTACCAAAGAAAAGAAACTAAAAAAACAACAACAACTATCCCGACACCCGAGCTAGTAAAGTCCATCACGGTTTTTAAAGTCCTCCTAGAAACCTGAAAACAGTTTTATATACGTAGGGTGAGCATACAAGTATACTCAGTAGGAAAACTAAAGCTACTCGTGCACAAGTGAGGGAACATACTAATGCCCCTGTGAGAAAATAGTAGAACCTCAAGCACCTACCAAGGAATACTAACCAACCCAACCTCACCAAGGCACACTCACCCATGTAACGCAAGTCAAGTAAAGTAATAATATAAGCACACCGATATTTGGGTACCCCACACCACTTTCCCACCGGTTAACTGCTCATTCCTAACAATATAACGTCTTGATGTTACCACTCTTCCCACATGAATTCCCACTACCAAAACCTGCCCGCACACACCTGGACCTTAAACCGCACACAACCATGCCTGCAAACACTTAGGCCACAACAACCACACCGCTCACCTGAAGACACCAGTGCCTTATCCCGAAGACACTTGGGAAAGCAAACCTAGCCAGTAAACACCTAGGCCCCTCATCCAAAACAAAACCTTGCCCAAAGAATCTTGGACTATGGTAAGCCTTAATACATTACAGCCTACTCGGATACACCCAAGCATCAAGATCCCGAAGAGGGTGCGAGGAAGAAAATCAGTAGCCAACCATCCATCCTCCCACTAGAATGTTGGGAAAGACACCCTCCCCCATGAAATGGATGTGTTCGGAACATAGTTCTCAATAAGGGTGAAGTGCGGATAGAAATCACAAGGAACTACAATCTATATATATATATAGGTAAACAAACACTCATCCCCAACCTACGAGTTTCACACGAATAGACAACAGGCCAACACCATCACCTCTTTTGCTGCTACTCCTATATGCACATCTATACAACAACCACTGCTAGGCATAAAACCAATCCCCTTTTTTTTCAATTTCCATTTATTTATTTAAGGGGATTAACTTTAAATTATTCTAAAACCACTGGGAAACTAACAAATGTAACCATACCAAGCAACGAATAAAACCAAACTATAGTTCCACTGCACAACAACAAAAAACTAGACTTGCAGTCCCACTGCACATACCCATTCAACTACTTCCAAATATCATTCTTCAAAGTGATACCACCCATTAATTCTCTCACAACCCATCCCTGCAGACCCGCTGCCCAAACAAATCCCCAATGCAGTCTCACTGCATAACGAGTTCGTAACCACATCGCAGTCCCACTGCTCGACGTCGCTTCACGACCACAACACAACATAAAGGCAGTTCGGCTACCTACACATTTATCCATTCCACAATCAATCAATCACTCAGATTGAGATACCAACACACCCCCTATACCTCCCCACACACCAAGCCCATATAACCTAGATCAGAACACACAACACATAACCACAACCATCAAACCAGGAATTTTCAAATTTAACCAACATGGGTTCTTTAATTTCCACTTGAATATAACCGGGGTGATCACAAAACATGTTTGATCCTAGGTAATCCCTTTATTTAACCGAGTGTACATGATTAATCAGATTTCATGTTACATCTGTACATCAAAATATCACAACGAAACCAAAAACTACCAATGCACAAGCAAAAACCACCAATGACCATGATTTTTAAAATCCATACAACCACATTAGCTATAAAAAAATCAAAGATAATAAAGAAAAATAGGTGACCAACTTCAAACCACACCCCGCCCATTGTTTTATTTGTGTAAGTTATCTTTTGATCATATTAAATTCTTGTTTAATTATCGTTTTAAGAATAGTATCCAGCCATTCCTTACAAGGAACCATTAATATACCCACCCCGCATGATGCAAAATTAAAGAGAAGAAAAATAAAATCCCCAATTAGATGATCAAAGATCGAAGTTCCTTCTTACGCTAAGAATAAGGTATGTCATGACTTGCATGAATAACTCCAAGGCTGATCAGGAATGGCTCCAGCACGGGCGCACGACTCATCTCAGGAGGAAGTCTTTAGGCGCATTGAGAGAAATGAAAAATAAGAAGGAAGAGAGGATCTCAGCTTAAGAGGAGGCCAGATTCTAAAATCAGGGAGACCATTTCTAAGTACTTAAACGTTGGATCGTGGTTTGACCACATGACTTGGCGGTTTCACACGTTGGAATTAATTGAGATTTAATAATTCCTCTCGGAAATGGTGGAGATAGACCAACGAACAACTATGAGTTCATAGATTAACTTTAAATGGAGAAAAACACGTAACAGGGGAGAAAATGGAAAAACTGGGAAAAACTAGAAACAAGTAATCGATGGGTGAGCTACTGACACGACCTATCGACGCTGAGCCACCAAGGATGAGCTACCGACACCATGGCCTACTGACCCAACGACCTACCGATTCCTCGACATACCGATGCTCTGACCTACCGATGCTGAGCCACCGACGTTGAGCCACCGACGTTGAGCCACCGACGTTGAGCCACCGACGCCTCGACCTACCGACACTGACACCCTCAACTCACCAATACCGATTCCCTCGACTCACTGATTCTGAGGCCCCTGACTCACCGATGTCGATACCCCCGACTCACCGATGCCAACGCCCCTAACTCACCGTTGCCGACGCCCTTGACTCACTGATTCACTGACATACCGACACACTTGCATGCCAACGCACTAACATGCCGATGCACTGACATGTCGAAACACTTATATGCCGAAGCACTGACATGACGACACACTAACATGTTGATGCACTGACATGCCGAAGCACTGACATGCCAATGCACTGACATGCCGACACATTGACGTACCGACACATTGACATGCAGATGAAAAAACTGGAAATTTTGGAAACTCTTGAAGTCAGCCACCGAAAACTACCAGAACACCCCAACACTAGATTTTCACAAAGGAAGGGCCTGTGGAGATCCAGGTTATTACATCCATTCTCTAAATTCATTCCAACAAGTAGTATTTCTACAGCGATTCCCATACAAAGATTTATATGGATCCATTTGAATACTTTAGTGAAAGATGTTGTTTATAAGAACTCAACTAATGGGAGATGTTGATCCCATTATTATTTAAATTCCACCGCGCATGCTCTCAGCATGTCCTTGAGTGTTTAAATAATCTTTTTAGATTTTCCATCATTTTGGGGGTGATAGGCCGTACTGAAATTCAATTAATTATTCAAAGTATGTTGAAGAATTCTCTAGAATTTATATGTGAACCTTGAATCATGATCAGAGGTGATTGAAAGTGGTACCCCATGCAGCCTCACCACTTCTTTTATATATATCTTGGAAAGTTATTAAAGCGATAAATATTCTATAATAACAATGAAGCGGGCAGTCTTGGTGAGTTGATCCACCACAACCCATATCACATTGTTTCCTTTGGATATCTTCGGAAGATCAGTGATAAAGTCCATGGTGATGTTATCTCATTTCCATGTGGGTATGGGAAATGGTTGCATCATCCCTTTGGACTTCTATTGATCTACTTTAACTTGATGACATACCAATCATCTTGAGATATACACAACAATCTCTTTCTTCATGTTGTCCTACCATAAGTGTTCTTGAAGATCATGGTACATATTAGAACTTCCAGGATAGATGGAGAAAGATAAGCTATGTGCATTATCCAATATATCTTTCTTTATCTCTAGTGATGTAAGCACACAAAGTCGAGTTCCAAATAAAATGACCCCATCCTCATCAATGTGTAACTCATGTAGCTTCCCTTCCTTTACAACTTTTACCTTATTTTGAAGCTCCAAGTCATTCCTTTGTGCCTCCTTGATCTTCTCTTGGATCTATGGTTAGGAAATCATTTGGGAAATATAGGATGTATTACCTTTCGTTATGATTTCTAGATCAATCCTTTGCATATCTCTGAAGATAGAGTCTTTCTCAATCCACATCATGGATAAAGTAGTAGGTTATTTTCTACTAAGAGTATCAGCTACCTTGTTCTCCTTTCCCGAATGGTAGTGAATAGAGTAAACGTAGTCCTTAATTAGCTATAACTATCTTCTTTGATGGATGTTGGGCTCCTCTTGTGTGAATATATACTTTAGACTCTTGTGATTGGTATATATTTCACAATTCTCACTATAGAAGTAGTGCCACCAAATCTTTAAGGTGAAGATCACAACTATTAGCTCCAGATCAGGTGTCAGGTAGTTCTTCTCATGGATCTACAACTGTTATGATGTATAGGCTATCACTTTATCATTCTGCATGATTACACAACCCAAGCCTTTCTTCAAAGCATCATTGTATATCACAAAACCTTACCCACTTGTTGGTAGTGTTAGTACATGCATAATTATTATCCTCTTCCTGAGTTCCTTAAAGCTTTTCCCACGTTATTTCATATAGATATACTTTGCCCCTTTCCATGTTAACTTAGTTTTCATACTAGAAAATCATGAGAAATTTCTCACAAAATATCAACAGTACCCATCTAAGCCAAGAAAACTACGAATTTCTGTGACACCAGTGGGTCCGGGCCATTCCTCAATTTCCTTTATCTTTGAAGGGTCCATAGAAATTCTCTCACTTATTGTAAGATCACGACATTTTCTGGAGTTGACTCAAGCTTGTTTTCAGGTACTCTTTTGTTTCTTTTTGAGTACTTTTTGTTTGGGTTATAACTTGGGGTGTGTTTGGGTGGAATTTTGAGAAAAATCAAAGAAAAATGGGTAGTGCACGTTTGGTGCACAGTTAGGGAAAACCGTGTGTCCCAACCCAGCAAACCGTACAACCCTGGACAATGGTGAATTTCATGGTTGGTGCATGGTTTTCCAAACTGTGAACCCTCTTAGGAGTAACCATTCACACCTAAAATAATAGACACACGATTGGTGCACAGTTAGGGAAAACCATACGCCCTGACCCAGCTAACCGTGCACGAGAATTAATTAAGCCTTAAAATTAATTTTAAAATTCCCTGAACCCCCGAAACTCATCTATTTCAACCCCCATTCGACTCCCATTTGACCCTAGGTCCTCTTTCATGTTTTGGATCTCTCTATATGAATTATAATCCCTCACGACCACCGTTCTTCACGAATCGAAGCCCAAATCAAAGGTCCACTCCTCTTCCGGTTAGTGAATCCTCTCCTGGCTCTTCTCTTGTGTTTCCCCTATTCTTTCCTACTTCTTTTAACGATGTAATATGATGTTATGGATAGATATATATAATTGGTGATATCTAGATATATTATTCTAGATATAGATCTAGATTTATAAGATCTTTATTTCTTTAATCGTGATTTAGGGTTTTGAGATTCAGATCTAGATCTACGTCGTTGTACCACTCAATTTTGTGGGATTTCTGTTGGGTGATTATCCATCAACGAATTGAGGTAGGTGGTCTAATATTCAATTCCCATAGTTTTTATTTTGATACATGTTTTCAAATTGTAGAATTGCTAGAATTCTTTAGCAATTTTAATTCCTAAATTGGCTTAATTAATGTGGCCAATTGATTAATTGAAGTATTGTGGGAATAGATAATTAATAGGAGAATTAATTATGAGATTTAGGGGCTATCCAATTAGATAATTAATTAGGGGATTAATTATGATATTTAAGGATTGTGATTTAGATAATTAATTAGGGAATTAATTATGAGATATCAAATTGGTTTAATTGAGATAATTAATTATGAGATTAATTATGTTATATTGATATTATGGATTAATATGATTAATTGTGGAATTAATTATGAATAATTGAGATTGTGAATGAGATAATTAATTGTGGGATTAATTATGGGAATTGAGTATGTGAATCTTGATTAGTTAGTGGTTAAATTAATTATTAGGTTTGATGAATTAATTAATTAATGAATTAATTAAGGGTAATTATGTGATAAACTAATTGTTGAATTAGTAATGAAATTCATGTGAATAATTAATTTCTGAATTAATTATTTGTTTATGAATGGTAACATGGTCATTCAAGTATGAAGTAAATAATGAGAACATGGTCATTCTAATATGTGTTTATGAATGAGAACATGGCAATTCAAGTATGAATTCAAGAATGAGAACATGATCATTCTGATGTGTGTTTATGAATGGGAAGAATGAGAACATGGTCATTTTAATGTGTGTTTATGAATGGGAACACGATCATTCAAGTATGAATTATAGAATGAGAACATGTTCATTCTAATGTCTGATGTGTGGATGATAACATGGGCATTTAAGTATGAACTAAAGAATAATAACAAAGGTACTTCGAGATATGACCTCACTTGGGAATACTTCGGGCTCCGGCATGAGACGAAGCAGGTATTGATATATGATATCACCTTTGAATACTTCGAGCTCTGGCATGAGCTGAAATAGGTATTAAGATACGATATTACCTAGGAACACTTTGGGATCTGACATGAGCCGAAGCTAGCATTGAGGTACGGGTGTCCTCGGGAACCCAAGAGTTAATGTGGTTAAGAATAAATGGTAATGTGATAACTGTTTACTTATTCATTTTACTTATTTCTTTATATATCTGCATACAATATTATCTAATTGGATTTTGTTTTAGACACCATTGGTGGTGACCTACTGAGTTGTACTCACACCCTACTTAGGCTGCCTGATCGGTACCTGAATAGACATTATTGTTGCAGGACAGGTTAAGGGAAAATACCTTAGGTTAGATGGCTAATTTGGGGATGGATCTTGGATGAGGGAACCCGACGTGGTTCAGGACCCACTTGGGAGTTGTCGATATCTTTATTTTCAGTTTTCATTTTAGACACTTGACACATACATTAACATGACATGTTTTCTGCTTTAGTTTGGATATTGTATCTCCTGCTTTGATTGTCTTGAGATTGGTATTGTTTATGGTTATATATATGATTCCCCTATTGTTTATTATTTTTGCTAGTGTATTATTCTGATAAAAGAGGGTATAGTCTCCTCATGATCGACTTATAAGATCCTTACTACTAGTTAGTATCATCTGGTGTATGGAGAGGCATGTTTGAGGTCATGTGACTGGCTGAATCGATGCATCAGTGTGTGACACCTAGGTCAGGATGTTACAAAATGGCATCAAAGGAGTTTTATTTTCTTTTTATTTTGTCTTAATATTTTGGGAAAGGTAGATATATGACTAGGAAGAGTCAGGCCTTGGTAATGAGCTTGTTCATGGGAGTTGCAAACCCATGTATGGGGGAAAACCCAAGTACCCAAGGTGGGATTATTATTATTGTTATTTTCTATCACAATTGAATATTATTTCACTTTGGGTGATTCGCTTGTTGCGTGATGTGAAAATTGTTTTTTAAATTTTCTAGGAATTGATTCGTGGCCCAAAATGGAACGAGAGTTGAGTCTGCATGCATCATTCTAGGAACTCAGGACTATTTTGTGACATGCATAATTTTAGGAACGCATGGGAAAATGAGTTTTGGGTAAGTTTTCGAACTTCAAATGTTTTTCCTTATAAAATTAAATTGATAATGGTGCCTAATATGAAATTGGAAGGGTTAAAATGATGCAGTAATGTGAATAATTGGGTGTCTAAATGAGAAATTTGATATGAGAATGAGAATTCCCTTAGATAATCAAGACCTAGGTGTAGGATGGTTAAGGGTAGTGATAGTGCCTTGGTTTTGACCATGCGATGAGGTTTTGGGAAAATAATTGTTGTGATTATTCCTCTTACGAATATATGATAAATTTGTTTTATGAGTCCTAAGATGTATGTTTGGAATTTTAGAGATATGCCTCCACGAAAACACTTTTTGAGAGGATGAAAATAGGTTATGGAAAGTAATGCTCTACCAGCAGTGGAAACTGAAGCCTTGATAGTGCTAGGTGAGGAGGCAAGGGAGAAGTTTTGAGAGAAATTTTTTTATTTCATGCAATTCACAGGAAGAGACCCAGAGCAGGTCGAGAAGAGCATGTCTGACCTGATGAGAGAGTTCCAATTACAAAACCCTCTGACTTTTACTAGAGAGGGTGGACCCGAGAGAGCTGAGTTCTGGGTTGAGTCCATTGAGATGATACTTGACCATTTGGAGAATCCTGCTGAGAGGAGGGTCAAGTTAGCTGCTTATATTCTACGAGGATTAGAAAATAACTAGTGGAACATTCAGGCACCGATTGGACAGATTGATGGTATGTTATGGCATGACTTTTTGGAGAGGATCTTGGAGCACTTCTATCCAAAGATGCTGAGGTAGGAGAGCGCAGCGGAGTTCATGCGGCTGATTCAGGGGAGCATGTCCATTATTGGTTATGCTGGACACTTTACAATCATGCAACACTTTTCTTTAGCATTTTTAGAAGATGACATAACTACAACGAGACGTTTTCAGGATGGAATTAAGTGCCAGATTAAGTCTCAAGTTAACCTCTTTCAGTTAAAGAAGTTTGTTGAGGTGGTGGATCAGACTCTCATAGCTATGGGGATCCTGAAGGAGGCTTCTAGTGTTGGATAGGTAGTGGTTACTAGACGATCTAGGGGTGCAACTTCCAAGAGCAGGAATCACTGTTATGAGAACTTTATCTAGAGCAGTGGGAAGAAGAGTGTCTATTCAGGGGGATTATTCACTCAGGATCTTACCCAAGTTCTTTTCCACCGGTGTGGTAAGCCGAGATACTTCTAGAAACATTGTCCTCAACAACCTGTAGAGTGCCGGTCTTGCGGAAAGATGGGGAATCTACATAATTTTTTCATGACACAATGAATAACGGTCAGTGAGGGTGTAGCTAGACATAATTAGAGTGTGGGAAGAGGATCTTCTACACCTTATCAGACTGGAAGCTGGAGTTATACTGGACGAGGTGGTAGAGGTGGTGGGCATTGTGCTTTTGGGAAAGAGTGCCCATATCAGCAGGGTGGTGCAACTTAGGGGAGTCAAACTGAATCATAGGGAAGGCGTGTAAGACAACTACATGATTTGAAACATACAATTGTGGATAGTGAGTCTAGATCATCAATAGTGAGTGGTACTATTCTTATAGATTCTATATTAGCTAGTACCTTATTTGATACTAGTGCCTCTCATTCCTTTATATCTACAAAACCTGTTAATGGTTTGATCCTGGCAGTGGAGTTTGTGAGTGGGGTTATGACTATTGATACACCATTGGGAGTATGGTCTAGAGACATCAGTATACGCAAGGGATTCTCTCTTGAAGTTGGGGAGTATCGTTTTCTGTGGGATCTCTATATCCTTGACATGTCAGGCTTCGACCTCATTATAGGTATGGACTGGCTAGTCGCATACCGAGCCCATATAAATTGTTACCAGAGGAGAGTGACTTGTAAATATCCTAAGGGTGACCATTATATTCACCATAGAGAGTGGGATATCTAAGAAGGATGATCATGGCCAATTACTCAGCAATTGGGGGAGATTACAACCCAGGTTGCTAGTTTATTGTTGGACGATGGAGGTGTAAAGCATGATATCTTTCCACCAGTGGTGGAACAATTTCAAGATGTTTTTCCTGAAGACTTATCAGGGCTGACACCTAAGAGAGATGTGGAATTCACTATTGATATCATGACTGGGGAAGATCCAGTATCTATTCCATCGTACTGAATGGAACTGACAGAGCTTCAAGAACTCAATACTCATCTGAAGGATTTGGAGGATAAGGGATTTATCTGTTCGAGTATGTCACCTTGGGGATCTCCTTTGTTGTTTGCAAATAAGGCTGATGGAAGTTTGTGATTGTGTTCTGATTACCATAATTTGAACAAGATGACTGTAAATAACCGATATCCTCTCCTGCGTATCGATGGTCTATTTGACTAGTTGAGAGGATCTTGTGTGTTCTCGAAGATTGACTTGATATCAGAGTATCATCAGTTGAGATTTTGAGATTTTGATATACTGAGGACTGCTTTCAGAAGCAGGTATGACCTTTATCTGTTCGTCATAATGCCGTTTGGGTTGACGAATGTGCTAGCATTATTTATGGCCTTGATGAACAAAATCTTCCATCCGTACTTGAATAAATTTTTGGTAGTGTTTGTGGATGAAATCTTAGTGTACTCCAAGACTCATGATGATCATTCCCAACATCTTGACATCATCCTGAGTACACCAAGAGAGCATCAACTATACGCCAAGCTATCTAAGTGTCAATTTTGGATCGATTAGGTACACTTCTTGGGACACATCATCTCAGAGGAATGTGTGTCAGTGGACCCATAGATGGTTCAGGTAGTGGTTTCTTGGGAGTATCCCAAGAATGTGTTCAATATCCATAGATTTCTGGGATTAGTTGGATATTATCAAAGATTCATCAAAGACTTTTTCCATTTGGAAGCGCCGCTTTTGGGCTTAACCAAAAGGGGATAAAGTTTGATTGGTCGAAATCATATAAGAAGGACTTCCAGGAGTTAAAGAAGCATTTGACATTGGCACTGATTTTCATCCCCCCTGAGCTAGGTGAGGAGTACATAGTGTATTGTGACACTTCTGGAATAGGGCTTGGAGTTGTGTTGATACAAGGAGATTGAGTCATGGAGTACAAGTCTCGGAATCTGAGGCCACATGAACGAAACTACCCTATGCATGAACTTGATCTAGCGGCAGTGGTTTATGATCTGAAGTGTTGGAAACACTATCTTTTGGGAGAATAGTTCACTATGTATACGGATCACAAGAGTTTAAGGTATATCTTCTCGTGATGAGATTTGAATCTCTAACATTGGAGATGGGTTGATTATATGAAGTCGTTTTATTTTGAGCTAACATATACACCTAGGAAAGGAAATAATGTTGCTGATACTTTGAGCAGGAAAACTCAGACTCAGGCTGTTCAGGAGTCTAGTGTCGAGTGGAAGATGATGACCTTGCTGGCTGAGATGCATGTGGTGGTTCGAGAGAACCAAGAATATATGAATCTAGTATTAGTTTTAGTGGAGTCTACACTTTTGAGATAGATCCAGGACAGGAAATATGAGAATCCAGAGTGTTTGAATTTGAGGGAAATCCTTGATGGTGGGGAGTCACCTTCAGATTAGTTTATAGATGAGGATGAGATCACCTACATCAGGAATTGGGTTGTGTGCCTATGAGCATGCGAGAGGAGATGATGCATGAATTTCATGCCTCAAAGTGGGTGGTACATCCATATGTGACCAAAATATACCATGACCTATAATGATAGTTTTGGTAGCCATGAATGAAAAAAGAGATAGCAGGGTTCATGAAACTATTGGGTCGGAGAGTGATGGCAAGAGGGGGGTGAATTGCCTTTTAAAAAAAAATTAGCAATTTAAAACAAAGTTAAAGCGCAGCGAAAATAAAAGAGGGGAAAGACACAATTTGATAACGGAGTTCGGCTTAAACAAAAGCCTACGTCTCCGCTCCCAACTCAACCGTTGAGAGGAGGGGGGTTAATTGCCTTTAAAAAAAAATTAGCAATTTAAAACAAAGTTAAAGCGCAGCGGAAATAAAAGAGGGGCAAGACACAATTTTATAACGGAGTTCGGCTTAAAAAAAAGCCTACGTCTCCGCTCCCAACTCAACCTTTGAGAGATTTACTACCGCTTTCTTTTTAATGGTTTTAGCAAGAAACCCACTAGACTTTAAGGTAGTCTAGAACCTATTACAGCTTGCTTTTAATGGTTGAGCAAGAACCCACTATCCTTCTTACAGGTGAAGGCTAGCTCACCTATGACTCAAGCCTTTTAAAGGGAAGGCTTGACTAACCTCTTCACACCTTGAAGGTGGTGTGAAAACCCAAACAAAAGGAAGATAAGAGAAAGAGGGGTTTGTAGGCACAAACCCAAATTGATGCTCAAAAAGATAAAGAATGAAAAACTGTAAGAGGAGAAGCCTTGGGTGCCAAAGGATTGATGAAGTTGATGAAGATCACTCCCAAGATTCTTTGATGGTGCTCCTTGGATGTGGAAGTGGGTTGGAGAAATTGAGGTTCCTTGAAGGAATCCGCCGGAGGTTTTCCAAATGATGAAAAATGTGTCTGTTGGCTTCCGTTGGCTTTGTTATTATTCCACACATGTTCCGGGGCTTCCTAGTCCTTTATTTATAGAGGGGGAACCCTCATATGGCCGTTCGGGGTCTTCGGAGCCGTTGGAAAAGTCTTCGGAGCCGTTGGGAGCAGGCTGGTCAAAGCCCAACGGCTAGTTTGACTGGCTCCACCGGCTAACCGGTGCTTGGCCATCGGTTGGCCGGTGCTTTGGAAAAAGGAGAGGCCTTCTGCCCAGGCACCACCGGCTGGCCGGTGAGGAGGCCACCGGTTGGACGGTGGTGAGACAGTAGGTGTCCCTTCTGTCTGGGTTCCACCGGCTGGCCGGTGATGGGACACCGGTTGGCCGGTGGTCTGGAATCAGTCCACTTTTGCCTTCTGGCTTTCTTGGCCCAAGACCTTGGCAACCTGAAATCATGCCTATCATCCAAAAACACTTAAAACAAGATTAGATAAATAAGAGAGTTATTGTGATCATGAAAATTAAACCACGAGGGGTACGAGAGGTACAACAATCTCCCCCTATTTTGATGATCACAATCACCAAACCAAGCAATGTAAAAGACTGAAATGAAAGGCATGCTTTAAAGGATAAAGCAAAGCATGAGAGAAAGATTTTTCCCCCAATCAACCATGAATTTCTCCCCCTTTGTGATTATCAAAATAGCACGGGGCATAAAACTTGATTGAGGGAAAGGTTGAAAAACAAGATAGAGTTTTTAAACCAATTGAAATTTTTGAGATTTGAATTGAAAGTTTTGAATTGAAAGTTTTGAATTGAAGGTTTTGAATTGAAAGTTTTGAATTGAAGGTTTTGAATTGAAAGTTTTGAATATAAAGCAAAAAGGCTTAAACGATCCTAACTCCCCCTAAATAAAAACAACAAATCACCGGGGAGAGGATTTAAGAACCGAGACAAATTTTGGTCCGGTGAGACTCGCTAAAAGGGATTTTTCAATCCAAACTTGTCTAGTGGCGGGTCTTCTCCTATGAAATTCATCATTAAAGGAAATGGTTTTGGGCCTTCCATAACGAGCATTTTTGCAATCGTACTCATAAATTAAGTGCCCAGGTTTTTTACAATAGTTGCAAAATTTATATTGGGAGCTCCCCCTTACAAAAATAGTAGGAGCATGGGAAGAGGAAGCTTGCTTGGAATAGCCAAGCCCTTGGGTGGTTCTAGATACGCATTGGGAACTAAGGAGCTTCGAAAGGTTATGTTCACCTTTGGTGAACTTAGCTAGGGATTCCCTTAAATCCTTGATTGTTGATTCCATAGAATCAACATCTGGAAGGTTTTGGATCTTGAGGGACAACTCCTCCTTTTCTTTGAGAAGTTGTTCCTTTTTGGAAGAAAGTTTTTTGAAATTCTTTTTTAAAGCAATAAATTTGGAAGAAAGTTCGTGAAAGCCTTCCTCCAATTGATCTCTCGCATGTTGGAGATCCTCATAAGATAAATGATTGAAAGAATTTGAAGAACTAGAGGATGAGGAGTCGGAAGAGGATACCTCATGAAATGCCATTAGGAATTTTTTACCGTTGTCACTTGAGGAGGAGGATGTGGAGCTATCACTCCATGTGGCCTTGAATGCCTTCTTATTTTCCTTTTGCTTGACCTTTTTCTTATTGAGTAGACAATTGGGCTTGTAATGGCCTTTCTTTCCACACCCGTAACATGTTACCTCGGGCTCGGATTTTTCGTTGGGTTGAGCCTTGCGGGATTTCTTCTTCTTGTGCTTCTTCATGAATTTGTGCATTTTGCGGGCAAGATTCTCCATTTCTGAATCGCCGCTTGAAGAGGAAGATGATGAGGAGGAGGAGCTTTCTTCTTTTTGAACTTTGAAGGCGATGTTCTTTGGAACTTTGATCGGTTTGCCTTCCTTTTCAGCTTGCCTCCTCATGGTGATCTCGTAGGTCATGAGGGATCCGATGAGCTCTTCGACCGACATGTTCTTGATGTCTTTTTCTTCTTGGATTGCCGTGACTTTCGGTGCCCATGTGCTTGGTAAGATCCAAAGGATCTTCTTGACCATCGTTTCTACAGACACATCATCACCAATGGACTTTCTCCCATTGCAAACATCAGTAAAACGTGTAAACATTTCAGTTATATTTTTAGATGGATGCATGGTAAAAGACTCAAAATCTTGACGGTACATATCCAATCGAGTATCCTTAACATTGTTGGTCCCCTCATGGGTAACCTCCAATAGTTTCCAGATTTCATGAGATGAAGTGCATGTGGAAACTCGATTGAATTCATTACGATCAAGGCCGCAATGAAGAGCGTTCATGGATTTGCCATCAAGCTCAAATTTTTTAATATCGGCTTGATTCCATTTGGATTCATCGGGAGAAGAAATAGAATAACCATGCATGAAAATTTTATAAATAGGATAACCTATACTTCTAAGAAAAGTGGTCATGCGGGTTTTCCAATAAGTATAGTCGGTTCCATCAAAGAATGGAGCACGACCCAAAGAATAGCCTTCGGGGGCGAAAGAAGTTGAAGCCATCACAAAGGATCTTGAATTTGAAACCGGTTAGGGTATTACTCAAATTTTCCCTCTGATACCAAATGTTGGGTCGGAGAGTGATGGCAAGAGGGGGGTGAATTGCCTTTAAAAAAAAAAAATTAGCAATTTAAAACAAAGTTAAAGCGCAGCGGAAATAAAAGAGGGGCAAGACACAATTTGATAACGGATTTCGGCTTAAACAAAAGCCTACGTCTCCGCTCCCAACTCAACCGTTGAGAGATTTACTACCGCTTGATTTTTAATGGTTTTAGCAAGAAACCCACTAGACTTTAAGGTAGTCTAGAACCTATTACAACTTTCTTTTAATGGTTGAGCAAGAACCCACTAGCCTTCTTACAGGTGAAGGCTAGCTCACCTATGACTCAAGCCTTTTAAAGGGAAGCCTTGACTAACCTCTTCACACCTTGAAGGTGGTGTGAAAACCCAAACAAAAGGAAGATGAGAGAAAGAGGGGTTTGTAGGCACAAACCCAAATTGATGCTCAAAAAGATAAAGAATGAAAAACCGTAAGAGGAGAAGCCTTGGGCGCCAAAGGATTGATGAAGTTGATGAAGAGCGCTCCCAAGCTTCTTTGATGGTGCTCCTTGGATGTGGAAGTGGGTTGGAGCAATTGAGGTTCCTTGAAGGAATCCGCCGGAGGTTTGCCAAATGATGAAAAATGTGTCCGTTGGCTTCCGTTGGATTTTTTATTATTCCACACACGTTCCGGGGCTTCCTAGTCCTTTATTTATAGAGGGGGAACCCTCATATGGCCGTTCGGGGTCTTCGGAGCCGTTGGAAAAGTCTTCGGAGCCGTTGGGAGCAGGCTGGTCAAAGCCCAACGGCTAGTTTGACTGGCTCCACCGGCTGACCGGTGCTTGGCCATCGGTTGGCCGGTGCTTTGGAAAAAGGAGAGGCCTTCTGCCCAGGAACCACCGGCTGGCCGGTGAGGAGGCCACCGGTTGGCCGGTGGTGAGACAGTATGTGTCCCTTCTGTCTGGGTTCCACCGGCTGGCCGGTGATGGGACACCGGTTGGCCGGTGGTCTGGAATTAGTCCACTTTTGCCTTCTGGATTTCTTGGCCCAGGACCTTGGCAACCTGAAATCATGCCTATCATCCAAAAACACTTAAAACAAGATTATATAAATAAGAGAGTGATTGTGATCATGAAAATTAAACCACGAGGGGTACGATAGGTACAACAGAAACGATGTTACACCTATCAGCAGGTGAAGGTAGAGCATCAACGACCTTAAGGTTTTCTACATTCGTTACCCATTCCGGAGTGGAACTGGGATGAAATGACAATGGAATTTGTGGTGGGTCTTCCGAAGGAACCAAGGAAGAATGAAACTATTTGGGTTATTGTGGATCGAATGAAGAAATTAGCGCATTTCTTGCCTATACAGAATACTTTCTCAGTGGATCAGCTGGGAGATTTGTATGTTCGGGAGATAGTCCATCTACACGGGGTGCCATCGACTATAGTTTCAGAACATGACTCATGTTTCACTTCATGCTTCTAGCAGGTCTTTCAGAAAGCGCTTGGTACACAGGTATTATTGAGCATGACTTTCCACCCATAGACAAATGGGTAGCCGAAGTATACTATACAAGTGCTCGAGGATATGCTGCGAGCATGTGTTCTTGACTTCAGTGGGTCTTGGTAAAAGCACTTGGATTTAGTGGAGTTTTCCTATAATAATAGTTATAAGGAAACTATATAGATGTCACCATATGAGGCTCTTTATGGTAGGCCATGCAGTTCACCACTATGTTGGATGGAGGTTGGTGAGTCAGAGTTGTTAGGACTGAGTCTCACGTAGGAGACGTCAGAGTGGGTTCAGCTGATTTGGAAAGGTATGGATATGGATCAGAGTAGGCACAATTCATATGCTGATAGGCAGAGATGACCCCTAGAGTTTATAGAGGGTGATCGTGCATTCCTTCGGGTGTCACTGAGGTTGGGTCACCGTAGGATATAGAATCAGGGCAAGTTGGTGCCTAGGTTCGTTGGATTGTTTGAGGTACTAGAGAGAATCGGGCCAGTGGTACACCGATTGGCTCTTTCATAGGAATATAGTACTATGCATGATTTTTTCATGTGTCACAACTACAACGATATCACCCCAAGCATGTGATCGATGCAGATGATGTTGATATTGAGATAGATGTGTCCTTTGAGGAGCATCCAATACGTGTATTGGATCACCGTGAGAAAGTGTTGCGGGGAAAGACTGTTCCAATAGTACGTGTATTGTGGAAACATGGGTGTGTGCAGGAGGAGACATGGGAAAGGGAAGAAAATATCCAGGCTGAATGGCCTAATCTTTTTGGCTCAGAATCTTAAGGAATCTTGGGAGTGCAACTCAAGGACGAGCTGTTATAAGGTGGGGAGATTGTAAGATCCCAACCTTTTCTAGAGTTGACTTGGGCTTGTTTTCAGATACTCTTCTATCCCTTTTGAGTAATTTTTATTTGATTTATAAATTGGGGTGTGTTTGGGTGGATTTTTAAGAAAAATGAAAGAAAAAGAGGTTGTGAACTGTTGGCGCACGGTTAGGGAAAATCATGTGCCCCAACCCAACAAACCGTGCAACCCTAGACAATGGAGAATTGCACGGTTGGTGCACAATTTTTTAAACCGTGCTCCCTCTTAGGAGTAACCGTGCACCCCTAAAATAATAGGTGCACGGTTCGGAAAAAACATGCACCCCAACCCAACTGACCATGTGCGAGAATTAATTAAGCCTGAAAATTAATTTTAAAATTTCCTGAACCCCCAAAACTCACCTATTTTGACCCCCATTTGACCCTAGGTCCACTTTCACATTTTTGGATCTCTTCAGATGAATTAAAATCCCTCCCAACCACCATTATTCAAGAATCGAAGCCCATATCGAAGGTCTTCTCCTCTCTCGGTTAGTGAATCTTCTCCCGGTTCTTCTCTTGTGTTTCCCTTGTTCTTTCTGCCTTCTTTCAGTGATGTAATCCGCTGTTATGGATAGATCTATATCTATTTGGTGAGATCTATATCTATGATTCTTGATCCAGATCTATATTTACAAGATCTTGATTTCTTTAATCATGATTTAGGGTTTTGAGATTCGAATCTAGATCTACGACATTATGCTACTTAATTTTTGGGGATTTCCATTTGGGCAATTATCCATCGGCGAATTGAGGTAGCTGGTCTAATCTTTAATTTCCATAGTCTTGATTTTTATACATGTATGAAAATTATAGAATTTCTATCATTCTTTGGCAATTTGAATTCCTAAATTGGGTTAATTAATATGGCCTATTGATTAATTGAAGTATTGTGGAAATAAATAATTAATTGGAGAATTAATTATGAGATTTAGGGGTTTTCCAATTAGATAATTAATTAGAGTATTAATTATGAGATTTAAGGATCATGATTTAGACAATTAATTGGAGAATTAATTACGAGATATCAAATTGATTGGATTGAGATAATTAATTGTGGGATTAATTATGTGATATTGATATTATAGATTGAGTTTATTAATTGTGGAATTAATTATGAAGAATTGAGATTTTGAATGAGATAATTAATTGTGGGAATAATTATGGGAATTGAGTTTGTGAATCTTGATTAATTAGTGGTTAAATTAATTAATGGGTTTGATGACTGAATTAATTGGTGAAGTAATTAAGGGTAATTATGTTATAAACTAATTGTTGAATTAGTAATGGAATTATGTGACTAATTAATTGCTGAATTAATTATGTGTTTATGAATAGTAACATGGTCATTAAAGTATGAAGTAAATAATGAGAAAATGGTCACTCTAATGTGTGTTTATGATTATAAACATGGTTATTCAAGTATAAAGTAAAGAATGAGAACATGGTCATTCTAATGTGTGTTTATGAATGGGAACATGGTCATTCAAGTATGAATTAAAGAATGAGAACATTATCATTATAATGTGTGTTTATAAATGGGAACATGATCATTCAAGTATGAATTAGAGAATGAGAACATGATTATTCTAATGTGTGATGTATGGATGGTAACATGGGCATTCAAGTATGAATCAAATAATGGTAACAAAGGTACTCCGAGATATGACCTCACTTGGGAATACTTTGGGATCCAGTATGAGATGAAGAAGGTATTGAGATATGATACCACCTTTGAATACCTCAGGCTACAACATGAACCGAAGCAGGTATTAAGATATGATATTACTTAGGAACACTTCGGGCTTCGACATGAGCTGAAGATGGCATTGAGGTATAGGTGTCCTTGGGAACCCAAGAGTTAATGTGGTTTAGTAAAGAATAAATGATAATGTTATAACTATTTACATATGCATTGTACTTATTTATTTATATATCTACGTACAATATTATCTGACTGGATATTGTTTTAGACACTATTGGTGGTGTCCTACTGAGTTGTACTCACACCCTACTCGGGCTGCCTGATCGGTACCTGAATAGAATTTATTGTTGCAGGTTAGGTTAAGGGAAGAGGCCCATGGTTAGATGGGTAATTTGGGGATGAAGATTTGATGAGGGAACCAGATGTGATTTGGTACCTGTTTTAGAGTTTTCAATGTCTTTATTTTCAGTTTTCATTTTAGACACTTGACACATACATTAACATGACATGTTTTTTTATTTAGTTTGGATATTATATCTCATGCTTTGATTGTCTTGAAATTGGAATTGTTTATGGTTATATATATTCTTCCGCTATTGTTTATTATTTCCATTGGTGTATTAATCTGATAAAAGAGAGTATGGTCCTCCCATGATCGACTTATCAGACCCTCACTACTAGTCAGCAGCCTCTGACATATGGGGAGACGCACTTGAGGTCATGTGACCGACTAGCTAGAAGCACCAATGTGTATCACTTGGGTCAGGACGTTACACTTGTGATCATGTTCCTCAATAATGTGACTTTATGCATCCAAAAGTCACACTTATTGAACTTATCATACATTTTATCGTTCCTTAATATTACAAGTACAATCCTTACTTGCTCTTTATATTCCTCATTACTCTTAGATTAAATGAGAATATCATCGATAAAGACTACCAAATTTTTTTCTATGTAGTCTCTAAAGACTCTATTAATCAAATCCATGAAGATTTCAGGGGAATTAATACGTCTGAAGGAAATCACTTTTAACTCATAGTGTCCATACCTTGTACGGAAGGTAATATTATGAATATATTCCTTCTTCACATTCAGCTGATGATATCTAGAATGAATATTCACATTTGAGAAGTACTGAACTCATCATATTTGATCGAACAAGTCATAAATCCTTGCCAGGGGATACTTATTATTTATGGAGATCTTGTTGAGCTCCTAGTAATCTATATACAGCCACATTGATCCATCCTTTTCATTTATAAAGATGACTGACACACCCCAAGGTGATGCACTAGGGAATATGAACCCTTTTTCCAAATGATCTTGTAACTGCTTCTTTAACTCCTCCAGTTTGATCAGGGCCATCCTATAGGGTAATTTTGATATAGAAGTGGCTCTTGGTATAAGATCTATAGAGAACTCTACCTCACGATCTAGGGAAAGTCTGGGTAACTCTTCAGGAAATACATCAGTGTATTCCCTCACAATGGAAATTTACTCTAGATTGATACCTTCCTTTTACTCAACCATTTAGGAGAGGTATGTTTATTCATAGGGTATCAACACCTGCATCATTTGAAGGATTTTACAAAGGAGATTCATGACCTTCCTTACAATTATTTAAGAGCATGGGATGGTTTGGAATATGAAAAGATATTTCTTTTTCCCAATAGTTAATGTGTGCTCTATATAATGATAGCCAATCCATGACCAGTATAATGTTAAATTCCACCAAGGAAAGGGTTCTGAGATTCTTTGGAAGAATCTTCCGACATATGCTAATAGGAGAAGATTCCAAAACTTGGGTTGTAATGATCGTACCACTATGTGTTTTTATAGATATCTCTACTTCAAGGTTTCGGGGCTTCGATTCAATAGTTCTAGAAAACTTGAAAGATATAAAGGAACATGTAGAACCATAATAAAATAATACTTTTTCCATTATTTAGTGATTAATAAGTGCACCTTGTATGAATTCATTTTCATACTCCACTTCAGTAGTAGTGATGTCATAAGATTTCTCTTTCTCTTTTTATTTTAGTGTTTTTTAACACTAATTACCCTCAAGTACCTGTGGTTTAGTGCATTCGCTACCATAGTTTCATTCCTCCCTATAGTTGAAGCATTGAACCATGGGTGGTGCATTATGATGTGCCTTCCTTTCCACCATCATATTGTTCGTCTTATTCATGTCTCTTCGACATTCATGAGCTTGGTGGCCTTATCTCCCACACTTGAAGCATTTCCTCGTCCCTTTAAGGCAATTACCATGATGCTTCTACCACATTTTTGACACATGGGTAGTTAGATCCTCTTTCCTCCTTTGTCATTTGAACCACCAGCTTAAAACTCCATTCTTCTCTTCTTATCTCCATAACCATGGGACCATTCACCAAAGTCCATCTCTACTTTGACAGCACATCGAACTTCTTCTTTGTAACTCCCAAAGTCTCTAATAGTTAGAGCCTTTCGAGACATGGTTTTAATCCACTAAAAATATATCCATTTTTCTATCATTGTTGATAAAAAAAATCTAGGCGTATCTTGAAAGCCTTGTGAATTTCTCCTCATAAGTCATGACATTCACCCTCCCTTTTCTTCAGCTCTAAGAATTCTCTCTCCATCTTTTTTCGAAGAGTTTGTGGGAAATACTTGTTAAGAAATATTATCTTAAAGTCTTCCCACTACATATATTCAATTTCATCCTCCATATTGATGTTCTTTATCAACACTCACCATTGATAGGCTTCTCCATATAAATGATATACTACTAGAGTCACCATATCCTTCCTAGAACAGTTGAGTAAAGAAAAGATCTTCTCTATTGAGTTAACCCACTGTTCTGTGATAAGTGGATCAGAAGATCCACTAAACATCAGTGGTTCTTGTCATATAAAAGACTCAATGGCTAGTTTATCCTTCTTTGGTGAAGTAAGACAGTCCACATGGTTCAATTTATTGTTCATATCCCGAGACAGCTGGGTAAAAATCGCCATAAAGTATTGAACTCCACCTCCCTTGTCATTGGGGATGACAATCAAAAAATATTTTCATTTTCCTTCACACGGGTTGTTGGCGTGGTTTATCCTAGTTCCCATAATTTTATAAAATATAAAAGGGTTTGAAAAAAATAGAAGTCAACAAAGAATAAATAAATAATTTATTTTTATGTGAAAATCAAGTCTAAAATCATATCTTACGAGATTCCTTTGTTTAGACTTCTTTTAAAACAATGGTTCTGGGATGTTTACCTATACTTAGACTTATCTTAAGGGTTGTCACCAATGTTATCTAATGAAAATTCTCAAATTAACTAAATAATACCTTTGATACCAAATACAATGACCCTACTTTTTCTTACATGACTATTTCATCATTTTAAAGTTAAATAACATAATAGTTGTACATTCAAGGATCAAAATGTTTAGTATCTTAGAAAAATTAGGACCATACATCAATTATACATAATAAAACATAATAATTATTAAAATTATTCTTATTTATCCACTTAAAATCTATAATGTTCTCCTTAGTACATGTAGTCACTTGAGGATATACATCAAAGAAAGAGGTGAGTTAAAAGGCTAATAAGGGGAAGGATAACATAATAGATTTAAGAGACACAAATCAATAGTAAATGGGTGAGCATAATCATCATAATAATTTTATAAGAACCATATCATCATCATAATAATGAGGAATAAATTTTAAAAAGGCATGGAATTTGGTGATGTATAAAAATGAAACATCATGTCATAGTGGTCAAATATCACACATAGTTGTAAACAAAGCTAGCATCATGTTCATGCATAACATATGTACATAAATCATAAAATCATCATTGTGAAAAAAGATAGCATAATTTTCACACATAATACACATAATTTCATGATATATATCACATTAAGCAATTCATTAGAGGGATATATAATTTCAGGCTCACCCATCACATCATAATATTCACATAATCATGCATGCCACATAGAACGTATAATAATTGTAGTTATGAAATAATACATGGAAAGGAATGAGTTTATTAAGGATTTAATAAAGCGTAGTTTCATGGATAAACTTTGGGGTTTCCAAATGAATAAGGTAAACATATTTGGTATAAACATCATCATTATTGTGTAAATAAGAAACAACTTAAGAGGAGTCAAAGATGTGTTTTGGAAAGAAAAATATTTTCGGAAAATATTTGTATTTGGATTAAAAATCAAGGTGGAAACATTTATATCCCTGAAAATTAAATGGAATAATGTTGAAATTATGTTGAAGTAATATTATTGGAATATAAATATCAAATATGTCATGAAAGAGGGATAACCCAAAGAAAAGGAGTTGGGTTCGAGAACCCCCTTACCTTAAATCCCGCTTTATTTTATCTATTTTTTTCCTCTTGAATGATAAAATTAGGTTTATTAAAACATTGAATCATAAGTGAATTATGTTTATTTATGTCAATATTTATAAATTATAATAATTTTATTATATTTTTTAATTTTAATTTTTGATTTTGAAGCATTTTGATATCACACTTTCTTTAAATTTTTTCTATTTTACTTCAATTTCACTGTTTTTTTCAAGGTCATTTATACATAAGTATAATTAATTAAAGAAGATTAAAATTAATATATTTATAAATTTATATAATCTAAATAATTTATTATATCCATCCATAGGGTTGGTGATAAGAAATGAATCAGAAACGTCTTCGTTGGTGGTTAACTGATCGTTAACAGAACATTGTCAAAAGAGTTGGATTGAGAAGTATGACAATTTAATATGTCATAAATATAATAATTTCAGTTGATTAACATCACTAATATAATGTTAAAATACCAATTAATTATCCTTATAAGATTTTGGGTTTAAAGTGATGGAGAAAAAGAGGAAGATGAGAGGAGAATGAGAGGAATAATTATTGAGCGCTTACCCTCTTCTTGGCATTGCTTATTCTCTACGGAACTAAACTTCTTTAATGCTTGGAGTTGGATGGATCCAGACTATCCCTAGATATGATAATAGGATTAATAGATAGGATTTTATTAGAGATTTGTATTTTTCAAGTGAGAGAGAGGTGTTTTTTCAAGGGGATGGGGAGGGGTTGTTTATAGTTGAGGAGATAGGTATTTTTGAGTTAAAATATTGGATAAAATACTATATCTAAGGTAAACCATGTAATAGTGATATTTATGACATTATAAACCATATATGAATTAAATAAAATGATTTTAAGACTTTTAATAACTTTATAATTTTAATTAATTAGTTTAATCAAAAGGAAATGTGGAAAAAATGAGAAAATATTATTTTAATATAATACTTTAGATTTTGGACTTTGGAAAGTACTTTTAAGGTTTGGAAATATTTTTTATTGTATTTTAATGAAAAATTTATCAAATTAATTATTTTTTGTTGAGTCTCAACTTCTATATATGATTAGGTCATTATCACATCATAAATGATACAATTTAAGATACACCAGTTACGAGAAAAACTGTATTTTTACTATTCATCTGAAAATTGAAGTATTTCAGAAAATTACCAAAAAACCAACATTGAAGAACTTATATATTTTTATTTCAAAAATTATATTCATTTTATCAAAATAATTTTCTAACATAGGTAATTTTAATTTTTAAATATAAAAATTACGATTTTTACAAAATCCTTTAAAATACAGTTTATAAAAAATGTGATTATATTTTCCTTGAGTTTTTAATCATGATATTTATTTTTTATCATAATAATATTTATATTTACTTAAATTACTCATGATAGATATTATTTATATTATAATCTATTATTTTGAGGTTAAATTACTATTCCAATGGTCAGGTTACTATTCCCAATGGTTACTATTCCAACAGTCACATTACTTTTCTAATGGTCACATTACCTCTTATAAATACCTATTCATTACTTAATTCATTATTAACCTCAATTAATCTCAAGGTTCTATATTTTCATTTTCTATAATGTTGATTGGTTTACTAATATTTTGTTTCATTTCTATAGTGTTGTTCATGGAGGGATGATTCTAGCTGATCATGGTGATCCAAATATCCCCATTGTAGTATTTCTATTTTCTATTTTTCCCCTTATAATATTTTGAATTTTTATGGTTTTAGTCATTGGATAATGTAATGATTTTCATTAATGAATTTAAGTTTTGTTGGTTTCTCTATGTGCTCTATGTATATAATACTCATATAATATAATAAAACACACATTTATTTATGAAACAATTATCATTTAAAAATTTCATGTTGTTACAATGGGTAACCTATAATTTATTCCATGGATACTAAGGGTTTAACATGGGAAATTATAGAGGCGAGTCTCATTGATAAAAATAAGGGTTCATGTAAAAAAAGTACGAAAATCACAATGAAACCCACCATGTCACTGTGGTGTTTATTTTATGTTATTTTAAGTATTTGAGATTCATTTTAATTTTTTGAGAAGTTTCAGATTGAAAGTTGGAAAATTTGGATTTTTTTTCTAGCACAAAGTTAAGGTGCACAATTTAGGGTAAACCGTGTGAATACCCTTATAAGTTTCTAGGTAACACTTAAGTGCAGTTCATTCTGAACATCCATAGTTTGAGTTGCACGAGTGATGCACGATTGAGTCTAAACCATGAAGATCCTAGGGGAAACCATACAAAACATCTAGTATGTAATTGTGAGGGTGCCCAACTTGTGCATAGTTTGGTAAACTGTGCGAAAAACGTGCAGATTGACTCTGCAATTTGATAGTTCCATTTGACACAGTTAGCGCATAGTTCTTATAACCATTCAGAGTATCAGGTAAACTATGAGAGTGAGTTTTGGTCTAGGTAGTGACCTACACATAGTTGGCGCACAAATTGGAAAACCATGTGGCCAAACTGTGCGACCTTCCCAGATTCATTAAAGTTGGAATTTTGGAAATATCCCCTACTTAATTTTAACTCTCCAACTCTCATTTACCCCTCTCATTTGAACAGACTAGAAAACCTCCTTGGGAGTCTACTCCCTCATTTATTCCATTTCGATGGCTTCTTCCCTCGGTTTGAAAAAGATTTATCTATGGTAGGTCCCTCTAAACCCCTTACTCTATCATATTCCTTCTTTTCCCCTTGAATTATCTCATTAAAGAAACCCTAATAATCATGTGGTTCAATTTTAGTGTTGGGGTTGGTCTAGATCATGGGGTTTTTCTCGTGTAAGGGTTATAGAGGGAATGCCTTTTCTTGTGGGATCATTCTTCATCGTTAGTGATGACTTCTGACTTGATCGTCGTTGAACCAAGGTATGTGTTTTTGTGATTTTCCTTAATTTGGTACACCATTTAATAATCGGTTTTTTAAAATGTTTTATTTCATCAATAATACCTACATATGATAGTGGAAATGGATTTCATAAAGGTTCCAAGGAGTTTCTCTTTTATCCTAAAGATTTTACTTGGCATTTCAAGTGGTACTTAAACTTCCAAGTCTTTTTAAAAGTATTAAAGAGTTGTTTTAGTTAAAAAGTGAAGTTTGAAATGATTTGACCCTATTTGGGTTAGGAATTGAATTGAGAAGTAGTGGTTTCACCCTTTGGGGATTTTAATGAAAAAATGGTAAGTTGGTTTACTGATAGATTCTCAAATGGTTTGTTAAATTGTTTCAGGTTTTTTTGGAAATGGATTTTAAATGTTTTATTTAAAAGAATGGGTTGAAATATATTTTCAAACCATTAGAAGATGATTTGGAATTCTGAGACCAGTTTGATGGATGGCTTGTTTAGAACTTTTAATTAGTTTTAAAATAGCGTGGGTGTGTGAAACCCTCTCAACATCCTTTGTTGACTTGTAGCCCAAGGGGTTTTTTATCACTTGGATATGGATTATGGGCCATGAGGCATTTTTTATATCCTGATTGAGAGGAGAAAGGGGTTGTTTCTTACGAGGGTATAGGAGGTGATACGCAATTTCCACCTTTTCATTATATTGCTTCTTGTGATTTATCACCTCCTATTGATTGACATGTATAGGTATCCTAGGAATCTTAATTAGGGAAGATAGATGGTTACTATCTAAGTCCCGATTAGACGGACTAGATCCTCATGGTGTTGGAGATAATGGGGGAGTGCCGTTGGTGAGGGTAAACTGATTGGTTGTTGACATAGGGATGCATTGATAGGCATGATGATGGTCCCACTAGAGTATGTATAGGGTCACCTCATGATATGTTTAGGAATATCCCATGTTTACTTGATGATTATTTTTAGGGAACTTCCCTTCCTTGTTTTCCCTTACATGATTGGAACACATGGCACCATGCCTTCCCTTTGCTTGCATCCTTTCTCTTACAACATGGTGTTGGGTTGTTTATTTATATTTTTCTAGCATTTATCATGTATTGTTAAAGTTTTTTTAAAGATATTTAAAAAGGAATTTATAAATTTATTTTTTAAATGTGTATTTGGAATGGAATTTTTTTTAATTTAAAATGGGGTCAAGACCTGGTAATGGTTTTAAAGCGATTGTTTCCATTTAATTCAAAGAAATAGAAATTTATGAAAGAGAAATTAAATTTTTATTAGTTTATATGTACTTATTTATAGAAGATAAGGAAACCTATTTTTTATTTTATTTCAAACTAGTGTAAATTAAAATGTAATGAAAATTGTAAGGATTGCACAATCTCTATAGTGCTTACCTACTGATCTTGGTTTTTCTCACACACTGCATGCACCATTTGGTGTATACAGCTCTTATGTTCTTCTTTCAAGTGACTTTTCTTTGGTATTATAGTCTGAGATATCTTTTTTGTTTGTGTCGATGGTTGGATTGAGATACGTGGAGTGAGCAAGGGTCACATGGAGATCTTGGTAGTGGATTAATTTGGGTTTTTTATCTTTCTTTGTTCTTGATATGTATATGTATCATCCACTTGGCTTGGATCTCTTCGATTTTTGTATTTTTATGTTTATGTTTAGGTTCTTAAGTTTATGTATGAGATTTTGTATTTTATATTTAGTTTCTTATATGTCACCTTACTTATAGTGATTACTCTAATTGTATGTTTTATTTTGGATCTGCTTCTTGTATATTAAGGGTGAAATAATTCCCATTGATTATTACTTGAGACCCTGAAACTATTTTTTGGCTTGGGGAAATCAGGAACATGCCTCGGGTATGAATCAGACCAACTCAGGCTTCCAGTGGATGGACTTCCTAGGCTGGTTCATTTCAAAATGGCATCAGATCCAGGTTCTCAGTGGGTCCTCGATTTTAGGATATCCTCTATTATTTGAGTAGTTGGTAGTGTGAAGATAAGGATGTTGGGACTTAGGAGGTAGGTGCAGGGACAATGTCGTGAGCTCTTTCTTGCTTCGAGCCTCAAGTTTCCATGGGTATTTGATTTTTTTTGATTTTATCTTTCCATTTGATGGAATTTTTGGATTATAGTTTTATTCCTATAATGATGGTTCTTTGATCCTCAATTCCATGGCTTGAGTTACATTGGGGGACTGTGTTTGGTGTTTGGGATGGAAATAGAGAAGGAGATCAAAGCGTGATCTTTTCTTGTAGGGCATGATAAACCATACGACAACCAAGAACTTGATGCCTAATACATTGTAGGGACCAATACATGATTGGTATGTGACCATCAACCATGTATTGAATTTAGACATGGTTCTGCATCCCGCTTGATTTTTCTATTTAGACTACTTGATGCTTGGATTTTCTAGTGTGTTAGGGTAATGGAAAAAGAGTCAATACATGTTGGAATTTTTGAATTGTATTTTTGGTTGAGTCTTTTGTTATACCTTTATTTGTGTGATTTCACTTGTGATTTGAAATCAGTTTTGTGTGTATGAAAATTGGATTTTATGAAAAAAATATTTTCGGTTAAAAAAAGCCTCAGGGAATGTTGGTTAAATCTATTGGATTTCATAGATCTTTTTAAATGGGAGATTTCTATTTAAATTTTTTGAAATTTTTTAAGTGTGATTGATTCTCTAATAAAGTGCACACAGTGTTCTGAAAAGTTGACTCTCCTATTTTAAGGGAAGTTGGCGATTTCTAAAACTAGATTTTAGGGTTTATTTGGAATTTTCCCTTAGAATGTTTGAAAAGGGTAAGTGATTAGAAGTGGTTTTAAAACAAGAGTGTTTTATCATGGAATTCAAAAGGTGTTTTGTGTTTAAAAATAGGATTGTGTTTTTATGAAATAGTTTAATAATCCATTATGTAATTACTCATTTTCATACATGAATTTTAAATTCAAAAATAATTTGAATTTTTAATTACTGGATTGGTTGAGTTTTTTTAGATATTTAGAATGATATTTAAAGATTTGGGACGTCTTAAGGTGAGGTTTTTAGATGTGGGATGAGACTCAAAGGGTTAATCGGTTGTTCGGGTGAGCCTCCTATGATTCAGGTTAGGTTTTAGTAATTTTGGAGGATTCTTCCTAGGGAGAAAAGTTTGGGGCACACGATTTAAGGGGAACCGTACAACACCCTGACTCACTAGGAATTTTCAGTTAAAATTATTCTAAGAATTAATTGAATGCACTGTTAAAGAAATTTTAAGGGAAAACCATGAAAGGTTGTAGAGGAAACCATGTGAGAGTTTCATAGGGGTTTTAGAGCAGCCCGTATAGTTGGCACACAATTTGGTAAACTGTGCAACCAAACCATGTGAGGTGGAGGGTTTGAGGTAGTGTTATCTACACAGTTAGCACCCCATTTAAAAAATTGTGATACCAAACCATGTGACCCATTAAAATGTTTTTTTACATTTTCCTCAGTGAATTATAAGAGGGTAACCCCCTCTTTTGCTTCCTCCTCCTCATGCATGAACCAATCATCCCTCCACCCTTGGATCCCTCTCCCCTTTTGATTTGGGGTAGATTTTGAAGTCATCCTTCGATGATTTAAGGTGTGTATCCAACTCTTATAGCCTAAAATATTCTCCTCCCTTCTGCTTTAATCTATGTTTCCCAATTTAGGGATTTTATGCCGATTCCCCCAGAGCATCGTGGAATCAGCTGAGAAATAATGGGATTTCATGATGCTTGCGTATAGGGAATCCCGAGACAACGTTCACATCTCATCGTATTTCGTTTCATTGAAGTATTCCATTATAGTGATTTTAAAATCTTTTAGGACTTAAATTAAATTAAATCAATTATTAATTTTTCATCATGTGTTAGGGATTTTTTCTGGTTTGTGTTTGGGAGTATGCTACAGGTTTCTGGTGAGTCGTTAGTGACAATTCTGGTGCGATGTGGTTTACTGGTGAGCTTCTAGACTTTTATTCCTATTTAATTCAAAATGTAAATTTTTGGATTTCATTATAATAATTTATTAAGTAATTATAATGTGATTATAGTTAATTAATTTTGGTGGTTTTTTAGAGACAGGGCCTTAGGTTTCTTTTAGATGATGGATAGATGGACTTATTGAGCCTTGGTGGGAGTTTCTAAGATACTTTGAAAAGTGTTTTCACTTCATTATATGGTAGGTGGTTGTTATGAATCTACCCTTTAGTATTATGATTTTTCTTATATGTATATGGCATGTGTGGCCCCACCACTTTGGGTGGTGGTCCTCTTAATTGTTTAAATTGCAAATATAAAAATTAAAGACTAAGAATTAATTACAGAAGGTGTATAGTGCCTTGATGTACCCTCAAGTATCGGATGGACATTTTATCTTCCGATGTAAGAGGATATTAATTGTAATGGATACGATATAGTGGCCTTAGTGGTCGGTGACCTGGTGACATCTGGGTAGGGAGGGGTGATGAATCGTGAAGCAGGGTCGAGGGGTTGGCCATGGGATATACCCTAGATTCAATGGGATCATTGAGATGACTGTGGGGTGTGTGTTCCTCCACTACTAGGACATGTCTATTGAGTGGTTAGACCCTATAGAAACTGACAAATGAGATAGGTGTTCAGACTAACCTAGGACACTAAGGAAAGGGAATGGGATTAATTCTATTTCCCTCATGTGACTTGCCTAAGAGGCCAAGGGGGCCTCAATTAGACATAGTGGACCCTAGTAGATTCCCCTGTGATATGCGGTCCTAGCTCGAGGGTGGACTTAGAAATGAGTAGGTATGGTAGCGGGTGTCACCTTAGAACATGTACTGATGATGTAAACCTAAGGGGTTATAGATGATGATATTGGGATTGGGTGTTCAGATAGACCTTGCCATGTTTTTATTTTATTTTGATATGGTATGTGATTTCCCAAGACTCTTGGAAATTGGCCGTGGCCCTAGAACTGATGTGATTGTCTGAGATGCTTGGGAATCACCCATTAACATGGATGAGACCCCAGGATTCCTAGTATGTTTGGGATCTGGTCTCATGGTATATTTTGGGAGGATTCCTAGCTCTAACATCATCCAGTGATTTAATTGATGTGATAGTGTATACCTAGAGGTGGAACCTAGGATCCAGTATCAGAACATTTGTGTCCACATGTATAGGAATGATTGATATGGAAGGGGTTTCTTCATTATTATGATTCCATTATGAATGACCAGGTGTCATGATTCAAATGGAGATACCATTAGACCATTGTGAATACTTGTGATTCCCACGATTTGAATGGTGTTATGAGGTGTTGGGTGGGTTTATTCCCCCATGAACATATGTTTTATATCTTAAGGGTGATTGTTTTATCCCCTCGATTGATGCTTAAGATACCCCCTTAGGATCAGGTGGATGTTACCCTGATGGTTTGGCTGAGGCTCCATGTAATTTTGGATGCCTAGGAGTATAACCATGGGATTTGGGGAGGGTATTCCCTTTGATTTCCTAGGTCACCCAAGAATCAGTCCTGCTTGGATGTATAAGATTTCCTAGGGCCTCCCCCTCCTCGGAATCAGTCATCATCCTGACATTGAGAATACCCAATTATTACTATGGGGTTCATCTTAAGGATTTTATGATGAGGAATTCTTGATGATACCCTAGGGTCCACCACTCATTGTGATAGAGGCATGTGTGTTAGATTCCTAGGGCATGGAAAAAGGTTTCTCTAAGGTGATGCTCATGCTCAGTGACATTCTGGCATTGGCCGGGGTAGGTGTAGTTGATCAAGGTTATGGACCTAAGGATCAAAAATGATTATTGGTCATGGAACAATGTATATGTATGTGCCTTTTGGGTGGTTGGGATATTGGTTGGTATGGTCAGCATGATGTGCTCAAAGACTTTCCAACATTGAGTTGAAGCAAGTAAAAATGGGGGTTTATTTATTTCTTCATACAATTTATTTATTTATTCTAGATGATCATGGAATGTGCACATAAACTACATATACTAGTTATGTATGGGACTATATTAGTGTTTCCTTATTGAGTTTTTTACTCACAACCTGCTTGAATCACCATTGCACTGGGGTACCCAAGAATACCCTCACTTGGATGCATACACAAGGTGGGATGAGGTCTGGTATTATGTGTTAGATATGGAGCAGCTCGAGTGGGACCTAAAGATCAGGATGAGGTATGGATCGAAGGGGTTATGAAGACAAAATATTTATTTATTTATTTCATTTAATGTATATGTTAAGACTAGTGGGTGACTGTTTATATATGTATGTGTTGGGACCATGGTTATTTGTTGGCACCAAGGTTATTTAAAGATGAAAATTGATGGTATGTTGTGTTTGCTGTCAATCCTCACAGGGTTGATCAAGGAGTTTCCAAACTCGAGAAGGTTGTTTTCTGGATAGTTGGTTTTATGTTGGAAGTTATAATTAGAGAGTTAAGTAGGAATAAAGTTTTATAGAGATATAAAACTGATCCAATCCATATAGGAGGATTCAATATTGAAGGTGGCACAATTTTATAGTGTTTCCTAAATTTTTGGTCCTGAAAATCATGGAGGAAAAAGATTTAATGCCTTGGAAAGTTTCATGAAAGTAATATTCTCCGATTCGGTGAAATGATTCTATCTTAAAGGTAGAGTTTTGTGAAATTTAAGAAGTTTTATGAAATAAGGTTGCATGAAGAAGGTAGAATAAATATTGGTAAATTCTAAAGTCTCATGAAAGATTGAGTTCTGCGAACCGGTATACGTTAGTGAATTTAAGGTACCATGAAAACTAGGAGTTTCATGGTAAGGAATTTTTTTGAGATAGGGTTATTTTTTCTTATAAACAGGACACACATCATCATTTGAAGAAATGAAGTTTTAGAGGAGGACTTATCACTCTGAATTGACATAATACAAACACAAACACATTTCTTACATGAAACAATAAATTTACACAAATACATGTTTCAAAAAAATTATGGTTGAGAACTAAGCAAAGTAAAATTATTTTAGTGAAGGGGGTTTTACAAAAGTTAGGGGTTATTCCAAAATTGGATGTTTCATGAAAATGGAAGTTTCATGAAATTACTTTCATAAACTAAGTTGAACTTTGGAAAATTTTATGGAATACATTGAAGAATTATATTTTGATCATCATGATGAAAAACACCATTATCATGTACTCAGGTATGAATGTGACCTTCAAGTTGATAAACTAAGGAAGAATCCACCCAAATCAGGGAGTTTATGGAAGTGGTTTGAGGGAGCCATGCGTTGTCCCTAAAATTATTTTAAAGGTAGATATCCTAGAAAAAAGTGACCATGAATGAACAATCTTAATCCATGAAATATAGTAAATCTTAGTAGACTCTAGCATGATTGACACCCAGTCGATGTATTCTCCCCAAACTAGCCCTTAGTGATGAACCAAGTAAAATTGTTGTGTTGTGTTTCTATTTCAACATATGTGAGTTGGGTGATTTCACAATTCAACCTAATATGTTTAACAAGTTTATACCAATGTGGGGAAAATATCCATTTAATTCAAAGAAAAATTTGACACCCCGATTCACCACTTCCATCTCAGGGTGTCCTAGGGTCTAACAAGTGGTATCAAAGTTAGGTTGTGGGTACTAAATCTATTATAAAGTCTTGTTTTTTGATAGATAATACAATAAATGTTATGGGATTCCTCCTATTTTATGGAATAAACTTCCATATTTGTAATAATATAATTAGATCTCACCTACGATCTCTTGGGATAGAAGTTCTCTTTTCCACAGTTCAAGGGATTCTGGTCAGTGATCCGAAAGTACTGTTTATGACTGAATTAGATAGGAAATGTTTGATACAAATTCCAAAACTCAAAATGATATTAACAGAGCTCTATCATATCCAATATATTTGAAACTTATGAGTTTAACTATAACAAAGTCCATGTGTGGGAAACTGGAAAATATATATGAAGGGGATAACATAGTTAAGGAGGCCAAACTCTAAGTTCTACAAAAGAAGTATGATGATTTAAAAATGCATCCTGATGAAAATGAAGATATTTTCTTTAATAAAATTATCAAATTTTTTGGATAAATTAAAGGTATTGGTGAATAAATTAAGGATATTGATTTTTTAATGAAAATTTTGTGAAGTTTTCCATATTTTTAAAATTTGAAAGTTTTAGCACTTGAGGAAAGGGATTTGTCTATGATTTTCTCTTAACGATCTACCAAGCAGTATAGTGTCCTATAAAATGAGAGTTAAACTATAAGAGACATTAATTCAAGAAATTAAGGATATGGAATTAAAATCCACGAAAAAACATGACATTACTAAAGTCAGTGATGATTTATAAGAAGTGGATGATGAATTTCATTCTCTTGTTTCCAAAAAATTAAAGAGAGGAAATGGAAGATTCAAAGGAAATCTTCCTTTGGAATGTTTTCAATGTGGTAAAGTATGGAAAATTGTTGCAAGGTGCTCCAGAAAATTTTATATTGAAGAAAGTGAAGCAAATATCATACAGAGGCCTCATAGGAGGTTCCTGAAAAAAGGAGACTTCAAATTAGGAAAGAAATTTCAAAGGAGTATATTCGTTATCAAAGAGGAACATAATGATAAAGTCTTTTTATAGGAAGAAAAAAATATATTTTAAGTTTTATGTTGAAGATTCCATGGTGGCTACAATTTAAAAGGAAGAACCTACTAAATAGGAATAAAATAATCCTAATGGTGTTTTCGATCTCATGGTGGAACTTGAGGGTGAACTTGACAATATTGAAATTCAAAGAAGAATATAAAGATTAGAGATTTTCTTAAATAATCCTCATAGTATGTGAATAAACTTAAAACCTAGATTAATTTACTCTAAGGGGAAAGAAAAAAACATTTGAAAACTCATGAAAGCTCTGGAGAGGCTGTAGAGTTTAAAATGAAGTTTGAAAAGCAAGAAAAATTTATTAATGACCTTACTTTGAGGTTTGATTAGAAATATTAGATAACCTAGGATCATAAATAAAAATTCTTTACCTTATGAAGCAAGTAGGAAGATAGAACAAAAAAAGGGAACCAAAGAAGAAACTAAAATTTGGAATATTATCATATGAAGATCTTTTGGAAAGAGTAAAACATAGCTCTAAAGGTGTAGAGAAATATTTGAATGATCAAAGACCCAATTTTATGGGAAAAAGTGGAATTTGTTGTGATACCAAAACATTAAAGGAAGGAATAGTGATGGGTAAAAACAAATAGAAGCAAAAAAGTTAATCATATATATGTCAATACAAAGGCACATGAAGTTTTAAAAAAGATATCTTCAAGTAAAACAAAGTATGGAAATGAAAATAATCCTCAATCATCAAGGGATAATCATTAACTGAAGATTTATACAAAATATGGGTACATGTGGAGGAATGAAAGTGATAATATATTTCATCTTATAAAATGTCAATTATATTGATTTTTGGGCCATGCCATGTCTTATTGTGAAGTGGAAATGAGCTATCTGAATGGAGGAAGCACCGAGTAGTTAACAAAGGAGAATGAGATCATATCCACTATTATACAAAAGAAAAAATTTATATGGATATTATTTTTGTTGTTCTAACTTTGGGCATAAATTTGTTCATTACAAGTAAATAGGAATTGGAATTAATAATTACAGAACTTAGAGACAAGTGAATATAATTCAACCAAGAAAAATAACCTTGGAAAATAGGTATTCTTCTTTGGAAGAATAAGATGAGTATGATTTAACCATGCATGTTGATAATAAATTAGAGAGTCTATATTATGCTTATACTCAGCCAGGTATCTCATGGAAGTAAACGAAGAAGATTGAGAAAGAAAACTTGGAAGAGATCACACTCAAAGTTATAAAGAATAGTAGAAAATGGATTCTTGATAGTGGATGATCATCCCACATGATAGGGAATATGAATTTATTGAAAAATGTTAAGGGAAGAGTTGATGGAATAATGCAATTCGGCAGTGATGGTTCCTTAACGATTAAAGGTAGTGGAAATACCAAATGGATAGGTGTTGAGACAAAGAAAATGGAAGTGATCTATGTGGATGGTAGGTTTCACAATCTTCTGAGTGTGAGTCAACCAACACTATATATTTTACCTTTAATAGTGTTTGGATTTATCAGTGCTAAAAAACCACTGATAAATGGGGGTCTTTATCAGTGCTAAAAATGCACTAGTAAAGGGGTAGATTTTATCAGTATTTTTTTACTAGCGTTGATAAAGACCCCCCTTTATCGGTTTTTTTCTAGCACTAATAAATGGTATATTTAATAAAAAAAATTAAATTTCATTAAAAATATTATATTAATATATAATTATATTTATATTGATATAAATATAATATATTTTTTAAAATATGATTTAGATAAAGCTAAATATGCATTTATATTTAATATATAAGATATTTAGTGAAAAATGTCTTATAAAATAATTAAAAAATAAGATTAATTAATAATTTGATAATTGTTACCGATTAATAGTCATTTAATAACAATTGGATGACATAAAATTTAAACGAATTAATGGGTGGTCTAAGATAAGTTTAAAATATAACTTGAACTTCCAATGGCCATAACTTTTGATTTGGGTATCCGTTTGGGCTCTACCACATATCAAATCAAATATTTCAATGATATATATGGTATGGTTACCAGGGGAACCCTCGATCATGTTTCTTAAGGAAAAAAGGCCCATAAGTTCTCAAAAATCGAGTTTTTAGTCGGGGTATCCCATTTTTTTACATTTGATGGAATTTTAGCATCGTTTAAGGAGTCTTGGGTAGACTGCATTTATTCATAGATATTACATTAATATTGATAATATGGTTTTGAAGTTTTATCATTTTTTATAATGTAGTTTTATTTATAATTAAATACATGCATATTTTCTTATATTTACTTATAATAAATCAAATATATAAATACAAATTTAAACATATTTAAATAAATATGTATTTTTAAATATATAAAAAAGGAAATAAATATTTATTATTCATTTTATTTAAAGTAATAAATTATCCATTTTTTACATTATAAAAATCCATTAATATGTATATATAATATTTATATATACATATGTGTGTGTATTAATAAGCACATATATATTTATATTTATATTAAAATATATATAAATAAATATTAATATATAATATATTTAAATAAATATAATTATATATATATATATATATCACACATTTCTAAATATATAAAAATAGATAGAAATGTCGTAAAATATAGAACAAAAATGCATGACAGAGTGGTAAAGGCATCTAGTCACATAAGGGAGGTCCTAAGATCAAATCGAGGCACACACATGTATTTGGGGGATATTTTTAATGCCAAGGAAAGGGGGTGGGGGTGCACGATGGACATTGGGGAGTGGAAAGTGCTAAGAAAGGGGGCTTACAAGCATTAGGAAAGAGGGTGTGATTGCGTGAAGATGATAATTTTTTTTTCATTTTTCTAACAATGATAAAAAAAAGAATTGACAAAGGGTGGATTTATCAACATTTTTTAATGATGTTAAAGACAACCTTTATTATTACTAAAAAAGTGCCGATATAGGTTGGAATTTAACATCACTCTAAACATAAACGCTAAAAAAATCCTTGTACTAGTGCTGTTAAAGAATTGATTTACAATAGTGAGCTCTGTGAATCAGGAATGGTGGTGATATTTTTACTTCCTAAACCATCCCATGATCTTATAAAAATAAAAGGAAGATTATGAATATCCTTTATTGAAGCATTAAAATGTGTGGGTAATGATACCAAATAAAGAATCATATCTTTCCCAAATATTTTATATGAAGTAAGCTTTCATCCTAGGATACATGACTATGATAAGGGAATATATTTATTTATTTCTCAAATAACTACTTGGCCTTCCCCTGAATTTTGTGGTAAAGATCCCAATGGATATTATACTTGATGTGATGCCTATATCTAAGACCCCTTATAGTATTTCCTTGATATAACTATAGGACATATATAATAAAATGTAATAGAATTTGGATAAAGGGTTTATACACCCTAATGTACCACCTTGGGGTGCACCAGTTCCCTTAATCAAGAATAAATATAGATCAATGTGGTTTTAAATAGATTAACAAGAGATTAATGGGATCACTATAAATAATAAGTATCCACTACCTCAAATTGAGGCTTTTTTTGGTCAATTTTTAGGTCCTCTATACTTCTTATAAGTGTATGTTCATTCTAGCTATCATCAGATAAATATGAAGAGAGAATATGTAATGCCTCGACCCCAGAGTTCTAGAGTTGATGTATTTTTTTATTAAATTGGTATGAATACAAAGAATAAAATCCTGAAGGACAGATCAATTTAGCAGTCTTGGAAATCCAAATTATATACATGATACCCATAATACATTGGGAAATAGGAATTCTTATTTAAAGAGTTCTTATTTATAACTCGGGGAAAGGAAACATAATAAGAGTGAGCTCAAATTCTCAGTAAGAGTAAGTAAAGAGGAAGAAATAATGAATCAATAGGAATAAAATAACATAGCATGGTAAATAACTAATTACACATTCCATACAAATAATTAGATAAGACAATATCAATATGACATGGTAATAAACTGAAAACACATTCCACAAAATCAATTAACTGAAAATAGAATGCATCCATAGATATGTCGATGAAAAATCTCATGGATAAATAATAAATGAATACTCAATAAAGAAAATTCTTAATTATCAGATGTCATGTTTCCCAGTAACATGATACCCTTACCATTAAGAGATAGTTTAAACTATTTGGTCAACTAATTCTTCTCATGAGACTACCGATGCATCGAGGGGCTTGCATTAACCGGTCCCCAACCTGTAGGTATTTACTTAAATGGTACCCAACCCATGTATTGAATTTCCAAATCATTCCTCATATATCAAATAAATAAAGTTATTTATCAAATATACATATTTAATAAAGAATATAGACTTATCAATAATACCTCATAGTAGGATAAGTAACAATAAGGGTTGTTGACATTAAAACATTCTTGAGGAAAAATAAACTTTACACATTCCAAAGTGTCCCATACCACTTGAAAAATTTAACTCATAATTACCCATGAATTAAATTAAACTTATAATATCATGAGAATAAGCAGATTCATGATATATTATGTCAAAGGGCAGTATATACACAAAAAAAGTGAATTGGTTCATAACAAAATAAGTCTTAATGGAATATAAATTGAGACTAAATCCTTTACCTTATCCTTCATTTTTGTTATGTGGTCTTTATATTCTTGTATAGGGGTTTAAAATATGTTACCAACTAATATAATAACCATAATCACATTTATAATACCATATATTAACTTCTTATAATATCTCATTATCCATTTGTTAACAACTTTGATTGATTTTACTATTTCAAGTATTAATTGCCTAGTTTTCTAGAGTAAGTTTTAACTTTTTATTTGTTGTTATCATTAATTAGATCATGGTTTAATCATATAAATAATTTAAAACATTAATTAATTATCATATATAATTATTATATATATATTTATAGAAGTCCATAATATTTGGAGATTAGAAATGAAGTGCACCATTCATGGAGACGGTAGGCCGTACGTACGTATAAACGCTACTTTAATTTATTTTTTTATTAAAAGAATGAAAAATAAATGAAAAATATGTATATTATAATTACATTATAAAATCTATGTTATATATGTTACGTATTTTTATTAAAACCATCATTTATACATTCCATTTATGGCATGAACAAGTCAGATCGCTTTGAGGGGGCGGTAGTCCACACTTCCACAAACGAAATTATCATATTTACACAAGATGGAAAGAAAAAAGGTATGTTATAAATAAAAATTAAATAATAATAAAGACATTATAAATATAATATATAACAAATATAAACATATTTTTTTATCCTAATGGACCCCATGATAGGTGGTAAGGGAAAAATGAACAATCATCATTTTGTGAGGTAGTAGTTTGTAAAGACCCGTAAAATTCAAGGGAAATTTTTTCTTAATTTTCTTTAGAATTTTACAAGAGTGCGGTTTCTGACGGAACCTGATTCCGAGGCCCGGTGTGCCCGGAATTAATTTCTGAAGTTTGGCTCGGGTACGTTCAGTGAACAAACGAGCGGGAATTTATAACTTTTGAACCGGTGCCCGGAATCGAATTCCGAGGGCACCGATGAACTCACAACGCCGATATTCGCTTAAGGAGACCTTTTCTGAGGTTGCATTTTATGCGGGTTGAGAGTTAGTTTTGGGGTAATTTAAATGAAGTTAAATAAATTGTGGAAACACAATTTATTTTAAACCATGTTGGTTTTATCCCCCAAAAGGGAGTTAGAGGTGGGACCCACATCCACTTAACCTCCCTTGAGAGGATTAAGTGTGGTGGGGCCCACACGAACCCTAACTCCTCAACTCCCCTTTAAACTCCCAATAACTCCACTCAATTTAATTTTGACAACTTGAGTTTTAATTGAGATGAGTTATTGTTTTTCAAACTTTTGAAATTCAAAGAGGTGAAGTTGTGTAAATAAAATAAGGCTTAAGCTTATTTTATTTTGGTTAGTTTTCTCTTGCCACCTTGAGAGAATTTGGGAAGCATTCTTCATCTTCTTCAACCATGACGAAGAACACGAAGAACACTAGGCTCCGACGAAGAACGTCGTCACCATAAGAAGAGAAAGACGTGCCGTCTCTTCTCTTCTTCGCAGCCGGTGTGTTTCTGAAGATCGACGACGCCGCTTCTTTCGATCTTCTTCCTATGTCAACGAAAGGAGACGCCGCTTCCTCCTCGGAATTTCTTCGTCAGCTTACGAAGCTTCTCCAGCGACGATACCTCTTCGGACGCACCTTGACGTCAACGGAATCGACGTTCGATTACCGCGACGCCCGACCTCCCCGACGCTTGTCTTCCGCGGCTTGTTGGAATGCTCCGCTCTTGACACCGAGGTAGGGGAATTTTGTTATTTATTTAATTATTCCATTCTAGATTCTAGCATGTCGAACTTTGTGGATAATCGAATAAATGCTATCATTTAACGAGAGGGGGCCAGACCGCACAAACACGACCGAACCCCCCTCCTTTGTTCATGATTGTTTCTTGCGGATGGAACGAGATGGCGTGGTGCCGTCGCACCACGCGGGTATCCTACGACAAGTATTGCGCGGTGCCGTCGCGCCGCGCCGTGGAAAGAAATCCAAGAACGCGACGCCGTCGCGTCGCGTCGAAGGAAGTCCAAGGCGCCGCGGCCGGAGTGGGGCCGCGGCGGAGGGGAGCGGTGCCGTCGCACCGCGCCGGATGACATAGGCCGCGGCCGGTTCCGGGTCGCGGCAGAACAAGGTGACCGGCGGCCAGCCGAGCCGCCGGTGTCGGAAGCCGGAAGGGGACCGGCCCTTGCCGGTCCGGTTGAGGAGGAGCCGGCCGGCCAGGTCGGGCCGACCGGAAATGGGGAAGCCGGGGGAATTAAATTCCCCCGGCCAGCACAAAACGGCCCCCCATAATGAGGGGGGGGCGCGGTTTCACAAAGGGGGGTAGGCACCCCCCGTTTTCTCAATCAGCTCGGCCAAAGGCCGAGATGGCAGCGCGCCCAGCGCGCTGCCTTGAGCCGGACCGGCACCTGGCCGGTCCGCCAGGTTGGGCCGGGCTGGGCCGACCCTGTTCGGGGCGGGTCGACTCGGTTCGGGCCAGCCGGGGGGGTCTCGGGCCGGGTCGGCCCGGGCCCGAAACCCCTGATACCGAACTGTTTAGGTTCAAATGTCCATAACTCGGGCTAAGGACCTCCAAACGACGCACCGTCAGCGGCGATGCGATCCTTGGATCCAGACGGTCGTTTCGGTATATCACACTCAAGGTTTCGGATTACTTTGAGTTCAGCCGGGTTGGTTCGTACATGAAACCAACCAGGCCCTCGGAGCGGAAACACTCATATCTTGAGCTACGGACGTCTGATTGACGTTCCGTCAGCTTTGTTGAGTTCCTCTTAGTGAGACGGATATTTTGGCATACTCCGTCCGAGTTTTGGATGTAGGTGGAGTACGATCGGATTGGTTTTGCCTTAAAAACCAACCGGGCCCCTGGAACGAAAAAGTCAATAACTCTCAGACCGGGCGTCTAATTGACGCGCCGTCTGTTGCGTTGAGTTCCTGTTGACGATACAGAACTTTTGGATACATCAACTCTGGACGATGTGACAGTTGATGTATCAGACTCTCGGCTCGTGGAGCGGACCCTCCCGAACGAGCTTGCTGTGTGCGGGAACCCTAGAGCTGGCTGTGACTGCTACTGTGACTGCGATGACGGCTGTGCAGAGATCCTCAGTGGATTCGACGACAGCGACTACAGCACTCAGTGATCCTATGTGGATCAGTGCTACCGATCCTGTGTGGGTCCGATCCTATGTGGGTCAGCACTCAGCGGTCCTGTGTGAACCAGCGCCTACAGATCCTGTGTGGGTCTGTGCTCAGCGGTCCTGTGTGAACCAGCGCCTACAGGTCCTGTGTGGGCCCGATCCTGTGTGGGTCATTGTGGGGGTTAGTACCTATCGATCCTTTGTGGGTCCGACGACTTAGATGGATCAGTGATCATCTCTATCGTCCTCGAAGAAGTATACCTGTGCGAGCTGAATCCTGTTTGCTTTCCTGTGTGGATTGTGTTGTACTATCCTGTGTGGATTACGTTTTTCTTTCCTGTGTGGAATACGTATACTTTCCTGTGTGGACTGAGTTGTACTTGGGCTCGGAGGTTGGAGCGTATTGGAATTGATGACTTAGGTATATGTATGGGCATATACCTAAGCAGTGTCGGTTGTTACTTCGTGTTTGTATCTTTCCTTCGTGGTTTATCCTTTGTGGATTTTGGGAGACCTTCGGGGGTCTCGGGGTCCCTACTGAGTAACTTATACTCACCCCTACACGGGCTATGTCCGCACTACGTTGTGTTGGTTGCAGACGACGGACAGCGTTGATCGTGGTTGAGGCTTGCAGAGCAGGACGGTACCTGGAGGTGGACCACTGGGCGGGACGTGCTCGGAGCGGACGGCAGGACCCGAGAAGCAGTGGAGCTATCTGTACCCACCCTTCAGGTGGTATTTCCAGTGGACAGCTCTGTGTAGTGGATTTTACTTTACAGTTTCTTTTTTCCCTTCGAGTTGTACTTTACTTTCAGTTTTTGGGTTTGTATACTGGCCCATTTACTTTTCTGCACTTTCAGTTGTACTCTGTTTTTACTTAGTGTTTACTTTCCCGCTTTCTTACTCTGTGGTGCTTTTTTACTTTACAAAGGCAATGCCTTCCCTTTTTACCAGGATTTACGCCTTGGTGCTAGTCTCCAGCCCCTGGCCTATGGAAGGCGGGCTTGGGGTAGTCACGGCACGAGCCCCGAGGACGGGTCGTGACAAATTGGTATCAGAGGAGTTCAGTTCTACCGCGAACTCTGATCTTTTCTATGTGAAGCAATAATGTTTAGCGTATTGAGTGTGGTTATCAGTCCAGGGAGTCCAGTGTTGGTGCGGCGGCTGACATATCCGTACACCAGGACCCTGACTTCTGATTTCTGACTTAATGCACGAAAACATAGATTGCGTGTGTGATTCAAGTTTTCTTTGTGATTACTTTGTATCAGCTCACCCGGTATACTGTTCTGACTGTGGCACACCTGTTTCCTTTTTAGGATGGCCCCACCATGGCATCCAGCTAGGGTTCCGAGAGTCAAGCGTGATGATAGCCCACCGAGCGACGAGGCCTCAGTGCAGGGCCCTTTGTCAGCAGTGGAACCGGCGGTAGCACTACCTGCCGAGCCACCGATACTTCCAGCACCAGCCGCTGACGATGAACGTCGCCTCAGCACACTGCATGAGTTTCAGCGCCAGCGACCGACCAGGTTTCGTGGAGAGACGGACCCCCAAGCAGCCGAGGACTGGCTGGAGACAGTCATACGAGTTTTCAGGCTAGTGAGGACACCAGCAGACCTCATAGTGATCCTCACGGCGAGCCTACTGCACGCAGCAGCAGAACGATGGTGGAGCTTGATGCTCCAGGTGCACGATGATGCATCTCTACTTTGGATGGACTTTGAGAGCATATTCCGTTCGGAGTTCGTCCCAGCCACCCTCCGTGCGGTGTGCATTCAGGAGCTTCTTCAGCTGCAGCAGGGCAGCATGGCGGTCGCACAGTACTCGGCGAGATTTACCGATCTCTCGCGCTACTCGACCGACATGGTACGGGACCCATTCTTCCGGGCCCGGACCTTCGAGCAGGGTTTGAGACATGAGATCAGGGCATCACTGATCTCCCTCAGCATACCGACTCAGACGAGAGTACTGGAGCGGGACCTTTTGATCGAGAGCTTTCTTGCTGAGTCTACACCAGCGCCGAGACCCACCGCAGGGCGGCACGTGGCAGAGTCTTCTGCAGCTGGCAGTCGACGGATGACCCAGGGGTCCAGGAAGACCAGACCTTCAGGCAGACGACCTCAGGACACTGGCTCAGCAGTGCGGGGCACACAGCGCGGAGCCAGTCTTTTGAGAGGCAGACAGTGCTACTCGTGCGGTGGGCAGGGCCACATGGCTCGTGACTGCCCGACCCGCCGTGCTGAGGAGCATCAGACGGTTGAGGGACCACCGAGGCAGAGGCAGAGGGTCGACTGTGGTGGTCCGCAGGGAGGAGGCGGACGAGGAAGAGGAGCTAGCCGAGCAGCAGGTGGTGGGAGATGCTTTGAGGCTCTACCACCACCACCACCACCAGGAGGTCCACCCCGACCACAGGGAGCTGGCGGGCAGAGATAGGCACAACTCCAGGCAGCAGAGGCCTACGACCACGGTGCGCCCGAGATGATTCGAGGTACTATCTGTGTCTATTCCACCCTTGCTGCAGTTCTTATAGACAGAAGAGCGAGTCAATCTTTCATAGCCGCTGCCCTTGTTCGGAGCTCGGAGATTCCGACAGAGCCGTTGGCTCGATCCTTATGGCTAGAGACTCTTACGGGAGCAGACTCGACGATTACGCACTGGTTCCGGCAGTGTGATCTTACTCTAGGAGGCGAGAGCTTTGGCTGGGATCTTCTTATAGCAGCGTCGAGGCCTTACGACGTCATCTTGGGCATGGATTGGTTATCTACGGTCCATGCACAGATTGACTGTTTTAGGCGCAAGGTGCGATGTGTACGTACTGATGGGAGCAGGTTCACCTTCACCAGCGAGAAGGGAGCCTTTACAGCACAGGATGGACTCTCGCAGAGGATAAGACATCCCATCACTCATCAGTTGGCTAGCCTCATCCTAGGAGCAGTTGACGTATGGAGTCCTGGTTTTCCTGCAGTGGTGGATCAGTTTGCGGACGTTTTTCCCGACGACGTCCCAGGGTTACCTCCTCGCAGCGAGGTAGACTTTTATATTGACCTGTACCCCGGGACAACCCCGATATTGACTCCAGCATATCGGATGGCCCCCTCCGAGCTTCAAGAGCTACGAGTACATTTGGAGGACTTGCAGGGAAAGGGGTTCATCCGACCTAGTGTTTCACCCTGGGATTCCCCGATATTGTTTGCCAAGAAGGCGGATGAGAGCTTGCGACTTTGTGTTGACTATCGTCGCCTGAACCAGGTGACAGTGAGGAACAAGTATCCGCTACCGAGTATTGATGACCTCTTTGATCAGCTCAAGGGAGCACGGTGGTTCTCAAAGATAGACCTCAGGTCAGGCTATCATCAGCTCAGAGTTAGAGACGAGGACGTGCAGAAGACGACCTTTAGATGTCGGTATGTCCACTATGAGTTCTTGGTTATGACCTTCGGCATAACAAATGCTCCAGTAGTGTTCATGGCCCTCATGAATAGGATCTTTCAGCCATACCTCTATCGATTTGTCGTGGTCTTCATCGATGACATTTTAATATACTCGACGACTGAGGAGGAGCACACCTACCACTTACGGGTTTTACTAGACACACTCCGAGAGCACCGGCTTTATGGCAAGCTCTCGAAGTGCCAGTTCTGGATACGTGAGGTCCACTTCTTGGGACACGTCATCTCTGAGGCAGGAGTTGCAGTGGATCCTGCGAAGATCGAGGCAGTGTTATCTTGGGAGACACCCAGGAGTGTGACAGAGGTTCGGAGTTTCTTGGGACTAGCCGGATACTATCGGAGATTCGTGCTAGACTTCTCTAGATTTGCGGCACCACTCTCAGCTTTGACAAAGAAGGGGAAACCCTTCGTGTGGTCAGACAGATGTCAGCATACCTTCCAGGAGCTGAGACAGAGATTGACCAGCACCCTTATCTTGAGGTTTCCTGAGGAGGGAGTAGGGTACGTAGTCTACTGCGATGCATCAGGGACCAGACTTGGATGTGTCCTGATGCAGGAGTGGGAAATGATCGCCTATGGATCACGTCAGTTGAGGCCGCATGAGCAGAACTACGCTACCCATGACCTGGAGTTAGCAGCAGTGGTCTTCGCTCTGAAGACATGGCAACACTATCTGATGGGCGAGCGCTTTACAGTCTTTTCTGATCATCAGAGTCTCAGGTATATCTTCTCACAGAAGGACCTGAACCTGAGATAGCGGCAATGGATCGAGTTCCTCCAGGACTATGACTTTGAGATAGTCTATACTCCTGGGAAGGGGAACGTAGTAGCCGATGCCCTCAGTAGAAGGACGGGCATTCAGCTACTCGAGGAGGCGACGGAGCAGCTAGCCTCTTTGCAGATATCCTTTGTGGATAGAGATGGAGCAGCCTTCCTTCAGTCTCTCACAGTCACTCCTCCATTACTGCAGCGAGTTAGAGAGACACAGCATGGGGACGCTGACTGTGAGACGCGGCGTGCACAGATATCCTCAGGACAGGCACCTGATGGTTTCTCCTTTGGAGCAGAGAACGACATCCTTTTCAGAGGATGTACCTTGGTACCAGTCGCTTTACGGGAGGAGGTGTTGAGAGAGTTTCACACTTATTCTTTGGTGGTACATCCTGAAGTGGAGAAGATGTACCAGGACCTCAGATGACAACACTGGTGGCCGGGCATGAAGAAGGCTGTGGAAGAGTTCGTTTCTCGATGCCTCACCTGCCAGCAGGTGAAGGTTGAGCACCAGGTACCAGCAGGCTTGGTACAGACCTTGGAGGTTCCGGAGTGGAAGTGGGATGACATATCTATGGACTTTGTGACTGGACTTCCACGCACTTCCAGAGGTCACAACTCCATCTGGGTGATTGTCGACCGACTCACCAAGTCAGCTCACTTCTTACCCATCAGAAAGCAGGGCTCAGTGGAGAGCTTGGGACGACTTTACGTTCAGGAGATTGTACGGCTTCACGATGTGCCATATTCTATTGTCTCCGATTGAGATTCTCGCTTTACTTCCAGGCTTTGGAAGGGGTTGGAGGAGGTGTTCGGGATGCAGCTACATCTGAGCACAACCTTTCACCCTCAGACGGATGGTCATACGGAGAGGACCATTCAGACTCTCGAGGACATGCTCCGCGCATGTGTCCTCGACTTTGGTCGTAGCTGGGAGGACCACCTACCCTTGGTGGAGTTTGCGTACAACAACAGATACCACTCCACCATCGGGATGGCACCGTACGAGGCGTTGTACGACCGACCTTGTAGATCTCCTTTGTGCTGGATAGACCCTGGGGAGTCAGCACTTGTGGGACCGGAGATGGTCCAGGCCACGACAGAGAAGGTCTAGGTCATCCAGGAGCGGATGAGGATAGCTCAGAGACGGCAGAAGTTATACACTGACAGGAGGCGGAGGCCACTAGAGTTCGAGGATGGCGACCACGTCTTCTTGCAGGTCTCACCTTGACGTGGTATACAGAGATTTGGCCGAGGCGGCAAGTTATCTCTGCGCTTCATCGGACCCTTCCAGGTCCTCAGCAAGATTGGCGAGGTGGATTATCACCTGGCTCTACCACCTCAGTTGCACCGGGTGCACGACTTCTTCCACGTGTCTCAGCTGAGGAGATACGTGCACGACCCGACGCACATCATTGACCATGGGGAGCTTGACGTTGATGATGGGGCGACTTTTACGGAGGTCCCGGTGGAGATCGAGGATCGACAGGAGCGGGTCCTACGTGGACGGTCGATTCCTCTAGTGAGCATCAGATGGTAGCATGGGAATCTCCAGGAGAGCACTTGGGAGCGGGAGGCTTAGATGCATGCTCAGTACCCTCATTTGTTTCCCTAGTTTTGATGTATCTTTACGGGGATGTAAAGCCCTGAGGTGAGAGTAATGTAAAGACCCGTAAAATTCAAGGGAAATTTTTTCTTAATTTTCTTTAGAATTTTACAAGAGCGCGGTTTCTGACGGCACCTGATTTCGAGGCCCGGTGTTCCCGAAATTAATTTCCGAAGTTTGGCTCGGGTACGTTCAGTGAACGAACGAGCGGGAATTTCTAACTTTTGAACCGGTGCCCGGAATCAAATTCCGAGGGCACCGATGAACTCGCAGTGCCGATATTCGCTTAAGGAGACCTTTTCCGAGGTTGCGTTTTATGCGGGTTGAGAGTTAGTTTTGGGGGAATTTAAATGAAGTTAAATAAATTGTGGAAACACAATTTATTTTAAACCATGTTGGTTTTATCCTCCCAAAGGGAGTTAGAGGTGGGACCCACATCCACTTAACATCCCTTGAGAGGATTAAGTGTGGTGGGGCCCACACGAACCCTAACTCCTCAACTTCCCTTTAAACTCCCAATAACTCCACTCAATTTAATTTTGACAACTTGAGTTTTAATTGAGATGAGTTATTGTTTTTCAAACTTTTGAAATTCAAAGAGGTGAAGTTGTGTAAATAAAATAAGGCTTAAGCTTATTTTATTTTGGTTAGTTTTCTCTTGCCACCTTGAGAGAATTTGGGAAGCATTCTTCATCTTCTTCAACCACGACGAAGAACACGAAGAACACTTAGGTTCCGACGAAGAACGCCGTCACCATAAGAAGAGAAAGACGTGCCGTCTCTTCTATTCTTCGCAGCCGGTGTGTTTCTGAAGATCGACGGCACCGCTTCTTTCGATCTTCTTCCCGTGTCAATGAAAGGAGACGCCACTTCCTCCTCGGACTTTCTTCGTCAGATTACGAAGCTTCTCCAGCGACGATACCTCTTCGGACGCACCTTGACGTCAACGGAATCGACGTTCGATTACCGCGAAGCCCGACCTCCGCGACGCTTGTCTTCCGCGGCTTGTTGGCGTGCTCCGCTCTTGAAACCGAGGTAGGGGAATTTTGTTATTTATTTAATTATTCCGTTCTTGATTCTAGCATGTCGATCTTCGTGGATAATCGAATAAATGCTATCATTTAACGAGAGGGGGCCAGAATGCACAAACACGGCCGAACCCCCCTCCTTTGTTCATGATTGTTTCTTGCGGATGGAACGAGATGGCGTGGTGCCGTCGCACCACACGGGTATCTTACGACAAGTATTGCGCGGTGCCGTCGCGCCGCGCCGTGGAAATAAATCCAAGAACACGACGCCGTCGTGTCGCGTCGAAGGAAGTAGAAGGCGCCGCGACCGGAGCGGGGCCACGGCGGAGGGGAGCGGTGCCTTCGCACCGTGCCGGACGGCATAGGCCGTGGCCGGTTCCGGGCCGTGGCGGAACAAGGTGACCGGCGGCCAGCCGGGCCGCCGGTGTCGGAAGCCGGAAGGGGACCGGCCCTTGCCGGTCCCGTTGAGGAGGAGCCGGCCGGAAATGGGGAATCCGGGGGAATTAAATTCCCCCGGCCAGCACAAAACGACCCCCCATAATGAGGGGGGGCTGCAGTTTCACAAAGGGGGGCAGGCGCCCCCCGTTTTCTCAATTAGCTCGGCCGAAGGCCGAGCTGGCAGCGCGCCCAGCGCGCAGCCTTGAGCCGGACCGGCGCCTGGCCGGTCCGCCAGGTCGGGCCAGGCCGGGCTGACCCTGTCCGGGGCGGGTCGACCCGATTCGGGCCAGCCGGGGGGGGGGGGGGGGGGGGGGGGTCTCGGGCCGGGTCGGCCCGGGCCCGAAACCCCCCGATACCGAACTGTTTATGTTCAAATTCCCTTAACTCGGGCTACAGACCTCCAAACGACGCGCCGTTAGCGGCGATGCGATCCTTGGATCGAGACGGTCGTTTCGGTATATCGTACTCAAGGTTTCAGATTACTTTGAGTTCGGTCGGATTGGTTCGTACACGAAACCAACCGGGCCCTCGGAGCAGAAACGCTCATATCTTGAGCTACGGACATCCGATTGACAAGCCGTCAGCTTTGTTGAGTTCCTCTTAGTGAGACGGATCTTTTGGAATACTCCGCCCGAGGTTTGGACGCAGGTGGAGTACGGTCGGATTGGTTTTGCCTTAAAAACCAACCGGGCCCCTGGAAAGAAAAAGCCAATAACTCTCAGACCGGGCGTTCGATTGACGCGCCGTCTGTTGCGTTGAGTTCCTGTTGACGATACGGAACTTTTGGATACATCAACTCTGGACTATGTGACAGTTGATGTATCAGCCTCTCGGATCGTGGAGTGGATCCTCCCGAACGAGCTTGCTGTGTGCGGGAACCCTAGAGCTGGCTGCGACTGCTACTGTGACTGCGATGACGGCTGTGCAGAGATCCTCAGTGGATTCGACGACGACGAGACAGCACTCAGCGATCCTGTGTGGATCAGTGCTACCGATCCTGTGTGAATCAGTGCTACCGATCCTGTGTGGGTCCGATCCTGTGTGGGTCAGCGCTCAGCGGTCCTGTGTGAACCAGTGCCTACAGATCCTGTGTGGGTCCGATCCTGTGTGGGTCTTTACGGGGGTTAGTACCTATCAATCCTTTGTGGGTCCGACGACTTAGATGGATCAGTGACCATCTCTATCGTCCTTGAAGAAGTATACCTGTGTGAGCTGAATCCTGTTTGCTTTCCTGTGTGGATTGTGTTGTACTATCCTGTGTGGATTACGTTTTTCTTTCCTGTGTGGAATACGTATACTTTCCTGTGTGGACTGAGTTGTACTTGGGCTCGGAGGTTGGAGCGTATTGGAATTGATGACTTAGGTATATGTATGGGCATATACCTAAGCAGTGTTGGTTGTTACTTCGTGTTTGTATCTTTCCTTTGTTGTTTATCCTTTGTGGATTTTGGGAGACCTTCGGGGGTCTCGGGGTCCCTACTGAGTAGCTTATACTCACCCCTGCACGGGCTATGCCCACACTACGTTGTGTTGGTTGCAGACGACGGACAACGTTGATCGTGGTTGAGGCTTGAAGAGCAGGACGGTACCTGGAGGTGGACCACTGGGCGGGACGTGCTCGGAGCGGACGACAGGACCCGAGGAGCAGTAGAGCTATCTGTACCCACCCTTCAGATGGGATTTCCAGTGGACAGCTCAGTGTAGCGACTTTTACTTTACAGTTGCTGTTTTCCCTTCGAGTTGTACTTTACTTTCAGTTTTTGGGTTTGTATACTGGCCCATTTACTTTTCTGCACTTTCAGTTGTACTCTGTTTTTACTTAGTGTTTACTTTCCTGCTTGCTTACTCTGTGGTGCTTGTTTACTTTACAAAGGCAATGCCTTCCCTTTTTACCAGGATTTACGCCTTGGTGCTAGTCGCCGCCCCTGGCCTATGGAAGGCGGGCTTGGGGTAGTCACGGCACGGGCCCCGAGGATGGGTCATGACATAGTTCGCCATAAACAGAAACAGTATGTTCGTTACCCATTAGATGGAGGTGTGTGTAAGTGTAGGTATAATACTTTACATAAAAAATCATAGTATATTTAGGAAACTAGTTTTTTTATATAATAATGGAATAAAGATATTTTAGGTGGTTGAAAATGGAAATGAAACTAGAGAGTTTGAGAGAAGATGTTACCTCTTAATCAGGTAACTTCTTTTGGTTTGTATCAAAATAATTTTTTGGAAGTCTTAATTTTCAAAGATAGGCTTTAAGTTTTAGGGGAGGGATTTTGGGAAGATATTTGGTCAGATATTGGCCTAACCGAGGTGGTTTTAGAGGTTTGAGGAATGGGGAGAGGTGGTGACCTTTTATAGGGAAGGAAAAAGACTCACTTGGAATTTTTGGAAACAAGTTAGGTGTACACATGTTATTACCTAAAAAAATTCATAAAAAACCAAAAAAAATTATTAATGGAATTTTTATGTAATATATATGTCCATCCAATAGGTTTTGGAAAAGTTTCTAGGTCATTTGGGCCCTTAAGCTAAAGGTTTATCCCTTTATTAAGCTTAATTTCACCTTAATAATTTTAATTAATTTTAATTACTTTACCTAATATTTTTGGTCAAAAACAAAGTTGATATTATTATAAATCATAAATTATTATTATTTCAAATATGGAATCCATTTTTACAAATTATAATCATATAATTGGAAGAAATTAATTTAAAATTCATCATGTAAGCGGGATGACAATGCGAGTTTTTAAAGTAAAAATGTTGAAAAGTTTGCCATGTTTTTATAGTCAATTTCAAAGTAAAATTGATTATAATAACCTAAATTAAATTAATTTATAAAAATATTATCTAATTAAACTTTAAAATCAATATAAAACATAATTTAACCTTATAAATAAATCAGATGAAAAAACAATTTTGAACTAAAATGCAGTATTTTTAACTATTCATTACAAAATGAAATCTTATAGAAAAACATAAAAAATTCACCCTAACCTAATTATTATGTTTATATATAAAATATGAAGTTTATTTTGAAATATTAAATCAATTAAAGTGTTAAAATTAATATTTAAAATAGGTTCTCTATTAAAAGGCAGTAAAAATGCCTTAATAATAATATAGTATTTTATGCATAAAATCAGGTTTGTTGTGATATTTTGCATATAAAATACATGGGATTAACATAAAAAATATTTTATTGAATATATAACATATATATTTCATTAAAATCATTCAATAATTTTTATTAATTCAATTTATTAGGATAAAATATCTTTGTGAGCATAAAAATAGTTTTATATAAAAACATTCTGTTTATATTCAATTGGTTCCTATATTCATTTCTAATTAAATTTTACCTATATATTAATCTTATATTATTATAAATAATATAATTTCTTAAGTTATTTAATACTATTCATAACTTCTAATTTAACGGCTAGGTTAAGTCTTATTATATTAAATAATAATATTTTGATAATGTATTGTTGTTCGGTTAAAACTCGGTCTTGCATGTAATGCAAGCTATCAAATAAAGTCACTCTTTCTTGTAACACATGATAAATTAGTGTTACATGAATTAAAATATATTTAATATATTGAATCTATTTAATATAGTAAATATATTTTAATGTATCAGGGTATAATATTCCCTTATATGCTTGGTGTCACGTGTCATGCATGCTATCAAATACAACATTCATACTCTAGAATTTTGGGGTGTTACATTCTCTCCACCTTAATTAAATTGATTCCTCACAATTTAAACTTGATCTCAGTAATTGAGGGATTGAAAATAAAATATTATTGAAATACCCTCATCGTGAAAATAGTTAATATATAATCTTCTTAATAAGAGAGAAATGAAAGTACAAAAATCACATAACCAGGTTCCCTAATAGGAGAACATAGGTGGGAAATAGAAACATGTATATGGAAGAAGAATTACAACAATAAAGTTCTGATGGAGAGTGATAGTGAACATATTCAAATGAAAGTTATTTACCACAAAACCATAAACCATAGGTATGAGTAAAGGTCATTGATATCATAAAAATGATGATAATAGGACAATATTTTTGTTTTAAAATGATTTTTTTATATAGTTAAGGAAATCTTTCACTGTATAATAATATAAGCAAATATATATTTCTCAAAACACAATCTTTTCCTTTGATTATACCTCACACTATTTCTACTTAATCTCTTAGAACACGATGCATTGTATGGTGAAGTAATACATTACCCTCAAAAATATCATCTAATGATCAACTTAATCCATTTTATAAATAGTTAAATTTTCCAAAAGATTATGATCAAACACTTTAGAAATAAGGTCACTGAATTTCCAAGATGAATTTATCATTATCCTTTAATCAACATGAAGCAGCTCTGAATTTTCTGATTCCAAACATGTGAATAACTTCCTCATGTATCCTCTTGAAATATATTAATAACTTGAATTACCATAAAAACTTTTTGGAAACATTCATTCTTCCTTATTAATTATGTAATACACATGTTATTTGATATATTCATTTAATACAATAGTGTTTTAAACTCTATCAATAATAGCATAGACCACTTATCGACAAGTCATTAATCAGTTCCAAGGTAGTCATTACTTATAAAAATCAATCATTTCTTCATCATTATCTTCACATTAGGAACATTTTAAGGGTTGTCTTTCCCTCAATGAAGTGTTTTTTGAAAATTTTAACTTTCTATTGAATAATATTTCTTGGTTACATTCGGCTTATGATCTCAAATCCTTAAGTAAAAGTACTAAAACACAATCCTTACATATTTCTTAAATCATATGATGAGAAAATCATAAAAAATACTTTTAAAACATATTTCTTGGGTCTAAATATAGAAGTACATTAATTAGTCCACTTTGTTCATTTCAATAACATATTATTGACCTTGATCCCTTAGCTTATTTGAAGTTATATTCCATTGACGCTTGGGGCCTTCGTTTTCATAGTTCCCCATCTTCTTGTAGTTGTAAGATTGAATAATAGTATTTTATTTCTTTCCTTTTCATTATTTTTCTTGGTGACCTTTTTCTTTACACTCATAAAAAACTCCCTATCCTTTTAAGCATTTACTAGGGTGATTCTTTCCACAGTTATCACATGTTGGAAAATCTTTCTTTCCCTTCATCTTTTCTGACTCATTACCCTTTTCATGGTGTTCAAAATAAATCTTCTTCTCTTGGTTTCCCTTGAAGACATAGTACTTATAGAATTATTTCTCTATCTTGATATCACATAAAACTATTTCATCATATGAAGAAATGTTTTGAGACACTAACTCCCTTCATATACTTGGATTAAGTTCTTTAAATAAGTGGTCAATCTTGTAATCTGTGTTTCGTATATAATCCATAACATACCTGGATAACCTTGTAAAGGTAGATTCATAATACAAAACAATATCTTCTTAATTTTTATTTAAGCTAAATAACTTCCTCTTCATCTCAGTCTATTGATCATGAGGGAATTATTTATTGAAGAATGTCTCCTTAAAATTACTTCATTCCATAAGTTGTATTTATTATTCCTCCCTTGTATTCTGGATCATAGACCACCTCTAGTCAGAGTCACCTTGGAGACAATAGACCTTAAGTGTAACCTTTTTCTTTTTGGTACATTCCAAGGAAATAAATATATTTTCCAGAGACATAATCCTTTACTCAACTACAATTTGATTAGTATTCCCACTAAACAATGGGGTCTTCTTCCACATAAAGTGAACCAACATAAGATATTCTCCCCATGGAATAGGCTGGCCCATTAAAGAAAGGTTATTTGTCATAACCTGACTAAGATACCCTAATATATCCATAACTTTCTCAGTTCCAATACGAACAATATTTGATTCCTCAATAGGGAAATATCTACATTTTCCATGAGTACTGATACCATTCTTCATTTCAGATGCCATTTTTAAATAGTGAAATACACTGGATTATCTCATAAAGTGTGAACTTTGTATAAATCTAAATATGTTATAGAACATAATATCAATTTATATATCATGAATCCTAGAATCATAAAATTTTGTTGCATTGGGGAAATCTTTACTTATAAATCCTTCATAATGGTAGGTAAATAAAATGTGTGAAATCCTATGCGTATCCCCTAAGAGTGTCAAACCAGGTGAGCAATAAGTCCCATTGTCATGTACCAAGTTACCCTAATTCAAGACCATAACACCTTGTCAGATTTATTATTCCAAGGTACATCTATGCCAAAACCACATCCACTCGTAGTATCCAGACATAGATTTATTTCTAGGAATTATCACATAATATCTTTCTTACCAAAATTCTAAGATGTTATTCTATACTCATACTCAAATTATATCTTAGGGTTATGTTCCCTAATATAATTTTTCTAAATCTAGTTTTCAAGGATGTTGATAAATTTCCTCTGATACCAACTATAACACCTTGACCCTAGAAGTCCGAAGACGATTTATTATTTTATTACATTGGCATGAATACAAGGAATCAAATCCCAAAAGATCGATTAGTTTAGAATTATTGGGAATTAATATTATATAAATTATACCCATAATGAATTGGTAAATAGGAAATACAAGCAAGATATATAAAAAGAAAAGAAAATACTCCTTGAATTCTTATTCAGAGAGTTCTTCTTCATAACCTGGGGAAAGGAAACATAATAAAGGCAAGCTTAATGCTCAGTAAGGGTAAGTAAAGTAGAAGAAATAAAAAATAAATAAGAATGAATTAACATGGAAAGGTAAATAAATAATAACACATTCCATACAAATAACTATATAGGGAACTATAAATATGGAAAGGTAAGAAACTGAAAACACATTCCATAAAATTAATGAACTGAAAATGAAATACATCCATAGACATGTCAATGAAAAATCTCATGGATAAATATTAACTAAATTCTAAATAAATTAAATGATTAATTATCAGACATCATGTTTCCTAGGAACATTATACCCTTACCAATAAGATAAATTTTAAACTATTTGGCCAACTAATTTTCCTCATGAGACTACTAATGCATCGAGGGGCTTGCATTAACCGGTCCCCAACCTGTAGGGATTGCCTTAAATGGTCCCCAACCTGTGTATTTAATGTAAAAACATTCCTTATATATAAAATAAATAAATTGAATTATAAAATAAATATATGTATTTATAGTAGTCTATAATATTTGTAGATTAGAAATGAAGTGCATTGTTCATGGAGAGGGTAGGCCGTACGTATGCATGAACACAACTTTCATTTATTTGTTGTATTAAAAGAATGAAAACTAAATGATACATTTTTGTATTATAATTACAGTATCATATATATATGTTATAAATGTTACATAGGTTTATTAAAACCATCCTTTATATGTTCCATGTATGGAATGAATGCGTCATATCGCTTTGAGGGGGCGGTAGCCTACACTTCCTCAAATGAAATTATCATATTTACACAAGATGGAAATCATAAAGGCATGTTCTAAATAAAAATTTCAGAAGTATAAAGACATTATAAATATCATATATAAAATATATAAACATATTTTCCATCATAATGGTCACCATTATAGTTGGTAAAGTAAAAATTAAGAATCATCATTTCATGAGGAAATAGTTCACCGTACACAGAAACAATATGTTCGTTACCTATTAGATGGAGGTGTGTGTAAGTGTAGGTTTAATACTTTACATAACAACATCATATTATATTGAGTATAATTGTGTTGTTATATAATAATGGAATATAGATATTTTAGGGGGTGGAGAATGGAAATGAAACTAGATATCTTGAGAGAAGACATTTCCTCCTAATTAGGTAACTTTTTTGGTTTGTACCAAAAGACTTCCTTGGAAGGATTAATTCTTAAAGAGAGGCTTCAAGGTAAATGGTAGGGATGTTGGTAAGATATTTGGGTAGATCTTGGATTAAGTTATGTGGTTTTATATGTGAAAGGAATGGGGATAGGTGGTGGACTTTTATAGGGAAGGAAAAGGACTCACTTGGAATTTTTGGAAACAAGTTAGGCGTACACATGTTATTGCCTAAAAAACGTCATAAAAAACCAAAAAAACTCATTAATTTATGGTTTATGGTCGATATATGGACATAAAATAGGTTTTGGGAAAGTGGATAGTTCATTTGGACTCTTAAGTTAATGGTTCAGTCCTTTATTAATCTTAATTTCACCTTAATAAATTTTAATAAATTTTAATTAACTTCACTAATATTTTTGGTAAATAAAAAATTCGTTCTTATTATAAATCATAAATTATTCTTATTTAAAATATGTAATTAAATTTTACAAATTCTAATCATAGAAGTGTTATAAATTAATTTAAAATTCATCCCACAAATGGGACACTAATGCGGGTTTTTAAAGTAAAAACTTTCAAAAGTTTGATATGTTTTTATAGTCTGTTTCAAATTGAAATTGATTCTAATAACCTAAATTGGATTAATTAATAAAAATATGATCTAATTAAACTTTTAAACCAATATAAAACATAATTTAACTTTATAAATAAATCAGATAAAAAAGTAGTTTTAAATTAAAATGCAGTATTTTTAACTATTCATTAAAAAATGAAATGTTTCAGAAAAACATAAAAAATTCACCCTAACCTAATTATTATATTTATATTTCAAATATGAAGTTTATTTTGACATTTTAAATCAATTAAATTTTCAAAATTAATATTTAAAATAAGTTCTCTATTAAAAGGCGGTAAAAACACTTTAATAAAAATATAGTATTTTATGCATAAAATTGGGATTGTTGTGATATTATGCTTATAAAATCCATGGGATTAACATCAAAAATATTTTATTGAATATATAATATATATATTTAATTAAAATAATTCACTAATTATTATCACTTTAATTTATTAGGATAAATCATCTTTTTGAGCATAAAAATGGTTTTATATAAAAACATTCTGTTTATATTAAATCGGTTCCTATATTCATTTATAATTAATTTTTAACCTATAAATTAATATTATATTATTATAAACAATATATTTTCATAATTTAGTTAATAATATTCATAAATTATAATTTAATAGCCATGTTAAGTCTTATTATATTAAATAATAATATTTTAAAACTGTATTTTTGTTCAGTTAAAACTCAGTTTTGCGTGTAATGCAAGATATAGAAGAAAGACACTCTTGTGTGTAACACATGATAAATTGTTGCATGAATTAAAATATATCATATATATTGAATCTATTTAAAATAGTAAATATATTTTAATGTATTAGGGTATTGTATTCCCTTATGCGCTTGGTGTCACGTGTCATGAGTGCTATCAAATACAACATTCATACTCTAGAATTTTAGGGTGTTACATTCTCCCCACCTTAATTAAATTGCATCCTCATGATTTAAACTTGATTTCAGTAATCCAGGGATTCAAAATAAACTATTTTTGAAAGACCCACATCATTAAAAGAGTTAATATCACTGTCACGACCCGTCCTCGGGACCCGTGCCGTGACTACCCCAAGCCCGCCTTCCATAGGCCAGGGGCTGGCGACTAGCACCAAAGGCGTAAAATCCCGATAACTGGGAAGGCATTGCCTTTATAAAGAAAACAAGCACCACAGAGTACAAGTGGAAGTAAAACACTAAGTACAAAAAGAAGAGCTGAAAAGTAAAAGGGGCCGGAAATACAAGCCCAACTATAAAGTACAACTCGAAAGGGAAAACAGCGACTGAAAAGTAAAGCTGATACGCTGAGATGTCCACTGGAAATCCCACCTGAAGGGTGGGTACAGATAGCTCCTCTGCTCCTCGGGTCCCGCCATCCGCTCCGAGTATGTCCCGCCCAGTGGTCCACCTCCGGGTACCGCCTCGTCGTATAGTCCACCTCCAGGTACCGTCCAGTCCTCGAACACTCGGCCTCTGTCAGTACGGCCGTCGTCTGCAACCAACACAACGAGGTGCGGGCATAGCCCGTGCAGGGGTGAGTATAACGATACTCAGTAGGGACCCCGAGACCCTCAAGGTCTCACTAAAACCAACAAGGATAAACACAAGAAGATCTCAACAGATAAACTCTACTTAGGTATATGCCCATACATATACCTAAGTTATCAAGTAACCCATCTCAATCATGAGGAAACACAAGGATTGTGAAAACGACGGATAACCACTACCCGGGTATATGCCCATACATATACCAAAGTTAGCAAGTGACCCATCTCAATCATGAGGTAAACACAAGGTCAAAAGTCTCAGCTCAAACCGGGATTTTCATTATCGAAACCGTAACTGCTGAAGAGCCCCATCTCTAGAGTGTACAGTGGTCCTGCCACGACTCCGAGGTACTGCTCACTAACCTAAGACTGCTGAAGTACTCCTCCTGTCGAGTACCGCGGGTCAGCCACCCAGACACAGTAGTGCTTCCCGCCGAGGTATGTCACCCAAACACCGTAGTGCACACCCCCTAGTAGCCTGCTGAGGTACTCTCCGGATGAGCACCACGGGTCTGCACTGTCACACAGGTAGTGCTCCTTCCGCCATGGGTCTGCACCTCAGAAAGTAGTGCTCCGTCCACTGGGCTAGTCGACTCACTCCAAGTCGAGTCGGTCAAGCAGTCGTCAGGTCTCAGCCAGCTACACGGTCTCCGTACTTCGCACGCTCGTCACTGGGAGGGTCCGCTCCACGAGCTACAGGTCGATACTCCAAGTATCTCAAAGTCCACGAAGAAGTGTCTCAAAAGTCCGTCTCGTCACAGGGGTCTCAACGCAACAGACGGCGCGTCAATCGGACGCCCGGTCTGTGAGTTATTAGCCTTTTCGTCCCAGGGGCCCGGTTGGTTTCGAGAGCGAAACCAATCCCGGCCGTATCTCAACTGTACCCCGAACTCCCATAGGGTAAACTCAAAGGGACCGTTACTCAACGTAACCACCAACGCCGCTGACGGCTCGTCAAGCGGTCGTCCTGTCTGTAAGATATCAGCTTTCCCGTTCCAGGGGCCCGGTTGGATTTCGGGTACAATCCAACCCGGCCATACTCCGACTGTATCCAAAACTCGGGCAGAGTATGTCAAAAGTTCCGTCTCATCAAGAGGAAGTCAACGAAACAGACGGCGCATCAATCGGACGCCCGGTCTGTGAGTTATTGGCTTTTTCATCTCCGGGGCCCGGTTGGTTTTTAAGGCAAAACCAACCCGACCGTACTCCACCTGCGTCCAAACCTCGGGCGGAGTATGCCAAAAGATCCATCTCATTAAGAGGAACACAACGCGACTGACGGCGCGTCAATCGGACGTTCGTGGCTCAAGATATGAGCGTTTCCGCTCCGAAGGCCCGGTTGGTTCCGTGAACGAACCAACCCGGCCGAACTCAAAGTAATCCGAAACCTTAAGTGCGATATACCGAAACGACCGTCTCGATCCAAGGATCGCGTTGCCGCAGACGGTTCGTCATTCGGAGGTCCGAGGCTCAAGTTATGGGCAAAAAACAAAATCTGGTACGAAACGGGGGGGTCCGGGTCCGGGCCGACCCGGCCCGACCCCCCCCCCCCCCCCCCCCCCCCCGGGGCGGCGCGGCGGCGGCGCGACGGCGGCGGCGGCGGCAGCGGGCCGCGGTGGCGGCGGCGGCGGCGGCGGCGGGCCGCGGTGGCGGCAGCGGCTGGCGCCGCTTAAGGAGGCCGCGCGGGGGATTTTATTTCCCGCGCTGAAGGACTGGCGGCGCGGCTATATGCCGCGCCTCTCTTGCAAAACCGCCCCCCCCCCCCCCCCCCCCCATGTGGGGGGTTTTGATTGGCAGAAACGGGGGGCTTTGCCCCCCACAAGAAAACCGCCCCCTCTTTAAGAGGGGGTTTCAAGAGGTGGCCGGGGGATTAATTTCCCCGGTTTATTGGCATCCGGCCGGCCAGCTGGCCGGCCGGTTTTCTCCAACGGGACCGGAAAAATCCGGTCCCCTCTTCGGCTTCCGACGCCGGCGGCCCGGCCGCCGGTCTTCTCTTCCGCCGCGGCCCGGAACCGGCCGCGGTCTCTTCGTTCCGCCGCGGCCCGGAACCGGCCGCGGCGTTCGTCGTCCGGCGCGGTGCGACGACACCGCGCCCCTCCGCCGCACTTTAAGTTCTTTCAACGCGGCGCGACGGCGTCGCGTTCTTGATGTTTCTTCCATGGTGTGCGCGCGACGGCGTTGCGTAAAATAAACGCACGATCAACCGCGTGGTGCGACGGCACCACGCCACTTGCTTCCACCCGCAAGAACAAACAAGATCGTTGGAGGGGGTTCGGCCGTGTTCGTGCGGTCCGGCCCCCTCACGTTAAAATAATAATACGCAACTTTAAATAATCAACATCCTCACGTTAGTCATACGAACCACGAGCAAGAATGAGATAATTAAATATTAAACAACATCCCCTACCTCGGGTTTAAGATTCGAAGAATCGTCTACGTTCTGCGGAAGACGGCGTCGCGGAGGTCGGGCGTCGCGGTCGTCGTTCGTCAAATCCGTTAACGAAGAGATATGCCCGAAGAGATACGTCGTTGGCGAAACTTGCACGCCGACGAAGGTTGTCCGAAGAAGAGGTGGCGTCCCCTTCGTTGACACGGAGGACGAAGAAGAGAGGCGTCGTTCTTCGTCGGAGAAAGAGCGTTCCTCGTCAAGTCTTGAGGAAAGTCAAATAATAAAGAAAACAACGAACTCAAGAACCTCTACCTCGATAGTCGTACGTTGACGGAGTCGTGGAATATCGGTGTCGATTCCTTTGACGTCGGAGGAAGAGTCGTTGTCGAAGGCGTTCGTCGCGGAAAACCGTCGCGGAAGAGATGACGCGGAAGAAGTACGTCGCGTCGCGGATACGGCGTTGCGGATGGATCGTGTTCTTCGGCGGAGAAGTTCTTCGTTGAAGAACGACGTTCTTCGCGTTCTTCGTTGAGTTTGAAGAAGTAGAAGAAGCTCTCCAAAAGCTCTCAAGGAGACAAACAAAACAACCCAAAATAAAATAAGACCACTTCTTATTTTATTATTACAATACACAAAAGAATTTCAAAGGTTTGAAATTCAAAAAGGGTTTAACTCCCTTAATTAATTAAGGACTCAAGTTGACAACAATAAAGAAATGAGTTAAAGGGGAGGTTTTGAGAGAATTTGAGGAGTTGGGGTTCGTGTGGACCCCACCTCACTTAATCCTCCCAAGGGAGGTTAAGTGGATGTGGGTCCCACTCCCAACTCCCTTTGGTAGGACTTAACTAGATAAAAATAAAATTTGTTCCTCACAAATTTTATTTAACTTAAACTAAAAACCCAAAAACTAACTTTCAACCCGCAACAAACGCAACTTCCGAAAAGGTCTCATTAAGCGAATATCGGCGCTACGAGTTCATCGGTGCCCTCAGATTTCAATTCCGAGCACCGTATCAAAAGTTAGAAATTCCCGCTCGTTCGTTCACTGAACGTACCCGAGCCAAACTTCGGAAATTAATTCCGGGCACTCCGGACCTCGGAATCAGGTGCCGTCTGAAACCGCGCTCTTGTAAAATTCTAAAGAAAATTAAGAAAAAAAATTTCCCTTGAATTTTACGGGTCTTTACATTACTCCCACCTCAGGACTTTATGTCCCCGTAAAGATACACCAAAAACTAGGGAAACAAAGAGGGTACTGAGCACGCATCTGAGCCTCCCGCTCCCATGTGCTCTCCTGGAGATTCCCGTGCCGCCATCTGATGCGCACAAGAGGAATCGATCGCCCAAGTAGGACCCGCTCCTGTCGATCCTCTATCTCCACCGGGACCTCCGTAAAAGTCGCCCCATCGTCAACGTCAAGCTCCCCATGGTCAAAGATGTGCGTCGGGTCGTGCACGTATCTCCTCAGCTGGGATACGTGGAAGACGTCGTGCACCCGGTGCAACTGAGGTGGTAGAGCCAGGCGATAAGCCACCTCGCCAACCCTGCTAAGGACCTGGAAGGGTCCGATGAAGCGCGGAGATAACTTGTCGCCTCGGCCAAATCTCCGAATACCACGTCGAGGTGAGACCCGCAAGAAGACGTGGTCACCATCCTCGAACTCTAGTGGCCTTCGCCTCCTGTCAGCGTATGACTTCTGCCGGCTCCGTGTTGTCCTCATCCGCTCCTGGATGACATGGACCTCCTCTGACGTGGCCCGGACCATCTCTGGTCCCACATGAGCTGCAAGATTTCTTCGTTGCCGATAAGAGAAACCTGGTCTCATCCCCTGGATGAACCACATTCTTTGCCTAAAACAGTCAATCCTAACATGGATGATACTAATCCATACCAAGGATGACGTCGTAAGGCCTCGACGCTACTACTAAGAGATCCAACCGTTACTCTCGCCTCCAAGGGTTGAGTCACACTGTCGGCATCAGTGTGTGGTAACTGGTCTCCTCCAGTAGATGTCTCACAAGTGAGGGTCAAGTCAACAGTCAACTGGAACCTCTTAGTAACATCACAAAAGAGGACAGGAATGAAAACATTACAAAGAATGCGTCTTTTATTATTGCAGCTCATAATACAAAGATGCTACACAAAAACAACATCAACATGGAACTAGATGTACAAAAGACGTATCCACTAGTTCCTCCCCTGTCCACCTGCTCCCAGAGCTCCAGCATTTGTCACTGCCTCAACCTCGGTGGCTCCCTCCAAGCCTGCGGATCGAGGAGTCGGACAGTCACGTGCCAGGTGACCCTTTCCGCCACAGGAGTAACATTGTCCGTTTCTGGCACGCCTGGCTCTGACCCACCTCGGGTGCCCCGCACCACCGGTCCTAAAACCCGAGATCGCCCAACTGCTGGTCTGGTCCTCCTGGACCTCTGCATCGTCTGTCTACTGCCCACAGATGACTCGGCTTCTGATCGAAAAACACGCGGCAAAGGCAGAATCTCCTGTACACGATCGGGGTGTAGAGATACTGGCACAAACTCCACCCTGAAGAAGGTCTCGAAGTCTTCCCATGCGAAGTTCATCTCATCGCAAAACTGAAACAAGTGGCTCCACCACCTACCTGCTGCTGCCTGAAGAAGGCTGGTAGCAAAGATCACCATGAAGTCTGCCGGCGTCCCCACTAGCCTGAAGACTCTCACCACAGCCTCCAGCCAAACCTCATCCGCCTGCGGGTCCGTCTCTCCCCGGAACCTGGGTGGCCTCTGGCGCTGGAACTCGTGCAGCGCGCTCAAGCGTCGTGCATCGCCTACTGCTGGGGCTGGTGGCATCGGTGGCCCAACGTATGGTAGTACCGCTGGTGCCTCCGCTGGTGCCTCAACTGCAAGAGGGCCCTGTACCGAAGCCTCGTCGCTCGGTGGGCTGTTGTCACGTTCGATTCTCGGAACCCTAGCTAGCTGCCATCGTGGGGCCATCCTGAAAGAAACAACGTAACACGATCAAACGATTATACCTAGTGAGCTGACCTGGTTTGAGCTGTTTTAAGGGGAAAAACTTTTGTAAACACACACGCAATCAGTGTTTTCGTGCACAAAGTCGGAAATCAGTTGTCAGGGTCCTGGTGTATGGATACGTCGGCCGCCCGCACCAACACTGGACTCCCTGAACTGAAAACCACACTCGGTACCCTTAACACTATCGCTTCACAGAAAGAAAGATCAGAGTTATAAGTTCTGCGGTAGAACCGAACTCCTTTGATACCAATTTGTCACGACCCGTCCTCGGGACCCGTGCCGTGACTACCCCAAGCCCGCCTTCCATAGGCCAGGGGCTGGTGACTAGCACCAAAGGCGTAAAATCCCGATAACTGGGAAGGCATTGCCTTTATAAAGAAAACAAGCACCACAGAGTACAAGCGGAAGTAAAACACTAAGTACAAAAAGAAGAGCTGAAAAGTAAAAGGGGCTGGAAATACAAGCCCAACTGTAAAGTACAACTCGAAAGGGAAAAAAGAGACTGAAAAGTAAAGCTGCTACGCTGAGATGTCCACTGGAAATCCCACCTGAAGGGTGGGTACAGATAGCTCCTCTGCTCCTCGGGTCCCGCCATCCGCTCCGAGTATGTCCCGCCCAGTGGTCCACCTCCGGGTACCGCCTCGTCGTATAGTCCACCTCCAGGTACCGTCCAGTCCTCGAACACTCGGCCTCTGTCAGTACGGCCGTCGTCTGCAACCAACACAACGAGGTGCGGGCATAGCCCGTGCAGGGGTGAGTATAACGATACTCAGTAGGGACCCCGAGACCCTCAAGGTCTCACTAAAACCAACAAGGATAAACACAAGAAGATCTCAACAGATAAACTCTACTTAGGTATATGCCCATACATATACCTAAGTTATCAAGTAACCCATCTCAATCATGAGGAAACACAAGGATTGTGAAAACGACGGATAACCACTACCCGGGTATATGCCCATACATATACCAAAGTTAGCAAGTGACCCATCTCAATCATGAGGTAAACACAAGGTCAAAAGTCTCAGCTCAAACCAGGATTTTCATTATTGAAACCGTAACTGCTGAAGAGCCCCATCTCTAGAGTGTACAGTGGTCCTGCCACGACTCCGAGGTACTGCTCACTAACCTAAGACTGCTGAAGTACTCCTCCTGTCGAGTACCGCGGGTCAGCCACCCAGACACAGTAGTGCTTCCCGCCGAGGTATGTCACCCAAACACCGTAGTGCACACCCCCTAGTAGCCTGCTGAGGTACTCTCCGGACGAGCACCGCGAGTCTGCACTGTCACACAGGTAGTGCTCCGTCCGCCATGGGTCTGCACCTCAGAAAGTAGTGCTCCGTCCACTGGGCTAGTCGACTCACTCCAAGTCGAGTCGGTCAAGCAGTCGTCAGGTCTCAGCCAGCTACACGGTCTCCGTACTTCGCACGCTCGTCACTGGGAGGGTCCGCTCCACGAGCTACAGGTCGATACTCCAAGTATCTCAAAGTCCACGAAGAAGTGTCTCAAAAGTCCGTCTCGTCACAGGGGTCTCAACGCAACAGACGGCGCGTCAATCGGACGCCCGATCTGTGAGTTATTAGCCTTTTCGTCCTAGGGGCCCGGTTGGTTTCGAGAGCGAAACCAATCCCGGCCGTATCTCAACTGTACCCCGAACTCCCATAGGGTAAACTCAAAGGGACCGTTACTCAACGTAACCACCAACGCCGCTGACGGCTCGTCAAGCGGTCGTCCTGTCTGTAAGATATCAGCTTTCCCGTTCCAGGGGCCCGGTTGGATTTCGGGTACAATCCAACCCGGCCATACTCCGACTGTATCCAAAACTCGGGCAGAGTATGTCAAAAGTTCCGTCTCATCAAGAGGAAGTCAACGAAACAGACGGCGCGTCAATCGGACGCCCGGTCTGTGAGTTATTGGCTTTTTCATCTCCGGGGCCCGGTTGGTTTTTAAGGCAAAACCAACCCGACCGTACTCCACCTGCGTCCAAACCTCGGGCGGAGTATGCCAAAAGATCCATCTCATTAAGAGGAACACAACGCGACTGACGGCGCGTCAATCGGACGTTCGTGGCTCAAGATATGAGCGTTTCCGCTCCGAAGGCCCGGTTGGTTCCGTGAACGAACCAACCCGGCCGAACTCAAATTAATCCGAAACCTTGAGTGCGATATACCGAAAATAAATATGGAATTTTTCATAAGTTAAGGAAAAAATCATAAGTTTAAAGGGATAATGCAACCATTACCTATACCAACATGTAAATAGGAGAAAATAAATATGGAATTTTTCATATTTATTCTAAAGACATATATAGTAAACAACATCATAAGGGTATAAGTGGATTAGATCACTAAGACTACTCACTTCATCTCTATTCGGGAATATTTCTCACTTTTTCAACTTGTCAAGATATACATAAAGGAAGTGGTGAGGCTTTATGATGTACCACTTTAAATCACATCTAAATGAGATTTAAGGTTTTCCTCAAAATTATGGAGGAGTCTTCAACATTCCATGAATACTGATTTGAACTTTGATATAGCCTATCACCCTTAAACTAGTGGTAAATTTGAAAGGACCATTTAGAAAATTGAATAAAAATTGAGAGTTTCCATGATGGATTTCAAAGGAGGATGGGATTAATATCTCCCCTTGGATGAGTTCTTATACAATAAAATTTTCCATATAAGTATTCATATTTCCCCATATGAATCTCTATATAGGGATAGATATAGAACTCTAACTTTTTAGGATAAAGTTAGTGAATAGAAGCTCCTGAGACCCAAATATGTGCAAGAGATGATCGAGAAGGTTCAAACCATTATAAAACACATTAAATATTCTCATATTTAATAAAAGATATATATTGAAAATATTAAAAGTGAATTATAGTTTGATAATGGATAAAAAATTTTCCTTCAAATATCACCCTAGAAGAGATTCATAATATTTAGAAAGAAGGAAAACCTTAGTCTTTTGTACATTACCTTTTTGTGATTATTGATTTTTATAGGATTTATAGACTATAAAATGTAACTTTCACCAAACATAGATCATGAATATAATGCATTCCAAAATATCTCCTATAAAACTGTATACCTAATCCCCACATGTAAAAAATGTGGAGATGGTACAATTGAATCTTGAAAACTCTTATAAGGATAAACCAATTAAGGTATTGAACTATAAAGATATTTTTTTTATGAAATAAGAAAAATCACCTTAACAAAGTACTTTGGAAAAACTATCAATATAAATAGACAACATGTGAACCTGAAAATGCAATGAAATATAATTACCCTCACCCATTCTTGATCAAGGATATGACTTTACACTTCAAGGATGAAATTTCTAAAGGGTAAAGAATTTAATGACCCATAATTTTCTGTATAATTTTTTTATAATATATATATGTGTAATATTTAGGTATAAGGTATAATATAAAACACATGGACCACATAATAAAAAATAACACTATTTTATTTCATTAATTTAAAAATTTACACATGGAAAATAAATATAATCAATAAAATTAAAAAAATTATAATGGGATAATAAATAAAAATAAACAACATATATAGTATTTTAAAATCCATCTAGTCATGGTTTTTAAAAAATATCACACCTGCAAACAATAAAATATTAAAAATATGACTAAATTTTTTATAAAGGAAGTGCATAACCTTGACTAAAAGCTAAGTGAATGAAGAATAAAGTAAATAAGTGGTATTTATAGGAAGTATAAAACCAATAATACTATTATAATAGTAATATAACCATTATAATAGTAACCTAATCATTGGAATAATAACCTATAACAAACAAGAGGTTGTATGTTGGATTTGTTGAAAATAAATAAGAGGCTGTATAATGAGTTGAAAATCACTATTTACTGAAGGTTGGATGTGTTAAAGACATGATGATGAAATTTTAGAGATATGTATAGAGTAACCTTGATATTTCTATATATCATGGACTTGTATTTAGAATATTAAGCATGAAGTGTTTTGGAGTTTGTTGATTAGAGGTTAAAAGTTACATTTGTTCATAATGACATAAGATTTAAATTGGAATACAGAAGATGTGTATTGTGAATGAAGGTTTAATAACCTGAATATTTTTAAAATAGATGCACAATTATATTTTGGAAAAGGAGTTTAGTAATTTAATGATTTATGTTTGATGATAGATAATCCCTGAAGGTTGTAATGAAAACCATTGGTTCTTAATGATTTTAATATACTGAATCAATTATGTTATATATTTAGAATGAGTTAGATCTTATAAGGAATTATTAGCAGTAAAATTGAGATGAATGGAGAAGATTTTGGAAGTATAAAGAAAAAAGGAATATCACACCATGACCCTATGTGTTGTGATATAATATATATTTTTTAAGTGTCATTTGGAATCTCATAAGAGTCATTAATGTTGAAATAACAAAGTTCATACCACAAAGGAGTTTTCATAAGGTTGTTTACTCATGTTCATAAGGTTCTTTTACATTTACATATTTGGTGTTCTAAGTTATACTCCATGGCACATAAGTCATGTCATATAGGATAATCCGACATATTTCAGTGGTTTTGAAGATTCTATGCACATGTTGTGTAAGGAGTGCTACACTATGTGTGAAATCTTAGATTATTTTAGTAATTCTATTTAAATAAGATCACACCATGAAAGGAATTATAATTTTGAGACAAGATCAATCATAAAATAATATTGAAGGTAAACATTCCACAACACCCGAATATATAAATCATATAGGGTCACAATTATTAGAGATTCAAGATATTCAACACTGGACCAAGGTACACATAGTAAATCCATGCTATATTCCATGAGTCATCTTGAAGTTTAAGTTAAAGGAGAAATTGATAAGTTATGTTATGAATAGGTATGTCACATCTTGATTTATATATTATAGATAATTTTGAGTAAAATTAATGATTTAGAAAATTCAAGGAGTTTTGGTGGTTTTTAGGACATCCATTAACCGTTTATTTTAATTTTAATGGGTGAGAGATATTTGAGGAAGTTATAAATAATGGATTTCAATTAGAAGAATTTGGAATTTTAAAGGTAGTTGTTTGTTCTAAATTTGAATATCAAATTAACTAGATATAGAGAAATCTACAATGTAGATTTAATGTAAAGTAGAAAATTTTTTAGAACAAAGAATAAATAAGGGAGGTAATTATGTGTTTTAAGAGGAGAAGAAGTAAGATAACAACATGATCCTTGTTGAAGATTTGAATTGAGGATGATTCTATTATTTTTGATTGAATTATTTCATTTAATATCAGATTTATAATAAGTAAGAGTTGTTGTGTATATCATTAGAGATCAAGTTCAATAGATAAAAGGTGTTTAGTATTCCTTTAAAGATTAGTTTTTTGAGATATCATTGGAATATTTGGTTCAATGAAGTAAATAGGACATATGTTAGGACCAATAGGGGCCTATATACCCTAAGAGGGGGGTGAATCAGGGTATGGATATTCTTTTTCAATGTTCTTCCTGCCCCACTGGATCTTGACCTCTTTATTACAAGGGTCACTTTGATTTCACTTGTGTGTTTATTGTGATCACTTATTTCATTCTTTATCTAATGATGATGCTTTAAATGAAATGCAGGAAAGTAAACAGGCATACACATAGATTTTTACTTGGTTCACCCTCACTGGGATACGTCCAAGGAGCATACGCTGACAAGTTTCCGGTCGTACCAAATTCCACTATTCTTCACTAGATGTGGATACAATGGTTCGGGATAGATCAATTATATTCCCAGGATCACTGCCTTTACAAAGTTTAGGGTCAGCTCACTGCTTTCCCAAGTGTCACTCCCTGTTTCTCTCTCTCTGGATCACTACCGGTGGAGAGGATCACCTTATTCCTCTTCCTTCACTCACTGCTCTGGAAAGGATCCACTCACAGTTTATAAAACTGTAGGTCTCTTCATTATCTATAATTAATACATCCTCTGTTTTATGTGGATGCTCTGTTGAAGTCCAACATTCACCCATAGATGAATTTATCTTTGCACCGAAGGTATCAGGCAAACTTCCAGCTTCCACGCAGCCCGAAAACACTGCCGAGGAATCAACCTTACTTGGAGCGCAAGTCTGATCCGGAAAGCAAGTATCGGCACGCAAGTCACAACTGGCGCGCAAGTCTACCTCAACCAATTACGCTACACAAGATTCTGCAACTCCAAACTTGCACGACTCACTTCCCTTTATACCCAAACCAATATTGGAACGCAACAAACAACAACCACGCTTCTTCAAATCTGACGCGCAAGTCCCACTTGCGCGACACACCACCACTTGCGCGACATCCACACCTGTGCGACGAGATCTATGATTTCTCTAAGTTTTAAACTCCGTTGAAGAATGAGGAGGGGTGGTCCAGTATTTATAGGCAATTTGGCCACCCTGCGTGACGACGTGGAAGTCAACCCTTGGTGTGCAAGTTTCGACACACAAGTCTTATATCCTCCTAGACACTTGCGTGACCAAACCAAATACCTACGCGACCCTCTTTCCTTTTCCATATTTTGATCTTCTGATCTTGAAAAACAACAGGCGTTCAAGTTCCCAATCCTCATAGGCATCAGAGTGCAAGTCTCTTCACGGTGTGCAAGTCACCTGCGTGACCACACCAAGACTTGCGCGACCCTTATCTCTTTGCCATATTTTGATGATCTGATCTTGAAAAACATATGGCGCGCAAGTTTCCAAGCCTTAAAGTACACGGCGCACAATTCCCTTTGCCAAAAACCACTTTTCTTCATTTGTCATTTTTCAGGCCCAAAAATTTGGAAAACACTGGAAAATGGCGCCACCTTGTGTCTGTTCTTTTTTGTATCACCTCCATATCATCCATTCCTTTGTCGAAGTTCTTGAATAAAACATTGATCATTAACCACAGCTCTTGAACTCGACATTCCATCATGAAATACCCTTTGTCAACAAATTTGTATGTCATGGTTTGTATTGTCAACAATCACAACACAGATGTTCACTTTGTCAACAAACACAATAACCTCAAAAATGCTTCAATGATACCTTGAGGGATTTTTTCCCAAAAACATAATATATTGGAGAATAATTCCTATGATGGAATTATTATCTGGAATATTTTCTACAATAAATAATTTCAAGTAATACATTTCTTCAACCCTTTTAAAAATAAGTTAATCATTTTAGGTCATGGTATTTGGGAGAATAATTTTGAATTTATTGGAGTATCACATATGTAATTTATGATTAATATTTCAATTACTAAACTTGGAGTGAACTTAACATCATTAAACTAAGTACGAAGACCTAAAATTCTATAAATTTCTATATTTTATAGTAGTGTACTACAGAGGATAATATAGTTCACCTTGGGAAATAGTGAGCTATCCCTAAACCATTTTATAGGCAGTGAGCCTTGGAAGGTAGTGAGCTTATTCCTAAATCTTGTATAGGTAGTAATCCATGGTAAGGAGTGACCTTACATAAACCTTGTATACACCAAATAGTGAATTATAGTATATTATTGGTACACTATACCAATGTAGAGTGGATGATCTTTGGATGTAGCCTAGTGTATGTGAACTAAGTAAAATCATGGTGTTCTTGAATTTTTTAATTTATGCATATGTGTATGATATTTGTTTTTATTTTATTTTAGAAAGAAATATATTAAATAAAGTTTCTATTAATTGGGGAATAAGATATGAAAGAAAGAGACTAAGGAGAGAAGGTTTAAATCCATCAACACCCTAATTCATACCACCTATTTTGGTGCCATGGGTTCTTACAAGTGATATCAAATCTAATAGGTTCTATTTTCAACTCAACCTAACTAGTATGGTTTGTGAATATTTGAATAATATGAAAGTTATGGATTTTATAGGTAAAATTCCATTATTTGAAGGCAATCATTTTTATGTGGAAGAAGTAATTTTTGTTATATTTTGAAATAAATGTTGGAATCCCTTTTCATATATTGTTAGATGGGTTATCTTGGAATAGTTCTTGAGATATATACAAGAAATTTATAGATTGATGTTTGTGCTAAAAAGGCCCCAACGGATTCCATTGAAGAATATGTATTCAAGAAGATATCCCACTGGAAGATATCAAAAAATATATAGATAAAGTTAAAAGATTTATATATTGAAGAATCCATGTTTAATGAAGAAAAATAGATGGATTCTTTAAGTATAGAATTTATATTTGTTAAAGGTATGGTTATGAATTCTATTGTGAAAGAATGTCAAATGTTTGGAAGCAAGAATAATTTTAATAAGAAGAAGGAAATCAATAAATCTAAATTTCTCGATGAGGTGAAAAAAATAGATTCATTGTGTATATCTCAGTCTAACACTTTAGTATATTTTTGTTATAAATATAAATATTCATATTATATTTCACGAAATTGTTTAGAGGCTATTAATGGAAAAGATGAAACCACATCATGTGGTGAATTTAGAGTTTTCCTATGTAAAAAAATTGATAAGCTTTAAGAATTGAAATTTGAAGTTCAATTCATGAAGGTGGAGGGTGAAAATAACTCTACTTATGTATCATGTTTGGAGGAAGATAATAGAAAGTTAATGGAGTAATAAATGGAATCAAATGAGGTCATTTAAAAAATGAATAAGAAAATTAATAAACAAAGTGAAATAATTAAAGAACTTGTTTATGAATTGAAGTTGGTCATGTATAAAGAGAAGATTAATAAAGAAAAATATTATAAGAGAATAATGTGAACAAAAATTAGAGATTTTATATAAATAAAATAATTTTAAAATTGATAATTTAAAAGTCCAACTGAAGAAGAAGGTTTTTAGGATTGATAAGCATGAGGGGGATATTCATGCTACAGGGAAGAAGCCAAAAAATAAAGATTATCACATGGATACTTTAGTTTGTTGAAATAATAACAAAAATTTGGAATCATTAGAGAAGGAAAAAAATTAAATGATATATTTGGAAAGAAAAAAATTAGAAGGATAGCTATAAAGAATTTTTATTTCTATGAATTCATTAGACACATAATGTATGTATAAAGGGACATATTTAATATGTGAAATCATATGAGATCTTCTTATACATAACATTCTAATAAGTATATTAAAGCATGTAAATATTTCTTTAGGTGATGTTATATTTGTGATAACCTTGGTTATATGGAAATATATTGTAGAAATAAATGAAATATAGGTTACAAGATGATATTCCATCCTCCTATGGTAAGAAAGATTTGTTAAAAGAAGAAATAGAAATATGTTTCACTTAGAAATAGATTCATGGAGTTGACTAATTATTAATAGGGAGAGAAAAAGAGAATTTCTCATGTATCATTGATGGATTATTCACAAAATCCATCATGGAAATAAAAGAAAAATGTATCTAAGGAAAGAATAACTCTAGATTTTAAACAATCCATATCACTGAAGAAAATATTCATGGTGTTTGAAGAAAATAATGAAGGAATATAATAAATAGTACAACAAGAAATAAAAATTGGTTACTCACATCAATCTTACTAGAAAGAGAATAAGTAATCATATAGATAAAATAAGAAACAAGAGGTTGTTATTATGGTTATATAGGAGAACAAAGTATCATGATTAAGTATTCTAATTTATACCTATAGCATCCCACCTTTTTATTTCATAACTTTTCATTACAATTTATAAACAGAGGATCTTCAAAGTCTAGTGTCTTGGAAATCAGGAACATAAAACAAGAGAACAACATAAAAAATTCTTCTAAACCTCTTTTAAGGATTCATCATTGGTTCATCCTATTTAAATTTACTGCATATCATATCCTAGATACATACATCAAAGGAACAGCTGAGCAGAAGGCCCAGTAAGGGTAAACAAGGTAGTCAGTTTACTTGTGATATCAATAAGAACTTGAATGAAAACATAAAGACATGAGAAATGGATGTATAAGAATATCATAATGAAAATAACTTGAAACATAACTTTAATATGTGGCTAAAACATTTCATTTATACATTCATGAACATATCACCAAGGTCTATCCCCAAGGTGTCATAAAAATTACCAAGGTTATTCACCAAGGTATCGTGAAACTTGTCATCTCTAGAGGTTAAATAATTACCCAATGCATTAGATAACTATCAGGGATCACCCTTAATATTTCTTTAATTACATGTGATCCACATAGATCATAATAAAATGTTTCATAAATAACCCAAATGGAATCAAAGAAATGGGTTTCATGTCAAAATCGTGACGTTTAAAAGTGCCTAAAAATAAGATCATTATGTCATTTATAAACCATGGAAAGGTAGTTAGGGTTATATGTATGTCAATTATAGAATCAAATATATAATATTTATATATTTATGGACACCCATGGAGACTAAATAAGTCCGGGAATTCATATAAATGAACAATAGAATTTCTTGAGAGAAAGAGATAGAAATTTTGAGAGGCAATTTCTGTAGCCTAACAGTTATATAACATGGTTTTACAAAACATTTAAAAGAGAGGGTAAAAGGGTAAAACACTCATAAATAATTCATAATAAATTATGGGTACTGAATAAGATCATGGTATGTATATTTAAATGACATACCACATTAAAAATAAACTTGAAAGAAAAGAGAAGATGTGATTTCTTTTACGAGAAATTCGGTAGCCTAACAACGTCACATAAAAATTTAGAAAAAAAATTGATGAGAGAAGAAAGTGTCTCTAATAATTTGGACATAAAATGGGCAGTAATAAGAACATATAATAACATACCCTCAAAATAAATAGATGTAAAATATAAGACACAACATAAAGGAAGTCATGACTTAAAAGAGGAGGGTGAAAGAATCCCTTACCGATTTGGTAACTTTCGAAACGTACACCCTATGAAAGAAGAATCATATAATGAATATGTAAGTACCCATAAATTAAATTATATTATACAAATAGTACAATCATGGGAAGTACATAAACAACACAAAAGTAAATAGTGGAAAATATACCATGAATCTCACAGGAATAAGAAGTGAGATGAAAATCCCTTACCACGTTGTATTCAATCAAATCATATGACCAAAAATTACTAACCACCAAAATAATAATAGGATACCATGAATATAAAGATAATACTGATAATATATATCCAATGTAAGTACACAATACACCTCATGCTATAAATAAGTGGCGAACAATTGAAATCTCTCGGACTTGAAAGGGAGATAAGAATCCCTTACCACGTTTTCGACTTAACTCGCTCGTATGTTACTTGTTCTTCCTGAATGATAAACTTAAGTTAATTTATACTTGATTAATAATAATTTTCAAGTTTATTATCCCTTTTATATCACTTATTACCTTTCTATAACAATTATTTAATTGTTTGAGTTCATAATGGACATTTTGTCGATGTTCAGAACTTGAGTCGAAAAAATGGACTTCTTATAATCACATGATGTTCATGTGGTCTAAAGTTCATTAAATCAAGAATGATATTCATCATTCATATGTAATATATATCATATATATCGATTATATATATGTACTTATAACAGTACAAAACATTTGGAGATAAGAAATAAAATGCACCGTTCATGGAGACGGTAAGCCGTACATACGCATGAATACTACTTTCATTTCTATTTCCTACTTTAATGGAATGAAAACATAATGATACATATGTATATTATAATTAAATTATAATATATATGTTATATATGTTAAATAAGTTCATAAATTCTATACTTTATACGTTCCACATATGGCATTAACGATTCGAATCATTTTGAGGGGGCGGTAGTCCGCACTTCTTAAAATGAAATTATCGTGTTTACCTATTATGAAAACCATAAAGGTATGCCATAAAAGAAAAATAAATAAGCATAATGAAAACATAAACATTATATATATATCATATATAAATATATTGACATCTTAATGGCCACCATGAGAGGTGGTAGGAGATAATTGAACAATCATCGTTTTGTGAGGCAGTAGTTCGCCGTCCACAGAAACAATATGTTCTTCACCCATTAGATTAAAGTGTGTGTTAGTGTAGCTCGTATACTTATCAAAAAAACATCCTAGTATATTTAATATACTGGTGTTGTTACCAAATTAATGAATAAAAAGAGTTTAGGGGTTTGGAGAAGCAAAATAAAAGAAAAGAACCTAAGAGAAGACAATACCGTTAAATCGGGTAACTCCCCTTGGTTTGAACCAAAAGGGTTTCTTGAAGTGGTTTATTCCTAAGGTAAGGCTTCTAGGATGAAGATAGGGATATTGGGAGATTATTTGAGTAGAGTTTTGATGATATAATGGGATTGAGAAGTGTAATAAAGGGGTAGGAAGTGGGGTCTTTTTATAAGGGAGAGGAGGGGCTCTTTTGGAAAGCATGAAAATATTATTTTATTATATAATTATTTTCGGTTTCTAAACGTCAAAAAATCATTAAAGTCAAATATAATGTGTCCCATGTTCGAAATAAAATCATACAATAAAAATTGGACAAGTTTTATATATTATTTTAAACTTTATCTTCTTATTTACTTAAATCATTCATTAATGACATAAACACTGCATCATCATTGTATCATAAATAATTTTATTTAGTTGATGTCTAAAAATTATAAAAAAATTACATTGATGTAGGAAATATTTTTAGCTTTCTAATTAATATTTATAGTGAGAAATATAAATTTAATAACCCCATGTAAAAATTGTTTTAGTAAAATAATACATGTTTGTGATATTTTTAATTTTACTTTAAATAAAAAGTTATTAATGTCATTATCATACCCAAGTAGCTTCATGGGGCCCCCAAATTGACCCATGGATTTTATTGATCGGCCATGACTCATAAAATAAGGTTAGGACATGTGTCATGGTATTTTTATATTTTTATAATATTATTTTTACCTTAAATTACCCTAATTACCTTTAATCGCGGTTAATAAAACTCAAAAGTTACTATTCACAAAAAATTATTTTCATCCCATTGAACCAAATTTTACTTTCTAATGACAACCATGTATGTCGGATTTTTGAAACTCAATTCACAGAAGCGGTAATATTTCATTTAAACGAAAAATTCAGTTTTTTTAACTACTACTTAGTGGTTTCACTATTCATCAAAAATTGATGTTTTTTCAGAAAAAATACAAAAAATTCACCCTAAGCTATATTTGATATTCCAAATTCAAAAATGATATACATTTTACCAAATTAAAAACATATAAGTTGAATTAATTAATTTTATAATTAAATTCCGCTGTCAAAACAAGTAGCGTGTTTTTAAGAAACAATATCTATCAAAAGATTGACACTTTTTTATGTTCAATTTAAAAGTGAAATTAACTCCAATGACCACCATTGTATTAAATGAAAAAAATATATTCTAATTAAAATTTAAAACCAATTAAAAATATAATCTAACCATATAAATAAATTATATTAAAAGGAGGTTTTGAATTAAAATACAACATTTTCACTATTCATTAAAAAATGAACTTTATCGGAAAAATAACAAAAATTTACACAAAGTAAATTCTAATTCAAAAATTCCAAATAAGGGTTTTATTTTATCAAATATAACATATAAAAGTGAAAAAAATATATTTAAAAAGGGTTCTCCATCAAAAGGAAGTTAATCAACCTTTTTAAGAATATTAGAATATTTATGCCTAAAATTGGATTCATTCATATTTTAAGCTTATAACATTTATAAATGTAAAAAAATTTAAAAAACATATATAATCATATTTTAGTTAGTTCTATTGATTCTTTCCAATAAAATGGATATGAGTTAACTACCATTTAAAATAATATTATTATATTATTAGTGTGCAACGTAAGATTTCAAAGAAACCCGTTGTTGTGTATCTGGTACGATATCGAACACAACAACCCCTTTAAATTAATATTAATATTTAATTCAAAAATATTAATAAATAAGAAAATTTTATATTCTTTATTTATCTGGGATGTTACATTCTCCCCCCCTTTTGGATATTGCATCCTTGCAATTTTAAAATTGGGCTTGGAAACTTCATTGAAAGTCCCACATCGGAAAAAGAGTGAGTAAAACTATTACTTTAAAAGAAATAAAGGGATGTACAATGGTCACCTGAGTTAATGCATACTAGGATTCCATGTAGGAAAACATGGATATGGAAGAGAAAACAAAGGGTCAAGTTATGAGGGAGAGTGATAGAAAACATGATTAGGAGAAAATTAACCATAAGAAAATCACAAACATATGATGTGTGTAAACGGTCTTTGATTACCCAGTAGGAAACGTAAACCAACAACGTTTTTGTTTTACGTTTCTTTTCATAATTTTTAGGAATTCATTTACTACATATAATAAAAACATAAGTAAATATACTTAACTTCAAGTAGAGTTTCATCCATTAATATGTTTCTACAAAAACTAATCTTTTCTCCAAATGATGAGCATTCAAAAAGACTTGGTCACATCAAAAGCACAAGAATCATCTTCTAGAGAATAAAATATTCCACAAAAGGAGAAATATATATTTTCCTTGTATTTAGACATCAACTAAAACCAAAATGGTTAGTACAAGATCATATAATCCCCCAAAAGGACAATACTTTATAAAACAATACTACTATTAATCTCCAAAATTCAACAAATAGTACCCAAAGTTCAGGAAAGACCATTAAATACAAAATCATCCTTAAAATTCATCAAAAATAATCCAAACTAAGATTGAAACCCAAAACTCATAAGGATTTAATCACATAACATTCCACAATAAATCTTAACATTTATCTCCAAATAACATCAATTACTCTTAAAGTCTCATACTAAAGTGTAATTAACCTAATCACATATTCTCTATGCTAGGTTAATAATTTTCTAGAAATAACCCAAATCACCATATTCCCACAATAAATACATATATTCTTACAAAATAAAAATTTCAACCATTCCTCCACAAATCAAATCTTGTAGTATTTTATTTTCCTTAGGCATATAGTATTCCAAAAGAGAAAACATCATCCAAAATAACCTTTATCATTTAATCAACAAATCATTTTCTTATACCTAGGATATCCATTTGATAAAACATAAGTTCCCAAAATCAACTTATTATTTATCCATAACATCATTTAACTAAAAAGAATAAGTCATACTAACCAAGGACTTCACGTAGGCCAGTGGTAGGCGATAAAACCCAATGACACTTTGGTTGTGGGTTCAATTCCATAGCTTTGTCTGATGCAACGGGTTGTCACACGGTCTGTGTGTTGTTCTTTTTATAAAATTTAAAAAATAACCCTAACATGTTTTAACCTCAAATGTTTTCTTATACCTTTCATTTTCATCCCAACACATTAAGATAGTTCTGCTCGTATCCAGATAGGGATGTATTTTCTTGATAAACTACTTACTCCATACTCACCAAAATACCAAGAAGTTTTCCTATATTTAAACTTTTATATAGGGTTATTCATAAAGTTTTCATAGAATAATTTCTATAAATAACTAAACTATCCTTTGATACCAACTATATCATCCCACCTTTTTATTTCATAACTTTTCATTACAATTTACAAACAGAGGATCTTTAAAGTCTAGTGTCTTGGAAATTAGGAACATAAAACATGATAACAACATAAAAAATTATTCTAAACCACTTGTAAGGATTCATAATAGGTTTATACTATGTAAATTTATAGCATCTCATATCATGGAGACAGACATCAAAGGAAAGGGTGAGCAGAAGGCCCAATAAGGGTAAATAAGGGAGTCAGTTTACGTGTGATATCAATAAGAACTTGAATGAAAACATAAAGACACGAGAAATGGATGTATAGGAATATCATAATTAAAAGAAATTGAAACATAACTTGAATATGTGGCTACAAAATTTCATTTATAGATTCATGAACATATCACCAAGGTCCATCCCCAAGGTGTCATAAAAATTACCAAGGTTATTCACCAAGGTATCGTGAAACTTGTCATCTATAGAGATTAAATCTTTACCCAATGAATTAGAGCGCTATCAGGGAAAAACCTTAATATGTCTTTACTTACATGTGATCCACATAGATCATAATAAAAAATTTCATAAATAACCCAAATGGAATCAAATAAATGGGTTTCATGTCAAAACCGTGACGTTTAAAAGAGCTTAAAAATAAGATCATTATGTCATTTATAACCCATGGAAAGGGAGTGAGGGTTGTATGTATATCAATTAAAGAATCAAATATATCATATTTATATATTTATGGACACCCATGGAGACGAAATAAGTCTGGGTATTCATATAAATGAACAATATAATTTCTTGAGAGAAAGAGATAGAAATTTTGAGACGAAATTTCTGCAGCCTAATGGCTATATAACATGGTTTTAGAAAAAATTGAAAATTGAGGGGACAAAGGTCACCCACTAATAAATAATTCATAATACAATATGGGTACTAAATAAGATCATGGTATGGATATTTAAATGACATAACACATTAAAAGGAAACATGAAAGAAAAGAGAAGATGTGATTTCTTTTACGAGAAATTCGGCAGCCTAACAGCGTCACATAAAAATTCAGAAAAAAAATTGATGAGGGAAGAAAGTGTCTCTCATCATTTGGACATAAAATTTTCAGTAATAAGAACATATAAGAACATACCCTCAACATAAAGAGATGGAAAATATAAGACACAACATAAAGGAAGTCATGACTTGAAAGAGGAGGGTGAAAGAATCCCTTACCGATTTGGTAACTTTCGAAATGTACACCCTATGAAAAAAGAATAATATAATGAATATGTAAATACACATAAATTAAATTATATTACACAAAGAGTACAATAATGGGAAGTACATAAAACACACAAAATTAAATAGTGGAAAATATACCATGAATCTCACAGGAATAAGAAGTGTGATGAAAATCCCTTACCACGTTGTATTCAATCGAATCGTATGACCAAAAACTACTAACCACCAAAATAATCATAGGATACGATGAATATAAAGACAATACTGATAATATATTTGAAATGGAAGTACACCATACACCTCATGCTATAAATAAGTGGAGAACAATTGAAATCTCTCAGACTTGAAAGCGAGATAAGAATCCCTTACCACGTTTCTGACTTGACTCGCTCATATGTTCCTTGTTATTCCTGAATGATAAACTTAAGTTAATTTATAATTGATTAATAATAATTTTCAAGTTTATTATACCTTTTATATCTATTATTAATATTCTATAACAATTATTTAATTGTTTGAGTTCATAATGGACATTTTGTTGATGTTCAGAACTTGAGTAAAAAAAATGGACTTCTTATAATCACATGAAGTCCATGTGGTATAAAGTTCATTAAATCCAGAATTATATTCATCATTTATATGTAATATATATAATATATATCCATTATATATATGTAATTATAATATTACATAACATTTGGATATAAGAAATGAAATGCACCGTTCATGGAGATGGTAAGCTGTACGTACGCATGAACGCTACTTTCATTTATATTTCATAATTTAATGGAATGAAAACATAATGATACATAGGTATATTATAATTAAATTATAATATATATGTTATATATGTTACATAGGTTCATAAATTCTATAATTTATACGTTCCACATATGGCATTAACGATTCAAATCATTTTAAGGGGGCGGTAGTCCGCACTTCCTAAAATGAAATTCTCGCGTTTACCTATTATGGAAACCATAAAGGTATGCCATAAAAGAAAAATACAGAAGAATAATGAAAACATAAACATAATATATATATCATATATAAATACATTTAAATCTTAATGGACACCATGAGAGGTGGTAGGAGATAATTGAACAATCATCGTTTGGTGAGGCAGTAGTTCGCCGTCCACAGAAACAGTATGTTCTTCACCCATTAGATTAAGGTGTGTGTTAGTGTAGCTCAAATACTTCTCATAAAAACATCCTAGTATATTTAAGATACTGGTTTTGTTACAAAATAAAGGAATAAAAAGAATTTATGGGTTTGGAGAAGCAAAATATAACAAAAGAACATAAGAGAAGACATTACCTTTAAATCGGGTTACTCCCCATGGTTTGAACCAAAAGGGGTTCTTGAAGTGATTTCTTCCTAAAGTAAGGATTCTTGGATAAATATAGGGATCTTGGAATATTATTTGAGTAGATTTTGGATGATCCAAAGGGCTTGAGAAGTGTAATAAAGGGGTAGGAAGTGGGTTTTTTTATAAGGGTGAGGAGGGGCTCTTTTGGAAAGCATGAAAATATTATTTTATTATATAATTATTTTCGGTTTCTAAAGATCCAAAAAATCATTAAAGTCAAAGATAATGTGTCCCATGTTCGAAATAAAAACATCCAATAATAATTGGACAAGTTTTGGATATTATTTTATATTTTATCTTCTTATTTATTTAAATCATTCATTAATGAGGTAAACACTACATCATCATTATGTCAAAAATAATTTTATTTATTTGATATCTAAAAATTATAAAAATATTACCATGATGTAGGAAAAATTTTTATATTTATAATGAATATTTATAGTAAAAAGGATAACTTTAACAACCCCATGTAAAAATTGTTTTAGTAAAACAATACATGTTTGTGACATTTTTAATTTTACTTTAAATAAAATGTTATTAATGTCATTATCATACCCAAGTGTCTCCATGGGGCCCCCAAATTGACCCATGGATTTTATTGGTCATCCATGAATCATCCAATAAGGTTAGGACATGTTTCAAGGTATTTTTATATTTTTATAATATTATTTTTAGGTTAAATTACCCTAATTACCTTTAATCGCGGTTAATAAAAGTCAAAAGTTACTATTCACCAAAAATTATTTTCATCCCATTGAACCAAATTTTAATTACTAATGAAAACCATGTAAGTCATATTTTTGAAACTCAATTCACAGAAGCGGTAATATTTCATTTAAACGAAAAATTCAGTTTTTTTAACTACTACTTAGTGGTTTCACTATTCATAAAAAATTGATGTTTTTTAGAAAAAATACCAAAAATTAACCCTAAGATATATTTGATATTACAAATTCAAAAATGATATCCATTTTACCAAATTAAAAACATAGAAGTTTCATTAATTAATTTTATAATTAAATCCCGCTGTCAAAACAAATAGCGTGTTTTTAAAAAACAATGTCTATCAAAAGATTGACACTTGTTTATGTTCAATTTAAAAGTGAAATTAACTCCAATGACCACCATTGGATTAAATGGTAAAAATATATTCTAATTACACTTTAAAACTAATTAAAAAGATAATATAACCATATAAATAAATTAGATTAAAAGGAGGTTTTGAATTAAAATACAACATTTTTCACTATTTATTAAAAAATGAACTTTATCAGAAAAACAACAAAAATTTACACAAAGTAAATTTTGATGTAACGATTTCAAATAAGGGTTTTATTTTGTCAAATATAATATATAAAAGTGAAAAAATAGATTTAAAAAGGGTTTTCCATCAAAAGGCAGTTAATCAACCTTTTAAAGAATATTAAAATATTTATGCTTAAAATTGGATTCATTCATATTTTAAGCTTCTAACATTTATAAATCTAAAAATATTTAACAAACATATATAATCATATTTTAGTTAGTTCTATTAATTCCTGCTAATACAAAGGCTAGGCGTTAACTACAATTTTAAATAATAATATTATATTATTAGTGTGCAAAGTAAGATTTCAAAGAAATCCGTTGTTGTGTATCAGGTACGCTATCGAACATAACAACCATTTTAAATTAATATTAATATTTAATTCACAAATATTAATAAATAAGAAAATTTCATATTCTTTATTTATCTGGGATGTTACATTCTTCCCCCCTTTTGTATATTGCGTCCTCGCAATTTTAAAATTGGGCTTGGAAACTTAATTGAAAGTCCCACATCTGAAAAAGAGTCATTAAAACTATTACTTTAAAAGAAATAAAGGGATGTAAAAAGGTCACCGGAGTTAACCCATACTAGGATTCCATGTAGGAAAACATGGATATGGAAGAGAAAACAAAGGGTCATGTTTTGATGGATAGTGATAGGAAACATGATTAGGAGAAAATTAACCACAAGAAAATCACAAAATTTTGATGTGTGGAAACGACCTTTGATTACCCAGTAGAAAACATAAACCAAAAACGTTTTTGTTTTACATTCCTTTTCATAATTTTGAGGAATTAATTTACTACATAGAATAAAAACATAAGGAAATATACTTACCTTCAAGTAGAGTTTCATCCATTAATAAGTTTCTACCAAAACTAATCTTTTCTCCAAACGATGAGCATTCAAAAAGACATAGTCACATCAAAAGCACAAGAATCATCTTCAAGAGAATCAAATAATCCAAAAAAGGAGAACTATATATTTCCCTTGTATTTAAACATCAACTAAAACCAAAATGGTTAGTACGAGATCATATAATCCCCAAAAAGGATAATCCTTTATAAAAAAAATACTACTATTAATCTCCAAAATTCAACAAATAATACCCAAAGTTCAAGAAAGACCATTAAATACAAAATCATCCTTAAAATTCATCAAAATAATCCTAACTAATATTGAAACCCAAAACTAAGAAGGATTTAGTCACATAGTCTTCCATAATAAATCTTAACATTTATCTCCAAATAACATCAACTACTCTTAAAGTCTCATACTAAAGTGTAATTAACCTAATCACATATTCTCTATGCTAGGTTAATCATTTTCCAGAAATGACCCAAATCACCATATGTCCACAATAAATACATAGATTCTTACAAAATAAAAATTTCAACTATTCCTCCACAAATCAAATCCTGTAGTATTTTATTTTCCTTAGGCATATAGTATTCCAAAAGAGAAAACATCATCCAAAATAACCTTTATCATTTAATAAACAAATCATTTTCTTATACCTAGGATATCCATTTGATAAAACATAATTTCCCAAAATCAACTTATTCTTGATCCATAAAATCATTTTACTAAAAAGAACAAGTCATACTAATCGGGGACTTCACGTAGGCCAGTGGTAGGAGATAAAACCCAATTGCACTATGGTTGTGGGTTCGATTCCATAGCTTTGTCCGAAGCGACGGGTTGTCACATGGTCTTCATGTTTTCCTTTTTATAAAACTAAAAAAATAACCCTAACATGTTTTAACCTCAAAGTTTTTCTTATACCTTTCATTTTCATCCCAACACATTAAGATAGTTCTGCTCGTATCCATATAGGGATGTATTTGCTTCTTAAACAACTTACTCCATACTCACCAAAATACCAGGAAGTTTTCCTATATTTAAAATTTGATATATGGTTCTTCCTAAAGTTTTCATATCCTAATTTCCATAAATAACTAAACTATCCTTTGATACCAACTATAGAATCCTGCCTTTTTATTTCATAATTTTTCATTACAATCTATAAACAGAGGATCTTTAAAGTCTAGTGTCTTGGAAATCAGGAACCATAAACATGAGAACAAAATAAAAAATTATTCTAAACCACTTGTAAGGCTTCATCATAGGTTCATCCTATGTACATTTACTGCATCTCATATCTTGGAGACAGACATCAAAGGATAGGGTGAGCAGAAGGCCGAGTAAGGGTAAACAAGGGAGTCAGTTTACTTGTGATATCAATAAGAACTTGAATGAAAACATAAAGACATGAGAAATGGATGTATAGGAATATCATAATTAAAAGAACTTGAAACATAACTTGAATATTTGGATACAAAATTTCATTTACACATTCATGAACATATCACCAAGGTCCATCCCCAAGGTGTCATAAAAATTACCAAGGTTATTCACCAAGGAATCATGAAACTTGTCATATCTAGAGATTAAATCTTTACCCAATTCCATAGAGCTCTATCAGGGCGCACCATTAATATGTATTTACTTATATGTGATCCACATAGATCATAATCAAACATTTCATAAATAACCCAAATGGAATAAAATAAATGGGTTTCATGTCAAAATCATGACGTTTAAAAGAGCTTAAAAATAAGATCATTATGTCATTTATTACCCATGGAAAGGGAGTGAGGGTTATATTTATGTCAATTACAAAATCAAATATATCATATTTATATATTTATGGAAACCCATGGAGACGAAATATGTCTGGGTATTCATATAAATGAACAATATAATTTCTTGAGATAAAGAGATAGAAATTTTGAGACAAAAGTTCTGCAGCCTAATGACTATATAACATGGTTTTAGAAAACATTGAAAAGAGAGGGGAAAATGGTCACCCACTCATAAATAATTCATAATACAGTATGGGTACTGAATAATATCATGCTATGGATATTTTAATTACATACCACATTAAAAGGAAACATGAAATAAAAGAGAAGATGTGATTTCTTTTACGAGAAATTCGGCAGCCTAACAGTGTCACATAAAAATTCAGAAAACAAATTGATGAGAGAAGAAAGAGTCTCTCATAATTTGGACATAAAATGGGAAGTAATAAGAACATATAATAACATACCCTCAATATAAAGGGATGGAAAATATAAGACACAACATAAAAGAAGTCACGACTTAAAAGAGGAGGGTGAAAGAATCCCTTACCGATTTGGTAACTTTCAAAACATAGACCCTATGGAAGAAGAATCATATAATGAATGTGTAAATACCCATAAATTAAATTATAAATAGTAAAATCATGGAAATTACATAAACCACACAAAAGGAAATAGTGGAAAATATACCATGAATCTCACAGGAATAAGAAGTGAGATGAAAATCCCTTACTACGTTGTATTCAATCGAATCGTATGACCAAAACTTTCTAACCACCAAAATAATCACAGGATACCATGAATATAAAGAGAATAATGATAATATATATCCAATGGAAGTATATAATACACCTCATTCTAAAAATAAGTGGTGAACAATTGAATTCTCTCGGACTTGAAAGTGAGATAAGAATCCCTTACCACGTTTCCGACTTGACTCGCTCGTATGTCCCTTGTTCTTCATGAATGATAAAATTAATTTAATTTATACTTTATTAAGAATAATTTTCAAGTTTATTATCCCTTTTATATCTCTTATTAACTTTCTATTACAATTATTTAATTGTTTGAGTTCATAATGGACATTTTGTCGATGTTCGGAACTTGAGTAAAAAAAATGGACTTCTTATAATCACATGATGTTCATGTGGTCTAAAGTTCATTAAATACAGAATTATATTCATAATTTAGATGTAATATATATCATATATATCCATTATATATATGTACTTATAATAGTACATAACATTTGGAGATAAGAAATTAAATGCACCGTTCATGGAGACGGTAAGCCGTACGCACGCATGAATGATACTTTTATTTCTATTTTATACTTTAATGGAATGAAAACATAATCATACATAGGTATATTATAATTAAATTATAATATATATTTTATATATGTTACATAAGTTCATAAATTCTATACTTTATACGTTCCACGTATGACATTAATGATTCAAATCATTTTGAGGGGGCGGTAGTCCGCACTTCCTAAAATGAAATTATCACGTTTACCTATTATGGAAACCACAAAGGTATGCCATAAAAGGAAAATAAAAAAGAATAAGGAAAACATAAACATAATATATATATCATATATAAATACAATGACATTTTAATGGCCACAATGAGAGGTGGTAGGAGATAATTGAACAATCATCGTTTCGTGAGGCAGTAGTTTTCCGTCCACAGAAATAGTATATTCTTCACCCATTAGATTAAGGTGTGTGTTAGTGTATCTTGAATAATTCTCATAAAAAAATCCTAGTATATTGAATATAATGGTTTTGTTACAAAATAAAGGAATAAAAATAGTTTATGGGTTTGTATAAGAAAAATAAAACAAAATAACATAAGAGAAGACACTACCTTTAAATCAGGTAACTCCCCTTGGTTTGAACCAAAAGGGTTTCTTGAAGTGCTTTATTACTAAGGTAAGGCTTCTAGGATGAAGAGAGGGATATTGGGAGATTATTGCATTAGATTTTTGATGATCCAAAGGGCTTGAGAAGTGTAATAAAGGGGTAGAAAGTGGGGTCTTTTTATAAGGAAGAGGAGGGGCTCTTTTGGAAAGCATGAAAATATTATTTTATTATATAATGATTTTCGGTTTATAAAGGTCAAAAAATCATTAAAGTAGAAGATAATGTGTCCCGTGTTCAAATTAAAATCATCCAATAAGAATTGGACAAGTTTTGGATATTATTTTAAACTTTATCTTCTTATTTATTTAAATCATTAATTAATGACGTAAACACTGCATCATCATTGTGTCCTAAATAATTTTATTTATTTGATGTCTAAAAATTATAAAAAATTACCATAATATAGGAAATTGTTTTAGATTTCTAATTAATATTTATAGTAAAAAAGATAACTTATATAACCCCATGTAAAAATTGTTTTAGTAAAATAATGCATGTTTGAGACATTTTTAATTTTACTTTAAATTAAAAGTTATTAATGTCATTATCATACCCAAGTGGCTCCATGGGGCCCCCAAATTGACCCATGGATTGTCTTGGTCGGCCATGACTCATCCAAAAATGTTAGAACATGTGTCAAGGTATTTTTATAATTTTATAATATTTTTTTACCTTAAATTACCCTAATTACCTTTAATCACGGTTAATAAAACTCAAAAATTACTATTCAACAAAAATTATTTTCATCCCATTGAACCAAATTTTACTTACTAATGACAAACATATATGTCAGATTTTTGAAATTCAATTCACAGAAACGGTAATATTTCATTTAAATGAAAAATTCAATTTTTTTAACTACTACTTAGTGGTTTCACTATTCATAAAAAATTGATGTTTTTCAGAAAAAATACAAAAAATTTACCCTAAGATATATTTGATATTCCAAATACAAAAATTATATCCATTTTACCAAATTCAAAACATATAAGTTTCATTAATTAATTTTATAATTAAATCCCGTTGTCAAAAAAATAGCATGTTTTTAAGAAATAATATCTGTCAAAAGATTGACACTAGTTTATGTTCAATTTCAAAGTGAAATTAACTCCAATTAACACAATTGGATTAAATGGTAAAAATATATTCTAATTATACTTTAAAACCAATTAAAAATATAATCTAACCATATAAATAAATTATATTAAAAAGAGGGTTTGAATTAAAATACATCATTTTCACTATTCATTAAAAAATGAACTTTATCGAAAAAATAACAAAAATTTACACAAAGTAAATTTTGATGTCCCAATTTCAAAGAAGGATTTTATTTTGTCAAATATAACATATAAAAGTGAAAAAATAGATTTAAAAAGGGTTCGCCATCAAAAGGCAGTTAATCAACCTTTTAAAGAATATTTGAATATTTATGCTTAAAATTGGATTCATTCATATTTTAACCTTCTAAGATTTATAAATGTAAAAATATTTTAAAAATATATATAATAATATTTTAGTTAGTTCTATTAATTCCTTCCAATACAACAACTATGCGTTAAATACCATTTAAAATAATATTATTATATTATTAATGTGCAATGTAAGATTTCAAAGAAACCCATTGTTGTGTACCGGGTACACTATTGAACATAGCAACCCCTTTAAAGTAATATTAATATTTAATTCAAAAATATTAATAAATAAGAAAATTTCATATTCTTTATTTATCTGGGATGTTACATTCTTCCCCCCTTTTTGATATTGCGTCCTTGCAATTTTAAAATTGGGCTTGAAATTTTCTTTGAAAGTCCCACATCGGAAAAAGAGTCAGAAAAACTATTACTTTAAAAGAAAGAAAGGGATGAAAAAAGGTCACCCGAGTTAATGAATACTAGGATTCCATATAGGAAAACATGGATATGGAAGAGAAAAAAAAGGGTCAAGTTCTGATGGAGAGTGATATAAAACATGATTCAGAGAAAATTAACCATAAGAAAATCAAAAACTTATGATGTGTGTAAACGGTCTTTGATTACCCAGTAGGAAACGTAAACCAACAACATTTTTGTTTTACGTTCCTTTTCATAATTTTGAGTAAGTCATTTACTACATAGAATAAAAACATAAGGAAATATACTTACCTTCAAGTAGAGTTTCATCCATTAATAAGTTTCTACCAAAACTAATATTTTCTCCAAACGATGAGCATTCAAAAAGACCTGGTCACATAAAAAGCACAAGAATCATCTTCTAGAGAATCAAATAATCCACAAAAGGAGAAATATATATTTCCCTTGTATTTAAACATCAACTAAAACCAAAATGGTTAGTACGAGATCATATAATCCCCAAAAAGGATAATCCTTTATAAAAAAATACTACTATTAATCTCCAAAATTCAACAAATAGTACCCAAAGTTCAAGAAAGACCATTCAATACACAATCATCCTTAAAATTCATCAAAATAATCCGAAATAAGATTAAAACCCAAAACTCAGAAGGATTTAATCACATAGTCTTCCACAATATATCTTAACATTTATCTCCAAATAACATCGACTATTCTTAAAGTCTCATACTAAAGTGTAATTAACCTAATCACATATTCTCTATGCTAGGTTAATCATTTTCCAGAAATAACCCAAATCACCATATGTCCACAATAAATACATAGATTCTTACAAGATAAAAATTTCAACCATTCCTCCACAAATCAAATCTTGTAGTATTTTATTTTCCTTAGGAATATAGTATTCCAAAAGAGAAAACATCATCCAAAATAGCCTTTATCACTTAATAAACAAATAATTTTCTTATACCTAGGATATCCATTTTATAAAACATAAGTTCCCAAAATCAACTTATTATTGATCTATAAAATCATTTAACTAAAAAGAATAATTCATACTAACCAGGGACATCACGTAGGCTAGTGGTAGGCGATAAAACCCAATGGCACTTTGGTTGTGGGTTCGATTGCATAGCTTTGTCTGAAGCGACGGGTTGTCACACAGTCTGTGTGTTTTAATTTTTATAAAACTAAAAAAATAACCCTAACATGTTTTAACATCAAGTGTTTTCTTATACCTTTCATTTTTATCCCAACACATTAACATAGTTCTGCTCGTATCCAGATAGGGATGTATTTTCTTGATAAACTACTTACTCTATACTCACCAAAATACCAGGAAATTTTCCTATATTTAAACTTTTATATAGGGTTATTCCTAAAGTTTTCATTGCCTAATTTTCATAAATAACTAAACTATCCTTTGATACCAACTATATCATCCTGCCTTTTTATTTCATAACTTTTCATTACAATTTACAAACAGAGGATCTTTAACGTCTAGTGTCTTGAAAATCAGGAACATAAAACATGAGAAAAACATAAAAAATTCTTCTAAAACACTTTTAAGGCTTTATAATAGGTTCATACTGTGTACATTTACTGCTTCTCATATCCTGGAGACAGACATCAAAGGAAAGGGTGAGCAGAAGGCCCAGTAAGGGTAAACAAGGGAGTCAGTTTACTTGTGATATCAATAAGAACTTGAATGAAAACATAAAGACATGAGCAATGGATGTATAGGAATATCATAATTAAAATAACTTGAAACATAACTTGAATATGTGGATACAATATTTCATTTATATATTCATGAACATATCACCAAGGTCCATCTTCAAGGTGTCATAAAAATTACCAAGGTTATTCACCAAGGTATCGTGAAACTTGTCATCTCTAGAGATTAAATCTTTACCCAATGTATTGGAGAGCTATCAGGGTGCACCCTTAATATTTATTTACTTAAATTTTATCCACATAGATCATAATCAAAAATTTCATAAATAACCCAAATGGAATCAAAGAAATGGGTTTCATGTCAAAATCGTGACCTTTAAAAGAGCTTAAAAATAAGATCATTATGTCATTTATAACCCATGGAAAGGGTGTGAGGGTTATATGTATGTCAATTCCAGAATCAAATATATCATATTTATATATTTATGGACACCCATGGAGATGAAATAAGTCTGGTTATTCGTATAAATTAACAATATAATTTTTTGAGAGAAAGAGATAGAAAAATTGAGATGAAATTTTTGCATCCTAACGGCTATATAACATGGTTTTAGAAAAGATTAAAAAGAGAGGGGACAAGGGTCACCCACTCCTAAATAATTCATAATAAAGTATGGGTATTTAATAAGATCATGGTATTGATATTTGAATGACATACCACATTAAATTGAAACATGAAAGAAAAGAGAAGATGCGATTTCTTTTACGAGAAATTCGGTAGCCTAACAGCGTCACATAAAAATTCAGAAAACAAATTGATGGGAGAATAAAAGGTCTCTCATCATTTTTACATAAAATGGGAAGTAATAAGAACATATAAGAACATACCTTCAATATAAAGAGATGGAAAATATAAGACACAACATTAAGGAAGTCATGAATTAAAAGAGGAGGGTGACAGAATCCCTTAGCGATTTGGTAACTTTCAAAACGTACACCCTATGAAAGAATAATCATATAATGAATATGTAAATAACCATAAATTAAAGTATATTACACAAATATAAGAATCATGTTCAGTACATAAACCACACAAAAGGAAATAGTGGAAAATACACCATGAATCTCACAGGAATAAGAAGTGAGATGAAAATACCTTACCACGTTGTATTCAATCGAATCGTATGAACAAAAATTACTAACCACCAAAATAATCACATGATACCATGAATATAAATATAATACTGATAATATATATCCAATGTCAGTACACAATACTCCTCATTATATAAATAAGTGGTGAACAATTGAAATCTCTCGGACTTGAAAGTGAGATAAGAATCCCTTACCACGTTTCCGACTTGACTCGCTCCTATGTTCTTTGTTCTTCATAAACGATAAACTTAAGTTAATTTATACTTGATTTAGAATAATTTTCAAATTTTTTATCCCTTTTATATCACTTATTTCCTTTCTATAACAATTATTTAATTGTTTGAGTTCATAATGAACATTTTTTCAATGTTCGTAACTTGAGTAAAAAAAATGGACTTCTTATAATCACATGATGTTCATGTGGTCTAAAGTTAATTAAATACATAATGATATTCATCATTTAGATTTAATATATATCATATATATCCATTATATATATGTACTTATAATAGTACAAAAAATTTAGAGATAAGAAATGAAATGCACTGTTCATGGAGACGGTAAGCCGTACGTACGCACGAATACTACTTTGATTTCTATTTCCTACTTTAATGGAATGAAAACATAATGATACATACGTATATTATAATTATAGTATAATATATATGTTATATATGTTACATAAGTTCATAAATTATATACTTTATACGTTCCACGTATGGCATTAACGATTCAAATCATTTTGAGGGGGCGGTAGTCCGCACTTCCAAAAATTAAATTATCACGTTTACCTATTATGGAAACCAGAAAGGTATTCCATAAAATAAAAATACTGAAGCATAAGGAAAACATAATCATAATATATATATCATATATAAATACTATGACATCTTAATGGACACCATGAGAGGTGGTAGGATATAATTGAACAATCATCGTTTCGTGAGGCAGTAGTTCACCGTCCACAGAAATAGTATGTTCTTCACCCATTAGATTATGGTGTGTGTTAGTGTAGATAAAATCCTTCTCATAAAAACATCCTAGTATATTAAATATACTGTTTTTTTTATAAAATAAAGGAATTAAAATAGTTTAGGGGTTCTTATAAGAAAAATAAAATAAAATAACATAAGAGAAGACATTACCTTTAAATCGGGTAACTCTCCTTGGTTTGAAACAAAAGGGTTTCTTAAAGTGCTTTATTCCTAAGGTAAGGCTTCTAGGATGAATAGAGGGATCTTGGGAACTTATTTGAGTAGATTTTGGATTAACCAAAGGGCTTGAGAAGTGTAATAAATGGGTAGGAAGTGGGGTCTTTTTATAAGGGAGAGGCAGGGCTCTTTTGGAAAGCATGAAAATATTATTTTATTATATAATTATTTTCGATTTATAAAAATCAAAAAATCATTAAAGTTGAACATAATGTGTCCCATGTTCGAAATAAAATCATCCAATAATAATTGGACAAGTGTTGGATATTATTTTTATTGAGTCAATAAGGTTTTCCTTATAACTTTTCCATTCCTTCTTGTTTTGAAAATCACAAACACCTTATACTTAAGAAAATCTATATTTTACTTCTATAAGGAAAATTTTCTTTCTTAAGGAAATTTACCCTAACCAAGTTTTTCTTATACATATCAATATTTTTTCTTAGTTAAAAAAATAGGATTCATACCTAAAACCTCAGAATCATATAATTCTTAGATATGAAGCATTCTATTTTTAGGATCCGAATTTTGGATATGAACTGTAATGAAGTTCCACTCCGAATTCTAGATATGAACTGTAATGAAGTTCCATTCCGAATTCTAGATATAAACTGTAATGAAGTTCCAATCTGAATTCTGGATGCGAACTCTAATAAAGTTCCATTCCAAATTATGGATACAAATTCTCATAAAGTTCCATTCCGAATTATGGATGTGAACTCTCATAAGGTTCCACTCCAAATTATGGATTCTGAACTTTTATGAGTTTGACTCTGAACTTTTATGAGTTCGACTCCAAACTTTTATGAGTTTGACTCTGAAATTTTATGAGTTCGACTCTGAACTTTTATGAGTTCGACTCCGAACTTTTATGAGTTCGAATCTTAACTTTTATGAGTTAGACTCCGAACTTTTATGAGTTTGACTCTGAAATTTTATGAGTTCGACTCTAAACTTTTATCAGTTCGACTCCGAACTTTTATCAGTTCGACTCCGAACTTTATAAGTTCAGATTCTGAATTCTAGTGAAACCAGACTCTGATTTTTCTTAGAAATTCAGACTCCAGTTTCCCATAGAATTTAGATTCCGAAGTCCTATAAAACAGAATCTGAATATCCTTTTTATTATAGACTCTGAATTCTATTTTGGTTAGACTCCGAACTTTTATTTGATTACATTCAAAATTCTAGTTTTGCTTATACTTACACTTGTTTCATTATAAAACTATGTCATGATTTCAGTTATACATGTTTTGTTATAAAACGATGTCGTCCTTTCTGTTTCTAACTAACCGTTGGTTGAGTTACACGTGTACAGGTCCCTCCAAAATTTAAGGAAAATATGACCATTGGAGGAGGGAGCTGACCGTTCCAACCGAGCCTATAAATAGGATCTCATTTGAAAGAGCTCAATAAGAAGTTGATCACTCTAGAGACCACACACTGTTAAGGTGATTTCTAGAGAGAGAAGTTTTTCATGCTTTGTGCGTACTGAAATGCTCGTTCAGATTGATTTGTGCGGCTTTGAATGTTGGTGATTACATTAGAGGGATTCTAGGGATAGGAAGACAGAGGTGCCAACTTCCTTGAAGTTCTAGGGCTTCCTTGCTGAGGAAGACAGAGGTTCCAACTACCTTGAAGTTGAGGGCTTGCAGGGATAGCAAGAAAGAGACTCCGATCTTCGTATCGAGGGCTTACCCTAGTGTGGGTAAGACATACTTGCTTGAAAGTATAAATCAAGGGACCTTTATCCAAGGTTGTAAGATATCCTTCTCTTTGGGTTAAAAGATTTATATCTTGTTACTTGTAGTTGTACTAGTTTTTTTTCCGTTGTATTGTGTATTGTAAGGAAAGTATAACCTTATTATATTTCCTTACACTTGTAATCTAATTAATTTAGATTCTATACGCTTTAAGGTAGAATCTCACCTTGAAAACTTTGGTTAAGTTTCAATTTCCAGATCCATATTTCAGGAACCTATTTTCGGAATCACTTTCCAGATTTAAGCAAGTGCATAGAACTAGAAGTTTGTAACTTCATGCTTTGTCCCAATTTTCCTTGGCGATTAGAGGTGTTGTGAGTTTACTTAGTTTAACTTTGTTAAACTTAGATCTTTCCTTGTTTAAGGAAAATTTTAAAGTGTACAATTCACCCCCCTCTTTTATATTGAGCATCTACATCATTATTTCGATCCTACAATTGGTATCAGAGGTTGGAAACCTCATACTCTATACCAATCCTACAATTGGTATCAGAGGCAAGGTTCTCAAATAATTATACTTACATATAAGTTTTTCTTTCTCAGTATTTTCCTTGCTTAGGAATATTTTTCCTTGAATTCTAACTTTTGTGTTTAACAAGTTTCTGTGTAGAAAGTTTTCTTAAAGATGAAAGGAATGAACTTTGGTTCCATTGAAAACCTAAATCCTATAATACCAACAATTTTTGATGGTAATGATTATGAGTATTGGAGAGATGAAATGAATACTTTCGTTATCAATACTGGGGTAGATAACTTTGTTATGCTTACTGGTGGATATAAAATTTCTGATAAGAAAGTTAGTGCTTTTACAAATCAAGAGAAGCATGATTATAAATTAAACTATAAGGTATGCAATAATCTACTGTGTTCAATGACTTGGAATATATATAGCCAAATTTATTCTTGTGAAACAGCTAATTGCATATGGAAGAAACTTGAAGTCACTCATTTTGGTACATCTAAAGCGATTGAGACTAAAAGAGCTATGCTTAGAGCTGAGTATCATGGTTTTAATTTTTCTTATGGAGAACCTATAAGAAAAGTTCAACAGAGGTTTATGACTATCATAAATAGCTTACAATCTATGGGAGATAAAGGTCTGGATGATGAAGCCCTTGTAGATAAGATTATTGATATTATGCCCAATGAGTGGGAATCAAAGAGAACAGCTATTGGTGAGAATAGGAAGGTAACTCAAATTTCTCTTGATGAACTATTTGGAACTCTTCTTCAACATTAAACAAGGATGAAGAGGGATGCTGAAAACATAAAAAAGAAGAATGGAAATGGTACTGTTTCTTTTACCACAACTTCAAATCACATGAAAACCAAGACTCCTGAGAGAGTAATGAGATCCAAGTATAAGAAGGTGGTTATTCAATCAGAATCTAGTGATGGTGAAGTCTCAGAGAATGAGTTAGAAAATATTTCTCTAAGGATGAACAAGATAGATGGCCAAAGAAATTTCTAATCCAAGTATAATAAGAAGGATAGGAAAGATAAGAAAGATGGAGAAGTCACATGTTATGAATGCAAGAGAATTGGACATATTAGACCTGATTTTCCTTTGATCAAAAAGAAAGAAAGAAAAGAGAGGCATTCTAAAAGGAACAGGAATAAGTATTACAAGTCCAAAGCTAAGAAAGTTCTAAAAGCTAATGACACCTGGAGTGCCAGTGGTGGTGACTCTTCAGATGAATCTTCTGATTATGAATCTTCTGGATAGAATAATCTTGGTCTTATAACCAAACTTCCTATTGATAATCATTGATTTATGGATAAGGTACACAATGATGAATCATTGACCAATGTTTCTTTAAATTCTAATGATAGCAAATATTATAACTCTTCGGATGAAGAATCCTCTTCTGATGAAGAAAATACTTTACCTACCTATGAAGAAGTTTCTAGGTTTGCTGAACTTCTTGAAATTGAGAATTCAAAACTCAATAAAAAACTTGATAAGGAAAACTCTAGGAATATTATTCTTACTAAAGAGATATCAGATCTTTCTAAAGATCCTGATAAGAAAAATGCTGATTTTGAAAGTATTTCAAAAAATCTTGAGGAAGTAAATTCTGAGAAGAATAAAGTTCTAAAGATATAGAAAAAGTAATATCTAAGAAAAGTGTTTTTGAGCCTAACTCTAGTTCCAAATCTAATGATTTTGAAGATAAAAACTTGGTTATAAAACTCAAGTCTGAAATATTTTCCTTAAAGAAGTGTTTGTCAAACTTTACCTTAGGTAAAGAAAATTTTGATAAGATGTATTCACAAATACGACCTTTAAGAAACAAATCCGGATTTTGTTATACCCATGCAAAAACAACTTTTAGTAGCAATTATTTTGTTCCTCAACGTGCCCCATTTTTTACCAAGTGTCAATGTGGTGGTCACTGGGCAAATAATTTTTCTTTAAACAAAACCCAATCTTTAGGTTTTCATAAGGCTTATTTCTCTAAGAAGATGTGGGTACCTAAAATTTTTTTATCTAAAAATCTTGGATCCAAACAAGTTTGGATTCTGAAAGTCTAATTATTTTTATATTTTCAGGAAGATAAAGGAAGTACCAACAACAATACTTGGTACATGGATAATGGATGTTCCTGGCACATGACTGGTAACAAAAGCTATTTCAAAAATATTATCAAGACAAAAGGTGGAAAAGTAACTTTCAGAGATAATGCTCAGGGATAAATTATTGGTATAGGTAATATTGTTCTTCTTGGTAAAACTTTGATTTCAAATGTTTTTTTTGTAATGGGTCTTAAGAACAACCTCATTAACATAAGTCAATTATGTGATGAAGGATACCTTGTGAATTTTAGGAATGATAAGTGTTTAGTACACAATTCCAAGGAAGAGTCTATTCTTTCTACCCACAGGCAAGAGAATGTTTACACTTTAAACTTAGAAGACCTTAGGAGCCAAGACTTACCTTGTATTAGTGAAATGGAAGATCATTCTTGGTTATGGCATATAATACTAGGTTACTGTAACCTTAGAAACTTATGTAAACTCTCTAAGAAGAAACTAGTTAAGGATATACCAGAGATTATATTTGATTCTTCTAAAGTTTGTGATCCTTGTCAATATGGAAAGCAACATAAATATAGTTTTAAATAAATCGGTGAAGTCTCAAAAAATGATGCATTACAGTTGGTTCACATGGATCTTTTTAGTCCAACACAAACTGGAAGCATTGGAGGCAAATACTATGTGTTTGTTCTAGTTGATGATTACACTAGATTTACTTGGGTCTATTTTCTAGCAAAGAAGTCTGGAGATTTTTCTTATTTCAGAAGTTTTAGAGCCCAATTTAAAAATGAGAAAAACCTTCCACTGAAAACTATTCATAGTGATCATGGAGGATAATTTCAAAATTCAGATTTTGAAACTTTTTGTAGTAGAAAAGGTATTACTCACAACTTTTCATCACCTAGAACTCCTCAACAAAATGGTGTAGTTGAAAGAAGAAATAGAATTATTTAGGAAATAACTAGAACCATGTTGAGTGAATATTCTATAGATAGAAATTTTTGGGCTGAAGCTATAAGTACTGCTTGTTATACTATAAATCGAGTTTTGATTAGACCTTTTCTTAATAAAACTCTTTATGAGTTATGTAATGGAAGAAAACCAAGACTTTCCTACTTCAAGGTTTTTGGTTGAAAGGTATTCATCCTAAATACTAAGGATAATCTACACAAATTCGCACCAAAATATGATAAAGGAATTTTCTTAGGGTACTCCACAACTTCTAAGGCTTATAGAGTTTTCAATAAAAACACTTGTACTGTTGAGGAAACAGTGCATGTAAAATTTGATGAGTCTGATCCTTTTGTCTTTAAACCATCCCAACCTAAATCCTCAGATGTGTTTTCAAAAACTGATTATCAACCTTTCATAGAAGATTCTTCTGATAAGGAAAATGTTCAAGAAGATACTTCTGAAACATTTACCCCAGAGGACTTTCTACCCTATGTTGATGAACATGTTTTACAAAACCCAAACCAGTCGTTTCTAAAGAATCATCCCAGTGATAGTATCATTGGTGATGTAAATCAACCTGTAAGAACTAGAAATTTCTTGAGAAATGAAGTAGAACATCTAGAATTACTTTCCTAATTAGAACCAAAAAGCACTGATGAAGCTCTAGGTGATGATGATTGGATTAAAGCTATGCAAGATGAACTAAATGAATTCAAGAGGAATAAAGTCTGGACCTTGGTTGAAAGACCTAAGAGAACTTCTGTTATTGGAGTAAAGTGGGTATTCAGAAATAAGTGTGATAAAAATGGAGTCATTGTAAGAAATAAAGCTAGACTAGTTGCTAAATGCTATAATTAGCAAGACATAATAGACTATGAAGAAACCTATGCTCCAGTATCCAGACTTGAATCTATTCGCATTTTACTTGCCTTTGAAGCATTCTTCAATTTTAAACTTTTTCAAATGGATGTGAAATGTGCTTTTCTTAATGGTTATGTTCAAGAGGAAGTTTTTGTTAAACAACCTCCTGGATTTAAAGATACAAAACACCCTGATCATGTTTTTAGACTTACCAAAGCTTTATATGACCTTAAACAAGCCCCACGAGCTTGGTATGATAGACTTACATGTTTTTTGATTCAAAATAACCATGTTAAGGGAAATGCAGATCCAACCCTTTTTATAAAGAAAGATAAGAAAAATGTTTTGATTTTTCAAATATATGTTGATAACATCATATTTGGTTCAAATCAGCAATCTTTAATTGATTCTTTTGCAAGTCTAATGAAATCAGAGTTTGAAATGAGTATGATGGGTGAGTTAACATTTTTCCTTGATTTTCAAATTTCTCAAAAACCAGAAGGAACCTATATATCTCAACATAAGTATATTAAAGATCTTCTTAAAAAGTATGGTTATGACAACACTAATAGTATGAGTACTCCTATTGGTACCTCAAACACACTTGATCTTGATGAAGCTAGGAAACCAGTAGATCAAACATCTTTTAGAGGTATGATAGGAAGTCTACTTTACTTAACAGCTAGTCGACCAGACTTGATTTTTTCAGTATTCTTATGTGAAAGATATAAATCTAATCCTAAGGAATCTCATTTAAAGGCAGTGAAAAGAATTTTTCGCTACTTAAAGGGAACCATGGATCTAGGATTATTTTATACTTCTGGAAATGAATTTGTTTTAAAAAGATTTTCAGATGCTGACTTTGGTGGACGTAGAATGGATAAAAAGAGTACATCTAGAACTTGTCATTTCTTAGGAGATTCATTAGTTTCTTGTTCATACAAGAAGCAACACTCAATAGCACTCTCCACTGCTGAATCTGAATATGTAGCAGCTGGAAGTTGTTGTGCTCAAGTGTTGTGGATGCAACACACACTCACAGACTATGGCTTGAGTTTTACTAAGACTCAAATTTTTTGTGATAACACAAGTGCCATTTCCCTAATTAAAAACCCTGCACATCACTCTCGTGCAAAGCACATAGATATTAGACATCACTTTCTCAGGGATCACACACTTAAAGGAGATATCATTCTTCAGTTTATCGGAACGAAAGATCAACTTGCTGAAATTTTCACAAAATATTTACCCTCTGATAGATTTGAATACATTAAACAGAAGTTAGGAATGATAACCATGAGGTAATCACTCTTAATTAACTTCTTGTTAAACAATTAACCTTACAATAATAAATTCCTTTTAATAGGGGGAGTAAATTTTCTAAATAGTGTAACCAAAAATTTTTTAGTCAGTTTTTTTAACTTTTGTAATTAAAGTTTTCATAGTCAGTTTTCTTTTCAAAATTTCTGGAAATAAATTTTTCATAATAAAAATTTCTGGAACTGAAATTTTCAGAATGGAAATTTTTGGAACTGAATTTTCTTAATGAAAATTTTCGGAATAGAAGTTTTCGGAATGAGATTTTCGTACTGAGAATTTTTGTAATGAGACTTTCGTACTGAAAATTTTCGTATTGAGATTTTCATACTGAGAATTATCATAATGAGATTTTCGTACTGAGAATTTTCATACTGAGAATTTTCTTAATGAGATTTTCGTACTGAGAATTTTCATAATGAGATTTTCGTATTGAGAATTTTCGTAATGAGATTTTCGTAATGAGATTTTTGTACTGTTTTTAAATGAAATTTTTTGTACTCATATTTTTTCGTACTGAGTTTTTCATAGTAAGTTTTTTTTTCAAATTTTCATCAAGAAGAAAATCACCTATTATGAAAAATCCTTCTAGCAAATCCGAAAGGTATGACTTCCTTACTCAAGTTTTCGTAGTCAATTTTTTTTTGTTGCTGGTATTTTTCTATGAGTTTTAAATTTTTTGGATTCTAATATTCTCAAATCCAAATGTTTTTTTTACTAAAACCTCAAAAGATCAGAGTCTAGTTTTCCTTGCGGTTTTTTTTCAACTGTCATATCAGTTCAAAGGGTTTCTCAACTGTTAGATGGTTTTTGGAAGCTCAAAGGTCATCCCCAACGCCTATATAAAGGGGACCCCCAAGGGTCATCCCACACCGGTTTCTCAAAGATTTCGTGTCTCGAAGCCCTGACTCTCTTCTTAAGGACCTTTCTGATCTTTGTCAAAGTCATTCTGAATCTTCAAGAACTCTCCACCCCGAATGTCTGCTGAAGCTACATCTCAAGATATGTCTACCTCAAATCCAATATAAAAATGGTTAGTTTTCAGGGAAAGGTTAGTGCATCTGGATTTCTGAAAATTTGATTGTCTTATATCTAAGAATATCAGATTGAATGGCTGGGAATATGTTTGCTTGTCTAAGTCAGAGAAACAGAATCCAATTTATACAGATTTACTGGTTGAGTTCTACGAGTCTGTTTCCTTCCAGCAGGAAGATGACAGAGAGTTATTTTCTTTCAAGTATTATGGTAAGACTTACAAATTATCTTACACCAAGTCTGAAAGCTTGGTGGGTTTATCTTACGAATAGGAAGCTGAATTTTTCTCGCATAAGCTTCTGGATAAGCAAGGAAGTTTCAACAAGGTGAAGGCATTGAAATGTCTTGGACTGAAAGATACCAAGACTACTAAGATTGCTCATCTCTCTCCTAATAATCGGATTCTACAGTTTTGGGTACAAGGATTTCTCGTACCAAGAAGGGGTGACAAGGATAATCTGAAGAAGAGTGACATTTACGTCCTAGATTTCCTGGTAAATCTAAGGAAGATAAATTTGATGAGGCATGTTTTGATTACAGTTAAGAATATAAAAGAAGGGAACTTGAGAGATAAAATCATTATGTACCCTGCCTTACTATCAAAGCTGATAGTTCGGTGCTTAGATTATTTCAAAGTTGCTTGTAAATCTAAAGTTTGGAATTGTAAGCTTATGCTCGTCAGTGATGATACATTGAAAAGGATGAAAATGGGTTTTTTTGTTGAATCTGGAGAATTCTACCCTATACCAGAGGGAGAGGCTGAGGCCATTTCGGAAAATGTGGAAAAGGATGAACCAGTGAAAAAAGTTTCTAAGAAGAGAAAACTTAAGGAAATGGTTGGTGATGACAAAACCCCAAAATCTAAGGAAACCCAATCCGCACCTCCCAATCCAACGAAATAGAAATATTATACATATGAAGTGGCAGCTAAGTGGAGGGAAGACAAAGAGAAGAGAAAATAAGGGGATCCACAGTTCGGACTGGACCCTTCTAAGGATAAGGCCTTAAAAGAAAGAGCTGCGGATGAATTAGAGAAGCAAGAAATAGAGAAGAAGCTGAAGAAGAAAATGTTTGAAGCTGAGGTTGTTCAATCTCTTTTAAAAGCAACTGAAATTGCTTCTGAGCAGATTCCGGTTCTGGAAACCTTTAATGTCCAATATTTACCTAAAACCCCTGGTAAGAAATTATCCACTTCGGAAACATCCAAAGAAAAAGAAGTTGTTGAAAGAGAGGAATAGGTTGTTGAAGAAGAAGAAGAAGAAGAAGAAGGAAGTGCTGATCTTGATGATTTGATCAAGAAAGTAGAAGAATATCAAGAAAAGGATGAATCCGCAAAATTAGTCACTCTGAGAAAGGGAGTTGAGAAATAAGGTCAGAGATATGAAGTTGAGGAAGAGAAAGAAAATGTTTTGTATGATGAGGAAGAATCCCATGAGAAGAATTTCCTTGAAGAAGGAAAACAGAAGGAGAAAATTGATGAAGACCAAATTGTTCAACTTTCTGAAAGTGAGGAAGAATATCGAGATGAGCAACCCATTCCAAAAGATAACAAGGGGAAGAAAGTTCTCATGGTGACACCAATAAAAGATGTCATTAGGAAGAAAGAGGTTGGTGGTTCTTCTAGAATAAAGATAGTCCAGGTTGAGGAAGGGAAATCTCTAAGAAAATTATCTGATTCGGAGTCATCAGCTCATGGGCATGATTTTGTGGTTGAATCTCTGAAGAAGTTGGTGGACACCATTCCGATATTTCCAACTATTGAATCCAGATGCCAGATGCTGCAACATAGTTTGAATCAGAAATCAGAATCTTTATCCATGGCGATGGATAAGTGTGTAAAGATTGAGGATGACCATAAAAATTTTCTTATCAATTATGATGTTCACAGGAAGTCTTGCAGTAAAATCACTTTATGGTCTAAGAATGCTGAATAAGACATTGATGACTTTGAACGTTTTCAAAATGAAGTAAAAGATTCTTTTGACACCAAGGATAACAAGATTAATAATCTTTAGGATGAGCTGATCATTAAGCAAAGTTCTCGGAATCAACAGGTCAGAGACTTGAATGGAAATCTTAACTTGGTTTCACAGAACTGGAAAGGGGAAAGAGATTTCCAAATTGAGTTTGAAGAGAAGATGAAAAAACAAGATAAGTTAATAAAAATGTAGGAAGGGTCCATGAAGGCTCAGGAAGAAGCTTTGAAAGCTCAAGATGAAAGGATAAAATACTTGGAGAGGCAAGCTGAGGAGGATCAACAAGATTTGAAGAAATTGAAATCCTTGTTGAAGAAGCTGATCCCGAAGGAAAAGGAATACAAATAAACCCACTCTGATATTTGGTTGTATTTGTCTTTCCTTGTAAAAATTTTCTCAACTCTAATGAAAATTTTTCTTGGTTCTATCTTGTCTTGTTATGTACTAATGTTTCAGGTACTTTATTTCTTTTCCATTCCCTTCAATTCTTTTTGAAAATCACAAAGGGGTAGAAGGAAAAAGAACTACTCAAAAGAAGAGAAGGAAAATTTAAAATGGAAAAAGAAAAATTTCTAAGTGAAATATCTTTAAAGTAAGGGGGAGTTCCTCATTACGATGTTTTTCATTCCCATGACAATGAAAAATACATTCTAGAAATTCAGAATACAATCCTTAGAGTTTCAATGCCTAAGGGGGAGTTATTTGTATTCACTATCATCCATGAACAAAGGGAGATAAGTTTTAATTTCAAAGTCTAAAGAAAATTTTCAAAGTCCTAATACTCTTTTTCGTAAGGTTGTTTGTGATTTCCAAAAAGGGGGAGATTTTTGAGTCAATAAGGTTTTCCTTATGACTATTCCATTACTTCTTGTTTTGAAAATCACAAACACCTTATACTTAAGCAAATTTATATTTTACTTCTATAAGGAAAATTTTCTTTCTTAAGGAAATTTACCCTAACCAAGTTTTTCTTATACATATCAATATTTTTTCTTAAGTACAAAAATAAAATTCATACCTAAAACCACGGAATCATATAATGCTTATATATGAAGCATTCTGTTTTTAGGATCCGAATTCTGGATATGAACTATAATGAAGTTCCACTCCGAATTCTGGATATGAACTGTAATGAAGTTCCATTCCGAATTCTGGATATGAACTGTAATGATGTTCTACTCCGAATTATAGATACAAACTCTAATAAAGTTCCATTCTGAATTATGGATACGAATTCTCATAAATTTCCATTCTGAATTATGGATACGAACTCTCATAAGTTTCCAATCCGAATTATGGATTCCAAACTTTTATGAGTTCGACTCCGAACTTTTATGAGTTCCACTCCGAGCTTTTATGAGTTCGACTCTGAACTTTTATGAGTTCGACTCCGAACTTTTATGAGTTCGACTCTGAAATTTTATGAGTTCGACTCTGAAATTTTATGAGTTTGACTCCAAACTTTTATGAGTTCAACTCTGAACTTTTATAAGTTCGACTCCAAAATTTTATCAGTTCGACTCCAAAATTTATAAGTTCATATTATGAATTCTAGTGAAACCAGACTCCGATTTTCCTTAGAAATTCAGACTCCGGTTTCCCACAGAATTCAGGTTCTAAATTCCTATAAAACAGAATCCGAATATCCTTTTTATTATAGACTCTGAATTCCATTTTGGTTAGACTCCGAACTTTTATTTTCTTACATTCCGAATTCTAGTTTTGCTTATAATTACACTTGTTTCATTATAAAACGATCTCATTATTTTAGTTATACATGTTTTGTTATAAAACGATGTCATCCTTTCTGTTTCTAACTAACCGTTGGTTGAGTTACACGTGTACAGGTCCCTCTGAAATTTAAGGAAAATATGACCGTTGGAGGAGGGAGCCGACCATTCCAACCGAGCCTATAAATATGATTTCATTTGAAAGAGCTCAATAAGAAGTTGATCACTCTAGAGACCACATGCTGTTAAGGTGATTTCTAGATAGATAAGCTTTTCATGATTTGTGCACACTGAACTGCTCGTTCAGATTGCTTTGTGCGACTCTGAATGTTGGTGATTACATTCGAGGGCTTCCGGGGATAGGAAGACAAAGGTGCTGACTTCCTTGAAGTTCGAGGGCTTCCTTACTGAGGAAGATAGAGGTTCCAACTACCTTGAAGTTGAGGTCTTGCAGGGATAGCAAGACAGAGACTCCGATATTCGTATCGAGGGCTTACCCTAGTGTGGGTAATACAGACTTTCTTGAAAGTATAAATCAAGGGACCTTTATCCAAGGTTGTTGGATATCCTTCTCTTTGGGTTAAAAGATTTATATCTTGTTACTTGTAGTTGTACTACTTTTTTTTCCGCTGTATTGTGTATTGTAAGGAAAGTATAACCTTCTTATATTTCCTTACACTTGTACTCTGATTAATTTAGATTCTATATGCTTTAAGGTATAATCTCACCTTGAAAACTTTGCTTAAGTTTCAATTTCCGGATCCATATTTCCCGAACCTATTTTTGGAATCACTTTCCATATTTGAGCAAGTGCATAGAACTAGAAGTTTGTAACTTCATAGTTTGTCCCAATCTTCCTTGGTGATTATAGGTGTTGTGAGTTTACTTAGTTTAACTTTGTTAAACTTAGATATTTCCATGTTTAAGGAAAATTTTAAAGTGTACAATTCACACCCTCTTGTATATTGAGCATCTACATCATTATTTCGATCCTACAATTTTAATCTTTATCTTCTTATTTATTTAAATCTTTCATTAATGATGTAAACACTCCATCATCATTGTGTCATAAATAATTTTATTTATTTAATGTCTAAGAATTATAAAAAAATTACTATGATGTAGGAAATATTTTTTTTATCTTTCTAATGAATATTTATAGTAAACAAATAACTTATATAACCCCATGTAAAATTTTTTTTAGTAAAACAATACATGTTTGTGATATTTTTAATTTTACTTTAAATAAAAAGTTATTAATGTCATTATCATACCCAAGTGGCTCCATGGGGCCCCCAAATTGACCCATGGATTGTCTTGGTCATCCATGAATCATCCAATAAGGTTAGGACATGTGGCAAGGTTTTTTTTATTTTTTTATAATATTATTTTTACCTTAAATTACCCTAATTACCTTTAATCGTGGTTAATAAAACTCAAAAGTTACTATTCACCAAAAATTATTTTCATCCCATTGAACCAGATTTTACTTACTAATGACAACCATGTATGTCATATTTTTGAAATTCAATTCACAGAAGCAGTAATATTTCATTTAAACGAAAAATTCTATTTTTTTAACTACTACTTAGTGGTTTCACTATTCATAAAAAATTGATGTTTTTCAGAAAAAATGCCAAAAATTCACCGTAAGATATATTTGATATTCAAAATTCAAAAATGATATCCATTTTACCAAATTAAAAACATAGAATTTTCATTAATTAATTTTATAATTAAATCCCGCTGTCAAAACAAATAGCGTGTTTTTATGAAACAATATCTATCAAAAGATTGACACTTGTTTATGTTCAATTTAAAATTGAAATTAACTCCAATGACCAACATTGGATTAAATGGTAAAAATATATTATAATTATACTTTAAAACCAATTAAAAAGATAATATAGCCATAAAAATAAATTAGATTAAAAGGAGGTTTTGAATTAAAATACAACATTTTTCACTATTCATTAAAAAAATGAACTTTATCGGAAAAATAACAGAAAATTACACAAAGTAAATTTTTCTATCCTGATTACAAATAAGGATTTTATTTTGTCAAATATAACATATAAAAGTGAAAAAATAGATTTAAAAAGGGTTTTCCATCAAAAGGCAATTAATCAACCTTTTAAAGAATATTAGAATATTTATGATTAAAATTGGATTCATTCATATTTTAAGTTTCTAGAATTTATAAATGTAAACATATTTCACAAACATATATAATAATATTTTAGTTAGTTCTATTAATTCCTTCCAATACAAAGTCTTTTCATTAACTACAATTTTAAATAATATTATTATATTATTAGTGTGCAACGTAAGATTTCAAAGAAACTCGTTGTTATGTATCGGGTACGCTATCGAACATAGAAACCCCTTTAAAGTAATATTAATATTTAATTCACAAATATTAATAAATAAGAAAATTTCATATTCTTTATTTATTTGGGATGTTACAATACCACTATAAAATAGGAATAAATGACTCGTGAAATTATCCTTTAATGGAAAAAGAAACTTGGAAAATAATGCATAAATAGTTCATTGAAGAAGGATACTTGGACTAGTGAGATTATTCTCACTAAGGAAATAAATTCCAGACTATTCAAGAAAAATCTAGGTTGTCTTATTATCAAAATAAAGGAAGATTTCACTTATGGAATCATTAAGAATATTTCCACACATGGAATACATATGAATTTAAAATAGGAGTATGAGGAAGAAAATACTGAAGAAGAACAATGTATTAGTGGTATCATTTAAATAATAAACATTAATAAGGCTTCAAGAAATATGGAAGAAAATGTTTGGTTCTTTATGAACAACCACACTCATCTACTTGAGGATGTCAAAATTAACCCTCTCCCCACACACTTAATTTCTATATCTGATGAATGGAGTGTTGTCAAATTAAGTTGGAGATATGATCCATGGGGAATATGATCTATGCATTAAATGAAATAAGATTATTTCATTGAGAATTGATAAATATTATATAAGTGGTATTGGATTGAGAAAGCATAAATTTATTAAATTAAGTGGTAGCATCAATGGTGACTATCTATGCTTTATAAAATGAATAAGTACGGATGGTATGAAACCTAATTTGAATTGAAACATGTGTCAAATACAAATTTGAGTTTTCCAAATGGTATCAATCAAATTGGGAATTATTTTAATAGAATTAGGATTTAAAAAATTGGTGGTAGTACCAGTATAAGTATTTGAAAAACTAGTTGGAGAATCAACTATAATCATTTAGAAATATTTATTATGAACTAACAATGTGGTATCATTTGATTGTTTTTTTATGATACTAATAAGATACTGAGAAAAAGGTTATTATGACCAATAATATTTGGAGTTGATTTTGATTTTTTTTAAAGGATAATTAGGCTCATATGAGAATATAGAATACATATGAAGAAAAATAAATATAATGAACAACAGTTGGTATCACTAGTATATCATAAACTCATAGTATCAAATGATTCAATATGTGGAATATCTCATACTTTATGCTTCACCACTTATGAACTAGCAGTTGTTGTATGAATTTTATTGATATTAAAGAGAATATATTATTGAAGGAATTTAGTTTCTCAAGTTTCATGTGTTTTATTGAAATTAGTGAGTGATATGGAAAGCATTGATGTTATTGACAAAGACTCTCATTTCATACACTGAGTTTTGACTCAATAGACTTAGAGGATTTATTGATGTCTCATTATAAAGTAGTAAATTCACTCACTAGAATTTGTGAATAATGTAGTTATTAATTAAATTTAGTTGAAACATGTTACAATGAAGGATAATTGATGAAAACTCTAGGTTATAAAAATATTCAGAAAGTGGTTGAAAGAATATTATGTTTTTGGAATTGAACAAAAGTTAATGAAATTTGTAAAGATTCAATTGAAGATTTTAATTGAATATAAATGGGGATTATAGTTCTTACTTGTGAGAACTCGGATCTCATTTTCAGGTAAGAATCTTGTTTTCTGGTGTTTTCAGGAAAAAGAGGAGTTTCTAGAAATTTAAGGAGTACACGCCATGTACTTAAAAGTACACACTGTGTACTCAGTTACTATGGGTAACTGTGTGTTGGCCATTTAATGGCCGAACACATGGATGTGCGGGGTGACTTGGAGATCGCTTAAAGCAGAGCTCAGTAAAGGCAAGTACATTCCATGTACTTATAAAAGACGCGCCATGTACTTTCTTTTTTATTTCATTAAACAGACCGGGGTCACGTCTAATCGATAAAACCTCTTCCATCTCGACATGTCTCTTCTTGGAGTGTCTGTACGATGCAAATCTTCTATAGGACTCTGAATCTTCATCTGATCTCTGATTCGACTACCATCAATTATGTTGTAATAGCCATGTTAAGCTCTTCCTTCTTCTAGAGCATCATTTCCTGATTCCTCATCTTTGGTGATTTTTCCTCGGTTGAACGTTTTTAGAGTTTTTGCAGATACATGGAGTTTTAGGGCGATTCAAGGCCCAAGGTTCACTTATATCATTCGTACAACGTTGAGGTAGGTGTTTTGTGCCTTTATGTAGTTATTCTTTTAGTTATATGGGAAAAAGTGTCCAATACCCTTGTTTTGGGTATTGCGTGTTTATGGTTCTTAACCTTGTTAATGCCTTCTATGCCTTTCATGTTGAATAGGGGTTGTTTGTTTGTGTTTAGGGTTAATTTCTATGCTATGGATGTGTTTCCCCATGCTTGTTTGATTTTTGGCCGTTTGGTCTAGCCTTTCCTATTAGGATATTGTTTTACATTCCTAGTATTGTAAGGATGGAGTGATTTTATCTCATATGTTGTGGCATGCCTTGTATATAATTTAGCCAAGTAGTACTTTGAGGTTTACTTTGGCTGTTGATTATCATTTGTGCATGATTACTTTACACGGGGCTGCGGGAACCTGGTGTAGTGAGACCATAGGGGAAATTTACATTGAGGGCTTTTATAGAGTGTTTTTTATAATTATCATGCTACGAGACCGTAGGGGGGATTGACGTTGAGTGATCCCTCAGAGTGTCTATAGTTACATTAGGAGACCATAGGAGGAATTGACGTTGAGTGCTTCTTCAGAGTGTATGTAGTTTACCGTTAAAATACTATAGGGGGAATTGATGGTGAGTGTTTCCTCAGAGAGTCTTTGATTACACATGACTATAGGAGAATTGATGATGAGTGATTTATCAGAGTGTCTATTACATATTCTCTTGTATTTTGAACCAGAGGGGTTAGGCTATGAGAACTACCCAAAGGGTTACTTGTATTTGTTTTTGGTTGATTAAATAATTAAAAGTAAATGTTTTTAAATGAAATTGTATGAATGTTTACTTTTGAGTACTTCCTTGTTTACTTCTTCTTTTTGATTTTTTCCTGCCATATGTATATTCACTGACTGATAGGAACACATTTTTGGGTGGTTGCCTACTGATATTTGTCTCACACCCTGTTTAGGTCTTTCTTTTGGGCCCAAACAGAATATATTGCTGCAGGTATAGATAAAGGGAAGCACCCTTCTACTTTAGGTACTTGATTGCTGTGGAGTTGGGGAGCATGGGACCAAACTGAGGCTTGAGATGCTGTTGGAGTTTATTTATTTTCTTTTTTACTTTGGTTTAGTACTTTATTCCAGCATTGTGACTTGTTTGGCTGCTTTTCTAGACATATGTATCATGCATCATTTATATATGTTCTCTAGTTATTTATTTCTTTCAGTCTTCTGTTGTCCACTGTTTTATGTTATTATTATTGCTTTTGCTATTGTTATCTATTTATTTCTTCTACGTTACTCTTCCAATGAGGGAATAGTTTCCTCACTATCACACCCAAGGCCTTCACTGCTAGTCAACAGCCTCTGGCATTTTGGTAAATGCGCTTGAGGCCATGTGACCAACCGGGTACGGGGCACCTCTGGGCGGCTTCCAGAACTAGGATGTTACAAAGTGGAATCAGATGGATTATTTTCTCTTAAGTTACAGTTTGGAGCATATAGTCAGGGATAAGAAGGAATAGGTACTTGGTAATAAGCTATTCCTGGGAGTAGCTAACCCGTGTACAGGGAAAAACTAAATTACCTTGTATATTGTGATTCTTCTGGTTTTTCAATTATTACAGTTGATTTGATTTCACCATTGGGTGATTCACATGTATTGCGCTGTTATTATTGATATTATTGAGGTTCTATTTCTATTGAAACCTGATGAGATAAGGGTATTCCATCTCATGTATCATATAGGCACTTGTTGGATATCACATGTCATGCATTCTTTCCATGACACTTATGGTGAATTAATGATTTCATATTGTTGTGATAGATGTTGTGTTAGATATGCATGATGTTGTTATAGATTCCTTTATAGAATACCTGCTATTTGATAGGGTATTGAAAATATGTAATATTTAGTTTGGATGAACTCCGAACTTTGGTTCTTGAGGTGTTATGGGCCCTCATGGACCAGAATTTGGTGGATCATTGCTCTGCTATGTTTATATATAACATGTATAAGATGAAAATATTTGATTCGCGGTGAGTATGGGCCCTCACGAATCATAATTTGGAACTTTAATGTTGTTTCAGTGTTTTTATGGGGTTTCGAAGTAGTTTCTGCAGCTTACTATCCAGAAAAAATCAGAATACATGACGTGTAATGATGAATACACGCCATGTGTCATTCTGTTCAGGAAGGAATTGTTTTTCTCAAGTACATGCCGTGTACTTATGTACATGCCATGTAGTCTCTAACCGTATCAATGGCTATTTGGGAAAAGACACGATGTTGGGAAATCTTTGGTGGGACACGCTGTATACCAGATGTACATGCCATATTGTGTAGAACGTGTGTCCACCCGTGTGACTAACGACATTAATGGATAAAACTTAGGTTATAAACACCTTGTCAAGATTGAACACGCTGTATAATATAACCATTGTATTCATTTGTGTAACGAACAACATGGGGAAGTGGAATCATTCTAGTACATGCTGTGTCTGGCATAAACACACCATGTAGAGTCATTCATGTGTCCACCCATGTGAGTAACAACACAAGCATCTAAAACCTAAGCGGTACACGCCGTGTCTTAAAAAAAACACCATGTAGTCCTGTCCTAGGAGAATCGTGTGGGTTAGTCATGTAGAAGAACTTAGAAAGGGGAAATGAATCAAGTGCGCTCCATGTCTTGGGAGAACACGCCATGTGTATGGGGTGTTACATGACCAGTTTTGGTAGGAGTACACGCCCATGTGAAGGCTTAAAGGAAAACATTGTGTAGGTTTTATACACGCCATGTATCTATGTTTTGAAAACTTGAATGATTTATTTATCCTATTAACTTAATACACTTCTAAGTTAATCCCTTAATAATATTAATATAAGGTGTGTGCTTGACCTTACAGAGTCCTTCCACCAAGACATCCTCCGGCTATTCTCCAGTTACAAGGTAGTGATCAGACACCAGACATGGATGATCAGGGAATACCAGTAGATCCTCTTGTAGTTCCAGTCTTGGTACCAACTGTCATTCCAAACATAGGTGCTGACACACAGTTCTGAGAGGTATTTATGAGGTTCATGCAGACCTTCCATAGAGCACCTTATCCTTCCCCATCAATAGCATAATTGATGTGGAATTCCAGTAGTATCATCCTCCCACTTTCTCAATGGAAGGAGTACCTCAGGCTGCAGAGTCATGGTTATAATCTATGATTTATATCTTTTAGAATCTGGAGATGCCTCCAGAGAGGAGGGTGAATCTTGGTACTTATATGCTTCAGGATTCTGCCAAGAGATGGTGGGATGTGATTTTGCAGGCAAGACGCCAACAAGGTGTGGCTTGGGATGAGTTTCAGCATACCTTCTAGGATTACTTCTATCCGGAGACCTTGAGGGCCAATCGAGCCTGAGAGTTCACGAGTTTGGAGCATGATACTCTTTCAATTATGGAGTATTCTTCTCGCTTCACAGAGTTTCAACACTTTACACCCTTTTTAGGGGGAGATGATTTATTCCTATCAAGGAAGTTTGAGGATGGTCTCAGACAAGTCATTTGAGCTCAGTTGAACATATTCAGATTGAATTCTATCATTTCTATAGTCAACCATCCGCTGATCATGGAGTGAAACCAGAGGGATTATGAATCTTTGGGCCAGGGCAGTTTAATATACAGAGTTGGTACTTCTCTGGATGATAGTAGTAAGCACCACAGGGAGTCTACACGTGGAGATCCGAGTATGAGGGATGCACCTTCAGGTAGCCAGGTGGTATGCTACTAGTGTAGGAAGGTTGGAAATACCAGGCCACATTGCCCGAGAGACCCAGTGGAGTGCTGATCTTGTGGAAAGATGGGTCATCTTCAGTGCTTCTGTCAGTTATTCTCACCAACATCGGATGATAGGGGTTCTTCTATGACTCTGCGTTCAGGAGAAGCACCACTAGTTTCTCATCATTTTGGGAATTAGAGTTTGTCTGGCCATTCAGGCCGAGATAGAGGTCGTGGCCATAGTGGTCAGACATAGGGTTTTTGACAGACACATGGTGGTTCAGCTTAGGGATCACATATAGATTTATAAGGTTGCGATGCATGTTAGGCTTTTGAGCTAGAGAAGACCCAGTAGGAGCAGGATCCCGAACCCTCTATAGTTAGAGGTACGATTTTGGTTGCCTAATTTTTATCTTCTACACTTTTCGACATAGGGGCTTCCCATAGTTTTATATCTGTGCCTATTGTGGAGAGACTTGGACTCTGTATCTTTACTTATGCTAATATTATGATGCTGGACACTATGTTGAGGACTAGAACAACTAGTGTACGTCAGTGTAAGGAGTTCCCTCTAGAGGTTGGTGGGTGTCACTTATTATGGGACCTATATGTCTTAGAGATGATGGGATATGATGTCATTATTAGAATGGACTGTTCAGTTCCCTTCCAGGAATTCGTCGACTATTATCATCGTAGGGTGAGTTTCACATCACCAGAGGGAAGATTGTTTCTTCATAAGGGAGAATGAGATGTCCGGGCGAGTAGAGCAGGACCCGAGCATCATGGCTTGGGAGGAATCACATCCCGGATTGCTAGTATTTATATAGATGACCATGGGACTTCACAACTGAACTTTCCTCCAGTGGTAGATTGTTTTAGGGATGTCTTTCCAAATGAATTTTCAGGTTTTTCTCTAGAGTGAGAGGTGGACTTTTCTATTGATCTTGTGCTAGGAGCAATATTGGTGTCCATTCCTCCTTATAGGATGACTACACCAGAGTTATAGGAGCTCAAGAAGCAGTTAGAGGAGTTACAGGAAAAAAGTTTCATCCAACCTAGTACTTCTCCTTAGGGTTCACCTATCCTGTTTGCAAAGAATGCAGATGGTACTCTCAGACTTTGTGGGGATTATCAGAAGTTGAACCAGTTGATGGTCAAGAACCTATATCCCTTGCCGAGGATTGGTGATCTATTTGAACAGCTTTGAGGATCTCAGGTGTTCTTGAATATTTACTTGACATCTGGTTATCATCAGTTGCATTTTAGACCATCATATATACCTCTTACAACCTTTCAGAGCAGGTAGGGTCTATATGAGTATGTGGTTATTCCGTTCGGTCTCATGAACGCGCCTGCAGTTTTCATGGCACTGATGAACCAAGTGTTCCATCCATACTTGGATTATTTCATGGTGGTCTTCATGGACGATATCTTGATGTACTCTCACTCTCGACATAACCACGCCACACATCTTGAGATCATTTTGAGTACACTGAGAGAGCATTGGCTATATTCAAAATTTCACTTTTGGATGGACCTGATTCACTTCTTGGGTTATGTTATCTCAGAGACAAGAGTGTTAGTAGACCCAGAGAAAGTGAGAGCAGTAGTTTCCTAAGAGTAGATGAAGAACTTCTTTGAGTTATGGAGTTTTCTAGGGATGGATGGATACTACAGATTCTTCATACAAGACTTTTCATGATTAGGAGCGCCATTGACAGGGATCACTAAAAAGGGCGCGAAGTACTTATGGTCAGATTCTTGCAAGTTAGCCTTTTAGGATCTGAAATGGAGGTTGAATTCAGCACCGATACTAGTATTTATAGAGTTGGGAAAGATCTATACTATGCATTGTGATGCATTAGGTATCAGGCTGGGAGATGTGCTTATGCAGGGGGAAGGATTTGTTGCGTATGAGTCTCGACAGTTGAGGCCACATGAGAGGAACTACCCAACGCAGGATCTCAAGTTGGCTGTAGTTGTTTATGCTTTACGCTATTTTAGAAATTATTTTCTGGGAGAGTATTTTGTGGTTTTCACTGACCACAAAAGTCTCAAGTATATCTTCACTCATTGCGATATAAATCTGATACAATGAAGGTGGGTCGAGTACCTTCAGTCTTTTGATTTTGAGCTTTCCTATACGCCTAGGAAAGGAAACGCTGTGGCTGATGCATTGAGCAGGAGGACTCAAATACAAGGATTTTAGGAGGACGGTAGTGAGTGGTGGATTATGGCTCTGTTCTCTAAGATGAATTTGGAGGTTCACAATAGATAGGGGAAAGTGTTTCTTTCTTTTATAGTTGTTACCTCTACTCTACTTGATCGAGTGAGGATGAGGCAACTATCAGATTATGAAGGCCTAGTCCTATGGGAGAGTGTGTCAGGAAATTACTATATTCATGGATGTATAGTAGGCGAGGATGAGATCTTGTGTTTTCATGGGCACGTGTGGGTTCCAGCAGACATATTCGAGGAACTTATGTGGGAATTTCATTCCTCAGTTTGGGCAGTTCATCCTGGTGGCACCAAGATGTATCAAGATCTACACCGTCAGTATTGGTGTCCATGTATGAAGGGAGATTTTTCTTGTTTCTTTATGAGGTGTTCCACCTGTCAGCAGGTGACGACGGAGCTTTAGAGACCAACAGGGCTTTTGCAGCAGTTACCCATTCCTGAATGGAAGTGGAACGATGTCGCGATGGACTTAATGATAGTTTTGCCGAGGTCACCTTGAGAGAATGATGCATTTTGGGTTGTCATTGACAGACTCACGAAGGTTTCTCACTTCTTACCGATCAAAGAGACCTTCAATGTTGATGAGTTGGGAGGGTTACACATCTGAGAGATTTTACATTTACATGAAGTTCCACACTACATTATTTCAAACAGGGATGCTCATTTTACTTCTCGGGTCTGGAAGGGACTACATAAGGATTTGGGTACACAGGTAATTCTGAGTACAGCTTACCACCCCTAGAAAGATGTCCATTCCAAGCATACGATTCAAGTCATGGAGGACATGATTCGAGCATGCGTCCTAGATATTGGAGGTTCTGGGGAGAAACACATACCTCTTGTAAAGTTTTCCTACAATAATATTTTTCAAGAAAATATTCAGATGGAACCTTATAAGGCTTTATATGGTAGTCCACACCGATCACCCTTATGTTGGATGGAGGTAGTGAGGCCACTATTCTAGGACCTCATCTTGTTTAGGAGACCATATAGTAGATAGAGTTGATTCAGAAGAGGATGGATACTGAATAGTCACGATAGAAGTCTTATGCTGATCATCGAAGATGACCTCTAGAGTTCGAGGTTGAGGATCAGGTTTTCCCATATGTCACACTGAGGTTGGGATACAGGAGGATTAGGAGACAGGGTAAGATTTCGCTGAAATATGTCAAGCCGTTTGAGGTTTTGAAAAGGGTCGGGCCGGTTAACTATCAGTTACATTTACCTCAAAGGTACTGGGCTGTGCATGACGTCTTCCATGTTTCTCAACTATGAAGTTACTTCTTAGACCCGTCTCATGTATTTCAACCTGAGGAGGTTGAGTTAGAGGTGGACGCATCATTTGAGGAGCATCCTATTCGGATTGTTGATCACAGTGTGAAGGTTCTCCATGGCCGGTCTATTCCTCTAGTATGAGTTCTATGGCAGCATGGGTGAGTACAAGATAAGACCTATGAGAGGGAGGCTGATGTACGATCACAGTGGCTGGAGATTTTGGAGGTTTCTTCTTCTATGCCACTTTGCTAAGGAAATTTAGGGAAAAATTTCTTTAAGGGAGAAAGTTTGTAAGAACCTGAATCTTTTTTTAGGTATGAATCTTGTTTTCTGGTGTTTTTGGGAAAAAGAGGAGTTTTTAGAAATTTTAATAGTACACACCGTGTACTCGATTGCTTCGGGTAGCCGTGTGCTGGACGTGTAACGGATGAACACATAGCCGTGTGGGGTGAACTAGAGACTGCCTAAAGAGGAGCTCGGTAAAGTCAAGTACACACCATTTACTTTTAAAAGACATGTCGTGTAATTTTAAAATACATGCCACACACTTTCTTTTTATTTCATTAAATAGACCGGGGTCACGTCTAATCGACATAAACTCCTCCGTCTCGACCTGTCTCTTCCAAGAGCATCTGTATGACACGAATATTCTCTAGGCCTCCAAATATTCATCCTATCTTCGATTCGACCGCCATAGATTTCGTTGGAATCACCACGGTAAGCTATTCCTTCTTCTAGAGCCTAGTTTCCTGATTCCTCATCATTGGCGAGTTTTCCTTGGTTGAATGTTTTTAGAATTTTTGTAGATATATGGAGTTCTAGAGAGATTCAAGGCCTGAGGTTCACATATATCGTTCTTACAAAATCTAGGTTGGTGGTTTGTACCTTTCTGTAGTTATTATTTGAGTTATATGTGCAAAAGTGGCAAATACCCTTATTCGGGGTTTTGCGTGTTTATTCTTTTTAACCCTGTTAATGCCTGCTATGCCTTTCATGTTGAATATGGCTTGTTTGTTTGTGTTTAGGGTTAATTTTCATGATATGGATGTTTTTTCTCATGCTTGTTTTATTTTTGGCCGTTTGGTCTAGCCTTTCCTATTAGGATTTTGTTTTCCATTCCTAGTGTTGTTATGATTGAGTGATTTTATCTGATATGCTGTTCCATTCCTTATAGTTAATTTATCCAAGTAGTACTTTGAGGTTTACTTTGGCTGCTGATTGTTGTTTGTGCACGATTTCTTTACACAGGGCTACGGGAACCTGGTGTAGTGAGACCATAGGGGAAATTGACATTGAGAGATTTCCCAGAGTGTCTGTTATAATTATCACGCTGTGAGACCATAGGGGGGATTGAAATTGAGTTCTCCCTCAGAGTGTTTATAGTCACATTACGAGACCATAGGAGGAATTAACATTGAGTGCTTCCCCAAAGTGTTTGTAGTTTACCATTAAAAGACTATAGGGGGAATTGGCGGTGAGTGCTTCCTCAGAGAGTATTTTATTACACATGACTATAGGAAGAATTTATGGCGAGTGATTCCTCAGAGAGTCTTTGTAGTATCTTCTCTTGTATTTTGAACTAGAGGGGTTAGGGTATGAGAACTTCCTAGAGGGTTACTTGTATTTGTTTTTTGATGATTAAATACTTAAAAGTAAATGTTTGTAAATTAAACTGTAGGACTATTTACTTTTGAGTACTTCCTTGTTTACTGCTTCTTTTTGCTTATTACCTGCCATATATATATTCACTGACTGATAGGCACAAATCTTTCTATGGTTTCCTACTGGGTTTTGTCTCACACCCAGTTTGGGTCATGATTTTGGGCCCAAATAGATTATATTGTTTTAGTTATAGTTAAGGGAAAGTGCCCTTCTACTTCAGGTACTTGATTTCTATGGAGCTGAGGAGCATGGGACCAAGCTGAGGCTTGCGATGCTGTTGGAGTTTATTTGTTTTCTTTGTAATTTGTTTTAGTACTTTATTCTAGAATTGTGACTTGTTTGGATGCTTTAATAGAAATATGTATAATGCATCATTTATATATGTGCTTCAGTTATTTATTTATTTCAGTCTTCTACTATCTACTGTTGTATGGTATTATTATTTCTTCCACTATTGTTATCTGTTTATTTTCGCTGCATTAATCTTACAATGAGGGAATAGTTTCCCCACTATCACACCCAAGACCCTCACTGCTAGTCAAAAACCTCTAGAATTTGGGGAAATGATCTTGAGGCCATGTGACCAACCGAGTATGGGGAACCTCTGGGCAGCTTACGGAACCGGGACATTACATTACTATTCAATAATTCTTAAAATTATAGCACAATATTTATTTCTCTGGTAAATTCAGTGCAAAAAGTATATTTCCAAAGGGAGATTAAATCAAAGAAGATACCCTAGTATCTTTATAAAGAGAGATAAAATAACACTTTGAATTTTACTAAAAAAGGGAGATAGAAGAATAAGTACACAAAATCCATTTGTATGGATGATCTTGGATTAAAAGTGAAAGGTGGATAGATTATCTCTATCACTCATGGTTGTTGGATTTTGTGGATGTATTATCATTAAAATCCAAAGGGGGTTATTTTTACAACCAATAAGTTGTATATTAGATATGTTGACATTAACTAAATGGTATTATGATGAGTTTAAAATCACATTTGACCGAATATTGTATGTTTTGAATGCATGATGATTGACTTATGGATAGATTCATAGAGTCACCTTAATATTTCTATATATTAAGGACTTATCTTTTGAAGATTAATCATGATTCTTTTTGGATTTTGTTGACAAGAGGTTTAAATTTGGATTTTTTAAAAATCACATAATATTAAAGTTGGAATCTGAAATATGTTTATATTCATTGAAGGTTGAAGAATAGGAATATTAGTAAAGTAGATGAAAAACTATATTCTAGAAATGTGGTTTGGTACTAAAATGATGGATGTTTGATTAAAGGAAATCCCCAAAGTTTATAAAGTTAATAACTAGATATTGATGATGTTTAATATTATTATTCAAGTATATTATGGTTTTTGGAAGGAGTTAGATCTTATAAATAATTATTAGGAGTTTGGATGTGATAACTGAAGAAGATTTTAAAAGTAGGAGGAAAAGGAAAGATCACACTGTAACCTTATACACTACACCATGAGGATATGTTTTATAAGGGTCATTTAGAATCTTATAAGAGTCATTCATGTTTTGAGAAAATATGTTTCTCCATGAATAATTTTTTGTAGGGTTATTCACCTAGGGTTTTAATGTTCTTATCCTTTTTCCTATTTGGTGTTTCAAGTTTTACCCTGTAACACATACATCAAACCATAAAGGATACTTAGAAAAATTTCACTGGTTATAAAGATCTAGTGTCCATGTTGTGTAAGAAGTTTCATTCCATGAGTGAAGTTCAATATGATTTTAGTGGTTTTGTTTACAGAAGATCATTTTGTGAAAGGATTCACCACACCACAACAAGATCAATCATAAAATATGATTAAAGGGAAACACACCAATACACCTAACCATTAAAATCCTATAGGGTAATGATTCTTAGAGATTTGGGATATTTGGAACTAGAATAATAAAAAATCCAAGAATCCTTTTTATATTCCACAACTCATTTGTAAGTGGAAGTATGTTCAACAAGAAACCAATAAATCACACTGTAAAGAGGCATGTCATACCATGGTTTATTTATTCAAGATAATTTTAATCAAAATTGATGGTCTAGAAAACTCAAGTATTTCTGGTGGTTTTTAGGAATTTATTTAACTACCCCTTTGAATTTCAATGGTGAATATTTATTTGAGGAAGATCCTAAAAGATCTATATGTTTTATGAGGTATGTTTTAATTTTAATTTTAATTAAAATTCTTTTAAAATGGTCAATGGAATACCTCCTAGGGGTCAGGAAGGTCTTGGAGGTATCCTGAGGGTTTGGGAAATGAAAAAGGGGGGAAAATGATCCATCTAGTTCATGGTTCATGGGTGTAACAGGGTTAGGTTTAACAATTCACAATTTCCTAGGAGACAATGTGGCCTATCCCCTTGGGAAAAGGTGGGCACCCGACCACCACATAGTTTGTCAAACTGTGAGGGTGGCCTCGCCAAACTGTATGTCCTGACCCCCTTTTGGATAGAGGATCCCACATGGTTGGTGCATGTTTTGGAAAACCATACAACCAAAACAAGTGACTCTTAAAATTGGGAGTTTTTACCATTCCCCCCTTGAGCTTTAAGGTTCCTTACCCGATTTTATTCCCCATCCCCCCTCTAGAAACTAGGGGTCCGAACCAAGAGTTCCCAATCATTACAAGGAATATTTTTCTTCAATCTTTGGTCATTTGAAACATCATTGGTTGTGAGGAAAACCTCCAGGTGAGTTTTTTTATTTCTCTTTATTTTATTTTTTGGAAGAACCATGGTGGGATGTTTTCTTCTCTTCTGAATCTCTTAAACACTACTTTTATATGTAATGCTTGGTTTTTGTGTTGGTAGATGTTTTAGTTCAAAAAAAGGTATGAGTTTAGGTGAGTAATTACGTACGTTCTTGAGGTAGGTGATATATAAGTCATTTCACATAGTCTTGATGTTTATTTCATGTGTATGTGGTTGTTCTTATGTATTGTTATGCTATGAATTTGATTCCTTGATATGAAATGATAAACTAGGTGATGAAATTTTGTGTTAGACCTTTTATGAACCCCCTTGGGTCCATTGGTGATGAGTAGACTGGGTATAAGGCCACCCATGGGGTGCTCCAATACCTTGAGAATGGTAATTGGGTTGTAAAATGGAAAATTAGAGGGTTTATGAGGTTTAACCACTTGTGTTTTTATTTGAAATATTATCTAGGTATAAATAGGTTATTGTATTAACTCAGAAATGTTAATTGGGATAAGAGATGATTAGGGGTAAAGATGATAAATGATTAAAGGGGAATATCCATATTTCTAGGATGGTTTAATGGTATGCTTAATGGTTGTGGTCACGAATAAATGGTAAAATTGGCATGATGTGGAATCGAGTTAAATGTATTAAAAGTAACGAACCATGGTAATATTGATAAAAATGAAAAGGTGCACCCTCATTGTTATTGTTTGATAAGATGTCACTAATTCTGACCCTTGGGAATGTGATTGATGGTATGGTGGAATATTTTACTGAGGCTTATCATCTTTAGGTGGGCTAGACTGATGCTCTAGGCACCCAATGCATGCATGGTTTTGAGGATGGACCGATGCCCCTGACTCTAAGGGTATGAACATGGAATTCCATATCATGGCTGGGATGGTTGAGCCTGGAATTTGGAATCCCAATTTGAATAATTGGAATAATTATCCTCATATATTGACATGTGATCCATATGAATTATGGTTTAGATGACTAACATGGGCTAAATAAGGTTTTTCATTAACCAACCCAGGTACCCTGGTAACCCAATAACTGAGCCAGCCTTGACATAGCCTGAAGGGAATTCTCAATCCCTATGGGTAGGTGACTAGAACCTAGAATTATACAAATTGAAAGTGGGAACAATTTTTCTACAAAAATAGGGAAGTAAAAGAAACAAGAAAAATATGCATATCAAATGAAACTCCACTAGTAGTAAAGCACCAAAAATAAAAAATTCATAACTGCCCAAAGTAATACAACAAAAAGTACCAAAACGGGGGAAACAAACTAATCCCCAACTCATACGTAACTCACCATGTCCATAGTTCAATAGCTAGAACAACATCCAAGATATCCCTTTCCCTTTATGGAACCTAGAAGGAGATAATCTACAAACATGCAAAGGCACAATTAGAGTGTGAGACAAATCCTAGTAGGATTTCACCAAAAGATTCCATAATAAATTCCAATATTAAATTAACCAAGAAAGTGATTTTAATTTTTAAATAAATAGGTTTGGGACAAATCATGATTACAAATAAAAAGATAGAAATTACTTTAGAAATTAATGCTTCACATTTCAAATGATGGAAAAAAATTTCAAATGATGGAATTTACCTATAATCAAAGGATACTTTACACAAATGTCACTTTACAAAAAATGGATTAAATGAACACATTTATATAAAACAATTTATATAAATTATAAAGGCATGTAAAATAGTTCACCACAATGGAACATACATTTAAAATACAAATAAGAGAGCAACATGATCATATTCCAAATAGGTACGATAGTTCTAGGATATAGGGACCCAACACTATGAAGTGAAAAGTATTTATATATTCTCCTTTGGGTCTAAGGAAAAGGGGACTCATCAACACCACCTAAGGAATGAGATATTCTAATATGATATTTTAGAACATTATAAATCCTAAAGTGTTTTCTAAATAACACACTAACCACCTAAGGCCTATATGTTTTGAAGTACAATTAATTATGGGAAATTTATTTCAAGATTGATTAAAATACAATTAAATCCCACCCCCATTTCAAATATTCCAATTTTCTCATTAAAAACCATAACGAGGTTTTAATAAAAAGCATTCCTTTTTACCAAGATAAAACCCTAAGGTTTCTATAAAAAACCAAATTAAGCCATTTTTTATAAATAATGATTTGAAACCAATTCATGAAATTTCACAATCCATTTCACAATTAAATCCCAAAATTTAATTTTTCAAATAAATTCCATCAATTTCATAACAAACCTCAAATTCAATGGAATTGGGGTTTTCCACAATTTTTCATCAGAACAATTTCCACAATTAAATTCAACAATTTAATTGAAATAATTTTCCATAAAATTCACTGTTTAAATTAGACAATTTAAATTTCTTAATTTCCCATAAAAACACCCCAATTCAATGGAATTGGGGGTTTTCCAATTTCAGGCCAAACAAACCAAAACCCAAATTCACTAGAATTGAGTTTTTAATAAAACCATTTAAATAAATTTATTCAATTTAAACAAATTTAATTTTAAACCAAACTGAATTTAAATCAATAAATTAAAGGTTAATTAATTTGGAAACCAAAGATGGAACCACCTACCTTTCTCATAGAAACACAACATCCACAACAAAACTAGCCAATAAGAATTAAGGTGCATAAGATCTAGGAACTCAACCTAGAAATGAGATTCAAAAACACGAAGCTTAGATCTATCAAACTCAATATGATTCATCCAACTCCATGGAAGGAATAGAGAAATATATGGATAGGAATGAATAATGCTTACTTGGAATGACACATCGTGATCACAACAATGATCAATATCCAAAAAAAGGTTTATAGGGATTGGAGGCTCCCAAAATCACCTGGGGAATGCTCTATTTCAGGAGAAAGGAATCCTAGAGAAAGAAAAATGAATATTTCAGTTGGGATGCCTGTTTAAAAATCCCCCCCTCAAGACTTTACATGACATGTAACCCAATTACACATTGTGTAATTGATAAGTATCATAATCTCCCAAAAACCTATCACGTTTTGATAAAAAATGGATTTATTTTCATTTACAGTTTACACATCATGTAACCATATTACATAACATGTAAATATACAGCAGGCTACAGAACCAGTAGTTTTTTCCAGAAATTCCAAAAAATCTTTGACTTCACCATTATAGGTGTCCTCCCATTTCCTTCTCAACCCCACCAAAAAAAAAGGAAAACCATGACAAGGTTAGAAATGCACCTATTAGTAGAGTAATGAGATGTTACAACCTCCCCACCAAAAAAAATTATATCCCTAGAAATCCTATGAAGAAGCTTCCATGCCAAAAAGAAGAGGCCAATGCTCTCTTATAAGTACCTACCTCTCCCACATCTCATGAGAATCATAGCTATACTACCATATCACAAGAACCAAAGCTATCATCCTCCCATTAAGTATCTTGGTTTCAATATCAACTATCTTGACTAGCTGTTCAGTCATAGATAAATCAGGTTTAACTTCAAGATCACTCCATCTCAGAACATGATATCGATTAGATAGATACTTTCAGAGCTGATATACATGAAACACATTATGTATCGATTAATCTACTATGGTATTTATAAACGATACAAAACTTTCCCCACCTATTAAATTACCTAAAAGGTCCAACAAAATGAGGAGAAATCTTCCATTACCTCCCAATCTATCGATGTCCCAATCAAGGTGAAACTTTCAGGGACACCTAGTCACCAACTAATAATTGCAATGGTCTATGGTGATGATCAACATAAGACTTTTGTGGGATTTGTGCCATCAACATTCTATGATGAATCAACTGTATTTTTTTTGTCATCTCTTGGACCAATTTTTTCCCAACCAAGGAACTTTCACCAATCTCCGACCAACACAATAAAGATTTTTAAGCTTGGCCATACGAGGCCTCAAAGGAGACATTTTGATCATAGAATGGAAACTATTTTTATATGAAAATCAACCAGACCTAAATGATCACCCCATGCCCCACCACAGTTGAGAACACAATCACAAATCATATCCTCAAGAATATATATAACTCTTTCTCTCTGGCCATATGAATGTAGATGGTATGCCATAATCAAATGGGAGTGAGATCACAGTGCCTCCAAAAGCCCTCTGAAAAAATGATAAGTGAACCTAGGATCTCTATTAGAGAATATATTAGATGAAACTCTATGAAAATGAACAATCTCTTTCACATAGAGATTTTCCAAATACTCAACTTTGGTTGTATCAAGAATGAGTAAGAAGTGATTCAATTTTTTTAACCTATTGATCACAATCCACATTGCATTATTCTTTTTCTAGGTATGTGGAAACTGAAACAAAAATTCCATAGAGATCTCATCCTACTTCCAAGTAGGGACTGGAAGTGGTTAAAGAAAACCTGAAGGTTTTTGGTGCTCAGCCTTCACCTAATGGAATGCATGACAATGATAAACAAACTTAGAAATGCCCCATCTCATTACTTGGACACTAAAACTAACACCGCATGTCATAGAACATGTTCGTGGTTCTTGGGTCCACTGGCCATTGTGAACTATGAAAATCCCTCATCACAACTTTCCTTATCAAAGACGGTTCTGCAAAACAATTCCAATAGCACAAAAATACCTTTTTGGAGAATGACCATTAGGAAACTGTCTCCCCACCATAAAGAGATTCTCTAATACTAAAAAACTCATCATCAATCTGATAATCCCAAAGAATCAATTTGAGAATATCATATGTCAACTAAACGTTGGATAAAGAAACTTCAACCCCTTTCTTTTGAACTGCAATATACAACTGTGAAAAGAGAGCCATCAAATTCTACTCTTCCAATTATTCTTTTACTATCTAGGTTGGAAGTTTCCTACTCAAGGAATATTTAACAACATTCCCTTTCCTTGGTGTATAAGTGATTTCTAAATTAAAAGACTATTAGTATTCCACCCAACACCTATGGCAGGGATTTAAATATTTTTTAGAGAAGATATAACTCAAGATCTTGTGGTTAGAATACTTGGTAAAACTTTCTATGTAAAGGTAGTATCTCCAAATCTTAAGAATGTGCATCACAACTGCTAGTTCAAGGTCATGGGTTGAATAATTCTTATTGTGTGGACTAAGCTGATGAGATATATAAGAAATAATACTATCACCTTTCATAATAACACAACTTAAACCTAAACCCGATGCATCAAAAAATACCACATAGACGTACTCAGACTCTAGAAGAGTCAATACCAGCGCAATAGTAAAAAAAATTTCCATTCAAAAAAAGAAATCTGACATTTATCATCCCAAGAAAACTTTAACCCCTTCCATGTTAGTGTAGTCATCAGAAAATCCAACTTTGAGAAGTCCTTCATGAACCGATGATAATATCCAGCTAAGCCCAAGAGGCTCTGAATCTCAAATAAATTTCATGGTTTCTCCCAAATCATAACATCCTTCACCTTCTCATGATCAACTGATATACCCTATTCAGACATGATGTTTCCCAAGAACTTCACTTCCTAGATTTAGAAATCACATTTCAAAGTCTTGGCATAAAGTCAATGATTTCTTAGAAAACTTAGAACTATTCTCAAATAATTCACATGATCCTCCTCAAACTTAGAGTAAACAAGGATTTAATCCATAAATACTACCAAAAAGGTATCTAGATACTCATGGAAAATCCTATTTATTAATTACATGAAAGATCTAGGAGCATTGGTTAGACTAAAGGGAATGATAAGGTACTCATAATGACCGTACCTACTCCGAATGGTGGTTTTCTAAATGTCAATTTTTTTTTATCCTCAACTGATGGTAACTAGAGTGAATATGAATATTCAAGAAACACTTTGCCCATTTTAAATGATCAAATAGATAGTTAATCCTTGGTAACAGATAATTGTTCTTTATCATAACTCGATTGAGCTTTCGATAATCAATATATAGGCAAAGTGAACCATCAACCTTCTTAGTAAAGAGAACCGGTGCTGCCCAAGGTGAAACACATGGATGTATAAAGCCTTTATCAAGAATATCATCCAAGTGGGACTTAATCTATTTCATTTCAACTAGTTCCATGTGGTAAGAGGGAATAGAAACTGGTTGAGTACCAGGCATCAAGTCAAGGGAAAACTAAACCTCCCTTGTGGAAAACCAAATATGTCAGAAGGAAACACATCAAGAAACTAAAAAATAAATGGAGGGATATTACTACTCAAATATTCCCACTCCATATCAAAGAAAAATACCAATATTACTTTCCACAACTATGGATAGGAAGGTCCTACTCTTCTCGACCTCGGGTCCCATTATACTTAGAATACATGACACACACCACTAGTTGTAGTAAAGGATACCTATCGAAGATAAAAACCAATCTGGTAGTTATTTTCAATAATCCAATCCATCCTGAATATAATGTCAATAGGTTTCATGTTGAGAACTAGAAAACTAAAAGAAAGCTCAAAATATGATAGATAGATGAAACAAATGGGACCACAGAGACCCTACTCTCTGTTCACACCAAGGGGTGTAGTAATATCCATTGCACAAGATAAAAGATAAATAGGAAGATTTAGGTGATTAAAAATATAGGTTGAAATAAATGAATGATATTCACCACTATCAAATAGAACAATAACTAATGATGAAGCTACAATAATGGTACCTATCATAGTTACTGGACCCATATTCACTTCCTCTAGAGACTCTTCCACTACACGAAGAATCTTTATTCTAGATGACTATGGATGAAACCATTTTTCACATGAAGAATCTAATTTCCCTAGATAATCCTATTCCACTACTCAATGTGGAATAAATATGGAAAAATCACTGCAAGTGCCCTGAACGTCCATAGGAACCACAATTCTTGGGTGCCTCAGTGCATACCCTTTTTGAATTTCATATCTTTCCACACTGGTAACAAACCAAAGGACCTCTTCTAGGTACTATAGGAGGTCTATAACGACCTTTCTGTCAAAAACTACTATGTGAATCATCACAATTCTGATTTCCCTTGAAGGAATGCCACTGGGAGAGAAGGAAACTCCTGATAACCCTAAATTTTCAGTTAGGTCTATATTGAACATCATTTCTCTATCCAGTACATTAGCATAAGAAGGAATATTCAATAGTAAAACCTAAGAATGAATATCATAATGAAGTACCAACTTGAACCCTTGATCCTTCATCCACTCATTTGATACTATATCAGGTGATAAATACACGAGCTTAGAAAAATGGTTTGCATACTCTATCATAGTCCTGTCAGCCTGCTCAAGTTTGAAGAGCTCAGTAACAACATTGATTTTGGATATAACTGGTCAGTGAAAATAACTTTGAAGTATTTCCACCGTAAGACCTCATCCTTCTTCCCTATTAATATCATTTCCCACCATATCTTTCTTGACCCTTCCAGTATGAAGGTGGAACACATTACCTTGATTTCATCAGGTGGTCCAAGAATCCAAACAAGTGCTCCATTATGATCAACCACTCCTTAAAATTTGGAGGATCATTTGAGACTTTGAATAGTTCTGGATTCTAGTGAAGGAACCCTTGAGAACAAATCTTGAGAACGTCCCTATGAGGTTCCATAGTTGGTGTAAGGACCCGACCCCAATTACCCGGAGCCAGTGCCTTATTTTATTACGTTGGCATACATGCAAGGAATACAAATCCCAAAGGACCATGTAGTTTAGTAGGTTTTGGAAACAAGATACATAAATAAGTTTAATATTACACCATGAAGGGAAACACAACACTAATTTATTCCACTAGTGAAATCATGCCTCATAGATTATTCTTGCAAGTCATTCATAATTTACTTCTTCATGTCCTGTGAAAAAATGAAACATAATAAAGGGGTGAGATCAAATGATTAGTAAGAGTAATAAATACAGTAGAAGATAACATAAACATAAGACATGATGCATAATTGGAAACACATGCCTTTAATAATAAACTTGCACACGTTATGTAATGAACATGAGTTGAGTAAATAATTCCATAATGAAACATAATCATGGGTATTATACTAGTAGAATAACCACATGAACTTTCAATTACTAGATTCATAATGAGGGAAGTGCATATGCCGAAAATTCTAAAACATTTTGTCAGGGCCTCGACCAAGACGTTTAATGATTAAGGCCTCGACCAAAATTTATATAACACATTGGGAAAGGCCTCGGCCAATTCCACATCTATTTTTCTCATGAGACCTATCGATGCATAGAAGGGATATAGAGGGCCCCACATGTCACATAATAAGTCCAATGAATTCTTCATATGAGTGGGGATAAACATAAACAAGATATATATTCATATTTATTCTATCATATGAAATGTAACTATCGTTCCCCAATCATTAAACATAAAACACTAATCATTCTGAGTAATATGGTGAATGGTTTTAGGATAGATAATCCAAAATATGGTTAGTAATAAACCATTAAATCAAATATGGTATATGAATTCATAAATTATTAAACCCAATAATACATAATAATTAACAAGTGCGTTGAATCAAACGAAAATACTCTTATAAAATCATTAAGCAATCTTGAGATAAATACTCTTTTATTTTGAAAAGAAGAGTTCTTTTGGAAAATATTTGTATAAAAACATAAGTGAAGTAAGATAGTATTTTCATAATAAAATTAGTTTTTTAGAAATATAATGGTTTCCAAAAAAACAGATTATAGAGTTCCCTTGAAAATAGATATGAATTTGAGAAATTCCCTTCAATCGGGCTTGTATTTTGGAAACAGTTTTGAAATTTTCGTTTAAAAGATATAACAATCCATAAAATAGGGAAAAATTAGGGTTGGTGTACATATATCGAATACTCACACAGAATTTATGAAGAGTACATAACAATATATGAGAATTTAATTGATGTAGTTAGACAATGAAAGAAACCCGAATGAAAATGGAAGTTTGGGTGAGAAAACCATTACCTTAACTCCGAACGTGTTCCGCTCTTGTACTTAAGCTCCTAGAATATGAAATTATAATTATTAATAAATTATTTAAGAACCTATTATACATGTATTTAGTTTATCATAATTCTGGTTAGTTCATTTATGTCTTTATTGATAATTTATTGTATTGAATTTCATCGTTCTAGAGTGTTTGTTTTCCTTATTTTTCATAATCGGTTCACTTGTTCTTAAGTAATGAAGTGGTATGGATGTAAATATCCAGAATTGAAATTAAATATTATTTATGAACATAAATAATTTTTAATGTTCATTTCTATCATTTGGTTACATGGAATGAGGAAGAATCATTAGATGACAATCACTTCGATTATTTGGCAGTATTTGGATTATTATGAACTAGTTTTGTCACATAAATTAATAATATGTACATATACTGGTTCCTGAATATTAATTAGGTTGTAATACATAAATTATAGTTTGGTTCAACCATAAATATAGTTTCATGACCAGTAATTAAGGAAATATTAAAGAACGAAACTTCGTCGTCCATGAAGGTTATAAATTGGAACCTCATGGACGTTGATTTTGTTTATAAAAATAAAAGGGAGGGAGTAAGAATATTGATGATGGTTCTTTCATTAACATAATATAAATCCAGTATATAGATTATAATAGAGTTATCATGGTCATTTGGATATAGGAGTTAAGTAGAGGATAACAAAATAAGATAAATTCAAATGAATCTAAAAGAAAAAGAAAGGTGCTTTACCTCTTGAAATAACTTACCCGAGAACCTCCTTAAGGGAAGGGATTTAGGTATTTTGGCAAGAACAAGAGATTCCTGGTCGTGGGGAGTGACTAGTAATGGGTATTTGGGCATAACTTTGAGGAGATTGAAGGATTAGAAGAGTGAAGAGAAGAGGGATTGGTGAGGGGTTTTTATAGTGGAGGAGTGGGGTAAATTTTGAATATTTAATTCATTATTTTATTATTTCCCTCAAGACAACCAACAATGATGTTTCATGTGACCCCTAATAGTAATAAGTGCATGTGAGTTCTAACAAAGTGTCCTTACATCACTTATGATGTCATAAATAGTTTATTTAACTGATAATTTGTATATACGGTATTTTATCGTATTTCACTATTCATAAAAAATTCTAGAATTCCAGAAAAATCCCAAAAAATTACCCCTACCATTTTTTGATGGGTAGAATTCAAAAATGAACTTCATTTTTCAAAATTAATTTTCTAAATATTATTAATTTAATTTTTAAATAAAGTCATAGTTAATTCAAAAAATAACAATTTTAAAGGTGCAATTAGTTTTATTTCACATTGAAAAATTAATTAAGATCTAATTATATTATTGCCTTAAGAAAATAAAATAGTAATATTATTTACTATTCATAAGGGTCATATTACTATTCATAAGGGTATGTTACTATTCACCAAAAAATCAAGTTTGTTCTATTAGACTCTAAATGACTTACTGATCATAACACTAGATGACCGTTTTTGAAATTAAAAACATAAAGTGGAAAAGTTGAGTTTAACTTCTAGATTTTAAAATTCACTCAATATTTATTTTCAAAACCTTGGGGTGTTACATTCTTTCCCCTTCAGAAAATTTTCCCTCAAAATTTTATTTTACAATCTAGGACAAAAACAGGTGGGGGTACTTTTCCTTCATTGCTTCCTCCAGTTCCCATGTTGCCTCTTCGTACTTATGGTTTCGACATAGTACCTTGACCAAATGAGTAGTCTTGTTGTGTAGAACTTTGTCTCTACGATCCAAGACTTTCAATGGCTGCTCCTCATAGGAAAGATCATCCTCCATCTGTACCACCTCCGAAGAGAGTAGATGTGAAGGGTCTAGTATGTACTTTTTTAAGAGGGATACATGAAAGACATAATGTACTTTTGACATGGTAGGTGGAAGTTCCAGTCGATAGTACATAGTTCCAACTCGATCAAGGATCTCGAAAGGGACGATATACCTGGGGCTTAGCTTTCCTTTCTTCCCAAACTCATAACCTTCTTCCATGGAGATATGCGTAGAAATACCAAGTCTCCAACTTTGAACTCAAGGTCTCGTCGATGGTTATCTACATAACGCTTTTGTAAACTTTGGGCTGCCTTGATATGCTGTTGAATGGTTTTAACCTTCTCCACCATTTCTTCAACCAATTCAGGTCCTAGCATCTTTCGCTCACCGATTTCATCCTAACACGCCGGTGTTCTACACCTTTTCCCATAAAGGGCTTCATATGGTGCCATTCAGATGCTCCAGTGGAAACTATTGTTGTAGGATAATTCAATCAGTGGAAGATGTTGGTCCCAACCTCCTTTGAATTCCATAGAACATGCTCTCAACATGTCCTCCAGTGTCTGAATAGTACACTTAGATTGGCCATCAGTTTGAGGATGATAGGCCGTACTGAAGTTCAGTTTAGTGCTTAAAGCATGTTGAAGACTTTTCTATAACTTTGAGGTGAATCTAGGATCATGGTCAGATACAATAGAGAGTGGTACTCCATGTAGCCTTACCAATTCTTTCATTTAAATCTGTGCAAGTTGATCCAATGATAAGTCCTCTCGAATCGTGATAAAGTGAGATGTCTTTGTAAGACGATCCACAATGACCCATATAGCATTGTTTCCTCTAGATGTCCTTGGAAGTCCAGTGACAAAGTACATGGTAATGTCCTCCCACTTCCATTATGGTATGGGTAGTGGTTGCATCATCCCCTTAGACCTTTTCCTCTCAACCTTCACTTGTTGACATACCAGGCACTTTGATGTATATTAAGCAATCTCCCTTTTCATATTGTCCCACCAAAAGTTTTCTCGGAGATCTCGATACATCTTTGTGATACCAGGATGTATAGAGAAATTAGAGCTATGAGCATCATCCAACAGTTTTCTCTTTAGCTTAGGAATAGCGGGAACACAAATCCTCTTCCCGAATTTCAAAATGCCACCTTTATTTGATAATTCAGTCAACTTCCCATCATTTATACCTTTATTTTTCTTTTGAAACTCCTTATCATCATCCTGAGAACTTTTTATCCTCTCTAGTAAAGAAGGTTGGGAAACCATTTGAAAAAGAAGTGATGTGTTACCTTCATTGATAATTCCCATATCCATATTTAATAGATCCATGAACATAGGATCCTTTTCAACTCTCATCTTGTTCAGAATTCCATGGTCCTTTCTACTCAATTCATCTGCTACCTTATTCTCCTTCCCCAGGTGGTAGTGTATTGTGCAATCATAATCTTTGAGTAGCTCAATACACCTCCTTCGTCTCATGTTGAGTTCTTTCTATGAGAATATATATTTCAAACTCTTATGATCTCTATATATCTCACATTTTTCTCCATAGAGTTAATGTCTCCAAATATTCAGAGTAAATATTACTTCTGCTAACTCAAGATCATGAGTTTGATAGTTTTGTTCATGAATTTTTAGCTATCTAGATTCATAGGCAATCACTCGATCGTTCCGCATAAGGACAAAACCCAGTCCTTTCTTTGATGCATCACTATAGATAACAAACCCATCATTCCCCGATGGTATGGTTAGGATCAGAGCATTCACTAACCTCATCTTCAATTTTTCAAAATATTCTTTACATTCCTTTGGCCATATGAACTTAACCCCTTTTCATGTGAGCTTGGTCATTGGGTTGGCTAAACAGGCAAAGTTTTGAATGAAACACCGATAATAACCTACTAAACCAATAAAAATACGTACCTCAGTTACGTTCGTTAGAGTAGACTATTCTTGAACAACCTTTGTCTTCACAGGATCTATAGATATTCCATCCTTAGAGACAATGTATCCCAGAAAGGAAACTGATTGGAGTTGGAAATCACATTTTCTAAACTTTCCCATATAATTCATTTCTTCTTAGAGTCTTTAGAATAGGGCGCAAATGATTTTTACGTTCTTCATAGCTTTTAGAGTACACTAGGATATCATCAATAAACACCACCACAAAGTCATCAAGATATTCCTTGAAGACTCTATTCATCAAATACATGAAAATAGATGGTGCATTAGTTAGTCCAAAAGTCATTACTGTAAACCCGTAATGCTCGTACCTGGTTCAGAATAATGTTTTTGGAATGTCTTCTTTCCTCACAAGTAACTGATGATATCCAGATTGAAGATCAATCTTCGAAAAATATTGGGCTCCATGAAGTTGATCAAATAAATCATCAATTTGTGGAAGATGATACTTATTCTTTATTGTAACAACATTGATTTCCCTGTAATCAATGCACAACCTCATAGACCCATATTTATTCTTAACAAAAAGAATAGGGGATCCCCATGGAGAAATGCAAGGGAGAATAAATCCTTTATCACTCAATTCCTCTAGTTTCTTATTTAGCTCCACTAAATCCACAATGGCTATTCTATAAGGGGTCTCTGATATGGGCCTTGAAGCAGAAATTAAGTCAATGGAAAACTCAATTTCCCACTCTAGAGGATGTCCAGGTAAATCCTCTGGAAAGACATCAATATATTCTTGCACAACGGGTACATCTTCTATTTGAACATTATTTTCCTCACCCATAGTTATTTCATTCTCTTCCTCCTTGATAATTAAATTTAGTTGAACTACTGGGGGTGTATCTAGATAAGAATAAGGTGGAGATGTTTCTGATCTAAAGATAAGGTACTCCTTATCATCATTGAAAATTGTAACCTCCTTTTTCTTACAATAAATTTTCGCATCATGGTCCAAAAGCCAATCCATACCGAGTATTATATCAAATTCAATTATGGGTATGACAATGAGATCAGTAGATAAAGAACATTTATGTTCCCTAATGGGAACTGATTCACAAAACTTTGTTGCAATGATACTTCCCTTAGGATTTTTGACTGATAACTCCCTTGTTAAATCAAATTGAAAATATCTAATTTTCTTAGAAAACTGGGAAGATATGAAACATTGCGATGATCTAGAATCAAATAAAGCATTGGCTAAGATTGATGAAATGATCAAATTACCTGCCACCACGTCATTTAGAACTTCAACCTCTGCAGTTGTGATTGCATAAGCTTGTCCCATCTCCCTTGGAATTTTATGTTGCATATTTCCTTAATGCTTTGGAAAATCATTAGAATAGTGTCCCATATCCCGAAAATTATAGCATTGAACATTAGAGGCCTCTTTATTCCCCTTGAAATCACCAACAAGATAGCCTTTCTGACCACATTTGTAGCATACTTCTTTTCCCTTTATGCACACACTAGGGTGTTTCCTTCCACAATTATCATAGGGTGTAAATTCAACTCTTCCCTTATTCCATGTTTCCTTATTTCCTTTCCCAGAGTTCTCAGTAGCCCTCTTCTTTTCTTTCTTTCCCTTAAAGTCATAAGTCTTAGAGAATTATTTTTCTATCTTGATAGCACATGAAACTATATCCTCATATTATGAAAAACTTTGGGATAACAGTGCCCACCGGAGGAATGGATTTTGGCCATCAAATAATCGATCAATTTTTCTCCTTGGATTTCATATGTAGTCCACAAAATGTCTTGATAACCTTGTGAAGTTAGCTTCATACTTTTCAACATTATCATCTTTCTTCTTCCTCAGATTCAAGAATTTATTCTCTATATACACTCTCTATTTGCAAGGAAAATATTTCTCTAGGAAGATTTCTTTAAAATCTCTCCATTCCATCTCTTTTATTTCTTCCTCCTTTGTGTCTTGGATTAATGACCACCACTAATCCACATCTCCCAATAGCTAATAAACTTCCATGATGAACTTCTCTCTTTCATTACACCCCAAATCAATAAATATCTTCTCGAGGGAACTTATCCATTGCTCAGATACAAATGGGTTTATAGTCCCATTGAATTATGGAGGATGTTTTCGCATAAAGAGATCTAGCATAGATTCTCCACGTGGTGGATCCGAATGATCCATACAGGTAAGGTTATTATTAATAACTTGAGTAAGTTGTCCTGGTATAGTTATGAGTTTCTCAGCACTAGTCACAACACCAGACCCAACATCATTGTCTTGCATCGGAGGAAAATCCCTTTAGGGGACACATACATTCATGCAGTTTCCATTCCTTCCATTAGGAGCCATTTCTAAATAATGGCATACACTAGATTAGGGTATGAATCATAATTTATAATCTCAATGTAGAAAAATACTAAGCCTAAATTGAAATTATATGCATAACTAATCTCTTAATCATAAACATGGTATCTTTGAGAAAATTTTTACATTTAAATTCTTCACAATGGATTGTAAAGAAAATGTGAATTATCCTAAGCATATCCCCCGGGAGTGTCGTAACCAAGAGTGCAGCAAGGCCCATTGTCATATACCAGGATACCCTGGGTCAAGCCTGAAACTCCTCGTTGGAGCTTTCACTCCTAGGTATATCAGTGCCAGAGCCACCTCTACCTGCTCTTATCCAGACAGGGATGTATTGATTGAATTATCCACATAATCTATTCCTTACCAAAATACCAGGACATTATTGTATGTTTATCCTCAAATACTCACTTAGGGATTCTTCCCTAATCCAAGTTTCCAAGTTTTCTACTAAACTTACTTTTATACCAACTGTAAGGACCCAAACCTAGTTTCCCAGATCCGATTCCTTACTTGATTATGTTGGCATACATACAAGGAATATGAATCCCAAAGGACCAAGTAGTTTAGTAGATTTTGGAAACAAGATATATAAATAAGTTTAACATTACATCATGAAGGGAAATACAACACTAATTTATTCCACTAGCAACATCATGTCTCCTAGATTATGCTTACAAGTCATTCATAATTTACTTCTTCATGTCCTGTGAAAAATGAAACATAATAAAGGGGTGAGCTCAAACACTCAGTAATAGTAAGAAATATAGCGGAAGATATCATAAACATAATACATGGCGCATAATTGGAAACACATTCCATTAATAATAAACTTGCACACGTTATGACAGGAATATGAGTTGAGTAAATAATGCCATAATGAAACATAATCATGGGTATTATACTAGTCGAATAACCACATGAACTTTCAATTACTAGCTTCATAATGAGGGAAGTGCATATTCCAGACATTCTAAAACACTTTCAAGGCCTCATCCAAGACGTTTAATGATTAAGGCCTCAACCAAAATCCATATAACACATTGGGAAATGCCTCATCCAATTCCACGTCTATTTGTCTCATGAGACCTACCGATGCATCGAGGGGATATAGCAGGCCCCACCCATCACATAATAATTCCAATTCATTACTCATATGAGTGGGGATAAACATAAACAACATATATATTCATATTGATTCTATCATATGAAATGTAACTATCTCTCCCCAATCATTAAACATAAAACACTAACCATTACGAGTAATATGGTGAATGGTTTTAGGATAGATCATCCATAATAGGGTTAATAAAAAACCATTAAATCAAATATGGTAGATGACTTCATAAATGATTAAACCCAATAATACATAATAATCAACAAGAGCGTTGAATCAAATGAAAATACTCTTATAAAATCATTAAGCAATCTTGAGATTAATACTCTTTTATTTTGAAAAGAAAAGTTATTTTGGGAAATATTTGTATAAAAACAGAAGTGAAGTAAAATAGTATTTTCATAATAAAATGAGTTTTTTTAGAAATATAATGGTTTCCAAAAAAATATATTATAGAGTGCCCTTGAAAATAGATATGAATTTGAGAAATTCCCTTGAATCGAGCTTGTATTTTGGAAACAGTTTTGAAAGTTTCTTTTAAAACATGTAATAATCCATAAAATAGGGAAGGATTCTGGTTGGTTTACATATATAGAATACTCACATAGAATTTATGAGGAGTACATAACAATATATGAGAATTTAATTGAGGTAATTAGACAATGAAAGTAACCTGAATGAAAATGGAAGTTTGGGTGAGAAAACCCTTACCTTAACTCCGAACGTGTTCCGATATTGCACTTAAGCTCATGGAATATGAAATTATAATTATTAATAAATTATTTCAGAACCTATTATACATGTATTTATTTTATCATAATTATGGTTAGTTCATTTATGTCTTTATTGATAAGTTATTGTATTGAATTTCATCATTCTGGAGTGTTTGTTTTCCTTATTTTTCATAATCGGTTCACTTGTTCTTAAGTAATGAAGTGGTATGGATGTAAATCTCCAGAATTGAAATTAAATATTATTTATGAACATCCATAATTGTTAATGGTCATTTATATAATTTGGTTTTATGGAATGAGGATGAATCATTAGATGACAATCACTTCGATTATTTGGCGGTATTTGGATTATTATGAAATAGTTTTGTCACATAAATTAATAATATGTACATATACTGGTTCCTGAATATTAATTAGATTTTAATACATATATTATAGTCTATTTCAACCATAAATATGGTTTCATGACCAGTAATGAAGGAAATATTGAAGAATGAAACTTCGTCATCCACGAAGGTTATAAATTGGAACCTCATGGACGTTGGTTTCGTTTATAAAAATAAAATGGAGGGAGTACGAATATTGATTATGGTTCTTCCATTAACATGATATAAATCTTGTATATAGATTATACTGGAGTTATCATGGTCATTTGGACAGAGGATGTGAGGATAGGATAACAAAAGAAGATAAATTCAAATGAAACTAAAAGAAAAAGAAAGGTACTTTACCTCTTGAAATAACTTCCCCGAGAACCTCCTTAAGGGAAGGGATTTAGGTCTTTTGGAAAGACTAAGAGATTCTTGGTCGTGGGGAGTGACTAGGGAATGGTATTTGGGAAGAACTTTGAGGAGCTTTAAGGCTTAGAAGAGTGAAGAGAAGAGGGATTGGTGAGGGGTTTTTATAGTGGAGGAGTGGGGTAAATTTTGAATATTTAATTCATTATTTTGTTATTTCCCTCAAGAAAACCAATAACGTTGTTTCATGTAACCCCTAATAGTAATAAGTTCATGTGAGTTAGAACCAAGTGGCCTTACATCACTTATTATGTCATAAATAGTGTATTTAACTGATAATTTGTATATACGGTATTTTATCACCTTTCATTATTCATAACAAATTATAGAATTTCAGAAAAATCCCAAAACTTTACCCCTACAATTTTTCAACATGTAGAATTCAAAAATGAACTCCATTTTTCAAAATTAATTTTCTAAATATTAATAATTTAATTTTTAAATAAAGTCATAGTTAATTCGAAAAATAAAAATTTTAAAGGTGGAATTAGTTTTATTTCACATTGAAAAATTAATTAAGATCTCATTATCTTATTTCCTTAAGAAAATAAAATAATAATAATATTTACTATTCATAAGGGTCATATTACTATTCATAAGGGTATGTTACTATTCATCAAAAAATCAAGTTTGTTCTATCAGACTCTAAATGACTTACTGATCACAACTCTAGATGACTGTTTTTTAAAATTCAAAACATAGAAGAGGAAAAGTTGAGTTTAACTTCTAGATTATAAAATTCACTAAATATTTATTTTTAAAACCTTGGGTTGTTACAGTTGGAACCTAAATGAGAACTGTAGGTGGTGCCTATCCCATATATTGGACAATGCTCACAATCACCTCAACTAGATTTGGGTCCACAAGAGGATTCAGTCATTGAGGTTCAACATCAACTTCCTCCTAGATCCGATTCACACATATTCTCAAAGGCATGATTCTACACAACATTAGCAGACAAAAATAAATACATTATATTTACACTCAAATAGAGCAGCAAGGAAAATTAATCCCAATATAAAGAACAAATAAGATTTGGATTTCAATCTATCCAAATAAAAATATAGAAAATACTAGAACTATTCCAAAAAACTTATTTCCCTAAACCCATGGAAATTTAAGGTTCATTATGGTAAGATATGGCCAAGAACTCAATCTCAACTACCTCCTAAGTCCTGAAAAGATTTCACAAATGCATACTGCCTTCAAGGTAAGAAGCTCAACTTGGAGATTTGATACCACTTTGTCCCGAACCAACTTGGGTACCCTGGTAACCTGATTACTAAGATGGACTTGACATAGCCCAAATGGAATTACCGATCCCCATGGGTTGGTGACTAGTACGTGACATTATACAAACTGAAAGTGGGAATGATTTTTCCTCTAAAAATGCGGAAATAAAATAAAAAAGATAGTATGAATATCAAAAGAAACTCCACTGGGAGTAATGTAGCAGAAGCAAAAAAAGGCATAAAAGCCTAAAGTACTACAACCAAAAGTACCAAAACTAGGAAAAAACCTAAGTTCCAACTCATATTCAACTCACTAAGTCCACAGTTCAACAACTAGAATCACCTCCAAGAGATCCCTTTCTCTTGATCGAACCTGGAAGGAGATGATCTACAATCACCCGAAGGAAAAAGTAGGGTGTGAGCCAAACCCCAATAGGGTTTCACCAAAAGATTCTATAAAAGATGAAAATATTAAATTACCCAAGAAAGCACTTTCAAATTTCAAATAAACAAGTTTGGAACAAATCATTATTAAAAATCAAAAGATGGAAATTACTTTAGTAATTCATGCTTCATATTTCAAATGATGGAAAAAATATTACAAATGATGGAATTTACCTTTAATCAAATGATACTTTACACAAATGGATATTTTCACAAAATGTATTAAAGAAACAAATTTATATAAAATAGTTTATATAAATTCTCAAAGCATGTAAAACAGTTCACAACAATGACATATATATTTGAAATACAAACAAGCGAGAAATATGTTCATGTTCTAAATAGGTACGATAGTTCCAGGCTATAGGGACCCAAAAATATGAAATGAAAAGTATGAACATACACCCCTTTGGGACTAAGGCAAAGGGGACTCATCACCATCACTTAAGGAATGAGATGAGCTGATATGATGTTTTAGAACATTGTAAATCATAAAGTTTTGTCCAAATAACACACTAACTACCTATGTATTTCACACAATCAAGTACAAATAATGATGAGAAATTTATTTCAAGATTACTGAAAATACAACTAAAACCCATCCCTTATTTTAAATATGTCAATTTTCTCATTAAAAACCATAATGGATTTTTAATAAAAAATGCATTTTCACTAAGATAAAACCCTAATGTTTCTAACAAAAACCATTTAAGCTACTTTTTCATAAATAAGGATTTGAAACCAATTCATGAAATTTCACAATTCATTTCACCATTAAATACAACAATTTAATTTTTCAAACAAATTCCATCAATTTCATAACAAACCCCCAATTCAATGGAATTGGGGTTTTCCATAATTTCTATCAAAACCATTTCCAAAATTAAATTCAAAAATTTAATTGAAAAATTATCCATCAAATTCACAATTTAAATTAAAAAATTTAAATCTCTCAATTTCCCATAACACACCCCAATTCAATAGAATTTGGGGTTTTCTAATTTCATGCTAAACAAACCAAAACCCAAATTCACTGGAATTGGGTTTTTAGTAAAATGATTGAAAGTAATTTATTAAATTTATGAAAATTTAATTTTAAAACAAACAAAATTTAAATAAAGAAATAAAAGGTTAATTAATTTAGCAACCAAAGATGAAACCACATACCTTTCTCATGAAAACACAATGTTCACAATGAAACTCGCTAATAATAATGAAGGTGCATAAGATCTAGGAACTCAACTAGGAAATGAGATTCAAAAACATGAAGCTTAGATCCATAAAATTAAAGATGACCCATCAAACACCATGGAAGGAATAGAGAAAGAGATAGAGAGTCATAGAGAATTCTTACCTAGAATGACACACCATGATCACAACAATGACCAATCACTGAACAAAAAGGTATGGAGGGGTTGGAGACTCCCAAAATTTCCTAGGGAAGGCTCTAGGTTGAGATAAAAAATCCTGGAGGAAGAAAAATGAAGATTTAATCCATGATTATTGTTTAAAAAACCACCCTTGGGACTTTACACAACATGTAACCCAATTAAATGTCATGTAATTGATAAGTCTCATAATCACCAAAACCCCCATCACCTTTTGATAAAAAAATTTATTTTTATTTATGGTTTACATGTCATGTAACTATATTACATGAAATGTAAATCTCCAGAAGGCTATAGAACCAGCAGATTTTATGCTATAAATTCTAATAAATCCCTGACTTCACCATTACAGGTATCCTCCCATTTCCTTCTCAGCCCTACCCAGACTTTGAAAAAGAAAAACCACAATAAGGTTAGAAACATACCTATCAAAAGAGTAACAATATGTTACAAAGTTTTATGGGTTCATGTATTACTTGGAACCAGGAACAAATGCGTTTAATTTAAAAATTGTTAAATAATGAAACTTGGTTTATATACTACTTTTAAATTGTTTAATATACTTATACATATACTATTTTTGGAAGGAATTTTGGTTTTGACACTATTGGTGGTGGCCTACCGAGTTTTACTCACACCCTACTCAAGGCTCCATTGGGTTCTCGAGTTGACTTCATGTTTGTAAGATCAGATAGGGGAAAGGCTCTATAATAGATGGTTGATTTGGGATGGATCATAGATGAGGGGATCAGACATGTGATCAAGACCTATTGTTGGGATTTTATTTAGTGACTTATTTTGGTTCCTGTTTGGAACATTAGAATCTGATGGCATGAAACATTTATTATATTAGATTTTTGTACTTACTTGGTTATGGGAGTTGGTTATGTGATGCTTGGTTATGAATTATTATTGTATTTTGTTTTTTATTATGATTTCCACTATTTTTTCACTCTAGTAAAGAGATAATAGTCTCCCCATTTGTCTCATTAGAACCTCACTGCTAGTTGGAGGCCTTTGTAATATAGGGAGGAGCACTTGAGGTCATGTGGTGAATTAGATTGAGGCACCAATTTAGTGGCACCTGGGATAAGATGTTGCAATGTGGTATCATATCCATTTTATTTTCTTTTATTATACTATTTGGGAATGTTAGAGATGGGACTAGGATGTGTCAAGCCTTGGAAAAGAGCTCATTCATGGGAGTAGATAACTCATGTGCAGGGGAAAACCTAAGTACTGAGGGTGGGATTGTTGTTCTTAATATTTTCTTGTTATAATTAGATGTTATTGCACCATGGGTGATGCACATGTGGTGTGATGTTTTTGTTTTACTGTGACTTTACTCATGGGAAGGTATGACATGATATTGTATATGCATGTATAATTTTAGGTAATCAGGGATTTATGTGATATGCATCATGTTAGGAACACTTAGAAGAGAATGTGTGTTTTGGTAAAATAAAATGATTTTTTCTTTGGGTTTAAAAGAAATGACGCCTAATAAATATGGTGAAATTGATTTAAAATTGAATTATTTCAAATTGAATGGTTGAAATGGTTCATAATAGAGATGTTGTAATTATTATAAAAGATTAAAATGTTAAAATGGTGTCAAACAGGAGGATTGGATTTTGAAAGTTTGGTTTACCCAGAGTTAGCCATGGCCCATGATAGGGATGGTTAATGGTAGTGACAATGTTGTGGTTGTATCCATTGGGATAGTGTATGTAGAGTGATTTGTTGATGGATAATTGTGATTCTTCTCATGTGTGAAATATGGAAACTATATGTTATATGTTTTTAGACGTGAATTTAACATTGTAGAGATATGCCACTATGATGATATTTACTGGTTGGTAAAAAGGAGGAAATCACTAGGAATGATTCTCTAGTTTTGTGAAAATAACACCTATTGGTTCCGGGTAATAGGGGGCAGATAAGTTCTTTGATAAATTTGACTCGTTTTATGTAGTTTATATAGAGAGAACCAGGTTGGGAAATTATGATTATGTTTGATATGATGAGATAGTTTTATCTATAGTACCCTCCAGCATTTTCCAAAGATGGAGGACTCAAGGTAAAAGAGTTTTGGATTGAGTCTATCCAGACAATACTAGACTACTTAGATACCCCTTCAGAGAAAAGGATCAGGCCAACAATATATATATTTTGAGGACCAGTGAAGTGATGGTGGTATATTTATTTCTAGGATGATCGGACATAGGGTATGTCTTGGAAAGAATTTCAAGAGAAGTTATTGGAGTATTTCTAACTAGGGAATCTGAGGTAGGAAAGAGTTGTGAAATTTATGTTCTTAACCTAGGAAATTTTGATAGTGATGGATTATGCTGGACACTTTATCAACCTATATAATTTTTTTCTAATTTGTTACGGGAGATAAGGCACTGAGGGCCATGAATTTTCAAGATGTGATCAAGTGTGAGATTAAGTCACAAGTAAATATATTCAGGCTGTAAAAGTTTTTTGAGGTGATAAATTGGGCTCTCATTTATAAGGGGAACCTAAAGAAGTATTATAGTGGTGGGAAGGTAGGAACAACTAAGAGGGGTGGTGGTATATATTCTAATAGTAGGAAGTGATATTATGATAACTTTCACCTGGTAAATGGCAGACAAAGTATCCAAGGGAAATGATCTATCTCATAGGGAAGCAATCGAGTTCTCTACTATCAATGCGGTATACTGGGCTACATGTGTGGTCAGTGTCCATGAACACCATTGGAATTCCAATATTTTGGGATTATGGGTCATGTACAAAGGTTCTGTAGGAACCCTTGACAAGAAAGTGGTGATAGAGGACCTAAGCTGATATAGAGTTCTGGAAGGGGGTCTTCTACCCCATACTATTCTAGAAGTTGGAGTTCCACCAACCATACCATTTAGGGTGGGGGACATAGTAATTCAAGGAAATAACATCCTTATTAGAAGATCAGTGTAGTACATGAGACTCATATAGGATCCTATGGTAGGGGGGCATGATATCTACATGAAATTCATCTTACTCTAGATGGTAGTGAGGTTAGACCATTAATTATTTGAGGTATAATTCTTGTAACTTACACACTTTATAGTTCTTTATTGGATACATGGGACTCTTATTATTTTATATTTACTGGGTTTGTGAGTGGTTTGGGTATGTTAGTGGAGTACATGTGTGGGTTAATGTCAATCGACATGCTGTTAGGGGTGCGTTTGGAGGGTATTCGATGTTGTAAGGAGTGTAACCTTGAGTTTGGTGGGTACCATTTCCTTTGGGATTTATAAGTTCTTGAGATTTTAGGTTTTGAATTGATACTAGAAATGGAGTGGTTGGTTACATACCAGGTTCATATGAACTATTACCATTGGAGAGTGAGTTTCATGTCTCTAAAAGGTAAAACTTATGTCCGGTGTGGATAATGGAATATCCAGGCAGGCTATGCAGGGCCAATTTGTCAGAAATTTCATGATCTCACATCCTTGGTGGAAATTCATATGCTTGATGTTGGGGGAATGGATCATTATGTATTCCATCCTATAGTGGATCAGTTTTAGGATGTGTGTCTTAATGAATTTTTAGGGTTTCCACTCTAAAGATAGGTTGGGTTTATGATTCAGTTAATGCCTAGATCAGAGATAGTTTCCATTCCTTTGTATAGAATGGAACCAAAATAGCTTCTAGAACATAAAACCCCACTAAAAAAATTATAGGATAATTGATTAATTCATCCAAGCATTTCAACTTGGGGATCTTTAATTTTTTTTCTATGAAAGAAGATAAACCTTGAATTTATGTGTCGATTACCAAAAATTAAACTAGATGAATATTAATAACCAACATCCACTTCTATGAATCTATTACATTTTTTTTCCAACTTTAGGCTTCATGTGTGTTCTATAAAATTTATTTGAGATTGGGGTATCATCAGATGAGGATGAGACCTTATGATATTCCACGGATGGATTTTAGAAGAAGGTATAACTTTTATGAGTTTTTTGTGATTCCATTTGGGTAAAAAAACACTCTTTTTATGTTTATGGATTTGATAAAATGAATATTTAACCCATAATTGGACTAGTTTTTCATTATATTCATTGATGATATCTTAGTGTAATATAGAATTGTGATGATCATTCCAAACATCTTTACATTGTCTTGAGTACACTGAAAGAGTATTGGCTATATTCCAAGCTATTTAAGTGTGATTTCTTGATTTAAAAGTTAATTTTCTTGGGTCACATCATCTTGGAGGAAGGCATGTTGGTGAACCTAGATATGGTTTAATAAATCATTTCTTAGGATAATACCAAGAACATTTTTTATATCTAAAGTTTTTAGGTTTGGTGGGTTACTACCAAAGGTTCATCAAAGAATTTTCTTGCATAGAAGTGCTAATCTCGGGCCTGACCAAGAAGGGTGTAAAGTTTTAATGGTTTAGAGAATGTGATAATGGATTTCTGAAGTTGAAGAAACATTTGACCATCAAACCAATTTAGTTTTTTCTTGACCTAGGTGAAGAGTATACTTTTTTTGTGATGTATCTAGGATCATACTTGGGGTAGCGTTGATATAGGGAGATCAAGTCATGGTGGATGAATCATGTAAGTTGAGGTCACATGAATGGAACCATCCTACACACGACCTTGAGTTTCCTGTAGTGGTTTATGCCTTGAAGTGTTAGCGGCACTATCTTCTGTGTGAGAATTTTACTATTTATACTAATCATAAGATCCTTAAGTATTTATTTTTTTCCAGAATGATTTAAATATCTGGTAGAAAAAATGGGTTGAGTATATGCAATACTTTGATTTCAAGACAGATTATATGCCAAGAAAGGGAAACAATGTTACATATGCGTTGAGTCAGAAGAAACAAACTTAGGTAGTTCAGGAGTCCAGTTTCTAGTGGTGGATGATGGATTTGTTCACTGCGATACATATAGGTGTTTAGGAAGAGCATGAGTTTATGACACTCAAGTATTTGTTTTTTGATCCCTCTATTATGAACGAAATAAATAGGATGCAATATATGGATTCAGAATTCTTGAATTTGAGGGATAGTTTTGATGGTGGGGAGACACCATTTGATTAAACTATTGAAAATAATAAGATTATTCATGTTTATGGATGTGTCATTGTGCCTACTTGTATGCAGGAATATATGATGTGTGAGTTTCATTCCTTAAAGTTTACGATGAACCCTAGATTTACCAATGTAACGACCCGAAATTTTGAATAAATCTTGTTTCCTAATTTTGTGTGTTGTTTTATTTTATTTTATTTTTATACTCAACAAAAATGTTTCATTTGATAACATGAGTATAATTAAAATGAGACTGTTGGGTTTTGACTGTTATATGACCATTGGTCAATATGACCGCTGTAAACTAAACGTTTCGATTATTTTCTCTAAATACAAGTAATCTTGGTTAATTAATATAGAAAGAAGATTCTATGGCCTCACCCAGTAGTCTTGGACTGATCGAAGCCCATCTAACAGAACTTGGGAAGGAGGTAGCACCACTGGGCTTTGCTCTAGACCAAACCCAAGCTGAACTTCATCGTGTGAAGCTAGAACGGGATCACCTTCGCGAGAAGTTCAAACTAATAGAAATTACTACTCGTGCGATGTTGACCGAGCCTCCCTCAGATTCTCTCACCTTAGAACACCTTACACTTAGGTCCTATGCTGGTGTGATAAGGGGCTATGTAAGGAGACCGTAACTGCCTTGTGTAATCCTTTGTTTTAAATAAATTTTTTGATTTTCTTCTTATGATGAAGTTTATGAATTTTCAAATGTCCGGATAAATATAGTATGCACAATTTTTATGAATTTTAGAAAAATGATATTTTAAAAATGTTTAGGTAAACCTTAAATAATTAAAAATGTGTAATGATTTTCAAAAAATGATATTCTAAAATTATGTTCAGTACGAAATTTAGAGTCTAATGAGATCAACTTAATTTTTCATGAATAGTAACTTATGAATAGTGATTTTATGCTTAGGATTAGTAATGTGACCAAATGGATTAGTAATCTCACTTAAAGAAAGTATTAAAATAAGATAGGCACTTTGATTAAGTAATGTGATTCAATAAAATGGTTAAATAACGGTTTCATAAATTATTATTCAAGTATTAGTTTTTTCGGGTGAATAATATTTTTTTTAATTAAAAATTTAATTAAAAATATTTAGAAAATTATTTTTATAATATGGACTTCATTTTTGAACTCAGATCATAGATATTATGTTAAGGTAATTTTTGGGGATTTTTCTGAAAAAAATGAATTTTCAGTGAATAGTTTTTTTTAATTAAAAATTTAATTAAAAATATTTAGAAAATTATTTTTATAAAATGTATTTCATTTTTGAAATCAGAGCATTGATATTTAGTTAAGGTGAAATTTTGGGATTATTCTGAGAAAGTTTAATTTTCGATGAATAGTGAAAATACAGTTTTTAAGTTACGGGTGTTTAATGACATCATTAAATGATGTATTAAGTATGTAATAAATATGGTCGAATTATGAATAGTAATATAAGGTATGAGGTGTCCCAAGTGGCCAATACCATGGGCCAATACCATGGGCAAGCCCATGGTTTTTCCAAAACCACTAATGAGGTGTCCCTTGGCCATTAATGCCTTGTCCCCTCACTTTCCCTATAAATACCAAGCCATCCTCCCATCCATTCGACTCCCCACTCTACCCCAACGAAGTTTTGGTCTCATTACCTCCCAAGGAGTCCTCCCAAGGTGCCCCCAAGCCCTCAAGGTCCCAACCTTTGAGTTTTAAGAGTTACGTTTTAAGGTAAGGGATCCGACCTCTCTCTTTCTTTTCAAGTAATCTCTTTTATGTCATTGCTTTTATGCTCCATGTTCTTATGTTGGAGGATGTTATTTTATATTCATTATACTGTCCTTTTTATGTTCATATGATTAGAGACCCCCTCTTACTCTCATAATTTCATTTTATGAAAGTTTAAGTGGCACCGTTAGGCTGAGAAATTTTTGTAACGGATTCATTCACCCTTCTCATTTTCAAGTTCTATTTTCTTGTCAAGTCTTTCAAGTTCATTTTGTATTATGTTGGGGTATGATATATATATCTATCATACTGATATTTTATGATCATATTATGAGAGACCCCATTTGATCTCTTCAATTCAGTATTTTTAAGTTTTAAGTGGCGCCGTCAGGCTGCCGAATTTTTAAGGGATTCTTTCACCCTTCTCATTTTCAAGATCTATTTTCATGTCAAGTCTTTCAAGTTACTTTTTTATTATGTTGGGGTATGATCTCTATATCTATCATAATGAACCCTTATGTTAATATGATGAGAGACCCTATTTTGATCTTTTCAATTCATTTTTGGTTGAAGTTTAAGCGACGCCGTTAGGTTGCCGAATTTTTAAGGGATTCGTTCGCCTTTCTCATTTTTCAAAGATCTACTTTCATGTCAAGTATTTCAAGTTCCTTTTTTATTATGTTGGGTTATGATCTATATATCTATCATACTGATGTTTTATGTTCATATGATTAGAGACCCTATTTGATCTCGTCAATTCATTTTTTTTGAAGTTTAAGTGACGCCGTTGGGCTGCCGAATTTTCATAAGAGAAATCTTATTTTTGTCTTCCTTCCATGTTCTTCATTTCATATGGTATATATTTAAAATTTCATTACCATGTTCTCAAATCCTTTATATTCTGTCCCTCTACTTTTTTATTGATCATTTATGAGTGGGTGACCCATGTCCCCTCTCTTTTTAATGTCTTCTAAAACCTCGTAACATAGCCGTTATGCTGCAGAATTTCCGTCTCAAAATGTCTCTCTGTTTTTCTAAAGTTATTTTTTTATTAAGTAAATACTCAAAGATCTTTCTTCTAAAGGGGTATTCACATATATACCAAAATGTTCTATTTTAAATTCTGGGATTTACATACATGAGACCCACCTTTCTTTTCTGTGGGTTTTAAAGTGACGTAAAGATCATGTTTTTAAAGCAATTTTTAAAACGTTATGATTATTAAATAAAACCCATTTATTTTATGCTATATGGGTTATTTATGAAATTTTTGATGATGATATATGTGGCTCACATGATAATAAAGGCAAATTTAAGGGTGCGTCCTGATAGCGCTCCAATGCATTGGGTAATGATGTAACCACTAGAGATTACAATTTTCACGATATCTTGGTGAATAACCTTGGTAATTTTCAAATGACACCTTGGGGATGGAACTTGGTGATATGTTCATGATTGTCTATGTTAAATGATGTATCCACATCTCAAAGTTATGAAAAATGTTATTTTTATTATGATATTCCACATGATTTCTTTCTCATGCCTTAAAGTTCTTTCTTATGACATAGTTGATGTATCTCAAGTTCACATGTTAAATGTTTCTCTGGTTTCCCTTACTGGGCATTCTTCTCACCATTTCTTTTGATGTATGTCCCCAGGTTATGAGATGCAGTAATGAACCTAGGATGAACATGAGGAGAATCCTTTCAAGTGTTTAAGAATAATGTTTTATGTTTTCATGTTTTAAGTTCCTGGTTTCCAAGACACTAAACCTTAAAGATCCTCGGTTTTGTAAAATGTAATGAAATTTATGTGATAAAAAAGGTGGGATGCTATAGTTGGTATCAAAGGATGGTTTAGTTATTTGTGGAAATTAGAATATAAAAACTCTAGGAAGAACCCTATATAAAATTTTAAATATAGGAAATCTTCCTGGTATTTTGGTGAGTATTGAGTAAGGGGTTGCCAAGCAAATACATCCCTATCTGGATACGAGCAGTTAGAGGTGGCTCTGGAACAGATGTACATAGGGGTAAAACCCGAAAACACCGCTTTGAGCTAGAATCGAATGGGAACTAGTACAAGACAACTGGCCTTGCTGCACTCTTGGTTACGACACTCCCGGGGGATATGCTTTGGTAAATTCATAAGCTTAGTATGAACCATTATTAAAGGAACAAAGATGAAATAAAATAAAGATTCACATAAGAATATATGATCATGGATAACCAAGATGGGAACCTAGGGGATCACAAGTTATGGTATACTTTTCTTCTACAAGTTATCCTTATATGCTTTCAGTTCCTTTTCATGATTATTGGATAAGTACTTAAGCCCTTAATTATGCTTTCTCTTCTTAGTTAATGGTGGGAAATGGAAGAACATGTCCCAACAACCAATGTGATAGGAAATGCGACGATTGCCGTATTAATATGACAGGGATGATTAGGGGATTAAATGATGATTATTATTTTGGAAGATGTTCACTATTTTGGGGACCCTATATGATCGAGGTAAATAGATTACTACGGTATTTTCATTGAGGAGTAAGGTTGACTAATATTTTGAAGAATCGATGAATTTATGGTGGACTTATAGTAATTTAGGTTACTTATGGGAATGATCAACCTATCTTGAGTAAAATATGTTTAGGTTAGCTACTTTTGTTATAAGATGTTAGGAGTGGTTGATGTTGTTTGGAGATGAACAATGAAGTTTATTTTGGAAGACTATGTTATCAAATCCTTATTGTATTTGAGTTTCAATCTTAGTTTGGTTTATTTTGAGGAATTTTAAGGACCATTATTTATGGAATGGTCTATGATGAACTTTGGGTAGTACCATGGAACTTTGAAGATTTAAAATTAGTTTCCATTCCTATGGGATTATTTCTTTTTGAAGAGTTGTTTTACCTTAACCTTTCTGTTTTTGGGATAATGTTTAAAGATAGAAGAAATAGATAGTTAATCTTTTGTGGATTATGTGATTCTCTAGAAGATGATTCTTGTGCTTTTTATGAGACCAATTGTTTTTGAATTCTCATCATTTGTAGAAAAGATTAGTATTGGTAGGGACTTATTAAAGGATGAAACTCTACTTGAAGGTAGGTATATATTTTCTTATGTTTTTTTCTATGTAGTAAATGAATTCCTCAAAAATTATGAAAAGGAACATAAAACAAAAATGTTGTTGGTTTACGTTTCCTACTAGGTAATCAAAGACCGTTTACACACATTGTAAGTTTCGGATTTTCTTATGGTTAACTTTCTCCTAATCATGTTTTCTATCACTCTCCCTTAGAACGTGACCCTTGGTTTTTTCCTCCATGTACATGTTTTCCTACATGGGATCCTAGTATGGGTTAACTCGGGTGACCTTTGTACTTCCCTTTATTTCTTTTAAAGTAATAGTTTTACTGAATCCTTTTCTGATGTGGGGCTTTCAATAAAATTTCAAAACCCAATTTTAAAAATTGCGAGGACACAATTTCTTAAGGGGGGAGGATTGTAACGAACCGAAATTTTGAATAAATCTTGTTTCCTAATTTTGTGTGTTGTTTTATTTTATTTTATTTTTATACTCAACAAAAAATGTTTCATTTGATAACATGAGTATAATTAAAATGAGACTGTTGGGTTTTGACTGTTATATGACCATTGGTCAATATGACCGATGTAAACTAAACGTTTCGATTATTTTCTCTAAATACAAGTTATCTTGGTTAATTAATATAGAAAGAAGACTCGATGGCCTCACCCAGTAGTCTTGGACCGATCAAAGCCCATCTAACAGAACTTGGGAAGGAGCTAGCACCACTGGGCTTTTCTCTAGACCAAACCCAAGCTGAACTTCATCGTGTGAAGCTAGAACGGGATCGCCTTCGTGAGAAGTTAAAAATGATAGAAATTACTACTCGTGCGATGTTGGCCGAGCCGCCCTCGGATTCTCTCACCTTAGAACACCTTACACTTAGGTCCTATGCTGGTGTGATAATGAGCTATGTAAGGAGACCGTGACTGCCTTGTGTAATCCTTTGTTTTAAATAAAAATTTTGATTTTCTTCTTATGATGAAGTTTATGAATTTTCAAATGTCCCGATAAATATAGTATGCACAATTTTGATGAATTTTAGAAAAAGGATATTTTAAAAATGTTTAGGTAAACCTTAAATAATTAAAAATGTGTAATGATTTTCAAAAAATGATCTTCTAAAATTATGTTCAGTACGAAATTTAGAGTCTAATAAGATCAACTTATTTTTTGATGAATAGTAAATTATGAATAGTGATTTTATGCTTAGGATTAGTAATGTGACCAAATGGATTAGTAATCTCACTTAAAGAAAGTATTAAAATAAGCTAGGCACTTTGATTAAGTAATGTGATTCAATAAAATGGTTAAATAACGGTTTCATAAATTATTATTCAAGTATTAGTTTTTTCAGGTGAATAGTGTTTTTTTTAAATTAAAAATTTAATTAAAAATATTTAGAAAATTATTTTTATTAAATGGACTTCATTTTTGAACTCAGAGCATAGATATTATGTTAAGGTAATTTTTGGGGATTTTTCTGAAAAAAATGAATTTTCGGTGAATAGTTTTTTTTTAATTAAAAATTTAATTAAAAATATTTAGAAAAATATTTTTATAAAATGGATTTTATTTTTGAAATCAGAGCATTGATATTTGGTTAAGGTGAAATTTTTGGATTATTCTGAGAAAGTTGAATTTTCGATGAATAGTGAAAATACAGTTTTTAAGTTACGAGTGTTTAATGACATCATTAAATGATGTATTAAGTATGTAATCAATATGGTCGACTTATGAATAGTAATATAAGGTATGAGGTATCCCAAGTGTCCAATACCATGGGCCAATACCATGGGAAAGCCCATGGTTTTGCCAAAACCACTAATGAGGTGTCCCTTGGCCATTAATGCCTTGTCCCCTCACTTTCCCTATAAATACCAAGCCATCCTCCCATCCATTCGACTCCCCACTCCCCCCCAACTAAGTTATGGTCTCATTACCTCCCAAGGAGTCCTCGAAAGGTGCCCCAAGCCCTCAAGGTCCCAACCTTTGAGTTTTAAGAGTTACGTTTTAAGGTAAGGGATCCGACCTCTCTCTTTCTTTTCAAGTAATCTCTTTTATGTCATTCCTTTTATGATACATGTTATTATGTTGGAGGATGTTATTTTATATTAATTATACTGTCATTTTTATGTTCATATGATTAGAGACCCCCTCTTACTCTCATCATTTCATTTTATGAAAGTTTAAGTGGCGCCGTTAGGCTGCCGAAATTTTTGTAACGGATTCATTCACCCTTCTCATTTTCAAGTTCTATTTTCTTGTCAAGTCTTTCAAGTTCCTTTTTTATTATGTTGGGGTATGATCTCTATATATATCATACTGATATTTTATGATCTTATTATGAGATATCCCATTTGATCTTTTCAATTCGGTATTTTGAAGGTTTAAGTGGCGCCGTTAGGCTGTCGAATTTTTAAGGGATTCTTTCACCCTTCTCGTTTTCAAGATCTACTTTCATGTCAAGTCTTTCAAGTTACTTTTGTATTATGTTGGGGTATGATCTCTATATATATCATAATTAACCCTTATGTTCATATGATGATAGACCCTATTTTGATCTTGTCAATTCATTTTTGGTTGAAGTTTAAGTGACTCCGTTAGGCTGCCGAATTTTTAAGGGATTCGTTCGCCTTTCTCATTTTTCAAAGATCTACTTTCATGTCAAGTATTTCAAGTTCCTTTTGTATTATGTTGGGGTATTATCTCTATATCTATCATACTGATGTTTTATGTTCATATTATGAGAGACCCTATTTGATCTCGTCAATTCATTTTTGTTGAAGTTTAAGTGACGCCGTTGGGCTGTCGAATTTTCATAAGAGAAATCTTATTTTTGTCTTCCTTCCATTTTCTTCATTTCATATGGTATATCTTTAAAATTTAATTACCATGTTATCAAATCCTTTATATTATGTCCCTATACTGTTTTATTGATCATTTATGAGTGGGTGACCCATGTCCCCTCCCTTTTTAATGTCTTCTAAAACCTCGTAACATAGACGTTATGCTGCAAAATTTCCGTCTCAAAATGTCTCTCTCTTTTTCTAAAGTTATTTTTTTATTAAGTGAATACTCAAAGATATTTCTTCTAAAAGGGTATTCACATATATACCAAAATGTTCTATTTTAAATTCTGGGATTTACATACATGAGACCCACCTTTCTTTTCTGTGGGTTTTAAAGTGACGTAAAGATCATGTCTTTAAAGCAGTTTTTAAAACGTTATGATTATTAAATGAAACAAATTTATTTTATGCTAGATGGGTTATTTATGAAATTTTTGATGATGATATATGTGGCTCACATGATAATAAAGGCAAATTTAAGGGTGTTTCCTGATAGCACTCCAATGCATTGGGTAATGATGTAACCACTAGAGAATACAATTTTCACAATATCTTGGTGAATAACCTTGGTAATTTTCAAATGACACCTTGGGGATGGACCTTGGTGATATGTTCATGATTGTCTATGTTACATGATGTAGCCACATCTCAAAGTTATGAAAAATGTTATTTTTATTATGATATTCCACATGATTTCTTTCTCATGCCTTAAAGTTCTTTCTCATGACATAGTTGATGTATCTCAAGTTCACATGTTAAATGTTTCTCTGGTTTCCCTTACTGGGCCTTCTGCTCACCCTTTCTTTTGATGTATGTCCCCAGGTTATGAGATGCAGTAATGAAACTAGGATGAACATGAGGAGAATCCTTTCAAGTGTTTAAGAAGAATGTTTTATGTTTTCATGTTTTAAGTTCCTAGTTTCCAAGACACTAAACCTTAAAGATCCTCAGTTTTGTAAAATGTAATGAAATTTATGTGATAAAAAGGTGGGATGCTATAACCAAGATGTTTCATGATCTTCATAAACAATTTTGGTGGATGGGAATGAAAATGGTGACCGCAAGTTTTATGACATGATTTTACTCCTTTCAGTAGGTGAAGGATGAGCATCAATGACCCACTAGGTTATTACATACATTAACCATTCCATATTGGAGGTGGGAAGATGTTACCATGGATTTTTTGGTTGGTCTTCCATAGACACTTCATAAAAATGATATTATATGGGTAATTGTGGAAAATTTTACTAAGGTAGAACATTTCCTTCCAATTCAGGATACTTTTACCATCAACCAGTTGGGTGAATTGTATGTTCAAGAGGTAGTAAATTTATATAGGGTTACTTAGAGTATTATTTTAGATAGATATCTATATTTTACTTTGCGCTTCTGTTAAGGATTTCAGAAGGTGTCGGGTAATCAAATACTTTTGAGTATGGCTTTTCACCCATTGATAGATGGGAAATTATCTTGTAATATCTCACCACTCAAGGAAATATTAAGGGAATATATCCCCAAATTTAGTGTAATATAGGATAAATAATTATAACTTTTTGATTTCTCCCAAAATAATAGTTATTAGGCAACCATTCAGACAACACCATATAAGGTTCTCTATTATAGTCCATATAGATCACCTTTATGTTGGATGAAAGAGGGAGAATTAGAGTTGTTGGGACAAAATCTCATATTGGAGATGTAGTAGTAGGTTCAGTTGTTTCAGAAGTGTATAACTATGACACATAGTAGGAATAAGTCTTATGATGATCAAATTCTTAAACCCCATTATTTTGTAGTGGTAGACCATGTGTTTCTTCGGTTGTCTCCAAGGTTGGGTCACCATCGTATTTGGAAACATGGAAAGTTGTAACCTAGGTATGTGGGACCGTTTGAGATAGCGGAGAGGATCATACTAGTAAGGTGTCATTTGTCTCTTTAAAAGAGGTATAGTGCTATGAATTATTTATTTCATGTGTCTCAGCTTCAATAGTATCATCCTAAACCTTCTCACATGATTGATATTGATGATGAAGAGCTTGAGGCTGATGCATCATTTGAGGAGCACCTGGTTCATATTGTGGATCATAATGAGAATGTTTTTTAGGGTGAAATTGTACCATTAGTTGAAGTTTTGTGAAAAAATGGTAATGTTTGGTAGGAAAATTGGGAGTGAGAAGTAGATATATGGGACCATTGGCTTGATATTTTTACCTTGGAAGCTTATTGATGCTTGGAAGAGAAGTTTGAGGATGAGATATTATAAGGTGGAGAGGTTGTAAGATCCTGATGTTTTATGAGCTATATATATATATATTTAATTTTGGTTAACTCCTTTTAAAATGGTTGATGGAATACCTACCAGGGGAAGTGAAGGCTTTGGGGGGTGTCTTAGGGGTTTGGGATGTGAAAAATGGGGAAAAGTGGAAATCTAGTGCATGGATCATGATTGGTACACAGTTAGGGTTTACCATTTTCCATGGACCAAGAGACCGTGTGGCCTATCCCCCTTGTACAAAGGTAGGAGAACAACCACAACATGATTTTTCAAACTGTGCGGGTGGCCCAGCTAGATCATGTAGCCTGAACCCCTCTTGGATAGAGAGTAACACATGGTTGGTGCATGGTTTTTCTAACTGTGCACCTCTTAAAATTGGGGGATTTTACTATCACCCATAAGTATTTAAGGGTTATTACCTAATTTTCTTCCCCATTCCTCCTCCAGAAACTAGGGTTATAGACCAGGAGATCCTAAGCTTTCTAAGGGTGATTATCATTTGATCCTTAGTTGTTTGAAGCACCATTGATCCTTAGTTGTTTGAAGCACCACTGGTGAGGCTCATACAGAAAATGGGATAGTAGTTGTATCATATCGAGAACCTCTACATGAACAGAAGTGGATATATCTACTTTTATAGTTATTCTCATAGGAGATGGAAGGGGCAATGGGCATGAATGTTGTCTAGTCCATTGCAAGGTTTCTTCCAAAACTAGGCGTTTTCATAGAATTTATAAAATCCACATAGGTAATTCAGGGAGATGGGGGTAGGAACTATCTCATTCCTAACATTATCCATGCAGATCATGATCAAATATTACTAGGACAACAATATTTCAACTGAGTATGTGAGTCCCTTCCATTAGATGAAAATGTTAGAGACTCACTCATCAAGCCTCTCCTTACACTTGAAGAGGTCGTCGATTCTTATATTGCGTGTGGTGGAGATGATATAGAAGAGTAACTATCTATAAAGGTCCTCCCAAACAGAAATGTACCCTAAGGAAAACTAGATGTACCAAACGAATGCTGACCCTTCAAAAGTCTAGAAAAAGCATCGAAGCTTGGAAACCTCCTGTTGTCTCAATGTCTTCAATATTAAGATATACCTTGAGGAAAAGTGAGATAGATCTTTTAGAAGGTCATCCATCCCATTAAATGGGGTGAATATTGGGTTACCAAACTATGTGGGCCCTTAAACATAGTCAACCCATGCTGGATATGATTTTCTCTCAGGTAGGATTTCCACCAGTCATGTTTCTAGAGACTCGAGGGGAGTAATGAGACTGGATATCACATCATCTGGGCAAGGGTATATGGGAAACAATATGTTGAAAGGGTCATCAAATATAGGGGTAGCACGACTATGGTCCCGACGTGGGTAATCACATTGATTAGGAAGGGTTGGCGACTCATACTTCAGTCTCTTTCCATATCTTCCATCTTCTTACCTGATTGGATATGTAGGGCCACAAAATTCAAACTAATGTGTCTGACCAAGGAATAATGGGTGCCCCACTAGAGGAGAGATGGGTTTATTAGTGTAATACCCCAAACTTCCATAATACGCTTCTCTTTCAATAATGCAATAGCTTGCATTGTACGCAAGTTCGAGATTCTAACACACCACGACCAATCAAAATAGCTGTTATGAATAGTAATACCCACCTTTTAAAATTATATAAATTTTAAATTTTAAAATGGACTTCATTTTGGATTCGGAATATCGAAATTAACCTATGTTGACTTTTTGGTATTTTTCTGAGAACTTCCAATTTTTGATGAATAGTGAAAAATACTTAAAAACAACTTTTTTAATTAAAATAATTTATAGTGATAAATTATATTATTGAGTGGTTTTAAAGTATAATTAGAATATATTTTAACTATTTTATCCAATGGTGGTCATTAGAATTAATTTCACTTTGAAATTGGACATAAACAATTGTCAATCTTTTGATATATATTGTTTCTTAAAAACATGCTATTTGTTGTGACAACGGGAATTAATTATTAAATTAATTAATTCAACTTATATGTTTTGAATTTTGTAAAATAGATATCATTTTTGAATTAGGACTATCAAATATAGCTTAGGGTTAATTTTTGGTATTTTTATGAAAAACGTCAATTTTTGATGAATAGTGAAACCACTAAGTGGTAGTTAAAAAACTAATTTTTCATTTAAATGAAAATTTACCACTTATGTGAATTGAATTTCAAAAATCCGACATACATGGTTTTCATTAGTAAGTAAAATGTGGTTCAATGGTATGAAAATAATTTTTTGTGAATAGTAACTTTTAAGTTTTATTAATTGCGATTAAAGGTAATTAGTGTAATTTAAGGTAAATATAATGTTATAATAATATGAAATTACCTTTAAACTTGTACTAACCTTATTGGATGAGTCATGGAGGACCAAGAAAATCCATGGGTCAACTTGGGGACCCCATGGAGCCACTTGGGTAAGAAAATGACATTAATAACGTTTTATTTAAAGTAAAAATAAAATTGTCACAAACATGTGTTGTTTTACTAAAACAATTATTAAATGAGGTTATATAAGTTAAATTTTCGACTATAAATAATCATTTTAAAGCTAAAAATATTTTCTACATCATGGTAAATTTTTTATAATTTTTAGACATTAAATAAATTAAATTTTTTATGACACCATAATGATGCAGTGATTACCTCATTAATGAACAATTTAAATAAAATGAAAAGATAAGGTAAAATACAGGACTTACACTTGTCTAAAATCTATTGTATGGGTGGATTTAGAACCCTTATCACCTTATCCTCTAAATATATCATCTTGGGACCTTTAAAAATCCAAAAATAATTTCATAATAAAGTAACATTTCATGACTTTCCAAAAGAGCCCCTCCTCTCCTCTTATAAAAGGCCCCCACCTCTACCACCTTATTCACACTTTCAAATCCTTTTGGCTCGGACAAATTCTGCCCAAATACCCTCTCAACATTTCTCCCTTCATTCTAGAAGCCTTAACTTTGGAAAAAAGCTCTTCAAGAAACCATTTTGGTTCAAACCGAGGGGAGTTACCCGATTTAAAGGTAATGTCTTCTCTTATGTTGTTTTATTTTATTTTGCTTCTCCAACCCCCTAAACTCTTTCTATTATTTTATTTTGTAACAAAAAAATTATCCTCAATATACTTGGATTTTTTATGAGAATTATTTTATTTACACTTACACACACCATCATCTAATGGTTAAAGAACATATTGTTTCCGTGGGTGGCGAATTACTGCCTCACGAAACAATGATTGTTCAATATTCTTTTAAAACCTCTCATGGTGGCCATTATGATGAAACTATTTTTATATATGATATATATATTGTGTTTATTTTTTCCTTATGCTTATTTATTTTTCATTTATGGAATACCTTTATGAGTTCCATTATGGGTAAACACGATAATTTCTTTTTAGGAAGTGCGGACTACCGCCCCCTCAAAGTGACTTGAATCGTTAATGCCATATGTGGGACGTATAAAGGATGGAGTTAATGATATTATATATGATATTATACTGGAATTATAATATACCTTTATATCATTATGATTTCATTCCATTTAATATGAAATATAAATGAAAGTAGCGTTCATGTGTACGTACGACTTACCGTCTCCATGAACGGTGCATTTCATTTCTTACCTCTAAATGTTATGTAATATTATAAATGCATGTATATACTGGATATATATGATATATATGATATCTAAATCATGAATATTATTCTGGAGATAATGGATATTTTACCACATGAACAATTTGTAATTATAAGAAGTTTATTGTTGACTCAAGTACCAAAGATCGACAAAACGACCGTTATTAACTTAAATGACTACATAATGTTCATAACATGGTAATAAGTGATATAAAAGGGATAATTAACTTGAAAAATTTTCTTCAGAAAGTATAAATTAACTCTAGTTTATTATTCAGGAGATTAAATAACGATCGAGTCAAGTCGGACATGAGGTAAGGGAACTTCTTAACCCAATTTCCGTTCTTTGGGTTAATCTCTTACTTTAAAATTATGTCATGATATTATTATGTCCTATATTGTATTTGTACTTTGTTTATGTGTACTTATATTGAATACACATAATAGATCTTTTTTATTTAAAAAATGATCTTTATAAGGGACTTCGTCTCAATCTTCTTTCATTGAGGCATATTTTGTTTTAATATAAGACTTTCTTTTATACGGTGTATAAGCCCCTTTGACTTTTACGTTTATTCAAAAGGAATCTTTTTTATATGAAGAGTTTTACTAAACGACTAAAGGGAATGTTTTTTTCCATACGTATGCGGCGAAAACGACTTCTCTACCGTCGTGACCATTATTTGAGTTTCGGCTTCCTCTACAAGCCATAAATTTTTTTAAATGAAAAATAAATACCATGTTTTACTTTTCTTTTATTTTGGTATTGAAAATGGTTTTGATAATGTTTTTATTATATCAATGTGTTGTATTGATATCTTGTGATTGAAATATAGAAATGTTATGTTTCCTTTATGCATGTTTTATGTGATACGATTATGTTATGGTTTATGATATGTTTAAACCTTTTCATATAAGGAATGCATTGGAATTAATAAGTGACGGGTGGAGCCTGCTATAGCTCCTCGATGCATCGGTAGGTCTCATGAGACAAACTAGTGTCTTGGCACGAGGCCTTGACAAAATCTTATTTGTATTCTTGGCATTAGGCCTTGGCTACATGGTTATGATAGTCTGGCATTATGCATTCCATCATTATGAAAGTGGTTATTGATATTGCAAGTGATTATTCGACTAGTAGAATATCCATGTGAATAAGTAAATGGAATTATTTCATTTTATTTTTTCCATATTTTTGCTGAAGTTCAAGTTTAAAAGGCTTTTGTTTTAGTTATACATTGCCTTAAATGTTTATGTTTATTTATGAAAGTTTCCACTTTATTGTTATCTTTTCTGAGCATCTGATCTCACCCTTTTCTATGTTTTATTTTCCTAGGATGTGAAGAAATATTTTATGATTGACCTACAAGGATAGTCTGAAGGGGATACGAGTGTGGACTATGGAGACTATGTTATTGTGATTTTTCACTTTGTGATGTAATGTAACATTTATGAATGCATCTAGTGTTTCCAAGGCTACTAAACTAATCGGTCTTTCGAGACTTGATCTTTTGTGTTCATGACAATGTTACGTAATAATGCACCAACTCTAGGTAACTGGGGTTGGGGCGTTATAGTTTTTTTATCAGAGGCAGTTTAGTACTAACCTTGGAAGCTAGATTTAGAAAAACTCTAATTAGAGCACATAGCCCTAAGATAGACTTTGAGGATTAGTATATAAGAACTTCCTAGAATTTTGGTATTATAGTGATTTTGTGAGTTTTCCGAGCAATACATCCCTGTCTGGATACGAACAGGTAGAGGCGGATCTGGAACAGATGTACTTAGGGGTAAAACCCGAAAACACCACTTTGAGCTAGACTCGAATGGGAACTGGTGCACGACAATGGGCCTTGTTGCACTCTTGGTTACGACACTCCTGGTGGATATGCTTAGGATAATTATCATTTTCTTTACAAACCATTATGAAGGGTTTATGAGTATATACTTCCGTAAAGAAAACATTTTTATGATTATGGATTATATCCATAAACTGTTCAATTTATGTTAAGTGTTTTACAAGTATGGAATTATGTATTTTGATTCATAAACTGATCTAGTTTATGCCGTTGTTTAGAAATGGCCCCTAGTGGAAGGAATGGAAACCGTATGAATGCACGCACTCCATGTAGGGATTTCCCTTCTGCTCAAGATAATTATAGTGGAGATGGTGATACAACTGGTGATGATCAACTTATCACCATACTGGGACAACTCACCCAGGTTATGAATAATAACCTTACTCATATGGAGCAACCTGATCCACAACATGGGGGATCAATGTTAGACTGCTTCATGAGCCAACAAACACCAAAATTCAATGGGAGTAAAAATCCCTTAGTAGCTAAGCAATGGATAAATTACTTAGAGAAAATATTCCATGCCTTAGGGAGTATTGAAAGGGAAAACGATATCATGACAGTTTACCGCCTCGCTAAAGATGCTGATCAATGGTGGTCATTGATTCAAAACACAAAGGAAGAGGATGAAGTATCAAATATGGAATAGAGGGAGTTAAAAGAGATTTTATTAGAAAAATACTTTCCTCGTGACCATCGAGCATATATGGAAAGGCAATTTGTGAGTTTGAGAAAAAAAGAGGATGAGAATGTTGCAAAGTATGAGGCCAAATTTACAAGGTTAGCAAGACATGCTACAGATTATATATGTAAACCAGGAAGTAAGATTGATTGTTTATTTGATGGGTTAAAAAAATTTCTACGTCGAGCTTTAGTATCACAATCCTTCTCATCATACGAAGATATTGTCTCGTGTGCTATCAAGATAGAAAAGGAATTCTCTAAGTCTTATGACAACAAAGTAAAGAAAGAGAGGAAGAGAATAGTGGAACAAGAGAGAGATAAAGGGAAAAAGGGAAAGAAGGAATTTCCATTATGTGATAATTATGGGAGGAATCACCCCGGTACTTGACTCAAGGGAATGAGAGTTTGTTACAAATGTGGAGAAAAAGGTCACCAGACTCGTGATTTTAAGGGAAAGAAAGAGGCTATAAATGTCGAATGCTACAATTGTAGATAAATGGGGCATTATACAAATGAATTCCCTAAGATCCAAGGAAAATTACCTCAGAAAAGGCCAAGGGAGAAAATCCAAGCTTATACTGTTTCTACAGATGAATTTGAATAATTATTGTATTTGTGTTTTTAGACTCAAGAACTATATTATGGTTATAAGAATAATGTGATATATATAAGGATTGTACTACAGTACTTGTTGTTTTCTTTAAGGTTTTAATATGATGAAGGTAATCATATTTTTATTATGTGACAATAAGAGAAACTTTACTTTGTTTGGGGAATCTGATGTTACAATTAATTTTGGAATTTAGAGACCTTTTAGAGAAAGTCTGGGTAGAGGTATTTTGTATAACTATAAAGTTTGTAATGGATTAAGTTTAACTTTGGATAGTATTGTTTAAGGTTAAAAAATTTCTGAATATTATTTTTGTAATATTATAATACTATAGTTTTAGGAAAAGGACAACCTGCAGGTCGGGGGATAACCCATCACGTCGGACAAAGCTGTAGGAATCGAACCCACAACCATAGTGCGAAAAGCCTTTATTACCTACCACTAGACTACAAGAAGTCCCTGGTTATTAGAAAATAGTTTTCCTAATCTAAATGGTATGTGTTAACATTTGGAATCTTGTACTATTAGGATAGATATAATATTTTTGAGTTCTATTATCTTTTTGAGTGAAATATGGGTTTGTGGTAAAAATTTATTAAAGAATGAAAAGTATACATGATAAGTATGTATATTTCCTAACATTCTTAGTAAATCTCCTAAATAATTTCCTCAACTTTAGGAAAGGTAACTTAAAAAAAAATGTTGTCTGTTAACTTTTCCTACTGGGGAATCAATGATCGTTTAACCAATCACATGTTTGTGATTTTCTTGTAGTTAACTTTCTCCAAATCCTGTTTTCTAAAACTCTCCATCAGACCTTGATGGTTTTTTTCTCCTCCATATCCATGTTTTCATAGAATCATAGTATGGGCTATCTCAAGTGACCTTTGTACTTCTCTTTCTTTCTTTTAAAGTTATATTTTTATTAACCCTATTTCCAAAATGGGTTTTCCAGAAAGATATTTTATACTTTGAACCTTTTATTTTATAAGAACAATTTCAAATTGCGAGGACACAATTTATTGAAGGAGGAGAGAATGTAACACCCCAATCTTCCACGATACACTTCTCTTTCAACAATGCAATAGCTTGCATTGTACGTAAGTTCGAGATTCTAACACACCACGACCAATCAAAATAGTAGTTATGAATAGTAATACCCAATTTTTGAAGTTATATAAATTTTATATATCAAAATGGAATTCATTTTGGGTTCGGAATATCGAAATTAGCCTATGTTGAATTTTTGGTATTTTTCTGAGAACTTCCAATTTTCAATGAATAGTGAAAAATACTTAAAAAAACTTTTTTAATAAAAATAATTTATAGTGATAAATTATACGATTGAGTGGTTTTAAAGTATAATTAGAATATATTTTAACCAATTTATCCAATGGTGGTCATTATAATTAATTTCACTTTGAAATTGGACATAAACAATTGCCAATCTTTTGATATATATTGTTTCTTAAAAACACGCTATTTGTTGTGACAATGGGAATTAATTATTAAATTAATTAATTAAACTTATATGTTTTGAATTTTTTAAAATAGATATCATTTTTCAATTAGGAATATCAAATATATCTTATGGTTAATTTTTGTTATTTTTCTGAAAAACTTCAATTATTGATGAATAGTGAAACCACTAAGTGGTAGTTAAAAAACTAATTTTTCGTTTAAATGAAACTTTAACACTTATTTGAATTGAATTTCAAAAATCCGACATAAATGGTTGTCATTAGTAAGTAAAATTCGGTTCAATGGGATGAAAATAATTTTTTGTGAATAGTAACTTTTAAGTTTTATTAATCACGATTAAAGGTAATTAGTATAATTTAAGGTAAATATAATGTTATAATAATATGAAATTACCTTTACACTTTTCCTAACCTTATTTTATGAGTCATGGACGACCAAAAAAATCCATGGGTCTACTTGGGGACCCCATGGAGCCACTTGGGTAAGAAAATGACATTAATAACTTTTTATTTAAAGTAAAAATAAAATTGTCACAAACATGTGTTGTTTTACTAAAACAATTATTACATGGGGTTATATAAGTTAACTTTTAGACTATAAATAATAATTAGAAGTATAAAAATATTTTATACATCATGGTAATTTTTTTTCTAATTTTTAGACATTAAATAAATTAAATTTTTTATGACACCATGATGATGCAGTGATTACCTCATTAATGAACAATTTAAATAAAATGAAAAGATAAGGTAAAATCTAGGACTTACACTTGTATAAAATATATTTTATGGGTGTATTTAGAACCCTTATCACCTTATCCTCTAAATATATCATCGTGGGACCTTTAAAAATCCAAAAATAATTTCATAATAAAGTAACATTTCATGACTTTCCAAAAGAGCCCCTCCTCTCCTCTTATAAAAGGCCCCCACCTCTACCACCTTATTCACACTTTCAAAGCCTTTTGGCTCGGCCAAACTCTGCCCAAATACCCTCTCAACATTTCTACCTTCATCCTAGAAGCCTTAACTTAGGCAAAAAGCTCTTCAAGAAACCATTTTGGTTCAAACCGAGGGGAGTTACCCGATTTAAAGGTATTGTCTTCTCTTATGTTGTTTTGTTTTATTTTGCTTCTCCAACCCCCTAAAATATTTCTATTCTTTTATTTTGTAACAAAAAAATTATCCTCAATATACTTGTATTTTTTATGAGAATTATTTTATTTACACTTACACACACCTTCGTCTAATGGTTAAAGAACATATTGTTTCCGTGGGTGGCGAATTACTGCCTCACGAAACGATGATTATTCAATATTCTTTTAAAACCTCTCATGGTGGAAATTATGATGAAACTATTTTTATATATGATATATATATTGTGTTTATGTTTTCCTTATGCTTATTTATTTTTCATTTATGGCATACCTTTATGAGTTCCATTATGGGTAAACGCGATAATTTCATTTTAGGAAGTGCGGACTACCGCCCCCTCAAAGTGACTTGAATCATTAATGCCATATGTGGGACGTATAAAGGATGGAGTTAATGATATTATATATCATATTATACTGGAATTATAATATACCTTTATATCGTTATGATTTCATTCCATTTAATATGAAATAGAAATGAAAGTAGCGTTCATGTGTACGTACGACTTACCGTCTCCATGAACGGTGCATTTCATTTCTTACCTCTAAATGTTATGTAATATTATAAATTCATGTATATACTGGATATATATGATATATATGATATCTAAATCATGAATATGATTCTGGAGATAATGGATATTTTACCACATGAGCAATTTGTAATTATAAGAAGTTTATTGTCGACTCAAGTACCAAAGATCGACAAAACGACCGTTATTAACTTAAATGACTACATAATATTCATAACATGGTAATAAGTGATATAAAAGGGATAATTAACTTGAAAAATGTTCTTAAGCAAGTATAAATTAACTCTAGTTTATTATTCAGGAGATTAAATAACGATTGAGTCAAGTCGGACACGAGGTAAGTGAACTTCTTAACCCAATTTCCGTTCTTTGGGTTAATCTCTTACTTTCAAATTATGTCATGATATTATTATGTCCTATCTTTTATTTGTACTTTATTTATGTGTACTTATATTGAATACACATAATAGATCTTTTTTATTTAAAAAATGATCTTTTTAAGGGACTTCGTCTCAATCTTCTTTCATTGAGGCATATTTTGTTTTAATACAAGACTTTCTTTTATACGGTGTATAAGACCCTTTGACTTTTACGCTTATTCAAAAGGAATCTTTTTTATGTGGAGAGTTTTACTAAATGACTAAAGGGAATGTTTTTTTTCCATATTTATGCGGCGAAAATGACTTCTCTACCGTCGTGACCATTATTTGAGTTTTGGATTCCTTTACAAGCCATAAATTTTTTTGAAATGAAAAATAAATACCATGTTTTACTTTTCTTTTATTTTGGTATTGAAAATGGTTTTGATAATGTTTTTATTATATCAATGTGTTGTATTGATATCTTGTGATTGAAATATAGAAATGTTATGTTTCCTTTATGCATGTTTTATGTGATACGATTATGTTATGGTTTATGATATGTTTAAACCTTTTCATATAAGGAATAAATTGGAATTAATAAGTGACGGGTGGAGCCTGCTATAGATCCTCGATGCATCGGTAGGTCTCATGAGACAAACTAGTGTCTTGTCACGAGGCCTTGACAAAATATTATTTGTATTCTTGGAATGAGGCCTTGGCTACATGGTTATGATAGTCTGACATTATGCATTCCATCATTATGAAAGTGGTTATTGATATTGCAAGTGATTATTCGACTAGTAGAATATCCATGTGAATAAGTAAATGGAATTATTTCATTTTATTTTTTACATATTATGCTGAAGTTCAAGTTTAAAAGGATTTTGTTTTAGTTATACATTGCCTTAAATGTTTATGTTTATTTATGAAAGTTTCCACTGTATTGTTATCGTTTCTGAGCATCTAAGCTCACCCTTTTCTATGTTTTATTTTCCTAGGATGTGAAGAAATATTTTATGATTGACCTACAGGGATAGTATGAAGAGGATAAGAGTGTGGACTATGGAGACTATGTTATTGTGATTTTTCACTTTATGATGTAATGTAACATTTATGAATGTATCTAGTATTTCCAAGGCTACTAAACTAATCGGTATTTCGAGACTTGATCTTTTGTGTTCATTCCAATGTTACGTAATAATGCACCAACTCTGGGTAACTAGGGTTGGGGCGTTATAGTTTTTTTATCAGAGGCAGTTTAGTACTAACATTGGAAGCTAGATTTAGAAAAACTCTGATTAGAGCACATATCCCTAAGATAGACTTTGAGGATTAGTATATAAGAACTTCCTAGAATTTTGGTATTATAGAGATTTTGTGAGTTTTCCGAGCAATACATCCCTGTCTGGATACGAGCAGGTAGAGGCGGATCTGGAACAGATGTACCTAGGGGTAAAACCCGAAAACACCGCTTTGAGCTAGACTCGAATGGGAACTGGTGCACGACAATGGGCCTTGTTGCACTCTTGGTTACGACACTCCCGGGGGATATGCTTAGGATAATTATCATTTTCTTTACAAACCATTATGAAGGGTTTATGAGTATATACTTCCTTAAAGAATTTTTTTTTATGATTATGGATTATATTCATAAACTGTTCAATTTATGTTAAGTGTTTTACAAGTATGAAATTATGTATTTTGATTCATAAACTGATCTAGTTTATGCCATTGTTTAGAAATGGCCCCTAGTGGAAGGAATGGAAAGCGTATCATTGCACGTACTCCATGTAGGGATTTCCCTTCTACTCAAGATAATTATAGTGGAGATGGTGATACAACTGGTGATGATCAACTTATCACCATACTGGGACAACTCACCCAGGTTATGAATAATAACCTTACTCATATGGAGCAACCTGATCCACAACGTAGGGGATCAATGTTAGACTGCTTCATGAGACAACAACCACCAACATTCAATGGGAGTACAAATCCCTTAGTATCTAAGCAATGGATAAATTACTTAGAGAAAATATTCCATGCCTTGGGGAGTAGTGAAAGGGAAAACGATATCATGGCAGTTTACCACCTCGCTGGAGATGCTGATCAATGGTGGTCATTGATTCAAAACACAAAGGAAGATGATGAAGTATCAAATATGGAATAGAGGGAGTTAAAAGAGATTTTCTTAGAAAAATACTTTCCTCATGACCATCGAGCAGATATGGAAAGTCAATTTGTGAGTTTGAGAAAAAAAGAGGATGAGAATGTCGCAAAGTATGAGGCCAAACTTAAAAGGTTAGAAAGACATGCTGCAGATTATATATTTAAACCAAGAAGTAAGATTGATTGTTTCTTTGATGGGTTAAAACCATTTCTACGTCGAGCTTTAGTATCACAATCCTTCTCATCGTATGAAGATATTGTCTCATGTGCTATCAAGATAGAAAAGGAATTCTCTAAGTCTTATGACAACAAAGTAAAGAAAGAGAGGAAGAGAATAGTGGAACAAGAGACAGATAAAGGGAAAAAGGGAAAGAAGGAATTTCCATTATGTGATAATTATGGGAAGAATCACCCCGGTACTTGCCTCAAGGGAATGAGAGTTTGTTACAAATGTGGAGAAAAAGGTCAACAGACTCGTGATTTTAAGGGAAAGAAAGAGGCTATAAATGTCGAATGCTACAATTGTAGATAAATGGGGCATTATACAAATGAATTCCCTAAGATCCAAGGAAACTTACCTCAGAAAAGGCCAAGGGAGAAAATCCAAGCTTATGCTGTTTCTACAGATGAATTTGAATAATTATTGTATTTGTGTTTTTAGACTCAAGAACTATATTATGGTTATAAGAATAATGTGATATATATAAGGATTGTACTACAGTACTTGTTGTTTTCATTAAGGTTTTAATATGATGAAGGTAATCATATTTTTAGTATGTGACAATAAGAGAAACTTTACTTTGTTTGGGGAATCTGATGTTACAATTGATTTTGGTATTTAGAGACCTTTTAGAGAAAGTCTGGGTAGAGGTATTTTGTATAACTATAAAGTTTGGAATGGATTAAGTTTAACTTTGGATAGTATTGTTTAAGGTTAAAAAATTTCTGAATATTAATTTTGTAATATTATAATACTATAGTTTTAGGAAATGGACAACCTGCAGGTCGGGGGATAACCCATCACGTCGGATAAAGCTGTAGGAATCAAACCCACAACCATAGTGCGAAAAGCCTTTATTACCTACCACTAGACTAAAAGAAGTCCCTGGTTATTAAAAAATAGTTTTCCTAATCTAAATGGTATGTGTTAACATTTGGAACCTTTTACGATTAGGATAGATATAATATTTTTGAGTTCTATTATCTTTTTGAGTGAAATATGGGTTTGTGGTAAAAATTTATTAAAGAATGAAAAGTCTACATGATAAGTATGTATATTTCCTAACATTCTTAGTAAATCTCATAAATAAATTCCTCAACTTTAGGAAAGGTAACTTAAAACAAAAATGTTGTCGGTTAACTTTTCCTACTAGGGAATCAATGATCGTTTAACCAATCACATGTTTGTGATTTTATTATAGTTAACTTTCTCCAAATCCTGTTTTCTACAACTCTCCATCAGACCTTGATGGTTTGTTTCTCCTCCATATCCATGTTTTCATAGAATCCTAGTATGGGCTATCTCGGGTGACCTTTGTACTTCTCTTTCTTTCTTTTAAAGTTATATTTTTATTAACCCTATTTCCAAAATGGGTTTTCCAGAAAGATATTTTATACTTTGAACCTTTTATTTTAGAAGAACAATTTCAAATTGCGAGGACACAATTTATTGAAGGAGGAGAGAATGTAACACCCCAAGCTTCCACGATACACTTCTCTTTCAATAATGCAATAGTTTTCATTGTACGTAAGTTCGAGATTCTACCACACCACGACCAATCAAAATAGTAGTTATGAATAGTAATACCCACTTTTTGAAGTTATATAAATTTTATATATCAAAATGAACTTCATTTTGGATTCGGAATATCCAAATTAGCCTATGTTGAATTTTTGGTATTTTTCTGAGAACTTCCAATTTTCGATGAATAGTGAAAAATACTTATTTTTTTTTAATAAAAATAATTTATAGTGATAAATTATACGATTGAGTGGTTTTAAAGTATAATTAGAATATATTTTAACCGTTTTATCCAATGGTGGTCATTATAATTAATTTCACTTTGAAATTGGACATAAAAAATTGTCAATCTTTTGATATATATTGTTTCTTAAAAACACGCTATTTGTTGTGACAACGGGAATTAATTATTAAATTAATTAATTAAACTTATATGTTTTGAATTTTGTAAAATAGATATCATTTTTTAATTAGGAATATCAAATATAGATTAGGGTTAATTTTTGGTATTTTTCTGAAAAACTTCAATTCACTACTGGAAAAAGGCCTATACCCACGGTTCAAAACCGTGGGTATAGCCCCCAAAACCGTGGGTATAGGCTATACCCACGGTTTTGGGAACCGTGGGCTGGAACGCCGTCGGTATAGGTCCCCAGCCTATACCCAAGGTTTTCCAAAACCGTGGGTATAGGTGTTCTGCCACCGTGTCAACAAAACATTCCCAATTGCCACGGTGTCAATGGCTTTTACCCACAGTTTCAAAACCGTGGGTATAGATCCTAAAATAAAGCGGCAGGCGGGTTTCAATCCCACGACCTCTTCGCTGCAAAGTACCGCATCTACCACTACCCTAATATAAATTATGTGTATATATATATATATTTAGTTAAATATAGTTATATAAACCGTGGGTATAGAGGGAAGAACCGTAGGTATAGGACTCCTGCCAAAAAAAAATCTTTCCCGCGGAAATTGTTTTTTTCCCGCGCACACATGGGAAACCTATACCCACGGTTTTTCAAAACCGTGGGTATAGGTTTTTTATCCTATACCTATCCCCACTATTCTCCTCAAAACCGTGGGGATAGGTACCCCTATACCCACGGTTCTTGAAAACCGTGGGTATAGGTCAATTTTCAAGACCTATCCCCACGGTTTTGGAAAACCGTAGGGATAGACCCCCCTATGCCCACGGTTTTTGAAAACCGTGGGTACAGGTCTTGAAAATTGACCTATACCCACGGTTTTACAAAACCGTGGGTATAGGGGGTACTTATCCCCACGGTTTTGAGGAAAACCGTGGGGATAGGTCCATTTTCCAGTAGTGATTATTGATGAATAGTGAAACCACTAAGTGGTAGTTAAAAAACTAATTTTTTGTTTAAATGAAACTTTAACACTTATTTGAATTGAATTTCAAAAATACAACATAAATGGTTGTCATTATTAAGTAAAATTCCATTCAATGGGATGAAAATAATTTTTGGTGAATAGTAACTTTTTAGTTTTATTAATCACGATTAAAGGTAATTAGTATAATTTAAGGTAAATATAATGTTATAATAATATGAAATTACCTTTAAACTTGTCCTAAACTTATTTTATGAGTCATGGACGACCAATACAATCCACGGGTCAACTTGGGGACCCCATGGAGCCACTTGGGTAAGAAAATGACATTAATAACTTTTTATTTAAAGTAAAAATAAAATTGTCACAAACATGTGTTGTTTTACTAAAACAATTATTACATGGGGTTATATAAGTTAACTTTTAGACTATAAATAATCATTAGAAGTCTAAAAATATTTTATACATCATTGTAATTTTTTTATAATTTTTAGACATTAAATAAATTAAATTTTTTATGACACCATGATGATGCAGTGATTACCTCATTAATGAACAATTTAAATAAAATGAAAAGATAAGGTAAAATATAGGACTTACACTTGTATAAAACCTATTGTATGGGTGGATTTAGAACCCTTATCACCTTATCCTCAAAATATATCATTGTGGGACCTTTAAAAATCTGAAAAGAATTTCATAATAAAGTAACATTTCATGACATTCCAAAAGAGCCCCTCCTCTCCTCTTATAAAAGGCCCCCACCTATACCACCTTATTCACACTTTAAATGCCTTTTTCCTCAGCCAAAATCTGCCCAAATACCCTCTCAACATTCCTCCCTTAATACTAGAATCCTTACCTTAGGAAGAAATCTCTTAAAGAAACCATTTTGGTTCAAATCGAGGGGAGTTACTCGATTTAAAGGTAATGTCTTCTCTTATGTTGTTTTATTTTATTTTGCTTCTCCAACCCCCTAAACTCTTTTTATTATTTTATTTTGTAACAAAACTAGTATCCTCAATATAATTGGATTTTTTTAGAAGGATTTTATTTACACTTACACACACCTTCGTCTAATGGTTAAAGAACATATTGTTTCTATGGGTGGTGAATTACTGCCTCACGAAACGATAATTGATAAATCTTCTTTTAACACCTCTCATGGTGGCCATTATGATGAAACTTTTTTTATATATGATATATATATTAGGTTTATGTTTTCCTTATGCTTATTTATTTTTCATTTATGGCATACCTTTATGAGTTCCATTATGGGTAAACACGATAATTTTATTTTAGGAAGTGCAGACTACCGCCCCCTCAAAGTGATTTGAATCGTTAATGCCATATGTGGGACGTATAAAGGATGGAGTTAATGATATTATATATGATATTATAATGAAATTATAATATACCTTTATATAATTATGATTTCATTCCATTTAATACGAAATAGAAATGAAAGTAGTTTTTATGCGTACGTACGGCTTACCATCTCCATGAATGGTGCATTTCATTTCTTACCTCTAAATGTTATGTAATATTATAAATGCATGTATAAACTGTATATATATGATATATATGATATCTAAATCATGAATATGATTCTGTAGATAATCTATATTTTACCACATGAACAATTTGTAATTTTAAGAAGTTTATTGTTGACTCAAGTACCAAAGTTCGACAAAACGACCGTTATTAACTTAAATGACTACATAATGTCCATAACATGGTAATAAGTGATATAAAAGGGATAATTAATTTGAAAAAGGTTATTAAGCAAGTAGAAATTAACTCTAGTTTATTATTCAAGATATTAAAGAATGATCGATTCACGTCGGACACGATGTAAGAGAACTTCTTAACCCAATTTCCGTTCTTTGGGTTAATCTCCTACTTTCAAATTATGTCATGATATTATTATGTACTATCTTGTATTTTTACTTTCTTTATGTGTACTTATAGTGAATACACATAATAGATCTATTTTATTTAAAAAATTATCTTTTTAAGGGACTTCGTCTCAATCTTCTTTCATTGAGACATATTTTGTTTTAATACAAGACTTTCTTTTATACGGTGTATAAACCCCTTTGACTTTTATGTTTATTCAAAAGGAATCTTTTTTATATGAAGTGTTTTACTAAACGAAAAAAGGGAATGTTTTTTTGTCGTACGTATGCGATGACAACGACTTCTCCTCTGTTTTGACCATTATTTGAGTTTTGGATTCCTCTACAAGCCATAACTTTTTTTTAATGAAAAATAAATACCATGTTTTACTTTTCTTTTATTTTGGTATTGAAAATGGTTTTGATAAAGTTTTTATTATATCAATGTGTTGTATTGATACCTTATGATTGAAATGTGGACATGTTATGTTTCCTTTATGCATGTTTTATGTGATACGATTATGATATGGTTTATGATATGTTTAAACCTTTTCATATAAGGAATGCATTGGACTTAATATGTGACGAGTGGAGCTCGATATAGCTCCTCGATGCATCAATAGGTCTCATGAGACAAACTAGTGTCTTGGCACAAGGCCTTGAAAAAATCTTATTTGTAGTCTTGGAATGAGGCCTTGGCTACGTGGTTATGATAGTCTGGCATTATGAATTCCATAATTATGAAAGTGGTTATTGATATTGAAAGTGATTATTCGACTAGTAGAATATCCATGTGAATAAGTAAATGGAATTATTTCATTTTATTTTTTCCATATTATGCTGAAGTTCAAGTTTAAAAGGCTTTTGTTTTAGTTATACATTTCCTTAAATGTTTATGTTTATTTATGAAAGTTTATACTGTATTGTTATCCTTACTGAGCATCTGAGCTCACCCCTTTCTATGTTTTATTTTCCCAGGATGTGAAGAAATATTTTATGACTGACCTACAGGGATAGTATGAAGGGGATAAGAGTGTGGAATATGGAGACTATGTTATTGTGATTTTTCACTTTATGATGTAATGTAACATTTATGAATGTATCTAGTGTTTCCAAGGCTACTAAACTAATCGGTATTTCAAGACATGATCTTTTGTGATCATGACAATGTTATGTAATAATGCACCGACTCTAGGTAACTAGGGTCGGGGCGTTACAATTAGGGTATTGTTAGGGTGTGAGAGCCAATCAACAATGAGATCATGAATGATTCTTTTGTATTCCTTGAGCTTCTTAACGAAGGTGGCTACAGTGGGTTCCAGATCTACTTTTGGTACAACCTCAGATGGGTAAAAGGGCCCAACATGCCCCTTACCCATATCAACATACTGATGGATAGGTAGCAACTTATCATTGGGGGGAATCTTGAGGCCTATTTCCTGTCTGTACTGATGAATGATGATGGTTTCCAGGGGGTTTGTCTGGTACTGTGTTTCCCCTTGAGGCGGGTTTTCCTTGTCATACCATGAATAGGTGGACCTATTCCTCTAATCATATAGGGGGTTTTTTGACCATATTTACCATTTTTTAGTCAAAGGGAAACCTTAATCATTAGAGGACAAGACATAATGTTTCTCTATAAGATACCATATTTTATAGGGATGAAACATGATTATGTGGTGAGTTATGGATGTAGAAGAAATACATGTTATAGACCCAATTCACAATGCGAATTTATTTGGGTATTCCTTGTGAATTTAATTCTCAGCTTTAATTAATTCACAACATAAAAATTTAAACCCCCTGTAACTATTTTTCACCACATGTTGGCATATCACGAATATAGTTTTCACCACATGTCAACATGTCATGAAAGAAGATTACACCCCCTGTAACTATCTTTCATCGTATGTTGACATGTAACAAAAGTAAATTACACAAAATATAATTTTCAGTTATTGTTTTTTAAATGGGATTTAAAGGAATTTCTTTGAAAAATTGTAAATTAACTCACGACTTTTACATGACATGAAATGGGAATTCACATCATGTAATTATGTTTCCCATTATATTAAAGTCATGACTCATGTGCCGCGTAAATCTCCAAAATCACATCTTCTTTGTTACTGGGCCTTATAACCCTCTCTTATTTGCTTCATAATCCCCATGAACCACCTATATGGACCAAAGATCCTCTGTAGATCCTCCACCATAGACTAGAACTCCTCCGCACACCTCTTCCTTAGACCGAAGCTCATCCGCGCACCACCGCCTTCGATCGAATGCCCTCCACGCACCTCCCAAGTATGGGTGTTCTTCTCATTTAATATCTATATATCTTATTATCCTATTCCTGGATAAAAGAAAGATGTTTATTTGCTATCATATCTAGATCTAGATTTTTTGAATCTAGATCTAGGCTTGTTTTATTTAGATCTATATTTAAGATATATTGTTTCATTTAATTATGGATTTAGGTTTTAGATATAGACCATGTTCATCATCACGTTATTGATAGATCAAATTCAAATTAGGATTTTTTGTGGAAAAATTGAGTAATTGAATCATGATCTCATGCTGTTTGGTTGTTCTACTAAAATTGAGGATATACGTTGGTGAGCGTTCTTCATTACCATTCTTGAAGTAGGTGGTTTAAAATCCAAATCCCATAGTCTTGATTTTAATTATGTTTATAGAAGTTGTAGAATTGTTAGATCTATTTAGAAATTAGATTTGTAAATAGAATTAATTGATTTGATTAATTAATTAATTATGAAATTGTGAAATTGCGAGTCTTAGGGATTATGGAATGAGATAATTAATTAGAGAATAAATTTTGATATTTTTGGGATTTATGAATTTTTGTAACTAATCATGGAAATTAATCATGGAGTTATTGACATGGTTAAACTTGATTAATTAATTGTAGAATTAATTAATGGGAAAGTTTGGGTTTGTGATATTCTGAATTTGGATAATTAATTATTGAATAAATTATGCCAAGATAGAGATTGGTGAGATTGAATAATTAATTGATGAATTAATTATTGTTATATTGAAGTTGTTGAATGGGGATAATTAATTGTAGACATAATTATTAGAGTTGTTTTGATTATTAAATTGATTAACATGGAAAAATTAAAAGAGGAATTATTTGGGGTGATTGGTTTAATGGAGATAGAATAGTTAATAGATGAATCAATTGGAGTTATTGAATTAATTGACATAGAATAATAAATTAATGAAATAATTGGGGTTATTGAATTTTTTATGTTGGGAATAACTAATTATTGAAATAATTAATGGGATTAGTATTTTTAATTAATCGTTGATTTAAATAATGAGATTGATTTAGTTTAATTAATTGTGTAAATTAATTAAAGAAATTGACATGGATTTTTTTTTGGTAAATTAATTGAAGGGTTTGAGTTAGATTAATTAATTGGGGAATTAATTAATGGATTTAATGTTACGATTTCGTAATTAGATTAATTAATTAGTGAATTAATTAATGTGGATTATTAGGATAGTGAAATCGAATGAATTGTATTAATTAATTGGAGAATTAATTAAAGTGGATTGCTGGGATATTAAATTGATAGAATTGGATAATTAATTGATAAATTAATTATGAGATATTGAGATTTTAGAATTGATATAATTAATCGTGGAATTAATTATGAAGTATTGAGATTTTGAATGAGATAATTAATTGCGGAATTGATTATGGGATTTTGAGTTTGCAGATATTGATTAATTAATTGATGAATTAATTAATTGTATTTATGTCCTTAATTAATTGGGGAATTAATTTAGGGTATTTATGTGATAAAATAATTATTTAATTAATAATGGAATTGGAGAATAATTAATTGGTGATTTAATTATCAAATTGTTGAATTATAAATTGTGAATAATTAATTGGTGAATTAATTATTGTATGTTGAGTTGTGTAATGATTAATAAATCATGGAATTAATTAATGGAATTTATATGGTTAATTAATTATTGAATTAATTAATAGAGTTGAAGTAACCAATTAATTTATGAATTATTTGAAGTGATTTTTATGAATAATTAATTGTGGAAATTAATTAATTAAATTTATGTGATTAATTAATCATTGGAATAATTAATAAAAATGAGATGTGATTAATTAACTGGTGAATTAATTAATGTAAATTGAGTTAGTTAATTAATTTTTGAATTAATTAAATAATATGGAATGACCAATTAATTGTTAAATTAATTTAAGGGTTTGATATGATTAATTCATTTTGAATTAATTAATGGAATTTTTAGTGAAATGTAAAATGTATGTGATAATGTTGGCATGGAGTAGCACATGGGATAACTGGGGTATTCGAATGAGATTAAAGGGAGAATACCGAGATAGCTTCTAATATTGTTTACTTAAGGACCGTGTGATCCTTACGAGAAGAAGACTATGTGATATTATAATTGTTTTTCAAAGGACCATATGAGCCTTCGAGGGGAAAAGACCGTGATATCTTTCTCGTTTTTCCTACGAAGTATTTATGCTTTGTTTTTTATTACTACCTACAAAACATTAAGGTTAGAGTATATAGTGCACATTAATCATGGTAGACGTGTATACATGTTTTATGTATTTGATAAATTCCATATGAATTTTGATAATGAATGGTAACATGGAAATTAAGATATATGATATCCCTTGGAGATAGTTCAGACTCTAGAATGATCCAAAGTAGGTATTGTGGTTCATGTGTTCACGAGAACTTGGGGGAATATGTGGTTAAATAAATAGTAATTGAATAAATGTAAATTTCTTACTTTATTAACTCAATTATTTCTTTATAAAATTATATACACTGTTATAGACTGGATTTGTTTTAGATGCCATTGGTGGGGCCCTGCTGAATTGTACTCACACCCTACTCGGGATGCCTGATCGGTACCCAAATAGACCCTATATTTTTTGGACATGTTAAGGTCAAAGGTGATGTGTTGGACAACTTATTTGGGGATGAAGCATGGATTAGGGAACCAAATGCCGTTCAGGACCCACTTGGCATTTGTCATTGTCATTATTTTGGTTTTTTTCATTTTAGAAACTTGATATGTACATAACATGTCATGTTTTCTACTTTAGTTAGATATTTTATTTTCCACTTTGATTATTATGAGTTGTTGGTATTTTTTATGGTTATATATAAGATTTCACTATTTTTTATTTATTTCCACTAGTGTATTACTCTGATAAAAGAAAAAATAGGGTATAGTATCACCATGTCTAACATTAGACCCTTGTTGCTAGTCAATATCCTCTGGCATACAGGGATACGAACTTGAGGTTATGATGTGGTGTGACTCGGGGCATCGGTGAGTGGCACCCAGGATGAGACGTTACAAAGTGGTATCAAAGGTAGTGTTACTTTCTTCTTATTTTGTATTACTATTTGGGAAAGGTAGGAAATATATTAGGAAGATTTGGGGCTTGGTTATGAGCTCATTCATGGGAGTTTCTACCCTATGTATAGGGGAGAACCCAAGTACCCATGGGAATTTTTGTTATTTTTGTTTTCTATTACAGTTGATGTAATTTCACCTTGGGTGACACACTTGTGGTGTGATGTGATTATTGTTTCTAAGATTTTTTGGGAATTTAATCATGGACCTAAATGTAACGAGAGATGAGTCTTCATGAATCATTCTAGGAAATCAAGATTATTTTGTAACATGCATCATTTTAAGCATGCATGGGAAATTGGGCTTTGGTTAAGTTATTGAACTTGATTTTTCCCTTACTTGTGAAATAGAATTTAAAACAATGCCTAACATGAAAACAAGAAAGATTTAAAAATTATGAAAGATGAGAATAAATGGGTGACTAAATAATAAAAATCTAATAACAAGAATGTGTTTACCCTTGTTAACTAAGACCTAGGTGTAGGATGGTTAATGGTAGTGATAGTGAATCATTTTTTACTGTGTGGCAGGAAAAATGGAGAAATAATTTTTGTGTATTTTTTTGATTTTCCTATAACATAAATGTGATAATGTTGTGTTATGAGTCCTAAGACGTGTGTTGGGAATTGTATATATTTTCTTCCATGGCGATTTCTTGATGTACTTTTAATTAGTGATAATCGTGTCCCCTATCATGACATTATCCTGGGTACATTGAGAAAGATATGACCTTACGCCTAGATATCTAAATGTGTTTTGTTTAAATATGTGGACCCTTGGAGATTGTGATTATGAATCAGTATATATGTGGAGTTGGATGGTGAAAGGTATGACATGAACAGTTTATGGGTGAGGTTCTTAGGATTTACTGGAGGTCGATGAATATAGTGGGCCATGGGAAGTGGTGGTTGAGTTACTTGACAAGTGGTTTTAACAATGTTCCAATGGTGGGGAGTGATATATAAGTAATAGATGTATGGAAACAGACTGTGGGTTGTAAGTGGTGGCATCAGAATGCCAATGGAGAAACTATAAGGTGCATGTTTAAATTCCTTGAAAAAAGGCCATGTGAGCCTTGTAGGTGGTGGATGTACATCCTTTCTAAGCGGTTTTTGATGGAAGGGCTAAGTGCCAATTCTATATTATGTTCTTATAGTTGTTGGGAATAGTGAGTTGGGAAACACGTTAGGTATGTTGTCAATGTTGATCTTGAGACCGATGCATTCTTTGAGGAGCATCCTAAACATGTATTGGAAAGTAGTGAAAAGGTGTTGCAGGGATAGATTGCGCTGTTAGTTCATATATTGTGGAAACATGAATGAGTTAAGAAGGAATCATGGTAGATAGAAGCGGATAAGAGAGAACAGTGGCTGAACATTCTTTGACTTAGAATCTTAGAGGTTATTTGGAGTATAGTTTTAGGAAGAGCTGTTATAAGGTGGGGAGATTGTAAGATCTTGTCTTTTCTAGTGGTGCAACATGATTAAGTGGTGAATTTTTTTTGCAGAAGAACTACAAATTATGGAACCAATTCACGATGTGAATTATTTTTGGTAGACCTTGTGAATTTAATTATCAGCTTGAATTAATTCAAAAATTTGAAAATTTACACCCCCTTTAACTATTTTCACCACATGTAGACATGTCATGAAAGTAGTTTTCTCCATGTGTCAACATGTTACAAAAGAATATTACACCCCCTGTGACTATCTTTCACCACGTGTTGATATGTCATGAAAGTAAATTACACCACACATAATTTTTAATTATTTTTTTAAAGGGGTTGTTATAGGGTTTATTTGAAATTTTTTGAATTAACTCACAAATTTTACATGATGTGAAATGGGAATTCACATCGTGTAATTATGAAACCCATTATATTAAAGTCATGAATTTAGTACCGTGTAAACCTCTAGACTCACCTTACCTTTATTTTAGGGCCATGGAACCCTCTATTATTCCTTACATAAGCCTCGTGAACCTCCCCCATGGACCAAATATCCCCCATAGGGCCTCCTCCTTGGACCATAACTCCTCTGTACACCTTCTCCTTGGAGAGAAGCTCTTCCGCGCACCACCATCTTCGATCGAATACCCTCTACACACCTCCCGGGTATGAGTGTTCTCCTCATTTAAGATCTATCTCTCTTCTACTCCTCTTCCCAGATAAAATAAAGATTCTTATCCATTGTTATATATAGATCTAGATTTTTGGAATCTAGATATAGTATTGTTAAATTTAGATCTATATTTAATAGATCTAGTTTTGTTTAATCATGGATTTAGGTTTCAAATCTAGACCACGTTCATCATTGAATTATTGATAAATTCACTTTAAATTGGGAAATTGTTCATGAAAAAATTGAGAAATTGAATCATTATCTCATGCTATTTGTTTTTTCAGCTCAAATTGAGGATATCTGTTGGCTAGAATTCTTCATAACCATTCTTGAGGTAGCTCGTCTAAAATTCAAATCCCACAGTATTGATTTTAATTATGTATATTCAAGTTGTAGAATTTCTATATCTGTTCAGAAATGGTATTTCCAAATAAAATTAATTAATTTGGTCAATTAATTAATTATAAAATTGTGAAATTGTGAGGTTTAGTGATTATGGAATGAGATAATTATTTTGAGAATTAATTATGATATTTTGGGATTTATGAATTCAATAATTAATTATGGGAATTAATTATGGAGTTATTGAGATGGTTGAACATGATTAATTAATTGTTGAATTAATTAATGGGAATGTTTAGGTTTATGAAATTTTGATTTTGAATAATTAATTATCGAATAAATTATTCCAAGATAGATATTGTTGATATTGAATTATTAATTGATGCATTAATTGTTGTTGTGTTGAAGTTTTTGAATGGGGATAATTAATTGTATAATTAATTATTAGAGTTGTTATGATTATTAAATTGATTGACATGTAGAAATTAACAAGGGAATTAATTAGGTTGATTGGTTTAATGGAGATAGAATAATTAATAGGTGAATTAATTGGGATTATTCAATTAATTGACATGGAACAATTAATTGATGAATTAATTTTGGTTATTGAATTGTTTAAGTTGGGAATAATTAATTGTTGAATTAATTAATGGGGTTAGTGTTGTTATTTAATTGGTGAATTAAATAATGATATTGAGTTAGTCTAATTAATTTTTGAAATTAATTAACAAAATTGACATGGAAAATAAATTGGTGAATTAATTGAAGAGTTTGAGTTAGATTAATTAATTATGGAATTAATTAATGGAGATGATTTGGATTAATTAATTGGGGAATTTATTAATTAATTTAATGTTATGATTTATGAATTAGATTAATTTATTAGTGAATTAATTAATTGGGATTTTTGGGATTGTTCAATCAAATGAATTGGATTAATTAATTAGTGAATTAATTAACATGGATTATTAGGATATTGAATTTATAGAATTGGATAATTAATTGATGAATTAATTTTGAGATATTGATATTTTAGAATTGACATAATTAATTGTGAAATTAATTATGAATTATTGAAATTTTGAATGAGATAATTAATTGTCGAATTAATTATGGTATTTTTAGTTTGTAGATATTAATTAATTAATTGATGAATTAGTTAATGGAATTGATTTCCTTAATTAATTGGGGAATCAATTGAGGATATTTATGTGACAAACTAATTGTTAAATTAGTAAGGGAATTATAGGATAATTAATTGTTGAGTTAATTATCTAATTTTTTAATTATAAATTGTGAATAATTAATTGGTGAATTAATTATTGGATTTTGAGTTGTGAAATGATTAATTAATTTTTGAATTAATTGATGAACTTTATATGGTTTATTAATTATTTAATTAATTAACATAGTTGAAGTGACCAATTAATTGATGAATTAATTAAAGGGATTTTAATGATTAATTAACTGTGAAAATTAATTAATAAAAATGATGTGATTAATTAATCCCTAGGTTAATTAATGGAATTGTGTTATGATTAATTAATTGGTGAATTACTTAATGGAAATTGAGGTATTTAATTAATTGTCAAATTAATTGATGGAGATGGAATGCACAATTAATTGTTGAATTAATTGAATGGTTTGATATGATTGATTAATTGTGAATTAATTAATGGAATGTATGGTGAAATGGGAAATAGATGTGATAATGTTGGCATGAATTAGAAAATGGAATAACTGGGGTGTGTGAATGATATTAAAGGGAGAAGACTGAGATAGATTCTAATATTGTTTACTTAAGAACCATGTGAACCTTAAGGGAAGAAGACTGCGTGAGCTTATAATTGTTTGTTGAAGGACCATGTGAGCCTTTTAGGAGAAAATACCATGAGATCTTTCCCTTTGTTCCTCCAAATATTTTATACTTTGTTTTGTATTACTCACTATAGAAACTTGAGGTTAGATCCCATAATGAAAATTATTCATGCCGAAATTTTTTACATGTTTTATGTATTTAATAAATGCCATATGAATTGTGATAATGAATGGTAAGATGGAAATTAATATTTGTGATATCACTTAGGGATAGTTTAGACTCTGGAATAAGACGAAGCAGGTATTGTGGTTCACGTGTCCATGAGAACTTGGGGGAATATGTGTTCAAATAAATACTAACTAAATAAATATAAATTTTTTACTTTATTGCTTTAATTATTTATTTATAAAAATGCATACACTGTTATAGAATGGATTTGTTTTGGACACTGTTGGTGGTTTCCTACTGAGTTGTACTCACACCCTACTCAGGATTCTTGATTGGTACCCAGATATACCTTATGTTTTATGGACAGGTTAAGGGAAAATGCCCTGTGTTGGATAGCTTATTTGGGGATGGATCATGGATGAGGGAACTAGACATGGTTCAAGACCTACTTGGCAGTTGTTATTGTCCTTATTTTGTGTTGTTTTATTTTAGACACTTGACATGTACATAACATGTCATGTTTTCTACTCTAGTGGGATATTGTATTTCCCACTTTAATTATTATGAGTTACTGATATTGATTATGGTTATATATAGTCTTTCTCTATTATTTATTTATTTCTACTAGTGTATTACTCTGATAAAAGATAAAGAAGAGGGTATAGTCTTCCCATGATTGACATTAGACCATCACTACTAGTCAGTAACCTATGGAGTATGGAGAGGCACACCTGAGGTCACGCGGTAGTCTGACTTAGGGCACCAGTGAGTGGTACCCAGGCTGGGACGTTACATGATCCTGCTACTGTCATAGGATATGACTAAAATAGAGGGAATCATACTAAACCAATCCTTTGATATATATATATATATATATATAGATACACAACTTCCATGACCTTGTATATAATAGTGTGGCTATTGATGCATGTTTTCTATAGGTTTTGGTGTTAACCATTTGACTCAGGACACTGAGTAATCAATAGCATTGTAATCTTAACTTTTCTGCACTACTGGTCGATGGCGCTGAGGTGCTCATGGATCCCTGGTTATGTCATCTTTGATCATGGAGGTGGTGAAAAATATCCCTGATAATTTAGAAGAAACAAACTACCTGGTCCTCTATGAGGGACTCCAGGATGACAAAATCTGGAGTTGTAGGTAGCCATCACACAACTAAAAGTTGCTCAGTGGCTAGAACCTCCCACATGCCCTATTTATTATATAAAGGGTCCTTCACTTGGTTGTACTAAGCCCTGATTAGTGCAGGATGAGGTATGGTTTGTGGAACTAATGTATAATTACTTTTTAGGTACTCTATCAGAAGATAGAGTTACACACAAGTCAAATATTTGTAACATGTCAGAGCATCTCTTAGAGGTAGATCTAGCTTTAAGATCATGTGTATGTAAGATAGGGTGTTCAACCCTATGTCATGTGTGAGGAATAATGCATCCATTTTCAGCTTAGAAGAGTGATCGACATCATATAATGGTATCAATACTGACCTTAACATATCCCCAACTTTTTATGTGGATCTAGATAGGAGAGAAACTAGTGGTGATGGGAACAGTTTCATTACAAGCCCCCAGAAAGAGGCCAACACATCTTCCTCATATAGGTATCTATGGAGGGATTTGGGGATCTTGTGGACCTCATATTATAGGATTTTAAAACTCAATTTTTGGAATTATACCGCAGAATTTTGAAGCTAGGGTGAAGGCTCCCTCATTGATTCATCTGTTACCTCAGAATCTAAGAGGTCAATAATTATTTCATGCTTCCTAGGGTTCCACCTCTGATAGAAGGTGTTTTTTCTTGAACCTCAGGATGGTTCTTTAGGGAAGGGTGTGTCTTTATCATAGGGAGGACCTCAATTATAGATGTCTATGGTGTGAGGAGAGCCTTTAGTTGATGGTAGAATGGGGAGGAACTCCATAATGGATGTTTATAGAGTAGGGAGGACCTCTACTTTAGTTGATTTTAGCATAGAGATAACCTTTGTACTGGATATCGATGGAGTAGGGAGGACCCCCTCATAGATTTTCCTCATCAGAGGGTGTCTCATAATGACTATAAGTAGTGAAAATGACTGAGAGAGTCAACCTAACCTTACTAATAGGCGACTGGTTTTTTTATCCAATTCGGATGAAAACATATCCCTATTCACCTATAACAGGGATCTGGTGGGACAAAAAGTTGGTGTCAGGGGCCATAGAAGGCACTGAAGAAGCCCCCTTATGAGAAATTTACTGAGTTCCCCCACTGTTTCATTTCCTAGTATCCTATAATGGGGATGAAGGTGTGGGGATTAAATCAACGTATTATTTGGCCTATGGGACCATTTAGTACTGGAACTAATGAGGCCTAGTGGGATCTCTCATATGCATCTACCGAATAGTTTCCATTTCAGGCATGACTCAAACATCCCCTACCTCCTTGGAATAGGGGAGAGAGCTATCAAAGTGATTCAAGGAGAGGATCCTGAAGTAGTTTGACTTCATAATATCAGGTGGTTTCCCCCTATGCAGACCTTGGAGGCAGACGTGTCGATGATGCATTATTGTCTCGAGGTCTTGGAAGACTATTTCCCTATTAGGAATGAACCACTCATACTCATACTGATGAATTAAGATGTTAATCACCCTCCTCTGTATGATCTCATAGGGTGAGGTGGGGTGTGGGCTCCTAGAATCCAAAGACATGGTGGAATTCATAGCGAGAACATAGTCATTTGGAATAGTCATATTAACATTTCCCCTGCCTTGGAATATATTGGAACAAGTTCACTTGATTCCTATAACTTTATTCCTATAAGTCATATGGATTCAACCATTAATACAGGTACAATGAAAAATATTCCCAATTACCTAACATCATCCAATATTATTGAGATGGAGAAGGATCCATAATGACAATGTTGCAGACCAGGTATGCCCAATGATGATTGCTCCAATCCGAAGGTGAGTTTAATGCTAGGCCCACTATTTTATTACTGGGACCTAGCACCAAATATCTTAATTTGGTGGAATTAAAATATGTTGATTCCCCAAAATCTACTAGTCCTAATGTTGAGGAGAATATTTTCTCATTGGGTTCACCATTTCTGTTTCCAACGATTTCACCAAGGCCGTAGTACCATCCCTTCCACCTAGTGACTGAGACACTGCTCTTCTTTTTCCCAAAATTTCAAATTTCTAAATGTGGGTGGATTCCATCATTTTCTTTAGCTATGTATGCTGCTTGATCAAAACGGGATGATGGGATGTTAGTTCATACTTCCATTGATTCCTCCTTGGATCTTGTTTCCTAGTCTGGGTCTCCCTCATATATTTAAGTCATTTTGGTGAAAATAATTCCCGACACCATCTCGAGTTGGATGTCGGTTAATTATGATTCTTCTATCTCAATAGGGAAACAACCAAAAGTCAAGTGAGGTAGTAGCATTGGTAATGTTGGGCATATCTGTACATTGGTATATTGGGGACCTATAAATTCTTCATCTTTGGAGGGTATCTCATGTGTGAGGCATCTTAGGTGCAAAACCCAAGGAATCTCATGTTGACCATAAAGTAGTTAACACTTGGTACGTAAGACTTACAAGGATTTTTACATCTATAATTCAATGTTTATTACATGGGTTAAGGATTATAGATTAGGGAATAAGTTTAACGTCTTGTGGAGGTAAGAAAAATGTTAGTGTCTTGTGGGAACATATCAGGTCACAAGTTTAATGTCTTATGGGGAAATGTTGGGTGTAGGTTTAAAGTCTTGTAGTGACAGGATGGGTACAAGTTTAATGTATTGTGGGTACATTATGGGAACATTTTTAATATCTTGTTGGGTAGGATGGGCACAAGTTTAACATCTTGTGGGGATAATATGAGAATAGTTATAACATATTATGGTGGTAAGATGGGTGTAAGTATACCATCTTGCATGGATTAGATGGGAGTAGGTTTATCATATTGAGAGGATAATATGGGTGTAGTTTTAATATCTTGTAGGGAAAGGATTCACACAGGTTTAACGTCTTTTTGGGACAAAATGGGTGTAGGTTTAACATCTTGTAGGGATAGGATTGTGGAGTGTGTCTCTAAAAGGTAATACTTCACACATGAATGATATTCAGGATTGAACCTTAGGGAGGTGTCCTATGTACCCTATTTATGAGACAATGATCTAAATCCATGTTTTTCGATGAAACAATTTAAGGTCATGTGATTGGATCATTCCATGTAGTTTAACACAATGTGGTAAGTATTCTTGTATCATGGAAGGATTACCAATGAGGGATGGTGTGGGGCGTATGCGTGGAGGCTTCCTGACATGGGAGTCATATCCGATGGTGGGAAAAACTATGTATGGATTATGTGTGGAAGATAAACTATGTTGGGGTTTCATCCTTGGTGTTGGGGTTTCATCCCATAGAGGTGAAGGAAGGTGTACATATTACATGTGGTTTCTTCCCAGGTGTAGAATTTTGTCCCATGATGGGTAGAATGGTGGAATACCATGAGGATCGTATATGGGGTATCCTGTATTCATCATATATGGTAAGGATACAATTTTATGTCATGTGATGAATATGTTTTCATATAGTTTAATGTCATACGACTAAGACATGGAGCTAGGTAGTTTAATGTCAGTTCAGACATGGATAAGACTTACACCCTGAGGGTAACTATGTCAAGGAGGGAAGAAGTTTTATCATAAAGAATCACCACCGATACAGGTTCATAGTTTCTCTTGAAGATTCCACCTCAAGGGATTATGTGACTACCACTCATGTGACTCTAGGAAGGACATGGCCTGGGCACTACCATTGATGAGTGGTAATCAGGAGGCTCAATGTTTGGGCACCTGTGATTAGAAGAAAAATTTATTAGGGTACTTATTCTTAGGATAAACAAGTAGGGTAATGGTTTCAATAGATTCATAGGGAACACTGGGTTGGGAATTAAAATTTTTGTGTGCATAAATTTATTTTATTGCACACAAATAATGTTTTGCGAGCCATGGGATATATCACAAGGATAAAACATGAATTATGAGGGCGTATTTACATGAAATATTCTAAGTTTCATGAAGTTTAGGGTAATGTGAAGGGTGATTCTCTTGTGTGAACCTAAACAACCGTGGGAGGTGTTTCATGAGGATCAATCAATCATAGTTCAAGTCATATTTGGCCCCACATGAGGTCTTCCATGAAAGTTATCTACCTTTGAGGGTTCATTATTCCTGGTGTTACATGATGTCATGGAAGAGAAGTATCTGTGCACATGAGATCGTCACTTCATCTTATGGAGATACCCCCCTCCGAGGTGGGAGTGAGGTTCTATTTATAGATAAAATCATCAACCTGTGTCATGTAACTTTACTATGGCGTGGAATAGGGTTTTACACTTATCACTACTTTCCCTCTAGGCATGTCCATTCAACCTTCATGATTATACGTTACCTTTCTCAGTAAAATAAATTATTTTGTAATGGTTTTCATGCACAAGCCTTGGGTGGAAGAGGCCTGACCACACAACATATGGTATCTGATGTTTCCTTTTGCATGAAACTGTTTAGATGTGCAAATGGAATACTTCCATAAAAGATTCACTTTTAGTGCACATGGGACTTGGGAATAATTTTAGACTCATGGGTATCCATGAAACTCAGCGTTGCCTTTGGTGTGAACTTTCTTTGTGAACATAACCACATATTTGTTCAAAACTGTTAAAACTTGAAAGAAATATGCTCCCAACCCCATAATGTTCCTTTAAGGAGGTTTTCATGTTTGGTTCTTCTAAAATTTTCAGTTTGGGGTGAAATAAAAGTTTTTTATGCCAACAACCTTGTTTTAATTTTGTAAAAATATTTTTAAAGGAATCATCATGTCATTTTAGAAAAAAGGACCATTTTTATTTTATCAAAAAAGTGAAATAAATATTTATTTTAACATGTATTACATTTCCCACCATCATGACCAATCAGTGTTTTATGTCTTCCTTTATAATTATCAAAGGTTATTTTCAAAGAAAAGTATTTTTAAAATGTTTTATATTTTAAAAAATAGTTTTCAAATTAGAATGTATATTTTCCTCAAGAAATTTCTTAAATGATTTTTAAATATTCCTTTATAATTTTTCGAGGATATTTTAAAAGAAAAATATTTCCACAATATTTTATGAATTTCTAGTTTTAAAAAGGTGATTTTCAAAGAAATTTTATTTCCTTAAATAAATTTTTTAAATAATTTTTAAAGGTTACTTTATAAATTTTAAAGGTTACTTTCAAAGAAAAAGGTTTCACTATATTTTCTGAATTTATAGTTTTTTTTTTTTTTATTTTAATCAAGAAATATTCCAAGTTATTTTGTTTCAAAATCATTTTCTATCTAATATGAAATGCTGTGATATTACTTAATCTTTACGGGGGATATGATCCAATGATACCATATTTATTCTTTCTCTGGATGGTTCATTTTTATGATAATGATATGTTTATAAAACCCATTTCTTTTCCATGGGTTATACTATGATGAATTAATGAGATAATTATGAGCCCTATTTATTTTATATGGGTTATGATATGATGGAATGTTTTATGAAACCCAATTATTTTCATGGGTCTGATATGATGAAGGTTTTTTTATCTTCTAGAACACCTATGTATGATTTTCATAATGTGAAGGTGGTTACATTATAACTAAGGAAGGTGATTATGTTATAACCAAATATGTGCGGGACCTATATCTCTATCCAATGAATTGGGTAATGATTAATGATATATGAGCTCAAATGGTACATGAGAGGTTATCACAATCCTAAAAGAGGGTACATGATAGTTTATTCCAATCTTGAAGGGAGGGTAAATAGGAGGTTATCCCAAGACCAAAGTAGGTGCATGTGTGTTTAGCCCAAGCCTAACATGTTATGAATGTCTTTGTGTGTATCCTTGTCATAAGGTTTTCTATACTTATTTGTTTTCCAAAACTCTATGCCTTATGCCAATGTTATGCCCTTATAGACTATGTTCATTGATTCCTTTATAATTCATATCTTATAAACTACCAATATTTCTTCCATGAACAAAGTTTATGATCTATTATATTTAGGGTATGGGTTTTCAAATGTCATTCTCATGTTATCATGACCTTATGATCATGTTATGTTGATATCTCCATTTTTTACCATTACTGAGCATATTATATCACCATTTATTATGTTTCCTTTCCCTAGGTTATGAATAAAGGTATTATATATGATATGTCTAAAAAGGGTGAAAGTTATGAAGAACTTAATGGGAGATTATGTAGTTCACTTATGAATTAGGTTTTTATGTATCCATGTTTCCAAAGGTACTATACATAAAATATTATAGCATGGCTCATTATGATATGTAATGAATATTCATTTATTAAGATATAATATTTATATATGATAAGTATGAGTCTATACACCATGTTCCCTATCATAGCACATTATCCAACTTTTGAACTATATTTAAGAGATATTGTTATAGCATCCTAAGATTCTAATCATAGTGGGGAAATTATATGACCTTATAAATATGATAGATACTTTGGTAAATTATCACATCAATGTTATGCATAAGAAAAATCAATATGTGATAATATATTTATATTAATATTCACTTATTTGGATAGACATGTAATCTTGAGTACAAAATTAGTTGGTTCTAGGGAACCAACTACAAAAAAGTCCCACTTTCACTAGATCTAACTTCTAATGACTGGTTAATTCTTACCGAGTATAGATAATGATTTTAGTCTTATCATGTTTTTATGGATAGGGTTGGAAAATCCACATTTCGTTATGGAAAATCTGTTTACTATAACATTACTATATTGAGAAAATCTATAAAGTAGTGATATAAACAAGTATATAACTATTATTACAATGTCAATGTCTTAAAATATTGAATAAATCCATAATAAAAACTTATCATGATAATAATAAAAATCTTTTTTTGGTATAAACCAAAATAAAAGTAGAACACTTCTAAAACACTCCTTAAAATGCATTAGTAGCTAAACATACTCAGATATTGTAGATATGAATACCACTAGATATAATAATTTTTTTTTCATATTACCTTATCCTTTTCTATGATACTAGGTCAAATTGAACTAAATGAAGAAAAGTGTTTAATTCACTTGATCACTAGTATTCTCACTTATTCAGACACCAAGAACTCATCCAATTTTACTTTGCAAAGTTATATCAAATAGTTCTAACTATAAGCTGATGCATTTATGTTGGATTTGTTTGATATTCACATAATATTAATTATACATTTGTAATATCAAACATTAGTACATATCATGGAACATGAGATAAATTCATAGCATTTAATCTTGTGAAATTATATTAATCTCAATAGTATCTATAACGACCCATACTTTACATACATTGTTAATACATCAAAATTGAAGTACACTTATTAGAAAATATAACAAAACCACAAAAGGACCATATAGGTACAGAGTCTTTAGAAACTAGGGAAACATAAACAACTGGTTCATAAAGCATTTACTTTGCTTCCCATTTATTTCATCATATCTAGAGTCCCTTTTTGGCATATCCTACTTAATAACCTTATTCCTGACCTGGGGAAATAGAACATACAAAAGGGTGAGCTCAAATGATCAATAAGGGTAAACAAAAGAAATATCAATCACATCGTATACATAAGAACATAACTTTTGGGAAATCTTAACCTGCAAAAAAGATCATAATTTCATAACATGGGATAAATCATAGTAGTGAAATGTAATCCCAAAAATCATAACATAAAACATGAAACTTTGTGGAATACACACATAATCATAGGGAATCATTTCTTATTAGTCAAGAATCATTTCCAAGACTATCTTAGTGGACAAAGTCCATTTCTGAATCGAGTTCACTCCTCGTTTCAGTCCTGTTTCACTGAACCGGTTTAACCTGCCGTTCCAGCCATGTCTATCTCATGAGATATAAATTCTTTACCCAATGCATTGGAGGGAGATATAGGTCCCACCCATCTCATAATGATACCATTCTTATGTGTGCCACAAAATAATAAACCATACATCATAGCATAACCCATGTAATAAAAATGGGAATCTTAAACATCATGACATCATAAAACAATTCATATAAGATAAAGGAATTCATAAAAATATTTCCATCACAACATAATCAAATCAATGTAATAATAGGGATATAAATAGAACCCTATATTATCTTAGATGGAAAATAATTTTGATAAAACACTTGAACTCCATTCTTGAGGAAAATATCCTTTCTACTTCAAAAACATTTTTCCTTTCTTAACATGTCATAAAATTTTAAACTAAAAGAAGTTGATTAAAAATAAAATTGAAAACTTGAAAAGGAAGATTCTTGGAAATAATATTTTAAAAATCCATTCATGCCGTATAAGTTAAAAAAAACATTCTTCTTGTACTTTTGTCGGAAAAGTCAAAAAGTACCTCGTACGAAAAAACGACAAAAGATTCCTTTCGTATCTTTTACTAAAAACTCACCGAAGTGTAAAATTGGATTTAAACAATTGTAGGTGGATGTAAATAATATTACATATTAAGGAAACATGGATGTGGATGATAAAATACACCCCAGTAAATTTCAAAGTAGAAACAATCTCAGATAAAAATGAGATTGTGATATTTCCCTTACCTTAGGTCCGATTTTCTTCGTAAGTGTCCTAACCTCCTCTTCTTTGAAGTGCTTCTTTGAGACCTCCTTTTAGGGAACTAAAATTGGTCTTTGAATAAGAACAGAACCTATAGTATGTCTCTAGGGAGGTGGAGAGGAGAAAGTGGCAGGGGTTGGCCGAGCTTGAAGGCTCAAAGTGGTGTGAGGAAGAGAGGGAGGAGGTTCCCTTTTATAAGGGAGGAGAGGGGCTCCTTTGGAAAAACTAAAAATATTATTTTATTATAAAGAAAAATTCGGTTTTAAATAGCTCCAAATTGATTTATTTCGAAGATAAGGTGGGGATGGTTCTAAATCCTCTCATCCAATAGAATTTAGACAAGTTTAGGTTCCTATTTTAACCTTATCATTTAGATTTAACATTAAGTTAAATAATTTTACTTTTACCGTGTCTTCTTGTGTTCTTATAATATAAGGTTAATAAACTTACTATAACAAGCCAAACGAACCCCAAGTTGTTTATTATTAATATATATAACCTTATCTAAGTCATTTGGCCGAACCTTATATTTTTAGGAATATAATAACAATTAATAATATAGTATTTGTTTTAAAAACTATTTTATGTCAATTTTGACACTATTTAGTAATTGATTTTTGTGAAAATCATAACAGAATTATTAGTTCTAAAAAAGTTAATTAAATCAATAATAACATGTTATATTAACCTAGAAAATTATTGGAATTCATAAAAAGTCTCAAATTACATTTATTTGGGTATTTATAACATCAATTATGTCAATATTTCATTAATAAGATAATTACTGCATCATATTTGTGTCATAAATAAATTAACTTATTTAAAGTCTAAAAATTCTAAATAAAATATAATTATGTAGTAAATATTTTTATCTTTATAATGAATATTTATAGTAGAATTTATCTTATGTATAACCCTATATTAAAAATGATTTTCTTATTAGACATTGATTTTAACTATTTTAACCCTTCTTTAAATAAATTAATAATAAATGTCCTAATCTAATCCAAGTGGGCCTAATTGGTCATATTTTATTCCTAAGGTTGTTTTTGGTCGAATTAAACTTATCAAATAGAATTAGGACATGTGTTAGGGTAATAATAATATCATTTTACCCTTAATTACCCTATTTACTTTTAACCGTGGTAAAAAAAGTAAAAAGTTACTATTGACCAAAAATTATTTTCATCTCATTGAACAACATTTTAGTCCTTGATATTAACTGTGTCTCTAGGATTTTCGAAATTCCACTCACAGAACTAGTAAAATTAAGTTTTATGAAAAATTCAGTTTTTTAACTACCACTTAGTAGTTTCACTATTCATCTAAAAATGAAAGTTTTCAGAAAAATACAAAAAATTAGGCCTAAGCTATATTTGATATTATGAATTCAAAAATTATGTCTATTTTGAAAAATAAAATTCATAAAATTTCAAAAAGTGGTTATTACTATTCATAACGGCTAGTTTTAATAATATTTTAATAGCATATCGTTGTTTAGTGAAACTCGGTATTGCGTACGACGCAAGCTATCGAGGAATGCCGCAGTTTCATGTAAAGCAAGCCAAGATAGTGTTGTGTGTATTGAAAGATTCCTTTGATGATTTATATAACATAAAAAAAAATATTTCTCATAAAATTCTCAGGTGTTACATTCTTCCCCCCTTAAAATGAATTTCGCCCTCGAAATTCGTCACTTTGTAACAAAAAGATGAGGATAATTCTCCCTCATCATATCCTCAATATAACATGTATCTTCTTCTAATTGGTGGTTCCTCCATAAAACTTTCACCAATCGAGTGGTCTTGTTTTGTAGGACTTTTTCGCTACGATCCAGAATCTCTATCGGCTGTTCTTCATAAGAAAGATCTTACTCCAGCGGTAGAACTTCTGAGCTGAGTACATGTGAAGGATCAGGTATGTACTTTCTCAGGAGAGATACATGGAACACATCGTGAACTTGAGAGAGATTTGGTGGAAGCGCCAATCGGTAATCTACCTTCCCAACATGATCCAATATTTCGAAAGGACCGATATATCTAGGGCTCAACTTCCACTTCTTTCCAAATCTCATGACCCTCTTCCAGGGAGATATTCGTAAGAACACTTTATCACCCACTTCAAACTCTAGGTCTTTTCTTCTGTTGTCGGCATAACTTTTCTGTCGACTCTGAGGTGCTCTTATGTGTTGTTGAATAGATCAGACCTTTTCTGTCATTTCATCAACGAGATCAGGTCCTAATAGCTTTCTTTCCCCAACTTCATCCCAGCAAGTTGGAGTCCTGCATTTCTTTCCATAGAGAGCTTCATAAGGAGCCATCTGAATACTGGAGTGAAAGCTATTATTATAATAAAATTCCACCAAAGGTAGGTGTTGATCCCAACCACCTTTGAAATCCATAGAGCAAGCTCTCAACATATCTTCTAGAGTTTGAATTGTTCTCTCAGACTGACCGTCTGTCTGAGGATGATAAGCAGTGCTGAAACTTAACTCTGTATCCAGAGTATGCTGAAGACTTCACCAGAACTTTGAGGTAAACCTCGGATCCCGATCAGATATAATATAAAGTGGTACTCCATGCAATCTTACCACTTCCTTTACATATATCCTGGCAAGCTGATCCAGAGAGAAATCCTCTCTAATAGCAATGAAGTGTGCAGACTTTGTAAGACGATCAACTATGACCCAGATAGCATTATTGCCTTTGTATGTTTTAGGAAGTCCTGTGACAAAGTCCATAGTGATGTTTTCCCATTTCCATTCGGGTATGGGTAATGGTTGTAACATCCCCTTAGACTTCTGTCTCTCAGCTTTAACTTGCTGACAAACCAAGCATCGAGAGACATATTCAACAACATCTCTTTTCATGCCATCCCACCAGAAGTATTCTTTCAGGTCCCTATACATCTTTGTGCTTCCCCGATGAATAGAGAATGACGAACTATGAGCCTCATCCAGCAGCTCCTTCTTTAATTCAGAGATGGGAGGAACACAAACCCGATTCCTGAACTTTATTATCCCATCACAATCAAGGTTGAATTCAGGAACATTTCTCACCTTCTTTTGTAACTCGACATCTTCTTTCTATGCCTCTTTAATCTTCACATGTATAGATGGTTGAACATTCATTTGAGAAAGATAACATTTTACTCCTTTAATTATAATTCCAAGATCCATCCTTTGTAAATCCATAAACATTGGATCTTTTGTGATCCTCATCATGGATAAACTGGCATGGTCTTGTCGACTTAATGTGTCTGCTACCTTGTTTTCTTTCCCAGGGTGGTAATGGATTGAGCAGTCATAATCCTTAATCAGCTCCAACCATCTTCTTTGGAACATATTCAGCTCCTTTTGTGTGAAAATATACTTTAAGCTTTTATGATCAGTATAAATGTCACACCTTTCTCCATAAAGATAATGCCTCCAAACATTTAATGAAAATATTACTGCAACTAACTCCAAATCATGAGTTGGGTAATTTTTCTCATGTATTTTCAAATATCGTGAGGCATAAGCTATCACAATATCATTTTGCATAAGAAACCACCCCAATCCCTTCTTGGATGCATCACTGTAGATCACAAACCTTTCTCCACTACAAGGAAGTGTGAGCACAGGTGCACTGGATAACCTTCTTTTCAACTCCTTAAAATTCTCTTCACATTCCTCCGTCCAGACAAACTTAACTCCTTTCTGAGTCAACTTGGTGAGTGGATTAGATAATCGTGAAAAATCTTTCACAAAACGTCAATAATATCCAGACAAACCAAGAAAAATTTGGATCTCAGTCACTTTTGTTGGTCTCGACCATCTTTCGATAACCTCTGTTTTTGCTGGATCCACAAATATCCCCTCTTTTGAGATTACGTGACCCAAAAATGCAACTTTTTGAATCCAAAATTCACACTTGGTAAATTTGGAATAAATATTCTCCTTTATCAGGGTCTTCAATATAATTCTCAAGTGATCTTCATGTTCTTCCTTTCTCTTTGAATATACCAGAATATCGTCTATAAAGACTACCAAAAACTGATCAAGATAGTCTCTAAAGACTCTATTCATCAGATCCATGAAGATAGCAGGGGCATTAGTAAGACCAAATGGAATCACTATAAATTCATAGTGTCCATACCTTGTACGGAAAGCCGTCTTTGGTATATCCTCCCTTTTGACCCTTAATTGGTGATACCCTGAATAAAGATCAATCTTGGAAAAATATTGAGCTCCGCGTAGTTGCTCAAATAAGTCATCAATGCATGGGAGAGGATATTTGTTCTTGATAGTGATCTTGTTAAGTTCTCGATAATCAATGAAGAGTATCATTGATCCATCTTTCTTCTTAACAAGCAGAACAGGTGCTCCCCAAGGTGACGCACTAGGGAATATAAACCCCTTATCAAGATTGTCTTGGAGTTTCTTCTTCAATTCCTACAACTCAATTGGGGCCATTCTATAAGGTGTCTTTGAAATAGGTAAAGCACCCAGTACGAGTTCTATTGAAAACTCAACTTAACGATTTGGTGGAAGACCCAGTAATTCCTCCGGAAAGACATCATCAAACTCCCGTACAATGGGCATATTCTTAATCGTGAGTTTCTCACCAACCATTTGAGATAAATAACCTTCATTTAGTGGAATCAAGACCCATAAGATGGAAGAAATTTCCAATGGAAGGTTATGTTCATCCTTGCATCGATAGACGATCATAGATTGATCTGGAATATGAAATGTGACTTCCCTTCTTTGGCAATTGATATGATCTCCATATAAAGAAAGCCAATCCATGCCAAGAATCACATCAAATCCCACTATAGTAAGGATCTAAATATTTGAAGGAAGAACTTTCCCAAAAACTTCAGTCGGAGAAGAATTATAAACTTTTGATGCGACTGTTGTGCCATTAGGGGTTGTCACAGCTAACTCAATATCTAATTATTGAGGTAATACGGTGATACCCTTAGAAAATTCTTTAGAAATAAAAGAGTGGGTGGATCCAGAATCAAATAAAACATTTTCTACTTTAGAGTGGATGGTAAGTGTACCTTTCACCACATCGTTATCGTACTCTACATCGATGATAGAAATTGCATGTGACTTTCCTTTGTCTTTGGCCTTAAGAGTTTTTTGACGTCGACCATCATCATCAACCCTTGGATTTGGGCATTGATTGGCATAATGCCCCATCTCCTTGCACATGAAACATTGAAGTGTAGTAGGTTCATTCTATGTATCCCTTCCTTTGTTTGCATCATTAGACATCTTCTTCCCATCATTGTGGCATTCAAATGCCCGATGACCTTCCTTTCCACATTTGAAACATTTACTTGTCCCTTTAAGAAAACTCCCTCCATGTTTCTTTCCACACTTTGGGCATAAGGGAAAGCTCATCTTCTTTTCATTGTGCTCTTTTGATTTTACTTTGAATTCCATTTTCCTCTTCTTATCAAACCCATATGATTGATGGGTTACTCCAATCTCCATATCAACTTTGAGAGCACATCGAATGATTTCCTCGTAGCTATTGAAGTCCCTTATGGCTAACACCCTTCGATTTTTAAGCCACTAAAGAATCGATCAATCTTACTCTCAGGTTGGATAATAATACCAGAACTGTACCTTGCAAGTCTTGTAAAATTTGCTTCATAGGTACCAATAGATTCATCATCCTTTTGCTTCAGTTCAAGAAAATCTTTCTCCATCTTTGTTCAGAGAATACGAGGGAAGTAATTATTGAAAAATTAGTTCTTGAACTCGTCCCATTCCATGGACTCAACTTTATCCCTTTGCCTCATATTCTTAATAAGATTCCACCATTGATCAGCATCACCTTTCAAACGATACACTGCTAAGATGACTTTATCATGTTCAGAACATTGAAGAACTAAATATATATTTTCAGTAGTAATAATCCATTGTTCAGCAACTAATGGATCATTAGACCCGCTGAATGAAGGTGGACGCTACCTCATGAAGGATTCAAGAGAATGTTGCTCCTTACTTTGCTCGTTTGGAAGTCCTACATGATTCATAGCTTGAGAAAGTTGTGTGAGCATGGATAAAAGATTTTGAATTCCAGCTCCCATAACATTTGGCTGCTCAGGGGGACAATCATTACATTGCCCGTCGCATTCCGCATTAACACGGTTCCTTCGGGTTCCAGCCATTGACTAAAACCAAGAAGAATAGTGTGAGCAACACTAATTATAATAGGAAAACCACACGATCAAGAGTAAAATTTCACACTTAAGGTCTTATCCTAGGTTATTCATGTCCATTTCTAAAACACTAAGATTGTGTTCTATGCTTAGACTTATCCTTAGGGTTCTTACTAACGCTTTCACATCCTAGTTTCCAAAGGATGACTATACCTTTCCTCTGATACCAACTATAACGACCCATAATTTACATACATTGTTAATACATCAAAATTGAAGTAAACTTATTACAATGTATAACAAAACCATGAAAGGACTGTATAGGTATAGAGTCTTTAGAAACTGGGGAAACATAAACAACTGGTTCATAAAGCATCTACTTTGATTCCCATTTATTTCATCATATCTAGAGTCCCTTTTTGGCATATCCTACTTAATAACCTTCTTCCTGACCTGGGGAAATAAAAAATACAAAAGGGTGATCTCAAATGCTCATTAAGGGAAAACAAAAGAAATATCAATCACATCATATACATAAGAACATAACTTTTGGGAAATCTTAACCTGCAAAAAAGATCATAATTTCATAACATGTGATAAATCAGAGTAGTGAAATGTAATCCCAATAATCATAACTTAAAATATGAAACTTTGTTTCATACACACATAATCATAGAGAATTATTTCTTATTAGTCAAGACTCATTGAAAGGACTATCTTATTGGATAAAGTCCATTTTTCAACCGAGTTTACTCCTCGTTTCAGTCCTGTTTCACTGAACCGGTTTAACCTGCCGTTCCAGCCATGTCTATCTCATGAGATATAAAATCTTTACCCAATGCATTAGAGGGAGATATAGGTCCCACCCATCTCATAATTATACCATTCTTATGTGTGCCACAAAATCATAAACAATACATCATAGAATAACCCATGTAATAAAAATGGGAATCTTAAACATCATGACATTATAAAACAATTCATATAAGATAAAGGAATTCATAAAAATATTTCCATCACAACATAATCAAATCAATGTAATAATAGGGATAGAAATAGAACCCTATATTATCTTAGATGGAAAATAATTTTGATAAAACACTTGAACTCCATTCTTGAGGAAAATATCCTTTCTACTTCAAAAACATTTTTTCCTTTCTTAACATGTCATACAATTTTAAACTAAAAGAAGTTGATTAAAAATAAAATTGAAAACTTGTAAAGTAAGATTCTTGGAAATAATGTTTTAAAAATCCATTCATGCCGTATAAGTTAAAAAAAACATTCTTCATGTACTTTTTTTGGAAAATTTAAAAAGTACCTTGTACGAAAAAACGACAAAAGATTCCTTTCATATCTTTTACTAAAAACTCACCGAAGGGTAAAATTGGATTTAAACAATTGTAGGTGGATGGAAATAATATTACATATTAAGGAAACATGGATGTGGATGATAAAATACACCCCAGTAAATTTCAAAGTATAAACAATCTCAGATAAAAATGAGATTTTGATATTTCCCTTACCTTACGTCCGATTTGCTTCGTAAGTGTCCGAACCTCCTCTTCTTTGAAGTGCTTCTTTGATACCTCCTTTTAGGGAACTACAATTGGTCTTTGAAGAAGACTAGGACCTCTAGTATGTCTCTAGGGAAGTGGATAGGAGAAAGTGTCCGGGGTTGGATGAGCTTGAAGGCTCAAAGTGGTGTGAGGAAGAGAGGGAGGAGGTGCCCTTTTATAAGGGAGGAGAGGGGCTCCTTTGGAAAAACTAAACATATTATTTTATTATAAAGACAAATTCGGTTTTAAATAGGTCCAAATTGATTTATTTCAATGATAAGGTGGGTATGGGTCTAAATTCTCTCATCCAATAGAATTTAGACAAGTTTAGGTTCCTATTTTAACCTTATCATTTAGATTTAACATTAAGTTAAATAATTTTACTTTTACCGTGTCTTCTTGTGTTCTTATACTATAAGGTTAATAAACTTACTATAACAAGACAAACAAACCCCAAGTTGTTTATTATTAATATATATAACCTTATCTATGTCATTTTTCCGAACCTTAGATTTTTAGGAATAGAATAATAATTAATAATATAATATTTGTTTTAAAAACTATTTTATGTCAATTTTGACACTATTTAGTAATTGATTTTTGTGAAAATCATAACAGAATTATTAGTTCAAAAAAAGTCAATTAAATCAATACTAACATGTTATATTAACCTATAAAATTAGTGGAATTCATAAAAAGTCTCAAATTACATTTATTTGGGTATTTATAACATCAATTATGTCAATATTTTATTAATAAGATAATTACTGCATCATTTTTGTGTCATAAATAAATTAACTTATTTAAAGTCTAAAAATTACAAATAAAATATAATTATGTAGGAAATATTTTTATATTTCTAATGAATATTTATAGTCGAATTTATCTTATGTATAACCCTATATTAAAAATGATTTTCTTATTAAACATTGATTTTAACTATTTTAACCCTTCTTTAACTAAATTAATAATAATTGTCCTAATCTAATCCAAGTGGGCCTAAATGGTCATATTTTATTACTAAGGTTGTTTTTGGTCGAATTACACTTATACAATAGAATTAGGACATGTTTTAGGGTAATAATAATATCATTTTTACCCTTAATTACCCTATTTACTTTTAACCGTGGTAAAAAAAAGTAAAAAGTTACTATTCGTCGAAAATTATTTTCATCTCATTGAACCACATTTTAGTCCTTGATATTAACCGTGTCTCTAGGATTTTCTAAATTCCACTCAAATAACCGGTAAAATTATGTTTTATGAAAAATTCAGTTTTTTAACTACCACTTAGTGGTTTCACTATTCATCAAAAAATGAAAGTTTCCAGAAAAATACCAAAAATTAAGCCTAAGCTATATTTGATATTATGAATTAAAAAATGATATCTATTTTGAAAAATAAAATTCATAAAATTTCAAAAAGTGGTTATTACTATTCATAACGACTAGTTTTAATAATATTTTAATAGCATATCGTTGTTTAGTGAAACTCGGTATTCGTACGACGCAAGCTATCGAGGAAGGCCGCGGTTGCTTGTAAAGCAAGCCAAGATAGTGTTGTGTGTAGTGAAAGATTACTTTGATGATTTATATAACATAAAAACAAAATATTTCTTATAAAATCTCGGGTGTTACAATATCCTCCTATGCCTATGCATGTTTTAATGGAAGTATTATATGCCAACAAAAATTAAGTATTAAATTGTTAATACTTGTATTTTTTTCAATTAGTAGTTAATATATATACTGGACTAAATTAAAAAAACCCATGGATCTATCATGCAGATCTTGTTCCCCAGAACACAGTTGCTTCTTTAAGTCATACTTTTTGAAATTTCATTCCTTAGTCCTAACAAAATAGAAAGGCACAAAATTTGTTCTATATATGTTTTCAATATGTATATATTGAAAAATTATAGTTCTCCCACTAACCATATTGATACACATGTCACTCATTCATTTCTAAATAAATATTATGTGATCTCTATGCATGATTTATTTATAAATGAATTTATGTAATCTGTATATATTATTTTAATTTATTGATGTCACTGACCCTTTTGAGTTTTTCATTATATACATATACCATAGGGTCTTATTTTTTTCACATCATATAGACATATACCATAAGGTTTCCTATAATTGAGGTGGCCTTGATAATTAATATCCTATTATGATAATCATAGAAATATTTTTTGATAAAGTAGAATTCAATAATGATTTTATTCATGATGATTGATGTATAGGTTTTTTCATAGAATAGAACTTTAAAAAATCAATCATGATATATTGGAACTATCTTGTACTATCCATATCTAATTTCTATTTAATACTTACCAGTAGTATCAAGTCTTAAAAACATTCAAAATACGCAGTCCCTGAATATTGATACATGGAGTCCATTTCTTGAATATATATATATACTTTTATACCTTAGCATATTAACATTTAGTATTTCATTATAGGAATATTTATTATGAATTAATAATACATTTATCACCCCCCATGGTGAAGATAAACCACCTCTTTGGTTATAAATTCTTGTATAGTATGTGTCTCTAGAACTACTCCTCCCACTATGCTTAGTGGATTCCAATATTTGTATGGAAACCATTGTGAATCCAAAGATTTAAATCATATAATTTAAGTGTTATCCCACTATCTTTAAATATATTATCTTCCTTTATGGAAATATAGTCTATGGTGACTAGATGTTAAAATTCTTAGTGGATATAGGATAATTAAATCAGATTCACTTTAGTGTTTTGATGTTCATTTGTAGCTAAGTCCATCTTTTAACAATTTTTTTTCCAAAAACACTTTTGGTATAGTTCTTATTGATTCTTATCATATTGAATTTAGTATTATTTACATTAAAAAATATATTTGGTATATGTTTAGTTGTTTCACTTATATTTACAAAATATGTCGTGGAAGGAATACTGTAAGTTTTAGAATATATATAAGACTCATTATTGATCTTCCATTTACTACCATCATGACATTGATTTATAGAAGGAAATGTGAGTTTGGGAGAACATTTAATCCATATATATGATCAATTATTACTTAGATAATATATTCCTTGACAAACCAACTTGGAGGTTCCTCAATATTTTCCAAGTGCACTCGTTTGCTTCACTAAGCATTTCTAAAATTTATTAAAGGAATCTCACGATGTATATGAAGTTACCTTTATTTTATAATGGTTCATGTAGAAATTTTGAACCAACTTGAAAAATAATTATGATGTAACTTTATTTAAAAAGGTTTCTTTATCTAAAACATGATAAGTAGTTTGTTTGTATATCCAACATCTTAGCTTAATTGAGACGAAATCACTTTTATGGGTTTAAATTGGTCAACTAATTTTAGTTTTACTTGAAAAATAATCATCTTTCCAAAATTAGGTAAGATTCTTAAATTTTTATTCACCATTCATTATAATAGATATTTTTGATTCAATATTTACTGAACAATTAGTTTAGTATTTAAGTACCGTACCAATATTTATTAATAAAATGAAATAATTTATCATTGTGTGAAGAAAAATATTGATAATTTTTTTTGGTCACACACATTAAAAACTTGAATCAATCCAATATAGTAATGAGAAATAATTATCTCCTTTTGGATAACATAGGAATCACCCTTTCTTAGCTCATTTTTAGTTCAGTTTACAACCTTTCTATTCTTTCTCATTTCCTTTACTTAAATACATGAATGTTGTAATAATATTGTATTTTAATACACAATAGGTGAATATAAAATTGATGAATATACCTGAAGTGGATTCAAATACTTTCCTCTTCAATTCATTGGAATTCCTTTTCCACTCTCCATTCTTTCCACATAATAATCAAATAGCCTATGGTCCATTCTTCTACCTTATAATATTTTGTTCATTTAAAGTATTATATAAAGGAGATTTTGGATTCATATTAAACATGGTATCTTTAGACTTGTATTTCAAAATTTTCACCATATGGGGTGGATAAATAGTTTTCATCTAATACTTATCCGATTTGTGAAGTATGAACGCAAGTTTAATGAGTGATTTATCTATTTTGTTTATCTTGGATTGAAAAAATATGGATAAACTTAATGATAAATACAATAATATAATAGCAATGGATAATTTATTATCCAGGTGGATTCTTAATTTTTCTAACATATCAATATAACCTATAATTTTGAAAGCATGATCAGTAGTTATATTTCATTATTCCAGTTTACTTTGATATTATTCATTTATAATCTTATTTATTTCAATAATTTCCTTATATTTCTCAAGAGAAATTATATGAGATATTATAGTGTAAGAATCCATATATTTATATTACATCATCAACTCTACAAACATAGTTGATAATATAATACAATGGACATAAGAATAATCCTCAACATATCTCTAGTAGACATCATTTTTACCTTAGTTCACCTGGTAGGTTGGTAGATCAGGAATAGGGGATTCCATCACATAATACATTTTTTAGATAACATTTCATCACATAAATGATTGTACCATATCCAAAAATTTCTATTTTCAAGGACATACCCTGATTTAAGTAATGATCACACTATTTTTGTGGTTCTTATTTTCATTTTATATAATTATTAAAATAGATGATTAATAATTTACTTGATTAAAAATTATGTTGGAAATAATATTAAATAATTTTATTAATTCTCCCACTATTTTTTAATGTCTCAATACCCATCTCCATTAAACTTGGAATTTCTAGTTTCAATAATATTCTAGTAGAAAGGATCCATATTTCTCTTCTTTATAATCCATAATTTCCCTATATAAACCATAAGAAGGTATTTAGGTAGGTGGTCTTGACAACTGTGGACTTACAGCTCCTTGATCATTTGAGTGAACTCCCCAATCCTGATATCCTAACTTGGATTTCCTCAAAACTTTCCTCCAAATTTTTATTGAACAAAATGTGTCTGTTAAATTCAATATAATTTTGGTTAATTGAACCCAAAACTCTCATGATAACTCCCCAATAAAATAAAGTGTCTAGACTTTGACCATGTAAAAATTTAATTTTATGGTTTCATTCCCAATTATGTAATGTAAGGCTTATTCCGAATTAATATTAATTTGGGGGATTTTAAATTTTCATGCATAAATTCTATCTTATATTATCCTTTATATCACTTTTTAATATTAAATGAATTTTACTTAATTAATTAACCATGTTGGATAAAACATTTATGCATAACTAATTTATTTAAATTCCAATTTATCACATTAATTAATTTATTTGTGTGATAGTGGTCTTGCATCCATAAAATAAAAAATTAATAAGATAAAAATAAATAAATAATTAATGAAATTATCATGAGCTTATCTAATGGTTTATTTATTGAGCATACAATAAATCAACCTTTTACCATGGGGAAAAATTTCTTGTGCTGATCTTTGCAAGAGTTTTAACATTCCACCTGTCCACCTGTGTATCACCTGAGTTGGAATCATTATGGTTCTTCCATGAACCACCTCTACATACCTTGGGACACTCTATTAATTACATGTATTTATAACTCATAGGAAGGTGAGGGGAAATAAAAGATTAGTTAAAATGGGATTACATAAATAACAGTGGACAAGAAGGTCCAATATAATAATGGAGGGAGAGATGACTCATAGGCCATAAAATTTAATTTAATAAATAATTGAAAACCCACAAAATAAATTAAATTAAATATTTTCAACACATACATAGGATTTAGTCAAGCTCATGAATGGTCATATACATGCAATTAATATGAAAAAGTAAAATTGGTTAATATTCATTTCTTATTCCTTCTTTATTATTAAGATAAAGATGATTGTGTTAAGAAATTATCCAATAATTAATTTATTTAATTTCATATCAATGACCATCTGAATTCATTTTTAGATACTAATAATTAATGTAATTAATGGAAAATAAGTTGCAGAACCGATAATCACATATTTATTAAATTAAATTAATTGATAATTTTAAATTTATTTAAAACCATTATTAAATTGTTAAACACACCAGGTATGCTGATCAATAAAATAAGGTTTTAGAGATTCAATTTTCAATTTAATGTAATTTAATTTATTACTTTATTAGTAGACTACAAGATGTTTAATTATGAGCGACATGTTGTGTACATCAATTTCTTGTACCTGGTTTACACGTCTGGGGATTCAGTTGTGTACCTCGTCTTGGTCTCCATGGTGTGTACAAGCCAACTACACACTATTTACCACTGATTCTATGTTTCCACATAACTCTATAAATAGATTGGTGCATATTTTGGATGAAAGGAATGATGAAGTACACACCGTGTACACCACATATACACTATGTATATCATTAATGCTCTAGGATGCCAGTCTCATGTGGTTTGAACATGTATAATGTACACACAGATCATGTGTATTTATTTGGTAACAAGTGTAGACTACACAAATTATGATACTTTCTTTGATGAAATTTTTGATCTTCCAAAAACCATTTCAGATTACCTTTGTTGTATTGTAAGGATTCAAGTGTAGAATCTCCCTAGTAGTGATCCACATGTTCCCCTTTGATCTCTGAGCAATGCTAATTGATTTCCAGGTGCCAGTGTGATGAATGAATTATCTTTTGTTGTTCATCTTGATTTCTCCCAGACTATTTGAGCTTGAAGTAGTTACTATTGTTCATGATAGGAAGAGAGGAAGAATTTGAGAGAGATAGAGAAATTTATCCACTGTGCACAATGATTATCTATTCTCAATTTTTGATTAGGCCTACACAATATACATAACCGTCTATTTATAGAGATAGGGTTTAGGTTAAAATATTATTTAATTAAGTACCAAACCTTAAATAATATAATAATCTTTAACACACACAATTATATATAATAATAATAATATTATTTTTATTTTTATGGAATTCACTAACGTGTTCAATGATAAATATATTTTTATTGTCTGAAAAATTAATATTTATCAATGAATGTGATATTTATTTGTTCATACTCCTCATTATTTATTGAATACCTAAATAAAAATTTATTCATAAATAAATATTTAAATCCACACACCAAAGTATAAATATTTATTAATTATTCAATAAAATAAATAAATATATTTTATTCACAATCCGGTGAACAAATATTTATTTATTTAATACGATCAATAAAACTTGAATAAAATTATTCCTCAGTCTTAAGAATAATAATTATTTCATTAATTAAATTCAAATATAATTTTATCAAGATTAAAAGAAACACTTAGTGTGTGACCATATAGTATTAATTTTCATTATAATTAGGAAGGTATATCTAAAGTCCAAGATTACTATCTAGTAATGGGTTAAGGAACCCAAGAAAATGAACTTAATGTCACAACATCAACAACCACATACAATTGATCACTATGTTATATAATCCCTTTGTCCCAATATCTCATCAATAAGGATGCACACTAATTTCATCAACCTATGTTTTCAATATGTCTTTATTTGACCATGTAAAATAAATATGTCATTTCACCATGGAAATGGAATTTAATGTGATGACTCTGATCTAATCAAGGAGATGAGATATGAACTCCTATAATGATTTAAGAGACAAATCCTTCCTCATCTTATCCATCAATAACATTTCACTGGTGACACACCCAACATGTCCAAATTATTCATGAACCATTATCATCATGGTTTATGAAATAAATATAAGTGCATGATACATAAAATTCATTAATAATAATCTTAAAGTCTAAGGAACATTACACACATTCATAGAAAAAATTATCTGATGACACCAAGACATGAAGAATTCCTACTAGAAAGTCTATTTACATAATCTCCCATATTGAATATTACCAAGTTTGAACATCATGATAAGAAACCTCATATGCTTAAAAGTATTCACACATGACCGTCTATATACCATTATCCATATTATATTATGTTTTATGACTATAGAATTGTAGAGACCCAATGATTGACGTACATGGACATTACATTACTTTTTCGGAATACTTAATACATAACAAACATAGACACACAAAGACCGTAATAGTTTAGTGTCTTTGGAAACTTGGAATATAATCTTCTAATCTTGGTGAAAGATATTCAACATCTCCCATAAAGATCTTCCACTTTTATTTTCTTACCTAAAACCATTATTTATATCCTGGGGAAAAGAAAACATAAAAAGGGTGAGCTCAAATGCTCAGTAAGGGTAAGCATAGAGAACATAAAACAATCCATAAACATTTGAATGCAAAATCTTGAACATAAAATCTAAACATCAAAATCTTGAGAAAATACTTAAATATTAGAAGTAAGTAAGGCATATATCATAAAGGAACATCAATATCGATAAAATAGCATAGGAATAAATCATGTAATTGTGGAAACCATTCAGCACTTGTTATGATTTCCATATTATCCAAGGCATTGCTACCAAGACCATCTTAGTGGACAAAGTCCCTTTCTGAATCGAGTTCACTCCTCGTTCCAGTCCTGTATCACTGAACCAGATTAACTTACTGTTCCAATCATGTCTATCTCATGAGATATAAATCTTTACCCAATTAATTGGAGGGAGATATAGGTCCCACACATCTCATAATGAAATCATTCTTACTTGTGCCACAACATAAACATAAATCATTCATCATAACCCAAAGAACAAAATGGGTATCATAAACATCATCCCATCATAACATAATCCATATAAAACAAATGGATATCATTTCATCATAAGAAAAGTGAAAGCATGTAAATCATAGAGACATTATACTTGAAACTTACACATATGAAATAATACCATCTTAGATGGAAAATGGTTTTGATAAAACACTTGAAATGAATTCTTGAGGAAAATATCCTTTCTTATTCAAAATAATTTTCATTTCACAAAATGCCATGAAATTTTAAAAGAAAATTATTTTGTTGAAAATAGACCTGAATTTTTTTGAAGGAAGCTTCATTAAAACAAGGCTTTATAAAACTTTAAAAATCCTTTCATGCCGTATAAGTTAAAAAAAACATTCTTCTCATACTTTTGCCAGAAAAGTCAAAACGTACCTCGTATGGTAAAAAAAATAGATTCCTTACATACCATGTAGTAAAATTCAAAAAATGGGTAAAAAGGGACTTTAAACATACATGAAAACATTTTTATAAAACTTTGACATGGATGATAAATATAACCCCAGTAAATACTTACGAATGAACAATCTCGGATAAAAACGAGATTGGAAAAGTTATCCCTTACCTTAGGTCTGATATGCTTCATACATATCCGAACCTCCGGTATAATGATTTAAATAATGTAATTGAATTATTACAGAATCATATTCATTGTTATGATGTCATAATTGGTTCACTTATGACTTTATATTACCCGTTCTTTTGTAAATTTCATGTTAAAGCAGCGTTTTGGGTAAAATCGTTTTATTTATCGTACGGGTTTGGACTTGTTGTTCTTGATATTATTACTTATATCCTGATTTAATTAATTAAAGAATATAAAACATGATTTATATATAATATATATTCAGTATATACATATATATATGATAGATCGATAAATGGAATGAAATACACCGTTCATGGAGACGGTAGGCCGTAGGTACGCATGGACGCTGTTTTGATTTACTTATTGAATTGAATGGAATTAAGTAGATGAAATACATATATATATATATATACATAAATCAAGTATCATTATTATGTAATATATTTCATGATTACTTATTATATATATTTATAATCATTCATGAATGGTTAACATGGAGAATGAATCTCATTGCGTCGTGGAGACGGTAGTCCGTATGTACGCACGAGCGATGATATCGTTCCCATATTTATTGAATTGAATTGGAGTGGATGATATAATATATTAGAATCAGTATGATGTTATAATAATCATATATTTCCATTATTTACACTATTATACCCATCCAAGTAAGGTGGTGGTGGAAAAACTGATTACACCACGGCGTGGAGACGGTATTCCATACGTACGCACGCGCGGTGATTTCGTTTTCCATAGGATGGATAGAAGGTGAAATAGGGTTGTTTCATATTTATAATAACATATCGGTATTTAATTAATACTGATGTTATTACTTTATAATGAAACAACTAAATAAGAGGAAGTAGAAGAAGAAAGAAACTTGAAAGAATCGGAAGAAGCGATTACCTCTTCTTCAACGCACCTCCTTTAAGCTTCCTCTTATGGAAGTAGAGTTGGTCTTTTGAGAAGACCAGAACCTCCAGAATGATTCTCGTGAAGTGGATAAGAGAAATGGGCAGGGTTTGGCCGAGCTTCAAGGCTCAAAAGGGTGTTAATAGAAGAGGGAAGGGGTGCCCTTTTTATAAGGGAGGAGAGGGGTACCTTTGGAAAAACATAAAATATTATTTTACAATATAGTCATATTCGGTTTATAATAGCTCCAAATTGATTTATTTCGAAGATAAATTGGGGATGGGTAGAAATACTCTCAACCAATAGATTTTATACAAGTTTAGGTTACAATTTTAACCTTATCATTTAGATTTAACTCTAAGTTAAATAATTTAACTTTTACCGTGTCTTCTTGTTTTCTTACACTATATGGTTAATAAACTTACAATAACAATCCAAAAGAACCCCAAGTGGTTCAGTATTAATATATATATATCCTTATATAATTCATTTGGCCTAACCTTATATTTTTAGAAATAAAATAACAATTAATAATATAATATTTTTTTAAAAACTATTTTATGTCAATTTTGACACTATTTGGTAATTGATTTTTTTGAAAATCATAACAGCATGATTAGTTTAAAAAAAGTTAATTAAATAAATACCAATATGTCATATTAATCTATAAAATTAGTGTAATTCATAAAAAGTCTCAAATTACATTTATTTGGGTATTTATAATATCAATTATTTTAATATTTCATTATTTAGGTAATTACTGCATCACCATTGTGTCATAAATAACTTAAATAATTTGATGTCTAAAAATTATAAATAAAACAACATTAGGTAGGAATTATTTTTATCTTTATAATTAACATTTATAGTCCAATTTATCTTATGTATAACCCTATATTAAAAATGATTTAGCTATTAAACTTTGATTTTAACTATTTTAACCCTTCTTTAGATAAATTAATAATAAATGTCCTAATCTAATCCAAGTGTACCTAAATGGTCATATTTTATTCCTAAGGTTGTTTTTGTTCGAATTACACTTAACCAATAGAATTAGGACATGTTTTAGGGTAATAATAATATCATTTTTACCTCTAATTACCCTATTTACTTTTAATCGTGGGAAAAAAGTAAAAAGTTACTATTCACCAAAAATTATTTTCATCTCATTGAACCACATTTTAGTCCTTGATATTAATAGTGTCTCTTGGATTTTTGAAATTCAACTCACAAAAGCGGTAAAATTAAGTTTTATGTGAATTTCCAAATTCTCCTAGGAGGTGGGTAAAAGACGGTGAAAAGTTCAATAAAATTTTTATATATCTAAAATTATTATAAAATGACTACAATGAATTACATTGAAATTATATAGGTATTATGTATCAATTTTGACCTAGAATAAATTTATATAAAATAAATAATTATTTAAATAAAAATTCAGTTTTTAAATAGTAACCCAGTGTTTTCACTATTCATCAAAAATTGAAAGTTTTCAGAAAAATACCAAAAATTCACCCTAGGATAATTTTGATATTCCAAATCCAAAAATGAAGTCCATTTTGAAAGATAAAATTTATAAAATTATAAAAGGTGGGTATTAATATTCATAACGGTTAGTTTTAATAATATTTTATTGGCATATCGTTGTTTAGTGAAACTCGGTATTGCATACGACGCAAGCTATCGAGGAAGGTCGTGATTGCGTGTAATGCAAGCCAAGTCAGGGATGAATGTAGTGCAAGCTCCTTTTGGTGTAGCGTACAACACAAGATATTATTAAAATTAAAAAGAATATTTTTCATAAAATCTCGTGGTGTTACATTCTACCACCCTTAAAATGAATTTTGCCCTCGAAATTCCTCGGGGTTATAAATGGTTTACTACTCAAAAGTTACTTTAATAGAAACCCAAATCGTAAAAAGGAATACCAAAAACAATCTTTAAAAACTAAAGTATGAAACGTAACGGTTACCCAAATTAACTAATCACTGGGTTTCCACATAGGAGAACATAGGTGAAAATATGGATATGGAAGATAAATCTAACCATCATGTTATGATGGAGAGTGGTAGAGAACATGACTATGAAAGAGCCAAAAATCACAAAGCCATAGATTTGTGATGATCTAAGGTACCATCTGATTCATCGGATATAAGGGCACTAGGACAACATTTTTTGTTTTCAATATCATTTCCCTAAAGTTGAAGAAATTGGAATTAGAAGAAATACTTTCTTGATTTTGGTACAGTCTCACCGTTGGTCGTTCCTTGGAAAATTTCCACTTCATCTCTTAAAGAAATGAAGTTGAATTTGTCATTTGTGAAGTATTAGCAGATCATGTGATAGAATGATTGGTCATTCCATCTGTCTCAAACAAAAGGTTAGAAAAAGTTATCAAAAATACATAAGTCCATCTATAGTGAGATTATTCATATATGGTTCCTAAAATGGACTTATACTTCATATATCATACTACTTAATATAATAAAACTGATTTCTACTAAACAGGGACTCCCTGTAGGCCAGTGGTAGGCGATAAAGGCCTATCGCACTTCAGTTGTGGGTTTGATTCCCACATCCTTGTCCGACGCGATGGGTTGTCTCCCATCCTACAGATTTTCCTTTTTCTAAAACTACATTATTATAACATCCCATAAATAATATCGAAAAAAATTCTACCCTTAAACAATTCTATCTGATGTCTAACTTAATCCATTCCAACCTTTAATCTTATCGAGAATACTTCTATCCAATCTCATAGTGTAAAGAAAATGATTACTTGAGAGGTCACGTAACAAGTATGTGAATACCATCATTTATCCCCCATATATCATACGATATATCTTGTTGGTTACATTCAAAACATTCGAAGGCCTTAATCATGTATTCTCTTGAAAAATGAATACCCATTGAACCATAGTAAAAACATGAATGCAGTTAAAAGTTAACACTTTCCACATACCAAAATCCTCAAAATTCTATATACTCAAACCATGATATCACTTAGTCCTTATAACTACCATGAGCTCATGAATACTATCAAACATATTATTTCCTCCTTATCCATTCATTATGTGCATATCATCTTCTTTCCAAAAATATCTAAATAACCTTTCATGGTTACCAGTACCATTCAACATATACTTTCAAATACTTTAGGAAAAACAATAGTATAACAATCCCTGGATGTTTCTTTATTCCATAGTACCATTAAATTACCTATACAACATAACTCTTGATAAACATACATTCATTCCACTAACTTCTTAAACCATTGACCAAGATTCAACACTTCTTTGATCTCATATATCATTTATAGTCTCCTCATCATCATCCACATAAATACTACCCATATGACCATGCTGATTCTCTTCATGATATTTTCCCTTAGGGCATTGGTTTTCATAATGCCATACATTCCACATTTAAAACATATAATCATTGTTGATGTCATAGCAATACCATTATCCTTATCCATGGTGTTAACTGAACCTTTTCCTTTTCACTTACTAGATTTGTGTCCTTCTTTTCTGCACCCAAAGTATCTTTCGGTTCCTTTGAAACATTCTCCTTGATGCCTCTTCCCACATGATTTACATGATAGAAATTGAACTTTCCTTCCTCTATAATCATCATGAAACTCCATCTTTCTCTTATTAGCTGAGTCGGGAAACTTACCAAAGTTGAGATTATTGATCATATTATGAGATTGCTGATTAGGCATAATAATGATATGTGGACCTCCATATCCAATTTCATTCCGTTTCTCATGAAGAATATCATTCCATTGTCTATCATATCCTCCATTATCGTGAATCTTCCCGTTCCCATCCATTTTCTAAAACCCAAAAAAATAGTGTGAGAGGCCAAAATCATAATCAAGGTAGATTACCTTCAATATCTAACATATTAGGTTAAATTCTAAGATCATTACCATAATTCTAGTACTATAACCTATACTTATACTTAACCTTAGGGACACCCCTAGACATACCTTAGAAATATCTCTAGGGATCTCACTAAAGTTCTCGCATCCTAGTTTCCAATGGTTGACTAAACCTTTCCTCTGATACCAACTGTAGAGACCCAAAGCTTGACGTACATGGACATTACATTACCTTTTTGGAATACTTAATACATAACAAACACAAACACACAAGGACCGTAATGGTTTAGTATCTTTGGAAACTCGGAATATAATCTTCTAATCTTAGTGAAAGATCTTCAACATCTCCCATAAAGATATTACCCTTTTATTTTCTTACCTAAAACCTTTCTTTATATCCTGGGGAAAAGAAAACATAAAAAGGGTGAGCTCAAATACTCAGTAAGGGTAAGCATAGAGAACATAAAACAATCCATAAACATTTGAATGCAAAAGCTTGAACATAAACTCTAAACATCAAAATCTTGAGCAAAGACATAAATATTGGAAGTACGTAAGGCATATATCATAAAGGAACATCAATCTTGATAAAATAGCATGGGAATAAATCATGTAATTGTGGAAACCATTCAACACTTGTTATGATTTACATAGTAGCCAAGACATTGCTCCCAAGACCATCTTAGTGGAAAAAGTCCCTTTCTGAATCGAGTTCACTCCTCGTTCCAGTTCTGTATCAATGAACCAGATTAACTTAATATTCCAGACATGTCTATATCATGAGATATAAATATTTACCCAATGCATTGGATTGAGATATAGGTCCCACCCATCTCATAAGGAAATCATTATTACTTGTGCCACAACATAAACATAAATCATTCATCATAACCCAAAGAACAAAATGAGTTTCATAAACATCATCCCATCATAACATAATCCATATAAAACAAATGGATATCATTTCATCATAATAAAAGTTAAAGAATGTAAATCATAGAGACATTATACTTGAAACTTACACATATGAAATAATACCATCTTAGATGGAAAATGGTTTTGATAAAACACTTGAAATGAATTCTTCAGGAAAATATCCTTTCTTATTCAAAATCATTTTCTTTTCACAAAATGCCATGAAATTTTAAAAGAAAAGGATTTTGTAGAAAATATTACTGAAATATTTTGGAGGAAGCTTCATGAAAATAAGGCTTTATAAAACTGTAAAAATCCTCTCATGCCGTATAAGTTAAAAAAACATTCTTCTCGTACTTTTTCTAGAAAAGTCAAAAAGTACCTCGTATGGTAAACAAAAAATAGATTCCTTACATACCATGTAGTAAAATTCAAAAATGGGTAAAAATAGACTTTAAACATACATGAAAGTTTTTTATAAAACTTTGACATGGATGATAAATATAACCCCAGTAAATACTTACGAATGAACAATCTCGGATAAAAATGAGATTGGAAAAGTTATCCCTTACCTTAGGTCTGATATGCTTCGTACGTATCCGAACCTCCTGTATAATGATTTAAATAATGTCATTGACTTATTGTATAATCATATTAATTGTTATGATGTCATAAATGGTTCACTTATGACTTTATATTACCCGTTCTTTTGTAAATTCCATGTTAAAGCAGCGTTTGGGGTAAAATCGTTTTATTTATTGTACGTGTTTGGAATTGTTGTTCTTGATATTATTACTTATATCCTGATTTAGTTAATTCCAGAATATAGAAAATTATTTATATATAATATATATTCAGTATATACATATATATATGATAGATCGATAAATGGAATGAAATACACCGTTCATGGAGACGGTAGGACGTAGGTATGCATGAACGCTGTTTTCGTTTCCTTATTGAATTGAATGGAATTAAGTAGATGACATACATACATATATATATATATACATACATAAATACATTATCATTATTATTTCATATATTTCATTATTACTTATTATATATACTTTATAATCATTCATGAATGGTTAACATGGAGAATGAATCTCATCGCGTCGTGGAGACGGTAGTCCGTATGTACGCACGAGTGATGATATCGTTCCCATATTTATTGAATGGAATTGGAGTGGATGATATAATATATTAGAATCAGTATAATGTTATAATAATCATATATTTTCATTCTTTACACCATTATACCCATCCAAGTAAGGTGGTGGTGGAAAAACTGATTACACCACGACGTGGAGACGATATTCCATACGTACGCACGCGCGGTGATTTCATTTTCCATAGGATGGATAGAAGGTGAAATAGGGTTGTTTCATATTTATAATAATATATCAGTATTTAAGTAATACTTATGTTATTAATTTATAATTAAACAACTAAATACGAGGAAGTAGAAGAGGAAAGAAACTTGAAAGAATCGGAAGAAGAGATTACCTCTTCTTCGACGCACCTCCTTTAAGCTTCCTCTTATGGAAGTAGAGTTGGTCTTTTGAGAGGAACAGAACCTCCAGAATGTTTCTAGGGAATTGGAGATAAGAAATGGGAAGGATTTGGCCGAGCTTCAAGGCTCAAAAGGGCGTGAAGAGAAAAGGTAAGGGGTGCCCTTTTTATAAGGGAGGAGGGGGGCACCTTTGAAAAAACTTAAAATATTATTTTATAATAAAGTCATATTCGGTTTATAATAGCTCCAAATTGATTTATTTCGAATATAAAGTGGAGATGGGTAGAAATAATCTCAACCAATATATTTTAGACAAGTTTAGTTTACAATTTTAACCTTATCATTTAGATTTAACTCTATGTTAAATAATTTAACTTTTACCGCGTCTTCTTGTTTTCTTACACTATATGGTTAATAAACATACAATAAAAAGCCAAAAGAACCCCAAGTGGTTCATTATTAATATATATATCCTTATATAAGTCATTTGGCCGAACCTTAGATTTTTAGGAATAAAATTACAATTAATAATATAATATTTGTTTTAAAAACTATTTTATGTCAATTTTGAAACTATTTGGTAATTGATTTTTTTTGAAAATCATAACAGCATGATTAGTTAGAAAAAAGTTAATTAAATCAATACTAACATGTCATATTAACCTAGAAAATTAGTTTAATTCATAAAAAGTCTCAAATTACATTTATTTGGGTATTTATAATATCAATTATTTTAATATTTCATTATTTAGGTAATTACTGCATCACCATTGTGTCATAAATAACTTAAATTATTTAATGTCTAAAAATTATAAATAAAATACCATTAATTAGGAATTATTCTTATATTTCTAATTAATATTTATAGTCTAATTTATCTTTTGTAAAACCCTATATTAAAAATGAATTAGTTATTAAAACTTGATTTTAACTATTTTAACCCTTCTTTAGATAAATTAATAATAAATGTCCTAATCTAATCCAAGTGGACCTAAATGGTCATATTTTATTCCTAAGGTTGTTTTTGGTCGAATTAAACTTATCCAATAGAATTAGGACATGTGTTAGGGTAATAATAATATCATTTTACCCTTAATTACCATATTTACTTTTAACCGTGAAAAAAAAGTAAAAAGTTACTATTCACCAAAAATTATTTTCATCTCATTGAACAACATTTTAGTCCTTGATATTAATCGTGTCTCTCGGATTTTCAAAATTCCACTCACAAAAGTGGTAAAATTGAGTTTTATGTGAATTTCCAAATTCTCCAAGGAGGTGGGTAAAAGACGGTGAAAAGTTCAATAAAATTTTTATATATCTAAAATTATTATAAAATGAATACAATGAATTAAATTGAAATTATATAGGTATTATGTATAAATTTTTACCTAAAATAAATTTAAATAAAATAAATAATTATTTAAATAAAAAGTCGGTTTTTAAATAGTAACCCAGTGTTTTCACTATTCATCAAAAATTGAAAGTTTTCAGAAAAATACCAAAACTTCACCCTAGGATAATTTCGATATTCCGAATCCAAAAATGAAGTCCATTTTGAAAGATAAAATTTCTAAAATTTCAAAAAGTGGATATTACTATTCATAACAGTTAGTTTTAATAATATTTTAATAGCATATTGTTGTTTAGTGAAACTCGGTATTACGTACGACACAAGCTATCGAGGAAGGTCACGATTGTGTGTAATGCAAGCCAAGTTAGGGATGCGTGTAATGAAAGCTCCTTTTGGTGTAGCGTACAAAACAAGACATCAATAAAATTAAAAAGAATATTTTTCATAAAATCTCGGGGTGTTACATTCTACCCCCCTTAAAATGAATTTCGCCCTCGAAATTCGTCGGGGTTATAAATGGTTTACTACTCGAAAGTTACTTTAATACAAACCCACATTGTAAAAAGGAATACCAAAACCAATCTTTAAAAACTAAAGTATGAAACGTAACAGTTACCCAAATTAACTAATCACTTAGTTTCTACATAGGATAACATTGGTGAAAATATGGATATGGAAGAGAAATCTTACCATCATGTTCTGATGGAGAGTGGTAGAGAAGATGGCTATGAAAAAGACAACAATCACAAAGCCATAGATTTCTAATGATCTAAGGTACCATCTGATTCATCGGATATAAGGGCACTAGGACAACATTTTTGGTTTTCAATATCATTTCCCTAAAGTTGAAGAAATTGGAATTAGAAGAAATACTTTCTTGATTTTGGTACAATCTCACCGTTGTTTGTTCCTTGGAAAATTTATACTTCATCTCTTAAAGAAATGAAGTTGAATTTTTCATTTGTGAAGTGGTAGAAGATCATGTGATAGAATGATGGGACATTCCATCTATCGCAAACAAAAGGTTAGAAAAAGTTATAAAAAATACATAAGTCCATCTATAGTGAGATTAATCATATATGGTTCCTAAAATGGACTTATACTTCATATATCATACTGCTTAATATAATAAAACTGGTTTCAACTAAACAGGGACTTCCTGTAGGCCAGTGGTAGGCGATAAAGGCCTGTCACACTTCAGATGTGGGTTCGATTCCCACATCCTTGTCCGACGCGACGGGTTTTCACCCGTCCTACAGGTTTTCCTTTTTCTAAAACTACATTATTATAACATTCCATAAATAATATCGAAAAAATTATACCCTTAAACAGTTCTATCTGATGTCTAACTTAATCTATTCCAACCTTTAAGCTTATCAAGAATACTTCTGTCCAATCTCATAGTGTAAAGAAAATGATTACTTGGGTGGTCACATAACAAGTACGTGAATACCATCATTTATCCCCCATATATCATACGATATATCTTTTTGGTCGCATTCCAAATATTCGAAGGCCTTAATCATATATTCTCTTGAAAAATGAATACCCATTGAACCTTAGTGAAAACATGAATGCAGTTAAAAGTTAACACTTTCCACATACCAAAATCCTAAAAATTCTATATACTCAAACCATGATATCACTTAGTCCTTATAACAATCATGAGCTCATTAATACTATCAAACATATTATTTCCTCCTTATCCATTCATTATGTGCATATCATCTTCTTTCCAAAAATATCTGAATAACCTTTCATGGTTACGAGTACCATTCAACATATACTTTCAAATACTTTAGGAAAAACAATAGTATAACAATCCAGAGATGTTTCTTTATTCTATAGTACCATTAAATTACCTATACAACATAACTCTTGATAAACATAAATTCATTCCACTACCTTCTTAAACCATTGACCATGCTTCAACACTTCTTTGATCTCATATATCATTTGTAGTCTCCTCATCATCATCCACATAAATACTACCCATATGACCATGCTGATTCTCTTCATGATATTTTCCCTTCGGGCATTGGTTTGCATAATTCCCATACATTCTACATTTAAAACATCTAATCATTGTTGATGTCGTAGCAATACCATTATCCTTATCCATGGTTTTAACTGAACCTTTTCCTTTGCACTTACTGGATTTGTGTCCTTTTCTGCACCCAAAGTATCTTCCAGTTCCTTTGAAACATTCTCCCTGATGCCTCTTCCCACATGATTTACATGATAGAAATTGAACTTTACTTCCTCTATGATCATCATGAAACTCCATCTTTCTCTTATTAATGGAGTCGGGAAACTTACCAAATTTAATATTATTGATCATATTATGAGATTACTGATTAGGCATAATAATGATATGTGGACCTCCATATCCAATTTCATTCAGTTGCTCATGAATAATATCATTCCATTATCCATCATATCCTCCATTATCGTGAATCTTCCCGTTCCCAGCCATTTTCTAAAACCCAAAAAAATAGTGTGAGAGGCCAAAATCATAATCAAGGGGGATTAACTTCAATATCTAACATCTTAGGTTAAATTATAAGATCATTACTATAATTCTAGGACTATAACCTATACTTATAATTAACATTAGGGACATCCCTAGACATACCTTAGAAATATCTCTAGGGATCTCACTAAAGTTCTTGCATCCTAGTTTCCAAAGGTTGACTAAACCTTTCCTTTGATACCAACTATAGAGACCCAAAGCTTGACGTACAAGAACATTACATTACTTTTTTGGAATACTTAATACATAACAAACACAGACACACAAGGACCATAATAGTTTAGTGTCTTTGGAAAATCGGAATACAATCTTCTAATCTTGGTGAAAGATCTTCAACATCTACCATAAAGATATTCCCCTTTAATTTTCTTACCTAAAACCTTTCTTTATATCTTGGGGAAAAGAAAACATAAAAAGGGTGATATAAAATTCTCAGTAAGGGTAAGAATAGTGAACATAAAACAATCCATAAACATTTGAAGGCTAAAGCTTGAACATAAAATCTAAACATCAAAATCTTGAGCAAAGACATAAATCTTGGAAGTACGTAAGGAATATATCATAAAGGAACATCAATCTTAATAAAATAGCATGGGAATAAATCATCTAATTGTGTAAACCATTCAGCACTTGTTATAATTTCCATAGTATCCAAGGCAGTGCTGCCAAGACCATCTTAGTGGACAAAGTCCCTTTCTGAATCAAGTTCACTCCTCGTTCCAGTCTTGTACCACTGGACCGAATTAACTTACAGTTCCAGAAATGTCTATCTAATGAGATATAAATCTTCACCCAATTCATTGCAGGGAGATATAGGTCCCACCCATCTCATATTGAAATCATTTTTACTTGTGCCACAACATAAACATAAATCATTCATCATAACCCAAAGAAAAAAACGGGTTTCATAAATATCATCCCATTATAACATAATCCATATAAAACAAATGGATATCATTTCATCATAAGAAAAGTGAAAGCATGTAAATCATAGAGACATTATACTTTAAACTTACACATATGAAATAATCCCATCTTAGATGGAAAATTGTTTTGATAAAACACTTGAAATGAATTCTTGAGGAAAATGTCATTTCTTATTCAAAATCATTTTCTTTTCAAAAAATTCCATGGAATTTTAAAAGAAAAGGATTTTGTTAAAAATATTTATGAAATATTTTGGAGGATTCTTCATGAAAATAAGGCTTTATAAAACTATAAAAATCCTTTCATGCCGTATAAGTTAAAAAAACATTCTTCTCGTACTTTTGCCGGAAAAGTCAAAAAGTACCTCGTATGGTAAACAAAAAATAGATTCCTTACATACCATGCATTAAAAGTAAAAAATGGGTAAAAAGGGACTTTAAACATACATGAAAACATTTTCATAAAACTTTGACATGGCTGATAAATATAACCCCAGTAAATACTTACGAATGAACAATCTCAGATAAAAACGAGATTGGAAAAGTTATGCCTTACCTTAGGTCTGATATGCTTCGTACGTATCCAAAACTCCTATATAATGATTTAAATAATGTCATTGACTTATTATAGAATCATATTCATTGTTATGATGTCATAAATGGTTCACTTATGACTTTATATTACCCGTTCTTTTGTAAATTCCATGTTAAAGCAGCGTTTTGGGTAAAATCGTTTTATTTATCGTAAGTGTTTGGACTTATTGTTCTTGATATTATTACTTATATCTAGATTTACATAATTCCAAAATATAAAACATGATTTATATATAATATATATTCAGTATATACTTATATATATGATAGATTGATAAATGGAATGAAATACACCGTTCATGGAGACAATAGGCCGTAGGTACACATGAACGCTGTTTTCGTTTCCTTATTAAATTGAATGGAATTAAGTAGATGACATACACATATATATATACATAAATCCAGTATCATTATTATGTCATATATTTCATGATTACTTATTATATATACTTTATAATCATTCATGAATGGTTAACATGGAGAATGAATCTCATCACATCGTGGAGACGGTAGTCCGTATGTACGCACGAGTGATGATATCGTTCCCATATTTATTGAATGGAATTGGAGTGGGTGATATAATATATTAGAATCAGTATGATGTTATAATAATCATATATTTTCATTATTTACACCATTATACGCATCTAATTAAGGTGGTGGTGGAAAAACTGATTACACCACAGTGTGGAGACGGTATTCCATATGTACGCACCTGCAGTGATTTCGTTTTCCATAGGATGGATAGAAGGTGAAATAGGGTTGTTTCATATTTATAATAACATATCAATATTTAAGTAATACTGATGTTATTACTTTATAATGAAACAACTAAATAAGAGTAATTATAAGAAGAAAGAAACTTGAAAGAATCGGAAGAACATATTAACTCTTCTTCGACGCACCTCATTTAAGCTTCCTCTTATGGAAGTAGAGTTGGTCTTTTGAGAAGACCAGAACCTCCAGAATGTTTCTAGGGAAGTGTAGAAGATAAATGGTCAGGGGTTGTCTGAGCTTCAAGGCTCAAAAGGGTGTGAAGAGAAGAGGGAGGGGGTGCCCTTTTTATATAGGAGGAGAGGGGCACCTTTGGAAAAACTTAAAATATTATTTTATAATAAAGTCATATTCAGTTTATAATACCTAAAAATTTATTTATTTAGAAGATAAAGTGGGGATTGGTAGAAATACTCTCAACCAATAGATTTTAGACAAGTTTAGGTTACAATTTTAACCTTATCATTTAGATTTAACTCTAAGTTAAAAAATTTAACTTTTACCGTGTCTTCTTGTTTTCTTACACTATATGGTTAATAAACATAAAATAACAAGCCAAAAGAACCCCAAGTGGTTCATTATTAATATATATATCATTATATAAGTCATTTTTCTGAAACTTAGATTTTTAAAAATAAAATAACAATTAATAATATAATATTTGTTTTAAAAACTATTTTATGTCAATTTGACACTATTTGGTAATTGATTTTTGTGAAAATCATAACAGCATGATTAGTTCGAAAAAAGTTAATTAAATCAATAATAACATGTCATATTAACCTAGAAAATTAGTGGAATTCATAAAACGTCTCAAATGACATTTATTTGGGTATTTATAATATCAATTATTTTAATATTTCATTATTTAGGTAATTACTGCATCACCATTGTGTCATAAATAACTTAAATTATTTAATGTCTAAAAATTATAAATAAAATAACATTAGGTAGGAATTATTTTTATCTTTATAATTAATATTTATTGTCGAATTTATCTTATGTATAACCCTATATTAAAAATTAATTAGTTATTAAACTTTGATTTTAATTATTTTAACCCTTCTATAAATAAATTAATAATAAATGTCCTAATATAATCCAAGTGGACCTAAATGGTCATATTTTATTCCTAAGACTGTTTTTGGTTGAATTACACTTATCCAATAGAATTAGGACATGTGTTAGGGTAATAATAATATCATTTTTACCCTTAATTACCTTATTTACTTTTAACCATGGTAAAAAAAAGTAAAAAGTTACTATTCACCAAAAATTATTTTCATCTCATTGAAACATATTTTAGTCCTTGATATTAATCGGGTCTCTCGGATTTTTGAAATTCCACTCACAAAAGCGGTAAAATTTTGTTTTATGTGAATTTACAAATTCTCCGAGGAGGTGGGTAGAAGATTGTGAAAAGTTCAATAAAATTTTTACATATCTAAAATTATTATAAAATGACTACAATGAATTAAATTGAACTTATATAGTTATTATGTATCAATTTTGACCTAAAATAAATTTAAATAAAATAAATAATTATTTAAATAAAAATTCGGTTTTTAAATAGTAACCCAGTGTTTTCACTATTCATCAAAAATTGAAAGTTTTCAGAAAAATACCAAAAATTCACCCTAGGATAATTTCGATATTCCGAATCCAAAAATGAAGTCCATTTTGAAAGATAAAATTTATAAAATTTCAAAAATTGGGTATTACTATTCATAATGGTTAGTTTTAATAATATTTTAATAGCATATCGTTGTTTAGTGAAACTCAGTATTGCGTACGACACAAGCTATCGAGGAAGGTCGCGATTGCGTGTAATGCAAGCCAAGTCAAGGATGCGTGTAGTGCAAGATCCTTTTGGTGTAGTGTACAACACAAGACATCAATAAAATTAAAAAGAATATTTTTCATAAAATCTCAGGGTGTTACATTCTACCCCCCTTAAAATGAATTTCTCCCTCGAAATTCGTCGGGGTTATAAATGGTTTACTACTCGAAAGTTACTTTAATAGAAACCCACATCGTAAAAAGTAATACCAAAACCAATCTTTAAAAACTAAATTATGAAACGTAACATTTACCCAAATTAACTAATCACTGGGTTTCCACATAGGAGAACATAGGTGAAAATATGGATATGGAAGAGAAATCTAACCATCATGTTCTGATGGAGAGTGGTAGAGAACATGGCTATGAAAAATCCAACAATCACAAAGCCATAGATTTGTGATGATCTAAGGTACCATATGATTCATCGGATATAAGGGCACTAGGACAACATTTTTGGTTTTAAATATCATTTCCCTAAAGTTGAAGAAATTGGAATTAGAAGAAATACTTTCTTGATTTTGGTACAGTCTCACCATTGGTCATTCCTTGGACAATTTCCACTTCATCTCTTAAAGAAATGAAGTTGAATTTGTCATTTGTGAAGTGTTAGCAGATCATGTGATAGAATGACGGGTCATTCGATCTGTCTAAAACAAAAGGTTATAAAAAGTTATCAAAAATACATAAGTCCATCTATAGTGAGATTAATCATATATGGTTCCTAAAACGGATTTATACTTCATATATCATACTGCTTAATATAATAAAACTGGTTTCTACTAAACAGGGACTTCCTGTAGGCCAGTGGTAGGCGATAAAGGCCTGTCGCACTTCAGTTGTGGGTTCGATTCCCACATCCTTGTCCGACGTGATGGGTTTTCGTCCGTCCTACAAGTTGTCCTTTTTCTAAAACTACATTTTTATAACATTCCATAAATAATATCGAAAATAATTCTACCCTTAAACAATTCTATCTGATGTCCAACTTAATCCATTCCAACCTTTAAGCTTATCGAGAATACTTCTATCCAATCTCATAGTGTAAAGAAAATGATTACTTGAGAGGTCACATAACAAGTACGTGAATACCATCATTTATCCCCGATATATCATATGATATATCTTTTTGGTCACATTCCAAACATTCGAAGGCCTTAATCATGTATTCTATTGAAAAATGAATACCCATTGAACCTTAGTGAAAACATGAATGCAGTTAAAAGTTAACACTTTCCACATACCAAAATACTCAAAATTATATATACTCAAACCATGATATCACTTAGTCCTTATAAAAATCATGAGCTCATGAATACTATCAAACATATTATTTCCTCCTTATCCATTCATTATGTCCATATCATCTTCTTTCCAAAAATATCTGAATAACCTTTCATGGTTACCAGTACCATTCAACATATACTTTGAAATACTTTAGAAAAAACAATAGTATAACAATCCCAAGATGTTTCTTTATTCCATAGTACCATTAAATTACCTATACAACATAACTCTTGATAAACATACATTAATTACACTACCTTCTTAAACCATTTACCAAGCTTCAACACTTCTTTCATCTCATATATCATTTTTAGTCTCCTCATCATCATCCACATAAATACTACCCATATGACCATGCTGATTCTCTTCATGATATTTTCCCGTAGGTAATTGGTTTTCATAATACCCATACATTCCACATTTAAAACATCTAATCATTATTGATGTCGTAAAAATACCATTATCCTTATCCATGGTGTCAAATAAAACTTTTCCTTTGCACTTACTGGATTTGTGTCCTTCTTTTCCGCACCCAAAGTATCTTCCAGTTCCTTTGAAACATTCTCCTTGATGCATCTTCCCACATGATTTACATGATAGAAATTGAACTTTCCTTCCTCTATGATCATCATGAAACTCCATATTTCTCTTATTAGCTGAGTCGGGAAACTTACCAAAGTTGAGATTATTGATCATATTATGAGATTGATGATTAGGCATAATAATGTTATGTGGACCTTCAGATCCAATTTCATTTAGTTGCTCATGAAGAATATCATTCCATTTTCCATCATATCCTCCATTATCGTGAATCTTCCCGTTCCCAACCATTTTCTAAAACCCAAAAAAATAGTGTGAGAGGCCAAAATCATAATCAAGGGGGATTACCTTCAATATATAACATCTTAGGTTAAATTATAAGATCATTACCATAATTCTAGGACTATAACCTATACTTATACTTAACCTTAGGGACATCCATAGACATACCTTAGAAATATCTCTAGGTCTCTCACTAAAGTTCTCACATCCTAGTTTTCAAAGGTTGACTAAACCTTTCCTCTGATACCAACTGTAGAGACCCAAAGCTTGACGTACATGGACATTACATTACTTTTTAGGAATACTTAATACATAACAAACACAGACACAGAAGTACCGTAATAGTTTAGTGTCTTTGGAAACTCGGAATATAATCTTCTAATATTGGTGAAAGATATTCAACATCTCCCATAAAGATCTTCCCCTATTATTTTCTAACCTAAAACCTTTCTTTATATCCTAGGGAAAAGAAAACATAAAAAGGGTGAGCTCAAATGCTCAGTAAGGGTAATCCTAGAGAACATAAAACAACCCATAAACATTTGAATGAAAAATCTTGAACATAAAATCTAAACATCAAAATCTTGGGCAAAGACATAAATCTTGGAATTACGTAAGGCATATATCATAAAGGAACATAAATCTTGAAAAAATAGAATGGGAATAAATCATGTAATTTTGGAAAGCATTCATAACTTGTTATTATTTCTATATTAGCCAAGGCATTGGTGCGAAGACCATCTCAGTGGACAAAGTCCCTTTCTGAATCGAGTTCACTCCTCTTTCCAGTCATGTATCACTGAACCAGATTAACTTACCCTTCAAACCATGTCAATCTCATGAGATATAAATCTTTACCCAATGAATTGGAGGGAGATATAGGTCCCACCCATCTCATAATGAAATCATTCTTACTTGTTCCACAACATAAACATAAATCCTTCATAATAACCCAAAGAACAAAATGGGTTTCATAAACATCATCCCATCATAACATAATCCATATAAAACAAATGTATATCACTTCATCATAAGAAAAGTGAAAGCATGTAAATCATAGTGACATTATACTTGAAACTTACACATGAAATAATGCCATCTTAGATGGAAAATGATTTTGATAAAACACTTGAAATGAATTCTTGAGGAAAATATCCTTTCTTATTCAAAATAATTTTCTCTTCACAAAATGCCATGAAATTTTAAAAGAAAAGGATTTTGTTGAAAATAGTCCTGAAATATTTTGGCGGAAGATTTATGAAAATAAGGCTTTATAAAACTGTAAAAATCCTTTCATGCCGTATAAGTTAAAAAAAAACATTCTTCTCGTACTTTTGCCGGAAAAGTCAAAAAGTACCTTGTATGGTAAACAAAAAATAGATTCCTTACATACCATGTAGTAAAAGTAAAAAATGGGTAAAAGGGGACTTTAAACATACATGAAAACATATTTATAAAACTTTGACATGGATGATAAATATAACCCCAGTAAATACTTACAAATGAACAATCTCGGATAAAAACGAGATTGGAAAAGTTATCCCTTACCTTAGGTCTGATATGCTTCGTACGTATCCGAACAACCTGTATAATGATTTAAATATTGTAATTGACTTATTACAGAATCATATTCATTGTTATGATGTCATAAATGGTTCACTTATGACTTTATATTACCCGTTCTTTTGTAAATTCCATGTTAAAGCAGCATTTTGGGTAAAATCGTTTTATTTATCGTACGTGTTTGGAATTTTTGCTCTTGATATTATTACTTATATCATGATTTACTTAATTAAAGAATTTAAAAAATGATTTATATATAATATATATTCAGTACATACATATATATATGATAGATCAATAAATGGAATGAAATACACCGTTCATGGAGACGGTAGGCCGTAGGTACGCATGAACGCTGTTTTCGTTTCCTTATTAAATTGAATGGAATTAATTAGATGACATACATATATATATACATAAAACCAGTATCATTATTATGTCATATATTTAATTATTACTTATTATATATACTTTATAATCATTCATGAATGGTTAACATGGAGAATGAATCTCATCGCGTCGTGGAGACGATAGTCCGTACGTACACACGAGTGATGATATCGTTATCATATTTATTGAATGGAATTGGAGTGGATGATATAATATATTAGAATAATTATGATGTTATAATAATCATATATTGTCATTCTTTACACTATTATACCCATCCAAGTAAGGTGTTGGTGAAAAAACTGATTACACCACGGCGTGGAGACGGTATTCCGTACATACGCACGCGCGGTGATTTCATTTTCCGTAGGATGGATAGAAGGTAAAATAGAGTTGTTTCATATTTATAATAACATATCAGTATTTATGTAATACTGATTTTATTACTTTATAACGAAACAACTAAATAATAGGAAGTATAAGAAGAAAGAAACTTGAAAGAATCGGAAGAAGAGATTACCTCTTCTTCGACGCACCTCCTTTAAGCTTCCTATTATGGAAGTAGAGTTGGTCTTTTTAGAAGACCAAAACCTCCAGAATGTTTCTAAGGAAGTGGAGAAGAGAAATGGGTAGGGCTTGGCCGAGCTTCAAGGCTCAAAAGGGTGTGAATAGAAGAGGGAATTGGTGCCCTTTTTATAAGGAAGGAGAGGGGCACCTTTGGAAAAACTTAAAATATTATTTTATAATAAAGTCATATTCGGTTTATAATAGCTCAAAATTGATTTATTTTGAATAAAAAGTGGGTATGGGTAGAAATAATTTCAACCAATAGATTTTATACAAGTTTAGGTTACAATTTTAACCTTATCATTTAGATTTAACTCTAAGTTAAATAATTTAACTTTTACCGTGTCTTCTTGTTTTCTTACAATATATTGTCAATAAACTTACAATAACAAGAAAAAAGAACCCAAAGTGGTATATTATTAATATATATATCATTATATAAGTCATTTGGCCTAACCTTAGATTTTTAGGAATAAAATAACAATTAATAATATAATATTTGTTTTAAAAACTATTTTATGTCAATTTTGACACTATTTGGTAATTGATTTTTTTGAAAATCATAACAGAATTATTAGTTAAAAAAAAGTTAATTAAATCAATAATAACATGCCATATTAACTTATAAAATTAGTGTAATTCATAAAAAGTATCAAATTACATTTATTTGGGTATTTATAATATCAATTATTTTAATATTTCATTATTTAGTTAATTACTACATCACCATTGTGTCATAAATAAATTAAATTATTTAATGTCTAAAAATTATAAATAAAATACCATTAGGTAGGAAATTGTTTTATATTTCTAATGAATATTTATTTTCAAATTTATCTTATGTATAACCCTATATTAAAAATGAATTAGTTATTAAACTTTGATTTTAACTATATTAACCCTTCTTTAAATAAATTAATAATAAATGTCCTATTCTAATCCAAGTGGACCTAAATGGTCATATTTCATTCCTAAGGTTGTTTTTTTTCGAATTAAACTTATCCAATAGAATTAGGACATGTGTTAGGGTAATAATAATATCATTTTTACCCTTAATTACCCTATTTACTTTTAACTGTGGTAAAAAAAGTAAAAAGTTACTATTCACAAAATATTATTTTCATCTCATTAAACCACATTTTAGTCCTTGATATTAATCTTGTGTCTTAGAGTTTTTAAATTCTACTCACAGAAGCGGTAAAATTAAGTTTTATGTAAATTTCCAAATTTTCCTAGGAGGTGGGTAAAAGACGGTGAAAAGTTCAATAAAATTTTTATATATCTAAAATTATTATAAAATGACTACAATGAATGAAATTGAACTTATATAGGTATTATGTATCAATTTTTACCTAAAATAAATTTAAATAAAATAAATAATTATTTAAATAAAAAGTCGGTTTTTAAATAGTAACCTAGTGCATTCACTATTCATCAAAAATTGAAAGTTTTCAGAAAAATACCAAATATTCATCCTAGGCTAATTTCGATATTCTGAATCCAAAAATGAAGTCCATTTTGAAATATAAAATTTATAAAATTTCAAAAATTGGGTATTACTATTCATAAAGGTTAGTTTTAATAATATTTTAATAGCATATCGTTGTTTAGTGAAACTCGGTATTGCGTACGACACAAGCTATCGAGAAAGGTCGTGATTGCGTGTAATGCAAGCCAAGTTAGGGATGTGTGTAGTGAAAGCTCATTTTGGTGTAGCGTAAAACACAAGACATCAATAAAATTAAAAAGAATATTTTTCATAAAATATCGGGGTGTTACAAGAACTATATTTAATTGATCTCGTTATTGTATCCCATGGTTCTCATCATAGTGTAGAATTAATATAAACTTCTCAATACAACAGATAATCTGGGACATTATCACATTAATTTTATATAGAATAACAATAAACATGTGATAATATATTTATATTCATATTCACTTCAATGAATATACATGTAATCCTAAGTAAAAATTTTGTTAGTTCTTGGGAACCAACTCCAACAGAGTAAGATGCGAGATAATCTTGAGATAAATTTATTTCCTTAGAAAATAAGATTAGAAAGTGGGGTGATTTTTTCTCCCCCACAAGTATGTGATCTCTTGGATGAGTATGCCCGATGTATATTTGAGGTTAGGCTGGACGAGTGGAATGACCTATAATGACTTGAGAAATGAGATGGGTATCATGACATCTCTTAAGTGTAATTACTATAGGGATTATCCTATGAGGTCAATGAGGCCATGATATTTTTATGACAAGGTTGAGAGATTCCATACCCATTAATCAATGAGCTTGGCCCTCAGAGATGGGTTTGAGATAACAGAACCCATATAGGGTGTTTATGTCATGATGTGACCTAAGGGGCCCTGGTTGGTTCCCCTATGTTATATAACCCTTTTGAGGGTTAGAGTAGGAATGGTTAGTGATGATTGTGGGTATCACCTTAGAACCTTAATTGATGATGTTTTTTAATAAGGATTCAGTGATTGGGATATGATATGCACTCAGAGGCTAACCATGGTTATACGAGATGAGTTGGACAAGTAGTTAACCCATGTGGTTGTTCTTTCAATTATTATTATTATGAGATGAAAACATGTGTATGAAATTCCCCAAATATATGATTATGGGATGAAATAAATTACCTCCCTATGATCTAGATGTGACTGGCGATGAAAATTATTAAATCCCTAGGATGTAATGTTTTTTTGTGAGGATAAGACATTAAGGATTACCTCCCTAGAATCTATATATGTTCAATGATAATGGGATTATAGAGATTAACTCCATAGGATATAATGGTGTTTGGTGATGATGGGATTCTTGGGATTACCTCCTCGGGATCCAGGGGTTTTTGGTGATGATGGGATTCCATATATTACCTCTTTAGGATCCATATATTTTTTTGGCGATGATGGGATTCCAAGGGATACCTCCTTAGGATATGATAGTGTTTGATGATAATTGGATTCTAGAGATTACATCCCTAGGATCTATGGGTGTTTGGATATGATGGGATGCTAGGGATTACTTTCCTAGGATCTTTAGATTTTTGTTTGATGATGTGATTATAGGAATTTCCACCCTAGGATTCGATGGTGTTTGGTGATGATGGGATGCTAGGGATCACCTCCCTAGGATCTAGAAGAATTAGGTGGTGATGTGATTCTTGGGACTACCTATACAGTACCCCCAATTTCTGGTAAGTAACCTTTGTTTTATGATTTTTAAGTACATGAAGAATATGAGAAATGGTTGGGAAAGTTTGGAGACTTTTAAAGTGTCAAAGGAAAAAATGTGGCGATGAACGGGCTTCACATGGTTTTCAAAAACCGTGAGGAAGCCGTGCCGGGTTGGTCACTTTGGACAGAGGAGACCGCACTGTGTGTACACGATTTGGGCAAACCATGCGAGGAGGCCGTGCAGAGAGGCCCTTCCAAGTAGTGACTACCACACGGTTAGCGCACGATTTGACTAACCGTGCGGACTAACCGTGCGTGGGGTCATCTTAGATCCTATTTTTATGGATCTAATTAGTTTTATAATTAAACCCACTCGTTTTTGCTCCTAGAAATCCCTAACTTGGGATTTCTCTCTGTTGAAGGTGGGAGAACACTTACCAGGAATTTTGGAAGCGATCCAGAGACTTGCCTTGGCGTTGAGAGGCCGGTTGATTGAGGTTAGTCTCGTTTCCTTTAGTTTTCTTAGATCTCCTTCTTCCCTCTTGATGGATCCTTATATCTACGCCCAAGGTGGGTAGATCTAAGGTAGTGGATGACTTTTAAGTCATGTTTTGGTTTTGTTGGTACTAGGGGAAGGAATCTAAGGAGGTTTTGGGGAGTATTTGACTCAATTTTGTTGGAGTTCTTCGTCCATTGGTTGGTTTTGCTTAATTTGTTGAGGTAGGTGGCTTCACTCTAGATTCCTCTTTCTTAGAACTTGAAGTCTTAGTTTCAAATTGTTTTCCATGATTGAAATGGTTTGTTTATCTGCTATGAAAGAATGGTTGAAACCCCTTTTTAGTAATGGGTGATGGAAATTTTGGGTTTTTGGAAAGTGTTTGTTGAAGTGAATTTAAAATGGTGATTTTAAACTATTTATGGTTTTTCTGCTTGAAATAAATGGTTTTCTATAAAAGGTTTGATGCTTTATTGAAAGGTTTTGAACACACTTGGTTTTGGCATGGAATTTCATGGGTTGTGGTGTGTGTTTATTTTCATTAGGATGGATAAGGTCGAGAAGTACCCCCATCAAAAGGTTGGGATGGATAAGGGCGAGAAGAACCCCCATCAAAAGGTTGGGAAAGATAAGGACGTGAAGTACCCCCGTCAAGGTAGTCCACTAAGTGACGACTTAGTGGAAGGATAACTCACCACTCGTGAGTATAGGGAGATCCAGGTTCCATGTATGGTTGGTTTTGTGGATTTGTGAAATGGAATGAATGTGCCAAAATATAAATGGGAATTTGATTGGAATCTTTGCTTGGTTGCTTTTCTTGAGAAAGATGGTTTTTGTTGGGAAAATGGTTTTGACATGGAACTTGTTATATTGTGAACTATTTTGGAATTGTTTTATATAAATTATTTTATATAAATGTGATAACATGTTTTATCCTAGAGGAATGGGTTGGGAAGTCATCGGGGAAAACTTACTGAGTTTCATTACTCACCCCCTACTTTGGTACATTGGTGCTTTTGCAGATTTCATATTCTGGGATATTATCAAAGATGATGTGTCACATGTTCATAGCACTACTTAGTGATACTTGGGCTGGTTCGTGATTTTGGATCTTGGAGCTTGTGGAGCATGGAGTTGGGTTATTGTCTTGTACTCTTTTAGTTGTATTTCTGCTATTTACTTTGATTTAGTGTTGGTTTCCACTGTGGTACTTTTGGTTGGTTTGTGATAAAATAATTGGTTGAGTTGTCTTAGCTTTTATCATGCATCATTTAGTTGATTTGTTCGGTTATGGTTGTTGGATCTGTTGAATGTTCAAAAAGGGTAAATCGTCCCCCACTTGTTTTGAAACCCTTCTACATTTATTGCCCGCCTTTGGCGCCTTGGAGATGTCACTTAAGGCATAGTAATGACTCGTTTTACTCTTAAGCCAATAAGGATAAGCGGGTCATTACAACCTATCTAGGATCTAGTGATGCTTTATGACATGGGATTCCTAGTGATGCCTTAGATCCATTGTTTTATAAGATATTATGGGATTTCTAGGATGGTTCCTAGAATCTAGGGGTTATACATTTTATATAGGATTGTTCACGAGATCTCAAGATATTTCTTATAAATCCCGAAGGATAAGTGTCATTCTTGGAGACATCCGACACTATTCAAAGTAGGTATAGTCAATATTAGGTGTAACCTTAGAATCCTATTACTAAAAATAGTCATTTTATTATGGTTCTATATTTTTTATTTCTTCTTAACTCATCACATGTGAATACACTATATTTACTGGTTATGTTTGGGAAACCATTAGTAGTGACATACTGAGTTGTACTCACACCCTGATCAAGAGGACATAACACTTAGGTTCTGAAGAAGACATCACTGTTCATAGGTTTAGGTAGGGAAAAGGGGAATTGTTACATGATTGAGTGTAATAACTTAGATAGAATCTATAGATTTGTACGAGATGAGGCTTGAGGTTGGTAAAAGATCCTCTCATGTATTTTATTTATTTTTTATTTTTTATATGTGATCATACTAGTGGGTGGTTAATTACTAAATTATAGTATGATCACAGTTTTTTATGTTGTATTACATTTTGATATAGTATACTCAGGTGACTTTAATTGTGTGCTTTAAAAGGTTATTATTTTGAAAGTTTTTGAATATTTTTCCATTGTGTTTACTCTAAAATGAGGGTATATCTTATCCATGGTAATACGCTAGACCCTTGCTACTAATTGATAGCCTATGGTGTATGGGGAGGAATTCATAAGGTAATGTGGTGACACTAGCCACACCAATCAGTGGTCTCCAGTTGAAAGATTCAATAGATAAAGTATACCTATAAAAAAAAATTTCATTTTTATTTTTATCTTTTGTTAAAGACAGTAAATTCAATGTTTTAAGGGTTCTAAGTTTATATAAGCATTTATTTTCAATTAAATACTATTCACTGTCACAAATTAGACCACTATTACAATTCTTACTCTTGAAATAATATTTTGTTTCATTATTTTAACCACAAATACCCCTACCCCATCAAGTATAAATACCTCCTCTCACCCCTTGGTAAATCAATTCACAAACACTTATAATTTCATAATATATATCCTATTAACTTCTTATAACTTCATTATGATTATTAGAGACATTTTACTCTCATCCAACACTAAATCCTCAAGGCCCTAGTGAAGTTGGAAAGGAATAAACATCAAAGAATAGGTAATATTATTACATTTTTTCCCATTCAATTTTCATATTTTATTCTTATTTTATTATATAACTATCAAATAAAAACATTCTAAAATTAATTAACCAGTATATTTAAATGATATTAATTATATTAACCTACTATAAAAAAGTTTTTTGTAATATATATAAATATATAATATCTCTCTACAAATCTTTAATAAAGTCTCATTAATGGTTTATTTATCACCTATGAGTATGATGTTAATTATATATGTATTAACAATTTTAGTGCTGGTTATACATATCTTTCCCTCTTTTGACACATCCTATTAGTGGTCAGTTAACTACCTATGATAAAGTTATCAATTCATTACTTATAACTACCTTTATGGATAGTTTGAGTAACTTATTTATAATTTATAAATATTAATTTTATATATTTTTAAGCTTATAAAGGTAATTTTACTAATTAATAAATTACAATGAATAGAAACCATGTAGTAAAAAAATAGGATAATTCAAAAAAAATTCATTAACCATTTAATCATTAATAAAATCATTAATAAATAAATTCTAATGTTTATAATTGATTAATAAAAACAAGAATGAATATTATACACTTATGGATTCATTTTTAATAAACACATCTAGAACATAAAGGAGGTGTAAACTTGATGAAACACAATAAGACCTAAGGCAAGGGGACTCTCAAACCCAACTCTTTATTTTGGTTTTATTTTATCTCAATTAATCTCTTCCCTATGTTTATTATAAATCTCCTTATAAATGTATTCTATTTTAATTTAATATTTTTTATTCTAGGGATATTTCTATCTTTACTTCCTTAAGATGAATTCTTATCCACCATCAATGATTATGGATAAAGAATTTTCTTTTTTGAAATATTAATAATTATTTTTGAGTTGTTTATTCTTCACTTATGACTTATGGTCATTAATTTAACCATTTATTGTCCAAAATAATGTTTTCACTTTTTATTTTGGAAAAATACATGCTTATTCATTATTATATGCCTTATGATATCATTATGAAACTCATTATTTTATTATGGGTTTATTTCATGTTTATGATTTATATTTTATTCCTTTATACGTGGAATGCATGATTATAATCATATTATGATGTAACATGTATATTTAGAAATATATATCCATCCAATGAATTGGTTAAATTGATATATCTATGAGATTATTATGTATGTACTTGATGTTATAGTTTTTTACATTCTATTCATGGGAATGATGCTGTTAGCATTTTCCAAAATGTTATAATGTTTCATTATTATGAATTTGACACATTACATTCCACTTTCAAATGGTTTCCATATTATTAAGATGAAGAACTTATTATTATGATATGACGATGATGATTATTCTCACCCATGTACTCATATTGATGCATATATCATATATCCTTTATTTTTCCTTTAATTTCCGAGTTTTTATCATCATTTATTTGATATATGTCACCGAGATATTATATATGATAAAAATACTACAAAATAGGCCTTTAACAATGCTAAAAATGGCCTTTATTAGTTCTAGAGATGCACTGAAAATCGAAACGAGATTAAAAGACCTTGTCTTTTATTAGTGCCAAAAAAGTGCTAATAAAGGACCAATTTATCAGTACTTTTATTAAGAACAGATAAAGGATAACATTATCAGTGCTTTTAAAAGCACTGATAAAGGACCCATTTATTAGCACTTTCAAAAGGATGATAAAGGACCCATGTGTTAGCATTTTCAAAAGCACTGATAAAGGGGCATACTTTAGTGTGCTGCAACAACACACAATAGAACTAGTGAATTGTGTTGTAATAGTACAATGTAGCACGAGAAACACCACTAGATATAAAAAAATCAAGTAACAATATAGAATTTAAATGAAAGTAAATTTACAACACAAATATAAGAAAAAACACTATATTATAGACATTTCAAACATTTGGTTTATATAATTACATAAGTAAAAATTATTACATACATTAAAAAACAACAATGTTTCATGTATTTTGATAATGAACCTGAATCATGCTATTTCTAAACAAACCACCCCTAATCAAGAAAAATAACACACCTACATAAGAAAAAAATTCTTATGTTAGTAATAATATAAAGAAATAAATTAACCAAAAGTGTTAATTTTAAACTAAACTTTGATTCATACTAGGAACACTATTTATCAAATTGAGTTGTGTTTGATTCTTCCAAATCACACCATTTATTATTCATATTCAAGAATTATCTTTGTTAAAATCAATTAAACATGTATAAGATAAATCCCCAGTGAGTTTGATTGGTTTTCAGTGAGTGACATTTTTTAAACTAAAAAGTTGATTTTAAATTGATAACAGACACTTGGAGTCATACCAGGAACATAGTGTATCATATTGAGGTGTGGATGATTCCTACACATCACAAATGACTTATAGATCCTTAAACTAAAGTATAAAAACAATCTGAATGCATTTTATCAATTTTTAGTAGGTTAGTTTTCCATTTTACTAAAATTGATGTCAATTTTAAATAAAAAGATGCACTTGGAGTCATACCATTCACACTATGCATAATATTGAGGTATGGATGATTCCTACATGTCTAAAATGACTTATGGATAATTTTACTAAATTATAAAAATAATATGAATATGTTAACTTAGTTTTGAGTATGTCACATGTCTTTTTTACCAATATGTCATTTTAAACTAAAAAAACACACTTTGACTTATTCCAGTCACATAATATATATATTTTATGTGAAAATAATTCATAGACATCATAAATTAATTATGAGTCATTTTACAAAAAATTATCATGAAAATCCAAGCGTGTTTGATTGGTTTTTAGTGAGTGACACTTTTTAAAATAAAATGTCAATTTTAAAATGATAACAAACACTTTGAGTCATATCAGGAACATCATTTATCGAATTGAGGTGAGGCTGATTAATAAATTTCACAATTGAATTATGTATATTTTTCATAAAGTATTAAAATAATATGAATGCATTAGATTGATTTTTAGTAGGTTATTTTTCCATTTTACTAAAATTGATGTCAGTTTTAAATAAAAAGATACACTTGGAGTCATACTGGTCACCCCTATATAAAATTGATATTTTTATTACTATTACACATATGAAATGAATTATGGGAAATTTTACTAAATTATAAAAACACTCAAAATGCATTTTATTGGTTTTGAGTACGTTACTTGTATTTTTTTATAAAATGTCATTTTAAACAGGAAATGATAACTTTGAATCATTGCAGTCACATTGTGTATCAGTTTGACATAAAACATATTCATAAACCTCAAAAATATCTTATGAATTATGTTACTTAATTATTAAGAAAGTAGGAGTGTATTTGATCTATTTTCAGTGAGTGATGCTTTTTAACTAAAATGTCGAATTTAAACTGATAACGGACACTGTGAGTCATATCAGGAATATTGTGTATCATATTTAGGTGAGTTTGATTCATACATTTAAAAAATGAAATATATTTTTTTTATTAAATTATCAAAATAATCCAAATGCATTTTCTCAGTTTTGAGTAGGTCATTCGTTCAGTTTACTAAAATTGATGTTAATTTTAAACAAAAAATATGTACTTGGAGTCACACCGATCGTAATTTTCATCGTATTGAGGTTATAATTCTTTCTACATGTCTAAAACGACTTATGGATCATTTTCATAAAGTATCAAAACAATCCAAATGAATTTTCTTAGTTTTGAGTGCGTCACTTGTCTTTTTTACTAAAATATAGTTTTAAAATGGAAACATATAGTTTGCCTCATTACAATGAAATAGTGTATCATTTTGATTTGAAATATATTCCTACATGTCAAAAATTACTTACAAATCACTTTCCTAAATTATCAAGTAAATATTAGCCTATTTGATTAGTTTTTAGTGAGTGAAACATTTTAAACTAAAATATCGATTTTAAACTAATAATAGACACTTTGAGTCATACTGGGAACATCTTGTATTTTATTGAGGTTAGGATGATTCCAACACATGAAAAATTACTTATTGATTGTTTTTGTAAAGTATAAAAACAATCCAAATGCGTTTTATCAATTTTGAGTAGGGAAGTAGTCCATTTTACTAAAATTAATGTCAATTTTAAATAAAAAGATCCACTTGGTGTCATACCGGTCACACAGTGCATCATATTAAGGTTAGGATGATTCATACCTGTCTAAAATGACATATGGATCATTTTCCTAAAGTATAAAAACAATAAAAATTAATTTTCCCAATTTTGAGTACATCAATTTTATTTTTTTACTAAAATGTCATTTTAAATTAGAAACAAGAACTTTGACTCATTTAGATCACATCATGTATTAGTTTTATGTGAAACTAATTAATAAAAATAATAAATTACATGGTGATAATTTTCCTAAATTATCAATAATATATAATCACATTTTATTGTATTTTAGTGAGTGACACTTTTTGAATTAAAATGTCAATTTTGAACTGATAACAGAAAATTTGAGTAATACCAGGCACATCATGTATTAGATTGAGGTATTGATGATTCTTACACGTAAAAAATAACTTATGGATCATTTTTGTAAAGTTTAAAAATAATAAAAATTATTTTGATCTATTTTAAGTAGGTCACTTGTCCATTTTACTAAAATTGATGACACTTTAAAATAAAAAAGATTCACTTGGAGTCATACTGGTCACACCGTGAATCTGATTGAGATGTGGCTAATTACTATACTTATAAAATGACTTATAGATAATTTTCCTAAATTATCAAAACAATATGAATGCAATTTCTTTGTTTCGAGTATGTCACTCGTATTTTTTACAAAAAATGTCATTTTAAACCAGAAACATGCACTTAGACTCATTATGATCACATCGTGTATAGGTTTAATGTGAAACCAATTCCCACACATCAAAAATGACTTATGAATCTTTTTACTAAATTATCAAGAAAATAAAATCATATTTGATAAGTTTTTAGTGAGTTACACTTTTTGAACTAAAATGGAAATTTTAAACTAATAACAGACACTTTGAGTCATACTGGGCACATCATGTATCATATTGAGGTGTGAATGATTTCTACACATTAAAAATTAATTATGTATCATTTTTATAAATTATAAAAATAATATGATATTTTTATAAATTATAAAAATAATATGATATTTTTATTTGTTTTGAGTATGTCAGTTTTCTTTTTTACTAAAATTAATGTCAATTTTAAATAAAAATAAGCACTTAGAGTCATACCGGTTACACTATGTGTTAGATTGAGGTGCAACTAATTCCCAAACATCCAAAAGTCTCAAAAAAAATCATAAATTCTAATATTACAATAATTTACATTGTATTTACTTGTCAAAATTACTAAACTATATATTAAATGAATGTTATTGGATGAAAAACTTTCTCATTATTGAAATCTAGAAGATTCGGGAAAGCTCTTGTGCCCGTTACATCACAAGAAGTCACTATAATGACCACATGAGCTTCTTATACTCTTTTGGATTTCAATGAGAAATGTTTTTATACTAAGAACATTGAATCAATATGATTCCAAAAATATCTATGGAAAAACTAAATCAGTATTAGATAAAAATTATAAGGAAATTAATTTATAAATATTTGATAAAATGATGAGAAAATTAATTAAATTATTAGTAGGGATTCACCTTTTCAGGATGGTTGTATACATTATTGATGAAGTTCCTCTTTGTCATTATCTCGGTTGTAGGTTCAAAGTCCAATCTCTCGTGAGCATGTGAATCTTCAAACAAACCACCCCAACTCGAAAAAAATAATTTACCTATATAATAAAACAATTATTATATGAGTAATACTAAAAAGAAATAAATAAAACATAAATATGAAAAAAATACATTAATTCTATGGAAAATTATTTTACTATGAAAACATAAATATTACCTCTATGATTGATCAGTAGTGGGAACTTTAAGGAAAGTGATAAATTTGAACACTTTAGGGGTGAAAATGTTTTTAGGGAGAAGAATTCTATGTAATTTTTGGTGTAGAAAGACAAGAAAGATGGAAAAACAAACCCAAATTGAATAAAAGAATCCACCTATATAAGAAAACAATTATTATGTGGTTAATACTAAAAATAAATAAATAAAACATCAATATGAAACAATTTATTAATTCTATGGATTATTATTTTACTATGAAAACATCAAGATTACCTCTGTGATTGAGAAGTAGAGGGAACTTTAAGGAAAGTGATTAATTCCAACACTATAGGGGTGAAAAGGTTTTGAGGGAGAAGAAGTAATTGGATGTTTTGGTGAAGAAAGGCATGAAAGATGGATAGAACACCCCTAATCGAACAAAAGAATTCACCTATATAAGAAAACAAATATTACACAAGTAATAATAAAAATAAAAAAATTAATCATAAATATGAAACAACACATTAATTCTATGGAAAATGATTTTAATGTGAAAACATTAAGATTACCTCTGTGATTGAGAAGAGACATCATTTTTGATCTTCTTAAAAAGTCATGAAATATGGAAAAAAATATTTTAAAATAAATGAACTCTATAAGGAATAATAAAAATTAAATCAACATTCCATTATATAATTTTTTTGGTAAAATAGAGAAAGTATATAATAACATTACCTTTAAATATTCCCAAAGGGTTTCCTTTTTTATTGTTTATTCTTACAAGGGATTGGTAACATCCTCATGTGCATAAGAAATTGTCTATATATTAGTCAAACATTTAATTAAGATTATGTTAATATAATAGAGAACACGTAGTATTATGAAGAAAACATAGTATATTAAAAAATAATTTTACCTTTTCATCGAACTATATTTTTTAAAGGTTTTAAGGATTTGGTTCCTTATTGAGAATCCAAATCCCCTCTTTATGGTCCCATATAACATACAAGACATTTTCTACATTGGTATTAACATGAACTTATTGTTATCTACCAATGAAAGAGTCTGCCTTGATTGAATTTTCATCTGACCCGACATTTGTTTTAGTCTTTAATAGGAAAATTGACCAATTATTATTTGCTAGATTTGTGACATAAAATATTTCATTGCTTGTGGTGCAATTATGAACAAATCATCTTTTTTTTATCTTCCATACTGAAATTCACATTCATGAATCCCATTTCTCCAACTTTCATTTCACTCATATTTTCAACCCATTTGCAATGGAAAATAGACACTTGAAATGTTGTATAATCCAACTCGTATATCAATTTGATACTACCAAAATATGACATATTTTCATAAATTGGATTTCTATCCTTGGAACAAGACATGTGCATCACTTTTTCCACAAGTATAACACCCTTTTTTTTCATCTTAAAACATTCCTCATGTTATTTTGTATATAATTTGTAACCATTGATTACAAAACTAGTGTAAGATATAACATTTACATTCAGTCCCCTGGCTAGCCATTGAGGTCATTCGGAAATTGAATTTTGATTTTTAGATAATTCCTTATAAATTTGATCTTAGAACCATCCTATAAACTATTGATTATTCGTATTAGATATCCATTTTTCACCCCTTAATAGATTAAAATATCTAATAATTTCTTTGTGTGATTAAATATATGGATCAACATCTTCACTATTATGTAAAATGTAAAGGTACGTTTTCCACCGCTATATCAAGGTAATTGTAACAACATCTCTTATAAAAATCCCATCACCCATAAAGTGTTCAATGTGATGAGACCTTGGGAGACAGATGTTGTCAACTTATGATAGGTAATTGGTATAGAATTTAATAGCTTCTTCGACAATATATTTATTTTAAATACAACCTTCTAGCCAAATTTGATTCTTAACATACCCTTTCAAAATATTCTTATACCGTTCAATGGCGTAAATCTATCTGTAATAGACAAGACCAAATAGTTGAACCTCTCTAATAAAGTGAATCATAAGGTAGACCATTTTATTAAAGAAATTTAGTGGGAATAACATATCTAATTCACATAATGTGACCTCAACCTTCTTATTCATGATTGGAAATTTCACAGGGTCTATAGATTTACTGCATATGGATTTAAAAAATAAGTATAGTCTAGTTAATGTATGTTGTAAATTTTGAGGTAAAATGAAATATAAAGAAATGTGCATCAAATATTGCATCAAAACATGTCAGTCATGTGATTTTAGTCCTTATAACTTCAAATTATTCATTGACACGACATTATTGTTATTTTATGAATACACTTGTGAAACTTTTACACTATTAAGGAAACGAAAAAACTATAATTTTTCCTATATGGAGAACGTGTAAGCTAATAGAGGAAGAAAGTTTCATATTTTACCCTTCACCGGTGCCAAATCTTCCCTTATCCCCATTTCAATCAAGTCCAACCTAGATTTATGCCATCTTATTTTTCCAGTAACACTTAGTAATATGACAATAACACTATCAAATACATTTTTTCCACATGCATGACATCAAGAAAATGTATTAAATACAAACAATTATAGTATGGTAATTCAAAAAAAAAAAATTGATCTCATCTTCCAGTCTGATTTCATAAGGTTTTTTGAAAATGGTTTACCTAAATCAGTGTCAATATCTTTCACTTTATCAAATTATTGATCAATTTTTATTGGAGATGGTGTTGTACCTTGTTCGATATTCCCATAGAATGTTATTATCCAAGATCAGTATTTATGTCATCAAGGTAAAAATTTATGATTTCTTAAAAACACAGTCTTCAAGAAATTTTTCAACTGAACTGAGTATTTGCATTCTTCACAAATGGGACACCCCAACATTCCTTTAATGCTATAGCCTGAAAAATTTCTATAAGCAGGTAATTCATTTATCATCATGTAAATCATTGACCTCAATATTAATTCTTCACTTCCATTAGCATCATGCATTGTAACACATGTATCCTACATCAATTTCAAATCTTCGATCAATGGAGCCAAATAGAAATCAATATCATTACCGAGTTGCTTTGGTCTAAATATAAGCAGAGACAACATAATGTATTTTCACTTCATTCATAACCATGGAGACAAGTTATAATTTACCAAAATGATGGGACATGTACTATGAGTACTAATATATACACCAAAAGGATATATTCCATCTATAGATAATGCAAGATGAAATTTTCTCGACTCATTTCCAAATTCTGGATACTTGTAATAAGTCTTCTTCTATTGAGAAGAATATACATGATGATGTTGGTTCCCATCATTAATTATTATATCTACATGACATGTCAATTGTCTCATGGTTTCCTGAAACCCATATAGTATTCTAAACCATGGAATTATAATAAATTACCATATATATTTTGAGGGACTTAATTAATTTTTCTTGTATCGATCTGCGCCACACTTATGGAATTTTATGAGTGATTCATGGTCTCTGCGAAAAAATATTGAGACATTTGGACATGCATTTATTTCTTTAGAGATAATTCTGATTGAATATAGAATTTTTTTAGAATCATATTTTAAACATGTTAGTTCATGTTCTTGTAGTAACATATCATTCAAGAGATCAAGTAGTTTGGTAAAGCAGGTTTCACTCCATCCATTGCTAGATTTAAAATTATATAACTTCTATACAACTGAAAATGGTGTGCATTTAGTAAAATTGGTATAAAATAGTCTCTTGGAATAACTATTTAACTTCACAAACAACTTTGGACAATCATAAAGGTCATCTTCAATTTCCATTTTCATTTATTCCATGCGGGTTCTATCATAATTTACACTAGTATTCATCTCAAATGATTCATAAACTAAAATATCATACCAATCAAAGTGAAAATTTAGTTTTTCCTCATGATTAGTCCAATATTTATATCTCTGATCAATTTTGTGAAAAACCAAATGTTCTTCCAACTCTTCCAGACTAATTTTTATTAAATATAAACAATTTAAACACAAACAAAGTATTTGAGAAGGGTCCTATTCATTCTCTCTTGCAAACAAGATAAACTATTTAACTCTATCTTCATACTCTTTTGTCAAATGATTATCATGCATTCACTTTCAATTTATATTAATCTAATTGGATTCATAAAATATTTGTTTTTATAATAAATAAATATATACACATAAGATATTCATTATCAAAGGTGAAAGTTATAGACAATTTTAATAAGGCAAACCCAAATTTTTTATTTTTTAAAATAATTTTAGTATTCTTTGATAAAAATTGGAAATTGATTTTAAGAAAAGAAATACTTCACTATAGTAAGTGTTATATTTTTAATTCATTCAAAGGTGAAATTTATAGACAACTGTAATGATCATCAGCTCATCTACCAAACATTTATCATTTCATTTTGTTTTTTGACACACATCCTGCATCTATTGTGGACATGCACCTATATTTCTTGAAATAATATATGTGGTAGTAATCCATGGGATGAATACTGAATACTGCTTAGAGTAGTACAAGAAAAATAAAAGATATGGGGGATAAGTCTAACGCAACTAAATGCAATAACTATTTAAGATATAAAACTAATGAGTATGAAAATTTTCTATAAAATATATAGGGGATGAGTCTCAAGCAACAAATTTCAATAACAACTATTGTTTGACACACATCATGTGTTTCTTAAATAACCTAAACAAATGAAAATATAATATAGGCAATTAAGGAGTAATAAGAAACCCAAATATGACAAACAAGAATAATAAACTCTCAATCAATCAACTATATGATATAAAAATGTATTGATAAAAATTTTAATAAATAAAGAGTTATTTCATATACATGGACGATAATAATAGATTCCTAGGGGTGGAACCAATACATATCTAAAATTATGAATACCTAATTTTTTCTTCTAATATATATAATTTGATAACCTCAATTTCATTTTTTTGGAACAAGTGGTGTAACAACATAAGGAATTATTAAATTTAATATTAATGGTATATCAAATATTTGAAATCATCTAAAGACTCTTGGGATGTCATATTGCCACAATGATCCATCCTAAGGATTCTAGTGATGCCATAACATTATATCTACCCATATGAAGGATTCTAGGGGGGAATCTAATGCACATTGAACCATCCTTGAGATTTTAGGGACATCCATAAAGAAGTTGGCATAAAGAAATAATAAACATCAACAAGATATATCACAAACAAGGGTGAAAAACACACCAAACCTTGCAACATATATCCCATACACACTAGAATCTATTGAGATAGAACGAATCTTGTGAGGTCACATTTTCTAAGTGAAATTCCCATACTTTACTCATAAATCTAAGTGTAATCACAAAATTAATGGATCTATAAAACTTCACTCCCCATATAAAGTCTATACTACACAAATACTAAAATAACTAGTTAGTTTAATATGATGGGAATCAGTCACACATGCTACCCAATCACCATCATGGAAATTGATACATAAAAAATTATATAGATGATGTAAAATATGATGAGACTTCTACCATATAGTTAAGTCCACTATTTATCCAAATAAAATAAAGCATGATTCATCCAAACTTTTACATTAATAAAAGAGTTGCTCACGAACCCCGTACATTAATTCACAACTGTAATTAATAAGGAAGGATATTCTCGTATGTCCTGGGAGTGAAGTTGGAAATGCTCACAGTACAGGTGTTTCACACTCTAAAAATTTCAAGCATTAAACTGGATGATCTCCATGGCTAAATCTCCAAAATGGAAAACTCACCACACTCACAGTTACAAAACATCCACCACTACTTCTTGAACCATTGATGTTTTACACCCCGAGTTCCCCAAGAGAAAGTAGATAAATACATAAATTCAAGAGAAAGTAGATAAAAACTTACATTCAACCTTTGGATTCATTCGACCCTTGAGTAGTTGAATCTTTGGATTTGTTTGAGGCTTGATTCGAGCTTTGATTCACTGAGGAGGAGCACTGAAAGAGGGTAGATTCATGTGGAATGCTTTAGATATCACAATGGGTTCATGAATGGTTATGGTTTTTTAAATAGATATGGACACTTTTATCAGTGCTTTCAAAAACGTGCTGATAAAAATACCTTTTATAAACTCTTATTACTTAACCACTCATAAAGGATTTATAGTTATAATTATAAATAAATTTTTTTAAATATATAATATATAATATATATATATATATATATATTATAAATAAATATAAATATAAATATTGTAAATGTATTCTTTATTTAAATATATTCATTACAATCTTATAATTATTTAAATATATAATTAATTATTTATAAGTATATAATTTTTTTAAAAAATAATATTTATATCACTATATATATATAATAAATATATATAAATATAAATATAGTAAATATATTCATTATTTAAATAAATTTATTATAAATTTAATAACCATTTAAATATATATAATTAATTATTTATAATTATATAAATACTTTTTAAAAGAATAATATTTATTTATTTATAATTATAAATATATAAATGTATAAATATAGTAGATGTAAATTTATAAATATTTTTTTACAAATATATTTTTAACATTAGTAATTAATATTTAATCTTAAGTGCATGCATGTTAAAAATGATTGAAATTGAATAAATTAGAAATAAGTACACTTTGAAAAAATGGATAAGTTTTGTGTCTGTGCATTGTATATATAAATACATTAATTCTGTATTTGTGAAATAAATATAACAAACATTTAATCTATATTAAATTGAAGAATCAAATGACATTCAATTATATATATTAATCTATGCAATTAATGAGTATTTTTAATTCATATTAATTTTTAATTATAAAACATTATTCACTAAATATATGACTATTTAATAAATCAATATATTGTATTATATGAATCATATTTATATACATTTATATATATCTATATATTAAATATATAATATTTATTTACATTATCAATAATTATCGAATTAATAAAATGTTTAATATTTTTTTCAATTTACTTATTTTTAATTTTTATTTGTTAAATATTTATTCTACATATATCTATATATTTAATATATATTATTTATTAGTATATATAATTTATATATATTGTAATCAATTGATTCATTTTTATTAACAATTATTTAATTAATAAAATTTTAATATTTTTTTTAATAAACTCACTTTTTTATTTTTATAATTATTTCATTTTATTCGGACATTTATCAATGCTAACAAAGCACTGATAAAGGGTACCTTTATGAGAACTAAAAATAAAGTGCTGATAAAGAGTACCCTTTATCATCACTAAAAATAAAGCACTGATAAATAGAACCCTTTATCATTTCTAAAAAAACACTGATAAAAGGTTCCCTTTATCAATGATAAAAATAGAGTGCTGATAAAGGTTACCTTTTATTAGCAGTAAAAAATACTGAAAAAGGAACCCTTTATACCTGATTGTTTTAGTACAGATAAAGGTTCCCTTTTTTAGGACTTTTGTATTGTACTGATAAATCCCAACATAATTAAAGGCCCGTTTTGTAGTAGTATAAGTAGAGTACGAAAGCCTTTAATAAGAATATAGTGTTCAATTTATATAAATTTTAAAGTTTGATATGTATTCATTTTGTATGAACCTAATTTTCTCATGACACCAAACCTATCTATTTTGGGAGTTGTATAGAAATGACACAATAATCATGTGTGAAATATGTGGGTCACTATAGCGTGAGTCTTGGAATGATGGGATACGACTTACGATAACATGAGTTTAACTTCATAATAGGATATTCCATGGATGTATAACTTCTCATGAATATAATTTTATGGATATAAATATTGTGTAATTTTTTTTGAGAGTGGTTCTTGGGATCATTACTTTCCATAGTGTTAAGAGAGTGAGTATTCCATGACATACATGATATATGGGATAATATTATCTAAACTTAACCTTGTGATGGAGGGCTTAGTGATTAGTTAGTCATTATTGTCCTCGGGTAATATGAAAGGAATTTATATTTAAGGGAGATTAGCAAATATATTGGTTAGGTATATTTTGAGTGAGTCTTGGACTCATTATCTTCTTTGACTATATGAAGCCCAATCATGAGATTCCTAGCGTTATCATAATGAATGATCACATCTAGATTGTAATCAAGGTATGAGAATTCCCATTGAAATATAAAAACAACTCTGTTATAAACCAGATATGGGATATGGATTTATCCCTTTTATTTTAAATCATGTGTAAGTGAGAACATGAGATACTTTTGAGATGTTCAATTATAGACCAACCAATGGAAAATGTAATGAAATGAAATTCTAGACCTTGTAAAACTGATTTTATGTTTGATAACTTGTGTTACACGCTACACCTAATTTAAAATAACCAAAACATATTAGAATAAAATTATTAATAAATCTATAATAATCATTAATATGTTAAATTATTAAAAATTATTACCTTTGGAAGATGAAAAATTACTATGTGTTAATATTCAAAGGTTATTTTCAATAAAATCTATTTTATTTATATTTGTATTTTATTTTAAAAAACTAAATTTAAAAATAATAGGATTTATATTTGATAAAATAAAATTCATTTTTTATTTTCTCACATAAAAATTCACTTATTAATATTTTTTGAGTTTTTTATAAAAGGTTGATTTTTAGTTGAAAAATACATGTTTTTGAAAAATTATAATTTTTACGAGTTTATCATTATGTAGGAGTATAATAGAAGATTTAGAAACCTATCAAGTAATAAAATATGTATTTATGGAATAAAATTTTGCATTTTAAAAAATTATTTTAACTTACAAATACCATGTTCTATTTTTTAGAAATAAATTAAAATATTTTTTTAACAATTGTTTTTCAGTATTTTATTCTAATTAAGTGTTTCAATGAAGAAATTAGGTTTTATATTTGTTTTTTAGAAAAATAATTTATATATTTTTTATAATAAACCAATTTATATCATAAAAATTATTATCTATGATATTTTTATCAGGTATATAAACTTCTGAACTTAAAAACACACTTTTTGTAAAAATTGTTTTTACGCTTATGCAATCTAATCATAAAATTAACTTTTAAAACCCTTAAAAATTATATTTTCTTAAAATTATTTGAAAATATTAAATAAAAAATTTCAAATTAGGTAAAAGGTTCAATATTATTTATTTTCATTAAATAATTTACTAAGGTCAACAATTAGTTACCATGGTAAAGTAAATTAATGTAAAAGTTAAAAAGTTAACTGAAAAAGCCCTAAAACATTCAAGTTATTCTCCAAAATGAGTGTTTGAGGTGATTATAAACCTAAAATCATTTTAACATCATATTTGTTTTTCCATTTTACATTGAATTACAATTTTAAATTATTGATAATATAATGGTTACTTCCAAAACTACCTTTATCTTCACTTATAAAAAGGTATCACTTCCACCACTTCAAGACTTAACTATTATTATCATTTATTATTTAAAATATGAATTTTTTTTCCTCCCATAAACCTATCCAACATCTATAATATTTTTAACACATTTAGTTTTCTTAAGTTCTTTATTTCCAAGGAGTTTTCGAAGAGAAAACTAAAGCTTCCAATTTAAGTATTACTTCTACTTACTCTTTTATTTTACTATAGTACTTCATAAATAATATTTAAAATTATTAATATAATGAAATATTTATCATTAGTATATAATTATTTTAAAACAATTATTTAGTCCTTTCTATCCACTAATAAAACAAAATAACATTGTTCATGCATACAGGCAAACTACCACCTCCATGAAGTGATGTTGTTCATTTTTCATCAAAAAATCTCAAGATTGGTATAAAAGATATTTTTTTGAATGAATATGATTTATATGTCCCAAATATAATTCTGAAATCATTATTTTTCACATACCATCTTTTTGTCCATTTATTGAGAAATGTGATCGTTAATTGTTCATAAAACAAACTACCACATCCGTGAATGATGAATTTAATTTGTAATCACCACCCACAATTTATGGTTTTATGAATGTATTTAATGATAATATATTATGTAAATTCAATTTTTAATCATTATCTAAATACATACCCTTAATCATTAAATCATTATAACATGTTACCATTTGGGTCCATTTAACCGTCTATGTAAACGATGTCATGATAATTTTTTCATAAATGATTACGGGATTTAATATAATTTTAATATAATATAATAATGATATATTTAATATTATTTAATTATTATATAAATATGTTTTTAATATTTAAAATATTTATTAATATATTTTCTTTCAATTTTCAAATACGCCAAAAACTAGTTCATCCTATTTTCCATTTTCACAAGCCTTATTAATGTATTTCACCTAATGAAAATTGGATTCAAGTTATCATTGAGAAAATTATTATTATATATTTAATGATATGGTAATTAGGAAATTTATACCACTTAGTGATAATTGATTCCATATTCATTAAGTCTGTATGAAACAAACAACCAAAAGTTCTTACACCCGATATTGGAAAAAAGCTATAATCAGTTAATATATTTTTAATATATGATCATAAAATAATTATAAAAAGAATAATATGTTTATATTAAGTTTTATATATAAAATATTAATATATTTATGTTCATTATACAGGAGGTTAGAGCACGATCGAGTATGTTGGAATACAAGGTAAGGTATTTTCATCTCAATATCCCTTCATTGAGACATTATTTGTAATACACACCTATTTTTATTTAAGTGGTGTGTATACTACCTATTTGATAGATTATATCATGAATTAATTCCATATTTATTTTACTTGAAGTTCAATTTCAGTTTCTTTCTCCTTCTAGAGTTTTAATTTAAATTCTACTCAATCCATAAGGATTTATTTTCACCATATTTCTAAAAATAAAGATCTATCAAATGGGATAAGAAATCTAGGTATTTTTATGCTCATTCATTATAAAGACTCTATAATATTATTCTCCTTTGTATATCTTTTGTTAAATTAAAATTTTCCTCATCTCATTTTAAATTGGAAGTTTTAGAATCTTTTCATCGATGTGGTTTTCAATAAAGGAATTTTTAAGACATAATTTTCATGTATATTTTTATCTTAAATCCCATATTTTTTTGGATATTCCTTAATTTTTTTAAAAAATTGGGAAATTTTATTTTAAATTAAATTTATTTTATTTTCAAATGATTTTAAATAAAATATTTTATCATTTTTATATTGTTCATTTTTGATAAATAGAATGTCGTTTTAATGTTTCTATGTGAACAAATATTTCTAATACATGCTTTATTTTCTTTGAATCTTCCTCTATAAATTTTCTTGATTTATAAAGGAAATTATTTCTTTAAAGAGTTCTAATATTTTCCTCTTAAAATAATTTTATGAGATCAAATATATTTCTTATTATCTAAATTTCATTTTCCAAATGCTCCCTAAAAGTGTTTTTCATCCATGTTTACTTTTTTTGACATATCTTATGCTTGATCAATGATATTATTAAAATTATACCATCAATATTATTTCAATGGATAAATAATAGTATTTTCTTCTATCAAATAAATGATTCATCACTTTTTGTTTTTCTGAATCATCAAATGTTTATAAAGATGGTTTTCTTCCAATGTCTTTCCTATGTGAATACCTTATTATGGATTCCTATGATTAAATGGTGTTCACTTAGTTATTTATATGGTGTGAATACTATGTATTATCATACTTAATGGGTATTTACCTATAATGTTTCTTGATATCACTGGATAACCAATTATTTTCCATGGGTTTATCATGTTATGATTATTGATGGAATCATGAACATTATATTTTTGTTATTATATTTTAAAATGATATGTAACTCATTTTATTTTTATATTTTATTTATTATATGATGTATTATTGACTTATATTGGTATATATGTGTATGGATATTGATAGTTTGGGTCCTATATCACCCTAGTGTGAATTGGTTTAGAATTTATATCTCATAATACAAGGATATTAAGCATAGACATTTTGTTTGTTCAGAATATGAAGTGTCAACATTTTGTTTGTTCATAAAAAAGTGTTGGAATTTTGTTTATTTAAAAAATAAAGTTTGGGAATTTTTTTGTTCACAACATAAAGTGTGAATATGTTTTTTTCACAATATGAAGCATGTACATTTTTTTGTCCACAACATGAATCCTGAGAATTTTTTATCAAAACCATGATGTGTGGGCATTTTTTTTGGTCACAACAGGAAGAGTGGGTGTTTTTTTTGTTCACAACATGAATTGTGGGTATTTTTTTTCTTCAAAACACGAATCATGGGAAATATTTTTCATAACATGAAGCATGGGAATTTTTTATATTATCAATATTATAATTTACCCATTCTAATGTTTTTTTCAATGTTCCTCATTATAATAGGTTTCAAGGGAATGTTAAATTTCCAAGCCATATGCTTATTATTATTCTCCATATATTATATTTATTATCACATTATTTCACACACTTTTTTCCATTTTATATATTTTACACTTGATATTTCATGTACTTCTATCATGAATTGTGTAAAATGTTCATTATTATAAGTTATTTTAAAGATATATTCCTCCCATGTTCATGTTTTCTTATATGATTATGATCTAACACTTTATAAAATATTGATAAGTCTTACCTTATTGAGAGTTCAATATCACACCTTATGTTTTTAACCTAGGTTATAAAGGTGAATATGACATTGTATATATATAAAAGTGGATCTAGTGTGTCTCAATTATGGATAAATCTTCACAAGTATCATAAAATAAGTTTCTTATGTACCTGATACTCAAATCCACTAAACCTTTCAATATTGGTATTTTGAGATAATTTATGAGTTGTAATGTTTATCCTATCATAATGTTTTAAAATAAATATAGGTTTATCTCACATTGTATCAAATATAGTATTTAAATAATTGTTTTTAGAACTATATCTGGGAGTATGGGTCTGGGGTGCCTCAAAAAATTAATGGAATGAGGTATGAATGGTGAAAGATATAAGGACATTATGGTGTTATTATAAAATAAACAAGGTTTCATAAGGTCTATTATTGAGTTGAGTTAGTCTACTCATAAGGGTGATAATGTGTAAACTTTTAATGACTATTAATTGTGTGAAATTATAGAATAATTATACATAATGATAATGAGTTGAGATACTCAATGTAATCATGGAGGAATCTGGAGAGCTCCTCAATTGTGGCACGATAGAAATTTTTTGGAAATTGTGATACTTCTCATAGGATAGTGTGGAGTCTAAAGTATGTAAGAACATATAATTCACAAGTTATTAATTAAGGTCACTAATTTTAAGGTACATAAATAAAAACATGAGTTTTGTGGTGTTATATTGCTGGTGGAATGAGACAATGGTATTTAGGAGACCCATATCATCCTTAAACCCTAGATAATGGCCCATGGATGTGGAACAATCGAGTTACAAAAAGTGTGGATCATGTAATAATGATAATGGAAATACTATGTAATGGATAACCACATAAATTTATTATGGTCATGACCCTCATCTTAATAATATTTTGGTGAAAACCGATGTTATGTGAACATCATACCCAAACTACGATGGTTGAGGTTTCACATCAGTGCTTAAATTCATATAGATATGTAATGATATGTGAGTGGATAATATCTAAATTTTAATATTAGTATATAAACATCAAGGGTAATTCATTACATTTAATAACTAATGGATTTTATATTTGAGAAATTTATTGGTGTGGTGATAGATTTAGAATAATATCAATGCTTGTAGGATAGAAAAATGCTTCATAAAAAAGTAAGGATTTATGTGATAAATAGTGTCTCTAATGGGAAATTACATGCTATAGGTTTATATGATCAAGAGATTCTCAAATATTTCATTGATAATATAGTTTCAAATCATAGATTAATTATGGAAACCATTGGAGTGTGATATCAATAATTGTATATCTTACCAATTTCAATGAGATAGGGACATCATCATGGAGGTGGTGGATCTAGTCAGTTCCATGGTGCATGGATCATGGATTTTTTAGAGGAGATTAGTGTCATGGAGTAATATTTGATTATTTTCACATGTGATATAATACCATAAATTAAAACTTGAATCAATCACATCATTAAAGTAATGATTATTTCATATAATATATCGTGATGTGAAACCTTTAGATAAAATATTATTTTTCTATTTTAGAAGTGGTGGTGGAATGACTATAACTAGTAGGATAATATATATAGAAAATTAATGTAAAATATAAATATCTAGTGTAGTTTTGTAGAGATATACAAGGACACATATTAAGGATTAGAATAGGTGTGGTAGGGAGTTTTTAATGACCAATGTTATCAATTATTGTTTGAACTTGGAGATAATGGATTCTAATGGAGTGGGATATAGAATAAATTTTAGATTTTCATGTCATATTAAGATGGATGGGATTTTGGTGACTCTTTATAATTGAAATGAAGGGTTATGATATAGAGCAACACATGGAAAGTATTGGTAGAGGGAATTCATTATTTGATAGAAAATAATTTTTTTTCGGAATGTGGTTGTAATAGAAATTTGGTACTCATTTCACTTTTATTAGGTACTTGGAAGAGAAACTAGCAAGGGCATACCACTATTTTGCCCACTGAGTAGTTAGTAGACTTTAATCAAACACACAATAATAAACTGGGCAGCTAGTGTAGAGGAACTAGGTCCCTAGTAAACCTAGGATATGTTTTCTTAATAAGAGAAAAAAATTGAATGTATATTTTTTAAAAAATATACCCCTTCAATAAATATTATTTTGAGTCGGTCAATTGGATTAAGGGGGTATCCCTTTCCCTTTTTTATCTTCCCCTTTTCCACATTGATCCTTGATGGTTCATGAGAGTTTTGAATCACTATTGTGGTAAGTAGTATTCCCTTCTTCTTTTCCTTTTCCTTTTCCTGCATCTCCTATGATTTTTTATTATTATAGCTTAGTATTTGGGTCCAAATTTCATTGGATCATGGTGAAATATAACATAAGAGATGATAATTATGTGTAAAATGATTACATGAGTATGAGAGATAATGAAAAAACTTTTTCTATAATTTTTAATTATTATTTTTGATTATGAATGAAATTAAATAAATATTTAGAATGATAATTTAAAGATTTAAATCGCAAGATAACCTAAAACATGCCTCAAGATTTTAGAATTTTGTTGTATAAGTTGTTGTCGTGTGGAGGCCAGTAAATATTGGAGTTTATGGATATAAAGGGCAATCGAGGAAACAATGAAGTAAAATTTTTCATAGAGGATAAATATATAAACTGGTTGGTGGACTTTAATTTTTCCACTTTTGTATATGATTTTCTATGTGGTGTAATGTTTTAGTGAGGTTAAGAATATGTAACTAACCCAAGTGAGTGATGAAAGGGAAAAATTGATATAGGAATTTGGAATGACCTATTTTGATAATGGAGGTGATTATATCCATATTCCCTTAGTAATTGCGTCATTCTGGGAAAAATGTTGAAATACCCCATCGAGGGTGTATATCCCTGGTTAATATATTGAGTGAACTAGCGAGGTCTTGGATGTTGATGTGAGAAACTTTATGGAGAGAAATGATCTTCTTGTGGGATGAGTGATTGGTTCACCCAAGTTCTCTCATAGGATTCAAGTTCACCAAGAGTGGTGACCTACTAACAGGGATTAGGATCATCAAAAGAGGATCTAGTATGATTATTACAATTTAATATGGGATTAAACTAATGTTATAATAGTGGGATAACCATATGGTGATCAGTTATCATTGGGGGTTCATGGGTGGTGTGAGTTAGTGATGACTTATATAGGTTAAGTCACCATGTGTGAGTTTAAGAGATTAACCCAGATAAATGGCAGAGAGAAAAGTCAAGTCACATATAATTATGAGTAATAACCTTCCAAAGATAGAGTATCTTATTATTTAATAGATTATGGGTCTATTTTGAGAATATAGAGACATGAATCATGAGTCATGGTCTAGGGGTATGTGTAGAGACTTAGGATTTTTCTTGGTTGAGACTTTTCTCATTTTTGAGTTTCATAGTTTTGAGCCCTTTAAATTAGTAAAATATTATATTTTCCTTAGTTAAAGACTGTAGAATTTTTTATAGTCTTATGGGCCTCAATATGTGGTAATTAAACTCATGATGAGTTTTGGTATAATTCTAATGTGGTTTAATTTTAAGGGATATTTAATATTTAATATATATATATATATATATATATTTCTATTAGTGTGAATATTGGTATTTCCTAAATGGATTCCTAATTAAAAATTTCAACACTATAACTATGTCAAGATAGGGGTGTTTTTCCTAGGGATTATAATTTAAGTGATCAGGTATCTAGTCCTATAGAGATTCATTTCACATTTTTAAATTAAAAACTTGGTTGACACATTTAAAGTGATATAAATTACACTTTATGATTCTTTTCTAGGTTTATCTCTCTATGATTTTTATAAAACCTAGAGGAGAGATGAGTGTAGGAGAGAAATTATTAGAGGAATAAAATGATGTTTTAGATCAAAGGTGTCTTCAAATTACATCAATTAATGAATCCATGGATCTTCAACATTTCACCATGAGGGGGAACTCTTTACTATTATTTATGACTTTTTATCCTAAGATTCTATTCTCTTTACGTATTTTATGAATCAAACATTATTTTGTAGTGATATCATGATATAAACCCTTGAATATTTACATTTTTGAATTTTCATAAAATATTCACTTACATTTTAATTATTGATTATTATCAAAGTGCAATCCAAATTTCAATCTATGAAAAATCGGGAAGTTTAAAATTAAATCCCATGTCCTTTTCATCATTTTTATTAATTTAATAAAATCCAAATTTTATATTATTGTTTGAATTATAATTAACATGCGGTTTTGATTCTTAAATAATCCCACCATAAATTTATGGATATAGTTTTCATATTGGTTATTGTTAGAATCATTTTATTATTTTGGGATTAACTATGATAATCATTGGTTGATAAATATTTTTTATTAATTGTCACATAAAATAATGATGGATTATTTTTTTTTGATAATTAATGACTTATAATGATAATAAATTTTAGAAAAATTATTATTGAAACATTATTTTACTATTATTTTAAATAATAATTGAAATATAAATATTAAATAAAACCATATTCAATATACAATGAGAGGAAAAAATTGGCCATTCATTAACCACCGAGATTATCCCCTTGATTTTATTCTTTCAAATTCCATTCTTATAAAATCCATTCACATTCGTGCATCATAATGGATATTGGTTTGACATTTATATGACATGATATAAGGATGAATATAGTTTAATGAATATTAGGTCTATTTAGTGTGGCAGTGGAAAGATGAAACTTTGAGGGACATATATGGTGGTTGAGTAACATGAGAATGAAGGTGATGAATACCAGAAGATATATTAATGATCAATGGTGGTAACAAGTATATGTGATGTACTGAATGATTCATAAAGTTTTGGATGCAATAAGAATAGAAAAACTAGCTGTGGAATCAACAAAAAACTCATATATAGAATTTTACCCAACTACATGATATGTTGTTTAGTGAACACACTCTACGTATATCACTATATGGAGAACTAGGGGTTTCACGGTAATATAAATATCACATGGGGTGTGAATCTAAGTTATACACCATTTATGTTGGTCCATGTGACTTATGTGTGTACAAAATTACACACATGGATAATCAGATGGTCTTACATGTCAGATATTCCAAGGTACTCACTGAGTACAATGGAGACATGACTTGGGTAGCTTTATTAATACATTCCCGATTTCTCCCTAGATCCCATATGATGTGTACCATATTGGGATCATTGTTTATAATGACCCCATATAAACTATTTAGTGTTAGTACACATATCATGCATATAGGATTACATGTATAGTATTCAAGCAACATGACTTGGAGTGTACTAGAAGTACACACCCAGATTGCACAGTGAGTCTTACACACCTTACTCTATATTGAAAATGTTGTGTAGGTAAACTCAAAATGTATTATATGGTAAAAAAATATTCCCAATCTACTAATAAGGATCATACATTATGTCCTAGTTAGTACATTATGTTTACTATAATATCTTTAGTTTTTTACATATCTTCTCACCCAATTATGAGAATCATACACATGAATAGTTCATTATGAGTATTTTTTTTATTTAGAATGTGATGGTGTATATATTCTCAAAATGGGGATTTGTTTTTGAGATATTGTTTTAGAATAGTAGGTCCTTTAACTTATAGAGATGATAATGGGTATAGTGAGTGATATAGTTGGAGGTGACACGGGTTTGATTAACCTTAGTGGAGTACCCATTAAATGGTATGAATTTTTATTCACCTAGGGGAGTAGATAACCCCCCATCATTATGAATTATAGTTCATAGACATGCACACCTAACATGGGGTGTGGTAAAAAGAAAGTTTATAATGTTTTTTCTGGTGAAGCATAGTGGTTGACCAGAGTTGTCTCACTTAAGGAGTTTCTTAGTTCGTTCACTCACTTAATCAAATTCACAAAAACTATTTATTTCTGTGGTTTTATTAATTTATAAAAAAATGATAAATATTTTTGGGTTTTTTATTAATTTCTAAAATAAATATAAGACATGCAATATGAAAAATTCTAAACATAAATTAACATGAAATTTTAAATAGAATGATCTAAGAGGGAAATAACTTGTTCCTAAGGTTTGTTTTGGGTTTATTTATTATTTTAGAATTTATTTTGATAACCCAATCATGAAATTTCCTGATGAATTACTATTATTTTTATTTATAAATAATGAAATCTTGAATGGCTTAAACACTCTCAATTCTAACTCCTCCTATAATCATGGTTGATGACACACCTTGGTCTTGTGTGCTTCATTATCAAGGACTCGACTCTATCGATGTAATTTAATCCATTTATTGTCTCAAATCCATCTTGTAAAGAGCTAACCAATGGAGAGAGATAAAAGAGATTAAAAAAATATAAATAGATTTATTTTCATTTCATGTGGGGACATTCTCCATACCATGCATGTTACCCACATCTATTAAAAACTCAAAAAAACTTAATGAAATATTTAAGAACACCTTAACCTCCCCCGATCCATGCCTTGGGTTTGCCTCCCATTATTGGGAGTAAGAGATCACTTGGTGAAATGAGGAAGAAGAGAATAATAAAATAAAATATAATAATGATAGAAGAAAATAAGGGGAGAAGAGAAATAAAATAAAAAGAATAAAATAAAATGAATTATGATGAGAAAGATAGATAGAGAAAAGAATAATAATAAAATAAAATAGAAGATGAAAATATAATGAGATTTAGAAGAAGAATAAAATAAAATAAAGTAAACAATATATATATATATATATATTGTTAAAATAATAATAAGTATAAATAAAAAGAATATAAAGAAGAGAATAAGGAGATGAATAAAGAGAATAAGGAGATGAATAAGAAGAGTGGTGGATAAAAACACATTGGTATAAGATGAAATTAAAATGCATGAATTATTTTTATTAAAAGAGAATAAAAAAATACATGGGAAATAAAAACTTAAAAAAATGAAAAAATGAAGGAAACAAAGGAATAGGGGGAAAGAAATAAGTTGGATTCAGTGGGATCCCTCCTCTGGGTGGTGCTAAACTTTTGGAAATGGGAGATCTTCTCTTTTTATAGGCAAGAAAAGGATCCCTAGGGATCCTCCATCAAAGCCCAAGAATTATATATCTTTAAAGAAATTAAATAGATGATATCTATCCTCTAATACCCATGTGGTATTTATCAAAAATGAAAAAACCTGAGTATTATGGGTGTTTAAATTCACTATGTGTGGATCGGGATTTTAGATTTTTTCATGGGAACCAGGTGTCATGCATAGTGGCGTGGGCTGTGGCAGGGATGTTTGAGGTGTAACATCGGAAGAAACAAGCATCCTCCTCCTCATTTGCCCATTTAGGTGGCCAGATAAGCTTTGAAATAGTCTCAATGAGGTTTTCTTAACACCATAGGTGATCAGTGGTGGTCTTTGTCCTTGGTAGTAAATATTGGATCAATACAGAGATTGGGAAGTGGCTACAATGATGTTCTTGGGTGCTTGTAGTGGTGGATGGAGAGGAAAAAGGCGGTGGCGAGTGGTAGAATAGGTAGAGATGTTTTACCCAAGTGTATATGAGTGATTTTAGGTGGGATGAACAATATCCTCAAAAGGGTGTCCCACATCAAATCAGTGAATGTTTCCATGATACTTTATAATAAAATCCATAATACCATTACCATAATGAAGTCGGACCACCACCACAGGCTATGCTGTCCCAATGAGACTTTCTTATTAACACCATAGGGATATCCCCCCTACATCAGCAATCTTGACTGTGGCCATGTTATACCCATGGTTTTACCACTACAGGCTCTTGTTCATGAGATCAATTCCCACAAGCACCATTTCCATCTGGGGCTATCCCTCCTGCGGGCTTCACAGCTGGCTGGCCCCCATAGGGCTGGCTATATGGAGTGAGCCCATGGTTGAGGGATGTCCCTACCTATACATTATTTTAAGTAAAGTAGTTACCTAAAAAAATATAAATAAGTAAACTATATTCAAATTTCAATTCAACACTTAATATGTTTATCAATATAAATAATAAAAATGAATTCTGAATTTGAACTCTTATCATTTTTGCCCAATTTGAATAATTTTATTTCCATTTTTATAATTTCCCATTCAGCAATAAAGCAATGTAATATCAGGGAATTTAGAACATAAATTCATTAAAAACCATTTAAATTTGTTTAAAAATATGAAAAAAATTAGTGTCTCAAATACCCCTACACTTAAACTATGCTTGTCCTTAAGCTTGAAATCTAAACATTAAATTAATGACGGAACCAATTTTATCAATATTCAAATTTCTAAGTAATAAAATCAAAAAATTTTCAATGTCAAATCAAAATTTCAAAAATATACCTAAAATATCAATTTAATTTCTAAATTTCCAAATAAACAATTAAATCAAGTATTTTAATTTTCCCCATTTTAAGATGCTGGAACTTATATTCTTATATATTCAAGTTCCTCAATTAATTATTAATAAATATTCTAAATAATTATTTACTTCACTTTTAAATATTTTATATCATCAGTTATGATACAATTCATTTAGAGTTATTCTCATACCATGAGAACATGCTCCTTATACATAGAATTTTAAGGGAATTAATTGCTATAATTGTGAAAAAAAGGCACATAAAATCATGAGTGATTTTAATTAAGGTTCAAATGTCTCTGAGGATTAAGGTTGGTATAATATTTTTTAAAAAAAATTTAAGGCTCAAGGAGTAGGTTTATCTCTTAAATAATAATGCATGATATTCAAGGTAAACATATCATGAAATTATCCCCCTCAATTTTTAACAATTAAAAATTACCTCAATGCTTAATGTAAAGATTATGATCAAATAAAGCATAATGAATGATTAGTGTACCCTCTTAAATATTTTTTTTCTACTTTTATACTTTTTTTTAAAATATATTTTTCATTTTTTATATTTTTCAAAAGTTATGTTTATAATAAACCTCACATCCACTATGTAACCACATATGATAAAAATAATAGGTATAATAATAGTAATTTTTGGTTTTCCTAAATCACAACACATTCTTTTCATATATTTTTATGGTCATTTTTTCATTTTATTTTTTTATCTAGTGGTGAAAAAACAAAGAGTACAATGAATATATCAAAAACCTTTCTTTATAACCATAGTGTAACACCCCCATACTTATTCCTTATAATTAAAATCATCCCTTCCACCATGATTTCCTTTAACCCCATGCTTTAACTTTAAAATATCCTGAAAATACTAAGAGGAGGGTAAGAATGGGTAAAAATGGATTGAAAGATAGATCAATCCATAAAATTTAATTCATGGTTTCTATGGTTTAAAGAAAGATTGATATAAAGGTTGTATTTTAAGGATAAAATATTTTCAAAATATTCCTTAATCATTTTAAATGTTATTTTCAAAGTCATATCTTTGAAAAGTTCAAATGCAAGTTCTAGTCAGTGAGATGTCCCAAGATCACTCAAGAAATATTCTTAAGATTAAATAGGAAGTAATTGGTCAATAAATATGATCAGTAATGGGAATATGAAATTGAAAAATCACTCATGACATGTTTATTAATAACAAATCAATTCACCTGAATTTAAAAAATTCAGAGCATGATTTTTTTGGGAAGATTATTTACATGAATCAACCAATTCACTTAAATCACATGTGCTCATTTTAATATCCATTCTTCACATTAATCATCTAATTTTTCATTTTACTCATTAAATTTCATTACTATTGAAATCTAATACATGAAATTATTGGATTACCAAGAAACTAATTTCTCTTAGATAAGTCAAGTAAAGCATAATTCAAGCATGATGTAAATGAGGTATTTTAAGTATAAGGGATTTCTAAAAGATTCTTCAGTCATTTTAAATGGTCTTTTGCATAGTCATATCTTTTAAAAGTTCAAATGGAAGTACCGATAATTGAAATGTCCCAATATCCCTCAAGAAATATGCTCAATATTTAAAAGAATGTAATTGGTCTATAAATACTCTTAAAAATGGGAATAAGTAATTGGAAGATAAATTATGACCTGATAAATAATAACAAATCTGTTCACCCGAATTTTAAAAATTCAAATCATGAAAAATGTTTGGGAAAATTCATTTACATGAATCAACCAATTCTCTTAAATCATGAGTTCTCATTTTAATATCCATTCCGCACTTTAATCATAAGATTTTACATTTTACTCATTAAATTTCATTAACATTGAAATCTAAAGCATGAAATCACAAGATTCCTAAGAAACTCATGTATCCTAGATAAGTCAAGTAAATCATAATTCAAGTATGGGAATGAAATTCTAGTTTAAGGTCAAAATAGGTTTCCAAGACAAAAATTTATGGATTTTAAAAGATAATCATAAAAGTGAAATACCTTTCCCATGAAGGTTAGTCCTGTATCCTCACTTTTTTAGGGTTTCCTTATTCTATAATGATACTAAAAAAGATAATTACTTAATTAAGAACAAGGATAATGTTATTTAATCTAAAAAAGATAGAGGGAGTGGGGTTGTATGCTGGACTACTTTATAAGACTAAAATTGAAATCTAAGTTCCTAGAAAAATATAGATAGATGAGTCTCAGTATGATTCCCCAGGTGGGCCCCAAATTTTTACTACATCTAGAGGAGAGTACCAGATTTTATCCCTAATCCAATGGTGGATGAATCTTATTTGATTTGAACCAACACATGTGGATTTTACCGACTTTTTCTTTTTTCCTTCTTATCTAGGAATGATCCTTGGATAGAGTTTATGATATCCATCCACTTCATAATTAATTATAGCTTTCATAGTGGGGGTAGGATGAAGTATAAATCATACTCCTTCTTGGTGCTACTTGTGAAACCTTCTATTTCTCTTATAGTGATGGATCAACATGGGATGGATGAATTTAATGATAAAAGGGAGATTAAATATGTATTTTTACTTGAATAAAATTTATATTTTTAATAAGTGAGATCTCCCTTTCAATACGAGAAGCCTCTTTATTGATTTCTTTAGGCTCACCAACTTGTAATTCTTCATGGGTATCTTTAAATGTTTGTTCATAAAAACCATGGATATCCATGTGATCCTCAATAGGTGTATGTCCAATTTCTTCATCTTCCTCTAAGGCATAGAAAATATTCTCTGAATCTATAAATTCAAATCAGTGGGAATTAATACTAAATTCATATTGAATAAAATAAATTAAAATAAAGTTTGAGATAAGATCAACTCTATGAATTTGTTTGGTTTCAATATCTTATTCAGCGTAGAGTGCCTCTTGAAGTTGATTCTTAGTGGATGGAGGTAGGTATTCGGGTTACTTCATCTTTAAATAAAATTCTTGCACTTGGGTGGTGTCTTCCTTTAATGGTGTTGTCTCTTCTTCTTTTCAAGGTATGTGGAGATCAATTAGTTCCTCACATTCATTCTATAATTCATCAAGATCTTGATGATCTACAATATGTATACCTGTAGGAAAGTATTCCTCCCTGGCCTCCTTAGGTAGATCAAGGAATATGAGTGGTACATCTTCTAGTTTAGGTTCATGTTGTTTGAGGGATAGATTGAAGTTCTTAGTTATCCAATCCATTATTACTTTCAAATGTTTCACATTCTTTACCATATTTTGAATATCATATTTGAGTTTCTACTCAGACACTTTCTCCTACAATTATTCTGGGGTAACTTATTTAAATAAGTTGGGTGAAAACAAGGAACACTCTTCTTGTGTCTTGGATACTTCTTGATAAAATTATCAAAATTACTCCCAACATTCAGTTAACTCTCTAGAAAATCCATCAACAACTGGTTACTTGAGGGTCTCTTTAAGATGCTAGATGAGGTCCTTCAATTACTCTATCCTAATTTGGATTCAGGATCCCCTAATCTATCTAGCCCATACTGAAACAATTTATTTTATAGATCAGGGTGCTTCAGCTATAGGTTCTTGCACCTCTAAGTAGTCATTCCATGCTAAATAGTAATCATTTGAATAAATCAATGGTAAATATTTTTTTTTGTTTTGTTTATTTTTTAAAGTAATAAAATCTATCAATATCATGAAAATAGAAAAATTAAATTAAACTAATGATTGGATATATGGTAATGGAACCAGTTTTAATGTGAAAACCTATCATGGGGTTTGGTCAAAAGAAAATTTTAAAGTTTTTCTTAGTGTATCATAATGGCTAATCACGGTCATCTCTCTTGAGTATATTCTATTTTTATTCACCCACTTAATCTAATTCACATAAACTATTTCTTTTTGTGTTTTTTATGAATTTATGAAAATAATGATAAATATTTTTGGGTTTTTGATTAATTTCTAAAATAATTATAAGAAATGTAATATAGAAATTATAAAATTAAACTAATATGAAATTATAAATAGAATGAGTTAAGAGAGAAATAACTTGGTATCGATGTAGGTTTTGGAATCAATAATTATTTTTCTTTTTTTTCATTTATTTTTAAAATACAATCATGAAATCTCATGATGAATTACAAATTTCTTTATTTATAAATTTGAAAATCTAAAATTCCATAAGAACTCTCAATTATACCTCTTGTAATCAAGGTTGATGGCATACCTTATTATATGGTGTTCCATATTCTAGGAACCAAATCCATAAATGCCATTTCATCCATTTATTGGATCAAATACATTATATAAAGAGATAACCAATTGAGAGAGAGAAAAAATATTAAATAAAAGAATATAAATAGATTGAGTTGCATGTCATAGGGGAAATTAACCACACCCATTCTTCTAACATATATCACAAATTAAAAATAATCTTTAAGAAAAATTCAAGAACACCTTGACCTTTCTTGGGATAAGACTTGGGTCAGCCTCCCATTATCGATAGTAAGAGATTACTTGGTGGAATGAGTAAGAAGTGAGTGATAAAATAAAATAGAGTAATGAGAGAAGAAAGTAATAGGAGAAGATAAATAAAATAAAGTTAATAAAATAAAAAAATAATTGGTATGAGAAAGTTAAAGAGGGAGAATAGGATGAATAAAATATAATAGAAGAATAAAATATAATGAGATTGAGAAAAATAATAAAATAAAATAAAATAAACAAAATAAATATACATAATAAAGTTAAAATAATAATAAGTAAAAATAAAAATAAGAAGAAAAAGAGAAGTAGGAGAAGAATAATAAGAGGGGTGGATGAAAACACTTTTATAGAAGAGGAAATTATAAATAATGATTTTTTTATTAAAAGAGAATAAAAAAATTACACGGGATATAAAAACTTAAAACAAAAATAATATAAAATGAAAAACTAAACAGAAAAACTTGCGGAAGATAAGCATGCGACCTTCACTAGGATTCCTCATCTGGGTGGTGCCAAAATTTTGGTAGTGGTAAATATCCTCTTTTTATATAAAAGTAACGGATCCTTGGGGATCATATTCCTTAAAATACTTAGGTATTTTGGGTTTTAAAGATATGAAATAGAAGATCCCCCTTGAGACTCGCATGGTATTTATAAAAAATGGAAACACTCGAGTGTTATGGGTGTTTAAATACCCTATATATAGACTAGGATTACAGAGAATTACCATGGAAGATTAGGTCATCATGGTTGTATGGGATGGGGAAGGGATGCTTGAGGTGGAGAAGAAATAGTGGAGAGCATCCACCTCATCATATAACCTTCAAATTGGCCAAATGAGGTTCAAAATAGGTTTACTGAGGCTATCCTAGGAACCAATGGCGATCAATGGTGGTCCATGGCCTTGGAAGTGAAGATTGAAATGAGACTAATCTCAGGTGGTGGTTGTAATGGAGTTCTCTTCTACTTACAGTGGTGGAAAACAAGGAAAAAGGAAGTGGCATGTGCTAATATGTTTTATCCAATCTCGGGTGAACGATTTTAGGAGAGATAAACAATAACCTTAAAAGGGGAATCCCACATCGAATCGGTGAATGTTTCTTCAATCCTTTATAATAAAATACACGGGATCATTACTGCAATAAAGAAGGACTGGGGTCCGATAGACCACTGATGCTGCCATAGACTGACTCATTCTAACAAGTCTTTCCTTCTACCATCGTAGGAATATTCCCCTTGCATCGGTGCTTTCGGAAGCGGCCACACTATGCTCATGGGTTCACTACCACATACCCCTATGCATGGGCCTGATGCCCCCATAAACCCCTACCAACTTGGGATAGACCTATTGTGGCCTTCACAGCCAGCTGCCCCCCATGGGGCATGCTATGTGAAGTGAGACCATGGTTGAGGGCTGGCCTTACCTGGCCATTATTTTTAGTAAAGTAGTTACCTGAAAAAATATAAATAAGAAAAGTATCTTTAAATGATAATTCAATAATTAATAAATTTATCAATAAAAATATTAAAATGAATTCCAACTTTAAACTCTTATCATTTTTACTTAATCTGAATCATTTTATTTCCATTTTCATAATTTACCATTATTTAGTAAAACTATGTAATCTAAGGGAATTTTGATAATAAATTCATTAAAAAACATGTAAATTTGTTTAAAAATATGAAAAAATGAGTGTTTCTATCTTCCAAATATGGATTCATTAACCCCCCATCTGATGCATAGACCATACAATGAGGTACTAGTCCTCTATTATGTTTGGTAGCACCTCTAATGACATAAAAACCTCAATGAGGCATGAATACCAAAATATAATTACAAAGACGGAACTTGGGGGTTATAAAGTCCTAGTAGTGGTGAATATGTGTGAAATAGATATTATGGTTCTTACATCACTTCATGTATGAGTGATTTTTTTTGAGATATGACTTATAACTGAGCATTTAACTTTGGGATTTATGAGTATTTTAATGTACCAAGTATCTTCAGTTTCTAGTGAGATACATTACACTGATATATATATATATATATAATAGAGATTCATATTTTCCTAATCCACATTTTTATTGTCCTTATATCATATTCCGAACCTTTATGTAAATTTTTCTTTCTTTTAGTAATTAGTTATAGTTGACTTGTTATTTCATTTTTACCTTGTGTTTTAATGGAATCTAACTTGGCCTAGTTATACTCACCCATAAATGGTAATTTTTCTAAAATATGTTGTGTCTACATATAAAAATAATATATTAGATATGGCCTTGGTATATATGGAGCTAGTTTAGCTAGTGGTGATGATGCATAGTAGCATATGGTGGTACATAGTGGAGATGGTTACTATTAGAGTTTGATCTAGGAGTAATTATAACGAGGAGATTTATTCCTCTACATAGAATCAGTTATACATAGTGATATTTTATAATTTGTATCTATTTTAAACTGATGTTTGGAAGAATAGTAAACATTGGTTCTGGTGATATCTTTAAGCTTAGTGTTAGAAACGCTAGAACATGTGCCTTATAGGGAGGTAATTAGTAGTTAAAGTAGAACTCATCGCGCCTCACTCTATAAGCTCTTATGGGTGTCAGTATGGGATCTTGAGTTCATTACCTATAGTAAAGTTTTATGTGTATCTATTTTTTTCATGTGGTATCATTTGGGTTTCTCTTTAAATATGGGGAGTGTAATGCTGTCACATTTCATACTATTGGTAACTATATTTTCTATGTTTTATAATGAATTTTTGTGGTTTTTGATTCATGTTACGAAGATGGGTGGAATAAGTATAGAAAATTATTTTTTATAGAATATTCATGGGATTACCATTATTCAAACTTATAATTTTGTTGATGATTTTCTAGAACAGATCTGAATTGAATGACTTTTACAAGGAGGTAAAAAACTAGATAAGGTAATTTGAATATATCTGGTAGAAAAGGAAACTCTATTCCTGTGTGGTTGTGCCTTGAGTTCATATAGATCTTGGACCTATAGAGTTGGATTTAATTCATGTGATAATGGGTTGTTTTCCAGATAATATTGTTTTATGGTTTCTATTTTGGAAGCACTAGTTTTATTATTTTTATTGATGAATTTTTTTAAATGTGGGTAGGATGTAACAACCTAGATTTTTCCTTAGTCAACACTTAGTTTATTTTTTATTTTCAAAGTCCCGGGTCCTCTAAAAGGATAAAATGGTAAATTTTACCTAGTGAACGAACTTGTAAAAGTTTTTAGCAGTCATTCCAGTCTTAGGATATGGTAATTACCATCAAGCCAAGAATTTATGGAATTATAATCTAGTTTAATTTTTTGGGATATTTATTTTTATTATATATATATATTCTCATGATCAAGGATTTTATAATTTCCTAAATAGACCCCTTGATGGAACTCTAACATTATGGTTATGTCCTGAATATGGTGTTTTAACTTGGTGTGGTATTATTTAGGTGATTAGGTATTTGTTCCTAGAACGCACTATGTCAGGTCATTAATTTCAACACCTAATTAGCTTCTTTAGAGCGATATAAATTCCTCATTATGAATTTCCTTCTAGGTTTATCCATCCATTCTTGGAATAAAACCTATATAGTATATGGGGAAAGGATATCTATTTTTGAAGGAGGAATCCAATGATATTTTGGATTGAAAGTGGTTTCACATGGCATCAATGAACCAGTCCTTATAGCATCAGCATTTCATTAAGAGGTAGGAATATTTACTATTTTATTTTCATCATTTATCATGTAATTCTACTCTATTTCCCTCATGTTTTAATCCAAAATATTTAGTGGTGATATCATGATAAAAACCCATGATTTATTTTTTAATTTTCACTAAATATTTAATTATGTTTTAATTAAGAATTATTCATGAATTTCAATCTGAATTGTAATATATATAAAATTGGAATGTTAAAATTAAATTCCTTGTTAATAATTTTTATTGATTCAAGAAAATACAAACTTTATATTATTATTGGATTGATAATTAATATTGGGTTTTGATTCTTAAATAATTACACCCTAAATTTTCTATTTCATCCTTCAAGTTGGTTATCATTGGAATAATTTTATTATTTTGGGATTAATTATGATAATAATTTATTATTGAATATTTATTATTAATTATGTCATGAAACAATAGTGTATTATTATTTTGGATAATAATTAATTTCTTATACCAATAATTTTTTGGAGGATTATTGTTGACACATTCTTGAACTATTATTTTGAATAAAAATAGTAATATCAATATTAAATAATGTCACAATTGATATGAAATGATTTATGAAGAAAATGAATTCATTGAATACATATATTATCCAATATTTTCCCTCACACTTACATTATTATGAAATCCATTCATTAGCAGATTTTATAATGGCCAGTAGTTTGATATTCAGATGACCCTATGGGAGGAAAAAAATAGTTTAGAGAAATCAAGGTCAGTCTAGTGTGACAGTAGTAAGGGGATAGTGTAGGTGAAATGTATTGTGTATAATTAATGAGTGAATGGAGGTTATGACCACCAGAGGAGAGATTATAGTGAGAAATTATGGTATTAGGAACAATATATGCATCATAAAATGCATTAGGTAGTGGATACAGTGATAATGGTGATAAAATATGTACAAAATTAGATCTATAATTTGAACCAACCACACAATTTGTATTCAATAAAACACAAATTATGTATATCTCATCAAGTAATTATAGGGTTTATAGGGTATTATAAATATCACACTGCCTATGACTCTGAGTTACATAAAGTAAATGTTCATAAGTGTTTCTTGGGAATGTAATAAAGCACACTATTAACTAGATGAACCTATACACTATATGAGTCAAGGTATATACCATATAATGTAACATACCCGACTTAGGTAGTTTTTTAAGTACATGCCTATGTTTGTCATTGGCATCACACACCATGTACTCAAATGGGAACATAATTTATGTTGAACCCACATGAACCATTTAATGGCAGAACACATTTTGTGTATTTTGGATTACATGTTGTGTTTTTTGGTGACACCACTTAGGATATACTGAAAATACACCACAAGATTTAGTAGTGAGTACCAAACACCATGTACCCTACTAGACATTCAATGTAGGCCAACTCCATATATACAGTATGGTGAACGAAAATTACCCAAATACCAAAGAATATCACATATAATATCCTGGGTATTACCTGTATTAGACTGTACCATCTTTAGTGATCTATATATATTCTCACCCAGGTGTCATAATAAATTAAATGAATAAAGTATTATGATAATTTTTCTCTAAAAATTGGATTATTCATATCTATTCATTATCTAGGGATTGTTTTAAAGGTGTTTTTAGTATTTTAGGTTCCTCAACTTGTGATGATAATGATGGATTTAATGAGAGAGGTGGTTGGAGTAGACACAAGGTCGGTAAACCTCCAGTCACATACTGATTTTTGATCATGGGTCCTCCATATACTTAGTAAAGTAGGTAACCTCCTTCATAAAGGGGTGCATGTATTCCACATATAGATTCAATAACCTTTATGACCAATTCATACAACAAATTATGGGTAATGGTTCCTCCATAGGTTTCAATACCCCATGATCTAAATTCACTCATGAGCAAGGCACATGTCCCCTTTAAAGTTAAAGAGAGGTAGTTTGGGAATTATGAGTAATGCTTAGTGGTGATTATGTGTAATGAGAATGTTATGGGTCATATATAACATTATAAATATCTATTTACCTATGGGTAATACTTACAATGGTGTTATTGAATTTGGAATTTATGATCCATTTTATGTACGAAGTATCTCTAGTCTTTGGAAAGATACGATCCAATAAGGAATTAAGTGAGTGAGGTTTATACTTATCTTATCCATGATAATATTTAATTTAGAGAATATTTTAAACCTTTGGAATAATTTATTATTTCTTTAGTCTTGGGATGGATCTGACTTCTTGTTCCATCTTTACCTTATGTTTTTAAGGAATTTTACTGGTTATGATTATACTCACTCCATCACGATCGTTTTTCCCATATGTGTTTTGTTTTTGTAGATGATGCATAACATGGAGATGACCTTGGTGGATGTGAATCTAGTGAATCTATTAGTGTTGATTCATATCATAGTATAATGGTATATGGTGAAGAAAATTACTATTGGAGTTTTATCTAGGAGTCCTTACAATGAGGGGGTGTTTTACCCTTCTTGAATTTAGTTATAAATTGTGATATTGTTTTATGCATATGTATTTTCCATTTGTGTTTTCCCACATATCATTTTTATAGATAGAAATTTTCTCATTTATGTATCAATTAAAAAATTATTTATTTATATATTATTAGTTGTTATTGGATATATATTGTGTATTGGAGTTGCATAATTGTTGAAAGTTTCTATAGGCTACGACCTCCCATGAGTATTATTTTTTTGGTACTAATATTAATATCTTAGCTTGTTTGAGGTGAGAGTGTGGTGTCATAATTGATTTATTTTCAGTCTATGAGGGTCCCTAGTAGTCCATTAAGTTGTAGTCTACATTAATAATGTTAGTTATCAGGACTAATGAACTAATAGTAGGATGTTTGTGACTGCCAAGTGAATTAAATTATATAATATATGAAATATGATCATTGATAATAGGTAAGGGATAGATGGAAAGTATGCCAATATACACATACATTAAATATGGTAAGATATTATTCATGATCTTGGGATGTGTAGTGAATTATCCATGATTGTGATTTCATCCCAATATTTTTTATATATGTGATATGTTTATTTCCCAAGGGAAAACAATGATGATATAAAGCATGATGTTTAAGAATTTAATGAATGATAAATATATATATGTCAACTATAATTAATTTTTTTATTATTATAGGATAACCATTAATCAAGGAAAAAAATATTTTTAAGAAACCTTGAAATCATGATCATAATGATTTCAAAACTAAAATCATATAATTCTTGAAATAAGAAAATGTACACCTTTCACCATAAAAATGATACTATAGATTACTTCTTTATATTTTTTATGATAATCAAAAAGGAAAAGCCAAAGGGTTCTTCCCTTCGAGGTGTATCCATAGGAAGCATCAAATCACCTATACTTTTGGATGTGATTCTTTAAACCTTCATGATATTCTAGAATCTCAAAATCGAAGAAGGATAAATAGAGAGCTTTGAGGGGGAATTCTTCTCAGTAGATGGTTTTTCGAGAAGATTATGCACATACATTACCACTGTTGAGACTCTTAAATATTCTATGGGGTTTCTCCTAGAGCAATGAACCTGGTTCATAAAATAACTTGTACATTTCATAAATATACAAAAAATACCTTCAATTAAATCTCATGTAACATAAATCCATAAACATTCAATCTATTTCATCTAGAGAAACAACTCATCAATGATATGATATATGTGGGAGGCTGTGAATGTAAACTCATTAATATTCGAGGGGCTAGAATAAGTCATATCAGTTTATAAAACATTGAACCATTTAATACAAGTCATTATAACTTAACAAACCTATAATATAATATGAAAAATCAAGATAGTATTTTATGACATCCCTTTATCATCAAATAAAATATAGTAATCGGATAATAAAATAACCCCTTACCATATTCTTGTTGTACTTTATAATAATATATATCATATTTTTTGACATCTATAACATTAGGGGATATTACTTTCAATCACCCGCTTACACTAATGCCTAATATAATTTCATTCAATTTTACCTTATATCATATCATATGTGATATCTTGTGAAATCATATCCAAATATCTTTTTTACATATTCCATAACACGTTTTGAAGGTTATATTTAACCTCACTTTGTATTACATAATATGTAATACCATGTGAAAATACTATCCCATTTTTTTTGGATAAATGTCTAAAATAATTTTAGAGAATCTCTCTAATTCAAAATCAATCCCTATTTGGTCAAAAATAAAGTGTGACCCCATGATCCTTTTTAGAATTGATAATAAATATAAATCCCTGAATCCATAAATGTAAGAAATGAACAACCTTTAGAAAGTCGTTAATGCTAATGAATATACAGAAGGAGTTAGCGTGATCTCCATAAAAAAATATATCTCTATACTCATGTCCACCTGATGCATCACATGATAGTATACATTTTTATATGCTCCCTTTGTAGAAGATTTTGAGTGATCCTAAGACATGATGTATGTTAATCCCATATAGAATCCTAAAAAATTCTCAACTCTCTAAGTATTGACTAACTAGGTCAATTAATACATCACATGTCATTCATCTAGTAGATTAGTACATCGCATTCCCCCTCATCAAATTATAAATGCACATCATATGTACCGTCTAAGTATGGATATATATTTATTCATTCTATCTCAATCAATGCCCCAAACTTTATACTTTTCACATGAGAGTAAAAATATCATCTTGGTTATACTATAACCAATTATATGATAAACAATATGTCTGACCCTCCCCTGATTAAATAAGACTCAAGGTTTTCATAAGAAATCTATAAAAGTATGGAGGTTATTATACAATGTATCTCACCAACCATAGGGAGTGTGGATTAAATATGGAAAATTCACCCCTAGCATACCAAAGACATAGTGTATTAAAATCAATGTGGTATCTTCATGGGTCATCTAGTGGATATTTTTTGTGCCTCATGATCATATTCTATATCCTGATATAAGATTCCTACTCAAAATAATATTAACATTTCGTTATAACCTATAATACACCATGATGAAAATATCTTAGGGGTAAGTAATAATCATTATTTTAGAGGTTAATTATCATTAAATTTCATGAAATATATATCAAACAAAATTAAGGAATAAATATATATATAAAATTCATTTTATATGATACATTTTATGTCCTTAAAACTCTTTTAATAATACTTAACAAAACCCCACCTAAGAATATATTTATCAAATCATATATGATAGACTACCAGATAAACTTTATATCTGCTATAATTTTTGTATTTTTTCGCTCATTACATCTATATTTAATCCAAGCCACATCTCTTTGTGACCATCTGATAAAACCCTCAAACTAAAATATTTATAAGAAACATATATTAAATAATCATATTAATATAATGGTGAGGCTTAGTAATAATATTACTAACGTTCAATTATTTAAATATATTCAAGATCTATCTTTATAATATCTAATATTATAATTTTAATAACTTCTATTTTCTACTAAGAACTTTTTTATGTGCATAATCATCATCATTTAATGCCTTTTCTATCCCAAATATTCCTTTAAATATATTGGTAATTAATAATTTACATTATATCCTAAAAATTTTAGGATATCTAGTGAAGTCCACTAGGTCATGGTAAAAAATGTAAATTTTAAATTTTTTTAGAAACATATCATAATATTTTTAGGATATTAAGTAATTTGTTTTGTTTTATTGGCATAATATTTTACTTGTTAAATTTGAATTTATTAAGTCAAATTATATTCACACTAGCCTCTTATAAACTATATACTTTTCAATATATTATGTTCAAATATAAAAACTAATTTATTTTTAGGAAATAACTTTTATTTAATTTTAATGGGAATAATTAATGAATAATATATTATATCCATATCATATATGGTATTCAATGTGTTTAGAAACTTTTATTGAAGAAATACATTATAAAATATGGTGGAATCATATTCCTTAACATTATTGGATAAATTGTTTTCCTAGATAAAAATATTTATATCCTTATACCATTTTATAATGTTTTATAATTGATTAATCATAAACTATATGTATTAAAACACTTATATCATTCATTCAACAACAATTTTTTATAATCTTTTCTCAGGAGTAAAATGAGACAAACAATGAACATGATTTGAAAAAATAATTCAATATTAAAGTGTTCCTTGCATCCAAGTCTTTAATTAAATAACCATTTTTCTCCATTACTTTAAAGAAAACATCAATCTTCAATCTTGAATTATTTATTTACTTCCTACCTCTTGTATATTTATAACTCTTGTAAAATATATAGTTGGTACTATAACCTTTTAGAATAAATAAATTTAATTATATGACATTAATACCTAAATTGGAATCTAAACATGTTTTCTTATAACCTTTTATGTATTTCTTATAATTTCTTCTCCAATGGATAATATTTTAATAAAAAAACATTGTCCCACCTTATTATTCATTGGATTATTTGGTGGTGTGGACTCTCCAATACCTATTTTATTCTCTCTCTAGAATTTTTTTAGTATTATACTTTTGTACCATTATAATGGAATATGATATTGAACTAAACATATTATAATTATATATACTTAACATTTTATAAAGATCAGGTAAAAATTATTTGAACTCATTCATATTATAATTAACAATAAACAATCAGAACCTTTCTGCTAGTTATTGAAGAATTATGCCTATGGCCAGATCGAGTCTTAGAGGTGAAAAAAACCCCTCCAAGTCATTTAGGAACCTAATAATATTTATTAAATAAGTTTATACTGAGGTTTATTAAACTATTTTTCATTGAAAAAGGAACTTTTACACCTCATACCTTTCATGCCTAGCTATCTATTGATAGAACCTTTTTCAAGATATCTATCATCTTATAAGAATCCATGGTTTCATTTTTCTTTTTCATTTATTCTTCCATGGTCTTGAGTATGAGTTTAAAGACTTATATTTAATCCATTAGATTATTATTATATGCATATATGTTCATTTTTAAACAGTTTCACCAACCATATATTAAGGGTGGGGTTCTTCCAAAACATTGATTTCCCTTCTTGCTTGAGAACTATTCTCTAGTTCTGATACCAACTAAGCAAGTTACTATTGTTTAGTTTTTATTTATCCAATATTGATCTCAAGGTCATGTTTGATGATGATAAATATGTAATTATATACAATATATGTTTTTATCATATGATTATCATGTTTTATATTCATTGAATAAGGAATTTTAATTAATGTACTCTGACTAAAAATAATAACCCCATACATAAAATCCATTTAGTGATGTAAGAACAATATTATATAATTAATTACACTAGGTATAACTTAAATAATCGATAACTATATTTGGTATAAAAAAATTAATTATATAATATTTTACTGTTGGATATTTTAGTGGTAAATTACTTACCCAATCCATTATATAGATAATATCAACTCTATTCCTACAAAATCATAATGGTTAGGGTTTTCTAGATAAGTGTAACAAATATAAAACAACAAGAATAAGGCAAATATAATTTAGGTTCACCTCATAAATTTAATTATTTTCACATGATAATATATGGTAATATAACCATTAGGGTCACCCATAATGAATGATTGAGTTCTTGACAAGTTTCACATTGGAAAGAATCTAAGACTTAGTATTTATAAGGGTGTTCTTCTAATATTATCACTAATTTAATATACATAATATACATAATAAATTCATAACTTTTTTATCCTATGTAATATTTAACATCTCATATTTTATTCCTTTGTGTATGTATTCTTCCGATGATTTAGTTTTGGAATCATTATTTTATCCACCATTTAAGTATGTTCACACAATAATAATATGTAACTCTTTATATAACTCATAGTCTATGTTACTCACCTAAATATATATTCCAAACATATTTATACATATCCAAATGAATCATATTAATAAGGTTCATGAAATCTTTATATAATGGTTTAGAATTACATGATATTGAAAATATCTACTTGAGTAAGCCTAAAGTAACAAATCACTACTTCTTAACCTTCTAAAAACAAATAACACTCCTCTAGGTCCATTAGAAGTATGACCCAATGTACCTATCCCTGGGGATACTTTATTCAAAAGGGAATCCAATTAATTATAACTTTAAAACCAAATATTTACCAACTATATATAATAACTAACTTATATCTAATAACTTCAATTAAAAACTAAGGTCAAGTTAGATGAAAAATAAATCTTTTATTGTTTTACCCAACATGTAAAGCATGGAATGAAAATTTAAAATAATAAATTGATCACATGAATTAAATCATAAAAATTACTCAAATTTTATAAAAAATTTATAAACACTAATAATCGAGAGGAATTAAACAAATAAATAAAGTTTTTATTTATATTCTAAATATGATATACTCAATTATGAATGAGTCATAAATAAAAAATTATAAATACTTTATAATTATTTATATTTCATAATCTTCAATATATTCATTTAATATTCAATTTTAAATATAGATACTTTCTTATTATTCATTATATATAATTTCACTTTAATATAATATATTTCACAAAATATAAACATTTTATAAATCAATTTCTATAATGTATTTTTTTACATAATCTATATATTATACATTAACATTATTAAAAAATTTCATCAAATTATTTATCAAAACTATTTTGATAAGGTTTAAACTATAAAGGTTATAGATTTTTATACACAAATATTACATCTTTTTAGATTAATATTCAACAAATTTCACAAAAAAACACCCAAGGATCATAAAGGTTAGTGTATTTGGAGATGAGATAAATAATATTTTTATCTTTTTAAATATATTCAACAAATCTCAAAAATACCTTCCCATTAAACACTCTTAATATAAAAAACCTACTTAAAATCCTTCTTCATAACCTCAGGAAGGGAAACATAAGAAAGGGTGAGCTCAGATTCTTATTAGGGTATACATGAGAGATATTAATCGATGATCACATGAAACCACACGATAAGAATAAGGGTATATGATAATGACTATAACTTACAATTTTTATATCCAATATGTTAAATATTATAAACACGAGTCATGTAATAAAGTTTTATCATTTAAAAATATATGATTAATAATAGTGATAAAACATCATAAATCAATCATGAACAATAATTTCATGTCATAGAAGTGTGGAACCATCATTGGTATATAAATAATTTCACATGTAAAGGTTAACTACCAATAACATAAAGTCACATTGGATCAAGCCTCAACACCTGTTTCCTATAGTGGATCAAGAATATTGACTTGTTTCCCATAACAGATCAATCACATCGACTTTTTTTTCCATAATGGATCAAACACATTTACTTCTTCCCCATAATGAATCAAGCACATAAACTCATTTAATGTGATTATCTCATGAGATATAATACATTACCCAATTCACTAGAGGGATATAAAATTTTGATCCCACCCATCAATTAATGAAAACCAAACATATGTATGTCACAATATCATAAACATTAATCATATCATTTTATCATAACCCATAAAAATAAACCAAGTTTTATAAACATTTCATCAATCCATCATAGGATAACCCATAGGAAGTAAATAGGTTTTATAAAAATATTATTATAATAATCATAAACCATATAGATAAAGAATAAGGATGGTACCATTATATCATATCCCTAGTAAAACATAAGAAAAAAATAAAGGTTTTTATCATTTATTAATATAAATACAATTAAAAACATTCTCGATGAAAATATCTTTTTTTATATTTAAATCCATTCTTTAAAATATAAAAAATTACAAAATATTATGGAATTTTTTTATTTGAAATGAAATATGGAAACTTTTAAAGGAAGATTCTGAGTAATGAGTCTTCCTGGTGGTGGGAAATTCTATTCATGATATATAAGTTAAAAGAAAACATTACTTTCACACATTTTTAGAAAAAGACAAAATATACCTTATTCAGAAAATGATAAGAAGATTATTTTTAAAACATTTAAAAAAATTAAATCATGGGTAAAAATGAGTTTAAACAATTACATGATAATATTAAAAACATTCTTTAATTTTTTTAGAAAATATAAACATGTAAGAAAAATGATTTTAGACGTAAGAGATTAATAAATTCATTTTTCCTTAAAAACACTCTTTTGATATCTTAAATATTTTAAGTGAGGAAAATTAAAGGAAAAAATATAATCTAAATAAATAACCAGAGTATAATAAAATGAAATAGATTAATAATATAAGGATCATATAATTCCCTCAATGGAAATTCTATCATAATCAATTCTAATTATAAGAGGATTAAAACTGAAACCCCTCACCACTTTGGTAACATTTGAATCGTAAGCCCCATGAAAGAAAGAACCTTATATGGATATGTAAATACTAAAAACTTTCATAATAATATTCATAAAATAAATTAATTTTAAGTATATACACCACATAAAAGAAATATGTGGTGAATATGGCATGTGCCTCACATAAATAAAGTGAGACAAAAATCCCTTACCTCAAGTCCCACATTTCTTTATACACGTTAAAACCTCCTATATAATAAATTTATATTTATTATAAATGTATTACATAACAAAAAATTTATATATAAAACCATTTATTTTTTACTTATGAAATATTATCACCCATTTATTAATAATTTGTTATTTAAATCACTGTTCTGGGTGATAACTACTTCATTTTTCGAGTATGTTTCGGTTCCGAAATCCAGGTCCTTATATATTGATCATGGTTACATAATTTATAGAATTTTAATATTATATAAAAATAATATATATATATATATATTTTATAGTCATCCATAAAATTTATTTATTGAAAAATGAACTACACCATTCATAGAGGCAGTAGGACGTACGTACGAATGAATACTTTTTCAATTTTTCAATGGATGAAACATTAGATAGGTAAAAAAATAATTAAACTTTATAAATTAATTATTATATCATATAAATCATATATATTCATAAAATCCATCCTTATTATGATCCATGTAAAGTGGAGATGAAAAATGAATCACATTGCTTTGTGGAGGTGGTAGCCCACACGCACGCACACATGACATTGTTGTTTTACAATGGTTTGGAAGGTAAGAAAATAATATTATCATTACATAAGAATAAGTAGGTCATAAATATCATATATAAACTTTAAAACCATCATGATACTTATCCAAAAAATATGGTAATGAAAAATGAATTGTATCACTATATGGAGATGGTAGGTCGTATATACGCATAAGCAATACTTTCACTTCTCGTTTGATGAGAAAGAGGGTTTATAATGGCGGTTTAATAATAATAATAACATTAAAGTATATATATGATATGGAATTTATTATTTTATGGTAATACCATAGAGTTTTAGGAGCTAAAAGAATAATTTAAAAAGGAAGTGATCTGTTAAGGTGATTACCTCTTCTTCGAAATAACTCCATTATATATCCTCTTAAGGATCTTAGGGTTGATTTTTGGGAGGGAAAAACCTATAAAATGTGGATAAGTAAGTTTATAAAGAATTTTTAGGGTATGTTAAATATTTAAGTCTAAACATGGTGCAAAAAAGAGAAAGTATGGGGGACTTTAAAATTAAGGGGATGGGTACTATTGGATTTTCTTAAAATATTAAATTAATATAAATTAATTTTGATTACCAAATAGATAAAATTTTTTAATATTCAAATATAATATGAGTATGATTCTAAAAAATCTCTTACAATAAAATTTTTACAAGTTTGGATCACATTTTTACACTTATCATTTTGTTTTAACCCTTTGTTAACCCTTTTGACAATTAAAGTGATATTAATGTTTTTTACTATTAAGGGGTTAATACAATTAATATAAAAGGAAAAAATCCCATTAATGGATCATGGTCGATTTCATAAACAATATCCCATTAAATTGTATGAATATAATAATTTTAGTAATTTTAAATCATTTAATAAAAAATTATTTATTATAAACTATCATTAATGTTAATTTTGGAACTATTCATTTAATTTGACTTTTAAAACCAAAAGACTATAATGGAATTCGAATAAAACAAATCCAAACATCTATAATAACTTATTTTTATAAAAAAATTATTTAACACAAAAAATAACTCATATTATATTATTTTTAGATTTTAAAAAATCATTTTATTTAACTTTTTCACTACATGCATAAGTACTGTGTAGTTATTACATAAGTATTTAAAATAATTATTAAATTAAAAAAAATTACAAATAAATTATTAGGATGAAAATAAATAATTTATATTTCAAACTAAAATTATAACCGAACATATCATCTATTTATCTTTATAAAAAAAATTAAAAGATAACAAAATTAAGATAATAACATTTTTTAATTTAATTTATATAAAATAATATAAATGTAAAAATCATGGAAAAATGGAAAAAATGACTTATATTTGAATTTTTTATGATTATGGATGATATATACTCATAAAATAAAATTTATGAAAGTTGTAGGGTCATTTTTAGTCCTTATCATATTTTTTTAACCCAAATTACCCAAATTACGCTTTGTTGTGGAATCAAAATAACTAATGCTCTAAGGAAATGACATTAAACATAAATTATTGTAGTATTTTTGAACTATAATTCAAATTTTAGGATCTTTTAAGTTAATATGTTTAGATAATTAGAACAAAATCTTAAAAATAAGTCCCATACATTACATTTGGACTCAGTATCAATTTTTTTCCACCAAAGGAAACGCTTTTAAAATAAAACATGACTTATTTTCAAGAAACATCTTCAATAATTTAATCACAATATCAAATTTATCCTTAAAAATCTTAATACATATGATAAACATTTTAAAACTCTGTATGAGCACAAAAAGCTCATAAAGGGATATAAAATAAGGAAAGAAATCGATAGTCTATGAAAATTTTAAACTCATGAAAGAATTTTCAAAAAATCACACTTTTCAACCATAAAACATAAACTATTAATATTACCTCATGAAATAATATTATTTTTGAAAAACTTATAGAAATTATAAATCATAAAGGTAACTTGTGGAATCTATATAATTCTTACTTTGTACCTTTCATGTCTACATAGGAAGTAACCTTCATGGTTACGTTTGGAATACCCATCACAGTATATTACCTAAATATCTTAGGAGAAACCCAACTAGTTAACTACATCTTGTTACACAATTCATTGGAGAGCTATTACAGGCTCAATCACCCTTGTTTTATCATGTAACCACCTGCATACATAAGTAATTCCCAATAATAATAACATAATCATAACATATAAAACGAGCATAAAGGAAAAATAAGATTTTCAATTTGAAATTGAAAAATATCATTCCAAGATATTGATATAATAAATAATTTCTCAAAACCATTTTCATTACAAAAATACCATAAAAGAGAATATGGTATTTATTTTTCTTTTAAAAACATTACGACTTGTAGAGGAAGCCAAATATCAAATAATGGTTACAATGGCAGAAAATTTATTGTTGCTGTATATGTTAAAAAACATTCATTTTGTGATTTAGAAAAATGATTCACATAAAAAGATTCATTTTTAAAACCATTGAATGAAATTAAAATTCAAAGGGGTTTATTATACACCTTATAAAAGAATGTGGTGTATATTATCCAAATATGCCTCAATCAAAGGATATTGAGACGAAATCCCTTACAATGATCCCTTTATGAAAACATTGAGAGAAATTAAAAAATTACAATTTTAAAACATTCATGTACATATAAATACATTCATAAAAACCATTTTGAAAACATGGACATAATATAGAAATATTTATAAGAATAAATCATCAAAACATTAAAATGAGGTTTTTAGTTAAAAAGGCATTTACCTTGAGCCTGACTCATCATGTATAATATTTATATTCCTGAATAATAAACTTAGGTTAATTTATATTTACTTGAAAACATTTTATCAAGTTTATTATTCCCTTTAGATGAATTATTACAATTTTATAACAATTAATTAATTATTTAAGTTCATATCGGATGTTTTGTCGATATTCAGTACTTGAGTTGAAAATGAACTTGGTATGATGTTAATAGTCCATGTGGTCATAAGTCAATTATCTCCAGAATAATATTCATTAAATAATAACTAATTTTATATATAAATTATACCTTTAAATCCATTCATTAAATATGGATATAAAAAATGAACAATGTTTCCATCATGGAGACGGTAAGCCATACATACACATGAGTAACATTTTCATTTTTCAATGATCATTATGAAAAAATAAATATTATTTTATCATTATGTAATAATAATAATATAATTTATACCATATTAATAATTTAAACATACTTATTTATATTATCCAAGTGGAGCGGTGATTAAAAACAAATCACATCGCTTAGTGGAGGTGATATTTCACACGTACGTACGAACGACAACATCATTTTTATTTGAATAGAATATAAGAATGTAATTTATATATTATTGTCTTATCATTATAAATATGTCATGAATATAAAATATGAACATTAATTCCATAATGATAACCTATATTGATATACTATTATATAAAACAAATTATATCGGTTTCTGGAGGTGATAATTCACACGTAAGCACAAATGATTAATTCATTTCCCATTTGATGGAATCAGAGATGGATTTAGGTGATGATATTGACATAGTAACATATAATTATATTGAGGACAACTTATTTATTATTTCATCATGGTTGAATAATATTTTAAAAAAGTGGAAGAAAAAATAAAATTTAAACACTTAAATAAAAACGTTTCCTTTCCTTCAGAAGATCACCTTTTTTAACACCTTAACACTTCTAAAGAGGGTGTTATGCCTATAATAAGGCCTCTAGAATGTGAGGAGATATTATATTAAGGGGTTTATATAGATATTGGATAAAACAAAATGTGTTTTAAGTGTTAGGAATAGCGATTAATGGGTTCCCTTTTATAGGAGAGGGGTGGGGCACTCTTGAAATTATTAAAAGTATTAAATTAATACAAATTAATTTTCTAATAAAAATGAGTCCAAATTGATTTATTTAGAATATAGGACTATAATGGGTCAAAATTTAATCATAAAATTAAAATTATATAATTTTTAATATTTTTTAATCCTTATATTCTTGTTTTAACCCTTTTAACTATTACCGTTGTATTATGTAATTTATAATTTGAGAGTTAAAATAATTACCATAACATGGAAAAAAACATTTAATGAGTAATTAATGAAATATTAGACTTATATAAAATTTTTAGTTGAATCTTGTATTTTTAAAATGTTATAACAATTAATAAAATATTTTATATTTTAAAAAACCAATAGTGTCAATTTTGATACTATTCATTAGTTTAATTTTTAAAACCATCATAACCACAAGATAAGCTCTAAAATTTCCTTCAAATCATTACCAAAATGTAAAATTAATCCCTAAAATTTTTATGTAATCAATTATGTAAAATTATATTTGTTTTAATATTTATAATATCATTTATTTGATTCTTTCATTAATTAATAAATTACTAAGTCATCTTTGTGTCACCAATTAATTTAATTATTTTTTCCTAAAAATTATAAATAAATTATCATGATGTAGTTAATAATGTTATATTTCTAATTAATATTTATATTCTAATATTTCACTTATATATTCCCATATTAAAATTACTATAGGTATGAGAGACATGATTATGACATCTTGGTCTTTACTTTAAATAAAATGTTATAAATGTCATAATCACACCCAAGTGGATCAAAAAGGTCAAAATTTCAGGAAAATTATTTTAATGGTAGAAAATAAATCATTAAATAATAAAAAGACAAGTTTTAGGATTGTTTTATAATATTTATAGTATTATTTTAACCCTTAATTACCTGTTTTACCCTTAATTACAAAAGTTACTATTCATAATGTCCAAAAATAAAAGAGAACTATTTAAATAATTTGGAACTTATGATTCCAAATATGGAATAAAATTTTCCAAATTAAAAATACATAATTGGTAGAAATTAGTTAAAAATTAATCCTATTGATGGAATGATAAAATGAGTTTTTAAAGTAAAACGTTCAAAAGTTCACATAGTTTTTATATCTAATTTTAATATGAAATTGATTCCAATGACCTAAATTGGATTAAATGATAAAAAATAATAAAAATATAATTTAAAACAAATTAAAATGATAATATAACAATACAATTTTATTATACTAAAAAGCAGTTTTGAATTAAAAGCAGTATCTTTCACTATTCATTAAAATATGAATTTTATCAAAAAAATATAAAAATTTAACCAAAGTAAATTTTTATGTCATGATTACTAATAAGAAGTTTATTTTTTCAAATATAACTTATAAAAGTATAGAAAACTAAATTTAAAATGGGTTCTCTATCAAAAAGCCTTAAAAATGACTTTTTTAGAAAATACTGATTTTATTCATAAAATCAAATTTGTTCTTATATTAAGACTATAAAATAAAAAATATTAATTTTAAACATTATATTGAATTTATATTTAATTAAAATAATCCAAAAAGAGTTATTTTATTATTTTATAAACACAATTATTCGTATTTAAATAGTTTTTTCGAAAAAACATATCCTTTATATTCAATTTATTTTTATTTAATTTTATTATTAATTTGGTGACCAATGAATCATTATATAAAGATGTGTAAACCATATTTTCATAATTATGTTAATTATTTTAACTACCTCCATTATAACTAATATGTGATAACTATCACAAATAATAATATTAAGTTGTTCATTTATGCTAAATGTGGTGTATCATGTATGCTATTGAACATAGTGTTTTATTTTAAAAACTTGGGACGTTACAAAATATACTATTCAAAATATCCAAAAATAAAGGGGACTTATTTAAAAAATTTATACCCCATAATTTCAAATATTGAATTCATTTTTCAATATTCAATTTCTATATGTGGAAGAAATTTCATTTAATAGAAATACATAAAACACAATGAAAAATAGTTTTTAGACAAATGCATTTGAATCCCAAAAATGTACTTATAACAAAATCAAGTATAATGATTATTAAAATGAATTCAATTAGATTATATATAATTAAATAATAAACATGTTACATTAAGATAAAATTAAAATCATAATGAGTCTTTTTAATGAAAATAAAATGTATGTTTTACAAAAATCAGAATCTTTCACTATTCACTGAAAAATTAATCTTTTTAGAAAAATACCAAAATTTCACCAAAAGTTTAATTTTTATATGATTATTTAAAAAATTATATACATTTTATCAAATAAAATTAATAAAATTCCAATGAATTATTTATAATTATTTTATCACATAAAGCAATAAAAACCAGTTTTTAAAGAGAATGTGTTTTCTGAAGAATAAAATTTCTTTAATAAAAATTGAGTGATTATTTCTTAAGAATAAATCAATAAATTTATATTTATTTGGACCATTATATTTATTTAATAAAATAGTTAATCCTATTCATACCCACCAATTTAATGGCTCGGTTATAATGGTCATATAATGTTTTAGAGTTTGTTTAAACTCAGTGTTGCGTGTAATGTAGGCTATAAAAGAAAGAAAATTAATTTATAGAGAACTATTTATTAAAATCAGGGTGTTACATAAAAATTCCAATTAATGTCCATTTAATTTGAACACTTAAAATTAAACATTATGATAAATTAATAATTTTAAATATAAACACTTTATAGTTTTCTTTATTTTTATAATTTATAAACCATTTTATAAATTAAAATTATATTTTTTTATAAATAATTTATAACCAAATTATAATTTAGTCCATTTAATTTTTAAATGGTATTTTAATATTAATTAGTAATATTATTTAAAATTTATTTATAATTGTTTCTTAATTAATTATAACATCCTTATAATTAATTTGTTTATATAAACTTATATAAATAAATAAATATTCCTATAATAATTTTTTATTCTTATTTATAAAAAAATTATAAATAACAAAATTCAATTCATAATTGAAAAAAATAAAAAAAATTTCTCATTCAATCATATTGTATGATTAAGTTTGAATCATAGAGTATGATTTATTGCATTGTCACGATAAAATATTTTTAGAGCTATCAGTCTTATTTTATGACCGATATATGTTTCATATCCTATGATTATTACATAAGAGTATACTCTTATGTATCATATTATATTTTATGATATGTAAAAATATTATGAAGGTGATTCAATACTCTATTTTTAAATCCCATGGAATTGATATTGTAAAGTACAATATACTGATGTCATATTCTATTACATGTACAAAATCACATGCTTTTCACTGAATCATATTTTAGGACTAACATTTTTATAGGTACAATACTATAAAAAATTTCATTTCCAAAATTATTTCATGAATCAAAATTACTGGAAAAGATATGATGCCATAGAAAGGTTTCTTAGCATAGATTAAACATTAATCAAAGCAGTAGAAGTGATTAAAAAACCTTGAAATAAAAATCACCATGCTTTAGAAAAAAATAATTTTATAATATTATAAATAAAAAATGTGTACCTTTCACCATCAAAACTACACTATTGATTCCTTCATTATATATTTGACGATAATCACCAAGGAAGAATCAAAGTTTTCTTCCCTCCAATGTACACCATAGGAATCATCAAATCCACAAAACTCTTTGAGTGGGATTCCTAAAACCTTCTTGATATGGGATGAAGGGACAAATTTTGGAGGGATAGTTTTTTATGAAAATTGCATACACACATTCCCTAGGTCTAGAACCCATTAAATAGGCTATAGGATCACTCCCTGATTCATACACCCAAGTCATGAAATTACTTATACATTTTTTAATCATGTGAGTAATGCCTTAAGTTACATCCCATGTAACTTGTTATCATAAAACCTATATCTTTTTCAATTAATTAAATGACTCATCAATGATAGCCTATGCATGGGAGGTTTTAACATTAAATGTTTTCCATTGGGGGGGGGGGGGTGAGGATAAATTAGTAATAGTTGTGCCTTGAAAATCAAACCATTTGATATGATAAATTATGAATTAAACAACCCTATCATATAATATGACTACTCAAGATAGTTGTTGGGAAAAAATATCTCAAGGTAACATTGCATCATTTTTGTGTTGGTTGTGTTTGATGACAAAGCAGATTTGAATGGTGAATTGTCAAGTTCCAGAGATGCTGTTGACAATCCATGTTGAAAAAGAACCATAAAAAAAGAATGGAAGATCTGGAGGTGGTACAAAAGAACAAATACAAAGTGGCACCATTTTCTAGTGTTAACCAAATATTTGGGGTCCAAAAATTGGATATGGCGAGCATTGTAGAAAGTGGATTTTCTTGAAGATATCATCAAAATATGGAAAGGCCTTGAGTTTCGTGAAGATGGGATTCATGAAGTGGATTTCATAGAGAGAAGAAAAATGTTGACGGTGATCTTTGAAAATATGATGTGCTTCGAAAACAGTTGAGGTGAAGAGAATTACAAGGGAGAATTATGGTGGGGGCACAAAGGAATTGACTGAATGCTCCATGATTACGATGAGCTTAGCGATCCAAATATAGTTGTGGTGCTTCGTGATATAGAGAGAATTTTGGAAGAATCTTTAGAGCTTTGCGATTTGAGTTGAAGTGGCTCTGAAATTGCATGGAAGGTTCTCGAGGCGGTAGAATCACCTATAAATAGACCTTCACCTCCTTGAGAAAAAGAGAGAGATCAAATGAAAAACCTTAAGCTCTATAATTGTGAAGGATATTAACAGATCAGGGAGTTTCGCATAAGAAAAGGGAATTCACAGTGGTAGTTAACCTCTGTGTAAGGAAGGTATTCCGCAAAGGCCAGTTTGGATTTGTGGAGTTGTGCGCTTCACAAAGGATTGTTCATCTTTGCGAAATCACAAAGAACAGTGTGAGATCTGCAAAGAAGCATTCTCTACGATATAGAGAGATCTATGATCTTGTAAGATTTGAAAACCTATGTTCCTTATGAACTTGTCAGCTTTGTGAAGATGTTAGAAAATTATGAAGGCTTGTTTGAACTTTTTAGAAGAGTGAGCTTCGCAAAGGCAGTATTCTTTGCGAAAGAGTTCCAAAAGGGATTTCTTAGTGTTCAGTGGAAAATTGATATTCATCTATGGATTAATGTTGAACTTCAATAGAATATATATCTATAACTAAGGATGTATTTATTAGTGATAATGAAGATACCTACAGGTCTATAAACTGTGAGTGGATCTTTTAAAGAATTAGCGAGCTCAATTCAGTTAAGAGATCAGAGAGTTATCAAATTGTGAATGATTGTAAACCAATAGGGATAGTGATTCTACTTTAAACTTGTAAACAATAGTGCACTTATAGTGGATTTGGTACATCAGCACGTTGTCGGTGTATGCTCCTTGAACATAGCTCAGTGATGGTAAACCAAGTAAATTTTTTGTGTCATTTGCATGATTTAATATTTTTTCATACTCTACAACAGGAAGGAGAGAGAACATGGTTTTGTCTAACAACAAAACAAGATCATAAGGGGAAGTATTTTTAATCTTTCATACTCTGATTTACCCCCCTCTTAGGGTATCTAGCTTAGTGGACATAACAATTGGTATCAGAGGTAGGTTGATATCAGTATTTCTTTCTCAAATGGAGGTCACCAATCATAAAGGGATTTTGATCTTCTACATGAACAATTTTTAGCTATGGAAGAATCAGATGCAACACTACTTCAAATATTTGGGAGTGAATGTATTTATAGCAGTAATTCATGGTATAACTACTGATATTAATAGTGGTTCATTATCAAATTCCAAATGAATATAATTGGATGTTGATGACAAGGTAATAAATGATTTAGGGGGATCCCTATCTAATGCTATCTACACGAAGGTGATTTCATGAAAAACATCACATTCCATGTGGGAAAACCTTTTAAACATTTATGAAGAAGATTCAAAGGTCAGAGAAGAAAAGATTCAAGTGTTGTGGAACAAGTATGAAGATCTTAGGATAAACCCGAATGAGTTTGTTGATGCATTATTTTATTGGGTAAATGTTTTAGTGGAAGATATGTGAGGTCTTGTTAAGGTCATTGAAGACATAAGGATTGTGAAGCACATCTTGAGGAAACTTCCACCTTACTTCAATCCAAAGGTTTCAGTATTAGAAGACTAGGATTTGAAAGATATAGCATTGTATAACTTTCATAGTACCCTTATAGCATATTAAATGGGAAATGATGATAATGATGCTGTGGAAAAGGGGAATCCCAAAGAGGCGACATTCAAAGCCCTGAGGAAGCTCACTATTGAAGATTCATAGGAAGAAGAAGAGACATATGGGGTGATGTCATTTCTTTCCTCAAATATTCAAAGAGGAAAATGAATGTTTAAAGGGAAAATTACACTTTCCTGCTTTAGATGTGGATGTGGAAGGGTTGGTCATCTAGAGACAAGGTTTCCCAAAATGTTCCCACAAGATGATGATGTCAATGAAGCCAAAATTCACCAGAAGAGGTCTTCAGCCTATAAAAAAGGTAAGAAAAAATTAAAGAGAAATTTATTTAAGAATAAGATTCTTCTTTCACAAGAATGTGACAGTTCAGATGAGTCTGAGGTTGAGGAGGTGGAAGAGATAGGGAACTAAAAATATCATAGCGAAAATTCTATGGTGGAAGTTGTCGATAGTACTCAGAAAAAAGAAGAAATATATATTAATAAAGAATAATAAGTTGAAGGAAGAGTTGATATGAAAGATGAGTTAGAAGCTGCACTTGAAGATATAGATGTTTGGAAAACCAAAACAAATAAATCCAAGAAAGTAGTTTACAATGCCAAAATCTATATGCAGTAGTAAAAAGCGGAGAAGTCTGAGTTGATGAAAGAAAATGAAAAACTCAAGTCATCAACACCAGAGAAATCAAAATCAATTAGTGAGTACAAAATAAAGGTTGAAGAACAAAAAAGGGATATCAATGGATTGAATAACACAAAGAAAGATCAAATAAAGCGTATCAAAGAACTTGAAGGATAAGTTTTCGGTTTGAGGAAAAAGGTTAAGGATCAAGAAAAAATCTTGACTCTTTCTATGACATCAGGAAATCAGATCACTTAGAAAACTGAGAAGTTGATAGTGGAGCATAGTGGTTATGTAAAAAAGAAGCATCAATTATTTTTAGATGATAAGGCTGATGTGGGGGTTGATTGAAAACAAAAAGATATGAAAATTAAAGTCAGACCGCAAGCACCCATTCTGAGATTAAAGGTGGATTTGGGTATAAAGGGGAATCTTAAGATTCAGATAACCCAAGGGAGACCCAGTGGAGCAGAAGTGATGTGAAGGAATGCACCCTATATCAGGTGTTATTTCTGTGGAAAGATGAGATACTCCCAAAATGTGTGTTCCATAGATAATAGGTACAGAAGAGCACAAGAGCAATAGTAGTGGACAAACATATCTTGACACTCTTCAATAACTTTTAAGGGAAATTTATTTGGTGTGGATTATTTGGACATATGGCTGGATAATGTACATAGTCCATGCATAGAAAGGTGCCAAATAAAAACCAAACTATTCACAAGAAGCAGATCAATGAACCAGTAGGTGAGTTGAAACTGCGGAATAGATTTTCAGTTTTTCAAGATGAAGCTGGTCCATCATACTCTAGGAAAGATCAAGGTTTTCAATCTATTCTGTGTGTGAATACAAAACATATGGATCAAGAAAAAAAGAGTTGAGAAGGCAGTGGTTACTGAAATTTCATTTAAAGCATCAGGCCGTTCTGGTGTATGGATCCTTGATAGTGCGTGCACATCCCACATTAAAGCTAATAAGGATCCTGTTATAGGCATAAAATATAACAAATAAAGAGTTATCAAGTTTGGAAATGATGAATTCCTAAAGATTATTGGCTCGAGAAAGGCCAAGTTTAGGGAAAAATAAATGAGACGTGATAATGTCTTAGTAGTATAAGGTCTCAGTCACAATTTACTTAGCATTAGTCAGCTATGTGAATCAGATCATTCTATAAGGTTTACTAAGAAAATGTGTGTCATTAAAGGAAGAGTTGGTGCAGTGGTTCTTCAGGGGAAAAGGAAAAAAGGAAAATCTCCACCTGGTAAGTGGAGAAGAAGATATATGCTTTATGTTCAGGGAATAATAAAATAAGATGCAGCATAAATGATTGGTCCACTATGCCAACTATCCCTGAAAGATATAGTAAAGTGTGTGGAAGTAACATCTTTATTATCAAAAAAGAAAAACACAAGAAATTTGAGTCACACAGAGATGAGGGGATATTCCTTGGCTACTTATGAAAAATAAAAGAATAAAAATGCTTTAACAAGAGGCCGAAAAAAGTAGTTGAGAGAAATGATGTCATTGTTGTGGAAAATGAAGAGAATACTCAACAGAACAGTGAACAATTTATTGATGGAAGTGATGAAGAGGAAAGTAACATTTGGGGAACAAAAGTAGCAGATGATGACTTAGAAAAAGATACTAATGATGAACAAGAATAATTCAAGTCTATATCTGCAAAGAAGACAAAGAGTTGAGATGAACTTGAAAGAAAAAATATCATAGGTGATCAGATAGTTCCAATTCATATAAGAAGAAGGAAGTCACTGTAGTAGATATCTTTCTTATCATAGGTAAAGACAAAATGTTTTTCTGATGCAACTAAAGATGAAAACTGGGTTCATGCTATATATGAAGAGCTTGATCCGATTGAGAAGAATCAGACATGAGAGACTATTTCGAGGCTAATAGATAAAAATTTCATTTGGACTAAATGGGTATTTCACAACTAGATTAATGAAGATGTCATAGTGATTCAAAACAAATAATGACTAGTGTGTAAAGGATACTCCCAGATAGAAGGTATAGATGTTGATGATACTTTTTTCACATGTTTGAAGGCTAGAGACAAACATATTATTTCTAGCCATTGTAGTGCAAAGAATGTTAAAAGTGTTCCATATGAATGTAAAATATGTATTTTTGAATGGGGTTCTAGAAGAGGAAGTTTATATTGATCATCTAGATGGTTTTCTCATTCATGAAGATGAGAACAAAGTTTTTTGATTAAAGAAAGTGCTATATGGACTGAAATAAGCACGAAGAGCATGGTACTCGAGGCTTGATTAGTATTTGAAGAAGATTGGATTTCAACATTTTGGAGTTTATTACAATATCTATTTCAATAATAATAGTAATCAAAGGATGATGGTGCTAGTTTATGTTGATGACATAATATTTGGTGGATCAGATGAAGCTTAGTGAAGATATTTTTTTGAATTAATGAAAAGTGAGTTTGAAATGTCAATGATTGGAGAGATAACATTTTTCCTTGGTTTACAGGTGACATAAGGAAGGAATAAAAAAATCATTTCTCAATCCAAATATTCCAAGGAGGTTTTGAGAAGATTTGGAATGGAAAATTCAAAGGAGATGAAGACTCTAGTTGCTACCTGGATTAAATTATCAAAATATAACGATGAAAAGGTAGTTAATGTAACAAAATACATACAGGTTATTGGAAGTTTACTATACCTGACAGCGAAAAGACATGATATTGTTTTTTCCACATTCCAAGCAGTGCGATATCAAAGAAATCCCAATGAAAGCCACATGCTTCCAGTGAAAATAATACTTCAGTATATTAAGGGAACTATGGATTTCAGTTTGATGTATAATGATAAATCTCAGCTAGATATTTTGGGATATACAGACGCAGAATGTGCTGGATCCACAGATGAAAAGAAATCAACATAAAGAGGTGCTTTCTATCTTAGTGGCTCGTGTATTTCTTGGCTAAGAAAGAAACAAGATTTAATTTCATTGAGCACCACATAAGTTGAGTATATTTCTACCACTCAAGAATTCACACAGTTATTATGGATGAAGCAGCAACTTGATGATATGGTTGTTGAAGTGAAGTTTCTGATCGAATTCTAGTGCGATAATTAGAGTGCTGTCAATATTAGAAAAAAACAAATCCATCACTCAAGGACAAATCACTTTGAGATCAAATATCATTTTATCAAGGAGAAGGTTGAGAAATGGATAGAGAAGTTGGAGTATGTGCCTATAGAGTTATAGGTTGCTACCATTTTGACAAAGTCCTTCCCTAATGAAGCTTTTAAGAGACATCGAATATCTCTAGGAGTCCAATCGACTCTACGCACATGAAAAGGTGTGGATATGGACTCCTCCTCTCCCCGAGGCATGATGTTTTTTTCCCTAATGTACTAATGTGGGTATTTACACTGTTGTAGAATACAAATTAGTGACCTTTGGGTTCATTGACAAAGGGGGAAAATTTGATTGTCTCTAATAGGAGAAATTTTTTTAAGTCAAGATATGGGGAGAAGCTGATAAGTGGAGAAGTAAGATAGGGGGAGAAATGAGATAGTGGATAGTATTAAATGTGATGATGCTTGAAGTGATCAATAAAATATTAGATATCACAACAGCTAAGGTTTGTGGTGAAATAATTTTTTTTGGTATCAGTATTGTATCAATGATTTGTGTTAGAAATGAAGTGATTCATTGAAGAAATTTTCATAATACTCCTGTTTCTCATGACAAGCATTTCTCATGTGGGATTAGAGTATGTGGTGAGTGAATCTTTTATCATTATTTGAATCTCAAGAGGTGAATGATGGTAGATGAAGGAATAATAGAATGATGGTAGATAAAGGAATATGCTTCATTGAGGTATCAAAGTGCAGAGAATCATTTTGCGAAGAGTTGTCAACAAACCCAAAGGGGGATATTATTGCGAAAGAATCCCTCAAGGTAACATTGCAACACTTTTGTGTAGGTTGTGTTTGATAAAAAGAATATTTTTCCTGGTGAATTGTTAAGTTCCAAAGATATGGTTGAAAATCCATGTTGAAAAATAACTAGGACAAAGGAATGGAAGATCTGGAGGTGGTATAAAAAAAATAGATACAAGGTGGTGTCGTTTTCTAGTGTTTTCCAAATTTTTGGGGTCCAAAATTTGGATTTGGTGAGAACTGAAAAAAGTGTATTTCATTGAATATATCATCAAAATATAGAAAGGTCTTGTGTTTCTCAAATATGGGATTCATGATGTGGATTTCATAGAGACTGGAAGAATGTTGATGGTGAGATTTGCAATTATGATGAGCTTCGTAAACAAAAGAGGTGAAGAGAATTTCGAGGGAGAATTGCAGCGGTGGAACAAAAGAATTTATGGAATGCTCTAAGATTACAATAATCTTAGTGATCCAAATATTTATGTGGTGCTTTACGATATTGAGATAATTTTGGCAGAAACATCAGAGCTTTACGATTTGAGCTGACGTGGCGCTGAATTTGCATAGAAGGTTATCGTGTTGGTGTAATTGCCTATAAATAGATCTCAAACCCATCGAGAAAAGGATATAGATCAAATGAAATAACTCAAGCTCTTTAATGGAGAAGGATATTCATGGAGCAGGGGGATTCGCGAAAGAAAATACAATTTGTAGAGGCAGTTGATCTCTACGAAAGGAAGGCCTGCCGTAAAGGCCATTTTAGATTTATGGTGTACATGCGCTTTATGGGGTCATAATACATGACAGTCAATACCATATTTTATGATATCAATTGGATTGGATCACATTACTTTAAATAATTATAATGAATATGCATTGTATGGGATGTAACCTATAATTTTGATAGAACATTTCCAGGTTAGATTATCTCCCAACTTATAGCCATAGAGAAGATTTCTAGGTTGTGAAATGAGTATATTCTGGTTGATCACATTTCAACATATCTTTTAACTAGGAATATCCAGGTTGTGCACATTTTTAACCTATATTTTGAGTATATCCATGTTAGTCGCACCACTAACTTTCGGTTCTACTAAATATTTCCATGTTGGGTGCACTACTAACTGAAAAATTAATATATTATCCTTAGAAAGGTTCAATTCCAACCCATGGATGATATAATACTTCTTTAATGGGTACTCTACTAACCAATCCTTAGATATAATTTCCATGTTATGTGTTATACTGAATTTTTACATGATATATGGTTTTAAATTGGGTGTAATATCAACTATTGATATGAAAAATAGTTCCAAGTTGGGTGAACCACAAAACTATATTCATAGATGAGTCATCGATATCATGGATAAGTACAGATTGAAGTAGGACCACTAAAAAATCCTATTAAATATCATCCCAACTCTAATATGTGAAATATTGTCCCAAAAATAGACTGGTAAATGTGGTACCATTTTTATTTTTTAAATAGACCTTCCATATACTAGAATTGGACAGTGAAGGTAAGGAAATACTTCTAGATGGTTAGGATATTGCATGATGACTTGAAATATTGATATAGGTTACATGTTATCAATTTCATTACACACTATATATACATACACATATATACTAGTTTATATTAAGGTATCGTTGGTGGTGTTCTATTAAGTATTACGCTCACACACTTTACATGTACCTTGATGGATGGGAATACCTTATGTTGGCATGTGATATTAGAGTTGGTGCCCTTTAACCAACTGAATTTATGCTTTCAAGTATTGGATCATGTATTTTTATATGTCTTATCCATATCACAAAGTGTTTATTCTTATGTGTAACATTAATGTGATAATGTCTGAAGAGTATTTTTCATATCAAAGGGTTATAGTACTTCCCAACTATAATGGGAACCTGGAGATTCCATAAAAATATACTTAAATAATATGTCATATGGTCTAGATACATTATACTAAAAGAGAACAGATGATGCCAACTGATGAGGTATTGGGGGCTTATAAGCAATAATATTTATTCGCATGAAGTTTACACTTTGTGACCTCTAAGAAGGGATCACGAGGATTGACCAACGAATATTATTTTCACATATTATATTAGAACTCATAATTTTTATTTTTTGTGTGTGTATTCATCTTTCAACATGAAATAATTATTCATTTATATCATTAATTTCATAATTTTATGTATGGATGAAAACCATGATGACATATGATCACAATGTGGTACCATGAATTCTATATGTCATAATTGAATGAAATTAATTTAATGGTCAAATGAGGTTTTGTCCCGTATGAGTTATAGAGGAAGATATCGCAAGATCTATAATTGAGATGGAAGTACCTGACTAAAATACATTATCATAGTAGATTACAAGAATGTTAATTTTTGAAAGTCAAATTTTGATAAGTTAAATATAAAGGATGATGAAAAATTTATGCATCTTTTTTGATGAGACAACGGTTGACAAAAGGGTTATATTACATAGTATCATTAATAGATGTATCTCATTATAAAGACTCATATTTTCTTTATAGGGGCCATGTAATATTTTTAAATACTACTTTTGGTTTGTGGGATGGGCCAAATTCTTTTTAAAAAATAGCCAAGAGGGTCATAGACTATGTGTATATAGAAGATCATTAAATTTTCATCAATCTAATGTTTAAGAATAAATTTATTCCATTTTTTTAGAATTAAATTTATTCAAATTGTATTGGTCATGAATTAAATCACAAGATTTTTCAAGACCATAATAAGTGTTTTTAATTTTACCTCTTATTTATTAATAATATAAATAAATTTTATATTGATTTAGGAGATTAGTGAATATAATATTTATATATTTATTTATATGTTAAGTGAATTAAATAAATATTTATTCATAAGTCAAGTGAATGTAAATATTTATTCTACTGAATAAATATCTTATTATTCAATATTTGATATTTTTATAGTGATATTTGGATCAATTTAATAATCTAATAAATATATTTTAACACCATTTAAATAAATTTTGAATTATATAATAAATAATATTATATCATTATTGGTCTCCTAAAATATTAAATATTGTTATTTAAGTGTGGTGACATGTATAAGGTATTTCAATATCATATAAATTAATATTTATTTATTTAAGTCATTATATTTAAATATTACATGTCACCTTAAAATAATAACTATTATTTTATTATTATTTAAAAAATAGGTGAGATGAGTTTTATATTTTATGTTAACCAGAAATAAGTTTTTTTTTATATTTGAGAGAGAGTTCATATGGAATATTTATTAGGATTTATTAAAAGAATGGAGTTTATGGTTATTATTTTAATGTTGACCTAATTTGTCAAAACCCAATAATAAATTCCATGGTAATTTACATGATATTATTTAGTAAATAATTCTATCATGTTTTAGAGAGATATTTGGGGGGAATTCATCCTCTCATCTCAAGATCTGAGGGAGGTAAAGTAATAGATCTTTCCTTACGATCAATGTGAATAGTGTAAAAATCTAAATTCTTTCATGATAACACCCATGACATCTAAAATTCCACTAAGATTTTCATGAAGCATATAAAAATACTAATAAAGGGATTATATCTTTGATTCTAAAAGAAATGACAATATCAATATAATAAATGATCACTTCAGTGACATCCAAGACAAGTGAGAATCAAATTAAAAATAAAATAATCAAAGAATATATATTATCTAAATAAATAATTATAAATTATGTGTGATGATATTTTAAAGGATTCAGTCAAATTTCATTAAGTTTAATTTTTTTTAAATAGGCATCCCACCCACATCTTCTATTGACCCAAAATCAATCAAATGCTATCAGTGTAGTTACACTAATTTAAAATTATTTTTTGCATTTGATTTATTAAAATTCATCTCAATGATTTAGTTTTGGATCCATTGGTTGACACCATGCGTGAATAAAATTTTTCATGATCAATAAAGAATCATAGAGAATGATATTTTGAATATCAATTTTTTTTTTATTTCATATTTTATTTATTTTATTAATTTTAATTAAATTAAATATTTTTTTGGGTGTTTAACCGGTTTAAATTGAGTTTTTTCATATATCTATACACTCATGGTGGCTGTTTTAAAAGAACTTAAAGGTATTTGTCTTTTTTTCTGATGTTAAGACTAAGATTTATATAAGTTTTAAGGAAACAGGTAACATAATAATGAAGGTAATTTCAAATTAAATATTTTAAATTCAAATATTGAAAGTGAGATAGATTATATTTCTACAGCATTTGACTTGAGTTTTTGATAATGTTTATGTTCATGGGATTTCTATGATTAATTTATAGAAATATTATTCACTATTACCTTATAAATATTAAAATGGGTGAAAAGGGAGATATGGAGGTGTGTTGAGATTTGGTAAAGAGATTTAAGAGAGAAAGTATGTGATTTATATTATATCAAAGAGTGAGATAAGAATAATAAATAATAAGAAACTATTATTTGTCATTGTTTTGAAAGATATTGACTATGAAGAGGTGATAAACTGTAACAGTGAAAGTTGGGATGAATAAAGAAACATAATGGAAATATGTCTTAAGTCTGAAGTAGTGAATGAATTTATTATTATTACAAAAACATTAAAATTAATTATTACTATGTGGGATGAACACACACCATAAGGAGACTATGTTTTATTTCATGTTAATGGTTATACCTTTCTTGATATAATCCATAGGATTATTTCTAGTGGACCATGTGATCTTGGGTTTTTCTGAATAAAACTAATGATTATCTACCCTTGTTGAGTAGGGAACCTTGTAAATTCTATTATTCCTTTTCAATGCATGCACATGGGTGTGTTTTAAAAGTGAAGTAAATTACTCTAAATGCCTTTGAATGTTTTTTTAAAAGGAAAGCACAAAAATCAGTCAATCACTTATTAACCCTCCCTCTCAATGATTTCACTGATCAAGGGAGTGGATTTTAATTATTCATGAAAGTTCACACATAAAATAATTACCAAGAATATAAAGAATTTACCTCTCACTCAAGGAGTTCCATCATTCCATGAATATTCTCATTTTCTTTTTCATACATATCCCGAGACTCAACACTAACTGGTTTATTAACCAGTGTTTAACCACTTATAATCCCCTAAAATAGATTAATATAGGTCACCCCTTTTTAAATATATATTGTCCTACAATTCAAGATGATGCATATTTTACACTGCTTAGATTTATAGTTTCATGCAATTTCCAAATTGTTGAACCTATCATAGAAAAAAAACTCACTCCTTGAAGGTTCTTCCCAAGACCAAAGAAGTACTTTGAGCCTTACTGGTCCTTATAAACATTCTTAAACCTGAACCCTCAGCACACATACACAAGAACATTCATGCATGTATATAGGTAAGTATTAAAAACACCACTTACCTAAATGATGGAGTTAATATCCTTAATCCATGCTTTAATATGCCCTATGTAAGGCTAAACCAATCCATTCCAAGATCTGAGACCTTATCTCATACCACACGACTCTAAAAATTAATTATAAACACTTATAATTAATTATGAAATTTAAATTAACAATTCACAGTCATTAAAAACTCATCAAGAATTGTTACAAAACTAAAATATTGACCAATAATGTTTGGAAGGCTCATATTTTGACTCTATAACCCCTATAAAAAAATAACTATGAATGAACATCCAAAAAATTAACAATTATAATCCAATTTGGTGGTATCCCTAGGAAAATTCATTGAGAGATGTATCTTCAAAACAATAGTGGTCATCATATGATATTCCTTCCCATTTGGCATCCTCAAGACACCACACCTCAAAGACCCACAATATTAGGTATATTTCACGATGAATTGGTCAATTATAACATAAAACCTAGCTCAAGAGATACAAAAATCATAGGAATAAAAATAAGATGAACAAGAAGAATAAGAAGGGAATTGATAACCTTAATCGGACACAATGAAATGGATTCAATCATCCAAAAGAAAAGGGGGATAAAAGAAGGAATCCAAAGGGATAAACCAAGTGGTAAAGGTCTATGTTAATTATTTAAGGGTTTTTATATCAACTTATACCTCTTGTATATAAATATTAAATATTTTTATATGAATATTGATTATATTTAATTATGATCTATGGTATAACCATAAAGGTTTATTGTTATTATAAACTTGGATACATAAAAAACAAGTACATAAAAAATCTACATAATCTACTATTAAGTTCTTTATAACTAGAAAAATTATTAGACATATAATACTTAAAAACCTTTTTTCATATCCAGAGGAAATGTAAACATAATAAAGGGAGAGATCATACACTTAGTAAGGGTAAAAAAGGGGGATATCATTGATTATTTAAGAATAACATGATATTATGGGTATGAGAACATGAAATTAATATTTGAAAACCATACCCATAAATTTATAGATCATAATCATGCGTAATATCATAAATCATGGAAGATTATAAGACCCGAATCATAAATGAATCAAAGAACATGATCCATGAGATCATAACATTGGAATATTATCATGTTATAAAGGAGCATCATAATGTGTAAAATAATTAGAATCATAGAAATATTATGTCAAGGATACTATATAAGGAATTATTTATATAGTAGGCTTTAAATAAACTATCATGTACATACTCTGGGCTTGGTATAACCTCAAGTGTTCCTTCTTTCAGGCTTGGTATAACCTCCTATGTATCCTCTTTCAGACATGGGATAAACTCTTGTGTACCCTCTTTTGGGATTGGGATAATTTCCCACATTCTCTCATTCAGGCTAGGGATAACCACCCATGTACCCCTTGAGATCAAAAAGTATTCACGTTTTCCAAATTAATTGGAGGGATACATAATTCAGGGCCCACCCATCACAAATTCATTATCAATTCATATGTATGCCACAAGATCATGGAAACATTTTTCATTCCATCATAACTTATCCCATAGAAAAGAAAATTTGTTTCATTAATATTTAATCATTATAACCATAAACCTTAAAGATAAAGAATAATTATAATATCATAGAATTATATCCCCAGTGATGTATGAGTATCATCAAAGGATGTTATCATAGATAAAAAATGTCTTTAAAATATCATTGGAATATTTATTAAGGAAAATAACATTTTCATTTTGAAATAACAAAATTAAAATATAAAAATTTCCAAAATATTATGGAAAATATTTTCCTTTAAAATAAATATGGTAAATTTTTAAGTAATCTTCATAAATTTGGGGGTCTTGACGATGAGAAATTTTGTTCATGCTATGTATTTCAAAACAAATATTCCTTCCACATTTTCAGTAAAAGCCAAAAGTACCTATTCAGAAAAAGAAAATAATTTTTATTTTATTTTTTATATAATGTAAAACCTAGGTAAAAATTACTTTTAAAAATCATAGGATAATAGTAAAAAAAATATTGAAAACATTTTTAAGAAAACATAGACATGGAAAATGAATATTCCAGACTCAGTTGTAAAACAAATATGAGTTTCCTTAAAAATATTATTTTAGTTTATTGAGCACTTAAGGAGAGTTAAATGAAATTAATAAAATGTAATCTATAGAAATAAATAGATTAAAATAAAATTAAGCAGGTTTATCATATAATTATCATTTAATTTATCCCAATATAAATTCAAGCATAAACTTTCTCGATTAAAATGAGATTGAAACATATATCCCTTAACTCAAGTCTAAATTACTTCATAAGTGATATAATCTCCTATAAAATAAATATAAATTTATTATAAATCTATAAAAATTCAAGTAAATACTTATAATATCATATATGATCCACTTATAACATTTAAACACCCAGTTATTAATAATTCCTTATAAAAATTGTTGTTTTCAGGTGTTAACTATTTCATTTTTAATGAAAGTTTCAGTTGAGACATTATGGTTTTTATTCATTGATAATGGTTCCATAATGTAAATAATTTTAAGCATGATATAAATTTCATATATATTAATTTATACATATTTTTAATGATCTATAAAATGTAAATAAAAAAATTATTAACACCGTTTTTGGAGATAGTAAGCCATACGTACGCATGAATACTATTTTAATTTTCTAAGAAAAGTAAATAATAAAGATGAAAAAATTTTATCATTAAAAAACCATAAATATATCATAAATATCATATGTAAATATTAAATCCATCCTAATAATCAACCCTGAATTATGATTATAGAAAATGAATTATATCGCTAAGTGGAGGCGGTGGTACACACGTAAGCATGAGCGTCACTTTCACTTCACATTTTATGGAATATAGGGTTGATAATGGTGGTTAAATAATAATAATAACATTTAAATTTATTTAATATAATAAATTTATTAATTTTTTATAATACCATATATTTATAAGAGGTATAAGAAGAAATAAAACTGGAAGAACTCGGTTAAGAGTTTTACCTCTTTATTGAGAAATCTCTTTTGGATTGCACCTTAAGCCTTGAAAGGATGTTTTTTTGGAAATACTATAAGATTTAGGATGTCAGTAATGAATACAGGATGATATTATTGGAGTTATTATCTAGTATATAGTGCTAAATTTTTTTTAATAAGGGAGGATAAGAGGTTCCCTTTTATAAATGAGGGGAGGGCACCCTTGGAATTACTTAAAGTATTAAATTAATATAAATACATTTTCAGTTTCAAGTGGATAAAAATTGATATATTTAAAATATAGGATTATTATAAGTTACAATAATATCATCCAATAATATTTATATAATTTAATGTGATATTTTAAACCTTATCTCTTAGTTTTAACCCCTATTAACCCTTAGGACAATTAACGTGATATCAAAATTTTTCATTCTTTATGGGTCAATAATGTTACTATAAAAGGAAAAATGACAAATAAATAGAAAAAGGTTGATATTATAGACAATATACTATTCAATTTTCCAAATATAAAATTTTTATGAATTTTAATTCATTTAATAAAATATTATTTAACATAAGATACCATTAAATTCATTTTTGGGACTATTGACTAAGTTCAACTTTAAGGACAAAAAAATTGAAATAAAATTCAAATAAAAAACTTTAAAACAAAAAATATATATTATATTTTTATAAAAAATTAATTTTTTAAAATAATACATCCATATTTTATTATTTTTAATTTTTTTAAAATCATTTATTTTATTTTTTATTACTCGAACAAATACTGTGTTAGTGTTGTGTAAGTATTTAAGGAAGTTATTACATCACTAAAAATTAAAATTAAATTAACATGATTAAAAAAATTAATTCTTTTTTCAAATAACCATTTATAAATTAAAATATCTTGTTTTAATCCCTATATAATAATTTTAGAGTTATGAATAAAAGAGAGTGAAAATTTTTATTTAATCATCACTTAAAATACAGTAAAGGTTATAATAAAACAAATCCACCAAGTTTCCATATTTTAAAAAAAATGGAAGATAATGGTTGAAATAAGATCATATAATATTATAAAAGAACGTTTACTGGATATTTCTAAACCCTGTCCCATAGTTTTGATATTATGTTACCTATTACACCTTTGCTAATGTGATAAATATTTTCCACATTTACTATTCATAATAAAAAAATATATAAGACCTATTTACCAAATTTAAAAATAATGATTAAAAATATGGAATAAATTTATCAAGAATAAATTCTTATAAGTTTAATAAATAAATTTTAATATAAATTCATGAATAATAACGAAAAAAAACTTTTATGAAAAATATGTTTTTAATCCTAAAATGAACTTACAACTAAATCAAGTATAATAATGATTATTATGTAATTAATTAGATTATATATAATTAAAAGATATTTATTTTACTTTAATATTAAATTAAAATCAAAATGGGACCTTTATTTTGATTTATTAAATGAAAATAAATGACAATTTTACAAAAAATTGTATTTTCACTATTCATTGAAAAATTAATCTTTTCAGAAAAATATCAAAATTTAAACTTAAGAAACTTTTATTATAATTATTTTAAAAATTATATCATTTTTATAAAATATAATTTCTATATTTGGTAGAAATAAAATTTAATATTTTCTCCAAAAAATCAATAAAAATCATTTTTGAAGAAAAAATATTTTTAAAGCATAAAATGACTACTAAAAATTGAGTGATTATTTCATAAGAATTAATCAATAAATTTTTATTAAGTATGAAAATTATACATATATTTAATATTTTGAGTACTCATATTCATACATAATAATTCAATGGCTAGGTTATAAAAGTCACATTAAAATAATAATATTTTAATAGTATAATGTGGTTCGTTTAAACACTATGTTACATGTAAAGAAATATATTGATGAAATAAAATTTATTTGAAGAGAAATATATCGAAAAATATTAGGTTGATACATTATACACCACTTATAATAATTTCTCCCTTAAAATTTCATTACTTTGTTATAAACAAATGAGGATATATCTATTTCATCACATCCTTCAGTTCTCATTTAGCCTATTCGAATTTATGATTTCTTAAGAAACATTAAATTTCTGAGTAGTCTTGTTCCATATCAATTTATCTCTATGATCCATGTTTTTCCAGTTATTCTTCATAAGAAAGATCATAATCCAAGAGTATAACCTCTAATTTTAGTATATGTAAAGGATTAGGTATGAACTTTCTTAAGAAAGATACATAGAACACATCACGAACTTGAGAGAGGTTCAGTGGAAGAACAAGGTGATAATATACCTTCCCTACTCGATCAAGAATATTAAATGAGACAATATTAATGGGGATTATCTTTACCATATTTATAAATCTCATAATATTTTTCTATAGAGAAATTCACAGGAATACCATCTCATGAACTTGAAATTCCATATCTCACAGATGATTTTTGGTATAACTTTTCTATTGACTCTGAGATACCTTGATGTGATTATAATCGAGTATAACTTTTTCTTCTATTTCCTTAGTTATCTCAGGTCCCAAAAGCTTCTTTTTTCTAACTTTATCTTAATACATTGTAGTTCTATAGTTCTCTCACTGGACGGTTTCATAAGGAGTCATCTGAATGTTTGAGTGAAAGATTTTTTATAAGATAATTTGACAAGTGGAAGGAATTTATCCGAAAAACCTTTTAAATTTGGAGAAAAATATCTCAACATATATGCTATAGTTTTAATGATCCTATTATACTAATTATTTTTTTTCTTAGGATGATAAGTAGTAATAAAACACCACTCTGTATCCAAATCCTATTAAATAATTTTCCATAACTCTAAACTAAACTTCATATATTAATCCAATAAAATAGAATGTGGTACTCCATAAATCCTTAATAATACCTTAATGTATATCCTAGAATTTTAATCAAGTGATAAATATTCTCTGACAACAATAAAGTGTGCTAACTTCGTAAGATAATCAACTACAACTCAAATAACATTATGGCCTTTAGATGTTTTGGAGAGTCCGATGAAGAACTACTTAGGGATAATTTTTCCATTTCTATTCTGGTATGGGTAATGGTTGTAACATCTCCTTATAATTATCTCTCTCAACCCTAACTTTATGATATACTAAGCACTGAAATACATGCTCTGTAATACCCCTCTTCATGTTGTCCCACTGAAAATACTCTTTCATATCTTTATACATATTCATACATCCAGGATGAATAGATAATGGTGAGCTATGAGTTTCTTTAAATAGATCTTTTTTTCAATAATTTTATTGATGATACACATACTAGTTTCCAAAAAACTTTCATTCCATCACATTGAAGGTTGAATTAAAGAACATTTATTACATTTTTTATATAAATATACATTCCTTCTACAACTCATTAATCTTCACATGGATAAATTACAGAACACTCATTTGAACAAGATAACATTTCTATCCTTATTTCAATATTTACATATTTATACTTTTAAAATCTATAAATATTGGATATTTTGTGGTCCTCATCATGGATAAGCTAACATTATCCTTTCAACTGAGTGTATCAACCACCTTATTCTCCTTCCTAGGGTGGTAATGTATTAAGAATTCATAATATTTAATTATTTCCAACCACTATCTCTAGTATAGATTAAAATTTTTATAAGTGAATAAGTAATTTAAAAATTTATATCTATTATATATATAACACCTTTATCCATATAGATAATTCCTTCATATCTTCAATGAAAAAATTACTGCAACTAACTCAAAATCATGAGTTGGGTAATATTTCTCATGAACCTTCAATTAGAGTGAGGCATAAGCTATCACCATATCATTATATATGATGATACATCCTAATACCTTATTCAATTCATTTATATCACAAACCCTTCTACACTATAGGGTAGTGTGAGCATAGGTGCACCGAGAAACCTTTTTTATAGCTCCTTGAAATTATCCTCACATTAATCTATCCAAATAAATTTGAATCCCATCTAAGTTAACTTGGTAAATTATCCATAAATCTATAAAAATATGGATCTTAGTCACCATTTTAGGTTTTTTCCAACATTAAATAACTTCTATCTTTTATTGATCCATCGATATACCTTCACTTGAGATTATATTATCCAAAAATGAAACCTTTTGTTGCCAAAATTCACACTTAGAAATTTTTTCATATAGATTATTATTCATTCGGGTATTCAAAACAATTATCAAGTGATATTCAATCTCTTCCTTAATCTTATAATATATAATAACATCATCTATAAATACTACAACAAACTAATAAGATTAATATCTAAAGACTATATCATTAATATCACAAAGATAACCGAAATATTCCAAAGTCCAAATCATATAACTATAAATTCATAGCGTCCAAATCTCATACATAATTCTATCTTGAAATTTTATTCACTTTTGAACCTTAATAGATAGTATCCAAATCAAAAAAATTAATCTTAGAAAAATAAGGAGATACACATAATTGATCAAACAAATCATCAATTTGGGAAAGGGAATAATTGTTCTTGATTATGATGTTGTTAGAATTCTTAAAAATCTATATAGAGTTTCATTGATCCGTCTTTATTCTTAACAAAAAGAAGTGGTGCACCAAAATGTGACACACTTGGTTGAATGAATAACTTATTAATATTCTCAAGGATTTATTTCTTCAATTCATATAACTAAAGAAGGGTTATTCTATATGAAGACTATGAAATAGGTGTATCACCTGATATTATTTCTATTGAAATCTCAACTTCACAATTTAGATGAATAATATGAAACTATTTCAAAAGGAAATAAAAAATCTCCCATAAAATAGGGATATCTTTGATGTTGAGTTTATTCCTAGCCATCTAATATAAATATGATTTTTAATAGGAATAAAGACCCATATAATGAATATAATTTCCATTAGAAGCTTGTATTTATCCTTGGATTGATAGATGACCATAAGTTAGTTCGGAATATCAAATGTGACTTCCCTTCCTTGTAAATTGATATAGTATTTATATAAATAAAGGCAATGCATTCCAAAAATAACATCAAATTCCACTAGAGGAAGAATAAACTGATTTTGAGGAAGCAGATTCCCATAAACTTCAATTGGAGAAGAATCATAAAATTGAGATATGACCATCATACCATTATAAGTTTTTTTCTACTAATTAAACATCTTATCATTGTGGTGGTATTGTGATACCCTTATAAACTTCATCAGATCTAAAAGAGTGGGTAAATATAGAATCAAACAAGACATTAATCGTTCTAGAGTGGATAGAAAGTGCACCTCTCACCACTTCATTATCATACCCCACCTTAGTGATAGTGATTTCATAATATTTCCCTTTATATCTAATATTTATAGGTTTCTAATGATTATCATATTCATTAACTATCAAATTCAAGAAATAGTTAGAATAATTTCCATACTTCTTCATTTGAAACAATATAGTGTGGGTGGTGAATTAAGTAGAGGTTTCTCTCTATTCATATAATTAGATAAATTATTTCCATCACATTAACATTCGATTTTCTGATGAACTTCTTTTCCACATTTAAATCATTTATTACCCCCCTAAGACAATTTCCTCCATGTTTTTCCACACTTTAGGCATAATGGAAGGCTCATATTCTTCTCTCCATGATTTTTATTATTATAATTTTCTTTTAATCCCATATTTATTTTCTTATCAAAACTATGAGATTTATGGGTAACTATAATATTAATTTATACATTGGAATCATATCAAATGATTTATTTATAGATACCAAAGTATCTTATGGATAACTCCATTCAGAGACTTGGTTTGAAGCCACTGAACAATTGATCAATCATTTTCTGAGTTCAATAATAATACCAGAAGAGCACCTCCCAAGTATTGTAAAATTTTCCTCATTAGAACTAATAGATTCATCATCCTTCTTCTTTATCTCTAGTAATTACTTATCCATTTTCATAGGAAGAATATAAAGAAATAACTTATTTAAAAATAATCTTCTAAACTCATCGCACTCCATAGATTTAATTTATTTCTATTGCCTTATGTTTATGATGAGAGTCCACCATTGATATACTTAACCTTCTAAATGATAAAAAATTAAAATATATTTTTTCATGATACGAACACTAAAGTGTGAAAAATATCTTTTTAATGTTACTGATCCATCTTTTAGTGAATAGTGGATTAGCATAATCACTAAAATATGGTGGATTTTAACTTATGAAGGAATCAGACAAACATTGTTCCCTCTTTTTCTTGTTTGGAAGCTCAACATGATTCATATCTTGAAAAATTGAATAATCATATTAATGATATTTATTATTCTAGATCCTATAGAATTTGATTTCTTAGGAGTAAAGTCATTTCATTTTCCATCACATTCAGTATTAAAATGTTACTTTAGGTCCCAACTATCAACTAAAACAAAAAATCATAGTGAGAGAAACAATAATTATAGAAACCCTATAACCATGAGAAATAATTCCTAGAATTTTTAAATTATGGAACATTATTTTCAATCTATTTAACCTTAGGTTTGAACTAGGTCATCCAAGGTCATCAGCTATTCAAATACTTTGAAAAGGAAATGTGAGTTAACCCAATAATATCCCCTATGAGTGTCAAACCAAGTGTACAGTAAGGGGCATTATCCATGCACCAAAATGATGGCTGAGATATACTCAATAAACTCTTTTTAGGGTTATTACCCTTAGATTCATATTATATAAAACCATGTCCACTTTTAGTATCCAAACAATGATATTTTATTATGAAAACCACACTATTACCATGAATTAATATATTCTCTTGGACTTAAGAGTATCCTAAGGGTCCACACAACATTTTACTCATCTTATTTTCCAAAAGTAACTGAACCTTATTCTATTAAAAACTAAATTGTCCCATACTTTTCATACAAAAATGTCACATCTTATTATATGAATATCCATTATATAAAATTATGATGCATTCTAGAATCACAAAGGTTTAGCATTATTAGAAACTTGGATACATAAAAAAATTATGTATTAAAAGTTATAAATCACTCCCTAATTAGTTCTTCATATCTAGAACCATTATTATAAATATCATACTTAAAACATTTATTCAAATCATAGGTGAAAAGAAAAAATAACAAAGGGTAAACTCATATGCCCAGTAAGGGTAAAAAATATAGGTTTTATTTATTATTTAAGAATAACATGATAATAAGGGTATGAGAACATGACCTTAAAATTTGAAATTTATTACCAAAAATTCATATACCATAATCACGAGTCTTCAAATAAAGTGTGGAAATTCATAATACATGATTCATAAAGGAATCAAATAACATTTTCCATGAGAGTATAACATTATCATATGATCATGTTGTAAAAGAGTGGCATTAAATTTGGCACAATTACTATCATAGAAATATTATATCAAGGATACTTAAAAGGAATTTATCACATGTTATTCTTGGGATAACCACCCATGTACCTACTTCGGGATAAGGATAACCAAATGTGTACCCAATTTTGGTCTTGGAATAAATTCTTGTGTACCCTATTTTAGTCTTGGTATAACCTGTCATGTACCCTCTTTCGAGCTTCGGATAACCTCCCATGTTCCCTCTTTCAGAATTGGAATGACCTAACATATACTATTTAAGCTAATAAAAAATTAATATTTACCAAATAAATTATAGGAATATTTAATTCCAGGACCACCTATCACATATTCATTATCCATTTGTATGTATCCCAAAAAATTAGGAAAATATTTATCATTTCATCACAACTTAACCCATTGAAAATAAAACGAATTTCATCTATATTTTATCAGTATAACCATAAAACATCCAAATAAATAATTAGGATGGAATCATATAATCATATCCCCTATGAATTATAAGTAACATCAAATGATTTTATCAAAGATGAAAAATTCCAGTAAAATATCACTGGAATATTTCTTAAGGAAAGTAGCTTCTTTATTTAGAAATCACAAATTTAAAATTGAAGATTTTCAATAATAATATTGAAAAAACATTATTTGAAATTAAGCAGTGAGGATTTTAAATAAATATTAAAAACATTGAGTTGTAATTATGGCTATAAATTATGTTTATTCCATGTATTCTAAAGCAAAGATTCCTTTTAAATTTTTGGTAAAAAGTAAAAAGTAACTCATTCAGAAAACAACCTAACGATTACTTTGAAAAAATTTAATTGAAATTAGAAAATGTTAAAATTGAATTTAAACCATCATAGGATAATATTAAAAACTTTATCAAAAACATTTTAAAGAAAAAATGGACATTGATGAAAATATTCCTAACTGAATTAAAAAACAAAGTTGATTTTACTTGAAACATTATTTCAGTACCTTGAGTACTTAAAAAGAGGAAAATGAAAATAAAAAATGTAATCACTATAAATAAATTTAGGGTAATAAAATTAAATATATATATATATCAGGTAAATACCATATAATTTATCTCAATGGAAATTCAAGCATAAACAATCCCGGTTAAAAAAATATTGAAGCATAAATCCCTTACCTAAAGTTTTACTTGCTTTATAAGTGCTCTAATATACTATATAATATATTTAAATTTATTATAACTTTATAAAATAACCATATATATAATTATAATATCATATATAATACATTTATAACATTTAAACACACATTTAATAATAATTCTTTATTAAAATCATCGTTTGCGGGGGTTAACTGTTTATTTTTTCCTGAACATTGTGGTTTGAAAGTTATAGTCCTTGTACCTTGATCATGGTTTCATAAAATTATTTTTTTAATAAAGATATAAATATTATATATATTAATTTTATATATATTTATAATCTTCCACGAAAGATAGATATAAAAAAATAATTTACACTGTTCATAGAGATGGTAGGTTGCACACACACATAAACGTTGTTTTCATTTTCTAATGAAAAGAATGAAATAAAAACAAATAATATTTTATCATTAAAAACCATAATTATATCATAAATATCATATATAAGAATTAAATCAATTATAATAACCATCCATGAATGATGGTAATGAAAAATGAATTATATCACTATGTAGAGGTGGTAGACAACATGTATGAACGAGCATTACTTTCACTTCTCGTTTGATGTAACAGAGGGAGGATAATAGTGGTTACATAATAATAATAAAATTAAAATATATTTATTATATTTAATTTATTACTTTATAATGAATATAATAGATTAATATGATGTATAAGAATAAATAATATTGAATATACTCTATTAAGAGTTCTAACTCTTTGATTAAAAATCTCCTTTTACTTACACCTTAAGGCTTGAAAGGATAGTATTTTGGAAAGAAATAAAGCTATAGGATTTGGGTAATGAATAAAGGTTGTTATAAAATATGGTATTGGATAATCTAGAGTTTAAAAACTTTTTTTATTAATGGAGGAGAGTGTGTTCTATTTTATAAGTGAGAGGAGGGGTACCCTTGGAATTATTTAAAGTATTAAATTAATATAAATTAATTTTCAACTTCAAGTTGATCCAAATTGATATATTTATAATATAAGATGAATAAAAGTAAAATAATATCATAAAATTATATTTAGAAAAGTTCAGGTGATGTTGTAACCCTTATATATTAGTTTTGACATCCCATTAACCCTTTTTACAATTACCGAGTTATAAATGTTCTTTACTCTTTTGGGGTCAATAAGGTTTGTATAAAAATAAAAGTGATACATAAGTGTAAAATGGATAATATTATGAAATATATCCCATTAAATTTCAAGTATATAATATTTTTATGAATTTTAATTCATTTATTAATATATTATTTAAGATAAGACACCATTAAAGTCATTTTTAGGACTATTAACTAAGTTTGACTTTAAAGAAAACAATATTGAAATGTAATTCAAATCCAAAAAATTAAAAAAACACTAATATGTTATATTTATATAAAACTTTTATGTAATATAGTAATTAAAAATATTTTATTACTTTTACTATTTTTAAAATAATTATTTTTTATCACTTAAATAAATACTCTGTCGGCGTTGCATAAGTATTTAAGGTAATTTTTCCATCATTAAAATTAAATATAAATTACCATGATAAAAAAATAATTATTATTTAAAATAAATATTTCTAATCAAACATAACCAATTTAATCCATATTTAAAAAATATTAGAGTTATTAAAACAAAGAGAGTGATATTTTTGATTTAATCATTAATTAAAATTACATAATGATCATAATCAATTAAAAATGGAACCAAGTTGCTATATTTTGAAAATTTGTTTGGTAATGGATAATTTAAACTCATTATATAGGATAAATTCAATATTTTTTGAGATTTATAGACCTTACCCTATAGTTTTAAACTTGTTTTAACCTTTTTACCCTTATCGAGGTGACAAATATTTACTATGATTACTATTCATAATGTCAAAAAATAAAAGGGTCCTAATTACCAAATTTTAAACACCTTATTAAAAATATGGAATCCATTTTTCAATATTAAATACCTTTAATTATTATAAATAAATTTTAATATAAATTCATAAAATTCAATAAAAAACATGTTTTTAGAAAAAATGCATTTTTACACATAAAAATGAACTTGTGCCAAAATCAAGTGTAATGTTGATTCCTATATAATTAATTAGATTATTTATAATTAAAGTAGAATTATTTTAATTTAATATAAAATAAAAAAACATAATTATACTTTTATATTAGTCAATTTAATGTAAAGATATGGTTGTTTTACAAAAAATGGTAATTTTCACTATTCACTAAAAAATAATCTTTTTTAAAAAATCATAAAATTCAACCTTAAGATATTTTTTATGCTGATTTATAAAATGATATCCTTTTTATAAAATAAAATTTTAATTTTTTTATAAATTAATTATAATATATTCTCATAAAAAGTAATAAAAACCATTATTGATGAAAAAGTATTTTTAAAGCATAAAATGGATTTACTAAAAATTGAGTTCTTTTTTTTATAATAATTTATAAATAAATTTTTATAGAGTAGTAAAATTATACATATATTTCATATTTCATCTAATCACTTTCATACCTACCAATTCAATTGCTTAGTTATAACAATCACAATTATACAATAATATTTCAATAGTAAAGTGTGGTTTTTTTGAACTCAGTGTTTCATGTAAATAAAGATATTAAAGAAATAAAATTTATTTAAAGAGAAATATATGATAAAATATGGGGTTGTTTTAATTTTGGTAGATCAAACAATAATTATTCAACATAATAAAATACATTAGAAACCTAATTTCTAAGATATCCATGCTACAAAAATTGATACTATATAAATATAAAATGAGGAACATATACCTTTCACCATTGTTAGATACTACTCCTATCTATAATCACACTGGTTTGATGAAGATCCCTTAGGAGAAAACAATAGGTTCCTTCATCCATGGTGTATCTATTGAAAGTTGATTTTTTTATTAAACAATGGTAAAAACACCCAGTAACCAAGAACATGTCATGGAGGTCTAACGTGGTGCAGTCCAAGGGAGTACCCTTGGAAAGAATTACAACAATCCTAAGAGAGAAAACCAAAACTAGAATACAAAATCAGTGGATCCTCTAGACAACTCATTCTAGACAGGGCATCTGCAGCGAAGTTGGCCTCTCTTGGAATATGGTGCACAGAGAAATTATGGCCGATCCCCAAAGAGAAGATTCGAAAAATGTAAAACTGGTGCCAAGGAGCCATCACCTGACCATGTAAAACATGAAAAAGAACCACAAAGTCTGACTCCACCTTGAAAACTGATAAATCAATGCTCTTGCACAATATGACACTGGAGTGTAATGCCTTCACTTCTGCACCCAACGAACTCCCGAAACCATTGAAACAACTGAAATAAAGAAGAATCGAGCCATTGAAATCCTGAAAAATCCTCCCCCAAGCATCTTCCCATTCATAATGGACCCATCCACATTGATCTTACAACCCTGCAATAGGGTCCACCACTTAATCCAACACCCCTGGGAACCAACCTAAGAAACAACCCTGTTAATGAGTTTACAAAGGTTAAATGAATACCAACCTCCTTTAACCAGAGATCATAGACCGTGAATCAATTCCTTCATCCTCACTAGCATGAATATTAATGAAGTATGCGCTTCAGTACATGTCTTATTTATTTCCTCCAATAAATTCTAGAAGATAACAATCATAATGATACTGCCGATCTTGCCTTCTATATCCTATCGGTCTGAACCTGAAAACCTGATGTAGATGAACTCATGGATCAAAATGCATGTAGAGTCTAGATGATACCAAATCCCCATAATAGACCAATGTTAGGAGGCCTAATCACTCATGAAAAACAGGTGGCAGATCGACTCCTGGTGTGGGTTTGTACAACATTGGCAGCGAGATGCCAAAGAAATCCCCTTACTATAAATGTTATATTCAGTTGGTAAGGCTTGGTTTATCACCCTACAAGAAAGAAAATTTATCCTCGTGGGAAACTATTTGCACCAAAAATGAGTGGCCCATTCGACACGGTACCCTCCAGACCGAAGCAGCCTCTTGTAATCCTGCCCACTGAAGTCACTAGAAGCAGAACCGATAAAACAACACCGATCATCCTATTCCGAAAAAACCATATCTTTGAATGCGCCCATCTATTCCTTGCTTAAAATTGCATTGAGAAAACAAGGGTGGATTCTAGCTTCCTTAACCATCATATTCGACACTAGGAATTTTAGAAAAAAATAGCTTGACACCCACCCAATTGTCCCACCACAAATTAACTTCCCCTCTCCCCACCAACCAACATGACGTGTCTTGGATGATATCCAAATGAATAATGGGGGATTATTCAAGGATCACACACAATATTATTAAGGTTATTTCCTCCACATACAAGTCTCTGTACACACACTATACTTTTATGTAATTTACTAAAATGTTAGAAAATGTTTGAGTAAAACCTTTTTTACAAAATTTATAACTTTTGACTCATTTGCATTCTCCATAAGGTTTTATCAAATTAAATTTTATTGAATAATGATATCTGTACATGGAATATTCTTGAATGTTATAACATTCATCTACCTCTCAATAATAATATGAATTGTACATCTTGATTCAAAATACCTTATGATATAACCCACTATACAGTACAATTGGCATAGATAGAGTCAAAGGGATATCTTTATATCATATTCAACAATATTCTAAGGTACTCATAAAATACATTTTATACCATAGATGTCGTACTATAGGACATAATCATATAGTTCACTATGATATAACCTTAAACATCATATGTATCTATATATTTATATAATATCTCTATCAATATCCCACTTACACTATAAAATCATAGACTTTGTATCATTTCACATTGTATTCTATAATATAAAAAACTATCAAAAACCATATCTATTAATCCTTTTGGATACTTCCAAAAAATTTTGGAAAGGAATAATAAAATTCATAGTGTATCAAATCATATACAATACCTTGTGAATATCATTCTAAAAATCCATTTTGATAAAATCTAAAACACATTTATAGAAAATATCTATGTTTTATATAAATAAATCCTCATGGAGTAAAAAAAGTGTAGCCCCATGAGCCTTTGTATTGTTAGAAAAAACATGAATTCTTGAATTCATAAATGTAAGTAAATATTGAACTCTAGTAAATAATCAACATTTATAACTCTATAAATGTTTATAGTTTGATCTTCATCAAAAATAGGTATCTCTATACACATGTACACGAGTTTTATTATATACAAGCATGCATGATCATATAATCCCATTTCCAAGATATTTAGTAAACATAGGAAATGAAGTTTTATAATCCTATATAAATAATCATATATTCATGATTCATAAATTACATGCTAACTAGTCCAATGAATACATCACATGTCATTCACCTTAATTGGATGGGCATATCACATTCCCAACACCCAAATACATAACCACATCACATGTATTATCTTGGTATGGTCATAAATGTCTTAAATCTTTCTCAATAAAGGGTAAAATAGTCATACTCACTATATGAGAGGAATAATACCATCTTGGTTAAGCTTTAACAAATGAATTTATCAGGGGTTGTAGAAAATGTGAGAATAAATACTAGCTAGTATTAGTTTATCTCTATATGGATAGGTGTATTGTTCCACTAATTTCCTAATATGTGAAGTTTGATAAAAAATACTTTAAGGGGTTCGTGTGTGAGTAATGAAATTATTATTAATGTATTTTTGGTATTTTATATTTAATTTATGTTTAAATTGGTATAAAAAATGGATAAATAAAAAAGGTTTAAGGATATTTACTTGAAGTTAAGATCAATGGGGGGATTTAGGATAGTGATCCACTTTATACTAGTTATCAATTTAATTTCCAAAAAACTAAATTAGAAACAGCAAAAATTTCCAAGGATTCCCCCTCAAATCACCCTAAAGACATACTACTAATAGAAATAGTCTCCATATGGTTACTCTTGTATATTAGTAGTAGTGGTTAAAACTCAAAATATGTGATTATATTAAGAAAATATCCATTAGATTCCCATACCTTAAAATATACTGAAAATGAATAAATTTCATGGTATAGGATTCCACTCCCACTCCATATTACTCACAAAAATATCAATAACTAATGATAAAAACTATATAATTAAGTAAAAAATCACGAATAATCCCAATCTAGGTTTTAAACTATAGGTATCACATGATATAATTGCATTCCCTTCATCACTATAAAATTACCTTTCATTGAATTATAATTCAAAAAATATCAAGATAAGTAGAAGGGATATCCCTTGTCAAATTATTTCCATATTTATCCACTTCAGGATATCTATATTTTCCATCCACAATTGGGTAATGGATAAATGGAGGTGGTAAGATTTATTAGTTGTGTGGATGAAAACTTGGAGTGAAAGAATATGAAATAGTAGTATAGTAGAATGGAAGATTTTGAATGGAATTAATTCCCCTAAATCTTAGTCTCCCCCTTTTATAATGTGAATTTACTATTTTCCTCTAGAAAACATATCCTATGAGGATATTTCACCATGTTTCATGATCTCAATGATTTCAAAATATTCTGTGAGATTCTAATTCCATTACTTTATGTGAAAGAAAGTGTATTGAGTAGTAAATTCTCTCTTTAAATGACCGATCTCCATCTATCACTATCTCAATTGTTTACTCTAATTGATAAAGTATAGGATGTATGAATATTTTTCCCTTTTAATGTTTCCCACACGTCTTTGAGATGAAATGTATGGCTCAGATCAAGTTTGATCGTTCCTAATGAATTGGACTTGATCTTCAAAAAATGTGATTTTCTAGAATTCAGTATAGGTAGTAAGAAACCTGATGATATGTTGGAAAGTGTTGAGATGTCATTTGACCAAAATCACATATTAGTAATCACTGAGGAGTCATTTGATATTGAGAATGTATTGAGTGAACATGAGGATGTGTTGTCCCTCTGCATGTTATTTGAGAAGGTTGAGAATATGGTGGAGTTCGTAATATTGTTGTTTGGGTTTGGGGATATATTTGGGCTTAAGGTGTCATTATAGATCCTTTGGTATATATTCAAGATTGGGAATGTGAAAAGAAAGTTTGATATGACATTAAGGGAACTTGGGGATGTTTTAACCTGCAACACATAATTAGAAAATCCTAAGGGGTCTTGGTATTTAATCCACCATTAGAGAGGGTTGAATAGATTTGGAGAGTGGAGTGTTTATTCTTATATAGGTGGGTTTTTTGTCATGACCTGACCCACTGGGACCCCTATTGGGCCAAAAGTAAACCATGGGAGACAATCCAACACCACCTACAATAGGATAGGGGCTAATAAATAGCTTTAAGTAGGAATATCACTAAAATGAGAGGCCTTAGCCTTAGTCCCTGTATACATGAACACAAATAACTCTATAAAACAATGAAGATATATAATAAAAGGCTGAAACATATAAATTAAAAACCATTCATGAAAAAACCTATAAGAAAATAAATCCAAGTAAAATAGTGTAACAAAAAAGTTATAATGGGTAAAAATACCTGACCGAATAGAAAAGAGTTACCAACATGAAAATAAATAGAAAAAGGGAAGACTAAAGAGAGACCAAATCAAAATATCTGAGGACGACCACCAAACATAGTTATCTCCACTAGGTACTGATATACTTAACTTAAACCTTTTCTAATCTTCATTTCATGTGAATAAGACACAACTAATGTGGGTGAAGATCATGTAGGGTTTAGTATATACATACCAAGTAGGACACCCTAAAAACCAACAAGTTAGAAATAGAAAGAAGAAACCATTAGATAAACCCCTAATTAAGGAGGTAAATAAAATCCAACATTAGATATGATTATAAGAAAACAAAAAAATTGAGGAATTGTATCTACATATCCATCTAAGAATGATGATTCAGCCTAATGATCCCAAAGGCCCATCCCTAATGCCAAATTCCAACACACAACCTCAGAAGAATATAAGTGGAGGGGCCTACTCTACGCTACTGTGCTCTACAACCAAGAGATAAATAAATCCAATTGAGGAAAAGCTCTTCATTAGAGCTATATAGACTGGGGAGTACCACTCAAAAAATAGAGGAACCAAACCCTCTATTGTATGGTGTAGTACTAAATCTAACTATGAAAAGAGTATGAGGTACCTTCCCCCTAGTGAGATAGGGGAGTACCGACCATAACATCTATCTGATGATCTATCCCAATCACTACTATTAGTAAAGAATCTATAAAGGACATGACATGTTTGAAACACCTCATGTTGTATATTTGATACCAAAATAAATGCCACTATCATTTTTTATGTGAAAGACTACTCAAGATATGCTATTACTAGGACTTAATCCAAGTCCTGAAGAAGGAGATACATAAGGTCAAAGTATCATAGAAAAATAAAAAACATAGACATAAGGTCACACATCATGTGACCTCTCCTATATACCTATGCATTCCCTCACCTACACATACCTTGGATGGACATATAGATATATATGGAATGTACATGGAGTACATGGTGTGTCTTGACAACCTGGGGTAGGCCTATGTCCTCATGGATTGTGCCCCTATACTTTGGTTGTGCCCATCCACCTGGCTATTCTCGTGATTGTGTACCTTGGGGGTATATTCTGAGCCACCAACATCAAATCACATGGGATGTGGTAGTACCACATGATGTGCGATACATATTTTTTTTATAAAACCATATCCATCATAGCAAGGGACTAAAAACCAGCGTTCTTCCAATGATCCATGAAATCATCCACAAAACATAGATTCTTTGGTCATTTACACATCCACCATGGATCCATGGGTTTAATCATGCTCAAATCCTTCCAAAAAACATTGTATCATGACCTAATGGGAAATTGATAAAGAATGTGAAGAATGTTGAGATAAAGGTATATGAAAATGGTGAAACCATTGTTGTCTGATGAGATCTAAACCAATGATTACATAATTGTGATAACCAATAGTAGAATTAAAAAACAATAAATACATAATATAAATCAAGATTATTAATAAAAACTAGGATCATACGAGGAAAGACAATTACCAGAACATAAAATTTAAAATAAATCAATTCTTTTATATTGAACATAAGTGCTTTTTTTGTCAATGATTTTTTAATATGTGTTGGGTGAGTTTATTTGATTTTTTGATGATTGGATAATTTTTATGGAATTTATGGAATTAGATCCTTGAAATGTGATTATTTTTGGACATATATTAAGTGTCAAAGATATATTAAAAATTAATTTTGAAGAAATTCACAAATAAATATATCAATGAAAGACCATGAAAATATTAATTTTCATGAAGAGACGAAGAAATAAATTTTTCTATTCAAAAGGATTATTAAATTATGGAATCCATGAAAATTATTATTGTATAATTTCAAGATGAATTACTAATTTGATTTTGGTTTGGTCGTTATATTATATTCATACAAAGTATATTAAGGATCCCTTAAGAAATATTATGGAAAACCCCAAGCTAAGATGAAAGACAACTCAACCACACCTATGGGAGCTATCCCACCATGTATAAGTTATCCAAAAATCCAAGAATGAGGTGGCATAGGTTAGTGGGAACATGTATAATTCCTAAAGGAGCATGCACTTATAAGAGTTCATGGGTCTAGGCAAGTTCTAGTGGGCTACTGTGAGGAGGTTCTGGCCTGTGAGGCCCAAGTGTGTGTAGCGTATCTAGGAGGCAACCTCGGTGTCATTTATTACAACACTAGAGACATATCTTGAAATAAATGGGATAGAAAAACTAGATGCTCGGATGATGTGGTACATGGAGAAGCATAAACTATTCATCCTCTTTAAAAAGTTATGGATATAATGATAACTATTCGATCTAGATGATTTGTATCGTCTATCCATTATATTCAACCTTCAGCTCTCGAAAGAAATTGGTATACACTCTTGAAAACAGGTGATCACTGATCTTGAATTCATCATATGATTACCATCCCCAATAGTCAATCATAAGGATTGAGACATAGTCGATCAAACCAAAAGCATACATGTAATCTAATTATTGAATGCATGAGATCATTCAAAGAAATTTATTTGTAAAAAAGATAATCATCACATGATTTTTTCACATGAATCCATCATGTGATGATCTATTGATCAAACAATCAAATGAATATAATTAACTGAGGCATGCAAACAATCACCACGAAATCACATGAATACATAGCCATCATGTGACTTCATCACATGAAGAGGAACATGTCTTATATCGTGTGAAGGTTTTATCTTTTATATACTTTATCACATGGATATTTTTATAGTTATCCATAAACTATCCAATGAGGCATCACATCAAGGAAATAATATCACATCAAGCACTAAGGTATCACATGATCAACAAAATGATCATGAAAATCATGTGATAAATCCAATGTTGCATGAGGTTTTGAATAATTTGAGATTTTCAGCATTAATGAGATCCTAATATTTTCGAATTTCATTTAATGAGTCCTATGCATGGAATAAAAATTGAATCATTTACTGTATATCCTCTCATATATATATCAAAACAAGGATGAAGAAACATGCTACTACAATATTGAGAAATTGATAGAGAGAGAGATCTCATATAGAAAAATAGAGAATCTATGTGAATCCTTCATGAAAAGGTAGTGAGTTATCATATAACTAGTTCACATGAAAGAGAATATTTCACATGATCCAATAATCTGAAAGAGAACTCATGAAGAACCCTTTTTTACACTAATGATCTTGAGGAGACACTAGTATACGACCCTTGTCATGTGAAATTAAACCCACAGAAAATTATATGGTTACACAAAGCATATAGATGAGGGTAGTGATACATCATGTGAGATCTTCACATGAAGGAGGAGAAGAATCATTGATCCTTTATTGTATTTCATGAAAACAATGTTCTTGAAGGAGGATAGTTTTCATGAACCCTCTCTAGTCACCTAAAATAAGAAGAAGATAAGTCTTGCATGTAACCCATGAATTAAATGCACCCTACATATCATATTTTATATACATCAAGGGTTTGGAAGAAAAATATAGGAATAATATTAAAAGGGTGTTTGAGATATTTTCATTTTAAAATTTTAATTAAAAAGGAATATAAAATATTTAGTATTATCATTGCCTGTGTGAATTGTTTATGCACTATGACGTTTCAATGCATGCATGAATAAATTTAATAATTCAAGGAGGAAGACTATTAAAATAATGATAGATATTTCTTGCATAAAATTTTGTTGAAGAATTTATGTGCATCAATTTCACACTTCTAAGTGAGGTTTAGTCTTAATCAACAAAAGAAATAATTACCCGAGAGACGCTGCATTGAGTCAATTGATCACACAGAGGTGATCAACAATTTTGATAAAGACTAGTATGATACAAAGAAACTAGAATAGGTACATGAGAAAGTTAGATTTAGAGGTATAATGGAGGAAGTTAAATATATCATACTTTAGAGGATAAATCCTTGAATAAAGGAGGAATCCTCTCAGCTGGAGTTGGGAGTATGAGAAGTCTCTTATGTGATTCAGGAGTAGAATTATTTAGTGGATATTATAGAGCATTCCAGTGTAGATTTATGTAACACTTTGTGAAGCAGTATAATAAACCTCATATTAGAATTGAAGAGATATATGGTGTGGCTATATATTTAGCATTTTAATTGATAATAATATTATAGTGGAGAATCTTTGTAGGGGAGAATGAATAACACAGATAGAAGTAAGTATTTATACAAAACCTAATAAATCCATGGGTTTTGTGGATTTGTATTTATAACATTTTCTGAGGTAAGGTAGTGATACATAAGAATATTGGATCAAGGTTTTAACCATAAATAAAATTTTAATTGAAAATAATTAGTTTATAAAAAGAAAAAAGGATTAATTATTCACCCATCCCCCACTCAGTGATATCACATTGATCTAGAAACTTTAATTTTTTTTAGAGGATAGGTCACCTATAAAGATACAAGAGAGTTTTTTTGAAGTGTATATTTTAGTAAATGAGTGATATACCATATATGGAGAGAAAGTAAGTTACTCCTAAGTATACTAATCTAGAAATTTATTAAAAGACTTAAAATAATAGAAATAATAGACATTAAAAAATGATAAAGAACCATCTTACAGTATAAGAAGAGACACCTCTAAAAGAATATAATCAAAATGAAATATGTAATAATAATTATTTTTATTATTATTATTATAAATAATTATTTTCAATATATGATGATGATGGATCACTTAGTGATCTAATTTTTGAATTCAAATAAAATATAAAGAAAGTACCCAAATAAGTTATAATGTTTTTTGAATGTGTCAAGGGTCTTTATGATGAAAAATTATAGTTGGAAGAAAAGGCTAATGTTGTGGATGATTCATTGGATAAAAATATTGGCATATCCAAAACTCTTAAAAAAAATTAAAGTAAGAAACAATTTCTATTTAAAATGAAATATATGCTGAATTTTTAAAATAATTTAATATTTTTTAAGAAATAATTAGATGATATTATATTGGTAAAATATTTACGTGCATTTGTAAAATTGCACAAGGTTTATATTATCGTCAAAGTTTCTCAACTGAGGTATAAGGATAACATATTACTAGTTATTGAAAATTATTTTCAAGAATAAATAAATATTAATGAATAATAAATAAATAAACTAAAGTATGATTGGGAAGAAATGATAATATTAGTTGAGGATGAGAATAACTCCCTCAACATGAAGTGTTTAGAGATGGAGATGATATTGGAGGATCAAGAATCACCATAAGACGAAACTTTCCAAATTTATGAATAAATATATAATACCACACATATATTTATTGAGGATCAATATTCCATAATAAACATGATATCATCCTCTAATAAAATGGAAACATCCTCAAAGAAGAATATATCCCATAACTCAAAATTTACTTTACATACTAATGATGTTTCAAATGCTGGTATAGTTTCTTATCCATATTATGGGAAAATATTGATGGTAAAAAATTATTATAAACCCTATAAATCAAATATGTATGTGAAAAATAGCATGAAGAACTATTACCCAATAATATTATGCTTTCATTTAGGGGGAGAAAATATAAAGATAATAGAATAACTTCCCTATAGAATAAAAACCTAAAGGAAAAAACTTTTCCACAATAAAGAGATTTGAAAAATTTGAATATTTTTTTGAGTACTAAAAAATATTTTTTTACTATTATGATGTGTGATAATGTGTTAAAATCATAAAAAATCATCTGGTTATTTTATGAGAAGACCATAATATAAAGGAAAGCAAGAAAAAAATAAGAAGGTGACAAGTCAGTCTTGAGATGTGAACAAAACAAGAAAACTATTAAACAAACTTTCACCAATAAGAATAGTGAGATATCCTCTCATACATCATTGTTAGACATAAATATGTCAATAAAATCACTAAAACTTATGAAAAATAAGGCTTGGTTTAAATAATTACAACAATAACAAGTATTGGGACAAAACACATATCAAATTGAAAGATCTGGGTTCAGAGGTTTTTTCTAGTTTGTGAAAGTTATGGGTAGAAAGCTTACTATTGTAGGTATAACATGTCAATTTAAAGAAATAGGTATGAATTAAGGAGAATTAATAATAAAAAAATAATAATATATTCTTAGAGAAATAATATTGTGACCATAAATTCATCTAAGCTACCAAGAAAAAATAGATATGAAGTCTTAAAATAAGTTTGTGGAAGATGTAATATGAAGGGTCACATAGATGAGAAAATCATGAGAATAATTATAAGAGATATTCTCTATGATTATAAAAGGACGAGTCTACAATATAAAAACAGTGGTATGTCATGTGAATTTTCTGAGAATATATATAATTTCAAGAAAGAGTGCATAGTCTTTTAAAAAAATCAACTGATTGTTTAAGAAATTGGATGAAGCTGAAAGAATATCTAAATTAAAAGGAAATAAAGTTTCTTCAAAGTATAAATTAAAACCCTCGAGAAGTTATCCATAACTTTAAAATTAAATAAATATAGTGTCTTGTGTGAAAGGTGCAATAATTCAGGACATATAGATAACAAATACTTGACATGTCTTCCTTGATAGTTGGAGTTGTTTAAACATAAAATAAAAGAACATAAAACTTCATGTTATCAAATGAAAACAATGGAAAAAGGTATTTCAAAAAGAGAATACTTTAAAAGGAAGAAGGAATATAATCAGGTATATGTGACTCAAAATGGGGATATGAGTCTAATGAAATATTCCCATGATGAGATTGGGAGAAAAAATGGTCCATGTTGAGAGAATGTTATTAGTCTGAATGTTAATCTCAAATAATAAGAAGTTCCATCCTTAATTGCTTATATATATGTATATATACATGTGATTTTATACTGATATTTTTGGAATTTAAAGAAATGTATATATCCCTTGAGGGAGAGAATTGATGAGTTAAAGCTGTTAAATCTTCACTGAATAGTAAATGTAGAACTTTTGAACAATTTTATAAAATTAAAATATAAGTTATGACAATGTCACGTTATTCGAACATTCTTAATTTTATTAATCATATAAATTAAGGTGGTTTCTTATTTTAGGAAAAAATGAAACAAATGTGGAGATATATCTTTTTCACCCGAACCTTATGATGTGTTTGTTGAAGTGTATGTAGGATTTAGAATTTCATTATTAATTCTGATGATTTCAAACCCCTTAAATGAGAATTGATAATTTCTTAGCTTGATTTAACATATATATTTGTTTATGGATATCATGAACAAACTTGGTTGTGTATATATTATTTTATACATAAGTTTATCCCATATAAACTTATATTTTTTTAACTAAAGGCTACTTGATAAGAAAACAATGTGATATGATCCCTCTCTTAGATGTTATTAAGAAATTTACATATAAGGAAGAATATCATGTTTTTCACAAAAAAATGAGATGATAAGACCCCCACTTGGCCTTTTCATTTGATTTGAAATAAGGGATAGAAATATTGAGCACACATATTGAATTTTAAATATGTGAAGAGATATTGATAAAAAAATAAAAAGGGTAAATTTTTGAACCTAAGTGTTTAATTAGTTGTAAATGATGTGTCAATATGTGTTAGGTGAGTTTGGATGACATGGTGATTCTTGGAGAATTGTTATGAATTCATATTATAGCATTGGTTGTCACACTTCGATAATTATCCTTGAATTCTGACAACTTTTTGAATGATCTTTAGTGTCAATGGTATATGAAAAATTCATATTAAATAAATTCCCAATCCATACAAAAATATAAGACCAGAAAAATATTATTTTTCATGAAGATAAAAAGAATAATTGAAGATGGCCATGCATGATAAGTATTAAATTATGAAGTCCATGAAAATTATTATTATATAATACAATGATGAAAAAGGAAATTATTTTTTGTTTAGCGATTGGTATTATATTAAAACTAAGAATATTAAGGAGACGTTAATAAAAAATATTTCCAACTATAAGCTAGAAAGAAGTAAAACTTGACTGTACCTATGGTAGAATAACTCACCACATAGGATCCAACCCACAAGAAAAGTATGATATAGAATAGGTGAGTGGGAATGTGTATAAGGACTGGAGGAGTGTGTGCTAATACGGGCACATGGGTCAAGGTTAGTGCCAATGGGACAGTGTGAGGAGGCACCATCCCGTGAGGCCCAATTGTGTATAGTGTATTCAAGAGCGGACCCCCTTTCCATGTCTTGAAGTTTTAGTATCACATCTTATGATAAATGAGTGATAAAAAATTGGCCACTCGGTCAATGTGGGATGTGGAGAAGAATATAGTATTTATCTTCTTTAAAAAATATGGATAGAATGAGCACAATTTAATCTAGATAATCCGTGCCATCTATCCTTCTTTTTCAACCTTATGATCTTTAAGGATGTATATGAACACTATTGACAACTGTAGATCACCAATAACTACATCATTTCATGAAGATGACCCCCACTGATCAAACTGAAGGATTGAGACATCGTCAATCGAACTTAATCTATTCTTGAAATCATATTATTTCATTCATGAGATCATTCAAAAAACTTGATTTGACTGAAAGATAATATTTCATGATTTCATCACATGAATCCATTGTGTAATGATATATTTCTCACATGGTTGAATGATTACAATAAACTGAGGCATATAGAAAATAATCAACATCACATAAACACATATCTATCTCATGATACCATCACATAAAGAAAAATGTATCTTCTATTATGTAAAGTTTATATATTTTAGGTCCTTCAACCCATGAATATTTTACTAGTTGTCCATCAAATACCCAATTATGAATCAAATGAAGGTAATAATATCACATGAAGCACCAAGTAAAGCATGATCAATGATGCGATCATGAAAAGTGATCATGTGAATCAGATTATCACTCTAGCATTTCATGAGGTATGAAGAAGGAAAGAGTTTCAACATTGATGAGATCCCAAGTTAATTATAGGGATTTAAAAGATTCCTCAAAATATCATAAAAAGTGAAGATTTTACCATGGATCATCACCTATATATACCAAAGAAAGGATAAAGGAATATGCTACTGAAATATCGAGAAATTGAGAGAGAGATATCTATCGCATATGAAAACAGATCATCCGTATGAATCCTTTAAATGTAGGCAATGAATTATCGCATAAATATTTTATGTTATAGATAAGAGTTTTTATGATACAAGCACATTTTTTTTCTTATGTGAAGGTTCTTTAGGGGACACCCATGGACAACCCTTGTCATGTGAAAGTAAACCCGCAAACAGTGCTCTAGTCACATGAATCATATATGTGAAGGTAGTGAAAAATCATGTGATATCTTCTTGTAAAAGAGGAGAATAACACATGATACTTACCTATATTCTATAACAATAGTGTGATTTAAGGAGTATAGTTCGCATGAACCCCCTCTAGTCACGTGAAGGATGCATGAGCGAAGTCTTGCATGCAAACCATGAATGTCTTGCACCCTATGTATCATCTTTGATACACTTAAAGTGTTTAGAAGAAAAATATAAGAAGAGTATTGAAGGAATTTTTGATATATTTCTATATTAAATAATTAAATTAAGAAGTCACATAAAGTATTGAGTATTATCATTGGTTGTGTGTAATGTTCACGCACCATGCATTATCACATGCATGCATGGATAAAGTTGAAAATTCAAAGAGGAATAATGAGTTAAAATTGTTCAAAATATTTCTTGAATAAAATATTGTGTAAGAATTTGTGCACATAAGTTTCACACATCTAAGTGAGGTCAGGTCTTCATCAATAAAAGAAGGATATTCCTGAGTAGTGTATCACTAAGGAAACTGATTCCACACAGGTGATCAAAATTTTTGAGCAAGACCATACCACTGAAAAGGTACTTGATAAAGTACATGAGAAATTAAAATTCAGAAATATCATATAATAAGATCAATATATTATCCTATAGTGGATAAAGCCTTTAATAATGTAGGAATCCTCTTAATTGGAGTTTTGAGTAGAAGAAGTTTCTTATGTGATTTAGGTGCAGAAGTCTCAAGTGTGTATTCTGGATAAGGTTAGTATGAATTCTAGTAACACTATGAGATGAAATATAAATAACCTACTATGAAAACTCAGGACATATATGGTTTGAATCTTTTCTAATCATGTTAGTTGATAATAAAATTATTCTGGAGAATCTATATTGGGGATAATAAACAACACGACATAGAGTGGGTCTTTATAACGAAGCTTGTAAATCCTTATATTTTGTGCCTTTATATTTACAAAATTATTCAAGGTAAGGCTAAAAAACAAAATAATAGTGGGTCAAGTATTTAACTGACCACAAATGTTTAATTTAAAAGAAACAATTTTTAAAAAGAAAAAAGAATCACTAATTCACCCCTCCACCTCTCAATGATCTCACACTAATCTGTGCACTTAATTTTAAAATAATTAAATGAGAAAAAATCCATGGAATAATATTCTCTAACATGGGAATATATTTATCATTGATGAATAATACATCTTCTAAAAATTAATATGATTATACCGCTATGTTATCCATCGGTCTCATGTTTCTCATCAATCATTTCTCATTGATCCATGGTCATGATCTACCAATGTCAACACAAATGATCTTCTACTCTCTAATATCCCATTTTTATTCATATAACCCTGGGAATTAATCATAAAAATTTATTTATATAGAAGGGTAAGGGGTTTTACAAAGAAAAATAAATTAATTAATCATTTAATTTATTTAACACACCTTCAAAGAGTTGTCATCAACTGAACGCATGATGCCAACCAAATTTATGTTTCACCTAGGGTAAACCCTAAATTTTAGAAATAAAAGTGGTTTTGGATTTTCCATCAAAGGTCCCAATTAATAGTAAAACCATTTATTCCAAAAATATACATGTGTGTGCTTTAATATATATATATATATTGATATTATTTATATATTAATTCTGATTTTATGCGATAACCAAACAGAGTGCTAACTTTGAGGAAATATATATATATATAACTATTAAATTAATCAAACTAAAAGAACTTGGGTCATTATATTCTCACCTCCTTCAAGAGTTTTCACCTTAAAAAATGATATTTACAAAAAATTGGGGTACTAAGCCAGTATCTAGTTCTCATGCTCTTAAGATCTCTCCTGTATGCTCCCATGCCTCCAAAAAACTCAAACCAAAGGGATGGCATGTCTGTGTAGGGTCATATCCTATTAGTCCTTGATCACCAATGGATAATCTATGAATGTAGACATCAACTTGATTTCTATCTCACCAAAGTAAATAACATGTGTCATCCATGCATGTATCTCCTCATCTATGATACACAGAAGATGTCATGCACTCTGTCCAACCGTGGGGGAAATTCCAAGTGGTAAGAAAAATTTCCAAACTTCTATAGGACCTTTAATGTATCAATTAACCTCAGGGAGAAAATTTTTCCCAAAAAAAAACATCTAGAATTTTTATCATAGGGATAATATCATGAAAAAATAGTCTCCAGGATCAAATTATGAATTCTTATGACATTGATTTATGTAATACTTCAGATAGATACGGGTTCTACTCATATGCTCACAGATCATCTGAACCTTGTCTATCATTTCCTACACTAACTCTATCCTAATAAGAGACATCTCTCTTATCGCAGTCTATTACTAGGGTGACCTAAAGGGTCTTCTGTACATGCCCTCAACATATTCCATGCCGATAGAGGATTGATAAATGTTGTTATAAAAAAACACCACCAATGGAAAGTGATCTTACCATATCTGAAAAAAGTCTAACATAGATTCTCTAAGATTATCATCTAAAATATGGATAATATTTTTAGTCTAAAAATCTAGTTGGGAATGAAATGATGTACTCATCCATAAGTGGCCCCCAAAAGATTCATAAAAGTATCTCCAAAATTAGGATGTGAACCAAGAATCATAATTGGAGAAGATAATCATGGATACCACATGAAGTTGGGTGATCTCAGGCACATAAAACTACCCCAAACTCTCCACCAAATTCTACTCCCTTATGGTGAGAAAGTGTTTTACATTGTAATTCGACCAACAATCACCCAGATAGAATCATGGCCTCTCATTTTCCATGCAATCCCCATCACAAAATATATTTTCCTTTCATCCCACTTACATGTTGGGATCTTGAGAAGATGAGTTAACCCCAATAGAATTTGATGTTTATTCATAACCTACTAACATTTCAAACTCCAAGAGAAAAAATCATCAATTCTCTACCTCATGTATTCTGAGAAAAAAAATTCCAAAGGTTATTGTACATAATTTCCACACCTAGATGTACAAAAAAGGAGAAATTATCAAACTCCATAAATACCTCCTCATGAATGTGACTAGATCAACTATTGAACCCTAAAAATGGATGACATGCTCCCCACCTTCATAATATCCATTTGGTGTATCCTATAAGGATATCAGGTTATGAAAAACCTCATAGTCAATGTATCCCAATAGATAATATCTTACACACTGAAGAATATATGGATTAACTACCAAAAATTAATGATAAGACACATTGATATCCTTCATAAGGGTCAGATGCAATGAATTCAACTACTCATACCCCTCATCTACTAAGAAAGCACAAGATTTCTAGAGAAGGGCCTCTGCCACCTCATAACTCTTCCATGGAGTATAGATTTTCTCAAATTCATAGTCTTGTAGAAACTCCAACCATTTATTCTATATCAAGTTGAGATATATCTGAGTAAATATATAACTAAGACTATAGTGTTCAGATTAAATAATGAAACACTCACCCAGAAGAAAATTCCTCCACATCTTCAAGGAAATAACTACCTCTATTGACTCTAAGTCTTGATCTATGTAGTTCAGATCATGAAATCTCATTTTTATCAACCCAAAATTGATAAATATATTCTCCTATATTAATACACATCCGAGCCTTACTCTAGAGGCATCTAAAAACACCCTATACTCAATTTCCTCCTTTGATAGTCTCAACATAGGAGAAATAATCAACCATTGCATTAGCACCTCAAAGGATCTTGAACGCTACTCATTCTAGGAAAACGACTTCCCTTTCCATATCATGGAAGTCTATGGGGTTACAATCCTATAAAATTTTATAATTAAACTCTGATAGTAAGACGTTAAATTGAGAAAACTTTTCACCTTTGACATGCTCTTTGGTGGTTCCTAGGAAAGCACCACATCAATATTCATTAGATCCAAAATTGATCCATGATAAAATATGACTTTCCGTAAAAAGTAAACCCCATGGATCTAAAAATATGAATTTGAGAGATTACCATATAACTGGTGATTTCTGAGTAAGTCTAGGAAAATTTACAAATTCCCCATATGATCCTCTTTAGATTTATACTAAACAAGAATGTCACTAATAAAGAAAACTATGAATCAATATAAGTATGAATATAAGATCAAGTTAATAAGATCCGTAGACATAGTGGAGAAATTATTAACACTTAAAGGCATCACTAGGAACTCATAGTGTCTATAGAAATATCATAATGTAATCTTCAGAATATTATCCCTGTGAAACATCAATTGATGGTATCCGGACATGAGATTGATCTTTAAGAACCAACTCTCACCTTTTAATTGGTTGGGATTTCAATCCTCAATCAGGTGTACTTTTTCTTGATCATTACTTTATTTATGAGATGATTGTCAGTATAAATCATAAAACTCCTATATGCCTTTTTTATGAAAAAAATAGAGCTACCCAAGGGGACACACTGGGTTTTATAAAACATTTCTCTATAAGATCTTCCAACGACACCCTCAACTCCCAGAGATCGGTGGGGGTCATATAATATTCTATAAAAGATACCAATGTAGTTCTTGGATATAGGTCGATGTAGAATTCAATCTCACATTATAGTGTTAGTCCATAAAATTATATGAAAAATATGTCCATATAATATTCCATTACTATTAGAAGATATATTCTTGAAGATCTCACTCCAATATGGGAAAAATTCATCAAATGATGGGTGATAGGTTACAGCTTCTCAATCATGAGCCCCACTAGCACTACCATAATATCTCTTTCTCCCATAAAGGAGAATCATATACCATCTCTATAAAAGAATATAACTCTCCTACAATGATATTATATCTGGCCAAGTAGCATGAAAAAATAGTTTATACCTAATATTATGTCATAATGTTTCATCACAATGATTGTGAGGTCCCATGAGAAACTCTCTCCATCAAACACCAAATTTCAATACTGACAGATGTGCGATATAAAATAATCACTCCCAATAGAAACATCTAGAAATAGCTTCTAGGATAAAGACTCAACCAAATGTTCTAGATATTATAATAAAGATATGAAGATAAAGTAATGAATCATTTCTGTGCTTACATGTTTTTGAGAAACAGTAGAAAATACACAAATGGTACCTCAAATCATCTCATGAGAAACTTGATTATATCCCTACATGGATTTCATATACCTTCACCCTCAACCACTATCCCTATAATCCTAGAATGGGCCACCTGGTCGTGGTGGTGGGAGTTATTCATAGTTTTTTTTCTCAATGAGTAGTTCCTCCCACTGAAGCTCCACCCACTCCTATATCATCATTACCTCCCCAAGGGATTCCCTAAAAATTCCTGGGAGATCTATAATCACAATGTTACACTTGATTTAGTGGTCCATCCACTGCATGAACAACATTAATAGTACTTTGGGTTAATAAATCATGACCCATGTGACCTTAAATTTTATAATCATAACATCACCCTCTACAGGATAACTGGATCCTCCACGTGAACCCTATGTCATAGATTCACATGTCTAAGTATGAGAATGATTATACCTCCTATAATGAGATATTGATTACTGAAGCCTATTATATACACCACAAATATCATCCCCATGATATCAACCGCTGGATCCAACTTTCCAATATCCCTCTACTAGGAAGATCTATGTAACCAAATCCCGCTCCAACACTTTGGCATAAGTGGGAATGCATAAGATGACCATGCTAGAACAAATTTATCTATGAAGGACTCTCTCAAACTTCTATACATTAAATTATCCACCACATACCATATATATAGAGAAATGTGTGATATCAATAATCTTCATGGTGTACTCAGAAACTGACATATCACCTTGTTGTAGTTCAAGAAGCTATTGAATCTACACAGAGAAACCTTGAAAAAAAATACCCATCATAGAGAAAAATATGGAAGTCTATAAATGAGAGTATCACCTCATCATGAGTACGGGTGATTAGAATCCTCCTGCATCCTCTTGATCAATGAAAAAAGAGAGTAATAAGAATAACCATCTGATTGACTGAGGTCTGAACAATCTTGAATACTCAAACCACCTCCTTGAGCCAATATTCCACTACCCGAGGGTCTGTATCTTTAAAAAAATAGTGGTCTCTATTTTTAGAAGTCATGTAATGAACTAATCCTACAAACATAATCACTCTGAACTTTTGAAACTACCATCTACTCAACAGATGGTGGCACTTATCAATGCCCTCTTGGAGGAAACACTACAAGAGTGGGTCCTTGAACTGAGGCATCATCACTCAATTGATCTTCATCAAAAACCTATATCATTATCCTAGATAACTATCATCATAGAGGCATCCTGAAATTCAATAATATATACCATACATAGATTTTCATATATGGGGAGAATACTCAAGAAAGAAATGTAATTCAAAAATACCAAATCCTATATGATATATGTATCATTCCTTCTATACAATCGATGAATCAGTATGTTGATTCGATAAACAGGTAGTCAGAGTTTGGGTGTATGGATATGTCAGAAGCTGCACCAAAATTGGGTTCCATGGCATGATAACCACACTCAGGACACTCCAACATTGTTTCCCTAAGTTCCCAAACCCAACCTCATAACAAGTCCAACTCTAAAAATCAACCACAGTTAAAGACACCTTTGATACCACTATATCCTTACCAGACCCACTAAGACCCCTTCTGGGAAAATAGTAAGACAAGGATGACCCCCAAGATATCGTCCCTTATGCTAGTGGCTAGAGACTATCACTAAGAATGCATATCACTAAAATGAGTTCCCTAAGCCTAATTACCTATACACAAACACACCAACTCTATGAAATAGTGGAGAGACATAATAAACAATTGAAACATCTAAAGTGAAAACCATGAATGAAAAAACATTTATAAAAATAAATCAAAGTATAGTATTGTAAGAAAAAATTAATAAAGAGGAAAAATACATCCTCAAAAAGAAAAGAGGTTCCATCGTGACCAAAAACTAGAAAAAGGGAATACTGAAGATAACCTAACTCATAATATCTAAGGATGACTACCTAACATAGTAATCTTCACTAGGTACTATAGTACTCCATAGAAACCACCTTTAATCTACCTATCATATTTATAAGACAAAGAAGGTTTGGGTGAATCCCATGAAGGGGTTAGTATATACATACCCAATATGATTCCCTGAAAACCAATAAGGGATCAATATAAATAAGCAACAGTCATATCAACCCATAATCAAGGGGTAAAAAATGCAACATCATATATGATCCTAAGAAACCCATGTGAGAGAGAAAGGGGATATACATATCCACACACATATATTAAATATGAGTCAACCTACAACTCCCAAAGGTCCATATATAATTCCCAACACCAATGTGTAACCTCAAAAGAAAATTAATGGAGGGGCCCGCTCCTCACTGCTTCCCTACACATCCGAGGGAACACTGACTATCATAGAGGAACCAATACTAATCAAATATTGATGATGAGGGTGTACCACTAGGTAGATAGAGGATAAAAAACATATATAGTATGGGGGATTATCGAATAAACCTATTTAAAGAGTATGTGGGACTCATTATCTAGTGTGATAGGGGAGTACTGAAACTGACATCTCTCTGTTGATCTATCCCAATATCTACTATCAATAAAGAGTCACTGAATGAAGCACCATGACCAAAAAACCTCATGTAATATCTTTTATTTAAAATATAAGGACACCATAACATCCTATGTGTAAAACTACTTAGGATTGTCTATTCACGGGCCCAAATCCATGTCCTGAATAAGGAGGTACATAAGGTGGAAGTCTCATAGAAAAGTATATGGCATGTACAAAGGATCACATGAAGTGTGACCTCTCCTAGACACCTAGTAATTTCCTGGAATATAAATAGCTTGGATGGCCATGTGGATATACATGGTGTTTACATGGAGTACATGGTGTTTCTTGATAACCTTGGGTATGTACATGTCCTCCCAGCCCGTACTCGTGTATTCTGGTTGTTCCCATGTACCTTGTTATGCCTATGTACCTAGTCGTTCCAATTCCCATTTACCTAGGGGGTACACATATAGCTTCCATCATTATATCACATTATGTGTGGATGTATCACATGATATTTAGTATTTAATTTTCCATGAAACCCTTTCAACCATTTCAAGGAACTACATGACATGTGTTCTTCTTCAGACATGTCGTGTATGCCAGGATTTTAAAAAAACATATGTTTGTTCAAATAGATGATATATTTACATATTATACCACTTTATATTTTGATTTAAATGATTGAAACATAAACAATTGAAGTATGATCCTCCAATCATTGATCCCCATCCCCCAATGGGTGATTATGGGTACTCTAATTACCAATTTAGTAATTGACGTACATATTATCATTATTTGGTGACCTAATCCCTGAAGTTGTCACTCATAACCTATAAAACACATATATACATCTATTAAAAATAAATTAAAATGATATTAACACATACTCCATGAATTTTAGGGTTCAATCGTATTCAAATTTTACCCAACAAAGTTGAATCACAACACTATGGGCTGACAATGAAGAACGTGTAAAATTGTGGGAGAAAAGCACCCAAACTAGGTGAAACCATTTTAGACGATGTGATATTGACCAAAAATTATATAATTTTAGTAAATATGTGTGTAATCAAGGAAGAAAAAAAATACATAATATGAATCAAGAATATTAATAAAAAATAGGCTCATGCCTGCAATGAAAATTGATGATACACAAAAGAAGATATAAATACATGCTTTTAAAATAACTTAATAGAAGTAAATCCATGAAATAAAATTTACTAATTCAATAATGGATCAATCATTGGTGAAAAATGTGTCTCTTATTGATAGATATGATGATATTGCTATGTTCACCATTCGTCTCAAATTTCCCCTGGATTTTTCACCATTAATCCTCATTCCCAGTATGCCAATGCCAATATGAACCCTATCCTCATCCTCTATGATATCACAGGGTTATGTTTCTAACCCTATGAATTCATCCTAATTATGTATTTATATAGGAGAGTTATATTTTTCTATTAGAAAAATTAATCATCTAGTTTATTTAATGCACCCACCAATAGTCATCATCAACTAAACGCCCGATATAGACCAACAGTATGTCATGCCTTGGGTAAACCCAATGTTCTGAAAAAAAACCATGGCCTTGGATTTTCCATCTAAGGTCCTGATAAATGGGAAAAGTAGTTATTACAAAAATATGTACACATATTATTTAATATATATTAATATTTTTAATATATTAATTCTGGGGTCCTATGACACCTAAACAAAACACCACATCAAAGTAAAAATATAGAGATATATAGAAATATTCAAAGGATAAAGCTACAAAAAATTGGATCCATTAAAATTTTATTTCTATACATAATTTTGAAATTCTAATTTAATCTTATGAATCCCAACCCCAAGTTAGTTTAATATGACATAGTGAACTCCCTATTTTATTTAATCTCATATATCCTTAGTTGAACTCGGTTATTCTTTCATAGATTTATAATTTTGAATTTATTCACACACACAATCTCCCCTTTGTATTTAATCTCATAGAACCTTTACTGTTTAGTTTTTGTTGATACAAAACCACTCTCCAAAATTTAATTCCTTCAAAACATGAATTTTAATTTTAGTGTTTCAATTTAAAACTCAAAAATAAGTTTTTAAATTAAAACCTAATATTCATGAAATAAGTCCATAAAATGTCAAAAAATGTGTTCTTATTTTAAAAATAATAAAAAATTATATTTTTTAAAATAAACTCAAAAACTAAGAACCATATATGTGATGACCCAAGATAAACATACATAAATAATTCCTTGATACCATGATTTAATTAATATAACTCACATATATCCACAAAACCAAAGGACCTAAAGGTTTAGTTTCTTGGGTACTAGCTACATAAATAACTTATTTTATAATTTTTTTTGACATTTCCCCATAACCTTAATCTAATAGACCCTCTTATAGACATATCATATGATATAAACATATTCATACCATGGGAAATGGAAGCACAAGAATGGGATGAGCTCGAATGATTAGAAAAGGAATATTATCAACCAATTATAACCATTAGATCATAAACTTAAAGGAAAACATGATCAAGGTAGAAATGTTAGTTAAAATGATCATGATATCACAAGATACAATCATAAAACTTGATTGATAATTAACAATCATGGAATAAAAACAAAATTCGAAAGAAAGGTCTTCAAAACATGGATTAATAATACATAAAAGATATTAAAAAAAACATGAGATCATAACATAATAAATAAGAACATATTTAGAACATAGAATATTATAAACATTTATCATAGCTTGAAAATAAATCATAACATGGAAAAAATAAGTGAAACAAAAATAAGAATAGGTAATTATATCATAATTTATAAGTAATCATCACCTCATTCCCATAATATAGTGTTTTAGTCATCCATACTTGATTCCCATGGCAAATAAAGTATTCCTTACTTGATTCCCATAGTGGATCAAGAACTGCTTACTTGATTTCCATAGTTATCTGCTGAGATAAAAAACCACAACCAATACATTTAAGGGTGATATAGTAATCCTACCTTCATCATATATACATATTATTTCCACTAAAAATCATCCAATTCAATCAATTATAAATAATACATGGTAATAAAATAGGTTTGATAACTCTTCTAAATGGAATCACATAAAAAACGAGATCATTACATATCAAAACATGGTCACCTAAAAGAAGTATTTAAAAAGAGAACATATACTGTGATTTATGAATTATTAATTCATTGGTTAATAATCCTTTTAAAATAGAATATAAATAAAAATATTATTTATCTTAATAAGTGCTTCTTAATATCACCTAATAAATGTGATTTTCAAGTCACTTTCTGAAAACCATTTTTTTAAAAAGAGAAAAATTATTAAATAATTACTTTAAAAAATTACAATAAGGATACATTGATAATAAATAGAATATATAATAAAATATCAAGTATAAGATAATAATATATGATAATGGTAAGTAAAATACTTTTAAATATTTTAAAATTACTTTATTAAAAACCCATTTTGTTAAAAGATTAATGAAACATTTGTTTAAAAATTAATAAAGGGGGATATAATAAAAATTGGAGATAAAAAAAATTTTAGTTTCCACTAGGTAAATGAGAACATTGGTGGAAGTAAAATCATGGATATGGAGAAAAAATCCCCTAAAATATATGGGAATTATTCTTAACAAAATAATATTTTTTATGAAACAATTGATTCAATACGGAAGAAGTCTTTTATTTTAAACATGATTTCCCAATAGAATAATATTTAAATGTAACATAAAATAATTATATTTTAGTATAATTAAATCTTGGATTATTATAATTGAAATGTTGTGATTACAGCTCAAAAAAAAATATTTGAGTGCTGAAAACCCATTACCTTTATTACCACTTAGTTGAATGTACTATAAAATCATATAAAACAAACATAAATGTATTAATAATATATTTCAAAACCTCATTATTATACATTAATAATTTATATAATTCATTTATGATCCTTTATTATTAATATATAAGTTAGTTATCACTTATTCTTACCATTGGGTGTTAGTAACATTAATTGTTTTGTGCATGCTTTATAGTGTTGATTTAGGTAACATTTATTTGATTCTAATTTTATCATTACTAGGTTATATAAGCTACTAGAAATTATTTTTTATAATTATATATAATGTTATATTCCCATTATATGAGATTCATGTCTCTTTTTATGAATAATAAATTGGTGATGAATTAATTTTGAGTTGTTTATCAACATTGATGGATTACCTAATAACAATCAATAATTTTTATGTTATGAATAAATAACCATATTCATGATATTAATTAATGAAATATATTATATATAATCATGAATTATAATTTATTATAATCCATTAAGATGATATGTAAAATGAATTATACTGTTCTATGGAGGCGGTAGTCTACAGGTATGTGTGAATGATTATTTCATTTCTCATAGTAAAAGAGATAGGGGTAATATGGTTTATTATTTTTAGAAACTAAAACATGTTATAAATATAATACATATATATTAAAGTAATTATTATATAATCCCTATAATTCATTGATGGAACATGAAACTCGTTATGTTCTGGAGGCAGTAGTATGCACATATTCATGATTAGAGTTTTTTTGAAGGGGAAGGGAAGATATGGTTAATGTTTATTACCAAAATATAAAGAAATTATGTATACTATAAATAAATAATTAATAAAATAATATTATTAAAAAAAATTTGAAAATGGAATATAAAAGGAAATGATGTTAGCGATAAGATTGAACTTACACTAAGAACTTTGAGCTTTTCTTGGAGGATTCCATGGAAAGGAAGGGATTAAGATAAAATATTGTGACCGTAATATTATAAGTGTAAAATAATATAATATGGGAGTTATAAAGGGAATAGTTTTATGAGGAAACCAAATGTTTATAGTGTTATTTAAGGAGTATTTAGAGACCCCTTTTATAATTGGTGAGAATGATATTTTTTGTAAATATTTAAACTTAATGTAAAGATAGAACATGTTAAACATGTCAAGTGAATCCCAAAATTGAAAATAATTGAGTTGATTCTAATATAAGTTTTATAATATATCAAAAAATAATTTTTAGACATTATTTAAACATGTTTCAAGTGTTTTATCTATTGAATTATTACTTTTATTATTTTTTTTATCGTGAAAACTAATTTTTAACTAAGATAAATTAATATTTATGAAAATAAAGTGGCCCTTATTAGATAATTTAGACTTTTTGATTATAAATTCTAAATATATTTATTATATTTAATTTATTAAATTTCTAAAAATTAATTTTCATATAATAAATCTATAATATATTCAAAAACTTTTTGAGAAAATATTACTTGAATATTAAAATATCAAATATTGGTTTGTAAAATATAATAGATATTTTAAAATGTATAATATATATTATAAAATAAATAATTATTCAATATTTTTGTTATAAATTTATAATTCATACTTATATACTAATAATTTCATAAAAGTCGTTGTATTAATAAAAATGATATATTACACTATTCACCTAAAAATTAATTTTTTTTGAAAAATATCAAAAGTTCATGGTAAGATGATTTTGAAATTATAAATCCTAAAATGAATTTTGTTTTATCTCATTCAGATTCTAAAATTTTTAAATTTAATTTTTAAATGGAAATAAAAAATATAAAGATAAATGGCTTTTATTGAAAAAATGATGATTATAAACATTAAGTGTTCTTAATATTATTTCATATCAATTTATAATTTAAATAATGATAATAAATTAGTTCATATATAGATATATTATATATTATCATTTAATATTAGTTTATTTAATTATTTAGATCAAATATAAAAAACTTTTTAAAAAAGTTATTTGAGAAATAATAACTCATTTTAATATTAAACGTCATTTATTCTATATCATATAAATGTAAGTATTTTAGGTTTATTAATATAATTTTATTAACCATAGGTTTTTATTAAACTAATATTTTTTTCAATAATTTTCATTTTATATGCCTCAACTTGTTTTTTTCAGTGTTGTGTGTGAAATAATTTATCAAAGACAAAACTAATTTAGAGAAAAAATTATTCCAAAATTTTGGGTCATTACAATATATATAATTTATTATTATAAAATAATTATAAAAATAAGAAAACCAAATAGAAAAATAACCAAAACCCCCTAATTATCCAATCCTCAATCCTTTCATAATAAAAGAATCAAAATATAAATGTTCTCATGCTAGGTATCTCATCAACCTTGGGTATGGGGATTTAATGTGAAATATGTAACCCTAACATACCAAATACATAATGTATGACACTATATGTGGTATATTAGATGATTTATCCAACACAAAATACAATTTTTTCTTCATGATCATATTTCATATCTCTATATGAAATCATACTCATGCTAGGTGTCTCACCGGCCTCAGGTTTTTGGATTCGATATGAAACATGTACCCCTATCATAGCAAAGACATAGTGTATGACATATTATCTGGTATACATGGTTGCTTATCCAATAATTTTTTAATTACTTATAATAATATTTTAGATCTATATATGAAATCCTACTCATTATAACCTTAATATTCCATCACAAACAATAATAATTTCATGATGAATATTTCTTAGGGATCACTCAAATTCATAATTTGAGTAGTCAATTATCATTTCAATTCACATGATATAAATACAATGTGAAAGAATGATTAAGTGGAAAATATCATTTTTGTATCATGATATGTTTTTTTATTCTTAAAATCCTTTATGAATATTATAAAAAATCTTATATAATCACCCATATAATCATATCACATATGATAGACTTCCAAAGAGGCCTTATGTATGTTTCACTTTTCTGGTTTTGTTAAACTCATTACATATATATATAATTACTACCATATATCTATTTGACCATCTTATAAAACCCTCCCACTAAAAACTTTATTGAGTAACATCTATGCAGAAATAAATTTTTAATAATGGTGATACTTAGGAATCATATTTCTAAAGTTAAAATCATTGAACAAGTATTAAAACTCCTTTATATTATAACATCTAATGTGATTATGTTAATAAATTTTATTTTCCACTTATAACTATTTTTATGTTCCTAAAAATCATATTTATTGTAATTTTTTGTTAAAATTTTTTCTTTTAGATCATTTTGGTAATAATAAGTGACTCTTTAAATTTTTATTTACCAATATATATTGAACTCTTTTAGGATATAAAGTAAATATCAATTTGTTATAGTAACCAAATATAACTCTTTACATTTCTCTTTATACATTTACCCCATGATCTCTTGGGATAAAGTGACATTCACCTTAAATATTGACTGGAATAATTATTTATTATTATTATTGAAATTATTTAAGTACAAATATACCCCCACTAACTCTTAAAAACTATTTTTTTTTCATAATATCATTCTAAGATACACAAACAACTTTTTATCAGGAAAAAATATTAGTTCCTCTTGATTGGAAAATAAAAAACAAAAAATTAATATCCATATATTAGATAGAATTCTATATATTTGGATTATTATACTAAAAATAAGATGTTATTCTTTAAAATACATCACTGATGGTTGGTGGAATCACATCCCTCATATTTTAATGAAAATTTAGATAATTTTTTTATCTTAGATAAAACTACATTTTCCTAATATTATTCACAAAAATTTTGTATAATCTGATGAATTATAAACCATGTACATCATCTAATTTTTTTAACATTTTTTTTCAAAAAACTTCTCATATTATATAAGATAAATAATATGGAAATAAAACCCTTTTTTTTAGATCCATCCAACTAATCTTGATATATTCCACCAAATTCAAATCTATGACTTGACAACCCTTTTCTTCATCATTTTAATGAAAAAAAATATTTATTAATTAATTAGTTGATTTTGAACTCCTCTATATTTAAACCATTTTTAAAATATACATTAGGTATTATATATCATTCAAAATTGAAGTATTAATTTATTCAACACTCATACCTAACATGTACCTTCCATGAATTTTTTAAGCTTCATCGTGTATTTTAAAAAATTACTTCCTAGGGAAGAATTATAATTCCTTATATTTTATTTAAGCTGTAATGAACTTGACTAGTTTCTCAAAGATACATTATTGGAATTTAAAATTTTATTCTTTTAGCTTAATACATTACCCTTTTATAATATTAAAAAAATATAAGAAACTAAAAATCTCATGACCACTTCCTCTACACTTAAAACTTTGAGAAAATTAGATAAAATTTTATTTAAATCATTCACATCGTTAAAATATTTCCAATTATGATTATAGAATGAATTCCATATCGAGACCAAACTTCAAGGAAACCATCATTATCTCAAAGTAATTAAAACAATCAATCACATTAAGTATATTGGTGGAGACTAATGTTCCTCTGTCCGTATATAATCTAATGAAATTAAAACCTTAGGTGTATTCATCTATGATTCTTATAAGAATCTAGATCCACTTTTTGAATAACCTCATCATTTTGATGCATAGAAAGGAATTTAACAACCACATACAACTTTTTAATAACAATTATTAAGTATTATAATAGTCCAAGACATTTATTACATTAATATTTTCCTTTATCTTGGATTTATATCAAAGTAGTATTAAAGGATGGAGATTTCATTTATCTACAATATAATCTTTTATCAGATGAGTATTATATTACACATTCCATTGTTATGGTATTTTATTAAATGTGGCACACTAAAATAATGAAACTTCTTTCAATCCATCATATACATTAGTGGGGAAAGATCCATATATCAGTTCAAAATGAGTCTAATTTAGAGTTTATATCAAAAGTTAACTATATATGTAGACCATTATGTCAAACAAATCATATATGACTCTTGGATGTCTAAGTAAACAAATCTTTTCCCAATTAATCAAATGAAAAAAATGAAATACTATTACCCTGGTATCCTATCTCATATGGTTTACAAACTAAGTTTAACCCAAAAAAAATGATAAAAACAAGGAACCAAACTACTAGGGTCACCTCATTATTTTCTTTCCTTATAAAAGATAATTAGGGGGAACCCATCTCTAGTGAGAAACTACCTAGTTGGATGATCATGGCCTTTACAATTATTAGATTTAAAAATAATATAACACTTATTATTTTTAAATAGGATTTAATATTACTATATCATGTTATAGTATTCCCTTTATGAATGCTTGCTTAAAATGATTTAGTTTGGAATACATATTTATCTACTAAATTAATATGTTTAAACAATATTGATGTATAAATATTTACAAAACTCGTAGACTACGTAGATATCCTAAATTAAAATCCAATCATATTTATACACATCTAAATGAATCCCATGAAAAATGTATATGAAAACATTTCATTTAAAATATTAGAATAATATGAAATCAACAATATTTATAATTGTAATCTTGGAGTGATAGATATCCAACCCCCACTTTTCTAGATAAACAATAATCATTCAAGCTAGTGATCAATCTGAACCAAACGCCCTCTACCCAAGGTAACTTTCTCAAGAGATACCTCAATTACATTATAATAATTATGTCTAATATGTATAAAATATAATTAAACCTTAAAATCAAGATCATAAATTGATAAAAGGAAATGTTAAAGTAGAAGAAAAACTAAATCAATTATCATACCTTTCATGTAACTCATTAAATACATATATGATAATTTATAGAAGCAGTTTGATAATTTAAAATAAAGTACACATCAATTTAAAATATAATAATTACACATATGGAAAAAATAGGGAATAAAATAAATAAATGAATAATGAATATATCCAAACAAGATATAATCAATTTATGAATGATTTATAAATAAATATAATTATAAACACATAATATTTTATTGATTCATTTTGGACATTCCATAACTAGATAAATATAAAATTTTAATATTTATTTTCAATATTAAATCTTTTATTATATGACATTCTTCTTAAATATATGACAATAAATGAAATTTAAACATTTTATGTTCAAATTCTATTGTGTAAAAAATTTACATAATTTAAATATCACACATTTAAAATTATTTTAACCATGATCATATAAATTATTAAAAGAATTTATGATATAGTTTAAATAATTTATAAAATAATTTATTTTAATTTAAAAAATTCAAATTAATTAATTACAAAAAAATCATATTTTTAAAAATAAACTCATTTATATTTATCCTTGTTATGTAACTTATAAACACTCTATAAACTATACTTATAATTTCTATATAAACATTTTTATCCGAATTATATGTAATGTCATATAAACTCAAAACTTATTTTATATTAACAATTATTAATATATATATTTTGTTATTAATTATTTTAAAAATACATAAAAATTAATTATAAACATTTTATAATTTATTAACTCGTAAAAAATTCTAAATTAAATAAATATCCAAAAAAAATTCCTATGATTTATAAAGAATTTTTATATTGTACAATTTAATTAATAATTGAAAAAAATATTTTTTCCTGTGTATAATATTTAACAATATAAGTAATATTATAGTCCATGACTACAATGGAAGGGTTGTGAATGTGATGATTCAGAAGGGATGGACGACATGCTTTCTAGGGGAGCTGTTGTATTTTAGGAATTGGGTCAGGTTATGTAACTATATAGCCTTAGTATCACTGGGTCTTTAAGAAAGGTTATTGTCCATGAATTGGTTCAAAACCAAAATTTTCGCCTTACGAAAGGTGTGTTGTAGCCTATAATTAATTAAAAATCACTACCATTCATTTTAAATGATATATCTATATAGTTGGATATATTCTACCTATCACAGGTTATGAAGAGTTTAATAACCTGGACCCACAAGCTATAATCTCAGGTACAACAATATCAAGTTATCCTTAAACGACTCTCACATCAATGACTGACCATTTATCCAAAACTCTTACTAATAACACACATTGGCCTCTAAATTCATGTCAATTTATCCATAAGACTAATCTAAATTCATCTCAATGGTCAATTGTAGAAACACAATTTTTTTGATAAATAAATTTTATGTTTTGTTAATATTCAGCTTAATTATATGAAATCATATTATTATTTAAATGTATTTAATCTTTATAAATAATTTTATTGAGGTATAAAATAAGAATATGGTTATTTATTTTAAAAATAAATAGTTTTTATTCTAAATAAATTATTTTTTCCATGTATAATATGGATTTATTTTAAAATTAAATTTGTAAATTTTAGAAATTTAATTTAATAAAATGGAAATATTTTTTTGTTTCATAATTTATAAATTTTCATAGAGTACCTTTTTAGGATTTCTCTAAGCAAGTTTATTTTGTAGTTAAAAGTTAAGAATACAATTTTTATGAATATTATAAATTTTACGACATAATAAAAATAAAAATATGAAATAAAAATTTATAAAACTTATGGAAAATATATTACCTGATTACATATTCAAAATATTATCTATATATCATTAAATTAATATAATTTAATTTTTTTATGTCATGCTAAATACGAAAACATTTATTTGTGTTGATGCAGTGCTTGCATAACATTGGCAAATTCAAATTGAAGTCCTTATGATAGTTTATAAGAATGGATAATGCTTTTTACAACCCTAAGAGATAAAAAATATTAATAATAAATTATTTTAATATATATTCAATAATTTTAAAATCATATAACAATTGCATTATCCAAATTCTTACCCATCTCTTGTGAAAGATAAGAAAATTTAAAATAATAACTTAAATATGTTGTCAAGATATGGATGAGAATAAAAATACACTATGAATTTTTATTGATTATAATAAATATGAATAATTAAATATATTTATGTGAGTAGTTTTTTAAATTTAAATAAAAAAGAACAATTATTCAAAATGCTTATGTAGTGTCGACATAACGCTTGTGAAAACAAGAGAATAGTAAAATAAATGGTTTAAAAAATATTTAAAACAATAAAATTTGGTTGAATTATGGTATATAATAATTTTTTGGGATAAAAATTACTGTTAAGAAATTTTTATTTGTTTAAATTTGAATTTCACAGTTATCTAGGTATTTCTATAGTCAAATTACGAGAATAACACTAAAAATGAATTTAAAGGGTATTTAATGTTAAAGAATTAGTTATAATTTGATAAAAAACCATTAAAAATTATCTTGAAACAATTAGTATGTGTAATGTAAATTTATATCAGATATTTTCTATTTTTATACCACTTTACATTTTTAAATTACATTCTTGACCCTTAAAAATTTATTACCTGTGAAAATGTCATAAAACATTTCATATAAAAATAGACTCATTATATCCTTTCGAAAAAATATAAGGTTTAGTTTTATCTTCATATTCTTTCAAAATCCCTATATAAACTTCTTTTTACACATTAATAATTCTATTTATTTTCCAAAATCTAATTCTCTGAAGGCTTTGGACTCAATCCAAAGGAGGTGATTCGAGGAGCGTTGTAAGAGTTTCCTTGCCTATTTCTCATTTATTATTTATGACTCTTTGTCTTATTTTTTTGAAACTTATCGTATATTTCTTCATTTTTTCCATTATCGTGTTATTTTAATCTTTTTAATCAATAAATGATGATATATCACACATTTCCTCTCACCATACTATTTTACATTAGCTGTTATTTTCTAAAAATACTGGTTTTTCAAAAATGATATATATTTGGTTTAATTATTCTCTTACTCTTTTAAGTAAAATCTATAATATTTTAAAATAACCCCCCAAAAATTTTATTATAAGTAAATTTATTTATAAAAATTAAAAATTTATTTAATTTAGAATTATTTCAAAATATTTCAAAGAGATCTTGTTCATCATGGTAATGTTTTTGTACCTAAGTGAAAGATGTTGTTTTTATAAATTTATGTATTCTTTGGATATTCATAAAAATTTATTTATGATAAAATATATTATAAATATTATATTAATTTCATGATTCTAATACTATAGTTCTAAAATATCCATCATAACAATGAAGTTAAAAGTATAAAATCACATTCATTTTTAACCATTTAAAACATTCTTGTCATGGAAGATTATTTTAATGGTAACTATATCATAAACTATGGTACTCATTTTCTTATGGAATGTTTTAGAAAATTGGGTTGACACTTATAGAGATTATTTAACCCATGGGAAAATATTTTTAACCATTATAATTATATTACATTAGTTTTGGATGTTTTGAACAGAATGACATCGAAACGACAAACATGAAAAATAACAATTTATTAAATGAATGAAACATGATAATAAATGAAATATAAAGAAAAATTTTAAGAGAATTAATATGAAAAATGCTCTGAATAAAATAAATAATTAATATAATTTTATTATTTAGGAGAATAGAGGGTGTATGAGGTGAATCAGGAAACAATGTAAGGGGTTTTTTCTTTTAATATTTTACATGAAATATTTTGAAGGATTCCTATAAAATTTAGTTTTCTCCATATACATATTCAATATTTTATTATAGATTTTATTTCTCTATATTTCTATGATTTATTAAGTTGATTTTATATTTTCCTAGACTTTATTTACTAAAGGATGAAATAAATCACTTTCTATGTTTTTTTTCACAGGCTATTCTTTACTGAATTATGAAAAGAGTATATTTTATTATTCTTTGTACATTTTCAATTTTTTTATAATATTATTAGGTATTTTTTAATTCGATTTATTTCTATGTTTTCATGTTTTTAAAAGGTAATTTCCATTTTAACTACTTTTTAAAAATATTACCTCTGAAAAAATGTTGTTAAAGGTGTAAAGGGATTTTCTTCTTATTATTATGGGTTAGAGTTTATACTTATAGATTTTAAAGAAATATTTATAAGTTTTATCCATTTTATAGTGAAATTAAGTATCCAATGTGATTTATTAATGTTATGTGACATGGGAATTGTGTATAATGATAATTAAACTCATGATATAGATCTTTAATGCATTGAGTAATGATTTAGTCTAGAGATCATATATTGGAAGCAACTGAATATGTTATTCCATTTAAAGAGTGATTTTATTGTGTGATAATGAATATAATTTCACAAGATTCATTCATGAAATATTTTTGTTTTTTTGATATTATTTAATATATTTCTTTAATATATTGATTTTATGAGTGATTATGGGTTTTGATGAGTTCAATGTTTGTTATTTAAATGTTTAAATTTTGATGGGGTTTTATTTTATTCAATGGAATAACTTGTTTTATTTATTTTTATACCCCTTATCATGATTTTTTTTTCTCATTAAACGTTTTTAAATGATTTTATAGGGTTTATGGATGAGTTGGAATAATAATGAAGTAAATATCCATTTATAATGACATGTATTGAATAATAAAAGCATGTCATCTTAAGATTTTTTTTGTAAAAAATGAAAATTGTGTAGAAGTGTAATTTTTGTATTATAATGGGGTTCCTAATCTTCTAAAACTCTAAAACTAAAAGGTTATGACAATGTAATTAATTCAATATTTTCTATAAATTATGTAATTATAGTACTGTTAATTACTTTTCATTATAGCTGGTATTAGAGCATGGTTTAGATAACTTAGAGGTTGGGATATTGGTAAAAAATAAAAGAAAAAAAGTTTACAATTTCTAAATATGTTTTTATAGATTTAAAACTGTAATTTATTCTTATATTATCATGATATAGTCCTGGAATATTCTAAGGAATTTGAAGTTTCTTTTTTTAATCTATGTATTTTTTAGAATGGCTTTCTACCTTGGTAACAAGGTGAATGAATTAGGAAGGAAACACGAGGGAAATACCCTTATAAATTATCAATCTAAAATGGTTGAATTTAGAGTTGATTAGTTGTTTTCTATGTTAACTCAATTAAATAAATCCATAAATGGGGGTGACCATTAAAGAGAGTAACCAAAATATCCATAGAGGCCTATATCAATGGACAATTGTTTCATGAAAAAACATATTATTGTATTTTGTGGGAAATATGTACTAGTTAAAGATAAATGATAGATAAATGTTTTCGGTAAGATATTTGAAATATTGTGTTGTTTGGAGCATCAAAAGGCAACTCTAGAAGTTTATCTTCTTTAAGGTGAATTTCATCTGTGATGGTCTTTGGTTAAGTATACCAAGGAGAATAATAAGATTGGTACAGTGAAGTGGAAGGTATTTAATTCTATTTTTATTGAAAACATATATTCTTAAAGTTTTTGAACTTAGAATAGAAAATAAATTTCTGTAGATAAAGAAAAATTTAGAGAACTCATTTTATGCTTATGAAGAATTTTTTTCCGAATTAGAATGGTATGCATTTAATTTTATTATGGACCATGAAAGTAAAATTGATATAATTTATTTATATTTGAAGCTTATTATATCAAGGTATTTGGTTACTAATGAATTTGGGATTTATTATTAAATTATTTGATATAATGAAAGAGTTAATATGGAGTTTTCTAACTATTATAGTTCTCAAAATATCAAATATAGGAAGAAATAAAGGTGGTAAGAAATACGGAAATATTCAAAAAATAAATCTTGATGAAAGCCTCCCAAATTTACTAGAGGTGGTTATTTTTTCTGGAAAGTGTTATACTATATCAGTAAAATGTTACTAGTGTGGTAAATTTGGATATATGGCACATTATTGCAAAAAATGAGTAATAAAAATCCAATAATGGGAAAATAAGTGTTCAGTAGGTAGTAAAATGTTTTAATATCAATGAAATTGTTTGTTCAGAAAATATATTTCTAAAGTTAATTACTCTAGGTGGAAATCATCATTATTTTATAAAAAAGGTCTATAAAAGTCATTTTATACTATTGTGACAAATAATAGTCCATCAAATGAAGTGGTGACATATATTTCATATTTTTTTCAAAATATTCTAATGTATAATTTTGGATCTATGAATTATTTTATTTAAAATAATTTTTATAGTAATATAAAAATATCATCTCAAAAGAATAGAGATTTACCTTTTGGGAAAAACTTCTAGTGTAGGTATTTGAGGAATAACGATTTATAATAATCTTCCAAAAATTATCTATGATGTTGTTTTTTATAAAAATTATGTTGTCTTACCTATACTAGTGTTTGAATTTATTTTGGTTATGGATTTAATTTTGGGTTATCATGCTAAGATATATTGTTATGAAATTTTATCTATATTTAATTTCAAAAATGAATTTCAATTTTTATTTATAAATGAGTTCATACTAGTTATAAAATATAAATAAGATAATAAATTGATATGTTTTAGAGGTGGAATTTATTTTTTTCACGTCATTGGAAAAATGGAAATTTTCTAAATTAATGATGTTATGGTGGCAAGTGAATATTTGGATATATTTCTTGGAGATTATTCTAGTGTTATTCTCGATCATAAGGTGGATTTTATTGTTTACTTTGTTCTTAATGTTATTCTAATTTTAAAACCCTCTTATAAAATGGATCTGGTATATCTATTGGAATTGAAAAATAAATTATAATAATTGAATGATAAGGGTTTCATTAATCCTATTACTTCACCTTGTGGTGATCATATAAATAAGAAATATGGTTCTATGAGGCTTTGTATTGATCATAGAGAACTCAAAAATACTACTATTAAAAACAAGTATCCTTTTGCTTATATTAATGACTTATTTGATCAGATCTAGGGATCTCTATACTTTTATTTGATTGATATCATGTACAAATATTATCAGTTGAATGTAAAGGAAGAAGATATTCTTAAGACAATTTTTCTAATTAGGTATGACTATTATGAGTTTTTTTATTCCATTTGGTCTCTATGCCTTCTGGGTTTGTAACTATATGGCCTTAGTATCACCGTGTCTTTAAGAAAGGTTCTAGTCTATGACTTGGTTTAGAATCAAAATTTTCACCTTACGGTAGGTATGTTGTAGCCTATCATTGATTAACAATCACTATCATTCATTTTTTCATGATATATCTATATAGTTGGATATATTCTGCTTATCACAGCTTATTAAGAGTTTAATAACCTCGACCCACAAGCTACACTCTCAGGTACAACAATATCAAGTTATCCTTAAAAGACCCTTACATGATTGACTGACCATCTATCAAAAAATATTACTAATAACACACATTGGCCTCTAAGTTCATGTCAATTTAACCATAAGACTAATCTAAATTCATCTTAATGGTAAATTTTAGCAACATAATTTTTTTGATAAATAAATTTTATGTTTTGTTAATATTCAGGTTAATTATGTGAAATCATATTATTATTTAAATGTATTTAAACTTTAGAAATAATTTTATTGAGGTGTAAAACAAGAATATAGTTATTTATTTTAAAAATAAATAGTTTTTATTCTATATAAATTAATTTTTCCATGTAGAATATAGCTTTATTTTAAAATTAAATTTCTAAATTTTAGAAATTTAATTTAATAAAATGGAATAATTTTTTTGTTTCATAATTTATAAATTTTCATCGGGTTCCTTTTTAGGATTTTTCTAAGAAAGTTTATTTTTTTAGTGAAATGTTAAAAATACAATTTTTATGAATATTATAACTTTTATGACATAATAAAAATATAAATATAAAATTAAAATTTATAAAACTTATCGAAAATATATTACCTAATTTCATATTCAAAATATTATCTAGAGATAATTGAATTAATATAAATTAATTTTTATGTCATGATAAATATGAAAACATTTATTTGTGTTGATACAGTACTTGCACAACATTGGAAAAGTCAAATTGAAGTCCTTATAATAGTGTATAGGAATAGATAAAACTTTTCTCAAACCTAAGAGATAAAAAATATTAATAATAAATTATTTAATATATATTAAATGATTTTAAAATAATTTAATAATTTAATTTTCCAAATTCTTACCCATCGCTTGTGCAATATAAGAAAATTCAGAATAATAACTTAAATATGTTGTCATGATATGGATGAGAATAAAAATACACTATGAATTTTTATAGATGATAAAAATTATGAATAATTAATTATATTTATATTATTAATTTTATAAATTTAAATAAAAAAGAACAATGATTCAAAATGCTTATGCAGTGTCGACATAGAGCTTGTGAAAACAAGAGAATAGTAAAATAAACGGTTTAAAAAATATTTAAAATAATAAAATTTGGTTCAATTATGGTATATCATGATTTTTTGTCATAAAATTTTTTGGTAAGAAATTATTTATTTGTTTAAATTTTAATTTCACAGTTATATAAGTATTTCTATAGTCAAATTATGATAATAACACTAAAAATTAATTTAAAGGGTATTTAATGTTAAATAATTAATTATAAATCAATAAAAAACCATTAAATCTTATCTTGAATCAGTTAGTATGGGTAATGTTAATTTACATCATGTTTTTTTTATTTTTGAACCATTTTAAATTTTTAAATTACATTCTTGACCCTTAACAATTTATTACCTGTGAAAATGTCATCAAAAGATTCCTATAAAAAGTTACTCATCGTATCTGTTCCAAAAAAACATAAGGTTGATTTTTATCTTCATATTCTTTTAAAATCCCTCTATAATATTCTTTTTACACATTAATAAGGCTATTTATTTTCCAAAATCGCATTCTCTAAAGGCTTTGGACTCAATCCAAAGGAGATAATTCGAGGAGCGTTGTTAGAGGTTCCTTGCATATTTATCACTTATTATTAGTGACTCTTAATCTTATTTTTTGAAAATTATCTTATTTTTATTCATTTTTTCCATTATCAGGTTATATTAATCTTTTTAATCTATAAATGATGATATATCACCCATTTCCCCTCACCATACTATTTTATGTAAGCTGTTATTATGTCAAAATACTAGTTTTTCAAAAAAGATATATATTTGTTTTAATTATTGTCTTACTCTAATAAGTAAAAGATATAATATTTAAAAATAACCCCCCAAAATATTTATTATAAGTTAATTTATTTATAATAATTATAAATTTATTTTATTTATCATATTTTAAAATATTTCGAATAAATGTTGTTCATCATGGTGATTTTTTGTTACCAAAGTGAAAGTTGTTTTTATAAATTTATGTATTCCACGGATATTATTAAAATTTTATTTATGAAAAAATATATTATTAATATTATATTAATTTCATGATTGTAATACTATAATTATAAAATATCCAACATAACAATGAAGTTAAAAGTATACAATCATAGTCATTTTTTACCATTAGAAACATGCTTACCAAGGAAGATTATTTTAATGGTTACTATATCATGAACTATGGTACTCATTTTCTTACATAGTGATTTAGAAAATTGTGTTGAAACTTATAGAGATTATGTAACCCATAGAAAAATATTTTTGACCATTATAATTATATTACATTAGTTTTGGATGCTTTGAACTGAACGACCTCAATACAAAAAACATAAACAATATCAATTTATTAAATTAATTAAACTGGATAAAAAATTAAATATAAAGAATAATTTTAAGCTAATTAAAATGAAAAAGGTTTTGAATAAAATAAATAATTAAGATAATTTTATTATTTAGGAGAATAGAGGGTGTTTGAAGCGAATCAGGAAACGATGTAAGGTTTTTTTTATTTTAATCTTTTACATGAAATATTTTGAAGGATTCCTATCAAATTTAGTTTTCTCCACATCCATATTCGTTATTTTATTATAGATTTTATTTCTCTATATTTCTATAATTTATTTATTTGATTTTATATTTTCCTATACTTTATTTACTAAAGGATTAAATAAATCACTTCCCATGTTTTTCTCACTGGCCATTCTTTACTAAATTATGAAAAGGGTTTATTTTATTATTGTTTATACATTATCAAATTTTACTATAATATTATTAAGTATTTTTTAATAATATTTATTTCTATGTTTTCATGTTTTTAAAAGGAAATTTACATTTTAACTAATTTTTAAAAATATTACCTCTAAAATAAATGTTGTTAAAGGTGTAAAGGAATTTTCTTCTTACTATTATGGGTTAGGGTTTATGATTATAGATTTGAAAGCAATATTTATGAGTTTAATCCATTTTATAGTGAATTGAATATCATATTCAATTTATTAATTTTATGTAACTTGGGAATTGTGTATAATGATAAGTGAACTCATGATATAGCTCTTCAATGCATTGAGTAATGATTGATTATAGAGATCATATATTGGAGGCAATTAAATATGTTATTCCATTTAAAGAGTGATTTTATAGTGTGATAATGAATATAATTTCACAATATGCATTCATGAATTATTTATGTTTTTTTGATATTATTTAATATATTTATTTAAGATGTTTATTTTATGAGTAATTATGAGTTTTGATGAGTTCAATGTTTGTTATCTCAAAGTGAAGATTTTTATGGGGTTTTTTTATTCAATGGAATAACTAGTTTTATTTCTTTGAATACCCCTTATCGAGATTTTTTTTCTCATTACAAGTTTTTAAATGATTTTATAGGGTTTATGGATGAGTTGGAATAATAATGAAGTCAATTTACAATTGTAATGACTTGTCTTGAATAATGGAAGTGTGTCATCTTAAGAAATTGTTTTTTTTTGTAAAAAATGTAAATTATGTAGAAGTGTAATTTTTGTGTTTTAATGGGGTTCCAAATCCTCTAAAACTCTAGAACTAAAAGGTTATAATAATGTAATTAATTCAATATTTTCTATAAATTGTGTAATTACAATACTATTAATTAGTTTTCTTTATAGGTGGTATCATAGTATGGTTTAGATAACTTAGAGGTTGGTATATTGGTAAAAAATAAAAGAAAAACAATTTAAAATTTCTAATTAGGGTTTTAAAGATTTAAAACAATAATTTATTCTTATATTATCATTATATATTTATTGAATATTCTAAGGAATTTCAAGTTTATTTTTTTTAATCTATTTATTTTTTAGAATGGTTTTCAGCCTTAGTAACAAAGTGAATAAATTAGGAAGGAAACATGAGGGAAATAACCTTATAAATTGTCAGCCTAAAATGGTTGAATTTAGAGTTGAGTAGTTGTTTTCTATGTTAACTCAATTAAATAAATCTATAAATGGTGGTTACCATTAAAGAGAGTAACCAAAATATCCACAAAGGCTTATATCGATGGAAGATCATTTCATGGAAATATGTACTAGTCAAAGCTAAAGGATAGATAAATGTTTTTAGTAAGATATTTGAAATCTTGTGTTGTTTGGAGCATCAAAAGGTAACTCTTGAAGTTTATCTTCATTAAAGTGAATTTCATCAGTGATGGTATTTGGTTAAGTATACCAAGGAGAATAATAATATTGATACCATAAAGTGGAATGTATTTAATGATTTTTTTATTAAAAACATATATTCCTAAAGTTTTTCAACTTAGAATAGAAAATAAATTTTTGGAGATAAAGAAAAATTCAGAGAACTCAGTTTCTTCTTATGAAGAAATTTTTTCCGAATTAGAATGGTATGCATTGAATTTTATTATAGACCATGAAAGTAAAATTGATTAAATTTATTTATATTTGAAGCTTATTCTATCAAGGGATTTGGTTACTCATGAATTTGGGGGTTATTATTACATTATTTAAAATACTGAAAGAGTTAAGATGAAGTTTTCTAACTCTTATGTTTCTCAAAATTTCAAAGATAAGAAGAAATAAAGGTGGTAAGAAATAGGGAAATATTAAAAAACGAAATCTATATGAAAGCCTCCCAAATGTTCTAGAGGTGGTAATTTTTTTTGGAAAGTATCATACTATATCAGTTAAATTTTACTGGTGTGCTAAATTTGTATATATGGCTCATTATTGCAAAAAATGAGTAATAGAAATCTAGTAATGGGAAAATAAGTGGTCAGTAAGTAGTAAAATGTTTTAATATCAATGAAATTGTTTGTTCAAAAAATATACTTCTAAATTTAATTACTCTTAGTGAAAATCATCATGATTGTATAAAAAAGGTCTGTAAAAGTCGTTTTATACTATTGTAACAAATAATAGTCCATCAAATGAAGTGGTGATATGTATTTCATTTTTTTGTTCAAAATATTATAATTTATAATTCTGGATCTATGAATTCTTTTATTTAGAAGAAATTTTCTAGTAATATAAAAATATCATCTCAAAATAATAGAGATTTAACTTTTGGGAAAAACTTATGGTGGAGGTATTTGAGAAACAAGTATTTATAATAATCTTCCAATAATTATCTACGGTGTTGTTGTTCCTAAAAATTATGTTGTCTTGCCTATACTAGAGTTTGATGTTATGTTGGTTATGGATTTAATTTTGGGTTATCATGCAAATATATATTGTTATGAAAATTTATCTATATTTAGTTTCATAAATGAATTTCAATTTTTATTAACAAATGAGTTCATACTAGTTATAAAATATCAAGAAGCTAATAAATTGATAAATATTATAGGTGAAATTTATTTTTCTCATATCATTGGAAAAATAGAAATTTTATAACTTAATGATGTTATGGCAGTAAGTGAATATTTGGATATGTTTCTTAGTGATTATTCTGGTGTTATTCCTGATCATAAGGTGGATTTCATTGTTTAATTTTTTCTTAATGTTATGATAATTTTAAAACCCTCTTATAAAAATGATCTGATATATCTATTGGAATTAAAAAATAAATTATAATAATTGAATGATAAGGGGTTCATTATTCCTATTAATTCACCTTGTGGAGATCACTTAAATAAGAAATATGGTTCTATGAGTCTTTTTATTGTTTACAGATAAATCAAAAATACAACTATTGAGAACAAGTTTCTTTTTACTCATATTAATGACTTATTTGACCAGCTCTAGGGATATCAGTACTTTTCTTTGATTGATATCGTGCTGGTTACATGTCATCGATTAAGAGATCATGCCATGAATGGGGATATCAAACTGTGAGTTGGTATATGACTTGTACATGAGGTACAAATCATGAAGGGATTAAATATTAATTTTCCAGCCCGAGTTGATTAGGTTTTCAGCGTACTTATCAAGCTTGGACTATACGTTATGACCCCTTGGTACACGTTGTGACTCGTGCTGAACCCAGATTAAAGTCACGTGTTTGTATTTTTTTCTCAGTCTTTTTCATTCTAGACTTTGCGGCTCTCGACCTAGAGAAGTTTTGGGGCATTTTTGAGAGACTCAAATCCATTTTTATCGAACCTAACGGCTTGGGATCTTCATTCTTCTTACTGTGCGATTCCTGGGTAAGTGTTTCCCCTCATTATTCAAGTTTATCTCTTACTCTCCTCTTGGGTTTTCAATGGACCATCTTCGTTCTCATTGATGGGTTCTATTCCTAGTTCCATTCTTCAGAAAAGAGGTAGGTGATTCTGTCCCATTTTTTTCAAATTTATTATCATTGTATTTCTTGGTTGATTTCAATTACAGATTTAAATTCAAATACTCAACCTTTATTTCAATTGATTTGATAAAACCCAATTCCATTTAATTGGGAAATTTGAAATGTTTTTTTCATAGAAACTTGGAAAACCCACGATTCTATTGAATAAGGGAGGGTTAATGGAAATTGGATGATTTAAATTGTTGAGTTTAAATTATGGATTTGATGGAAATGTTTTCAATTAAATTGTTGAATTTAATTATGAAAATTAATTGTGAAAAGGATAGAATTATTTTTTAATGGATTTAAAACTCATGAAAATGGATTAAAATGATTTGATAGAAACCCAGTGGTTTTATCTTATGAAAAAGCAGGTTTTTAAATAAAACCTATTTTTGTTTTAAATTAAAAAATTTATCATTTTTGAAATAGAAGAATGGGATTAATCATATTTTAAATGGTCTTAAAATAGTTCACCCATCATGTAAATGTACATGCAAGCCTTAGGTAGTTAGTGAGTTATTTGGATACACTCTACACTATGACAATGTTCTAAAACGTACATGTAGTGGGTCACATCCCCAACGGGTTGGTGATGAGTCTCCTTTGGCCAGTGTGATAGGGACATGTGAATAAATATTTTTTTAAGGTTACATAGAGAGTGTGGAATCATATATCTGGTTAATACTATCGTATCTTTTGGCAGATGAACATGTTACTCGCTTGTTTATTTATATTTGAGATATAAATATATGCCAATGTTTTTTAGGAAATACTTTACATTCCTGTTGAATTTATATAAACTGTTTAATATAAATGTTTTACCTAAGACATTGATTTAGAAATATTCAAACTCTTGTAATGTAAATACTATTCTTTGAATGTATTTTCCATCATTTCGAAAATGTATAGCACATTTTGTAGAAATATTATTCTGAATTCCCAAACATATTTATTCTCAAAAAATGAAATATTTTATTTAGAAATTCTATTTTTGGAATCCGTTATTGAATCTTTGGTGGTATCCTACTAGGCTTAGGCTCACACCCTATTTTTTCCTTCATGTGTTTGTAGACTTTCTTTCTCCTGGCTCGAGCACAGGGAAGGGATCTCTTAGAGGTAGATCCAGCTATTGATTTTTAGACATAGTGAGTTGTGTCCTTAGGGACCTTGGAGATGTTTTCCTATTTAGTACATTTGGTTATAGTAATTTGGATTTTCTACCTATTTTTGTTCTGGTACTTTTACTCCCAATGGATTTTTCCTATTGATATGCATACTATATTTTATCTTTTCTTCCATGTTCTAGTGGAAAAAATTATTCTCACTTGTAGTTTGTATGATTCCTAGTGCTAGTCGTCAGCCCGTGGGGATCAGGAATGACCTTCGGGTTATGTCAAGACTGGCTTGGTTCTCAGATTACTAGGGTACCCAAGCTGATTCATGACAATAATGTATTTTAAAAAAGATCTTAGATTGAAATAGAAAACAAATTTGATGAAGGAATGAAATTTATAAAATTTTAACATTTATGAGAAAGGTGTTATAAGATCTTGAAATAGGCTATATACATTGGATGAATCTCATTTGAAGAAGGAATTTTTGAGAGAGGTTCATAGATATCTAAATTATATTCCTCCAAAATTTAGAAATATGTTTAAAGATATTCAAGAGTATTTTTATTGGGAAGGAATGGAGAAAAATATTTCTGAAATGTTTAATTTTTCAACAAGTTAATGTTGAATGGTTACCATTGAGAGGAATTATTCAATCTTTCTCAATTATAGAATAGAAATGGGATCATATATCCATGGATTTTTCTCATGGGATTACCAAAGATATCTCAAGTTAATAATTTAATATATGTTATTATTGATCGTCTCACTAAATTTTCTCATTTCCATCCTATTACAATTAACATGTATTTGGATCAAAATTATTGAATCTATCTTAAAGTGATATTAAAATTATAGGTAATTACTATTTATATTGTATATAACCATAATCTAAGGTTTATATACAATTATAAGAAAGTAATTCAGAATAATTCATGTACCACATTATGTTTCAGTGTAAATTTTCACCATGAAACTAATGGATAGTCAGAGCGAACAATTTAAACATTAGAGGATATGCTTCCAGTTTATTTACTAGATTATCAAAGGGGATGGGATCAAAACCATTATTTGTTTAAATTTTATTATAATAAAGGTTTCTATTCAAGTATACATATGGAACCTTTTTAGTCATTTTATGGAAAATAGTGTTGAACTACAAATTATTGAGATAAATTTTGAGAGAAAATGTTGTTAGGACTCAAATTGGTGGAAGAGATAGTTAAAAAGGTGAAATTGATTAACTATAAAATGAGGATTGATAAAATAATTCCAAATAGTTACACATATAATTAAATAAAATATCTTTAATTTGAGGTAGGAGATCATGTTTCTCAAAAAATTTCTTCATTGAAAGGTTTGATGTGTTTTTGGTAAGAAATGGAAAAAATTCTATAATTTTTTGGTCGATATGAAATCTTAGAGAAGGCGAGATCAATAAATTCTCAAGTATCCTTACCTTAAAGTTCATATCAAGTACACAATGTGTTTCATCTTTCTCTACTAAGGAAATGCGTACCTAACACATCTCATATGCTAATCCTAAAAGTAGTACAATTGGAGGATAATACTTATTATAAAGGTAAACCTCTTTAGATTCTTGATTATAGAGAAAGTTTGTATTGAAATAAGTTTACATTTCTAGTTAAAGTTTTATATAATAATAATGTAACTAAAGAATAAATTTTTGAACCTGAATAAGGAATGAGGAAAAGGAATCTACACCTGTTTATAAATAATTAAAAATTATAGGGTTGTAATTTCTTTAAGGGTGTGAATGTAAAAACACAAGTATTTTTATTGAAAAATAAATTTAATGTTTTATTAATATAATTTCAATTATATGGATTCAAATTTACATTCATAATTATTTAAATCTTATAAATAATCTTATTACTATGTATTATATAATTTTATTTAAAAATTAAATATCTAAATTTTAAAAATTTTATTTAATAAAGTGGACTTAATTATTGGTTTCATCATGATAAAATTCTATTAGGGTGAATTTTTGGTATTTTTTTTAAGAAAATGGATTTTATGGGGAATAGTTAAAAAACAATTTTTATGAATACCATATCTTTTATGACATCATCATGATATAAATATGACATTGTTTTTTATCAAAATTATGTAAAATATATTATATTATGATATAATCCAAATATCATATATATATAATTAATTTAATATAAATTAAATGGTTTTTTCAAGATAAATAAAAACATTTATCGGTGTTCATGTAATGCTTGAACAATATTAGAAAAATCAAATTGATGTATTTATGATAGTGTCCAGGAAAGGATAATAATTTTATAAATAATAAGAGATAAAAATTATTAATAATAAATCATTTTTAAATATATTCATGATTTTTTAAATTATATAGTAATTTAAATATCCATATTCCTACCAAGATCTTTTGCAAGGTAAGAAAATTAAAAATAATAAATTAAATATATTATCATGATTAAAATTAAAATAAAAAAAACTTTGAATAGATATATATGATAATAATGATGAATAAAAAATTATATTTTTGTAATTAATTTATTTTAAAACATAAATAAAATAATAATTATCTAAAATACTTATGTAGCTTCGACGCATCACTTTTGAAAGTAGAAGAAAAGCCAAATAAATGGTTCTAGAACTATATACAAAGATATGTTTTATATGAATTATGATGTTTCTTTATATTTTTGGATAAAAAATATTTTCAATTAATTATTTATATGTTTAAATTTGAATTACATAGTAATATAGATAAATTTAATTTCAATTTTTCTGAATATCCTAGAAAATGACTTTAAAGGGTATGTAATGTAAAACAATAATTTATAAACTGAAAAAACTATTAAATATTAAATTTATTCAGTTGGGATGAGTTATATTATATAATATAATATATTTTATATTTTTTAACTTTACATTTTAAAATTACATTCTTGATAATTAAAATATAGAATATTTTGGTAAATGCCATCCAATTTTTCCTATAAGAATAAACACATTTTAACCATTTTAAAATACATATAAAGTTATTTTTCTCTATATTCTAACCAAATGACTACCTAAAATTCTTTTTTCTTGTTTATAAGTCTCTATAATTTCCAAAATATCATTATATGAAGGATTTTGACTCAATCCAAAGGTGGTGGTTCAAGGATCGAGATATGAGTTTCCAAGCCTCATTATCCCTTCTTATTTATAATTCGTTGTCTTAAAACTGATTTGAAACTTCTATTAAGTTGATTATATAATTATATTAACATCGTATTGGAATTTTTTTGATCTATAAATGATGATATATAACCCATTACCTCTTATAGAACTCTTTTTTATAGGCTATTATTGCGTTAAAATACAGATTTTTCAAAAATGATATACTTTCATTTTAATTCTTATCTTTGAATTTTAAATAAAATCAATAATATTTAAAAGTAAAAATAAAATATTATGTTTTTTATAAGATTATATTTTTTAAAAGCTCTAATATTTATTTATTTTTACCTTCTTTTAGACACTTTAAAAAAACATAACTCACTTTGGTGGCTTTACGCTACATAAATGAACAATGTTGTTTTTGTAAATTTATTTCATCTCTGGATATTTTTAAAAATATTTTTTGAATATTAAATAGAATATTAATATTAAATTAATCTCATTATTATGATTCTATAATTCTAAAATATTCATCATAATAATGAAATAAAAAATAAACAATCATAGTCATTTTTAACCGTTAAAAATAGTCTTCATTAAGGAATAATCTTTGAATGGTAACTATTTTATAAACATTAGAAATATATTTATTTTTGAAGGACTTATAAATAATAAATTAAAACATACATAGATTATGGAACCCATGTACAATTATATTTTATCATTATAATTATATCGCAATATTTTTGGATGCTATGAACTAAATGACCTCAAAATGATCAATGTGAAAAATAGAAATTTGTGAAATGAATAAAACATGATAATAAATGAAATACAAGGAAAAATAATAAATAAATGAATATGAAAAATTTATAAATCAAGTGAATAATGAGTGTTATTTTATTATTCAGGAGGTCATAGGACATATGAGAGGAGACGAGATACAAGGTAATGAGACTTTTCCTTTAAAAAATTACTTGAAATGTGTTGAAGGATTCCATTGTTTTTTATTTTTTCTACATATATATATTATTTATTCATGTTATATAAAATTTTATCTATAATTATATGATTAATTAAGTTCATTTTCTATTATCATGGATTTTCCTTACAAAAGGATGATAGAAAACCCTTTTCACATTTTTTAAGCTCATTATTTAGTAAATTGTTAACAATGTATATTTTATTATTCTTTATGAATGATTAAATTTTCATAATAATATTCTTTTGTATTATTTACTAAATTTATCTCCAAGTTTTCATGTTTCTTCAATGTAATCTCTATTATCATTTATCTACAGAAATGTTACCTTTAAAATATATTTTTTAAGATATAAAGGTATTTTATTCTTATTATTATAGGTTAACCTTATGGTTCGTGGTTATAGATTATAAGGTGATTTTTTATGAGTTTTATCCATGTTATGGTAAACTAAAATATTGTATGTGACTTATTCATGTTATTTTACTTGGAAATTGTATATGATGATGGGTGAGGTAGAGATATAGCTCTCTAATTCATTAGGTAATGATTTAGTCACTAAAGATGATATTTTGGAAGTAACTAAATAGTTTATTTAATTTAAAGGGTGATGTAAAAGTGTGGTTTAAATGAGTGATAAAGAATATAATTTTACTAGATTAATTCATGAATTATTTATTCTTAATTTTAGATTATTTTATGTATTTATTTAATATAATTATTTAATAAGTGATCATGAGTTTCTATGGGTTCATAGTTTTGTTTATTTAAAAGTGAAAAATTTCATAGGTTATTTTGGTTGTTCAAATTATTAAATGGTTTATTTTTTAAACCCCTTTATTATCTTTGTTTACTCATCCCAAGTTTAAAAATAATTTTAAAAGGTTTATGACTGAGTTAGAATAATAATGAAATCATGTTTTATTTATTGATATTTTTTTGAAAAATGAAAGTGTGAAATCTTAAGAACTTGTTTTTTTTGAAAAAAATATACATTGAGTGGAAGTATGGTTTCTATATTGTTATAGGTTTGTTAATCCTTTAAACCCCTAAACCTAAAAGGTTATGGAAACATAAGTTATTAAATATTTTCTATAAATCATGTTATTATGTGATGCTTATTTCTGCGTCTCTATATCCCTAGCCAATGTTTCATAATTCCTTAAGCACACCCCTGATGCTACAATGCATCTCACTTATGAAGAGATTAAAAATATCTGTCTACCAGGGGGAATCGATAACCTATACAAAAAATATCCCAATAGACTACCTGAGAAACATTCCTCCTTATATCTCTCTATGAAACCACTACTGAGAATTATGAAAATTTACCAAACACACACTTCCATGATAGATTCATCTAGGAACTACGTGTAACAACTCAAATTTTCCTGGGTTTATTTTTAAAAAATTCATAGTAAAATTATGAGACTAGTCATTGTGATGATATGGTATTCTGAGGCCCGGTGTGCCAAAAATGGTCTGTCAAAAAATGTTATATTTTTAAATAGCGCGCGTGAGCGGTTATCCCAAAAAGGTGTAATAACTATTAAATTGGTGCCCAGATTAGAAATCTGATGGCACCGTTGGGTTCAGGATGACATGTTTACTATAGGCGTTACTTAACCTTAGTCATTATGAGCCTCTAATGAGAAAACCTGAAAATGGAATAGCCATAAAAAATTATTATATAAAATTATTTTATTTTTAGAATACTTATAACTCATGAACAATGACTTGGATTGAAAATATGAGACAACCATTGAGTTTTTAATGGAGCGTTTTCCTTAGGATGATCCTAAAATTGGATGGCACAAGTTAATTGTGGAAGGTAGTTCTTTGGGACATGATCGTAAATAAAATAATTAAATAAAAATTATTTTATTTTCAAATATTATAACTCATAAATGAAAACTCTAATTGGAAATCCGGGAGTACTGTTGAGCTTATGAGGGTATACTTTCCTTAGGTGGGGGCTTACCTCGACCAGTGCTGGACGAGGGTAAAAGTAAATTTATGGAAGTTTTAAAATATTATACAATAAACTTTGGAAAAATTTTATTTTATTTCTTTTAAAATTTCATAGAAAGGCAATGACACTATGACACCACGACAAAGCAACTATTTCCTTTCATAAATGAAATAGTGTGTCGATGTTGCAACACAATGAATCAATGATGCTGAAATGCATTTTTTCATTTAACATCTTGACAGAGATATGAGATCAGTTGGAAAATCCTAGAGAAATTGCCTATAATATTTGGAAAAGAAAAGGTGTTGGTGAAGCCTCTTGATGTAAAATGACAATTGCCGACGAACGCCAACGGATCTTGGATCATGAATCGTGGATCGAAGACCAAGGATCAAGTATCGACAAATGATGGCAGCACAACTCCATTCTTCATCAACGATTGATCCAGTCTTTGAGGTAGGGGTTTTATTTTCTATGTGATTACCTTCCCCCCGTTATTCCTTTCTAAATGATAAATGCGGATCAACCCACTAACAAGTTGATCCGTGGATCAATCATTCTGGTAGGCTGGGAATTGTTTTGCAGGTATTAAAAAGGGTATTAGATCTGCAAGATTATCTATTATTTCTATGTGATCATACTAACAAGAATGAATTTGGTACAACATGAAAAAAGGCTCAACTTTGTTCTTATGATGTTCTTATGATTCTTCTTTCCCCCATTATACTTTCATCGTCGGCGGACCCCCGCGTTCACTCCTTGAAATCGCTTGGAGATTCTAAATGCAGTCAGACCACCAGAGCAACGAAAAGATGATTTAAATCCCGTAGTAGATGAGTTCGCAACCAGAGGATCCCGGTGCAACATTCAGTTCAGAAAACGGGACACAACGAAAAAGGCGAAGACCATCAGAAGGAGGGTCACCGACAGTGGCACCGGTGGTGGTGCGCAACAGGGACAATAACCACGGGCGATGATGACGTGCTGTGGTAGGAGGTTATGGTGCCGGTGGGATGCCGTTTCCCAAGTAGCATCAGACGGGAGACCCGTGTCTCTGTCACGGGTGTAGGCAGGCCATGTGGACCATCTACGTGGCTGCAAAATGGGGTAACTCAGTCGCTCGACCGTGCCTGATAGGAGGGAGGGGCACGAAAGTTGTTGCACTCGGCTGGATGAACCTGCCCTCACTGGCATGCCAAGATTGAGAAAACTTGGTCGCAGTCTAACAACCCAATGGGCCTGGCCTATTTGGGTTAGCCCAGACCCGACCGTGTTGGGTTGGTTCGATCAAACCGGGTCAGACCGAATCAAGTTTGCGGACCCCATCCTGGGTCAGGTCAGGTGGGTTTGACTGGGTCGAACAAGACCCCAGACCCAATCAGACCTTTTTCACTAAAATTCCCATAAATCCCAAACCGTATGTCCGATTGATGAGCCATTTGAGGTGTTGGGACCCTTGCACTGGGGAGGTCCTTTTGAGATACTCTAAGTGGGTTTCCATGGATTTCACTCCAATATCTGAGCATCTTACCATGATCATATCATCCTGGATCACATCATTCCATTCACCGAGATAAAAGTAAAATCCCCACACAAATCATTCCAGTGAATGAGGATAAACCATTCCATAGTATCCCATAAAAAAAATGCAATAACATTTGTAACCACTAGAATTTACCTATAACTAACCTGAATCACCTCATCAAGAGGCATATCACACAATTTTACGGGAAAAAAATAGACCATATCAACCCACTCGATGTAACACCTACCCACTATAAGGATATAATTTAAAATGAGAATAACTACAAGGATCATATTATCAAAAAAATAACACAAAAACATCACTATAATGATCTGAATTACTTAAGTAAACCCTATTAAGTTATTTTCAAAAACAAAAAAATAAGTTATTTTTGATTCTTTAATTAATTAGAGCCTCTTCCCCTATTTTTTTTGAAAAACTTTTCCTGTTAAGAAATTTTAAAATCATTTTCTATTTTTAAAAAGCGTAATGCAACCAAAAGCAGTTATATACATTAACAATATACCTACATGCCTATGAATGATTCATGAATTATGTCATCCATACACCTAGGACAAGAGTAAAAAAATAAATAACATTATCACCCAGAACAATATCATTCAATAAACACCTCAATTTAAAAAACAAACAAAAAAATAATCCCATCTATGGTAGCTTGTAATTTCTCTATATATGGGTTAGGTATTCCCTACAATGAGGTATATCAAAAGATTTTAAAGCATCTTACCTCTTAATAATATCCATAAATAGTAACACAACCAAAATAAAGTCTTTGAGACCATTTTGTAATGCCCTAACCTATAACCATCCACTAGCTTTAGCGAGGAGAACCACAAGGCCTAAAGAACATATTCCCATAAACCAGAGAGGTTGTTGACTAGTGGAGAGATTATATGTAATGAACCAAACTTTTTGAATGATAATTGTTTCATAAATAAATGAGTGTTATATTATATTATATAAGTATTATACACATAGAGAACATAGAGAACCGAAAAACACTTTAATTAATTAATGAAAATTGTTATATTAGTCAATGAATAAACCCATTAAAATTAAAAATATTATAATTAGATGAAAAATATAAAATATAAATACTACAAATGGAAAATTTGGGTCACCCCGATTAGAAAGAATCTCTCCTCCCACAAAAAACATGATAGAAATGAAACAAAATATTAGCAAACTTATAGAAATTATAGAAAATGGAAATTTAGAACCTTAAGAGGAATTGAGGTATATAATTAATTCAATAATTAAGAAATATTTATAAGAGTTAATATGACTGTTGGAAAATTAATGTGACCATTGGACTAGTAACCCGACCATTGGTAATAGTAACCTGACCACTGGGAATAATAACCTGATTGTTTAAATAGTAATTTAACCTAAAAATAATAAATTTTAATACATATAAAATTTATCATAAGTAATTTAGGTAAATATAAATATTATAATGTCAAAAATAATTTATTATTATAAAACTCAAAAAGAATAAGCACATTTTTTATGAACTGTATTTTAAAGACTTTCTTAAAAATAATAATTTTTATATTAAAATTTAGAATTACCTATATTAGAAATTAATTTTGGTAAAATTAATATAATATTTGAAATCATCATGTATAAATTTTTTAAGGCTGATTTTAGTAATTTTATGAAGTGCTTTAATTTTTCGGTGACTAGTAAAAATAAAATTATTCTCACAACCAGTGTATCTTAAATTACATCATTAATGATGTAATAATGAACTAATAATTTCTAGAACTTGAGGATCTAACAAAAAAATCAATTTGATAATTTTTTCATTTAAATATAATAAAAATTATTTCCAAACCTAAAATGTTATTTCCAATGTCTAAAATATAAAGCATTACATTAAAAAAACATTTTCTATTTTTTTCCACCTTTCCTTTTGATTAATATAATGAATTCAAATTATAAAGTTATTTGAAGTCTTAAAATAATTTTATTTGATTGATATATGGATTATAATTTCAAAAATATATCTATTAAAAGGTTTACCTTAGATATAGTATTTTATTTAATATTTCAACACAAAAAATACCCCTCTCCTCAAGTATAAATAACCCCTCTCTATCCCCCCTTGGAAAACCACTCCTCAATATCTTTTAAAAAAACAAATATCATCCCAAATAATCTCTATTAATACTCTTATAATACCTATGTATTTACTATATCCATCCAACTCTAAGAAATAAAGGAGTTTAGTGCCGTAGAGAATAAGCAACACCAAGAAGATGGCAAGCTCTCACAAATTATTCCTCTCATTCTCCTCTCATATTTCTCTTTTTCTTCACCCATTTCAAACCCAAATACTATAAGGATCATTAATTAGAATTATAAAATTATAATTATTATTTTAACCTACTATAATTATTATATTTATGATATATTAAATTTCTATACATCTCATTCACGCTCTTTTTAAAATGTCTCGTTAATGGCCGGTTAACCACAAATGAGGACATTGCCAATTAGTTTCTTATCCCCAACCCTATTGATGGTTATAATAAATTATTTATGGTATATAAATTTATAAATTTATTTATTTTATTCTTATGGAATTAATTTTAATTATGTATAAATGAACTTAAACAAAATTGAAAAATCAATGAAAAATTGGAAAATTAAGCATGATATCAAAACGATTCAACATCAACAATGAAAAATAAAAAAATAAAATCCAATTGTTATAATTTATAAATAGTCACATAAATTAATATAATTAACTTTTGTTTCAATTTTTTAATAAACCTATGTTTTTTATTTATGAGGCGAAAAAACAATGAAATATAATAGGATTTAAGGTAAGGGGATTATCAAAACCAACATCGTTTCTTTGGATTATCCATATTTCATGACATATTTAGTATTTATATTCCTATAACATGCCCCAAATTTTGTCTCACTATTCATACATTTTATTTTTGGGGATATACATGTTTCTACCTTTATTTTTAAGCCAAATACAAACATTTTCAAAAAATAATTTTTTTTCAAAACACATCTTTAACTTCTATCGACTTGTTTCTTCTATGCCTAAGAATAATTATGTTTAAACCAAATATGTTTTCCCTTATTCATTTTGTAACTTAAAGTTTATCCATGAATTCATGATTTATGAAATCTTTATGAAACCCATTCTTTTTAATGGGTTATTTCATGATTATGATTGTTATACGTTCTATGTGGCATCATGATTATCTGAATATTATGATGTGATAGGTGAGAATAGAATTGTATATCCCATTAATTATTTGGGTAATGTGATTTATCTGTTTAGATAATGTGTATTATGTTTGATGATGATTTAATATTTGTTCACAATGATAATTCTATGATTTATGAACATATGTTATGTGTAAAAATGATGCTATCTTTCTTCACAACTATGTGTGGTATTTGACCACTGTGAAATTATGATACATTTTTATACATTACCAAATTACATGTATTTTTCAAATTCCTTCCTCATTCTTATGATGATGATCCAATGCTTATTAAATTATTATGACGATTATGCTTTCCCATGTACTATTGATTCACATCTCATATTTGTACTATGTTGTCCTTACCCTTACTAGGATTTTAGCTCACCCCTTTATTTGATGTATATACTTAGGTGACTAAGTGTACTAAGGAGAATGTAATAAATTTTATTTGGATAATTAATACATATTTTAATAAATTTTATTTTTTATTAGGTATAAGTGATGTATGATCCTAATTTTCCCAAGATACTAATCCTTTTATCCTTGAATGTATAAATATTATGTTTTTTATATTTAAAATGATGTAATAGTTATATTAGAAAATGTAGGGTCACTATAGTTGGTATAATATGTAGGATTTATTTAATTTTTGTAATTAGGATTAGAGAACGATGGTGAAAACCCATAGGATAAGTCAAAGTAGAGGTAAACATCCATGAAGATTTGTTTTAGAAGAATTATAAAGAATAGAATCCTATAAAATATGATTTAGACTTGATTTTAAAATAAAAATAAATTATTTATCTATGATTTTTTGAATTATTCTTTATTCAAACCCTTTCTAATTTAGAAAATGGTGAGAACTAAGAGAAACCAGGCCAAAAACCCACGTGAAGGAAAATGTAATGATTGTTCAAACAACATCCCAAATTACATAGGTAGTGGAGTTAAAAAATTTATGGAAATATCTACCCAGCTATCAAATTCCATGAAAAATATCCTGAACCATTTGGAATATCCTAATTCACCCATAAAGTAGAAACTATTCATTGAGTCATTTGTACGATTAAAACTGCTGATGTTTAGCAGACCTTACAATCCACTTGTTGTGAAAAAATGGGATAACTCAATGAAGAATATATTTTATGTTATCTACTATTATGATAAGGGGAAGGTGACTCTGGACATATATCATTTAGATAGAGAAACTGATCAATTTTTGGCATTGATAAAGAACAATGAACCAAATTATGAAATGGAATAGATGGAGTGGGAAGACATTAAGATAATATTTCAAAACAAGTATTTCCGTCAAACTCTTCGAACAGAGATAGGGAGATAATTCTTAGTGATAAAGAAAAATTAAGGTGGATCTATCATGAATTATGAGGAAACATCCACATGGATTTCAAGATACATGTCAAGTTTTATTATCAACAAAGATAGAAAAATAGATTGATTATTTAGTAGATTAAAACCACACATTCAAAAGGATATAGCTATACAAGACTTTGGTAGCTAAAATATGTAGTCAATGTGCCCTCAAAGTTGAGATGGAGTTTAGAAAATGGTCTTATGGATATGGTGATAGGAAGAGAAGAATGGAGTTTCCAGTTGGTGGGTCAAATAAAAAATGAGGAAAGAGGATCCAATCACCCACATGTCAAAAATGTGGGAAGAAGAATCATGGTAATTTCCCCAAATGGATGGGTAAATTCTATAAGTGTGGTATAGAATGCCACAAAGCTCATAAATTTCAAAGAGACATGAATAATTCAGAAAACATAGTATAGGGAAGGAATGAACCTTCTAATGCACCACCCATGGTTCAATTCTTCAACTATAGGGATCTAGTACACTATGAAATCCAGTGCTCTAAACCTTTGGTCCATGAGGGTAATCAACATCAACAACCACCAAATACAGAGGATAAAAAGAAATATTATGTCATCATTACATCTTAATTAGAGTGTGAAAATTAAGTCTCAAAAGTTACAATCCCTAGTCACTCTATAATGGAAAAAGTTTCATTTGATTTTGGTTCTACGCATTCTTGTATATCCTATATTTATTTCATGAACTATTGAATTAAATCACTAAAACCTTGATGTTGAGATGTTTATAAAAAAACCTAGTGGTGCGATAATTATAACCCAATTTCTCAACTCTTCTTCTATTAGTGTATGTGGGAAGATTCTACCAGTGAATATTGTAATCCTTTCCTTGGTGCAATTTTATACTATACTCAGTGTGGATTGAATCTCATTATATAGAGCACACAAAACCTTTTTGGAAAAGGAAATCTCTTTTCACAATCTGAACCATCCCACCTTACTCTAAAAAATAAAGTAAGATCATGAATCTCCATTGTAAAATCTGTCAATGGTGTGGGTGTTGACACCCTATGGAGAATCATACCTTTCCAAAATGGTCAAGTCAAAGGAAGGTATCAACCTGGAGGAAATATCCATTGTGTGGTAATACACTAATGTATTTCTTCAAGAGTTACTCAAACTTCCCCATATTATGAGGTAGATTTCTCAACAGAGCTTATACATTGAGAGAATCCTATCTCTAAATTCCCCATATATTATTTCCCCAATCTAACTAGTGGAGTTTAAAAAGAAACAATAAGGAAATTTAGAAAAAGGGTTCATACACCCTAGTGCATTACATTGGAGTACTCTAGTTTTATTTATAAAGAAAAGTAATGGATCAATTAGGATGTTTATAGATTATTGAGAGACCAAAAAGATTACCATTAAGAAAAAGTATCCCCTACCGAGGATTGGTGACTTTTTCAATCAACTATGAGGATATAATTACATCTCAAAGGTAGAAATTTATTCTAGATGTTATCAGTTAAAGTTGAATGAGAAATTTATTTGGAAGCTAAACTTCCTTACAAGGTATAGACACTATAAGTTCATAGTGATTCCCTTTTAACATTATAATTCCCCTATAATCATCATGGATTTTATAAATAAAGTCTTTATATACTACCTAGAAAAATTTGTGGAAGTCTTTATCGATGATATTCTATTTTATTCCTAGAGTTTGGGGGAACCTGAAGAAAATCAAAACATTTTCCTAGAAATATTATCAGAGGAGAAAATGTATGCTAAGTTTTGAATTTGTGACTTTTGGATGTAATAATTCAAATTCTTAGGGAATTAATTCATAAGTGAGGGAATTTATATAGAACCTTTAAAGAAAAAGGAAATTTAGGAATTCTCTAGACCCACTAGTGTCATGGAACGATCTAGATTCCTGATAATAACAAGGCACTACTGATGTATTGGGATAAATTTCCCAAGATTTTCTATCCTAGTAACTACATTAATATAAAAAAGAGTAAAGTATTTCTAGATGGAATAATTTGAGGAAAGATTTAAAGAACTTAATAAAGGGATAGTCACAACACCTGTACTCACACTACCAATAAGTGGACATGGTTTTTTTATATACAATGATTCTTGAACTAAAGGAATGGGTTGTTTACTCATAAATAATGATAAATTGATAGCCTATGCCTCATGATAGTTGAAGATCCTTGAGCAGAACTGCCCGATGCATGATCTAGAGCTAGTAGTTGTGATCTTTTTCATGATGATTAAGAAACACTACCACTATGGTGAGAATTGCGAGATATGTATTGATCACAAGAGTCTGAAGTATATATTGTCCTATAAGGTGGTTAATATGCACCAAAGAAGATGATTAGAGCTAACAAAGGACTGTAATTTCTCTATTCACTACTATTTGGGAAGACAAACAAGGTAGCTGATGCTATTAGCATAAAAAACTTTCTACTTTATCCATGATGCAGATTGAGAAAGAACCTATCTTTATGGATATGCAAAAAATGGATTTGGAAGTCATAATGATAGGGAATACATCCTATATTGACCAAATTATTTCCCAACCATCTATTAAAGAGAAGACCAAGGAGGCACAAAGGAATGATCCAGAGCTTTAAAACAAGGTGTAATCCATTAAAGAGGGGAAGCTACATGAGTTACACATCAATGAGGATGGTGTAATTCAATTTGGAGCTAGAATATGTGTGCCTACATCACCTGAGATAAAAAAGGCACTATTAGATAGCACACATAACTCATATTTCTCCATCCATCCTAGAATTACCAAGATGTTCCACAATCTTTGGGAACACTTGTGGTGGGACAACATGAATAAGGATGTTCTTGAGTATATATCCTGATGCTTGGTATGTCAAAAAGTCAAAGAAGAGTAATAGAATTCCAAGGGTATGATGAAACCATTTCCTATACCCAAATGGGAATGAGATAACATCACCATATACTTTGTCACTAGTCTCTTGAAGACATCCAAAGTAAACAATCTAATATGGGTTATGGTGGATTGACTCCCCAAGACATCCCACTTCATTTACATTTAGGAATTTCTCACTTGAACAACATTAAATGATATATATAAAGGTAGTGTGATGCTATATAAGATACCACTTTCAATCTTCTTTGACCGTGATCCATGGTTTACATCTAAATTTTAGTTAATTCTTCAACATGATTTGAACACTAAATTGAATTTCAGTACTAACTATCACTATCAAACTTATGAAAAATCTGAAAGGATTATTAAGACACTCAAGAAAATTTTTAAGGACTTATCAATGGAATTTAATGGAGGATGGGATCTAAATCTCCCATTAGTTTTGTTCTCATACAAAAAAAATTATACTTGAGTATAAAAATGGATCCATTAGAATATTTGTATGGGAATAAATTTAGAACTCCTACTTGTTGTAATGAAGTTAGAGAACAGAAGCTACTTGGACCTAATCTTGTGTAAGAGATGATAGAGAAGGTTCAAGCCATCCAATAACATATAAAAGTTTATCAGAGTCAGAAAAAGAGCTATGATGACAACTATAAAGGGATTTATAGTTTGAATTTAAAGATAAATATTCATTTCAAATATCACCATGGAAGAGATTCGTGTAGTTTGGAAAGAAAGGTAAGCTTAGTCCTAGGTAAATTATCCCCTTTTATATCTTTAATCACCTACGATCAGGGGACCATCGACTTGAAATTCCACCAAATATGGATAAATTTCATGATGTGTTCCATGTATCTCTTTTAAGGAAGTACATCCTGACCCCTCACATATAGTTAATTTAGAGGTGTTACAACTGGAGAATGACCTCTTATATGAGGAGTAACCAGTAAAGATATTATACCACAATGAAAAATTTCTACACAATATGACAACTCACCTTTTCAAAGTGTAGTAAAAGAACCATAAGTATGAAGTGGAGACCTGGGAACCAGATGAAATAATGAAGCAGAAGTAACCTCATATATTATCATCCAATAATATGAGTTTTAAATTCAAGAATGATATTTATAAATGAGGGGAATAATTTAATAACCCAAACTTTTTAAATGATAATTTTTTTTTGGAATAAATATGTGTTATATTATATTATCTAAGTATTATGAACATAGATCATATAGAGAAACAAAAAAAAATTCATTAATTAAAATATTTACATTATTCAATGACTAAATCCACTAAAATCCAAAATATTATAAGGGGAAAAATAGAAAATATAAATACTATAATGGGAAAATTTAGATCCCCCCAATCGGCTAGAATTATCCCTCCCATGAACAACACTATAGAAATGGAAAGAAATATCAGTAAACCAATATATGTTATAAAAAATGTAAATATATAACATTTAGAGGAATTGAGGTTAATAATTAATTAAGGAATGAAGAGGTACTTATAGGAGGTAATATTATTGTTGGAATAGTAATATGATCATTGAAATAATAATCTAAAAATTGGGAATAGTAACCTGACTATTAGAAATAGTCACCTGACCATTGTAATAGTAAATTAACCTAAAAATAATATATTATAATATAAATAATATTTTTCATTAGTAATTTAACTAAATATAAATATTATAATTCCAAAAAATAAATATCATGATTAAAAAACTCAAAGAAAAAATAAACACATTTTTTATAAAGTGTCTTTTAATGGGTTTTGTAAAAAACATAGTTTTTATATTAAAAAATAATTTTTTGATATAAGGGATATAATTTTTTTAATAGTCATGCTGAAAATTTTCAATGGTTAATTTTTGGTAATTTTCTAAAATATTTCAATTTTCTAGTGAATAGTAAAAATAAAGTTTTTCTCCAAACCAAAGTATCTTAAATTACATAATTAATGATGTAATAATAGCCTAATAATTTATATAAACTCTTTATTGAAAAAAAATTAATTTAATAAGCATTTCTTTAAATACAATAAAAATGATTTCAGAACCTAAAAAGTTATTTCCAAAGTCTAAAATCTAAAGTATTATATTAAAATAACCTTTTCTTATTTTTTCCATGATTCCTTTTGATTAAATTAATTAATTAAAAATATGAGGTGATTGGAAATATTATAATCATTTCATTTAATTCAGAAATGGTTTATAATGTAAAAAATATCACTATTATAAGGTTTAACGAAGATATCTTATTTTATTCTATATTTTAACTCAAAATAATACTCTCCTCAAATATAAATAACCCATCTTTCTCCCCTTGGAAAACAAATCCTCCCTAACATTACAAATACAAATCTATTTTAAAATCCTTTATATTAAGATTCTTATAAATGGGTACAATATAGAGCTATCCAACTCCAAACAACAAAGCATTTTAGTGCCATTGAGAAGAAGCAACGCTGAGAAAAGTGTAAGAACTCACCAATTCTTCCTCTCATTCCCCACAAAAATATTTTAAGGATAATTATATGGTATGTTAAAATTATATTAATTGTTTTAACATACTGTATTATATTTTTTATTACCTATTAAATTATCATACTTCCTATTCCTGCTATTTTTATAATGTCTCATTAACAGACATTTAACATCCAACGAGGACATTTCCAATATGTTTTTTATCCCAAAAACTATAGTGGGTTATAATAAACTATTTATGGAATAAAAAGGTATATATATATTTATTTTAATATTATGGAATTAATTATAATTATGTATAAATGACCTTGAACAAAATAGAAAAATTGAAGCAAACCAAGATTTTTTTAAGAAAATCATGATATCAAACCGCTTCAACATCAACAAAAGAAATTTAAAAATATGATCCAATTGATATGATTTATAAATATTCACACAAATGAATATAATTAACTTCTAGTTAAATGTTTTAAAAAATATATGTTTATTATTAATGAGGCAGAAAATTGATGAAATAAAGAAAGATTTAAGGTAAGGGTATCCTCGAATCCAACTCTTTTGCATTGGGTTATCCATATTTCAACAAATCCTGAGTATTAATATTTCTCTAATATTAATTAAATATAATTCCACTTTTCATCAATTTTTTCAGGAATATACATGTTTCCACCTTTATTTTTAATCCAAATACAAATATTTTCCTAAAATAATTTTATTTCCAAAACACATCTTTGACTCCTCTTGAATTGTTTTTTCTTTGATCAAGAATGATGACACCTATAAAAAAACATGTTTTACATTATTAATTTTATAACCCCAAAGTTTATCCATGAATTTATGGTTTATGAAATCCTTTTGAAATCCATTCCTTTCCATGGGTTATTTCACGACTCGGATTGTTATACATTCTGTGTGGCATGCATGATTATGTGAATATTATGATGTGATAGGAGGGCCTGGAATTATATATCCCTCAAATTCATTGGTTAATTTGATTTATATCATGATATTATTTGTATTATGTTTAAACATGAAGCTATCTTCTTTCAAAATGACAATGTTATGATTTATGTATATATGTTATGTGTAAAAATGATGCTAGATTTGTTCACAACTATGTATAGTGTTTGACCACTATGACATGATGTTTCATTTTTATGAATCTCCATATTTCATGAATTTTTAAAATTTATTCCGCATTCTTATGACGATGATCCCATTCTTATGACATTATTATAATGATTATTCTCACCCATGTACTATTGATTTATATCTCTTATTTTTTGTTATGTTTTCCTTCTCCTTACTGGGATTTCATCTCACCCCTTTCTTTGATGTATATCCTGAAGTGAATAAATTCACTAAGGAGAACATGAAAGTTTTATGTGGATAAATAATAAGGATTTTAATAATGGTTATGTTTTATTATTCATAAGTGATGTATGATGCTAATTTTCCCAAGATACTAAATATTTTGAACCTAGAATGTATAACTATTATTTTATTTATGTTTAAAATTATTCATTATATAGAGACTATAATCTTGGTACCATGACACAAACTAGTTGATATATAAAAAAACATCAAATAAAATTAGACTAAATGAATGAAATTACAACTAAATGCTGACCAATAGTAATAGACAATATCATATTCTACAACAATTTTTACAAATATTGAGCATAAAATATACATAAATATCAGACACTAGGTTGTTAAATATAAAATAAATGAAAGATAAAATATACTAGATAAATAACCATAAAACCCATGTCCCTAAACAAACCTGTCACCCTAAAAATACATCCACTTACTCTAGATAGATCCCCTATAAAACCTGCAAACTAAAAAACAAGCATATGATCTGTAAAAAACACTGGGGTTACCATGAAGGGTGTGATAATAAACATAAATATAGATAAAAAAGTCATTGATTTTCATATAAAATATATACATGTATAAGAAATTAAATCAATCAACAATATAAATCTTGGAAGCAATCACGTCACACTGTGCTAACCAAAAAACCATTATACCTAACCTCACATACTTTGGTCAATGTCTATGGAAAGTCCATCTAAAAACAAACCAGTACATATAACCCATTACTTAAAGAAGGTATCTATTAATGAGTCATTAATAAGTCCCTATCACTTCGGGTCGGGTCTCATACTGATTCTTGATCTCATGTCCAATCTCATTCTGCAACCCTCTCACTCAGCTTGAGGCCTCATACCAAATCTTATACAACTTCTCTCCCACTCAAGGTGAAGTATCACACTATGGAAGATATCATGTATCATACCACCACCCTCTAAATTAGGGTTATAGCTCTTACAATATCCCAAACCACCACCATCTCACTCAGGGTGAGGTATCATACCATATTATATACCACATCAGGTACCACCATCCTCTAACTGAAAGTGATATCTCCAACCATATCAAATACCATGTATCTTACCACCACTCTCTCACTCAAGAAGAGGTCTATTTATGTCTTAAAAACATGTTTATTGAATAATAAAAAATACATGGTATACATAGTCCATATCCAAGCCCTTATCTTAAAACACACACATCCCTACCCAACTCTCTTCTAAAGGGTATTATATACCACTTGTCATTTCCCCCCTAATTAGACTTAGAAAACGTGACCACTATGAACATAAATTGTAAGTGAACATATTAACATTATGATCCAAGAAAGTTATTCCATTACCAACTCACAAGGACAACCCATAGGCCATTACCATCCATATTGAACATTGATCCTCTCCTAGGCTATGTACTGCCCTATAGGGATTCTAGGAATGCATGAATTCCTTTATTTTTATCACTAGAACACCAATTGTACCCAAACACACCCTAATGTGTATAACTATATAACCAATTTACAACATGAAACTTCTCAAACAATATTTCCACATAAGAAGCAACCAACACAACCCTTGGTCTGCCCATAGACAAGTACCCTTAAATACAAAAAAAAAACGTCCTGAGACTTCCCTCAAGTTGTCCAAAATCATTGAAAGTTCCCATATAACTCCCTATAGAGACTCATGATCAATTAATCTCTATACCAACACTTTATTATCACCACATTCCACTGTGAATTCTCTATATTGAAGTTACCCACTCCCACCATCCAATCACATATTCATCCCAAGCCCAAAAACATACCATGGATAACTAAAGCCATTCCCAACATCTTATTTCTCTCACTTGAGGAATTTCATGGTTCTAATGATATTCTTAGAGACCATTATTTATGATTACCAAGTCTCAATACTAACCATTCTATTACCCAATGGTCAACAATAGCATCCCATAGACGTGATTGGATAATTACATGACTTAATGAAAATAATTTATTACAATACATTTTACAGACATTTTAGGTTTATAGTTTTAGAGAATAATATAAAAAATTAACTTACAAGAATAATATATTTTTTCAACTAAGGGATATTTTATCTATAATTAATATATAATAAGTCTTTAGCATCTCCCAAAAATTCTTAACATAATACACCCTTCAAGACACATCTTATGTAACCTAGGGAAAAGGAAACATATGAAAGTGGTGAGCTTAGATGCTCAGTAGGGCTAAACATATGTGATAAAAAAAATATCATAAGTGATCATAAAATAAGAATATGGGTATATTCAGTATACATAAGAAATTTATACCAAAAAAAGCATAGATAATAAATCACGAAATAAGGAAAAATTCATGAAACCAAAGAGTGTGTAAACATAAGACAATAAACATAATTCAAGAGAGAATAGAATATGGATAACTTATAAATATAGTATATACATAAGAATATAAATAATAACATATTGTATTAGGTAACATAACTTGTTTCCCTTAGTGGGCTAGGCTTCACTCACCGGTTCACTTGGTGGATCAGGCTTTGCTCACCTATTTCTTATAACATATCAAGCATCCCTACTCATTACAATTTTATCTCAAGAGATGTAAATCCTTACCAAATCCATTGTAAGGATATATAGGGCCCAAAATTCACTTAAATATTAATCATACACATGTTTTCCACATAAAATAATATCATAAAGAACCCATATAAATAAAATGGGTTTCATATAACACATCATTAAAAACCCATATAAAGAAAATGGGTATCAATTAACTTTATAGGTAAATACCATTCAATAAAGATAATAAAGAATATAGAATTTACACAGTATAGGTAAAATTTATATGGTTGAGATAATAATTTACCCAATAAAATGATTTATGGAACCTAGGTGACCACCCTTCAATCAAAAGAATCAAAATAGGGTATTTATAGAGGAATGGTATTGGGAGAAAATATTATGGTTATATTCCGATGATCATTAGGAAAGATATAGGAAGTGATGTTTCATTCCTATAATAGAGAAGGTAATTACATAATTCGTATAGATAAATGATATTTTTGGTTATGAAAGAACATATACTTAGTGTAATAAAGGAATCATATAAGGATATTGACATATATGAAAACATCATTTCAAAAGAATGCTTCGAATGGTATCACTTAAGAAGGGATCAACAATCAAATTTTTTTATACCATGAGTTCAATACCCCAAATTATAAATGTATATATGTATTAGAGAATAAATCATGTAACATAAATTATATGAGTCTAAATCATTTTGAATATTAAAATTAAAATCGAAGTGAAAATTTTAAATATCTTTTTAAAACCATTTTTAACATTGACATAAAATACAAACTTACATGAAACTTTTAGAAGTAAAATTTGAAAAAATGAAGTGAAATATTATGAAAATTTTTACTTTTAAAAAATAATCTCCAATAATTGATCCTTGAAAATGAAATAATTTTTCTATAGGAAATGAGGATCCAAAGATAACACATTTGATAATATAAGAAAAATAACCCTTTTAATGCTTTGAAAATACCTTTGTTGAAAACCTAAATTGTAAAAAGACTAATAAAACCTTATTTTTATAAAGAAAATTTTACAAAAGAGGATTATAAATTAAAATATAATAAAATATTAGGGTAGTATAACCCAAGCATGGAAAAAAAATTTCAAGACGAAACATTATTGCTCAAGGAAAGAAGATTTGAATAATCAATATCCCTTATGGGAAACATACTCAATAAGGAATAAAATATTTGAAAAGGGGTTTATGTGATTGAAATTTAAACAATGAGATAATAGAACATAATATAAGAAAAGTTAATAATGTTCCCATATTATATGAAACAATTTCAAGAGAATGATCATAATTCAATGAACAAAAATTGAGTTAAAAAACACATTTGACTGGGGTAACACTTGAGTCAGAAGTAATTTAAATAAAAAAATGATTTTATTTGTATATTATAAGAATTAAAAGTTAGTAAACTATATAATTTTAATTGGGTAATAAATCAATATGACACCATATAAATGAAACATGGTGTGTAACATATAACCTGTCTCAAACAATCAGAATTGAGACCAAGAAAAACCCTTACCTTGTTTCATCACTTTGTTGAATGGGAAAAAAGATTGTGTATAATATAAATATCTTAATAAAATATTTTATAAACTTATTAATGTGCAAAACCATTTATAATTATTTTCTACCAGTATATTAGTTAGTTATTATCCATTTTCAATATCTGGTTGGAGTAATTTAGATCGTTTGAACTAGTTTCATATTAGCAGTGTTGTTATTTAATATTATCCCAAAGTTCATCATTTATGGATCATATAAGGTACTGTAATTATTTTTTTATAATTATTTATGAAGTTATAATTTCATTATATGGGTGTTTTGGTTATAATCCTTAAAGATGAATTTGGTGATGAATATGTTTCGATGATTCTTAACCAATGAAGGGTGTTTTTAAATTATTGAGTTAAATCTTTATATTAATATTTTAGAAAAAAATACAATATTTTTTTTATTTATATCATATATTACTATAAATTAAATTCCTATAGTCATTTAGGATTTATATTTATAACATTGTTTAAATAGGTGGTTAAACCAACCCAAAGAAGAAGTTACCATAATTAATGGATGGTTATGAAGTGATTTAACTATAATATCATTATAATAGAAGTATAATTATTTTATTTAGTGTTTATTAGTTTTAAATATTATAATTAAAATAACTAAAAGAATAATAAAACATTTACGAAGTTATTTTATATTATGAAGAAATTAATTTTTTGTTTTTAGAATGATCTTTTGGATGGTTGAATTTACCACGCTTGTTTATTGATCATATTGTTAATAGGTAGTAAGATTTGTTTTTATAGAACCCTAATAATTTCATAAAAATCATATTTATACATTACAATCTTTCTCATGACAATCCATGTATGGTGGTTACGAAATGAAAAATGAAAATCGAATGTTCCATTGATGTGGTAGTCCACACATATGGAAGGATGATGATTATGGTTTCTATTAAATAAATACTATGAGTAATATGGTTTATCATTTAAGAATATAAAATATTTTATAAATATCATACATATATAATAAATTAACTACTATAAATCTTCTTTTAAGGTGGTGAAAGAAAACAATACACGCTGAGTTATGGAGGCGACAGTTTCACAATGCACAAATGTCAACTTTATTTTTTATTAATTGAATAAGGGGAAGGTAGTTAATGCTTGTACCATAATCATAGTAATATGAAATAATAATAATGATACTGATTTTATAATTGTAATATGGTTTAATGTAATTTTATGAAGGAAAATAGAATATAAAGGAATGGAAAAATAGAAAGGAATAGTTCAAAATTTATAGCTCACTTCTTGGATTATCTCCTTTGAAAAGGGGGATTAATCATTTGAGAGATGATATTTCAAGAAGAACATAACCTCTTAATCGTAGATATTAATGTTTAGGAGAATTTTGGGTATATTTTGGTTTGAACTAAGAGGATTTTAGAATGAGGGTAAGTGAGTATATGAGAGATCCTTTATAAGTGAAAATGGATGAATTTTTTGAAAAAACCCAAATTTATAAATAAAGGGAAGTCACTATCATGTAAAGTGGATCAAAAATCTAGAAATTATTGAGTGGGAAAGATATAAGGTCAACCAAAACATAAAAAAATAAATTAAAAATATGTTCTAAATGTAACAGATATAGATTATTTTAAATGCATTTTTATTTTAATTTCTATTAATGATTTGTTTGGGGGGTTTCCAATGGTTTTATGGAGAATAGGTGAGTTTTCATGAATTGGGCCAAACCGTGAGCCCAATTTTAGATTTAATTTTTTTTTTATTTTGTAACTTTTTAATTTTTTAATATTTTTCACTCATTCTAAATCCTAAATGTCCTAACCTGATATATTAACAACACAATTAAAATTTGGAGCCTTTAAAAATCCATATCCAAGGATTATTTTGGTTTTTATTTAAGGGATTGTGCCTGCCCGGAAGCCCATATCCAGTTTTAAAAATTAATTTTATTTATTTAATAACATATTAAATATTATGTATTTTTCGGTGATTTCAAGTCTCACATGAGGCCATTACACCCAGCCTCTCCCCCAGACTATTTTCCCCATTTTTGGAGTTCTTAGGAATCACGATTTAGGGATGAACTTATTAGGGTTTCTAAAATCGTCCATATTTGAGGAGGTAAGTTCATTCTTTCATAACTCTCTCAATTATTACTCTTTTACCTCCATTATAGTTCCTAAATGACCTCCTAATTCTTGTTCAAACAACCCCTAAATTTTGGCCGTTTTAAGTTTTAGATACTGGTGTTTTGTGGAGATTAATTCAAGATTTCTCAAGTAAGTCAGTCCATTTTTTTCTTCTATCATTTTTCTTAGGGTTTCATTCAATGTGCTTAGGGTTTCTTCCCTTATACATGAAGTACCAAATTTCCAGAGGGTAAGGTGTCAAACCTAAGGTTTAACCTTGTGTTTTATTGGTCCATTTTTCTATTTTTAGGTTTGATATACCCTTCTTGAGGTGCGACAGTGGTGCGTTTGTGTTTTTGCACAAAAGATTCAAGGGTTTCATTTGATTTGGTAGGTGATTCCAATGTTGATGCAATATTTGTGTATTATCATGCTGTATTTATAATGTTTTCAGGTTTATATAATTTTATTATTGCTGCAAAAATTGGTTCTAATGATGTTTCTATTGAAATTGAATTTTAAATGCCAATTTGGTGTGAAATTGGGGGGGTTTCCAACGAAATATTTTATTTGTTTATTTGGGAATTTCCTAAAATTACTTAGTTGTTTTTATTGACCTGTAATAAGGCTTTAAATACTATTTATAATGTTTATTCCCTTTGGTTATGTCTGAAAAAATGGGTTTTAATTGTGTTTGTAAAGAAAGTGAAGTTTTGGTTCCACTTTTGTGTGATAATGAATGTTTTACAAAGTTATTACTTCTTGTTTAACATGGGGATGCCTGAATATTAATTTGTTGTTTTAATTGAAATTTATTGGGTTGCCTTTACTGTTTCGGTAACTTAAAAGTGTGAACATAGTGTACAAGTGAGTTTCTTAAGGGGTTTTGTGTGCAACGCAACACAGGATTTTGAGAAATTGTTTTATTAAAATTCAAAGTGTTTGTTGTGTGTTTTAAGTGGTATAAAATACGATAGATACTGTATTTGGTATATGTGACCAGTAGTGGTGTTTTAAATTAAAATGGATATGTGTTAAATTCTGAAATTGTTTGAGCACAAAGGGGGAAGCCTGGGTACCTAGGTGGGACGGATGTGTACTAGTACGGCTAGTGGACCAGATGGGTTTGGTCCCTATTTCACCTATAATTTGGATAAAGAAAACTCTAACTAAATTATGTGGATGATGATTATGGACCACTAGGTTATGGGTATGTTCCCTACTAGTGGATCGTGCATGAGAATGGATTTTACTATGGTTACATTACACTGAGGTACGAGGTACATGGGGCTCGAGACTATCTAGTTCCTAGGGGTGTTCCCGATATTTTGGCTAATTGGATTTGTGCTATTTGACCTTGTATTTGTGTGTCTTTGGAATTATATTTAAGTATATAACATTCCTATTTAAATGTGTTAACATCCTTACAGTTTTATCTTGAAAAATGTTTTCAATTTAAAGTTGCATTTCCTGGAATTTGTCACCGCTTTTCATTGCATATTAAAATTTCTTACTTTTTCACCTTTTATTTCATGCACCTTGGAATAATTGAGTGGTATCCTATTGGGATTAGTCTCACACCCTACTTACACCCCATGGGTGTAAGTAGAATTTATTATTTTTGACTCAGGTAAAGGAAAGGCCAAGGGAGATAGTTGTTCAGGGTGTTAGTCCTCATCGCTGGGGCAGAGTTGTGGAGATGACTTGCGGGTGATGACCCCCTTGTCCTGTGGAGTCCTTGGGGATATCTTTCTATTGTCATTTTTTTGTATTTGGACCTCTTTTATTGTATTTAATATAATTTTTTCAATTATGGTTTTTTTTATTAAGACTTGTTTGGATATAAATTTTAGAATTTATATTATGGATTGTTTTTAAGGTTTTACGCTTTCATATTTGGGTAAATTGTTCCCAAACCAAGATAAATGATACCCGGGAACTTGTGCTAGCCCGTGGGGATAGGTAACTCCCTTTGAGCCCTGTCAAGAGTTGGGTTTGGTGCCGTTTTTTGTAGTGCCCAGATTCGGTTCGTGACAAAATGGTATCAGAGGAGGTTCAAGTTAACTCTTTGGGTCATGTTATTTGTGGATGATTCAGAATAGTATGGAGTTAGGATTGTATGGAATTGCTATTGTAGTTATGGGTAGTATGACTGATCACCACACCTCATGAAAGGATTCAAGTTTCCAGGGGAAGTTAGGATTTATCTAAGTCCTTCGGTTTTCTTGGTTTGATGATGGTTAGGGGAAATGAAAAGAGAGTTGGGTTAATGGTCTCAGTGAGCTCGCAGGGCCTGGAAAGACATGTGGAGTCGAGGATCTTCCCTAGAACACTCTCTATGACTGTGAAGTGATTAGAATATGGTCGACAACCATATGTCCAAGTCACCCACTAAAACTAGTTTCCTCTAGCATTGTCTTGTGTTCTTTAGTTTTGAAATATTAGAACTTTGGTTTTAAAGTGACTTGGTTTTAAGAAGAGTAAAGTTTTTTTGAAATGATTTTCAAATAATGAGGGAATGGTTTGGTTAATGAAATGGTGGAACTAAATTTTCAGAATTCTTTTGAAATGGAAAATGGTGTGCTTACACCTCTTTTGAAAGCAAGAACTATTTTGATGTTGGTTTTCGAAAGTGTTTCCAATAGATTTTTCTAAACAATCAAAGAGTGTTTTAATGGGATGATATGTTTTGAAATTGATGTGAATATCTTGAAATTTAGTTCTTTTATAAATTTTTGTGTCTTTCTGATAATTTTAGTAATATTTGAATTGGGATTTGGATCTCCTGGTTAGCAGTTTTGAGAAAAAGGATGTGTTAGTTGACCGTTATGGTTTTGAAAAGTGGAAAGATTCTTTGTTTTAACCTTTGGTATTTCCATGAGTAACCACATGCATGAGGTTATATGGGATGATGGATGGTTTATGGCATGACTGGATGAGTTCCAGGATAGATATGAGGAGGGTGCTCAGTGTGGCACAAAAACATGCATGTGTGAGGCCCATGGGGTACCATTGGTGGATATGCTTACTACTAAACCATTTGTTTTCAAAGAAATGGTTTTAAAGAAAAACATTATGTCTTGATGAATGATTTGGTATAGTTTGTATTATGGGGTTTTGATAATGTTGATGTTGTGGGATGTTTTGAGTCTAAGAACCCCTTCTGTTTGAATAGTGTTTTGGGTTTGTGTTTGGTCGGTAAGGTGTGTTGTAGGGACGGTTAGTGGTCTCTTTTGAAAAATGTTTTGGGATGCCTTTGTGGTGGTTACTTTCATGTGTTTGGATCTGTATTGTGGTATATCTTGACCAATGGACCATTTTGGTTGGGTCCTTTGGTTCAATCATTGGATAAGGTACACCCCATTAAGGGTTAGTGCACAACTTAAGTGCAACCCAGATTGTTTTTCCTTTTGAAGACCCTCCAGTTGATCAATATAAGGAATCTTTTTCTTTAGATTTTTTGATTGAGTCTACACCCTTTCCTTTCATTGATTTTTAGATCCTCTTGTAATGGGAGAGTTCTCATGTAAGGTTGAAAGAGAAATTGGTTTCTTATGTTTCCTGATTCGTCGAAGGTGGATGTGGTCTAGGGTTGTTAGTGTGGGTGAGTGTCTTGATGGCGTCTAAGAGGACCTTTGGGTTATTAGAAGTTTCATTGAATCACAAATTCATGTTAAACCACTAGTGTGGTAAATATGGCCAAGATAGGATATTGTGGCCACTTTCTAGAATTGTGTGTTGTTTTGGGATCTTGTATAAGGAACCTCTCCATGAATTGTTTATATCAGTTGAAATAGTTATGTTCGGTGATGCCTTATGATGTCATGTGATCGATTGACCGTATAGGTGAATGTCGTGAAATCCTATAAGAGTCCCTATTATGTTGGGAAAATATATCTCTTGGAAAAACTTTAAAATCTTACATTTTAGAAGAAGGTGAGTGTAGGTGTTCTTTACTTCTATTTTTTCTCACCTAAAGAAACAAGGTGTGATATGTGTAAATCTTCTTATCCCTTGTTTCAGGGAAATATCGGGATCAGGTAAAGTGAGTTTAGAATGTGTTATGTCTGTAAAACTTATCTGGGATTACCATGTAGTTGTTGGTGGCACTGAAAGAACACTTCTCATTCAGCGGGTTTCCAAATACTAACTGTGAGGCTGGAGATGCTTCAATCATTTGAGCTCCAGCCATAGGCCTCAGAGAGAAGATGGCTCATAGTCAGGGGAAATCACAGGGTCATTTAAACCCTTGTACAAAGTCCTATCCTAAATATAAAATATAGGAATATTTTAAACCTCTGGTATCATCATTCTTCTTCTACTGTTCATGTTTAGCTGAAATAGGTGGAGGGCCTTGTACCCATGTCATCACCCAATGCCATTCTCTCACCCTTTTGTTTCCATTGAGTTTTTGGAGAATGGTTGGAAGTTTGGATAGACTAGTTAAGAACACGGTTTTCACTTGGTTAATAGTGACTATTCCCCAGAAAACCATGTGGATAGAAGGATCCACACTATTAGCGCATGGTTTCCCAAATCGTGTGGACTGACCATGTGACCTTCCCAACTCTTCAAATTTTGGGGTCTTTCTGTACTGGCCCATGCTGGTCGGTTAAGATGGTTTGTTATTATGCTGTGGAGACCCACTATGAGTCTTATATAAGTTCATTCATAAAGGTCCGATGGAATTATACCCATTGTACTGGGGAGTCTGTCCAGGCCTCCCCCTATTAGTGTCCCGATTCTGTCTTGGAAAAAAATTTATTGGTTGTCTCTTATGGTGGGGAGTGTATTTGTGTCCCCCCATACCAGTTACTTAGATTTATCCATGTTCTTGGATTAATGTATATAGTCTCTTTCGGAGATATCTAGCTACCAACATCTTCCTTGAGTAAACGTTGGGACTGGTGAGTGCCCAATTATTTAGTTAAAGTAAGGTAAGTGTAACCTTGTTCAGAGTTGTTGTTCGTTTGGGTGAATTTCTTGAGTATTGTTCAGATTGTGTTTGAGGAGTTTTCATTTGGGATAAATCCTGAATGTTCTTGATGGTTTTATTAAAGTGGTGTAAGTTTGGTTTGTGTGATTATTCCTTCATTCATTGATCACTGGAGTTGTTTTGGCCTTTGGGGGAGAAACCAGGCAAGGGAGTACTTCTTGGTTTCTCAATTGGGCTTGGTTGTTTCTTTGGCCTTTATGTGGCTTTACGGGGCGGAAAGTTTTAATGGTGGGGATAATTGTCACAGACATAGATTATATTAAATTTATTTATATTTTAATTTCCATTAATGCTTTGTTTTGGGGGTTTCCAATGGTTTTATGGAGAATAGGTGATTTTCCATGAATTTGGTCAAACCGAGATCCCAATTCTAGATTTAAAAATAAATTTTATTTCTTTTATAACCATTTCATTTTTTAATATTTTTCACTCATTCCAACTCCTAAATGTCCTCCCATAATATATTAACACCAAAATTAAAATTTGGAACCTTTATAAATCCATAACCAAGGATTATTTTGGTTTTTATTTAAGATATTGTGCCTGCCCGGAAGCCCATATCCAATTTTAAAAATTAATATTATTTATTTAATAACTTATTAAATATTATGTATTTTTTGGTCATTCCAAGTCTCACACAAGGCCATTACACCCAGCCGCGCCCCCATCCTCTTTATCCATCCTTTTGGAGCTCTTAGGAATCATGATTTAGGGACAAACTTCTTAGGGTTTCTAAAATCATTCAGATTTGAAGAGGTAAGTTCATTCTTTCATAAATCTCTCAATTCTTACTCTTTTACCTCCATTAGAGTTCCTAAATGAACTCCTAATTCTTTTTCGAACAACACCGGAGTTTTGGCAGTTTTCAGTTTTAGCTACTGGTTTTTTGTGGAGATTAATTCAATATATCTCATGTAAGTTAGTCCATTTTTTTCTTCTATCATTTTTCTAAGAGATTCATTCAATGTGCTTAGGGTTTCTTACCTTATACATGATGTCCCAAATTTCCAGAGGGTAAGGTGTCAAACCTAATGTTTAACCTTGGGTTTTCTTGGTCTAATTTTCTATTTTTAGGTTTGATCTACCCTTCTTGAGGTGCGGTGGTGGTGCATTTGTTTTTTCGCACAAAGGATTCAAGGGTTTCATTTGATTTGGTAGGTGATTCCAATTTTGATGCAATATTTGTGTATTATCATGCTGTATATATAATGTTTTCATGTTTATATCATTTTATTATTGCTGCAAAAATTGGTTCTAATGATGTTTCTATTGCAATTGAATTTTAAATGCCAATTTGGTGTGAAATTGGGGGTTTTCCAAAGAAATGTTTTATTTGTTTATTTGGGGACGCACTTTAAATACTTATTTGTTTTTATTGACCTATAATAAGGCTTGAAATACTGTTTATAATGTTTATTTCCTTTGGTTATTTCTGAAAAAATGGGTTTTAATTGTGTTTGTAAAGAAAGTAAAGTTTTGGTTCCACTTTAGTGTGAAAATGAAGGTTTTACAAAGTTATTACTTCTTGTTTAACATGGGGATTTTTGAAAATTAATTTTTTGTTTTAATTGAAATTTATTGGGCTGCCTTTAATGTTTTGGTAACTTACAAGTGTAAACATAGTGTACAAGTGGGTTTCTTAAGGGGTTTTTTGTGCAAAACAACACGGGATTTTGAGAAATTGTTTTATTCAAATTCAAATTGTTTGTTGTGTGTTTGAAGTGGTATAAAATGTGATAGATACTGTATTTGGTTTATGTGACCAGTAGTGGTGTTTTAAATTAAAATGGATATGTGTTAAATTCTGAAATTGTTTGCACACAAAGGGGGAAGCCTGGGTACCTAGGTGGGGCAGATGTGTATTAGTACGACTAGTGGACCAGATGAGTTTTTTCCCTCTTTCACCTAGGATTTGGATAACGACAACTCTAACCAAAATATGTGGATAATGATTGGGGACAAATAGGTTATTGGTATGTTCTCTACTAGTGGCTCTTGAACAAGAAAGGATTTTATGATGGTTACATTACACTGAGGTACGAGGTACATGGGGCCCGAGACTATCCAGTGCCTAGTGGTGTTCCCGATTTTGTTGCTCATTGGATTTGTGGTATTTTCCCTTGTATTTCGGTGTCTTTGGAATTATATTGAAGTAGCTAACATGAATATTTAAATGTGTTAACATTCTGAATGTTTTATCTTGAAAAATGTTTTCAATTTAAAGTATTATTTCCGAGAATTTTTCACCGCTTTTCATTGCATATTAAAACTGCTTGCTTTTTCACCTTGTATTGCATGAACCTTGGAATAATTGGGTGGTATCATATTGGGATTAGGCTCACACCCTACTTAAACCCCTTGGGTGTAAGTAGACTTTATTATTTTTGACTCAGGTAAAGGAAAGGCCAAGGGTGATGGCCGTTCATGGTGTTAGTCCCCATCGCTGGGGAAGAGTTGTGGAGACGACTTGCGGGTGATGACCCCCTTGTCGTGTGAAGTCCTTGGGGATGTCTTTCTATAATCATTTTTTGTATTTGGACCTCTTTTATTGTATTTAATCAAATTTTTTCAGTTCTGATTTTTTTATTAAGACTTGTTTGGCTATAAATTTCAGAATTTATATTATGGATTGTTTTAAAGGTTTTATGCTTTTATATTCGGGTAAATCGTTCCCAAACCAGGGTAAATGATACCCAAGCACTTGTTCCAGCCCATGGGGATAGGGAACTCCCTTAGGGCCTTGTCGCGGGCTGGGTTTGGTTCCATTTTTTGTGGCGACAAGATTCGGTTCGTGACACTCAACATGTTAGATCTTCTACCACTTTGGTTACTCATTTTTACCATTTTGGTTTTCACTACGGTAACTAGTTTTTACCTATGTAATTTATCCTTTATGTGAAAAAATAAAATTGGCCTTATTATAAATTTATACCTAAATATTTAAAATTTGAAATCCATTTTTCTTGATTCAATTTTGAAAAGTGATAAAAAATTATTTTAAAATACTAAATGTATAATATTTTTATAAAAAGTATAACTTAAGTTATAAAATGTCAAATTTGGGTTTTTAATTTTAAAAAATATATTTAAAATTATAAATTTACTTATAATACACATATTTTCTCCTATTAAATGGTTTCTTGAATTTAAAATTCATAATTATATCCTAATAATGTCATAAAATTCATGTTATTTATAAAAACAATATTCTTCACAATAAACCTAAAAATAAATCTTTTTAGAAAAATATTAAAAATTAACCAGAATTGAATTTTTAAATTATAATTTAAAATTTGATTTTTTTTTATAAAATAAAAAATATATTTTTTTAAGTATATCTATTTAAAGAAACTAAAATAAAGAAAAGTTGTTTTATTGAAAAATGACTTCTTTAACATCATCCGTATTTAATATTATTTTATATAAATTAATAAATAATAGAATATTGAAATTATAGTTTAAAAATATAAATATTACCTATTATAATAATTTTTAAAATGTGATAAATTTAACTTATTACGACAATATGTTATACCATTTTTTGTGAATGGTTTTTTGAAAGGCGTCCTTTTTTTAAATTTTAACAAAAAATAAATATATGCAATTATTTTAATTACTTATTATCTTTTTATATACTAATGATTATATTCTTTAAGTAATTTTAATGTGTATTATTTTTTTATCTGGGTTTTGTTCTAGTTCTATGTTGTGTGTGACACGAGCTATTGAAGATAGTATTAATTTAAAGGATCCAAAATCTTTAGTCACAAAATTCCACCCCTTTAAATAATTAAAACCTCACAAATTTAATTATCACTTATGAATGAAAGTAATTATTGTAACGCCTCGACCCTCGTAACCCGGAGTTGGTGCATTATTACATAACATTGGCATGATCACAAGGAAATCATGTCTCGAAAGACCGATCAGTTTAGTAATATTGGAAATAAGATTCGTACATAAGTTCAACATTAGAACTTGAAAAGAAATATAGATTGAATTTATTCCATTAGAAACATCCAAGCCTCATATATTATGCCAAAAATTCACTCATAAATAACTTCTTCATATCTTGGGAAAATTAAACATAAGAAAGGGGTGAGATCAAATGCTCAGTAAGGGTAAGAAATACAGCAGAATATAACATAAATATTAAGCATGGAGAAAAATTGAAACCACATGCCTTTACCAATAATAAACATGAATAATTTTATGGAAGGAATATGATATGAGTAAATAATTCCATAATAAAACATAATCATGGGTATTCTACTAGTTGAATGACAACATGAACCATCAATATTATTTTCATAATGAGGGAATGTATAATGCCAGACATTCTGAAACATTTTGACAAGACCTCGGCCAAGATGTATAAAAATGATTAAGGCCTCAGATAAAAAATATCAAAATGGGAAAGGCCTCAGCCAATTCCACATCTAGTTGTCTCATGAGACCTACCGATGCATCGAGGAGCTATAACGGGCTCCACCCATCACTTACTGAGTCCAATACATTCCTCATATGAAAAGGTTGAAATATAACATAAACATTTGTATTAAAAATAGCATACAAAATGTCAATACTTTAACCATAAACCATGAATGGTATAAAAATATCACATACATAGTCAAACATATCACAAAACCTTCAATACAATATGAAAGTTTTTTATCATAATAAATCAACTTCAAATAAACATAAAATCCATCAAAGGATGTTGACATAGATGAAATCAAAACCTTTTTGTAGAGAAATATCTCTTTCTATTTTGAAATAACTTAAGAGTCACATAATGATAAAGAAAAAATTCATTTTGAAAATATTCTTATAAGATTTTAAGAGAAAATTTGACGATGTTATAACAGTGGAAAATAGCTGCACCCACCATATAAGTTAAAAAAACATTCTTACCTTAATTTTGTTGAAAAGGTCAAAAAGTACCTTGTTTGGAAAACAATGGAAATATTCCTTTAAAAAAATATTATAAAAGTCAAGCAAGGGTATAAAGGACTTTAAACCATAGACTATAAAATAGTAATAATGTTTTGAATTACATTTTTAAGAAACACATATGTGGATGATAAATAGGTCCCACTAGATAATTACGTATAAACAACCTTAAATAATAAATAGATTGTACAATTAACCCTTACCTTGTACTTTTACTTGGTTGAGGTTAGGTTAAACATTTTTATAATGGTGAAATAATTTTTATTAAATTATAAAAGAATTATATACATTAATATTATATCATATATGATCTTTTAACATTACTTTGTTAATAATATCTTAGTATTATCGTCGTTTCGGGTGTTAACAGATTTTCTTTCCTTTATATTATTTGTTATGTGAATAATATTTTTTATGTATGGGATGTATCTTATTCATATAAATAATTATATTATGTCTTAAAACATTATTTTTAACCATAAAATGAAAATTATCCATGAATGGATACGATGGGGAATTAATCTCATCGCGTTCGTGGAGACGGTAATCCGTACGTACGCATGAGCAACAATATCATTATTTTGATATTAAAGTAACATATAATTAGATGTTATATCATATATAAAGAATAATTATCATTTTATATTTATTATTTACATAAATTACACATCATTATTATACCCATCCAAATAATTTGAATAACAATTACACCACGACGTGGAGACGGTAAGCCATACGTACGCACGTATGGTGAAATGTCATTTAAAGTATGGATAGAATAATGAATATGGTTGTACCATATTTATAATAACATAAAATTATATATAAGATACTTTAGTTATTATTTTATCATGGAAATAACAAAGAAATAGGATGTGGAAGAAGAAAGAAACTTGAAAGAGGTGATGAAATATTTACCTCTTCTCCGAGTTCTTTATTTTGATTTGATCAAAAGGGATCATTAGGTTGGCTTTCAGACTAATGTAAGGCCTATAGGATGAAGGTAGAATAGTTTAGAGGGTATTTGGGAAGAGGTTGGCCGAGCCAAATGGCTTTGAAGGTGTGAATTTGAGGGATGGGGGAGTGCCCTTTTATAAGATGGGTGAGGGGAACCTTAGAAAAAGCTATAAATATTATTTTATAATAAAATCATTTTCGGTTTCTAATGGCTCCAAAGTGGATTATTTAAAGTATAAGTTGGGGATGGGTCAAAAACCACTCAACCAATAGGTTTTAGAAAGGTTTGGGTTACTATATTAACCTTATCTTTTACATTTAACTCTTAGTTAAATAGTTTGACATTTACAATGTCTCTTTTTATTTTTATATTATAAGGTTAATAAACTTACTATATACTTCCAAGAGAACCCCAAGTGGTTAATTAATGATAAAACTATCATTATACATGTCTTTTGGGCGAACATTGTATTTTTAAGAATAGAATATCAATTAATAATATAATATTTGTTTTGAAAACTCTTTTATGTCAATTTTGACACTACTTGGTATTTTGTCTTTTATAAAATCCTAAAAGCATTATTACTTCTAAAAAAATTCATCTAAACAATCCTAATATGTCATAGTAACCTATAAAATTTTTGGAATTTATAAAAAGTGTCAAATTACATTTATTTTGATATTTATAATATCAATTATTTTAAAATTTCATTAATTAGGTAATTACCGCATCATCATTGTTCATAAATAAATTAAATTATTTAATGTCTAAAAAATATAAATAAAATACTATTATGTAGTAAATCATTTTATAATTCTAATTAATATTTATAGTCTAATTTATCTAATGTGTAACCCTATATTAAAAATGTTTTAGTTATTAAACTTTGATTTTAACTCTTTTAACTCTTTTTTAAATAAAATAATAATAAATGTCCTAATCTAATCTAAGTGGACCAAAAGGATAATATTTTATTCCTAAGGTTGTTTTTGGTCGAATTACACTTATCCAATTAAATTATGATATGTGTTAGGGTAATAATAATATCATTTGTACCCTTAATTACCCTATTTACTTTTAAACGTGGTAAGTAAACATAAAAAGTTACTATTCACCAAAAATTATTTTCATCTTATTGAACCACATTTTACTTACTGATATCGACCATGCCTCTAAGATTTTTTAAATTCAACTCACAAAAGTGGTAAAATTAAGTTTTATTTAAATTTGCAAATGCTCTAAGGAGGTGGGTAAAAGATGGTAAAAAGTTCAATAAATTTTTTATATATTTAAAATTCATATAAACTGACTCTAATAAATTACACTGAACTTATAGAGGTATTATGTATCTATTTTGACCTAAAATAAATTTTAATAAAATAAATAAAAATTTAAATAAAAATTCGGTTTTAAACTATAACTCCGTGTTTTCACTATTCATCAAAAATTGAATGTTTTCAAAAAAATACCAAAAATTCACCCTAAGCTAATTTCGATATTCCGAATCCAAAAATGAATTACATTTTGAAAGATATAATTTATAAAATTTGAAAAAGTGGGTATTACTATTCATAACAGATAGTTTGATTGGTTGTGGTGGGTTAGAACTCGAAGTTGCGTACAACACACGCTACTGTATTATTCAAAGAGATGCGTACCATGGAAGCTTGGGGTGTTACATTATCCCCTCCTTCAAATAATTTCATCCTCAAAATTTATAGAGTATTACTGCATAAAAAGACTCAGGTGGTTCTTAATCATTAGTTCCTCAGGTTCCCATGTTGCCTCTTCCATCTTATGGTTTCTTCATATAACTTTTACCAGACGAGTAGTCCGGTTTCTCAACACTTGTTCTCTTGTATCATGAACCTTGACAGGATCTTCGCAATAAGATAGATCAGGTTCCAGTTCTAATTCCTCATAGGTGAGTACATGCGTTGTGTTAGACATGTATTTTCTCAACAGTGATACGTGGAATACATCGTAAACTTTGGAAATACTTGGCGGCATTTCCAAACTATAATCTACAACCCCAATTCGTTATAGAATTTCGAAAGGTCCGATGTACCTGGGACTAAATTTACCCTTCTTACCGAAACGTATAACACCCTTCCATGGAGATACCTTCAAGAAAACATAATCTTCAACCTGAAATTCCAAATCTTTCCTTCGGTTATCAGCATAGCTGTTCTGTATACTTTGAGCTTCCTTGATGTGGTTTTGGATTACCTTCACCTTTTCTATCGTTTCCTCCACAAGTTTTGGGCCTACAAGTTTTCTTTCACCAACATCATTCCAATAGGTCGGTGTGCGACATCTCTTTCCATATAATGCTTCATATGGTGCCATATGAATACTTGAATGGAAGCTATTGTTATAGGAAAATTCTACCAGAGGTAAATATTGATCCCACATACCTTGAAATTCAAGTGATCATGATCTCAACATGTCTTCTATAGTTTAAATAGTCCTATATGATTGTTCATCAGTTTGGGGGTGGTAGGTAGTGCTCAAATGAAGTTTAGTATCTAGGGATTTCTGAAGACCTTTCCATAATCTTGATGTAAAACAGGGATCACGATAAAAAATAATCGATACGGGTACTCCAAGAAATCTGAAAACTTCATTAATATATAGTCTTTATAGATGTTCAAGTGGTAAATCATACCTTATAGCAGGAAAATGTGCTGACTTGGTAAGATGGTCAACAATGACCCATATTGCATCATTCATTCTATGATTCATTGGTAGTCCCATGACAATGTTCATTGTGATATTATCATATTTCCACTAATGTATGGGAAGAGGTTTCATAACTCTTCTAGGCTGTTGCCTTCCATCTTTCACTTGTTGAAAAACCATACATCTTGACAAAAAATCAGAAATCTCCCTCTTCATGTTGTCCCACAAAAAATGTTCCTTAAAATCCTTATACATCTTGGTGCTACCAGGGTGTATAAGGAAATTAGAACTATGACCATCATCAAACAATTCCCTTTTTAGATTAGGTATATTGGGAACACGAAGTCTCTTCCCAAATTTCAAAATTCCATCTTCATTTACAAAGTCACTCAATCTCCCATTATTCACAACTTTAATATTATTTTGAAACTCCTCATCATCAGCCTGGGAACTTTTTATCCTATCTAGTAAAGATGGTTTGGCAACCATTTGAAAAAGAATTGACGTTTCACCTTCCATGGTTATTTTCATATCCATATTTACTAGATCCATGTATATAGGATCCTTTTTAACTCTCATATTGTTCAAAACTCCATGAACTTTTCTACTCAAAGCATCCGCTACCTTATTTTCCTTCTTTGGGTGGCAGTGTATCATGCAATCATAATCCTTGAGTAGTTCAAGACATCTCCTTTTCCTCATATTGAGTTATTTTTGTGAGAAAATTTACTTCAAACTCTTATGATCAGTATAAATATCACATTTTCACCATAGAGATAATGTATCTATATCATTAAAGAAAATATTTCAGCCGCTAACTCAAGATCATGGGTAGGATAGTTTTTCTCATGAATTTTTAGCTGTCGTGATGCATAAGCAATAACCCTATAATTCTCCATAAGGACACAACCAATTATTTTCTTTGATGCATTACTATAAATAACAAACCCATCATTCCCCAATGGTAGAGTCAATATAGGATCATTTACTAATCTTCTTTTTAGTTCTTCAAAAAATTATTTACACTCTTTTGTCCAAACAAATTTGACCCCTTTTCATGTGATCTTTGTTAAAGGGTTAGCCCACTGGGAAAAATTCTGGACGAAATGTCAATAATAACCTGCAAAACCAATACAACAGCATACCTCAGTTATACTTGTCGATGCTGGCCATTCTTGGATTTCCTTTGTCTTATAAGGGTCAATAGAGATTCCATCATTGGAGACAATATGTCCAAGAAGAGAAATATTTTGAAGCTAGAATTCAGACTTGCTAAACATCCCATATAATTCATGTCTCTTAAGAGTCTTTAGGATAATGCACATGTGATTTTCATGATCTTAGAAGATTTTGGAGTATACGAAGATATGATCAATAAATACCACTAAAAAGTCATCAAGATATTTCTTGAAAACTCTATTCATTAGATCCATGATTATAGGGGGTGCATTAGTCCCTCCAAAATGCATTACTGTAAACTTTTAATGCCCATACCTGGTCCAAAATGCTGTTTTCGGAATGTCCTCCTTCACACACAACTGATGATATCCAGATCGAAGGTCAATCTTTGAAAAATATTGAGCTCCATGAAGTTGGGTGAATAAATCGTCTATGCGAGGTAGGGGATACTAGTTCTTTTTTGTTATAGCATTGATCTCTTTGTCGTCAATGCACAACCTCATAGATCCATATTCCTTTTTAACAAAAAGGACAGGAGCTCCCCATGGATAAACACTAGTGAAAATAAATCCCTCATTACTCAATTCCTCTAGTTGTTTCTTTAGTTCCACTAATTCCATAGTGGCCATTCTATAAGGGTTCTTAGATATGGGCCTCGATCCAGGAATTAACTCAATGGAAAACTAAATTTCTCGTTCTGGAGGATATCCAGGTAAATCTTCTGAAAACACATCAATATATTCTTTCACAATAGGTACATCCTTTATTTGAACATTATTTTCCTCACCCATAGTTATTTCATTCTCTTTCTCCCCAATAATTGAATTTAGTTGAGCTATTGGGGGTGGATATAGATAAGAATTAGGTGGTGATGATTCTCCTCTAAAGATAAGGTGTTCTTTATCATCATCATCAAAAATAGTAACCTCCTTCTTCTTACAATAAATTTTTGCATCATTGTATGATAGACAATATATACTGAGGATTATATCAAATTCAATCATGGGTATGACGATGAGATCACCAGATAAAGAACATTTATATGCCCTAATTGGAACTGATTCACAAAACTTTGTAGCAATGATAATTCCCTTAAGAGTTTTGACAGAAAACTCCTTTGTTAAATCAAATTGGAAATATATAATTTTAATAGAAAACTGGGAAGATTTGAAACAATGAAATGATACATAATCAAATAAATCATTGGCTAAACTTGAGGAAACGATTAAATTACCTGCCACCACATCTTTCGGGGATTCAACCTCAGCAGTAGTGATCACATAAGCTTGGCCTTGATCCCTTGGCCTTTTCTGAGGTAAGTTTACCTGAAGCTTAGGACATTCATATTCATAATTTTCTATCTCCCTGAAATTGTATCATTGAACATTGGTAGCATATTTCTTTCCCTTACAATAACTAGTAAGATGGCCTTTCTGTACACATTTTTAGCATACTCCTTTTTCTTTTAGATAGGAACCAGGGTGCTTCCTTCCACAATTATCACAGGGTGGAAATTAAATTCTTCCCTTCTTCCATTTTTCCTTATTTCTTTTCCTAGAGTGTTCAACATATCTCTTCTTCTCTTACTTTTCTTTAAAGTCATAAGTATTAGAGAATTCTTTTTCTGTCTTGATAGCACACGAGACAATATCTTCGTATGATGAGAAGGATTGTGATACTAATGCTTGATGGAGAAATAATTTTAACCCATCAAAGAAATTTTCAATATTACTTCTTGGGTTACATATATAATCTGCAACATGCCTCACTAACCTTGTAAAGTTAGCTTCATACATTGTGACATTCTCATCCTCCTTTTGCCTCAGACTTAGAAATTGTCTTTCCATATCCTCTCGATGGTCATGAGGAAAGTATTTTTCTAAGAAAATTTCTTTCAACTTACTCCATTCCATATTTGATACGTCATCATCTTCCTTTGTGTTTTGAATCAATGACCACCGTTGATCAACATCTCTAGTGAGGCGATAAACTGCCATGAATTTTTTTTCCCTTTCACTACTCCCCAAGGCATGGAATATTTTTTCTAAGGAATTTAGCCATTGCTCAGCCACTAATGGATTTGTACTCCCATTTATTTTTGGTGGTTTTGCCTCATGAAGCGGTCTAACAATGATCCTCTACGTTGTGGATCAAGGTTCTCCATACGGGTAAGGTTATTATTCATAACCTGAGTGAGTTGTCCTAAAATAGTGATAAGCTGATCAGCACCAGTTATATCACCAGCTCCAATCTAATTATCTTGATCAGGAGGGAAATACCTACATGGAGTGCATGCATTGATATGGTTTCCATTCCATCCACTAGTCTCCATTTCTAAACAATGAAAAAAACTTGATTAGTTTATGAATCACAATACATAAATCCAAACTTGTAAAACACAAAACAAAAATTGAATAGTTTATGGATATAATCCATAATCAAAAAAAAATTTCTTTGAGGGAGTATATACTCATAAACCCTTCCAAATTGTTTTTAATGAAAATGAGAATTATCCTCAGCATATCCCCAAGGAGTGTCGTAACCAAGAGCGAAGAAAGACCCGTTGCCCTGCACCAGTTCTCGTTTGAGTCTAGCTCAAAGCGGTGTTTTAGGATTTTACCTCTAGGTACATCTGTGCCAGAGCCGCCTCTACCTTCTCATATCCAGACAGAGATGTATTTCTTGGAAAACTCACAAAATATCAATAATACAAAAATTCTAGAATGTTCTTCAATACGAATCCTCAAAGTCTATCTTAGGGCTATTTTCTCTAATCAGAGTTTATCTAAATCTAGTTTCCATGGTCTGTACTAAACTTACTCTGATACCAACTATAACGAACAAAACCTAGTTACCCAGAGTCGGTGAATTATTACATAACATTGGCTTGATTACAAGGAAATCATGTCTCGGAATACCGATCAGTTAGTAATACTAGAAACAAGATTGAAATATAAGTTCAACTTTAAAACTTGAAAAGAAATATGACACGAATTTATTTCATTAGAAACATCCAAGCGTCCTAGAGTATGCCTACAATTCACTCATAAATAACTTATTCATATCCTGGGAAAATGAAACATAAGAAAGGGGTGAGCTCAAACGCTCGGTAAGGGTAAGAAATACATCGAAAGATAACATAAATATTAAGCATGTTGAATAATTGAAACCACATGCCTTTAACAATAATAAACATGAATACTTTTATGACAGGAATATGAGATGATTAAATAATGCCATAATAAAACATAATAATGGGTATTATACTAGTTGAATGACCACATGAACCACCAATATTATTTTCATAATGATGGAATGTATACTGCCAGAAATTCTGAAACATTTTGTCAAGGTCTCGTCCAATACGTCTAAAAATGATTAAGGCCTCAGCCAAAACCATATATCAAAATGGGAAAGGCCTCAGTCAATTCCATGTCTAGTTGTCTCATGAGACCTACCGATGCATCGATGAGCTATAGCAGGCTCCACTCGTCACTTACTAAGTCCAATACATTCCTCATATAAAATGGTTGAAATATAACATAAACATTCGTATTAAAATTTGCATACGAAATGTCAATACTTTAACCATAAACCATGAATGGTATAAAAATATCATATCCATAGTCAAACATATCAAAAAACCTTCAGTAAAATATGGAAGTTTTGTATCATAATAAATCAACTTCAAATAAACTAAAAATCCATCAAAGGATGTTTACATAGATGAAATCAATTTTTTTAGAGAAATATCTCTTTCTATTTTAAAATCATTTAAGATTCAAAAAATTATAAAGAAAAAATTTATTTTGAAAATATTATTATAATCTATTAAGGGAAACTTTGACGATATTATAACGGCAGAAAATAGCCGCACCTGTCGTATAAGTTAAAGAAACATTCTTACTTTAAGTTTGTAAAAATGGTCAAAAACGTACCTTGTTTGGAAAATGACGAAAAAATTACTTTATAAAGATCTTATAGAAGTAAATAAGGGTAGCAATGAATTTAACCCATAGTTTATAAAATATTAATAATGTTTTGAAATACATTTTTAAGAAACAGGGATGTGGGTGATAAAGAGGTCCCAGTAGATAGTTACGTATAAACAACCTAGGATACTGACGAGATTGTAGAATTAACCCTTACCTTGTAATTTTGCTTGGTTGAGGGTAGGTTAACCTCATGTATAATGGTGAAATAAGTTTTATTAAATTATACAATAATTATATACATTAATATGATATTATATATGATATTTTTACATTGCCTTGTTAATAATATCTTAGTATTATCGTCGTTTCGGGTGTTAACAAATTCATTTTCCTTCATATTATTTGTTATGTGTGTCATATTTGTTATGGATGGGAAGTATATTATTTATATCCAGAATGATATTAATTCTTTAAACTTTATTTTTAACCATCAAATGAAAATTAGTCTTGAATGGATACGATGGGGAATGAATCTCATCGCATTCGTGGAGACTGTAATCCGTACGTACGCACGAGCGAAAATATCATTCTTTTGATGTTAAAATAATATATAATTGGATGGTATATCATATATAAAGAATAATTATCATTTTATATTTATTATTTACATCAATTAAAAATCATTATTATACCCATCTAAATAATAATTTATTGAATAACAATTACACCACAGCGTGGAGACTATAAGCCGTACATACACACGAATGGTGACATGTCATTCAAAGGATGGATAGAATAATGAATATGGTTGTACCATATTTATAATAAAATGAAATTATATATAAGATACTAGAATTATTATTTTATGATTTAAATAAAAAATAAAGAGGATGTGGAAGAAGAAAGAAACTTGAAAGAGGTGATGAAATATTTACCTCTTCTTCGGGTTCTTCCTTTTGATTTGATCAAACGGGTTCCTTAGGTTGGCTTTATGAATAAATTAAGGCCTTTAGGATGAAGGGATGACATTAGAGAGGGTATTTGATCTGAGTTTGTCCGATCCAAATGGTTTTGAAGGTGTGAATACGAGAAAAGGGGGAGTTCCCTTTTATAAGAGGGGTGAAGGGCACCTTAGGAAAAGCTATAAATATTATTTTATAATAAAATAATTTTCGGTTTCTAATGGCTCGAAAGTAAAATATTTAAAGACTAAGGTAGGGATGGGTCGAAAAACACACAACCAATAGGTTTTATATAGGTTTGGGTCACTATATTAACCTTATCTTTTAGATTTAGCTCTTAGTTAAATAGTTTGACATTTACCATATCTCTTTGTATTTTTATATTATATGGTTAATAAACTTACTATATAATTCCAAAAGAACCCCAAGTTGTTCATTGATGATACACATATTATTATATAAGTATTTTGGCTGAACCATTAGACTTTTAGGAATAGAATATCAATTAATAATATAGTATTTGTTGTAAAAACTCTTTTATGTCAATTTTGACACTATTTGGTATTTTGTCTTTGCTAAAATTACAACAACATTATTACTTAGAAAAAAATTCATCTAACCAACCCTAATATGTACTATTAACCTAAAAATTTAGTGGAATTAATAAAAAGTCTCAAATTAAATTTATTTGGATATTTATAATATCAATTATCATAATATTTCATTAATTAGGTAATTACTGCATCATTATTGTGTCATAAATAAATTAAATTATTTAATGTCTAAAAAATATAAATAACATACCATCATGTATTAAATCTTTTTATATTTCTAATTAGTATTTATATTAGAATTTAACTTATGTGTATCCCTATATTAAAAATGTTTTAGTTTTTAAACTTTGATTTTAACTCTTTTATGTCTTCTTTAAATAAAATAATAATAAATGTCCTAATCTAATCCAAGTGGACCTAAAGGATCATATTTTATTCCTAAGGTTGTTTTTGGTCGAATTACACTTATCCAGTAGAATTAGGACACGTGTTAGGGTAATAATAATATCATTTTTACCCTTAATTACCCTATTTACGTTTAACTGTGGTAAATAAACGTAAAAAGTTACTATTCACCAAAAAATTATTTTTATCTTATTGAACCAAATTTTACTTACTAATATCAACCGTTTCTCTCAATTTTTTGAAATTCAACTCACAGAAGTGGTAAAATTATGATTTATGTAAATTTGCAAATGCTCATAGGAGTTGGGTAAAAGACGGTAAAAAGTTCAAAAATATTTTTATATATCTAAAATTATTGTAAACTGACTCCAATGAATTAAATTGAAGTTATATAGGTATTATGTATCTATTTTGACCAAATATAAATTTAAATAAAATAAATAATTTTTTAAATAAAAATTCTGTTTTAAACTATAACTTAGTGTTTTTCATTATTCATCAAAAATTGAATGTTTTCGAAAAAATACCAAAAATTCACCCTAAGATAATTTCGATATTACGAATCCAAATATTAAGTCCATTTTGAAAGATAAAATTTACAAAAATTTAAAAAAGTGGGTATTACTATTCATAACTGCTAGTTTGATTGGTTGTGGTGTGTTAGAACTCGAAGTTGCGTACAACACACACTACTATATTATTCAAAGAGAAGCATACTGTAGAAGCTTGTGGTGTTAAAATTATGGGTATTATTAATATATTAATAATTCAGGATATTACTTATAATATATAATCTACCTTACTCCCATAGGCTAGATCTTGTTACTTATCTTTCATTAAAAAACATTAATCATTCATACAATCGTGTACCATAGTGTGTATATACTATAATAATATATTATTCATAACATAACTTCCCCAAAACCAGTTGAATATTAATGAAGATAAACCAAAATTAAATCATATTTTTCTCCAAAACATAAATCTATATTTAACCCTCATATTTTATTAACCACTGGTTCATAAGGTTACAAACTAGTCAATATATATCATAATCCAAAAAATGAGATACATTTCACCATAAATAGCATGGATTAATTTTTTATTAAATCAATAATCAACCCTAATTCTATCAATACTATCTAAATCAATTTTCTCAAAATCAATCAACCCTTTATTATCTCAAAATCAATCATATATAAAACCCAATATTCATCCAAACCTCAGTCATGCGTTCATTGATAGTTATCCAAAAAAATAACCTTATCATAAAATAAATTTTCAAGGTTATTAACATTATTTAATATATGTTTCCAAACCTTTAAATAATCACTAATAAAGAATAATCCCTCTATATTTTTTATAATCCTCATAAACTTTATAATATACCTGAATATCATCAATAAATATAACTCAAAAATCAAAATATCCTAGATTATAAATATTTCATTTCAATTATGATATAAACCTCACTAACTTAGGTAATACTAGGAAGCTCACCTTTTCCATCATAACAAGTATATACTAAGATTATCAACCCATCAAGTATACTCTCTTATTTATTTATAAGACATAGTGGTTTCTAGAGGCATAACTTTTTTGCTTCATTTCCAAGATCCTATTTCCAAAAATTATTAGAACCCAAAAACAGTTATCAATAAAATTCAAGTAAATGATTATATTAATATAAAATATCAATATTAATATTTCTTATTTTCATAATTTCATCATTTGATACATTGAATTCAATCTTATTTTCTTTAGGTTAGGTTATATTGTACTTCTTAACCAAATATATTCAAGTAACTAAGAAATAAATCCTTTATAGTGGTTTATAAAGATCATATGATCAACCAAATCATATCTATTAGGAGTGTCTAAATTGGTTTTTAGTCTTAGTATCTATCATCGGCCATCACAGTGATGACTGATTCAATGCTAAGACAACTCTTTTTGAGTTGATTACCCCTTGGTGCATCTATGCCACATCCATATTCACTTTCAAGTATCCAAAAAATTGATGTATTTCTAGGAAAACCACTTACTTATGATTTTACCACTATTTCAAGATATTGTTATATACTTACACTAATCTATATGGTTTTCACTATGGTTCTATATCACTAATGTCCAAATAAAATGGCCATTATTACCATAAAATTAAATCATATACAAATCCCAAATCATAATCTATACCTTCTAAATAATGATCAACCTTAACTTATCAAACCTTAAATTATCATTAAAAAATATCCAAATATCCAAAGTTATCTAAACCATGCCACTGATAATAACTATAGTAGTATACATGCGTGACTATCTAGTTACATGACATAAAGTAAATAATTCATTACTATACATTCCAAAGACCTTTTTGGTTTATATTTTTATATAACATGAAAAAAACATTAACAAACAAAAATCATGTCTTTTTGAACTAATGGAAAATTTCACAATAATTAATCCAAAATAATTATTCAAAATCTCCCATAAATTCTTCACATAATATAACCTTCTAGAAACATATTATGTAATGTGGGGAAAAGAAACATGATAAAGGGGGGATGTTAGATTCTTGATAAGTATAAACGTAGTCGATAAAAATCAAATATCATAAGTGAGAATAAGATGAGAATATTAATATAATCATGATACATAAGAAAGTTATACCCAAAAAATCATAGATCATAATTCATGACACGAAGAAAAGTCCATGAAACCAAAGAGTGTAGAAACATTATCTAATAAACGTGATCCATGAGATCATAATATCAAGATACCTTAGAAATATGACACAAACATAATTATATAAATCATAATATAGAGGATTAGGTAACATAATCTATTTCCATTATTAGACCAAGCTTCACTCACTTGCTTCCCATGGTGGATTATGATTCTCTAAATTATTTCCCATAGTGGATCTAGCATCACTACTCATTTTACCATTACATCAAGAGATGTAAAACATTACCCAATGAACTGGAGGGATATATAGGGCCCACCCATAACTTAAAGATTTACAAGAGACATGTTTTCCACAAAAAACATATCATAAAGAACCCATTGAGATAAAATGAATTTCATGTGATACATAAAAAGAAACCCATGGAAAGAAAATTGGTATCATATAAAATTATAGTTAAATACAATTCAATCCATATAATACATAATATGTTATTTACACCATATAGATAAGTTTTATATAGTTAAGACATTAATTTCCTAAAAAATGACTTATAGAACCTTTTCAAACTCACTTAAATCAAAGGAAGAAAAAAATATGGTATTTGTGTAGGAAAGTCATTAGAATAAAAATATTATGGTAATACACCAAATAATATTAAGAATTACAAAGGAAGTGATAGAACATTCCTCCAAATGAGAAGGGAATTATGAAAAACATCAAGATAAAGGTTTTGGATAGTCATAAAATATTATATTGTTAGTGTAACAAAGAAAAATCATAAATATTTTTTCATAGATGAAAAAAATCCTTGGAAAAGAATGCTTCGAATGGTATCACCCAAGAAGGTATCAAGAATAATTTTTTTAATACGGTGAGTTAAACCCACAAATTATAAATGTATATTTATTATATAATAAATCATGTAAGAGAAATCCCATGAATGTAAATCATTTTTAATATAAAAATGGAAATGGAGGTGAATACTTAAAATATATTTTAGAAAACTTTTTTAACATTAACATAAAATACAAACTTATATGTCACAGTAAAATGCTTCTTTATAAAAGGTAAAGTGGGGTATTTTGAATAAATTTAATTTTAAAAAACAATCTCTAATAATGGATCCTTGAAAAATACATAAGGTTTTCTATTGGAAATGTGAATCCAAATATAAAACATTTTATATTGAAAGGAAGGGAACCATTTTAATACTTTGAAAATACCTTTGTTAAAAAATGACATTGTAAAAAGAGTAAAAAAATCTTCTTTATATTAAAAAATAATTTCCCGAATGAGTATTAAAAAATACCAAATTATAAAAATATTAAGTTGGGACAACCCAATCATTGAAAAATAATGTTTAATATGAAACACTATAACTCAAGGAAAGGAGTTTGAGTTATCAATATCTTTTATGGGAAACATGCACCACGAGGCATAAAATATTTTAAAATGGATTTTATGTTGTAAAAATTTAAAAAATGATAAAATACCACATAATAAAATCAAATAGAAAAATGTAAACAACTTATATGAAATAATTTAAATATAACAATCATAACTTAATGAATTAAAATTGAGTTACTAAAACCTCTTATGAATTGGGTAAAACATTAGTTAAAAGAAATTTGAAGAAAAGAACATCATTTGAATTAGTATATACCAATAATTACATGGAAATAAAGTATAAAAAATTAACGTGATAGTAAATAAATAGAATATAATACAATGGTAACATGGTTTGTAACATGTAACATGTCTCAAACAATCAGAATTGAGACTTAGAAAAACCCTTACCTTGATCCCCCACTGAGTAGAATGCACTAAAAGATCTTATATAATAAAAATAAATATATGAATAACCTATTTAAAATCATTATTTATGGACATAACATTTTATAATATTTATTTATAATTATTTTCTACAGGTATATTAGTTAGTTCTTATCCATTTTCAATATCGGGTGTGAGAAAACATGACCGTTTCAAACAAGTTCTATTTTAGCAGTGTTGTTCTACAATATTATCTCAAAGTTCATCATTACTAGATTATTAAAAGTACAAGAATTTATGTTTTTATAATTATTTATAATATTTAAAAGTTCATTCTCAGGTTGTTTTGGTTATGATCCATAAATATGAATTTGGCGATGAGAATGTTTCAATGATTCTTAGCGAACAAAGGGTTTTTTATTAAATAATGATTTAAATTTTTATATTACCATTAAGAAACAAAAAAGAATAATTATTTAATTAAACATATCATGTATTAATAGAAACTAAATTATTTTTCTCATCTATGATATAAATTTATAGTATTGTTCAAGTAAACAATTAAACCAACACAAACAAGAACATGCCATAATTAATGGATGACTCTAAAGTGATTTAATTATAATATAATTACACCAAAACTATAATGATATGATTTATTGTTCATTAGTGTGATATATCAAAGTTTGTAATAATTATAAGAAGAAAAAAACTTATAAAAAATTATTTTATGTTATAAAGAAATAATTTTTTTTGGTTTTTAGAATGCCCTTTTGGATGGTTGAATTTACAGCGGTTGTTTATTGTTCATATTGTTAATAAGTTTTAAAATTTATCTTTTAAAAAATTTAATAATTTAATAATCATAATATTTATACATTAAAAACATTCCCATGACCATCCATGTAATATGTTGATGAAATTAAAAATGTAAAATTATTGTTCTATTGAGGCGGTATCCCTCACATATGCAAGGATTGTGATTCCATTTTCATAGAATGAAGAAAAAAATAATATAGCTTATCATTTGAGAATATAAAAAATTTATTAAATATATTACTTATATATTAAAATATTTATTAGGACCATAATTTTATGGTGGTTAAGTAAAACAAAGAGTGTTGCGTCTGGAGGCGATAGTCCTCACAACGCACAAATTCCATTTTCTTTTTTTCTCAATAGAAAAAGGAAGGGTGGTTAATGACTGTAACACCATTATAATGACATAATAGTTTTATAATGATACTTATGTTATAATTTTAATATGGTTTAATTTAATTTTAGTAAGTATAAGTTCACATAAATAAATATAAAATGAGAAATGAGCGATTAGTAATTTATACCTCACTTCTTGGATTCTCACATTTGTAAAGGGGGTTAAGCCTTCAAGGGATGGTATTTTGAAAATAAAAAAACCTCTTGTAGTTGTATAGTAATTTTTAATATAGTTGTGGGTAGATTTTTGGCTAAACTAAGTGTTTTTTTGAGAGTTTAAATGATGAGAGGAGATCCCCTTTTATAAGTGAAAAGGATGACATTTTTTAAATACCCAAAACTTTTCAATAATCAGAAATCAGTATCAAAGTAAGTGGATAAAAAATAGATGAACAATGGATTAGGGTATATATAATGTATATAAAAAAATAAATAACTAAATTAAAATAATTTTTTGACATGTTTGGACCTTTACCTACAAGGTTAATCATTTTATCCATTTTGATTTTCACCAGGGAACTAGTTTTTAACTAGGTAATTTATCAACTATGAATAAATGGAAGTTATTATATAATTTGGAACTAATGATTCCAAATTTGAAATAAATATTTTATTCAATTTTTAAAATTGATAAAAATTAATTCTAAAATATAAAAGTATATTGTATTAAAAATGACTTGTTGAAGTATATAACTTAAGTTATAAAACGTAAAACATGGTTTTATAAATTAAAACCAACAAATTGAAATTTATAAATTGACCTATAAAATACATATTTGGTCTTATATAATGGTTATATTAATTTTTAATTCATACTTATATGCTAATAATTTCATAAAATCTATGTTATTTATAAAAATGCTATTTTTCATTATTCACCTAAAAATCAAACTTTTTAGAAAAATTCCAAAAATAAACATAATTTTTTTTCTAATAATAAATAAAAAAGGAATTTATTTTTATCATATTCATATTATTAAATTTATATATTTATCTATTTAAATAAAAAAATATAAAGAATAAATGTTTTTTTTAAAAATGGATTCTAAACATCAAGTGTCTTTCATATTCTTTCATATACATTTATAAATAATTGAATATTGAAATAATAGTTTAAAAATATAAATATCACCTATTATAATAAACCTTTAAATTTGATTAATTATTTTATTAAGAAAATATACTATACATTTTTTTTGTAAATGGTTCTTCGAAGGGATCCTTTTTTAAACTATTAAATAAAAAAATTGTAATTATTTTAAATTATTATTATCTTTTTATATACTAATGATCATCATATTAATGAAATTTTAATATTTCTCAGTTTATTTTAGTCATGTGTTTATTTAGTTTTGTTTTGTGCGTGACACAAGCTATTAAAGATAACATTAATTTAAAGGATCCAAAATCTTATGTTTTTACACTAATCACTTAGAATCTCTTTAACTATATCACTTAGTATAATACCATGTTAAACATACTTCATTCCATGATTTAAGACAACTTATGGTTCCTTCAAGTGATACATTATTTTTCAACCCCTAAACGTATTATCACCAGGCATTAGAAAAACCCCTAAATCTAACATGGAAAACCCAAATAACTTTTAAAAATTTATACCTAATCCCCTCTATATAATCCAATCCCAATCTATCCCTATACAGGTACCTGAACCCAAAACCTTAGAAGACACAGAGGAACATGCATTTACACATATAGATAAGTATTAAAGGAAAAAATACCTCTAAATTGGAGTTACCACCATTAATTCGGGCTTCAGAAAGACCCATCCAATCCATACCATATTTTGAGTCCCTATATCATACCTCAAGACTACAAAAATTAATTATAAATGTTTATAATGAATTATTTATTTAATTATATTATTTATAATCACTAAAAACATTCCAATCATTTCCATGTGATTTAAATGTTTACCATCAACATGTTGAAGGATCAGGAACTGACTTTGTAACTGCTGTAAACAAAATCCCCATGAAAGAAAACCAAACCAATCTTTAATTCCATGAAAATTTGATCAAATCCCCAAGATAATTCATTAATTGATGTATCTATAAGGAAATTGTGATAAATAAACAGTGTTCCTTCCCTTTTGGTATCCTCAAGACACCATACCTTGAATCCCCACCACATTAGGTTAATTTCACCATGATTTTGTAAAATTCTATATAACCCTAGCTCAAACAAATGGAAATTAGAGATAAAAGGAAAAATAAGAATCATAAGAAGAGGGGAATAGATTACATAAATATGACATGAAAAAATAGCCTTCAATCATGCATAACCAAAGGTAGATATAAGAGGGAATACAAAACAATAAACCAAGGGAAAAAATGTCATCTCTTGATCCCCACTCTAGACTAAAAAATGAAGGGGTATAACCTAGAAAAGGTAGGTCTTCCCCTACTAAAAAAAGATTTATTGTCTATTTTGGCTCGAACCCTTGGGTCATGGTGAAACGCTTCACCTATAGTGTTGCATTATTTTATGAACCAATAGGCCGTGATAAAACCCCAATCCCTAGAAAAACACTATAAATATATTGGAAAAATATTTCTACATGACTAGTGCTTCAAGTAAAAACTAACCACCCAGGATAATCCTGATAATCCTCCCATTAAAAACCCTTTATAGAGTAACCCTTTTTTGTAGTGTGACCCCCACCCTTGTGAAGCCCTAATGGCACAATGCCTAAGCCATGGAATAAACTACCTCACACAACATATATTCTATGAAATAATATCCCATTTGCAGCATGGTATTATAACTACATTAGATTTCCAACATGCCACCAAGACCAAATCCTGCAACATTTTTCTGACACCTCTGAGTACAACAAAAAAATCCAAAGAATTCATAAAAAATACCCTTAAAGATGTCCTAAATCCCATAATTCAATTTCTAATCCTAAGTATTGAAACACCTGTAATATCCCAAGACCATTTTACCTCATTAGTAATTTAACTAGAGAGATATATACCTCATGTGCACCTCTCTATACACTAATGGATTCTAAATAGTGGAGATGGTTGTGAAATAAAAAGTGGAAAAACTATACCATTAAGTAAATATAACCATTAAAACCTAGTGAGAGTAACAAAAAAGGGAAAATATAAGTACAAAAATAGTAAATAATGGAAAACACAACTAATTTATAGCTAACTATAGGTATTAATAACATACTATATCAAAATAAATTATTCTAAAAGTTATACGGTTCATAAAAAAAGTTGTATCACTCTTGGGTTAATTATATACAATAAGGTTTGAAAATAAATTGAACTGGATATATCGGAAAAATTAGTCCCGAGTCATGGCCTAATCCCATATCTTGACTCTAACCAATATCTTCAAGCTCATCCATCCAAATCTAATGTACTCTTAACCTTACTCAGGTCATGAAACATAAAGTTAGATTGGGTACCACTATTCCCATGTAGGGTGCGAGTACAAATTTTTTGGCCACCACCAATGGTGTCAAAAATTAAATAAAGGTTCATGATCGTTATAAAATTCTAATAAATAAATAAATAAATAACATATAATCCCATGAAATTCTCCTTCCAAACTATTTGTGACCATATTTTCTTTATCAAATTCCATAATGGAATGATATACCAATGGTATAAGCACACATCAAGGATGAATGATGTATCACTCCACATATAATTATCAAGGTGAATGACTTTTCACTATAAAATATTCGAGGTGAATGATATATCACCAAAGAAACCGATACTAGAGAATAGGCCATAAAAAACAATACTAATGGAAAAATATAGATCGCTTGATGAATGAGGAATCACCAACCCGAATTGGATATACACCACCACTACACATTCTCAAGTGGATGAAATACCACTATTTTACTTATCAGGCAGATGATAAACCACCAAGATATTTCAACAAGGTTGATGATATATCCCAAATTTTATTCTTGAGATGGATGATATAACATCATCACAAGTCTTTACATAGAAGATAAATCACTAAGAAAAAAAATCCTTGAATGGGTGATGTACCACCAATATCACCTTAGAGGTAGTCGATGAACCACTGCATCGAGTCTTAGGTAAATGTTATTCTGTCATAGCACGTCTCTAAGTTGACAATGCAAAAATATGATGGCTCTGATAAGTGGTTGATGTTACACCAATACAAAACCTTAGTCAAGATTATACACCACTAGTATGACATTCTAAGGCATATGAGGTTCCACCATTCCATTAGACTCTTTGTAAACGATGGATTACCAACCCTATTAAAGAGGATGAGGAACCACCAAACCATTCATTGTGGTCATTATGACCTTAATGAGTCAAGTATCAATGAGATACCACCATTGATAGATATAACTGGATGAGTCATCACCACATACCCAATAGCCATCAAAATGAATGATTTATCATTTAAAATCATCATAAAGAAATTATAATTCTTAAACACATAAAAGTATATTCTCTTAATATATCAACAAAATGCTATGTCTCTTTCTTAGTTTTACACAACCTTTAGATTAACACATTCTCAATAAATTCCTTAACAAGTAATATGCTAATGCTTCACATTAGTAACCTAGGGTTAGTTATCAGTCATAATCACCCATCCATGTTCCAAATTCATTATTTCAATATTGATTTGATATAAAAGTTGTTTATTGGTGACCATTTTCATAAACACACACCTCTCTTGGGATACTCATGAATTTTTAGTTCCATTCACACCTTAAGAAATTTTGGATAGTAATTCGATTTAACTTTTGGTTATAGGAAACAAATTCTCATTTCTTAAAATTCACATGATGCATGATCTGCATATAAAAACTTGTATGAGACAAAGGGACTTCCTATCTAGGTCTAGTAGAGTCCTACTCATTTGAAACCTTTAGTTGATCCAACTTTAAATAGGAGAAATTTATAAATCTAGGAAAATCCTTAGAATTAGGTAAAATCATTGATGTATAGAAAATAGAAAATTAAATGACAAATAGATGAAAGAGGAGTTGTAGAAATACTAGTACTAACCTCTTATGACATATGTTATCTAAAAATAATGAAAAATTAAAGGAATCCAACCATTTAAGAAGAATAACTGAAGGGGAAGGGATGAGAGGGAACAATTACTGCTATAAAATGAATCGAGAAGAATTATCATTTTAAAAGAATTTAACAATTAATTAAAAATTAATAAAATGATGCGATGAGATTCATTCTCTACGCTAACCATTAAATATTGATTATAAAGTATATATAAAAATTGTCATCAAATATATGACTTAATAATTATACTAGATTTATTTATATATATATCATTTACTTTCTTCTATTCGATTCAATAAGAAAATAGAAACAACGGTCATGCATACATACAACCAACCATCTACATGATCGGTGTACTCAATTTCATTTATCAATCTATTATATATATTACTATACATAATATTTATGATATATAATCATTTTTACATTTTTAAAGTATGTAAATAATGATATAGGTAATATTATCAAGAATCAAAATTCAGAACACATATGATAAATAAAATGATTATTACCTAAAACGTTTCTTTAACATTTAATTGATAAATAAATAGGTAATATAAAGTCATAAGTGAATCATATATGATATCATAGATATTATTATGGTTTTTTTAAAGTTAATAATATGTTTAAACCCACTATACTGGTGTTTTAGATACATATAGAAGAAATCAGACCTAAGTTAAGGGATAATATCCTAATCTCATTATTATCTAAGATTTTTTATACATAAGTATTTACTAGGGTTTATTTATCATCCACATCCTTGTTTCATAAATAGGAAATATTATTTATATTTTTATACTATTTTTTAAAGTCAATTTTACCCATTTTGGATTTTTTATTAAATGGTTTGAAGGAATATTTCTTTCATTTTCTATATGACGTACTTTTTGACTTTTCTGGAAAGAGTACGAGAAGAATGTTTTTTAACTTATACGGAATGAATGGATTTTTACATATTCATAATGACTTATTTCCATGAAGTTTACTCTACATGATTTCATGTATATTTTAAAATAAATTCTTTTCTTTAAATTTTTTTTCTCATTTAGAGTGAAGAATATGTTTTTGAAAAAGAAAACAAATTTTCCTCAAAAATTAAGTTCAAGTGTTTTATCAAAATTATTTTTGATATATGATGTCATAGGGTTATGTTTCTATCCCAGTTATTAAATTTATTGTATTTTATTTACAATGGAATTATTTTTATGAAATTCATTTATTTTATATCTATTATTTAATGATGGAATTATGTTTCAGAAACCCATATTATTTCATGGGTTATGTTATGATGAATGATTTTTTTTGTGGAACATGTAAGAATGATTTCATTGTGAGATGGGTGGGCCCTATATCTCCCACCGATTCATTGGGTAAATATTTATATCTAATGAGATAGACATGACTGGATGGGAAATTAAATATGGTTTAGTAATAAAGGGCTGGAATGACAAGTAAAGCTGGTTTAGTAATACATGGATGGAACAACAAGTAATCCCAGTTCAGTAATGTAATTTGTTTACTATGATGGTCTTGGAAATAATGCCTTGTCAAATATGTAAATCATACTATGTGATTATTTTTTTCCATAATTCAATGTTTTATTCTAATTCTCTTTTATAGTGGTTAATGCTCTATTATGATCTATGCCTTACATAGTGCCAAAATTTATTTCCTGACTCGTGATTTTGATATTCAAACTTTATGTTCAAGTTTTTACATTCATATGTTTATGGTTTATGTTATAACATTTTAACCTTACAACTAATTTGAGCACACCATTTTTATATTTTATTTTACCTAGGATATAATGAAAGGTCTTAGGTATTAAAACAAAAGGTGGTGATATTTATGGGGGATATTGAAGATCTTCCACCAATATAGAAGATTATGTTTCGTGTTTCCAAAGACACTAATATAATATGGCCTTTGAGAGTATATTTTTTAATATATTATATACTATATACAATAAGTTTATTATCCATTTATGTCAAACTTGGGTTGTTAGAGTTGGTATAAGAGGAAAGGATTAGTCAACCTTTGGAAACTGGGATGCAAAAACATTAGTAAAATCTATAGATATATTTCTAAGGTAAATCTAGGGATGTCCCTAAGTCTATGTCTAAATATAGGATACAATCCTATTATTATGGTAATGATAATAAGTAATGTATGATTAAACCTAAGATGTTAGAGATTGAAAGTAATCCTCCTTGATTATGTTGTTTTCCTAGTATGTTTTTTCCTCTCACACTATTATTTTTGAGTTTTAGACTTTGGATGGAACCTGAAGGAACTATGTTAATGATCAATTCACTGGGAAATTCAATTATTTTTCTCCTAAACAACCAAATTTTATGGGATATGGAATGAAAAATCTTATTACTATACTTACACAAGCTAAGAATAATTCTAGACTTCCAAATGAGTAGAGAAGAGAACAAAATTATGTTGAATCCTTCATGAGGAAACATCCACCTTCTTTCAGTAGGTCTTCTCATCCACTTTTTACTGAAAAATGGATCAACACCATTAGAAATATATTTTCCATCCTTCACTATTCAGAACATTAAAAATCTATTTTGGATGTTTATCGTTTAGAAGGTGAAGTAGACCAGTGGGGAACTCTAATTAAGAATACAATGTAGTAAGATAAAATTGAATCCATGGAATATGATGAGTCCAAGAACTTGTTTTTAAATAAGTACTTTCCTCATATTCTTCAAACAAAGAAAAAAAATATAGTTCCTTGAGCTTAAGAAAAAGGATAATGAATCCTTTGGTACAAAAGAGGAAAATTTTACAAGACTTTCTAGGTATTATTCTAGTTTTATCATCCAACCTCAAATTAATGTTGATCAATTCTTAATTGGATTAAAACCAAGTCTTCGAAGGGTATTAACTATAAAAGAATTTAGTAGCTATGAAGAGATTTTGTGTTATTCTATCAAATTAAAAATTCAAGTTGGTGTTATATATTAATCTCATGGTTTGTACAATTAATGAAAGATGGAGTTCAAGTAAAAATCTCAAAACAATGGTGAAAATAATATGAAGGTTTCTTTCTTCTCAACGTGTGGAAAAAATCATGATGGATATTGTCTTAAAAGGACTGACAAATGTTTTATTTGTGGAAAGGAAGGTCATTGAGAAATTGAGTGCTGAAGAAATGGGAAAAAGGTTTCTAATGATTCAAATATAGAAAATAACATAGAGAACACACCACCCACAATTTAATGTTACAGGTGCACGAAAAAGATAAATTATTATAACCAATTCCCTAATCTAAGGGTAATGAATAATTATCAATGTCAACAACCTTTTAAGGCTATAGAAATAGGAAAATATCATGTTATCACTATTGGATACGTTGAGTATAACAACGACGTGGTGGAATGATTAATTGTTTATGTAATATAATTCCAAAATAGTGTTGTAGAATAACTTTTAAAGTATTATAAAATATTGGAATATCTATGTATTGTTTCATTTTGGTTTTTGTAATTATATGGTACCAATAACCATGAAAAGTGATTGAAATATTTTTAAAAATCAGATGATATGTGCATAATGAAGGGATAAAGAGATAATGATATGTTTTAGAGTATTAATTACCTCATGAATAATATAAGGAAAATGTTATATCATGGTTTTAGTATATATAATTTTTGGTATTTTGGTGTGTGGAATGAGTCAATTTTTACAGAATTCATGTTTTCACTAAGGTCAAATGGTAATTCAAGTTATTATCATGTTTCAAGTGAATACATGATTAATGTATTCACATGTATGGAATTTGAAAACCAAGAACTACCTTATGAGATATGAGTGATAAATTTTAAGTCGATTTAGTTTACCTATTTCTAATTTTTAGTATTTTCATTTTTTGTAAGTATTGTAATGTTATCCATTTATGTGTAGTATAAGTTATATTCTGGTTGAATTTTGTTAGATTAATGTACTATCTCACTATAAGTGGCCTTATGTATATTTTATTACTTGTGATAAACATTTTGTTGATATAGACAGAATGAACTATAATTATATCTCATGATCTTCTAACACTTTATGAATGACTAATTCAACTTCATTTCTTTAAATAAGAGATGATGTGGAAATTGATTAGGGCAAGAACAATGGTGATATTGTACCAAAATTAATTAAGTATTTATTCTCATGAAAAATTCTTCAACATGAGGAAAATGATATTGAAAAAATGTTATCTTAGTACATTATTATCCGATGAATCAGATGGTCCACTAAATCATCGCAGATTTATGGATTTCTGGTTGTTTAAATTTCCAAACCTTATTCCCTATCACTATCCATCAGAACTTGATGGTTACATTTTTATACCATATCCATGTTTTCACTTCCCACCTATGTTTTACTGTGTAGAAACCAAGTGATGAGTTAATTTTGGTAACTATTATGTTTCTAACTTTCCTTTTTTAAAACTATTTTTTAGTATTACTTTTTACGATGTGGGTTTCTAAGAAAGAAGCTTTCAAGTATTAAACCTTGTATTACCCCAACGAATTTTGAGAGAGAAATTCATTTTAAGGGGTGTGTAATGTAACACCTCGAGTTCTTATGGAACATTTTTTTGAATAAATTAAATTTTTTATTTATATATTTCAATTGACTATATCAAACATTCCTTTCACTCTAGACATACTTTCCGTATGTTACATGAAACACCGATTTGGCATACGATACACACAAAACTGTGTAAATATTTTTTTCAATATATAAAATAAATTTGTTTAGATTATGTTAAAAAAACACCAAATGAATCTTTCACTACAAACAACAATGAAATGGATTACGTTACATGGAAGAGTGTCTTTCCTCGATAGCTTGTGTTGCACGTAATACCAAGTTTAACTAAATAGTGATTTATTATTAAAATATTATTATTTAATGGAATATAAACTAACCATTATGAATATTAGTAACAAAAATTTTAATTTTATATAACATTAACATTCATCTTATATATTTTCGAGATATTACACTAGAAAAAATTCAATTTTTGGAAAAAATAAGTATTTTTCAAAAAATGCAGTTTTCCTGCCTTTGGATGGTGCACCCATTTTAAATTTATTTTCGACACTTTTATATATAATATTTTAAGAAATAAACTTTTTATTTCTAATAGGTACATAAAAATTTAATGTGCTTTAATTTTGGGTATTTTTATGATAAAATTCATATTTTAATGAATAATGAAAAAATACTGCATTTTAATTCAAAAATACCATTTCATTTAATTTATATATATAATTATATTTATTTTTAATTGATTTTAAAATTTTAATTGATTATTTTTTTATCATTTAATACAATTTTGGTCATTGAAAGTAATTTCACATTTAAATTTGACATGAACACATATTAATCTTTTGATAATAATTATTTATTAAAACCACTTTTTTCTGTTTTGACAACGATAATTAGTTGTTAATTAATTTATGACAATTATATATCATTAGTTTTAAAAAATGGATTCCATATTTTGAATTATAAGGTCCCAATTATGTTAATATGTTTTTTTTATTTTTGGACATTATGAATAGTAACATCACTAATTATTATTTTTACCATGGTAAAAGGGTAAATCATGCAAATAAGGGTGAAAAAATAATATTATAATTATTTTAAACTACCCTAAAATGTATTCTAATGCTATTTTATGAGTCATGGGTGACCAAAAAAATCCATAGGCCAAAATTTTGTCATTTTAAAACCACTTGGTTGTGAAAATGGAATGTTATAATAATTAATTTAAGGTAAATAGAAATGTAACCTAAACATGTATCTTTTTACATAAATTTTTTTATTCTGGTTTATATAAATGTTATCATATTATATAAATTGTAATTATAAAAATAAAAATATTTCATATATCATTTTATTTTATTTATAATTTTTAGATATTAAATAAATTTATTTATTTATGACACATTGATGATGCAATGATTACCTTATAAATGAATGGTTGAAAAAAGATATTATAATTATTAAAATAAATATAATATGAGATTTTGGATGCCATAATTTCATTTGGATATAATTAACATGTTAGGAATGAGTTAATGGATTTTTTATAAGTATTCAAGTATATATTACTTTAAAAAAATAAATTACTAAATAGTGTCAAAATTGACATAAACGAATTTTTAAAACAAACACTATTTTATGATATGATATAATCGTTATAAAAATATAATATTCATCTAAGTGACTTATATAGTGTTAAAAATTTCATTAATTATTAACTTAATGTTATATTGTAATTTTGTAATAAGTATTTTAACCATATAGTCTAAAAATACTAGAAGACATTGTAAGAGTTAAGTTATTTAACTAATGGTTAAAGCCAAAATATAAGGTTAATTTTGTGACATAAACTTGTATAAAACCTATTGTTTGAGATTATTTCTACACATAATCATATTATATTTTAATTAAATTAGTTTGGGATCGTTAGAAACCGAATATCAATTTATATTAAATTAATATTTAAATACTTTCCTAAAGTGCCTCTCACCTCTCCTATAAAAGAGAACTTCTCCTTATCTTATAATAACACCTAAAAATACCTTTTTATCTAATGAAACACACCCACTTTATCTCAAAAATTTCTTCAATTCATCCAAGAGTCCACACATTAGGCATAAATCCTGCCTAGGGAGACCTTTTCTATAAATTAAAAGGTGATACTCGAAAAATAGGTAATTGTTTTAACACCACTTTAAAAATTATTTTCTTATTATACTCCATATTTTTATGTTGTTATGATACTAAATTAATAAATCTAGTATATTATACATGTTTATATTTTATTATAATATTGTTAAAACCTTATACCACCTTTTATCCATCCTAAAAATAACAATATCATCGTGCGTGTGTACGTACGGCTTGCCGACTCTACGACGTTGTGTAATTTGTTATTAAAAAATAATTAATTTCAATGGGTATAATAAGGATTATAATAGATTTTAATAATTAGTATAACAATATAATTATTCTGTATAATTAATATACCATCTAATTCCAAATCGTTTAACCATTAAGTAAATGACATCGTCGCTCATGCGTATGTACGACCTATCGTCTCCGCGACACGGTTAGATTCATTTTCAAAGTTAACCATTAAAGAATGATTATAATGTATATATAATATATAATCATGAAATATATGATATAATAATTATAATATATATATATATATATATCATTTACTGGCTTCCATTTAATTCAATAAGGAAACAAAAACAATGTTCATGCGTATGTACGGCCTATTGTCTCTATGAATGGTGTATTTTATTTCCTTTATCTATCTATTATATTTACTTATATACTCAAAATTAATGACATATAAATCATGTTTTACATTATGGAAGTAAGTAAAGAACGATCTTAGTAAGGAGATCAATAATATCAAGTTAGAATATGTATGATAAATAAAATGATTATTACGCAAAACGTTTCTTTAACATTGAATTGATAAATAAACGGGTAATATAAAGTCATAATTGAATCATATATGATATCATAGATATTATAACGGTTCTTTTACAAGTTAAAAACATTTTTAAAACCACTATACATGAGTTTCAGACACATACAGAAGAAATCAGACCTAATGTAAAGGATAATTTCATAATCTCATTATTATCTGAGATTATTTATACGTAAGTATTTACTGGGGTATATTTATAATCCAAGTCCATGTTTCCTAAATATATAATATTATTTCTATTCTTCTACTATTTTTTAAATACAGTTTTACCTATTTGTTAATTTTTATTTAATGTTCTGGAATGAATATTTTTTTTCATTTTCTATACTTGGTACATTTTTAATTTTTCGACAAGAGTATGAGAAGAATGTTTTTAAATTATACAGAACGAACATATTTTTACATCTTCATAACAAAGTTTTTACAAGAATCTTCTTGTAAATGATTTCATGTTTATTTTAAAATAAATTATTTTCTTTTAAAATTGACCATAATTTTGACAAAATAAAATGTTTTTAAAGAAGAAATGATATTTTCATAAAGAATTAAGTTTTAGTGTTTTCACAAAATTATTTTCCATCTAATATGACATAGGATTATGTCTTAATCCATATTATTACATTAATTTGATTTTGTTTTGGATAGAATTATTTTTATAAAATCCATTTATTTTATATAGATTATGTTATGATTGAATGATGTTTATGAAATCCATATTATTTCATGGGTTATGATCTGAGGAATGATTTATGTTTTTTATAGAATATGTGAAAATTATTTCATTATGAGATGGGTGGGACTAATATCTCCCTAAAATTCATTGGTTAAATATTTATATCTCATGGGATTGACATGAATATAATAGAATGTAAATCTGGTTTTGTAATACAGGGTTGGAATGGAAAGTAAATCCGGTTCAGTAATACATTGATGGAACAAGATGTAAAACTGATTCAGTAATGGAATTTTTCCACTATGATGGTCTTGGTAGTAATGTCTTTGATACCATGGAAATTGTATTATGTGGTAATTCATTTTCCATAATTCCATGTTTTATGCCAATTCTATTTTATCATGGTTAATGTTCCATTATAATATATTCCTTACATACTACCAAAATTTACTTCATGACTCATGATCTTGATATTTAATCTTTATGTTCATGTTTTTACATTCTTATGTTTATAGTTTATGTTCTAAATGGTTACCCTTACTGATAATATGAGCTCACCCTTTTTATTTTTTGTTTTCCCCATGGTATAGAGAAAGGTTTTATACAGGAAAACAAAAGGTGATGATCTTTATGAGAGATGTTGAAGATCTTCCACAATGATAAAGGATTGTGTTTTATGTTTCCAAATGAACTAACCTAATATGGTCTTTGGGCATATATTTGTGTAATGTATTATGTATTACGCAAATGAAAAGTAATGTCCTTGTATGTCAAGATTGGGTCGTTTGAGTAAGTTTGTAGGAATTTCTTTCATTATCTATTTTAGTCCCTTTGCGAACATCCTTGTGTCCTCCATAGACCACCATTCTTCCCCCTCGAACTGTGTTGCACCACGTGGCATGAGTGCTTCACAAATCATCTTTGTATTTCAAGAATCGCCCCTTCTTCACAGATGAATTCATCTTCCAAAAATTTCCTCTCATCCATAGATGGATGATGTCATGAAGGCCACATTTACTCTATGAATTATTATTCCATTGTAGGATAGAGAACTCTATAAAACCTTTCCCATGATCTATCTTTGTAGAATCACTTCAATTAATTATCTCTCATGAACTATTATCCTTCACAGACACCCTCAAGATCTATTTTATACTTTTCTGAATTTCTTCCTGGAGTGAAGATGATTTCAAATGTAAAATCACACTATATAATGATGAGATAAGTAGACCTTATATAGGAAAATAGATATTTAAATACCAAAAATACATTTTACTAAAATATTTGATGTGGTACAACAATTATCGCATACTACCCTCCTTCTATAAGCTATTTATCCCTCCACAGTTCATGTAGCGCTTTGATCATGTGTGGTGAAAAATCTCTTTCATGAAAAAAACCTTTTTGAATTATCAAATCACCACCTCCTTTCCCCGGATTATGTACATCATGTAAAAAACACCTAATCTCAACTGAAAAATGAGACCACCTGTGCGATTTCATCCTTCAAAAAACTGCAAGCCTTATAGAAACTACGATCGTCCTGCAATATAATTCCTATATGCAGTTTGTGTACTATACTTTGTGGTCATCATAACACTACTATGTAGAAATCATTCCATTTATAATTTTTTTCACCATTTCGTGTACTCATTTTTCAGTCTATGAAATGTGCTTCATAGTCTGCATACTGTTCACTCATACATGGAAATACTTTCTTTTCCAAAACCAACATTAAAAACATCAACCAAACTCATTCATGTTCATATGGATTTATCTACAAACACAATCAACTAAAAAACACCAAGATGGTTCATTGAGGGATTTTTTTCCAACAAATCTAATGGGATCCCAGTGGTTGTTTATAGAATTTACATACTCTTGTTAATTATAGTTATCATTACTCTAATTATTTTATTTTTTGGGTGATGTGTGTGTGTGTGTAAAAGTAACTTTCGTGAAGGCCTTCCATATATTTGTTTTGACTAATCGTTTCCTCTCTCAAAACCCTATCCTTTTAGAGGGGGGATTGGGGTGTCACCCTTAGATTACTGTTGATCTAGGTGGTCCCCAGGTGGTTCTAGTCATGATAGAGTCGTATCATAGGATTAATTACTAGGGTTTGTGTTTGAATTTTGGTGTTTGGTGTGTTATGAAGTTGGTTTGGGAACCAAGTTACAAAATATTAAAGATTCTCAAGTTTGCCTTTAAGGCTACATAACTCAGTGATAGTGTAAATTATGACATATCCATACAATAAGACTCTGACTAACTAGTTTTCAAGTTGGTATACTAAGTCACTAGTTAGAGGGAATCATTGGTATATGTATCATATGTGAATGAGTCCAAAAATCCATGTCCCTATTGAGTCAACTCCCCAAATTTGATCACATAACCCTGATCTATCTTGTAAAAATTCATTAATGTATTCATATTGATAACTAAGAAAAGTCCTATTATAGATTTATGATTATGACCATCTCAATGATGAGTCATCAATTCAAGGGCCCGTTCTTGAGTCACATCCCCTGGGTAGGCTGTAGCAGTTCCCCCACCTATCGAGGGGTGATTAGACCCAACGATAGTAGATTTGGAAAATAAATCTCTTCATATTTTTTAGTCTTTTGTACTAGTAGACTAGGATGATAATATGTTCATGATAGATGCACTATGAGAGTTTTAACATCATAGCCATTTAATTTTCAAGGTGAGTCGGATCATCAGGTGGTAGATGATTGGTTGGAGTCATTTTTACATCTTTTGACAGGTAGATACTATGACGAATCATAAGTTATCCCTTGTAGCATGAATATTTCATTTAGTGGCTGAATTTTGGTGCCTTTTTTACCCTTCACCATGATGAGGTTACTATCATGTATACATAGTTTGAGCGCTAAATCCATGACTAGTACCACCCTTTAACAAGTATCTTAGTTTAGATAAAATATATTTTGGTATATTAACAGGGTGATATGACTACTAATATGTAAAAAATGATGTTTACTAACCACACATTCTACTCTTACAATATTTTTTGAGATAGATACTTATAGGTAAAAATGTTTGAGTGGGGTCTCTATAGGGACATTTGAGCTACAATGATTTCTTTATGCAATCCCACATACGTTGGGGTGCTAGAGTGGGCCTTGGTGATGGAGAGATTACTATAAGAGGGAATTCAGACGGATGGAGAAAAAAAGAAAGATTTATATAGATGCATATTCAGATATATCCAGTAGACACTATAGAGAAGGTATCTGATGATATATATCATCTAGAGAAAAGAACACTTAGTCTCAAAGATTAGTAGTATAGAGATCCCCTCAAGAATATAGTAAATCATGAAATGATTTTTATCATGGTTTGGAAGGGAATTTTCACAGAGCTCATAAATTTTGAAATAATACTCTTTTGGGTACGGGTTCATAGTTTATGGAGCTTCATGATAGAGTAATTTCAATTATTAAGGACCTCACAGGGGTGATTAGAGAGAACCCTATAAAGGTGGTGTTAGAAATGATAATGGTTGAGCCATAGGAGGGGAAACATATAGTGGGGGTGATATTATTAGTTACTCCCCCACCAAAAGGGTGAGATCAACATCATGATATAATGGTGTATGACCAAGATGTAACCGAGGTGATTTGAGGTACAATTTCTGTTTCCCTACATTAGATCCACTACTAATAGACACATGTGAAATTTATATATTCATAAAATTATCCATATTGAATTAGGTTAATATTCCAGTAGACCTCTTTCCCCTAACTATCTGAATGGGGACTCCTACTGGTGGAGATTCCATCATCTCACACATCCATTGGTAGTTTGTCCTTTCACTTATTGAAGGAAGTTTTCCTTGAGATCAGTTTTTGGATTTGACTAAACCATACGACACCATCCTTAATTATTATGGACTATTTTTTCAAAGAATTTTTTTAGATAGAACATCACCACATGAGAAGTGTGGTGCATACAAATAGATATTATGACATTATCTTTAATTGGAAAAAAAATTAAGGTTGAGTGGTATGGATCCTCTACTAGAAACTATAATCTATCTATCATTATTTAGCAAGATTGGCCCTTGGTTTGATAGATTATTAAGGAACCTACTTTGTAGAAATATTGGATGTATTAATGTATTTTTCCCCTAAAGAAGATATGAAACTACCTCCATAATGGGGGATCAAATTTTTTTACTACATGCACTGAGGACAACACTAATATATTTTTAAATATATCACACAGATGCTTCTAAGCTTCAGATACTGAGGGTAAAATTGGAGGGCCTTTTAGGGAATATTTTCATTAAACCCAATGAATTCTAAAAGGCATCTTTAATGTTTTTTTCATGATGTTGGAAAAAATATAGAGGTTATGTATTGATTATAAATACTTGAATCAAGAGGCAATCTAAAATAAGTACCCCCATTGAGGATTAAAACTATATTTTACTATCTAAAAGGTTTAAGTGAGTTGGGTACTATCAGAGTTTTATTTTCCAACTTCTTTTGTATACGTACCCCTTAAATTATTTCAAACTATCGAGGAACCTTATTATTTGGACCATGTAGTTTCTATGTGCTTTTGAGGATCCAATAATAAGGAATTAGATGAAATTATTACAGTATTATGACTTGAAAATTATTTATAATCCAGAAAAGTGAAATATGGAAGAAGATTCTCTTTGTTGAAAATTACAAGCTCATTTGGTGGATGATATGATGGGTAGATGAGATTTTTATAGATTACCATTATAAATTAGAGATTTCTAAGTTACATTCAGTTAATTAAAGTGACTCCATTGCTTCTTCATCATGTGATAGATGCTTAGTTATGAGCCATCAATGATGAAGTTCTATGAAACCATACAACAACATGAGACACACATGATGGTTTCTATGAGGAAAGGGAGTACATAATCCTCAAACAAATATGGAAGATGGTTCTAGTTGTGTGGTGTGAGGAGAGGTTGAGGTATATTTATAACTCTATTTTAGTGATACATTCTATAGGAGATAATATGTATCATAATCTTGCCTAATAATTTTTGTGGCCTAATTTAGGAGAAAATGTCACCAATTTTACTTCTCAACGAATTACCTATCATCAGAAGATAGAAGAGAACTGGGTTCTAATATGACTAAATTAACCTCTTGATTTCCTTAAATGGTTGTATAAAAAATTAATAATGGACTATGGTCTGATTTGGTTGGATCACTTTCCATTAGTATAGATCCACTATAACAATAGCTATCACTCCACTATGTGTATGAATCCATTCAAGGACCTATATAGGAAACTGTGTTGGTCACCCATATGTTGGGTAGATATGGAAAATTTATCACTCATGGGGACAGAGAAAGTATAGATGATGATAGATAATTTTCAAGTAATATGATATAGGGGGAAGAAATCTTAGAATTAATAGAAATATTATACATATCAATGTCATATTCCCATAGGGTGTGGGAAGTGATACCATGTGTTTATAAAGGTTTACCATTATTAAGTTTTTAATGTTTTGGTTAGGGTAAAAAGATACCTCTATGGTTTATTATATAGTTCTAGGTTATGAGTAGTGATGGTGAGGTTTCCCACCACATAGCCTTACACCCAATAGATAGACTGTGTTTATGACTTCTTCATGATTCTGCATTTGAGTAGATACGTGCACAAACCATCACAATATTTTTTCATCACCAGATGTTACATTGTAGTACATTTATTTTAGAGTGTGTTATATAAGTTGAATAATTAATTTATTTAATTTATTAAATAAATTAAGAAATCCTCTACATTTTAATATGATATTTTAAAAAATTGATAGGGATTGTCACATAACATCTGATAATAGAGTAGAGGAGTATGAATCCATTAGTGTAATTGAAAAATATGAGCATGGATGTTGATCCATGATGAATAATCCAGGAAATTGTTGGGATAAATAAAAAACATAGATAAAAATTAAGTGAAATTACTAGTTAATATGTTAGTCAGTAATGATCAAACCATTATCATGGTAGAGATCATTATTTTATATTTTATTACCTTTTTATTTAAATTCTATCATTGAATCAGTTTATCCAATATGAATTCATATTTTCCTTTCAAAACTATAAATCCCTAATAATTTCTTCATTAAACTAGTTTTAATTCTCGAGTTTACATTAATAAATAACAATCATTGTCCTCGTTTACAATGAACAATGATGATCTTAGATTTTTTTTATTCCTTTCCATCCATATTTCTTCACATTTTTCATCATTGGAACTTATAGTTGATTATTATTCATTTTTTGGATCATTTTAAGATTTATTGAACCTCTATATATTCATTTTTTATACAAAAAGATATATTCAATGAATTATTGAAGGAATATATATTGATGGTAGAATAATAGATGATGGTCTTGAGTTTTAGTACCCTAAAGTACAATAAATGTGGGATGAGAAACACGTGGATCAATGAAAAATAAAATTTCCAACCATCTATGACTAGGAATCGATGATGGATAGAGTTTCCCTTTTAGATAATGCATTGGAAAAAACATTAGGTATGATTAGTGGTGGAATGGGTGGATGTGGGAAATCATTTGGAAGAAGATGAATGTTTGGGAAAATTACAACTACACACCACGTATTCTAGAAGATCACAAGTAGTGTTTTTATTTTCACATTGTACCTAAGGTTTTGGACCATCGTAAATATCACACTCTATGTGAAAGACTCGCATTATATGTAACCTTTGATGTTTCACTAATCCTTGTACTAGAAAAAAATTCCTAGGATGTTTGTGTGGCCAACATGCTATGCATATCATCTGCACCCTATACACCCAACTCGATTAGTAAAAGTGTGTATGGTGAAGTATATGCCTTTGAACTAGGGTTGTCCCACACATCATATCACATTTAGGAGACATCCTCCACTTAGCATTTTTCATGCAAAGTTTTGTACAGTGGAATGGATAGGTTTAGGCATCTTATTACACAACATGTACTACATCAGGACACACCATGTAGTTTTCATAGTGAATTATACCTCATGTATCTACTTATCCAAGACTAGAAATTTTACATGTGATTATGTATATTCTAAGTAGTTCTCTGGGTATGAAACAATGGTGGCCTTCACTTAAATATTATATATTCTAGATGAGGTTTCTCAGGATGATTTCTTTTTTTATGTTATATAGTTGAATCCAAAAATCGATTTTCATATCTAGTGAGACTTTGAGGTTATCAACCCTATGCGACGATATAAAGGGGATAAGGAATGAGTTATATATTTCCTAATATAGGAAAGATGAAACCCCTCCATAATCACCATATATTGTGTGTATCTTATATATATAGAGGTACCCTCTCATTATTTATTTACAAATGAGGCATGCATCCTTTACCCTTATGGGATTAATACCCCTAGGAATGATGTACCATCAACATTTTATGGGTCCCTCTTGGAACAAATGTGGTTTATATTAAGATAATGGATACTAGTCATAATGGATACATTATGATTTAGGTATGATTTAATTTTAAATTGGTTATGAAGATGGAGATCCCCTATATCTATTTGATTGGGGTTCTTTGAATATATCTACCATTTGAGTTATATTATCCTCTTTTTCTAATCGATTAAGTTGACCAATACTTTAATATTTTCTTATGTTGTTCAGGGTATCCTTCTAGGTATATATATATACTCATACCTGTATGGGATTTCCCAAACATATCATTTCTTAAATGGATGATAGGATATTAGATGTTTTATTTGGTATATTTGGTTTTGATAGAGTATAGGAGTACCTTGAGGCATAGACCAGATTCTACATTTGTTTTCTATATATAATGAGAGGGGATCTCTCTTGATTTTACATTTTAATAGTTTATAGATTGGGATAGTTTTTATGATTGGGAATGCATTTTTTACCATTTATTTTAATGGCATTAGTTATTGTATAATTATGTATTCCTCGATGGTTTTTCATGATTGTACAAACTCTATTTGATTTCATTTATAATTACTCTAGTCATTTTTATGGATTTTGGTGGTGGTGTGTGTGTAATGTTACCTTAGGCTAAGGCATCTCATATGTGTGTTATGCTTACTCAAAAGGTATCCCCATCACATAGCCTATTAGTGATGGGTTTTGGGTGTCACACTTGGCTTACTTCCTATCGAGGGAGGAACATAGTGGGAGAATTCATGAGATACCAATTTTCTTAATACCCTATGATCAACCTTGATGAATGTGCACAAAGAAGAATTATTTCATTATTATAATGATTATCCTAGTATATAAACTATTTTTAAATGAAATAAATGTATATATTCTTCCCCTGATTCAAGAATTGTGATAATTACGGGATGATGTCATGGAAATATTTATGCATCAATAATAAAAATATTAGAAATTTATAATTCTACAACATGGAAAACTAATGCGTCTCCTAATATAGGAAACACACTCTATTAGAACACACATACACGTTTTTCTTGTCCCGTTTTTAATTTTGATTATAAACCGGAAAAATCACCTCACAATAGAAAATGGTTCTTTATGTGTCATTAGTGATTTCTTGATGAATCTCAAAAGAATGAGTTTAATAGGACACAGTTTAATTGATATATTAAATTGAGAAAGTAATCTAAGGTGTTATTTTGTTTAAATATCATTGGACAATTAATGAGCGTTTCTAAAAAAAAATTGAAAATGAAATTATTTGAAAGAAGGGAGAAATGGTATGAGGTACAAATTTATATTTTTTTGGAACACAACAATGGAGAAAATGAGTTTATTTTACAAAATTAATTATTGGGAGTTTAATTTTCACAATAACAATGTTTATTTATATCATATTGATAAGAAAAATAGTAATAATTTAATTTAAAAATTTTATTAATGGGAAGTGTAAATCGTATACCACCTTAATTATCATATGTATTCTGAAACACTGAATATAATGTTTGGTTTATGGGAAAATGATAAGTTCGTGTATACTTGAGCTATTTTTTAAATGAGAAATCATTACAAATATGTATTTTTTAAAAATTTGATGTATATAAAAGTGGTAAAATGATCTTCTAAGTAATATTTAATTGTTTATTGACTAAAAACATTTGAATTTACATGGATTTAAAAGTTATGAATAACATATTTTCATGGATTAATTTCTACCATTGGCATTTCATAACACATTCCCTAAAAAGTAATTATAGATATATTTTACCTTTTCACCTTCTTCATAATGATTTTTAGGAAAATAAAAAATCTTTATGAGCTTAAAAAACGCCAAGAAATAATTGTGTTACCAATTTTCTAATTAGATATTTTATTTTCCCCTTTGTTTTTCACTAAAAAAATTCATATTACTATTCATTTGGTTGAGAAATCTAAAATTTATGGACTTGTAAACTATCAATCGATGTAACCTGTTTGGAGTTACATTAATATTATTTTTATTTTCATCAATAAATTCAATTTTTTACACAACTGTGTAATTTTTTTAATATGTTTATTATATTTTTCAATCACGTACTTAAGAAGATTGAATTCAAATGTGAGGAATAAACATTAACCAAAAGATCTATCAATGAATTTGAAATATCAAAATTATAGTGCCACATAATTTTCACTCATAGATATTACATATAAATAGATTAATATTCATTCCATAACATTAAAATCTATTCCATAATATAATTGGTTTAGTATCTTCTTCAACATAAATTAATAAACAATTGGTTCATAAATGATCAGTAACACCTTCCACTATGTTCTTCATAACAAGAACCATTCTTAAACATATCATATTGAAACCATTTATTCAATCCTAGGGAAATGAAAAAATATGAAAGGATGATATCATATGCCCAATAAGGGAAATCAATGGAGGTATTAATGATTACATACACATAACATTTGCATAAGTGTATTATAACATGATATTAACATTTTAAATCCAAACCCATCATATAATATTTTATAATTTTAATCAATATTGGTAGTTCATAAGACATGAATCATAAATGAATCAATAACATGATCCATGAAAAATAACATTGATATAGAACATAATTTTGTAGTATATAACTGATAATAGAAAATAGTTTCCTTAGAAGTGAATGCTCACTGCTAAGAATATCATAGTGGATTGGTTCTACTACTTATATAATAAAATTCTTAGTTAAGGCTCACTCCTAATACTATCATAGTGGACAAATTTCTTTATAGACTATGTTCACTCCCCATTCTAGTCCTTATTACTTCATGAGATATCCATCATTGCCCAATGCATTACAAGAATATATAATTCTGGTCCAAACCATCACATAATAATAATGTATTAATATATGTTCCATAAAATCATAAATAATTCGTACTATAACTTAATTGTTTAGAAAGGAATTAGGATCCATAAAAGATTTATCATTTCATAAAATCAGAACCCATGAAAAATAAAAGGGTTTCATGGTAAAATTAAACATTTAGAATGAAACCTATTTCATAGCATCATACATAAATCATCATAATCCTTCATCATCCAAAAAAAATTAATGTGGATGATATCATTGGATATTATCCATAGTAAATCATAACTAATTCCAATTTATTATATAATATATGAAAAATGACATTAATATATCACTGAACCATTTCTCGAGGAAAATACACTGTTCAATTTGAAATCATTTATTTCAAATATGAAACTATCCCAAGTATTAAGAGTGTTTTTTGGAATAAACATTGTAAACATATAAATGTTTTTTTACATAATTGATCAGTAATGACTATATGAAATTTCATTCATGCAACGTACATAAAAACAAATATTCCTTTCATTTTTTTTGTAAAAAGTCAAAATTAACTCATTCAGAAAATGATAAGATGATTCTTTTGAAAAAAAATTATAAACAAAATCATGGGACAAAAGGAATTTAATCAATCATAAAATACTATTAAAATATTCTTGAAAATATTTTCATAAAATAGTAATATATAATAAAAATTGTTATCTACTAAAGAGATAATTAAAGTAAATTATTGTAAAAAAATATTATTATATTTTGAGTTATCAATGAGAGGAAAATGAAATAAAAACTCTAAAAAATAAAAAATAACTAGATTCCTATAAAATTAATAACATTATTGAGTGATAAGTCATAATATTTAATCTTTATAAGCTTAATAATAAATAATCCTAATAAAAAAATGATATTGTTATATAAATTCCTTATCGCTTTGGTAACTTTTGAATTATAAGCCACACATAAGAGTAACATTAAGTAAAACATTAAATATTTTTAAAATAAGTATATTCATGATATAATATATCTAAGGTGTTGAATATACATCTTATGAAATATGATATGTGCACACTATAAGATATGTCACAAAGAATACAATTTGAGATGATAAACCCTTACTTATATTTTGACATGATTTGACTGTTCTTTAACATCATATATCATAAATTAAAATTTATTATAATTCTATAAAAATTTTATTTAATCACTTATAATATCATAAATTATCCACTTATAACATTTCAACAACCATTTATTAAAAATTCCATATGAAAATCACCGTTTCTAGGTGTTAACTGTTTTGTTTTTTATGAGAATTTTGATTCAGTGGTTTCAATCCATGTACATTGGTCATGGCTCTTTAATATACATAATTTTAACCATGATATAAATATTATATGTATTCATTTAATGTTTATTTATATTTATCCATTTAATATAGAGTTATTAAAATTAATTTCATCGTTCACGGAGACGTTATGTCACATGTATGCAAGAGCATTATTTTCATTTATCAAGGACTAGAACAAAAGAATGGTAAATAATAATTCAAATTTATAGAATCATTATTATATCATATGTATAATATTTATTATTTAAATATATCCCCACTATCATCCATGAAAATTTTAAATTAAAAATAAATCACATCGCTTTCATGGAGGTGGTAGTCCACAAATACGAATGAGCAATGTTATCATTTTCCAAAGTATTGGAAGGAAAAGAAGGTAGATATGATTTTATAATTAAAAATAATTATTATTACATTAAAATAATATATAATATTTAAAACCATAATTGTAACTACACATGAAATATGGGGATGGAAAATTAATTGAATCGTTATGTGGAGGCGGCAATTACACTTACGTATAGGCGATACATTCACTTCGTACTTATTGGAAAAGAGGGTGGATAATGGTAGTTACAAAGTAGAAATATAATTTATGTATATTGATTAAAAATAATTTATTATTTTATCATTGATACAACAAATTTAGATATGATAAAATAAAAAATAAACTGAAAGAGGCCGGGTAGGAAGATTACCACTTCTTCGGTATACCTCATTTAGATCCCTTCTTAAGGACCCTTGTAATGGAATTTCAAAAATAAAAATACCTCCAATTCATGTATATATATGTATATAATATAATTTTATAGGTTTTGGTCTATATATATGTATCCAAGGTGTGTAATAAAATGTGGTAAGGTGTATCCTTTTTTAAGATATGGAAAAGATGCACTTTGAATTACTTAAAAGATTACAATATAATTAAGTCATTCTGAAAAAAAGTTACCAAATTGTTATCCATTCAAATTAAAATATCAAAATATATAAATATCACTATTTAAAAATATTTATATTTGTTTTGGTTTCATTTTAAACATTATCTTTGTGTTTATTTTCATGCATAAGAAATTTAAATCTTAACCATGGTAATGATTTTTTTAATATTAAAGGGTTATAATTTTACTTATAAGGTAATAATTGGATCATAAATGTAAAAGGGATGAAATTTTACACCCCTAATCATCATAAATTTACTATTTATTTTTTTTAAATAATTTAATAAAATAATTATATTATTAAATACTTTTAATATAATTTTAAGAACTATTCTTAGAAATTTATATTTAAAATTACACGATAATAAAGGAATGTGAATATAAAACATTCAAAAAAAATTAAATGTAATATTTATTTAAAAGTTCATGTACCATAATAACTCAACCAAATTGTATTACTGTTAATATTTTAAATATCATTTATTTTATTTTTTATATTAATTAAATAAATATTGTATCGTCGTTGCATACGAATTTAAGGTAATTAATCAATCACTAAAAAGTATAGAAAAATTACCCTGAGAAAATAATTTAATATTATTTAAAATATTAAATTATAACAAAAAATATACTCTTTTTATAATTTTCTAAATATTTTAGACATATTAAATTCAAGAGAGTGACATTTTTGAATTATCATTACATACAATAAAATAAAATTCTTTATCAATGTAAAAGGGAACTGTAATTCCATATAGTATAAATTGAGAAGTTTATGATTTAATTAATTCTATATAATGAAATAATGGTCAAATTTTTTGGTTGATTTTGAGACCATGTCTTCTGGTTTTAACCATGTTTTGCACATTTTACCCTATCTAGGGTGACAAATATTTACCACAGTAACAATTTATAATGACCTAAAATAAAAGGGCCATATTTACCTAATTTTAACATACTTATTCGAAATATGGTATACATTTTTAATGATGAAATATATGTATGTTATAGAAGTCTATTTTATTCTAAATGCGTAAAACGTAATGAATTTGTTTTTAGAAAAAAAGTTATTTTGAGCCTAAAATTCAACTTCTAATAAAATCATGATTATTATATATTCAAATGAAAACAATTCGATTAGTATAAATAAAATGTATCATATATAACAATAATAAAAAATCCAAAATATAATTTTACATTTAAAATACTATATTTAATGAAAATAAATGATAGTATTAAAAAAACTATATTTTTAACTATTCGTTTTAAAAATCTACCTTTCTACAAAAATAAAAAAGTTTCACCATAAGATAATTCTAAAATTATGATTTAAAAATGAAATTATTTTGCATATTATAATTTAAAAAAAATTCAAGAAATTAATTATAATATTATCTAAAAATAGTGATAAAACCCATTTTTTAATAAATCTTAATTGGAAGAGTAAAATAACTTTAGAATGACTGGGTTCTTATTACATAAAAATTTAACATTTTGTTATTGATTATTACATTTATATAGGTTTCATAATTTAGTTCCTTATATTAAAACCATCCAATTCAAGGTATATGTTATAACGGTTAAAGAGTGAAAATATTTCATGGTTTTTTATGTCCAGTATTGTGTGTTATATACACTATCAAACATAGTGTTATTTTAAAAAATATCAAGGTGTTACATAAAGAGTGTATAAACCTCTATCATAGGTATTTATATAGTATTTAGACTATATTCATTCATTTTTTATGCAATGATGATGTCACCAATAATTTTCATTTTGAAAAACAATCATCGATATTTCAAACTATTGGATGACCAGTTGGAAGGAGCTCAAATTTTACACTGACTGAATTGGAGTTAAAACAAGATCATAGATATATTATAAAAAATATTTTTGTTTAATATCCATTTATAAAAGAATCTAAATTCAATAAAATGATATAACTAAGGGATTAACCTCGAAACTAGATAGGATTAAAAAAATATAAATAATAAAAAGATTTTCAAATGGGTCATTTATCTTTTAAGTTCATATTGATATTCATATTATTGAAAGGGTTTTATCTTGTATATATTAAAATTAATAACTTATATCTTCATGTGTAGATAATTAATACTTAAAGTCATGATGAAAAGTCAGATTTTTTCTGGCTCGAGGTCCTCTATGGATTTCTAATAGATTCAATGTATACAATATTTTTGGCTTTAGGTTTCATAAAATTAATTATGGATAATGTTTGAATACTCAAAATAGTGGTTTATTTAAAATTTTTTAGGTGGGTACTATGGAATTTTTTTTGATAAAATTAAATAAATCTATTATGGGATAATTTCAGTTGTCTTATTCATATATAAACTGGTAATCATTAATTTCGGTATAACAAAAGATTTTATAGATTTTACTTCTACCAACTTATCCCACATGATCCATAATGATGAGTGGTAATAAAATGTTCCATTTATCATTGATTCATAAGATATGATAGTTTATTATGTGAATTATAAACTAAATTATGGTTATAGAGATTTTGTGTACTTAAATTAGAGAGGATTGTGTGATATAGATGAATATTCTGAATTTGTACTTTGTGATAGTAAAAATCATTAATCAAAAAACATTACTAGTTTCTCCCCAAATTATTAAAGTAATATAACTTTTAATAGAAGGTGAAAATAAATTACTCTTCATGGTGGATTTTGATAAAAATGTGTACAATAATAGTTGTGATAATTGAATGTATAAATTAGTAATTAAATTATATTAATATTTCAAATATTTTTTTGTTTTATAAAAATATAATTTATTTAAGATTTATAAATATTTTACTTCTAATTTTTTCTCGTTGAATATATTCTAATCCATTTAAATTGTAGGAATACTAAGCATAAATAAATTTTAGGATCCTTGTTGATCATTATCACAAAGCACACTCCCATTACTTTCACCTTTAGTGGATCGAAGTGATTCTTCTATACCAAAGACTTTTAGAAATCCACCAGCTTCCCCAGATGAAATTTTTGGAACAATGTATGATGCACCACTGATGGTGGATCATTTGGTCACTCCTACATATAAGCGATTTATGGGATCTACCATTATCGATATATATTTCATTATAGAAAAAAATAAATTTTTTTATTAAATTTTAAATTTTTTAAATCAAAAAAGAATGAAGGAATATAAAATAAAAATATGAATATAATATATTTATGAGGCCTAAAATAATTCTAAATTACCATTACATTTACATTTATACTAGTGCCGGTTTGTGTTTCTACTAAAATATATAGATTTATTCTTGGGTAGTTATCTTATAATATTGTGAGATATATACCTAATTATAACTATTGGAGAAATATTCCCATATTTAGGAAAGAATTTTGTGTTTGAAAACCAGTTAAACTTTATAATAGTTTAATATTTAATGATGACTAATTTAAATAATATGAGTAAAATAATAAATATAATTATAATTTTTTCTAAATTTTATTTCCAAATGTTTTTTCATTTTGATGACCACAATAATATTTCACAAACATGGGATAAAAAACTTTGGGTAAGAAATGGAGAGACACAAAGAGAATATTTTGGAACAAATTTAATAGCACTTCTTTGATCACTTGATAAATATAGGTGAATGTTCTTAACAACATTTCTTGTGAGAAGTGGAATTTATTTGATGATATTAACAGCCATTAATCTCATAAGGTATTATAATTTTCTATAGTATCATAGTAACATAAAAACTATAAAATTATAATATATATTAATGATTTAATTTTTATGAGAATTATCTCAAAAATATAATAATTAATGATTGATAATCCATTCCTCCTATCACAAGGTCATAGAGTTTTTATAAAAAAAGAGAGATATATTTTTTGTTTTGTTAATTATTATTTATTTCATTTTATTATACCTAAATGATTTATTATCATATATATATATATGTATATATATATATATTCTATAAATGTTCATGATTTAGGACACCTGGTTGGACGAACTGAGATGTTGATTAATGTTCATCAAAACCCAAATGGATGTGTCACGAGTAAACCTACTAGAGATATTGTAGTAAGTATATTTCATTAACATTTAATGCCATTTAATTAATATAATAACATCAAAAGGAAAAAATATTATATTATTTTAAAAAAGTTCAGATAATTTATAAAACCAATGTTAAAATTTTTGTATCAACATGTAAAAATTCAAGAAGCATGGAAGGAGAAATGTGCATATTCAATGTACATTTATTAGCATCATATATCTTTAATCGTTTTAGGTATGTCGCATCTCAGACATATAAAGAGGATGGGTTTTGGGTCTATTCCATCAATTATAATTGGTAGCACATTTTCATCACTTACAGTTACACCATTTAGTGGGGGTTCATATAGATTAATTGATAGAGAATAATAGAGGGAAATTTTATGGATGAATGAAAATGATAAAGAACATAACTCCTATAAGATAAAACAATATTAGTGGTAATAAGTAATGTAAAATTCCGTAGTTTCTTTAGTAAAGATGATGATGGACATAGTTCCTAAAGGAATTTGTAGTCTTATAAATCATCCAAAAAAGATATATTTTAAACTCAATCTTTGAACAAGCCTTATAAACTATTTTACCTATTTCCATAATTATATTTTATCATTTTTGAGAAACTTAGATGTGGGGGAGTTTTAGTAATATTAAATCTATGTTCCATTTGAATTATATTGTAATGTATTTATGAAGTATTAGGAAAACTGTTTTTGAATCATTTGGGACATGTATGACTCGACAACACATAAATCTATGTGGTAGTTTGATAATGATTTCTGTAAATACATTTTGATAATTTTAAAACTATGAAATGTTCATGTAATAGTAAAAAACCAAGACCAACACATTGGATTAGTGTAAAATCAAATGAATAATTCCTTTAAATTATTTTTCACATGTATGATATGTCAAATCATCGATCTAACAAGTATTATGCTAATAATTACTCTATAAGTAGTTTTAAAATATTAGATTCTTTAAAAACATCCCTTAAGGGTGTGGGTCAAAACCAATAATAGAACCTTAGAATGAAGTGAAATCATAGGAAAATTAATATAGCTTAATTTTTAATTGAATCAACAGAATCCACATTAATCCAATTAAAATTTTTCTTGAGATAAAAATAATTTTTTTACTATTCTGAAACAAGAAGAAATGTGTGTAATTTTTGAAACCATTTAAAATGACCGTAAAATGTTTTCAAATACAGGGAAAAATATAATCAAATTATTTATGATGTGTATTTTCAGATAAAACAACAAATCAATATATGGTGTGTTATAAACGACTAAATAAGCTATTTTTAATGATGCTAATGCCTATAAAAACATACACCATGGGGAAAAACTGATAAAAACCTTATATTTCCTTGAAATCATAGGAAGATAATCATAGAATTATTTTTGAAATTAAAAAAATAAACCAACATTAATCTAAATTGTCTCTTACTTTGGATTTCTATAAACACATTTGTTTTGTTTTAAATCACAAAAAAATACATGTAATGATATAAACATTAAAAAAGACTATTATATTTACATAAAATCATATGATAACTCTCTTTTTATCATTTTTACATTTAAGAGTATAAGAAATATCAATATAACATTTAGTGTACTCCAAATGTTTGAATAGGTAGTTTTTAATTATATAAAATCATTTAAAAATTAGTGTTTTGGGTCTAAAGAAAAGAAAAAAACCTTATAGTGACATAAAATCATAAAATAATGACCTCATATTGATTTATGAAGTGTAGGATCTAACTCCACATAAAATTAAGTGGTGGTCTTTTCAGGATGACTGTAAACATATTTTTAGTGATTTATAACTCTAAAACATTCTTGTAACAATCAAAACCAAATAAAACGACCTCATATAGTTTTGAAATCATATTAAAACTCACATTGAATTATCTTTTAGTTATATGAGATGATATAACATCAATATAATGTGTTTTTTTCTTAAAAGGACTTAATATTACATTTTTAAAAAAATAATCAAAGTCTTTAAATATATGCCCTGGGTGATCAAAAATATGAAACTTAAATTTTATTGGATTTAAATAATCGAGAAACTCCCATATAAGTTTTTTTTTGAATTTTAGGTACTAGTTCCAAATCAATATGATTTTTGAATTCCTAGGGATGATAATAAACACATTCTTAGTGTTTTAAAATTACAATAGTAGTGTGTAATGGTAAAAACTTTAGAAAATTATTTTGGAATGATAAGAAATCAATGAAAAACTTTTGTTGAGTTATTTTAGATGTGTATGATTAAATGACACATCAAATTAATGTTTGGTAAGATCAGAATGAACCAATAAGTCATTTTAATTGATATCAAGGTCTTTAAAAACATGTGTCAGGGGATCAAAATATAGAAAACATTATTGAATTAATGAAAAATAAAACTAAAACCACTATAGAAGTATTTTTGAAATGTGGTAACTTAATCCACATCCATCCAATTGGATTTTTTCTTGGGATATCCATAAACACATTTTGTGTATTTTAAAACTTGAAAAAATTAATTTAACGATCAAAAACATAATAAAAAACATCTCATTAGCATGAAATCACTCTATAATAATATTTGAATCATCTGTGACATCTATGAGTAGACAAAATATCAATCCAACATGAAGTTTATCGAGATGGTCCAATAAATATTATTTAATGACATAAAATTCTTCTAAAACATGTCGTTTGTGGTCCAAATATATAAGATTACCTTATAATTCCTTAAAATACAAAAAATGTTTCCATATATTTTTAATGAAATATAGTAACACACACTACATCAATCAAAGTGGAGGTTTCCTTAAGATGTATGAAAATGAATTTTTAATTTTTTTAAAACACTAAAACATTAATTTAATGGTCTAAACCATAGATAAAATATTCCCTATAATTTAATGATTGGAAAACAATATTTAAATTATTTTTTAAATATATGAGAAGAAAAAACATCAACCCAAATTATAGTGTGATCAGAATAATGTAATAATTAGTTTTAAAATATTCTAATGGATTTGAAAAAATTACTTAAGGGGTGAAAACAAAAAAATACCAAATATCCAACTGAAATAATAGGAAAAATTATTCATAATGATTTTTAAAATATACTCACTAGCTCTATGCCAATCTGATTTTTTATTCTCTCATGATGAGAATAGGCACAATTTTAGTATTTTAAAATTATAAAACCTATGTGTAATGGTCATAAGCATATAAAATAAACATGAAATGACATGAAATCAAGATAAAAATTTAATTGAACTATTTTATATGTTTATGGGAAAATAACAATTTGACCTGGTGGGTACTGTGCTTTGGATTACTCAATAAAAATATTTTATAGGTATCAAAGTCTTCAAAGATATGGGTTGGTTGGTAAAACAGTATAATAAAACCTGATATTACCATGAGATGATAGGAAAACCATCATATTTTTTTGAAATATAAAATTTAGCTATAGATAAATACATGTTTCAATTTTCTCAGTATGCCTATTAATGCATTTTTTGGGTTATAATACTCTAAAATTTGAGTGTGGTGATCAAAACCATAGATAAATACCTTATATTTCTGTGAATTCATAGGAAAAAATCCATGAATTATATTTTACCTGTATGAGTAGATGATACATCAATTCAATGTTTTGGGGTTCTCTAAATGTATGAATATGTCTGTTTTAATGAATCAAATATCTTAAAAGGCATGTACCAGTTTGTTAAAACTAGGAAGACAACCTCAATGTTCCATGAGATCATATATATTTGAAATTATATTTATTTTCAAAATTTAGAAACTTACTTCACATAAATTCGAGTGGAGGTTTTATTGGAATATTTGTAAACACAATTTTATTGTTTTAAAACTCTAAAACTTATGTATAATGGTAAAAACCACAGAAAAATACTCATATTGATCAAAAATTAAATTATATATGTCTATAAATTATTTTGTAGGGGTATAATCTTAAGAAATATCAATCCAACATCTGATTGTCTCTTAATGAAATAATAATTTTATTTAAAAGATATCTATGGATTAAAAAACATGTATTTAGGGGTGAAAATGATGAAAATTACCTTATATTAGAGTGAAATTAGATAAAAATGAAAATATACTGATCAGTGAAATATAGGAACTAAATCCAGTTCAAAAATATTTGTAGTTCTCTTGTAATGACAATAATCCCATTTTTTTGTATTAAAACACTAAAACATATGTGTAATGGTAAAAAATTTAGAAAATGACTTTGGAATGATGTGAAATCATGAGACAACTATATTTGAATTATTGCTGATATCCATGAGTAGATAAAACATCAAAATAATGTTTTGTGTGCTCAAAATAACTAAATATATTGGTTTTATAAATATTAACGTGTTTAAAAACCTTTTCCATGTGGTCAAAAACAAGAAAATGACATTTCATTTCCATGAAATAATAGCAAAACCAACATAGAATGATTCTAGAAATGTAGTAATTGATACTATATAAAATTATCTATGAAAAGATAATATATTATTTCTTATCACACAACACACTAATTTAAAAACCGCTAAAATTATTATAAACTTATCTATTTTAGGTTTTGAGAGTTAAATAATATCTTAAATCAGTAATTTTGAGTTCTTTATGTCTCATAAGTGAGTTTGAATTCCAATATCTTTAATTATATTTGAAACTTCATTTAATCTATGATATGTAGGCTGATATATTATTATTTTTTCATTGATATTTCATATTTTTAATTTAGAATATAATAAATTTTATGTTATTTTTTTTGAATATATTATTTTCCCATTATATTTCATATAACATTTCATAATTTTTCTATTCTATAAGGAATGAGGTATACGTTGATAGTAGGAATGTTTTTGAACGTTCATATTTATGACACTCTTAATAAGGAATTCATGATGGGTTACTATTTTCATGTTAAGGATAAACATTACCCTTGATTCTACTTAAATTATTATTTATTATATTCAATTATTCTTATTTTTATCTTGATTTTTTAAAGTTGATATTATGATGATATGTACAGTTTCTCATATGATGAGTGTATCTATTGATGTGATCTGATATAGTGGAGGTGGAGAGTTGGACGTGATGGTCATGGGTTGATGCTAGATGTTGGACTTATTCTATATGAATATGATTAATGATCTTACAGCCGATGTGTTTAGTATGGATATAAGACGAATAATTGAGTATATATGAATGATAGATGTATGACTATGTTTTCTATATATGTATGTTCTTAATTAATTAATATTTTGTTACATTTTATGTGATTTATTTATTTTTATTTATTTTTTAATATAAGATATAGTGGTGGTTTCTATAAACTATCACTAAAATGAAACACTGGTGTGACTTATAAAAACATTACTTCTATGAAATTCCAAAAAAATTATTTGTTTAAGTTCATGTAAATGACAAAAAAAATATAAAACTATATTTTTTAAAAGTGGTTAATTTATTTTCTCAAAATTTAGTAAATATTCAATTTCATGATAAAAAACTACCACTAAATGAATAGAAAAATAATCATTCAAAATGAATAAAAACACATATATAAACCATAACTAAATAATTATAACTACCATTCTTTATTTTCTACCATGAAAAATGAAATAGATTTTTTATATGGTGAAAATTGGTTTCTAGACCTTTTAGAGCACTGTTGGTAGAAAAAAACCAATGCACGTCCTTATCTATTATAGGGAATTATATAAGTTTCTATGAAAATGAATCTATATTAATTATTATCTATGATTTATAAGAAAAAAAAACATGTGTCCAATTTTGAAACTATTCTATAAAAATTTTGTTAAATGAAAAATTAGCCTCATTTTTTAGAAAAAACAGCTAAAAATATTACTAATGATATATTTTTTTAGACACACTCTTTAGCCTAAATAAAACTATTGTTGTGTCACTTATAATAGAACAACAATGGTTCTAGAAAAATAACCTTAAATTATGACATGATTTTTCTTTTTGAACAAACTTTAATGGTGAATTATTAGTCAGGGTTACATGATCTTAAAAGGCATGATAATAGTCCTTGTCACATAATTGTTATTTGGGTATCCAACACCCTATACCTATATTAGGACCTCAACCCCCAATTTTCAAGACAAAATAAGAAGTGAAGATGAAAAATCATAAAAAAACTAAGAATAATGAATCTATTACAAAGATTCCCAAGCATTCTACTTGGGAAGAATCTTCTCTTGGTTATATTAGTTAGGATAAATAAACTTCTCAATAGACCAACCTATAACTCATTGGCCTAAATAAACCCACAATGAAGTTATTTCTAAATTCACCATGGAGGTCCATGATGCTAGAATTTGAATGGTACCATGAAGATACCTATCAAACAACCATGTTTTAACCAATTAATTTGGAAAATATAGAGAACCCCTAGATCCCCATTTCTGGACCAGCATAAATTGGGGTGTCGAAATACCCGACAACATTTTAGAATAAGTAATCCACACCCAATAATACGGATATTTCCACTTGGATACCCCTTTAACATTGGTTATTTAATTGGCCTAATTAATTTTCCCAAAATACAATGTTGACATTGTTTAGCACAAATCAAACACTATTATGTCCCATATATCTAGGAATCCAACTACGTGTAATCCCTAAACATATCCTCACGGATAAAGATATATGACATAAATATTATGGTCCTCTTCAATGCTGTAATCCATGATTATATTCTCATTGATGATCTCATCCACATTCCCAATAAAATAGTCATGAACATTATGGGACACCTACTTGGACAAGAGTAGCCTTTTAACATAAAACTCAATTTTGGAGGCATTTCACAGATTTATGCTTGTAAAAATAGTAGAATAAATGATATCCAAAAAACCATATATTTTAGATATCATTGTATGGTTTTATATGACTGGGTGCAAATCCCAAAAGGATAAAGAAATAAAATGTTATAGTTGTTTGTAGTTGAATTTGACTTTCATCTTCTCAGAAAACATTTATAAAGTTATAATACTAATTATTACTAAATTTTAATCTGATATGATTATATTTTAGTTCATAATAGTTGATTTGAGAGGATATAGTGCATAAATTTATGGTCATTTGAAACTAATGTTCTATTTTTAACTTCTCTTAGAACATTAGTTAAGTGAGGAAGTTTAAGCCATAACTTTAATACATATATTTGTATGTGTGTGTTTCTATGTTTTTTTATATGTAAAAATATATATATGATCGTTAATAATTATTAATTTGAAATTAATAATTAATAACTAATAAGTAATTAATACATTCCAAATAATTAATATTAATTATAATAATTAATAATTATATTAGTGTTTGATTAGTTACTGACTAATAATTATTAATAATGATTAGTTAAATTTAAAAAATGAATATAATATTAAATATTAAATAATTAATAATTAATAGTTAATAATTAATAATTAATAATATAAAATTAATTAAAAATTAATAATATAAATTTAATTAAAAATTAATAATTAAAAAATAAATATTACTAATTAATAATTAATAATTAACAACTATTAAATAGTTAATAATTACTAGGGAATACATAACTAATAATTATTAATTAATAACATAATTAATAATTAATTTTGTATTTAAATAAATAATAAATAGTAATTATAAATAAGTAATAATAAACTATTATCTATTAATTAATCATCTAAAAAATATTAAAAAATAATTATTAATAAAAATAAAAATTATTGAATACAAAATATTTAAATAAATAATGAATTAATAATTAAATTTGTGGTGGTTTTTAAAAAAATTAATTAAAATTAAGAAGCCAATAAAAAATAAAAAATTAATACTTAGTGGTGGTTTTGGATATCATTAAAAAACTTATCACTAAATAGTGATGGTTTCTAAAAAACTATTTCACATTAGTGATAGTTAACTAAAACCATCTCAAAAAAAAATGAAATAATTAGTGGAAATCATAAAAACTTATTTTAATGATATATTTCCTTTAGTGTCACCTTTTTTAGATACTGAGTACTTACTTACCCCTTAACATCATTTTTACCAGTTGACTCTTGATTCATAGGATTTTTATTTTCATTTTATGATATTTCTTTCCTATTGTTTTGACTTATACATTTCTAAATTTTTATGGATTTTATTGACACAATCTTAATTTTCTTGAGCCAACCTATTTTCCCTTTTATAATATTCTTCTAATATTGATATATTATCTCCCTTCATGGTATCTTATTTTATTATCTACTTATTTATTGGGAAATTAAATTATCATCTCCAGATATTCTTCCTTGATTAATTTATTATTTTATAAAAATATGAAAGTGTTAAGAATAATTGTAATTCTCTATATTTTCTTTTTAATTGTGGTTTATGTACTTTTTTAGAAGAATGTTTTTACTATCCTATTTTGGAAAATAAAAATGTAATCATTTATAAAAAATTTATAATTATATATAAATATTAAAAATAATATTTTATAATTATTTATCTTTTTTGGGTTTCATTAAAAATGATTATAAAAAATTTCAATGGTATATATTCCCCCAATTTTTTAATTTTTATGATTTACTAAACATTTATTATATTTATCCTTCCCTTCCTTTTCATGGTCCCATTATGAAATATTATTATCAAAACGAAATATATAGAAAATTATTATTTTCACCTTTACTTAAAATGATTTGGAATGTGACTTATAACATCATTTTTATAAAAATATTACAAATATTTAAATAAAATTGTTTTCATGCTTTCACAACCATTTTATTCTACATTTAATATATATATATATCTCTTATGTAGTTCTATTTCTTGTACCTCACATAAAAATTTCTTATTATATAATTCATTGAGTTTATTTAATTTTAGCTATCAAACAATCCAATTATTGATTTCTTCTAATGTGAAAAAATTGGAAAATGTTATGAAAAAACATTTTACTTCCATGAGTCAATGAATCATTAATATATGATTAACATCATTGGGTACATATATTTATGGTTTTCAATTATGTTATAGGTGGGTATGATATATCTCCCCAGGGAATTTGGTATAAATTTCTATCTAATGACATAATTATGTTTTCTTTACATACATGATTTGGGTTAGATATATTCAACAAAAATTACGTGGACATAATTGTGCACATTTATTTTCAAAAAGTAGTGTAGAGACGTGATTATGATCAGATATGTTCAAAAAAGTAACTCTACGAATTATTTTAGTTTGATATTTTCAAAAAATTATGATTTACCATTTCATATTTTTGTTACAAATTATTATTCTCGTTGTCTCATGTTCCACAAATTTCTATTCCATTAAATGTGTTAGGAATCCCTGAAAATTATTTTATGATTCTATGCTACTATTATGTATTATATGATATTATATGATAATTTAAAAACATTTATGACTCCATATTAATTTTAATATTGTATTTATCCCTTTCTTATGTTTTTCCAAATATTTACAAACTAATTTTCTCCCTAACTCCATAATAATATTATTCCTTCTGTAATAATTTTATATCCCCCCATTCTCTTAATATCCATTATCATAGAAAATTATATTTTTTAATTTTTTAATTAAGTGATCATGTATGGATAATGTTGTGGGAGATCTATAAGAATATCTTTGTAATAATATAGTAATGATGTAAATCTCTACATATTATAAACATATAGGTTCTGTGGTGTGATTTATTAATGAGATGAAACAATTAGCCATGTAATTGATATAAACTATATGAAAGTTATTATTTTTTCATTTCAATAATAAATTCACACACAATGGATGATTTATATAAGATATTATGGAGGGAAAACATATATATTTAAACCAAATATCATAAAAAAATAAAAAATAATAATAGAATATGAAAGAAAAAAATACAGTGATCACATCCACATAATACATCATTAATATATAAGGAATCTTTTTCTAAAGTTTTCTAATCTCATTAACTGAATAAAATCAATGAACATGGAATCATGATGTATCATTTAGTTACACTAATCAAATAATGAATAACATTTATAAACACATGTGTTACACCACCATAACAATTCATCACTTGTCATGTGGGTTATTTAAAGGGATTCCACTAGATAATGAAATTTCTAAAACCCAATGTAAATGTTAAGATCTTATCCCACCTTCATTTAAATCATTATCCACCGATTATTAATTACATATCCAGTGTATTAATATAATTATTTTATTTTAATTAACATTTTAAATTCTTTTCAATCATTAACCAAAATTTGTATAACATTATCATAGAACCCATATAGTATTATTGGTTGTTTTTAATGATGTATAAAACAATATATAATCAATATACCATTTTATTTTATATACCATAGTGTATTTAATCAAAAAATTAACCCCTTCATTAGATCACATGTTTCAAATATGTCCCAATAACATATATTACTCCATTATATTACTTAAAGTGTTATGAGACATTTAAAAGAACATAATTAATATAGATGAGTCATAAAAATCATATGAAATTTTAATCTACTATATGTCACACGGAAAAAAGAATTTATTATGTTTTGGAAATTATTAACATTATGTGTAAAAAGATTTATATAAATAGGGATTCTTTAAATTCAATCATCCTTATGAATAATTTCACATGAAGTTATATCTTACAAATACTATTTTTGTATGTTTTTTAGATAAAAAATAATTCCCTATTATTTTTTACATCTTTTATCATTCTTATATCCTATAAAAACACATAAATAACTTATTATAATGGATAGAAACATCAACCTTATATTATAAAAAATGATAACATGTAGCAACTAGGGTTATTCAGGACATTATGTCATGAGTTTATGGATTTTATAGGTATATAGAGAGAGTTTCAAGGTGGTCAAGAAGACAAGGAATAGATTCTAAATCTCTGATATTCAAATTTCTAGTGTTCGAAGCCATTGTCTATTCAGTTTTGGCGTAGTTTTCATGGGAATTTGGCTATTTTTAAGAGTTTATGTATTTAAGGTCTAGAATGGATTTTTTTGAGTGATATTCTTTTCTGTGGTGTTTCTCCATGTCATGGTGGATATGTTTTGGTGGAAGTGGTTCTAGGGTGACAACATGTGGAGATCCCATGTGGAAAAAAGTGGTATAATTCTAATTTTGGTCCCCATGGAGTTGGATAAGACATATTTATTGAATAGTCTTATGGATTCTACCATTTTCATTATTTGGTTACAGTATTTGGGTATCATCACACTACATAAATGAGAGTTTTAGTGAGCATGTCATATGTGGTATTTCCCTACAGGTAATGAGGAATGTTGAAAAAACCATGTTTTTGGACATGATGGTGCTAAGTTGAGGAATAGTTAGGTTTAACAGTTTTTTTAAATTAAGAGGGTGTATCCTTCATTCCATGGTATGATACATGGAATGTTTAAAATGGAGACTGAAATTTCTTGAAATCATGGTGGGTCATCAAAGGGAAGTTATTCTTGGGGTCATCCGGAACATGTTTCGTATAAATCGGGAATTGTATTGGTCAAGCATGTTTTTAGAAGTAATGTATGACCACATAGCTCATGGGGAGATAAACATTTAATATAGACATCATCTTGGAATAATATTTGACCAAAGAAACCATAATCATTGTTGAAGTCACCATTTAATAGTATATTCCCATTGTATTTTCTATATAAACAAAGGGTTCAGAATCCATGTGTTTGGTTTCTATTCCCTTTCTTTTAACCCTAGTAAATTTCAAATTTCTATTGGGTTTCCTTGTTCACCCCTTTGTAGATCTTAAAAACCCAAATCATATAATTAAATCTTCCTCAATTCAAGGTTCCTCTGTTATCTTTATTCTCTATTTCCTCTATACTTATTACTCCACATTGGTTACATAAGTGATGTTTATTTATTTTTGATGATATATATGCATGTTTTGATGGTAATTTATCATGTATAGGTCTTGAGGTGGTCTCTTTTGAGTGTGTAAGTGGTGTAATATTATCTCTCTAGTTTTTAAATTTGTTCCCTTCAATATTCACATTAAATTAGGGGTTTTCAACTTCTCCCTTATATTTATTTTCATATGTGGGACTATAATGTATTTATTTTTATTGGGTAATTTTTTTGAATTAGAATAATAAATATAATTAATTGGATTAAATGAATTGAATAGGAATACAAATATATTAATATTATCTTTATTGGATTCTATGATTTTGTATATGTGTTATTGTTTCACATTTTTTTTATTTTTCTTGTTTAATCATTTTTTATTATATATTTATGTGAATCACTTTATATAATGTACTAATAATTTATCTATGTTAATGAAAAGTTGGATTCACAAATATGAAATTTATTATTGTTGATCTTCTATTTTAAGTGAAAAATAATCATAGTATCATTTTAAGAAGAGGTTAGTTTATGAGAATTGTAAATAAATTTGGTTTTCATTGATTCTATGTTTTTTTGACATTGTGATTAGTGTGACCTTGGTGGTGTTTTCTTTGGGTCTGAGTTTCCATGTTTAATAATGGGATATATGGTTTCTTTTGCGATAGTGGTGATTGGGATTGGTTTATATCATAGGATGTTCTGGTATGGATGTTTTTGTGAGAAGGGAATGTATTTGTTGTCAAAGTAGTGGTTATTGGCATGTGTTGTGAGGTGGTTTGTGTGGTAGTTAATTGTTTTCTATGTTATTTTGTTATAGGATCCTGGTGGTGTGGAATATAGTGGTGGTAATAATGAATACTTTAATGGATGTATATATAAGAATTGAATAATATATGGGTTGTTAATTAATTTTTTTTCTTGTAATGAATAGTCTGACATTATAGCAGAACATTAATGGAATAATTAATCTAATGTGGCTTCTAAAAATATAGATCAATAATGGGAAATTATATGACTGAATGGAATAATTTTAAATAGATCAATGGATCTTATACATGGAAATTAGGTGTTGGATTTTGTTATAGGATTCGAATATGTTTCTATCAGACAATAGTGATGATGTTGTTGTCATTATTTAGTGTGGAAATTATACAATGATATTAACACATTGGTTAAGGTTTTTTTCTTTATATATAATATATTTTCCTACTAATTTCATACACATCCCAGTCAAGTTTAATAACCCCACAAATGGAAAAATGAATTCAATTCCAAGTGTTTTAACCAACATATAGTTTAGTGATGGAAAAAATGAACTACTACCACCTCTTTCCTACTCTCCTATCATAATTAGTATTAGTTTTGATGTCCTTATGTTATGACACATGTTTTATGATGACCAATTTTAGAGTACATTTTTATATGTGATGGGTAGTTAGATTTAGGTTGTGTTATATGGTTGGGGTCGGGCATGTTTGGAAAAGGGGGCTGAGTTGGTTTCATTCAGGTTCATGATACCCTATTATGATAATGATGATGTATATGGTATTTTTTATATGATGTGGTACATCATACATTGTGATTTTAATGAAGTGTATATAGTTGTGATGTGGGATGTGTAAATTTAGTTATATTAAAGGGATGATATTACCATGTTGTATTTCACCGGGCGTGCAAATGAAAAATATTCAGGGAAGTGGTTATGGGGTTCCTTATTGTTATATTCCTCATCAATATGTAACTATACTTGGACCCGCTATTATGTGAGTGATATTTGGTGAGGCAGTGTGTGTTTAACCTGATTTAAGTTCTTATTGGTTATACTATTTAATCATTAAATATTTATTTTTCTTCATAACTATTTTTATGATACATATTGATGATGATAATTTAGAGTATACATGAATTATCACCTATCTCTCCATATTAATATATTTTTTAGTTTCTGGGAGGGTTTTTGTTATTAATATAGACATTACTAGATCGTGTATTAGTGCTATGCTTGGAATCAATGTAATAATAGTTATTTAATTATTTTATTGTGGGTTTTTTATTCGGTATGATACTAATGTACCGTGATATATTTTTTATAGGTTAATACATCCCATTTTTTGGTTTTATACAGTCGGTTATAGTCACCTAAAAATCTCCAATTAGAGTTGAGATTCATGGGTCATTTTTTTGTACATTATATGAAAAAGAGGGGTTCTCAGTAGGGGAGAAACGTTATAGAGTGGTATCAAAGCTATAGATGATTGTTTGGATGGAGAATAGAGATGGAAAATGATAAAGACTGCTTAGGTTTATTTGGGAATCAATATTAGTTTAACATATTTAGTTACGTAACATTTTATAAAGACCATGGAATAGACAATTAGGGACCCCTATGCCATAATTCATGTTCCCTAAGATTACTAACCACCCAAGATGATATAATTATATTTTTGGGGTAGATGCCTAATAGAGGTATATAAAACATTGTTATTTTATCTTATTTATGAAATGGGGTGATTTTGGAAATCTAAAATGGATCTGATTAAATGTTATTAAAGAAATTCCAAGATACCAGGCTTAGGATTATACTTTACATCTTGTAAATATGTATATATTCTACTTTCCACGATTTTTTAGGTTACAAAGGTGAAACATGTTGATTCTATTAACTGTATGAGGGTTGATCAGATTGAGGAAAATAATTCTTGGAGGAAGAAACTACATTAATTTAAGAATAAGATATTAGAGAAATGTGAGGGGAAAAAATTAAATTTAAAGATGGAAAAATATATTGAGAATCTTATGATTTCCTTAATTTTTATTTATTCTTGAGAAGAGTATAGGGTGACACTATTTTTTTGTTAGATTATATGGTTTGTGCTTGAGTGGTGGATCTTATTCCACGGTGACCACAATGAGGTAAAGGAATTAAGGAATAATTTCCAATGAGAATTCTATGTAATATAACTTTCATTGATGATGAAGATAAGAATAAGATAGGGGTTTATCCCCATTTAACAGTGGATCCTGAGTGAATGAAAGAAAAGGATTATATTGAAGGACATTCTCTCCATTCCCTGGATCATTTCTTAGATGTAATGGCCATAGTGTAACATTTATAGGATTCACTGTGTTCTACTATTTGGTAAGAGTTATCCAATTTATGATTCCTATATATTGAGAGGTGGAGATGAAGGTGGAGGTGACCATGGGCATGAATGCATAGCTATAATCATATTAAAAGGGGAGTCTTCATGGACTCCCAAGGATCATAAATACAAATGGAGGGAAACATACATCAGGTCCATCAAGGTTATGACCTATAGGGAGTTGTCCACAATAATATTCCTTGAAATTTTCTAGTGCTAGTAGTTCCATTACACCAACTGGGATCATTGGTCTTGTGTAATTATTTTATGGAGGTCATGGTAACTATCAATTTTAATTCTCAACCATTCATGGTGGTATGTGTGGTGTAAGTGAGAATATTTTTTCATCTACTGTAGTAGATTATATATTGGCCTTATCATTAGTTTTATCAACATGTTATTGTTCTATTATGGGGATATATATTGTGTATGAAAAATCCCCATGACATCTACTATATATAGGGACATAATGGTGAGAATGAATGTGAATGTGAATGATACTAGGGTCTGTGGGTAAGAGGAGAGAGGCATGGTAATTTTCTTTCCATGAAGATGATTACATTATTTGGGATAAAGGATATCTGAGGTACCATTTTCTTTTTCTATACCATATCCCTTACTTTATTAATTATGGAGAATCTCACTCCTTCATTACATTCAAATTATTATATGTCTTGGGAAACAAAGGGGATACATACCTTGTTCCCCTTCTATTGACTATGATAGTTAGAGGCCATTAAATTATACTTTATTTTTGTTAGGGTTTAGAGGTGTCGTTAATATAGAATCATTTGGTTAGTTATTTTTTCTTACTATAGATACAACCATAATATATCATCCTTAAAATGTAATGGTGGTATTCTATGCTTGTAGTTTTTTATTGACTCTGGGGTAGTGTATAAAAATTCAATTTTGAAGACCAATATATAGTTTTTTGGTGAGAGGGATCATACAATGTGTTATAGGATTCTAGAGTCACTTTATTCTCAGATATCATATTTTCCATTGTGTGTGAAAGATGTGCATGTGGTGAAGTTTCCTAGAGTTATCTTGGAGTTCCCATATGATTTCCCTGATGAACTATTAACACTACCCCATTTATTTGATATCAAATTTGGGATATAGTTATAACCAAATAAGTATCTAATTTCAATGGACTTTTATTAGATAAATTCTCAGTGCTATAAGATTTTATGTTTCAAATTAGTGATTTAATGTATATGGTTTCATCCATCATAGTTTGTATCTTTGTGGGAACTGTAGTGTCATACTCTAGGAATGATAATGGATGTATAAAGTATTGTATACAATACTAGTGGATAAATTAGGCGATAATGAATAAATGTTATCCCTTTGAAAGGACATATTATTTTTTTGATCAATTGATGAGAGCTAGATGTTTTTGAACATCAAACCAAGGTCTGGGTATTAGTAAATGAGTGTGAAGGTGGAGGATAACCCAAATACTACATTCATGTGTCATTAATGTAACTTTTTGTTCATGGATATGATATTTAATATATTTAATACCCCAAATATTTTCTTATGACTCAAAAAATCTATGATTCATGAGTTCCTAGATTAGTTCATGACAGGGTTCATTGAATACAGTCTCTTGTACTTGAAGTTAGTGGATAATCAATCTATGTATATTAAACCTAGTTTATATATCCTTACTTACTATAATACATATTTAATGTTTTATACGATTTGTTTTATATACATGAGGTTCATTTTCTTGGGAATTTGGTGTCTCATAATGAATTGTTAGTGAATCCTATGAAGATTGAGGTAATAATTTATTTGGAAACTCCCAAGAATTTTTTTGAGTTATGTAGTTACCTTGGTCATATGGGTTATTATTAGACGCTCATGACTAACTTACCTTGGGTTAAAAGAACATTGAAATACTTGAATAGGAGTAACATGGGGTTTTTGTAGAAATATAAGTGTAAAAAATTTAGCCTTCATAAAGGGGAAATTTATCAGTGCACTGATTATTCATTCATATAAGATGAAATGATACTTGATGTTTTTTTGTGATTATTTTTATATCGATTTGGGTTGCATATTTTTATAATATAGGATGAAAATTAATTATATGTCTAAGAATATATGTCCCCCAAGAATTATTATTCCATTAATAAACTTTTTTTGTAGGTGGTGGTGTTTTCTTTAATGAAATGATAGTATTACCTCATCAACTTACAAATTTTTTCTTCTAAGATCACTTGTGGTTAATGTATATTTTATCTCTATGGGATTTGGATATTTTTCAACATAGGTGGGTGTAGTTATTGCAATAATACTAAATTTTGATCATATGAACCCCTATGAGAGGGAATATTGTTGTTGATTCACTCATTATAAAGTCATAGATATATATTGTTTGGGATTCCATTAATTTATTTATTATAGTGAAGAAAATTATAGAGATACGTCTTAATTCATATAATGATGGTGGTATATGTTACTTAACACAATATTGTTTGATTGTAGTAGGTTGAAGAGTCTCAATGAGGTGACTCATAGGTTGAAGTGAAGTGTGATTGACTATCTCATCATGATGCTTTTGAGGGATGGTCTACGTATAAAAGACATAATATATTTCCTTGAAATAGGTTGTTTATTCCATTGGATATAAAAAATGAGTTTATTTGGGAGTTTCATAGATCAAAGTTTTAATTAAATCCTATAATATCAACGATATAACATTTCCATAGGAGTTAGTTCCGGTGGCGCAAGATGAAGCGATCTACAAGGTTTTTTCGTCACTATGTTTGGTTTTTTTGAAATTTAAGGTATATAATTATATTATTATACCATTATTATAGCCATTTATGTCCCCATTTGGAAGTGGGAGAAAATATAAAAGTATTTATTCATAATTTTTCATTGACCAAAAAGAATATTTGATTCTATTTTAGAGATTTTGGATCAGTTATTAATGAAAAAAAATTCCTTGGAAATAAGGGAGTTTAATGATATGGATGTTCTCTTAAAGTGGTATGTGGATGAGATATTGTAGATTAATAGGGTGTTGAGGAAAATAATCTATGATATATTTTCTATTTTTACCTTCTAAGTACATATATTTGTCTTATTTACATTTTTTTCATTAGAAATATAATGTGGATGAATATTGAGATCTCCATTATGATGGACTATGATCAGGATGTCAGTAATCCCTAGACATGATTTAGTGCATATTATGACTGATAAGATAAATATGGATTTTGAGTTGGTTAATGTGATTAAGTATCATTAAATATCCTGTTCTAATTAGGTAATATACCTCTAGAGTTCAATTTGGTTATTTTGTATTTATTTGAATATACATTTTTCATTTAAAATGTAGGTTTGGTCCTGGGATTATGCATTCTACCATGTTCATAAGTCCTTATGAGGTGTTTTGGAACATTGGTATGGTGGCATATCAAATATAACCTCTCCTATAGATTTAATGGATCCAAAAAATTTAATGTTTCATAGCTTATTCAGTTTCCCGATGATAAATAAAATGTCATCGATTGGAGGGAGATTTATATATGGGATGATGTGATATTTTTAGAATATAATTTCAATATTCAAGATCATTCAGAGAAGATGTATCATGGGTATATCATTCCATGAGGTCATGTTTTTATGGTATGTTTTCTTGGAGAAATTTACGTTGGAACGTGAGTCACAAATGTAAACTTGATAGCCTGAGCTATTTTAAACCTTACCTTTCATTAATGAAGAGATGATTGAATTATATATTTTTTATATCATTTATTTTCAATAATCTATTATGTTTCAAGGATGGAATTTTATCTATTTGAGAGGTATCTTCTGGGTCATATTGGATTTGGTGGTTTTTGTTTCCTTCTTTGGGTTGATTTTTATTTTCAATGATGAGAACTATTTTAGGGGTATCAAGTGTGACAGATAATGTTACCTAGACCCTTACATTGTGTTTTTAGGTTTTAGAGAAATAAGGAGTGATTTTGAAGGTGGTTTAGAAGAAAATGGTTTAACTTTGACACTGTGGGGTCTAAAATTATTTTGGTGGAAGTCATGGACAAGCCTATTTTGGAGTGCTTCCACGGGGAGTAGTCCATTTTGAAGAGTTAGTGAATCTAGGGTTTTAAATGATCATTTTGGGTGAGTTTTCAAACAATGGTGGTTTTTAATCTCATGGTGGATATATTTTTGTAGTCATGATGCTACAGTGAGAATGAGGGGGGGGGGGGTCCTATAAAGAATTATTAGGGGTATAATTCTCTTTTTAGTCCTTATTAATTTGAATCTTACACATGGATTTAATAATCGTACATACCCTCTCATTTTCATTCAATTATTAGAGAGTGAACGGATCTTCAATCCATGAAGATTGTCATTTTAGTGAGCATAATGTCTATATTATTTTCCAATGGAAAATGAAGAAGGATCAAACACTGATGTTTATGGTCATGGTGGTGTTGAGTTAAAGAATTTCTGGGTTTTATAGGTTTATATTAAATGAAATGGTTGGATCCTCTACCCTATGGAAGTAATTGTGGTGTTATTGAAATGATAATATAAATTTCTCCATTCCATGTTGGGTCTTTGAAGGGAATCCATGATGGGGTTCATCAAATATGTGTTGGGTTCCAACACACTTTGGTGTTGGTTAATATTATTTTTAAAATAATTAAATGACCACTTAGTTCATGGGGATATAACCATTTCAAAAGGCATGGATCTTAGATATGGCATTGACACGATACACCATATTTGTGTTACAATTTTTTTAGAACATGGTGATATAATACTATATTTTTTCTATATTTATAGGTTTGGTAATCCTCGGTTTCTATTTATATTATATTTTTTTAAATACATATCGATTTCATATGTCCCTTCGAACTACATGGTTGACCCTTGATGGATTTTAAACACTTAGATCATGCAGTAAACTTTTCTATGATCAATGGGGCTTCCCTTCTTCCCAATTTCTATTTCCTCTTTATATCTTCCTACCCATATTTCAACATAGTGAGGTATATTTGGTTTTGGTAAATATATAATTATTTTTTTATGAAGGATTATAATGGTTAGGTCTTGAGGTGTTCACTTCTGAGATTGTAATTGGTTTATCCAAAATTATCTTATTTCTTATAGGGTGTTCCCCTGAATCTTTACATCAAGTCAATAAATTTAGAGACTCTCTATTTTATTATAATTTTAATGGGGGTTTATTTATCCTTTTTTCATTGGGTGGATGTTTTTAATTAACATAAGAAATATAGTGAATCAAACTAATGAAATTATAGTGGGATAATGGTGCTTTAGGTGAGTTTTACTAGATTTCATGATATTTTCTATGTGTTTATACTTCTAGAATGTTGACTATTACCAGGGAATCCTTGTGTGTTATTATTGATATGTTTAAATCAGTTTATAAATTATTATAATTTGTTAATGATTCTAATAAAATAGTATATTTTAAAATTTATAATATTTTACTGATGTGCTTATGATTAATGTGATGAATGAATAAGGAATCATTCTTTGAATAGATTATTTGATGACAATTATAACTGAATATTATTCTATTTATATTAATAGTGTTTCCCAGAGGGATTATTTTTGTGTATACGTTTACATGGTCTATATGGGGAGATGTGTTTTTTGTTTAGGAGTAGTGGTTGGGATGATTATTAGGCAAGAGTTGCGGTGGAATGGATGGTTTTGTGTAAATCTAATGGATTTGTGTTTGTAGTTGTGGTCATTAGCATGTGTTGTAAAGTACTTTTTTGGTGGTTGGTTACTTTTTGTAGTTTCAGGTAATATATTCCTTGTGTATTGTAATATTCGATAGGTAATAATGAATATGGTAGAGGTTGAGAACTAAAATTTAATAAGATATATGTTATTCAAGAATTGTTAATCATTGGTATGAGTGGTTAAAATTTAAATAAGAAAATAAAAGGAATAATGAATATAATGTGGCTGGTACATAAGAAAATATATAATGAAAAATTTCATCACTAAATTGCAAAATTGTGAACACTGTTGTGGATGCTCAGTGATTAAAGTGGGGTTGTTTTTTTTTTGTTGAAATAATTGTGGTTCATATAGAATGGTGGTGATAATGTGGTTGTGTGATTGGCTGTGGTTGGGTTTCCATGGTATGTAACCCTAGTTTGGGATCATGAATGGATATATATATATATATAATATTACCCTGATTATTTCATTTAAACCCTACTATATTTAAATTACCTCATGGATTCCCTTATGATTTGGGTTTTAGGTCTTTTTCCCAACATGCAGGTTGGTGAGGAAGCAAATGGATGACTACTCCATATTCCTTTCTTTTTCATTAAATGCAGTATCTAATTTGATAGCTTGATGTTATGAAACATGGGATGTGATTTCAATAATATTTAGATCAATATTTTCATGTGAGGGATTATGAGATAAATGATATAATACATGGTGGAGGTATGTATGGTCAGAGGATTGAACGATGCTTATATAATTAAAATTCATTATATCCTGCTATGATGGGAATGTGGTATGTGGTATGTGGTATATATTATGGTTTTGTATATGGTACATGTTTATTTTAATGATATGACTATATTTGTGATGTTGGATGTGAATATGTGGTTATGCGGATGGGATGGGGGCACCTAGACATATTCTATTATGGTGTTAGAATGAAAAACTAGTGTGGAAGTGTTTGTATGTTACCTTATAATTATATTACTATATACCAGGTTATTATACATTGATGTAATATTGAGTGAGTGGTGATTTTTTATGTTGGGTGTTTTTAACCTTTTGTAGGAACTTATGGTTTCTATTATTTGTTTAATGAGGTAATATATAATTCTTCCAAATCAGAATGTGGGGTCATGATAATTATCTTACTAAGTATACATGTATGTTATCCCATATATATAAATATTATTTTGATTTTTTGGGGTCAGGTTTGGTGATTGGGTTGGATATGAATAGATCTTGTCTAGAGTTGTTGTTAGACCAACTACCTTAGAGGTTATTTGGTATTTTATTTTTGCAATTTGGTTTCTATATTTGATTCATGTATCACATGATATTGGTATATTTATTATATGTATTTTATAGGTGGTCTCAATTAAATGATCCAGAAATTTAAATGGGTAATGTCGCATATTTTTATGTTTTATACCCTCGATTCTAGAAAGAAACACATGTCCTATTTGAGGTGGGTTTTGGGGTCCCTATATCTTCAATATAAGACTAATATGGTCTCCTAGTGGGATGGGACATGAAACAACATTTTCAATATCTTCCAAATAATCATGTTGATCAATAATAATTTGAACAATCATTGAAACCCACAGAAAAGCTTCTATTTAGTAGACATACCATGGGTGGGTTATATGAGAATGAAATAAATAGTTATTTTAATTTTTTAGTGACTCCATGAACTATTTTTAATTATTGGATTTTTAATATGATGCCTTATGAAATAACATGGGAAGAGAGATTGGGGGAGGGAAAAGAGGTAAAAGGGAGAAAAAACCTTCCTTGATAACTTCTCTGAGACTTGACCACCATAAGTATTTTATAAATAGTTATTCCCTTAGAAAAAAACTAAAATTACCTATAAAATTAATCATTATCCCAATCTAATATTACTTTAGTGGACTCCTATTAGAACTCTACTGGGCCCCCACTTGAACTCTTTTATTGTATTTATATCTAGGTAGACTGCCGCAAAAAGCCTAGTAGACTAAAATTATACCATTGGTAGTATTATAACATATAATGATACCTTTTCATGTATACCAAAACTATAGAGTAATAAAATTGGAATTGTTTTTGGAGAATAGCCTTGAAAATGTATCTTTCCAAAATTCCAAAATATTGGTGTACCCCCATCAATCAATTAATGGATGTTTTCTTATTCCCTTATAAATATTAATCCAAAAAATATTTACTAAAATATTTTCTGGATTATATATTAAACTTCTTCATTATTTAAAAATTAATTCTTTAACTTAAAATTATTTATCATTTTAAAATCAACAAAATTTACTCGTTATAATCTATCCACTATAAGAACTATTTATCCTTGAATATGTTAATGGAATACTTATTGAATCTCTGTTAGCTATAACTATTAAAGACCTCCTAAACACTAATAATATATTTTCCTGATCCAAGTGTCAACCTACACTTAATTATTATTAGTAGTTAAGCTAATATTAATTTGGGTATCAATACATTGTGAGAGGGTGAATCAATGTATCAATTTCTTTATACAATTTAATTATTTAACAGTGTTATTTTTCATTAATTAGAATTAATTTGATAAAATGAATTTTAAAGAATTCATTAATGTTATGGAATATGAAATATACTAATCATAAGAGAGAGATTGTGATTTTAGATTTACTACACTCATTAAAAGTTAAAAACACATGGTGTAGTTGTAATTTATCATTATAATAATGTTCACTATCATTATAATAAAATTATAGTCAAGGAGGGATTATACTAAGATTAATTATTGTTCATTTCCATTAATAAATGTTATATAATTATTTAGTATCTTAAAAATACAATTAGAATAAGAGAAATCCTATCAAACACATATGAATCTGACAACCATAAAAAATCATCAACCGAAAATGATGCATTGATAATTAAAATTATCTTATAATACTATGAACATCATGTCACGACCCATCCTCGAAGCCCGTGCTGTGACTACACCAAGCCCGCCTTCCATAGGCTAGGGGATTGCGACTAGCACCAAAGGCGTAAATCCTGATAAAAAGGGAAGGAATTGCCTTAAGAAAGTAAACAAACACCATAGAGTACGCAAGCTGAATTAAACACTAAGTAAACTGATTACAAAAGTAAGTGATGAAAAGTAAATGGGACAAAATACAAACACAACTGTAAGTAAAGTACAACTAAAATGAAAGTACAACAACTGAATAGGAAAGCAGCGAGTCCGAGCTGTCCTCTTGAAATCCCACATGAAGGGTGGGTACAGATAGTCTCCTCTGCTCCTCGACTCCAGCCGTCCGCTCCGAGTACGTCCCGTCCCGTGATCCACCTCCAGGTACCATCCAGCTCCATAAGCTCCCACCTCGATCAGCGCTGTCTGTCATCTGCATCCAACACAACTTAGTGTGGGCATAGCCTGTGCAGGGGTGAATATACTCTACTTAGTAGGGACCCCGAGACCCATGAAGGTCTCTCAGAATCCATGAAGAATAAACCAAAAAGGAAAGATAAAATATCGAAGTAACAACCAACTCTACTTAGGTATATACCCATAAATATACCTAAGTCATCAATTCCAGCTCGGCTCCAGCACACGAGCCCAAGTACAATCTAGTCCACACAGGAAAACATAACCCATTCCACATAAGAAATCACAACCCAATTCACACAGGAAAGCACAACAATCATATCAAAGATAATGATTGCAAGTCAAGACTTAGCTCACAGGTATCAATTTACGAATAAGTGTGGAGATGATTAGATGTATCCTCTAAATCATATCCTCTTCCAAACCCACGTAGGATCCAAGTATAGTAGTCATCGATGTCGAACCCATGGAGGATCCCAGCACGGTAGTCGAACCCACGGAGGATCCCAGTACAGTAGTCATCCTCGTTGAACCCACAGAGGATCCCAGTACGGTAGTCATCCTCATTGAACCCACGGAGGATCCCAGAAAGGTGGTCATCCTCGTCGAACCCACAGAGGATCCCAGTACGGTGGTCGTCCTCGTCAAACCCACGGAGGATCCCAGTACGGTAGTCATCTTCATTGCAGTCACAGCCAGCTCTAGGGTTCTCGCACACAGCATGCTCGATTCTAGGAGGGTCCGCTCCATGATCCAAGGGGGTCGATACATCAATTAACACAATGTACGAAGTTTATGTATCCCAAAGTTCCGTCTCGTCAATAGAAACTCAATGCGACAGACGACGCGTCAATCGGACGCCCGGTCTGAGAGTTATTGGCTTTTTTGTCCCAGGGGACTGGTTGATTTTTAAGCTAAAACCAACCCGACTGTACTCCATCTACATACAAAACTCGAGCAGAGTAATCCAAAATAACCGTCTCACTAAGAGGAATCCAACAAAGTTGACGGCACGTCAATCGGACGTCCGAAGCTCAAGTTATAAGTGTTTCCCCTCCAAGGGCCCGGTTGGTTTCATGTTCGAACCAACTTGGATGTATCCAAGGTTCTACGAAACCTTGACTTTAATATACCAAAACGACCATCTCTATTCAGGGATTGCTACGCAACTGACGGTGCATCTATCCGAGGTCCGTAGCCTAAGTTATGGGCGTTTGAACGGATCTGTCCGAAAATAGGGGGTTTGGGCCCGGTCCGACCCGACCCAATACCCCCTGGGTCAGCCCGAATCGGGTTGACCCGACCCGGGTCTGGGTCCGGCCCATTAGGGCGTGGCCCGGCCCAGCGTGGGGGTCCGGCCCTGTGCGGGCGGCCCGACTCGGCGCGGGGGCCAGACCCGCGTGGCTTGTGGCTCGGCCTTCGGCCGAGCGGGATGCGGGGGGGGGGGGGGGGGAGCTGCTCCCCTTGATTGATAAACGGACGACAATTTAAGGCCGACCTTAATTGAACCTGCGGGACCCTTCGGGTCCCGCCTCCAGCTAGCGCCAGCGGCCCGCTCAGCCGGCCGCTCGTCCGAACCGCTGCGGCCATAGGCCACGGGTCCTCCTCGTCTGGCGTAGTGCGATGGCTCCACGCCCGTCGGATGCGGCACACCCTCAGCCTTGGATTCCTTCGGCCTCCCCGGCGCGGCGCAACGGCGCCGCACTCCTTATTCACGGCTCGATTCGGCTGTGATTCTCTCATCCTCGCGCGGTGCAATGGCACTGCGTCGCCTTGTTTCAAGCCACAATTAAAAACACTAACAATGGGGAGGAGGGTCGGCCGTGTTTTTGTGGTCCTAACTCCTCTCGTTATACCGATAGTAATTGTCCAAAGAACAAGTAATCTCCATGAAAAACAAAATCCAAATTTAATGGATTAAATTTGAACTTAACCCCTACAACGATTCACGTAGGTTGATCGCTTGGAGAAGGAAAGAGAAAGATCTGCTGTTCCGTAGATGTTTCCACTGAATGACAGCGTCACGGGGTGAGGCTCCGTATGCGTCAATGGAGAACATCCGAGGAGAAAGCTGAGTCTCCCTTGTTTGACGCGGAGAGAAGATGGAACGGTGTTATTCGTTGAAGCCTCAGTGTTCTTCAATGGAGAAGATGAAGATCTTCAAGACTGTGAGTATTCTCTCCCAAGACATCACACAATGAAACAACCAAAAATAAAATAAGGCTTTTGCCTTATTTTATTACTCCAATACTTTTCAAAATTCAAAAGCCTTAACTCCCTTAATTAATTAGACTTGTGTTGTCAAATTAAATGGAGAGATATGTTGGAAAGAATTAATGTGGGGGAGAGCCACATAATTTAATAGGGGGGGTTAGACAGGTTAGGGAATTTGTAAAGGTGGGGGATCGTGTGGGACCCACCTCCATCATAACCACACATGGGAAGTTGGGTGGTCGTGGGCCCCACGAACAACTTCCCATGAGAGAGTCTAACCACCACGAGTAAAAAAAAATTCACATACAATTTTATTTTACTTAACAATTAATCCTGAATTTTTTTACAACTCGTCCTATGGAAACGCAACTCCAGAAAAAGGTCATCTTAAGCAAAAACCGGCGCTGCAGTTTCATCTGTGCCCTTGTATATTGATTCCGAGAACCGGTTCAGAAGTTAGAAAAACCCGCTCATTCGTTCACTGAACGTACCTGAGATAAACTTCGGAAATTGATTTTGGGTACACCGTGCTTCGGAATCAGGTGCCTTCAGAAACTACGTACTCATAAAATCCCAAAAAATTTAGGAAAAAAAAATTTCCTTGAAATTTACAGGTCTTTACATTACTCCCACCTCAGGGATTTACGTCCCCGTAATGATACATCACAAACTAGGTAAAAAAATGAGGGTACTATGCACGCATCTGAGCCTCCCGCTCCCAAGTTCTCTCCTGGGGGTTCCCGTGCTGCCACCTGATGCGCACTAGAGGAATCGACCGCCCACATAGGACCCGCTCCTGTCGATCCTCAATCTCCATGGGACCTCCGCAAAAGTCTCCCAGTCATCAATTTTCAACTCCCCATGGTTGATGATATGCGTCGGATCGTGCACGTATCTCCTCAGCTGAGATACGTGAAAGACGTCGTGCACCCGGTGCAACTGAGGTGGAAGAGCTAGGCGATAAGCCACCTCGCCTATGCTGCTGAGAATCTGGAATGGTCCGATGAAGCACGAAGATAGATTTCCTCTTTGGCCAAAACTCTTTAGACCCCGTCGAGGTGAGACCCGTAAGAAGACGTGGTCGCCACCCTCTAATTTCAGTGGTCTCCGTCTTCTATAAGCATAAGAATTAGTCTTCTCTTTGTAGTCTTCATCTTCTCCTGGATGATCTGCACTTTCTCTGATTCTACAAATACGAACTTCAACACTATCCATAAAGGATATCTGAAAAGCGGCTAGCTACTCCATCGCCACTCCAAGTAGCTAGATTCCCGACCTCCTGCTGAGAGCATCAGCTACTACGTTCCCCTTCCCAAGAGTATATTTTATCTCAAAGTCATAGTCCTGGAGGAACTCGATCCATTGCCACTATCTCAGGTTCATGTACTTCTAAGAGAGGATAAACCTAATACTAATTATTTGGTGAGAATCGTAAACCATTCGCTCGACGAACAACAAGTGAGACTAGCCGTTTGTAAGTACTCATCTCCACCCTTCTTCGTCTATGATCTACCAGAGCTGCTGAGATTACTCCTCTACCGAAAAGAGTAATCTGGTCTCATCCCCTAGATGAACCATGTTCTTTTCCTAATACATTCAATCCTGATATTTCTCATTTGATGGCCTGGCCCTCTTGGACCTCTACATCAACTGTCTACTACCAGTAGCACAAGACTCCGCTATGGGTCGTCCTGCGGAGGGTCCCGCCGCTGGTGACTGCTCGGAGAGAAAACTCTCCACTAGAAGGTCTCTCTCCAGCACCCCACCTGCATCTGGATGTTAAGGGAGATTATAGAATCCCTGATCTCATGACTCAGTCACTTCTCAAAGGTCCGTGCCTGAAAGAATGGGTCCCGTACCATGTCCGTGGAGTAGCGCGAGAGATCGGTAAACCTTGCCAAGTACTGGGCTACTGTCATGCTGTCCTGCCGCAGCTGTAGTAGCTTTTCAATGCGCACCACACGGAGGGTGGATGGAACAAAATCCGAGCAGAATAGGCTCTCGATGTCCGTCCATAGAAGATATGCCTTGTCGTGCACCTAGAGTATTAGGCTCCACCATCTACCTACTGCCGCATGTAGAAAAATCGCCGCAAGGATCATCATGAGGTCAGATGGTGTCCCTACTAATCTAAAAACTCGAACAACAGCCTCCAGTCAATCCTCAGCTGCCTGAGGGTCCGTCTCCCCATGGAACCTGGGTGGTCTCTGACACTGAAACTCGTGTAGTTCCCTAAGGCGACATACACTCTCATCAGCTCGGGCTGGTAGCATCGGTGGCTCGGTGGGGAGAGGTACCCCCGGTGCCTCCACTGTAAAGGGGCCCTACACCGAGGCCTCATCACTCGGTGGGCTGCCATCTCACACAAAGCTCAGAACCCTAGCAGGCTACCCTCGTGGGGCCATCCTGAAAAGAAACAGGTGCGCCATGGTCAATAAAGTATACCTGGTGAGCTGACACGAAGTTATCACAAAGAAAACTTATGAAACACAAATGCAATCCATGTTTTCATGCACTGAGTCAAAAATCAGAAGTCAGGGTCATGGTATATGGATACGTTGGCTGTCGTACCAACACTAGACTCCTTGTAATGATAACCACACTCATTACCCTTAACACTATTGCTTCACATAGAAGAAAGATATGAGTCCTGAGTTCTGTGGTAGAACCGAACTCCTCTGATACCAATTTGTCAAGACCCACCCTCGGGGCCCGTTCCGTGACTAACCCAAGCCCACCTTCCATAGGCCAGGGGCTGGCGACTAGCACCAAAGGCATAAATCCTGATAAAAAGGGAAGGCATTGCCTTTAGAAAGTAAACAAACACCACAGAGTACGCAAGCTGAAGTAAACACTATGTAAACTGAGTACAAAAGTAAGTGCTAAAAAGTAAATGGGCCAGAATACAAACCCAACTGTAAGTAAAGTACACTTGAAATGAAAGTACAACAACTGAAAAGGAAATCAGCGAGTCCGAGCCGTCCTCTGGAAATCCCTCCTGAAGGGTGGGTAAGGATAGTCTCCTCTGCTCCATGGTTCCAGCCATCCGCTCCGAGTATGTCCCGTACAGTGATCCACCTCTAGGTACTGTCCATCTCCACGATCTCTCACCTTGATCAGCGCTGTTCATCTTTTTCATCCAACAAAATGTAGTGCGGGCATTTCTCTTGCAGGGGTGAGTATATGCTACTCAGTAGGGACCCTGAGACCCCCGAAGGTCTCTTAGAATCCATGAAGGATAAACCACAAAGGAAAGATAAAATATCGAAGTAACAACCAACTCTACTTAGGTATATGCCCATACATATACCTAATTCATCAATTCCATCTCGGCTCCAGCACACGAGCCCAAGTGCAATCCAGTCCACACAGGAAAACAAAACCCATTCCACATAGGAAATCACAACCCAATCCACACAGGAAAGCACAACAATCATATCAAAGAAAATGATTGCAAGTCAAGACATAGATCACAGGTATCCATTTACGAAGAAGGGTGGAGATGATTAGATGTAGCCTATGAATCCTCTCCTCTACCGAACCCACGTAGGATCCAAGTATAGTAGTCATCGTCGTCGAACCCACGGAGGATCCCATCACGGTAGTCAAACCCACAGAGGATCCCAGTACAGTAGTCGTCCTCATCGAACCCACGAAGGATCCCACTACGGTAGTCATCCTCGTCTAACCCATGGAGGATCCCAGTACAGTGGTCTTCCTTGTTGAACCCATGGAGTGTCCCAGTACGGTTGTCCTCCTCGTCGAACCCACAGAGGATCGCAGTACGGTCGTCGTCTTTGTCGCACTCGCAGCCAGCTCTAGGGTTCCCGCACCCAGCATGCTCGATTCCGAGAGGGTCCACTCCACGATCCAAGGGGGTCGATACATCAACTGACACAATGTACGGATTTTATGTATCCCAAAGTTCCGTCTCGTCATTAGGAACTCAACGTGACAGACGGCGCATCAATCGGACGCCCGGTCTTAGAGTTTTTGGCTTTTTCGTTCCAGGGACCTGGTTGGTTTTTAAGATAAAAACAACCCAACTATACTCCATCTGTGTCCAAACCTCAAGAAGAGTAAGGCAAAAAAACCGTCTCACTATGATGAATCCAACAAAGTCGATGACACGTCAATCAGATGTCCAGAGCTCAAGTTATAAGCGTTTTCGCTACGAGGGCCCGGTTGGTTTTGTGTTCGAACCAACCCGGCCGTATCCAAGGTTCTCCTAATCCTTGAGTGTAATATACCGAAACTACTGTCTCGATTCAAGGATCTCTACGCAACTAACGGTGCATCGATCAGAGGTCCGTAGCCCAAGTTATGGGCATTTGAACGGATCTGTCCGAAAGTAGGGGGTTTGAGCCCGGTCCGACCCGACCCAATACCCCCTGGGTCGGCCCGAACCGGGTTGACCCGACCCAAGTCCGGGTCCAGCCCGTTAGGGAGTGGCCCAGCCTGGCGTGGGGGTCTGGCCCAGCACGGGCGGCCCGGCCCTGCGCGGGCGGTCCGGCCCAGCACGGGCGGACCGGCCCGCGTGGCTGGTGGCTCGGCCTTCAGCCGAGTGGGATGCGGGGGGGGGGGGGGGGGGGGAGGGCTGCCCCCCTTGATTGAAAAACGGTCGTCCATTTTTGTCCGGACTTAATTGAACCCATGGGACCCTTCGGGTCCCACCTCCCGCTGGTGCCAGCGGTCGGCTTAGCCGACCGGTCCCCCGAACCGCCGTGGCCAAAGGCACCGGCTCCTCCCCGTCCTGCACGGCGCGCCGACGCAGCACCCCTCCGCTGTGGCCCGCCCTTGGCCGCGGCTTCCTTCGGCCTCACCGGCGTGGCCCGACGGCGCCGCGCTCCTTCGTCGTGACTCGCTCCGGCCGCGGTTCTCTCATCCTCGCGCGGTGCAACGGCACCACATCGCCTCGTTTCAAGCCACAATGAAAAAAAAACAACAATGGGGAGGAGGGTCGGCCATGTTTGTGCTGTCCGACCTCCTCTCATTATATCGATAGCAAGCGGCCAAAGAATGAGTAATATCCATGACAAACAAAGCGCAAATTTAATGGATTAAATTTGAACTTAACCCCTACCTCGATTCACATAGGTTGATCGCTTGGCGAAGAAAGGAGAAATCTCCGCTGTTCCGTAGATGTTGCAACAGAATGACGACGTCGCAGGGTGAGGATCTGTATGCGTCGATGAAGAACGTCCAAGGAGAAAGTGGCGTCTCACTTTTTTACATGGAGTGAAGATGGAACAACGTTCTTCGTTGAAGCCTCAATGTTCTTCAATGTAGAAGATGAATATCTTCAAGACTTTGAGTATTCTCTCCCAAGACTTCACACAATGAAAAAACCAAAAATAAAATAAGGATTTTTCCTTATTTTATTACTCATGCCAACACTTTTCAAAATTCAAAATCCTTAACTCACTTAATTAATTATACTTGTGTTGTCAAATTAAATGGATAGATAAGTTGGCAAGAATTAATGTGGGGGAGAGCCACATAATTTAAAAGGGGGGTTTAGAGGGGTTAGGGAATTTGTAAAGGTGGGGGATCATGTCGGCCCCACCTCCCTCATAACCACACATGGAAAGTTGGGTGGTCATGGGCCCCACCAACAACTTCCCATGAGAGAGTCTAACCACCACGAGTAAAATAAAATTTGCACACAATTTTATTTTACTTAACATTTAATCCTGAATTTTTTTTACAACTCCTCCCGTGCAAACGCAACTCCAAAAATGGCCATCTTAAGAAAAAACCGGCGCTGTGGTTTCATCGGTGCCCTCAGATTTTGATTCTGAGCACCGGTTCAGAAGTTAGAAAAACCCTCTCATGCGTTCCCTGAACGTACCTGAGCTAAACTTCAGAAATTGATTCCGGGCACACCGGGCCTCGGAATCAGGTGCCGTTAGAAACTGAGTACTCGTGAAATCCCAAAGAATTTAAGAAAAAAAAATTTCCTTTAATTTTACAGGTATTTACACATCATAATTTAAATTCTTATACCTAATATTATAATTTTTATTCATTAAATTTATTTTTACACCTTTCTCTATTCACCAACACTATTAGTGTTTCATTGGAACTATAGAGATAATTATTATATACCCTTGGATGATATATTTTAATCCCTCTGAATAAAACATAGATATTTTCTAATGAATTCCTTAATACAATATTTTATTCAAAACACAAAATAGATCTTACAATTACCTTATTTTAAAATAATTTTCATTTCCCTTGGTAGATGATTATAGAACAGGATATAACTTTATATCAAAAAAAATCACATGTGTATATTCACCGATGGTCCCAATTTCATCTTTATATTGTCCCATAATCTTATGAAATTAACATTCATACTTAATCAGGTAAAATATTCTATCATGAAATATAACATAAATCACAATGTCCTAGTATTAGTCTTTTAAAATATATTAAAAATATTATTCATTCTCATGTTGATTAATTTTTTATTAGCTCAATCACACACAACTTTAGATAATTCATCATAAATCTTATGAAAAATAGTTAATCAAAAAGTTAATCTAACTCAACTCTTAAAATAACTGTTTTAATTTCACATATATTTTCTATCTTTTGAATTAATATCATGAAAATCATTTAACAAATATCACATAGTTCATATAATATTATAGTCACTCTTATGAAATCATTTCCACCCTATATTCAATGTAAAGAAGTCTTTCTAAACCATTGATAACTATTACAAATACATTATATTTTATAAATAAATGTCACGTAATCCTCAATATTATTTTTTAACTTAACACATAACTATAAAATTATTTTCTTTAACTTTATTCTATTTTTCAAGATCCCCAGGGATATATACAATATTTTCTAAGTACTAGAGATACTTATTCATTAATCCATCATCATTTTTTAAAAAAATTACAACATGACCATTTAATTGAACTTTAGACCCCTTTTTCAATAATTTATATGTTAATTATATATTGAATTTATATCATACATAAAATGTTAGAAACCATTTAATTCATTAGTGATACCCCATTAATAAATACATTAAAAATATTAACGAATTTAATTCATCATGTTGTATTAACATTTTGACACTTATAACTTTTAAATAAATTCCCCATGAATGTTTTTTCCATATATAAAAATATGTGTATAGTTTCTTCTCATTAATTGTTTTATGAAATTTATCCATTTTTTTCATGTAGAATATTATTTCTTAGGGTTATAAAGAAACTATCGAGCTTCATTATTCGTTATATTACCTATTTATTTATTTAGGTTAGAAATATACTCTTCATTATTAAAATCCACTTAATTAAATAAAGGTTTAATATAATAAAATATTGAAGAATGTTTTATTGTAAAAAAATACTGCTTATTTTAACTATAGTATTATATTATTAAATAATATAATATACATCAAGATGCTATCATAATTATAGAAATATCACTATAGGATATTTTCAATTATCTTTTTCCTGGATAACATTAAACAATGTTAAAATTAAATAATCCAATCACGACCTTCATAAATTTTATAAAAATACTATTTTATCTCATTCATTTAATATTTTTCAACTTTAAAAACTCCAGTCACATATTTTTACATATTTTATTATAAATTAAGATAATAAAACCATCATTCTGATGATATGAACTAATATTATAATTATTATTGAAAAACTTATAACCTATTATATTTTGTGGATAATCGAAAAGTGTTCCATAATCATATATTTTAATAAACATTTCTAGATTCTTGTTTATATTTTTTATACAAAAAATAACATATAAAAACTTAAAAGTAATAAGAAAATTTACTACATTTAAACTAAATTTCATAAAGAGACATATCATAATTAGATCTCTATAAACATCTTCATTTTTTATATGAACAAAATATGTAATATATTATTACATATAGTACCTTCATTTACTATAATATTTATTCAAAGTCATATTATTTTTAATAGGACTTATATTCTTCCTCTCTAAATCACCATTTTATTATGGTGTATATTGACAACAAATTTCATGCGGCATTCTATATTTCTTAATATATACCTAACAATTTCCATAAATTAATTTATCTCTATTTTGAGCTATTGTAATCTTTAAAAAAATTATGTTTTATAACTACGCACTATTTCTTTAGTTCATGAATATTTTCGTATCATCTAGTTTACAATATATAAACATTATAGTTGTTAACATAGAAAAAGAATCAATTAAAGGTAAAAAATTCCTATCATTGTGAGTTGAATGAGGTTTCAATGGTCCGCATATATAATATTTAATTATTATATGAATTATGTTTCAATGATCCACATATATCAAAATTAATTAACAATATTTTCAACTTAAAAATATTAAAAACCACCTATATTTTTGTCTTTAATTTTGATTCACTATAAACATTATACACAAGATTTAATTTTCTTATATTTTTTATAACATATTAATAAATAATTTATACCAAATATAATTGTTTTCATTAATAATAATATTTCATAAATTATGAAATTCTATAGTTTTAATTTTTCACCTTTCCATTTTATTAGAATCGATCACCTTTATATATTTGGAAAAAATAGCTATAATTGTTAAAAATGATTTAATTACCTATGTCGTATGTTTATTACATCCTTTTCTTTGGAAACACACTTGAACTGAAAATCCAATTTAATATCCATCTACTTAATAATAAGCGTATTTAATTTATTAATATTATTTAAATAAATAGTTTCATTTTCATTAAAATATATTCATTATAATTAGTTTATATGAAAATTTTCTTATTTCTATTTTTTATTTTTTGGTTTTAGTTATTTTATAAATACCATAATTTATTTTGTTTTTTAGAATATGCTTTATCTAATACTTATTATATTTTCTATATACATCACATATTAAATTATATTCATCACCAATAAATTAGAAAAAAATATATTTTATCTTTATTATTAAAATAATTCACTTACACCTCATTATCATTATCAATAAATTTTACATTACAAAACAAAATCCTGAATTTTTTTAGAATATTTTTTATCATTATATTCTAAATTATTTTCTGGATATCTATATATTTTTAATTTTATCTTTTGATATAATATTGATTTATATATATATTAATTAGCAATATTATTATGGTTTGAAAATATTGTCGAAAATAGTCCAATATATATTTTATTGAGTCATTTACGACGAATATTTCTATTTTATATTTCATTCCCTTTTTTAAAATCCATGGAAATCATTTTAATTGACTTATGAAAATTTTCATTAAAACCTTTATTATTCATAAATCTATATTATTATTTATCTTTAGGGATTTCATGATTTTCCATGACTTTATAGGAAAGTTATCTCTCATTTTTATTATTATTCTTGATTTTTTATCCCTTCCTCAGTTCATATGCAGTCGAAAAACTATAGAAATCGTCAATAGAAAATGTACCCAGTTATATATATCCAAGAGATAAAAGTAGATATCTTACATAATTAGAGTAATTTATAAAAAATTCTTAAAAATTATAAAGGAATTAAGAGACTCCATTAAAACACTAATAGTACATATAATATCATTTTCAGGTTTAATCAAATCACCATTAGTTTTATTCAAAATTATGTTAATATCTTTGAATTTAGATGGCCACATTTGAATATTGACTTTCTAAAATTTATTATCACCTTCTTTAATGTTCATAAGTCTATTTAAAATTACATTAGTAGTTTTGTTTCCCAAAAAATTCGTATTTTTTTTAAAAATATGGATTTTGAATCATTTTCAAAATATGTCCTATCAATATGATTTAAAGTATCTCTTTAGAATATGATACGACTAAAATAACCAACACTAAAAGTGTCGAGACAAATAAGAAATATGTATAATAAAAATTAAAATTTTCCTCCTAGATATGAGTGTCCATTCTATCAAATGTAGGGAAACATTTTATATTAATATAATTGATGTAATACATTTCAAATAATCAATTTAATTTGTACAAAATATATAAAATAGTTACTTATTCAAGTTGAATCCCATATTTACATAATACCTATTGAATTAGTCCTAGTATATATAATAATATAATGATAGAGGTGAATTACAATATCTACTTAATTCACACATTTAAAATTAAATTATGTAAACACATTACATTTGTTATAATGAATGATCATGAATATGTTTTAATAAAGATCAAATGTTCAGGATATTATAATTCTATACATGGGTTTAATACCAATATTTACAATGTTTAACACTCATTAAATGAGGATATACCTTAATATTATATGAATTACCCATTCCCTTAAATCTCGTTGCACCACAATGAAATTACAATCAAGTAGTGATTATATGGAACTTTATTGTAGTTTATTTAAATTAATTAAAAATATATCACTAATGAATTGACAATCAATATATTTGGAATGAGAAAGAACATGAATTTCATATTCTGATGTAGTATCCATAAATATCATCTCTTAATAAATGAAGTATTAATAATAAAACTTATCATTATATATTCATATCATTATAATTAAAACTAACATACATAATCTCCTCAATATTTATTTACTACAATTATCTATTTAGAACTCCTTATACAATAAATCTCTCAATTTGTTTCTAGAATTATCAATATAATTCCTCTTAACTAAATAATATAAAATTAAATGAGTAAACTTTAAATAAAAATATTCTATTTCATTCCTTGATACATAAATAGATTAAAAATAAAATTATTTTAACAAATATATCTTTTTTATCCAAGTATCATGATACATGTTTAATGATTTCATAATAAACCCCAACTTCATCTTTAATAAAATCACATTATTGGACCCTCCTATGATCTCACGTTCACCCTCAAACTATCCCCTGATCATGAACAATGTAAATTAATAACTATAAAATGAAATAATTTATCAAGATCTAAAAAATAATTTATTTTGACCAAAAATTAATATATTTTAATTCATGAACATTTTTTCCATTATCTTATAATTTCCCTTTAGATCAGCTCAATCATATGTAGCTTCATCACCTTCAGTTTCAATCACACACTAAATAAACAACTCCAAGGTAACTCTTGTAAAACTATTTAAATATTAAATTATATCAATTAATGATAGTTCTTATTAATAATTTATATCACCAACCTAGTTTATAATTACTAATAATATTATACGATTATTATAAAATTTATTATAGAGATAAACAATCACATACCAATTCTAGGAAACTAAAATAAATTTACACCTCAATGTTATAAAACCATTAATTAAACTATTTTGAATTCATGTTCTAGAATAAAACACATATTTTCACAATTTAAACCGACCGATCCAAATCCTCTTGGATCTTATGTATAATTTAAATATACCAATAATAAATCATCCACAATCCTCATCATCAACTAAAAAAATTTGAGGATACTTTAGTAGCCTATATCAAATTTTACATAAAAACTCAACTGATAGTATAACAAAAAAACTATCAATCAAATTATTCATCTCTAACCACACTAAAATAAAATTATTTTTAATTAAATCACCTTTAATTTTAATATTTATATATTTTGATCTAGTATGAGAATCCCATTTCTCACCAAACACCTTAACCCTTCAACTATTTAAATCACTATCAAAAATTAAGAACACTAAATTCAATTTTGGTCTTATAGTCTAATTGAGAATCAACTATGAAGGCCATTGTAATTTCACTAGAATCATCGACATGAAAAAATTATAATTATACAAACTTGAAAAACAATTATTGTTTCTCACACAATTACCAACTATTTATACATAATCTATTTCTTTAAAATACTTGTTTATTCACACAAAAAAATAATTATTCAATTTATCTCCATAATTAATGAAAAACCATAATAGTATCATGATTGAAAATAAACTCATGTTATTAAATAATTCCTCTTTTATATCCTTCGATAATATCATGACTCTTAATTATAATATTTTGTTACTAGAAACTTCTAATTACTTGATAAAGATGATTTTAATTCATTATCTATATTGAGTTGTAAATAATATATATGGCTACTCTCATAAGTCACATTATATATTTTTCAATTGTCCTAATTTATCCTTCAATATCCAAATGATAGAATTTTTATTATTCAACTCAAAATGTCTGACAAAATATTTTCTAAAAACTTCCCTTAATTACTAAATATACTCACAATAGTATTTATGTTAAAACATTTAATTATTTGAAATAATTTTGGATTATCAATGATTTATAGTGTTTTTAAAATAATAATTTTGAATGATAATGGGATATAATATAATTAAGTTTCAAAAAATATATGGATATATAAATTATGATGTTTTTCAAAAAAATATCATAGTAATTACTCATAAAAAATATTTCTTCAATATAATTTAAGCTTACTAATCATAATATGACCTCAATTGAGAATTTAAAAGTGATGTGTTTGCATAATGCTGGTGGGATGCTCGAAAACATCAATTATGAAGTAATAATAAACTCATAGATAAATAAAATTCCATAACAGCACACATGTAACAACATAAGGGAAAAATGTCAAATAATTGGCCATAACAGACTCTAGGAGCATGATAACATGATAATTTTTTGAGCATCATCACTAAGGAAAGAATTATAAGAATAAGTTTTATGTATTACTTTCAAAGAAAGAAGAAACTTAGCTATAATGTCAATGACACAAATCAATGAAAGGATAATTAAAATTTTCATATGCATATATAGATAAGTGGGTCAGGGATGAAGTGATGATCACAACTCCTTATACATTTATCCTCAACATACTAATGTATTCATAGCATCCCTACATGGTTGATAAAAACATTAGGCTAAATAAAAAGTTTTTTTGTGATACTATATTTGACGGAGTGTGATGAATAGTGTGTGTCACTGAATTTGACATATACTTGACTAATTTTTTGAAACCATGGTATCCAGTGACATTATATAAACTATATATGATTCCAATTCTATGAGAGATAGAAAATATTTCCACTCATGAGACAAAATAATAAATTAATATCAATGAAATGTAGTTTTTCTTGACCCCTAAAATAGAAACAACACAATGATTTCCATTACGTTAAGGCCAAAAAAATATTATTGAAAAACTAAGAGTTTTTGTCACTATTATGATATTGATATATGAATGAATTATTTTGAATATATACCATGTTTATAAATCAATGCATGCAACAATTCCTAGAATACAAGATAATAACATAGAAAATGATTTCAATTAAGTAAGAAATATCAAGCTATTATAATCTTTGATAAATCAATAGGGATACATGTAAATAATGAATTATGGGAATAATTATATATATATATATATTATATCTATATCAGATATCTATATAACAAAATTTATAAATGGAATTAGATTTTATGGTAGAGTGATGTTGCACAAAATGGAAGGGGTAGTGGATCTGGTACTCAAGGAAATATGATTGTGGTGAAGTAAAAAATTTATAGAATTACCCTAGAGTAATCAAAATGAATATATTTTATATGGACTATTCACACATGAATAAATAATTCAATAGATTAAGGAATTAAAAAAATAGGAAAAGAAATAGATAATCAGGATATCATTTTTACAAGGGGAGATAGGTGCATTCCAAGTTAGAAGATCATAAACATCATAAAAATTAGAGAATAATTCGTATTTCATGTTTTAATTTTATTTTTTATTATGATTATTCTATATTAAATACAGTAGTAGGGGTAGGGATATTTTGTGATAATTAATAAATTGATTTTTATGAGTGAATGAAAAAAATTCAATTTTTATCGTAAAACGTCAGTATCACATTTTTTTAGTGTATGAATACTGGAGTTTGATGAAGTTATGATAGTTGAACTACATGCCATATATTATTTATAGGGTCGTAATTCTTATAATTATGAAAATTATCAAGGATCATTTTGATTATAAAAGGTTTTATTTTATATCCCATAATTAATCTTGTATTGGAAGCCTTATGGGATCCTATAGTAATACTAAGGTTCTTATAAGTAAATTAATTAATTACACAAGGTATTGATTTATCATAATATACGTGGTTTCATAAATCAAATTATAACCTATGTAATTAAATAAAACTAAACCTATGGAACACTATTTAATCATTTTCTCTTTTAACTATTTTTAATATTGTTATTCTTGAAAACAATTTTTTTTCTAGTTTGTATTAAATATATGTAAGATAGAAACACCCAATCCTCAATAACATTACTATTAGATTATAAAACTATTATTTATGTTTTTATATAAATATATACCAATGGATTTGACATGAAAATTCTAGTTATTATTTTGTATTAAGATTACGAAATTTATGGAATTGTGTATCAAATACTATATAGTACATCAAGTAAATTTGGTTTCATTGTGAGGGATAGTAAATTAACATTAATAAATAGTAGTTTTCATTTAATATATAACGTAAAAATATTATTTTAAAATTAAATATACACATTTTAATATTATATAGATTCATCATTCTATATAATCTTTTAATATATTTATTTGATTTATAGGATTACAACTACAATGTGAATAATTTCCAGTTCTAGGTGCCACCCAGAGGTGCCCCATATCCAGTTGGTAACATGGCCTCAAGTGTATTTCCCCAAAATCCATAGGCTAATGACTAGAAGATAGGACCTTAGGTGGGATAGTGGGGAAAATATGCCCTCATTGGTCGAGGAATGCATCAGAAATAAATAGATAACAATAGTGGAAGGAGTAATAACATGGAATAAGTAAACAACAGATGAATGAAAGTAATAAACTACTTGAGAACATATATAAATGATGCATGATACATATGTCTAGGAAATCATCCAAATAAGTCACAATGATGGAATATAGTACTAAACCAATTTACAAAGAAAACAAATAAACTTAAGAAGCATCGTAAGCCTCATCTTGGTTCCATGCTCTCCAACTCCACAATAGTCAAGTACCTAACAAAGAAGGGAACTTTCCCTTATCTATACCAAAAACAATATAATCTATTTGGGCCCAAAAGAATGGCCTAAATAGGGTGTGAGATGAATCTCAGTATCCAAACACCCAAAGATCTGTGCCTAACAGTCAGTGAATATATATAGCAGGAAATAAGCATATTAAATGTGTAAACAAGGATGTACTCAAAAGTAAACAATCCTACAGTTTCAATTGAATTCATTTTCATATGTTAAGTAATAATATAATAAAAAACATGTATCCCTCTAGGATGTAATCACTTCATAACACATATAATTCAACCAATCAAACACAAGCAACCCTCTGGGAAGTACTCACAGTCTAACCCCTCTAGTTCATCTTTAGTAAAGACTATCTGAGGAAGCACTCACCGTCAATTCCCCCTGTGGTCTCGTATCAGTAACTAAAGACACTCTGAGGAAGAAATCAATGTACAACTCCCCGTGTAGTCTCACAACATAGAACTAAAAACACTCTAATGGAACACAAAGTCCACCCCATATGGTCTTGCAATGTAAAAGTAAACAAAAACTATGGAGAATCTCTCAGTGTCCATTCCCTCTATGGTATACTACACCAGGTTCTCACAACCCAGTGTAAGTCAATCATTCACAACAATGTTCAACAGAAAAAGTAAACCTTATGAACTACTTGGCTAACAGATTTCATGAACTACTTGGCTAAACAGCTACATGCATATAACAACATCAGATAAAATCACTCCATCCTAACAACCCTTGGCTTAGAAAACAAGTAGCCTAACTAGTAGAGATAGACCAAATGGTCAATATAAGAAAAACATGGGAAACACATTCATGTCATGGAAAATAACCTTATTCACAATCAAAAAACCTATAATCAGGCACACGAGACATAGAAGGAATTAACAGGTCAAAAATTCCTAAACATGCAATACCCTATTCTTGGTTATTGAGAACTTCTGCACATAATATTAAAAGAATAACTACGAAAAGGAACAAACCACCTTCCTTGGAATTGTACAATAGATATACTCCAACAGCAGTCCTTTAATCAACCTAGAACGCTGTATATCAACAAAAATACAGAAAATACTCAAATAACGATATCTCATAAAAGAGGATAAATCAATAGAAGAGGCACTAGAAGAAAGAATAACTCAACATAGTTATTCCAACGCAATCGAAAATGTTTGATTCAAAGCATGAATGGTCCATTGTGGGCTTGGAGAAGAATCCTGCCCTACGGTTGCTCCTGGATGAGGCGAGTCCAGAAGTAGTGGTTTCTATGAATGAGACGTGAGACACAACCCTACTCTGATATAACAATTAAAAATAAAAGTACATTGTGTGTTATTTAAAAGGACACGATGTGTATATGCCTTTATCGAGCCCCTCTTTAGGTGGTCCTGCCACATCGTCACACAGTTTTGTATGCGGTTGTGACACTACCAGACATAGCCTGGACTCGGTGCCAGAGTACAAGACGTGTACAAGGAAGTGCATGGCATGTAATCCTAAAATTTTCCTCCCTATTTTTTTCTCTAAATTAACTTGAAATAAAAAAATACTTGAAAAGAAGATACTGGTTCTTACAAACTTCCCCCTTTAAAGAAATTTGTCCCTAAAATTTATAGCAAGGTGGGGTCGAAGAATAATCCTCGAATAGCTCTGGACATTGCGGTCATACATCGGTCTCCCTCTCCCAAGTCCTGTCCTGAAGTCGCCCATGCTACCATAACACTCATACTAGAAGAACAGAATGATCACAAAGAACCTTCACACTGAAATCCAAAATATGGATAGGATACTCATTAATGACACATCCACATCCAACTCAACCTCCTCAAATTTAATAACATTAGCTGAGTTTGAGAAGTAACACCGTATCTGATAAACATGGAATAAGTCGTGCATAGCCCGATACCTCTTAGGTAAATGCAACCAATAGGAAGCTGGACTGAATCTCTCCAAAACCTCAAATGGTCCAAAATATCTCAGTGAAAGCTTAACCTGTATCATAATCCTCTTATGTCCCAACCTTAGTGTGACACACATGAAAACCTGGTCTTCGACCTCGAACTCTAGAGGTTGTCTCTGTTGATCAGCATAGGACTTCTGTCATGACTGTGTTGTATCCATACTCTTCTGAATCAACTTTATCTATTCTGTGGTATCCTAGACAAGATGAGGTCCCATCATTGTTATCTCTCTTGCCTCTAGAAAACATAGGGGTGATTAGCATGGCCTACTGTACAAAGGCTCATAAGGTGCCATCAAAATAGTTTCTTGAAAACTATTATTGTAGGAAAACTCCACAAGAGGTATATGATTCTCTAAATAACCTCCAAAGTCTAGGAAACATTCTTGAATCATGTCTTACAACACTTGAATAGTACACTCAGACTGGCCATCTCTCTGGGGATGATAAGCTCTACTCAAAAGTACCTATATACCCAAAGCCCTCTATAGTCCCTACCAGACTCGAGAAGTAAAAAGTGTGTCCTTGTTTGAAAAACGAGAGTGCAGAACCCCATTTAGATGTACAATATCTTTAATGTAAAACCTTCCTAGCTCATAAACACTAAAGGTCTATTTGATTGGTAGGAATTGAGTAACCTTCATGAGTTAGTCAATGATAACCCAAACTGCATCATTTCCATGAGGTGACCTCAGCAAACCTATCACAAAATCCATCACAACATCATTCCACTTCCACTCAGTAATGGGTAACTAATTTAAAATCCCTACTTGTCGTTGATGATCCGCCTTCACCTGCAGAAAGGTGGAACACCTCATGACAAACCCAGAAACATCTCTCTTCATACCTAGACATTAATACTAATGATGCAGATATTGATACATCTTGGTGACAACAGGATGAACTGACCAAACTGATGAATGAAATTACCTCATCAGCTCCTCATGTATGTTTGTTGACACCCATATGCACCCATGAAAACACAAGATCTCATCATCTCTTATGGTCCATACGAGAATAGGGTCCTATCCTAACACACTCTTCGATAGGACTAGGTCTTCAAAATATGATAGCTTCCTCATTTCTAGTCGATCAAGTAGAGTAGAGGTAAAAGTTACATATCAAGTAAATGTCTTCCCCTATCTATCATGCAATAAAATTGAGATTATGCCTTAGATAATTCTTCTAGTGTGGCCTTAACTGCTGAGACACATACACAACAACTCCTTCTCCCTGAATAAGAAAATATCCCATCCTAATACACGATGCATCATAGTACACAGTATAGCTCTTTCCCATATCTAGAAATACTAGTGTTAGTGCAGAAGTCAATATTGCTTTCAGCTCCTGAAATGCTATCTCACAAGAATCTGACCACAAGTACTTCACACCCTTCTTAGTTAGGCCCATAAGTGCTGCTGCTAATAGTGAGAAGTCTTGTATTGAAAGGTATATAGTAACCAGCTAGCCCTCTAAAACACCATACCTCAAAGACAATCTTCAACATCTCCTAGGGAACTAATTCTCTATCATTCTCCTGGTCTACTAATACTACAGTATCTGAAATAACATGACCCAAGAAGAAAAATCTGATCTATCCAAAAGTGGAATTTTGATAGCTTACCGTATAACTGATACTCTCTTAGTGTACTCAAAATGATGTTAAGATGTGTGTCATGGTCATGTCGAGTGTGAGAGTACACAAAGATATATGCCATGAAAACTACCATGAAAGAATTGAAGTATAGATAGAATAATCATTTCATAAGTGCCATGAAAACTGTAGGCGCATTCGTGAGACCGAATGGCATAACCACATATTCGTATAGATCATACCTGATCCAAAAGTCCGTAAGAGGCATATTTGATGGTCTAACATGAAAATGATGATAACCAGATCACAAATCAATCTTAGAGAACACTCAAGATCCACAAAGATGATCAAATAACTCATCAATCATTGGAAAGAGATATCGGTTCTTGACTATCAACTGGTTCAGCTTTTGATAATCTGCACAAAGTTGGAGGGTACCATGTACCTTTTTCACAAATAGGACATGTGAACCCTAAGGAGAAGTATTGGGGCAGATAATACTCTTATCCATTAACTCTTACAACTACTTCTTGACCTCATGTAACTCTGGTGTAGCCATCTTATAAGGAGGAATGGACATCTGTTACACTCTTGGCACAATCTCAACAGAAAAGTCCAGCTTTCTCTCCAGTGGAAAACCTATAAAGTCATTTGTAAAGACAACCCTGAAATGATAAAACACTATAGTAATGTCTAACTGTGAATTACCCTTGTCATCTAGATATAAACAAGAAATCTGGGCTGCAACTCCTCCCAACACTTGATTCTCTGGTCCTGCTCTACTACCTTGGACATCCCATTCGCCCTTATGAAGAAATGATCCATTCTATGGTGACATGAAACTCACCCTACAATGATAGAACTCAACAAAATACTGGAAGAGAACTAACGAGTCTATCCCAAGATTGACATCCTAGCCTGCCATCTCAAATATGTACAGGTATCATAAGAAGTGACACCCACCAAACTCAAGAGAGAACTCCTTACTCTTCTGCACACTAGCTATTCTTGTCCCCAATAGAGTGTCCAATGTCAAGACATCAATATAAGTAATGGAACAGAGCCCCAGGATATACACAATAAAAAAATATGAAACTATGGGAAGACCCTATATCCAAAAGTGCATAATCTAGAACCGAGAAAACTAGAATCGCACCTCGAACTATAGAGGGCCTGGGATCCTACTCTTTCTGGGTCTCTTCCACTGCAAAAGTATGGCATGCCCAATGGCCCTGTGACCCTGCTTGACCACCTTGAGATAATATACTCTATTTTCACTGAAATCATAGTGACTCTCTTCCATGACCACGACCTCCACCTCAGCCTAAATGGCCTAAATAACTTAAGTTCCTAGACTGATGAGAAACTGGTGGTCTTGCTCCGGTATGGGGAGTCAAAACAAAACCTCTATCACCAGCTGCTGGTGAGAAAAACTGACAGTAATGCTGAATATGACCCATATTTTAACAATATCAGCACTACACTAGGTCTATCGAGAAATGATGCCTCGTATACCCGCTCTTGCCGCACTGGTAGCACACCACCTGACTAGCAGAAGAAGTATCCCTCTTTCTCAGGTCTCTACGCGTAGACTCCCCACGGAACTTCCTACAGTCAGTAGGAGGGGTACCAACTCTAGATATCAGGCCACCCTAGCTCACAGCTCCATAATCCCTTAGATTGCGTTCCATGATCAGCACCTGATTTACTATATAGTTGATGGACGTCAACCTGAAGATGTTCACCTGCGATCAGATGTCGTGCCTGAGACCATCCTCATACTCCATGGCTAGAAAAAACTCATCACCTCTTAGGATGGGTGTGAAGAGCTACATCTCTATGAAGTGAGAGGAATAATCCATGACTGAGAGATTACCCTGCTCAAAACTCATGAAATCTTAGGCTCGATCAGTACACAAAGTCTCTGGGTAGAAGTAATTGTAGAAGGAACGCTGTAACTCATCCCAATCCATAACCTGCAGGGGTCCCACTAGGTAGATCACACCCCACCATCTCTTGTTGGAATCCGATAGAATGAACATAGTGAGATTCACCCTCCTTTCTGGAGGAATCTCCAGATGCTCAAAGATCGATAGCATGACTTCTAACCATCATTATATAGCCACAGGTCTTCCTTTCCCCGAGAAAGTGGAAGGATGCTCCTATTTGAAAAACCTACATCAATTATTCCATAGACGGGGCAGGATGTAGTGATCCCTTGAATTTATGAATAAACCTCATAAATCCCTCTTATAAATGTGCATCGAAACCTGTGTCTAGAATAATGGCTTGTGCCAAGACAGACATGACTGGAGGATCTATTGGTAGTCCCTGATTTGACAAGCCTGATGTATGATCACAACCTTGTATTTGGAGTACAACCAGAGGACATCTCAGTTTCTTGACTCTACCAGGTCAAATGAACACCATAGATCAAGATTAACAAGGACTGAAACTTTTAAGTGCATGAAATGAATAATAGAATAAATTTATTCATGTTTTTCAAAATGAGGATACACAATGTGTATGAACCCTACACGGTGTGTTCCTTTAAGGCTTCACATGGGCATGTACTCCTGCCAACTCTGGTTATGCAACACCCCATACACATGGCGTGTTCTCCCAAGACACAACTTGTACTTGAAATGTCTTCCTCTACCCGAGTCCTTCTACATGACTTAACCCACACAGTTCCCCTAGAGCTAGACTACAAAACATGTTTGTTCTAGACACAGTGTGTACTAACTACCCATAATCCACCCATGTTGTTGGTCACATGGATGGACACATGGTCTATACACATGGTGTGTCTGTCCGGTACATGGCATGTTCCACCAAGTATTTCCCAACCCCGTGTTTCTTTCCACACAACCAATGACACGATTAGAGACTATTTAGAGTTCACATACAGTACACAGTGTGTACTTAAAAAAATTGTTCCCTCTTGAATAGAAGGATACATGGCATGTATTCCGCAATACACACCGTGTATTCTGGCTTTTTCCAGATAGTAATCCTTAGAAACTACTTCAGAACCCATAAAAACACTGAAATAATAATTCAAGTGCCAAATTTTGATCTTTGAGGGTCTATACTCCTTGAGAATAAAATCTAGTCATTTTTTACATGTCATATACAAGCATAACAGTGCAATGATCCACCAAATTCCAATCCATGATGGCCCAGAACACCTCATGAACCAAAGTTTTATGTTCATTAAAATGAAACCTTAAACAATCCAATAACCTATAAAATATAATGTATTCTATCAAGGAATCTATCACAATAACATGCTTATCTATCAAAACCATCACAACAACATGCAATAAGTAATGAACCCAAAATGGTATGGAAAGAATGCAGGAAATGTGATCTCAATAAAGTGCCTATATGATGCAAGAGATGGAATACCCTCATCTCATCGGGTTGCAACAGAAATAGAACCTCAATGATATCAATGATAACAAAAAAAACATGTGAATCAACTAATAGTGAAATCAAATCAACTGTAAAAATTGTAAAACCATCAAAATTACAATAATTGAGGAAAATTAGCTTTTCTCTGTACACAGGTTAGGTACTCATGGGTACAACTTATTATTAACTACATATTCTATCATATCTTTGACTATAGGTTCGAAACAGTAATTCAAGAAGAAAATAACCTCCTTTGATATGACTTTTTAACGTCCTGGTTCTGGGTTCCCCATAACCGGTTGGTCACATGGCCTCAAGCGCATTTACCCAAACACAAGAGGCTTCTGACTAGTAGCGAGGGCCTTGAATGTGGTAGTAAGTAATCTATTCCCTCACTGACCGATTAATGAAGTGGAAATAAACATATAACAATAGCGAGAGTAGTAATAACATGCAATAAGTAAATAGTAGAAGACTGACAATAATAAATAACTAATGCACATATATAAATTATGCATGATATATATGTTTAGGAAAGTAGCTAACAATTAAAAATACTAGAATACAGTACTAAACCAAAGTACAAAAAAAAACTCCAACAACATCGCAAGCATCATCTTAGTCCCATTATCTGTAGTTCCACTATAGTCAAGTACCTGACATAGAAGTGTGATTTCCCTTATCTACACCTACAATAATATTTTCTATTTGGGACCAAAAGCATAACCTAAATAGGGTTTGAGATGAATCCTAGTAGGAAACCAACCAAATATTTTTTCATAACAGTCAGTGAATATATATGGAATACAATAATAAAAATGAAGCAGTAAACAAGGAAGTACTCTAAAGTAAAAAATAATACAGTTTTAATTGCTTTCATTTTTATATATCAAGTATGAAGCTAATCAAAAACATGTAACCCTCTGGAAAGTACTCAAAGAATTACCCCTCTAGTTCCACCAAACAAACACACGAAACCCTATGGGAAGTACTCACAGTCTAACCCTGCTTGCTCATCTTTAGAAAAGACTCTCTGAGGAAGCACTCACTGTTAATTACCCATGTGGTCTTGTATCGGTAACTACAGACACTCTGAGGAAGCACTCAACATCTAATTCCCCTTGTGGTCTTGCAACGTGGAACTAAAAACATTCCTATGGAGAAAAAATTCCACCCCCTATGGTCTCGCAACATAAAATAAACAAACACTCTGGAGAAGACCTCATCATCCATTCACCCTATGGTCTACTATACCAGGTTCCCAAAGCCCTCTGAAAGTCAATCGTGTACAATGATGTTCAATAGAAAAAGTAAACATTAAGAACAACTTGGCTTAACAGCTACAAGCATATAACAACATCAGATAAAATCACTCCATCCTAACAAATCTAATCATAGAAAACAAATATCCAAACCAGCAGAGCTAGAACAAATGGTCAATATCAAAAAAAACATGGGAAACACATCCATAAAATGGGAAATTACCCTATTCACAATCAAACAACCTCTAATCAGACACACAAGACATAAAAGGCATTATCAGGGCTAAAATACCTAAACATGCAATACCATGTTCTAGGGTATTGGGCACTTTTTTACATAATATTCACAGTCTAACTACAGAAAGGTACAAACCACCAACCTCGGTGTTGTACAATCGATATACTCCAGGGTCAGCCCTTGAATCAACCTAGAACATGGTAGATCTACAAAAACATAAAAAATTATCAACCAAGGATATCTCACAATAGAGGAGAAATCAATAAAAGTGGCTCTTGAAGAAAGAATAACTCACTATGGTGATTATAATTCAATCGAATGTGATTGATTTAGAGCACATATGGTCGATTGGGGGATCCGAGAAGAATCACACCCTACAATCACTCCTAGATGAGTCGAGTCGAGAAGAATATATTTCTCTGAATGAGACATGACTTGGTTCGATATAAAAATTAAAAATAAAAGTATATGTTTTGTTCATTAAAAGTTCATGGTGTGTATATGCCTTTACTAGGCCCGGCATTAGGTGGTCTTACCACATCATCACACGTTTGTGTACGCAACCATGCCACTTCCAGACACAGCCTGGACTTAGTGCCAGAGTACATGGTCCATACAAGTACATGGTGTGTACTCCTAAAATTTTCATCCTTCCCCTTTTTTTTTTCTAAAAAAAACTTGAAATGGAAAAAATACCTGGAAGGAAGATCTGGGTTATTACAATGTGATATTTGAGTATATATATACTTCCTTTGATACTTGTTATTGAGGAATAATTTGTAAAGATTCTAGCTTAATAAATTGTATATATTAAAGAGTATATTCATGTTAGGATCCAATAAGATGTTGGAGTTATATAGTTTATAGAATCCTGGGTACAAAATGGGAAGGTTCTACTAAATATGAGAGATCTAGAGGTTATATGGGTGTTTGGGAATCTATCTTATATCTTATTAATATCCAACAAATTAAAATATAAATTAAAAATTCATAATATTTAGTGCCTAAAAATATATAATGGAATTTCATTAGAGGGTGAATTATACTTCATCAAATACATCTTGATAACAATTTAGTATATTCCACTACATGGAGTTTTAGAGGGTGATCTTAGGATGAAATGATTTCCTTATTTTGTGAAGGGGGAAGATAGAAATTGGTTTATATATAACAGATAAAACTCTTTCATTACCTATTTTCATGTTTATAATTCATTTTTAGTTGATTGTATTAAATCATGAGAATAATATATTTAAGAAAAATTATTGTAACATTTGTATATGAGGAGTGAGAACCATTTATTGATGTGTGGGAAAAGTCTACATATAATTATATCGATCCCAAATCATAAATATCCACTAAAAATTACAAGGTAATTATTTTATGAAGTGTTGAATTAAATGGGAAAATATATATCAATTTATTTACAGGTTTCCATTATAAAGATAAATAAAATAGAATTCAGAAGTATATATTCATCATTCGCATTATGAATTCAGAGAATATTGTGGCGATATGAAGGAGATATGTGGTGAATCATATTAATGTAACATATGATGTGAGATATGATATTATTTATCTTCAAAAGTACTTGAAAAATACATCCTAAAAAATACATGGGAATAATGATTAGTGTTTTCATTACTGAATGTATACGAAAAATATAATTCATTAAATGAAATTTGATATTCAAAATGCCAACTCATCATCTCATGTAGATGAAATGAATTTCTTTGGGAATAATAGAAGGGTATAATATAGAGTCATACATTTTCTAAATTATATAATTTCCTTTTATATATGATTTAAGTATCTAATAAATAGAATATGGGTATAAATAATCAACATCAACATTATATGATATGGGAACTAATGGAATTATTGTGAAATTATACAAGATTAAAAATAATAAAAATGATGAAGGATTACTTTTCTCATAGTTTAAACATAAAATTCCTTGACTTAACAAATAGGTTTAATGTATCCAAGATTTAATTGAAAACATGGAAATAATAATTTGGAAACTAAAAAAACAAAACAATATATGGGACAATAACAAGTTACACAGTACTAATGAAACCAATTATAAGGAAGGATTTTTAGAAATTAATATCCAACGAGAAAAAATAATAATGGAAATAATGGGGGAATAAGGGACTAAGGTAAAGTTGAACCTAGATAAAAGGTTGTTACTAAAAATAAATTAATTTTTATATAGTGTATAAAATGAAGAAATATATGCTATTTTATGTAATAAAAAATATGAATGTTTTTAGATACCTCTCAACTTTAAAATATTTACTAATAATGAAGGAAGATAAAAAAATTATAATATAATGTTTCCATATTATAAAAGAGTTTTTCCATGACTGTAAGGATAATAAAGGGGTTTTAATTCAATTACAATGTGATTTTTAAAATGTAGTACTCCAAGTAAGACAATTATAATAAAATTAAATTGATTCTCTTAATGAATAATTAAATCAATAATAACAAGGGAAAATACTTGGTATACTAAAATTTTCAATTGTGATGTAGCATGAAGGTTTACTAAGGAAATATCTTTGAATGAAAACAAAATGTTACAAGAAAACATGATATATTATTTCTGGGAAGATCAATTCTTATTTCATTATGTAACATGTAAAATTAAAATGAAATATTTTATAGGGGAGGAAGTTATGATACCCTCTTAGACAATGGTATGTATTATTTATGATTTTATTTATCATATTTTTAATTTTGGATTTTCTAATAACCCTGGGTTATAAATTTTGGTTTTTAGATAAAGCGTATTCCATTTCATGGTTTGTATAACTGTGAAACTAACTGTGTGAGGGTGAGTATTGGGGGATATTCGTATTTTTGAACAATTTTAGAATCATTTGATAAATCATGTGTCACTTAAAATAAGCCATGTAACAATTATTTTTTATGTAGTAGCACCTGCATGGTTATTGAATGATTGGTCTAACGCTGATGCCAAACCATGTGTGTTTTGAATGTCTTTAAAAATTACAATTTTTACCAAAATTACCATATGGGATTTTAATCCTTCCTCCCAAATTTATCTCTAATTCTTTGTGAAACTTATTATCTAATATTGGGAAACTTTTTATATTTATTTTAAAAGGATCATCCTTGAATCCATGGTGTTTCGTTTCTATGTATGACTATGTATTTATTTTTATTCATCTTTCACCCTTATCTCCATTAGTATTTGTTTATCAAATTAGAATTTTATTGATTCATCATTGATGTTTATTTCATGTTTTTTGTGACTCATGGTTGGAATTTTAAATTTGATATTTATGGAATATATTTAAAAAGGGTATTTCTTTAATTCACCCCACATGTTTTTAATACAAATAAAAGGTAAAATGGATTTCAAAATTGGTTTTTCAAAGGGGGTTTTCTTTAGAATGATGTTTAATTGAAATTTAACAATTTTTTTATAAACTTTTATTCAAAATTGATTGTATTAATAAAAAATGATATTTTGATATGTTTTAAATTGAGTATCACATTAGATAGATAGTGTATGAGTGTGTTTTTTCTAATGAATAATGATATCCCTTGGTGAGGTAGTCCAATAGACCATCTATGTGTTGGCCAAGAGACCAAGGGAGTTTTTGAGAGTTAGGACTGAGGAACATCGTGAGAGATTCCAAATTTATTATATTTTCTTAGCCAGATGGCATATTTTTATTTTGAATATATTACATTATAGCTATATGGTTTGATCCCATGGCTCATATTTCTAAGGAGCAATTCATTTATTTTATTTAAGGCCTTGAGTTAGATCCTTTTTTTTATGATATCATGTGTTGATCCCATTTCCTCTTGTTTTTTATATGATTTATTGTGTGCATATAAAATTTTTAATTTCATCATTGGGTTGGTTTTCATGATTATTACAATAGAATTTTAATTTATTTACCTGAGACATGTTGACTAATGTTTTTCACATATGTTTTTCAAAACCCTAAGTGATATAAAAGTATTTATTTTAATTGAAATGTTTTTCAAACTGAAATTTATTTAAAAAATGAGATTTAAAAACTAGATTTATTGGTTTTAGGGTTTAAAATAATTTAATATATTCATGGTAGTATCATACCAGTTTTTTACCTCACACTCTATATGTATCTTCAAACATATGTAGAATTTATTTTACAGGTAAAAAGTAAAGGTAAGGGAACTATGTACTTAGGTGAAACTTGTTGACTACCAAAATATGTGGTTATTTTGTTGGAGGATACACTGTCTTATGTGGATATCTAATGAGGATGAGTTTGTAATTTTTTTATCAATGGAATATATACATTGTCTAATTAGGTCATTGATCCCTGTTTTGGGTTTTTAAACTATTGAATTGAGATAAAATTTATTTTTATCTTTTATTACATGTTATGTATCTTGATGTGATGTAATTGATGGTATCAACTATTAGTAATTAAAATGTTACTTTGGTTGTATATTTTTTTGACACTTATTCTGATTGGATGGTTGTGCAACTTAATTTATGGTTCATTCTAGTTTATAATGGATTATACCATTCCCAGAAGGTTATTTATTTTTCCTAGGATTTTATATCTTGTGTTTTTTGATCGAGAACACACTTTGGCTATGTGGTGTGACGACTCAGGTGATGGGTCGAGTCGAGAAGTGTTGGTTTTCTTTGAAATTGAATCAGAGCATCATATTTGGGAGTTAGAGGTATAATAGAGATAGGACCATATTTTATTGATAGGTAGAAACATAGCAGTGCCTGGCTAGATCATCTTCATGTTGAACCTATAGCTTTCATGGGTGGTCTAGGATTTTTTTTATGTTTTTAGCCTGATTATGGGTTGTTTTATTTATATTTTTATTTTATTATCTATTATTTATGAGTTACATGACAATAAAATGAGTTATTTTATGTTTTAGGCAGAAAAAGGGAGGAAAATTTAAGGCACATTGTTTAAGAACATGTTTAGTGGTATTCATGTGAAAACAATGAGGATTTTTCAATTAACATCCAGTGAAACTTACATGGTTAAAGAATAGTTTAACTAACCATGTGGACATACCATGTATAGTATAAAAGTGTTTAATAGCATCAAATTTTAACCCCTTATTTTATTTAAAGTGTTTTTTATTATAATACTATTATTTGAGACCTATTATAAGGGTTTATTCATTATTATTTTCTATTTTTTGAGATGCAATTGTACATTGAATGAGTTTGTGTTTTATGTTTTGTGGAAAATACCTCCCACAAGGGCCTCATATAGACATAAAGAAGTTACTGTAGATAATTTATCTTATAAAAATTCTCTAATTGATCCATAACTAGTGGATTTAGATATCGGTACAATAATTTCTTTGGGCCATCCGGGTGGTCGAGATAATATATGGTTAGATGACTATGTTATAGATTTTAATAAGAAAAATGAACCAATATTTCATGGCTATAAGGGATCCCAAAATCCATTGGTATTAATAGACTGTATCAAGTTAATATTTTATTTTTTGAAGACACTTGATAACTTTATGGTGGGAGTCAATGCCCATATACTGGAAGAACCACATAGAACATAGTAGGAATAAATAGTGATGGAAAAGTGATATGAGGACCTCACATTGAGTAATTTTAAAGTATATTTTAATAATCCTTTCTACGTAGAGTCCTTGATGGTGGAGAACATCCCATATTTGGTGAAATATTACCAAGGGGGGCTTTTGGTATTAGAGTATGTGTACCGATTTTCCAATTTTGTTCATTTATCTGTTGAACTCCTCACAGATGTTTACCTCAAGGATCAACATTTTGAGATAATACTAAAGGTTATGATGAGTTCTATGATTATTATTATTTTCATACTAACATACACTAAGGTGTTTGATAAGGATGATATAAAAGAGGTGAAAATGTCTAGGATGATAGGTGTTAGTGGTATTCCATTAGTGGGTGGTAACCAAAGCTCTTTATTTGAAAAAAATAGGAAGCAAGATGACCCTCATTGGGGAAATGGAAAGAGTTATAATAATCATCAGTTATAGAACATAGGATTTCTATAGATTTTAAGATGGTGGTCCATTATCTATGTAGTGTGGCTGTGATACCAATCCTAGTTTCTATAAGGCTTCACAAACAAGCCACCAGTGTGGGAATTCGGTTGATCTTCACCTATTCTATTTAGATTTTTTTCAGGGGTGTGGCATTGGTTCTACATCCACTTAGGTTTATCAGGTACGATATGATGATTACAAGAGAAAAAATATTTCTCCATTATGGAAAATGGAATTATCACTACATGAATAGGGATTAGGGAGGGCCTAATTTAAGATGTCTTCATGAAGTATATGTGGAACCAGAAGCCATTCAGTCCAGGATGACTACTATGACATGTATGTTGTTTATTTATTTTTTAATGGAATATTCTTAATTTTATATAGGTGATTACAATTAATTTTTCTTTCTAAATTTTATGTATTATTTGGGTATTGGAGTGGAGAATATTCAATTTATGAGAAATTTCTTACCCTACTATGTAGGAATAAGGAGAAAGGTTATAAGAGACATAAGTGTCATGTTTTAGTTACTAATGTGGGGATTTACTCATGTATGACCAAGGTGTTTTGAAATCATAATATTTATGGATTTTTTGATTATATTCAGTCCTATGATTGATTTATATTTATTTTTAGCCTTGTTTCTAACTCTTAATAGGAGTATTCACAAATTATTGGATGATTTTCATCCTTGATCAGGGATAGAAAGACATGCTTCTTCAAAGATAGGATTGATTTTGAGACATTGGTCAAGATTGATTTTGATTTTACTTAGAAATATTTATATGTTTTCCATCCCATGGTCTTGGTCTCACACCCCAATTTTTGGGGAATCTTATTATGTTTTCACTACAGTTGTAGATCAATTCCACTATTGATCTACTCTTATAGATGATCCAAATTTCATCTATATCATATAGAATGGATTCAGTCGAGATGAAAGAGTGAAAATATTAGATAGAGGAAATTGATATAAAGGTATTTAGTCACCTAATCATGTCACCATGTGTTTTTAAAAATCTATTTTCGAAGAATATGGATGGAAACCTTCAACATTACATATGTTAACAAAAACTACAAAGGTTTCTATAAATAATTAAAAACGATGACCCTAATTTATGATCATTATCATCATATTATGGGATATAGTTGTTTTTAAAAGATTTAGTTGAGATTATGGAACCACTAGTTGAGGTTTCAAGGGGAGGTCATTCAAGATACTGAATTTCCATACTAGTATAAAAACATGGAATATTTTGAAATGTTGTTTGACCCTACCAATGCTCTTACTTTATTTATGGACTTGATGAAATATATCTTCCACCATATGTTATACAACATATTCTTGTTTTTTGGAGACATATTGGTGTATTACAAGATAACCCTATGATTTTATGACATATTTATCTTCAAATAAATATAATTTCTTTAATATCTTATGATACACAAAACCCCAAGTAAAAATGAAAAATTATAAAGTATACCATTTTTACCTTTCTGTTAAAATTTTTGGTATGAATAAAATTAAACAAATCAAAAAAATATATACATATTTTTCTTAATTAATAAAAATTTATTGATTAATTATTTGGAAATAAATAATCAATTTTTAGTAAATCGTTTTTATTATTCAAATATACATTTTAATAAAAACATTATTGGTTTTTATGAGAAAATATAATAGTTAATTTATTTAACATATATAAATTTTATTTGATAAAAAAGATATCATTTTTTTAAATCATAATATAAAAATTATCTTAGGATGTTATTTTAATAATTTTTTAAAATTTTATTTTTCCACAAATAGTGAAAAATACATATTTTTTATTGAAAACTATATATTATTTTAATGTTCTTAATTTTTTTATTTTTGTTAGCATTGAAATTAAATGAGTTTATATTTATAAAATATCATCCAGAAAAATTATTTGAATAAATATTTTACGTGAATTTGGTATGAAAACGTTTTATGGTTGAAATTGTATTTTACTAGAAATAGATTTTTATCACATTTTTTCAAGATTAATTTTAAAAACATTATACCACTTATTATAATTTAATATGATATAATAAATTCAATATCTAGAATCATGGGGGTAAAATTTGGTAAATAGTTCCATTAACTTTTTTCATTATTAATAGTAACCTTGATAAATTTGTATCACCACTTTAAGGGTAAAACGCGTAAAATAGGGTTAAAACATTGAGAGAAGAATTCAAAATTTATCTAAAACCTTAATTTTTCCTATTTTGTTAGTTTATTTCTTCCATTATCATTAATATCATGTAAATATTTCAACTTGGTACCATTTTTCTCTGGCATTCACCATTTTATTATTTTAAAAAAAGAATAAAAACAAAATATCCCTCTATTGACTTCAATATGTATAATATTTTTCCATATGAATAAAAGAGGTTATTTTTTGTTTTAAATTAAAATTTTAAATATGAATTAAATTTTTTATCATGGTAAATATTTTTATGTTTTTAGTGACTGGTTTTGAGCATATTTTTTTACACAAAACCGAAACAGTATTTATTCAGTTAATTAAATATTAAAAAATATGAATTTTAAAATGTAAAAAGTAATTAATATTGGTTTAATTATTATGTTTCACTATTTTTTTATGAATTTAACCTATTAATTATGTTTTAAAGGTTTATATTACAATTCCATTACTATATTTCCATGTCAAAGTATAATAATATTTCTAATAAATGACATTAATTATATTTAATAATAAGTAATATTAATTAGAAGAATTAAAATTAATATAAATCGTATATCCAGCCATGTTAACTGAATATGGTTTAAAATATCAACCTTGTTCCATTTATATGTCACTATTATTTTTATGGTTACATTCATTCCCCTTATAGAGTAAGGAACTTTGATGTTGTGGTAATTGTCAAAAGGGGTAATTAGGGGATAAAAAGAAGAGATAAGTGTTAAAACATCACCTAAACTTATATAAATATTATTTGATGAAAATATATAGAAATATATTTATTCTATATTAATAATATATTAATTTTTATCAACTTTATTATGAAAATTAATTCATATTAATACTTTATGTCATTCTAAGAGTGCCCCCCTCAATTATAAAAGTTGACATGTTTTCTATTCTTCATAACAACTTTTGAGTTTTTTATTTTGGAAAATAACTATAATATTACCTTACTATATTTATTACCCATGTACTATAGATTTTTATTTTTTTCAAAAGAATATATTTTCAAGCCTTACGGTGTAATCCAGAATAGTTTTCTCAATCAAAAGGTATAACTCTTAACCGGGTAAATTCAATTTTATCACTCCTTATACCTACACTAAATCTATAGTATCATCTATAAAATAAACAATCAAGTATCATAAAAATATTTATATTATATTATCCTTATTTTACAACCATTCTCTACTTATTTTCTATTATACAAAAAATGATAACATCTCATCGGGCGTATGGAAGACATAATATCTTCACATAGCGATGTAATTTGTTTCCCATCACCATTTTACATGGATGTTTATGAAAATGTAAATAATGAATATATATTATATTAATTATATTTTTATTCTATAATTATAACATATTTTTTCTATTCTTACCTTCCAATTTATAAGAAAACAATAATGTTGCTCTTGCATACCTGTGGACTACCACCTCAATGAAGCGATGTGATCAATTTTTTCATTTCCAATTTACATGTATTGAAATAAAGATATATTTAATAAATATATATTCTATATATGATATAATGATAGTTATAAAATCGTGATTTATTGTTCATTTCTTTCAATCTTTCTATTGGAAAGTGGAAATAATGTTCTTATGTACGAAAGACTTAATGTCTCCAAGAACGGTGTAATTCAATTATCTATCTATATCTTCTATAGATGACTAAAAATATATTTAATTAGTATATATGATATTTTTTCATGATAAAAATCATGTATATTATTATTTCATAAAATCATGTAAGGATTGAAACCACTGAACCAAAACTTACATGGAAAATGAAGTAGTTAACACTCAAATGAATGTTAATAAAAAAATATTGTTAACAAAAATTTTATAAAATGATATAAATGGATGAAATACGATATTATATAAATTTATATTTTCCATTATTTTACTTATAATAACTTTAAATTTGTTATGTTAAAATTTAAATGCACTTATTAGAAAATTTTAACGCGAGGTAAGAGATTTCCCATTAATTTTCACTCCATTGACACATGATTGTTATTATGAACCCACATAAATTTATATGGTGTATGTGATACCAAATTGAATTATTTATAATTTATATATATTTATTAATTATTATTAATGTTTCAATTCATGTTTTCTATTTCAATCAGTTTCAATTTAAATGATACAAATAGGTAAGAATTTATTTTACACTATCATTTTTTAGGATTCCTTATATATGTTGTTGAAGGAATATTATATTCCATAATTCATAAATTAAATATATTTCACTACAATATGGAAATTTATGGAGTTCCCATGTTTTAATCTAATATTTTCCTATCAATGGAACTTGAATCATGAAAAGAAATGTTTAAAAGTAATACTGGTATTTTTTCTCTTTTGAGCCGATTTATTTTTCATCTTTGTCCATATTTTTTAAAATATATATGAAAAAGACTTTTATATTTACTAAAATTATTTAATAAGTAAATTTTCTATCATTATTTAATGTAAATAATATTTTTATGGATTATTTGATTTTTTTAAATGATCAATTTTTAATTTCTTTATAAAAAGTAAAATCAGAATGTTTTCCAATGTACATGGAGTTAACATGTTTTCCAACCTCTATAAAAGTTTTATAATAATTAGATTATGTTACATGTTTTTAATGGTTTTATAATGAAAAATTTATGATGAAATATTAATTCAATTTTTCACATCCATTTACTTTAATTCACAAATGATCATGATTTTTGTATAAAACCTATATTTTTTATGTATTCATTGTAATATTTTTTCTATTATTAATTTTTTGGTCCTCAAATTTATCTTGAAACATCTAGTTTCTTATGACTTTTCTCATTGGTTATTATATTTGTATTAAATATATATTCTAATTATAATTGACATGATTATATAGAAAATCTTATGCCATTTATTACATATAGTGCTTTTTAAAGAAAACTTTTGGATTGATTAGGTAAATACTAATATTTTATATTAATTACTCAATAAAAAATTTTATTTATAATTCATATTATTTTTGAATTTAATTTATCTTTAAATGTATGTGGAATGAATTGTATATGTAGTTAAAAGATGGTATTGGTTATATATATTCCCTCAATGTATCAATTGGTCTAATAAAATAAACCTATTAGCTGAAAATATTAAATGTGTTTTTGGGTTATACTTAACCATTTATTAAACTATCATATAAAAAACACATTATGGTGAAGATATAATTATGTATGATTTCAATATGTCTAAAATTAATCATTTACTTCATTGTGAATTTATTTGTTATGATATGTGAGATTAATGCATTAATATTATTGATGGATTCATTTTTTGATTAAGTAATTTTTTAAATGTAATATTTTTTTATTTATATACTATGTCATATTGATTTTACCTTATTCTCACATGATATATTCCATCATAAATAACCCATATAAGTATATTAACGCACCCTTTATTTTTTGTCTTTTCCCCATAATATTAATAAGGATTCTATGAATAATATCAAGGATGCATGAAAGATTCTTATGGTTGGTATTTTATATTTACAAAGTGATATAAGAATTATATATATATCTATTTCTTCAAAAATACTAAAATGGTTGGTCCTTTGGAATGATATCTCTTGTATCTTATGAAAATGTAATATATAGACCACAACTCTTAGATATTAGAGTTTGAGATTTTAAAAAAGGTACCATATGTTGTTTTGTAGAAACCTTAGGAACAAGATTTAAAATGAACATACATAACCTATGACTTATGAAAAAAGAAAAATTAAAATATCTTGGAATTGATACCATTATGGGGAATTTTATTTTATGTCACAATATCCATGCTGTTTATGAGCTAAATTAATTTGTTAAATTATTTAATGATGATTCGTAAATGAAAAAATGGAATCAAACCCCTTAGCCAATTTATGTATTTCCTTTATTAGTAAGATAATATAGATTGTGTTGGAACAAAGTAGATCATGTCCATATCTAGGAATCTAACTCAGGTTACAAAAAATATCCTTACCCTTATGGAGCAATAAGTTGTTCCATAATGTGATTCACCTATGTTGGATCACTCCACATGACATAACAATAAATATTTTAATTGAACTATTAATTAATTGGTAGATAAGAAAATTATTAATTCACTTGAAAATATATCTTAAAATTTGGGATTTAAGGAAAGGGAAAATGTTATTCTGGCTGTTTATTTTTTAGAGGGGTCATTGGTTAATCATGTTCATTAATCCCTAACATTAAATTGGTTAAAGAAATAGAAATCATGGAATGGATAACTTTTAAAGAGATTCTCTTCAAAAGGTACTTCCCCTAAAAAAATGAACATAAATGGATAGGATGTTGCTCACATTGAATATGAAGGGGGTGAAAATTATTATAGAGTGTGTGGTTAAATTTAAAATTCTATATAGGTATGCTTCTGAAAACATACATAACCATGAAATGAATGTTGGCCATTTCTTTTTTGGGATTAATCCAAGTCTCAAAAGAAACTTGTTTCTCAAATTATTTCATCATATAATGATTTATCATCTAGTCACATTAATATATTGAAATAATTTTATATATCCTATATATTTTGTGGGAATCAAGAGAAGAAGTGTTCAAATAACCACTATAAAAAAGTAAACACATCAATGGAGAATAAGGTAATGAACCAATTTCCCTTATGTAAAAATTATGGAAAGAATAATCTTGGAAAATGATTTAAGGTAATGGGACTTTTTCACAAGTGAGGATTTAAGGCTTATATTTCTAATTAATTTAGGGGGAAAAATAAATACCTTCTATCATGTTCTTTAATAGTAAAGATATAGGGAATTATTCATAATAGTTCCCCAAACATCAAGGGAACGTACCAAAAAGTAACCTAATGGTGTAAGGTTAATCATATAGAATTAATATAGTCAGAGTTGAAGTTACATATAATGTGGAGATAGGTACACTTATCATCCAATCAATAATTAAATATGATTTATTTGATTTAGTTTCTACCCACTATTTTATATTTTATTAGTTTCTTAGTGTATCACATCACCACATTAATAATTTTATATTGAGTTGGTAGTGAAAAATATTCAAGGTTGACTGAAAACATCTCATGTATATATTTATTCATTAATATATATTTTTGGAAATGTTCTTCTTATATAAATTATAATTATTCCTATAGTTAGATTTGATATAATTTAGGGATTGGATTGGAACCCTCAGTATAGAGCCCATATCAACTATTGAGGAAGAAATATTACTTTAGATATTCAAAATCAATGTAAGATAGTATATTATTTAAAGGATATACATGAACTCCCAGTAAAAATTACACCATAATATGGGTTTTACAACCTATTGATGTAGAATATTTATATCAAGTAGTTGGGTACAAACTCTATATTGAAAAGATTCATAATGTATATGAGTTTTTGTATTTATTTCCTTAATATTCTCATAGCCATCCTCTAAATCATTATGTTTAGTTTTAAATAGAAATCATACATGGGGATAAATGTATTTAAATGAATACATATATAATGTTCTTGATTGTTTTGTAGGATTTAATGAAAACATTTGAGGGGAATCTAGATAAGAGACTAATTTAGCATATAGTTTCACCGTTGGGTGAACTTGTTCTTTTTGTTAAGAAGAACGATGGATTAATGAATATTTTCATTCATTATTGAGACCATTATAATATGACAATTAAGTAAAAGTATCCACTACAATATGTCAATTTTTTTTTGATCAGTTATAGGGAGGCCAATATTTTTATACGATTGATCTTTGATCATGATATCACTAGATAGGGTTCAAAAATGGGGATATAACCAAGGAATTATTTCATATGAGGTGTGTTCCTTATGAACTTATAGCAATCCCATTTGTACATAAAAATGATCAAACTATATTTGTGGAGTTAATGAATAGATTATTAATATATTACCCAGAACATTTTTTGGTATGTTGTATATATGATGTTATTAAATATTCAATGAATAAGGAAGATCATTAATATCATTTGAGGATTGTTCCAATGGCTTCGGGTAGGGGGAAGATATATTCCACGTTTGAATTTTATCTAAAAAACTCCCATTTTTGGGCCATATAATTTCATGTGAGTGTATAAAAATTGAAACTTCAAAGTGGGATCTTATTAAGAAATGCAAAATACCAACCATAGTAACTGAGATCCATAGTATTCTTAGATTGGATAGATGCTACCGATGCTTTTTGATAGATTTCTAATTACTTTCTAATCCACTCACCAAGTTGACTCAGAAGAGGTTTATATTCTTGGGGAAAGTTGAATATGAGGATAATTTGAATGAAATAAGGAGAAGCTTGTTCTATAAACCTATTATTATAATAATTTATAGTATAGAAGTTATTTTGATAAATAATTATGCATTAATGAGTAAACCAGAAGGCTTCCTTATACAAAATGATATGGTGATATCCTATGCCTCTCTCTAATTGAAAATTCATGAGGAAAAATACCCAACTCATGATTTGGAGAAGACATCAATAATTTTCTATATGATGACAGAGAGGCATTATTTATATGGTGAAGGGTGTGATATGTAAATTTATCATAAAATCTTAAATTATATATTTATATAGAATGTTTTTAATACATACTACAGAAAATGGGTTGAGTGGATCAATGATCTTGAATGTTCAATACATTATTATCCTATGGGTAAAACCAAAATATTTTAATTGAGTAACGTCAAATTATATAGAATATATGACATGGAACACCAGGCATAGAATACATTATAATACCCCATGGCTTTATGGTATATTTCTTTTAAAAAAAATCAATCTGTTTGATAACTTGTGATGCACAAAACATTAGGTTTAAACAAAACCAGAAACTACAGAAAAATAGTACTTTTTAAACTTGAACATTATATCCAAGACATTATGTTAGAAGTTACTAAATAGAGTTACAAAATAGTGAAAATTATATGGTAAATTAAATGATTATCTATTGAGTAGAAATGAAATAAAAAATATTTTGAAAGAAAATTATTTTTTCAAACTACATTTTCTTAAAAGATGGTTTAATCATGATTTGAATAGATAATTCAAGATTATTTTTTAAAAACAATAAAAAAATTATCCTTAATTGTTTTTAAATCATCATATTCATACTAATACATGGTTAAATTTTTGGATTTTTCAAAAAAAAATGCTAAGAAGAGAAAAATTACTATTTTTATAAAATTGTCAATTTTTTAATAAATTTTATACCTTTATTATTTTAATATTATATAAAATTAAAATAAGTAATATTTACTTAAATTTAATACAATTAATTAAATTTAAATATTTTTTATACTATATTTTAATATACATTTATTTTTACTCGTTAAAATACCTTTTTCGGAAAAGTATTTTTATCTTTATATTTTTTTTAAAAAATTAATAATTTAAATAACCCCATATTAGTAGTGAATTAAATAAAATTTAATGATTATATATATATATATTTATTTAAATTTAGATTTAAATTCACTTAATTATGTTTACCTTTAGTATAGTTAATATGAGATCATTTTTCTTAAAAAATGCATTTCTTGAAGAATCATTTTTTTCAACATGTATGCATGATTAATTTTAAATTACATTATTCCAATTACATGAGTTAAATTTTGTAAAATTAATTAAATATAGGAATTATAAAAATTTATAATTTCTAATAATGTTAAATAGATTATTTACCATAATACACCAAATCATTTTTTTATTATCATAAAAAGACACTTTGAGAGAAAAGTGGAAACCGAACATATTATGCCTTACACTTTCAAAATTCAAACCCAATCCAAATTGAAAAACCAAAAGGAAGTAGCGTATCCGTGGGATCCATCACGCAAACAAATCCCGCAAATCACGCTTCCACTGCTAAAGGTGTGTCACCATCATCATTACTGCACCATCCTCATCCCTGTAGAACAGCACCGGAGATCACACCACGCTGGCGAGAACCCCACCGTCATCATTCCAATGCCTCTAGAGACATCACACCATCCTGAACTTCACTAAATACCACACCCGCACCACCGCCTTGAGTCACCCATCCATCCATCGATCATTACACCGAAGCAGAGATCCAGCTACAAACCGTCATTGATCATCACTAGTGAGAACCCTCAAAAGACTCATCCATAAAATCACCATCCGATCCACAGAAAAAATCAAAAACATCACTGAGTTCACACAAGATAAAATAAACCACCAGATACGAACCGAATCAGATTCAGAACGAGCAGGGCCAAAGCCGAAATGCAGGGCCAACAAACAAATCTTCAAACCTAATAGACCGAAGAAGCACAACTGACTGTCTCGCAGCACAAAACAACGAGATTCCCATAGAGATTCATTCAAATCAAACCAACACAAAACCATAGAATCGAATTAATAGAAACAGGCGAATCTAAAAATGAGAAAGAATAAAAAGGTCGAGAGAGAAAACCCATCACCAAGCCCGGACACGAAAGATCAACCATAACCCGTCACCGCCAACAGACCGACTGGTGAATACCCCCACGAATCTTCGAAGCATACAATCATTCATATCATGACCACGTCCCTCAAACTTTGGAAAACCAGGAAGACATCTCACCACCAGAAACCACGATCCCATGAACGCTCTAAAGAGTGAGCCGACGAACAAAGTGACCTCGTCACAAACTGGACTTGTGTCTGAGTATCGAGAACCGAAGCGCCACGAAGTCCGAGCTTGAACCACATTAAGAGGGTGAGCTGCAAACACGAAACAGTGGATGCCGGAATAGTACATAGCAGATCCACCATGGGGAGGATGAAGGTGGCGACGGGGGAAACCCTAGCGCCAAGAGCCCCTTATGGGCTTATTCACTTACGAACATCATTGTTTACCATAATGAAAAGTGAAAAGTAAAAATAAATCACCATGATTTAGATAAAGATAGGTTTACTGGGTGTTAAACTAAAATTATATGGGTTAGAGACGATAAAATAATTTTATAATTCATATTTTATGGTTATTTTTATAAATTATTTATTCTAAGGTTCTAAAATGGTAAATTTTTTATCAATGTGACATGAGAAAAATGTGGGTGGAATTATTTTTTTCAAATTTTTTAACAGTGTCCTATACCAAACATATAAATGGGCACCCCTATCCTATACTATAGACACCTTTAAACCCCATTGGTTCTACCATTATATGACCATATCAAATTGATACATCCCTCAAATCATCCTAGAATCTGTTTTTGGTTATGAATCCAACCTTGTGTGGATTTGGTGCAAACTAAAATAAGTTATCTCGTGAAGAGGTAACTTCTTTAACCGACCATTTTATATTATTTATTATACCACATAATTAAAATTTCATTAATCTCTAATGATATAATAACATCATTTTATTATATATAATGTTATTTTTTTGTAATATGGTAATAAATTACAAACATCTCATCCTCTCTCAAATGGTTAACAGAACTGTCGATCATATGTATGGAGGAATACCTCCTTACAAACTGATATAATTTGTTTCCCCAACAACTTATCACATCTATATATAACGACATATAAAATTATTATACATGATATATATATATAATACAATTTTAATTATTTAATTATAATACCACACAAACCATGTCAATTTCTATTTCATTGGGAAAATGGTAACATCATACACCTTTACAGCAGACTACCCCTTCATGAGGCGATGTGATTCATCATTCACTAATACATTATATGAAAGTTTATAAGGATTAAATTTATGTGGATATATGATACTCGTGAATTATTAATCTCTAAAGAAAATAAATATATCATATAATTTTTTTACATTTCCAAGCATTGAATAAATTATAACATTGACCATGTGTTAGGAAGATTATCATCTCACGAAGCGATGTGATTCATTTATCACTAAATTTTTTTATGGAAGGTAAAAATGGATATGTTTAGTGAATATATTTGATATATATGAAATCATATTTAATATGCAAAAATAATATACAATCTAATCCCTTACCCTTTTACCCATTAAGAAAATGATTACATCACTTGTGCGTACATATGACCTACTATCTCTACGAAGTGATATTAATCATTCAACGTGTTTAAAATTAAATAATTATTATAAATATATTTATAATAAAAAAATTTATATTTATAACATTAATATAATCATTTATATTATTAAACTATAACCTATCTTCACAATTCATAACTTTCATGATGAAACATGAAGGAGAAAATAAGGCAATTAAAACCCAAGACAATTGTGATAATGTAAGATTATTGTTGAATGAGTAACAAGATGTTATAGAAGGATAAATTATAATATTATCAATGAAAATGTGATTATGGTATAAGTTAGTAACATGTTTACAAAAACTATACATGATGTTAAAAAGAGATCAACTAAAGGGAAGCATGAGGTAAGGGGTTTCTTAATCTAATTATCATTCATTGGGTTATATTTCAACATCATTGACTATATTATGGAACAATTATGAGTAAAATGAAATTTAATTGATTTATGTTCTATTTTAACTATATTTTTGCAGATATGAAGTTGTTACATATAATCATACCATTTATTAACTCTTACCTTAATGATATGAACATTGTAATGGATTCGTCACAAACTTCTTTCTTTGAGATAAATGTTCTTTTATGAATCTAATTTCATTTTAATTGTGTATATAAATCCACTTTGGATACTATATTATGAATCCTTCTAAAATCCTATTGTTTTAACTAAATATTAATCCACTTCATTCGTGGGGAGCTATAATTCAGAAGGTACCAAAGTGATAAGGGTTAATGTTACAATATTACTTTAATTGGGATTCCCTATGATTGAATTTCCATTGAATAAAATTATTTGATCATTGTCTAAAAAAAACTTTAATTTTATTATCATATAGTTATTCATGAATTTTTCATGAAACAGTACCATATTTGTCTCGTTTTACATAAAATTATTGATGATTTTTCACGAAAAATTTAATTCATTTCTATCTTTGGCCAGGAATCATATTTCTTCTAAATACATTTTTTTAGTGTTTTCAAAAATGTGTTACTTTTATTGTTTAATGATATTTTTAACCATAATAATACTTTTTCATTTTTTTGAATACATTCTTCCATTTATTTTCTAAATAATGTACACTTTTCCTTTTCTTACTAAAATGTGAATGGGACCTTTGTTATTTTTGACATATTAATCGTGAATAGAACTCTTATAACATCATGAAAAATCATTGTTTTAAAGATTCCTTTCTTAGTTTTAATTATTATTTACAAAAAAATTAAAAAATTACTATTTTCGAATGATTTATAATTAAAATAAGGGTTTTAAATGTAGAATTATTATTTTCCCCAACAAATGTTGGATGAAATCCTTCAAAATCATTTCCCATCATTGTATCATCCAGTTAATGTTTTCAAGTACTCCTTAACCCCTACATATGATATTTTTTTTGGTTAGATCTCATTTAGGGGTTCTTTGGACAATATTTGGGAAATTTTGGAAGGCTCCTGGGATGTTTGTAGTCAAGACGTAGTTTTTCCAAAATCTGTGCCCCACTATTTTAAACCGTGAAAACCCTAGAAATGAGAGTATTCATGGTTGAAACATGGTTTGACAAAAAATAAACCCTCATAGTAAAAACCAGACAACCCATTATAGGGGATCACTTTTTGGACCTAATGTTTGATAAACCATGCTCTTCCTTAGGGAAACCATGCCATCATGTTTTGTTTTCCAAAAATTAAATTAAAAATTTACCAAACCCAAATTTCATTCCTTGTAGATTCCCAACTTACGATTGGACATCCGCATAGGTTATTAAATCTATTAGGGACCCATTTTGTCTCCTCTAAACCCCCTCCATGGAATATTAAAGCAAAGAGAACTTAATTCGACCTCGTCCTAGTAATTGTTCTTCTACCATTATCTATCTAACTATTTTATATTGTCTATTCCTTAGTGTTTTTCAGATATCTATACATTAGGAGGATCTAATAACATTTATTTTAGATATTGAATCTTAGTTTTATTATCAAATATCAATTTTCTATGTTCTTCATTGGAGTTTACCATTCTGGGCATTGGGATTTTTGATCCCATAATCCCAAGGTAGTTGGTTCCATATAAGTTTGAAAAATTAATTTAACCTATAATTTCTCATTTATTTTAATTTCATTAAATTAAATTGTGAAAATATAATTCAGCGTGAATTGGGATTTTAAATTTATTTGGCGTGAAAATGGGTGAAAACCTCCCAATTCAAGTGAATTGGTGTGTAATTTTGAATTAATTGAATTAATTGAAATTGTGGAATTTTGTTTTCTAATTTGATTTGTTAAATTTATTTTTATAAAATGGATTAAAATGATTTGATAAATAGCCCATTAATTTTATCACAGAAAAAGGCATGAATTGATTAAAAACAGATGTGTTGTTTTTTTAATATAAATTGGCATATTGAAGTGGAAAATAGGGAAAATTTATTTTGAATAGTTTTGAAATAATTCTTTCATTATTCATTGTTGTTTAAACACATGAAATCCTTATTTTATGATATATTTGAGATAAAAACACTGGGATGGAATTTCTCTAGCATAAATTTAACACTTTATAAATCAAACATGTACTTATCATAATATCAAATCCCCATTGGTGTGTTTTTTAGTTCTATTTAGTCATTGTCAGAGGGATGTGTGTGTAAATTGTGGTTATCACTATATGAGTGTGTGAGGATCCCCTAACGTTTAATTATCATATCTTTTCATAGATGACCATGTTTCTCATTTTTTTATTAATTTTATATTTATGCCTTTCTTTGTAAAACTTATTTAAATATACCTTGTAAATTTATATACAAAATTTTCTATAAAATGTTTATTAATCCATTATTTTGAAATGATTACTTCAACTAAAATGAATAACTTTTTTTAAATATACAACTGTATTTCCTTTCTTGTTTTTTTAATCTTAAAAGCATGTATTTTATTTTTTATTTTTATCTTATTATGGAGTTCTTGGAGAGACCATATTGGGATTTTATCTCACACCCTACCTATGCCTTGCTGTGTTTGTAGATTATCTTCCAGGAGGTTTGAGCAAGGGTAAAGTGACACTTAGAGGTGGTTCCTGTTATTGATCCTTGGTACATTGAGATTTATATCTATTGGGACTTGGGTTATTTATATTTTAGTTATCTGAACTTTATTGTTTTTTATTTTTGTTTATATAACTCTTTGAATTCTAGTATTATTATCCCTATTGATATTTATGTTGATCATAATAACTTGTATTCTTTTATTCCACTATTTATGTTTAAAAATAATTCCAAAATTTATCTTATATGATTCCAGGTGTTAGTCTCCAAGATGTGGGGATAAAAAATTCCCTTCGATCCATGTTAAAATTGGCCTAGGTATATTGGTACTAGGGTTTCTTGTCCGGTTCATGATAAAGTGTTACCTAAGGTGCAGTTTGGGCATCTTGTATCAATGTTAGTATGCAGTTGCGTAATTTTTTCTAGAATTATGAGGTAGTTGCGATTGAGTTCATGGAAAAATTTCACCCTAATGAGCATTAAGTCATAATGAGTGTTTTGGTAAATAAATATTAAAGATTATTTCTTGAATTTTCTTTTCTTTAAATTTGGATAGGTTTAAATCCAAATCCTATTTTCATAACAATTAGGATTGATTGATTTATTTCTCTTTTTGAGTGTTAATATTTTTAATTCAATGTTGTATTCTGATATTTTTTGGCATCATGCCTCTTAGAGTATGTGTGAATTATATTTGGGAGAAAAATATTCAAGAACCACAAAAAAAATAATCCTCTTGTGGATAAGAAACTGGTTGAGATCATCATGCGTACTGTAAAATCATTCGAATAGGTACATGCACACATTCTTATTTAGTATCCAGTTATATAACCTAAAACGTATTAATTCAACCGTCATTCTTAGTAATTACTCAATTAGAAACCAGCATCCCTCAAAGACTAAAATTACCCTCATGATGATGAGGATTTCTTAGTGATATTTGAGATTTAAATCAAGTCCTTATAAAATATTGATGAAATCATATTGAAATGTGCACCCTTCAAGATGAAAGGTCCTAATTAAAGATAGTGGGACATAATGGTGATAGAGAGGAATCACATGGGGTTAGTGTGGTCGGAATTTAAGGCTCTTCTCATAAAGAAAATATATCTAGTGTTGGTTGTGTTGTTTGAGGCTATAGATTTTTCTAAACCCAAATAGGATTACAAGACCATGATAGAATATGCAATTCAATTTACTAAGATTGGGATGCGTGCACCTAAAATTTTATCTAATGAGAATATGAAGACTGAATAGTTCAATATGGGAATTTAATTTGATATTTGTTCTCAAGTTTTATTGGTAAAGACATCTTCTTAAATTGATGAGATGGATAAATCATTGATGGTTGAGATGGACTTATCTGGTAAGGTAGTGTCGACATGAGTAATTTATTATCCTAGTGGAATCCATGTGCGTACCTTCAAAGGAAATATAATTTGTAATGATTATCATGGTGTTTATCAGCCAAAGGCGTTTTATAGACCTTACATAGTGGATGGAATATTCCTTTTGACTTTCAACCTGTGTGGGAATATTAGGCCCTCGAAATGAGTTTGGATTGACAGACCAATTATATGTTTTTCATGTGGACACTCTAGTCACTTTCAGAAGTTATATCATGTCTATTATACTGCACATAGTGGCATGGGCCCATCAACCTCTAAATGTACTACTGTTTAATTAGATACTTCACTAAATAAGGTGTTCCAACCATAAGTATCTAGAGGAAAGCTTCATAATGTAGTGGAAAATTCTTCACATGAAGTAGATACGGGTCCATCAACCATGAGAGGTTTCATAACTATATCTTGATATCCATTGACTACATTATTTTGTACTAATTCATCTCATTCATATTTTTAATCATATTATGAATCCCATAAATCATCCTATAGAGATTGTATATTATGTGAAGGCTATTAATACACCCCACAAAATAAAGAGATAGAAATATCTCCATTATCCTTCTTGTGTTTTATCTTTTTTAGAGATTGATATCACATGGTATTTTTTGGTTCTCAACATGAAACCACATTACGTCATATTAAGGATGGGTAGGATCATTTCTAATAAATCTTGAATTGATTGTTATGTTTGACAGGTATCCATTACTACACCCGATAGTGTGTGTGGTATCTTTCTAGGATCTTGAGACTTGAGGTCAAGTCCACTCTAACCTTCTTATCCAAAGTTGTGGAAATTAATAACATTTTTTTCTTTTAACATGGATAAATACTCTTTGATTGGTGATCTCCCTCTAGTTTTTATTGAGACTCTTGATTTTTGTCCTCCTGACGTATCTGGTTTTCCACTAGTAAGGGAGGAAAATATTTCTATTGATTATGTTCTCAATTCTCCACCAGAGTCAATTAATTCATAACATATAGAACTAAATGAAATGAAATACTTGAAGACTCAAATGAAATATCTTTTAGAGAAATTATTTATACGCTTGAGTGTGTCTCCTTGGGAGGTGTTAGTTCTATTTTCTAAGAAATCATATGGGTCACTTTTACTTTTTGTCGATTAGAAATAACTCAATAATGATATAGTAAAGGAAAACAATCCATTACCATATATTTATTATCTATTTGAATATTTTAAATAGTAAAAGTTGTTCTTGAATATTATCTTTGATCTAGTTATGATCAATAGATAATTAAATAATGTTACATTCCAAAAAACTACCCTATAGGGATGGTATGAACATTATGTATACAATTTCATGACATTTTATATAATTGATGCCCCTATAGTATTTAGGGACTTAATGAATAATATTTTCCATGGGTTTCTTGATACATTCTTGGTGGTATATTTCTAGGAAATGCTTGTTTACTCTATGTATAAGGAGGATCATGTGCCTCATTTTGGAGAAGTTTTTTAATTTTTTAGAAATCACCAACTTTATGAACAAATATCAAAATATGATTTCAAGATTTGGGGGAAGAAGTTCATGGGACACGTGATGTAGGAAAATGAAATCTCACTTGATCCTGAGAAGGTGAATGCTATTGTGACCATGGAGAATCCAAGAAATGTTTTCATGATTTGGAGATTCTTTGGTTTAGATGGATATTATGGTAGGTTGGTAAATGTTTTATTAAATTTGGATTATCTAATGACTTCACATACTCATAAGGGAGTGATGATTCCTTAGGTTTAGAAATGTTATAATTCTTTTGATTATATGAAATATATTTTGACTATTATGTTGTTGTTTACTCTTCATATGTTTGGCATGGATATGTTATTTTCTCTGATGCATCAGGATTAGGTTTTGGATATGTTTTTACATAGGGTGATCATGTCATTTCCTATGGATCTATATATCTTAGGACATATAGAGAAAATATATAAAACATTACCTTGAACATTAACCTATGATGTATGTGCTTAAAATATGGCAAAATTACCTTTTTATAGAAAGGTTTTATAATTTTTTTGACAACAATAGCCTGAGTTATATCTTCTCTTCTGCATATTTGAGCCTCTCATAGAGGGATTTGGTGGAGCTGTTATAATATTTTTACTTTTACATCTCTTATAAACTGGGGAAATTTAATGTCTTTATAGATGATCTGAGTAGGAAAAATCCGAATTAGGTCTTTGAAGAATCATTGAATGAGTGAAAATTGGTGTATTTTTTGTATAGATGCATATTAGAGTCCAAAAAATAGGGACTGATGTTTTTTGTACAAGTTTTATTTGACATTCTCGATTATTGAGATTATTATTTAGGAACAAGAGATTTATGATTAATTTTATATCATTAAATACTCAATTTATGATGGGGAGACCATTTCTGAGTGGTTTTACTCTATAAAGGGAAACTGATGTTACTAAAATTGTTTTATTATACCATTACTGGTTATAAAATATTTGATGGGGTTTTTTACAATTCCCAGTGGTCTATAGACCCAAGATCCAAAAACATGTTTTATAAAATGATTAGATGACACATGTGACTAGGGATAATTTGGGGAATTGCTATTTTTTTTATAATTTTTATACTTTCAAACAAGTCAAGGTTGAACACGAGAGACCTTTGGTATTAATTCAGCCTCATCGATTGAAGACTTGGATGTTTGAGGATGTCTTTAAGTAGTTTGTGGTTGGGATTCCTCATACCGATATAAATAATAATGTTACATGGATTGTGATTGATAGAATGACCAAATCGTATCAATTTACACCCATTCATGATACAACCAAGTCGAGGAGTTTGGAAATATATATCTAAATGATATTGATAATTCTCAAGGAGTTTCATAAGCTATAGTATCCAATTGGGAATCCCAATTTACTTCTCACTTTTGGAGAGTCCTTTAGGAGGAATTGGGATATCATGTTTTTTTAGTACAGTGTATCATCATTACACTAAAATCAGAATTTAGGGGCTGTTTTTTGTTTTAGTTTATTAAACCATGACTATTTTAAAAAATAAATAAATTAGTGATGTTATGTTAAAATCCACTACTAAACCTTCAATTATTTTCACACACCCAAAAATTCTCCACCACCCCCACCCCTGAGCCCCCTAACCCCTGTGACCCCCTGAATCCCTACTAGTACCAACCCCCACCACCACATGCCTCCAGGCCCATCCCTCGCCGCCCCTCACCACTGATCCTGACCCTCACTCCCCACCCTTGTGACCCACTCTACCTCTCATTATCGGACCCCACGTAGCCGCTCGCCACCCTCTCCGCCAGTCCTGAACTATCACCTCACCACTGGTCCTGACCTATCCCCTCGCTGCTTGTCGTAATCGATGTCACCGATACACTATCCCACCGTGGTATTATTTGCCTTGGTAATACATTAATTTATAAGTTGTGGGTTGGTTCTTGAAGGAGTTGGGGTGGATCCTGATTTTTTTAGTCTACTTATTCTTGTTATTAATATATTTTCTTAGAATTAAATGGGGTAGAAGTCATTACATTATTATTGTTGTCTAAATATATTGATAATTAGTATTCTTATGTTATTCAGTTTCCAAAAAACATTATCTAAGAAGAAGATTTGGTTGGATGGGTAATCTCAAATCTAATGGGTTATGTGATTCATTATATTTAAATGTATATTGGAGGAGATAAATTGGTTTTACCTAATAATTATACTCAATAAAAATATATCTAATTATTCATTCAACATTGATCCTCATTAATTATGATAGAATTTTTTTACTGATAGAATATATCTTTTGTGAAAGAGTTCAATTTATTTATGTAGTGAGTGATAAATGGATGTAGTCAAACATTTTTATTTCAATTTTTCTAATGAAAATTAAATTGGTTGTACTTGGTACTTTATTGTAGTTACAAGATAATTAGAATTACTTTCATTTCATGAACTCGTGTTATTATCTTTAGAGAGATTCATTTATAAACTGAATGAATCATTAGCATGTTCCATGAATTCATAATCATTCTCAACATAATTTTGAATGTTGGTATCAATGATGTTAATTGTTTCATAACAGAAATCATTCATCATTTCCAAATCCCCATAAAAGTAGCAACATTTCCCACACAATACCCGATAATTAACAATATCTTTTTTCACTTTATATGGGCACAAAAAAGTTCAATGGTGTATTCATCCATACATGAAAATAAAATTAACAAAACTAAACGAAATTAGATAAATAAAATCATAGATATATATAAAACGCATAAAAATTTAATACATATACTTTATCTTCATCAATCCACCAATTCACTTAATGAAAAAATACTAAATGTGTCCATTAATCAAACAAATAGTATCATGATAGTAGCATAACAGTTTTGAGAATCAGGTTGGTCCACTAATAAATTATTTACATTGTATTATGATACTTTTTTCATTTATTTCTTAAAATGATATATATTTTTAAATAGGTTTTCAACATATATATTTCCTCTTGGATTTTTTAATTGTTTTTACATGAAAAAAGTAACTCTTTTAGACATCACTTTCCTCACAACTAAACATTATGGATTTCAATTATCCTTTAAAAATGCTTCATTATTTACCATATATACTTATATAGGAAAACCTTATTTAAAATATTCATATTTTTAAACTAGTATATATAAATATCTTTTCATATTTATTAATAGTTATGTGTTTTATTTTTTTAATAATTTATAGGCACATTGTTAAATAGAAGGATACAAGCTAGATCACATTACTGAGGAACACACATTAGTATGCTAAGTATTTGTACGAAATTTAAGATATTTCAATTTCCAATCAATCCATTGATGGGATAATTAGATTTGAACATTGAAAATGAAAATTTAGATGACAATTGAAGGGAAATGAGTTTTATGAACACTTGTTATTGAAGAAATTACCAACTCAATATTTTTGTTGTATTTTCAACAAAGAATCATACATTACAGAAATTTTCTACACTAATGTGAATCCAAAAAATGAGCTCCCAACATCCTAGAAAATAGAAAATTAAATGAAAAAACATATAAATGATGAATTAGGAATTGAAAGACACCATCATAAACATCAAAACATATCAGAACAACCAACTGAGGGTTATACAAATAGAAACCTAACATGTTATGTTTTTGAGACTATAGGACGAACATATCAAGATTATTACATATCATTGGATAATAATATTCATTCTATAGAGGATAACGTAAGATAAAACATAACTAAGCAGATAGATGTGATTCATAGTTTAGTTGATGAAGGAAATCAAGAGTTCTATATTAGATGTTTGAAATATTCAAAACAATCATTTTTGGTGAAGCTACACTATATCAAATGCCTGTGTGGAATTTAAAATAATGAAATTTCCATGATATTGGAATTGTTTCATGGTTCATTTCATAAAGAAAAGTTCCCTACATCTTTTTATGATATGAAAAAATTTGTTAACAAGATTGGTCTGAATTATACAAAAATACATGTTTTTGTAATGATTGTATGCTTTATTTGGGAGTGTATTGAAGCAAAGAAGTTTTGAATTTTTTTTATTCTTATATATGGAACTCAATGGGTGATTTTGGAAGTCTGAATCGACATAATACCATGAATAAGAAGAAATAGAACTCACTTGCAAAGTTTTTTTCATTACTTTCTATTAAAGCGTTGATTGCAAAGATTATTCATGTCATAAAAAATTATTGAACACATGAAGTGGAATTCTGTATATGATAACAATGATGGGTTAATGATATATCCACCAAATTCATAATCTTAGAAGACATTTAATTTATTACATCCATATTTCTTATCTGATTCTAGGAATTTTTGATTGGGATTGGATGATGATAGATTCAACCCATTTGGGACATTGACAACTAGTTATATAATTTGGCTAGATGTTTTGATCCCTTACAATATACCTATGTGGATGTGTATGAAACAAATTTATTTTACTATTTCAATGATTATTCCAAGAAAAAAAATTCATGGAAATTATATAGATGTATACATGTTTTCTTTAACTTAATAATTAAGTGAGTTATGGTGAAATGATGTTAAGACATATGATACATCTTCTAGAGCAATGTTCAAAATGAAAGCTGCTATATAGTGGACCATTATTAACTTCTCTAACTTGGAAATTTAGTTGGTTGGAACACTTAGACGAGGTTGGATTGTTCTATTTGTAACTTTGATTTTATGACTAAATTTTTACCTTACAGTAGAAAATGGTTATTCTTGTGTCATCGAGGATTTCTGGATGCATCTCATATATTTTGGCTAAACAAGTCTAAAATTAGTGGATTCATTGATCATAGACCACCTCCAAAGTTCTTAGTAAGTTCTGAAATATTGGTACAATATGGAAATGTTTCAATAGAATTTTTGAAGGTTAACCATTTCAATGATAGTGGGAAACAAATTTGAAGTGCATGATCAAGTGAAATCAAAATGCAACAATGGAAGAAAAAAGTACATTCTTCAAACTTCCGTATTGAGAATTTAATTTTTTGTTTCATATTCTTGATGTGGTGCATATTTAGAAAAATGTTTTTGATAATTTGATCTTCACATTGCTTAATGAACATGGAATGTTGAAAGATCATCTTAATGCTTGAAAACACTAACAAGGAATGAATATAAAGCATGTTATCTAGACAGATGAAAATGGAAATTATTCTACAACAATATTTAAATTGAAAAATAGAGATAACGATACAATACGTAGAATTTTAAAACTTTTGAAGTTATCAGGTGGATATTAAAGTAGCATATCAGGGTGTGTGGACTTAAATTTTCATTGTTTACATGGATTAAAAACCCAAATTTCAAATATTTGTTTACAATAGTTACAACAATTAGCATTGCGTACATTATTACATGAAATGTTTACCACTTTTGTACTCCAATTATGCTCATTTTTCATACTACTATTTGAAAAAACTATAAATAAATTTTATCTTTACAACCTTAATGATAGATATAAATTGACACATTGTTCAATGGATATGATCTTTCTTCCATTGTTTTTATTGTAATGATGTATTTAACAGGGCATCTGGTTGAGGAAGATAACTTAGAAGGCCTCAAACATTATTTATGGATGTATACAATTGAGAGGTAAATTATCTATATGTTTTTAATTTAATAAAAAAAAATCAAAACTTCATTAAATACTTAATTATGCTTTTTTTATTTCATTTCATAGATATCTTGGTCATTTGAAATCATACATGAAATATAAATCTCATACTCAAGGATCTATTTCTAAAGGCTATTTAGAATAGGAGTGTCTTACCTTTTTTTGTTGATACTTGGATTGTATTGAGACAAGATTAAATTGAGTTGAACATGTTGAATACAAATCGACTCAATCTCAAATACATGGGAAATCAAAAATCATTCATAATACTAGTCGATCAGTTTGGAGGAGAACAAATGAAAAACTAACAGAAATAGAATTTTTTCACCTACATAGATATGTGAGACTAAATAATTAAATTACATATCTATTTGTGGAAGTTTTGAGGATAAAAAAATAGATGAATGAGAGGATGCAGATTAAATGTTATAGATATAACAGAATCTGTTAATACTGATCTTGTACAATGGTTTTCATGAGATGTATGTCTATAAATATTACAATGCAGTTGGGTTTTGGATTAGTGGTAAGCACCTTGTAATCATACATGAAAAATGGGGGTTCAAAACCCATAGGGCATAGGTTACTGTTGAGGTACTGTAACGGTACTATAGCAATGATGGTACTATTGATCGGCGGGTACTGTAGCGGTGGCAGAGCACTGTAGCAGCGGCGGGTACTATAGCAGCCAGGTTACGATTCACATAGTGGGCAGTAGGCCAAAACTTTGGGCCTATGAGCTATATAATGGGCTATATGCCCTCCAGGCCTTTGAGCTATATAATGCGTCTCCCTCTACCCAGTTAAAAGAGGTATTTTCTTTTCTTTAAATAATAAAATGTGGCTTCGAACCCAAAATTTTAAAAAAATATTACAATCAATATGGATATTAGGATGATATATATATTTTTTAAATATAATAATGTATATTACTTTTTTTATACCATGAATACTGATACTTGATAAGTGTTGTTAGAAGATTTTATGTTTCTTGCTCAACGTCCTCTAAAACAAGCTAGAAAGTTTGACGCATAAAACATGAATAGAATTTGATTCCGTATAGTCAATTAGGATGAGGGTTTGGAAACACAGAATAGTGGCATAATTACATTTAATGAAGTGGGATACTATTTAATGTTGACTGGAATTTTCAAATTAAACTACCATGGGCATTTTTCAGTTGTTTTATTCAAATTCCATTTGGTGGATATTATTAGGGTTGTTAAAAAAGATTCCTTAAAATTTATGTCTATGGAATTCTCTTACATGATGGATATTGGTGACCATGAACTAAAAGATCTGTACATCTTATCATCATAAGAGAAAATGGTATATTATGTGAAAGATGTCATGGATGAATGGGGGAGTGTAGTTTCTCACATAAAACAAAAATATTTGTATGATATGAGCGATGAATTGGATTATTTGACCTTTGTTATTGAATTCCATTAACAATAAAAATCAGACTTATTTTTCTATTGTGATATTGAAAATATTAGTCTTTTAAGGGTTAATGAAGTATATGAAGTAATGATGGAGTAATAAACCGAATGATTGAAGGAGAAAATGAGTGCATGTGCAGTTATCCATTCATTTATCAACCACTTATGTTATTTGGGGAGTTATTCATTATTATTGTTATATATATATTTTAATTTTGTATTGTGCATATATTATCATTTCTATTTATTTATGCATGAAATTATTAATATATATGTTTCGAACTTAATTTTATTTGATTATGATAGGAACACTAAGGAGGAAGTGTTATACTAATACCAGTAGATGTTTCATCGACCAAACTGACATATGTTGATGCATCTATCCTCTTCTCTACAACATCTGAGGCACCATCTTATTATCCCCTACCCCATCTCTCACACCCTCCATCAGCATCCCATCAGTAGCTATTTCGATGCCTTTCCATTCAGAATCCTTAGTAGTGAGGGAGAAGGGTGCCGCACCAAGTTCTTCATAGAGCTATTGGAGGGTGACTTTTATAGGTAAAAATATTAATATAAATAAATTTATTACAATTTTATATATTAATAACTATTTTTTCATAAAATATGGAAACAATGCTACTACGAAGAAATAGATAAAATGTTCATATGTTTGGAATCTGACCAGGCTAAGGATAGTTTCCCCATTTGATTCATATGGGGACCCCATAGATAAATCCATGAGAGTACTTGTCTAGATTCTAGGCTAGCTATCATTAGAGCTAGTTTCCCTTCCTATTACATATGATGGTGGGAGGAATATTTTATAATCTTGGAAAATGATGTTTTGACTCACAAATAAAGGTAATTTTAATACATTATGGTGTAATTTAATGTTATTAAATTATTAAATGATAATATTTTCAAAATGAGACTCTGTTGACATATGTTTTTTCAATTTATCATTACTGATATGCTATCACAGAAGTAAATATTAAAAAATTTCGAAAGAAATGAACTGATTTTAAATGAAGATTATAGGACTAAGTCAACAATACTTTGTTGAGAACCAAAAAAATGTATGATAAGGTGCCCAATAGGGTATGTGGATAGAAATGGACTGTTTTTATTAATAAGCATCATGATGAGAAGAACTTGATATTTAAATATATTTTATTATATTAATCACATTTTACATTTATACATGTATATGAAAGTAGATGACATTTAATATAATACTATTAAATTACATTTTATTTATTTCAGGGCCTTTTAAGGAAGAATTCATTGAGTTGGTCTAAGAAAATCATCCCTCACATTATGGGGTTAATGAGTTTTTCTAAAATCTGATCGACATTGGTAATCTCTTCATTAGTTTAAATATTTATAAGATAATAGAATATATTTAATATATTAAATTGTTGATTTATATTTTTTAATGTAGTCATAGATATAAGGGAATTAAGAATCTTTAATAGAATTGTGGTTGAGTGTTCATAAAAAATATGATGGTAGTTTTTTTAATAATCTTTCCAAAGAAGTTGGGGGATGAATTCATTTTTTCATTATAATAAATTATTATCCTTTGTCACTATGTTAATATATATTTATTCTAATATGACTGATATTTAATTTATAAGTAATAATTAATGTTCAATGGGATGTCAATCCTACGTAGTCCTACTCAGTCTCTTAGGATGACCTAGTTAGTTGCAAGGAGAATCATGGTCAAGTGCGTGGGATGGGTTGGGGACTATTACCATCTAAGGTCGTTGGTAGGACATTGAGTATTGCAGCTACATCTACACCTACTTGTAGTCACTCCCTACCCCGATATTATTAGAGGGAGTTTATTTCAATGAAAAACACAATTTAGGAATGGGGGGATCAAATATGCACATTTTATATAATGTTGATTGATTTATATGAAAAGATGACTGGATCTATCCTTGGTGGTATCGTATCGATGACTAGTGGAGAGAAGGTAAATCACACAATTTCAAAATCATTAATTTTGAAAAAAATATTGGTTTTAAGTTTGAATATAAATATTTAACATTATTTAATTTTCAATATAATTATCTTACAGGTGCTAGTAGCAGGAAGTAGAGATAGAGATGGAGAGGGTGTTGATTAGTGTTCATCATTGGACAATGATTAGTGGTTTTTTGGTATTTCAAACTAATATGGAAAGAGAGGGGTTGTTCATGTAACAAGTTTGGCACAATTTGTTCCCCTTAAATTTTCATGACCTAACATTTTCATGATTTCCCATGCGTGAAGAGGTTGAAAACCATTCAGGGTTACAATTATATTCATCCATTCACAGAAATATAGGATTTAATTTGATTAAAATAACAATCTTATAATAATTTTCATGATATTTATTGAAAAACATATTCTCATTATTTTAAAATTAGAAAAAATATATTCTCAAATCTAGTATAGTAATACCTAAGTGGCATTTCTTTATTGTTGGAATCTCATAAGGTAATGTTCAGTCATTATGGTTATAAAATTTCTCCCCATTTTAAATCCTTATGCATGATTTTTACATAAATCCTATAAATGTTCATATTTCTTGTTCAAATTATTGTTCCTTATAGCATGTAGATACCAAAACCCTTTTATCATTTATGTTATGTCATCCCCTTAATCTACTTCAACTCACTTTTTGACATCAATCACTTTACATCATCATCCATGATGCATATCCTTATTCATTATTCCTATCAAAGCCTCCCATGGCCTACCACTGTAACACCCCGATCCTAGTTATCCAGAGTCAGTGCATTATTACATAACATTGGAATTATCACAAGGATATCATGTCTCGAAAGACCAATCAGTTTAGTATTATTGGAAACAAGATTCATTCATAAGTTCAACATTACAACTTGAAAAGAAATACAACATGAATTTATTCCATTAGAAACATCCAAGCCTCATAGATTATGCCTGCAAGTAACTCATAACTAAATTCTTCATATCCTAGGAAAATGAAACATAAGAAAGGGGTGATCTCAAATTCTCAGTAAGGTTAAGCAATACAACAAAAGATAACATAAATATCAAGCACAATTAATAATTGAAACAACATGCCTTTACCAATAATAAACATGAATAATTCTATGGAAGGAATATGAGATGAGTAAATAATGCCATAATAAAATATAATCATGGATATTCTACTTTTTAAATGACCATATGAACCATAAATATTATTTTCATAATGAGGGAATGTATAATGCCAGACATTCTGAAACATTTTGTCAAGGCCTCGGCCAAGATGTCTAAAAATGATTAAGGCCTTGTCCAAAACCATATATCAAATTGGGAAAGGTCTCGGCCAATTCCACATCTAGTTGTCTCATGAGACCTACCGATGCATCGAGGAGTTATAGTAGGCTCCACCCATCACTTACTAAGTCTAATACATTTCTCATATGAAAAGGTTGAAATATAAGATAAACATTCGTATTAAAACTAGCATATGAAAATGTCAATACATTAACCATAAACTATCAATGGTATAAAAATAGCACATCCATAGTCAAACATATCACAAAACCTTAAAATACGATATGGAAGTTTTGTATCATAATAAATAAAGTTCAAATAAACTTAAAATCCATCAAAAGATGTTGACATAGATGAAATCAAAACCTTTTTTAGAGAAATATCTCTTTCTATTTTGAAATCATTTAAGAGTCACAAAATTATAAAAAAAACATTTATTTTGAAAATATTCTTATAATCTTGTAAGGGAAACTATTAATGTGTTATAACGGTGGAAAATTGCCACACCCGCTATATAAGTTAAAAAACATTCTTACTTTAATTTTGTCGAAAAAGGTCAAAAAGTACCTTGTTGGGTAAAAAACAGAAAGATTACTTTATAAAGAATATATAAAATTAAAACAAGGGTATAAATGACTTTAAACCATAGTCCTTAAAATATTAATAATGTTTTGAAATACATTTTTAAGAAACATGGATGTGGATGATAATGAGGTCCCAATATATAATTACGAATAAACAACCTCGGATAATGAGGAGACTGTAGAATTAACCCTTACCTCATTGTAATCAATCGAGTCATATAAAAAATAGTTAATAACCACAAAATGAATCACAAAATATCATGAATATAAATAGAATCATGATAATATATATCAAATGACAGTACACAATACACTACAAGCAATAAATAAGTGGTGAACAATGGAAATCTCACATAATTACAACTGAGATAAAAAACCCCTTACCTTGTACATTCTTTTATTCAAGGGTACTTTTAACCTCATGTATAAAGATCTTAGTATGATATTAAAATATACCAGAACCATATTAATATTTATGATATCATACATGATTCATTTATGACTTTATACTACCCATTTAATAATAATTTCCATGTTAAATTAACATTTCAGGTAATAATTGCTTTCTTTATCATACGTATTTTAACTTGTTATTCATTATCGTATCATTTAGATCATGAGTTAAATACATCAAAAAATATAAACCTTGATTTATATATCATATATATTTAGAATATAATTATTTATAATAGATATATATGTGAAATGGAAAACACCATTTATGGAGATGGTAGGCCGTACGTACGCATAAACACTGTTTCAGTTTTTATATTTTATTGTACATAAGTAAGTAAATAAAATACATGTAAGTAAATAAATACACACACACACACACATATATATATCCAGTATCATTATTATTTCATATATTACATACTTATTAGTAATATATATTTTTATAATCGTCGATGAATGGTGAACGTGGAAATGAATCTAATCATGTCGTGGAGATGGTAATCCGTACGTACACACGAGAAAAAATATCATTTCCATAAAGGTGTGGAATTGGATGTTATATTTATTTTACATATATATTATCATGTTATTTTAATTATTTATATACATATTACTCATCATTATATCCATCCAAATAACATAGTGTTGAATAACAAATTACACCACGACGTAGAGACGGTAAGCTGTACGTACGCATGCATGATGAAATTATCAATAATAGTATTAATAGAATAATTAATATGGTTTTGAAATATTTATAATAACATAAAAATATATATAAGGTAATAAAGTTATTATTTTGGCATGGTAATAACAAAGAAAGAATAAGTGGAAGACGAAAAGAACTTGAAAGAGGGTGGTGAAATCATTACCTCTTCTTCGGGTTCTTTCTTTTGATTTGATCAAAAGGGCTCCTTAGGATGGCTTTCTGACCAAAGGAATACCTCTAGGATTAATGGAGGACATTTGGAAGGATATTTGGATAGGGTTTGGCTGAGCCAAATGGCTTTGATGGTGTGAATTTGAGATAAGGGGAAGTGCCCTTTTATAAGAGGGGTGAGGGGTACCTTAGGAATGAATTGAAATATTATTTTATAATAAAATAATTTTTGGTTTATAATGGCTCATAAATAAATTAATTAAAGGATAAGGTGTGGATGGGTTGGAAACCACTCATCCAATAAGTTTTATACAGGTTTGGGTCACTATATTAACCTTATATTCTAGATTTAACTCTTAGTTAAATAGTTTGACATTTACCATGTCTCTTTGTATTTTTATATTATATTGTTAATAAACTTATTATAAAATACCAAGAGAACCTCAAGTGGTTTATTAATTACTTATATAATATTCTTTAAGACCTTTGGTGGAACCAATGATTTTTATGAATAGAATATAAATTAATAATATAATATTTGTTTTAAAAACTATTTTATGTCAATTATGACAGTATTTGCTATTTTGTTTTTTTAATTCACAGCAGCCTTATTACTTCAAAAACAATTCATTTAATCAACCCTACAATTCCATATTAACCTATAAAATTAGTGGAATTCATAAAAAGTCTCAAATTACATTTATTTTGATATATAAAATATCAATTATTTTAATAGTTCATTAATAAGGTAATTACTGCATCATCATTGTGTCATAAATAAATTAAATTATTTAATGTAAAAAAATATAAATAAAATATAATTATGTATTAAATCATTTTATATTTTCAATGAATATTTATAGTTGAAAATATGACTTATATAACCCCATGTAAAAATTTATTTACTAAAAGATATATGTTTATGTCATTTTTACCTTTACTTTAAGTTAATTAAAATAAAGTGTCATTATCATTTATAAGTGGCTCCATGGGGTACCAAAATCGACCCAAGGATTCACATGGTCGGACATGACTCATTCAATAAGGTTAGGGAAAGTGTTAAGGTTATTTGTTATTATTATAATATTCTTTTTTACCTTGAATTGCCATATTAAACTTTAACCGCAGTAAATAGAAGTCAAAAGTTACTTTTCACCAAAAAATATTTTCATCTTATTGAACCACATTTTGCTAAATGAGGTTAAATGTCTCTTTGTGGTTTTCATACTCAACTCACAGAAGCAATAAAATTATGTTTTATGCAAATTTCCAAATGCTCCTAGGAGGTGGGTAAAAGACGGTAAAAAGTTCAATAAATTTTTTATATATCTAAACATATTATAAAATGACTAAAATGAATTATTTTGAAATTATATAGGATTTATGTATCTTTTATGAACTAAAATAAATTTAAATAAAATAAAAAATTATTTAAATAAAAAGTCCGTTTTAACCAATAACTCAGTGTTTTTCACTATTCATCAAAAAATTGAAACTTTTCAGAAAAATACCCAAATTTCAGCCTAAGATATATTTGACATTCCGAATTCAAAAATGATTTATATTTTACCAAATAAAAAACATATAATTTTGATTAATTAATTTAAAATTAATTCCCGTTGTCAAAACAAATAGCGTGTTTTTAAGAAACGATATCTATCAAAAGATTGACACTTGTTTATGTCTAATTTCAAAGCGAAATTAATTATAATGACCGAAATTGTATTAAATGATAAAAATATAATCTAATTATACTTAGAAACCATTAAAATTCATAATTTAACATTATAAATTATTTCGATTAAAAATGTTGTTTTTAATTAAAATTTAGTATTTTTTACTATTCACCAAAATATGAAAGTTATCAGAAAATACCAAAAATGCATTAAAACTAAATTTTTATGTCCCGATTCTAAAGAATAAGTTTATTTTATAAAATTTAATATATAAAATTTTCAAATATTGGATTTAAAAAGGTTCTCAATTAAAAGGCTGTGAAATTGCATTTATTGAAAAATACTTCCTTTATTTGAAAAATTGAATTTGTTATTATATTATATCTAAGAAACACATAATATGGATGTTAAAATTATATGTGTTATATAAAATTCAAAATTCAGTTAATACTATCGATAACCGTTATTTTAATGTCTAGTTTGGTAAGTCGTGGTGCGCTCGAATTCGGTGTTGCGTGTAGCACAAGTTATTGAATTACTTTGAAGAAATAATGTACTATGAAATATTGGGGTGTTACATTCTTCCCTCCTTAAATAAATTTCATCCTTGCAATTTGAAATTGTTCTTTGAAAATAAAAGGTTGAAAATTGAAAATACCTTTGTGGGAAACCCCACATCGAAAATTGGGTTAATAAAATTTAGTCTTAATAAGAGGAAAAGGGGAATGAAAAAGTCAACATAAAATTATGATCTTGATGAGAAGGAAATTGGTGGAAATTAGAGACACATAATTGGAGGAAAACGTAAATATTTATAGGGAGTGATTGAGGTCATTAGTCACAAAAAATTGTAGAATTGAGGGCCTCAAATCCATCAATCTATGATGATTTAAAATATCATTGGTTCAACAAAACATAATGTATTAGGATAACACATTTTTAGTTATAATATCTATTATGTAAAGTTTAAGAATTAATTTTTTCATAGAATAAGATAAGAATATATATATATATATATATATATTTGACAAGTAGAGTTCCATCCTTAAACTAATTTCTATGACAAACTCATCTTTCACTGTAAAAGATAATATAACTTTAAAAAATATATTCTATTTATCCTATTAGTATAGGGTTCCAAAAAAATAAATTTATAATTAACCTATAAACCCCATTAAAAAAAGAAACTACATTATATAGTCTAGGGACATCACGTAGTCTAGTGGTAGCCGATAAATCCCAATCGCACTATGGTTGTGGGTTTGATTCCCACAGCATTGTTCGAGGCGACAGGTTGTCACATGATTTGTGTGTTGTCCTTTTTATAATAATCCAAAAATAACCATAAAAATAGTATCCAATTTCAAACTTAATCCATTCCAACCTTTAGACTTATCCAAAATACTTCTATCCAAACTCTCAGTCCAAAATTTATAAGGAAGTTAAACACAATGGAGATCCTTTTTGCCACGTAATAACATGTGAAAACCTTCATCATATATTATTTTAAAACATGGAAACACCCTGAATTAGCATAAAACCTTATTTATTGCATTCATGATCCCTTATCATTTATATAATACTAGATATATTCCTTATATCCAAAAATATTGAATATTCCAACAATGATGAAATAAACAAACAATTAATCAGTTCTAAGGCAGTCAAGAATATCCAATATAATTTATCCAAATCAACCGTCTCTTATTCCAAAATCACTAACTCATTATCAAGACCATATTATGGATTACATTTCCTTTAAGCATGTATTTTTCAAAAAATTTAACCTATTATTGATTCACTTTTCTTGGTTCCACAAAATCACAAGTCATTAATTAAATAGTACTGCAGTATAATCCTTATATGAGGTACAATCCTTATAACATGTACATCATTAATACAATACTCAAATGACACAATACTTTAATAACAACCTTATAAATCTAATCATTCCTCTTTAACTTCGGTAGTATCATAACTTTATTATTATCCAATAGCAACATTTGGGGTATACTCTGATGATTTGGACATTGATTCGCGTAGTGTCCCAACTAATTGTAGATGAAGCTTTTTACATTTGTAACTATTTTCTTACCCTTGAAATCACATACTTGGTGTCCTTTTTCTCCACAATTATAACAAACTCCCATTCCCTTCAAGCATTTACCAAGGTTATTCTTTCCACAGTTATCACATATGGGAATTTTCTTCTTCTCCTTATTCCCTTTATCCATCTTTCTCTCTTCCATCCTTTTCTTCTATTACTTCCCTTCAAAGCCATCAGACTCATAGAATTATTTATTTATCTTATTAGCACATGATACTATTTATTTATAAGTTTAGAATACATGGGAGAATATTTACCTTCTAAATGTTAGCTTAATAACATGAAAGATATGATCCTTCTTACTCTTCGGATCATACGTATTTCTGGAGTTCGCATTCCTTCCACTGGGCACCATTTCTATATAAGGGCATACTCAAGGTCAATTTATAAATTGCACTGAATAATTCCAAACTTGTAAAATAACTAACATAAATTGAACCTTTTATGGATATAATCCATAATCATAAAAATATTTTCTTTGACGAGGTATATACTTGTAAATTCTTCATAATGATTTTTAAATAAAATGATAATCATCCTAAACATATCCCCTAGGAGTGTCGTAACCAAGGGTGAAGTAAGGCCTATTTTCATGCACCAGTTCCCATTTGAGTCTAGCTCGGAGCGGTGTTTTCCGGTTTTACCCCTCGATACATCTGTGCCAGAGCCACCTCTACCTGCTCGTATCCAGATAGGGATGTATTATTGGGAAAAATTACAAAATATCTACAATACCAAAATTCTATGAATTTCTTCTATAATAATTCTCAAAGTCTATCTTAGGGCTATGTGCTCTAATCAGAGTTTATCTAAATCCAGTTTCCAATGTTTGTACTAAATTTCCTCTGATACCAACTATAATGCCCAGAACCTATTTACCCAGAGTCAGTGCATTATTATATGACATTGGCATGATCACAAGGAAATAATTTCTCGAAAAACCGTTCAGTTTAGTATTATTAGAAACAAGATTCATTCATATGTTCAACTTTACAACTTGAAAAAATACAACACGAATTTATTCTATTAGAAACATCCCAGGATCTTAGATTATTCCTACAAGTCACTCAAAACTGACTTCTTCATATCCTAGGAAAATGAAACATAAGAAAGTGGTGAGCTCAAACACTCAGTAAGGGTAAGCAATACAATAGAAGATAACATAAATATTAAGCATGATGAATAATAGAAACCACATTCATTTACCAATAATAAACCTGAATACTTTTATGGAAGGAATATGAGATGTGTAAATAATTCCATAATAAAACATAATCATGGGTATTATTCTAGTCAAATGACCACATGAACCATCAATATTATTTTCATAATGAGGGAATGTATAATTCCGGACATTCTGAAACATATTGTCATGGCCTCGGCGAAGACGTCTAAAAATGATTAAGGCCTCGGCCAAAACCATATATAAAATTGGGAAAGGCATCCGCCAATTCCACATCTAGTTGTCTCATGATACCTACCGATGCATCGAGGAGCTATAGCGGCCTCCACCCGTCACTTACTAAGTCCAATACATTCCTCATATTAAAAGGTTGAAATATAACTTAAACATTCGTACTAAAACTATCATATGAAATGTGAATAATTTAACCATAAACCATGAATGGTATAAAAATGGGAAATCCATAGTAAATCATATTACAAAAACTTGAATACAATATGGATGTTTTGTATCATAATAAACCAACTTCAAATAAACTAAAAATCAATCAAAGGATGTTGAAATAGATGAAATCAAAACCTTTTTTAGAAAAATATCCCTTTCTATTTTGAAATCATTTAAGAGTCACTTAATTATAAAGAAAAAATTTATTTTGAAAATATTATTATAATATTTTAAGGGAAACATTGATGATGTTATAATGGCAGAAAATAGCCGCATCCACAGTATGAGTTAAAAAACATTCTTACTTTAATTTTGTCAAAAAGGTCAAAAAGTACCTTGTTCGGAAAATGACAGAAAGATTCCTTTATAAACACATTATAAAAGTCAAAAAATGGTATAAATGACATTAACCCATAGTCTATAAAATAGTAAGAATGTTTTGAAATATATTTTTAAGAAACATGGATGTGGATGATAAAGAGGACCCAATAGATAATTACGTATAAACAACCTTGGATAATAAAGAGATTGTAGAATTAACCCTGACCTCGTTGTAATCAATCAAGTCGTATGAAAAATAGTTAATAGCCACCAAATGAATCAACGAATATCATGAATATAAAGAGAATAATGAGAATATATATCAACTGGTTATACACAATACACCACAAGCAGTAAATTAGTGACGAACAATAGAAATCTCACGGAATTAAAAGTGAGATAAGAAACCCCTTACCTTGTACTTTCTGTTAGTCAAGGGTACTTTTAACCTTCTGTATAAATATTGTAGTATGTTATTAAAATATACCAGAACCATATTAATATTTATGATATAATACATGATTCATTTATGACTTTATACTACCCATTTAATAATAATTTCCATGTTAAATTAATATTTCGGGTAATAATCACTTTATTTATCATACATATTTTAACTTGTTATTCTTGATCGTATCATTTAGATCCTAAGTTAAATGATTCCAAAATATAATCCATTAATTATATATCATATATATTTAGAATATAATTATTTATAATAGAAAACACCGTTTATGGAGACGGTAGAACGTACATACGCATAAACGATGTTTCTGTTTTCATATCGTATTGAACAGAAGTAAGTGAATAAGATATATGTAAGTACATAAATATATATAAATATATAAATATATATATCTTCAGTAGAATTATTATTTCATATATTACATACTTATTAGTAATGTATATTTTTATAATCATCGATTAATGGTGAACGTGGAAATGAATCTCATCACATCGTGGAGACGGTAATCCGTACGTATACACGAGCGACAATATCATTTATTTAATTGTGTGGAATTGGATGGTATATAAATTTTACAGAGACATTATCATGTTATTTTAATTATTTATATACATATTACTCATCATTATATCCATCCAAATAACATAGTTTTAAATAACAAATTACACCACGACGTGGAGATGGTAAGTCGTACACACGCACGCATGGTGACATTATAATTCATAGGATGGATAAAATAATTAATACAGTTGTGACATATTTATAATAACATAAAAATATATATAAGTTACTGAAGTTATTTTTTGGTATGGTAATAATAAAGAAAGAGTAAGTGAAAGAAGAAAAGAACTTGAAAGAGTGTGGTGAAATCATTACCTCTTTTTCAGGTTATTCTTTTTGATTTGATCAAAAGGGATAATTAGGTTGAATTTCGGACCCAAGGAATGCCTTTAGGATTAAGGTAGGACAGTTGGGAGGATATTTGGGCTGGTTTTGGCAGAGTTAAATGGCTTTGAAGGTGTGAATTTGAGAGAAGGGGAAGTGCCCTTTTATAAGAGAGGTGAGGGGCACCTTAGGAAAATATTGAAATGTTATTTTATAATAAAATAATTTTCATTTTATAGTGGTTAAAAAATAAATTATTTAATGGATAAGGTAAGGATGGGTCGAAAACCACTCAACCAATAAGTTTTAGACAGGTTTGGGTCACTGTATTAACCTTATCTTCTAGATTTAACTCTTAGTTAAATAGTTTGATATTTACTCTGTCTCTTTGTATTTTTATATCATATGGTTAATAAACTTACTATAAACTTTTAGGAGAACATAAAGTGGTTCATTAATGACTTATATAATATTATTTAAGATCTTTGGACGAACCATAGATTTTTAGGAATAGAATTTCAATTAATAATATAATATTTGTTTTAAAAACTATTTTATGTCAATTTTGACACGATTTTCTATTTTGTTTTTTTTAATTCATAAAAACCTTATTACTTCAAAAAAAAATTCATTTAATCAATACTAAAAAGTTATATTAACCTATAAAATTAGTGTAATTCATAAAAAGTCTCAAATTACATATATTTGGATATTTATAATATCAATTATTTTAATATTTCATTAATAAGGTAATTACTACATCATCATTGTGTCATAAATAAATTAAATTATTGAATGTAAAAAAATATAAATAAAATATAATTATGTAGGAAATGTTTTTATCTTCCCGATGAATGTTTTTAGTTTAAAATATTAATCATATAACCCCATGTAAAAATTTATTTACTAAAGGATATTTGTTTATGTCATTTTTTCCTTTACTTTATGTTGATTAAAATAAAGTGTCATTATCATTCATAAGCGGCTCCATGGGGTCCCCAAATCGACCCAAGGATGACCATGGTCGGCCATGACTCATACAATAAGGTTATAACAAATGTTAAGGTAATTTTGTGTTATTATAATATTCTTTTTAACTTGAATTACCTTATTAAACTTTAACCGTAGTAAATAAAAGTCCAAATTTACTATTCACCAAAAATTATTTTCATCTTATTGAATCAAATTTTACTTACTGAGGTTAACTGTGTCTCTTGGAATTTTGAAATTCAACTCACAAAAGTGGTAAAATTAAGTTTAACGCAAATTTGAAAATGCTCCTAGGAGGTGGGTAAAAGACGGTAAAAAGTTCAATTTTTTTTAAATATCTAAACTTATTATAAAATGACTCCAATGAATTAGATTTAACTTATATAGGTATTATGTATCTATTTTGACCTAATATAAATTTAAATTAAATATATTATTATTAAAAAAAGTCATTTTTAACCAATAACTCAGTGTTTTTCACTATTCATCAAAAATTGAAGCTTTTCAGAAAAATACCAAAATTTCAGCCTAAAATATATTTGATATTCTGAATTCAAAAATGATGTCTATTTTACCAAATTCAAAACATATAAGTTTCATTGATTAATTTAAAATTAATTCCCATTGTCAAAACAAATAGTGTGTTTTGAGGAAACAATATCTATCAAAAGATCGACACTTGTTTATGTCCAATTTCAAAGTGTAATTAATTATAATGACCTAAATTGTATTAAATGATAAAAATATAATCTAATTATACTTCAAAACAATTGAAATTTGTAATTTAAAACTATAAATTATTTTGATTAAAAAAGTTATTTGTAATTAAAATTTAGAATTTTTCACTATTCACCCAAATATTAATGTTTTCAGAAAAACACCATAAATTTATCAAAACTAAATTTTTATGTCCCGATTATAAAGAAGAAGATTATTTTATCAAATTTAATATATAAAAGCGTCAAATATTATATTTAAAAAAGGTTATCTATTATAAGGCGGTAAAATTTCATTTTTTCAAAAATACTTCCTTTATCTGAAAATTTGAATTTGTTCTTATATTATGTCTAAGAAACACATAATATAGATGTTAAAATTATATGGAGTATATAAAATTCAAAATTCAGTTAATACTATCCATAACCATTTTTTGAATGACTAGTTTGGTAAGTCATGATGCGCTCGAATTCAGTGGTGCATGTAACAAAAGTTATTGAATTACATTGAAGAAATAACGTACTATGAAATCTTGGGGTGTTACAACCAAATTATCATGGAATATTATGGTTCCACCCATCTAATATCTCTCCATGGCACCACCCTACTATTTCTACAACAAAAGGTATCATACTAGTTATCACCATATAGTCGAACCATTGAATCTCCCTTTGAAAATCCAAATTTTAAACCCGACTCCCACCTTATATATTCAATTTTAGATCAAATGTATATTATTATTAACATGTTTGATTATTTTAAAATCTATTTCTAGATTTCCGAGTGTTAATTATTATTTGATTTTTCACTTATAATATTTTTTTATTATTCATGGTTTGTAAATGTAGTTTTCTTAATAATGGGTGTTTTTTTTCTAATTAGAGTTTTATTTTGTATTTTTAATATGAATAATTAAATTAAAAAATCTATGCATCATAATGAATATAAATTTATAATTGTTTATATAGATATTTTTTTTCAATTTATAAGTGTACATATACATTTTAATACTTATATATACATCATGGAATTACATACTATATTTTATTTTACATATATAATATTTATAAAAAAAATTTATCCGAATTTCATTAATGATGATTATTGAGCCCATGGTGGAAGAAGTGAGGAAAATATATATTGGATATTATTGATATGTTTTATTTTTTGGAAACTTATAAATCATGTGTAAAATTATGTGTTTCATGGTTATTTATTTTATGTGAAGTTTCTTCCATGGATTTTGGAATGATTAGAAGAACATGAATGAATAGGAATATTTGAATGTGAATATTAACTTATTTAATTTGATGTTGTTTTTAGAGATATAAATTTACACCACAGAGAAGAGATGATAGAAACTATATATACATTGAATAGAAAATACGTAGAGATTATCCATATGGGAGAAAATGGGGAAAAATGAGAGAGGAGAATATGTGATTATGTGTATGTTTGGTTCATAAAAAGTGGATAAATGATTTTATACTATTCAAGAAAAAAGAATAATAAAAATTAAGCACAATCAATTACATTCTAGAAGTCCAACTAGGGATATGTTTAATAGTCACATGGTATTTAATAAATGTTGATGACTTTTTATCCAATTGAAAAAATTTTAAACCCTATCCGTTTATCACTTCAATTATTAAGGTGAACAGGTCTCTCATTCTATCTTCTAAACAACATATTTTCTTATAAAAAGTTGAACACACACTAACATAAGTGTCACAATAGATTTATAAGGACAACCACTCAAAATGATAAGGATAATATGTTGTGTGATATAGATTCCTATGATATTACACAACCCACTAGTATCAACCTATAGGTATAAGTGAGTATGTTTTATCTTTGAGCTTATATTACATGCTTCCCAACTATGTTTTAGTGCATCCCACAGTCTTTAAAAATCTCGTTAGGTCTCTACACTACCATCCTAATTGTTTAAAATAGAGTTTTCTAACAATAATAATTCATTCCGTACTATATACTATGCCTTTACATTGATGTTAAAAATTCTTATTTTCCTTATATATTTTCATATTAGAAAGAAACAAGTTCACTTATTATTCACAACACTTAAAAAAATTTCTTCCTCTTCTTATTCTTTACAAAAAAATGGAAATGTTTCTCTAATCACATATTCTTCTAATTTTTTTTTTTAAAATTCATGATTCTACTTTCTGTGAAAATTGAACTAAAAAACCTTTGTTTCCTCTTACTTCGATATAACACAATGTTTCTTCAAATCATCCCATAATAATATCAGTTATATTCCTTCTATTTAATCTACATCATTGACACATGAAAATTCAATATCTTATTATTATTAATATTTCACAATAGTAGCATCACCTTATTCTCATTTTATTTTGATTTTTGAATTCAAATTCATGCTTCTAAATTTCTTCAATTATTTCTCAACATATACTAATTCTTTTCAAAAAACTAGATCATATTAAACATCATAGTCACCATTGATGATATTAAATGACATCATAGATCGATTATGAGAGGATATTGTGTAAAAATAAGAGAAATTTCATTAGATCCACTTGAAATTGGAATTATCCTTTTGAAAATAGATGGAACCATGATGTGTTGGAACCTTTTTTGATACATCTTCACTGAACCATGATTGTATTTTCCCATGTAAAAGTTATTAAATGGAAGAAATAAATGAAATTAGACTATTTTAAAATATTTTTTTTATGAAATTAACTTGTTTTATAAAATTACAACGTTAGTTTTCATTGATAAAAATTCGTATTTTTTGGGTTTGAGGCTAAATATGGTTTTAATAGTGGTTTTACCTTTTTGTGTGTTTTCCTTGTTTTAGAGGCATAGTCTGGTTTTATAATGAAAATTATAGTTTCCCTTGATATATTTAATTACTATTATATTTTATGTGTTCAAGCCATGGGTTATATGTTCTCTGCACATGTTTTTAGGAAACTAGGGCTATATAATCTACACCTAGTTTTTTATTTATAAATCAATATATAGGTATATTTTAAACCACCTCTATATATGGTTATTTTTAACTGCCACTATATATTGATATTTTTTATTAGCATTAGTTAAAACTACTGCTAAAATTTGATGCAATTTTATTTAGCAGTGGTTTTATTGGATTTAGTGGTGATTTCCATGCAAAAAAGGAAATTATTTATTGGCGGTTATAACCATCGCTAAATCTTTACCATATTTTCCCACATAAAACTACCTCCAAAACTGATAAAACCAACACTAAATATGGTTTCTACAAAACTTCCCAAAAGATACCTCCAAATGGTAGAAATCAAAGTGTATTTTATATCAACATCAGTTTTAGCGGCGGTTTTATGAAACAATCGTAGAACCATATAGTGGCAGATTGAACTGCCGTTATAATGTGATTTTCAAATATTGTATCCATAGTCAAATGGAAAGATATAAAGTGCTATATATATTCTTTAGGATATGATTTATGTATGAATTTTTGACTTTATTGGGGATTAGGACAACCATGTCATACTGACTGAGTTTTCTTCAAAAAATAGTTACCATTCCATGATGAGGATGAATCATTTTGAGGCATGGTATGACCATATTTGTATATCTCTATTGTGTAGGTTAGATATTAGTGAAGGTTCATTGGTCTAACTTATGTTGGTTACTGAGATGAATAAAAATATTCAATTTATTTCAAAAAGTATGTTAAAGACATCAATCCACTTTATATTTAATATTAATCATCATTATAGACCATTTTTAATGGTTTACTAGGTGTTCTTGAACGTTTCACCTCATTTGTGTCATTGATATCTTAGGAGGAAAGGGAATCTTTATCATCATTTTATGGGACCTTATGAGGTTTTTGAGTAGGTGTGGAAAGTGTATGACCATTTATTTCTTCCACAATAGTTTACATTGATACATAATGTGTTTCATGTATCACAAATATGAAATTATCTTTTTGATCCACGTCACATTATGGGATGGAGTGATATTGATGTTGTGCCTGATTTTCCATGACTGATCTTCCAGTTAGGATAGTAGATTTTGAAACCAAGATACTTCTTAGGAGGATGATAAATCTTGTTTGAGTTCTATGGTAACATAGTTATGGTACTGATGATTCTTGGGAGATAGAGATGCATTGATGAGAGAGCATTGGCCTCAACTTTTTACAAGGAGTATTATTGACAGGACTTCTAGGGATAGAATTTTTCTATGGTGGGGAGGTTGTAACATCATATTACTATATTTAGGTACTCCTTAACCCCCTATTTTGATCATACATTTGTTATTTCGTCTTTAGGGGTGGTTTTGGTGAACATATGAAAAAATTGTAATGCTTAATCGTTATTCCCCAATGGTTCATAGTTTAACCCAACTGTGTACCATGATAGTGCAAAACATGAAAACCTAGGAAATGAGGGATTTCATTATTGGTTCACGATTTATAAATATGAACACATAATTATTAGAAACTATTCACCCCTTTAGCGAGGTGCACAATTTGGGAACACGGTATTAAAAACCGTTCATCCCTCTATAGGAAACCTTGAACACAGTTTTCATTAATTCAGAAAATTAAATTAAAAATTCCATAACCTCAACATACTCCCCCACTCCACCATAACTTGGTATTGTAAATCCTCTTAGCTCATTGGATATCTCAAGGAAACATTTTGGATTCTCAAAACACTATCCATGGTAGATCGTAGCATAGAGAACATTGGTTAATATCTTCTCGATAATAGTTATTCTCTAGTTCTCTATCTCTCACTATATTATTGTCTCTACCATAGGATATTTAGATCTCATTATTGTTGGAGGAAGTAATCAAAATTTTTCTAGATATTGAAACTATTTTTTATTCTCGAATCTATATTTCAGACATTCTTATTTGGAGTTTTACACTGTGTGTGTTGTAATTCGTGATCCTATGATCCCAAGGTAAGTGGTTCTAAAATTTTTCAAACCCAATTCAGTGTGAATTGGGATTTTAAATTTATTTAGCCTAAAATTGAGGAATCCCCTCCAATTCTAGTGATTTGGAGTGTAATTTAGATGTGATATAAATTGTGTGATTTTATTTTTGGAAATTTAATTGTGAATTTAATTTTTAAAAAATGGATTATATTTTATTGACAAGTACCTTTTGGTTTTAGATTGGAAAATGGGATGAGTTAATTTAATATGCATGCATTGTTTTTAAAAGAAAAATTGGAATATTGAAATTGAAAATGGGGAAATTGTATTTTTAATTTTTTTAAAATATGTACCAATTATTGATTTTTGTTTGAGAACATGAAATTATAGGCACTTAGTGAGTTATTTGGGAGAAACCTGCAAAGTTTTAATTTCCCTAACATTAGATTAATTCCTCATAACTATAACATTAAATTATTTGAATATCATTTCCCCAATGGGATATTGGTTTGTAGTCTTTGGCCAGTGTTAGAGGGATTTGTGTTCATATTTATATTTTCACTATTTAGGTGTGTGAGGATCCCATAACCCAGAACTATTTGACCTCTTGGAAGATGACCATGATTCTTGTTTCTGATTATTTTGATATATATTCAATTTTTTTGTAAAAAATCATTAAATATGCCTTAAGAATTTATATGAAATTTTTTATATAAAAATATTATCAATACATTATTTTGAAATGTCTCTATTTACTGAAATGAATGATGTGTTTTCTTTTAAATATGAAATTTTATTTCCTTTCCTACATTATTTAAAATTGAAAGCGTGTATTAATTTAATTTATTAGCATATTCTTATGGAATCCTAGGTGAGACCCTAATTAGATTTTAGATCACACTCTAACTACTAATTTGGTTATTTTTGGATTATCTTATTCTACATTAGAGCTTGGGGAATGCTCCATGTGAAGGTGATTTTGTTTTTGATCCTTGGTATATTGAGATATATGTTTGTTGGGACTACGATTGTTTACCATTCAGTTCATAGTACAATGTGGTTGTAATTTAGTTTTATATACCTATTTGACTTCTGTTAATTTGACCCTTGGGGTGCTTTCTTTTGAGAATACAAACTTGTATCATATTATTCCACTATTTCTGTGGAAAAACCATTCCCACATTTATCATTTATGATTTCAGCTGTTAGTTTTCAACATATGGGGATTGAGAATTCCCTTCGAGCCATGTCAGGATCGGCCTAGGTGTTAGGGTATTAGGATGTTCAAGCTGATTCATGAAAGTATAAGATGAAATAATTTTTTGTTACTCAAATTGAAAAGTTTATTTTCCCCATGAATGTTATTAATATTTATAAAAGTATTCTTTTTATAACTCGACCATAACAAGGTATCGACCCACAACTACTCCAAGATTGGCTCCATAATCCAAGGGATGGCTACCAACATTGAAGGACATATACAAAATTTGGATCCCTTTACCTAATGTACATGTATGCATAAACTGAACCATATCAATGAAAAATTATAAAAGAATAATAATAAAAAGATGAAACAAATAAAAATTAATCCTAGCATGAAACCCCCTACAGTGTATAAGATTATGACAATGAAAACAGAAAATTAAATTGGAAAAATACAAATCCAACCAGAAAGATGTCCCACCCTAATAAAAGGTATTATAAAATTTTTATAGATCCCATCTTCTGATCAATAATTTGTGACCACCGTATGCGGTTCAAAATACTAGGTATCCCTAAGATACATTATATCAACCAATAGATTATCATTCATCTTCATATGACATGAAACAGGTAGAAAAAGCCTATGTAGTGGGGAGTATATACCTACCCAGTAGGACGCCCCAAAATATAAATGGGCTGAAGTAATAGATTCAATAAAAATAGAAAGAAAGTAGATAGTAAACAATCAATAATATATAGATCAATACAATGAAAGGGAAAGTAAAATCATCCAAATACAAGGGTCTTTACATGATGTTTAGTTGGAAAACTGGTTGAGTATTTTCCACCCATAGTAGAAGATTAACCTCATCCAAACATGAAAAGCTAGGAACATAATGTGGGTTGACTACCCCACCCATCTTCACAAAACATGTTATCCGAGTAACCATATTAAAAGTAATTGATACATATATATATATATTTGTGTGTGTGTGTGTGATTAGTGAATAGAATATCAATCGAGAGAGAATGGGGATCTCAAAATCAAAACCCATCCCAGGACATGAGTCTCATATAGTTCCAACGGTCCATCAATGATGCCTAGTATATCATGTGTCTGCCCAGTAGAAAACATCCATGTCAAGCCACACCTTTTCACTATGACGTAGAGTTTAGGGACAACAATAACTAGGTAGAGTACCCATATCTAGTCTTAATAGTAGGGTTACCCTCAATGGTTTGATAAATGACTCATACCATATCCAAATAGAAGGGTTCAACTCTAATAGTAAATAAATGACCCATGACCTTCCTAATAGGCTGGTTTAACTATTTGATACTAGAGAGCCCATTCCATGACTCAACAGGAGGGTTTCACTCTGAATAATGGAGGACCCTTACTCTTCCCTAGGAGGAGGCTCACACTTTGATGGATAAGGGACCCATTCCATTTCCTAGAAAGAGGGTTCCACACTATGATTATAGAGGATCCATAACATGACTTATATTGAGGGTTCCACACTAAGAGTATGTATAGAAATTGTTTGCAACCAAACTGGAGGGTTTAACTCTTGTCATTGAGGACCCATGCCCATTGTCGAGAATCACCTATCAAGTGTTATGCTCAAAACATCTCACATAATATACAAAAATTCAGAGTAGATGGAACCGTCACATTATATGTAGAAAAAAAACTCAGTATAGGCCACTCTTTAGAAAAAAACTGATTCTAAAGAAAAGAGATACATGATATTGAATTTTTATTTGAAAGGGACCAAGGGATACATGATGTGTGAGTGGAACCACCCGGTGTGTGGTCACACTCCATAACCCAACTGCGTCCCTATATGTAAAAAAATACTAAACCATGTAGGTATACATGGCATGTAGTGGATCAACATAGAATTCCCATGACACTTTAGGTCCCACACATGTGATTGGACATGTTAGTGTATCCATATGGTGTCCATGTACTCCAGTACACGACATGCCTCTGAGCGATTCTTCCCAAATGGGGTCCTACCCATGTTCTCATCTATAAGACATTTCCACCCAAGGATGTGCTACATGACATGTTGGATAACTACACCCCATTCCATTCTTATAATTTTTCAAAACCCTATACACAACATCATAGGGCATACACGTCATGTGTTCATAAAACTACATTGTGTGTAGTCTATTTTTTAGTGAAATTACAATCCATGTTACATGCTCTATATATGTCTCTAACACTTAAAATCCACCCATGCCTTCATCCAAAATTGGAGGATATAGACACATTCTTTTTTTTCATCCATCTAGGGGCTGAAAATTGGTTTTGTCGACCTGTGGTGGTTCACTGCACATCCCACACACCCTGTTAATCATACACTATATCTGATCTAGTTTTTTACAAGGAAATGATCACCTAAAAAAATCTTTATTTTCCATCAATGATTTGAAATTCCAAGAATCAAACGTGATTCTCTCATGAATTCTGGGATCTGACCAAGCTCAGTGCAGCCAATTTCGAATTGAAACCTTGTAGTTGAATGATTATGAACCCAAAGAAATTGATATTGAAAAGCCAAAAAAGAAAGTTTTATCAATAGTTTCTATGTTTTCTTGGACAATGACTATGAATAGGGATATTCGATGTTATAATAAAATTGAATCATCAATAATTTTGTTTTCCATATGCGTATGCCAAGGTTCAACAATTGGGGAAAATAAAAAAAGGGATGATTCTTATCAATCAATTTAATAAACAAAAGGTATAAAATATGAATTGATGAGTCCTACCTTGATATTAGATCATTAATTTTCAAATAACACACTCACCATAAACTAAAATAATTCATTGAATTCTTTGAGCTTCAATCTGCTCCGACGTTTAGTTTTGTCATCATCAGATGTGATTCAACAGAATAATGATGAATAATTATTCGAAATCATCTAAGGGTTTTTGCAGTTAACTCAGAGTAAATATACATATTAGTGTAATTATAAATTCAATTTTTTTTTGTGTCAAAAAAATAAAAAAATAATATTAATTATTTAATTAATCCACCAAACATACCGCTAATTGGTGGCTTATCTGAATACCTTGTGATGACCAATTTTAGGTCGCGCGATGCATGAACATCATGTTTTGGAATAAAAAATTCTATCAAATTTTTCTATCCAATATTTCATTTCAAAATTATTAGTTTTTTATAAAATTTCATGCATGTGATATAAAATATTTTTTTATATTTTTATAAAATAGTTTCAGAAACACCGGTTTTTGGAATTTCATGTCATCTTTGCTCTTGTCTCTGAAAATATATGTAGAAATATTTCAAAGTAATACAAGGGAAAAAATAGGTCTCTAAATCATTCAATACATCTTTATTTTTATCCCTAGAATGAAACACTAAGAAAAAATCATGGGATACTAAGCCCATACATGTCTCTTTAAATCCTAGGAGATGTCATGCTCATTCCCATGCGGTGAAAACATGTAAACTAAGAGGATGTTCTATCCACACCAGGTCCTCTTCGGTCGATCCTCGATTGATAGTAGGTGCTATGAAAAAATTGGATCTACCCTTGATGTACAAATCACCCCATTTGACTAACTATGTAGTTCAGGTACATATATCCTTGATTGTAAAACATGGTAGGTGTCAAGAGGCCACTCTAACTATGGGAGTAGGGTGAGGTGGAAACCATCCTTGCCAATACCTTGCATGATATTTAATAACTCAATAGACCCTGAAGACAGCATGGCTCCCTAGACTAACATCCACATTTCTAATCATGGTGAGACTCTCAGGAAAAAGTAATATCTCTACTCAAACCCCAATAGCCTAAAACGACTATCTGTGTAAGATTTCTTCTTAATATGGGCTATCCTCATCTGCTCATAGATGACCTAGACCATTTTTTCTTCTTTTTTTTGTATCGAATCTAGACCCACAAGAGATGTTTCGCCAATATATTTCTATAATAAGGGTGACCTACAATGTCTCCCATAAATGTTATTGAACGATTTCATTCTGATAGTAGAGTGATAACTAATGTTGAATAAAAAATCTACCAAGGGAAACTGATCCTCTATGGTCCATCCAAAGTCTGACATGTAATACCTTAATATATCCTCCAAAACATGGATGTTGATATTAGTACGCCCATATGTCTTGGGGTGAATGGTTTTACTCATCCTCATCCAGGTCTATAACACCTCATATAGGACTCTCCACAATTGTGATATAAACTGCATGTCATGATCAGATACAATCATCAAGGGAACCCCACGACGACGAACAATATTCCGTACATAAATCTTCCCAAAACACTCCATCGATGTATGATAAATGATATAAAGAAGTATAATGAGTTCATGATTCAATCAAATATCACCCAAAGGTCATTATGGACCTTGTCTATTCACAGAATTCCTGACACAAATTCCATGGATATGTCGTTCCACTTTCACTATGGGATCTCAAGAAGTTGAAAAAGACCTTCCAAAACATGGTTCTCATATTTCACATACTGAAAGGTGTTCCATCATGAGATAAACTGATCCACACATTGTGTCATTCCAAACCACAAAAACATCTGTTAAATGACTATATTCATCTTCCCCACACTGAGACATTGAACCAAAACAGAACTGTGGAACTCACACATCACCTCCACCCACATCATGATTGAGACCACCTCTATACCTATAAAAGTATAACATGATTACCTCATTCATAATATTAATTTAGTGAATCTTACATGTATATATCTTCAAAAAATACCTGACAGTCAATGTATCCTAACTGTAACTCTCTCACACGATTGAGAAGCAGAGGAGTCAACACCGTCGAATGAAGAATAGTTGTTCCAAAATTCTCCAATAGAGTCATCTACAAGGAAGAAAAATTCGAAAAATCCTCCTACACGAAATGAGAATAGGAATTACTACTAAGGGAAGTTTCTATAACATTTACCTTCCCCTATGTATAGACTATCTCTATTTTAAATTCCTATCAAAACTACAACCAGCGCCACTGCCTTATGTTCAAGTCTCTCTGCACGATGGCATGCTTGAGGTGCTGATCGCCTAATTCAACCATGAAGCACTCTATCTAAAGATATTTACTCCACATCCTCAGAACGAAGACAACTTCTTCTATCCATAGTTCAAGAGTCAAGTATTTATTCTAGTGGTGTATTCACTTCCTTTACCCGTATGTGATAACTACCTACTGTTGCATCAACCTAGAATCAATATAGACTCCTAAAGCAACACAATACAATATATACTTCATGAACTCCTCTGGTAGAATAAACATGGGATCACTCATCAGCCTCATCCTCACCCCTTTAAGGCCCTTTAGAACTTCTTAGTCTAGGTATAAGGCTACCCTTTCCATTTCAAGGTTTTCAAAGGGTTTTTAAACCTATAAACGTCTATCACAAACCTCCAATAGTACCCCACCAGTCCAAGAAAACTCCACAAATTTGAAACAATCATGGGTGGATCCAAAGAAATCAAAACATCAATCTTCACTGGTTCTTTGGTTAAACCATTCTCAAAAATGATATTAACCAAAAATTAAACATCATAAATCGAGAACAGACACTTCGAGAGCCTACCATAAAGATAGTTCTCTCGAATAAAATCTAGGAGCATCCTCAAATTCTATTCATTCTCATCAGCTAATATAGAGTAGATGACTATGTATTCAAGGAATGAAACCACAAACTATTTTTTATATGGATGGAATATTTAGTTTAGGAAATATATAAACACAATGGGGGTAATTCATCACTCCAAATGGAATCAACCGGAGTTCATAGTGTTCGTAGTGACATTAGAATGCCATCTTCGGAATATAATCCTCATGAACCCTAAAATTATGGTATCTAAATCGTTTATAAATCTCTTAGAACCATTTTTCACCTAAAACATTTCAATAATGGCGTCAATCTATGGAAATTGGTGAATTTTCTATATTGTGGCCTTGTATATATGATGATAATCCCTGAAAATACGCAATATATCATTTGCCTGCACAAGAGCCTCAGCGTGGTTGGATATGACTCAGAATTTCAATCCAAGAGACCTGAGTTCAAATCTACATGAATACATAATTTCCAAGGTACTTTATGTGTATTTTAGTAGGTATTGTAGTACATACTGGTTTGTACTGTAGTAGCCCGAACTATTGATCCGTTTGGGATTTCGGGCCACCGGTTTGGTCCTTGGGTCCTTTAAGGCCTTCGAGCCACACAAGGCTTTCAGGATAGTAAGTCTACTATGACACCTCAAGCCCTTTGGGACACCTAAAGACATTCAGGACCCCTCAAGGCTTTTGATCCACATGAAATTGTGCTTAATAGTCCAAACATTTTTTACAAGGAGCAGACACCTGATGAGGATGCCGAAGAGGTGCATTCACCAGAGCAAAATCTAATGGATTGAGAAGAAATATAGGGTATGTAATTTATATAGGTACTAGTATATGAATGAATTGGAAGTCTCTCTGAGCATATATTTGAAGGTGGGGTGCTTACATCACGATGTTGAAGTTGGGGAGAAGAAGTTCCAAGTAGTTATAGTCTAGATAAATTTCTCTAAGACGTACCTGTCATGTAATGTCTAAGGCCTTCGGTTCAAGTAATCTCTAAGACTATGTTAATTTTAATTGTTCCCCCTCACCCCTAAAAAGAGGGGTTATCAATAAATCACTCAAATGATGGCCTTAGGGCTATTTGGGTTCATTTTCTGATCTACCTTTTTCTAATATAATAACGAAGGTTCATAGTGGGAAACATTGTGCCAGATGAAACCCTTCTCTCAAAGGTCCTCCAACTACAACCACAAAAATCATTCCAAAAAATCTAGCCTAGAACATATAATCTGTCATTCTATAAACACTAGTAAATATTCTGATACATACAGATCTAGATAATGGTGAAACCTCTGTGACCTCAGGGGTAGAGACTCATAGACTTCACTAAACCTATATTCATCCTGACCATGAAAAATTGGGTTATATAATACTCAGAAGGTGATGGTTATTCTACCTATCCACCTAGAGTAATGATCACATGGGATGGACCCTAGAATCATGCCTCATCTCTCATTGTATCATCATCCAGATCCCAAATAGGTATCCAGGATGTTTTTCATAATGGAGGTATCCTGACAATTATATCTAGACATACCATGGTCTGAAGAAGATATATAAATATATAAGAAAGGGGAAAGTGACTAAATTAATATATTCAAAGGATCAATCTTATATTATTCCTATATCATTTATCCCTAAAACCAATTTATTTATATGATGATTCGACAAGCATGTAGTCAGATTCCATGTGGGTGGATATGTCAGTGGCCCTTACCAACAGTGGGTTCGCTATCCTCAGATCTCCACTCAAGAAACTTTTAAAATATTTCCCTAATCCCAGTAAGAACCACATAAGGGTACTACTCCCAAAAAATTCCCAGCTATTAAACAACCTATTAAACCAATATATCTTGACCTGACCCTAACTGGGGCTTGATCCACAACTACCCTTATCCCACATCCCTTGTCCAGCTGTTGCTGACCAATACTGAATTAAATATCTTACATGATGACGCATTTAACAAATGTAACTATACAAACAAACCCTACCATATAATTGTTGAAGAGAATAGGAATAATAATAAAAAATATGGAATGGACAAAAAAATAAACCATTAACGAAAACCTCTTGGGTGTACAAGAGTATGATAGTGAAATCCAAAAATTAAAGGGGAAAAATAAACACCTAACTAGAATGATGTCCCAAGATGACGAAACTAGAATTTTCAATGATGAGAGAGCCCATATCCTGATCTCCAAGCCACAAACACCATATGATGTTCAGAATACCATGTATTCCTATGTTTCTCTATAGCCACCATTGACTTCTATGTTGTTTTCATAAGACATGTAATGTGTGGGAAAATCTCCTTTAGGGGTGAGTATAAACATACCCAGTAGGCTGACCTGAATGTTAATGGGGAATAATTAATAGAAACAATTGAAATAGATATTAAATATATAGTTAACAGTGGATATGATGCCTATAAAACCAAAGTAATAGAAAGTATCCTCATCCAAACACAAGGGGATCAACAGGGTGTGTAGGTGGACTACACGTCGATTCTTTTTCAACTATAGATGGAGAGTAACCTCATATAACCATGAGAAGCTAAAAATAAAAAGAAGGTGGACTGCCCCATGCATCTTCACAACCCATATAAGGAGAGTAATAAAATTAAATGGTATATATATATATATATTCTCATTAAAAATAATCTTAAATGAGAGAGAAGGGGGTCCCCATCTTAATGACTAACCCATAAATGGATTCACAAAAAGTTCCAAAGGTCTATAAAAAATTCCCAAGATCTTGCACGTATGCCCAGTAGAAAACATCCAAGTAAATACATGCATCATCATTGTGCCACAATGTTGTGGGGCCATAATCTCAATGTAGTGGACCCATACCCTATTACAATAGGAGGGTTCTAGTCAATGGGTAGATAGAAGACCCATACCATGTCCCAATAGGAGGGTTCAACTCTACTAGTCTACAGATAAAGCATGGAATTCCTAGATAGAGGGATCAACTCTATGATATTAGATAACCTACTCTCTGAATCCATAGAAGGGTTCCAATATGAAGGATGGATAAACCAAACCCATCCCCATCGGGATGGTTCCACTCCGATGGAGAGAAGATCAAAGCCTTGTCCCAGTCAGAGGGTTCCACTCTCTAATTCTAGAGGACCCATACCTTGAATATATAAGAACATCCAAATATAAGAGCCTATAGAGGATCCATGAACCTCCCATCTAGAGGGTTATACTCTATCCATTTAGGAACTATGCCCAACCCTAATGGTGGGTTCCACTTTGGAAGCCTTTAGTGATCCTGTGTGATCTTTTCTATCATCAAGCGTTATCAAAATAGTATTCATGCCTAGAACATTTCAAATTGTATCCAAAAATATTAAATAGAAATAAACATTGCATTATTCATGTAAAAACACTCACAATAGGCTACTCAACGGCGAAAATACGAGTCCAAACAAAGAAGATATGAAAGGATTATATTTCCTCAAAGGAACTAAGGGGTACACAACATGTGAGGGGATCCACACAACGTGTGGTCCTACCAAATCACCTAACCATGTCCCTAGATGTACCCAAAAGAAAACTATGTAGGGATACACTACCTATAGGTGATCTACATGGTGTTCCCAAACCACTTCAGGTTTAGCTCATGTGCTTGGTCGTGTCTATGTATCCATCTAGTGTTTGTGTACTCTAGTACACTTCATGCCTATTTCCATGTCTTTCTGAAAGGGGTCATTCCCATGTGCTCCACCACACATCTTTTCCACCCTAATAAGTTGTAAAATGAATGTTTTAGGGATAAAATTAATGGAATACTTATAGTTTTCATCATAGGGACTACATGACATGTATTCATTGAAATACAAGGTGTGCAGTAAAATTTTCCATAAAAATATAGATATTCATTATATAATCTAGATCCAAATTTTACACTATTAATCCAGCCACTCCTTCCTCCAAAATCAATTTATCTAGTGAGAATTCAATATTTTCGATCATCTGGTGGCCAAAAACTGATTCTGTTAACTAGTATGAATTCACTACAAAAATCGCGCATCTTGTTCACCATCTACCATATGTGATCCCATTTCTTTACAATGAAATGACCACCTAAAACCAAAAATTTCTTCGTTTCCATCACCGATTTGAAGTTCCAGTCATTCCACATGAAGTTTTATTGAATATGGGGGTCTGATTGGGCTTGGTCATACCAGAAAATGTTAAATTGAGACCTCGGGGTCCACCATGATGAACATGAAGAAATTAAGGGAGGAAAGGAACAATAAATTTTTTTTATCGATTTTTACCATGATTTAATGGATAATGTTCAAGGACAGGGATATATAGGGTTATAAATAAATTAATAATCAATGAAACTATTACACATTCTCATGAAAAGGTTCAGTAATTTTTAAAGATCATAAAATGGATGATCCTACATAATAAATTTTTTAAGAAGGGAATAAACCACCAATTGATGATTCTTACATAGAGATTGGATAATTCATAACATGATAACACAATTTTCAATGAATTGAAAAATTCATTACAGTCTCCACACTCCAATATCCTCAAGTCCAGAGATTCATCATCATCAGATGTGATTCTCCAATGGAAGGGAGAAGAATACTTTAGAATTCGACTAGGATTTATGCAGATGACCCTAGGAAAATAACCATATCGTCATACACATATATATGAAATATGTTTTTTAATTGAATTAATTAATTAAATTAGTAATTTAATTAATCCAGTAATCATACTTTCAATGGATGACTTATTCAAATTCCCAGTGCAGACATATTTTATGGCATGCATAGGGTAGACATTGCATTTTAAACTCAACTTTGCTCTTGAATTTTGATATGATATTCTATTTAAGATTAATCCAACTTATTTATAATTTTTTTCTATGATGTAAAATATATTTAATATTTTAATAAATTTAACTCCTATTATACTAGACTCAGGAATCACATGTCGTCTCGGTGCCTTGCTCTGAAAATATATGTAGAAATGTTTTAATGTTTTGTAAGAAAAAACTAGATCTCTATAATTTTAATCAATGAAAACAATATTTTATGTTATATTTCTCTTATAAATTATTGTATACACACCACTAAAATATATAACTAATTTATTCACTATTATTTTGACGAGGCAAGACATACCTTCTAATAATTTCATAGAAGCCTTTATTTTGAAATATAATTTTAATATGATATAATTATATATTTTGGAACCCATTTTATTTACATGGGTAATTATTATTTTATTACATATTATTTTTTCCTTTATGTAGAACACATAGATCATGAAAATCTTATGATGGGTTCATCCATATATAACTCCAATTCATAGGGTAATGTTATGGTTTAATAAGACATCATGTATGTGATTAGGGAGTAATCCTAATCCATAGTGGGTTTTTTTCTTCCATGTGATATTTTGCAGGTAGTTATTCTTAAATCATTATTATTTCATGTTATATGTTTTTCCACATTTATTATGATTCCATGATTATATGAAACCATGTTCTTTTAGATATGATTCCATGAAATTACACATGAGGCCTATCATTTATGATATATTATTACAACTTTGACTGAAATTTCATGTTTTTTTATTATTTTTTTCCCTCACTAGTATTTTTTCTTATCCCATTTTTATGTAATCACCAGTTTATCCAACACATATAAAGGAGCTTAAATGAATTTTACAAGCTCACTATGTAAAATAAAATAAGGATTAGATGGTTTATGTTATATGAACCTAGTCTTACAAAGACCCAAGACTCTACTATATATGTGTATTATTAATGGATATTTGTTCCGAAGGGTCATGTATTAATATGTGTAAATTTTTTGGGTTTCCATAGTTTGTATCTGTGTAAATTTCTATTTATCGTATCAAAATAAGATGTAAAAACATTTGAGGGGACCCTGGGGATAAATCTATGAATAAAAGTATGAATAAAAAATATCATGTAATCTTGGTGAAGTATAGAAGATATGGTTTCCAAGAAAATAAAACATTTTCTATATACAAAAACTGAATGTTTCTTTACTATAGAGGTATATAAGGATTATAGCCCCCAAATAGGAACATTGAATTGGACTCGATCATCATGTATGGTATGACAATTGTCCTTGGAACACACCTTGTTCGATATTACTGATGGATACAATTTTTAAATTCGCAAACTCTTTATAAACCATAATTGAGTATTTTAATAGTTGATCACCATTAACAAACTTGGATAAACCTATGGTGTCATATATTTAAAAAAAATAAGTCAACATTTAGACATCCGGTAATTGATTTTTCATGATTATATGGTCACTAACAATGATTATTATTATACATACAATGTTTTATGGTTTTATTCAATTGTTGGAACTAAAAAGAACTTGGTTAACATTTGTTGGGATATAAAATTTTCAATGGGAAAACAAATGGGATGATGATTGGATAAAAGAATATATTTATTATTACTAAACATTTATCCTAATACATGATTAAAAAATTTCACCTTAGTAAACTCTTGGACCCACCAAAGAATATAAATATTGATTTTGGAGAGTGTTTGGGTGGAGGAGAACATGAGGAAAAAAGATTCAGTTTCCTCTATGTCACGATTTTGGGAAGAACCAGTCAATGGAATGTTATTAAGGAATGATAAGATGTTTTATGTATGGAGGAGAATAAAAAAAAGTAATTAATTACCATGTAAAATTATAAATATTAGTTATTTCAGTAGTTGAGAATAATGGTTTCTATAAGGAATCATCAATAATTGACTTTTATAAATACAGAAATAATGGAAATTATGAAAATTGATGTAATTAGTGGGAAAATCAAGAAGTTTATCAACATGGTTGTGCAAGTAAAGGTTTATTCATAATTAAGAGATAAAAATGAATTATTAATGTAAATAGGGATTATGTAATAAGATGATGAATCGGGGTTAATGGTTTTTGAGGGAATTAAAATGATATAAAATGTTTTTGGACTAGAATTCAAGAATTATTTGAATCATGAGACATATATAAAAGGGTTTTTTCTACAAAAAAAACCATTATGGATTTTTAAGAGTACGTCAAATGGTATTAATAACATAGAATTATTTTATAATTCAAATAATATTTTTTTTAAAAAAAGTTGATTAATGGAGTGATAAACTTTAATATGTTCCTTATATTGAGGTAATGTTGATTTGTTTAGATATCGTGAATAATTATATGAATAATGTAAATCAGAAAGTATTGAAGAACTTTGAATTGATTAATGATTCGAGGAAAAAGTTGTTTATGTTATCATTAGTGGTGTTTAAAACATTTTTGGATTTAAGGAAAATATTAAATAATGTGTCATTTTAATTACGAAATATGGATAAAAATAATTTCTTTAAGAATGAATGTTTTAAATATGGTTTTTTGATAATTATGGTAATCAATTATTTGGTATTTTAAATTAATAGATATATTATATTTTTTGGGGAATCTAATTTTTATATTATCTTTTGAATTTAGTGACAATGCTTCTAAATAGTTGGAATTTGAATTTGGAAATATTTTTTTATGAGTATTATCATTGAATATTTATGGAATGGAATATGTTGAACAATGAGTGTTATGAGATAATGTTTTCAGACAATTTTGTTCTGTGAAAATATCTAGATATAGGATGAATGAATTATAATTATTTTATTGGGATAATGATCTAGTAAATATTAATTTTAGTGATTCAGGAATAAAAATTACTATTGGAAATTCATTTCATTGTGTAAGATATCATGTTGGAATTAACAGAAGTATATAAAATGTATGATATTGTGCCTATGAAATAGAAATATATCATGTCACTTTATATTATTTTTTTCTCATTCAATTTGGAATATGAGATCATTAACTCTAGAAAAATTACCTTGAAACAAAAATGTAATCCTAGTTATTTTATTTATAATGAATAAAATGATATTTTAACTCATAAATAATTGATGGTTTTGAGGTCCTTGACTTTTTAATAGTCATTCAATTTCTAGTGATTAATGATCTCTACCAGTCTCTATCAAACATCAGGAATTAGTATTCTCTTCCGTGTCCATGTTTTCACTTACTGGTATTGTTTTCCTACATAGAATCCATATAACGTGTTATTATTGATGAAATTACTACATTTCCTTATATATTAACAAGAATAAGTTTTATAAACACTTTTTTTATGCTTGTGGGATTCCAAAATAAGTATTTTTAATTTCCAAACCCTTAATTACAAGGATAATGATTAAATTATAATGGAATAATTTATTTATGGGGGTAGAATGTAGCACCGCATGATTATAAATGATGAAAATGATATTTGATAACATATATGATATGAAACACTAAGATAATAAAATAATATAACACCATAAGACATTATGATATATTTATTTTTAAATAAATTAAATCTCTTTGATAGTATATGATGCATGCAACACTAGGATTAAACGAAACATGATACTTAATTAAAATATTATTAGTTAAACATGAACATCAAAAAATAGATTTCAACTTGGTGGGAATGAAAAATATTAACTGCATTATAAAAATTATATCCTAAATTAAATGGTTACTTAGTTATTTGAAATAAAATAAGATCCATTTGAATGAAAATAAATGTTTTCTAAAAACTATATTTTTCTAAAGATGGTTTATTCACTCTTTGTTTGCATAATTTAAAATTAATTCTTTATAATTATATAAAATAAATTTTTTAAAAAATATTTTTCTAAATAAAAATATCGATATTAACCTTTGCTGAAATTTTGTGATTTGTTGGAAAATATTAATTTTTCGAGCAATAGTGAAAATAACGATTTTTTTGAAATATAACTTATTTTTAATAGATTAAGTTACATTATTATAATAGTTTTATTTAAAATTAAAATTATTAACATATATATATATATATATTTGATCTAATATTCACATTTAAATCATATTTATCAAAGATTTTGGGGTAAGTTTATTTTTTGGATTTAATACACCTTTTTCCCAGAAAATGTTTTATTGTGTATACAGTTTAGCCATTTAATATAGTTAAAATAACCCCTCATGAATAATGGTTCAAATGAAATTTAAATATGATATATATATATATATATATTAACTTAAATTCATATAATTACAACTACTTTTCATATATTTAATATGAGATTATCTTTTTCTTAAAAGAATGCAAATCTTGAAGATCCATTTTTTTGACGCTTCTTCGGTTTCAATTTTAAATTAAATTATTCCACTTATATGATTTGAATTTTAAAAAATATATTCATTATTTGAAATAATAATAATATATAATATTTATTAATCTCCAACTAACTTCTAACCATAATAAATAGGGATAACTTTAAAAATTAGTTACTGCACTGAAGGTAAAAACTAGTTTATCAAGGATTAAACTAAAATGATAAGGGTTAAAAATGATAATTTTTTTTATAATTATTGTTTTATTATTATATTTATACCTTATGTTATCTTTTTTTATAAATTATTCTATTTGGGATACTTTTTTAATGATAAAAACATTTGTAAAATTCATTCTTTTCAAAAATTCATGGTATGTCATCTCCGCCACATAAAAAAAGCCACCCCTATCCTCCTATTTACACACATAAAACACAATTTTTTCAGAAACTATATTCTAAAATAGCATTCATAATTAACTCATCTCATACTTTAATACATTTTTTTTTCGTAAATCTAACCTAGGAAGAATTGTTTTGCAGACTAAAATATTTTTTCTGAAGAAGAGTTAACATCTTTAACCAAGCTATTTTTTTATTCCTACGAAATAAAAACAAATAATCAAACTAGGATGATATAATAACCCAAAAATATAAAATATAATTATATGTTTTAATAGTAATGTAATAACCAAAAACTATTTCCTCCTCCCTCAATTGGAGAATGAAAACGTTGATCCTGTGCTTGACAGACTACAACCTTCCCAATTGATGCAATTCAATTTCCACTACCACTTCTCAACAATGGATATAAGGATGTATCTAATGTTTATATATGATATGTATAATATAATTATACTTCAATAAATATAACATCACATAAAACTTCTGAATTTCTATTCAACAAGAAATATGAAAATATAGTTCTTTTGGATAACGAATTACCGGCTTATTAATCAATGTGATTTTTTTTTCAATTATGCTTTACAAGAAATATAATAAAGATTAATTTGATGTTTATATATGATATTAATTATATTTTAATCATTTTATAAAATAAATATATCATATAACTTCTTAAATTACCATCTACTAAATAAATGATAAATTCATTCGTGTGTGTTGTAAACTATCACCACACAAAACTATGTGATTCATTTTTTCACTAACAATTTACATAGAAGGTAAAGTATAATTTTAATTAATATATGTGATATATATGAAATTAAATTTATTCTTTAAAATTAATACAAAATACACTTCATTTCCTTTTCACCCATTACGAAAATGATAACGTCACTCGCATACCTACTGTCTTTGGGAAGCGATGTAATTCAATATCCTTGATCAAAATTAAACAACTATTCTAAGGATGTATATAATGAAAAAATGATATTTATCAAAATAATATAATTTTTCATATTATGGAAGTATAAATTATTTTCAGGATTTTTAACTTTAATGATGAAACGTGCAAGAGAAAATAAAACATTAAACGATTGAAATAATAATGATAATGTAGGATTATTCATGAACGGTTAATACGATGTTATAAAAAGATTGTATATGATATTTTAATTATTAAGAATATTATTTAAAATATAATAACATGTTTAAAACAACTATACATGAATGTTAAGATCTCTCAACTAAAAGGAAGCGTGTGGTAAGTGTTTTTTTTAAATAATATTTATTTATTGGGTTATATGTCTTTTTTATTGATTATATTATGCCATGATTATATGTAAAATTAATTTTTATTTCTTTATTTTATATTCCCAATTTTTTTTAGATCTACATTTTTTACACATAATCACCCCATTTTTTGACTCTCACCTCATTGACACAAAATTTGTAAGGGTTTTGTCTCAAACATCATTCTTTGAGGCACATATTCTTTTATGCACATAATTTATTTGGAATGGTGTTGTTACTTCCCCTAAACATAATATAACATGATATCATCAATAATTATGATATTTTATATTACAATTAATATAATTCATTAACGGTAATTTACTATTCATAAGTTACCAAAGTGATAAGGATTTGAGTTTCAATTTCACTATCATTATGATTTCCAATGCTTGAATTTCCATTGAAGTTGTTTTATCATTATCCAATAAACCCCTTAAATTTTGTTATAATATAGTTTTTATTTAATATTTAAACTAATATTACCCTTTTCCCTTGATTTTTTTCTTATAATTTCAAGGAAAAAGTTATCAAAAAAGTCAAAATTCATTCCTCTCCTCGGTGGGAAATCCTTTTTCTTCCAAATGATTTTTTTAAAATGATTTACTATAATTTTTTAAAGAATATTTTTCCCATAAGAAGATTTATCATAAATATTATTTAATTGAAATATTCCTAATTATTTAGACAAGGTAATTTTTAACATTTCTTACAGAAAATGAGAATGTAATAGTTGTATTGATAACATATTTATCATGAATAAAATTCATCCTATATAATGGAAACTTGATGTTTTAATGATTCATTTTATGTTTCAAAGTTTATTTTCAAAAAATATATTCATTAATATTTCATAATGTGGTATATTTTAAATAAGTGTTATTAAAATGGAATTTATATTTTCCTCAAGAAATTTTCAAATTTACTATAAAATATCATCTTCCATCTAAGATGACCTTCTTGGATGTTACTGAAAGTGAAAAGTCTATTTTCCTCAAGAATATTTTTAATCCGTAAAAAATTATTTTAATAAATGACTATAACCATTGATGTTATGGATTTATTTTGAATTATAGTGTTTATTCATCTCATATATATTCCTAGTATATTATCACTTCCTTTGACTGGGTAATATCTGTCATATGGTCATTTTTAAATTTATTTGATTATGAAATTTACATTGAATATGATATAAAGAAATATTATTGAATCTCTTTCCTGTTTATGATTATATTTAATGTTATGAGCTATGAAGGATCACCTTTATGTGGAACACTTATGTCCTAAGAATTGTGTGATGGGTACACCCACATAGAGCTACAATGCATTAGTTAATGTTAATATATTATGAGACATTATATATTATATCATAGAGTAAACCTCCTCGATTATGGGGATTTTTCCTCCATGTGACATTGTATAAGATGTTATCTTTGACTCAATATTATTTCATGTAACAAACTATTTCAATATATCTCATCATAAAATTTTCTTATGATACCATTTTATTTAGAATATTATAACATGAAGTTAATCCCAAGCCTTATATTTTATGATATCATCTTATACCTTTAACCAACATGTTAGTTTTTCTTATCATGTTTATTACCTTAATATAATTTTCATCTCATCTATTTATTTAGTTATTCCATAGGATATCCCACATATATTTAGGAACTCAAATGTATTATAGGAGTTTAATATAGAAAATAAAATAATGATTCCATGTTTTATGTATTAAGAACATTGTATTCCAAAGACATCATGACATTTTGATACATTTGTTGAATTAATGTTTATTTATGTTTAAGAATCCAGAAATAATACTATTTATCACACTTTTTTGGGGATTTCTACTATTCTTTCTCTTGGTTTTTCCAAACTTCCCTGATTCCCCACATTCCCACATTCCAAAGGCATGAAAACTTCATTTCATTAATCATAAATGTCATCTATTTGATCCAAATTGTATAAAGGGATTTCATTTAATCCTTTCATGGATTTCTATTTAGATATAATCCAATATTCTATTTCTCCCCTATAAATTTATTTTAGTTTCTGAAACTGATTTTTTATTCTATCTAAAAGTGGATTCTAGTTGATTGTGTAACTTTTTTCTAAACATGGTAACATCCTTCCGTCAAACGAGGTAGTAACGTTGGGAATGTTTGGTAAAAGTTTGAAATTGGGTTGGTTAGGAACCTAAAATTTCTTCATCATTTATATAGAATCTCATATGTGAGGCATCTCAAGTGTGGAACACAAGGCATCCCATGTTCATCATTAAGTAGTTTTCACTGTGTTTGGAAGTGTTCTAAAGCATTTCATTCAAGAATATCACATTTATCACATGGGGTAGGTATTCCAAATCTGGTCATATGTTTAACATCTTCTCGATAAGGTTTGGTGGAAAAGTGTTCCACAGGGGAGAATATTGGACACTCAGAGATTTGGTGGAGTTAATATAGTGTTCCATACTAAGGGGGGGTATTTCACACATGGGGTTCGGTTGAGTGTGTCCTTATGGGGGAATATTTCATATATGGAAATTGGTAGAGTGTGATCTTAGTGGGGGTGGGTGATTCCACACCCTAGGTTATCAGTATTGAACCTTAAAGTGGTATCCTAACTACCCTATTTAGGAATCAGGGATCAAAAACCATGCAGTTCGATGTCACCATTTTAGGTTGTGTGGAAAGATGGGTCCATAAATTTAATATTTTTAGGTTAGAATTTTCATGTAGTAGAAGGAGTGTCTATTAGGGATAGAATGGGGATTATGTGTAGAATCATCCCCAGGTAGTAATTTCGTCCCATGGTGAGGGAGGATGGTGTGGGTCTTACACATAGAAGATACTTGACATAAGATTTTAATCCCATGGTGGGGGAGGAGGTATCATCCCCTGATGATCCTACATAGGGAGTATTATGTTCATCACACATGGTAAGACAATAATTTATCATTATATTATGAGGATGTTTTAATAATGTTTAATATTATATCAATAGGATATGGCACTAGGCATTTTTTTTCATTCTGCATGGATTGGTATGGGGATTACACCATGATGGGGACTATGTGATGTTGAGTGGAAGATCTCAAAAGGGATTTATTCCTATATAGTTATTTTTTTCCCTCATTGTTTAAAACTTTAGGGATTATGTGGCTATTTCTCATGTGCCTTCAGGATGGGAATGGAGTAAACACTATAGTAGAAGAGTTTAAATATGAAGGCACGATGTTATGGTGTCTATTATTATGAGAACAATAAATTATGGTACTTATGCTTAGGGAAAATAGGTACGGTAATGGACTTGGCCACACTTGAGGGGGTGTGGGTTGACAAAAGGGTATATTTTATCAGTTGCACATGTACTTCAGGTGTGGTGTAACTAGTCCAACATAGTTGTGGGGTACCTAGGTTCTCAAATTTCATGAAAGGATATTTTCTATAAGAATAAACTCTAGGTAAGTTTGGAGGATGAGGATTATGAAGGTTGGGGTTTCAGGAAAGATGGATGATTCACAAAGGCCATGGGTCTCACAAAGTTTTAGGGTCTCAGGGGGTTTAGGGGTCTCATGAAATAGGGGGACACTTCCTCAAAGTAATGTCTTGGTACACCCGGGGTGGGTTTCCCTAAGGATAATTATACTAATAAACCCCAAGATCCATTAATGTAATTTGTCTTACATTAACACCATGGAAATTATCAAAATACATCTCCACCATGGGTTGAGGTTTCAAGAAACCCATGGGATGTGGTTTTAGGAAATATGGATACCTTTGTAGGACCATCTCCACTTTTTTCCATGAAGCTTCTAAGTTTCAAGAATTCAATGATTTTCTTGGAAGATGAAAAGTTGTGTCCACCAAAAAGTCCAAAATAGGAGGTATTTATATCCCCATATTAGGAAGTGTATTTGATTCCTGAAATATGATGTGATTTTTTTAAAGATTGGAAGGTTCATGAAATGAAAAGTTTCTTTGAACCAGAGTAACATTTCATGATTATTACAACCTCAAGAATCACACTAATATGGAATTTTGTGAACTAGAGTTACGTAGTGAATATTTTAGATCCATAATATTCATACTGATAAGGATTTTCATGAGCTATAATCTTTCATTATGGTTTTGAACTTCACGAATCAATAACCCTAGATATATTTTAAGAAATTAAATTCCCAAATTCACATTGAATACATTGTTCGTTCCTCAACTTATCCCATGACATGGGTACTTCATCAAAGAAAAATTAACCCTTAAAAAATGGATCAAATGAAGGAGTCCAATGTCAGTTTTTAAGGAAAAACACCAGAAATTGGGGATTTGAAATCCATATTCACAAAATGTGGTCTGACTATACACTTATAAATATGGTTGGGGTTTCTTATGGCCCCATTATCCTTTCAAAAAAGATAATCTAGTGATCTATTTTCAATAAACTCAATACATTCATGAGCATTTTGTAATATTTATTGTCACTCCTATCAAAAGTCACATCTTCTTCATTTTGTGGTTCTAATAGAAATATTATGTGAATAGACTTCCATGAACATAATTCCATAAAATTAATCTTCATGAGAAAGCCTATACAAATTAACCTTCATGAACCATTTTTCAAAAAAATTCAAAGTCATGAACAATGGTAACTGAGGTTGTTAATGTTTTCTCTCACCAACAAAGGGGGTGTATGGAAAACATATGATCAAGGAGAGATTCTCAAGCGAGTGAAACCATGACACTGTTACTTAATATAGGAAAGAGGATCAAAATGAATAGTCTTAATGAAGGACCCTACCACTATATGGTTTTGGGTGAGGGATGATGTGTTCATCACTAGTTCCCATCGAGTTGAGAATTTCTACTTGTTTTAGGATCACACCTAGACAACATCAGTGGAACATGGTTATTTGGAGAATCATCATGAAGGACTATATGCCATTTACTGGACACACCTTACGGAACCATGTGAAAAAAATTAATTGGGAGTTATTGAATGTGTATGAGTCCCCCATAAATATGATAATATCCTCAATGAGGCTTTGAAAACCCCATCTCAATGGCTGGATAGAGGAATGAGAGCTCTACCAGGGTTTCAACTTCACATATGAATGTGCCTAGTCAAATTGTGTATTCCAGTCCTTCCAAAAGTTTGTGGTGGATCAAAAGCAGGTTGGTCTCAATAAAGTGGCATGGTCCTAATAGTTCCATGTACACAATCACACATACATCATTTCATATTTTTTTAGAAGGTGGTCACTAGGGACCAACACATTTCATCTACACCATAGGGAGGTCAAAATGATATCGTGGGATCTTCACCATCATGTTTGGATCTGAATCACATGGGCCATGAATGTTGAATTCCACCCAATCTAGAATGTATGGGAGGACTAGAATTAGCTACCAACAATAACAAGGGTGTTTCTATTCTTGGTGTATGAGATATGTGACCATAAAGTAGGTATGAATATAATACCTTTCATGTAATGATTTTTGTATTTCTTGAATGAACTATGGGATAAGATAATCGAGAGGCCATGATATTGTATAATGTTCAACCAATGAGAAAATGAGAACTCATATTGGTTGATTTTAGAGGTGTTATTGTTGACGTTGTGGGGATACAACATTATTTATAAGGAGTTTGTTTTTAAGCTACAAGGGTTTAACATTTCTCTTATCTACATATTTATGCACTTAGTTTGAGACATACATTTGGGGATGTGGTGAAGCACCTTTATCATCGAGGTGGTTATAGTGATGGGGAATCACATAAAATTAAATGTTCTTGTATTGTTGAAGTAGTAAATGGTGATCCCATATATTATAAAAAGGAAGAATCACTTCTGTATGTTTGGGCCCTGCCACTTACTATACGGTTTGGTCCACACACATATTGGAGGACATGAGTATATGAACCCTATCTCCCATCCAAACACAAACCTAAAGCTGTCAATATAGAATATCACCTAGAGTCACCCTCTGGACATAAGCTCATTAGACATTCAATCATGGATCAGGCTTGAATACCACTTAATCATCCACATATTTCTCCATCCCATGGGAATGGTGACTGATGATGTCATGGGGACCATCAAGCATCAGTCGTACCACCTTGCATTTTGAGTCAAGGTATTGGTTAGAAGGGTAGATTATTAAGGGATATGTAAGGAATACACCCACATCAATTCATGACGTAGTTTTAGTGCCTCCATATGTTTACGCTAAGGGTATAAATATATGTATGAAACTAATAAAAACCCTCAAACCACAGATAGATATGGTTCATGTTTTCATGAGAATATGAAAAGGTGATGAATCGTTTTCCACTACGCACTACTACATATGGTCTCACCCATGATTATGCGTTATGTTTGGAGAGTGCATATCCCAGGGACATGATGAGGTTGTTGACCACTCAGGATGAGGAGGAAGAAGTGGACCAACGAATTAATGGTTGAGGATGATCAATGATCATGGAAAGACATAGTTGTAGGGTTGGTCAAGTGGGTAGAATATCAGCAGAAGAGATAAAAATTCGTGTCCCTGTATAGGAATATTATGTATGGATGGTAGCCACAAAATTTTTGATAATATTGGATAAGGTTATCTAGGTTAAAGGAGTACCCTCCAGGGGAGTCTTCTAGGTGCACGTCAATGGTCCGAGGAAGCCATTTCGCCTCCCAAATATTCCCAATGATGATTTTTTTACTACTTCCTAGGAGAGTCGGGGAATCTATCAGAAATTACCATTCTCTATGGGATATTTAAGTTCCTAAATGTATATAGGATATTACTCCAAGAGTTGGGTCAGGAAAGGGTAGGATTCCATATCCCTAAATGTGAGGTGCTACAATACATGGATGGGGTGGTAGACTTAGTCAACTGTTTGGGAAATTCACATCCTCTGAACAACTGAGTGTTAGTGTTTTTGGGAATTTAATATTCTCTAAATGTCTACAAAAGTGAGATAAATATTCACACAACACAAGAAGATGGGTCATAGTAGGAGTCTTGTAGAATATATTCCTATCAAGGCTTTCATGGGGATGTAATTATTAAAATTGATTAGGGAAGTCCTCTGATCTTATGTTCATTGAATATAACACAACTTTATGAATTGATTCTTAACTCCATTTTCTCTAGTGTAGAAATCAGAAATAATGAAGGAGGGAAAGGCTCATGATAAACCTATGATAGAGGGTATAGGGGACTCAACCCTTGAGGTGGCAAGCACAAGCACTCTCCTTGATGTTGCGACGATTGCTTTCTAACTATCTATCGAAGTGGCATAAGCATTGGAGGAAAAAATCACCAGGGATACACCATTTTAAGGTAAATTCCAATTGATATTTCCATGATTATTGTCAGGTTGTACCATTATTTTAATCCCTTTCCATTTTTTCACTTTTCATTAATTATTTTTCTCTCATAAGTCATTCTTGGATGATCCCATGCATTTAATGGAAATTTAAATCATGTTTAGAGATCATCCAGCAATAGATTTTCTTAATCTTGATCTCTAGTATTGGACAAAGTTATGACTTTGATAATTGTAGTTTAAGAGGAATTGATGAATGATCTGACCATATAAGTTCCACATGATGTGGCTACTAAGGTGGAATTTTCAATTGAGGTTGCATACATCATGATGGAGACTAAGGTAGTCGTAGAAGCTATAATGTCTGCACCTATCTCTAAAGTGTCATTTTAGGCACCAGAAAGAGTTGAGGCATAAGTGAAGTGGGTCAACATCATACCACTGAAAGAGGAATTCAGGGAGGCTATGATGGATAATCCTAGCTCAGAGGCTCCACCAGAAGTATATGAGGTTCCTACTATAGGTGATGGGTCTAGAGAGGATGTGTTTCCCCTAGAACTAGGGCTCAGCCAGACCATAGACATTACTACAAAAGACCCGACCATTGATGTATTAGTGATCATCCCCCTGTATGTGCTTTCACCACCTAAGGACATCGATGATTTTCTATTGTATGATAATGAGGAAAACTGATTCCTTCAACGTAAGGTATAGAGTAGTGAATGTAATTACATCACCCACACTCCATTGGATTATCTTCCAAAGAGGATGGGATCTCTCTGACATTGTCTTGTCATCGAAAGGATTTGCAGGGTGGAATCGAGTGGAATCCATTAATTATCTCAGAACATCCTTATTGAAAGGGTATTTGGTGATTGGTATGATATTGATGTCACCTGGAACCAGTATAAGGTCTTGGTCACTAAGGATCTATAGGAAACTAAAGAGGGGATTTATCCTATTGAAGGGTAGGAACATAAGAATTCATCCATCATCACTACTCCCGAAGAAATCATGGGCCAATCAAGGACACGATTTTTTTTGGTTTAGGATAAGTCATTGAGGCATCTTTTTTGAGTGGATGAGTGATAGATCATGTAACATCATTTGTGCATCAGGGCTAATGAGGTTTTTCATATCATGGGGAAATAGTAAGATAGTCTGGTGGAGAGATAGCTAAACCTATAGGCTACTCAATAGGTGTCTTATATTCAAGATAACTCAATCATCAGGTTTCATCCTTAGAGAATAATTTCATATCCTAAAATAAAGGATATGCATCAATATATGGATGAACCTCTTGAACATTGGATTGTTTGTTTTAGAATTACCTATGTGTTTTAAATTTTGTCATTTTTTACATATGTCAACATATTAACATTGAAACCAAAAAATAATCCCTACTCCCATGTGAGTCATGTTAAATGTGAGAAAAAGGGGAAAATAGTATATTTCACATTTATATGCGAGTACCAAACAAGGTTCCAACACATGGTGTTTGGACTCATCTATTGACCATGAAGAGTGTCCTGCTCAATATATTTTTGGATAGAGTGTGAAAATCATTACATAGTTGACTTTATTTCTCAACTCAATCAAGTGCATGAATTGGGTAATTCCATGGGAATTTAATTTTTCCCAAAAAAATGGGTGTTGAAGATCACAAATCAAGAATCCCATGATTTGGAACACACTGGGGGTTGGATGACTATGATGGATAACTTCTATCCATGTTTGAATTATAGGATACATAATCGTTTTCCCATGATGTGGAAAAAAGGCGGGTCTATTTCTGACCATGTTCCAAACATGGTCCATGTCATTATATTTAATTAAAAGCACCTTAGAACGTGCACCCAAGATAGTAGGTGACCAATTGTTGCTCAGAACCATTTTCATTGGGGGGAATTAGAAAATGGAATATAATTATGATCGAAGTAATTATAGATATGAATCATCAGGATGAACTTATATAATGTTAAAGTGGAGTTCAACACTCTAAGAATTATTCCAACATGGATTCAAAGACATTGGGTAGGTTTGTTAATATAAATAAAGGTAAAACAGATCATCCAATGAAAGCATCATCTTAGATACTAAGAGATGGTCAAATAACATGAATGATGCAGTGGGTGACCAAAAACAAAAGTTAAAAGAGGCTTATCATGTGAGGGTTGAAGATTATTTATAGTTTTACATCAGTAAATGAGGATTATAGACACACAATTTAACAACATATGGTCAGGATGATATATCAAGTAGTTTACCAATGTGTTATTGGTATGTTAATAGAATGGTTTAGTGTCATGTGACTAGGACACATAAACTAATGTTAATAACACCAACATTGCCAATGTGGTGGGGGTAATATGAGGGTAAAACAATGGGGGAACTCCATAGATGGGGTTGTGTGGAAATGGTATCTTAATAGTTATCTCTGACATTTTCTTGAACTATGGGGTCTAGGGGTAATTTCTATATTTTTTATGGGGTGTATAGTGGATACCTATTGGATTTGTACCTTTTCTTTTTTGTTCCCTTATTTTTCCCATGTCATGAGAGGGAATGGATGGGGGGAGTATGACTCTATCATAGGTTCCTCATATGTATTTTAAACCTAAAATATATATATTTTTTCTATTGAATTTGGTAGTTTAAGGACATTATAGTTGGAAGAAATAGTTGAAAATATTTTTAGGTCTTAATGATTGGACAGTGGGGTTACAAATAGTTTAAGGTCATAATGCTCTGACCAAGAATAATTGTTTATCATCATTGGGCATGGAAAATGTTGTTGAGAATTGATTAAGGTCTTACTTCTTGTACATAAAAAACTCTCCCTTATATAGTTTCTTATAGATCGAAAGGGTTCAATACAGATAAAAATGATGTTATAATGAGTCTCTACATAAAGTAGATGAATCTTGGGAAAGTCTCACATAGTTATGGTCATTATTCAAAGACCAAAATGTTGGGTGTATTAAAGGGGTATGTTTGGATTAGGGGAGGGGTACCTGGTGTGAATGAAGATCCTAAAAGGCCCTACCATATAGAATATCTCAGAAATAACTTTCACATGTTTTAAAGTTGTGATGCTTGGAATTGGGATAATAATTTATTTTCATGGAGTTCATACCACAATGTGAAACCCCAAAAATAACATGTGTAGCATGGTATACAAGAAATCCAATTTTAATTAGGGTATTAATCGGCCCAACAGCACATAAAACATTCCCAAGGTGACTTTCACACAATTTAACATCGTGATTTTTATACATAGTCTTATAGTTTAATTCTATAGAGCTCGAACTAAAAGGGTGAAAATAGTTTAAAGGTCATAATTATTTTACCAGGTGGAGAGAGACTCAAAGGAGAGTTCATGGAATTTAAGGGAGGATACCCAACATGAATTAAGGGATAAGATGTCCTAGCTCCATAGAAAACATTCTGAGGATGACTTTCACATAGTTTAATATCACGATTCTTGGAATTCGGCTTCCAGTTTAAGGTAATAGTGTTTGGACCAAAGGGAACCCATGCATCACAAATCTACCTCAAGAAAAATCCCTCCTAACTCTGAATAATACTTAAGGAATTTCTATTACAAGAAATAATGAGGGATAGAAAGTCCAAATTTTCTATTGGGGAGAACATAAAAGGGGATCAAGTGAAGGAAAAGTCCAATATGAGAGATCATGACATTCAAGAACTAGATTGTAAAGGGAGAATGAGATATGGGTGGGGAATAATTTTTGACCATATAAAAAAAGGTTTTATCAACCCATCTATTTAGGATGGTGAAAAAAATTACAGGATCAACCATTAACTCGATTTATAAAACAAGAACCCCTATTCATTACTAAAAACCATTTGAGGCATGATCCTAGGATGGTAGGTGATGCAATGTGGTTGTGAGCCATTGTCATCAGGGAGCATATTCGGTTTGGTTGGATGGTTGTTATCCACATATTAAAAATGGAGATTTATGCAAGTGGATTTGGTGAATTTCTAGGAGGAAATGTTATGTACCCCAAGAGCTATTCTACCATGTTCTCAAAATTTATTGACGAGTATGATGAAAGGCAAAGAACAAGCCTGATCCTAAAAAGTGTAAGAAACACAAAATTATTTGATGGTAGGGATTCATCTAGGATATGAGATTCGTGGATCACTATATATCCAATGGGAATTATAGAATACCACCATTTTATAACATAACTTTTCATTACATATTACAAACAGAGGATCTTTAAAGTCTAGTTTCTTGGAAATAAGGAATAAAAACATGAAAACATAATCACTAATTTAAATCCCCTTTAAAAAAATATTAAAAATATAATCTTATATACAATTACTGCATCTCAAAACCTAGAGACATACAATCAATGGAAAGGGTGAGCAGAAGGCCCAGTAAAAAAAGCAAGGGAATTAGTTTACTTGTGATATCAACAAGAACTTGATAAAAAACATAAAGAAAGGATCAATGGTAAAAGATGAATATCATAATAAAAATAACATGATTTATGACATGTATATTGTTATACAACATTTCATTTATACATTAATTAACATATCACCGAGTTCCGTCCCAAGGCATCATAAAAATTATCAAGGTTATTCACCAAGGTATCATGAAACTTGTAATCTCTAGAGACTAATTCTTTACCCAATTCATTAGATCTCTATCAGGGATAACCCTTAATATTTATTCAAATTCTTGTGATCCACATAGATCATAAATAAAAATTTCATAAAAAACCCATAGATAATAAAATAAATGTGTTCATTTCAAAATCGTGACGTTTTAAAAGTTCTAAAAAATAAGATTGTTAAGTCATTTATAACCCATGGAAAGGGAGTTATTGTTACAAGTATGTCATTTCCAGAATCAAATATATCATTTTGTATAAATGTGAACATCCATAGAAACTAAATAGGTATGGTTATTGACATATATAAAATAAGATAATTTTTTGAGAGAAATATAGAGAAATTCTGAGACGCAATTTCTGCAGCACAACAACTATATAACTTGGTTTTAGAAACAAATAAATAAGCGGGGACAATGGTATCCCATAAATAAATGTATAAATTTTCCATTTAGGGACATAATAAAAATAAATAATATCATGGTGTGAATATTTGAATTACACACCACATGAAAAGGAAACTTGAAAAGAAAGAGAAAGCCCAATTACTTTTACGAAAATTCGACAGCCTAACGACGTCACTTAAAAAATAAGAAAATTAATTGATGAGAGATGAAAGGGTATCTCATCATTTGGAAATAAAATGGATCGTAGTAAATATATATAAGAATAATCACCCACATAATAAAATATAACTAGAATACATGACATAAAGGAAGTCATGACTTAAAAGAAGAGGGTGAAAGTTTCCCTTACCGATTTGGTAACTTTCGAAACGTACACCCCATGAAAGAAGGATCATATAAAGAATATGTAAATAAAAATATTTTAAATTATATTAAACAAATATTTAAATCATGGGCAATAAATACACAACACAAAAACAAATAGTGGAAAATATACCATGAATCTCACAGGAATAAGAAGTGAGATGAAAATCCCTTACCACATTGTATTCAATCGAATCGTATGACCATAAATTACTAACCACCAAAAGAATCACTGAATACCATGAATATAAATATAATCCTGATAATATATATCCAATGGCAGTACACAATACACCACATGCGATAAATAAGTGGCGAACAATGGAAATATGACGGAATTAAAAGTGAGATAAGAATCCCTTACCACATTGTAATCAATCATGTCATATGACCAAAAGTTAATAACCACCAAATGATTCACAGAATGAAAATAATACAAATAGAATCTTGATTATATATATAAAATTTATGTAAAAAATACACCACATTCAATAAATTAGTGGAAAAAAATGGAAATCCCACAGAATTAAATGTGAGATAAGAAACCCCTTACCTCGTTGTCTGACTTGACTTGCTCGTATTTTCCTTGTTCTTCCTGAATAAAGAACATAAGTTACTTTTTAGTTGATTAAAAATATTTTTCAAGTTTATTATTCTTTTTATATTACTTATTACCTTTCTATAACAATTATTTAGTTATTTGAGCTCATATCAGACATTTTGTCAATGTTCGGAACGTGAGTAAAAATGAACCCATTATAATTATAAATTGTCCATGTGGTCAAAATTCCATTATCTCCAGAATAATATTAATTATTTATATGTCATATATATCAAATATATCCATTATATATATATTTATTTATAATAGTACATAAAATTTGGACATAATGAATGAAATTCACCGTTCATGGAGACGGTAAGCCGTACGTACACATGAACGTTATTTTTATTTTATTTCATACTTTAATGAAATGAAAACATAGTGATTAATAGGTATATTATAATTTCAGAATAATATTTATGTAATATATGTTACATAAGTTCATAAATTATATCCTTTATATGTTCTATGTATGGAATGAACGAGTCATATCACTTTGAGGGGGCGGCAATCCACACTTCCTCTAATGAAATTATCACGTTTACCCATTATGGGAACCATAAAGGTATGCTATAAAAAGGAAAATACAGAAGTATAAAAGAAAACATAAATATAATATATATCATATATAGATACAGTTCCATCATAATGTCCACCATGAGAGGCGGTAGGAGATAATTGAACAATCATCATTTAGTGAGGCAATAGTTCGCCGTCCACTATAATAGTATGTTGTTTACCCATTTAATGGAGGAGTGTGTAAGTGTAGATTGGATAATTATCATAACAACATACTTGTATATTAAGGATAATGGTGTTTTTATAAAGGAATAAAACTATTTTCTGTGGTTGGAGAAGTAAAATAAAACAAAAGAACATAAGAGAAGATATTTCCTGTAAATCAGTTAACCCCCTTTGGTTCGAACCAAAAGGGTTTCTTGAAGTGATTTCTACCAAATTTAAGGCTTCCAGTGTGAAGAGAGGGATCTTGAAAGATTATTGGAGAAGAGGATGTACGATCCAAGGGCTTGAGAAGTGTGAGAAATGGGTAGGAAGTGAGAGATTTTTATAAGGGAGAGGAGGGGCTCTTCTGGAAAGTTTGAAAATATTATTTTATTATATAATGATTTTTTGTTTCTAAAGGTCGAAAAATAATTAAAGTCAATGATATGGTGGACCATGTTCAAAATAAAATCATCCAATCAGAATTGGGAACGTATTGGATATTGTTTTAATTTTTATCTTTTTATTTATTTAAATCATCCATTATTGACGTAAACACTACATCATTATTGTGTCATAAATAATTTTATTTATTTGATGTCTAAAAAAATAAAAAAATACCATGATGTAGGAAAGATTTTTATATTTCTAATTAATATTTATATTCAAAAAGATAACTTATATAACCCCATTTAATTTTTTTAGTAAAACAATACATGTTTATGACATTTTTATTTTTACTTTAATTAAAAAGTTATTAATGTCATTATCTTATCGAAGTGGCTCCATGGGGTCCCAAAATTGACCCAAGGATTGTATTGGTATGATATTACTCATAAAATAAAGTAATAACAAGTTTCAAGTTATTTTTTATTATTATAACATTATTTTTACATCAAAATTACCCTAATTACCTTTAATCGTAGTTAAAAAAAGTCAAAAGATACTATTCACCAAAAAATATTTTCATTCCATTGAACAAAATTTTACTTAATAATGAAAACCACGTATGTAGTATTTTTTAAATTCAATTCACAAAAGTAGTAAAATTTCATTTAAATGAAAAAGTAAGTTTTTTAACTACTACATAGTGGTGTCACTATTCATCAAAAATTGAAGGTTTTCAAAAAAATTCAAAAATTAACTCTAAGCTAAATTTGATATTCCAAATTAAAAAATGAGGTATATTTTAAAAAATTAAAAACATATAAGTTTCATTAATAAATTTTATAATTAAATTCATCCATCAAAACAAAAACTGTGTTCTTAAGAAATAATGACCATCAAAAGATTGATACTCGTTAATGTCCAATTTCAAAGTGAAATTACTTCCAATGGCCAAAATTGGGTTAAATGGTAAAAATATAATCTATTTACACATTAAGACCAATTAAAAAGATAATATAACAATATAAATAAATTATATTAAAAGGCGGGTTTGAATTAAAATACAACATTTTTTCACTATTCATTAAAAATGAACATTTTCCGAAAAATATCAAAATTTCATAGAAAGTAAAATTTTATTTCCCGATTATAAATATTAAAATTATTTTTTCAAATATAATATGTAAAAGTGACAAAACTATATTTAAAAATGGTTCTCCATCAAAAGGTGGTAAATCACCCATTTAAAGTAAATTATGCTTAAAATTAGATTCATTTACATATTAAGCCCACAAATTTTATTGGATTAATGTAATAATATTTAAAAAATATAGATTATCATATTTAAGTTAGTTATATTAATTTCCAAAAATAAAATGGGCATGTGTTAACTTCCATTTAAAATAATAATATTATATTATTAGTGTACAATGTTAGATTTCAAAGAAACCCATTGTTACGTGTCAGGTACACCATTGAATATGGAACCCCCATTAAAATAAAATTAATATTTAATTATAAAATAATAATAAATATGAAAATGTCATATTTTATATTTTACTGGGATGTTACATTCTTCCCCCTATTGAAAATTACGTCCTTACAATTTTAAAATTAGGCTTGAAAATTTATTTGCAAGTCCCACATCGGAAAAATAGTCAGAAAAACTACCACTTTAAACAAAAGAAAGATAAGTACAAAGGTCGTCCAACTTAACCCATACTAGGAATCCATGTAGGAAAACATGGATATGGAAGAGAAAACAAATGGTTAAGTTCTGATGGAGAGTAAAAGAAAACATGATTAAGAGAATGTTAACCACAAGAAAGTCACAAACTTATGATGTGTTAAATGGTATTTGATTACCTAGTAGGTAACGTAAACCAACAATGTTTTTGTTTTAGGTTCCTTTTCATAATTTTGAGGAATTCATTTACTACATAGAATAAAAACATATGGAAATATACTTAACTTCAAGTAGAGTTTTATCCTTTAATAAGTTTCTACCAAAATTAATCTTTTCTCCAAACAATGAGCATTCAAAAAGACTTGGTCACATCAAAATCACAAGAATCATCTTCTATAGAATCACATAATCCATCAAAGAAGAACTATATATTTCCCTTTTCTTTAGACATCAACTAAAACCAAAATGGTCAGTACGAGATCATATAATCCCCAAAAAGGATAATCCTTAATAAAAAAATACTATTATTAATCTCCAAAATTCAACAAAAAGTACCCAAAGTTCAAGAAAGACCATTCAATGCACAATCGTCCTTAAAATTTTTCAAAATAATCCAAACTAAGATTGAAACCTAAAACTTATAAGGATTTAATCACATAGTCTTCCACAATAAATCTTAACACTTATCTCCATATAACATCGACTACTCTTAAAGTATCACACTAAAGTGTAATTAACCTAATCACATATTCTCTATGCTAGGTTAATCATTTCCATGAAATAACCCAAATCACCACATGTCCACAATAAATACTTATTTTCTTACAATTTTTTTTTCAACCATTTCTCCACAAATGAAATCCTGTAGTATTTTATTTTCCTTAGGCATATAATAATCCAAATGAGAAAACATCTTCCAAAATAACCTTTATCATTTAATCACAAATTCATTATTCTATACTAAGGATATCCATTTGATAAAACATAAGATCCCAAAATCAACTTATTATTGATGCATAAAATCAATTAACTAAAAATAATAAGGCATACTAACTAGGGACTTCAGGTAGGCTAATGGTAGGTGATAAAACCCAATCGTACTTAAATTGTAGGTTCAGTTACATAGATTTGTTTGACACAATCGGTTGTCACACTATCTGCGTGTTTTCCTTTTTATAAAACTCAAAAATAACCCTATAATTTTTTCACCTTAAAGGTTTTCTTATACCTTTCATTTTTATCCCAATACATTAAGATAGTTATGCTCGTATCCAAACAGAGATGTATTTTCTTGATAAACCACTTACTCCATACTCACGAAAATACCAGAAATATTTCTTATATTTAAACTTTTCTATAGGGTTTTTTCTAAAGTTTTAATAACCTAATATCCATAAATAACTAAACTATCCTTTAATACGAACTATAGCATCCCACCAATTTATAACATAATTTTCATTACATTTTACAAACATAGGATCTTTAATGTCTAGTGTCTTGGAAATCAGGAATAAAAGCCTAAAAACATAAAAAATCTTTTAAATCCCCTTGGAAAACATCTTAAAAAGTTCATCCTATGTACAATTACTGCGTCTCATAACCTGGAGACAAACAATCAAAGGAAGGGTGAGAAGAAGGCCTAGTAAGGAAAGCAAGGGAATTAGTTTACTTGTGATATCAATAAGAAATTGATGAAAAACATAAAGACAAAAGAAATGGTAAAATTAGAATATAATAATAAAAAAACATGAATCCTAACTTGAATATGTGGCTAAAATATTTAATTTATAAATTCATGAACATATCACCAAGGTCCACCCCAAGGTGCCATAAAAATTACCAAGGTTATTCACCAAGGTATCATGAAACCTGTCATCTCTAGAGATTAATTCTTTACCCGATGCATTTGAGTGCTATTAGGGAGAAAACTTAATATTTATAAAATTTCATGTGACCCACATATATCATAAATAAACATTTCATAAATAACCCATATATAATAAAATAAATGGGTTCATTTCAAAATCGTGAAGTTTTAAAAGTTCTTAAAAATAAGATTGATAAGTCATTTATAACACATGGAAAGGGAGTGAAGGTTACATGTATGTCAATTAAAGAATAAAATATATCATTTTTCATAACTATGAACAGACATATAAACAAAATAGGTATTATTATTCACATATATAAAATAATAGAATTTTCTGAGAGAAAGAGAGATAAATTTTGAGATGCAATTTCTGCAACATGATGACTATATAACTTGGTATTAGAAAATAATAAAAGAGTGGGGAAAAGGGTCTAACATCCAAAAATGTACTATTTTTTAGTATAAGGATATAATAAAAATAAATAATATCATGGTATGAATATTTTAATGACACACCAAATGAAAAAGGAATCTTCAAAAGAAAGAGAAAGTGCGATTTATTTTACACAAATTTGGCAGCCTAACAACATCACTTAGAAATTCAGAAAATAAATTGATGAGAGAAAAAAGGGTATCTAATAATTTTTAAATGAAATGAACATTATTAAATATATAGAATAAAAATCCCCCACATAATAAAATCGAACTATAAGACATGACATAAAGGAAGTCAGGACTTAAAAGAGGAGGGTGAAAGTTTCCCTTACCGATTTGGTAACTTTTACAACGTACTCCCCATGAAAGAAGAATCATATAAATAATATTTAAATACCAATAAATTAAATTATATTACAAAAATAGTAAAATAATGGGAAGTACATACACCACAATAGAGGAAATAGTGGAAAATATTCCTTGAATCTCAGAGGAATAAGAAGTGAGATGAAAATCCATTACCACATTGTATTCAATCGAATCGTATGACCGAAAATTACTAACCACTAAAAGAATAACTAAATACCATGAATATAATGATAATATTGATAATATATATCCAATTTCAGTACACAATACACCACATGATTTAAATAAGTGGCGAACAATAGAAATCTCGTGGAATTAAAAGTGAGATAAGAATCCCTTACCACGTTGTAATTAATCGAGTCGTATGACCAAAAGTTAATAACCACCAAATTATTCATAGAATAAAATTAATATAAATATAATCATGATAATATATATCAAATTTAAGTACCCAATACACCACATTCAATAAATTATTGGTGAACAATGGAAATCCCACAGAATTAAAAGTGAGATAAGAAACCCCTTACCTCGTTGTCCGACTTGACTCGCTCGTATGTTCTTTGTTCTTCCTGAATAATAAACATAAGTTACTTTATACTTGATTAAGATTATTTTTCAATTTTATTATTCCTTTTTTATTACTTATTACCTTTCTATAACAATTAGTTAATTATTTGAGCTCATATCGGACATTTTTTCAATGTTCGAAACTTGAATAAAAAATGAAGATGTTATAATTATAAATTGTCCATATGGTCAAACTTAAATTATCTCTAGAATAATAATCATCATATATATGTCATATATATCATATATATCCAGTATATATAGGTATTTATAATAGTACATGACATTTGGAGATAAGAAATGAAATGCACCATTCACGGAGACGGTAAGCCGTACGTACGCATGTACTCTACTTTAATTATTATTTCATATTTTAATGGAATGAAAACATAGTGATTAATAGGTATATTATAATTTCAGTATAATATGTATGTCATATATGTTACATAATTTCATAAATTTTATCCTTTATATGTTCTACATATGGCATGAACGAGTCATATCACTGTGAGTGGGCGGTAGTCCACACTTCCTCTAATGAAATTATCGTGTTTACCCATTGTGGGAACCACAAAGGTATGATATAAAAAGGAAAATACAGAATCATAAAGAAAAAATAAATATAATATATATCATATATAGATACAGCGACATCATAATGGCCCCGATTAGAGGTGGTAGTAGATAATTGAAGAATCATCATTTCATGAGGTAGTAGTTGACCATCCACTGAAATAATATGTTCTTTACCCATTAGATGGAGGTGTATGTAAGTGTTTCTAGAATAATTATCATAAAAACATCCTTTTATATTGATGATACTGGTGTTTTTATAAAGGAATAAAAAGAGTTTAGGGGGTTGGACAAGTAAAATAAAACAAAATAACTTAAGAGAAGACGTTACCTTTAAATTGGGTAACTCCCTTTAGTTTGAACCAAAAGGGTTTCTTGAAGTGATTTCTGCCTAAGGTAAGGCTTTTAGGATGATTATAAGAATATTGGGTGCTTATTTGAGAAGAGTTTGGATGAACCAAGGGCTTGATAAGTGTGAGATATGGGTAGTAAATGAGGGGTTTTTATAAGGGAGAGGAGGGGATATTTTGGAAAGTATGAAAATATTATTTTATTATATAAGGATTTTCAGTTTCTAAAGATCCAAACATCATTAAAGTTGAAGATACGGTGGCCCATGTTCAGAATAAAATCATATAATAATAATTAGGCATGGATTGGATATTGTTTTAATTTTTATCTTCTTATTTATTTAAATCATCCATTAATGACGTAAACACTGCATCATTATTGTGTCAAAAATATTGTTATTTATTTGATTTCAAAAAAATATAAATCAAACACCATGATGTAGGAAATCGTTTTATCTTTCTAATTAATAATTATAGTAAAAAATATAACTTATATAAATCCATGTAAGAATTATTTTAGTAAAATAATACATGTTTATGACATTTTTATTTTTACTTAAAATAAAAAGTTATTGATGTCATTATCTTACCCAAGTGGCTCCATGAGATCCCAAAATTGACCCATAGATTGTATTGGTCAGACATTAATCATCCAATAAGGTTAGTATTAGTGTCAAAGTAATTTTATATTATTATAACATTATTTTTACCTTAAATTACCCCAATTACCTTTAATCGTGGTTAAAAAAAGTCAAAAGTTACTATTCACCAAAAAAAATTCATCTCATTGAACCAAATTTTACTTACTAATAACAACCATGTATATCGGATTTTTGAAATTCAATTCAAAAAAGTGGTTAAATTTCATTTAAATAAAAAATTTAGTTTTTTAACTATTACATAATGGTTTCACAATTCAAAAAAAAATGAAGGTTTTCAGAAAAATTCCAAAAATTCACATTAAGATAAATTTGATATTCCAGATTAAAAAATGATGGCTATTTTACCAAATTTGAAACATATAAGTTGCATTAATTAATTTTAAAATTAATTTTCGTCATCAAAACAAAAAGCGTGTATTTAAGAAATAATAACCATCAAAAGATTGATACATGTTAATGTCCAATTTCAAAGTGAAATGACATCCAATGGAAAACACTGGGTTAAATGGTAAAAATATATTCTATTTACACTTTAAGACCAATTAAAAAGATTTTATAACCATATAAATAAATTAGATTAAAAGGAGGTTTTGAATTAAAAAAAACATTTTTTCACTATTCATTAAAAATGAACATTTTCAGAAAAAGATCAAAATTTCATCCAAATATGATTTTTATGTCCAAATTATAAAGAAAAAAATTATTTTGTAAAATATAATATTTAAAAGTGACAAAAACTAGATTTAAAAAGGGTTCTCCATCAAAAGGCGGTAAATCACCCTTTTAAAGTAAATTATTCTTAAAATTAGATTCATTTACATTTTAAGCCTCTGACTTTTATTGGATGAATGTAAAAAATTTACCAAAAATATATTATTTTTTTCAAGTTAGTTCTATTAATTCTCACCAATACAATGACTAGGTGTTAACTACCATTTAAAATAATAATATTATATTATTAGTGTGCAAATTAAGATTTCAAAGAAACATGTTGTTGCATGTCAGGTACGCCATTGAATATAGATTCCATTTTAAAATAAAATTAATATTTAATTAAAAAATATTAATAAATATGAAAATGTAATATTCTTTATTTTCCTGGGATGTTAAATTCTTCCCCTTTGGAAATTGCATCCTCGCAATTTTAAATTTAGGCTTCGAAACTATGTTGAAATTCTCACATCAGAAAAAGAGTTAGCAAAACTATCACTTTAAAAGAAATAAAGACAAGTAGACAGGTCACCCGATTTAACCCATAATGGGATTCTATGTAGGAAAATATGGATATGGAAGAGAAAAAAAATTGTCAAGTTCTGATGGAGAGTGATAGAAAACATTATTCGGAGAAAGTTAACCACCAGAAAATCGCAAAATTATGATGTGTTAAACGGTCTTTGATTACCCAGTAAGAAATGTAAACCAACAACAATTTTGTTTTATGTTCCTTTTCATAATTTTGAGGAATTCATTTACTACAATGAATTATTAACATAAGGAAGTATACTTACCTTCAAGTAGAGTTTAATCCTTTAATAAGCTTCTACCAAAACTAATCTTTTCTCCAAACAATAAGCATTCAAAAATACTTCATCACATCAAAAGCACAAGAATAATCTTTTATAGATTCACATTATCTAACAAAGAAGGACTGTATAATTTCCTTGTCTTTAGACATCAAATAAAACCAAAATTGTTAGTACGAGATCATATAATCCCCAAAAAAGAAAATCTTTTATAAAGAGAAATACTACTATTAATCTCCAAATTTCAAAAAAAATTACCCAAAGATCAAGAAAGACCATTCAATAGACAATCGTCCTTAAAATTCTTCAAAATAATCCAAACTAAGATTGAAACCCAGAAATCATAAAATTTAATCACATAGTCTTCTATAATAAATTTTAACATTTATCTGCAAATATCATCAACTACTCTTAAAGTCTCATACTAAAGTGTAATTAACCTAATCACATATTTTTTATGCTAGGTTAATCATTTTCAATAAATAACCCAAATCACCATATGTTCACAAATAATAAATAGATTCTTACAAAATAAAAATTTCAACTAATCCTCCATAAATTAAATGCTATAGAATTTTATTTTCCTTAGGCATATAGTATTCCAAAAGAGAAAACATCTTCCAAAATAACATTTATCATTTAATCACCAAATCATTTTCCTATACTAAGGATATCCATTTGATAAATCATAAGTTCCCAAAATCAACTTATTCATGATTTATAAATCATTTAACTAAAAATAATAAGTCATACTAACCAGGGACTTCATGTAGGCCAGTGGTAGGTGATAAAAACCAATATCACTTTGGTTGTGGGTTCGATTCCCACAGTTTTATCCGACACGACAGGTTGTCACACGGTCTGCCTGTTGTCCTTTTTATAAAACTCATAATTAACCCAAACATTTTATAACCTTAAAGGTTTTATTATACCTTTCATTTTCATCCCAACACATTAAGACAATTCTGCTCGTATCCAGACATGGATGTATTTTCTTGATAAACCACTTAATGCATACTCACCAAAATACCCGGAAGTTTTCCTATATTTAAACTTTTCTATAGGGTTTTTTAATAAAGTTTTCATATCCTAATTTCTATAAAAAACTAAATTATCCTTTGATACCAACTATAGCATCCCGCCATTTTATAACATAAATTTTCAATACATTTGAAAAACATAGGATCTTTAAAGTCTAGTGTCTTTGAAATCAGGAATAAAAACATGAAAACATAAAAAAAATTTCAATCCCCTTGAAAAACTTCTTTAAAAGTTCATCCTATCTACAATTACTGCATCACATAACCTGGAGACATACAATCAAAGGAAAGGGTGCACATAAGGCCGAGTAAGGAAAGCAAGGGAATTAGTTTACTTGTGATATCAATAAGAACTTGATGAAAAACATAAAGACATGAGAAATGGTAAAAGGGGAATATCATAATAAAAATAAAATGAATCATAAATTGAATTTGTGGCTACAACATTTTATTTATACATTCATGAACATATCACCAAAGTCCATCCCCAAGGTGGCATAAAAATTACCAAGGTTATTCACCAAGGTATCATGAAACTTGTCATCTCTAGAGATTAATTATTTTACCCAATAAATTGGAGCATGATCAGGGAACAACCATAATATTTATTTACTTTCATGTGAGCCACATATTTCATAAACAAAAATTTCATAAATAACCCATAGATAATACAAGAAATGTGTTCATTTCCAAATTATGACGTTTTAAAAGTTCTTAAAAAAAGATTGTTCATTAATTTATAACCCATGAAAAGAGAGTGAGGGTTAAATGTATGTAAATTACAGAATAAAATATATCATTTTATTATTACTATAAACTTCCACATAAACTAAATTGGTATGGGTATCCATATATATAAAATCAGATAATTTCTTGAGAGAAAGAGAGAGAAATTTTGAGACGAAATTTCTGCAGCATAATGGCTATATAACTTAGTTTTAGAAAATAATAAAAGAGAGGGGACAAGGATATCCCATCCATAAATGAGTAATTTTTTAGTAGAGGGACATAATAAAAAGAAATATGTTCATGGTGTGAAAATTTTAATGACACACAACATGAAAATGAAACTTGAAAAGAAAGAGAAAATTGATTTCTTTTATGAAAATTCGGCTGCTTAATGACATCACTTAAAAATTCATAAAATCAATTGATGAGAGCGGAAGGGGTATCTCATCATTTTGAAATGAAATGGAAAGTATTAAAGATATATAAGAACAATCCCCTGCATAATAAAATGGAACTATAAGACATGACATAAAGGAATTCATGACTTAAAAGAGGAGGGTGAAAGTTTCCCTTACCGATTTGGTAACTTTCGAAACATACACCCCATGAAAGAAATATCATATAATGAATATTTAAATACCTATAAATTAAATTATGTTGCACAAAGAGAACAATAATGGTCAGTACATACAACACACCGAAGGAAATAGTAGAAAATATAACATGAATCTCACAGGAATAAGAAGTGAGATGAAAATCCAATACCACATTGTATTCAGTCAAATCATATGACCAAAAATTACTAACCACCAAAAGAATCACAAAATACCATGAATATAAAGATAATACTGATAATATATATCCAATGTCTGTAAAAAATACACCACATTCTATAAATAGGTGGCGAACAATTGAAATCTCATGTAATTAAAAGTGAGATATGAATCCTTTACCACATTGTAATCAATCGAGTCGTATGACCAAAAGTTAATAATCCCCAAATTATTCATAGAATAACATGAATATAAAGAGAATCATGATAATATATATCAAATTTCAGTACACAATACACCAGATGCAATAAATTAGTGAAGAACAATAAAAATCCCACATAATTAAAAGTGAGATAAGAAACCCCCTACCTTGTTGTCCGACTTAACTCGCTCGTATGTTCCTTGTTCTTACTGAAAAAAAACTTAAGTTACTTTCTACTTGCTTAAGAATATTTTTCAAGTGTATTTTTTCTCTTATATTACTTATTACCTTTCTATAACAATTATTTAATTATTTAATCTCATATTGGACATTTTGTCAATGTGCGGAACTTGAGTAAAAAATGAACTTGTTATAATTATAAATTTTACATGTGTTCAAAAGTCCATTATCTCCAGAATGATATTCATCATTTATATGTATTATATATAATATATATCCAGTATATATATGTATTTATAATAGTACATAACATTTGGAGATAATAAATGAAATGCACTGTTCATGGAGATGGTAAGCCGTACGTACGCATGAACACTACTTTCATTTCTATTTCATATTTTAATTGAATGATAAAATTGTGATTAATAGGTATATTATAATTATAGAATATTATGTATGTCATATATTTTACACAAGTTCATAAATTCTATCCTTTATACATTCTACGTATGGAATGAACGAGTCATATCACTTTGCGGGGGCGGTTGTGCGCACTTCATGTAATGAAATTATCGCGTTTACCCATTATGGGAACCGTAATGATATGGTATAAAAAGAAAAATACAGAATAATAAAGAAACCATAAATATAATATATATCATATATAGATACAATTCCATCATAATGTCCACCGTGAGAGGCAGTAGGAGATAATTGAACAATCATCGTTTGGTGAGGCAGTAGTTCACCGTCCGCTGAAACAGTATGTTCCTTACCCATTAGATAGAGGTGTGTGTAAGTGTAGCTCGAATACTTCCCATAACAACATAATATTATATTTAGGATACTGGTATTTTTATAAAGTAATAAAAAGAGTTTATGGGGTTGTAGAAGTAAAATAAAACAGAAGAACTTAAGAGAAGACGTTACCTTTATATCGGGAAACTCCCTTTGGTTTGAAACAAAAGGGTTTCATGAAGTGTTTTCTTCCTATGTTAAGGCTTCTAAGATGAATATTGGGATCTTGGGAGCTTATTAGAGAAGAGGTTTTACGATCCAAGAGCTTGATAAGTGTGAGAAATGGGTTAGAAGTGAGGACTTTTTATGAGGGAGAGGAGGGGCTCTTTTCGAATGTTTGAAAATATTATTTTATTATATAATGATCTTGTGTTTCTAAAGGACCAAAAATCATTAAATTCAAATATAAGGTGTCCCATGTTCAAAATAAAATAATAAGATAATAATTGGTCATGTTTTGGATATTTTTTTAATTTTTACCTTGTTATTTATTTAAATCATCCATTAATGACGTAAACACGACATCATCATTATGTCATAAATAATTTTATTTATTTGATTTATAAAAAATATAAAAAAACTACCATGATGTATGAAATATATTTATATTTCCAATGATTATTTATATTCTAAAAGATAACTTATATAATCCCATTTAAAAATTGTTTTAGTAAAACAATACATGTTTATGACATTTTTTTTATACTTAAAAAAAGTTATTAATGTCATTATCTTACCCAAGTGGCTCCATGGGGTCCCAAAATTTTACCATGGATTGTATTTTTCATATATTGCCTATCAAATAATGTTAGGACAAGATTCAAGGTGATTTTTTATTATTAAAACATTATTTTTACCTTAAATTACCCTAATTACCTTTAATCGTGCTAAAAAAAGTCAAAAGATACTATTCACCAAAAATTATTTTCATCCCATTTAACCAAATTTTACTTACAAATGACAAACATGTATGTAGGATTTTTAATATTCCATTAATAGAAGTGGTAAATTTTCATTTAAAGAAAAATTCATTTTTTAACTATTACATAGTGGTTTTACTATTTATAAAAAATTGAAGGTTTTCCGAAAAATTTCAAAAAATCACTCTAAGATAAATTTGATATTAAAAATTTAAAAATTATGTCTATTTTACCAAATTCAATACATATAAGTTTCATTAATTAATTTTATAATAAATTTCCATTGTCCAAACAAAAAGCGTGTTTTTAAGAAATGATAACCATCAAATGATTGATACTTGTTAATGTCCAATTTCAAAGTGAAATTATTTACAATGGACAACATTGGGTTAAATGGTAAAAATATAATCTATTTAAACTTTAAGAGCAATTTAAAAGATAATATAATCATATAAATAAATTAGATTAAAAGGCATTTTTGAATTAAAATACAACATTTTTTCACTATTCCTTAAAAATGACCATTATCAGAAAAATATTAAAATTTCATCCAAAGTAAATTTTGATGTCCCTATTTGAAAGATTAAAATTATTTTGTCAAATAAAATATGTAAAAGTGACAAAAACTAGATTTAAAAAGTGTTCGCCTTCAAAAGGCAGTAAATCACCCTTTTAAAGTAAATTATGCTTAAAATTAGATTTATTTACATTTTAAGCCTTTAAATTTTATTGGATGAATGTAAAAACATTTAAAAAATATATATTATCATATTTAAGTTAGCTATATTAATTTTCTCCAATACAATGACTAGGTGTTAACCACCATTTAAAATAATAATATTATATTATTAGTGTGCAATGTAAGATTTCCAAGATACTCATTGTTGCATTTCAGGTATGCCATTGAATATAGAATACCCTTTAGAATAAAATTAATATTCAATTCAGAAATATTAATAAATATAAAAATTTTATATTCTTTATTTTCCAAGGATGTTATAGGAATGGGAATTTAGTCACATGTAGTTTTGGGACACAAAGTGGGAGAAGGCCAACACCAACAATGAGATCTCCTATTGAGTTAGAAAATTAAATAATCCCTTATTATGAGGAATCCTAGTCTTTCATGGGGGTAAGACTAATTTTTAAGATCGTTCAATAAGGATTCTAGTTTTTCATCACATAATTTTCACGTGAGTATTTGTGGTTTTATACATGGTAAGGCTATTATAATGTGTGGATCACAATGGGTTGTATAGTTTAAAGTTATACAACTCATACTATGTATTCTACTAGTTTAAAGTCATAGAGCTAGGACCATAGGTTAAATCATTGGTTTAATGTTTTATAGATTTTTCCAAAGGTTGTGGGTGTATTAGGGAGTTTTTTTGGAATGAAAATGTGGTAACTTGATATGAAATGTATGCCAAAAAACCCTCTTCAACCGAAATATGAATGAAATATAGCCAAATAAATGCCATGATTCTTGAGAAAAAATACCCCATAATTATTTGATGAAGGGGGGTTGATAAAGGATATGATATTTGGGTTTCACTACATATCCCATGAGAATTAAAAATAAAACACACATAGTTTTAGATCACATCCTAGTAGAATTTAAATTCTGATGGGTAAATCCTCTTGGGAAAGGAAGGAATGTATAAGAGAAGGTGTCATTGGATTGCTGAAACACTATGGGTGATGAAAACTATGTGAATATGGGGCCTAGGATTCCTGATGCACAATTTCTGAGGTCATAATTCTTAGAATAGGTGTAGGTACCTTGAGGATGATTGAGTTGTTCCAAATATTTAAAACCTGACATCAAGGAGTCAAGGAGGCTCTACACCAAAAAAATAAGTCCTAATATAAATTAGATACAATTTTATGTCATATGGTTTAGACTAGGGTGAATCTTAGAAATTAGTTAGTGTAGTGTCTGGGCCTGAAGACAACACATAGTCCTAGGTCATGGTAGGATAGAAGGCCAACAATGAAGGGGAGGTTTACTCTCTTGGGAGGACACCAAAACATCTCATACTTATCATATGTGAAATTTAAAATTTATATAGGGTAAGGATAAAATATAAAATTTGTTTCAAATGATTTTGGTTTGGATTATCTCATATTTGTCATAAGATGCATCCTAGTAATGTATGGTGTAAGGATATAGTTTTACATCATGTGATGGGGAAAAATGTGTTCATCCTATACTTGTTATATACAATAAATTATGTCTATTTCAAAGGGTAAGACTATAATTAAATGTCACATTCTGAGGCAGTTGGTCTATTTCATCCCTTACTTATCAAATGAGACATCCTGGTTTTATATAGTGTAAGGCTATAGATCAACATTTTATTATGAAGAAATTGTTATTTTGGTTATCTCGTAAATTTCATATGAGGCATCCTATGTTATTTCTTTAGGATAAGAACTCAAATTATTGTGATGTGCAGAGGATGTAATTTTGGTTAATATAATATTTATCATTTAAGATTTCTTGATTCTCTATAGGGAAAGGCTACAATTTAATGTTTTTTGCTGAGGACGTGTGTGGGGATTAAGAATTGAGTTATATGTTATTATTCATTATTTGAGGTCATAAGGGAATATGGAACCACTAATTGATCATGAAATATTAGTGGATATTATTCCTAAATATGATAATTTAATAGGAATTTAAGGATGATACTTCCATGGGTATTGGTTGGATTTGTGATGATTCATGGCTCGACCCAAATACAGGATTTCTAGGGGTCATTATGTATCCAATGGGAATATGAAATAATGTAGTTCATAATACATGATATGAGAGATAAAATTCAACAAAATTTGAGAGGATATCCTCTAAAATGAGGATAGAACATATGTTCTATAGTTTAAATTTCATAAATAAGGATTCTAACTACAAAGTTTAAGGTAATTTGGCTAAGACCAATGGAAATTTAAAAAATAGTTTACAGACACGATGCTTATATTGGAGGAGTGTTTTCTTCAAGGATGTTTTTGTGTAATGAAAGAGGTAAAAACCAATGTGAATGGGAATGATTCTATTCCACATTCTGTATAAATATCCTAATACAAACTATGCATAGTTTGATGTTGTAAAAGTTGAACTGTAAATGAGGAAAAAGATAAAAAATTTGGTGAGAGAAAATTCACCCCTTGGGGGAATGGGTCCAAATAAAGGGGGTATGGGAATAACTAAATATCACATGTATTTAGTAATCAATCCATATGTTGTTTTTTATGTGGATTTATAAGAGACTGTTTCAAATGTGGGGGTCTATCCTCTCTGATGTGGGCATTGAGGTATCCCATGGTTTCCCTACGGAATACTACATTTGTGTAATTAATTAAGACTATAGTTTACCATTGTGTCCCAAGGTAATTATCATTTTTTTTCATCCCATACTTTTCATATATGTAATACTATGTTTATTTAACTTTTAAAGACAACAATATAACATCCTTCATCAGGTACGTTTTATCTTTTCAGTTTAATGATGTAAAACTCAAACAATGGATGCTACAATTTTATGGTTCTATAGCTCCAAGAAGAAGGGTTGTAAATTTATTAAGGTTATAATTCCTATAATATGGGGATAGAGTTAGTTTAAAGTCATTGAGTTTGGACCTTGGTTGTTGTAGTTTAAGGCTCATCACTTTTTCCATGGCTCCTACTTTTTGATCATAGAGTTTGAACCAATTGTAGATATTGTATGCTCATAATGCTTAGACCATAGGGATTCACATGAAGTACTTTAGAAACATGGAATTGATGGGAGTTTTGATATGTTCTCTAACCATTTTGATTAATGATTATTCTCCATTTTAATTTACCTTATATATAAGGTCATTACCACTTGAGCTCGAATATTTGAGGTTTTTTTCTCAGGTTTCATCGGTGTTCTGTGAACATGTTCTATGTCAATCAAGAGGAAGAAGCATAAGAGAACATTATTGTCAAACACACTTGCTATCCCATTATAACTGCATTATATATTATAAAATTCCTAAAGCCTATTTTTCTAAAGGGATTACAACTCATCTAGATGGAATAATACCCTTCTTTTTGGTGTATAGTTGTCATAAACAATCATTTTGAGAGACAAAATTTTAACCTTAATGGGTAATACTACCACTATTCCTTATACTAGGGAATATGGGGTTTCATGGGTGGAATTTAGAGTTTCCATCAAATAGGCCCAAGGGGAGTTAGGGAAATTTACAGGGGAAGTATTTTTGTTTTGACCATCCCTTTTTTTAAAGGTTTTAGAGATGGCCTTTTGAATTCGTCAAAATGACAATATTCCGACACATGGTAGTGAGAAGTATAGATGGACTAGATTTTTTACAAGGAATGCAATTTAATTTTCTATGAAGCTCAGAAGTTAGTGTTATTGTATGTGATAATAGCATGAGGAACCTAGAACTTATGGATGTTGTGAGAGCTCCCAAACTCAAACAAGGATCCAGTTTATACTTCATTGATGGGAACTGCATCTACCCACTTTGAAAATATATCTGTAGTAGTATAAATAAACATAAACTATCAAGTTGTCACTAGAATGTAGGGTCTAAAAACATTGAGTCTTGATTAAATAATGTTCCAGGAGTACTTGGTAGATTGTAGAAGCTATGATAATTGATTCATAGAGTTAGAATGGATCTAAGATGAATTAAAACTTTTGGAGAACTCAATATAATTGTATATCAATGTGGGCCACAAGTACCATTCAATATAAATTTTTTCAGATAGATTTAATCATACATGATGGGTTCCACAAGATCTGGCATAGACCTCTTACTTGACCCAAGATATATCATTGAATTAGATTAAACAGAGGACAATTCCATCAAAACCTAGCATGTAGAGGGTTTTATCATCATTAGTCTCACACTAAAGGATAATTTTTGATGTAAACTGGTAGATTTTATCACACTCGGATCAGTATCAAAGGATAATTAATCATTATATATACTTGATGAAGGGTGACATCCAATCAATATTTCCTCATATGTTGGGGGATTTGAATATCATAGAATAGAGGTACCATAATATGGTTGATTTACCTATAATTTTCCATCATCTAAGGTGGAAAGGGTTATCAGCCTTCATAGTTCCACAAAAATTAATGTGTAATCCTATAAAGGTTTTGTGTGAGAGGCCTCCATGCTTTCCAATTCATTGTCTCAACCCTTCAATGAACATAGAAAAAGATTTACCTTTGGCTGGAAAGGGAATTGGGTCATTAGATAATGTGTACATTATATAGGGGAATAAGGGAGCCTTCGGGAGATCGCAGGTGGCGACTCTTTGCGGTGATGACCTAATATGATGTCGTGGAGTGTTGGTCCCCCTTCATGATCGGAGGGGGGAGATCTGCATTCTCGGCCTAATGAAAGGAATCAGTTCTTTCCGTCCTCAAATCCTGAATATCTTCCTTCATTTACAAAGATCCATATTTACCTAAAAGTTCATGACCTCTTTCAAGGAGTTCTGCAACTCCTTCTATCTCCAGCGGAGCACAATCGTGCCTCATATCTTTGAAATCTCATGTGGGTGGCTCGATTTAGACATCAAAATCCTTCGGTTGATGAGTTCGACCGGTTTGTTTTCAACTGTTGGGATCTTCAGGAGCGTGCGACAGTCGGTTTAATTAACAGATGACATCTGATGATTCGATTTTGAGACGGAGGATGATTTGATTACGGCCTGGTCTAGAGCCCCTCGATGTTGCAATGGATATTCATTCTCCCTGTTTCGATGGAGTTTCGATTTCCACATGCGGCGTGATCCCTCAACGATGGTTAAGTGGGTAAGCCTTCATGGACTTCCTCTGTCATTTCAAAACCCTTCCATTATGTGTGTGATTTGGAACATGATAAGAAGATATATGTGTTATGATCATCGAACGGAGGTTATATGCCATCCCATCTGTCCGCGGATTTGTGTTGAGATTGATGTCGCACGACCGCCTATGACGTGGGTTTGGATCATGGACGGGAAGGAATTTCGGTGGAAGAAAGAGGTAAGATTTGATTCACGGATGCCTTATTGTTCAGTTTGTGGTCAGTTTGGACATGTAGACACGGTCTGTTGCAGTAATAGTTTGGCTGGGGTTTCACAAAGGGTGATGCGGAAGGGTAACAATGGCAGTGATGTGCCTACCTTGGCCATGCGGATGTTGGAGACTCCAATGGAAAACATTCATTCAAGTCATGATTGTGCTGAAGGTTCTTGGAAGTAGGGGTCTTGTGTGGAAGGGAAGTCCATGGAGAGATTGTGGCTAGGATGCAACTGATGGTGAAGGTAGTAGAGGCAATTGGGCAACCTGGTCTTGCAGTGTGCAATGGTTGTGTTGTTCGGAAGGAGGAGCAAGAGAGGCATAATAATCCGCTCGTGAGGCAGGTTTTCAATAATCTACGGCGTGATCTTGGCATTGATAAGGCCATCTCAACTAAAGGACTTGGCTGTTCTTCGCGGACAGAACCTATTAAGCAGCCAGACTTGGACCCTAATGCTTCTAGAGATAGTGAAGCTCTGGGAGTCTTAGATTCCTCTGTTGACGAGTTTAAAGGGAAGGAAGATGGTGTTGTAGGTGTGCTCTCAATGATTCAATAGGTAACTTCATTCAAGGATTGGTGCATGGGGAGGCTCACAATGCTAATGGAATTAGCTCTCTGATTGAAAGTGGTAGTAAATAGAATTTTTCTGGTGAAATGGCAACAGAGAAGGGGAATCATGGCACTTTGTAACTCGCAGAACATCCACTTTTCTTGGATATGATTGATGCTAACAACCTTTCTCAGAAGGAGTGGGGAGTGAATGAGGGATATCAAGAGGTGTGCCTTGCTGTAAAATGGGTAGACTTCTCTGATAGTGGCAAGAAAAATGTTGGCAGCATGAGACGACTCTCATACAGTGACATTGTACAAGGTGGGAAGAAGAAGGTATCTGGGAGTGAGGGATCCATGTCTGTCCCTGCACAAAGGCGGTCGAGGAAAGATTATTCATATCTACTCAAGTCAATGTCTACTAGGTCTACTGTTGGGAAGGAATGTGGGACATACTCGGGCGTGAAAAAGAATACGCAGTCCACTAAGGAGTTCATTTCCTTGGAGAAGTTGAATCTCAAAAGGAAATATGCCAAGATCCCGAGGAATTATGAATGTTCGGAGTGGTAGTCAGCTACTGCGGATGAATCTTTCTATCCTGGATGTGGTGATGAGTATGAATTTTATGACTTGTAGTTTCTTTTCTGCCTTATTTTGTTTGTTGTTGTACCTTTTCTTTTCTCTTTAATAAATGGTCACTGGATTAGCCTCTGACTAAGCTTTCTTGGTATATAGGGGAATAAGATTTTTTGACAATTTAGTCACCCATTATCTATTTTATCATTAGTTTGGAGTCTCTAATCACATGTAAATAGGATATATCAGTATAGAGGACCTACTCGGGACCAATAATAAGGACCTACTAACCTATCCCATTGTTTGTCCATCCTTCTAAAAACAGAAAATAGTATAGAATGATCACCTCTTACATAGTGATTAATATGAACCCTAGGCCTACTCTGTTATACTTGGGATCATGGAACCCCCTATTGGTCAGGCTCTGGGTGGCACCATCAAAGTGAATATTCCAAAATGGTATATTTTGATCTGTTAAGTAAATATATTCATCATGTAAATCAACAGCCTACTGTAGTTCTTTATGAGATGGATATCTGGCCAATAAATTTGAAAATGTATACCTTTTGATATGATTTTGTGGGACAACCTGATGTTGAACTGCTGGAGGATTACCATATAGTAATCCAAACAACCCATCAATATGGGATTATTGATAATATAATTTAGTGACTTTACTCAGGACACCATCTATATCTCATAGTGCTATAAATAATGTCTCAACATATGCACTAAAAAAATTGTAATGGGGATACTCTTATAAATTGTAGAGTATCTTGTATTCATGTCATGGAGAATACAAATGAGATGTTATAAACTATTTTCCCTAACATCCTTTCTTTTCTGGGATAAGAGTGCAATATTGGATAATTCCAAGGTGGTAATGTAAAGGACCAAAGGATTTACTAATATGGTTAGCATTATAACTATAAGATATAGAAGGTACTACTTAATATCCTCAAATTCATTCTATATGTTCTCATCCAAATGGTATATGACACCTTTTTTGATGATCCTTGAGCAGGGATTACACTGGTTTGCCAAATTTTTAACAAATAAGAATATAATAGAAATGTTCCCATCAAGGCCTCACAACTACTAGATATTTATTTTGGTGGATTTTGACAGTTAACCTTGATTTTATTTGTCTCACTACTGATACCTCTATATCTTAATACATTTATAAGAAATGTTCCATAGGTAACCTTAAATGTGCACTTTTCGGGGTTCATCATCATGTATAGGGAGTAGAGGAATCCAAAAACCTTATCAAGGTCCTAGTGATGGTCTTAACACTAGCGTATCTTGACCAATATATCATCCACATAAAACTGTACCATTTTCCCATGAATTAGATTAATGATTTGGTTCATTATCCACTTTCAAGTGAATATAGTATTCTTCAAGACAAAAATCATATTCTTATAGAAAAACGTTCTTTGATTTGACCAAAATGTAGTGAAATTCTTATCCATGGGGTTCTTATGAATCATATTACCCTCAGAATATCCATCCATGAATGATAAGTCCTTGAACCAAGTCATAACATCATTAAACACTATTATTATCAAAAGAGAAAATTCATACTTATGAAAATGGTCGTCGAGGTCCCGAATGTCAACATAGAATCATATCTTCCCATTCTAACTCCAAATTAAGAGCATGTTGGCTAGCCACATGGGGTACTAGACCTCCCTAATAATGATTTCTTTTAAATGGTTGTAAAATTCATCCAAAACCATAGTACCACAAGATGTGTGCATCTATCTAGGAGGCTGTTTGAATTAATTATGACTCACTAGGAGGCCAAGGCTTCCTGAGGATCAATCATTGATATCTCATTATACTCCAAGGGTATTTCATGATGATGATATTTCAAGAAGGACAAATACTTCTAAATCCCCTCTAGAGAAATGGTTTTACTCTTTAGTGTCAGCCTCATATCTTCCTCAGTACTAAGGTTTAGATGGGTTACAAAATGAATACTGGTGAGGAACCCTCCTAAAAAGAAAAAGGGGGTGTCTTCCAAATCTTCTCTATCATTTGTTATTGGAAAATTAGTGGGAGGTGGTGAAGTTTATGGGCTTGCCGACCCAAAGAGAGCACCAATGTCTAATCTAAAAGATATTGATTCCTCACCAAGGGGGTCCTTATCTACTATGACTGTGCAAAGAGAAGTCATCAAAGTAATTCCTTTTGACATTTGGTTTCATGGTATACTATTGATTTAAAATAAATGGTGACAATACTAACTTTATTGAGTAATCCTTACTTTGTGGAACATGCAATAATGCCATGGATCTATGGTCATGGGGTGAACATCTTGGTACTTTATAGGAGTATGGTCTTTTTGTATCATCTGTACATGTCCACTAGAGAATAATGAGTTAATCTACAAGAACTAATTTTTCTTGTAAATGATTAAATATATCCCCAGTCAGGGCATCATGGGATCTAACTGATAAATTATGATGAGAAATATATCTTTAAATTTTTTACAGGGACTATTTTCATTGGAAATTTGATCATTGGGGGAATTTACACACTCAACCTTGTTGGTTTGAGCTTAGTTTCCCTCCCTTTTATAAAAACCATCATTTTGGCAGTGGGCCTCACATAAGTAAAAGGGGACCAAATACCCTGGAGTACCCCTACTCAACCATAAATGGAATATTTAAGGACATAGTGGTATGAAGAGAGAATAAATGCATGAAAATTAATCTAAGGTCTTCCTAACATCACATTGTACTCATTACTATGTGAGACTACCATAAATTTAGTTATACATTCCAGGCCACCAAATTGGTTATCCAAATGTATTATTTCATTAGGTTTTAGATCACTCATATGATACCTATTAATTGTCATGTTGGAGGAAGTAAACTATTATTCTATAAGTCCTAGATTATGGAGTTTCTATGTTGGGATTTTGTTGATCCCAGATCTAGTATCCACTAGGAATCAATGGATTTCTATATCATTAAATTAGAATGTGATATATTGTAGGAATATATGTCACTGAATAGTGAATACCCTGTCTTATCCCAAAAAATAGATAACGGATCCATATTCCTCTTAATTTACCCCTCTATATTATATGTCTTAATGAAAGCCATATAATCATCGAATTGAATTGGTATTTTCAAATAATCAGCAAGGGCCTCAAAAAAATTACGATCTAGAGAGTCTTGATGATAAAAATACTCACAGGTGTGATGATGAGAAGGTTTATTACATCATTACTCTATGTTAGTGTAACATTTCCTCCTATGGGGATGTGGTAATTACTTAGTAGGGGTACAATGGATATCATTGGATAAACTGATGGGGATCGGCTAGTATTTGTGGTATTTTACTCATGGATAGTAGGTTTCTTTGAGAAACTATAGAATATGTGTCAATTGGTTAGGGTTAGGCCCTATAAAGATATATATGATCCCAACATGCTTGCGGTGTATTCTCATTGTAAACAAATAGAGTTAGTTGTAAGGTTTCACCTAAAATAGTGAGCTTAGATAATTGGGCTTACAAGGCTTTGTACGAGGCTTGATGCCTAATTTCTAGTAGAATGAATATCCTAGTTTCATGTGTTGAAATGATCATTCTATCAAATAGTGTGTCTTTGACCTCTCCTTTGGAGATGTTGTATAGAGGTTTCTTTGGGTTATACATGGAATTCATAATTTTTTTTGGAGATTTGAAGTAGTACTCTCTCTTGGAAGCATTCAAAGTGTTGTTTTCTCACAGAACATCCAATGAATAGTCTAGGGTTGGTAATACTTATTCCAAATTTCCCAATTTAGGAGGAATGGAATTTGAAATAGTGTGAGTAGGTTTCAGCACCTGTGGATGATTTGAAAATCCCTTAGTCCATCAATGTCTATTCTTGTGACACTTAGGAGGCTATGACATAGATGTGGAGATAGAAGTCAGAGGGGGTTCAACAACCAAAGAATGTACTTTCTTACTCAAAAGGAACATGATGATATCATGATCATTATCAAATATCTTAAAGTCAAACCAGTCATCGTACTAATACTTCCCACAACTGTGAACTTTTTTCCACTCACTAGAGTCTCTTCTGTCACTATCAAGGCCATCAGAGTCATGTGTCACTGGCATTAGAATATCTCCCAAATTGACCAATCTATAATATACATGGACCTAGATACAATAATTTAATAAAAAATAATTCACTGATGGTGTGTATAAGGATACAATGATTCATTTAGTGATCATTATGGGCAGTGAGTCTAGCCTCCAGGGGTCTATTGCACTCTATAAACATTAGGATTTCCCTTTCAATGGTGCAGATGAAATATCCTGGGACATTTGACTCCATAAAAGAATATTCCTTATTCCTTCATTCTGCAAAAGGAACCCTCAGAGGTTTTCTTTAATAGGGTAGGGTACACATTTTATCATCATGGTGGATGTTCCTATAAAGGTTGTGGTAGGTAGGGCTGTGTAGGAAAAAGATATGTTTATAGAATCTCATTCGGAAAGGGTCCAAAATGTGTAAAACATCAGGGACCTCTTCATACCCAATGGTGGCTGCCTATGATTTTATGTCCTTATCATTGGATCTAGATAAGTTAATGTGATGGAATATTCTTTCCACTAAAAGGATCATTTCAAACTAATATATTTTCTAGAGAACTCTTGAAATCCACCAAGGTAGTTTATGGAGTCAGGGGTAGGGACCAACACATTTCTAAAATTATCCACACACACCAAAAATATATTTCCCATGGAGAGGGATATGTCAAGTTAATATTTGTTCCTTCTTTAAGGAAATAATGTTAGCGACATTCTCATCAATCATATTCATTCATTTGAATAGGTAAGTGATGCACATCATGCATGAGGTGGATATGAAATATCAGAGGAACAATCATTGGTGATCCTCCCAATCGGAAATAGACCCTATGGTAAGTTGACTATTACTGATGAAGGTAGTTCCTTCCAAAGTCTAGAAAAAACAATTAATCTTGGTATCTTCTGCTTGTTCTACATTCTAAGACATCCAACCACACCATGCATTGAAGTGGCTCGGGTATTGTTTTGGGTCACCCATCCCATTAAAATGTTTCAATATGGGATTACCAAACTATGGGGGTGCATGAAAATCATCCACCACTAATGGGTACAACTTTATTTCAAGTTGATCTACCAGAAATAGTGTTTCAAGTGACTTAAAATTTGTAAAGAGAGTAGCTTTTATTTCAACTTGATGTAGATTTTTGGCCACCAATGCATTGAAAAAATTATATAATTAGGGATAATTATTACCTTAAACCCGATGAGGGCAGTCACATTACTTAGCCATGTGGGAAACCATGTATTATAATTTCTCAATATCCCCCAACTTCTCCCTTATCAGGTGTATGCGAGAGCCAAGTTCAAATCAGGTCATATGGACAAGGATGACTTGGTACACCACTAGAAGAGAGATATGGTCCCTTTTGACATTTTCAAGTTCCATGTGATAATCATATATAGTCATGAAAATACACTTTTTATATTTCTCAAGCTTCTAAATCATGAAAACTATCCTAGTGTTTGAATCGGCTTTTAGACCAACCTCAGATCAATAAGCAGGTTTTCATATACATTTCATTTATCAACATACTGATAGATATGTAGTAATGCCTCAATAGGGGGAATTCTATGGATTAGTTCCTATATCTACTAACATGTTCGGATGATTGTCGAGGGTTCTTCGTAGTACTGTATCTCCCATTGAGACATGGTTTCCCTATATTGCACTGCATTAGTGACCCAATTCCCTTGATCCATGGGAGGGTTGGTGGGCACTATATTCTATGTGGTAGTAATCATATGGGAACTTTCATTCTCCTAAGATGATCTGTATTGATTGTTTAATCACTCCCATAGTATAAGGACAAAATTGAGGGTGAAATAATGCCCAAGTCTATAATCAGTAGGTATGAAGACTCTTATTTCATGAACCAATATAGTACAATGAGGATATTAACCTAGGTTTATGGGATATTATGCCGGTATCCATTTGAATCTGAAAACTGAGATACCTGGAGTCTTGGGATATCAAGCCTCTTTAACTACTATTGAACAACATCAATGTGATTGGGGATTTCTCGGTATTATAGTTGAAAATTTAACAGGTAGTGAAGTGTCTAAAATGTAAAATTAGAATAAAATCTACATGGACTTTGGTGAGGGACTCTATATAACAAAATATGGATATTCCGGTAGATAAAACTTGATTGGGAGATGTTTGAAAGCAAGAACTCCCCAAATTATCTCTTGTCAACTACATGGATGATACAAATTCTGGTCAGCCTAATCCCTTCTTATCTGGGACTATGAAAAATGTAGCATCCCTGATACAGACCTGATTTTCTACTAATCTACCGAGAGTGGGGGCATAGTAATGGTCAAATATCAAACAAATTTTGGGACGTATCGGGTGGGTAGATCCAACATCAATATCATATCCATGTAGGATAATGTATTTACCACGTCCTCATGTAATATGGAGGTCACATCCCTTTGAATCCTAGTGGATTTCCCAGCATCATCTTAGGTCATCATCCTAGACCCAAACATCTCTCCAATTTCTTGTGTGGAGGTAGAGATGAGGCAAAAAATTAGTGATGAAGATTGTTTCACTAAGCGTCAATGGAAGAAGATCAAAACAAACTCTACATATTTGTATCTATAGAGTTATTTAGGGACCCTGAGGACCTAATATTCTCAGATCATAATTCAATGTTGATGAGATTCTACTAAAAGATCTGGCAATTGGGGTGTAGGTTTTCTGATTGAGTCATATCTCGCTTCAAAACCTGATAGGTTTATAATGGAATAAATATTTGTTTGGTCCACTATCTAATAGCTCATGATTTCTCCAATTTTTGGGTATTGAGATTATCTGGGGTATCCACCATGTGGGTAGAATCCTATGATGTAGGAATGATCCCCATGATGGGTATACTCTCTCATACCCTAGGATGGTTCTTTAGAGTATATCATGTCTTTTTCATGGGATGAACCACAATGTTGGTTTGTGATAGTGTTGGGAGGAACTCATTATTCATTGATGGTATTTTTGGGAGGAATTATGCATTGGTTGGGTATTTTGTGGGGATGAGCTCTATATTAGTTGGAAGCAATGTGGGGAGGACCTCTACATTGGTTGTCGATAATGTGGGGGTGACCTTTTCATTGGTTGGTAGTAGTGTAGGGAGGATATCTACACTAGTTGGTGTGGGGTTTGGGGGACCTCTTCAATTGTTGGTGATAGTGAGAGGAGGCTCTCCACATTGGTTGGTAGTAGTATAATGTGTACCTTTATACTTGTTTGTGGTGGTGAATTTTGGACATTGGCATTGGTTTTCCACATCATGATATAGCTAGTAATTTCTTCTGTTGGTGCAAGTGACTGAGAGAGAGAAACTAGAATACCTATGATCTGGATAGGGTTTCAATCCCATTTTGTTGAAGATAAACCCCCATTAATTTTCTTTGAGGATGTAATGAGATAAACCAATGGTTAAATGGGCCACTATATCTTAAAAAGATTCCACTACTTGAAAAATATTCTAGGACGACCCCAAATGTTGTCATCGAGAATTCATGACTTGGGATTATAAAGTGATGATTAATTCAACTTTCTTTTTTTCATGTTGGATATATCAATGTTATTTCTGACAAGGTTTGGTGGGATCCCTATTTTGAATCTCTAATGTCGTGGATACTACATGCATGGCTAGAAAATTTCCTACTTCCTCAGCATACTGTATTTATCTATCAGAGAACTCTGGGGGGGGGCTCCTGAAGAGGTTCACCACAAAAACTGGTGGTGGATTCCCTCAACATGTCCCTTGAGGGTGGAGGTTTCATAAAGGTACTAATTCCTCCTGATATTTTTAGGAATAAAACATTCCTTCTCATGTCATATAATAATGACATCGATCAACCTACTTCGAATGAGATCAGATCATAAAATTGGGTGTGGGAACCTAGTACCTGATGTCATTGTGGCTTTCATTGTAGGAGTATAGTCATGTGTGATTGCTTCCCCAATGTTTCCCATTAATCTATTCTTTTTGGTGTTATTCCATAGGTTACCTATTACTATAGTTATATAGGGAATGTTGATTCAGTCATCATTAATGATATTGTGAAATCATTTTCGAATTTTTTAACGCTATTCATCTTATTGAAATGGAGTATAAGTGAACACTGATTATTACATGAATTGAATATTCTCAACATTATATTCACTAAGTCACATGAGAGTTCCATGTTTTTCCCACTTCTTTCTAGTTGAGTCCTGGCACCAAATATCTCAATCTATTTACAATAAAATTTAAGGGATCCCAGATGCAACTAGTCGCTCTAGATGATGGAGAAGAGTTTCATATTGGCTTCAACATTTATTTTTCTAACTATTTATAATATTTTGAATGCATTGCCTTCCACCTGGTGGAAACAGACTACTTTTTTCTCACATTTTATAATTCAAAAGGTAGGAATATTTCGTCAATATTATTAGTGATTTTGGATATTTAATCTCAACATGATGATGGGATGTAAATTCCTCCTTCCATGGAATCCCCTTTGGAGTTCATATCCTTCTCTAGGTAACCCTCATAGATTTAATTCATGTTCATGGAACTAATTATCAGTTCCATCATTGATGTTTATACCACTTTGTTACACTTCATATATCTCGACACGGTAGTAACCTTTAGTCATAGGAAGTTATAAAATTGGGAATGTCTGGGTATTTTTGGACATTGGGTTTATTGGGTACCTATAATTTCTTCTTCTTTTGGAGGGAATATCATGTGTGTGACATCTTATGTGTGAAACCTAAGGCATCCCACATCAACTATGATGTAGATTATGTCGAGGATGTAATTATTTCAAGAATTTTACCCCAATCATCCTACACATAATTCAAGTGGCAAGGATTCTGAGTCATACCACATGTTTAACTACTTGTGAAGATATATGGTGGGTAAACTATGTCTCCAAGGGGGGAATATTTGACACATTTAGGTTTTTTGGTGTTTACAGAGTGTTTCCCCCAATGGGTATGATTTCACACATGTGATTTTGTTGTGTGTCCCCAAGGGGAGAGATTTTATACATAAAAGGTGGTAGAGTGTAATGACCCAATATTTTTAAATGATATTTGAATATTAAATAAATGTGTGCTATGTAATAAAATATTATACAAGTAAAAAATATATAGGAATTGAAAAAAATCCTTATCTCATTAATAAATATTATTACGTACTTCAGCTACGAAACCAATGAAAATGAAAAACATTTCAATTAGAAAAAAATATTAAATTGAAAATCTAAAATGTGAAAATATGGATCACCCCAATTTTCATGAATCATCCCCCCATGGATAATACTATAGAAATAAAACTAAAACTTACTAAACCAATATATACCTTAAAAAATGAAAATATAACCTTGGGATGAATTTTAGTGAATATTTAGTGAAATAATTTTGTAGTATTTATAAGGAGAAATGTGACCATTTGAATAGTAATATGAATGTGGGTTGATATAACCATTTTCTTAATTTTAGGATGAGAACAATACAAATTGGTAATAATTATACCAATAAAGTTAGTTTTTACAATGATTAATAATAAAGGATAATTGACACCGAAATGAGAAATAATGTTCTCAACTAGAAGATTCATGTCATTTGAACCCCATTTTTCAGAACATGGAAAGGAGGTAATATATCTATTGTTCTCCCATGATCAATTCCAAGTCTATATTTAATAAGTAAATCTTGAATGAAATCTACTATGGTAGAGGATTCTGTTTTTTTGAGATTACCGATATGTTAATGTTTTCCAAGAATCCCAATGAAACTACAACCAATGGACACCTGACACCATGGGTGTACACAGATGTAATAAGGGGTTACATTTCTAGGAATTATCCACTTAAAGTGTAATTTTATTTATATAAATAAAATGGTTATTAAATCAATCCCATTTTTAGAATAATTTTATTTAATAAAATATATGTTAACAGTAAGACCGTTTTAGTAAATTGATTATTGGGCACAAATAAAACGTGCTTATATTTTTCAGAAAATATATACATTTTTATAATAAAATCACATATTATAAATAATATTTTTTTAATTAAATAGTCATTTCAAAACACCCTTATTTAAATATATATGATAAAATAATATTACAATGTATAGGGAAATTTTTATAATTATCAAAGATATGAATATGTTTTAAAAACTCATATTTAGTTCATTAAATAAGGTTGTTTATATTTAAAAGTTTAAATTCACTTATTTAGAGAATTATTTTGATTAAATAAGTATTTCAATTGAAATCAGTGCATCAAAAATAGTTTAGGGTGAATTTCTGATAATTTTCTAAAGTAAATCATTTTTAGTGAATATTAAAAATATAGTTTGGGGTCTTCAGTATGTTTTATGACTATATATTTATTTAATAATGATGTAATTATTAATTAACCATAATTCTTGACCTGAAATATATTATTTATTAATATTAATTATTTTTAATATCTTTTAATCAATTTTTCAACCTATAAGTGACTTTCCAAATTTAAAATAGAAATTTTGATTTTAAAAACATTATGTTGTAAACAATATACTTTTCCATTTACAAAGAAGTATTAAAATTGATTTAGGTTATAATGTTTTAAAATAATATAAAATGTGACTCAAATGACCAAATCCACGAGAATAAACCATGGGTATGAGAATTTGTTTTGTTTTCCCCAACATAGATTTTCAAAACAAATATTTTGAAATTATTAAAAAATCCCTCGACTATTGCTATAAATAACCACCCATTTCTCATTTACCATGAACTCTCAATCCATCCTCCATGATTTTCCGGTACATTTCCTACCAAATAGTGTTCCAGGGTTTTCTTAGACCCCAAGGTCCTATTCTAATATTTTAGGAGCAACTCCTCAAGGAAAGGGAATTCTCATCATCATATTTTTCATTAAAGTAGTTCTTTTTCTATGACTTATAATTTGTTTGTTACATTAATTTATTATTATTTTTATTATACCCATAGTATTAAAATACTATTTTATCAATTTTATACCTTCATTATCTATTATTTTACCCTTTTCTTAATCTACATTTTATACTTGTAATTTTTCCGAATTTACTTTAAAAATTACACACTTTTTCATAAGAAATTAATATATTATGAAGAATAAAACCATTAAATTATCCATGGGTATTCATCTATAAATTAATATAATTTATATAGTCAGTAATTTACATATAATAAACCCAAATTCCATTTTTTTATTTAAAAATGATGGTATGGTCATGCCTTTAAGCACTAGTGTGGCCAATGATTTTATATGAAACCCATATATTGTTTTCCTCAGGTTATTGAAAAAATGATTTATTTTGATATATGTTTCTCACATGAAATTAATAAATATGAATGGTTTTCTATTATTTTATTCCAATTCAATGGGTATATAATAATGTCTCTATAGAATACATGGTTTATGATACCTGGGTGAATATCCTTGGTAAATTTCATTTATGAAACCTTGGTGATGGACAGTGGTGATATGATTATTAATGCCTAATTTTTATGTTATATTCACATTTATATTTTATGATTCATGTTATTTTTATTATTATACACCTCATAACATCTTGGTGATGTTTTAATTTTTACCTCATGTTCTTATTGATATGCCTCATGATCAGATATGAAAGGTCTCCCTAGAATATTACCATCATGGGTTCTTGCTCACCACTTTCATTTGATGTATGTGCTAATATAGGATATGTAATAAAAGTAACTTACGGTGAACCCATGATGAATCATTTAATGTATATTAGAAGAATTCCTTCGGTTTTCTTCTATCACGATCCAAATTTTGAAGTAAGTATACATAAAAAGATCTAGTGTTTAGTTCAATGTAATTAAATGTTTATGTAATATAAATGTGAGATTCTATTGTTGGTATCAGGGGATGGATTAGCTATTTATAGAAATTATATCTTTTGTGATTTATTATGAAATTTGTGGATAAGTCCACATATATAAAAAATATCATAGAATTTTGGTGAAGTATTAAGTGAGTGATTTCCATGTAATGAAATCCCTGTCTGGATAGTAGTTGTAGATCTACATCTTCCAAAAATATATATAGGGGTAAAAAACCCAAAAAACATTGAACTGGAATGAATTGGTAATTGTTTCATGACAATGGTATTGGATTTAAATCTTCTTTGATAAACATGGGGGATATTTATTATAACCAAATTATTTTTATTAATAATTATAAAGGATATATAGAAAGTTTATTTTTTAGTAGATGATTTTAACAAATAAAATATTTAAGAATAAGTTTTATGATATGAACTCACATTATAATTATAGGATTCCTAAAAATGACATGTTTCCTACTATGGTTTTATTTTTTTAGTAAAATGAGAGTAAATATGAGGAGATGCATAAATGATGAGTGAAACAGATGATGCACTGAAAGCTTTCCAATGGAATATGGAATAGAAACATTCAAGAGTATGGTGAATAAAAAATATAGAGTTAATAATAATAAAAAAAGTTAAGAAACTAGATTCAACTTGAATATAAAAAGTTTTTGTGTTATGGAGTGTGAAGAGTTTAGGGGAATATTGTTCAATCAGTATTTACCTTGGTTGATATGAAAAAAAAGAGAGAAGGAATTCCTAGTGATAAATTAGAATGAAAATTATTTAGTGTGATGATATGAAATGAACATTACATGACTTGGTTGATACACCTATAGATTTTTTATAGATCCTAATAGGATGTTTAACATGTTCTATTGTGGTTTGAAACCCCACTTGAGGAAGAATTTAGAAAATAGGGACAATTAAAGCTATGAAAAGTAATGAGGATTTATGTGAATGTTTATTTATAGTCTGGAGAGACTTAAGGGTCATATAGTTTGAATAAAAAGAAGATAAAAATTGAGCCAAAATTATGGAAAAATTATTATAATCGAAGAGGACTAATGAAAGTGAAACTTCCTACATGTATCAAATGTGATAATAATCATTCTGGGAACTAATTTGTTGAGAGTGGTAGGTGTTGAAAGTGTGGAAGAGATGAAAATATGCCTCAGAACTATCATGGTGAGTTGAAGATTCAAATTATCAACATGAAAGAGAAATAGAAGATGGTTCAGGCCCAACCAGCAATTTGATGCTTCAAATATGGAAAACATGGGAACCTTTTCAATCAATTTACAAGTTAGAAGAAGATGTAAGGAAACCACCATCAACCAAAAAATATTCCAAAGGATAATGGTAGGATTTTTATATCATTATGGATAATGTAGAGGATCCATATTATGTGGTAGAGGTTACTCCAACTTTACTCTCAAAGATAGAAAGTACATTGTTTGATTCTGGATATATGAATTTAATTATATAATCTATGATTGTATATAATATTAAATCAATCCCTTAACTTCTTTATGTAGAGTTATTAGTTAATAATATTTGACAGACTATCCCTGAAATAGAAATGTGTAGAAACTCAATTATTAACTTTTAGGAGTACAATATCATTTATAATATTAAATTCATTCACATGGTAGGATTATACCATTTAATATGGATGGGTTGGATCAAAAATTATAATTTTATGATCAAAATAAGGATTAAGGAAATCATATTAGTATTGAATGGATAACCTATAGTTATTTTCAAAGGAGAGATATTAGGGCTTGATCTGGGTCTAGAAGCACCTCCCATAGCCTTATTTATAGAGATGATCTAAGAAGATGAAGAAAGAAATTAAAATTATAAGGATTTAAAGAGTCCTAACCATTCAAGAATACATTGGATTTGATCCAATGGTGTTTTTTGGACCCACCCTACTAAAGAGAGGTAGAGTTCTCCATTGAACTCCTACCTAAATCTATGCCGATATTGAATATTCCATATATAATAGAAAATTTATATTTAGGGTAATTAAATAAACAACATTATGATATTTTGGAGAGGGGATTTATCTGACCAAGTGTTTCTCCTTGCAGAGAATTGGATCTCTTTATAAAAAAAAGATAAATGAATTTTCCTATACATTAATTATAGAGAACATAACGTGATCATAGTGAAGAACAAGTACCCTCTCCCCACAATTCATGATTTATTTGACAAGATTCATGGGGATAAATATCTCTCCATAATTGACCTCTAATATTGTTATCATCAATTGTAGGTGTAGAAATATGATACTCCAAATACTTTCATTTGAACAATATATGTCCATTACGAGTTTTTTTATTATTCCCTTCATATTGAATAATTCTTATACTATATTTATAGATTTGATGAATAGAGTCTTTATGAACTGACTTGGTATGTTCATGGTAGTTTTTTAATGATATGTTGATATATTCCAAAATCCAGGAGGAGTATTAGGATCATCAAAGGGTTGTATTGAAAATAATGAAGAAGGATAAAATATATTTAAAATTCAAAAAGTGAATTCTGGATAAAAAAAGTTTCTTTTTTGGGGAACATTGTGACCAATGATGGAATCTTAGTTTACCCTTCCTATAAAAAGGCTATAAGGGATATGCCTCATCCTAAAATAGTAACTTAGGTTCATAGTATCATATTTTTAGTAGAATATTATAGGAGCGTTGGAAAAAAATTATCATTTATTTCTAATCTAAAAATCATTTCAACTCGAAGAGGATATATGTCGATCTAGAGAGAGGATTATATATAATGCTTCTAAGAATAGAAGAAGAGATTAGTTAATACAACTATTTTAACTCTACTCTCTGTTGGAGAAGGAATTTTTATATATATAGATGCATATTGGAAAGGGATTGGGTGAATCCTCATCCAAAATGAGAAGGTAATCTCTTATGAATATCTATTGTTAAATCCATGAGAGCAGAATTATCCAACACATGACCGATAGTTAGATACAGTCATGTTTTCTATAAAGATATCGAAGAACCATATTTATGGGGAGAAATGTGATATATACACTGAACAAAAGTGTTTTAAGTTTATATTCATGCAAAAGGAAATGAACCAGATAAAATGGAGATGGTTCAATATTATTCAAGACTGTGACTGTTCAATTTATTAACACCTGAAAATACAGAACAAATTTTCTAATTACTTAAGTAGGAAAGACCATGTTTTGATTGAAATCATATATATTCATGGAGATACATTGATCTATGGACATGTAAGGTTGGGCATGTGATTCCTAAGGGATGTAACAACATCAATCGTATCCAAAATGATTTATCAACCATCATTACTAATGAATGTTAAGAGAGATTAACAAGAATATCATTTGATGAAAAACAAGACAACATATGTGACGAATGAGAAATTTCCTAATTTTAATATTGATCAAGAATATATATTAAAATTTCATAAAATGCTATCTGTAGAACTTATGTCTGATAAAAGGAAGAAGATTATGGATGATTCTTATAACTCTAAATTCTTTGGACATCCTATAAGCACAAAATTGTATAGGGACATTTTTGATCATTATTGGTACGATAATATAAAAATTTTGATTTATTAAAGCTCTGTAAGTTGCCTAGAGTGTCAAAAAGTGAAGGTGGATCAACAACATATTAAAGGCTGATTGGAACCACTACAAATACCAACATAAAGTTTGAAAAATATCACTCTAGTTTTCATCATTGTCCCCCCAATAACATCCAAGGGAAAAATTGGGATATTTGTTATAGTGGAACAACTCACCATGTCATACCATCCCATCACTACTCATGAAGATTTATCTATTAACTAAGTAACCAAGATATACAAAAAGTAAGTGGTGAGTCTCCATTGGGTTCCTCTTTCATTCATTTATGATCATAACTGATGGTTCCTATCTGAATTATGTAGAATTAATTGACATTATTTGAATAGTAAATTTTATTTTACCATGGACTATAGCCACCAAAGTTATGAAAAATAAGAAAGGAAAATTCAGAAAGTTGAGGAGATGATGAGAACATGATCACTGGAGTTTAATGGTGGATGAGACCAACACCTCCCATTAGTTTGTTTATCATGCAATAATAAATTCCACTAAAGTATTAGAATGGTGCCTCATGAAGAGATAAATGTGATGTGATATATAACTCCAACTTTTTAGGATGAAGTTGGTGATATAAATTTAATTGGACATGATATTTTGAAATAGATGATATAGAAGTTTAAGGCCATCAAAAACATATAAACACATCTTAGAGTTGACTGAAGAGATATACTGAAAATTATTGAAGGGACATGGAGTTTGATGTTGGAGAAAAAGTTTTCCTTCTTATGTCACCGGTGAAGAGGGTCATGTGGTTTGGAAAGAATGAAAATAATTTCCCTAGGTACATTTTTCCCTTTGAAATCCATGATCGTATATAAGTAGTGGCATATCATATAGCACATAAATCAAATCTATATAAGTAGTGGCATATCATCTAGAACATAAAATGAAATATAAGTACCCTAATTTATTCTCAAAAAATAATATTATTTTAAATTTCTAGGATACAACTTATAAATGGGGGAAGTGTAACATCCCTCCCCTTCTCATTGACAGGAGGGGGAGTTGAGACATTACCTAGCCTTAAAAGTCATACCCTAGATGACAAATGATGATAATAAATTCTAAGGGCATCATTTGCAATTTGAGTGAAGATTTTCCCTTTAATGATAAAAATACAGCCAATGAAACATAACCAAACAAAATATTACATGATTAATGATAAAATTTAATGATAACACAATCATATCAAAGATATCAAACCAAACAAAGAGTAAAATAACAGAAGAAAAACTATCATTAAATTAAACATAAGGAGACCAAAAATAAAAACTCCAGAAAAACACATAACTCCAAAGCTACACATAATCCAAGATCCAACTCCACCAAAATACCCAAGCATCACAAGGTAGAACAAAAGATGTGTGATACTTTACCTTTTCTCATACATCGATAGAAAATATCTACAAATGCACCAAATTTCCAATGCAGGGGTGAGTAATGTAACTCAGTATATTTACCCCCAATGACTTCCCTACTCACACCACCCGGATATGACTTGTTAGAAATATCTATATAAAAAAATTTCTAAAATAGTTTACATGAAAATATAGAAAACATCAACATTAAATAGTTTTCCATGTAAAGGGCCTAATTTTTTTTTAAATCGTTTAACATTATATTTTAGAATACCCATTCCATGGTTCACAACACACCCACACATGCATTCTTATTTGATAGTTCCAAACTCATGAGAAGTCTCTCATCTAATCATGTTATGTCCCACTAACACATGCCCTCCATCTAGGGTCACATCCTATTTACCCTATTGGTACACATCCTATATTCTGGGGCACATTGAACATGAAATCAGATAAAAAATTATATATTTCAAAACAATTTCAATGAAACCATTTGAAACTATTTCAATAAAAATTAATTTTTCTTAAAAACCCTTCTAAAAATGGATTTCAAAAATATAGAAAGGACATATTTTAAAATAAAAACTTTCAAATCAAGAAACTGAAGAACATTTCACAAACAATTACCATGATTCCATAATTCCATCCAAACCCATAAATCGTCACTAATGAGGATTTATAACTTGTTTTGAATCAAAATTTCACAATAAATATAAAAAAATTATTACAATTTGAAACTAATAATTCAATTTCTAAATTTTCGAGTCGAGATTGAATCACCCTACCTTAATAGATATGGAAAAAGACAAAAAAATAAAAATTTATAATGAAACTGGGTTAAATATCTAATCCCCCAACTTAGATCTCTTCCCATGTCAACTACAAAACCAAATCATTACATATTTGGCACTTAGAACCCTATATCTTCCCAAAATGGGTGCAAATCTATGAAACCAATATAATAGGAGAATTGGATCTATGAAAACTATTAATAACGATCATGAACTATCACATACGGCCAAAATTGAGCTTCAACACACAAAAAACAACTTCAGGTTGCCTACAATTGGATGGGGAGAGGTTCTATAGATGTTGAGGGATAAAATCCTGAGATAAGGCCACATTGGTGCAAACACAAAGCCCTTTGAAGTGAAAAAACACAATATCCACAATTTAAGAATCCAAAATTTGACTTGTGCATGGTTTAGTCACACTGTCAGAAAAACCATGTGCTAACATTGCTCCCGTGTCGACATAAAGGGAGATGTCGCACAGTTTGCTCACACAGTTACCAAATTGTGCACCAACCAATCCAAAGCACATTTCCAACTTATACTCAACATAGCATGGACTCTCCCATGATTTTGCATAGTTTGGGAAAACTGTGTGCCACCTGTGCACATTCCCTTTATCCCCCATTTTATTGTCCATAGTTTCTATCAAGTGTTCCACATTTTTTCAAAACCATTCACCAACTGTGAACCTATAGAAAATCCCCCACAAGAATAAAAAATTTCTCCAGGATCTCCCAAACGTAACCCAAACATATTATATGCATAAAATACATATAAATAAGGGTTAATTAAAAAACGGTGTAATAATTTCTCCACACCATTGGTCTTTTCATCCACATAAGGTAGAAAAAAATTGTTTTCCTAAAAGTGTTTTGGACATTACTCAATCATTTTTTTCTCATGTTCCCAAGTCAGTTCATGGATATAATAATGTTTCCAAAAAACCAGCACAAGAATAATTATTTTTATATGCAATAATTTATCCTAATTATCCACAATTTGAATTGGAATGTTCATAAAGAAAGAATCCATCTCTAGGTTAATGTGTTCTCATTTGATCACTTGGTTAAGATTAGGTTGTTACTTTTCCAACAGAGATACATGGAACACATTATGCACTATACAGAACCATGGTGGCAATTCCAAATGATATTTGTAACAACCCAAGATTTTATGAGAATTATTATTTTTAAATTCCTTGATGTCTTGTGTTTTATGCTACACCAAAATTAGCTTGTGCCATACGCAACACCGTATTAGCTTGCACTATACGCAACACAATTCATGGCTCGTGTTACACACAATTTCAAGTCTGTTTTGTAGAAATTATTCTACGTAACATTATGTATAGATTTTGTTTAATGTATAAATGAAATAAGTTTTGATTATGTTATATGCAACAAAAAATGGAGCTTACACTACACGCAACCTTGAATTGGCTTTCATTACACGTAATCACGACCTTCCTCGATAGAGTGTGCAGTATGCAATACCGGGTTTCACTAAATAACAATATATTGTTATAATATTATTATGATATAGCCATTATTAATTTTAGTATCTACATTTTGAATTTTATGACATTATAATTAATCTTACAGATTTTATATAACAAGGTATGAGAACAAAGTAATTTTTTGGGTAAAATAAGTATTTTTAAAAAAATGCAGTTTTGCCTCCTTTTGATGGCACACCCACATTAAATTTATTTTTGACATGTTTATAAGTTTAATTTGAAAAAATAAAATTCTTATTTGGAATTAGGATATAAAAATTTACTTGGGGTAAATTTTTCATATTATTCTGATAACTTTCATATTTTAATTAATAGTAAAAACACGCTATATTTTAATTAAAAACAAGTTTTTTCATCGCAATAATTTATATGGTTAAATTAAAATAATTAATGGTTTTAAATTATAAATTGAAAATATTTTTACCATTTAATATAATTTATGTCATTACCATTAATTTTACATTGAATCCATAGGTAAAAAAACATTTCAATCATTGGCAATGTTTTAACTTTTAAAACCCGTTTTCTTAACAACGATATTAATTTTAAATTAATTATTGCAACTTATGTGTTTTGAATTTTGAAAAATGGATTCCATATTTTAATTCATTGGGTCCAAATTATATTAATAGGTTAATTTTATTTTTTTGATATTATGAATAGTAATTACGGTAATTTTTATTTACTACAGTTAAAGGTAAATCAGGTAATTAAGGGTAAAAATAAGATTATAAAATTATCCTAACACATGAAAAAATTCTATTGGATGACTAAAAGTGCACCCATATCACCTAAGGGTCTTATTAGATTCATTTTATGGACTTTTGACCATGAATATAATTTAATTATTATTAAAACCAAAGAAAGTGACAACATGTCACTCTCTTAAATCTTATAAGTATAATAATTTTAATTTAGTGATAAACTTCATGAAACATAAAACATGAATAGTATATAGAAATATAATAACATTATATACATAATTTTAATTTATTTAGAATTTTTAGGGATTAAATAATTATCATTAAAAGTGACAAAATAGTGATGTTGAAATTATTTTATTGATTGAAATATTAAATAAATGGTTTTTAACATATTAAAATAAATATTATATGAACTATTTAATGTGATCCACTAATTTTATAGATTAATATGATATGTTATGAATCTATTAAATCTTGTATTTCAAACATATCTTCTGTGTGGATTTTATTTTAATTCAAATAATTGAATAGTGTAAAATTTGACACTATTGATATTTTATAAAAATAACATAATATAAAATTGTTTAAAAATAACAAAAATCTTTAAAAATTATAAATTAAAATATATATGGTCTTAAATTTCATAAATAATTCAATTATGGACAATTCACAACACATAAGTAATTATTTATAACATTTTAAAATTTAGAATCTTATAACAACAAATAAAATAGATTTAATAAGGATAAATCAAGTTGATAATGTATAAAATAAATTACCAACATGTCTAAATTTTATTGGTTGATGAGATTACAACCCTCTCTCATCTAACTTCTTATTTAAGTCATTTTTGGAGGTTTTTAAGTGGGGTTTGATTTATTATAAAATAATATTTTTGAGGTTTCCAAAGGTGTCCCTCTCATCCCTTATAAAAGGGAACCTCCTCCCTCTTCTCTTTACACAATTTTGAGCATTAAATCTTGAGAAAACACTGACCATTTCCCTTATAAACTTCCCTAGAAACATTATAGAGGTTCTAGTCTCCTCAAAAGACCAACTCTAGTGCCTTAAGAGGAGGTTAAGAAAAGGCACGTCAAAGAAGAGGTAATATCCTTTACCGATTATTTCCAATTTATTTCTTCTTCTACTTATTCTTCTTTATTTTTTTCATCATAAATTAAAAACATCAGTATCACTCATATAATGATATATTATTATAAATATTAAACAACCCTATTTCATCTTCTATCCATCCTACGGAAAATGAAATCACCGCGTGTGCGTACGTACAGAATACCATCTTCACGTTGTGGTGTAATATGTTTTCCACCACCACCTTACTTGTATGGGTATAATGGTGTAAATAAATAACTATATATTATTATTTTAAAGTGATATTGATTCTGAAATATTATACACACACTTAAATACAATTCCACGATCATGAGAATGATATCATCGCTCTTGCATACGAACAGACTATAGTCTCCACGAACGTGATGAGATTCATTTTCCATGATTTAGCATTCAAGTATGATTATAAAGTTTATATAACAAATAATAATGAAATATATTACATAATAATTATAATGGATTTATGTACATATATGTTTCATTTACTTAATTCCATTTAATTCAATAAGGAAACGAAAACAAAATTAATGCGTATGTACAGCCTATCATCTCCATGAACGATGTATTTCATTCCATTTATCGATCTATCATATATATTTATATTATGAATATATATTATATATAAATCATATTTTACATTCTGGAATTAAGTAAATCAGGATATAAGTAATAATATCAAGAACAAAATGTCGAAACACGTACGATAAATGAAACGATTTTACCCAAAACGCTGCTTTAACATGGAATTTAAAAAATAACGGCTAATATAAAGTCATAAGTGAACCACATATGATATCATAAAAATGAATATGATTATGTAATAAGTCAATGAAATTATTTAAATCATCATACAGGATGTTCAGATACATACGAAGCATATCAGACATAAGGTAAGGGAAAATCTTGCAATCTTATTTTTATCTGAGAATGTTTATACTTCAGAATTTACTGGGGAATATTTATCATCAAAATCCATGTTCACTAAATATTTAATATTATTTATATCCTCCAACAATTTTTTAAATCCAATTTTATTCATTGGTGAGATTTTAGTAAAAGATATGAAAGGAATCTTTTGTCGTTTTTAGTACGAGGTACTTTTTGACTTTTCCGGCCAATGTATAAGAAAAATGTTTTATTTAACTTATATGACATGAATGGATTTTTATGATTTCATAGAAAATTATTTACATGATTACTTCTTTACAATTTTTCAAGTTTATTTTTAATCAACTTCTTTTATTTTAAAATTGTATGACATGTTAAGAAAGGAAAAATGTTTTTTAAGTAGAAAGGATATTTTCCTCAAGAATGGAGTTCAAGTGTTATATAAAAATTATTTTCCATATAAGAAAATATAGGTTTATGTTTCTATACCTATTTTTATAATGATTTTATTATGTTGTGATGTAATTATTTTTATGAAGTCCTTTATCTTATATGAATTATTTTATGATGTCACGAAGTTTAAGAATCCCATTTTCATTACATGGGTTAGCTATGATGTATGATTTATGATTTTGTGGAACACATAATAATGGTTTCATTATGAGATGGGTGGGACCTATATATCCCTCCAATGAATTGGGTAAAGATTTATATCTCATGTAATAGACATGGAAGGAATGGTATGTTAATCCGGTTCAGTGATACAAGACTGGAACTAGGAGTGAACTCGATTCAAAAATGAACTTTTTCCACTAAGATGGTCTTGGAAGCAATGCCTTGGCTACTATGGAAATAATGTCAAGTGATTAATGTTTTTCCACAATTACATGTTTTATTAACATTCTATTTTATCATGATTGATGTTCCTTTATGATATATTCCTTACGTGCTTACATGATTTATGTCTTTACTCAAGATTTTGATGTTTAGATTTTATGTTAAAGTTTTTGCATTCAAATGTTTATGGATTGTTTTATGTTCTCTATGTTTAACCTTAATGAGATTTTGAGATCACCCTTTTTATGTTTTCTTTTCCCCAAGATATAAAGAAAGGTTTTAGGTAAGAAAACAAAAGGGGAAGATCTTTATGGGAGATGTTGAAGATCCTTCACCATGATTATAAGATTATGTTCCAAGTTTCCAAAGACACTAAAATATTACGATCCTTGAGTGTTGTTTTTTGTTATGTATTAAGTATTCCGCAAAAGTAATGTAATGTCTATGTACATCAAGATTGGGTCTCTATAGTTGGTATCAGAGGAAATGTTTAGTTAACCTTTGGAAACTAGGACGCAAAAACTTTAGTGAGATATCTAGAGATATTTCTATGGTATTTCTATGGATGTTCCTAAGGTTATGTATAAGTATAGGGTACAATCCTAGAATTATGATAATGATCATGAATAACCTATTATTTAACCTAAGATGTTAGAGATTGAAAGTACTCCCCTTTATTATGTTGTTTTCCAAGTATGATTTTTTCCTCTCACACTACTCTTTTTGGGTTTAAGAAAATGGATGGAAACCGGAAGATTCACGATAATGGAGGATATGATGGACAATGGAATGATATTCTTCATAATAAACCAAATGAAACGGGATTTGGAAGCCCAAAAATCATTATTATGACTAATTATCAATCTCATAATAAGATCAATAATCTCGACTATGGTAAGTTTCCTGACTCAGCTAATAAGAGAAAGATGGAGTTCCATGATGATCATAGAGGAAAGAAAGTTCAATTTCCATCATTTAAATCATGTGGTAAGAGGCATCAGAGAGAATGTTTCAAAGGAATTGGAAGATTATTTGGGTGTAGAAATGAAGGACACAAACCCAGTCATTGTAAAGGAAAAGGTTCAGTTAACACCATGGAAAAGGATAATGGTATTTCTAAGACATCAAAAAATGGTTAAATGTTTTAAATGTGGAATATATGGGCATTATGCAAACCAATGATCTAAGGGAAAATTTCATGAAGAGAATAATCATGGTCATATGGGTAGTATTTATGTTGATGATGATGAAGAGACTACAAATGATATATGAGATAAAAGAAATGATGAAGTTCAGTCAGTGGTTTAAGAAGGTAGTGGAATGATTGTATGTTTTCCAAGAATAATGTATGGTACTATGGAATAAAGAAAAATATAAGGATTGTTACACTGTTGTCTTTACTTGAGTTTTTTAAAGTATTTGATGAATGGTACCGGTAACAATGAAAGGTTATTCAAATATATTTGGAAGGTAGATGATATTTTCATAATGAAAGGATAAGAAGATAATGAGATGTTTGATAGTATTAATGAGCTCATGACTGATATAAGGGCAATGTGACATCATGGTTTGAGTATAAAGATTTTTGGGATTTTGGTATGTGGAAAGAGTTAAATTTTGAAAACATTCATGTTCTTACTAAGGTTCAATGGGTATTAATTTTTTCAAAGAATACATGATTAAGGAATTCACATGTTTGGAATGTGACCAAGAAGATATATATATCTTATGATATACGAGAGATAAATGATTGTATTCAATGCTTGGTAGATGAAATTTCTAGTAATCATTTTATTTATATTATGAGATTGGATATAAGTATTTTGGATAAACCTAAAGATTGGAATAGATTTAGTTCGACATCAGATAGTATTGTTTAAGGCCAGAACTTTTTGTTATGTTGTAATAGTATATTTTAAAAATTAAGGACAACCCATAGGACGGGAGACAACCCGTCACGTTGGACAAAGTTGCGGGAATCAAACCCAAAACCGAAGTGCGACAGGCCTTTATCGCCTACCACTGGCCTATAAGAAGTCCCTGGTTAGTAGAAAATAGTTTTATTTTATTAAGAAGGATGATAAATGAAGTATAAGTCCATTTTGGAACCATATCTGATTAATCTCACCATAGATGGACTTATGTATATAACTTTTGCAAACTTATGTTTGATATAGATGGAATGACCTATCATTCTATCGCATGATCTGCTAAAAGTTCACGAAAGACAAATTCAACTTCATTTCTTTAAGAGATGAAGTGGAAATTGTTCGAGGCACGAGCAACATTGAGATTGAACCAAAATCAAGTAAGTATTTATTTTAATTCAAAAATTGTTCAAAATTTGGGAAATGATCTTGAAAACCAAAAATTTTGTCCTTCTTATCTAATATCTTATGAACCAGATGGTACCTTAGATCATCACAAATTTATGGCATTGTGACTGCTGGATTTTTTTCATAGCCATGTTCTCTACCACTCTCCATCAGAACGTGACAGTTAGATTTCTCTACCATATCCATATTTTCACCTTTGTTATCCTATGTGTGAACCCAAGTGATGAGTTACTTTGGGTATCCATATTGTTTCTAACGTTAATTTTTTAAAATTAAGTTTTATTATTACTTTTTACGATGTGTCTTTCTATAAAAGAAACTTTCAAGTAGTAAACCATTTTAAACCCCGACGAATTTCGAGGGTGAAATTCATTTTAAGAGGGGTAGAATGTAACAACCCGAGATTTTATGAGAATTATTCTTTTTAATTTCATTGATGTCTTGTGTTGTACTCTACACCGAAATTAGTTTGTTCTATACGCAACACTGTATTAGCTTGCAGTATACACAACACTATTCTTGGCTCGTGTTACACACAATTTCAAGTTCGTTTTGTAGAAATTATTCTACGCAACATTATGTATAGATTTTGTTTAATGTATAAATGAAATAAGTTTTGATTTTTTTAAATTCAACAAAAAAGGGAGCTTTCACTACACGCAACCTTGACTTGGCTTGCATTACACGCAATCACGACCTTCCTCGATAGCATGTGTAGTACGCAATACCGGGTTTCACTAAACAACGATATATTGTTATAATATTATTATTAACTAGACGTTATGAATTTTAGTACCTAAATTTTTAATTTTATGACATTATAATTCATCTTACACATTTTATATAACATGGTATGATAACAAAATAATTTTTTTGGGTAAAATAAGTATTTTTCAAAAAATGCAGTTTTGCCGCCTTTTGATGGCACATCCACATTAAATTTAGTTTTTGACATGTTTACATGTTAAATTTGAAAGAATAAAATTCTTATTTGGAATAAGGATATAAAAATTGAGTTTGGATAAATTTTTCATATTATTCTGATAGATTTCATATTTTAATGAATAGTAAAAACACGCTATATTTTAATTTAAAAAAACTTTTTTCATCGCAATAATTTAAATGGATAAGTTATAATATTGAATGGTTTTAATGTATAAATAGAATATATTTTTACCATTTAATATAATTTATTTCATTACCATTAATTTTACATTGAATTCATAGATAAAAACATTTCAATCTTTGGCAATGTTTTAACTTTTAAACCAGTTTTCTCAACAACGAGATTAATTTTAAATTAATTACTGCAACGTCTGTGTTTTTAATTGTTAAAAATTTATTCCATATTTTAATTTAGTGTGTCCAAATTATGTTAATATGTTACTTTTTTTTTGATATTATTAATAGTAACTACGGTAATTTTTATTTACTACAGTTAAAGGTAAATCAGGTAATTAAGGGTAAATATAAGATTATAAAATTACCCTAACACATGCCAAAATTCTATTGGATGACTAAAAGTATGCCCATATAACCTAAGGGTCTGATTAGATTCAATTTATGGGCTTTTCACAATGAAAATAATTTAACTATTATTAAAACCAAAGAAAGAGACAACATGTCACTCTCTTAAATATTATAAGTATAATAATTTTAATTTAGTGATAAAATTCATAAAACTTAGATCATTAATAGTCTAAAAAAATATAATAAAATTATCTACATCATGTGAATTTATTTATAATTTTTATGGATTAAATAATTATCATTAAAGGTGACACAATAGTGATGTTCAATTTATTTTATTTATTGAAATATGAAATAAATGGTTTTAAAAATATTAAAATAAATATTATATGTACTATTTAATGTTATCCACTAATTTTATAGATACATATGACATGTTATGAATCTATTAAAGCTTTTAGTTTGAACATATCTTCTGTGTGGATTTTTTTTAAATCCCAATAAATGAATAGTGTCAAAATTTACACTATTGTTATTTTATAAAAATAACATAATATAAAATTGTTTAAAAATCACAAAAATATTTAAAAATTAAAAATTAGAATTTATATGGTATATACTGTCATAAAGAATCTAATTATGGACAATTCACAACACATAAATAATTATTTATAACATTCTAAATTTTGAATCTTATAACCACAAATAAAATAGATTAAATAAGGATAAATCAAGTTGATAATGTATAGAATAAATTACCAACATGTATAAATTTTATTGGTTGATGATATTACACCCTATCTCATCTAAGATCGTATTTAAGTCATTTTTGGATGTTTTTATGTGGGGTTTGATTTATTATAGATTAATATTTTTGAGGCTTCCAAAGGTGCCCTTCTCCTCCCTTATAAAAGGGAACCTCCTACCTCTTCTCTTTACACAATTTTGAGACTTAATGCTAGGCCAAAACCTACCCATTTTCCTTATCAAGTTCCCTATAAACATTAGAGAGGTTCTGGTCTTTTCAAAAGACCAACACTAGTGCCTTAAGAGGAGGTTAAGAAGAGGCACGTCAATAAAGAGGTAATATCCTTTACCGATTCTTTCCAATTTATTTCTTCTTATACTTATTCTTATTTATTTGTTTCATCATACATTAATAAAATAAGTATCAATCATAAACTACTCTGTTATTATAAATATGAAACAACCCTATTTCATCTTCTATCCATCCTACAGAAAACGAAATCACTGAGCGTGCTTACGTACGGAATACCATCTTCATGCCGTGGTGTAATCTATTTTCCACCACCACCTTACTTGGATGGGTATAATGGTTTAAATAAATAAAAATATATGATTATTGTAATGTTATATTGATTCTGAAATTTTATGCATACACTTCAATACAATTCCACGATCATGGGAATGATATCATTGCTTGTGCGTACGTACGGACTACAGTCTCCACGAACGCGATGAGATTCATTTTCCAGGATTAACCATTAAAGTATTATTATAATGTTTATATAATAAATAATCATGAAATATATTACATAATAATGATACTGGATTTATGTACATATATGTTTCATTTACTTAATTCCATTTAATTCAATAAGGAAACGAAAACAGCATTCATGCGTACATACGGCCTACCGTCTCCATGAACGGTGTATTTCATTCCATTTATCGATCAATCATATATAGTTATATGCTGAATATATATTATATATAAATCATGTTTTACATTCTGTAATTATTTAAATTAGGATATAATTAATAATATCAAGAACAACATGTCGAAACACATACGATAAATGAAACGATTTTACCCAAAATGCTGCTTTAACATGGAATTTACAAAAGAACGGATAATATAAATTCATAAGTGAACCATATATGATATAATAACAATGAATTTGATTCTTTAATAAGTCAATGACATTATTTTAATCATCATACAGGTGGTTCAGATACATACGAAGCATATCAGACATAAGGTAAGGGAAAATCTCACAATCTCATTTTTCTCCGAGATTGTTTATACTTCAGAATTTACTGGGGAATATTTATCATCCACATCCATGTTTCCTCAATATGTAATATTATTTCTATCCTCCTAAAATTTTTTAAATCCAATTTTACTAATTGGTGAATTTTTAGTAAAAGATATGAAAGGAATCTTTTGTCTTTTATAGTACGAGGCGTTTTTGGACTTTTCCGGCCAAAGTACAAGGAAAATGTTTTTTTAACTTATACAACATGAATGGATTTTTATGATTTAGTAGAACATTATTTCCATGAAGCTTCTTTTACAAATTTTCAAGTTTATTTTTAATCAACTTCTTTTAGTTTAAAATTTTATGACATGTTAATAAAGGAAAAAAATTAGATGTAGAAATGATATTTTCCTCAAGAATGGAGTTCATGTGTTTTATCAAAATTATTTTATATATAAGAAAATATAGGGTTTTGTTTCTATACCTATTGTTAAATTGATTTGATTATGTTGTGTTGGAATTATTTTTATGAAGTCTTTTATCTTATATGAATTGTTTTATTATGTCACGATGTTTAAGAATCCCATTTTTATTACATGGGTTATTCTATGATGTATGATTTATGATTTTGTGGCACACATAAGAATTGTTTCATTATGAGATGGGTGGGACTTATATCTCCCTCCAATTAATTGGGTAAAGATTTATATATCATTAGATAGACATGGCTGGAATGGTAAGTTAATCCGGTTCAGTGATACAGGATTGGAACGAGGAGTGAACTCGATTCAGAAAGGGACTTTGTCCACTAAGATGGTCTTGGCAGCAATGCCTTGGCTACTATGGAAATAATATTATGTGAATAATGGTTTTAAAAAATTACATGTTTTATTCTCATTCTATTTTATCATGATTGATGTTCCTTTATGATATATGCCTTATGTTCTTCCAAGATTTATGTCTTTGCTCAAGATTTTGATGTTTAAATTTTATGTTCAAGTTTTTGCATTCAAATGTTTATGGATTGTTTTATGTTCTCTATGTTTACCCTTACTAATATTTTGAGCTCACTCTTTTTATGTTTTCTTTTTCCCCAGGATATAAAGAAAGGTTTTAGGTAAGAAAAAAAGGGGAAGATCTTTATGGGAGATGATGAAGATCTTTCACCGTGATTAGAAGATTGTGTTCCGAGTTTCCAAAGACACTAAACTATTATGATCCTTGAGTGTTGTTTTTTGTTATGTATTAATTATTCCGAAAAAGTAAGGTAATTTCAATGTATGTTAATCTTGAGTCTCGACAATATTCCACCTCAACAACACATTCTAGTATTTCAAAATTGACTACGTATCAAGAAGATAAGTTTTCCAATTCCGAAAATGATGATGTCCAATCCTTGGAGAGATCTTCAAGAACACTTGACCACTAACTACAAATGACAACAGCCACCGATAATGATCCGCATATGATTTATAATGACTATGAATTTCTTCCATCCATTTCTTGATCAAAATGAATCTTCTTCATTATTACTTGGATAAGGATATACCCAACTAGTAAAGTCTCACCTATTTCCACACAAAAATGTTGAGAATGACAAGGACTCCCAAAAAATGCTTCAAACAGATCCATTTGTATTGAGTCTTGAAAATTTTTCTTAAACATGTAATCCTATAATAGAACATGATCTTCCCATGAGCCACTAAAATTCAATACACAATCCCACAACAAGTATTACAATATTTCCATCATCCATTTTGATTTACTATCCATTTGAGGATGATACACCATAATCATGGTCAGGTGAGTCCCAAGGGCTTTGTTAAGGATTTCCAAAAATGAGATGTGAACCTCAGTTCTCTGTCTAATATGATTGAAACATTTATTCAATATATCATCACCAATTCATATATATAGATTTTTGACAAGTCCTACACCATATGATTTTAAGTAATAGGAATGAAATGAGTCGACATTGTGAGATGATCCATTATCATCCATATGACATCGTGTTTCCGAAACATTCTAGGGAGACCTATTACAAAATCCATGGCTATCAACTCCCATTTCCAAACAGGTATAGGTATGAACTGTAACATACATACTGGTCGCTGATTCTCTTCCTTATCCAGTTGACAAGTTTAGCATCTTGAAACCAACTCATCCACCATATGATTCACTCTAATCCACCAAAATTATGCTTTTGGTGCCTTATACATCTTATGTAATCGTGGATAAACTACCTGTCTTGAGTGGTTATCACCATGAAGAAGATTTTCCTAACAAACCATAGGTAGTACCATCTATTTTCTAAACCAAAACATTGGACTATGATACAAATTACATCCCTTAATGGTCTCCCCACCATTGAGTTTTGAACTCATCACAACACATTCTGAATTAGATGCCTTTTCCTCTTTTACCATATTTAAAAACATAAGAACCACCAAAACTAAGAATAAAATCACAACATTAACTTGGTCTTCACATTCCAAAATCATATCAACCTTGACCGACATCAACTAACACTCATTAGAAGCCTCTTTTTCCAACTGAACATATGACTTTGTGCTCAATGCATCTGCCTCCGAATTGTATTTACCCAATGTATACATCTTGTCAAAGTCAAACATTTGGAGATACTCCATCTATATTATTTATCTCATATTCGATACCATTTATAATAAAACATGTTTCATGCCCTTGTGATTAATAAACAGAGTATATTTCTCAAAAAATATTCAATGTCGCCACGTCTTTGAAGAAAGTATGACTACCATGAAGTCCAAATCATGTTTTGGGTAGTTCTAATCATGAAATCGAAACTACATCAAACCATAGGAAACAACATAGACTCAATTCATGAGAACACACCCATACCCTGATCTCAAAGCTTCATAATACACAACAACCCTTGTCTTGATTCTGAAAAAATCATGATCGGTGTGGTTGTAAGGAGAACCTTGATATTGTGAAATGATTTTTGGCATTCCTCACTCCATTGGAATGAAATTTAATTTTTTTCAAAGTTTTAATAGGTGAATCTAGACCTTATAAGTCACAAAAAGTATCAGTAATAACCTGTTAGACCATGAAATCTTTGTATCTCAAAGACATTCTTCAGTTGTTTATAATAGATAATAGCTTCTATCTTCTCAAAATCCACAAAAACACCTCTTTTAGAAATTACATGTTTATGAAGGTTTACCTATTTCATCAAAAAAATCACACTTTGATAGTTTGGAATAAAAAAGATAATCCTCATGATTCCCAAAATTGCCACCAATTTTTTCTCATGCTCATCCCTTTTTCTTGAATACACCAAAATGTCGTTGACAAACACCACAATAGACGAATCCATATATCTCTAAAATTTATGATTCATTATTTTTGAAAAAGATGATGGATAATTTGTAAGACTAAAATAAATTACCCCACATTCAGAATGGATATATATTCTTCTGAAATATGTCTTTGGAAGATCCTCTTTTTGGACTCACAATTGATGATATCCTGATCACAAGTCAAACATAGAGAACCACTGAGCTCCCCTCAATTCATCAAACTTATCATCAATGCATGGAAGTGGATACCTTTTCTTTATCATTACATGGTTATGAATATGATAATATAAACACAAAATTTGAGTTCCATCTACCTTTTTCTTAGACAAGACTAGGGATGCACGTGGATTTGTACATAGATGAATGGACCCTTTGATTTTTAGTTCCTCAATTTGTACATTCAACTAAATTAATTATGTTGTTTAAATTAAATTATAAATAAGTGAGATAGGAATGGTACCCATGAGAAGATCAATCATAAACTTACCTTACCATACTAGTGGTAATTTAGAGAATATTTTGGGAAACACATCTGTAAACTGATCCACCACTATTGAGAAATTATTTTTCTCGATCTCTTCCTTCGATAAAAAATTAAATGCCACCAACTAGTAAAAGATAATTCCAACTACTATGGAAAATAAGCCTATTTCACATTCCTTTATATTCTTTTCCCCTATAATGATTATCCTGATGTCATTCTCAATCGTGAAACTCAATTTTATTCTAGAAAAATAAATTCCTTGAACATTGTCAACCAATCCATACCCAGGATTACATCATATAAATTCATCTTAAATATAGTGACATCCCATTTCAGATCACCTCCCTCAACATTTATATAACATTCTCTACACACAAAATCTTGACATTCTCTTTGAATGGGATGATTTGGATATTTTATCACAGAAGGTATCACCTCATATTTGCAACATAGTAAATCAACAGTATGAGAATCAAAAAAGTAACATGATGAACTAGTATCAAATAGAACACACATAAGGGTATAATTAAAAAAAGAATACCTCTCACCATATATTTTCTAGACTGGTCATCCACCAAAACCTTCTTAGATCCATTTAATTTCTTTCCAATAAAACTCTAATAAATGTTTCCCTATTGAGATTGACTTGTATGAGGAGTCATGGTATTATTTGAATCACCATGTCTAGATCTATTCTATTAACAATATTGAATCTTCTTCCCTCACCCTGCCAAATCATATGACACCAATGATACCTGAGAAGTGTCATGAGGACTAAAACTTAGAGTACTATGACAATAACATTGAAGAGGGAGCTCTAGTTGAAGTTGTGGAATTCTCTAGTTTGTTCCATACACTCTAAATTTTTTTGGTCAAGCAAACCACATCGGAAACATCCTTCTTTTCTCTTAGGTCATGGAAGAAAGATCACTAATCAAACCGTCTGATTTTATTTTATGATACCACTTTGGAAATAGGTGCGCTTCTTCTGCTTTCTCCAAGAATTAGACTTCCCATAGTTTCCCATGGGTGTCAACATACATCCTCCTTCAGTACCTCTTGAGATATCTCGTTCAACAACCTTCTCTGTATTGAAAATCACTGTATAGTCTATAATACAGAGCATAACTATATTGAAGATAATCTCCTCTCTCATCCCCAATTCAATGATTCATTCGTTCAAGGATTCATTATCTGTAACCTCAGGTGAAAAGTTCACTAAATTCATGAATTTAAACACATACTATATGACTTATATATTTTACTACTTAATGATAAATATGTACATATTTATTTGAATATTGAATGTGTGACGATTGAATTGTTTATTGAAAAATTCTTCAATATCCACCCATGAAAAGCCTTGGTCTAATTTTGTTTGAACTACTAAATCCCATAATTATTGTGCAATGTCCTCCAAAATATATATTTTCAACATTACTATTATCTTCATAGGTGGGCCGATGAAATCAATGATACAATTCATTCTACATAGCCAAACCTATGGTTTTTTGGGTTCTAAATCACACTAAAAGTGTAGGAACCCAGGTTTTTTCTATAAAAGACTTTGGAAAATTCTTGATGTTATTATAAAGTAGGTCTTTCAAACGGAGAGCAATTCCGAGGCCCGGTGTTCCCAGAATTAATTATATGAAAATGTTAAGTGATTTTATATTATGCACGCGTGGTTAACTAAAGAAAATATGATATCTCTTATAAGGTTGATCGGATCAAAAATCTGAGACCATGGTTTGGTCCGGAACGTGGTGTTTACCCTAGGTGCAACATAAAATAATTCGGCGTGGGACGTTCGTACCCCTCGCTCGTTGGTGGTGCGTTAAATGGATGATTAAATCATTAAGTTATTCATTTAATAGCCCAAACCTTAATAAAGCCTAAACGGTTGCTCGTATGGAAAAACCGAGGGCACCATTGAGTCCGAAGCGTCCCATTTACCCTATAAGGGGTGTAAAAGTTGCGGGCACGGGCCTTCTATGAGAGACGTCACCTAGGGGAAAAAGCGTCATTTCGAAATGACCAATCAGTGATTTTTAATACTAGCATTATTTTTGAATAAATTTCAAACAAAGCCTTAGAATGGAAATTTGAGACTTCCGTTGTGTTAAGAATGGGGTGTTTTGCCTAGGCGTCATATAAAATGGGTGGGCATAGAGGTTTTAGAATCCGGGCCTGTTGGGAGAGTTTTAGTGAATTTCTATAAATTCACTAAGTGTTGGAAGGGAGAACCCATTTTTCTTCCCTCCCTCTATCTCTCTTCCTCTCTCTCTCTCTCTATTTGTTCTTCACTATTCTTCACCGGATCAAGGAGCGATCTTCGCCGAAACCTTGGGGGATCGAAGGTGAAGGCTCGCGGACGCATCGCCTACGACGCGCACCGAAATAGAGGCATGATTTTGGTTAATTTATGCTCCTTCGTCAATTGCTGGAGTTTTCTTCAATTTTCATCATTTTAAGTTCTATATTTTTATGGAATTTGGGGTGATGGACGAGCGTACATAGCTAACGCCTGAGCCCCATTTTGAGTCCTCGTTCTTGGGCATTCTTCATCCAAATTTTCAGACGTGACAAATCGTGTCGGATCAATGATTGGGGGAAGGCGTTGCGAAGGCCTTGTCCCAAGGATTCCGAACCTGTGTTCGATTTTGGGATCGGGCCACTGGAGTGGTGGCAACGGCTGTCGGATGTCCTAGCTCCGGCAAGGGCGGAGGCCGGAGCTCGGGGTGGCGCAGTGAGGGTTCGGGCGTCAGGAAGCGGCGCGGCCGATGCAGAGCTCGGAGGGCTGACGAGTGGTGGCCGTAGGATGAGAGGGGACCGGAGAAACCGAAGTAGGCTGACTTTTCAAAGACCGCTGCGGCATCGGGCGAGCTGCCCGGTGCTGGTGGGAAGGCGGCGCAGATGGGGTAACACCGGGAGGAGCAACATGGATCTCCGGGGGTGTTCAGTTAAATTTGCAAGCAGCTACGGCTACAGCTGCGGTAGAGTGGGGTGGTCCAGGTTTCAGAACAAGGAGGTCGGGGCAGTGTCCAAGCGAAAGAGGCGGAGCGTCTCGCAGCGAGGTGCAGCGGGAGGCGGAGGCGGCGTCTGCCATCCGTCGCAGTCAAAAGGAGCCCGAGGCTTGGCCTCATGCATGTGAGGGAAGCCAGGACCCATGCCATGCAGGTCCTACTGGTGTGTCAACGAGGACCGGCCAAATGGTTGGTCGACTGGGAGACGAGGACCCATAAAGAGCGGGTCCTGCTGGGTGACGGAGACCGGCCAAAAGGCCGGTCGGTTGAAGAAAGTAGGACCTGCTTGGGTCCCGTGCCACTGGGCGGCCTGCGGCCAGTGGGCCGTAGTGTGATAGGCCGGACCCCCGGCTGGGCCACGGGCCGACGGTTCGGAGGAGGCCGGATGGGGTGAACCGGCCCAGTTAGGCCCCATTTATTCAGGGGGCCGTATCTCTTAAACGACACGTCCGTTTGACATGTCGTATGAGGCAGTGGGACTGTGTAGACGAGGTGGGACTTTTAAAGTGTGTTTCAGGTTTTTTTTGGGTTCTGCGGCCAATGGCGGGTAACCCGGAACACTTTAATTTAATAATATTAAATTATCATTAAAGTTGCGACGATCGTGGCTCGCGAGCCAGACGTCCGTTTGACATGCTGTCAGAGGCGCGGTGGACCCAAAGCTGAGATGGTCCTTTCCAGGTTGGTTTGGAGCCTTTGAGGGTTGGTTTCGTTTCTCGGTAGCATGAAATGCTAAATGTGAAAAAATTAATTAATTAATTAATTAATTGTTGCATTAGACCTAACATCTGCTTGGGATGTCCGATTGACGCGCCATCAGCAGCAGCGTGACCCCAGTTCTCGTGTAGACTTTTTGAGATTCTTTAAAAAGCATTCAGGTTGGAGACATGGTCTGGGCCACATAAGGCCCCATTTGCGTATAACGGGGGGAGTTGCGGCTTCTGCATCGGGAGTCCGTTTGAGGCGCTGTCAACGGCGTTGTGACCCTGGCATCGAGGCGAATTTGATCGGGGTGGTTTCAGGCGTTGAATCCAGAGTTGATGCGTGGGCCCCACTGGCCGTCTCTTAAAATTTGTGCAGCATATTGTGACTTTTTCATTAGGCATCCGTTTGGGGCGTATGAATAGTCGATTCAGCATGCTTTTCTAAGAGCATCGCGGTGGCGCAGTTCACCCGACCTCTTTTAGGACCGTGGTGTGGGCCCCACGAGAAACCGTATGGGCGTAAAGCGGCGTCGAGTAACTTTTTCACTGGGATCCTCTCTCCAGCGAGTAAGTAGTATATCTCGCATGTTTTTTCAAGAGGATTACAATGGTGTAATATGTTCAGGAGAGCGGAGATTCTTACGCAACCTTATTAAATGTGGAAATATGAAAGGGCATTGGTCGGAGGATTCTATAGACGTACTCCGAACCAACACACGGTAGCGATGTTGGTAACACCCGTTGATGTCAGTTGTAATGCTGAGTTATCGGACCAATTCTAGGTCTACAATCCAGTAGGGCTGGGAAATGGGTCCCTTGACGACTCTTTAGGGTCTACCATCGAGTAGGGATGGGCAGTGGGTCGCCCGTCGACTTCTTCCAGGTCTACCCTCCAGCATGGCTGGGCAGTGGGTCGCCTGTCGACTTCTTCTAGGTCTAACCTCTAGTAGGGCTAGGTAGTGGGTCGCCTGTCGGCTTCTTGTTGGTCTAACCTCCAGTAGGGCTGGGTAGTGGGTCACATGTCAACTTATTCCTGGTCTACCCTCTAGCAGGGCTGGGCAGTGGGTTTCCTGTCGACTTCTTCAAGGTCTACCCTCTAGCAGGGCTGGGCAGTGGGTCACCTTTTGACTTCTTCTAGGTCTACCCTCCTTGAGGGATATGTAGTGGGTCACATGTCAACTTATTCCAGGTCTACCCTCCAGCAAGGATGGGCAGTGGGTCACCTGTCGACCTCTTAGTGTGTACCCTCTAGTAGAGACTGGGCAGTGGGTTACCCAACGACCTCTTGGGGTTTACCCTCCAGCAGAGACTGGGCAGTGGGTTACCTGATGACCTCTTAGGGATTACCCTCCTGCGGGGCTAGGCAGTGGGTTACCCTATAACCCCTTTAAGACTCAGTCCTTTCTACTAGGCTAGTTAGTGGATTTTTTCCATGACTACTGGAGCGGGACCCTTGGATTGTATGGGTCAGTGATGTGACAACTTTGACTTTGAGCAGACCTATCGACTGTGTGATAGTGATGAGGTGTGGTTTGACTTTACCTATAACTCTCAAGTACGATGGGAACTTTCCCCACCAAGATGCGTCCTTGGGACATGATCTAAAACCGTGCGAGCAAGTCAGTGCCTCCAAAAGAGGATAATGTCAAGGTGCAGTGATTTGAGCCCCTTAGCTTGCAGTTCGGGGCAGACGTGTGGGATACTAGGCATTGATGGTGTTTACTTCTAGGACTATTGGCTACTCGATTTCTGGTCTGAGCTATAGGATGAAGATCCCCTTACGATCATGTTCAGGTTTCTTGGCATATTATATATATATGTATACCTTGTTCCAGAACCCTCTCCTTGGGTTTTGGTTACTATCTTTCCAGGAGAGGTGAAGATGAATGGGGAATGCCACATGATTTCTGTGTCTAGATTCTTCTGTTTGGACGATTCTACTCTCCTGCTATATGTAGAGAAGACTTGACGATAAGTTCATCTTCTCACCGCTGCTATCTCTTTTTGGTTGGAAGAGTCTACTTCCTTTCTCTTGTTTGGTTAAGCTGTTAATCTATTGTACTTCTTTAATTTTCCCTATTCGATCTAATGCTCACCTCTTCAGTACCTCCTTTGTTTCTCCCCCAAGCCTTCGGGGCATCCTACTAAGTAGTTTTATACTCACCCCTACTTGGGCTTTGCCCGCACTTGGTGTGCCCTTGCAGACGACAGACAGGTTGGTCATGACGTCAGAAGAGCTTAGGAGTTTGTGATCTTGGACCACATGCGGTGGTCGTAGTCGGGTTCTAGGAGTGGGACTCTCCCAGCAGTTTTACTTTGTTTACCAGTTTCCGGGTTGTGGTACTATACTGGTTGGGCACGTGTTTTTCCCCTTTTCTTTTTAGTTTACCTTCAGCACTTACTTTGTACTGTTTAGAGGTCGATACACTTTGAGGTTTATTTATAGCATATGGTACTTTAATTTTCATTTTTACTCTGCACTTATACATTGAGTGGGCTGCGTATGTGTGTCTAGGTACTCAAGAAAAAGCCTCCTCGAGTTTTTTAGCCTTCGGAGCTTGTCGCTAGCCCCTGGCCTATGGAGGTGGGCTTGGGGTTGTTGCGGCTCGAGCCTTGGTAGGGTTGGGTCGTGACAAAAAGGTTGGTGTATTTTTCTTCTAGAAAAGGATGGAATGATCCACCTTCATTGGTTCATACGTTTGGTTCCCTATGTTAACATATTACAATGCTTGGAAAATACTCTAAACTGGTTGTTGGTTCCCCTATAGATCTGGTGCAACCACATTCTTTGTTGCTTCTTCAAGTTGGTTTCAACAATGCTTACTGAGTGCCATTTTCTATATAGAGAACAAAATCTATTTGTCTAACTCTCTATCAATTGAAGGTATAACATTTATAATTGTACCACAACATGTTTTCCCCAATGTGATTTCCAAAATCACTCTTTACCATGTTCAGCCACTTTTGAAAAAAATTAACTTGGTTTTGAAAATCAAACTAATTTCAAAATCCCAAAATAACGCACTTTTCAAAGTCTTTCATCTGAAAATAATTTCATCATTTTTCAAAAAATATTTCACAATGCGTGGAATCATATATATCACTACTCAAAATGAAATAATCAATCAGAGTAGGAATTCAATTTCTACTGAATTTCACTCTCATTTGATTTGGTAAACCCATGACAATGAGATTCCAATTCCTCTACGTGTCTCCAAAACACTTTTTACCCAATCCATGGTAACCTAAAATTCAGTATAAAAAGGTTATCTATGTCTTGTTATGCTCTATATTTTAATTTCAAAGAATCCTACTCCTTTATATGATCCCAACTCATGGAATAAATCAGAATAAAATAAACTCCATGACCGAAAACCAATACCATGTTGAAGACCAACCAAGACATAGACTAAGTATTCTATAAATGAAGGACAAAGATGATACAAATTTCAACAAATAGATTTTTTTTGGACTGAACAAAACTTATACAACCTATAACATCCCTCCCCTTCTCCTTGACATGAGAGGGTAGGGAGATGTTACTTGGCCTTATGTGACATCTCTAAGATGGAAAAGGCTAGAAATAAGTTTTGATAGTTTCATTTATAATATGGGTGTTACTTTCCCTTTAATGATAGAAAACCAAAAAAAACCATAAACAGATAAAACACTACATGATACATGATAAAAATGAAACAAAAATAAAGAAATTCATATATATTAAACCAACCAAAGAGTACCACAGTAGAAGAAAAACTATCATCAATGTAAATAGATTAATAAAAACATTCCAAACTCATGAAAACCACACGATACTAGTGATACGCATGATGCAACCTCCAACTCAACCAAACAGTCTATGTATCATGATGTAGCACTAAATGTGTGTGATCATTTACCTTTTCCTATATCCCAATAGATGACATTTGTAAAATCACCAATGTGACAATGTAGGGTTGATTTATGAAACTCAATAGATTTTCCCACAATTAATTCCCTACTCATACCACTAGAATAGAATGTGTTAGAAACATTTATATCAAATAATTTCTAAAAGAGTTCATATCCAAATATAAAAAAATTGAAAGAAAATATTTTTCAATCAAAAGTGTATAAATACGTCTTAAAATCATTTAACATTCTATTTTGGAATTCCAATTCCATGGTTCATATAACACCTGCACATGCATGTTGGTTTGAAAGTTCCATACTCATGAGAATTTTCTCATCCAATCACCTTGTGTCCCACTAAAACACACACCCAATCCAGGTTCACATACCTATTACCCCACTAGCACACTTCCTGTTTTTGGGGTCATGTCGAACATGAACTCAGACAAAAACCATGTATAACAAAACCATTTCAACCAAACTATTTCAAACCATTTTAATAATAATTTAATTTTATTGAAATCATTTCAACTAATACATTTCAAAAATCCAAAAAAACTATATTTTAAAATAATCATTTAAAAATCTGTTAACCAAATCACTTTTCACAACCAATTACCATGATTCAACAATATCAACAAAAAACATATATTATCAGTAAATATGATTTATAAATTTTTATACACAAAAATATCATAATAAAAATCAATAAATGAAACAAATTTGAAAATAATACTTCATCTTATAAATATAGAAGCCAATATTGATACCATATACCTTAAGAGTTTTAGAGAAAATGATAAATGGCACGAAAATGATAAAGAGATGGTGTTAAATATAAAAAAAATACACGTTTGCACTCTTCCCTATATAAAAAGAAATAATCTAAACATATTTGGCATTAGAAACCCTTGATCTACCAACATTAAGTTTATATCTATGAAACCAAGATAAAGGGATAATTTGAACTATGCAAACTATCAAGAATTATCATGAAAGATCACATACCGCATGAATTGAGATTCAACGCACCGAGAAACTGCTCCCAATCATATCCAAATCGATAGTGAGAGGTTATACAACTATTGAGAGAGAAATATCCTAAGTTAGGGACGTTTTGGAAAAAAATAATCCTTTAGAGGTGAAAACATGTTAGATCCACAATTTAAGGATATAAGTTTTTTTTGCGCATGGTTTATTCGTATGGTTAAGAAAAAACATGTTATTAACATGCTTCTGCATATACCATAAGGGAGACCTCACATGATTGGCTCACAGGGTTACCAAATTGTGCACCAACCATGTCAAAGCTCACAAATGGAACATACTATCAACACAGTACAATTTCTCCAAGGTTTTCACATGTTTTGTTCAAACTGTTTTCCACCCATGAGCCTTCCCTTTACTCTCTGTCTTATTTTACATGGTTTCATGTAGGTGTTTAATTGTTTTCACAAACTATGTACCAAATTTGATCCTATAAAAGAGTTCCAAAAATATTCATATGTTCTCTATAATCCCCCAATAATAACCCCAAAACATTATATATGTAATATACATAAAATAGTGGTTAATTACATTTAACCATGGTGCTATAAGAAGAATGTTACTACCTGTGCTTTCAAAATGATATATGTTTCCTAAAAAAATGGGTGTTATATTATATAATATTTTATATATAAAAATATTTTGGAACTGAAAAACATATCTCATTAATAAATATCATTACATTAGGTAGCAATAATCCAAATGAAAATATAAAACATTGCAACTGAAAAAAATATAAAATGAAAACACTAAAATGGGAAAATGTGGATCACCCCAATCTATAAGAATAATTTCCCCATGACCCGCACTATAGAAATGAAATAAAATATTAATAAACCAATCCTCATATTATATAGTGAAGAAATAAAATTCATTGGAACTATAGTATATAATGATTGAACAAATGAAACGGTTTTTATAAGGATAAATGTGACCCTTGGAATAGTAATTTTTTTTGGTCGATATAACCATTGATCTATTTCAACATTGGTAATTATACCCATTGGTAATAAATTTACCATATTAATTAGTTCTTAAAGAAGTAATAGAAATGGATAATTGATGTATAGTGGAGAAATAATTTCCTCAACCAATAGAGTGATTTAATTTGAATGTGAATTGTTAGAACATGGGGGGAGGTAGTGTCACTGGGGTTATCCATTGAGAAATACCAATTCGACAATTTGAAGGCGAGGGTTGAAAAAAATGGAATATGTGATATTTCAAGTTAGTAAAGATTACAACTCGTTCAATGTTTTCAGAGGAACCTAATAAATCCAAAACCATTGCACACCATACCCTCAGGGTGTATGCAGTTTTAATAAAAGGTAACATATCAAGATTTGGTTACATAAATTTTATTTTAATTTGTATAAATATAATGGATATTACATTAATCCAATTTTGATAATAATTTTGTTTAATAAAATATTTGATTTTGTAAGACAAATTTAATCAATTGATTGTTGAACGCAAATACAAAAATTTCATTTTTTATAAAAAATATATAAATTTACAAAAAGCTCAATTATCCTGAAAAATATGTTCCATAATGAAATATTCTTCTAAAATTCTCTTATTTATACATAAAAGATAAAATAATATTATAGAGTCCAAGGAAATGTTTATATGTGCCAAAAATATGACTGTCTTATGAAATGAAATATTTTTAATAAATAAGGTTATTTTGTTTTTTAAAGGATAAATTATCATATTTAGAGAATTATTTTGATAAAATAAATATTATACTTGGAATAAAAATGTCAAATATAGGTTAGGATAAATTTTTAATAATTTTCATAAATATATTATTTTTCAGCGAATAGAAAAAAGATAATTTTTGTTTTCCTGTATGTTTTGTGACTTCATATTTATTTTATAATGATGTAATAATTATTTAACCAAAATGGACACCCTAATATATGTTATATTAAAAATATTAATTATTATAATAGATTTTAATCAATTTAAAAACCTATAGGTGACCTTCCAAAATTTAAAATTGAAAATATAATTTTTAAAACATTATTTTTTGGAAAGTCTATTTTTCAATGTACAAACAAGAATTAAAAAATTGTGTTGAATTAGAATAGATTGATATATCAAAATAATTTGAGTCATATCTCAAAAACCAAGAGAAAAACCATTGGTAAGCCAATGGTTTGTTATTATTGGCATACTAGATTTTGAATTCAATTATTTCAAAATTATTAAACAATTCCTCCATTTTTTATATAGATAACCACCCATTTTTCCTTTCTCCATAACTAAAAATCTATCATATATGAAATTAATTTCATTTTTTACCCCAAGGATTCCCACAAGATATCATTAATCCCCATGGTTCCATCCTCAAGATTTAGGGGAAACTCTGCAAGATAAGAGAATTCTCATCATCTTCTTTTTCCATTGAAGTAATTATTTTTGTGTATGCCCTATAAGGGAAATGTTAATTTATCTCTTTCCATTTTTATTATACCATTACTTCTAAAATAATGTTTTATCAATGATTTTACTTTGTTATATCTTCTTTTATACTTTTTTAAATCCACATTTTATACCCATTATTCATCTAAGTTTACATCACAAATTTCTCGCTTTAAAATAATAAATTCTTATATTGTGAATATCCAAAATAATTAATTATCCATGGGTATTCAATAATATTTTAATATAATTTTTTTATTTATGGATTTACATATCTAAAACCCATGTTCCCTTCCTGTGGGTTGAAACTAATGTTATGGTCAATCCATTAAGCACTAATGTGCTCAATTGTTTAATATAAAACATGTATTTTATTTTCCTTGGGTTATTGAAAAATTTATTTTTTATTATCTTTGTATTTTACATGAAATTGAGATATATGAATGATGAACCATAATTTTATTACAATGAAATGTCTAAATAATTTAATCTCCCGTGATAAAATGTTTTATGGTACATATTTGAATAACATTGGTATTTTTTTATGACTCCTTAGTGATAAACCATGTTGATATTCATTTGAATGCGTCATTTTTATGTTGTATCCACATTTCCGTGTTATTATTAATATTTTTTTAATATGATACAACTCATGTTCCCTTTAAATTTTTATATTTTTGTACCTCATATTCTTATTTATATTCCTCATGATAACATGAAAAACTTATCCCATACTTATTAACTTTTTGGGCTCATGTTCACCCCTTTACTTTTATTTATATCTCTAAAATAAGAGTTGCAGTAAAGGTAAATTAGGTTTAAACCATGAAAAATAAATTCACATGGATTAGAAGAATATCTTCTGTTTTCTTGTATCATGTTACTAATTTCCAAGAAATTAAACATCAAACATTCTATGTTTTGTTCCATGTTATAAAATGTTTATATAATAAAAATATAGGATACCATATGGTGTGTTCCCATAGGGGGGGTCGATTTCATAATCTCGGTTTTTAGGATTGAACCTCTAGGTGGTTAACTACTTACCTAGATTAAATTATAGGAATCAAAACCCAAATAGTTCGATGAAGATGTTTAAGGGAATGTGATTGGTTAGGTCCATGGATGTTAACAACATGATGTAAGGATGATCATGTCATTGAAATAGTGTTGTTGAATCATTTTTTTTTAACTTATGCATAGAATCTTCCCTGGGTTGTATTTTCATCCCATTATGAGGACGGGTGGTTTGGGGATTATGTGTGGACGTGACCTAATGATTAAGTTTCATCCCATGGTGGGGAGGAGGAGGTTTCCTATGATGACCATACATGGTGCATCCTATTTTCATCACATAGGGTAAGACTATAGTTTAACATCATGTTCTAAGGGATTTTTCTGGTATTTTAACATTGTATAACTAGGACAGAGAGCTTTGTAGTTATATGTATTACATCTTATATTTCATGCATCTTATATATGTATGGGTCTTACACCCTAATGGGGAATGTTTAAATTAGAGAGTATGATATAAAAAAGGGCCTCTCAAATAAGACAAGTAATTCATTTTCCAAAGTGATACCACCTTTAGATATTATGCATCTGTTACTTATGTTCTTCTGGATAAATCATGGTGTAAACAATATGATAGAGAGGGGAAATTATTAGGCCTCACATTTGGGTTCCAATGATTAGGAAAACAAGGAATTGTGGTATATATCATTAGAAGAAATATGTATGGTAAAGGACTAGGCTACACTGAAATCAATGTGGGAGTAAACAAGGGTATATAGAAATTGTTTCATGTTGTTGTAGGGTGTGGTGGAACTAATACTAGATAGATGTGGGCTCCCAAGGCTCTCAAACTTTCTAAATGGGTATTGGATGCAAGTAGGAACCATGAGGATTCTTGGAGGATGAGTTTCATAAATGATTTGGGTTTTAGGAAGTATGGGTATTCATGAAGGGAATGGGTCTCATATAGGTTATGGGTCTCACATATGTCATGTGACTCTTAAAGGAATATGATACATGACACCAAGTGACCTAATCATGGAGTAAAGTCTTAATTCCCATGGGGTTGGTTTCATGATGGACAATTATCTTGGGTAAACTCAATATCCAAATGGTATATGTTCTTACCTGAAGTCTATGGAATATCATAATAGAAATATCCATAATGGTTTAAGGTTCCCAAATAAACCCATGGTATTTGGATTCATAAAATGTTACTATATTTAGAGGTTTATATCCTCTTTCTCTCATAAATCTTCTAAGTATCATGAATTCAGATCTTTTCTCAGAAGTTGAAAGGTTACATCCTCTATAAAGTTTGACCTGAGGGGTATTTAATATCCTAATAGTGGAAGGGTAATTTGATTCTATAAAACAAATTATTTATATGAAGATTTTGAGCCTCTTGAACTAAAGGGGTTCAATGATCCTGAGTTACTTGAGGTGATGGTTACCACCTCACGATTCATGTGGTTGGAGAATTTCTCAAATCAGAGTTACATTGTGTGAAGTTTACATCATAAATATTCATGTGGTTGGGAACTTCCATTAACTATAGTCATTTGAGAAGGTTTAAAAGTTCACAAATATATCCCCATAAGTGGATTTTTTTGTTTGTTTTTTCTCAAATATTATTCAAACTAACCATGCCTTCCTCGATCTCTCCAATGAAACATGTATTTCAATCTCATAAAATATGTGTAAAATTCTTGGGTTCCATACTATGAAGGAAGAAAATGTGGAATATTCTATCATTCAAAATTTCTAGGATTATTTTTCCACGATGAGGATTAAAGGTGACCTAATATTTATGGATGTTCAGCAGTTGGATATTTAAATCCTGAGGAAAAGGGATATTTTTTCCCCAGATGAATGCATAACCTTCTATATAATACATAACTAAGAATTAAAATAATTAAGATATGTAATTATAGAAGAAGGTGAGGAATATTCCCAACTTCCACTGTAATCATACTTGAATGATATGTTCTCAAAACGGACTATGTGTTCCATCAATACCAAATATGAAAATGGATTCATTGGATGAAGTTCATAATTCATCATTTTAAATTCTTATTGGTTGAAAAAATATGTATAAATATCCAAAATTGTATTTCTGTGGGTAAAATATGAAAATTTATATTTTGAAGTATATATACCAATGTATTATGTGTTAATAAGTATAGTCCGAGGGAAAAGAGTCTAAGGGTTTGTTGCAACCAATTCAGAAGAAAATATATAAGTAAGAGAACCTTACCATGGGTTTTTTCATTAGACACCCCAAAAAATATCAAGGGAATAATAATTTTTTTGTTGTATTCAACTACCTTAGCATTTTACACTATTCATTGTTATTAGAGAATATTTATCTCTTGATTATCATTCTTAGTTATTCATTAATAAAGTGGCGAGATTGAATGGAGCACCACTCTCAATCGTATCTGATTGGGATCCAAGGTTTACCTTGATATTATAAAGAAGCATTTAGTATGATTTGGATATATAATTGATATTTAGTACTACTACCATACTTAGATTGATGTACATTTAGATATGTCTATTCAAAAATTATAAAAAATGTTGATATATTTTTTATGTATTTCAATTTTTGTTGGGATTGACACCATTCTTTGGAAGTGTTTTCCTAAAACCATATCTTTCACATAAGGATTCATATGGATCATTATGATTCCATATATTGTGGGAAGTGAAAAAATTTAACATGATAAGATGAATTTCAGGAAATAATGTTATTGGTATATAATCTTGATGTGGAAATGGAAAGTAAGGTAATATCCCTTAAACTTAGGGGTATAATAGAGTTGAAATAATAGTTATGATGTAAATTATTATAGAGTTATAGAGTTTAAATTTAGTGACAAAGTGTTCCAATTAATATCTCTTTGGAAGAGAGATCTTATATTTGGAAATATGGGAATGTTGATCCCTATATATATCAGTCCCTTTAAAGTTCTTGATCAAATTGGGATAACATCTTATCACATGGAACTTACACTAAATATTTCTTAAGTTCATGATGTTTTCTATGTATCTCTCCCAAGGAAGGTTATATATGATCCTTCTCATGTAATAAAATAATATTTTGTATAACTAGAAAAAGATATATATCTTCAAGAACAAGTAGTTGGTATTCATGATCATAGTGATAATGTTCTATAAACCAAGATCACCCTCTTAGAAAATGTTTTATAGTGAAATTACAAAATTAAGAGAGGTATGTGATAACTAGAGGATATGATTAGGGATAATTAATTTTAGTTTTTTTTTCAATGTGACATAATTTAGAGGTAAAAATTCATATTAGGGTGTTAGAGTGTTACACCCCAATATTATATGATATATTTCTCTTCAAGTAATTCTTTTTCTTCAATATCTTGTGTTAAATGAATCCTTGAGTCTAAATAAAACTTTTATAGTATTCCATTTTAATATAACTAGAAAAACTAAAAGAACCAATAAGAATGAAATAATTATGAAAAAAATATATAATGTTCCTTCCCAAAACAAAAGTAATTATTAATTCTTAGGAAATAAATAATCAATTATTTGGAAAAGACATGTTATGCTTCAAAAATATATTTTCATGAAAAATGATTTGTATTTATTTTTTTGAGAAAATATTATTATTAATTTCCAAAAATTATATAACTTTTATTTGATTAAAAATATTTTTTAAAATAATTATTTAGAAATTATCATTTAGAATTTTTTTGATAATTTTATGAGAAGTTTGATATTCCTATGAATAATGACCAATACTAATTTTTATAGAATGATTATTTTTCAAGTACTTAAAACTCACATTCTATTTTGCATTAATTCGAAAATTTCAACATTTTATTTTGAAACATATATTCCCTTAAATGTTCTTGGAATCATAAATTTACTTCAATTTGGAAGAAAATAATTTATACACTTAAAAATTCATTTAAAAAAAATAAATTTCCATTGATTTTGTTGCATTAAAATTAAATTAATTTATTCCACTTATAAAAATTGAATTTGATAAAATTAACTATATATTAAAAATCATTAAGATAAAATTTGGTAAATAGGCCCCTTTTACTTTTGGTCATTATTAATAGTAACCTTGGTAAATAATTATCACTTTAGTAAGGGTAAAATGTGTAAAAAATGGTTAAAACAATATGATAAGGCCCTAAAAGTTCTATAACACATATTTTTTCCTATTGGATTTGTGTAGTTTAACCATTATCACTATGTATCAAAAATATGGAAACTTGGTACCATTTTTATTTGATATTGATCTTTATATTATTTTAATAAAGAATAAAAAAAATCATTCTAAAAAATTTAACATCTCTAATATTTTTTAATAAGGATAAAAAGTGGTTTTGTTTAGTTTTAAAATTTCATTTTAAATAGGAATTAATTTTTATTTTAATGGAAATTTATTTCAGATTTTTAAGGAGTGAATAATTAGCTCAAGTATATACATAATGTTGAAAAAATATTTATTCCATTAAAATAAAAATAAAATATTTAAAAAAAAAATAAAAAAATAAAAAAAAATGGATGAATCTTTAAATTACACTATTTTTATAGATTCATAAAACATATTATGGATGTGTTAAAAGTTTTTCATTTAATTCCATTAGCATATATATTACATTAATTTCAAAGTAAATGAATACTTCCAAAAATTACATTGATGAATAGGATATGTTTTAACATTTCAATTGTGGTCTATTTATGGACAAAATGTCCTTTTATGGTATCATTATTGACTCATAAAGATTAAAAAACATCGATATTGTGGAAATTGTGAAAAGGGTTTATGAGGGGTTATAACTAAGATATAAGGGTTAAAATATCACATAAAATTATATAAATATTATTTTATGAGAGTTTTTAGATATATATTCATCCTATATTATAAATATACTAATTTGGATCCACTTTATTGTTAAAATTAATATATATTCTTATTTTATGTAATTTTAACAGTGACCCTCCCCTCACATTTAAAATAGAACCACTTATCTTATCTTCCTCACACCTTTTTAGACCTCTATATTATCCAAAACCTCTTATTTATAATTCACATAATATTCTATGCATCATAGATATTTCATAATTTTTAAAATTTCTATATTTCATTTTGTAAGGTGTAAGACAAAAGAGGTTTATCTATGAAGTAGTAAAACTCTAAACCGAGTAATTTCAATTTTATATCTTTTTATAGGACCTATAAATCTATGATATAAATTCTAAAATAATAAATATTCTATAATAAATATACTAATATTTTATTATTATTATGAATAATTCAATTTCCACCAATTGTTCATCCTATCGAAAGAAAAAACATCACTTGTGCGTATATATGAATTACTATATCCATGTCGCATTGTAATTCCCTTTAAATCGCCATTTTAATTCTATGGTTATAAATATGGAACTAAAAAATATATATCATATTTATCAAATAATTATTATTTTTTGATTATAATATAAAATCCACCTTCTTATCCTCAAAACCGTTGGAAAATGATGATGTCACTTGTTCGTATATGTAGACCACCACTACCATAAATCGATGTGATGTGAGTTTCCATTTACACTTTACATAGATGTTATTAAGGATAGATTTTATGAATATATATGATATATATGATATAATAATAATTTTTATAGTTCTATATTATTATTTTTTTATATTTACTTCTATTCTTCAAAAACTGAAAACAATGTTCTTGCGTATGTATGACCTACAGTCTCAGTAAACATTATATTTCATTTTTCTATCTATAACTTTTATGGATGACTCTAAACATATATATATAATTAATATATATTATATTTATTTCTTGATTAAAATTGTGTATATTATGGAATCATGATGAAGATAAAACTATCAAAACCACCAAACCAAAACTTAAATGAAAAATTAAATTGTTAACATGAAAAATAGTGTTAATAATTATAATATTGTTAATAAAAAGTGATAAGATGTTATGAATTGAAAATATATGAAATTATATATATTTATAGGGTTATATTTTATATTTATAATAAATTTTAATTCATTATATAATAATTTAATTTCATTTATGATGAAATTAGAACGTGATGTTAAGGATTTCATCTCAGTTTACAGTCCATTTAGGCATATTTTTTTATCCTTTTTACTTTTATGTGTCATATATATTTACTATTTTGTGGGTTTAGAATCAATATATATTTATTCATTATGCTTAATTTTAATTTCTATGCTTACTATTTCAAGGGGATTAAATTTCAATGATACAAAATAAGTAAGAATTTATTTTACAATCTAAATATTTTTTGTGTTTCATATATTTTTCATTGAATTAATCATTTAATTTAAACTTCATAAAATCATTCAATTTTTTATTCCCAAAATATTTAATAATTTTATATATTTTATTCATAATTTTCACGTTTTTTCACTTGAATACATCAATGAAATGTTTTATCGAATATCAAACCTAATTTCTCTTTTGATCTCGTATAATTTTCTCATATATCCATATTTTTCAAAAATTTATTTAAAAATGTATTTAAAAATTTTAAAATGATTTATTAAGTAAATTATTTACAATCCATTCTATTTAATATTATTTTATAATGATCATTATATTTCTTTTTGAAAGGTCCAATATGGTCTTTCTTTACAAAAATTCAAATCGAATATTTTTAACATATATAATGTTAATGGGTTTTCGCACATCCATGACCATTTTCCACTATTTATCTTCTTCTAAAATATTTCAATGGTTTTATTATAAAACTACATAATTAAATATTATTTAAATTATTCTCATATATTTTCTTTATTTACTAAATGAACACGAGTTTAGTTAAAAACCTAAAAATATGATAAATTAATGTTAATATTTTCTCTCTTATTTATACTATGGCCATTAAAATTCTATATAAACATTCAATTTTTTTTGATCATTTTTATTAGAAATCACATTTCTATTAAATATAAATATTCTCTGAATCATCAATATAATTTTCTCCTAAACCATATACCATTTATATATGTGGTGATTTGTTATAAAATCTATTTGATTGGAAGAGAAAATCATAATATTTGGTATTGTTTACTCAATACGATTTTTTTGATATGGTATACTTTTTATGATTGAAATTTATCAATAAATATATGAGGGTTTAATGGGTCCTAAATTAAAAAGTGGGGAATTTTTATATATCATGCATCAATTCATCTACATGAATCAGGAGACAAACCAGTTTTCCAAAAATTTTAATTGATTTTTTGGTGTATACCTACCCATTTATTTACTTATCTTGTCACAAGGATTTGAGGGTAAATATATCATCATGAATGAGATCAAAATGCCTATCATTACTCATGTACTTCATTTAGAATTTAGTTATTGTTTTACATGAGATTATAAAATTAATATTATCTATGGAATCATTTTATATTCATGTAATTGGTTAAATAGAATGAATTTTAGGTATTTACTTTTTAATGTTGATTATGGCTTATTTATACATGATATATTCCATTATAAATATCCGTTACATTTCATCTATATATATATTTTATTTTTTATTTTTACTAATAAATGAGGAATGATATTATAAATAACATCATGATGCAATAATGGTTCTTATTTAATGTATTTTATATTTTAAATGTAATATGTGAATCATATATGTATCACGTTTATCTAGACTACTAGAGTAATATATTATTTTGGATGTGATATATTGTATTTAATGTCAATATAAAAAATAAGAAAATGACACTATAATAATGGAGTATATATTTCTTGAATTCATATATAGAGGAGGACCACATTGGCCATCTAGAGATTGTTTATAGAATCATGTGAGAGAATAGTATATATGATAAGATATCCAAATTTCATTTTTTGATTCAATATCTGCGGCTCTTGGGCCATGAGTTTTCTAAGAGATTTGTTTTAGTGGTTCTTGATATGGTTCAATCTATCATGTATTAGGAGCAGCCTAAGTATGTTTTCAATATTAGTATTTTTTGTAACATCTTGAGTTTAAAAAAGAATTATGCCTCATAGAATACATAATGCACCATATTGAGATTAAAGAAACAATTCGATATTATTATTTTAATGTTACCATTATAACCTAGTTGTCAGAATGGTGGGTATGAACAAGATTAAATGAATATTGAAAATATATAATATAAATTTCTTTATAATCAATTCATTTATTAAAAATTAATTACAAATTAAAATAAAATAAACTAAATATAAAGGATTTATTTTGTTTATGAAAAAATATTTCTATAACCACAATGTTGTTTTATCACAATAAATTAAAAGAAACGCTATTATAAAAATATATTAATTAAATATACAGGATATTATTTACTAAATTGTTTTTAAATTAATCAAATAATCATGAAAGGCGTACTTTAAGAATAAACCCAATTTTAATAATAAAATGTGGTATAATTTTTAAAATAATGTTTTACCACCTTTTAATAGAAGACTTGTTTTAAAAATAAAATTTGACACTATTATTAATTATGATTTAAAAAATAATATTCTTATTTTAAATAATAATATCAAAATTTAATTGGGTTGATTTTTTGTTATTTTTATGATATGTTTCATATTTTGATGAATAGTGAAAATTACTGAATTATAATGGAAAATTGCTTTTTCATATAAACAATTGTTAATGTAAAAATTTATTTTTTATTTGTTTTAAAGTATAATACAATAATTTTTATATAATTTAATCAAAATTTTGTCATTTCAATCAATTTTATATTTAATTTAGATAATAAAACATTTTAGTGTTTTGAACATTTTCACTTTAAAAACATGTTTTCTCGTTCCATCAATGAGATTAATTTTAAATTTATTTTATCAAATTATTTCTTTTGAATTTTTAAAAATAGATTCCATATTTGGTATCAAAAAGAAAAAACATTAGTAAATAGTATCCTTTTAATCTTTTACAATATCAATAGTTACTTTTGTAATTTATATTACCACAGATTAAGGTAGAGTGGGTAATTAAGGGTAAACAAATGTTATTAATATTATAAAATTACCCTAAACCCTTTTATAATTTTATTTAATGAGTTATTTTTGACCAAATTAATCATTAATAAAGTTTTATAACATCTAGGATTCAGTTGGATGAATTTAAGCCCTCTATATTATCTTATTTAAAAAAAGTCAAATATTTCATACTTATGTTTTAATAACTATAACATTTTTAATATAGGATTATTTAGATGATATACTCGAATATAAATATTAATTATAAATCTAAAATATATATCTCTATCACGGTAATCGATTTATAATTTTTATGTAATTAAATGAATACCGTAATTTTTGATATAATGATGATCACTACTGGAAAAGAAGATTATACCAATGGTTTTAAACCGTTGGTATAGGCTGGAAAACTGTTGGTATAGCCTATAAAAATAGTTTTATAAACTGTAGGGTAGTAAGCCGTGAGGAAATCCCTATACCAATGGTTTGATCTAAACCATTGGTATATCCCACTGTATTTATTGATTTACCAACAGTTAGCCTACAACCGTTGGTATATGTTTGTATAACATTTTTACCAACAGTTTCAAGAAACCGTTGGCATATATTGAATAATTAACACTATACCAATGGTTTTAAAACTATTGGAATTGTTTTTAAATTTCTATCAATGTATACCAACGGTTTAAAACCTTTATTATTGTGTTTTTATAGAACTATTGTACAACAACCCCTCTAGTAGCCCCTCCAGTATACACCTGCAAAAAAACAGCACAAAAACCATATACAAATAGACTTAAAACAACATAAAAAAACCTAAAATTGCACACAAAAAAACACATAAAACCATAAAAATCTTCCAACCATTTCATGTATTATAATTCCCTATTTCAATCATCATATGACAAAAATCATCCAGTATAGTTAATAACAGCTTCAATAACTCAAACATTATTTACACCCATTTCCATCTTCATATGACAACCACTCTTCCAGTAGTAATTCACCTCACCCCTGCACAATCCCCCAACCAGCATAGCCCCCCACCTCCCCATCAAATTCTAATAGGAATAATATTCAGATAAATATTTATTAGAGTTGAATAAGAGTTTAAAATTGGCTCAAATCCCAATTTTTTTTTTCTGATCCTAGATTTGGGTATGTAGTTATTTGTGATGCATTTTGAATAAAAATTTTATTTATTATAATATATGGTGAAAATGTATTTTATTATGAGTCTCTTCACTTATGAACACATGAGTGAAACTACCAAAATCATTAAAACTTGACAGCGACTATCGTTGATGTGTGTAAATTTCAGTTGTTGTATTCACATAAAATGATGTCCTTTCGAAACAAAAGAGAAACACTTTGGGTAGTTCCAGCCACACCGTGCCTCATATTGAAGAGGGGTTGACTCGTACATGTCAAAAATGACCCATGGATCATTTTATTAATGTATAAACACAATCCGAATGCGTTTGGTCGGTTTTCCTTATGCCGATTGTTTTTACTTAAAATCGTTTCCATTTAAAAAAAAAGAAAGACACTTTGAGTGGTACCGGTCACACCATTCCTAGGATTGAGGCAGGGTTGACTCTTACAATTCAAAAATGACCCATAAATCCTTTTCCTAAAGAATCAATAGAATCCGAATGCATTTGGTTAGTTTTCCGTATGTCTGTGGTTGTTTTCACTTAAAATTTTATACATTTCAACAAAAAGTGAGACACTTTGAGTGGTGTCGGCCACACCGCGCCTTAGATTCAGTCGGGGTTGACTCTTACATGAAAAAAATTAACCATGGATCATTGTACTAATGTTTCAATAGAATATGAATGCATTTGGTGGGTTTTCCATATGTCAGTTGTTGTTTTCACTTAAATTGATGTCCATTTTAAACAAAAGAGAGACATTTTGAGTGGTGTCTACCACCCTGCGCCTCTGATTGAGGCGAGGTTGACTCGTACACATCAAAAATGACCCATGGATCATTTTCCTAAAATATCAACACAATCCTAATGTTTTTGGTCAGTTTTAAGTATGCCAGTTTTTGTTTTCACATAAAATATTGTCCATTCCAAACAAAAGAGAAACACTTTGAGTGGTTCCGGCTACACTGGCCCTCAGATTGAAGTGGGGTTGACTCTTTCATGTCATATATGACCCATGGATCATTTTCGCAGAGTTTCAACAAAATATGAATACCTTTGGTCTGTTTTTTGTATGTCAGTTGTTGTATTCACTTATAATGACATCCTTTTGAAACAAAAGAGAGACACTTTGAGTGGTGTCGGCCACACCGCACCTTGGATTGAGGTGGGGTTGACTCATACACATCAAAAATGACCCATGGATCGTTTTAATAAAGTATCAAAACAATATGAACGCGTTTGGTTTGTTTTTAGTATGCTGACTTCTTTTACTTAAAAGAGTTTCCATTTTAAACAAAAGAAACACACTTTGAGTGGTACCAGTCACACCGTGCCTCAGATTGAGGAAGGGTTTACTTGTACACGTCACAAATGACCCATGTATCCTTTTCCTAATTTATCAATAGAATCCGAATGCATTTTTTTAGTTTTACATGTGTTAGTTGTTTTTTTCACTTAAAATGTTGTCCATTTCAAAGAAAAGTGAGACACTTTGAGTGGTTTCGGTCACACCATTCCTCAGATTGAGGCGGGGTTGACTAGTAAACTTAAGAAATGACACATGGATAATTTTACTAAAGTTTCAATAGAATCCGAATACATTTGGTCAGTTTTCCATATGTCAGTTGTTGTTTTCACTTAAAATGATGTCCATTTTAAACAAAAGATAGACATTTTGAGTGGTGTCGGAAACACCACACCTCAGATTGAGTCGAGGTTGACTCTTACATGTCACAAATGACCCTTGGATCATTTGTTAAAAATATAAACACAATATGAATGCCTTTGGTCATTTTTAAGTATGCCAGTTGTTGTTTTCATTTAAAATCTTGTCCATTTCAAATAAAAGAGAAACACTTTGAGTGGTTCCAGCCACATCGGCCTTCAGATTAAGGAGCGGTTGACTCATACACATCACATTTGGCCTGTGGATCGTTTTCCTAAAGTTTTAATAGAATCTGAATGCCTTTGGTTGGTTTTACGTATGTCAGTTGTTGTATTCACTTAAAATGATGTCTTTTTTAAACAAAAAAGAGACACTTTGAGTGGTTCCCACCACACCATGCCTTGGATTGAGGTGGTGTTTACTCGTACACGTCAAAAATGACACATTAATCGTTTTCCTAATGTACCAACACAACCCGATTTTGATTTGTTGGTCTTCTGTATGCTGATTGTTTTTACTTAAAAGTGTTTCCATTAAAAAAAGAAAGACACTTTGAGTGGAACCGGCCACACCATGCCTCATATTGAGGCGGGGTTCACTCTTACACATCAAAAATATTTCATGGATCCTTTTCATAAAGTATCAACAGAATCCAAATATGTTTGGTCAGTTTTTGTATGTCAGTTGTTGTTTTCACTTAAAATGTTGTCCATTTCCAAGAAAAGTGAGACACTTTGAGTGGTGCCGGCCACACCAAACCTTGGATTGAGGTACGGTGGACTCATACACATAAAAAATGACCCATTTATAATTTTCCAAATGTTTCAATAGAATCCAAATGCATTTGGTCAGTTTTCCGTATGTCAGTTATTGATTTCACTTAAAATGATGTCCATTTTAAACAAAAGAGAGACATCTTGAGTGGTGTCAGCCACACTGCACCTCATATTGAGTCTGGGTTGACTCGTACACATCACAAATGACCCATGGACCATTTTCCTAAAATATCAACACAATCTGAATGCATTTGTTTGGTTTTAATTATGCCAGTTGTTGTTTTCACTTAAAATCTTGTCCATTTCAAACAAAAGAGAAATACTTTGAGTGGAGCTGACCACATCGGCCCTTGGATTGAGGCGGGGTTGACTTATACACATCACATATTACCCATGGATCATTGTCATAATGTTTCAACATAATCCGAATGCCTTTGGTCAGTTTTCCTTATGCCAGTTGTTGTATTCACTTAAAATGATGTCCTTTTGAAACAAAAGAAGGAAACTTTGAGTGGTGCTGGCCACACAACACCTCATATTGAGGCAAGGTTGACTCATACACATCCAAAATGACCCATATATTGTTTTCTTAATGTATCAACACAATCCGAATGTGTTTGGTTGGTTTTCTGTATGCCGGTTGTTTTTACTTAAAAGAGTATCCATTTTAAACAAAAGAAAGGCACTTTGAGTGGTACTGGCCACAACATGCCTCAGATTGAGGTGGGGTTGACTCGTACACGTCAAAAATGACCCATGGATCATTTTTTTGAAATATCAACACAATCTGAATGTGTTTGGTCCGATTTCCGTATTACAGTTGTTTTTTTCACTTAAAATCCTGTCCATTTCAAATAAAAGTGAGACATTTTGAGTGGTTTCGGCCACACTGTCCCTCAGATTGAGGCGGGTTTGTCTAATTCATGTCACATATGACCCATGGATTGTTTTCTAAAAGTTTAAACAGAATCTGAATGCCTTTGGTTTGTTTTTCGTATGTCAGTTTTTGTATTCACATAAAATGATGTCCTTTTGAAACAAAAGAGAGACAGTTTGAGTGGTGGTGGCGACACTGCACCTCGGATTGAGGTGGAGATGACTCGTACACACCAAAAATGACCCATGGATCGTTTTCCTAAAGTATAAACACAATACTAATGTGTTTGGTTTGTTTTAATTATGCCATTTGTTGTTTTCACTTAAAATGTTTTCCATTTCAAACAAAAAAGAAACACTTTGGGTGGTTCCAGCCACACCGGCCCTTGGATTGAGGAGGGGTTGAATCGTACACATCACATATGACCAATGGATCGTTTTTCTAAAGTTTCAATAGAATCATAATTCCTTTTTCGGTTTTCTGTATGTCAGTTGTTGTATTCACCTAAAATGATGTCCTTTTGAAACAAAAGACAGACACTTTAAGTTGTGTCGGCCACACCGCACCTCTGATTGAGGTGGGGTTGACTCGTACACATCCAAAATGACCCATGTATTATTTTACTAAATTATCAACACAATCTGAATGTGTTTGTTTAGTTTTACATATGCTAGTTTTTTTACTTAAAGGCGTATCAATTTTAAACAAAATAAAGGCACTTTGAGTGGTATCAGCCACATCGTGCCTCAGATTGAGGCAGGGTTGACTCGTACATGTCACAAATGACCCATGGATCCTTTTCCTAATGTATCAATAGAATCCGAATGCATTTGGTCGGTTTTCCGTATGCCAGTTGTTATTTTCACTTAAAATGTTGTCAATTTCCAAGAAAAGTTAGACACTTTGAGTGGTGACAGCCACACCACGCCTCAGACTGAGGTGGGGTTGACTCGTACATTTCACTTGGGCATTTTGAGTGCTGGCAAGTGCAGATTAAAGATCTGGGTGACCCTAATCCTCTCCTTACTTCCACTTTTTTATTAGGCTTTTCACTATTCTCTCATCTTCTTCCAAAGATCTAAAACCCTTCTTCCGTTGGGATGTAGGGTGAATATTGAAGGGAGATTAGATGGGGATATGTGGTCCTGGGAGGAGGATTGGGGGGGGGGGTGTCTGGGGGGCTATCCGGGGTCCAGGGAGGATGGTGGGGGGCTGTCTAGGGGGCTTTCCAGGGTCCAGGGAGGAGGGTGGGGGGGCTGTCTGGGGTCCAGGGAGGAGGGTGGGTAATGTATCTAAAACTTTATCTAGGTATCATAAATCGAATACCAATAAGACTGCGAACCGCCACAGGGTGTCACCTAGAGTAGGGCCAAATCATGGCATTACCCTGGCATGACTACGGTGTGACTGCAGCGTGACCACGGCGTGACCGTGGGGCAGCATTTTCTGGCCAGGATTCCATATAAATCCTATGTAGTTTTCCTTCACATTAAAGAAACTGATATTATGTTATAAAAAATAGACTCTTGATTCATGATTTCAGTATGATAAAGATATATAATTTACATTTGTTTTTTTTAAAGTGCTATTAGGTAGTTGAAACTACTGATTGAGAGTCAAATTATCACACCCTAAACTATCACTGTGAGTTTTCGTAGACAGCGCACCTCCGTTGGAGGGGTTTTATTTAAAAAACATGACTTTATTTATAAAATGAAACAATTATATTAACGAAAACTTAATCAAGATATGAAATTCAATATAATTAAGCAGAATTAAGAAATAATATAAATTTAATTTAATGAATTTTTAAATTTAAGAGGCTACGATAGGGACTCTACCTCAAGGGGTGTCTCCCATGGGTGTCTTGTGGTGTGTAGTGTCTATCTATGATTTTTGTGGTGATTCCGTATTATGGAAAATGTGTATTGCATGATCATTTTAATAAATAAATTATTCAATTTGAAAATACACCCATAGTCAATAGAGATATACCCACTTTGGATAGAGAATACCATCCAAATAACCAACTCAGAAATCCAAGACCAACATTTTACATTACCAATTCCAATTACATAATATATGCAACACCAAATTATGTTTTATGAACCAATCAACTAAAGGGAAAGAAACTCCACACAACAACCCATAAAATCTCATATAGCATCAATCACCTTAAAACCATTATAACATCATTAGGCTTCCATATTTGGAAGAAAATAAAGAGTTATACTGAATTCAAAAATATCCATACCAGAGTGAACAACCAGGTTCAAAAATAAAGAGTTATACAGAATTCAAAAATATAATGGATCAATTTGTCCTTGATCACCATCACCGTCACCACTATCATCATCGACCTCATCTTCGCTGCCGTCTCTGTCCTCGTCTTCATCCTCATCATCATTATCATGCTCATCCTTGGCCCCATACTTTCCCTCGGCCCCATCCTCGCCCTCGTCCTCATCCTCATCCTCTCCCTCATCCTCTTCAACATCCTTGTCATCCCCAGGAACGTCATCAAATCGACTTCTACTAGAACTTTCTCCTAGTGCATTGGATAATGCACCAATCGACAACATATATGTCTGAGAAGCCGTGTTGGTCTCTGGTGGAAGTGATGAAGATAAAGCTTTCCTTAGTTTCATAAATTCTTTGTCCCTTGTTTGAACTTGTACTTCCAACTATGTGACCCTTTTATTAGACTGTCATGCATGCTCCTTCACATGTTCCAACTCAGTGGTACTAGAATAGATACCTAGAGAGGACCAATACCTCATCGGGAATATATTCTTACCAGGTCGGCAACTTACTCGACCAGAGTGATCATCTCCCAAAACCTTATATAAATTATCATGGGATCTAAATTCTCAGGGTCTTGGGCATCAAGGGCATCTAAAGCATCCTGTTAAAAATATTAATATAATATTTAATTTCAAAAAATATATTAAACTTTGAAATAAACAAATTCAAACTTATAATCTTTTCTTGTGTTGGTTCACTAACCGTAGTTCCATATTTTTTCCTTCTACTCAAGAAAAACAATTTTGCTCGAGGGATACATCCTTCAATATTCAATTTGGGATTCTGTATTGAAATTTAAACAATATAATGTGAAAGTATTATAATATATTCAATATTTAATAAATCACATAATTTAATTAGGAAACAATAAAATGGGAATGTCTTAAAGAAAAATTATAAACAACTATATCGTACCAGCTGCCTCTCATGATCTGACATAGTGGTGCACCCCAAAGTGTGGAGGTATTTCTTTGAATAAATGTTTTTTCTTAGAATAAACCTAAATAATGTATAATAATAAATTAGATAATACTAATTAAAAATATGAAAACTTTAATTTAAATACCTCAAATAGGATTAATACCTTAAATTTTGCAGCCACCCAATGGGTAATCATTTGGTGATATTGCTCTATCAGGCAGTCATCCATGATAGGTAATGTCTCCGACTCTGTGCCCACTCTATCACACCAGCCAACATACAACTCATGCTTATAAGATCTCCAAATCTATCCTAGCTCCTTTAAACGTGTTGGTCATGCACCTTCACCATCAGGGAATTTATACCGAAATGACACCCAAAAGATTAATTCATATAAATAAAAAAAATACTACATTAAATCCAATAGATTTTTTACCCATATTTCTGAACACACATTATCCTTGACATCATGTGGTAGATGTCTCCAAGAGAGAGGGCTGATCAGAATGATGTCGGAGTATTTGGATAGTGTCACCAAAAAACCCTGACATTCCTGCCCAGATTTATCAATAATCTATCCATCATAATTTTTTTCAACCATCAACTATGTCTGGAAGTTCCATACCGCACGGAAGTGAGTATTCCCCCTCCCACACCTTCTATCAGTAGATGAGTATGTTATTAAATGAAAAAAAATCAGTAAATGTTATAATAAAAATAAATTTTGGTATAAATGTTTTTAGAGATATATAAATATACTTGTGGTAGTCGGATCAATGGGCGTCACTGGATGTGTATAAGCTGAAAGAATATCCTATACAGATGGAGTTTCCCTCAGTGTTTTCTCCTCAACCACAAACTGTGTCGGAGTAGGAGTCGAATAAGGTGGAATATAATAGCTTGGAGATAATGAACCAGAAGTAAAATATGATGGCACATACGTCTGGCCAACTGGTAGTGTAAACATCGGAGGCCTAAATATCTCGTGTGTCCCTAAAGACACCCCAAGATCAAAATGGGCATAGAAGATACATCTGTGGAAGAGGAATAGTCCAATTGGTTACGACCAGTGGATCATTTAACTGTCGCACCATGAGCCCTCATACCACTTACCTCAGTACCAGGACCACTAGATGATCCTATAACTCTGAAACCACCGCCTCCTACCACCAGCCTCTGTACTGGAAGAAATATTAGGCTCCTCGTCAGATATCTCTCATCTAGGGGTTAGATCCTGAAAAAAAGTTCAAAAAAAAGTAAACACATGATATTATAAGTTATTGAAATATATATATTTGAAATAAAATACTCACAATAGGGATGAGTGGAGGAACGCCCGTCTGAGGCATGCAAAGATTATTTTCTGACATCTTTTTCCACCGCCTCTCTTCAATGGGTGACATTTCCTGCAATGAAAACAAATATGGAAGTAACTAGAAACAGATAACTAATTTGTAACCAAAAAATATATATAGAAAAACCAATTAAAAAAAACATAAATAAATAGAAGATTTATGGTGGTTTGAAGGTAAGTACAAGGATACACACTTTGAATGATGTAGGTGAAACATGTAGGTGAGAACAAGACTATATGATTCTATATATTTCCTACCACAACTTTGGGTTCACAATCAACTCTGACAATTGAGCTATTGGAGTCATCATAAGTAATAAACAGATTACTTCCAATTGCAGTAGGGATAGTGTCAACTTCATTATCACAATCATCAAAAACATGTCTGGGATTTACTTCAATAATTACACTGAATTTAGGATGATGATGATCTTTGACATAAAAAACTTGACTCACCATTGATGCCAATACATATGGTTCATCAGTAGAAAGAGTGCGATTCATTTAAATAACTCGAAATCCACAATCATCAATAAATTTTCCTATCCTCTTCATTGAATAAAACCATTGACATTTAATCATCGTGACTCCACCATGCAAGTAATAATCCAAAATTATTATTTTCTCTATGACTCCATAATACATTACATTTTCATAATGAGGTCTATTATCCAATGAACGAGCATAATAGTCTTTTGTGGAAGTTAGCATAACACCATCATGTTGTGTTCTCATGTTTCTTGCTTGTTTAGTGATAATAAATTTGTATCCATTGATCACAAGTGATTTACAAGCATGAACCATGGTATTAGGTCCAAAATCCTAAGCTCTTATTTCCTCAGAAATAGAGTCTGCAGGCAAAATCGATACCTAAAATATAAAAAAATAGTAAACTTAATTAAATATTATTTTTATTTAGTTATTACAGAAATATTTTTACCTTCAATTTCAACCAAGCAGAAAACCCTTTGTTATGAAAAGTCTATTTCTTTCTCAAATATAAATAACAATACTTTCTATATATCAATTATTTATGTTCCTTTTAGATAAAAATACTAACAGATTGACATATATTTAAACATACAAGGGATAATATAAGAGATACATGTACAATTTACTTACTTGATATACTCATCGAAAAAATCACAACTGAATAAAACTGTGCGATGTGCCATCTCTTGCTCTTCAAGGCTTAATGTCGGCAATGTATATGATCCCAAAATTCCTCCTATATGAGGAAGTGATGGAAAACTGGGTTCAATTTTCCCATACTATTCTTCTTCATTTTTCATTGGTCTGTTTATTCTCGTTGTAAGATCAGTCAAATACATTTAGAAAAAATCCATACATTCTTGAGCCAAGTAACCGTTCACAATAGAACCTTCGGGATAATTCTTTTTCTGAACATATTATTTCAATGTGCACATGTTTCTTTCAGTTTGATACATCCAACGAAAAGGAACGGGTCATCCAATAAGTATTTCAGTCAGAATATGGACATCCAGATGCAACATGTATATAAAAAATAATGGAGGGGATATTTTCTCTAACACACACAAAATTAATGGTGTCACTACCAATAGTTTTTACAAGAAGGATTTAGAAAACCTATTAGCATAAAGATCTATAAAAAATATCACAACCGAATAACTGAGACTCTTACATTATTGGACAACAGATGACGCAATTCTATTGGAATCAACTCATGAAAAATGATGTGATAATCATGAGTCTTCAAAGATTTCGGCTTTAACTCTTTTCTATTGACCAATTTTGATATATTTCTTAAATATCCATCATGAACATTAAAAGTCTCTAGAACTTCCAGAAATTTATTTTTTTCAGCAGGTGTCATCATATTAGAAGCACATAGAACTTGCCATTTATTTTCACTGATATAGATAAGATACAATTCTGGTTTGATCCCCCAATCTACCAAGTCACACCATGATCATAAATAATCTTTTTCTTCCCCTTGACATTTAGAAGAATCTAAAGCAACATTTCACATATATTCTTTTCAATGTGCATTACGTCTAAGCAATGACATAACAAGTTGGTTGACCAATACGACAACTCAAAGAATATACTCTTCTTATTCCAATTGTAATAGGTATCATTGGAAATATTTTTCCTCTTTCTATAATTCATTAAACCCTTCCCCAATGAAAAAAATGAAATATTTCAAATCATTAAGCACATCAGTTCCAGACATACTCTAAGGTTGATCGTCAGTCTCCATGGTATTGTCAAATCTTCGATGATTGTTTCTATATGGACGGTTCATTGGCAAGAATCGTCGATGTCCCATAAAACTAAAACCACGACGATATTTTAGTCTTCGCAATCGAGTATACTTCATAAAAATAGGACATGAAAACTTTCCTTTTGTGCTCCATCCATACATCATTGCATAAGAAGGAAAATCATTGATCGTCCACATAAGTGTAGCACGCATCTGAAATATGTCTTTCGAACAGGCATCGTGTGTGGGCGCACCTACATCCCAAAGTAGTTTCAACTCTTTTATTAAAGGTTACATGTATACATCTATATCATTGACAGGATCTGAAGGGCTAGATATCCGTATACTCAAGAAAGTGTATGGATTTTTCATACACAACCATGGGAGAATGTTATAAATGTGTATGAAAACCGACCATGTGCTGTGCGAAGTAAGAATCTACCCAAATAGATGAAAACCATCACATGAAAGTCCCAGTCTCACATTACACATGTATGCTGAAAATTCAGGATATCGAGCATCAAATCTCTGGCATGAAAATCTATCTTTAGGGTGAACCAACTCTTCATTATTCTTTTTTCTCTCAGTGTCATGCCATCACATTTTTACTGATATTTCATCAGACATGAAAAGGTTCTATAATCTGGGGATCAATGGAAAGTGCCACATTATTTTTTGGGGCACACAAGATGGTGTTCCATCATCTTTGGGCTTCCATCAGGAGGTTCTACATTTGATACAATCATTTCTTTCAGCAGTTTCCTCCGAAAATAAGCTGCAATCATTCGGGCAAGCATGATTTTTTTGAGAATCCATGTTCATCAACTAACTTCCATGCCATATAGTGGTTTTAAGGAATATCTATATCATCTAGAAGTAAGTACTTCAAGAAGGTAAGAATGTAATCAATTGTAGTATTTGAAATCCAATACATATTTTTCCATGAAACATTCGGATTAAAAATTACAACTTTTTCATTTTACCACATTGCTGATATACTGGAGTCATTGCAGCATCATTCAATTTTTTCACCCTATCAACATCATCATTTTCATTGGACGCATCTTGTGTGCTTGTATCGAAATATTGTTGGATGGATATCCTTTCCTTCTCATGATGCCAAATAAATGGAAAACGATCATATATCAAACTGTCCAATTCAGTGCTATCATTTGGATCATCAACATTTTGAGATTCCATTTTCTCTCCATTGTGATATCACACATAATAGTTTGTTTGGAAACCATATTCGGTTATATGATAGCTAACTACTTCACGACTCAACCAAGGTCTTCCAACACAATTAGAACACGGGCAGTGTATGCGACCATTATCTAAAGCCTTGTCAAATGTAAAATCTTGAAATCTGTTCAAATTATTTTGAAAATCTGTTGAAATCCGACCAGTTTCGTACATCCAACTTCTATCCATTATGTAAAAAAATTTCAATAAGTCATTTCAAAGAAATTCAATAATATTTAAGTTCAATCAAAAAAATATTTAGTTAAATGAACTTTTTTTACTTTAAATAAAAGCATAACTGACACATTACGCTATATGAGAATCATATTAATAAATACAACAAAATACAGTGTATATACGAAAATAAGATACATAATTTCTAATTCCTATATTCAAGGATTTCCCAGTAATATATTGGAAGTGGATCAAGTAATACATAATCCTTAAGGGTCTTGTTGGGAGTACATGAGTTTTATACATTGACTTGTTCAGGGAGATCAGGATGAGGAGTAGGATGAGGATCACATCAAAAGTAGTTATGGCCTCATCAAGTTTCACCTTAACCATGGATTAAAGGACCCTAGGTTTTGGGCTATTGATCATAGGTTGGTAGGGTGTATTCATTGAATCATGTACCAATTGATTTTGGAGAGGTACCTTCAATAGTTATGGGTATGTATTTGATTAGAAACACCTATAAAAAGGATATCCATGAATTGTGATGTCACAAACCAGGATTCCACTCATTAGTGACCCAAAACCATATGGGAACTCATTAGAGAGAGACCTTCAAGTTCTATTGTGGTTTATCTGACATACAAATAATGTTTTATTGGATGTACGAGGTCGAGTGAGGAGGGTGGTGGGCTATCCGGGGTCTAGGGAGAAGGATGGGGGGGGGGCTATCCGGGTTCGAGGAAGGAGGGGGGGGGGGGTGGGGGGCTATCCTAGGTCCAAAAAGGTGGGTGGGGTGTTGTCTAGGGTCCATAGAGGACGGGGGTTGTCCAGGGTCCAGGAAGGTGGGTGGGGGATGTAGGGGGTCTAGGGAGGAGGGTGGGGGCGGGGGCTGTCCAGGGTCCATGAAAGAGGGGGGTTGTCCTGGGTCTAGAAAGGAGGGGGTTGTCCTGGGTGGACCTCAAAACACTGAATGGTGTTCCACTCTATATTTATGAGAATATATTATCCAAAGCTACAAAAATTCCACCTGTAAAAATGACAACTTTGAATCATTTCCTACTATAATTTCATGACATTTAAGGGATATCTGTATTGTGAAAAGCCTGTACATTATAGTGATGTTATTGAATGATGGGTTTTCCCAAATGTGTATGGAATTCAGTAAAGAGGATGATTTATTCCATTTAACCAATGCTATAGTGTACGTTTAGGATGAATTCTTGCATTTAACCAGTGTTCTAGTTCATTTTTAGGTTAGGTGAGTTAGAAACCATGTTAGGAATGTCATTAGAACATGGGTTATTGTATTTAACCATGTAGTCTATAATTTTAGGGATGAAAGTGTTTTGACTAAGCCAATTACTACCTACTATATAGTATGACCAACACATCATGTGAGCATACCCATGAAACAAATCCTTGTGTAAATGGGACGTTTTCAGCACCCCATTTGGCCAAACATACTTTTCACCATAAGGGATTGTCCATGTATATTTCCATGGATAACCAAGTCTTGTATTATGTGTACATTCCCATATACATTCCCAGGACACTATATTATCGTAGACACCATGTCAACCATTATATACACCATGTGAACCCTTATACCATATCGTAATTATTACAAACATTAATAACAACTTATTAAACAACATCACTTGTCAAAGATAATCAAATTGAACATAAATCAATAATAATATTTTATATATCAAGTAAAATTAAGTCATACTATCTTATATCCTAAATAAAAACCCACAACCATGATTAATGACCACAAAGCTCCCCTTTCGGCCACATCAAAAGTGAAAACAAAAACACATAGTTGGAGAAAACAACTTCATTTGTGTGAAGAATAATAATCCCATAGTCCTCATTATATTTGAACCACATAGTCATGATTTTCGAGATAAACTTGTTTCCATGAAACCATATGAGAAACACGATTCAGTACATGTGTTTTTCTGATTTTCCCAAGCATTTGGAGGAACCCCAAATCAGTGAAAATGGTCATTGTGTTTTAAAAATGTGATTGAATGACTCATGTATGATGTTGAAGGTAGAATGACTAATGGTTATATTAGGAAAAATAATATTCATTAATATTGCAAATTTGACATTCTGTTAATTAGTTTCATGAAGAAGGAAGAAGTACTACATGGGAAAAGGAGAGGTCCCACCGAGAGTTCCCTGTATAGATATTTTATTCATAAAGAACATTGGATTGTACAATTATGTATTTATTATTTCTTCTGTGAAGAATAATTAGGGACCACATACTATTTTTCAATGTTCAAGAAGATACTCCATATGTTCTCTTGTGCAAAGGATAAGTTAACAGTGTGTCATTTTATATATATATATATTTTTATAGAAACAGGATACATACTTGTTATGTAATAAAAATAGTTTAAAAAAATTAATATGAATAAGATCTTTATGTTTGAAATTATCTTAATGAAAGGAGTAATTTTCATGAAATACTATGAATAAATATTACAAACAATTTCTTCTGAGTTCATATACAAGAAGCTGTAATATTTGAAGATTTGGGATTAAAAAAACTATGAATCATTAAAATTAGAACACAAGAAAGCGACACCATTAACTTATAAATTTATATGTGTAATGAAAACATTAATTGGACAATGTGTACACTGATGTAGTGATTTGATTACACAATTTGTGGATTTAGTGATTTGAGTTAACAATTTGTGGACTAGTGAATCATAAAATTTTCCAAAAACCCTAGAAATTGGGAATAACGATATCCTTGAGAATAGAAGGATATCCTTTAGAAGAGGTGGAAGGATATCCTTGAGAAGAGGTGGAAAGAGTCTAACCTCGTAGCTGATTCAATGGAAGAGGTGCACCTATGCTGGGGCTTCTAAAGGGCTTCTGGTAGTCGGGAATCGATTCTGGGAGGCACCTCACAATGCTTTTGGAATTGGGGGGGGGGGGGGGTCCTGCCTTAGTCGAATTTGGGGTATATTTTTCCCAACAGTTTTTAAAAACCATTGGGAAAATTTTTTCCCAACAGTTTTATCAGACTTTTGGGAAAACTCCCTCGAAATCCATCTGTTCCAACAGTTTATGGAAAATGTTGGTAAAGATCACATATACCAAAGGTTCTTTTGAACTGTTGGTATAAAAGTGTTGGGAAAAGTATGATTTATAGTAATTGATGTAGTAATTGTTAAATAAATTAAATTATCAAATAAATGATATAAGAAATATTAAACTAAATATTATTGGAGGAAATTAATGTTTTCGACAATTTTTATAGATTATATTGACATGTTAGTAATGTCTTATAATAATTGGTTCTAATTCAAAAAAATTATGATATTTTTAAAAGTTAAGTAATTAATAGTGTCAAAATTGACATTAATGATATTTTATAATAAATAATAGTTTATTAAATCATATAAAATTCATAAAAAAATATTTTAGAAAAATTTATTGGGATAATGTTTAAAATGAGATAAATTAACCACTTTTGTTTTATTTGACAATTTATAGTAACTATATTAAGTCATAAAGAGTAAAAATAAAAGCCGTCATAGTAATTGGTAAAGAGGTTTAAAAAGGGTTGAAGCAAAAAGATATGGATTATAAAATATTCGAAAAATTTTTAATTTTTAATTAATGATTATATTGAAACCCATAATCTTCATATATTATAAATAACTTTGTTTTTATCCATTTTTAATAGAATGTTAATTTTTATTAATTTCATAGTTTGAATAATTATAAGAGTTCTTCCCCACTCTCATATAAAAGGGAACATCTTATTCTCTTATATTAACATTTAAAATACTTTTTTTCTCAGATAATACAAACCTATATAACTTCATATAATACCAACCCATATTATAGATCATTTATTTTAGGAATAACACTAGCCTTATTGGTCTTAAAGTATTTTTCAATGAATATTTTCAAAAGAAACAATATCATTTTTAATAAGTGTTTCAGTTTTATTTATTCTTCCACTAGCTTAAAATATTATTAAACCGTAATTAATTAATAAATATAGGATACTAAATATAATAATATTTTATTATGATAATATAATCTCTTAAATCAGTCTCCATTTCCATAAAATGGTAAAATAATTAATCATTTGTGTATATGACAAACTTCCTCCTGACAAACCGATGAAATTTATTTTCTATCACTATCTCTCAAGACTAGTTATAATGATTTAATTAATGTTTATATATTATATTAATGAAATATTAATCATGAATCAATATTAATATATAATTTTTATTCTTACCTTTTCCATGAACATGAAAATAATAATGTCGTTCGTGTGTATGTGTGAACTATCACCTCCATGAAGCGATGCAATTCGTTTTTAATAAAAATATTACATGGATGATATATTGAAGTTTATTTAAATAATTAATATGATAATAATAACAATTTTATCATTATTTAATGATAAATTAATACTTACCATCCTTTCAAATTGATCATGGAAAAATGGAAACATTACTCGTGTGTACGTACGGCTTACCCACACCATGGTTATCATTAATTCATTTTTCATAACCATATTTAATGAATGAAAAAAATGTATGATTGATTTATGAAAATAATTATTATGTAATTAAAATTATTTTGGAGATGATGGAATAAAAATCAATTTGACTGTATACATTATATCAATTTCATTTTGGACTCAAGTATTGAATATCGTCAAAACGTACTATGTGATCATAAATAAATAATTAATTATTATAACATGTTAATAAGTTATATAAAATAAATAATAAACTTGGAAAAAATAATATATGTAAATAATTAACATATTTTTATTATTCTGGAAGATAATAGACATACACAATGTATCATACTCATGGTAAGGAAATTTTTAACTAACAACCTCATTTTAATTATTTTGAAGATGCATTCATATAAATATTTATCTTCTATGTACATTATTTAAAAATAGTTTTTATAAATGTATTCATTTGGAAAAGAATGTTTTAAAATTGGTATCTTAAATTTTCTTTCAAATGTTTGAAAGTGGTGTGGAAGACTTGGAATTAAAAATATCTTTTTAAATGTTTAAAATGTTTTTTGAAAATGGATTGATTATTACAGTAACTTGAAATGTTGTCTTGTGAGTGGAAATGAATTTTTATGTGGGAAATTTTAAAAATTGAAAGATTTTGTATGTTATGATTACATAATGGTACTTGCACATTTGACATGTGGTTTGATGATAAACTAATGAATGTTGTTTCCGTGATAAACAAAGGATGGGAGGTTATATTATTATCATATATGAATTGGCTATGGAAGTCAACCATATGGTTATTCCATTTGTATGAGTGACATGTGTGGAAGTAGACCGTATGGTTATTCTATTTGTAATAGTAAAATGTATGGATGTCAATCACATGGTTATTCCAATTTAGTATAATTATTTCCCAAGCTACCAAATATTTTTTGATGCTTTCTAACGAGTTTTCAAGAAAATTGATTTATTATAAAAAGGTAAGATATTTATCTTCTTCAAAAAAAGATTCATTTTTCATTGAAAAAAGTCTTTTTTAAGTAAAATGATTATGTAGTTTTACTGGACTTAACTTTTCCATAATTTTATATCCCTAAAAAATTGTGTTTCCTCATCTAATTTTTTTAATTTTTATCATAAGATTTCAGCTGGAAATGAAAAAATGATGAGAATAAGGGGATAATTGTGAAAAAAAATTATAAAGACAAACCATGCTTTATTTTAAAGAGTTTCCTTTGGTGGAAAAAATAGACACTTAGTATAAGATTCCACTTGTGAGGTATCATTTTAGTTTGTAATTGATTGTAAAAATTATCTAAAACTCTAAACTGAAAAGATCCTCGATTGTGAATTATAGTTCAAAAACATTAGAATATATATTTTATAAGGTCAGGTACTTACATTTGGAATCAAATGATTGTTTAGAAAATCGTGGAGATTAATATTTTTTCATAAGATATATGGATATCTTAATGGGTTTTTAATTTAGAGGTTGATTGTAAGTTAAATGTCTCAGAAACTCTTTTTAGTATAAAAATTATTAAATTTTAAGAAGACTAATGATATTTTTAGATTCATTCCATCACAACTTCAAAAATGAGTTTATCTAGTGATAGGGCTTTAACAGTGCTTGTTAAAACACTATTAAAGACTCCCTTTGTGGGTGCTAAAAAATTGATATTAAAGGGGGTATTTAACAACACTATTATTAGCACTGTCAAATGGGGTCTTTGAATGTGCTAAAAAAGAGCTGTTAAAAGGGGTTCTTTATCAATTATTTTAAAAACACACAGATAAAAGTTGACAACATTAAAAAATTTATTTCAATAAAAATTATATATTAATATATAAATATAAATATATTAATATATATATATATATAATATTTTTCTTAAAATATGTTTTAGATAAGGTAAATTTGTATTTACACTAAATACTGAAGATATTTAGTTGAAATAACTTATAAAATAATTAAAATAATTATATAATAGTTTTATTATTATTAACATGTAATATTAATTTAATATCAATTCAATGATACACAAATTAAAAAATTAATATAGATCTAAAATATGTTGAAAATGTAACTGAATCTTTAAATGACCATAACTTTTGATTTGAGTGTATGTTTGGGCTCTACCACCTATCAAATCATACATTGTGATAAGATCTATTCCATTAGTGACATTGGTAAACCTGTACAACAACGTTCAGTCCAAAATGGCTCTAAATTCCTCCAGAACCGATTTTTTTGTGGGCATACCATAAATTTTTAACCTTCGATGAATTTTTATGCTCTTTTATGGAGGTATTTTCCCCTTTTGGTGGCGAATGAATTTATTCCTAGGTATTACATTAATATTGAGATTAAGGTTTGGATATTTTATCATTTTTTATAATTTACAGTTTTTAATAATCAAATATACAACAATATATACATATTTTTTATATATTTTCACACATAAAAATTTATTTTTATAAATAAATATGTAAACATATTTACCTATAAAGTATATTTATTAATTTATAAACATATATATATATATATATAAACAAATATATAAATATATATATAAATAAATTGATAGAAAAGTGTAACTAAATATATATATATATAGATATATCATAAAATGTTAAACAAAACAGTATAGGGGAGTGGAAACAAGTTTGTTGTATGTGATGGAGGTCTGGGGTTCAAAACAGATTAGAGGTAGGGGCATGTATGGGATTATGGGGGTGGTGGAAGTGACGATAAATGGGTTGTGGTGGGAAGTGCTGACGAAGGGGGTGGTTGGGGAAAGTGAAAATATTTATATACCCTTTATCTAAAGGGAATTTATCAGTTATTTTTTAGTGCTATTAAAGGCCCCATTTAACAGTGCTATAAAAAGCACTGATAAAAATGGGCCTTTATCAGTGTTAAAAAAATCACTGTTAGTGGATCCTATTAACAGATTTTTTTTATTTCTATTAAAGAGGGTCTTTAAAATCTCATTTTTAACACTAATAAAATATTTATCCTTTTTACCGTGATTAAATTATTAGTATTGATAAATAACTATTTTGGCACTATAAAAGGCCTTTTTTGTAGTAGTGATTTTTGAGATAATTATGGGTTATCAAATTTTGGGATAAAAAATGAAAGGTGTGATTTGAGTTAAAACATATTGAAGTTATTTTTGAGGAAGTTTCTCAAATTTATAGGAATGTTATAAGAATTATCATTTCTGAAAACAAGGATAACCCACATGTATAGTGAAGAACTGTCACATCCGTAAAGGCCGAAGGAATCAAACCCATAGCTGATGGGAGACATGGGGGCCTCCCCTACCACTAGCCTATGTGAGATCACCATTTTTAAGAATTTTTCCTATTTATATAAATGATTTTATGGATGGAGAATAAGTTTATTTTTTGAACATATGATTTTTCGAATAAATTACCTTAGGATTAGAAAATGATTTGGTTATTAAGTGATTAATGTTATTTAAGAATATGTTTACTATTTTTGGAACCCTTTATGATTGATGTAAATATAATACTATATGATTTTATTTAAGGAATAAATTTTTAATTATATTTTTCAAGAATATATGAATTAATTTTGGATTTGTGGTGATTTAAGTTATTAATAGAAACAGTTAAGTTATGTTGAAGATTATTAGGGTAATTACTTTTTTGTATAAGAATTCATGGGTGAGTGATTTTATTTATAGATAATTCTTAAAATTTAACTTGGAAGACTATGTGATCAAATTTTTCAATATTTTGGGTTTCAATATTAGATTTTATTATTTTAAGGAATTTTGTGGAATTTTATTTATCAAATGGTCTATGTTAGACATTGGGTGTAACTATTGAATTTTGGATATTAAAGTATTTTATCATCCAATTAATGTTTAATATATTTAAACTATCATTTTATCATATCCTAACAATTTTGGTTTTACATAATGTTTCAATACATGAGAAATATAAAGTTAATCTTTTATGGATTATGTGAGTCTCTATATGTTGATTCTAGTGATTCATGCATGAAAAAATCATCTAAAATATTCATCATTTGGTGAAAGAGATGAGTTTGTAATGGAAATTTATTAAAGGATGAAACTATACTTTTCAAGTATGTTTATATTCTTATGTTCTTAGTCCATATAGTAATATAATTACTCAACTATATGAAAAGGATCTTAAAAAATGTTATATTTTTACATTTCTTACTATGAAATCATTGACCTTTCTACTCATCACATATTTATGGATTTCTGTTGATTAACATTATAATGACCATATTCTCTATCACTCTCCATGAAATCGTGATAGTATTTTTTTTCTTCTATATACTTTTCCTATATAGAACCCTAATATATAATGGCCTACACATTCAATAAATAACTATTACATCTAAATATATGAATATTCGTTATATTAAAAAACCATTCCTGGAGTATATAGGTTTAGTTACATTAGAATCATGGTAACATAAAAAACTTGTTCATAATGAATCGACATCATCTACATTTTATTACTTCATTTAAATAACCATTTTGAAACATCTTAATTAATAACTTTATTCACATATCTTGGGGGAAAATAAACATAATAAAGGGTGATATTAGATTATTATTAAGTGTAAACAATGGAGATATAAATGAAATCATAATAATAATGCATACGAACATAACCAATACATTTGAAAATTTTATATTTCATATTAAAGAATCATATTATCATGTCAAAAAATAAATTATATAAGTTCATAGAGAATAAAAGAACATATTATAGGATATCATAACATTACACATGGAATTTTGGCATACACATAAACATTTAAAATCATCTCACTATTTGTTAAGGATCATTTCCTAGATCAGGATAGTGGAAAACATCCCTTAGTGATATGAGTTCACTCCTTGTTCCAACCCTATATTGATCCGGTATCCTTCCTAATCTAGTCATATATATCTCATGATATATAAATATTTTACCCAATTCATTTTAAGGAAAAATATGTCCCACAAGTCACAAAATGAAATCCATACATATTTTTTCCACACAAACATTAATAAAACGTCATATCAAAACCCATGGAATGAGAAAAGTTTTTTAAAAATCACTCTATTATAACATAACCCTTGAAAAGGAAATTGGTTTCATAAATATAATTCAACCATAAACAAAAAAACCAATAAAAATAATAAAAATAGTATCCTTGTAAAATATCCGCAGTAAATATTATGTCACATCAAAAAACGTTTATCACAAATGTAAAATAATTTTTTGAGATCACTTGAAATCAATTAATGAGAAAAATATCCTTTCTTCCTTGAAAAATAATTCTTTTCTTAAAATAATATTTTTTTAAAAGAAATTTTTTTATTCTAAAAATAAACTTATAATATTTTAAGGTAATGTGAAAGTTAATAATGTTTCAAGAAATTGGTCAAATACTCTCATTCCCTATAAGTTAAAAATAGATTCATTTCTTACTTTTTCTAGAAAAAAAACAAAGTACCACATCTAGAGAACAAAAATAATAGTCCTTTCAAACTATTTAGTAAAAATTATCACATTTATAAAAATAATTTTTTTTATAATAATAGAAAAAAATTTCAATTTCTATTAAGAAACAAGGAAATGGAAGATAATTATTCCCCATCAGATGCTTATGTATAAACAATCCCAAATAATAAAGATATTGGGAAATTGACCATTATCAAATGTATTATTTCTTCAGTACATATTCAAAGAACTAGTATGATAGTTTAAATAGTGTTATTAACTCATTATAGAACTATATTAATATTTATCGTATCATATATGATCATATTATCACTCGTTTGTTAATAGTATTTCAATAATATCCTTCTTTCGTGTGTAAACTGGTTTATTTTCCTATGCATGTATTATCATATTGGTCTTAGTTATTGGGAATAGATAATAGTTCTATAATTTCCATAATTATATTAAACTAATACACATAAAAAATACTAATTATTTAATATTATATAATTATTCATGATTGGTGAAAATGGAAAATGAATTGAATCGCATCAGGGAGATGGTAGGTCGTACAAACACACGAGTGATGGTATCATTCACTTAATGGGGAAATGGTAAAGAATTGGATGGTATATAAATTTTTTTGGAATCAGTAAAATGTTATAATTATAATATATATCTATTAATTATATCATTATACACAAACAAATAATGTATTAATGAAAAACAAATAACACCATAGCGTGGAGACGGTATGCGTTACATATACATGTTTGTTTCTTTTGTTTTTTATATAATGTATCAAATGAGGAATTTTGTTGATCCATAATCATAATAAAATATAATAATATATTTCAACTTGATTTATTAGTTTCTAATTTAAATTTCACATGAAGAGGAAGTTGATGATGGAATAATCTTGAAAGAATAAGTAAATATGATTACCTCTTCTTTAGGGAACATCCATTAGATCTATTATTAAGGATACTAGGGTTGATATTTTAGGAATAAAAGAATCTCTATAAAGTTTATAGGAATGTAGGGAATATAAATTTGTAGGTTATTTTATATCTTTAATTCTTAATGTGATGTGAATAAATTAGGAAGGATGTGCCTTTTTATAATTGAGGTGAGGGGCGCTTTTGGAATTTAAAAAACAATATTTTATAATAAATTAAATTTCACTCAGAATACTTCAAAAATGTAATATATTAAAATATAATATTTGATACGGTTTTAATATCATCAACCAATTAGTTGTAGACATGTTTTGATATTATTTTAAATATTTTTATTTTTAATAACACTTAGTGAACTTATTTTAATTTTAAATAAGGTAACTCATATATTAATATTAAAAGGCTTCACTTTTTTTACTTATGTGATGTAAATTAGTCCGTAAATGAAAAAATAATAACATTTTAGACCATATTATAATTGTTTTTTAGTTTTAAATATGTTTTATTTTTTTAAAATAACTTAATAACATATTATTTTTTAAAAAATATCATTAGTGTAAACTTTCACACTATTCATAGCATGGACTTCTAAAAATATCTAGATAACCAATTAACATAGAAATAAATATTTTTTATATCTCTAAGTGGTCTAGTTCATATATAAAATTCATTTACCACATTGAATATTTTGAATTATATTTATTTAAAAAATTTCATAATATTTATTTTATATTTCTATTAATAAAATAATTCTCACATCAGCAGTGCAAAATTATTTAAATTACATATTTTATAGCTAAAAATAAAAAAATAAAATACCATATGATGATAAATATATTATATTTCAAAATAATATTTATAACCAAATGTATCTTTTGCGCAACCCTATATTTAAAATTTTATAGTGTTTAGAACATGAATGTGACATCGTTGAATTTTTAATAAATAAAATATTATAAATATTATAATATCATCTAAGTGGATGAAAAAGTACAAAATAAATTTATGTTATGCAAATATGGTCATTAATATAAAATTTTACAATTATATTCACTCATAGTACAACTTTTTTCCCATGAAAACGCATAAGGGATATTTATAGAAAGAAAGTAAAATTGTTTCAATTTATTTTATTTAAATATTATGTAAGTCATTTTAATGGAAAACTATCCATTAAAAAACATAATATAGATACTTTTTTTTATGATCTAATTAATTTCATCCAATACAATTTTAAAATTTATTAAGGTTATTTGATTGTCTTTATTAATTTATTTCAAACAAAAAATTACCCATTTTACCCTTTACCATGGTAACAAAATTAACCAAGGTTACTATTCATATAGGCCAAAAATAAAAGGGACATAATAAATAAATGTGGATAATATGAATCGAAATTTTGTATCAATTTTCAAAAAAAAATATTTTTCAGAAATTCATTTAAAATTAAATGGGTATAATTTAATGTTAAACATTATTTCAGAAAATTTACTTTTTAAAACATAAATTATTTTTTATAATGAATTCATATATATAATATTTTTCAAAATAACTAATTGAATTAAAATTATAAAATTAAAATGTAAAACTAATCCAAAATATAATTTTACCACGTGAATACTTTGGAAGAAAATACATTTTTTAAAAAAAATAAGTATTTTAACCTTATTCCTTGAAAATAAAAGTTTTAAAAAAATTATTTAAAAATAATAATGTTAAGATAATTTAAAGGGTTATATCATTGTATCTCTCAAATGAAGTGTTATCTTTTGGTAAATTTGTGCAGTATAGTGGATGATCGAGGTTATCACTCAATAAAGGAAAGAATTTAAAAACATATTAACTGTGTTTTGAAAATAAATAAAGGGAAAAAAATCTAACTAAAAGTATTGGGTTTTTTTATAAATATATAAGAATTATACTAGAAGAAGATTTTTTTTTTGTATTATTTTTGAAATGTGATTGAGAAAACATAGTGAGAATAAGTGTTTTTTTATTCTCTTTTTAAAATGAAGAATTTATATAACTGTATCTCTACATTAACTTATTGATAGTTATCATTTAAATTAATATCCACTTAATTATGTTAACCATATTCGTTAACCCATTAACCCTATAGGGGTTAAATTAACCACTAAGATGAAATTAATTAAACCATTGGCTAGCTTTGGAACATGCAATCATAGCACCCTTCTTTGATTAATGTTCTAAAGAGAGCCTATGGTCAGTGCTAAATTGGGGAACATATCTATTCTATAAATGAGGATTAATTTAGTTTAGGTACTATATTTTAACTCTAAAAATTGATACCTTTTTTTTATTACTGATTAAGATCACACTCTCATAAGATATACAATACTTTACATCACATGTTTTTTGTTAATTGTTTTATTTCTTTATTAGTTTCATTTAAAGTAAAAAATCAATTAATATATCATATTATGTAAATTAGAATATATCATTTATTAGAAATAAATTATTGAAGATGTTAGGAGGTAGATCAATTACTAAAAATAACCTCACTTCTATGGGTAGTGTAGTAATCATATAAACAAATTACATGTGAAAAGTATTAGAAAGAGTATAACCAAATCTTGTTTCCACTCTTGATTTAAAGTCCAAAGAGGATGAGAAAAGAAGAATCGAATTGAAAGAAATAAAATAAAATATATAAAAGAAAAGGGTAACTATGTATTTTATTATGAAAAACAAAAATAGTACAATATTAGAAAGAGAGGAAGGATTCAATGAAGTGATCCTCACATCATGAGATCTCTATATGATTATAGGGAGTTACAGAACCTCAAAAATTATTAGAGGACTTGTCCATAACTATATAATGGATGAACTTCACTCCATGGTCAAACTCCCTAATGAGGTTCCCATGTTGTTGTTTTAAAGTAAAAATGGGAAGTCATTTTGGAAACCTAGAATTCAAGATACCACTTGTGTATCACTTTTGGGTTGTTAAATTATATTATCTAGAATATTAAAAAAAATTAAGGGAGTTGGAAGGATTCTTGACTATCACCATATTATATTTTCAGAAATTTCACATCCATGATGAGTTATATAATAAAAATACCAAACCAATCCTCTAACATCGTGAAAATTCATTTCTCTCGATAGATCAGTTTGGTTGGGCCACTAGATGGACGAATTGGGATTGGTTTTCATGAAATGATTTTAATCACACTGAGTTCTAGATCAGCTCACAAAAAACATTCAAATAAAAATCCTAAATAACTACACCAAAATTTTATCCGCTCCACAACACATAAAATATTTAATTTTTTTTTCACTTTTAACTTATGTCATAATATATTCATATCAAATTCATAATTTTAAATATGATGAATACTATAAAATATAAAGGGTTGAAATGCCCTGGTATTTCCAATTGATGATGGATTCAAGTAGTATAATTAAAACACCTGTATGGGTGAGGATTCCATCAATTTATTTCTTTAAACATTTCACATTTCTTGAAAATATCATTCTGGTGTCCTCTTGTGTGGCCTCCACTGCACCATAAAGAAATACATTAAAAATAATCTGGACATAACTATTTGGAATGTAACTTACCTGGCATCACCATCAGTCATGTGCTATAGAGTATTAATTTCTCTCCAACATGAAACACTCTTTGTTGGATCATTCTATCAGGATCTTATTTTAATCATTCTATATTGATCCTTGAGTACTCATATGATGAAAATTTAATCTCATCAAGCTCTTGAATTTTCAGCTTTCTTTGAATTCCATCTTGGGCCAAATTCATGTTGCATTACTTTATAAACCAATAAGCCCGATTCTTGATTTATATGATTAGATAACAAGATATACCAATAAAATATGAATTGGGGACATAATGATGAGGGTGTTTTATGATGTCCTATAATCCCACATTTCATCATCTATGTTCTTGGTCCAATCCTTCTTATTTTGCTGCACAATTTTCTAAAAAATTTGTTTTAACTTTAGATTTGAAATCTTAACCTTTCCATTTGTTGGGGGAAGGGGTATGGGGTTGTTGTTTTTTGTTCCATCCAATACATTCAATGTAGGTATTCAAAATTCCGATTGCAAAACTGTGTCCCTTGGTTACTAGTGATAGCCTTTGGTACTCAAAACCTACCAAAAATTCATGTCTTGACATATTCCACTACAACATGAGAATCGTCATCCCTAGTGGCCTTATCCTCAACCTTTATCCAATAATTAACATCGAAAAAAATGTACAAGAAACCAAATGAACATGGAAAAGGTCCCATAAAATCATTTATCCAAACATAAAAAATGTCACAAAATCATATTGGTTTTTATGGCATCTCGTGTCTCTTTTAATTGTTCCCAATGTGTTTCTAACATGTTAATGACTTACAAAACACTTGATCATCAAATAATAATTTAGGAAAATATAATCTACAATATAAGACTTTCCGAACTATTCGTTGGGTTCTAATGTTTCAACCATAAGAAAGTGTATGGAGAATATGTAATACATACTGAAACTAATGACCAGGAACACACCTCCTAATGATATGACCACAACACATACACTAGAGGTAGGGATCATCACACAGAAAAAAGACAGTGTATTTATTTTTTTAACATGATATTTCTTTAATTTTTTAGGAATTTTAGAGAAAAAATGGTAGTTAACTAAATCAGCATATCATGGATGTGTACCTGAGAGTGCATATAGATGCTCATTGGGGAAAATTTCTAGATGTGGTACTTGGTCCAAGGTGTCAACCTCTAGTGTCTGAGTAATCCAAAACATGCGGTCCACCACCAGGTTTTCTAACCCCTGCTTATCCTTTATCTCAATATCGAATTAATGAATAATAAACAACCATCAGATGATTCTGGGCTTTGTGTATGTCTTCTTCAAGAGGTACCTCATAGCTGAATGGTTTTAAAAAACAACTATTTTGGAACCCAAAAAATATGAAAGATTTTTTGTAAACAAAATATGATGGAATGAAACTCTATTTCCATGGTTTTATATTTTTTTAGGCTGAATCCAATGTCCTCAATTCATATAAAATCACATATCAACATCCCTTGTGATAATAATTCTCAAACTGTGAATATTGAATCATCACACACAATCTCTAATGGAATGTCCCACCATTGGTGATGCATGACTGGTGGAGTGGTCGGATGCTTATTTAACTCATCAAAGGAAGTCCTACAAGAATAATCACACATAAATCCGAATCCTTTTGAAGTAATCACGACATAGGAATATCAATATTACAAAAATGTTTGATAAAGTGCCGATAAAAGATTGCATGCCCTAGGAAAGATCTATAATCACACACACATGATGGAAATTGTAAGGCTGAAATGATATCTAGCTTAGATCTATCAACCTATATTCTATGTTTTGAGACTACATTCCCTAATAAAATTCCACTCTCTTCCATGACATACCATTTTAAATATTCAAAACAGGATTCTTCTTAATAAGATGATTCAACCCCTTTCCCAAAATAAAGATAAAATAATAAATTGAATATCTATACATAGTAAAATCATCCATAAATACCTCCATACAGTCTTAATGAAATCAGAAAAAATACTCTCCATGAATCGCTAGTAGGGACAAGAGGCATTGGAAAGTCCATATGGCATCTATCTCTACGGAAATGTACCGAATGGACAAGTGAATGATTTCTTCTCCAGATCATCTGGAGTTATAGAAACCTAGAAATATCGAGAAAATACATCGAAGAAATAATAGTGTATCTTTCAGGCTAGTCTCTCAAGCATTTGATCAAAAAATTGGAGGGGAAATTGTCCTTGTGAGAGTATTGATTTGTTTTTATATAATCAACACACACACACACCAACTATTTTTCAACCTCCTTAGAATTAACTCATGTTTCTCATTTTTACGAACATTAAAAAAAATTTATTAGGAATTTATTAAATTGGAATCTCCCAATGGTAATCTAAAATTGGATAAATTATACCTACATAGAGTAATTTTTTACCTTTTCTTAACAGCTTTCAGAAGAGTTGCATTCAATCTCATTTATAGATTCCTAACCAGTTTATCCCCATCATCCAAAAAACCATATTCTTGAAAATGGAGGGGATACTACCTGGTATGTTATCCAAGTTCCACATGATTTACCCGATGTTCTCCATCATATGATTTAAAAGTTTTTATTTATGTTAAAAACGGATATTTTTAGCAATGATAATAGGTAATATCTCAAAACTTAATAAGTATGATTATTTGAGATTTGGTGGTAATGGATTGAGTTCCAATGAAGTGTTTGTTGTATGGATGGAGACATTGAAGGAATTGAAATATTCTCACAATGAAAATATGTTCTAGAATAAATATTATCAAAATCATAGAATAAATCATCAAATCCAGTTCATACTCAACAACAAAGTTTTAATATGAGTGAACAATGTCAAAATTAGAAAATTAATCCATTTCAAAATCAAATATAACATATTTTTTCATTTAAAATAAATTTAGAGGTGCTCATAAACATCATACTAGAATCAATACTAATAATCTACTTAATTAGAGGGCAATCCAATCCCATGGGGTTTTCACTTGGTGGGTCAATGTAGGAGATAAAAAAGCAAAGTGGTCCAATGGGAGGTACTTCATAGATTCTATAACAACTAATATCCCAACATTATATCCAAAAACTGGGGAAAGTGTACCCTCTTGAAAATTTATGATAGTTTTTTTAGTTTTGAGTAAGGGCCTACCTAAAATAATGGGATAATGATCACATACCTAATCACCATCCCTGTTATAAACAAAGCAATCTGTGGGAAAGATCATGTATCTTACCAAAAAAAGTATATCTTAAATAACTCCTACTGAATATGATGTAGCTTTATCCGCCAACTTGAACACTAACCTAATCAGATTCAACTCACAAACTTGTAAATAATAGTATACAGAGTGAGGAATCACAATTATTAAGGCACCTATATCACATAAAACATTAAATTTTTTTAACTCCTCTATAGTGCATGGGATGGAGAACATCCATAGATCTTTGAACATTGTTGTGGTTTTTATATGGTTTTAATGAGTGTTGAAACATTCCTTTCATGATTAATCGTCTCAATTCCCTTGATTCATGTTCTATTGGTAATAAAGTCATTTATAAATTTAGAATACCTTGTTATTTGTTTAGTGGATTCTTGTAGGTGGCTGTTGATCTCAACACGCATGAATTTATCAAAAACATCTTTTTTTAATTTCCTATTATGCCATTATAATGGTTTGTACAACTCTATTTGGAAATGGAAGTGGTTTAGGAGGAACATCATAAATAATTTTCTTAACTTTTTATTTCTTATCAGGCTGATCATTAGCTGGTATTTATCAAGGCTTGTTCATAGTTGAGGTGAATCTTAGTGGAAATGAGCTAGATCTCCACCCCTATCTAGAACTAGTAAGTAATTACTCTAGAAATCTTACTACCTATCCTATTAAAAATTCCATGGGGAATGCTAGATCTCCACCTATCATTCAAAAAATATTCACCTCAACTATGAACAAGCCCCAATAAAGACCAGATAATAATCATCCATACAAGAAAAAAAAATTAATAAAAATATTGATGATATTCCATTTCCAAATAGAGTTGTACAAACCATGATGATGGATGAATAGGAAAGTAAAAAAGGATGTTTAGGATAAATTCATGCGTGTTGAGATCAATATCCACCTATATGAATCCATTAAAAAAATAATAAGGTATGCCAAATTCATAAATGACCTTAGTACCAATAGAAGATGAATCAAGGGAATTCAGAGTATTAATCTTGGAAGTAATGTTTCAACACTCATTACAACCATATATAAATCACAACAACGTTCAGCGATCTTGGTACATTCTCCATCCCATGCACCCTAGGGGAGTTAGATTTTTCTAAAACATTATGTGATTTAGGTTCCATCATAAATGTAATTCCTCACTTTTTATACTATTATTTAGAAGTTAGTTAGTTCAAGTTGATGATATTAGTGGTGCAGTTGGTGAATAAAGATACATAATATCCAGCATGAGTTCTTGAAGATATAATTTTTTCGGGTAAGAAATGTGATATTTCGAATAGATTACTATGTTTATAACAAGGATATTGATTAGGTATGTTTTTATTCTCAAATTATTTTAGGTAAGACCTTACTCAAAACTAAAAAAAATCATAAATTTTCATGAGGGTACACATTCTTCGGTTTTTGGAGATGATATACGGATATTTAATGTTATAGACTCTATGAAGTACCTCTTAGAGTTCCATTATGCATTTTTATCACCTACTTTGATCCACCAAGTAAAAACCCCATGGAATTTTATTGTCCTATAATTAGAAAGATTATGAGTATTGGTTCTTGTATGATGTTAAGGAGCACCACCAAATTTATTTCAAATGAAAAATGCTGTTATATTTGATTTTTAAATGGATTCATTTTCTGATTTTGATATTGTTCACTCATATTACAACTTGGTTGTTGAGTATGCACTGTATTTGATGATTTATTCTCTCATTTTGATAATTTTTATTATGGAATATATTTTTCTTGAGCGCATATTTCAATTCCTTCAATGTCTCCATCTATACAGCACACACTTCATTGGAACTCAATCCATTACCACCAAATATCAAATACTCATACTTTTTAAGTTGTGAGATATTACCTATTATCAATGCTAACAATATCCCTTTTGAACATAAAGAAAAAAATTTAAATCATATGAGGGATAACATCAAAGAAATCATGTGGAACATGGCTAACATATCCGGTAGTATCTCCTCTATTTTCATGCATTGGATGTTTTTGGATGATAGGGATAAACTGGTTAGGAATCTATAAACAGGACTGAATGCAACTCTTCTAGAATCTGTTAAAAAATAATTCAAAAAATTTATCTACAAAGGTATAATTTATCCAATTTTAGATTACCATTGGGTGAGTCAAATTTAGTATATTCCTAAGAAAAGTGGGTTTAATGTTGTTAAAAACGAGAAATATGAGTTAATTGTAATGAGAGTGAATAATAATTAGTTTGTGTGTATTGATTATTGAAAAACAAATCAATCCTCTAACAATGACCATTTCCCCTCCCATTTATTAATCTCATTCTTGAGAGAATATCCATGAATATACACTATTGTTTCTTGGATATATTTTCTAGATATTTTTATATCTCTACAGTTTGGAGGATCCGGAGAATAAATCATTCACATGTCAATTCAGTACATTTTCCAATAGATATATTCTATTTTTACTTTATAATGCCCCTTTTACCTACTAGAGATTCATGCTGAGTATTTATTTTGGATTTCATTAAGACTTCATGGAGGTATTTATGGATGATTTTACTATGTATAGATCTTCAATTTATGATTTTATATTTATTTTCGAAAAGGGGTTGAATCATTGTTTTGAGAAGAATCTGGATTTGAACATTGAAAATCATATTTAATGGAAGGGAATGAAATCTTATTAGGGAATGTAGTCTCAAAACATGGAATAGAGGTTGATAGATCTAAGGTAGATATCATTTCATCCTTAAAATTTCCATCATGTGTGTGTGATTTTAGATATTTCCTAGGGCATGAAATAATTTATCTGAACTTTATCAATGATTTTAGTAATATTAATATTCGTATGTCGTGATTACTTCAAAAGGATTCAGATTTGGGTGTGATGATTCTTGTAGGACTTCCTTTGATGAGTTAAATAAACATTTGACCACTCCACGAATCATACATCCCCCATGGTGGTACATTCCAGTGGAGATTATGTGTGATGCTTCAATATTCACAGTTGGAGCTGTATTATCACAAGGGACATTCACAAGTGATTTTATATGAATCGAGGACATTGTATTCAGCCTAACAAAATTTAAAACCATGGAAATGGAGTTTAATTCCATCATATTGTTTTTAGATAAAATCCTTTCATATTTATTGGGTTCTTATGCAGTTATTTTTTAAAACCATACAGCTATGAAGTACCTCTTGATGAAGACAGACACAAAGCCTAGAATCATCTGATGGATGTTCATTCTTCATGAATTTGATATTGAGATAAAGGCTATGTAGGGGTTAGAAAACCTAGTGCTGGATCACATGAGTTGGATTACTCAGAAACTAGAGGATGAAACCTTGGACCAAGTACCACATCTAAACACTTTTCCCAATGGGAATCTATATACACTCAGGTACACATCCTTGGTATACTAATTTACTTGACTACCATGTTTTCTCTAAATTCTTGAAACTTTAAAGAAATATCAAGTCAAGATAATAAATAGAGATTATTTTTTTATGTGGGATGATCCCTACCTCTAGTGTCAGTTTCGTGATCAAATTATTTGCAGGTGTTTTCCTGATCATGAGTTTCAGTATGTATTACATTTTTTCCATACACTTTCTTGTGGTGGAGATTTTGGACCCCAACAAATAGGTGGGAAAGTATTATACTGTAGATTATATTGTCCTATATTATTCCTTTATGATCATGTGTTTTTTAAGTCATTAAGACATTGGAAAAAAATTAGGAACAATTATAGGAGACATGATATTCCCTAAAAACCCATATTATTCTTTGATAATTTTTATGTATGGATAATTGATTTTATGGTCTATTTTCCATGTTCATTTGGTTTTTTGTACATTTTGGTCGATGTTGATTATGTGAGAAAGGTTTAGAAAAAGGCCACTAGGGATGATGATTATCATGTTGTAGTGGACAATGTCAAGACATGGGTTTTTTGTAGGTTTGGAGTACCAAAGGCCATCACCAGTGACCAAGGGACACCGTTTTGCAATCCTAATTTGAATTCCCTACATAAAAATTATTGGATGGAACAAAAAACATCAACACCATACTCCACAAAAAATGGAAAGCTTTAAATTTCAAATCGAGAGTTAAAATACATTTTGGAGAAAATTGGGAAACCAAATAAGAGGGATTCGACCAAGCACTAAGATGATGAAATATTGGATTATAGGACATCATAAAAGACCCTAATCATTATGTCCCCAATTCATATTGTTTTTGGTATATCTTGGTATCTACTGTTATAATTAGAGCATTAGGATTATTGGGTTATAAAGTAATGCAACACGGATTTTTCCCAAGATGGAATTCAAAGAAATCTGAAAATTCCAAAGCTTGATGAGATTTAATTTTCATCATATGAGAACTCAGGGCTCTACATGGAATTTTCAATAGAAGATAATGATAGAATGAGCCAGCATAGAGTGTTTAATGTTTGAGAGAAATTTCTACTCTATATTTCACAATTGATGTTGATGCCAGGTAACTTGAATTCTAAATAGTTATGTCTAGTTTTTTTATAATGTATTTCCTTATGGTGAAGTGGAGGCCACACAATAAGACACCAAAATGATAATTACACTAAATGGGAAATCTATGAAGAAACACATTGAAGGAATCCACACCCATACAACTGATTTAATCATACTGCAAGACCCCATCATCAATTAGGAATACTAGGACATTTTTAACCCTTTAAATTTTATATTATTAATCCTATTTAAAATTATGAATTTGATATGTAGATATTCTCTCATATGTTTACATTGAAAATGATATATTTTATGAGTGGGGGTGGGGATAAAATTAAAATTAAAATTTTTTATAAGAATAGAAAGAATATTTTCAATTTCTTTTAAGAACCATGGAAATTGAAGATAAATATTCCCCAACCAATATTTATGTATAAACAATCCAAAATAATAAAGAGATTGTGAAACTGACAATTATCATAGGGATTATTTCATCAATACCCATGCAAAACACTATTATGATGGTTTAAATAATGTTATCAACTAATTATAGAACTATAACAGTTTAATTTTATTATAAAAGCAATTTATTTTTTCAAAATTAAATTTCCAAAAAAAAATTAACATTGAATTACATCAGTTTAATTTTAAATTAATTTCAGAAATATCTTTTTTTTTATTTTTGAAAAATAGACACCAAATTTCGATTCATATTATCAAAATTTTTTTATTATGTCCCTTTTAATTTTGGCCTATTTGAATAGTAACCTTGGGGAATTTTGTTACTGTGGTAAAGGGTAAAATTGGTAATTTTGGTTAGAAATAAAATAATAAAGACAATCAAATAACCCTAATAAATATCAAAATTATATTGGATGAAATTAATTAGATCATTAAAACATAAGTATCAAAATTAAGTTGTTTAATAGATAGTTGTCCATGGAAATGACTTATATAATATTTAAATTAAATAAAGTGACCAAAATTTTACTTTTATTTCCATAAATATCCTTTATGTGTCTGCATGGGAAAACATATGATATTAATTAATATAAATGTATCATTTTATATTAATGACCATATTTACATGATATAATTTTTTTTGAATTTTTCATCCACTTAGAAGATATTATAATATTATTAATATTACATTTAATAAAAATTTAAAGATGCCACATTCATGTTTTAAACACTATAAAATTTTAAATATAGGGTAACACAAAAGTTACATTTAACTGTAAAAATTATTTTGAAATATTGAATATTTATCATCATCATGGTATTTTATTTTTAATTTTTAGTTATAAAATATGTAAATTAAATAATTACGCAAACTTATGTGATAATTATTTTATTTAAAAAAATAACAAATAAATAATATTAAATTTTTGAACTAAATATATTTAGAAATAATCAATGTGGTAAATGAATTTTATAGATGAAATTGACATTTTAAGAATATAAAAAATATTTATTTCTATGCTAACTGGTTATCTTTATATTTTTAAAAGTCTATACTATGAATTGTGTGAAAATTGTCACTAATGATATTTTATTAAAATAATATTTTATTAAATTATTTTTAAAATTTAAAAAATATTTAGAACTAAATATTAATAATAATTTGTTCTAAAATGTTATTATTTTTTCATTTATGGTCTAATTTACATCACATAAGTAAAAAAAGTGAAACCTTTTAATTTTGTTATACGAGATACCTTTGTTTAAATTAAAATAAGTTAACAGGGGTTTATTCAAAATCCCAAGGTTTAAAATAATATCAAAACATGTCTAAAACCAATTGGTTGATGATATCAAAACCACATATCATATTATATTTTAATCTATGACCTTTTTAAGGTATTTGGAATGAGATCTAATTTATTAGAAAATATTTTTTTTTAAATTCCAAAATCACCTGACACCTCAATTATAAAAAGGCACATCCTCCCTCATTTCTTCACATCACATTAAGAATTAATGATATACCATACCATACCAATTTATATTTCCTACATTACTATAGAAATTCTAGAGTTTCTTATATTCCTAAAAGACCAACCCTAGTATCATTAAGAGGATATCTAATGGATGTTCACTAAAGAAGAGGTAATCATATTTACTAACTCTTTCAATATTATTCCTTCCTAAAATTTCTATTCATGTGATTTTTACATTAAAAACTAATAACTCAAGTTAAAATATATTATGATATTTAATTATGATTATGGATCAACTAAATTCCTCATTTGATACATTATATGAAAAACAAAATCAACAAACATGTATATGTAACGCTTACTATCGCCACACCGTGGTGTAATTTTTTTTCATTGATACATTATTTTAATGGGTATAATGATATAATTAATATGTATATATTATAATTATAACATTATAATAATTCCGGAAAAATTTATATACTATCCCCTTCTTTACCATTTCACCATTATGTGAATGATACCATCACTCGTGTGTACGTATGACCTACCATATCCCTGATTCAATGCAATTAATCTTCCATGTTCACCATTCATGTATCATTATATAAATTTAAATAATTAATGATTTTTATGTATATCAACTTAATATAATTATGGAAATTATAGAACTGTGTCCTATTCACAAGAACTGATACTTATATGATAATACATGCATACGAAAATGAAGCAGTTTACACCCGAATGAAAGATAATAATGAAATATCATTTACAAACAAGTTATAATATGATCATATATGATATCATAAATATTAATATAGTTCTATAATGAGTTAATAACATTATTTAAATAATTAATAATTATTATGTATATTACCTTAATATAATTATGGAAATTATGGAACAATTTCATATTCACAAGAACTAAGACTTATATGATAATACATGCTTAGGAAATTGAAACAGTTTACACTCAAAATAATGATAATAATGAAATATTATGAACAAACAAGTGATAATATGATCATATATGATATCATAAATATTAATATAGTTCTATAATGAGTTAATAACACCATTTAAACCATGATACTAATGCTTTGAATACATATTGAGGAAATAAGACGAGTGATAATGGTCAATTTAACAATATCTTTATTATTTGGTATTGTTTATACAAAGTATGTTGTCAAAATATAAAAGGTTTTATAATGAAAAAACCAATCATATCATAGATTACTTCAAATTATAAAAAAATTAACATTTGATGGTAAAATTATGCTCATGTTTATCATACTAATAATAAATTTTGAAAAAATTTATTTTTCATATCTCACACATGTAAATTAGAATATTACACGATTTAACATTGTTTCTATAACTTTTATGTTTTTTTTGGTTTTTTGTGAACATTTAAACAAAAAATATAATCGAAAACACACAAAAAACACGAAATTAAAATCATAAATAACTACACAAAAATTTTATCCCATCCCCCCACATAAAATTTTTCATTTTTCATGTGAACATATGAGATAATATCTACATATCAAATTCATAATTTTAAATAGGATGAATAATATAAAAGTGAAAGTGTTAGAAACAACCCAATATTCCTAATTGATGATGGGGTCATGCAGTATGACTAAATCAACTGCATAGGTGGGGAGTCCTTCAATGTATTTCACAAAACATTTCCCATTTAGTGTAAATATCATTCTGGTGTCCTCTTGTGTGGCCTCCACTACACCATAAGGAAATACATTAGAAAAAAACTGGACATAACTATTTGGAATTCAACTTACCTGGAATCAACATCAGTTCTGAACTACAGAGTAGAAATTTCTCTCAAACATGAAGCACTCTATGCTGGATCATTATAGCATGGTCTTTTTTTATCATTCCACGTAGATCCTAGAGTTCTCATATGATGAAAACTGAACTCATTAAGATCTTGAATTTTCATCTTTCTATGAATTCCTTCTTGTGCCAAATCCATGTTGCATTACTTCATAACCCAATAAGCTGAATGATCAAATTATAAGAGTAGATACCAAGATATACCAAAAACAATCTGAATTGGGGACATAATGACGAGGGTCTTTTATGATGTCCTATAATCCCACATTTCATCATCTAAGTGTTTGGTCAAATACTTCTTATTTGGTTACACAATTTTCTCCAAAATTTATTTTAACTTTTGATTTGAAATCTCAACCTTTCTATTTTTTGGGGGGTATGGTGTTGATTTATTTTGTTCCATCCAAAACTTTTGATGTAGGGAACCAAAATTTTGATTGCAAAATTGTGTCCCTTGGTCACTGGTGATGGACTTTGGTACTCCAAACCTACCAAAAATCTATGTCATGACATTGTACACTACAACATGAGAATAATCATCCCTGGTGTCTTTTTACTAAACCTTTCCCACATAATAAACATCGATCAAAATTTAAAAGAAACAAAATGAACATGGAAAAGGTCCCATAAAATCAATTCTCCAAACATATAAAATATCATACAATAATATTTATTTTTACGGAACCTCGTGTATCCTATAATTTTTCCCAATGTGTTTCCAAAATTTTAATGACTTACAAAACACTTGATCATCATGTAATAATATTGGAAAAGATAATATATAGAATAAGACTTTCGAAGCTATTCGTTGGGGTCCAAAGTTCCACCATAAGAAATTGTATGGAAAATATGTAATACATACTAAAACTCATGATCAAGAACACACCTCATAAAAGAGTGATAATGACACATACACTATAGGTAGGGATAATCCCACATAAAAAATACTCTCTCTTTATTTTTTTTGACTTGATATTTCTTTAAATTTTTAGGAATTCTAGAGAAAGCATGGTAGTCAACTAAATCAGCATACCAAGGATGTGTACCAGAGAGTGAATATATATTCTCATTGGGAAAAGTGTAAAGATGTGGTACATTGTACAAGGTGTTATCCTCTAGTGTATGAGTAATCCAACTCATGTGGTCTACCACAAGGATTTCTTACCACTGCTTATCATTTATCTCAATATCGAATTCATGAAGAATGAACATATATCAGATAATTCTAGGATTTGTGACTAGCTTCTTCAAGAGGTAACTCATAGCTACATGGTTTTAAAAAACAACCTCATCAGAACCCAATAAATATGAATGGATTTTATCTAAAAAATATGATGGAATGTAACTCCATTTCCATGGTTCTAAATTCTATTAGGCTGAACCCAATGTCCTCGATTCGTATAATATAACATGTGAACATCCCTTGTGATAATACGACTCCAACTG